>CM062811.1:441981903-444529403 GCA_031772625.1 Pinus tabuliformis
TTGTGGCATGAGGCTGTGAATTTCTTAACATCAGAGAACATAGTAGGCCAGTAATAACCAGCCCTCAATATCTTGTCCACAGTGGACTTCCAGTACAAATGTCCACCAGTCTCCAGCATGGAAATCTTGCATGATATTGTTAGTTTCATTCTCTATTAGACAGTGCAGCAAAATACCTTCATGGTTTTTCCACAGTAGATTTTCATCCATCACACAAAATCTAGATGTTTTCATTTTCAGGAACCTACACTTAGTTCTGGACAGTCCTGGGGGAGCACACAGGTTTTGTAACACATAACAGATATCAGAGTACCAAGGAGATTGTTCAAAGGCTACATGATCTTTGGAGTCGCCAGCTCTGTTTCACTGTCCAGTTGGTTGATATCTAAGGCTTGGAAATTTGCTTCTGTCATTAATTTGGCCAAACCTTGCCCTTTATCAGCTTTGTAGGCTTTATTTCAATGTCAAATTCTAGTATATTGGCAATCCATTTTCCTCTCCTACCCTCTAAGTTTTCTTGGGTGAGAATGTCTTTGACAATAGGACTGGTACATAAGCCACAACATGGGAGTAAAGGATGTAAATCCTAAAGTCTTTAATAGCTTTGATCAAAGCATAGGCTTGTTTCTCCATTATTTGGTACTTTAGGGGGGCATCTCTAAGAGCTCTGCTGAAAAAAGCAATGGGCTTTTCATTCCCTTGGTCATCTTTCTGTAATAATACAGCAGCAATAGTATGCTGGGAGGCAAATGAGAAAATAATAAAGTCTCTGTCAAACTGAGGATTAGTTAACACTGGGGTTTGAGTCAAGGCCAATTTTATACTTTCAAAAGCTTGTTTTGCTTCAACAGTCCATTTGACCTTTGAATCTTTCTTTAGCATATTGTTTAGTAATCTGATTAATTCTGCTAAATTCGGGATAAACCTTCTTAAAAAGTTGATTTTTCCTAAGAATCCTTGCAGCTCCTTGACATTCCTTGGGTGAGGCATTTGTAGGATAGCTTGTATCCTATCTGGATCAATTCTTATGCCATCTTTTGAAATAATATGTCCTAGAAGTTTCCCTTCTTCCAAGCCAAATAATGACTTCTTGGGGTTTAAGGAAATACCATATTTCCTGCATGTTATGAAAATCTGTCTTAAATGTTTCAAGTGTTCTTGGTCAGATTTTGAAAAGGGTGTTAGATCATCTAAGTAAATAACCAAGAAGTCATGAATCTCTTTTGCAAAAGCAATGTCCATTGCTCTTTGAAACGTTGCCCCTGCGTTTTTCAATCCAAAGGGCATTTTCACATACTTGAAAGTTCCCCATGGGGTAGTAAATGCAGTTTTGTCTTGATCATCAGGGTGTACAAGGATTTGATTGAAACCTGAGAATCCATCAAGCAATGATATCCTTGAAGCCCCTACTACTCTTTGAAGAATGTGATCCATTTTGGGTAAGGGGTAGTTATCTTTGAGTGATACTTGGTTCAAATTCTTAAGTCTACGCAAAGTCTAATCTCACCAGTTTTCTTTCTTGTAGGGACCAAATTTGAAATCCACTCTGAGAACCTGATTGGTGCTATGATACCAGCTTTGAACATTTTATGCAACTCTTTTTCAATGGAAGGAAGGAGCACAGGATTGATCCTTCTCAATTTCTGTTTGAATGGTTTTTGATTAGGCTTGAGGGGAATGGTATGCTGGATGACAGAAGTATCATAAGACTTTAAGTCCTCATAACCCCAAGCAAAAACATCTTGAAATTCTTTAAAGAGATCAATGTATTTGGGCTTTTGATCAGGGGGCAAAGAGGCAGATAGCTTTATTATTTTAGGCTTGTCAATAGTACCAATGTTGCATTCTTCAACTCTTGCATCTAGTGGCTGCATCTTTGGCTTTCTAGGGATGTCATTTGAGTCAAAAATATCCTCTAGTGGGGTAAGGCCTGCTGGAAGGAAATTGTCTTTGAGTTGTATGATTTCGGCTTCAACGTTACTCATCTCTTCACAGTCAATTTGGTTAATTTGCTGAATGTTTTCATTGTTGAAAATGGTTGGACTGAGTAGTTGTTTTGCTGTCCTAGGTGACATTGGGTGAGCAGACTGTTGAGACTGTGTTTGTGATGGACATGCTCCATCAAATATTTGTGACTGAGTTGCTGACTCAAGGTCAATATTTAATCCTGTGAACTCTTGTTGCAAGGTTAAAAAGTTGTTTATTTGCATGTCATTCTCAAATACTTGCCACTCTTTAACATTGTTTGGAACAGAAGGCCTATATTTGACCTCGGCTGTGAAACAGTTGTTGGGTTCCAATGGAAATTTGAAGGTGCTGGCAAATGTTGCCAAGCTGTGTGCATGGAGATTGTGGCCCCTTGGAATTTTTGTGATAACAAACTCAGAGAAGGTCTCTAATATCTCAATTACAGCAGACCTGTAGGACCTCAATCTTTTGTCATTGGTGACAAAATTTCCTTTTACTTGTTGAATTACTAGGTCAGAGTCCCCCATGATGGAGAGGCTAGGTGCTTGTAATGATTTTGCAATCTTGAGGCCTAGTAACAGAGCTTCATATTCTGCCATGTTGTTAGTGCATCTAAAATTCAATCTGTAAGCCCTACCTTCTGCATAATCTTTCTCTTTATTATGTATCCATACTCCAGCCCCTGCCCCTAACTTGTTAACTGAGCCATCAAACTCTAGCACCCACAGAATATCTTGCTGAACAGGAAGATTTAAGATTCTGTTCATGGGATGGCAATGTGAGCATGAGTTGGGGTTTCTTTTCCATTTATTTTCTAGGACAATTTCATCACTTGTTTGACAATCTTTGACAACTAGAGGAGGGTTAATGTGTATTGTTGGGCTATTGAAGTTTGGCAGGTGCTACTTGTTTGATCAGTGTTTTGCTCTTGTATGAGTGTTTCGGTCCTAATGTCATTGTTGGAGAGGTCTGCGCTGTCATTGAAGAGGATGAAGGAGTCTATGTCCGAATGAACAGCATATATTGGAAAATTTTGAGGTTTTTCCTCACTGCTGACCATATACTTCATGAGTGTTTCCCTATAAAGTCTTTTTGGTTGCCCAAAGACAGAGATAGTTGCATATGACATGTCCAATTGCAGGGAGCCTTGGAGCTTGGCTCCCCATGATCTTGATAACAGCATCCCATATTTGGGTGGGATATCAGCGACTACAACATCCATTAGAATAGTTTTGTTGGGAAATTGAACCAGGGACACACATAAATCTTTTATTAGGCCCAAACATTTGACTTGGCTAGAATCAAAAGAAAACAGGTCTTTGTATGGTCTTGTTATATCCAAGTTTAATCTTTCCATGACTGCTTTTGGCATCAGGTTATGAGAGGCACCTGAGTCAAACATTGCATTGTGCAGTATTTTATCATGAACATGCAGGCTGACATAAAAAGGTAAAACCCCTGTGACTACTGTTTTTCCATCTACCTCTGGGCCAAACAGTAATTCTGGAGTGTCATCTAGCACATTTACATCATCTTTGCTGTTGGTGAGCTGAAGGGATTTTTTGATCTGTTGCTTATATATGTCATGCTTGGCTAGCTCTGAGAGGGGAATTGCTACCTTTAACTTGCCAATCTCTGCTCCTAGGTCAAAGGGTTTGTCAACTTGGGTTTTGGAGTCACGGGTAGCAGTCCTTTCTCTGTTCATTAAATCTTCTTGTTGGATTTCATCTTGATTTTGGAACCTGCCCCTTATACTCATGTCTTGAGGGGTAATGTTTGGGTTAGGGTGAGAGGACGAGGTTGCCATGGGCTGTTGTAGTGGGGACAGTAGTTCAGTAACCTCCTCAACCACTACTTCTTTTGTAGGCAAGTTTGTTTTGTCATTAAGTTCTGTGACTGAGGTTTCTCTAGACTGCTGTTTCTCTTTTGTCTTTTCAGGCTGATTTACATTCACAGTCCTACTCCTTAATTTGTATTGTTTGTGGACTTCATAGACAGCAGTATCATATCCTTGTTTAAAGTCAAAGGATTCTCCTGATTTAGTTTGGAATGTTTTGCTTTCATCCTCCTCATGGTCTTCTTGTGTTAAGAAAACATGGCTTTTACCATCCAGACCCATTAAGTTGATTTCAGGATCTTCATTGAGCTGATTGGCTGAGGAAGTTTCTGCATAGTTTTCTTGAAAAGGGGGTCTGATATCTTGGTCAGCACTTGTTTTTCCTATGTTTGGGTTCTGAGTTCTCCTAAAATTTGGGTTTCTAGGAGGGTTGCTTTGTGATGCCTCCCATGATGATTTTCTTTCAACTGATTCCACTCTCTCACCCAGTCTCTTCATGCTGTTTAGTATTGCATCCAACTTTTGATCAAAGCCTGAGGGCTCTTCTCTGAAGCCAGCCTTCTTTTCCAGCTTTGCCCTGTTTCTCTTGGCAATTAGGTTGGCCTCTACAGTGACTGCAACTCTTTGAGCTTCTGCAAGGGTTGGGGGATCTCTTTCTTTCAGCTGATAGGCCATATCAGAGTCAAAACCGTCAGGGAAGTTATACAGGGCCAAATCAGGAGGGGGTCTTAAGTTCTGGGGGATAGCATTATATACATTGTTAAACCTAGCACAATATTCCAAAACTGTTTCTTGGGGACCTCTTTTAATAGTGTTATATTCACCGAGTATGTGTAGAGGATCTTTCTTCTTCTCCCATCTGTTGGTAAACTCTTGGTACAGGACCTCAGGGGTTGCAATGGAATTTGCATTCAGGGATCTAAACCAAGTTCTGACATCCCCGGTTAAGCTTTGAACAAAAATTCTCATCCTGACACTGTCATCATCTATTTCATAGGTCTCAAAGTGGTCTTGCATCTTCTTAGCATGCTGGACAGCTGTCAAAGGGCCATGGGAGTCAAAAAATGAGATTTTGGTTTGGTAGTCTTGGGGTAGAGCTGGAGCATTGGCTGGTATCTGCAGAGGTGCATATCTGTTAGCCATGTTTATGGGGTTTATGGGGTTAATAGGAACAAATGGGACAGCTGGGATTACAGGTGTAACAGGGTTAATAGGATGGGTAACAAGCGGGGGGCTGGTTAAAAGAGTATGTGCAGATGGTGAAGATGGAAGAGGAGGACTTTGAGGGGTTGATGATGAACTAGGGGAATTAGGTGTGGAACGGAAAAGGACTTTGCAAGGAGTTGGAATGAGGATAGGTTGGTCTGAACTTATATCTGAATCAGCAGGCTTCTCCTGCTTTTGCTGTCTCCTTATGTTCTTTGGAATGATATTTGGGTTATCAACAATGATGGGTTGATCAGGGTCAGGGTTTGCCCTAGTGTGCCTTGGGTTTCTTTTGGGAGCCAGCTTCTAAGTATTCTTTTAGAACTTTATACAGGAGGCTTTGTACAATTTCTGGAAATGGACTATATATGTTTCAACGCTAGGATGAAGATTCCCTAGTTAGCTCTTCCCTAAAGCTGTCCCTGTGTTTACAGAAACAGTCCTAAGGCCTCTTGGCTAGTTTCAGGCTTGATGGTAGCTTTGGAAGATAGATAGTAACTGAAAAATCTTAATAGTCCCCAGTGGAGTCGCCAATTATGTTAACACCCAGGTTGTTCCCTATGACTCCCAAGGGAATACGGCCGGGGTAACCACTAACCAATCTTTTGATCACTGTTTCTAGCCAAACTGTGATCAGAGAGGGCTCTCTCTTTATGATTTGTATCTGTTGTAATGATACTGTTTAGGCTAGGTATTAAGCACAGGTTTTGTTTATGTTTTGGTTGAAGAATTTCTTTCAGATCTTTGTGATGTATTATTCAGAGAGTCAAGTATCATTGGGCAATGGAGTCTATGGCTGTAGGTGTCTAGAAACTTTGAGATGAACTGGTGAAACTTACAGGGCCATTTGGGTGCTTTATAGAACAAATTTTGATTAATAACATGAACAGGCTAAACAAGCAGTGAAAGCATTTAGAATTTTCACTCAGCGTTTAAGTATTCCCGCCCTACTGGTTACGAGAAATGGATAGATGTCTCAGGGGCAAACTTGAACCCTGGAAATGTCTATCACTGTGAAAGATATAGTTTTAAAGTGCAGCAATTAAGAATTACACTTCTGTTACTGTATCTGAAGAAAACATGGATAATAGCTCAGTTTGAGTTCAGGGTAATCATAGATTAAATCCTGGAACCATTCTTCTACTTTGCTATTAAGTGTAAAACATTTAAACAACAAAAGAGAACAAAAGACTCGAAAAACATGAAATACAGAGATTTAAGAAAACTTATTGTTTTATGAAACACTCTGGAATCCTGCAACATTCACCATTCATCACGACGCATCAAATACACCAAGCTTTTGGAAATTCCATTCTCCCTTTGTATTACTTCTCTGAGGATCTTACAGCAAATGAGACTTCCGAAAGGAAAATAACAACAACCCCTGCTCTATTATGCGGAGGGGTCTATATAGTACTCTGTATACAAAATATCTCAGGTATTGAGTCATCTGAGAGAGAGAAAATATCTTTAGTAGTGTTCAGAAAGTAGGCCGGAAGTTATTACAACGTTAAATGCAGAGTAAATGCCCTTTATGTCTGTCAGATGATTGTTTTGACTTTAAGGAGTCACTGAGTCGGTTACATTACTATGTATCGATCCTGTAGGTACGCATTTACTTTTGCCTGCGCAATGAGTTTCTCGGCTTTGCCAGCTGCGTTTGTCTTTCTTGCTTTGTTGGCTGCTTCATCTGCTGAGTTGGCTCAGCTTTGAATTTATGATGCCTGCTGATTTTGCTGACTGTTCTTTCCATCTAAATTTATAGAAGAAACAGGAATTGATGCATGGCCTAATGTTTACAAAATTCTTTGGATGGCATCTGTCCACCATTCCTGTGTAGGGAGCTGATGCCTGAGGATGGCCTGCATTGTCTCTTCAGCTTCTGTATACTTGAAAAAGTTGGGAGCTACATCAAACAGATGATTCATTTCATTCATTATAAAAAGTAGATTTTCTATCTTACCATAGAAAATCTGTCCTGTGATAGGCCCTGTGTCTTCTGAGGTGCTGGCCTTCTCATTTACCTGTGATGAGGCAAAAACATTCACTCTCTTGGCATATTCTTCATGGGTGAATAATCTCCCTCCGTTGTTCAACAAGCTGGGGAGTCCTTTACTTTCCAATACCCGAAACCTCTCAATGAACCTGTTTACCTCAGTTTGCATATCTTGGGTTCTTCTGTCTAACGTTTGCACCAGACTTCTAAGAGTAAGAACCCTCTTGATCATTTGGATAGTATCAGTTCTGTTTGCGATTCCCATGATGGTCAACTGAGAACTTGTCTTATGATTGAGCACATTGATCATTTTTGTTGCAATTTCAGGCATGTTCCCCAATAAGGCCCTTGATGTTCTGATTTCCCTCTGCGCCTTTGGAATGAGCTCCAGTTGCTCATGGATTGTCTCAATGTATGGCCATTGGTTATTGATGGATTTACCAATATTGGACCATATCATTGCTCTGATTTCGGCTATGATTTTATCTAGTTTTAGCTCTTTCTCAAGCTCCTTGATTTTGTCTTTAAGAGCTTTGATTTCCTTGGCCTTCTCTCCTACTTCTCTCTTTGTTTTGTCATGCCTTTCATTCACCTTGGCCAGCTGCTCCTTAGTTTCATTTAGCTGCATCATTTGTGCTTCTAGAGCTTGTATTTCGCTCTTTAGCTTTTGCATGTCTAAGCTCTGATCTGTGCTGGTGGGTGCTGCTGAAGTAGATGTGGCTGGTTGTTCAGCCTGCTGAGGTGGAGGTGCAGTAGTAGGAGCAGTCTCCTCAAGATTAATGACCTGTGGAGGGGGCTGAGATGTTTGCCCCTCTTGCGCTTGTGTTGATGATCCTTTCAGAGGTGCTTGTGTGGCCTCATATTGCCCCAATTTTTCTTGTGCCTTTATAAGTTCTTTGTAAACAGAAATTAATAGAGCAGTGGAATCCTGCTCATACCTTTGTTTTGCCACTTCATCGGTCTGTGGATGGATAGTGGCTGGAAGTTTAACCTTCTTCCTTAGTGCAGCCATATCAGCATCTCTGATTTTTAAGATCTCTTGTATCCCTTTGATATCATTGGGATTGTGCCCAATTTCTATGATGATTTCTTCCAGGGTTTTGATCCTGTTGTCTTTGGCCTGAGAAGAGGCTCTCTCTAGCTCCAGCTGGGAAGCTGTAGCATTCAGACTGCTTGTTAACTTGTAGTTGTCCAAGGTCTTATCGGCCAATGAAGCATACACCATTTCCCCTGTTTGTTTATGCAACTCAATTTTGTCCATGGGGTGTATGTCTTTGGCAAGGACCTCTAAATTGGTCCTGAGATAATCAGCAGAAGACTGTGGCTTGAGTGCCGTAGGCATAAAATGACTCAATGTCAGTTTGCCCTCACCTACATCAAAAGCAGACATGAGTCTCTGCTGATTGGAAGGAGCCATGTTAAGTAGGTGATTATATAATTGAACTTTGATTGGGTCACTCCTCCTCTTAATGTCTATGAACTGCTGCTTTATGCTCACTCTTTCCTCTTTCTGCTGGCTGGAGGAGCTGACTTCCCCTCCCATTGTCCTGTCTAGTTCCTGCTGGGAGGAACTTGCTGAAATTTCTTGACTCGGTGGGCCCATGCCCAGTGCTTCTCTGATGGCTATATCCTCTTCTGGAAAATCGTTGAGTCTTTGCCTTTTCTCTCCTTGATTTATAGAGGATGTCAAGGGAGTTTCTCTTTCCCTCTTCCTAAAGACAAATGTGTCCTCCTTTTGAGGGGTTTGGAGGACCGAGGCATCAGATGTAGTGTCTTGCCTTGTAGGCATGACTTTTTCAGTGGTCTGAGGAGTATCCACTGTTTCTTTTTGCTGAGCAGGTTGCTCTTGTCCTTGTTTTTCTTGCTGCTGTTCCTCTTGCTGTCCTATGTCTTCTTGTTGCCCTTGCTGTAGCCCTTCTGCTTGTTCTTGTGCTTGCTGACTTTGATTTTGCTGCTGTTCCTGCTGTTGCTCTTGCTCCATCTCTTTTTCTGCCTCCATTTCTTTTTCCTTTCCTTTTTCTGATACTTTTCCAGCAACTCTTGTAGTTTGATGTGGAGTAGTTGAAGAGGAGGCTGCTGGTCCAATTTGTGTGCTTGGCAGTGAGGGGACCTGTGCATAAAATTCAAGGTCAGCCATCTTCTTTTGATTGTTCAGAGCTCTTTGATTAAGCTCTTCTTGAGTCATATTTTCTTCTAGAGTTCCCCTTTTCCACTTGCTTTGATTGGCATATTTTTCAATTTGGGGGAGGCTATAATGACCGTAAGCAGACAGTTTATATTTGAGTCTCCTCATTGTGATGAAGTTGTTGGGGTCATAGGGTTTCCATATAAAACTGTACTTCAAACCAAATCCCACCAGTATTCTATCTGCCTCCTTCCACCCTTCATCCCTTTCATTGTAGACTAAATGGCCAAGTTGGCTCTTGATTTTCAGCTGTGCTTTCTTGCCTCTGCCTGAGAAGTGGAACATATCCACATAGCCAAACTGCCTGAAGTATTCTAAGGCAAATAGCCTCATGGGCACAAATTTGGGTAGTCTAAATGGGGGTAATTCACACCCATATATTCTGATGACGGTGTGGTGTTGGTAGAGATACCAATCCCCAATACTGTATACTTTTGACAAATGTAGGCACCTTTTCATGTCATCTGTCAGTCTAGGAGGAGGTGAACCAATCAGTAGAGTCAAGGCTGGATGGATGAAAAGATCAATAAACTCACAGTAGGTGTATGGAGAGTGGCTTGATATGTGGAAAACAGATGTCCAATATACTACTGATCTCAGATTGCCCTGTGCATCTACTCTCTTCTTTGGGAAGGAAAATTTATCATGCTGGAAGTATATGAGCAGATGATATAGGTAGGAGGTGTACCTAAACACTCTTTCTCTTGACAAATTCATCAACTGTTCATGCATTTTGTCTGATATGTATGTTGCATAATCATAGTGAATTGGCTTTTTTCCTGGGGAAAACATAAGCATCATTTGTATAATTGTTTCATCCACATGTTCTATCGAATCATATCCCAGGATGGGACTGATCATGTCAACCAGGTCTAGGCCCAACTGGTTAAGATAAACATAGTTGATAGGAGGAACTTGCAGAGTGCTAGCCTTGATGAAGAGCTGGTTGACCTTAATGATTTGGGCCTCTGTGGTTTTGGCTCCCTGTACTATTAGATCAGCTAGTGACAGTGGGACCAACTTTTGCTCTGTCTGGAATTGCAACATCTCCCTGATGGCTTCAGGGGTAATGAGAAACAGAATTGAACCTTCAGCATCTAGCACTGCCCTCTGGGATGCATCATAGTGTTCAGCAACTATGTGCACAAGCTCAGGGAATTGATTAACCTGAGGAAGCTTGAATATTGGGAGGAATGAATCCCAAATTCCCAGGATGTCTGTCCCCCTCTCATGTTTGATCTTTATCTCGTTTAATATTTGCAGATGGAACCTGCTTCTGCTCATCATTTCCTCTGTTATCTTGTAGTCCAGGTCTGCCAATGCTCTGGTGTCAAATGTTCTATTAGGAACATTCAGGGGAGCCACATTGAGGGCTATGGGAGCTACAGGGGGGTCCATGACTTTCCTTTGAGGTTTCTGTTTTGCTTGGGATTGTGTCACTTATGTAGATCAATAACAACAGAGTTTCTTTGCAGAGAAGGGTGAAAATGCCTGAGAAAAGGTGAATGCAGGGTCTGCAGCAGTTGAAATGCTGCTTTATGGTAATTAAGAGCGAAGCTTAGCTTTTCTGGCACCTTTCAATGGTAAAATTTGGTTTCAAATGCGCCTGCCACGATTGCGCAGACAGGACCTGGTTTCTTAGCAGAATGCCACTGGGAAAAGGCTCGGCTGGTGTTTTCCGAAGTGATAATTGGAACTTCAAGGCTTTGCTGAGGAATTCAGTGATGAATTTCTGATTTTCGGCTTTCTTTAAGCTTTCTAAAGCGTTAAATAGATAATTGCAGGCGCACAGAGGATGAATGATGAGGAATACCTGGTAAAACAACGAGCAGAGGTCGTGACCGCAGGTTGAACTGGTGCGCTGGAGGTCTTCTGGTCAGTTTAGCAGGTTGGTAGACAATTTGGACGTTGTTTGCATGCAGAGCAGAATAACGACGAACACACAAAATGACCAAAAAACGCGAACTTTTGGCTAAAATAGACCTTTTTACGTTTTTGGCGCGAATTCATGCTGACGTCATTGGTGGGGGTCAAGGTCGGATGACGTCATTGCTGACGTCATCGTGGTGACGTTGGCGCTGACGTGACGGTGATGTGCGGGTGGGTGGGTTGGGATGGGGAAACCGGAAACCAGCGATGGTTTCATATCGCACCGCCTTCTGTACGGGGGCGGTATCCATCGGCTGTACCTCCGACGCGTGGTGGTGAGGACACGTAGCAGTGGGATGACGTCCTCCAAATACGGACGTCGGAAGATAACGTTCGGTCATCGGATGAGTTCCGACGTCACGATGATCGTTGGATCTGCGGGTGATGATCGGACGGCGGAAGGACAGCAGACGTGACGTGGGGTTAGTACGGGTAATGGTCAGATGACAGATGCAGTCCGATGCGATCAGGGCCGTCGGATCTGTAGGCCTTTGATCTGACGGTCGTCGTCGGGGAGGTGACATGTGTGGAATATACGGATGAGGGCGGAGGCAGATAAACGTGGTTTGAGCGCTTTTCTAATGTATTATGATAAAAATAATTATATGCGCCAACCTCGGCTAACAGGCGGAAAGTGGGGTTTTATGCTCTTTTGGCTCTTTGAGGCGGGTAAGGTGGGGTTTAGGGCCTTTTTTAAAGGTTTTATGTGCAAAGGGTAGGGGGTAGAGATAGAGGAACTGGCTTATGAGGAAAAGGGGTATTCGGCATAGGTTTATCAACATGACCTGATGTCATTTGATCCCTGATTTGTAACTTTATTGGCTATAATGCCAAGGGGTGGGTATTTATAAGAGTTTGGGATTTATACACCTTGGTGTTAGTAATATTAGGGGGAAAAGGGGATGTAAAGGATTTATACAATAGAATTAGTGTTAATATGAATGAAGGGAGCAAATGAAGGGGATCTTACTGAGTTTATCTGAAATTGATTTAGTTTTGAGAGTAGATCAAAATGAAAAGATTTTAGACAAGAAATGTGGCTTCTGAATGAACCAGAACCATCTAAAACCATGATCTTTCTCCATAAATCTCAGCTAAAAGAAAGGGAATGTTAGTAATGAAATGAAGGGGGAGAGGGAGGTTAGTCATGCTCCTGCTGTAGTCTTTTACTTTGCTGCCCATCATCACCATTCTTGCAATGATAGGGATCACTTTCTGCAACCCCAACTACCTACCCAGCTGCTTACCTAGCATTTTTTGTTTCTCCTTGGAGGGTGCACTTGGACTTGCAAACCCTTACTTGCCTTTTCTTTTCTTTGGCTTTTTCTTTATTCTTTTCTATCTACCTCTAACCTTATCTCTTCCAAGGTCCCAGATTGAGCTGTTGGAAACCTTTTCTTCTCTACCTGAACTACTTGTCTGCCAAGATTAGGCTGTTTGGACAGACTTCTTTCTCTATTCTATAACACAAAATTGAAACATGGCATGATCCAGGTTAAACAGTTGGATCATCCATCAAAATTTGAAATAAAGTCCTCAATCATTTAGACACTCACACACCTTTTTGTTCTCTAGGAAATATGGGATCTTTGTGAACTCAAAGCAGAGCATATTTGGACTTTCTCTTGCCAATCATGAAATATGAAACCTATTGGTATAGGTATCCAACAGTGGCTCCACATGGGGATGGTTTTTCTTTTGAAAGACCAAGAACAGCAGGTCAGATTGCCTTGCTCCTTAGCTGCCCATACCAATCTTTGAAACTTGCTGCCTCAATGTGTCAAAATGGTGTGTTTCTCTTTTGGAAGACCTCTGATTCTATCAGCCTCTTGCTGCTTGGTGAATCACTTGGGAAAACTACTTTTTACAATCTAAAACAGAAGATAATATGTACATCTATATATATACAATGAATCCTTAGGTTCCACTCATGGGGAATAGTCAAAGTAGTGCTTCAGCATCCTGCCATTAACAGGACCTTCATCCAAGTCAGTTTCAGTAAGACTTTTGAGGAAATAGGTGTTGTTCCCTTGTACTGCTTGGACAGCAAATGGTCCTTTCCATAAAGAGTCAAACTTTCCATGTTTCCCTTTCTCTTCTCTTCTTGCATCCCACTTTAAAACTTTGTCCCCTACATTGAAATCTTCTGCTTTGGTTCTTCTATCAAAAGCCCTTTTCAGTTTCTCTTGTAGTATCTGCACTCTGCTGAAAACTTGTTCTCTGGTCTGCTGTAAACAAATTATCTGGTTAATCCTTCTTTGCATGTCATTTGGCTCTGCTTGGCTTTCTTGCAGAAGTTTCATAACCGGCACTCCTAGTGATGAAGGAAATCTGGCCTCTAATCCATAGACTAACTCATATGGGCTGGTCCCAATTGATCTTTTAGTTGTTAGTCTGTCTGCCCATAAAGCATTTACTAGTTTCTTATGCCAGTTCTTTTTGTTCTCTTCCAGCACTTTCTTTATGATATTTATCAAACTTTTGTTTGATGATTCAGCAAGGCCATTTCCTTGAGGATAGTAAGCTGTAGAATGGCCCAAAGTAATGTGAAATTTATGGCAGAAGTTCACCATCTTCTTGGATCTGAAGGCAGCAGCATTGTCTGTTATTATCTTGTCTGGGCAGCCAAATCTAGCCAGTATATTGTTTTCCAAAAATTGAATGATTACTGAATCATTTGCTTGTCTGCATGGGGCAGCTTCAATCCACTTGGTGAAGTAGTCTGTTGCTGTTAGAATCCATCTGTGTTGCCCTGAAGATGAGGGATGAATTTCCCCAATGAAATCCAAGCCCCATTGTTGAAAAGGTCTCTCTGTTGTAATGGGCTTCAAAGGAAGTGGCAGCAGCTGTCTTTTGCCTTCAAACAGTTGGCATTTGTGGCATGAGGCTGTGAATTTCTTAACATCAGAGAACATAGTAGGCCAGTAATAACCAGCCCTCAATATCTTGTCCACAGTGGACTTCCAGTACAAATGTCCACCACAGTCTCCAGCATGGAAATCTTGCATGATATTGTTAGTTTCATTCTCTATTAGACAGTGCAGCAAAATACCTTCATGGTTTTTCCACAGTAGATTTTCATCCATCACACAAAATCTAGATGTTTTCATTTTCAGGAACCTACACTTAGTTCTGGACAGTCCTGGGGGAGCACACAGGTTTTGTAACACATAACAGATATCAGAGTACCAAGGAGATTGTTCAAAGGCTACATTGATCTTTGGAGTCGCCAGCTCTGTTTCACTGTCCAGTTGGTTGATATCTAAGGCTTGGAAATTTGCTTCTGTCATTAATTTGGCCAAACCTTGCCCTTTAATCAGCTTTGTAGGCTTTATTTCAATGTCAAATTCTAGTATATTGGCAATCCATTTTCCTCTCCTACCCTCTAAGTTTTCTTGGGTGAGAATGTCTTTGACAATAGGACTAGGTACATAAGCCACAACATGGGAGTAAAGGATGTAAATCCTAAAGTCTTTAATAGCTTTGATCAAAGCATAGGCTTGTTTCTCCATTATTTGGTACTTTAGGGGGGCATCTCTAAGAGCTCTGCTGAAAAAAGCAATGGGCTTTTCATTCCCTTGGTCATCTTTCTGTAATAATACAGCAGCAATAGTATGCTGGGAGGCAAATGAGAAAATAATAAAGTCTCTGTCAAACTGAGGATTAGTTAACACTGGGGTTTGAGTCAAGGCCAATTTTATACTTTCAAAAGCTTGTTTTGCTTCAACAGTCCATTTGACCTTTGAATCTTTCTTTAGCATATTGTTTAGTAATCTGATTAATTCTGCTAAATTCGGGATAAACCTTCTTAAAAAGTTGATTTTTCCTAAGAATCCTTGCAGCTCCTTGACATTCCTTGGGTGAGGCATTTGTAGGATAGCTTGTATCCTATCTGGATCAATTCTTATGCCATCTTTTGAAATAATATGTCCTAGAAGTTTCCCTTCTTCCAAGCCAAATAATGACTTCTTGGGGTTTAAGGAAATACCATATTTCCTGCATGTTATGAAAATCTGTCTTAAATGTTTCAAGTGTTCTTGGTCAGATTTTGAAAAGGGTGTTAGATCATCTAAGTAAATAACCAAGAAGTCATGAATCTCTTTTGCAAAAGCAATGTCCATTGCTCTTTGAAACGAAACGTTGCCCCTGCGTTTTTCAATCCAAGGGCATTTTCACATACTTGAAAGTTCCCCATGGGGTAGTAAATGCAGTTTTGTCTTGATCATCAGGGTGTACAAGGATTTGATTGAAACCTGAGAATCCATCAAGCAATGATATCCTTGAAGCCCCTACTACTCTTTGAAGAATGTGATCCATTTTGGGTAAGGGGTAGTTATCTTTGAGTGATACTTGGTTCAAATTCCTTAAGTCTACGCAAAGTCTAATCTCACCAGTTTTCTTTCTTGTAGGGACCAAATTTGAAATCCACTCTGAGAACCTGATTGGTGCTATGATACCAGCTTTGAACATTTTATGCAACTCTTTTTCAATGGAAGGAAGGAGCACAGGATTGATCCTTCTCAATTTCTGTTTGAATGGTTTTTGATTAGGCTTGAGGGGAATGGTATGCTGGATGACAGAAGTATCATAAGACTTTAAGTCCTCATAACCCCAAGCAAAAACATCTTGAAATTCTTTAAAGAGATCAATGTATTTGGGCTTTTGATCAGGGGGCAAAGAGGCAGATAGCTTTATTATTTTAGGCTTGTCAATAGTACCAATGTTGCATTCTTCAACTCTTGCATCTAGTGGCTGCATCTTTGGCTTTCTAGGGATGTCATTTGAGTCAAAAATATCCTCTAGTGGGGTAAGGCCTGCTGGAAGGAAATTGTCTTTGAGTTGTATGATTTCGGCTTCAACGTTACTCATCTCTTCACAGTCAATTTGGTTAATTTGCTGAATGTTTTCATTGTTGAAAATGGTTGGACTGAGTAGTTGTTTTGCTGTCCTAGGTGACATTGGGTGAGCAGACTGTTGAGACTGTGTTTGTGATGGACATGCTCCATCAAATATTTGTGACTGAGTTGCTGACTCAAGGTCAATATTTAATCCTGTGAACTCTTGTTGCAAGGTTAAAAAGTTGTTTATTTGCATGTCATTCTCAAATACTTGCCACTCTTTAACATTGTTTGGAACAGAAGGCCTATATTTGACCTCGGCTGTGAAACAGTTGTTGGGTTCCAATGGAAATTTGAAGGTGCTGGCAAATGTTGCCAAGCTGTGTGCATGGAGATTGTGGCCCCTTGGAATTTTTGTGATAACAAACTCAGAGAAGGTCTCTAATATCTCAATTACAGCAGACCTGTAGGACCTCAATCTTTTGTCATTGGTGACAAAATTTCCTTTTACTTGTTGAATTACTAGGTCAGAGTCCCCCATGATGGAGAGGCTAGGTGCTTGTAATGATTTTGCAATCTTGAGGCCTAGTAACAGAGCTTCATATTCTGCCATGTTGTTAGTGCATCTAAAATTCAATCTGTAAGCCCTACCTTCTGCATAATCTTTCTCTTTATTATGTATCCATACTCCAGCCCCTGCCCCTAACTTGTTAACTGAGCCATCAAACTCTAGCACCCACAGAATATCTTGCTGAACAGAAGATTTAAGATTCTGTTCATGGGATGGCAATGTGAGCATGAGTTGGGGTTTCTTTTCCCATTTATTTTCTAGGACAATTTCATCACTTGTTTGACAATCTTTGACAACTAGAGGAGGGTTAATGTGTATTGTTGGGCTAATTGAAGTTTGGCAGGTGCTACTTGTTTGATCAGTGTTTTGCTCTTGTATGAGTGTTTCGGTCCTAATGTCATTGTTGGAGAGGTCTGCGCTGTCATTGAAGAGGATGAAGGAGTCTATGTCCGAATGAACAGCATATATTGGAAAATTTTGAGGTTTTTCCTCACTGCTGACCATATACTTCATGAGTGTTTCCCTATAAAGTCTTTTTGGTTGCCCAAAGACAGAGATAGTTGCATATGACATGTCCAATTGCAGGGAGCCTTGGAGCTTGGCTCCCCATGATCTTGATAACAGCATCCCATATTTGGGTGGGATATCAGCGACTACAACATCCATTAGAATAGTTTTGTTGGGAAATTGAACCAGGGACACACATAAATCTTTTATTAGGCCCAAACATTTGACTTGGCTAGAATCAAAAGAAAACAGGTCTTTGTATGGTCTTGTTATATCCAAGTTTAATCTTTCCATGACTGCTTTTGGCATCAGGTTATGAGAGGCACCTGAGTCAAACATTGCATTGTGCAGTATTTTATCATGAACATGCAGGCTGACATAAAAAGGTAAAACCCCTGTGACTACTGTTTTTCCATCTACCTCTGGGCCAAACAGTAATTCTGGAGTGTCATCTAGCACATTTACATCATCTTTGCTGTTGGTGAGCTGAAGGGATTTTTTGATCTGTTGCTTATATATGTCATGCTTGGCTAGCTCTGAAAGGGGAATTGCTACCTTTAACTTGCCAATCTCTGCTCCTAGGTCAAAGGGTTTGTCAACTTGGGTTTTGGAGTCACGGGTAGCAGTCCTTTCTCTGTTCATTAAATCTTCTTGTTGGATTTCATCTTGATTTTGGAACCTGCCCCTTACACTCATGTCTTGAGGGGTAATGTTTGGGTTAGGGTGAGAGGACGAGGTCGCCATGGGCTGTTGTAGTGGGGACAGTAGTTCAGTAACCTCCTCAACCACTACTTCTTTTGTAGGCAAGTTTGTTTTGTCATTAAGTTCTGTGACTGAGGTTTCTCTAGACTGCTGTTTCTCTTTTGTCTTTTCAGGCTGATTTACATTCACAGTCCTACTCCTTAATTTGTATTGTTTGTGGACTTCATAGACAGCAGTATCATATCCTTGTTTAAAGTCAAAGGATTCTCCTGATTTAGTTTGGAATGTTTTGCTTTCATCCTCCTCATGGTCTTCTTGTGTTAAGAAAACATGGCTTTTACCATCCAGACCCATTAAGTTGATTTCAGGATCTTCATTGAGCTGATTGGCTGAGGAAGTTTCTGCATAGTTTTCTTGAAAAGGGGGTCTGATATCTTGGTCAGCACTTGTTTTTCCTATGTTTGGGTTCTGAGTTCTCCTAAAATTTGGGTTTCTAGGAGGGTTGCTTTGTGATGCCTCCCATGATGATTTTCTTTCAACTGATTCCACTCTCTCACCCAGTCTCTTCATGCTGTTTAGTATTGCATCCAACTTTTGATCAAAGCCTGAGGGCTCTTCTCTGAAGCCAGCCTTCTTTTCCAGCTTTGCCCTGTTTCTCTTGGCAATTAGGTTGGCCTCTACAGTGACTGCAACTCTTTGAGCTTCTGCAAGGGTTGGGGGATCTCTTTCTTTCAGCTGATAGGCCATATCAGAGTCAAAACCGTCAGGGAAGTTATACAGGGCCAAATCAGGAGGGGGTCTTAAGTTCTGGGGGATAGCATTATATACATTGTTAAACCTAGCACAATATTCCAAAACTGTTTCTTGGGGACCTCTTTTAATAGTGTTATATTCACCGAGTATGTGTAGAGGATCTTTCTTCTTCTCCCATCTGTTGGTAAACTCTTGGTACAGGACCTCAGGGGTTGCAATGGAATTTGCATTCAGGGATCTAAACCAAGTTCTGACATCCCGGTTAAGCTTTGAACAAAAATTCTCATCCTGACACTGTCATCATCTATTTCATAGGTCTCAAAGTGGTCTTGCATCTTCTTAGCATGCTGGACAGCTGTCAAAGGGCCATGGGAGTCAAAAAATGAGATTTTGGTTTGGTAGTCTTGGGGTAGAGCTGGAGCATTGGCTGGTATCTGCAGAGGTGCATATCTGTTAGCCATGTTTATGGGGTTTATGGGGTTAATAGGAACAAATGGGACAGCTGGGATTACAGGTGTAACAGGGTTAATAGGATGGGTAACAAGCGGGGGGCTGGTTAAAAGAGTATGTGCAGATGGTGAAGATGGAAGAGGAGGACTTTGAGGGGTTGATGATGAACTAGGGGAATTAGGTGTGGAACGGAAAAGGACTTTGCAAGGAGTTGGAATGAGGATAGGTTGGTCTGACCTTATATCTGAATCAGCAGGCTTCTCCTGCTTTTGCTGTCTCCTTATGTTCTTTGGAATGATATTTGGGTTATCAACAATGATGGGTTGATCAGGGTCAGGGTTTGCCCTAGTGTGCCTTGGGTTTCTTTTGGGAGCCAGCTTCTAAGTATTCTTTTAGAACTTTATACAGGAGGTTGTACAATTCTGGAATGACTATATATGTTTCAACGCTAGGATGAAGATTCCCTAGTTAGCTCTTCCCTAAAGCTGTCCCTGTGTTTACAGAAACAGTCCTAAGGCCTCTTGGCTAGTTTCAGGCTTGATGGTAGCTTTGGAAGATAGATAGTAACTGAAAAATCTTAATAGTCCCCAGTGGAGTCGCCAATTATGTTAACACCCAGGTTGTTCCCTATGACTCCCAAGGGAATACGGCCGGGGTAACCACTAACCAATCTTTTGATCACTGTTTCTAGCCAAACTGTGATCAGAGAGGGCTCTCTCTTTATGATTTGTATCTGTAATGATACTGTTTAGGCTAGGTATTAAGCACAGGTTTTGTTTATGTTTTGGTTGAAGAATTTCTTTCAGATCTTTGTGATGTATTATTCAGAGAGTCAAGTATCATTGGGCAATGGAGTCTATGGCTGTAGGTGTCTAGAAACTTTGGGATGAACTGGTGAAACTTACAGGGCCATTTGGGTGCTTTATAGAACAAACTTTTGATTAATAACATGAACAGGCTAAACAAGCAGTGAAAGCATTTAAGAATTTTCACTCAGCGTTTAAGTATTCCCGCCCTACTGGTTACGAGAAATGGATAGATGTCTCAGGGGCAAACTCGAAACCCTGGAAATGTCTATCACTGTGAAAGATATAGTTTTAAAGTGCAGCAATTAAGAATTACACTTCTGTTACTGTATCTAAAGAAAACATGGATAATAGCTCAGTTTGAGTTCAGGGTAATCATAGATTAAATCCTGGAACCATTCTTCCTACTTTGCTATTAAGTGTAAAACATTTAAACAACAAAAGAGAACAAAAGACTCGAAAAAACATGAAATACAGAGATTTAAGAAAAACTTATTGTTTTATGAAACACTCTGGAATCCTGCAACATTCACCATTCATCACGACGCATCAAATACACCAAGCTTTTGGAAATTCCATTCTCCCTTTGTATTACTTCTCTGAGGATCTTACAGCAAATGAGACTTCCGAAAGGAAAATAACAACAACCCCTGCTCTATTATGCGGAGGGGTCTATATAGTACTCTGTATACAAAATATCTCAGGTATTGAGTCATCTGAGAGAGAGAAAATATCTTTAGTAGTGTTCAGAAAGTAGGCCGGAAGTTATTACAACGTTAAATGCAGAGTAAATGCCCTTTATGTCTGTCAGATGATTGTTTTGACTTTAAGGAGTCACTGAGTCGGTTACATTACTATGTATCGATCCTGTAGGTACGCATTTACTTTTGCCTGCGCAATGAGTTTCTCGGCTTTGCCAGCTGCGTTTGTCTTTCTTGCTTTGTTGGCTGCTTCCATCTGCTGAGTTGGCTCAGCTTTGAATTTATGATGCCTGCTGATTTTGCTGACTGTTCTTTCCATCTAAATTTATAGAAGAAACAGGAATTGATGCATGGCCTAATGTTTACAAAATTCTTTGGATGGCATCTGTCCACCATTCCTGTGTAGGGAGCTGATGCCTGAGGATGGCCTGCATTGTCTCTTCAGCTTCTGTATACTTGAAAAAGTTGGGAGCTACATCAAACAGATGATTCATTTCATTCATTATAAAAAGTAGATTTTCTATCTTACCATAGAAAATCTGTCCTGTGATAGGCCCTGTGTCTTCTGAGGTGCTGGCCTTCTCATTTACCTGTGATGAGGCAAAAACATTCACTCTCTTGGCATATTCTTCATGGGTGAATAATCTCCCTCCGTTGTTCAAAAGCTGGGGAGTCCTTTACTTTCCAATACCCGAAACCTCTCAATGAACCTGTTTACCTCAGTTTGCATATCTTGGGTTCTTCTGTCTAACGTTTGCACCAGACTTCTAAGAGTAAGAACCCTCTTGATCATTTGGATAGTATCAGTTCTGTTTGCGATTCCCATGATGGTCAACTGAGAACTTGTCTTATGATTGAGCACATTGATCATTTTTGTTGCAATTTCAGGCATGTTCCCCAATAAGGCCCTTGATGTTCTGATTTCCCTCTGCGCCTTTGGAATGAGCTCCAGTTGCTCATGGATTGTCTCAATGTATGGCCATTGGTTATTGATGGATTTACCAATATTGGACCATATCATTGCTCTGATTTCGGCTATGATTTTATCTAGTTTTAGCTCTTTCTCAAGCTCCTTGATTTTGTCTTTAAGAGCTTTGATTTCCTTGGCCTTCTCTCCTACTTCTCTCTTTGTTTTGTCATGCCTTTCATTCACCTTGGCCAGCTGCTCCTTAGTTTCATTTAGCTGCATCATTTGTGCTTCTAGAGCTTGTATTTCGCTCTTTAGCTTTTGCATGTCTAAGCTCTGATCTGTGCTGGTGGGTGCTGCTGAAGTAGATGTGGCTGGTTGTTCAGCCTGCTGAGGTGGAGGTGCAGTAGTAGGAGCAGTCTCCTCAAGATTAATGACCTGTGGAGGGGGCTGAGATGTTTGCCCCTCTTGCGCTTGTGTTGATGATCCTTTCAGAGGTGCTTGTGTGGCCTCATATTGCCCCAATTTTTCTTGTGCCTTTATAAGTTCTTTGTAAACAGAAATTAATAGAGCAGTGGAATCCTGCTCATACCTTTGTTTTGCCACTTCATCGGTCTGTGGATGGATAGTGGCTGGAAGTTTAACCTTCTTCCTTAGTGCAGCCATATCAGCATCTCTGATTTTTAAGATCTCTTGTATCCCTTTGATATCATTGGGATTGTGCCCAATTTCTATGATGATTTCTTCCAGGGTTTTGATCCTGTTGTCTTTGGCCTGAGAAGAGGCTCTCTCTAGCTCAGCGGGGTAGCTTAGCATTGCTTGTTAACTTGTAGTTGTTCCAAGGTCTTATCGGCCAATGAAGCATACACCATTTCCCCTGTTTGTTTATGCAACTCAATTTTGTCCATGGGGTGTATGTCTTTGGCAAGGACCTCTAAATTGGTCCTGAGATAATCAGCAGAAGACTGTGGCTTGAGTGCCGTAGGCATAAAATGACTCAATGTCAGTTTGCCCTCACCTACATCAAAAGCAGACATGAGTCTCTGCTGATTGGAAGGAGCCATGTTAAGTAGGTGATTATATAATTGAACTTTGATTGGGTCACTCCTCCTCTTAATGTCTATGAACTGCTGCTTTATGCTCACTCTTTCCTCTTTCTGCTGGCTGGAGGAGCTGACTTCCCCTCCCATTGTCCTGTCTAGTTCCTGCTGGGAGGAACTTGCTGAAATTTCTTGACTCGGTGGGCCCATGCCCAGTGCTTCTCTGATGGCTATATCCTCTTCTGGAAAATCGTTGAGTCTTTGCCTTTTCTCTCCTTGATTTATAGAGGATGTCAAGGGAGTTTCTCTTTCCCTCTTCCTAAAGACAAATGTGTCCTCCTTTTGAGGGGTTTGGAGGACCGAGGCATCAGATGTAGTGTCTTGCCTTGTAGGCATGACTTTTTCAGTGGTCTGAGGAGTATCCACTGTTTCTTTTTGCTGAGCAGGTTGCTCTTGTCCTTGTTTTTCTTGCTGCTGTTCCTCTTGCTGTCCTATGTCTTCTTGTTGCCCTTGCTGTAGCCCTTCTGCTTGTTCTTGTGCTTGCTGACTTTGATTTTGCTGCTGTTCCTGCTGTTGCTCTTGCTCCATCTCTTTTTCTGCCTCCATTTCTTTTTCCTTT
Source organism: Pinus tabuliformis (assembly GCA_031772625.1). Lineage (NCBI taxonomy): Eukaryota > Viridiplantae > Streptophyta > Pinopsida > Pinales > Pinaceae > Pinus > Pinus tabuliformis. The sequence goes on from CM062811.1 coordinate 442,004,919, forward strand.
CCTTTTTCTGATACTTTTCCAGCAACTCTTGTAGTTTGATGTGGAGTAGTTGAAGAGGAGGCTGCTGGTCCAATTTGTGTGCTTGGCAGTGAGGGGACCTGTGCATAAAATTCAAGGTCAGCCATCTTCTTTTGATTGTTCAGAGCTCTTTGATTAAGCTCTTCTGAGTCATATTTTCTTCTAGAGTTCCCCTTTTCCACTTGCTTTGATTGGCATATTTTTCAATTTGGGGGAGGCTATAATGACCGTAAGCAGACAGTTTATATTTGAGTCTCCTCATTGTGATGAAGTTGTTGGGGTCATAGGGTTTCCATATAAAACTGTACTTCAAACCAAATCCCACCAGTATTCTATCTGCCTCCTTCCACCCTTCATCCCTTTCATTGTAGACTAAATGGCCAAGTTGGCTCTTGATTTTCAGCTGTGCTTTCTTGCCTCTGCCTGAGAAGTGGAACATATCCACATAGCCAAACTGCCTGAAGTATTCTAAGGCAAATAGCCTCATGGGCACAAATTTGGGTAGTCTAAATGGGGGTAATTCACACCCATATATTCTGATGACGTGTGTGGTGTTGGTAGAGATACCAATCCCCAATACTGTATACTTTTGACAAATGTAGGCACCTTTTCATGTCATCTGTCAGTCTAGGAGGAGGTGAACCAATCAGTAGAGTCAAGGCTGGATGGATGAAAAGATCAATAAATCACAGTAGGTGTATGGAGAGTGGCTTGATATGTGGAAAACAGATGTCCAATATACTACTGATCTCAGATTGCCCTGTGCATCTACTCTCTTCTTTGGGAAGGAAAATTTATCATGCTGGAAGTATATGAGCAGATGATATAGGTAGGAGGTGTACCTAAACACTCTTTCTCTTGACAAATTCATCAACTGTTCATGCATTTTGTCTGATATGTATGTTGCATAATCATAGTGAATTGGCTTTTTTCCTGGGGAAAACATAAGCATCATTTGTATAATTGTTTCATCCACATGTTCTATCGAATCATATCCCAGGATGGGACTCTCATGTCAACCAGGTCTAGGCCCAACTGGTTAAGATAAACATAGTTGATAGGAGGAACTTGCAGAGTGCTAGCCTTGATGAAGAGCTGGTTGACCTTAATGATTTGGGCCTCTGTGGTTTTGGCTCCCTGTACTATTAGATCAGCTAGTGACAGTGGGACCAACTTTTGCTCTGTCTGGAATTGCAACATCTCCCTGATGGCTTCAGGGGTAATGAGAAACAGAATTGAACCTTCAGCATCTAGCACTGCCCTCTGGGATGCATCATAGTGTTCAGCAACTATGTGCACAAGCTCAAGGAATTGATTAACCTGAGGAAGCTTGAATATTGGGAGGAATGAATCCCAAATTCCCAGGATGTCTGTCCCCCTCTCATGTTTGATCTTTATCTCGTTTAATATTTGCAGATGGAACCTGCTTCTGCTCATCATTTCCTCTGTTATCTTGTAGTCCAGGTCTGCCAATGCTCTGGTGTCAAATGTTCTATTAGGAACATTCAGGGGAGCCACATTGAGGGCTATGGGAGCTACAGGGGGGTCCATGACTTTCCTTTGAGGTTTCTGTTTTGCTTGGGGATTGTGTCACTTATGTAGATCAATAACAACAGAGTTTCTTTGCAGAGAAGGGTGAAAATGCCTGAAAAAGGTGAATGCAGGGTCTGCAGCAGTTGAAATGCTGCTTTATGGTAATTAAGAGCGAAGCTTAGCTTTTCTGGCACCTTTCAATGGTAAAATTTGGTTTCAAATGCGCCTGCCACGATTGCGCAGACAGGACCTGGTTTCTTAGCAGAATGCCACTGGGAAAAGGCTCGGCTGGTGTTTTCCGAAGTGATAATTGGAACTTCAAGGCTTTGCTGAGGAATTCAGTGAGAAATTTCTGATTTTCGGCTTTCTTTAAGCTTTCTAAAGCGTTAAATAGATAATTGCAGGCGCACAGAGGATGAATGATGAGGAATACCTGGTAAAACAACGAGCAGAGGTCGTGACCGCAGGTTGAACTGGTGCGCTGGAGGTCTTCTGGTCAGTTTAGCAGGTTGGTAGACAATTTGGACGTTGTTTGCATGCAGAGCAGAATAACGACGAACACACAAAATGACCAAAAAACGCGAACTTTTGGCTAAAATAGACCTTTTTACGTTTTTGGCGCGAATTCATGCTGACGTCAGCATGACGTCATTGGTGGGGTCAAGGTCGGATGACGTCATGCTGACGTCATCGGTCACTGGGTGACGTGGCGCTGACGTGACGTGATGTGCGGGTGGGATGGGGGGAAACCGGAAACCAGCGATGGTTTCATATCGCACCGCCTTCTGTACGGGGGCGGTATCCATCGGCTGTACCTCCGACGCGTGGTGGTGAGGACACGTAGCAGCGGGATGACGTCCTCCAAATACGGACGTCGGGAGATAAATGCCGGTCATCGGATGAGCTCCGACGTCACGATGGTCGTTGGATCTGCGGGTGATGATCGGACGGCGGAAGGACAGCAGAGACGTGACGTGGGGTTAGTACGGGTAATAGTCAGATGACAGATGCAGTCCGATGCGATCAGGGCCGTCGGATCTGTAGGCCTTTGATCTGACGGTCGTCGGGGAGGTGACATGTGTGGAATATACGGATGAGGGCGGAGGCAGATAAACGTGGTTTGAGCGCTTTTCTAATGTATTATGATAAAAATAATTATATGCGCCAACCTCGGCTAACAGGCGGAAAGTGGGTTTATATGCATTTTGCCCTTTGAGGCGGGTGAGATGGGGTTTAGGGCCTTTTTTAAAGGTTTCATGTGTGCAAGGGGTAGAAAATGGAAGAACTGGCTTATGAAGGGAAGGGGGTACTTGGCATAGGTTTATCAACATGACCTGATGTCATTTGATCCCTGACTTGTGACTTTATTGGCTATAATGCCAAGGGGGATGGGTATTTATAAAAATTTGGGATTTATACACCTTGGTGTTAGTAATATTAGGGGGAAAAGGGGATGTAAAGGATTTATACAATAGAATTAGTGTTAATATGAATGAAGGGAGCAAATGAAGGGGATCTTACTGAGTTTATCTGAAATTGATTTAGTTTTGACAGTAGATCAAAATGAAAAGATTTTAGACAAGAAATGTGGCTTCTGAATGAACCAGAACCATCTAAAACCATGATCTTTCTCCATAAATCTCAGCTAAAAGAAAGGGAATGTTAGTAATGAAATGAAGGGGGAGAGGGAGGTTAGTCATGCTCCTGCTGTAGTCTTTTACTTTGCTGCCCATCATCACCATTCTTGCAATGATAGGGATCACTTTCTGCAACCCCAACTACCTACCCAGCTGCTTACCTAGCATTTTTTGTTTCTCCTTGGAGGGTGCACTTGGACTTGCAAACCCTTACTTGCCTTTTCTTTTCTTTGGCTTTTTCTTTATTCTTTTCTATCTACCTCTAACCTTATCTCTTCCAAGGTCCCAAATTGAGCTGTTGGAAACCTTTTCTTCTCTACCTGAACTACTTGTCTGCCAAGATTAGGCTGTTTGGACAGACTTCTTTCTCTATTCTATAACACAAAATTGAAACATGGCATGACCCAGGTTAAACAGTTGGATCATCCATCAAAATTTGAAATTAAAGTCCTCAATCATTTAGACACTCACACACCTTTTTGTTCTCTAGGAAATATGGGATCTTTGTGAACTCAAAGCAGAGCATATTTGGACTTTCTCTTGCCAATCATGAAATATGAAACCTATTGGTATAGGTATCCAACAGGATGGATCGAACGAAGGTGTTACGAGATTGGCTAGCATCAGGATACGTTTTTATTTCATGAACCATAATGTTTGGATCAATCCCTGACATTTACTCATAAGACCAGGAAAAGACATCTCGAAACTCCTGAAATAGAGCTTTATAGGTCTTAATCTCATCCGGAGAGAAAGTTGCATCGATATGTAAATTCTTGACAATGTTGGGTTTAATCGAGATATCGAGAGGGATAGTCTCTTCAATATTCAATAGGTTCTTCTCTAAATTGACTTCATGAATGAAAAAAAATTGTAGATATCTCAACAATATTGGGTGGATAAATGTCATAAAGATTATCCTTGATGGAATCTGACAAGGAGGAATGATGATGATGATCATCCCATGGCACATCGTCTGGCATCATATTGTCCATGATGCTCTCATCGGTAGGGAATTCACGAGAGAAAGGATCAGAAGATGTGCCATAATCCAATGGGCGATTGACCCAATTAATCGAAGAGACTAAATCGGAATGAGTCACACAAGCTAAATGAATGGCTTCATAATCAAGCTCGATGGGGCTAAAAGGCATATGGTTGCCAAATCTATCAATGTTAGTTTTGTCTAGTACTGTCCAAGGAGTAGTTGGAATAGTAGAAGAGGATATCATATTGATATAGGCAACTGAAGAGGAGTTGTTGGGAAGCGAAGGAGGAGGAAGCAAAAAGGTTCCCATGAGAGAGGAATTGTTAAGCAATCTAACTTCGACATGTTGGTATGGGTGTAGAGTTTCCCCTACGAGAGGGACACTTCTAGTAACTGGATAATTGGAGGCGAAAAATGTGAGTTGATCGATGGATATTGTGCCGCCTTTACGAGGAAAGGCGATCATCCAAAAATAAGTTGAAACGACATCAACCATGGTGTAAACCCAGGTGTGACCCAATAGAAGATTATAATTGAGTGGTCCATCAATAAATTCGACTTCTATGGATACATATTTACCTCCAATTCTACTTGTAAGGAATTCAAAATCCCACAAGGTTTATACGTTCTTCCATCAAAAGATTTCAAGGTGGTGGGTGACTGACTCAATTGAGGAGAACCAATGGCCTTCCAACAAGACAAGGACATGATGCAGGTTGAGGCTCCCTCATCCACAATAGAACGATGAATGTTCTTACCACAGATGACAACCTAGATCATAAATTATATTTGAGTTGGAAGTCTAGGTGTAAAGTTCTCATGATTGAAAATGGCTAGGTTGGAATCCGAAAGATCGATGCACCCAATTGTGGAAAGCAAAGACTTTTTCTGGCGGGACAGTTCTGCAACAACTCGAGAGTAGACATGGCTGATGGAGACTGAGCCAAGTCCTCAACCACACTGTAATTTTGAGCAGCTATTGTGCGAGGGTTGAAAGTAGATTTATGGATAATGCCCTTTGGAGGCTTAATATTTAATTCCATAGGAATCATAAGAAAAGCAGGATCTGACAGAGATACATCCGAATTGGTAGTTGCTCAGTAGCTTGATCGTTCGGGGGATTCACATTACCATGGACTTTATTACGGGTAGCCACCATAATATCAACTTTTGATTTAGCGAAAGAAAACATCAAAACCAAGCTAGAGGAAGTAGGGTCCCAAGCAACCAAATGCATCTCCTAATTTGGAAACGGGTCTGTCAACACGACGGATGAAGTAGAAGACTTCATAAATTCGTTCACTTCTGCCGGTGGGTACAATCACGAGTGAAGTGTTCCTCATTACAAACCAGGCATGGGTAACGAGGTTTCTGATTCTCGTCAAAATATTGATTGTTTTGTTTATCTTGCAGAGGAGAGTCTTTCTTCTTCTTACCTTTTCATTTCTTCTTACTTCTTGGTTGTTGTTGAGATTTACCCTTATCAAAATGAACGACATTGATCTCAGAAGTAGAAGTCACATAAGGATTGGATGGAGGGATTTTGGCAGTTGCAGTAAGAGCAGTACCATATGGTTTACTCACTGACTGCGAACTAGCAAAACCAATCATGCCATCAACAACATGAGATTCTTTACTAGGAGCTTGAGGAACAATGTTTGAAGGTCGCGAAGCATTTGGTATCTTATCATAAAGCGTGCCATATTGGGTATAAACTAGATCCAAGTACTGGGCACGAGCAATTACTTTCTCTTCGGTTACAACTCCACCCTTAGCCATGTCTTTTGTTATAGGAGCCAACAGAGACTTAGTAAACCATTCCGCTAACAATTGATCTGGAACATATGTCTTAACCAACTGACGACAACGTCTCCACTCATGAATATGATCAGAGATGTGAGTGGAATCAGATTGTTTGAAGTTGGTCAGAAGTTTTGTTCCAGTTTCGTATTTGATGGGCAACTAGAAATGTGTGAGGAAGGTGGTAGCCAAGGCACTAAAATTGTTAAACGAAGCTCTCGGTAATTCAATATACCATTTAGCTTCCGTACCAGTAAGAGTATGCTGGAAAAGATGTAATCAAATCGAATCATCATTAAGGGAGTTTGATGAACACCACAAATGATAAGTCATGACATGCATCGATGGGTCTTCTCCAGGATTCCCATTGAATTTTGGGATATCAAAAGGAAATTTTGTAGGAATAATCAACCACCAAGGCGAATGAGCAATAAGATCATTGGTGAGATGAGTCAAATCGAGCAATTCGAGAGTTGTTACAAACAACAACTGCCTGTTAAAATCTGGTGGAGGATAACCTGGATAAGAGGGAATAGCCTGAGCAATAGGTATCTGCGCTCCATGATAGGGAGGGTTATGATAAAGAGGAACCTGGGAACCAAATAAGGAGGATTCTGATAACCAACATGTTGGGAAAAATACTAAGACGGGGGGGAGGTGAATTAGTATTTTGAAATCATAAACTTTTCATTTCATTTTTTTTTTTTTTATTTCTGTACGCGACTTATCGAAGGGAACCAACGTGTGTATGTGACTATTCTTAAGACAACTAGCGTATATCTAGAGAACTTATGTATCAGTTAATTCATCATCTTTTTATCGTGATCCAATGCATCAATACTTTATTAAACATTAGATAAACAATAACCATGTGCAGTAAGAACAAAAATAAACCATCTCACATAAGCAACACACATGAACACCAAGATTTAAGGTGGAAACCCAATGCGGGAAAAAACCACCTGTTGTTGTTGTCTTTGTCTTCCTTAATATAAAGAAAAAATTTTACAATCTTGTACAAGAATAGACTCATACCAGTACATAGGCACCCACCTGTAGAAGGCTACAACCTTCGCTCGTTATCCATCTCCTACTGGAAGGGAGTTCCAACCCCCTGGATCTTGTACTAGCTTACCCTCATACCAGTACGCAAGCACCAACCTGTTGAAGACTACAACCTTCACTTGTTCTCCAACTGCTACTAGAAGGGAACTCCAACCCCGTTCTTTGATTTACCAGCTACCATTGGAAGGACGCTCCAACTCCCTCAACTCTGAGGACCACGTTTCATAAATTTCATATTGGATCCACCTGCTACACAACATCACAACTTGTAGGTCACGTTTCATCAGATTTTCAGACTGGACCCACTATCAACATTTAAGCTCAATATCAATCATCAAATTGAAACTTATCTCTGTAAATCAATCATCAATCTCTTCCTAAACTGAAATAACCAATCACTGAAACCCAATCAACTGAAACTCAACCAACCAATTGGAACAATCAGATCATTGTAACCAGAATATCAAACAACATACTGCACATCACAATAATCAAATCATGTTACTATAAATCCTGATCAACCATCTTCCAAAGTGTGTACGCTACTTTGCAGTAGCAAACCCACGTGTGTACATGCCTTTCATGAAGCATACCCGCATACATATCTTAAACCTCTGAAAACTGAAAACTGAACCACTACCATTCTGAAACAAACATTGAATCATACTCAGATCTACTACATCATTATGAACCAATCACAGAACTTTCTTTGATCTTCAATCACAATCCGCAAGTAACCTCAACATTCTTCAATCAATCAATTCACAATCAAAACATCATTGTTTAAGCCCAGATCATCAAGAAGACTTCATTGACAGACAACAGAAACAGATCAAAACTAATTAACTGATCAGACATCCTTTTTCATCAAAAACCCTAATTTACGTATGTGCTTTCCTCAAAGCATATCCGCGTGTGTACGCACTTTTCACAAAACAAAACCTGCGTGTACACGACTTTCCAGAAACACATCCGTGTGTGTACGTGCCTTGCAGGATATAAAACTCGTGAACATATCTGCAAATTCGAAGTTAAAAATTCACTGCAACATAGAAATTCAAACATACCCAGATCTTGGCATACACAGACAAATCATGCGTTAAGACACCATTAACACAAATCAACTCATCTCACAATTATGATTGTCATCTCAGATCTATTGGATTTGATTCATCATCAAACTCCCAGGGGCATACTTAGTTTAGATCAAGCAAAGCATCAATAACCCATTACATGCATATTTGCTTTAGATCTAACTATTCACAAGAGTTCCATTACTTTCACACATTTCACACACATACTACCACTTTGATCTTCATCACCTTATATATCTTAGCCTTAATTAATACCACAGGTCAAAACCATACTACAACTGATGGTTTTCTTAGACGGGATCAAAACATCTGTTACTAGGCTCAATACCACAAAGAAATACTATGGTAAGTATCCTTGGTATTTAGAATACCATGGTGTGGAAATTGTGCGCACATTTTCTTCTTCATACTTGCATGTGTACGTGGATTTGGTCAACAGAACCTGCATATGCTTCTTGAACTTCCAAACTTATCATTCCTCTGCCTCTGAACTTATATGCCTTTGTCAAAACACTCTGTCACATTTGTAAACACATCCTGTTTATACCTTCAACAAGTAGATTTCCATCAAGAGACAACTCATCAAGTAGGTTGCCATTCATTAGATAGGTTGTCATCAAAGACAACTCATCATGTATGTTTCCATCAAGGACAACACCTAATTCATAATGCCAACAATACCCCCCTTTGGACTTGATGGAAACCACATTGGTGTTTGGTCACCACAACTTGTAAATACATCAATCCAATCACCAAACCAAGCTACTCTCCAAACACCTACTTTCCAAACACCAAGCTACTCCCCCCCTTTGACATCAAGGGCAAAGGGGTGACCAATGTTGAATGAAGGCTTCCATATCTAAACTGCTGAATATGAACACTGACCATGCTCATCCTGAGCACATGCTGAAGTTTCTGACAGATGTACAATGAAGTACATGACTCTATGACTCATATGAATTGTGATATCACCAAGAACTCAAACTTACATCAGTCACCCAATCATAGTGGGTTTACATATTTGACATCATTATTACATTAACTTCCCAATCATAGTGGGGTTACAATTACATCAAATGTCCAAAAGGACTTGACCACAATAGTCCATGTATGACTGAATTTTACGATGAGTATATCATAGGTCTTTACATTAACTTTACATCAAATTATAGATAAGACATTTATATCTAAGACAAAGATCTCAACAAGACCATGATAGTCATCAACAATTATCATACACCATATATCATTTGTACCATAAGCATATGTCATCAATACCAAGATAAACAACCTGTATATGTCCATCATCAATTCACAAGATAAGAGAATGTAGCTTCAATATCATCAACTTGTGACGTGGTATGCAACCACAACATCATAAGAGAGGATCATTATATGATGGGATAATGTAGTATCATTCTTCAATATATGTTCATTAGTTACCATGTCTCCATGAAACCTGCAGTGACACCATTCTTTTGGCCCATTTTCTTCATCCAAGAAGAACTATCATACCAACGCCACCAAAGAATCATTATGTATGAAGCAAACATAATGAAAACAATGCATTATTAGAAGCATAGTAAATGCTCCCCTTGAACTTGTGCCAACTGTTTCACTGTCAGATCTGATCATACCATTCCATATATCACTAAGAATCATTAAGGCATCATTATCAACCAGCCATCCATTAAGTCGTAAAAATTTAATAAGGGTCTAAAACACTTCTAAATGGCATCAACAAACTGTAACCTTCAACCATCAGAACAAAAAATCCAACTGATAATTGACTGAAGCATATCAAACCCTTTTCATGAGTCTGTCCCACTGTTTCTTCATAAAACCAAAATAAAGGTGTTTGTGCAACTTAGAACTTGCGTATACACACATATTTTCTTCATAAGATCCACATACAAAAAGTGAAATATTGAAATTTCACACTTTCAGCTCCCTGCGTTTGTTATGTCTGTACCTGTGCACTGTTACTACACCAAAGCCATTGTCAGTAGTATAAACAACATGAAAATAAAAAACAAAAACCATGGGAGTCATCATCAATACAACACATGTATTACCCCCCCTTGAGATTACATATCATTGATCTTGAGGACCTGATAATTATCTTTTGTTGAGTTCATGTGCCTCTCACCACTTTTGTAGTCAATGTTAGAAATGTTTATTTAAGAATAAGACTCTGCCATAGGCACCATCTTCTTTTACTAGTCTGAAACTTTCTTATATCTATGTTAATTCTGATCTTCAAACACATATAATTTGTCTCAATTTCTATATCCTCTTATTATGACTTTTCTAGTTACTTCATTCATAACCTTACACTTGGTTGATGTAAACACAATCATGTTTCCCTTATTTGCCATTTTTCCTACACTTAGAATATTTTTCTTTAGTCCTTGAACTAATAAAGCATCAACTGTTGCTCTAGTTTTATTAATTATGGCTTTACCTTGTCCTCAAACTTTTGCTGAAACATTAATTCCAAGAATAACGTTACCATGATGGTTCTTCCCGAGAGACTCCATTTTATTCTTATCTCTAGCCATGTGATGAGAACATCCATTATCTATGTATCATTCATCTTCATCTTCAAATGAGCAAAGAGCAATACCACACCTTATCTGTTCTTGTTTTTCTTGCTTATTGGTGGATCCACCTTTTTCAGATTTTCTGATATTAATGTTCTTATCTGGTTTCTCATCATGTTGTTTGTGGCGATCCATAGACTTGTTCTTTAATTGTTTTGCTACATGCCCAAACTTGTTACAAGCATAATATCTTATATATTTCAGATCCCTTCTATTGCAATAAATGACTTTGTGACCAAACATATTGCAAGCAAAACAATATCCCTTAAAGTACCTGGAAGTTGATGGTCTTTCTGTAAGATGATTATTAGCTTGAAACATTCTACTTCTGCAACTGGATGCAACATGTCCAAAATTATGACATATAGAACATTTAACATTATTGATCTGAGGAGAAAATCAATTAACACTTCTATGGTTAGGAGTAAATGGTTTCCTTTGAAGAATTTCTTTCCTTGGTTGATGATGAGGTTGATTTCTTATCTCCTTGTTAAGAATTTCATATTTTGCATTAAAATTCCTTGCCTCAACTTGTGAGCTAGATTCACATTTAACATTTTCATGAAAACCAAGACCAGATTTGATGGTAGGAGACCTTTGACTACTAAGAATATTATCCAAAATATTAGCACTATATTGAAATCACAAATGTTTATCCTTTTCTTCTAATTTACCTCAACCTGATATTACTTTTCATGCTTTTTCAAAATTTCTTCAATCTTTCTTCCTTCCTCCACTTGCTATTTCAATTTGAGAATCTCTTCTTTCAGCCCATTCTCTCGTTCTTTAAAAACTTGAAGTAGATCTTCATTCTGCTTATTTGATTTTTCAAGATCTTCTCTTAGAGAGATGACCTCAGCTTCAAGACCTTCACAATATTGGTTAGATACAATACCAACATGATCCTTTTTATCATAAGCTTGCAACTTATCAATCTTTTTCAAAGCAAGATCAAGTTTTGTTCTAAGATCAATAATTTCTTCTAACCTGTCTTATTTTGAATCAACAACTCCATTTTTCATTTTGGACACATTGTTAGATATAAGATTACCTGTGAGATATTCCTTTGGTACTTCTTCATGTATTGCTTGTAACTTATCCCATACTTGCTTTGTAGTAGTATAATGGATAACCTTATTCAATATTGATTCATATATGCTACAAAATATGTTACTCAAAGCTTTACTGTTCTTCTGCACTTGTCTGATGGAGGAAAATTGGTGTAACCATTTCATACTAGATGTCGGACATCAATATTCATTAGATTATGTTTCATCTTTCCTTTCCATTGTTGATAATTATCTTTGCTTAGCATAGGCACATCTGCATTGTCCATTGATTCTAACTTGCCTTGATCTGCTGCTTCAAGAGACTTACTTTCACTTTTACCCATAAGTGAAAACTCAGTGGTTTCACTATCATCATCACTATCATTGTTGCATAGACAATAAAATGGATCACTTCTTGAACAAAAATCCATACCTGATGATGCTTCATCTTCTTCATTCTTGATCAATAGAAAGTGGGTTTCTCCCTGTTTTGAATATTTTCCGACATCTATAAAAACATCTTTTTCTTCTAGGGCATCCATAAAATTATCATCAGACTCATCTTCAAATGCCATTAGTAAGTGCCAATCTTGATCAGAATCACCTTCTTCACCATTTGAAATACCATCACTGTCTTCATGTGTATAAAAACTTCTCTTGTTTTCAAACCTATTCCTGTCTAGTTTGGGAGCTTATTTTCCTTTCTCTTGATTTTCTTTATAAGGACACTTAGCAACATAATGACAAACTCTACCATAGGCAAAACATTTGAAAGGAAGCTTACCTCTGAATCTTCTTGTACCCACTTGAAGTCTTTTTATGAAGTTTGCCTCTTTTTCTTCTGATACATAACCTGATTCATCCTTCTCTTTTCCTTTTGCAGTAGCTTTGAAGGTTGCTTCTCTCATATATGTAGGACCACTTTTCCTTATCTCAAATTTTTTCAATATTCCATGAAGTTGATAAAGTGTAAGAATTTTCAGATCCTGCATTTCTTCAATAGCAGATACTTTGGTTTCGAACTACGGAGTTAGAGGTCTCAAAATATTTTCAATAATAAAAGCATCTTTTATTTCTTCACCAAGATTTCTCATAGAATTCACAACTTTATTTACTCTAAGAAAGAATACTGAAATGCTTTCATCATCATGCATTTTCAATGTCTCATACTATTGAAGAATCTAAGGAAAATTATGTTAACAAGATTCTTCTCACCATGCTAACTATTTGTGATGTGTTTTTAACTTTTCCTTAATAGCACAATCATCTCTTGATATTATTAGAGTGTGTCTTATTAGTTCATCAAATAGTTACCGAAAAAAAAAGAGACAAGAACGTAAAATTTGGCTTTTTGCCAGGGCCAAAACCTCTCTCTTTGAGTGGAAAACCCACACAAACTTCTTCTTATAGAGATTCCAATTGACGAATACCAAGACCATGACCCTTGACAAGGAAACTTGACACAAGTTTACCTTCAAGACACTTGTCACTATCTCTTGCACTCTTCGGCCTTCATATCACAATCTTCCTTCTTCGCATTGTATCACTTCATTCCTTCTCCTGCGCACTGTTATGGCATTTTCACTTAGAGAGTCCAAGTCTCTTTTCTTCACAGCCCTAGACACAATCTTCGACTTCCACTAATCTCTTCCTTCTGTCCATGAGAGCCTCTTTGCCTTCGGTCCCTTTCTATCACAGTTACACACTTGATGTAGCCCTTAACTGAATTGTCATTGTCCTAGAACAGTGTTCGGTCCTTTGCTAATATGACAGAGATGAGAAAGACTTAGTCTGAAATCATTTGAGACATTTACGCACTTGTAGTAGCTTCCTTCCTCATTGTATTACCCTTATCTCTTTTCTCTGAGATCCGTATTGTTTTAGATCAGATGTGTCCAAGATGCTTGTTGTTATGTGGTCAAGTCACTCTTTATATAGTGACTTATGCTTGCTATCTAGGCCGACATGAGATCCTAGAGATAAGCCGACTTTTCCTTAAGGAGAGTATTGTCTTTCTTTTAGCCGACTGCAAGAGGGATGGTGAGAATGTCTTGGAGTGCAACTTTTACATAAATGGCATGTCTTCTACATGTGTAACACGAATTCATGACTTCTTAATTATATTTATGACAAGACAACAAATTCCTAAAGATATCAAGAAGAAGTCTTTGACCTATGAAAAACACTTCTTTCTCATGAAACCCATGATGAAAGGAATACATTTGTTTCTTCTTTACATAAATCCATAATTACAAGTCATTATGAAGACTGAACCTAGTTACACTTTCTTCAACACTCCCTCTTAACTAGGGAGGTATTCATAATGGTACTTGGTCATTCTCAATCTGAAGAATTTCTCATAAGAAGAATTAGATTGGTAACTCATATGTATGGCATCATAGTAACCAACATTGTTTCCACAACAAGGCCTTGACTGATAGCTCTATCTCTCATCATATTAGAGCACAATGTTGGCGAGACCAATGACTATAGACACCTTCATCATTATCTTTCAAGGTTCATACCCACCCGGGTGTTCACTGAGTATGACCTTCTAGGACTATTCTTATCTTGGGTTCCCAAACCTCAAATAATATCGTTCCTCTTGCCTACTCTTATCTTGGATTCCCTACACATCCTTAAAGAGCATCAGATTGCAGATGATTACCCAATCCTCCATTCTTTCTTCCCAAATGAAGACAAGAATGTTGTGTCTATCTCTCCCTCTCAACTAGGGAAGATAGGCCAATTCCTGTAAAGTAGTGTACCCAAGCTCCTTCTGACCAGGAACTTGCCCAGGATCCCTCTTAATTAGGGACTTGTCAAATCTCCCTCTTAACTAGGGACTCTCTTTTTCATCAACAACTTCTTCTTCATGGGTCCTTCAGCTGCTTGATCAATTTCCATCCTTGATGTCATGAAATTCGGTCGAGCTTCTTCCTTGTAGGGCATTAGCCATCGATCACTTTCCTTCTTGGTTTTTCATGCCATTCCTTTCTTCATGGAAAGTGGCCTTCTTGATACATTTCTGGAACCTTCATCATATGGCTACTTCTTCCTCATCATGTTTCTTTTAGGAATTTCCATCCACCATATGGATGCTAGTTGTACTTGTACTTACAACTCTTGTTCTAGTAGCCCTGCATGAACTCATCGAGATATTATTCAAGAAATAAAAACATAACATTAAAGTAAATAGTACCTTACAAGATGGCTCTTCATCATGACATCTTCATGTAGGTATCAAAATCATGCATACATGTTGACACATCTCCCAAAGATATCCATTGTCAAGGGTCTCCATCTTTTTCATACTTTCCTAAGAGTCTTCATATCTTTCTAGGAGATTTCCTAGTCAAATATTCTTGGTCTTTTGGATGTTGATTTCCTTTATCAGGGTTGCATATCTCACTATCTCCTCCTTCCTCATTCATTCCATTCCCAGGAGCATTCAATTAGAGTTCCTTAATTGTAATCAACCACCTCATACTTCATATGAGGACATATTATGTTGATTTCATCTAGTGTGACTTATGCCTTCTTGCATCCTTTCAGAGGAGGAGATCCTTTTTCTCTTGATCATGTTTCTCAAGATAGAAGTAGCGATCCATGTTACCTGCAACCATACGACATGACTTTATAATATTAAATACAAGTATACATACCTCATTTTACCTTTAGGTCATTTAGGCTTCTTTCAACAACTTCCTCGATTGAAAATATCTTCAATCCCTTGATCCGCTTCATCATACCATCATCCCATGAATTCCATAAGTTGGAGTTCTCGATGAAACACTTGCTTCCTCTATAGATTAGTGATCCCTCCGGTAAGGATTCCATCAGAAAATCTTGAGGATCTTGCATATCCTCATCTAGCAAATGTTTCCTTTTGACTTGATGTGATGAGCCTTGCCGTAAATGATTTCATCCTTTCCTTCAATGTCCAATGAGGTTCCCAAGAGTTATATCCTTCATGTTTGACTGCCATGGATTTTGTCCTTCATGATTCCCATGGTGGTGTCATGAGATATTGTTACTAATTATCCCATGATGCCATGATGCATCTTATTATCATGGTCATATCAAAATATTGAGGAGCTTATGATAAGACCCTTTTGTGAGGGGTAGCATCTCAATCATAGTAGATATCTGTTACTCCCTCTTTCCTTGGCCCTTTTCTTTAGCTTCCTCCATCTTTCTAGTGATATGAGATTTATTTCCATAATCTTTACATAGCATTGAATTTTAGCTATACTGTTTTGTCTTGTTTGAGGACCAAACTTCCCTTTCCTTTCTGCAAATGTTTGAGTCTTTTAACCTTAAACACTTTTTCCATCAACTTGTCTTTTTCTATGTAGCATAGAGACCACAAGTTATCAAATGAGGCAACCTTATTTTCTATGGACATTTGTTACCTTTCTTATCAGTTAGAACAATGATGATTATCTTCTTATGATCTTTCCCAGATCTCCCAATTGAGATCTTATGAAGATATTCCTTCATTCTTTAATACCTTAAATCAGGTCCAAGTGATATGACTTTATTTACTGCATTTTCGGAGAATATATCTTCTAGAATTTCATATATCTCTCTTTAAGTCTCCTCTCTTGCTATATAGGGTTGAGAGGACCTTTGAATGATTTCATAAGAATCCCTTGATCCTTTTACGTGCACTCAAACAATGCTTGATCTTCAGAGACTTTTCCATAGACATCAATGACTTCTATTCCAGGGGACTATATCTATCCTCCTCTCTCATGCAAGGAATTTTTGATGACCCAACCAGTTTATAGATCTCCTTGCAAATTCGATGTCATTTAACCAAACTTGATTATAGAATGAAAGATACTTACTTGGTAAGAGAAGATAGAATCTTCACCTTGATCACGTTGAAGATGCATTGATGCTTCCTCTGATTGATCTTCAAGTTGATGTGATTTTATTGTAGATCCTTGCTTGAATTTCCTAGCATGAACAACTGAAATCCCCTTTTAAAGATCTCTTTTGAGACTTTCTTGCACTGTCCAACACCAAGCACCGAAACTTCTCTAGACTATAAGTTATTGAGATAAAAAAAACTACCTTCTCTTCTTTTGATTGTGATCCGAGTTTTGAGCACTAGGTAAAATATCCGAGCCATGAATGATCTGTGGAAGGTACTAGCACTGTAGGTAGTATGCTACTTGAATGGAACCCGAGATTGTAATCATATCACCTACCAAGAACTTCAGATAAGGGTCAAATCAATCTCATTGTAGTACTTATCCTGAATTTTCTTGTTGTTGTAGGCTGTCTCCTTGATTATATAGACAAAATCCCTTGCCATTGTAGATTGTTGTTGTAGACTGATTCTTCAATCTTTGATGTAGGTTTTTGAAACCCAAATCCCTTCAACTTGCTTTGATGCACTTCTTGAAACTTGATCCTTGAATGTCTCTTTTATGCCCTTCCTTTGACTTTAGTACCTTAGCTCCGATTCCATGTTGAAGAATCTAGGGAAAATTAATTTAACAGGATTCTTCTCACCATGATAACTATTTGTGAGGTATTTTTAACTTTTCCTTAATAGCACAATCCTCTCTTGATATTATTAGATTGTGTCTTCTTAGTTCATCAAATAGTTACCAAAAATAAAAGAGACAAGAACATAAAAGTTGGCTTTCTACCAGGGCCAAAACATCTCACTCTTTGAGAGGAAAACCCGCACAAAATTATTCTTATAGAGATTCTAATTGACGAATACCAAGACCATAAACCTTGACAAGGACACTTGACACAAGTTTACCTTCAAGACACTTGTCATTATCTCTTGCACTCTTCGACCTTCATATCATTGTCTTCCTTCTTCGCACTGTATCACTTCAGTCCTCCTTCGCACTGTTATGGCACTGTCACATAGAAAGTCTCGGTCTCTTTTCTTCGCAGCTCTAGACACATTCTTTGGCTTCCACTGATCTCTTCCTTCGGTCCATGAGAGCCTCTCTTACTTCGGCCTCTTTCTATCACAGTTACACACTTGATGTAGCCCTTAACTAAATTTTCACTGTCCTAGAATAGTGTTCGGACCTTTGCTAATATGACAGAGATGAGACAGAATTAGTCCAAAATCATTTGAGACATTTACACACTTGTAGTAGCCTTCCTTCCTCATTGTATTACCCTTATCTCTTTTCTCTAAGATCCGTATTGTTTCATATCAGATGTGTCTGAGATGCTTGTCAGTATGAGGTCAAGTCACTCTTTATATAGTGACTTATGCTTGCTATATAGGCCGACATGAGATCCTGGAGATAAAACTACTTTTCCTTAAGGAGAATAATGTCTTTCTTTTAGCCGATTGTAAGAGGGATAATGACAATGTCTTGGAGTGCAACTTTTACATAAATGACATGTCTTATACATATGTAACATGACTTCATGGCTTCTTAATTATATTTATGACAAGACAACAAATTCCTAAAGACATCAAGAAGAAGTCTTTGACCTATGAAAAACACTTCTTGCTCATGAAAGCCATGATGCAAGGAATACATTTGTTTCTTCTTTACGTAAAATCATAATTACAAGTCATTATGAAGACCGAACCTAGTTACACTTTATTCAACACATATTGTATTATGAATGTTTGAAGTTTAGCACTTTTTACCTTGGTGTTGCCTTCATAACTTTGGATAATCTTATCCCACATTGCCTTTATGGTGTTCAGCTGCATTACTTTCACGAACTCGGTCTCGGCTAGAATTCCCAATATGGCATTTATAACTTTTGCATTGGTTTCATATTGTTTCTTCCTTGCAACATCTGAAGGAATAGAGGTTGGATATTGATATCCACTTTCAACGATTTCCCACACATCAACTCCTAGTTCCTGCAATTATGCTGTCATCCTAACTTTCCAAAAGACAAAGTTAGTTCCATTAAATATAGGAGGTCTGATAGAAAATACTCCTTCATGACTACCCATCTTGACGGATCTCCTTCAAGCGATCAAGCTTCTTCCAAAGAACCTGCTCCAATACCAATTGTTTGGAAAAGTACTGAGAGGGGACGTGAATCATTATTTTCAAATAATAAACTTTTCATTTCATTTTCTGATTTTTGTATACAACTTTATCGAAGGGAACCCACGTGTGTACGCAACTATTCTTAAGACAACTAGCATATATCTAGAGAACTTATGTATCAATTAATTCATCATCTATTTATCTTGATCTAGTGCATCAGTAATTTATTAAACATTAGATAGACAATAACCATGTGCAGTAAGAACAAAAATAAACCATCACACATAAGAAACACACATGAAAACCAAGATTTAAGGTGGAAACCCAATGCAGGAAAAAACCACATGCTGTGGTCATCTTGTCTTCCTTAATATAAAGAAAGCTTTTACAATATTTTACTAGCACAAAATCATACTAGTAAGCAGGCACCAACCTATTGAAGGCTACAACCTTCACGCGTTCTCCAACTGCTACTGGAAGGGAGCTCCACCCCCCTGATCTAATTTACTAGCTACCACTAGAAGGAAGCTCCAACTCCCTCAACTTCGGGGACCACGTTTCATAAATTTTCATATTGAATCCACCTACTGCACAACATCACAACTTGTAGGCTACATTTCATCAAATTTTCAGATTGGACCCACTACCAACATTTAAGCTCAATATCAATCATCAAACTAAAACTTATCTTTGTAAATCAATCATCAATCTCTTCCCAAACTGAAGCAACCAATCACTGAAACCCAATCAATTTAAATTCAACCAAAAAATCAACCAACCAACTAGAACAGTCAGATCATTATACCCATAATATCAAACAACATACTACACATGATAGGAATCAAATCCTGTTTCTATAAACCTTGATCAACCATTTGTCAAAATTTGTACGGTACTTTGCAGTAGCAAACTCACGTGTGTATATGCCTTTCATGAAGCATACCCTCATACAGATCTTAAACCTATGAAAACTTAAAACTGAACCACTGCCATTCTGAAACAAACACTAAAACATACTCAGATCTACTACATCATTCTGAACCAATCGCAGGGATTTTTATGATCTTTAATCACAATCGGAAAGCAACCTCAACATTATTCAATCATTCAATCCACAATCAAAACATCACTTTTCAAGCCTAGATCATCAAGAAGACTTCATTGATAGACAATAGAAACACATCAAAACTGATTAACTGATCATACATCATTTTTCATCAAAAACCCTACACTTTATACGTGCTTTCCTCAAAGCATATCCGCGTGTGTACCACTTTTCAAAAACCAAACCCATGTGTACGTGACTTACCAAAAACACATCCAGGTGTGTACGCGCCTTGTAGGCTATAAAATCGGCGTACAGATCTGAAAATTCAGATTTAAAACTTCGTTGCAACACAAAACTTCAGACATACCTAGATCTCGGCACACATAGAAAAATCATGCGTTAAGACGACATTAACACAAATCAACTCATCTCACAATCATGATTGTCATCTCAGATCTATTGGATCTGATCCATCATCAAACTCCTAGGTGCATACTTAGTTTAGATCAAGCAAAGCATCGATAACCCATTACATGCATATTTGCTTTAGATTGAACTATTCATAATATTTCCATTACTTGCACACATTGCACACACATACTACCACTTTGATCTTCATCACCTTATATAGCTTAGCCTTTATCAATACCACATGTCAAAACCATACTCTTGCTGATGTTTTTCTTAGATGGGATCAAAACATTTGTTATTGGACTTAGTACCACAGGGAAATACTATGGCAAGTACCCTTGGTATTTAGAATATAATGGTGTGGAAACTGTATGCGCCTTTTCTTCTTTATACTCGAGTGTGTACGCGGATTTGCTTAACAGAACCTGTGTATACTTCTTGAACTTCCAACTTTATCATTCCTCTGCCTCTGAACTGCTATGGATTTGTCAAACACTCTGTCACATCTGTAAACACATCATGTTTATACCTTCAACAAGTATATTTCCATCAAGAAACAACTCATCAAGTAGGTTGCCTTCATCAGATAGGTTTTCATCAAAGACAACTCATCAGGTAGGTTTCCATCAAGGACAACACCTAATTCATAATGCCAACACAACATACACATAACCTTGCTGTCCAACTTCAGGATAACCTTGCAAATGCTGGAGAGGTTGGGTTTGGACTTGTTGGCCCTGATAGGGCACTTGAGGAATACCTTGATAAGGTTGATGTTGTTGCCTTGTGGGATTTTGCATCATCCCAACATAAGGTAGATTTGGTGGAGGTTGTGCCATGCTATAAGCAATTTGTCCTACTAAAATTTGAGGAATACCTTGTCCAAATAGTTGAGTCTGTAAGGTACCTTGTAAAGGCTAGGTAAGTGGAACCTGGGGGGTACCAGGTACTGACGGAATACATTGAGTCAAAGTTACTACCTGCAAATGTTGGCTTACATGCATTTGAGCTTATAGAGGTACAAATTGATAAGTAAGAATTTGAGATGTGGACGACATAGGTTGAGAATTTAGAAAGGGATGTATAATCGAACTAGGTTGTACAACAAAGTAGGTTTCCAAATATTATCGACCATTCTAGCATATGCAGGATTTAGATAAGGTTGAGCACCAATTTGAGGTATACCAACAATAGGTTTCCCCCCTGCTAAAGGAGGAGGGGATGATGGAGGAAACTGCCCTTATTGCGGAGGGTACCCAACATTACGAGAGTTAGGCTTTTGAAGGTAACCAGGCCTACTAACATAAGGGTCAACCTATTGTTCAACTATAGGTGTAGGTGGAGGATAAAGAGTAGGTTGTATAGTGCTCATTAATGAAGTGCCGGATGGAATTACATGAATAGGTAACAAGGGAGAGGTCCATGGACTGGATGCTACACTAGAGAATGTACTAGATAATGATTGCTAACCAGGTGGGACGGATGGGCCACCATATAGATGTGCCTATGGTGATATCCAAAAATGGATGAAGAAGCAACACTAGTTGTCTCATCCATAGGGGTGGACACAGGCTGGGAAACCATAGTAGATTTAATCATGGTTAACTATCCCAAAGAATATTTCCACGAGAAACTCACGGGTGAGCGGGAAGAATCAAGTAAAGGAGTTTGTGTTGGAGTTTGAAGAGGAGGAAGAGGACGAGCTTGATAAAAATGGAGTCCACTCCAATGAACAGGAGTAGAGGGACGAGGTTCTTCCTGTGGGATCTCTTCAATACTCACAAGACCAGGTGGAAGAGGTTCATCATCGGGTCCAAGATATATGGTTTGTGGTTGTGTCTAAGACAGAGGAAGAGAAGAGGGAAGTCCTGAAGTAACAGGTGAATATGGTTGAGGTACCTCAGGTGATAAGGTCTTTGATTTAGTAAAGTTAGGTTCAATAACCTTAGGAAACAAAGTCTCAGGTGCCTCAGTTTCAACTATTAGATTCACTAGCAAATGATGAAGTAATCTCAGGATCAATACTCAAGGGGAAAGATGATTCTAGTAGATCAGATTCAGGAGGACCATAAGTAGTTCCCGAAATTCCTGATTCGGGAGTTTGCTTCTTCTTATGCTTTTGACGATGGTTGGGAGTAGCCTCTGGTGGAACAAAAGGCTTATTTTGCATTCTACGTGAACAACAGAGTGGAGGGGTGTGTTCTTCCACGTTGGAATAATAAATTTTTATAAATAATGCAAAAAATAAATAAAAAAGAGGGTAATACTAGCATAAAGGTTTACCAAGCAACCATGAACTGCAATATACACGTTCGCGAACCAAGGACTTAACATACGTGTAGGAAATATCCCCGAATGTTGTGTTCGATGTATCATGGTGTACAAGGAGGCCAACTTTATTACTTATGGCGAGGATAGAAACCTATGGTGGACTTCCAAAATATACTCGACCGTATGTGGAAGTGCAGTCCATAGTAGTGTTGTCTAATGCGTAACCGTTCAATGAGAGCATTCCCATATACTTTCCATGTGTGGAGTGACATCTAATATACCCAAAGGTACACAGAGTACAATCTGATACACTTACGTACGTGGAACGAGATATCACCCCTGGGATACGATGCTAGAAAATAACGACATATCCTACGTTTAACAACATTGGAACACGTCTCTAGTCTAGACCTTTAATTTTTTGCATTAATGTGACAAATGCTCCTTAGGTTGATTAAAAAAAATTAAAGTTTATCTTTGATTAAGTTTCAATTTCATGGCTCACCGCGAGTTTCACCTGAATATCCTAAAATGCAAGTTAGCATGAAGAAATGGAAATTTTCACTTTCAATGAGAACCTATCTAAAGAAGGGAAGAGACAAAGAACATGCAACAAACAATAACTAAGTGCAATTCCCTAAAAAGCAATTGTTCCAATTCAAATTTTACTCACAAAGCCCTATATGCCAATGAAAAGATATTTTTGTTTTCAATTTCCTCTTAATTTTCAAAATGAGAGAAAACTAAGATGCATTTCTAATCACTAATAAAACAAACTTTTCATAATGATGACTGGAACACCATTTTTTTCAAGCACTCAATGACTAAACAAATTAGTTTGTTAATGACCTAATGACAAGAACAAAGGAAAATATAAACAAATTCTCATCAAAAACAATCAAAACCACAAGAAAACCATATGGAGGCTTCTGAGAAACATTAAGACACTGAGGGACACAAAGAAGAGCAGTTGGAAGAACGCTGGACGGAGTGAAAACCAAAACAAGGCAGATTTTGGCATGAAACAACGACCAACATAGGTGCTTAAGGGACACTAGTGTTCTGCAACGTAGGCACAAAGAGGGCTAGGGTGCATTGCAATGCATTGTCTCCATAATAGACAGCATGTTGATCAAGGAATCTCAAGTTCCTATTGAATAATCTAGGGAAAACATAAATTAGGGTGATTCTTCTTGACATGATAGCATTTGTGAAGTGTTTTTACAATTTATCTTAGCATGATCTTCTTTCCATTTTTAGTGTGAGTGATTACTTCATCAAACTGCTATGAAAAACAAAGAGACAAGAACACAAGAGATTAGGCTCTCTGCCAGGGCTAAAACCTCTCAGTCTTGGAGAGGAAAACCCACACAAAATTCTTCTTATAGAGATTCCAATTGACAAATACCAAGACCGTGACCCTTGACGCATTCTGCCTCTCCAAGACTAAGACATCAATCCTCTTCTTCGTCACTGCTGGGATCGTCATTTTTTTATCACCTCTGAGATCAACACTACTGCATCACCAAGAACTTCATTACTGTTTCAATATCATTGAGAATATCATTGCTACACCATGACTGCTCCTTGAGATTATCACTGAGATAATCTCTGCACCTTCTTTTAGATCATGAAGGTCATGACTGCACTTCATTGTAGGTTGAGATCACTGTGAAATCATGATCCTTGTCACTTATCCTTGTCGAGACTGACCCTCCTTGACTTGGTGATCACTGCTTTTTCATTTTGACTGCATCTGAGAAACATATTCATATTGAGATCACTAGGAGGCAGATCTGAATACTGTGTTGCCCATTGAGGCTATATATCTCCTTTCTCAGGTATGCCGAGAATCATTGTTATCATCGAAACTCGTTTCATCAACATGGTTATGCCGAGACAGTAATTAAGATAGTATATATATGTCGAGACTCTATTTCTTCTTCCACAGGTATGTCGAGTATATATAGATAGGTCCACTGAGTTTGTGACACTGAGATCATTGCATTTCATCGAGACTACAGAGAGGAATTCACTGTCATCAAGGTTGTGGCTTACTGTCCATCTGAATCCTTGTCTGCCTGCGGTGACATCTTGTCTGAGGTCATGCTAATCTAGGGGCAAGAATATGTCCGAGGTTGCTTATGTCTGCACCCATACGAAGTATTAGACCTATAACCCATCTGAGGCTTGTTCCACACCTTCCTGCACCCTATACCCATTGAAATCTCAGAGGAGAATTGCGAGATCTTAGCATGGCATTTACAGATACCCTAGACGAGTATTTATAGTTGTTTGTGCTCTTATTTCGAGCCGACGTAAACTTGTGAACCAACATGTCATTTAAACATATTTAATTCAATATTTGAAGCCGACAATGATGGTTTCTTATTTGTTTTTCTTGCAGACTTCTTGTGTTTGCTAATGGAGGATTGATCTTGGTCTTGGAGGGCTGCTACACACTTGTATACATTTCCATAGGCTCATGAAGAGCTTATTTACATATGACATGACTCTTTGAAAATAAAATCCTATAGAAATCAAGAAGAAGTCTTTGACCTAATGTCACTTCTTGCTCATGAAACCCATGTAGCAAGATATACAAAAATAATTTATTCTCTTTATTACATCATTTACAAAGATCGTGTCATTATGAAGACCGAACCTAGTTACACTTTCTTCAACACTCCCTCTTAACTAGGGAGGTATTCATAATGATACTTGGTCATTCTCAATCTAAAGAATTTCTCAGAAGAAGAATCAAATTTGCAATCCATCTATTATAACATCATTTCAACCAACATTGTTTCATATAGCAAGGCCTGGACTAACAACTCTATCTCTCACTTAGATCAGAGCACACAATGTTGGCGAGACCAATGACTAACAAACACGCATCATCATTGTCTCTCTTAGGGTCATACCCACCCGGGTGTTCTCCAAGTATGCCCTACTAGGACTATTCTCATCTTTGGTTCCCAACCCTCAAGAATATTGGTCCTCTTGCCCACTCTTGTCTTGGATGCCCTACCACATCCTTAAAGAGTGTCGGATGCAAGATGTTACCCAATCCTTCATTCTTTCTTCCAAACTGAAGACAAAAATGTCGTGTCTAACTCTCCCTATCAACTAGGGATGAGTTCCAAGTTTCTCTTCACTCAGAAACTTACTTGAGCATATTTACTCATAGGAACCTCACAAAGCTCCCTCTTACCCAAGGACTCTATCATCAATGCTTTTGAGGGTCCTCTAGTTCACTGATGATTCAAGACTTCGATGTCATCAATTTCTTCACATGTAGGGTTCAATCATCCATTACTTTCCTCTATCATGTCATTTATTCTTTCCCGGAAAGTATCCTCCTTGGATTTACATCTGGAGCTTCCTTCATAGGGCCATCTATCTTCACCTTTTCTTCAACGGTGATTCACAAGGTACATAGTTGTGACATCCTTCACAACTCTCCTTACCTTGGGCCTGCACACATACCCAGACTTTCTCCAAGAGGTCAGAAATCAAAAACAAATCACATATTACCTTTTCAGTGATGGCCTTTTCCATTGACATCTTCTTGTAGGTATCAACACCCTGCATACATGTTGACATATCTCCCAATGATATGTTGTCAAGGGTATTCATATTTTTAGACTTCTATCAGAGTCTTCACATCTTTCTGGGAAACTTCCTGGTCAAATCTTCCTGATCCTTTGGATGTTGATAGCCTTCATCATGGTTGCATATTTCACGATCCCTTCCATCCTCACACCTTCCATTCGTAGTAGCTTTCAATCAGAGTTCTTCAATTGTAGTCAACTACCTCATACTTCATATGAGGACATATTATGTTGATTTCATCTAGTGTGACTTATGCCTTTCTGCATCCTTTCAGAGGAGGAGATCCTTTTCCTTTTGATCATGCTTGATCCATGTTACCTGCAACCATATGTCATGACATTACAATATTAAATACAAATACAAGCATACATACCTCTAGGTTATCTAGGCTTCTTCCAGCAACTTCCTTGATTGAAAAGATCTTCAATCCCTTGATCTGCTTCATTTCTCATGTCATCGGACCATCATCTCATGAATTCCAAAAGTTGGATTTCCTAATGAAACACTTGCTTCCTTCCCAGATTAGTGGATCCTCTGCTGAGGTTTCTATCAAAGAATCTTGAGGATCTTGCATGTCTCCATCTGGAAAATGTTTTCCCTTTTGACTTCTTGTCCTTTCCTTTAATGTCCAATGAGATTCCCAAGATATATGTCCTTCATGATTCTCATGGTGATATCATGAGCTCTTGATTTTAATGCTTCCATGATGCCATGATGCATCTTCTTACCATGGTCATATCTGCAAGGACTTCTAATTGGATCCTTTTGAGAGGGACACCATCTCATTCATGATGGAGATATATTACTCCCTCTTTCCTTGGTCCTTTTCTTTAACTTCCTTCCGGTGATATGAATTTCTTTCTATAGCATTAAATCTTAGATATATTATTTTGTCTTGAAAACTTCCATTTCCTTTCTGCACATCTTTAAGTCTTTTAACCTTCAACACTTTTGTCCATAAATTATCCTTATTCTATCTTGCATAGATACCACAAGTTGTTGCATGAGGAAACTTGCATGTCCCAAGGAAACTTGCCATCTTTCTTAGATCATTATCTTCTTATCATATTTCTCAGATCTCCCAATTGCAATCTCATTAAGATATTTCTTCATTCTTTGATACCTTCTTTGCTGCATTTTAGAGAGTATATCTTTTAGCATTTCATGTATCCCTTTTATGTCTTCTTTCTTGATTAAGAGTTCTTATGAATTCAAAGGAGACCTTGATATGTTCACTAACTTCTCTTCTCCATAAGGATTATGAAAATCCTTCTTATTCCATGCAAGAACCTTGATGACCCATCCAACCTATAGATCTTCTTGCAATCATGAATTCATAGAACCAAACTTGATTATAGAATGAAAAGATACTTGATTGTGAAGATGAAGTCTTTACCTTAATTGCTTTGATGCCGGTAGAAGAAGATGTATGAGGGCTTCTCCTTGAATGCTTCACTGCTTCCCTTGATTGATTTCCTTCCGGGGTAAGGAAATGATCCTCTGAAGATGTTCATGCTTTATTGCCTATAATCATAGTTCAGATCAAGACTACTTCTAGGACCTTCTTTGAGTTGATGTATTTTTTGATTTGAGGTCCTTTGAGCTTCATTTGATGAGAGTCTTGGAGGCCTTAAAAAGGTCTTGCTGTAGTAGATTGTCTCCTTGATTGCATAGACAACAACCCTTGTTATTGAATGTTATTGTTGAAGACTGATCCTTTGATCTAGGGTTTGATCACGATTAGGGTTTGATTCTACAATGTAGTTCTTGATATTCTTCAACTTGCTTAGATGCTTTGCTTGAAACTTGATCTTTGTATGTCTCTTTTCTGCCCTTTCTTTGACTGCTGAACTCCCTCTGATACCATGTTGAAGAATCTAGGGCAAACATAAATTAGGGTGATTCTTCTTGACATGATAACAATTTGTGAAGTGTTTTTACAATTTATCTTAGCATGATCTTATTTCCATTATTAGTGTGAGTGATTACTTCATCAAAATGCTACCAAAAACAAAGAGACAAGGACACAAGAGATTAGGCTCTCTACCAGGGCTAAAACCTCTCCCTCTTGGAGAGGAAAACCCGCAAAAAATTCTTCTTATAGAGATTCCAATTGACGACTACCAAGATCGTGACCCTTGACACATTCTGCCTCTCCAAGACCAAGACATCATTCCTCTTCCTTGTCACTGCTGGGATCATCATTTTTGCTGCACCTATGAGATCAACACTACTGCATCACCAAGAACTTCATTACTATTTCAATATCATTGAGAATATCATTGCTACACCATGACTGCTCCTTGAGATTATCACTAAGAAAATCTTTGCACCTTCTTGGAGATCACGAAGATCATGACTGCACTTCATTGTAAGTTGAGATCACTGTGAAATCATGATCCTTGTCACTTATCCTTGCTGAGACTGACCCTCCTTGACTTGGTGATCACTGCTTCTTCCATTATGCTGAGATTGTAATAATCATGTTATTACTGCTTATGATCCTTGTCATTGTGACTGCATCTGAGATACATATTCATATTGAGATCACTAGGAGGCAGACCCGAATACTATGTTGTCCATTAAGACTATATGTCTCCTTTCTCAGGTATGCCGAGAATCATTGTTATCACCTAAACTGATTTCATCAACATGGTTATGCTGAGACAGTTTGCCGAGATAGTAATTGAGATAGTATATATATATATATCGAGATTGTATTTCTTCTTCCATGGGTATGCCAAGTATATATAGATAGGTCCATAGAGTTTGTGACACTGAGATCATTTCATTTCATTGAGACTACAGAGAGGACTTCATTGTCATCGAGACTGCGACTTACTTTTCATCTGAATCCTTGTCTTCCTGCGATGACATCTTGTCCGAGATCATGCTAATCTAGGTGTAGGGATATGTCCGGGGTTGCTTCTACTCGTACCCATACGAAATATTAGACCTGTAACCGATCTGAGGCCTGTTCCATGCCTTCTTGCACCCTATAACCATTGAAATCTCAGAGGAGAATTGCGAGATCTTAGAATGGCATTTGCGGATACCCTAGACAGGTATTTATAGTTGTTTGTGCTCTTATTTTGAGCCAACGTGAACTTGTGAACTGACATGTCTTTCATTTGAGCTGACATGTCATTTAAACATATTTAATTCAATATTTGAAGTTGATAATGATGATCTTTGATTCGTTTTTCTTTCAGACTTCTTGTGTTTGCTAATGGAGAATTGATCTTGGTCTTGGAGGGCTGCTACACACTTGTATACATTTCCATGGGCTCATGAAGAGCTTCTTTACATATGACATGACTCTTTGAAAATAAAATCCTAATGACATCAAGAAGAAGTCTTTGACCTAATGACACTTCCTGCTCATGAAACCCATGTAGCAAGATATACAAAAATAATTTATTCTCTTTATTACATCATTTACAAAGATCATGTCATTATGAAGACCGAACCTAGTTACACTTTCTTCAACAGTTCCAACACAAAAAATGAAATGGAATCTCAATGATAGGTCTTCCTATGTCTAATAAGGATTGAGTGAAACTATAAAGATCAAAACAAGAGGCAAAATAGACAGTAAGAGAAAGAAAAAACCACCAAGGGATTGAATCGGTCCTCAGTGGAGTCGCCAATTTGTTATACATAATGTACAACTACGGACATAATTGTCTTCCCTAGGCCTATTGGAATGACCTAGAACACTAGAAAACAAAGGGCACAATGTCTTCCTTAAAGTAATTCAATGATGGGATGAGGCCTACCTAGAATCTGTCGCAAGCTTCACTCCTTCCTCAGCTTGTACTCTCCAATCCTAGCTTCGATCACTATAATTAGAACCTGCACAATCAAACAAGACAAGCCAAAGATCTATGACATCTATGTAACATAATCCAATCACTTCATTCAATAGATCAACATGGTATTGAAATACATGAAATCATAACATCATATATAGGAAAATAGTCTACTCTTTATATTAATAGAAATGGAGAGAGTTACAACCAAAAATAGGAGTTGATCTTGTAGAAGAGCTCCCCAAGTTGACTTTTCCTTTCCTTGCCACAAATTATGCCTCTATGTCACCCTAATGCATGGAATAATGTCTCTCAAAGCAACACCATTAGGGTAGGATCAATCTCTAAAATCCAACCCCTTGCCCATGGATAGTTGTAAAAATATAGATGAGTGGGGTACCTCGTGAATTCATATCCATTTACCAATCTCGGTTTGAGATCCACTTGAGATGGAAGGATGAGATCAAGGAATAAGAGGTGAAAACTTCAAGGTAGGATGGGGTAGGATTCCAGACTCTTATCCAAGGTAAATGGTTGAAACAACCTCAGGAAGCTTCTAGAAGAGGATGCTTCATGATTCTTTTTATTTTTCTTGAATTTCTAGAAACAAACACCTCCAAGACTAAGCAAATAGCTGGTGATCAACGCAAGTGCAAAGAGGGTCAAATTGATAGTTAATGTTGGTCCCTAAAGGGCCAACGTGCATTGGACCTTAAAATCTTGGAAACTCGGCAGTCAGGAGTTGAAACTCAGGGATTCAACAAAGTCATGCTTAGGGATTTGTGTAGGGATGATGAAAATATGTGAAAGGATGTGAATTGGTCCCATTTGAAGTCTTATTGACCAGATGCAACAAAATGGCCTAAAACACATGAGATTCTCCCTACTCATTGTGAGTTGCACGCAACCCACTATAACAAGTTGACTACATCAACATGTTTGTAAATACCATACTAAGCTCTTCCATGCCTAGTCTTCTCCTGGTATTTCTACTGACTCCTTCCTCTGGAATCTTCATTTGAACACTCTTTGCTCTTATGACTTCTGCATGCAATTATTCACCTTCTTCCTTTAAGAACTTTGTTGTTCTTCTGCACTTTAAGTTTCCTTGCCATCATCCTCAACTGCAAACATTCATCACTTCTACTTGTAATCAACAATTAATCCATAATTAACTGAAAATAAAAGACCATTACCTCCTTGTTCAATCTTCACTTGAACACACAATTGTTGTTGCATAATTCTTCTTATTGTTGTCATCCCTTTGTTGTTGCAAACCTTCATGTTCTTTAAATCAACACCATTCTTCCTGCTCATTATCTAACCATAACTCTGGTCATCTTGACTTTCTTGTAGCAATTGTTTCACATGATTGAGTTATTCTCCTAACTCAACCACCTCCTTCTCAATTCTTCATCACTTATTCCTTTGAGTCCAACTGCTTGGCACTTTTTTTATTCTATTGTGACTTTCCTATGAACCCCTACTATGAATTATAACAATCATCTTCATCTCTCCCTCTGCTGAGTTCTCCTTGTCTACTAGTGAGTTGCAACAAGCCCTTCTCTTATCTATAACAAGTCTGCTACTTGTCACCCATACCAAGTTATCCTCCTAGTTGTTGAAAAATGTACTTTTGATTCTTGTATTTTGTAAAATGAAAGAAAATTTATTATTTTTATTTTTGAGCATGGGTTTCGTGCTCAAGGTATTTTATTTTAGAGGTCAAGCACCCATTGAGTGCTTCTATGGTTTGTCCTAGGTCAAGAAGTCAAAAGAATCATTGTCATAAGTTGAAGACCACTTCAGGCACATTGTAATTTATAAAAATAATTATTTTTGTATTTAAAAGTGTCAAAATACCCTTCAAGACCAAGTCGGCTTAGAAGCTAAGAATTCAACCTATTTTGAAGAGCCACTTCCACCTTAAGAAGCCTATATAAAGGAAGGAACTCAACCTCCTTGGGACACAATTCACTTCTCACTCATATAAGGAAAGGAGAAGCACAAGAAGGTTAGAGAAGAAGGAGGACAAACAAAAGAAGTTTCTGGGCTAGTTCTCTCTCACATGTGTGAAGAAGGAAGGCTAGGGTTTTTTGCTTCAAGGTTGAAATTCTCTATCTGCTGGAAGAGTATCAAAGTTGTTGGAAGAAGGACCTAATAGGTCACCTACTAGCCCTAGACAAGGAAGAAAGGAAAGCGAAGTTGTTGGGAGGCCTTGGAAGGCTAAATTTCGCTCACACGTGTGGATGCAGTAGCAGTTGCATGGGGCCGAAAATTTTAGACCTGCAATAGAGGCCAAAATTCTGACGCTGGGGGTCAAATTTGTGTTGTTGGAAGAGATTTGATTGGGTTGGACTTGGAAAAAGGAAGCACACCATCCAGAGAGTTTGGAATTGGTCTTGGAATGGTATGGTATTGGCATAGAGGTCTTGGAATTCGTCCATTCAATAATCTATAAGAAGAGAAGAGATTTATGGGTTTTCCTCTCAACTGGAGAAGTTTTGGCCCTGACTTGCAACCTATATCCTGTGTTCTTTTGTACTATTGTTCTTCTTGTTTTGGTATTTGTTTGATGACAAGAACAAACATAATAATAAGAGAAGAAGCTAATAAGTAAGAAAAAGTAAAAATATATCACAAGCAGTTATCATAGATAGAGAAATCATCCTAACTATTGCCCTATATATTTCTCAACATGAAAACAAAGCTAAGGTTGGTTAAGGGCACAATGAATTTCTCTACTTCATTGAAGAAGTTCCTTCCTAAAGGAGTGTGTAAAGGTAGCAAGTCACCTCGAGAAGGGCATAAAATAAGTATGGGATCTCTTATTTTCTCTTAAGAAGGAAGTGAACAAGGCATCTACAAAGGATGAAGGACTATTCTCAACACTCACTAGCACATTTCAAGATGAGAATATTTGGGGTAATCGATAGTGGAGCACTAAGACATATGACTAGGAAACACAAGCAACTAAAAATATTGTTAAGAGGAAAGTCCTCTTACTCCGTTGAGCTTGGTGACAACAAGAGCTACCCTATAAGAGGAATTTGATATACCTTGCTAGAGCTAGAGAATGGAGGAAATATTCGTCTCAACAATATCATGTTTATTCTAGGTTTGCATAAGAATATTCTTTCCATTTCGTGTCTAGAAGATGAGGGAGACATAATTTATTTCATAGATGGAAAGGTTGTAGTATGGGGTAAAAACTCATTCGTAGAAGATGCAAGGTTGATTGGGATCCGTGAAGGAAGACTTTACATATTGTTAACTCCACTCGCTCAAGATTTGGTTCACATTGAAGTTATCCCTTGTGAACTTTGGCATATAAGATTTGGTCATCTTCACTACAAAATATTACCAACCCTAAATTCAATAGTAAATGACATCCCAAAACTAAAATAAGATCATGAAGGAGTATGAAAGGGATGTGCATTGGGTAAAAACACCAAGAGACCATTTGGAAGCAGTGCCTCAAGGTGAAAAGAAATTCTGGATCTGATTCATTTCGATGTCTGTGGTTCTATGACTCCATAGTCTCTTGGAGGTTATCGATACTATGTAACGTTCATTAATGACCATTCAAGGAAAACTTGGGTTTATTTAATGAATTCCAAGGATAAAGTATTCAATAAATTTCAAGAATTCAAAGTTGAAGAAGAAAACCTTACAAAAAGGAGAATCAAGATTTTCAGGTCTCATAATGGAGGATAATACACATCAAAGGAAATGATAGCCTTTTGTAAGGAGTCTGGGATTAAGAGAGAGTTGATAATCCCATACAATATTGAACAATATGGAGTTGCGGAATGAAAGAATCTATCCATTGAAGAAAATGTAAAAGCCATGTTACATGATCAAGATTTGCTGAAATTTCTATGGGGTGAAGATACTAAGACAATTGTACACCTACAGAATTGAAGTCCCCACAAGTCACTAGATAACATTACTCCCATAGAAGCTTTCACTAGGAAGAAACCAAGCATGGGTCATCTCTAAATTTTTTTTTCCTTGTCTATATTCACATACCAAAGGACAAAATAGAAAAGTTGGATCCTTCTGGAATGAAGGGAAAATTTTTTGGCTACAGTAGTTCTTCTAAGGCCTATAGGGTCTACATAAAATAAGGACACTAAATAGAAGTTACTTAAGATGTGATCTTTGATGAAAATATTGCATTCAAGAAATCAAAGGATTTCCCTATGGACTCAGATGATGAATAACTTCATGTATTTGAAGAGGAAGGTACTAAGGAGGAAGAAGAATCAAATCATGAAGATGAAGGTCCCAGTGAACCCATACAACCTATGGTCATCCCCGAGACTAGAAAGAGACCTAACTGGTTGAAATATACTCTATTAGATGCAGAGGGACATGGAGCAGCTAAAGGCACATTCAGGGAAAGTAAGAAGCCCAAAATATATTCAGGATATGCAGCATATATGACGAAGTTAATAGAAGTAGAGCCATCCACCTTTGAAGAAGTTGTCAATCATCAAGAATGGAAGGATGCCATGAATGAAGAATATCAATCGATAATGAAGAATGGGGTTTGGGAGATCGTACCTAGGCTGACAAATCTGTGGTGACTTCCAAATGGATTTACAAGATTAAACATGCGGAAGATGGAAGTATTGATAAGTATAAGGAAATATTTGTGGCTAGGGGATTCTCTCAACAAGAAGGCATCGATTATGAAGAGACATTTGCTCCAACAACAATGTATACAACTATACGCTCACTGGTCTCTTTGGCAACATCGATGGGATGGAACATTCATCAAATGGATGTCAAGATTGCATTCCTAAATGGAACAATTGATGGAGAAGTATATATATAGAAACCCTTGTGATTTGAGTTCAAAGATAGAAAGGCTTATGTTTGCAGAATAAAGAAGGCACTATATGGCCTTAAGTAAGCACCAAGGGCATGGTATGCAAGGATGGATGCATACCTACAAAGATTGGGCTTCACAAAGATTTTTGTTGATCTGAATCTCTATATTAAGGTTGTGAAGAATGAGTATGTAGTCATTCTTCTATATGTGGATGATATTTTCTTGATAGGTGTAGAAGGTCGAATCCAAGAATGCAAGAAGAAACTAGCAACATAATTTGATATGAAGGACCTTGGGCTCATGCACTACTATTTAGGACTGGAAGTCTGGCAGGGACATGATGAGATTTATCTAGGTCAAGGAAAGTATGTGATCGAGATGCTGAAGAGGTTTCACATGATGGATTGCAAACCTATGACAATCTCCATGATCAAAACTTGAAAAGGCTGAGTTCTGAATCGAGTCCAGTGGATTTGACTAGGTATAGAAAATTGATTGGCTCACTGATGTACTTGGTGAATACTCAACCAGACATATGTTTTGCAGTGAATGTTCTCAGTTAGTTCCAAATGGAGCCAAAGCATGTGTTAGCCTCCTATTGCAATAGATTTCATATTTCATGATTGACTATTTTACATGCCAAATATGTCATCTTTTCATGCTGCAAGGTTCCATATTTCCAAGAAGTTCCATTTAGAAGAATCATACCATTTTTTGAAGAGTTTCACAGATAAGGGAAAGCCAAACAGCTTAATCTTGGCCTCCCTAGGTTTAAATTGCTTGTTTTAGAAGATAGAGAATGAATATCTGTCCAAACAGCTTAAGCTTGGTAGATGAGTAGATAGGCAGAGAAACAAGGGCGCTCAACTGTTTAATCTGAGCCTCGGAAGAGATAAGGGTACATTTAGATAGGAGGGCAGTCAAAAGAAAAGAAGATAATCAGGGTCTGCAAGTCTAAGTGCACCCAAACCAAAAAGAAGAAAAAATGTTAGGTAAGTAGGCTGGGTAAGTAGTTTTGAGGTTGCAGAATGAATAAGTGTGATCAATTTTGTATCTCAAAGTGTTATTTTACTTCAGATCACAAGTGCAAGGCAACTTTCCCTTGGAGCAGCTCAAGCGAGGCATGACTAACTCCCCCTTCTTCTTGTTCCCCAAATCATTCACTAACCTCCCCAAAGAGGTCAAGATCTGCTTGATATCTCTTAAGTTTCATCATTTGTCATATCATTGCCTAAGTAAAGATCTGCTTTGCTTAAGGATGCTTATATTTCTTATACAGGTCCTGTTTCCCCTTTAAAGCCTAAGATTTCTATCCTTAGGGCTTTCTTCGCAAAAATCATATTAACTCCTAACTCTATTATGTAAAATCCTCCGTATTTCCCCTTCCCATACTAAAAAATATAGTAAAAATCCCCATTATTTACATATCCCCTCCTCTGGTTGAAATATAACCATAAATATTGCTTGGGAATTACTAAGTTTACTTGAAACTTAGTAAGAACCCTCATTTTTCTCAAAAACCATCTTCCTAAGGTGTTTTGGACTCCTTCCAAACACAAAACCCCCCTTCAAATGCTATCGGACCCCTTCCGATGCATTAAGGACCCTTCCTAAAGCTTGAAAATCTTCATCCGATGCACTAAAACCCATCTCTGATTGCATTAAGCCTTCTTCCGATCGCATTAGGCCTTCGCTGATTAACAAAACATTCCTCCGATCCGTATCCCCCTCCCTCCGATGCGATATCGCTATCAGAGGCGGCAATGACTTTGTTGGCCCATATATATTCACGCTCCGATAGCAAACCGCCAATCGCGATATCGCGATCGGCAGTCACAAGGTTTCTGTACCTATATACATATGCCCCCCTCTCATCCGCCGATGCGATATTGCTATCGCACCCGAAAGCATATCGCATCACGATCCACTCATTATCGCAATCGCATCATTTATCCATATATACTTCCGCTTCCCCGTAAAACTTGGTTATATTGCAAAACTTAAGTTTTACCACTAAACTCATTTTACCTCAATATATGGCATTTCTGCAAATATTTCCCATTTTCGCACAGCCGCATGCCTTATCGCTTTTCCGATATCGGCGATCGCTCCCATCGCATCGCATATATAAAAGCCATCGGCCCCTGTCCCCGCCGATTGCCGATCGCCGATTTAATCCCTGCCGTACTGCCACGTCACCCTGCCATGTCACTGTCGTACCTAGACCCACCGCTGATGTCATGCTAATGTCATCACTGAAAGAAGGCGTGAAGGGCGAAAATCGCGGCAAAGGAAGCCTGAAACGAGAAACAGAGGCAATTTTCGATGCGCGATTAGTGCTTAGCGCTAATCGCGCATCGCTAAGAAAAAATGACGAAAATGGAAGGCTTCATATTGCTCGGCTACCAACAGGCCCGAAAATTCGTAGTTTGACAAGATTTCTTCATTTATGTTCATATTCAAATCGGCCAGCGCCGATAGCATTTAGAGGCCACGAAAAGCATTTGCAGCAGCCATTTTTGCCTTAACAGGGCAGAACAGGGGCAATTTGACAGTTTCAAACACATCAAGGGGGAGAAAGTGGCCTGATTCAACTATAAAAGAGTATCAGTGAAGCGGCGAAGAGTATCAGATCGGCAATATCAAAGCAGGTGAACATTAAAGGCCCCCAAGCAAAGTCAAAGAAAGCGGTGAAGCCATTTAAAGGCTCTCAGATCACAGTTAATGCACATCAAAACCACTCAAGAGTAGGGGATCCAAGCCCAAAGCACAGTTATGGCTAAATGAACAGCACAGAGCCATAAGGACACCATATTAACTCGTTTTGATACAGCTGCCTCCAGTGCAGCTCAAAGATATTTCCTTGCATTAATTTCAGGACAAGATTAGATTAAAGGACTCATTTCCTTCATATCTGTTTAAAGATCTGCTGTAATAGATATTTTTGGATATTTTCTCTATATAAACCACCCTGATTCATTGTTTAAAGGGTTGGTTGGTTGATATTCCTCATTCGGGACTTGGATTGTATTTTTGAGAAGCTCTGTAATCAAAGACTGCTGGAATGCTTTGGATGAAGAACTGACTGTTGTGTTATTAATGGTTAAAGAGTGACTGTGGAATTCCTGTGCTACTACATGGCTCAATAAGTTTTTCTACCTCTGTTTACAGTTTTCATATGTTTATGCACAATTGTGTTACCATCTAAATAGCAAGAAAAAAGAATAGCTTAGGTTTTGCTTGACTGCACCCTATGCTCAGTTCTTGTTATTTCTATATGTTTTCTTCAGAAATGGTTATGAATATGCATACTTAAATGATCATGTTTACCCTGTTTCTTTCACATATGACTGTTTTTTAGGAATTCTTGACTGCTCCTAGACAAACTTTCATCCACCTTCCCTCTCTGTTAGCTAATGAAAGATTCTTAGTTGCCTTTCATCTCTGACCTTCATTCCATATTTATTCCAGCCTGATATTGTTCTATGTGTAGCTATCCTGCTCTATATTCCTCTTGTGACCAAGAAAACGCAACAGCAAGTAATCCATGACTCCATGCCCAATGGTTTGAATTTCTCACACTATGCATCCCAACTCTGCTTGAAAACATCTCCTTCCCACCAAAATCAAAACAAAACCCTTGTACACCATAACTAGCCTAAAATCACCCAAAACAAAGTTAAATCATAAAGAGAGAGCCCTCTCTGACTGTAGGTAGGCTAGGACCTACAGCCCAAAGATTGGTTTGTGGTTACCTCGGCCGTATCCCTTAAGGAGCCAAGGGACAACCTGAGTGCTAACAGCATGATCACTGGATAACAACCAAGCACATTATGAGATATCTGCAAGGAACAATCCACTACTGCCTAAAATATGATAGGAGGAATGATGTCCACTTGATTGGATATACATATTCCAACTAGGGAGACAGTGAGAAGGATGGAAGAAGCACTATAGGAGGATGTTTCAGTTTGGGATCCTCCATGGTCTCATGGATGAGCCAAAAGCAAGAATCAATTAATTTGAGTAGTGATGAGGCTGAATACATTGCAGCCTATGAAGTAAGAAGAGAAGTTTTCTGGTTGAGGAAGTTGTTTTCCAAGTTGTTTGAAGGACCAATGAACCCTATAGTGATACACTGTGATAACACCAACTTTATAAGGTTGTATTAAGACCTTATGTTTCATGGAAAGACAAAGCATATAAACAAAAAGTATTAGTACATTCAGAAGCTAGTACAAGATAGTGTATTGCAGCTACAAGATATCTCCACTGATGAACATGTAGCTAATATATTGACAAAATCTTTTCCTAATAAGAAGCTTGTGTATTTGAGAGACAAACTTGGTCTGGTTCATATACCCACCCTAGTTGAGAGGGAGAGATAAGCACACCATTCTTGTCTTCAGTTGGGAAGAAAGAATGGAGGATATGGTAAGCATCTGGCGTTTGATACTCTTTAAGGATGAGGTAGGGAATCTAAGATAAGAGTAGTTGAGGACCGATATTCTTTGAGGATTGACTATCCAAGATAAGAATAGTCCTGGAATGACATACTCTGTGAACACCCAGGTGGAGTATGTGCCTTGACAGACAAATATGATGGCGTCTATAAATCACTGGTCTTGCCAACATTGTGTTACGAACTTGTGGAGAGATAGAGTTGTTAATCAAGGCCTTGCTATGCGACAATGATGGTTGTTATGATTCTAAACAAATGGGTTACCAATATGACTCTTCTTATGAGATCTCTTTAGATTGAGAATGTCCATGTATTGTTTATGAATACCTCCCTAGTTAAGAGGGAGTGTTGAAAACTGTGTAAATAGGTTTGGTATTCATAAATATGAAATGTACTTTTGATTCTTGTATTTTATAAAATGAAAGAAAAATTATTATTGTTATTTTTTAGCATGGGTTTCATGCTCAAGGTCTTTTATTTTAGAGGTCAAGCACCTACTTAGTGCTTCTAGGGTTTTTCCTAGTTCAAGAAGTCAAAAGAGTCATTTTAATAAGTTGAAGACCCCTTTGCACACATTATAATTTGTAAAAGGAATTATTTTTTATTTAAAAGTGTCAAAATACCCTTCAAGACCAAGTCGGCCTGGCAGATAAGAAGTCATCCTATTTTGAGGACCCACGTCCACCTTAACAAGTCTATATAAAGGAAGGAACTCGACCTCCTTGGGACACAATTCACTTCTCACTCATACAAGGAAAGGATAAACATAAGGCTAGCGAAGAAGAAGGAGGATGAAAAAAAGTTTTTTTGGCTAATTCTCTCTCACATGTGCGAAGAAGGAAGGCTAGGGTTTGTTACTTCCTGGTCAAAATTCTCTATCTGCTGGAAGGGGATCAAAGTTGTTAGAAGAATATCCTAATAGGTCACGTACTAGCCTTAGAAAAGGAAGCAAGGCAAGTGAAGTTGCTGGGAGGTCTTGGAAGGACAAATTTCGCTCACACGTGTGGATGCAATAACTATTATTGGTGGTCGAAAATTTTAGACCTATAGTAGAGGCCAAAATTCTAACGCTGGGGGTCGAAGTTATGCTGCTTGAAGATATTTGACTGGGTTTGACTTGGAAAAAGAGAGCACATCATCCAGAGAGGTCGGACTTGGTCTTGGAAGGGTATAGGTCTTGGTCTAGAGGTCTTGTAATTAATCAATTGAAGAATCTATAACAAGAGTAGAGATTTATGGGTTTTCCTCTCAAGTGGAGAGGTTTTGGACCTCACTTGTAGCCTATATCCCATGTTCTTGTGTATTATTGTTCTTCTTGTTTTAGTAGTTGTTTTATGATAAGAACAAACATAATAATAAGAGAAGAAGCTAATAAGTAAGAAAAATTAATAATATATCACAAGCAGTTATCATATATAGAGAAATCATGCTAACTACTGCCCTATAGATTTCTCAACATTGGTATATTCTCTTCTCTAGGTTCTTTGTAGTAGAACCTCTTCTTGAGCATTGTTGCATCTTGAATCGCTCACTCTTATTAGTTTTATTGTCGAGTTTTGTCACCATTTTTCATCTAAGATCCTTTCTTGCTCCATCTCCTTTGACATACCTTGCTATGAAAACTGCAACCAATTCATCCCCGCAAAAACAATTCTTTTAATGACCAAGTTAACATGAACATCACATTCAATGTTTATAAGATCTATAACAAGATCTCATCTTCCACATAATTTCCTGGATCTACTCGATGAACCAATTCCTCTCCAACCAAGACACTTGTTCTTTCTCAAGGGCATATCAACTCTTCATTCCCTTGCAATAACCTCACTTACTACTGTAAGGTTTTTTTTCTCTTTAGCCTCTTTTCACTTTCAAGTTGTCTTCAAACATGCAAGCATCTCCAATATCCAATCTTTGCTATTTTGACTCAACTTGTTGTAAACTCTGCTTCTTCCAAGAGCTTCTTGTATCTTTCTCCAAGAGTTGTAAAGTTGAAATATTTTCTTGGCTTTGACATTCTCCAAAAACATAACTAAGCTCTAATACCACTTGATGGGGATAGCTCAGGTTACCTCGACTGCCCATAACCCAATATACTCCACACAAACACCCACAACTATGTTTCTAAACACATTATGGAAATTCAGAAATTTAATTATAAATATGCAGTTGCAATAGAGGATGGAGATTTCCTTCACAAATGCTATGAGAGATCTCTCTCATGCTTTCCAATCCTTTTCTCACCCCATCCAACTCACAAGGGATTCCATCCAATAAAATATGCAATGGGTATGCCAACCAAGTTTCAAAAACCCAAACAAGTAGTCTTGGAAAATGATAGTTTTAGGCGCTGCGAAATGATTTCGTAGCGCTATCAAAATCCTGTAGGTGTTGCTACATTTTTTTGTAGCACCCCAAAAAATGTCTTTTCGGATTCTAAGGAAGCTGAAATGCCTCTTCCTTGTTCCAATCGACTTCCCAATCACATCGTCACGACCTTATATATATATTTTTTAACTCAACATCGAATTATTATGCCCTTCTTCATTGGGACTGCAAAGCTAAAACATTTGCCAATCAAAATAAACCACAAAATGGTTTTGATAGCATTCACAAAACAAGGTGCTTTGGTTCTCTATAACAATTCTCTATTTGTTGTAAATACTACATATTCACACACCAAAACCACAGAGAACATTCCCCCATGGGTTTGGAAACAAAATAACAAAAGGTCAGTAACAACCACACAATTGTTTGGCCACCATGTGTAAATTTCTACTGTAAATCGACTCATCAGTGCACAACATAAACCATAGGCTACATGATTGTTTGCTCACTCTCAACCACATTGTTTCTAACATTAGGGAGATAACCAAAGCATATTGTATTCCATTCAAAAGGTGTGACTGAATTCAAACATGTGTGCTATGTTTTTTTTGGTGGGTTTCACATCACAAAACCCACACGCTCACTCATCTTGAGGACACATAGACACTACCCAGGCGCTCTCTAGAACACATTGAAACTTCCCTTCTCAAGCTTTCAGATGACACAACAAGAATCAATACACAAAGGGACACCACACCACGATGTAGACTTCAACGCGTTGATTCTCAATACAACTCAATGAAGTAAGAACACACTTTCAAAGACAAGAAATACCTAGAAATCAAGCCAAAATGGAACACATTCAATAAGCAGACAATGATGGCAACAATGCTTTGTGACACACCCTTTGACGCAGACACAGAGGTAAATATATTAAACCCCAAAATAAATTTAAACTAAAGCATATCGATTTGATATAATGACATATGACCATGACATTTATCAACACCTCCAGATTCGACATAAATGCACACAACCATGACATTTCTTAACACTTCTAGATTCTTACTATAAATTGATTCAACAAATGTAGTCCTCAACACATTGAATTAATGTTACACAGAAAAAGAAATGAAATAGGTACAGAGGCATTTAAACACATTTTCTTATTAATCAACTTCAACATACATTAATCTGACCATATCTACAATGTGGGCTTGTGCATCCCAGGCCTCTCATCCTCTACCTCTTCTCCTAGTGCTGGAGCTTCTCTTCTTAAATCTTCCTTTGTTGCATTGTACTCTTCTAAAACACTCCTCCTTTCTAAAAAGGAAGCTACATGGGATAACCAAGAGTCCCAGGTGATGGTTCATTTTC
Organism: Pinus tabuliformis; assembly: GCA_031772625.1. NCBI lineage: Eukaryota > Viridiplantae > Streptophyta > Pinopsida > Pinales > Pinaceae > Pinus > Pinus tabuliformis. The sequence goes on from CM062811.1 coordinate 442,047,874, forward strand.
CCTTCTCACAAAATATGGAAACTAAAATTACATTTACATTAGGAAATAATTCCTCTAAATAACAAAACTTATTTCCTAATGTAAATATCTACAAAACATTTAAAATTTCTCGTAGCATCGTCATGTGACCATCCCTCATGTTGGAAATCTCTGATCCAATCTTCCTTGAACTTTGAGCTCCATCTATGAACTTGCATCAGTTTGCCAAGGTACGAAAATATATGACCTTTGGGTCATATGCATCTGGTATTCTTGTGACAACCTCAACTCGTGAGCTGCAACACGCCTTTGCAACAACAAGTCTCCACCTTGCTACATGATACCTCACCAAACTTTCTCTGGAGTTTGGGGTTTTGGCATCTTCTTGGTTCTCTTCTCCGGAACCCTGCGAGCACTTTTTTAGCTAGGCTATTGCAAATCTCCTCACTTCCATCTACTGTCACATGCATAGTGAAACAAATCTCATACCAGATCCTTAATCAAATTGTACCTTCTTCTACTGCTTCCACTACGAACTCTGAACTTTTACTTGTTGCCAAATTGTCTAAACTTGCCAATATATCATATGTTGTCTCTTTATCCAACCAACTATACCTTCTTGCTTTCATTTTGTCAATTTCATCATCTAACTCAACCCTTGGCTGAAATTTGTTGTCTTCAGGTACTCATCAAATCTTCATTTGCTTCTCACATGTGTTTGTCACCCTTAGGTTATTTTTCCATGGTTTCAACTCAACACCTTTGAGATTTTCCTCCAACTGATCATTTAATATTTGTCTCCGCTTCACCAGAAACCAACAACATTTTACTCTCAACTGTAATTTTGGTCTTCCTTATCTTTTTGTATCAGTCTTCTCATCATCTCTAGCTGTAATTTGATTTTAGCTACTTCTCTATCAGGTTTGTCCTGACTTGATTTTCTATAGCTTCTCTCTAAACCTTTACCATGAATCTCAGTAGTCACAAATACCTTTCTTCCATTTATTTTCCCTTCTCACTGTGAGTTGCACACATGTCACTGCAACAAACAGACTCCATCAACCTGTTTGTAAATACCATACTAAGAACTTCCATGTCTAGTCTTCTCTTGGTATTTCTGCTGACTCCTTCCTTTGAATCTTCATCTAAATACTCTCTGCTCTTCTGGCTTCTACATGCAATTATTCACCTTCTTCCTCTAAGGATTTTATCGTTCTTCCTCACTTTCTAGTACAAGGTTCCTTGCCATCATCCTCAACTGCAAACATTCATCACAGCTACTTGTAATCAAAAAACAATCCACGATTAACTGAATTCGGGATCAGAGATCTTCCGGATAATATCAAGGACACTATTAGACAGGATTGTGCTGTCGTCCTTAGAAAGGCTAAGCCCCCTCGGAAGAACCTCAGCAATGAGGAATTCTCTGCCCTGAAATCCTTAAATCAGAACGAAGATATTGTCGTTCTGAAGGCTGATAAAGGAGGGGCTATGGTCATCCTTGACAAGGATGATTACCGTAAGAAGATGTTAGATCATCTTCACAATAGTGGCAGTTATAAAAAACTGCCCAAGAACCCTCTAAAGAAGATTTCTAGGACAGTGGCTCTCGCCATCAGGTCTAGTGGCTCAGTGAGTTCCCTGAGCCATAAACTCATTGAGAGCAGTCCCATTACTCCTAGGATCTATGGGTTACCTAAGATCCACAAGGAAGGGGCCCCTCTAAGGCCTATCGTCAACACCATTGGTGGTCCTACCTACCTTCTTGCTAAGTTCCTTGCCCTTAAACTTAAGCCCCTTGTCGGCCGCATTGAGTCCTTCGTTAAGGACTTTGCGTCCTTCATTAAGGAGCTTAAGGACATTAGGCTGGACCCTGAGGACATTCTCGTCAACTTTGATGTGGTCTCTCTTTATACTTGCATCCCTATAAAGGAGGCCTTGGAAGTGATCTATCGCCTAACAGATCCCGATACCGCGCATCTGGTTGAGATCTGTCTCACTTCCACTTTCTTCTATTTCGAGGGTGAATTCTTTGAACAGACTTGTGGTGTTGCCATGGGCTCCCCCCTTTCCCCGATTGTTGCGAATCTTTTTATGGAAGATTTCGAAGCCAAAGCTTTGGCCTCGGCTCGTCTCCTTCCCAAGCTTTGGAAAAGGTATGTGGATGACACTAACGTCATCTGGTCCCATGGCCAAGAGGAGCTGGATCACTTCTTCAATCACCTTAACGGTCAGTCCTCTGCCATTAAGTTCACCATGGAGAAAGAGGTCAATGGTTGCCTCCCCTTCCTGGATATTCTTATTTCTAAGAATAAGGATGGCTATCTCTCCCACTCTGTGTTCCGGAAGAAAACGCATACTGAGCAGTATCTTCATGCCGATTCCCATCATTTCCCTGCTCAGAAGATGGGTGTCCTTAACACCCTCGCTACTCGTGCCCTCCGGATTTCTGATAATGAGAGCTTTGATAAGGAGAGATCCCATCTCCTTGATGTCTTTGTGGAAAATGGATATAGTAGGCGCCTTGGTCGAAAGGCTTTCCTTAAAGCATCTAGAAATGCAGTTATTAGGAAAGAACCTAAGGAACGCCAACCAGGTGTCCACCTTCCATATGTCCAAGGTACCACGGACAGGATTGCTCGGATCCTTAAAAGGTATAATATTCCCTCTTCCTTTAGACCCCTCAAAACTATTCGTAATTCCCTCCGATCGGTTAAAGATCCCGTTAACCCCAAGGACATGAAGGGTGTCTACTTGATCCCTTGTTCTTGTGGGACCCCCTACATCGGGGAAACAGGGCGCTCCATCCATCAGAGGATTTGCGAACATGTTGCTAACCTAAAACATGGGACAACCAAGTCTTCAACGCTGGCAGAGCATGTGGATAAGACCAAGCATCACGTTTGTATTGAGGAGGCTAAGGTTATTGCCAAGGTTGCCCAGTTCCATCATCGGAAACTCAGGGAAGCTATTGAGATCGAAAGAAGGCCTAACAATCTCAATAGAGATGACGACTGGAAGATCAGTAGATGTTGGATCCCTGCCCTTTCTTCTTAGTCTCCCCCCCCCCCCCCCCCCCCCCTCTTTCATCTTTTTTCGCTTTTGTCGTTCCCCTGGAGCCTTCCTTTCTCCTTTGGTTTATCCTTTTTGGCCCTGGACTCTTTCCAGGCCTTCTCCTGTTTATTTTGTGTCGCTCCTTTTTCCCGGATTGATATTGGTATCTATTATTATAGCTAGTATTTATTTACTTATTATTATTATTTTTTATTTTTATTATATATATATATATATATTATTATTATTATTTTATTTATTATTATTATTATTTATTTTTTATTTATTTATTATTATTATTATTATTTTATTATATACTAATTTTATTTATCTATTAAGGAAGATATATTATTATTATTATTTTATTATTTTTCGTCACTAATTTTTATATATTGTTAGTATTGGTAATTTATCTATTTATTAACAGATATATATCATTATTAGTATTTACTTTTCTTTTTTTTTTCATAACTAATTTATATATATTATTTTTATTTTTATTTTTATATAGATTTTTATCTATTTATTTATTTATCTAGCGAATATATATTATTATTATTTATTTATTTGCTGATTTGTATTATTATTTTATTTAATTACATTTACCTTGTTTATAAATAAGTTAGGTCTTCAATTTAACTAATTCCCATTTAATTAAAAAAAAATTAATTATTAAATTATACATTTTAACTAATTATTAAAGTAAACCCCTTCTTAAATTATTTCATTTATATAATTATATATTTATATATAGGTATGGTCATTGCTATCTTCCTTGTAATAAACAATTTGACTTTTTGACTGTCCCTGAGTCAAAACTAGCCGTTATTCTAGATAGCTGTTGGAGGCCCTGCTCATACTATTTAACACGCAAAGCTGGATCTGTTTCTTCAACTTGTCCTGACGATGAGCCACACTTGCTGGCTCAAAACGCGTCGACAAAAGTCTTTCATTATGTGAATTACGCCAAAGCTCTTCTTATAACTATTATGGATCACAGAAGTCTCAATTCAACAATTCATTACCTCCTTGTTCAATATTCCTTGAACACAAAATGCTACTGCAAAATTATTCTTATTGTTGTCATCCCTTTGTTGTTGCAAACCTTCTTATCAAGACCATTCTTCTTGCTCTTTATCCAACCATAAATTTGGTCATCTTGACTTTCTTGTAGCAATTGTTTCACATGATTGAGTTTTGCTCCTAACTCAACCACCTCCTTCTTAATCCTTCATCACTCATTCCATTGAGTCCAATTGATTGGAACTTTTCTTATTTTGCTTGTGACTTTCCTTTGAACCCCTACTATGCCTAATAACAATTATCTTCATCTCTTCCTTTGCTAAGTTCTCCTTGTCTACTAGTGAGTTGCAACAAACCCTACTTGTTACAGAGAAAAGTAGGGTTTGTTGCAGTTCATGGTACCTTTTGTTCTCTAGGTTCTCTGCAGTAGAACCTCTTCTTGAGCATTGTTGCATCTTCAACCACTCACTCTCCCTAATTTTGTTGTCGGGTTCTATCACCATATTTCATTTAAGAGCCTTTCCTGCTCCATCTCCTTTGACATGGATTACTTTCTATGACAATTGCTACCAATTCATCCCTACAAACACAATTATTTTAATGGCCAGGTTAGTATGAACATTGCATTCAATGTTTATAAGACTTATAACAAGATATCATCTTCCACTATCTTTCCTGGATATACTCGTTGAACTAATTCCTCTCCAACCAAGAAATTTTTTCTTTCTCAAGGACATATCTTCATTCCCCTGCAATCACCTCACTTACTATTGTAAGGTTCTTTTTCTCTTCAACCTTTTTTCACTATCAAGTTGTCTTCAAACATGCAAGCATATCCCCTATCCAATCTCTACTATTCTAACTCAACCTACTTTAAACTCTGCCTCCTCCAACAACTTCCTATATATTTCTCCAAGAGCTGTAAAGTTGAAACCTTTTCATGACTCTGACATTCTCCAAATACGTACTTGAGATCTGATACCACTTGATGGGGATAGGATGGGTTACCCCAGCTACCCATAACCCAAGATACTCCACACAAACACCCACAACTCTTTTTCTAAACACATTATGGAAATTCAGAAATTAAATTCTAAATATGCAATCTCAATAGAGAATGGATATTTCCTTCACATATGATATGAAAAATATCTCTCATGCCTTTCAATCCTTTTCTTGCCTCATCCAACTCACAAGGGATTCCAACCAACAAAATATGAAATGGGTAGGCCATCAGGCTTTAAAAACCCAAACTAGTAGTCCTGGAAAATGTTGGTTGTAGGCATTACAAAATGATTTCAAAGTGCTGTCAAAATCTTGTAGGCACTGTAAAATATTTTTGTAGCGCCCCAAAAGCTATCTTTTCAGATTTTGGGGAAGTTGAAATGCCTTGCCCTTGTTCCAGTCGACATCCCAATCACATCTTCCTGACCTTATCTTGTTCCTTAACTCAACCATCGAATTATTATGCCCTTCTTCGTCGGGACTGCAAACCTAAAATATTTGCTAAACAAAATCAACCTCAAAAGGGGTTTGACAACATTCACACAACAAGGTACCCTATTTCTCTATAACAACACTCTATTTTTTGTAAATTCTACGCCTTCACACTCCAAAACCATGGGGAACATTCCTCTCGGGTTTGGAAACAAAATACTGAAGGGTCATTAACAACCACACAATGGTTAGGCAACCATGTGCAAACTTCTACTGTAAATCGACTCAATTGTGCACATCATAAACAATAGGCTACAAATTGCTTTCTCACTCTTAACCGCATTGTTTCTAACCTTAGGGAACCAACTAAAGCATATCATATTCCAGTCAAAAGGCCTGACGAATCCAAACAGGTGTGCTTTGTTTTTCTGGCGGGTTTCACATCACAAAACCCACACGCTCACTCATCTTGAGGATTCATAAACACTACCCACGCGCTCTCCAAAATGCATAGACACTTCCCTTCTCAAGATTTAAGCTGACATAATAGGAATCAATACACAAAAGGACACCACACCGCGATGGAGGCTTCAAAGCGCATATTCTCAATACAACTCAATGGAGTAAGAACACACTTTCAAAGACAAGCAATACACGGAAATCAAACCAAAATGGAACACGGTACATAAGCAGACAACGATGGCAACAATGCTTCCTCACACAACCTTTGACCCATACGCATAGGTAAATATATTCAACCCCAAAATACATTTAAACCAAAGAATATTGATTTGATATAACAACATACAACCATGACATTTCTCAACACCTCCATATTTGACATAAAGGCGTACATCCATGACATTTCTTAACACATCCATATTATTACTATAAATTGATTCAACAAGTGTAGTCCTCAAAACATCGAATTAGTGTTACACATACAAAGAAATAAAACATGTATAGAGGCATTTAAACACATTTTCTCATTAATCAATATCAACATACATTAAACTGTCCATTTCTACAATGTGGGGTTGTGCAGCCTAGGCATCTCATCCTATACCTCTTCTCCTAAGCGTTGGAGCTTCTCTTCTTCACTCCGCCTCTGTTGCACCCTACTCTTCTCAAACAATCTTCCTCTCTAAAAAGGAAGCTACATGGGATAACCAAGAGTCATAAGTGATGGTTTGTTTCCCCTTCTCACAAAATAGGGAAACTAAAATTACATTTACATTGGGAAATAATTCCTCTAAATAACAAAACTTGTTTCCTAATGTAAATATCTACAAAACATTTAAAATTTCTCCTAGCATCATCATGTGACCATCCCATCATGTGGGAAAGCTTCGATCCAGTATTCCTTAAACTATGTGCTTCATCTATGCACTCTGCATCAGGATGCTTTTCCGTTTTCTCCATATTTACATTCTTTGTAATGTTAGAAATATCATTCGTGGGTAGAATTCACGATGGATCCCTCTCTTGAGTTGAAATCCTAACATGTGCTTTGGCCTCATCCTTTATTTCTTGGAAGATCTTCTCATTGACACACTTCAATTGCTGCTTTTTTATGGCAATAGACGTTGAGTTCATGGTAGGTTCTTTGTCTTCATTCCTCAACGATTGTTCCTCATTTGCCACTTCATTGCTTATGTTGGTCTAATATTGATCTACATTCTTAATTCAATTGTGTTTAAAGGTCACAAAACCAATGCATTGTGGTGGATCCACATAGATTGGATTTCTACCAATTGTGTGTTTACTAGATGATCCATTAATATGATCATTGATACTACTCCACTCTTTTGTAGAATTACTATGTGTTTCTTCAAATTTATTACAATGTTGGTATATTTGAAGAGGTGGACTAATAAAGTAGTGGCAACCTATACTTTCACTAGGATTTAGGGTTGGAATGAACTTTCTCCCAAAACTGAGAAGCCATCCCTAACTCTTCCTCATGTAACTCATTCTCAACATTTTTATTACCAAAGGAAACTTCAACCCTCTTGAAAGACTCTCCCTGAGAATCATGAAGGTTAGGAACCTTCTTTAATTGTCATATTTCTTTATATATTTCCATGATGTCATGGTCAAAACTTGCTTCGACACAATTGAATTTGTGTTTAAATCTTTCTATGCTTGCTTCTAAGCACATATTAGCAGACCTACACTCTGATTAAAAAGAAAATTAGTAAGACATAATTTTCTTTTATTTAGTTGGTAAAAAAAAATTAATGGTCTATCAATTTTTCTTACTGGGTTGGTAAAAAAATAAATGATTGGGTCGAGATAACCATGGGCCAATAATGGCTATGATACTAGTTATAGGAAAAAAACTATAACAATTATATTATTATTTTTCATGACAAGATCTTTATTATGGCCAATGTCAATATTAAATAACATGCTTAACATTGTGACGTAACCCTTCGTGCGGGTATGTCTACCTGAGAGATTACAATAATGATTATATAATTATATTTGGCTTGTTAAAAAAATATACGTAGTTTTCATCGTAAAAAAAAATCAAATGTGTTACCGTTTTTTGTTTTTTTTTTCTCTTGGTTCTTGTATCCTATAAGTTTCATTACTTTCCTCATGAACTTGGTGGTAATGCAAAGGTCCTTTTAATACTATGCCTAGTCTTCTCCTGGTATTTTTGCTGACTCCTTCCTCTAGAATCTTCATCCAAATACTCTCTACTCTTCTGGCTTCTACATGCAATTATTCACCTTCTTCCTCACTCTGTAGCATAAGGTTCCTTGGCATCATCCTCAACTGCAAACATTCATCATTCTACTTGTAATCAACAATCAATCCACAATTAACTAGAAACAAAAGCCCATTACCTCCTTGCTCAATATTCCTTGAACACAAAATGCTACTGCAAAATTATTTTTATTGTTGTCATCCCTTTGTTGTTGCAAGCCTTCTTGTTCTTTAAATCAACACCATTCTTCCTTCTCTTTATCCAACCATAACTTTGGTCATCTTGACTTTATTGTAGCAATTTTTTCGCATGATTGAGTTTTGCTCCTAACTCAACCACCTCCATCTTAATCCTTCATCACTCATTCCATTGAGTCCAATTGATTGGCACTTTTCTTCTTTTGCTTGTGACTTTCCTCTGAACCCCTACTACGACTAATAACATACATCTTCATCTCTTCCTCTGTTGGGTTCTCCTTGTCTACTAGTGAGCTGCAACAAACCCTACTTTTCTTTGTAACAAGTCTGCTACTTGTCACCCATACCAAGTCATATTTGTGGTACCTTCTATTCTCTAGGTTCTCTGTAGTAGAACCTCTTCTTGAGCATTGTTGCATCTTCAATCACTCACTCTTCCTAGTTTTGTTGTCGGGTTCTATCACCATATTTCATCTAAAAGCCTTTCCTGCTCCATCTCCTTTGACATGGATTAATTTCTATGACAACTGATACCAATTCATCCCTACAAACACAATTATTTTAATGGCCAAGTTAGGATGAACATCACATTCAATGTTTATAATATTTATAACAAGATATCATATTCCACTATCTTTCCTGGATCTACTCATTGAATTAATTCCTCTCCAATCAAGACATTTGTTCTTTCTCAAGGGCATATCTTCATTCCCCTGCAATCACCTCACTTACTGCTGTAAGGCTCTTTTTCTCTTCAACATTTTTTCACTGTCAAGTTGTCTTCAAACATGAAAGCATCTCCCCTATCCAATCTCTACTATTCTAACTCAACCTACTTTAAACTCTGCCTCCTCCAACAACTTCCTATATATTTCTCCAAGAGCTGTAAAGTTGAAATATTTTCGTGACTCTGACATTCTCCAAATACATACCTGAGATCTGATACCACTTGATGGGGATAGGATGGGTTACCCCAGCTGCCCATAACCCAAGATAATCCACACAAACACCCACAACTCTTTTTCTAAACACATTATGTAAATTCAGAGATTCAATTCTAAATATGCAATCTCAATAGAGAATGGATATTTCCTTCACAAATGCTATGAGAGATATATCTCATGCCTTCCAATCCTTTTCTCACCTCATCCAACTCACAAGGGATTCCAACCAACAAAATATGAAATGGGTAGGCCAACCTGACTTCAAAAACCCAAACTAGTAGTCTTAGAAAATGTTGGTTGTAGGCATTGCAAAATGATTTCGAAGTGCTATCAAATATTGTAGGCACTGTGAAATATTTTTGTAGTGCCCCAAAAGTTATCTTTTCAGATTTTGGGGAAGCGGAAATGCCTCGCCCTTGTTCCAGTCGATTTCCCAATAACATCTTCCTGACCTTATCTTGTTCCTTAACTCAACCATTGAATTATTATGCCCTTATTCACCGGGACTGCAAAGCTAAAACATTTGCCAAACAAAATCAACCACAAAAGGGGTCTGACAACGTTCACACAACAAGGTACTCTATTTCTCTATAACAACACCCTATTCGTTGTAAATTCTACGCCTTCACACTCCAAAACCATAGAGAACATTCCCCTCAGGTTTGGAAACAAAATACCGAAGGGTCATTAACAACCACACAACGGTTGGGCCACCATGTGTAGATTTCTACTGTACATCGACTCAATTGTGCGCATCATAAACCATAGGATACAAAATTGATTTCTCACTCTTAAACACATTTTTTCTAACCTTAGGGAACCAACTAAAGCATATCATATTCCAGTCAGAAGGCATGACTGAATTCGAACATGTGTGCTTTGTTTTTATTGTGGGTTTCACATCACAAAACCCACACGCTCACTATCTCGAGGATGCATAGACACTACCCACACACTCTCCAAAATGCATAGACACTTCCCTTGTCAAGCTTTAAGCTGACCCAACAAGAATCAATACACAAAAGGACACCACACGGCGATGGAGGCTTCAACGTGCATATTCTCAATACAACTCAATGGAGTAAGAACACACTTTCAAAGACAAGCAATACATGGAAATCAAACCAAAATGGAACACAGTACATAAGAAGACAACAATGGCAACAATGCTTCCTCACACGACCTTTGATCCATATGCACAGGTAAATATATTCAGCCCCAAAATACATTTAAACCAAAGAATATCGATTTGATATAACAACATACAACCATGACATTTCTCAACACCTCCATATTTGACATAAAGGTGTACATCCATGAAATTTCTTAACACATCCATATTCTTACTATAAATTGATTCAACAAGTGTAATCCTCAAAACATCAAATTAGAGTTACACAGAAAAAAGAAATAAAATAGGTATAGAGGCATTTAAACACATTTGCTCATTAATCAAAGTCAACATACATTAAACTAGCCATATTTGCAATGTAGGGTTATGCAGCCTAGGCCTCTCATCCTCTACCTCTTCTCCTAGCGCTGGAGCTTCTCTTCTTCACTCTGCCTCTGTTGCACCCTACTCTTCTCAGACACTCTTACTCTCTAAAAAGGAAGTTACATGGGATAACCAAGAGTCAGAGGTGATGGTTTTTTCCCCTTCTCACAACATAGGGAAACTAAAATTACATTTACATTAGGAAATAATTCCTCTAAATAACAAAAATTATTTCCTAATGTAAAATCATTTAAAATATCTCATTGCATCATCATGTGACCATCCCATCATGTTGGAAAGCTTCAGTCCAGTATTCCTTGAACTATGTGCTCCATCTATTCACCTGCATCAGGATGCTTTGCCTTTTTCGCCATATTCACATTCCTTGTAATGTCAGAAATATCATCCGTGGGTAGAATTCACGATGGAGCCCTCTCTTGAGTTGAAATCCTAACATGTGCCTTGGCCTCATCCTTTATTTCTTGGACGATCTTCTCATTGACACACTTCAATTGTTGTTTTTTTATGGCAATAGAAGTTGAGTTCATGGTAGGTTCTTTGTCTTCATTCCTCACCGATTGTTCCTCATTTTCTACTTCATTGCTTATGTTGGTATGATATTGATCTACATTCTTAATTTGATTGTGTTTAAGGGTCACAAAACCAATGCATTGTGGTGGGTCCACAAAGATGGGATTTTTACCCTTTTACCAATTGTGTGTTTACTAGATGATCCATTAATATGATCATTGATACTACTCCACTCTTTTGTAGAATTACTATGTGTTTCTTCAAATTTATTACAATGTTGGTAGATTTGAAGAGGTGGACTAGTAGAGTAGTGGCAACCTATACTTTCACTAGGATTTAGGGTTGGAATGAACTTTCTCCCAAAACTGAGAAGCCATCCCTAACTCTTCCTCACGCAACTCATTCTCAACATTTTTATTACCAAAGGCAACTTCAACCTCCTCTAAAGACTCTCCCTGAGAATCATGAAGGTTAGGAACCTTCTTTAATTGTCATATTTCTTTATATATTTCCATGATGTCATGGTAAAAACTTGCTTCAACACAATTGAAATTATGTTTAAATTTTTCTATGCTTTCTTCTACGTACATATTGGCAGACCTACGCTCTGATTAAAAAAATTACTGAGACCAATAATTTTCTTTTATTTAGTTGGTAATTTTTTTTTACTAGTCTAACAATTTTTCTTACTGGGTTGGTAAAAAAATAAATGATTGGGTCGAGATAACCATGGGCCAACTCTGATACTATTTGTAGGCAAAAAACTATAACAATTATATTATGATTTTTCATAACAAGATCTTTATTATGGCCAATGTCAATATTAAATATTATGCTTAACATTGTGACATAACCCTTCATGCGGGTATGTCTACCTGAGAGATTACAATAATGATTATATAATTATATTTGGCTTATTAAAAAAATATACATAGTTTTCATCATTAAAAAACAATTAGATGTGTTACCGTTTTTTTTTTTTTTTTTCCCTTGGTTCTTATATCCTATAAGTTCCATTACTCTCCTCGTGAACTTAGTGGTAATGCAAAGGTCCTTTTAATACTATTTCAATTTTTTTGGGCTAGGGAAATTTAGGCCCTTATGATTTTTAGGATGCATAAGTTCTATTGTCAGTGTGCTAACATTCAAAATTAAATTCATTATACTCTAGGATTTGTGAATAGCCTAAGTAGATTTAAAGGGTAATAGCAACGATTGCATAAGTAATGAAGTCCACTTGAAACCACAGGTTCCCATTTTATAATAATATTAAGGAAATTTAGGGAACAATACATAAGAAAACCAATAGGACATGCAGATGATTGGGTCCATAATAAATACTAAGAATACACATGGAAATCTTGGAGGTTGTCACATGGTATTGATGTCATTAATATTGGTAGTGATGACATTAACATTATTGAACTACTTGGAGCATGGTCCATTCACAAATTTCCTTGTGGTAGAGTGTTGTTTGCATAGTGCATTGATCCCTTAGAAAGTCACTTGTGTTATTGGTGGTGTTATGCCATTTAAATTATCTAAGGTGTTTTTCATTGTTATGAAACCAACTCACAAAAAGATAGAAAAGATAGATCAACGCCTTAGAATTCAGCCTCTTCGAGGGGGCAACCTCCTTTACATTACACAAATGAACAATTCTTGGATGATACAAATGACAAAACCTCCTTTCTATATATAGGAGTCTAAGGGGTCACAATATAACCAAGCCGACCTAACAATAATAATATGAAGGCACAAAAATAACAATAGTGGGATTCTATGGGGCACGATAATAACAATAAGGGATACAATGAAAATAGTAATGGGGGAATCACTAGTATTATAGGGACCTAACATGCCCCTCTCCTTCAGAAAAGTGTTGTCCTCAATGCTTGAGTAGTTATGGATGCTTCTATATAAAATTCTCATCCTCCCATGTGGAATCTTCAACGGGTAAGTTCTTCCACTTTATGAGATACTCTGAAATTGATCGATTTCATAGTTGTAGAGTTCTTGTTTCTTTGACTGCTTCAGGGTCCAATATGATTTTTCCTTCCTCATCAAGTTTTGGCAATATTGTTTGAACTGGAATCTTGTCACCTATAACCATCTTTAAGCATGAAACATGGAAAACTGGGTGCGCTCGAGAAGTTGCAAGAAGCTCCAATTTGTATGCCATAGTACCTATCTTTTGCAACACCTTGTACAGACCATAATACTTTGGTGATAATTTATTATCCTTCTTAGATTTCTTGAGGAAATTTTTTTTATATGGTTGTAGCCATAGGAATACCCAATCACCTACATCAAAACTTCTTTCACTGCGATGTTGATATGCCTGTTGTTTCATTCTATTCTGCGTCGAGGTGAGGTTATCCTTTAAGAGTTGGAGAACTTGTTGCTAATGCTCGATGTGATCTTCCACTGTTTGAACCTTAGAATTTTCTCTTAAATATGATTTGATGGATGGTGAAATATTATCCATAAAGTGCCATAATTGGGGTCATTTTTGTTGCAGTATGAAAGAAAGTGTTATACCACCATTCAGCCAGAGGCAACCATTTGACCCATTGTGTTTGTTTATTAGATACAAAGCAACAAAGATATCCTTCCAAACATTTGTTTACTATCTCAGTTTGCCCATCAGATTGAGGATGATAAGATGAGCTATGAGCTAATTGAGTACCAACGCAAGAAAATAATTATGTCCAAAAATTTCCAGTGAAAATGGGATCTCTGTTGCTTACAATAATCTTTGGGTTTCCATGTAGCTTTTGAATTATTTCCATAAATGTAGTAGAAAATGTACTCCCTTTAAGTGGATGAGATAATGCACAAAAGTGTGCATACTTGGTAAGTCTGTCAATTGCCACCATGATAACACTCTTTCCTTTAGACTTGGGTAAACCTGTGATAAAATCCATTGAAACCTCCTCCCAACGTTGGCTTGGAATCGATAAAGGTCGTAATAGTCCTGGGGTCTTAATTGTTTCAACTTTATTTTGTTGGCAAACCAAACATTTTGCCACAAACTTTTGAATATCCAATTTAAGGCCATCCAAAAAAAATCCTTCTTAACCCTATGGTAGGTTTTTAGAAATCCTAAGTGCCCTCCTAAGGGAGAGGTGTTCAATTCCCTAAGAATCTTTTGTTTGAGTTGGGAATTCTTACATAGGTATAACTGATCCTTGTACCATAACAAATCATTTTTCCAGCTAAATGTATCAGATGTACTGGGATCTTCTTGTATCTTTTGAATGAGTACCCACACTTCCTTGTCATTCTTCCATTCATCCCTTGCTTCGTTTATCCAATCTGGTTAGATAATAGAAATGGCGCAAAGAAATGCTTCCACATCCTCATCCTTTCTTGAGAGTGCATCTGCCACAACATTTTGCTTCCCTTTTTTGTAGATGATTTCAAAGTCATAGCCCAACATCTTTGTGACCCATTTTTGTTTCTCTTTTGAAGATAATCTTTGTTCTAAAAAGTATTTAAGACTATCATGATTTGTTTTTACCTTGAAGTGTCTTCCCATTAGGTAAGGTCGCCATTTCTTAAGTGCATGTAGTATTGCCAACATTTCCTTCTCATAAATAGCTTTGTGTAAATACTTTCCTTTGATTGGACGACTTTCGAAAGCAATGGGTCTTTCTTCTTGCATTAAAACAGCACCAATTCCATTTCCTGAGGCATCACATTCCACAATAAAGGTTTTTGTGAAGTCCGATGTAGCTAAGACTGGTGCTTGGCACATTGCCTCTTTAAGATGTTCAAAGGTCTTTGTTGCTTCTGGAGTCCATAAGAATGCATCTTTATTCAATAATGTTGTTAGAGGTGCTGCTATTCTCCCATAATTCTTAACAAACTTGCGATAATACCCTATCAACCGGAGAAATCCTTGTAGATGTTTTATGGATGTGGGGATTTTCCATTCCTTAACGGTTTTAATTTTGCTAGGGTCTACCTTAACACCTTCATGAGATACAATATGACCCAGATATTCCACCTCTTGTACTCCAAAGAAACATTTGGAGATTTTTGCATATAATTGTTTCTCCTCCATAAGTTTGAGCACCATGTCAACATGTTGGACATGATCCTTCCAAGACTTGTTATAGATTAGTATATCATCAAAAAATACTAACACAAATTTTCTAAGGAAGGGTTTGAAAATGGAATTCATCAAACATTGAAATGTAGAAGGTGCATCAGTAAGGCCAAAAGGCATGACCAAAAATTCATAATGACCCTCATGAGTTTTAAATGTTGTTTTTGGAATGTCTTCAGTCTTCATTCTAATTTGATGATATCTTGAACGAAGATCCAACCTGGTGAAGTAAATTGATCCATGCAATTCATCTAATAATTCATCAACGATAGGAATGGGAAATATATCTTTAATAGTGATCTTGTTGAGCTCCCTATAATTTGGACACATATGCCATGATCCATCCTTCTTGTGAACCAATACTATTGGAGTAGAGAAAGAACTTTGACTAGGTTAAATTATACCAACCTCTAACATTTCTGCAACCATACGTTCAATTTCACTGTTTTGGACATAGGGATATCTTCAAGCCCTGATGTTTGGAGGAACGCTTCCTGGAATCAAATTGATAATATGATCATGATCACGAATAGGTGGGAGGCCTTTGGGAGTCTCAAATACCTTGGAATGATTGTCCAAGACTTTTTGGAGATTTGGAGAAATGGATAGTTTCGATGTGGGAACCTCTAGTGAACATAATTGTGCAATTATGCTTCGTTGTTCTTTCATTCCGTTAGAGTTGGTTACCTTCCCAGTTTCCCTGCAAAACTCCTTAATTCAACTTCCTTTCCTTCTGCAGAGAATTTCATGAAAAGTTCTTGAAAATTAAAAGCTATTGTACCCAAGGATTGTAGCCATTGGGCTCCTAGTACAACATCATCACCACCCATTGGAATGGAAAGCATTGGGCTATTCAATACAAATTCTCCCATGGATAGGCTGATATTATGGCACTTTCCTGAGCAATTTATGATTCCTCCACTTTCAACCATCACTTGACACTATGGTGCTGGATATAGGAAGCAATTCAATTCCTTGGCTATCTTACAATGAATAAAATTATGGGTACTTCCCGAATCAATCAACACTATTACCTTTTTCTTCTTGATATGCCCTTCTATCTTGATAGTTTAAGGAGTGGTAATTCCAACCAATGCATTTCAAGATATGGTTGGATTCATTTCTTCTTTTTCTAGGGTTTGTTCCTGGTGCATATCCTCTTCTTTTGATGTTTCTTGTTCATTTTATTCCTCCTCTTCACAATTTATGTAAAATAATTTCTTCTCGGCACACTTATGACCTTTAGTGTATTTGCTATTATAACTGTAACAAAGCCCTTTTGCTCTTTTTTCTTCCAATTATTGTGGTGTTAACCTTGTAGGTTGTGGATGGCTAGGGGTAGCGAAACTTCCATCTTTATGATTGTGAGTGGTAGGCTTACTTGTTGCCATAATTTTGCTTTCCATTTTTCTTGCCAACCTAAATGCCTTCTCCAATGGATCTGGTTCCCAAAGGCGAAGCTCATGTTGGATGTTATCTTTTAAAGTCCCTATGAACACATCAATCCTATGCTCCCATGGAATATCTTTTACCCTTATATTCAATTTTTGGAAGTCCTCAATGTGCTCCACCATTGAACCCTTTTGTTTGAGATTTATTAATTGGCTAAAAAAAGTGTTGCTTTTTGTATCCTCATAATGTGCTATCATTGCATCCGTAAAAATAGCCCAAGTGACAATTTGTTTACAAGAGCAAAGCCATCGATACCATACAAACTAATTTGGTTCCAAATATAAAGTTGCAATGCGTACATTTTGTGTGTTTTTCACATTATGGAGATCGAAAAATTGCTCCATCTGTAGTATCCATGTTCTAGGATCCTTTCCATCAAACTTCCTCATATCGATCTTTGGAACATGGTGGTTCTTCGATCCAATGTTAGAGTCTATGAAATCATGATTAACATTTATTTTGTTCTCATCATGAATTTCCTTTACTACCCTTTCGCCATTAGTAAGCATTTCTTGTAGAAAATTTGTCACATTTGTCTTCAAATTTGTCTTCAAATCTTCCATGCTTGTCTTCAAATCGTCCATCTTAGCTTCCACGTCGTCCATCTTAGCTTCCACGCCATCCATCTTAGCTTCCACGTCATTCATCTTAGCTTCTACGCCTTTCTTTAAACCATCCATCTTAGTTTCCACGCCTTTCTTTAAACCATCCATCTTAGCTTTCACGCCATACATCTTAGCTTCTACGTATTTATTTAAACCATCCATCTTAGATTCTGTTACTTTTTGTGTGAGTGACATTTGTTGCACTTGGTCTTGTAATTTTGATATATCATGTTGCATTTCTTCCTCTTCTTCATGAGTCATGCTAGAGATTTTAGGTTGTTTACTAGGTGTTTCCATTTTCTTTTTTCGGGGCATCAATTATTGATAATAATGCTTCACTATGCCCTTTGAATTCCTTCAAACTAATTTTTCAAACCAAGCTTATGCAAAAAAATTTAAAAAACTACACACCTTTTTTTCACTTTGTAGGAGCTTGATATTGAATCTGATGTATTTCTATAATTTTGGATCTCCAAGGTCTGAAATTTCTTCCTACAGTAACCCTCTGAGTAATATTTCTAACTCTGCAAGTCTGATCAAGATTGGATTCTCCAATGAAGAGTTATGTCAATTCTCCCACGATGACCTGAGTATAGACTTGTTCAGTAGAGCGAACTTGTATGATGTGCCGTGGGTCACTGTTTCAACCTTAGGTTCTGAAAATGGTACCCAAAAAACTACAGTCCGTCCTCTTTCTGCAACTTCTTACGAAAATTCAATCTGATGCTCAGAGAGAAAGTTATGATGATTTTCCCAAGGTGACCTGTTTGGAATGTAATTCAGGGGTCTGCAAAAACCCTAAATTCCTCAGATTATATCTCCGCAAATATAGCGAGACTGGATATGAGATTTGGATCTAAGGTTCATACTGATTTCTTCTCAAGTAGGTTTTTTTTTTAGCTTCTGAAACTTTATAGAGAAAGCGTTATAGTGAACATTCCATGATGACCTGTTTTAGATGAAATTCTAGAGCTTGCAAAAACCATAACCTCCTCAGATCATATCTCCAAAAATATAGCGAGAAAAGATATGAAATTCAAACCCGAGGTTCAAAAAGATTTCGTCTCAAATGGGTTTTTTTTTTCGCTTTTGAAACGTCGTAGAAAAAAAGTTATAGAGAAAATGCCACGATGACCTGTTTGGAGCAGCGAAACCCTAGAATCCAAAGCTTTGATACCAAATGTTATGAAACCAGCTCACAAAAAGATAGATCAATGCCTTAGAATTCAGCCTCTTTGAGGGGGCAACCTCCTTTACATTACACAAATGAACAATTCTTGGATGATACAAATGACAAAACCTCCTTTTTATATATAGGAGTCTAAGGGGTCACAATATAACCAAGCCGAGCTAACAATAATAATATAAAGGCACAAAAATAACAATAGTGGGATTCTATGGGGCACAATAATAACAATAAGGGATACAATGACAATAGTAATGGGGGAATCACTAGTATTATAGGGACCTAACATTCATCTACAATATATGCTAAGTGTTAATATCTAGACTCAAAAGACATTTTAACAAAATCTGTAAAAAAAATTAGTCCATTAAATCGAGCAAATTTCACCCTATATGATTTGGGAAATGTAAAGACTCCATTTACTTAAGTATTTCTATATATTAGATAATATTTCAAGTTCATAAGTCAGAGAATATCTCATCATTTATGTTCTATTAAATGCTCAAAAACAACCTTAGATTTGGCATGTAGTTAAACTTAGTTTAATAAACATTTGGATCTTCAAGCTTAGGGGAATTCAAAATTTTGTGCAAGATGCATAATCTCTCGAAAAGACATGGTTCTCAACAAAGAAACTTTTATTAAAGTTTTGATTCCATGAGAAAAGAATAAGATCATTACACAACTTTAGTAGGATTCTTTGAGTACAGTCAGAATCAAGACTTATGACTAGTTGCTAATAGGACTACCTAGATAGTGAATCACTAGAAGGAAATTGTGTCATTCAAGGATTATTAAAGAACCCATAAAAGAGAAGCATCGAAAACTAGACTGAGTCTTGAAGTTTGAAGACAATAAAGGAGTGATAAGGAGGTAATGAAGATTATCGTGTTTGGTAAGAGACATCACCTTGTCAAGTGGTTTTGTCATATTTACCCATGTGGAAACCTTTATTGATTTGCATGGTATGCTATTCTTGCATATATATAATGATGATCTTTGTTGGGGATGTGTTATATTCTTTTCATGATTATGTCTGGGTTTGGGGGCAAAGCCCCCAACCAAAATATTTGGACTATTTTTGGTTTGCTTTTTGGCATGTTTTGTGCTTTTCGATGAACAATTTTTAGGCCCATTGTAATCTAAACTTGATTAAGGGATAAGGGTCTTGAATGTTATATAATACATATATGTTTCACCGTGAACATTAAAGTTTATATATCATCTCTGTGTATTGTGTATATGCCATTGTTGTTCTTTCTATTTTTCTTAAGAAACCATATGCATTATTTCACTTCAAATGACTAAAACTTACAATCTTAATGTTTTTTATGAAATTTGAGCATGGCTAGTTTTAGAAGCTCAAGGAAATGCAATAATCATGGAAAAGGAAAGGGTAATTGATTGAGGGACTTATTATTCACGTAAATGTCTGAAAGAACCACCATAGTGTGACCATAATAATCACATAGCTACAAAAAGGGCACTCGATAAAGTAAATTGTGTGTACCGAAAATGATTTTCCATTGCAAAAAATGTTAGCAATTACACTCAACAAGATCATTAAGGCTCAAGAACTCAAATACATAGAAGTGGAAGAGGGTTTTCTAGAAGATCAAAGCTCCTGATAGTGCATCGTGTCCTCATGTAGATTCATCAATTTGGTATTAAGAAAGCCTTCATTATTGTACTTTCGGTTATCACACAATTATAAACACTACTCAGACATCAATTGGTCTATTTATTAGATGATTAAAGAAGAGAATAAGTTCCCCTCTTAACACCTCTCCATGGTGAGGGCTCATCCAAATTTTCGAACTTAACTAAGTATCCTCATTTTCATGGTTTTCTTCCTTTTTGTTCACAAATTCTCTTCTTACATCATTTTCAATAACATTATCTTGTGTGATGAGTGTATTTTTATTTTCCTTTATATGTCATTTACGAAGTGAAGAGTCTGAGTGAGCAATGTGTCATCCTTTTTCAAACTATCATTTCATTTTCCTTTAGTCTTTTATTAGTTGAAAGAACTTTTTCTTTTTTTTTTCTTCATTTATCAAGTTCCTCCATTTTGAAGAGAAAACATTTCATTGAAAACTTTGCCAAATTGCATAGAAGATATACATGAGTGCTTTTTATTCCCTACTCTTAGTGCCTTTTATGATATCCTTGTTGCACCCACAATTAGGTGCAGTGCAAATATTCTTCTTTTCACGTGAAAAGTTGGCAGGATCTATGTTATAACTTTCATACTCACATTTGGCAGGATCTATGTTATAACTTTCATACTCACATTACTTATCGAAGACGTAGTTGAAATCTAATTCCATATGAATTTCCATCTCACTTTCATTTGGATAACCTATATAATATATGTTATTTAATTTTAGTTTTAAACAATTTATTTTTGTATTTCATTCCATAGACACTAAGTAGTGAAGATTTAGCACAAGTAATATGATGTTAGGTTTCAAGACTAAATGATCTTTTTCTTTCAACTATGAATAATTGTTGATATGGATGCCTCTACAATTTGTGGATACATGTACAGATTATTGAATAGTTTTTATCTCATATATGTACAAAAATAATAATAGAAGTGAACGGAAATTCCTCCCTCGTAATTGTAGGAGGGATCATCCCATGTCTACTAGGATCCTCATCAGTTAGCCCTTTTTACCTATACTCAACTTGTAAAGGAAAACCATTAATAAAATGATGACTCAATTGAGGACACAGTCATGGATTTAGATTCTTGTGCTTGAGAGTCATTTCAATTGTATTGACATTCCTAGCAACTCTACTATTTCATAATGTGTTGTGCCCCTATATTTTCTATTTAAGATTTTGGCCTTGAGGTGCTCATTTTTTAAGTTTCTCTTAATAAGAGTTTTAATGGTGCATGAAATGGTTTTCCTAGTGATTGCACTCTGTAGTGGGAGACCTTATATGAATATTTCATTAATTTTTTTGGATATTATTTCAATACATAACTCTTCTCATGCAACTTATGGTTCAACTCCCAAAACAACCTTTTTGATAACTAGGTGGTTTATAAAATTTGAGACAATTTTTTTATTGATATCTCACTCTAGCTTCTCTTATTCCTGTGAGAGGGCATGCATGTTTTTCATTAAGATGATTATGGAATAGTTGATTCACATATTATCTTTTAAATCTTGTTCTTTTGTAAAATACATAACATGAACATAGATGAATGTATGTTATTATTTTCCTTCATACCTTTTAAAAAATTACTTGTTCTTGGTATATTTAAATACTATTAAGTTTTAGGTATGTTCTATGCCAGAGAAATTTATTTAATTTTTCACAATTAGCAATCACATCAGAGCAATTTATTTTGAGCCTACTCGAGTTGCTGGTCAGCTAGATGATAATTCCATAATCTAAATAAATTCATATCTCCATAAATACTTATCGGAATTAGATGATCTTTAGATCAATCCTACACCTCTCGACAAGGGGGATCCAATAAAAATATCAACTGCCATAAATAAGCTGACCCACATGGAGTTTGGCCCTAGTTGCCAATTTAACAAATACACGCGAGAACTTTGTGGCTAGTATAATTTGAATAATGCATTAATCTTAAGTTTTATTGAAGATATACCTTCATTAAGTTTGGATAAGGACATAAATAATTCATATGGTCGTTGTTATGCTAACCTTAATAATGAGATTATTCAATATGTTTAACCTTTCCATAAAGACTCATCTTACATCCTTTCATTAACTTTCTAGGTTACTCTAAAAGTGTTTATGTCATGTGTGTTGTGATTCATGAAATTCAGGGTACATTGCGTGTTTTAAACCTTTGGATGTTTTGAGATGGATTAGCACGTGAGATATAGTCTTTGATGGATTTTCATAATTGAGATAGTTTTTTTCTGTGGATGGGAGATCTCAAATGGTTGTTGGATTAATGATCTTCCTTAGGTGTTCGAGTTCTCTTGATAGTTTGGTGGAAACCCTTCATTGGAACCCCATGAAGGATACACGTTCTTAGAGAGCACCCTACATGGAATGAGAAGTGTTGCGCAACTTTGAGGACATTATTCCCTAGTTGAAATATGTTACTTTGGAGGATGACATTCTGCCAGAGCTGGAACATGGAAAAATGGAATCATGTATGAAGGATTAAAGATGGCTTGGGGATGCATGGGGCTTCGATAGTGTTATGGTAAGGAAAATTGACCTAGTTCAGTACATTTCTTAGGAGGATCGATGGAGTTTGTGGAGGCTTGTGATAGAGGGATATGGACTTTCCTTGTAGATACATCACCATGGAGCATGAAATGTGTTCTTTATTGTTTTTTTTAACCTACAAGTGCTCAATGTATGTTATGTGTAAGGAGATAGTCCTTCTTATATGTTCATTCTCTCACTTAACCACTCTTGTGATTAGATGTGTTCTAGAGAAGAGTGCACACTTGCATCTCTCTCTCTATCTTTAGAGTTTTCACATGTGCTTTATCTCTCTCTTGAGTCACTAGGATTTCATGGAGTATCTTGGAGTATCTTGGAGCATATTGGAGGCCTAAGTTTAGGGTTTATCTCTTGGAGATTGGATATTAAGGTTTTGTGATAAAACCCTTGCTTGGAATTCTGAAAAAGAGGAGGAGGACATATTGCCTTAGATGATGTGTTAGAACAATTCTTGTTGATTGGACCTTCCTAGTTTCTAGTGTTATGTTAATGTTCCCAAGCTAAAGTTTGGAGAACTTGGATGTTTTGTAATAGCCTGAGAGAAGGCTATGATATGTACATGTTTTTTTTTAATTAATATTTTTACTACACAAACATTTTTGTAAAATATTTAATTTGAAAATTTTAGTTTCCTTCACATTTAAGTTGGTCATTTTACTATGCAACCTAGTGTTGTAACCTATAATTCTAATACCAGTTTGTAAGATACCCAACCTCCCTTTTGCATTATGGGGGTAGTGGGGTACTCTAAAAATCCTCCCAACCATAGTAAAATTTATGCACTAATAGCAATTTGTATCATACTAAATAACATCTATATATGATTAAGGATATCAGATACCTCTTTTTTTTTGTCAAGTTGTTTGTGATTCTCTAGGCTTGACCCATGGCTTGAGAGCCACGACACAGGGGCATCAAATCCATCAAAGTCACTTGGGGACCACACCCATCCTAGGCCACACTAGCCCTAAGTTGACTGGATATTTTTAGCATGCCTCCTCCCCCTAGCATAGGGCACAACCACCCCCCGTGAGGCTTGATCTTGGGTCACCTTGCTAACAAGGTCCATCCTCAACTAGTTGTGTTGGTGGGACTTGACATGATATAATATACCTCTTCAAAGCACATTTTTTCCTCAATTTCTTACTTTAAGACCATTATGTATTCTACCTAATGATATACTAAGTTGAAATCCACATTTTTAAATATCTGATATGAGAATTTTTCATTGTCTTGTTATGAACTTATTAATGCATGTAAATATTAAAATGTATACTCATGCAAACACAATAGAACATCCAATGAACAATGATATGATACTTACAATGCAAGCTTAAACATGTAATTCAATACACCATTTAACTTGTAACATATAATAACATTAATTCACATATTTACAAATTAACCATAATACTTATCTTTTTAGGAATTAAACACCAATTTATTGAATATGAAGGATGCTACACCTAACCATGGGCTTTTTATTACCTGTAGTATTTCTGCAACAGGGCCACCCAAGAGTTGATACTATGAGTCCATAAGGAAAAAAACGCCTATGGTTGGTTCTAATCCTCTCACACAACCCAATTTCCTACTTATCATGATATGTTAACTTCTTAGAGCAATCTCAACTCACTAGTTTTCTTTCCTCTTGAACCTACACAATCCAAGAATGAGATCCCTTTCTGTGTCATACAATCCCTTGAGTTGTCTAACTTCCTTCTTGGGTTTTTGTTGTCTCTCGGTTTGTTCCTGGTAACAAGAAAAAGCCCTAAAGGCATCTAATGAGGATCTAATTATCCTCCCACTTTAGGTTGGAGACTAGCCTTCTCCAACCACAGGGTGTATTCCTTGTATTCAATATTATTTATATAGATTTTCTATGATAACATATAGATATGGCCATATTATACATATAAGGGAATCTTGAAAATAATAAGTGGTTAAACTTGAAGTGAATAAAATTTACGTAAAATATATGATCCATGAATCTAATGAAAAATCAAGGAATGCAATTAATATAAATAGTATTTCCGATGAAATAATGAGAAAATAACATAACATAATTAAAACAAAAATAAAAAATGACATAAAAGTAAAAATAAAACATATATCATTGGTAATAAATTATATTTATCATAATAAGTGTAATGAAATAATTTCAATATTGTGTATTGATATATTTTGATATACAGTAAATGAAGTAAATATCTTGAATTAAAAACTTCAAATAGTGTATATATGAAGATAGAGAAATCAAGTAATAGTTGCAACGGAATAACAAATGATTGTGTCAACTATTAAATCATTTATATGCACCAAGATATAACAACATGAACACACCAAACAAAAAAGTAAACACATATTACTGGTATATAACTATTTTTTTCATGAAAGGTGTAATGGAATCATTAACATCCTGTGCTAATAAATTCAACGTGCAACAAATCAGGGAAATATCTTGACTCAAATATTTTAGATAATGTATTTCTAAAGAGAAACAAATCAACTAAAATATAACAATATAATCAAAATTGGATAAATAAGTTACACAGTCATAAGAATTCACACAGTGTGTTGAAAGAATCCGGTTCACACAGTGTGTGTTGAAATTGTTTCCGCATAAATTCCCCTTCTCTGAAGCTTTTCCCCACTTGTTTCAATCATTTACAACCTTTTAATTTTGTTGGGAGTTGTTCATTTTTTGTTACCTTCCATTAATAAAAACATGATTAATCCTAAATTAAATTAATGACTTTTTGTTAAACCACGTAATTTAGCAAAGTACATTATTACTTTATGATTTATATCAACCAAATCCTTTGACCTAGAATATTTTAAACCTTCTCTTATTAATTCTCCTACATCCTAAAAGAAAAATGAAATGAATAAATTTAACTTTCTTACCTCGTTTTATTATATCAATGTATTTGAAGAATAATATAAGATAAAATCATTGACGTGCAAATTATTTTAATTGTTTTCTTGTTTTAATCCCCTAAAATTTTCTTCTCAAATGTAATAAAAATCTCAGAATATGAAACTTTCTCTTATATTTTTCAAATTTAGAGAAGCAGGTAGTGAAATGAATTCACATACGTTATTCAATAAACCAATTATAAGAATATATAAATTTCAGAGGGATTAATGAATAGTTTGTGATGATATTAGAGGATGAGGGTGTTCAAGGTTTATATGGACTTCGATGAACGACCCTCATTTATATTGGAAGGGAAACTATTCATGAATTAACATCTTTACTCGTGTGCCTTATAAAGTGGGTTTTTTTTACTTGTATATAAACAATATTTTACAAAGTTTGATAAAGTGAGTTTAAAATTTTATTGCATGCATGCGTATTCAAATAATATTTTATAAATCTTAATAAGGTTTTAAATAAAAGGTTTTTGAACTTTATATTATATATGAAGATTATTGATATTGAGATGTTTAGAGTGAGGGCTTAAATTTGGAAGATACTCTTTGATGAAATCCAAACGTGAAAAAGTATTGAGATCCATAGTAAAAAAAAAAAATCATATTGGGTGAAAAGTAATAAGGATTTTAATCTTTAAGTTCTATTTGATACTATTTAAATATTTACTCACATTTACTCACATGTCTTATATCATGATGTAACATATAGAGAGAGAAAAATGAACTTTCCACTTCATAAAACACCTGTACCAAAAGGTTTATAGGAAGTATTTTATAGCTCATCATATAATTTCCCCTTTTTTAATGAACTTTTTCCCCTTTTCTATGGGCATCATTAGTTATTGATATGTATTATGATTGTTAATCATTGCTTAGCTGGATGTTAAATATATATGTGTATATATTAATACGTGTTTGATAATATCATTATATAATGAAACGATCATATACTACTATGCATTTCTATTAATATGTGACATTAGTTAATATAGTTTAATATTGCCCATTATTATTTAAACCCTTTAAGTGTTATCCAATAAATAACCCTCAAATGATTCAAATGTGGTAAATATCATTGTTATGCTCAAGTGATTCAAAGAGAGAATGATTTTGATTAGAGACATTGAGTTATTGAGGTAGAGATTAAACATCAGGGACAGATTGGCATGGCGAGGATCAGTTTTAGGAGGCAAAATAAGACTAGTGATTATAGGATGAGGATCCATGTGAGGTAGAATTTGTAGAGATATCCCAATTTAAAGAGTGGTAGATTGGGCTACAATAGTTTCAACATAAAATGGACAAGAAATCTCACAACTAGGAAATCAAGGGATTCTTAGTTGTGCTCACTTTTCCTCATTGGCGAAAATTTACCATTCACATGGCCATAATTTCCATGTAGTTTATGGTAATCTTTTCCCTTAATTTCATTACATGCATAGGATAGAAACTTAGCCCCTAGAGACAAGGTTCTCCCTCATAGAATGAACAAATAATAACCAACAACCCTTTAAATGGCCAAAATTATGGTTTATATTTGCATGCTAATGATTAGTCATGTTTCTTTTCAAGAAGCCCATGTATCTCGCTTCCCCACTAACTTTGATTTTGATAGGGCTTAAGATAAAATAAAGGACTTAGGACTATAATAAAATAATATTATTTTACTTCCATCCATGCCACTATTGCCCCTCTTGCTTGAGCTTCCTAAGCCTCCTTTATTTCCTCTCTTGTGGAATCACAACCCTCTATGTTTTTCATATTTCTCTACAATTTATGATGTATTTTATTATTATTCACTATACAATTTACTTGTTACATCATTGTAGAAATTTTTTTCCCTTCATCATATACACATATATACATGTCTAATATAGGAATTAAAACGGTGTGTTACATTGTACAACAACAATAATTCATTCTCTAGTGCTTGCATGCTCAAATTCACAATTTATGTTTGCATGTCAAGCATCATCCACATGTCTTCGTGAGAAATCCATGTTTTTCCTTTAATCTCCAAAGTTTAGGATAATAATTAACAAATATTAATAATCAAGGTACATAACTAAGATTGTAAGGACTTTAAATAAAGTACGTTATCACTAGATACATATTTTCTCTCCCTTAAGCCTCCTATAAGCCTTTTTTCCCTTCCCTTATTTGTGGAATCATAGCCCCCATATATTTTTTGTCCTTCTTCCTTTGCAGCCATAAGGGTTTTCATATTGTAATTAAATTTGCAATTACAATTGAGATATGGTCTTGGCTTACGTCCATCTCTTCATTACATTTACATTTACATTGTGGTGTCAAAATGGAGGGTATTACATTCCTCTTCGCCTCAAATTTGCACCTTGGCAGTGTTGTATACAATAACAAAACTTTACATCCCTATCCTATTTATTTGTTCTTGAGCACCATGACCTTGTCCAATATGCCTACTATTTGACTTGAATATCTCCTTCTAACTTTACCTGGATTAAATCCAAATTAATAACATGGTTAAGATCATGTATATTTTTTTAACAATGATACATTGAACAGTTTATGAGCTTTTATGTCAGCGTACAATGCAAGTTTGTATGCAACATGTCATATCCTATCTAAGATCTGAAAAGGTCCATAGTATCTAGCTACTAACTTATGACAACTTCCCAAATTTAAGGAGATATTATTTGGTCTAACCTTCATGTATACGTGCTCCCAAACTATTGACTCTCTTGGTACCCTTGCCTTGTCTACATAACTCTTTTGTTTGTCTTGAGCCACCTTTAAATTTTGTTTGATCTTGACCATTTTTTGTTCCATTTCTTTCAGTATCTTTGTCCCAAGTACTACTTTGTTTGTTGGATTATCCCACCTAATTGAAGTATTGTAGTTTCTACCATAAAAACTTCAAATGAATTCATATTTAAATAAGAATTATATCCATTATTATATACATGTACATTCCACTAAATATGGGTAATGCTCCCATTTGCATGAATTTTCCACCAGATATGTTCTTAGCATAAACTCAATCACTTGATTATATGTTTCTATTTTCCCATCTATTTGTGGATGATATGTTTTATTTAAGTTTAGGCTTGTTCAAAATTCCATGAACAACCCTTTCCAAAAGTAAGTAAAATTTGGACATCTGTCTAAAACGATTGCTTTAGGTATCCCATGCAATCTAGAAATATCTTTCATGCCAACATTGGTTGAAGTGTCATCAATTTTCAGATCTTGTCCAACATGAATGGAAGCATTATGATGAGGCCATGGAAGATTCTGTGATGTTTTAGTTCAATGATAATCTAGTGAGGATCAAGAAGAAAACAATTTTGTGGGCAAAGATAATTTATAATGATTCATGTGAGCAAATATGGAACCTAGAAGAGGAGATTGCAAACACATTCAGATCCAATATGAGTGGTATTTTTTATTGAAGAAGAATTAGAGAAAAAAAAATTAAAATCTTAGAAGAAGATCTCTTAGAGTGGTAAGAATCCAAATGAATACAAAATTATCAAGCTACTTGGATATCTCAGGGAGATGAGAATAATCATTTCTTTCACAACTATGCTAGGAGAGAATATAAATACCATATGGAGCATTACAAATGGAGAAGGTGAGTAGATGAACACGTTTTAGACTATTGTTGAGGTAGGTGCTACCCATTTTAAACAATTATTTTAGAAATATCCAAGAGAAAATATAACTAAAATTGTGAAGATGGTTCCCTTTTCCTTAATTTTGTAAATCATGAATGAAACATAACACTTATAGCTAATATTTGTTTGGAAGAATTAGGAGTTCTTGACTCTTTTCAAAATGACAAGGGCCCTAAGCCATATGGATGACCCATTGAATTCCATGTTGGTTTCTTTGATTTGTTTGGGAAACATTTGTTGTTTCCATAAATACCACCTTCCTTGCAATGACCCCCAAAAGAGATGACCTGAATCATTTGATGATTTTAGATCAATCTTTATTTTCAATGTGGTTTGCAAGATTATGTCTAAGGTCATAGAAAGAATACTTAAGCCAATGATGTTTCTTGCAATATCAAGTGACCAATTTGGGTTTATGAGTGATGGACAAATCCATGAAGCTATAGGTACTACTCAAGAAGGTCTCCATTCAATCAAATTAAGGAAATTTCCCTCCATCATCAAATTGGATCTATCAAAGGTTTGATAAAATAAGTTGGTCCTATTTAATATTTGTGATGCAACATGTGGGTTTTTCTTGTGAGTTTGCTAAGTGGGTAGAA
Organism: Pinus tabuliformis; assembly: GCA_031772625.1. Classification (NCBI taxonomy): domain Eukaryota; kingdom Viridiplantae; phylum Streptophyta; class Pinopsida; order Pinales; family Pinaceae; genus Pinus; species Pinus tabuliformis. The sequence continues at coordinate 442,078,029 of CM062811.1, forward strand.
GGATGCCATCTTTTATGTTTCAGTTTCATTACTCACTATTGGTTTTGCCACTTTTTTCGTCCAACCCTCTAGAGGTTGAGGCAAGGCTACCCGCTCTCTTCTATTCACTTTATATTAATAGTTAAAGGTTTAAGAAACTATTTGGTTCAAAATAATTTCAATCTCGTCCCTAGAGGGATAAATATATCTCAATGCTTTTTCCTCACTTGCCTTCCATTTATCGATGATTAGTTGTTGTTCAATGATGATTTTATGAGAGATGCTTTGACATACCACTAAGTCCTATACTTTTACTATAAAACTACTAGTATGTAGGTTAATGAAGTCAAGTCCTTCAATACTTTTCATAAGTTGGTGTTGGGTCAATAGAATGTTATTTATGCATTACCATTTTTTCAAGGCACATAATTTCATTTGGATCTCAAATACCTAGGTTTTCATTTGAAGGAAAATGAATATGGGTTTAGGGACTCATTGTGGCTATATAATGCAAAAGAAGGAAAGATATCCTCTTGATGTATTAGATGGATTTTTATAGGGGAAGATTAAGTCTTATAAATGTGGTTTTAAATGCCATTTGGTGTATGGTAATCCTTATCCTATATCCCTAAGGGGATTCTTCACACATTTAGAATAAATATATTTTATTTCTTATGGATAGGGGAAATTGAGGTGCAAAAATGACATTGGTGAGATGGGATATGTTAGCAAAGACAACAAATATTGGGACTGAGGTCTTAAGAAGATATTTTACTTTGGGAAGGATCTCATAGATAAGAGCTTGTGGAAGTTGTTGAGTGGAGAGGGTTTATGGAAAGAGTGATCACTTGGAAGTACATAGAGTCATTATCTATAGATGAGTGAATTAGAAGCTTAAATAAGAGATCTCAAAATGCATCCATAGTATGTAAAGCATTGGTTCTTGCATTCCTATTCATGGGTAATTGGCTTGTGTGGAAAGTTGGAATGGATTTTATATCTTCCTTGGAGTTGATCCATGGATTAGCAATGGAAATGATTATTTGATGTTCAAGGGTCTTCTTTCTAGCCTAAGGATCAACAAAATGTTATCTTTGTCAAATGCTTGAAATCTAGGAAATATATTTTTTGGAGAAGGGGATGGAAACTAGGGGACATTGGTTGGTTGGACATGTTGCTAATAAGTGGGAATCCTATGTACATAGGTTAAATTACAACTTCAACAAAATTAGATATGAAGTGTATGATATCCCTACAATGTAAAACCCTGTAATAATATTTCTATTGACCAAACCAAATAGTGTGTTTCCATAGACTAACCCACAACTTCATAAAACTTAGGGATGAAGAGGGTTGTATCATCTAGTCAAAAAACCTTAATGGGAGTTTTTTCCACTGCATGTTTCAGATACTAAAAAATGTTCATTGATGGTCAAATATTAGATGCAAAATGATGGTGGAACAAACTATGGAGAATTAGAGAATCACTTACAAAAATTATATTTCTATGGATGTTGATGTCCAACAAGTTATAACTCGGTATGTTGTATTAAAGAGGCCTTTTGAGGGTTTAGGCATGTGCCCTATATGTAGGAGTTCCTTTGAATCCATTTTTTATAAGCTTGTAGGTTGTCATTTCTCCTCAGAACTGTGGGAAACAATAGAAACATTAATTGTAAGTGTCAATATGTGGGATGGAAACACATTGGAGGAGTTTATTAAGTATTGGCGGGAGGATGATAGGGTTATTGAACATGAATCTTTACCATTGATTATGTCTTAGGCACTAAGACTAACTATAAATGCCATGATATTTGAAGATGCCAATAGAACTCCCCTATATGTTTTCTTCAAAATACAATATGCCTATGAATCTCTTAAGGAAGGAATTTACATCAAGACCCCAACGCATGTGGGGGAATTCCATATTGGTAGAGGGTGACCATGGTATTTTATGATGGTTCTTTAAAGTGAATCTAGGTATGTGCGGTGTTGGGAGAGTAGTATACATTCCAGGGAGCCATTATTTGACTTTTTCATGTGGATTGGGATATGTGAGAAATGACATAGTAGAGAGAAAATTTGTTCTTATCTTGGTGGATGTAACAATAGAGAGAGGCATCATAAATATTGAGATATTTGAGGATTCTAAGTTGGTGGGGGGTTGGATTAGTGAAAAACTCCCCAATATTGGCTTGGAACACCTCATATAACAAGTGAAGCATCCATTGTCTAGTCTTGTCAAATTTTGTTGTATGCACATATATAAAGTGATGTAGTCACAAAGATCTTACTTGGTAGACAATTTTTTGTTTAGTTTCTGCCACTTTCTACGGTGAATTTGAATTTTTTTGGCATTTAAAAACCTTGTGTTAAAGGGCTTAGGGCCTCCTAAGTTTGTTGGTTTCTTCCATTGAGATTTGGTTGATACAAACAATTTACTATTGATTTTAGTCGTTGGAAATAGATCCGTAGAGTCACTGGGCCATCTATTTAGGTTACTAGTTATTGGAATTTTTAACAATGCTTTTTTTTTGGTTTTGTGTTCCTTGACACATGTTAAATGTAATGTCACCATTTCATCTTGAAAGAAAGAGATTAAAACCTTTTTTCAAAAAAATAAATTATTTGACTTGATGAGTCCAAGATGATCTCATCCTATATGTTCTATAAAATACTTAAAAACCTTTGTGGATTTGATGATTGGTCAAACTTAATTTAAGAAAACTTCAAGAACACATGCCTAGGGGGATTCATGATCTCATACTTTCAATACACACAACTTCTATTAAGGACTTGATGTTTAACAAAGTATGATTTAATAAAAAAAATTAGTCCATGGAAAAACAAGAAGCATTTCAAATCCTTAGCAAGATTCTTCTTGTACACTAAAGTTCAATACTTGTTACCTATTGTGAAGAGTGTTACCTAGAAGGTGAATCATGGGGATATGTGGTGCACCTATAGGTGAAAATGTCATCATGGCATTAGAAATGAACACATAAAAGAGAGCATTGGAAATAGACTAAATTCTAAAATATGAATACAAGAGTAAGAAGGAAAGGAAGATAATTAGTATTGGGATGACATAATGCCTCTCCAAGTGGAAATATCGTATATGCCCATGAGGCAACATTTTTTGGTCCACACGGTGGCCTCTTGTTGCTTGCAAGAACTAATTGTAATCTTGAGGTTACTTATGGAATTTCAACATTTAAAGTTTCACAAGATCATGGAATTGTAATAACTATGTGAAAATAAAGGGAAATTGATTTAGGGCTTGGTGACTCATGTTAAGGTACTAAAGGGCCACCATAATAAAATCATAATTGAAAGAAAGGTGCTTAATGAAGACAATTGTAGGGATTGAAAAATATTGACACCCATAGAATAATTTATGATTGTAGGAGATGTTAGCAATAACAAAAGGATATTATTAAGGCTCAACCACTCATATAAATTGAAGTGAAAGAGGGTAAGTTGGAGATTGAAGCTCCAAACAACACATGTGCCTCACAGAAATTCATCATTTTGGTATCAAGCTCAAGCAATCAAATATATCGAAATGAAAGTGGTTTTCTTGGAATATGAGGCTCTAAACAACACACACATCCTCATGTGGATTCATCAAATTGGTATAACGAAAGGCTAGATTGTTACATTGGATACCAAAGCAGTGACCAACACTATTAATCAATCAAATTGCTCTATTTATTCGATCACTGAGCAAGAAAATCCCCCCCCCCCTCAATTTCTCCCCATCGTTCTAAAGTGTGTGAAACCCACACCCATTTTTAATAGCTACGTGGGTGTTCTCATTTTCATGGTTTCTTTCCTTTTTGTTCACAATTTGTTCCTCTCTTGCATTCATTTTCTATAAGATCATCTTGAGTAATGAGTGTATACTTCTTCTTCCTCTACCAATCATAAGAAGTGAAGAGTTTAGGTGAACTTGTGTCATTCTTTTCCAATAATTTATTTCACCTTCAACATAATTATCGACTTAACAAGAATTGTGAGGCCAAATCGAAAGCTATAGCACAAGAAACACATATTTATGGGTAAAAAACAACACAATCAACTCCTAAATGTTGAAAAATGCAACAAGAAATTCTCAATTTGATTTTTCCTTGATTAAATTGAGAAAATTCGAATTTCCACATCATCAGACAACTTGGATGCAGTTAACTTGTATGACATGGATTTTTTCAGCTAGTTTACTCAATAAATCTGAGTTGGAGGAGTTAGAGTTTAGTTAGGCACGTTTGATTGTTAATTTGTAGCAATCAAGGTCAGTTATATCAAGTTGTTTTCAGTTAAACTAGTTACAACTTTTGGAGGAACTAGTGGAAGGTCAATTGTGCAGTGGGACTTGAGTCAAGCTCAGTGATCATCCAGTTAACTTATCAATCAACCCAAAATAGCTAGTGCATCCAGAGAATTCGAGTTACCCAGTTGAGGTGGAGATTCCAAGTTAGTGTAACATCAATTATAGACTATTCTGGAGTGTACAGGTGTTGTAAGCAACCCAATGATCAACTTGAGGAATTGTGCAATCCATTTTGGTGAACTTCCTAACTAATAGGGGACTAATTTCTCAAGGAATTACACAAGAAAATAGGGGCTCAAGTAGTGGCATAAATTGACTAAGTCAGGGTCAGAGCTTCTCAGTGAGCAGAGAGATAGGTTATGCACTTGTAGGTTGTGCTCAGTTGAGCAAAGAAATTGTAATACGTCTCTATTTATCAGAGTAATGCAAGCACACATTGCAGTTTTTAACAGTTTTCTTTCCCCAGGAAAAATATTATTTGCATGTGTGTGATTTCTTATTGAATGTCTAATATTTTTGTTCTAAATTGTGAATTAATGTCCGTAGAGCAGTAGAGTAGGTTTTTGTCTTATGATTTTGATTAAAACTTCATGAGAAGTTTCAAATCTACATCATAATTTCTACATGGTATCAGAGAAAGATTCACATTAGAGCAGGAATTTTGAAGTTGTTTCTCAAGAGGTTCGAATTTGGAGTTCAGTGTAGCAAGATTTATTCAGAGCTAAGAAGATGGCCTTCAATGGACTAAGGCTAGAGTATGCCTTGGAAGACACCTCTAATTTTTTTGCATGGAAGGATCGCATGGAGACAGTATTGGATGAGACACCTCTAATTTTGTTGCATGGAAGGATCACATCAAGGTGGTATTGGATGAAAATTGATTGCTAGAATACATTAAGACAAATGTTGCAAAACCATCAGATTCTGATGCCCATAACCTTGCTCAATTGAAGAAAGATGTAGCCAAGGTGAGGAGAATAATCTTGGATGGAGTACGGGATCACATTGTCTCAAATCTCCATGGAAAAGAAAAAAATTTCACAATGTGGAAAGCACTGACAGTATTGTTCAAGAATAATAGTGACCACCTGATGCTCAAGGATAAACTTTGAAGTATCAAGATGTTGAAGAATGAAACTATTCCGTAGTATCTGAGAAAGTTCATGCAATGTTGTGATGAAATTGGTGGGGTCGGTGTTAATGTTCCCGAAGAAGACTTGGTCAGCCTAGCCCTTCTAGGCTTTCCCAAGAGCTAGCATAGCTATCAAGATTCGATGAATAGGAAGGAGAAACTACTGAATTAGGAACGCTTATGGTATGATTTGGTACAGGAGGAAATAAGGAGGAATACTAGAGTTGATACTTCATCCAAGGGAAAGGATGAAGAAAAGTTTGCATTGGATGGAAAGACAAAAAAGGGAAAAGGGAAGAAATCTCAATCTAAACCAAAATCTAGTGAAGGGGCAAGAAGAAATATTTGTCCAAAATTAAATGCTTCCATTGTCATGAATTCAGGCACTATGCCACAAAGTGTCCACACAAAAAGGCAAGCAAGAAGACCGCGGGAGGAGCATCAAGTGAAGCCTTGGCTTCACAGTTCGAGCTTGACTTTACACTTATCGCATGCATGGACAACATAATGATGGGGAGTGTGTGGTTCTTGGACTCAGGTGCATTGTTCCATATGACAGTGATGCAGGAGCATCCAACTTAGGGAAGGACATGGCAGGAGTTTGTCTTCTTCAAAACAGTTTGAGTTTCATTAGTTTTTTTATTTTCTAGGAATGGTTGTCTCAGCCAATGACATGGTTGCTTACTTAATTTTTTTTTTCTCTTAGTTTTATTTAGAATTTGTTTTAATTTACAAAGCAAGAAAATACAGTTATTTAGGAAATGTTTAATGTAACCACTGGCAGTTCTGCTAACTACCCAGTGTTCTCTACAAAACAGAAGGAAAAAGCAACGCATGGAATCTTTTGCCCATCATAGAAGAAACACAAAGAAAATACATAAATCTTTTCTGAATAAAAAAACATCTGAAACCATTCATGCTACAGTCCTAAATTCATTCCTATTTTATATTGTTAAATTATTTCTCATTTTCCATCAACAAAGCTAACATACACAGGCGAACAGCAAGCATAAGGGCGAGGAGAGCTGTCGGGCAAATCACAATGCCAACAGAACGAAGATACGAAGGAGTCGAGCAAGCTATTGTTACAGAGACAAGCTTTAGGTACCGAAATCAAACACATTCCAAATTTCCATTGCAGAATGTAAACAAATGAATTTCCTATAAAAATACAATCATATATATATATATATATATATATATATATATATATATATATATATATATATTTGTCAAGAAGTCGAAACATTACAGCACATTGGTCAAGGACCAGCAAACAGTGTCAAAATAACCATATTACAAAACCCTCGCAAGGCCATTACAGGGCCATTTAAATACATGTATAAGTTATAAACAATAGAGTTGCACGCATATGGTGGAGCCACAGGCGCATTGCCAAGAACCGCAGAAACCAAGCCCGACTACAACCACAACTCATAAAACCCTATGAACAGTAAACCCTCGAACAAACAACAAACAGATATCAAGGGATGACCCTACCCGTTTCAGGTGTAGGAGACCGGCGCAAGAACCATGAGCAGGCCATCGTCCACCTACACAGGCCACCCATCAGGCCATTAGCAATTGACACAGAGGGAGCCACAACTATAACAATAGAAAACGACTGAAACAGAGTGCGGAGCTGTGGAAACTTACCAGGGCAGAGTCTAACTTGAACAAGCCACCAGTGGAGCCATGGAGCTGAGGTCGCAGCCATAGAGTCATCCACTGCCATAGAGGAGCAGAGGTCGTCAGCGCATGAGTAAAATTGTTAAAATTGGAAACCAGGGCAAAACTTCATGTGGGTCATCTTATTCATGGCTTATAATATTTTTATTAGATTCCTCTCATCGAGAGGTGTAGGATTGATATAAAGATCATCCGATTCCGATAAGTATTCATGGAGATATGAATTTATTTTGATTATGGAATTATTATCAAGCCGACCTACAACTCATGTAGGCTCAGAAGCCCAACAGTCGCATCTATTCACCCACCAACATTGTGTATAAATATAAGAGGAATTTTCCTCATTTGGACTCACTCATCTCATCACATCACATCTCTCTCTCTCTACTGCGCAGATATGAGTCTCTTCTCTACTGCGCTGAAATGGGTCTCTCTCTCTCACACATGTGAAGCCGGACGCTGCTGAAACTGAAGCTGCAACTGTAGAAGTAAAGATTGAATTGCGTGGCCTAGAAGATATCCTCTTTGGAACTGCGCTACAGGTTCATCTGAACCTCCTTTGAAAGCTGCAACTTTTGGTGGTGGAATGAAGTCAATCCGACGAACGGTTTGCAAGATATCGACTGCCCTAGTTTGAAGCGGGAAACTGCTGAAACTGAAGTTGCAACTGCAGAAGTAAATATTGACTTGCGTGGCCTAGAATATCTCCTCTTTGGAACTGCGCTGTAGGTTCATTTGAACCTCCTCTGGAAGCCGAAACTTTTGGTGGTGGAATGAAGTCAATCTGACGAACGGTTTGCAAGATATCGACTGCCCTAGTTTGAAGCCGGAAACTGCTGAAACTGAAGCTGCAACTGCAGAAGTAAAGATTGACTTGCGTGGCCTAGAAGATCTCCTCTTTGGAACTTCACTGTAGGTTCATCTGAACCTCCTCTGGAAGCCGAAACTTTTGGTGGTGGAATGAAGTCAATCCGACTGTCAGTTTGTGAGATATGGTCTGCCCTAGTTTGATAATGAAGCTGCTAACGTTGATGCTACTGATCTAGGGTTTGCTACTGCTGATATGAATCAGATTTATTGTACTATTTCTCTATGCTGAATTATTGAAGATAAAAGAATATTTGATCAAAGGGTTTCCCCACACATTGTGGGGTTTGTCCCTGGCTAGCCGCCACATCTTGTGTCTCTTGTCTTGGCTTGTTTTCTGTCGATCGTTTAATGTTCTATCTGCACTTTACTTTATGTACATGTGATTGCTAATCGGTGGAATATAATAAGAAAAAGAAGTAAACTGTTATAAGCATAGAACATACCATAACTTTACAAAAATGGAGTAAAGAGAAATAGTAGGGAAGGAGAACATACCTTTAGAAAACTGTTGAAAGGAAACCAGAAGCTGAGCGACCCCATAGCTGCAACCTGTAGCAAAAATACAGAATCATTAACCTGTGAAGACAGTGCACGAAGAAGAAACGAATGACCTGAAACTGAAACTGTGAAAACAAGCAAAGCCGAGTAGAAGTTGACAGAGGGAACCAATACCAAGGGTTTCACACCCCGTAACCAGCACAGAACGAGCACAGAATGAGCGAGGCATCGCTCACAAGCAGAGACCCACATCTTACAGTAGACCAGGCACAGCCAGAATGAAAACGAAGGAAAATGACAGAGTAAACCCTCGCACAGCAGACCCCGAAACCTCACCAGCAGCATAGCAACACAGCAAAAACAAACAACGCCAAATGAAATGAACAGCTAGTGTTTCGAGGCATAGAAGGAGCGGGAAGGAGCAGAGCCCGAGACCTGGACACATGTCCTCATCTCCACACGCCAATAGTACACCGCATTAAAGTCAACCAACCACCATATAATAAAACAAACCAATCAACACATATATCATTAACCATCATAGTTAACACTTAGTCAAAGGTCGTAGGGGTTGGACCCATCAAATTTTGGTATCAAAGCAGGTTTAGTTGACTAATTTTCTTATAAAATGGAAGCTGGGAGAAGAGGTCGTGGCAGAGCTATTTGAAGAGTAATAGATGAGGGATTGAGGGAAGAGATTAGGATCTTGAATGCCCATTTGGCAGCAGTAGAAGCAGGAAGGAGAAGGGATCCGAAAGTAGGAGATGACAGTGAGGAAGAGGCTGTAGTTACAATAGATGGATCAGATGAAGAAGGACCTGAGATTAAATTGTTAAGGTCAATTTTGTTGGCTAGTAGTAAGCCAAAACCTAAGATTCCAAACTATGATGGCATTTTGTCCATAGAAGTGTTGTTGGACTAGATTAGTGAGTTGGAAAAGTATTTTGAATGTGAGGAGGTCAGCGAAGATAGGAGAGTTAAATTCGCTTCTACTAAGCTGAAAGGAGATGCAGCGTTATGGTGGGACAGTGTCCAAGCAAAGAGGAGAAGATTGAATAAGTTACCAATTAAAAAGTGGACCAGAATGGTCGCCAAGATGAAGGGTAGGGTTTTTCCCAAAGATTACCAAATTTCTACACATCGATAGGTATAGAATTTGAAATAGAGAGGAATGACGATGAAAGAATATACTGAAGAATTTTATCGGGTGAACTTGAGAGCTGGTTATACTGAAGACACCCTAGAAAAAACAGCAAGATTTGTGAATGGCCTAAGGATGGAGATATTGGATGAGATAAGTATTCTTTCTCCAAAAACCATAGAGGAAGCATACCAGAGTGCCTTAAAGGCAGAAGAAAAAATCACAATAAAGCAGAATGCCAAGAGAGGACGAGGAGCAGGAAGAGGAAAAGGACAATCCTTTGACAGAGGAAGGACTGCCAATAACAGTGAAGAGGGCAACAATTCAAAAACCTCAGGGATAGCAGAAAAGGAGGGCAGCGCTAGAGGAGGAAGGCAATACCAGAGAGGAAGGGGAAATGGCAGAGGCAGAGGAGCTGATTACCAGTGCTACAAGTGCCACAAGTGGGGCAACAGATCCTTTGAGTGTCCTGAAGGAGAACAGGCTAGTCAAAGAGGAGCATATGTTGCTCAGACAGAAGAAGCAGAGGCACCGCCTCAGGAGGTAGAAAATGCACCAGAGACAGGAGAGGCCTTAGTCTTGAATAAGGTATTGCTGAAACCAGCAAAAGAAACAACTGAACAAACCCAAAGGAAGGCATTATTCCGGACTGTGTGCAAGTCACATGGCAAATGCTGCAAGCTGATTATAGACAGTGGAAGCACTGATAATCTAGTTGCAACAGAGATGGTGGAGAAATTGGGTCTAAAATGACTAAAGCATCCAACCCCCTATAAGGTGTCGTGGTTATAGAAGGGTCACCAATTGCTAGTTGATAAGCAGTGTGAGGTGGAATTCCATATTATCAAATATAGGGACAAAGTTATTTGTGACATCATGCCCATGGATGTGTGTCATATTCTGCTAGGTAGACCGTGGCAGTATGATCGGAAAGTTGTTCATGATGGGAAGACAAACTGTTACAAGTTTGTTAAGGATGGGATTAAGCATATGCTAGTGCCCATCAAGGAGGAGGAAACAACAGAAACTAGTGGAACAAAAGTACTATTGGTGGGTGGAAAACAATTTTTAAAGCAGATTGAAGATGATGAAGTGAAATATGTTGTTGTAAGGAGACCAAGAATAGTGTTGTTGCACACTGAAATTTCTGATTTACCTGCAGAAATCCAGGAAATGTTGCAGGAATTCAGCGACATTGTGGTGGACGATTTACCAGATAAATTGCCACCAAAGTGGAGTATCAATCGTCACATAGATTTCATCCCTGGAGCTAGCTTACCAAATAAAGCTTCTTACCGGATGAGCCCCAAAGACAATGAGGAGATTAGAAAATAGGTACAGGAGTTGCTAGATAAGGGATTGATTCAAGAGAGCTTGAGCCCATGTGCAGTTCTGACAGTTCTTGCTCCCAAGAAAGGAGGCGAATGGCGGATGTGCACAGATTCACGAGAAATAAACAAGATTAAGATCATGTACAGGTTTCCATTGCCACGAATGGATGATATGATGTACTGTTTGAGTAGGGCAGCATATTTTTTGAAAATAGATTTGAAGAGTGGATACCACCAAATTAGAATCCGGGAAGGGGATGAATGGAAAACAACTTTCAAGAGTAATGAAGTGTTGTATGAATGGCTGGTGATGCCATTTAGGTTAAGTAACGCACCTAGTACTTTTATGCACCTGATGAACAAAATGTTGAAGGAGTTCATTGGGAAATTTGTGATTGTGTATCTTGACGATATACTGATTTTCAGCAAAACCAGGGAGGAGCATTTTCAACATGTTCGATATGTTCTGGAGAAATTGCAGCAAAACAAGTTGCTGATAAATCTGAAGAAATGCACTTTCTTTCAGAAGGAGTTGGTCTATTTGGGTTTCGTGATTGCAAAGAATGAGCTGAAAATGGACCCAGAAAAAGTTGCAGCTATACTTAGCTGGCCATCCCCTAAGAGTCTATTCGAAGTTCGAAGTTTTCATGGGTTGGCAAGTTTTTATCGTAAGTTTATAAGGGATTTTAGTGGAATCTGCGCACCTATGTTGGATACAATCAAGAAGGAAAGTCAACCTTTTCAATGGACTGAAGTTGCGAAAAAGAGCTTCCAGATATTGAAAAAGAAGATCACTGAGAGGCCAATTTTGAGGCTACCTGACTTCAACAAACCTTTTCAAGTTCGTTGTGATGCTAGCGGTACAGCCATTGGGGCCGTGCTCAGCCAGGAAGACAAACCTGTTGCTTATTTTAGTGAAAAGTTGAATGAAAGCAGGCAGAAGTACTTGTCTTATGACAAGGAGTTCTATGTTGTCATCCAAGCATTGAAGCATTGGAGACACTATTTGCTGGGTAATGAGTTTGTTTTATTTTCTGATAATTCTGCATTGCAGTACGTTATGCAGCAGCACAAGCTGAACCACAAGCATGCAAAGTGGGTTGAATACTTGCAGAGTTACACATTTGTGTTGAAACATATTAGTGGACAGGCCAACAAGGTAGCAGATGCATTGAGCAGAAGGGTTTTGCTCTTGCAGGAGAGCACGATACAAGTGTTGGGTTTTGAACACCTGAAAGACTTGTATCAGACGGATGCGGATTTTAAGGAGGCTTATGAAGCCTGCCAAAACCCTTTGATGAGGAATAATAGTCCATGGTTGGACTATAACCTACAGGAGAAGCTGTTGTTTAAGGGAGGACAGTTGTGTATTCCCGACTGTTCGATGAGGGAGAACATCATCCGGGAGAAACATAGTGGAGGTCTTGCCAGACATTTCGGCATTGATAAGACCTTAGATCAGCTCAGTCACTTTTATTATTGGCCAAGGATGCGAAGGGATGTGCAGCGATTTGTAACCAGGTGTAAAGTGTGTCAGTTGGCAAAAGGACACAGTCAGAATACGAGACTCTACACACCACTGCCTATTCCAGGTAGACCGTGGGACTCAGTCAGCTTGGACTTTGTCTTGGGTTTGCCAAGAACACAACATGGTCATGACTCTATGATGGTGGTAGTGGACTGGTTCTCAAAAATGGCACATTTTATTCCCTGCAGGAAAACCAGTGATGCCACTCATGTAGCACACTTGTTTTTCACAGAGATTGTTAGGTTGCACGACTTACCTAAGTCCATTGTCTCTGACAGGGATGTGAAATTCACAGGACATTTCTGGTGCACCCTGTGGAAGAAGCTGGACACACAGTTGAACTTCATCTCTGCTTATCACCCACAGATGGATGGACAAACGGAGGTGGTGAACAAAAGTTTAGGAAACCTGCTGAGGAGTCTAGTGGGAGAAAATTCATGTATGTGGGATCGGGTACTTGCCCAAGCAAAATTCGCTTACAACGATTCACCAAACCGAAGCACAGGAAGTAGTCCTTTTCAGATTTTGTACGGAATGCATCCTCGAGGAGTGCATGAACTGCGGGATTTGGGATAGCTAGAGAAAAGAAGTGCTGACGGGGAAGACTTTGCAAGGGCAATTAACGACCTACATGAGCAGGTGAAAATGAAATTACAGGATAGAAGTCAAAAGTACAAGCAGAAAGCAGATCTGAAGCAACGTGAGGTACAATTTAATGTCGGAGATCAAGTCCTAGCACATCTACGTAGGGAAAGATTTCCTAAGGGCGCATACAATAAGCTGAAATTCAAAAAATTGGACCTTGTAAAATTCTACTCAATTTTTCTGCCAATGCTTATGAACTGCAATTACCTCCAGGTATAGGAATATCACCCATTTTTAATGTGGTAGATTTATTCCCATACACTGTCAATCTAGAAGAGGACAGTTCAGCACAGCCGAAGCGGGACACCCAAGAAGGAAGTGATTCGTGGATAAGACAAATGCCTACGGCTCAGCCACTCGAAATCGAAGAAATTCTTGACACACAAGTGGCCAGGCGGACTCGGAAAAAGGATTACCTACAGTACCTCGTCAAGTGGAAGAACCGCCCTATTGAGGACAGTTCGTGGCTTGATGCCAGACAGATACAACGTGCAGGGTATTCTATCGAGGAGCTCATGGACCAGAGCCATGATTTTTCACCTACCCCGAGAGCCTGATGCAGGAGCATCTAGCTCAGGGAAGGACATGGCGGGAGTTTGTCTTGTTCAAAACAGTTTGAGTTTCATTAGTTTTTTTTTTATTTTCTAGGAATGGTTGTCTCAACCAATGGCAATGGTTTCTTATGTAATTGTTTTTTTCTCTTAGTTTTATTTAGAATTTGTTTTAATTTACACAGCAAGAAAAGACAATTATTCAGGAACTGTTTTAATGTAACCACTGGCAGTTCTGTTAATTGCCCAATATTCTCTACAAAACAGAAGGAAAAAGCAACGGATGGAATCTTTTGGCCATCATAGAAGAAACACAGAGAAAATACAGAAATATTTTCTGAATACAAAAACATCTGAAACCATTCATGCTACAGTCCTAAATTCATTCCTATTTTATACTGTTAAATTATTTCTCATTTTCCATCAACAAAGCTAACATACACAGGCGAACAGCAAGCATAAGGGCGAGAAGCGCTGTTGGGAAAATTATAGTGCCAACAGAACGAAGATACGAAGGTGTCGAGCAACCTATTGTTATAGAGACAAGCTTCAGGTACCAAAATCAAACACATTCCAAATTTCCATTGCAGAATGTAAACAAATGAATTTCCAGTAAAAATACAATCTAAATATATATATTTGTCAAGAAGTCGAAACATTACAGTGCATTGGTCAAGGACCAGCAAACAGTGTCAAAATAACCAGATTACAAAACCCTCACAAGGCCATTACAGGGCCATTTAAATACATGTATAAGTTATAAACAACAAAGTTGCATGCATACGGTGGAGCCACAAGAGCATTGCCCAGAACCGCAGAAACCAAGCTCGACTACAACCTCAACTCATAAAACCCTATGAACAATAAACCCTCGAACAAACAACAAATAGATATCAAGGGATGACCCTACCCGTTTCAGGTGTAGGAGACCGGTGCAAGAACCACGAGCAGGCCATCGTCCACCTGCACAAGCCACCCATCAGGCCATTAGCAATTGACACAGAGGGAGCCACAACTATAACAATGAAAAACGACTGAAACAGAGTGCGGAGCTATGGAAACTTACCAGGGCAGAGTCTAACTTGAACAAGCCACCAGTGGAGCCATGGAGCCGAGGTCGTATCCATAGAGTCACCCACTGCCACAGAGGAGCAGAGGCCGTCAGCGCCTGAGTAAAATGGAGTAAAGAGAAACAGCAGGGAAGGAGAACATACCTTCAGAAAACTGCTGAAAGGAAACCGGAAGCCGAGCGACCCCATAGCTGCAACCTGTAGCAAAAACACACAATCATTAACCTATGAAGACAGTGCACAGAGAAGAAATGAATGACCTGAAACTGAAACTGTGAAAACAAGCAGAGCCGAGTAGAAGTCGACAGAGGGAACCGATACCAAGGGTTTCACACCCCGTAACCAGCATAGAACGAGCACAGAACGAGCGAGGCATCGCTCACAAGCAGAGACCCACATCATACAACAGACCAGGCACAACCAGAACGAAAACGAAGGCAAATGACAGAGTAAACCCTCACACAGTAGACCCCGGAACCTCACCAAGAGCATAGCAGCACAGCAAAAACAAACAACACCAAATGAAATGAACAGCTAGTGTTTCAAGTCATAGAAGGAGTGGGAAGGAGTAGAGCCCGAGACCTGGACACATGTCCTCATCTCCACACGCCAACAGTACACCGCATTAAAGTCAACCAACCACCATATAATAAAACAAACCAATCAACGCATATATCATTAACCATCATAGTTAACACATAGCCAAAGATCGTAGGGGCTGGACCCATCAGACAGGGTGTAGATAATTTTTTAGTGACCTGGAAGAAAAATATTTGAAGATGCACATCGAGAAGGGGGACAACGTAACATATAGTGTGATTGGGATTGGTACAATCACCTTTCACAGGGATTCAGGTTCCCCCCTCAAGCTCAAGGATGTCATGTTCATTCTAGGCCTAAATAAAAATCTTGTCTTTGTTGCATTTTTGGAAGACCGTGGTTATGATGTGATCTTTAGCAAAGGAAAGGCATTCCTGAGACACATAGCCACGGGACATGTGAAGTAGATCAAGGTTCATGTGAAGAACCTATATAATATAGATGTGGAAGATTGTGTTGCATTCAGCACAAAGGTAGAGAAGGTTCAGAGTCGTGATGTCGGTGAACTTTGGCATAGAAGACTTGGCCATTTGCATCATGGTGCCCTGAATATTATGCAGTAGATAACCACAGGCCTCCCCAAAGGAGCACTTGAGCAGTAGGATGTATGCAATGGATGTCCTTTGGGGAAGTAAAAAAAATTCACATTCCATGATCGGGATAGCAAAGCACATGCAGTCCTTGAAAGGATCCACTCTGATGTCTATGGACCTTTCTCAATAATCCTCACTACCAAACTCAAATAATTTGTCATTTTATTGATGACTTCTCATGGAAGTGCTAGATCTTCTTCATGCAGAAGAAAGATGAAACATTATCCAAGTTCGTAGAATTCAAGGCACTGGTTGAGAAAGAAATTAACAAGAAGGTGAAGGTCATCAAGAGCAATAATGGAGGTGAGTACGTGTCGAATGAATTTAAAAAAAATTGTGCAAAAGAAGGAAATCGACAAGAGTTGACAGCACCCCACAACACACAACGGAATGGGGTGGCTGAGAGAAAGAACTATAGCATTGTGGGAGAAGCGAGGGCAGTGTTGCATGACCAAGGCCTACCTCTGCACTTGTGGGCTGAGGCATGCAACACAACAATCTATTTGTAGAACCGGAGTCCTCATTGGATTCTAGGCATGATTTTTCCCTAGGAGAAAGTCGAATGTGTCGTACTTCAGTATTTTTGCAGCCTCTGTTTATTGCCATGTATCCAAAGAATCAAGGAATAAGCTAGAGTCAACAACTGAATTGGGGTTATTTGTGGGTTACACAGAAACTCCACACAACTACCATGTGCACTTTCCATCTCTCGGGATGACAATGAATCTACGAAGGGATGTGAAATTTGATGATTAGAAAGTGATGTGGTGCTCTCTTGAGAGGGAGCTTCAGATCCCACCAAAGGAGAAGCTTTCAGCTCCAAAGGAGGAGCCTCAAGTTGTGGAGGAACCACAAATTGAGGAGTAGGGAGTGGAGACAACAACTCAAGCAGAACCATCCAGAGAAGGCAAAAAACAACCAGGGAAGCTAAAAGACTTGTGCAACATGTGAGGGAGAATGTGGGTGCTCCTTCAAATTAGCGCAAACAGAGAAGATCACTTGATCGGTACACTGGCTACATGGCTCTAATGACTAAGCTAGTAGAGACTGAGCAATCCTCTTTAGAGGAAGCAATAGATCAACCTGTATGAGTTGATGCAATGGTGGAGGAATACGAATCCATTGTAAAGAACAGTGTTTGGAAAGTCGTCCCAAGACCAGCAGATAAATTAGTTGTGGGTTTGAGATGGATATTCAAGGTAAAGTAGGTAGGAGAGAGAAGCATAGAGAAGTATAAGGCCATATTTATGGCCAAGGGGTACTCTAAAGTTTAAGGGATTGACTATGAGGAGACCTTTTCTCCTGTAGCAAGCTACTCATCCATTAGATAAATTCTTACTTTGGTTGCATAGATGGGGTGGAAGATCCACCAAATGGATGAGAAAACAACATTTCTCAATGGGGTTATTGAGGATTAGGTGTACATCAAGCCACTTCAAGTGAAGAAGTGGATGCTACCATTTATCAACAGCTAGTGGGTTCACTAACGTATCTTTTGAATACACGACCAGATATGTGTTATGCAGTCAACTAGCTGAGCCAAGCTATGGTTAGGCCAACCAAATTATTTTGGAGGGAAATTAAAGCATGTTCTACGATACCTCAGAGGCACTACCCAGTTTGGACTATGGTACAGACAAACAGAGGGAGTGAAGTTGTGTGGCTTCACATATGTAGATTGGGCGGGGAGTCCATCAAATAGAAAGAGTACATCAGGTGGAATTGTTGGTGTTGGGTCCGTATCGGTTTCCTAGTACATTAGGAAGCAAATATTTGTGGCACTCAGCTCAGAAAAAGCAGAATACATGGTTGCAAGTCAAGCAGCATGGGAGACGATATGGATGAGAAAGATACTTGTTGGATTTTTTTTTTCAGATGGTGGATCCAACTGTGATCTACTGTTATAATCATATTTGCATCAAGATCTCTGAGAATCTTGTATTTCACGATCGATCCAAGCATATAGATATCCAATATCACCATTTGTTGGACTTTGTGCAGAGGTGGATAATGTTGTTGCAGTACATTCCGATAGAGGAACACGATGTTAACATTTTGACAAAGGTCTTGTCAAGAGGGAAGTTTGAGTTCCACAGGTGCAGGATAGGGGTGGTTGATAATTCCTTTCTTGCTAAGATGGAGTGTTGAAAAATGTAGCAAGAAATTCTCAATTTTATTTTTCCTTGATTAAATTGGGAAATTTTAGATTTCCACATCAACGGGTAACTTGGATGCAGTTAACTTGTGTGACATCGCTTGTGTCACCTAGTTTACTCAGTAAATTCAAGTTGGATGAGTTAGAGTTTAGTTAAGCATGATTGATTTCTAATTTGTAGCAATCAAGGTTAGTTATCTCAAGTTTTTTTTAGTTAAACTAGTTCCAACTTTTGGAGGAACTAGTGGAAGGTCATTTGTGTAGTGGGACTTCAATCAAACTCAATGATCATCTAGTTAACTGATCAATTAGCCCAAAACATCTAGTGCATGCAAAGGATTCGAGTTACCCAGTTGAGGTGGAGATTCCAAGGCAATGTAACATCAATTGTAGATTATTCCAGAGTGTACATGTGTTACATGCAACCTGATGATTAACCTGAGGAATTGTGCAATCCATTTTTGAGAAATTCCTAAATAATGGAGGCCTAATTTCTTAAGGAATTGCGTAAGGAAATAGGGGCTCAAGCAAAGACAGAAATTGACTAAGTATGGGTCAGAGCTTCTCGGTGAGCAAAGAGATAGGTTATGCACTTGTAGGTTGTGCTCATTTGAGTGAAGCAATTGTAATGCATCTCTATTCATCATATTAATGCAAGCGGGCATTGGGGTTTTTAGTAGTTTTCTTTCCCCATGAAAAATACTATTTGCATGTGTGTGTTTTTTATTGAACTTTTGATATTTTTGTTCTAAATTGTGAATTAATGTCCGCAGAATAGTAGAGTAGGTTTGTGTCTTGTGATTTTGATTAAAACTTCATGAGAAGTTGCAAATCTGCATCATAATTTCTACATTAAATCAAAAAGTAGTGCTACCAATAGCATCTTTTTGGGGGGCTAATTAAAATTTTGATTTGTTTGAAATAGTGGCCTTAACAACTAGTACCATTGCAGCCAAAATTTTAAAATTGATCCTTGGATCAAAAAGTGTTGTTACTAGTAGCACCAATTTTAGAATTAAATTTGAACTTAATTGAAACCACAACCTTGAGAACTAGTATCATTGTAAATAGAAAAACTTCAATCAATTTTTTCCCAAAAATATCATAATACAATTATAAGTGTAGTCTAACTAATAGAGGAAATGGATTTTTGGCTGGAGTTCGGAAACACAATTTTTAGTAAGATTGTGATTTTTTATTGTTCAAAATGCACTTTTTAATGCATAAATGGATTCAACACCCTTAAAAAGCCACGAGGCATTCGATCTTTGTAGATTAAACAACTTAAATATATGATTTTCAAAAATCTCTATCGGATTTTGAACTAAATTGACCATAAAATGTATTCAGAAAAGTCATTTAGTCTATTAGTTAGACTATGCAACACACACACACACAAATGAGCTCAAACTCAGAGGATAAGACAATTCTCAAAATTGCCCATCTCCCCCACCCTTGAGAATGCTCCAACTACCATGCCTATTCAAAATTCAGTTCAATACATGGACATTGTTGTCTCTATTATTGTTAATCTACATGATATAAGTCATAGCTATTTTTTTGCCAAACATAACAATTGGATTTTAATTTAATCATTAGTAACTATTAGGTGGATTGTAGAGATTTAATCTCCATGGAATATGTCGGAATATTCATAAGAGTTAATATTTATTTTAAGTTGTTTGATAAATTTTGTTATCTCAAATTAATCAATTAAAGAAAATGTCATATAAATATGTGTCATATTGGGCATGTGATATTGATAAGCCATGAAATTGTCCCATAATATTGTAACAAAAACTATTTACAAATTAAAAATTTCCACGATAAAATAAAAATGAATCTATATGGTTAAAAATATTATTTAGTTTACCACCCATTTAATTTATATTATTATACTAATTATAAAAAAAAATCATTTAATTTTGTTTTTCTCAAAAATAAATATATAAAAAATAAGTATAATAAATATTAATTATCATTATTACATATAAAGACATATTTTTCTAAAATTTCTTTGTATTATTATATTTTAATATCACATATATAACATTAATCATGAATATCACAAATCTAACTCATATTAAATTGCAAAATGTTTCTCCAACACAGCGTTGAAATTTCTTTTACTTTTGATACAAAACCAAGAGTTACCCTTTAGCAAAAGGTGATGTTATCATATTACACTTTATAAAATCCTCACCAAGTTTGTACTTTGGTATTTCTAGCTTTTGCATTTTAGAGTGTTGATTCAGTTAGTCATTATTGTTTGCTGAGATAAATGTTAAGCAGTCACGTGATATGAGATATAGGAGGTTTAGTTTAGTCTCCAGTGGTAAATTTTAATGGCTTGTTCCAGGAAAGTTAATCTTGGCAACTTTATAATAACTCTGTTATTTTTTTTTTCAATTTCTAGTTTTGGGCCAAACACATTATAAATGTGTTGTTAAGTAATATATTGTAAGCGAAGTTTCTTAAGCGTTGAATCTCTTTGTTGCCATCATTATTTCCTTGTATGAGAGAGAAATTTCTTGAGAACTAAATATCTCTCTTGTTATGAGCTTTTTGTTGTATATTTGGAATAGTTGGGTATTGTTATCATTTTTTTGTTATTGCATGTTTGGAATAGTTGGGTATTGTTATCATTTTTTTTGTTATTGCATGTTTGGAATAGTTTGGTATTGATATCAATTTTTTTTTGTATGTTTGGAATAGTTTGGTATTGTTATTATTTCTTTTTTTTGTATGTTTAGAATAGTTTGGTATTGTTATTATTTTTTTTTGTTGTATATTTGGAATAGTTTGGTATCAAATCTTTTCACTTTGTTTTATTTTGGGTTACCATTACAATCGTCGTGTCATCACTTCAAAATCCTCTTCAGAGTTTTTTTGGGATAGTTTAGTAGGAGAGCCTCACTTTAACTCCTTTCGAGTTTTTTATTGTCATTATTACGGTCATGTCATCACTTTTAAATTCACTTTAGAGTTTGTTTGGAATAGTTTGGTATGAGAGCTTGGTTGCCATTACAACAGGCATGTCATCACTTCAAGATTCTCTTTAGAGTTCATTTTTTGGTTTCTATTATAATAGTTGTGTCATCACTTCACAATTACGCCATAAGGCATTTCCCTCTAGGATGAAATTCCCTCCCGTCGTATTTTCCACCACTCTACTTCTTTGGATGAACTTCCCTTTCACCGTGTTTTCCACCACTCTTCTTCTTCGGATGACTTGTTAGATGATTAGATTATCTTCCGCCATTAATTTCGTGTCTACAAAGACTTCCTTGAATCCTGGATAACGTTAGCATCGTGGTAATTCCTGCCATCCTTGTTATTTTGGCATATAGTAATAACCTACACTTTGGTTTTACCCATAGTTTCGAAGACTAGCCCAACTTCTTTGAATATTCTAGCATTCCCAATCTGCCCAATTTAGATTCTCCACATATAAGACCATTGGTGGAGAGGATTTCCAAATGCAATGATCTAAAAAGATGTGCTACTACCATTGGAGACGTGACAAGTATATCCTTGTATGTATATGCCTTGTTCGCTCCAAATTTATATTGTTGAATTCCCTATGCTCTCAAATTATGTTATCTTTCAGTGTTCAGTTATTCTTATTTAGTACAAAGAATTTTGATTGGTGTAATAGTTTAAGTTGGGATATGCGGACCAACTTAGTGTTATTATGCTATCTTTAGGTGTTCAGTTATTCTTATTTAGTACAAATAATTTTGATTGGTGTAATGGTTTAAATTGGGATATGTTGACCAACTTAGCTAGGTTAACGCTGATAAATTGGCAAGAGTTATGTTTCAAGCGACCTTCAAGCCTTTGACCAAATACACATTCAATTTGTGGCCTTTGGGCCAACTGTTATTTCAACAATAATTAACAATTTGAATCTCCCGGCTGGCACAATGTGAAAATGACGACCGCCAATTGTGAGGCAATTGGGTTATTTTTTTTTATACAAGTGATAATAAATTAAACTAGTGGTTCGGAATGCCATAAATAAATAATGGATAATTATGTTATGAGATTATGTACAAAAAGACCTGTTGAAGCTAATTTCCAGAAGCCTTGTCAAGGTTCAGCCGAACGTAGATCAATTGAATGGATGCTCATGGTTATACCTCTCAACATAACCATCTCTCCATTCAATTAAATATTAATATTTGAGGGTGCATCCAAAGCATATCAAGATAGAGATTCGATTGCACATGGTCGTTGGAGGGTATAACATATAACTTACTTTAGAAGTAGATTAATACCATATTCTCTATGGTGAGTGAATTGACTGCCATAACATAATAAGAGAGGGCTACTGACCGTGGCGAGAATTCGATGATATGGACATCAATTTCCTTATCTAAGCACCAACTCAACAAGATATTATGAAAGCACCAATCTCATTAGCTAAGCACCAACTTAGCAAGACTTGTATAGGCACCAACCTAAGGTCTTCATACACCAAGTACTTTTGACTTCACCTACATGCTTCATACTTCACGCATTTCACGACATCATCATACCCTTAAATTTCATGCTCCAACACCTCCCTTTGCTTCATACCAAATACTTAGTTTCAAATCCTAGTCAAATTTAGCCTCCATGCCTTAGTGAACCTCATAGTATCATTCCCCATAGTATAATCCCACACTAGTGCACTTCAAAATATCACAACCCCAAAATAGTGTACTCCACAAAATCATAGATATTAGTTCTTCATATTTCACCCTAAACAATCCAAGAAAACTCCTTAGACTCCTTTTGTGCACCTTTAAACCCCAAGAATACTCCTCGAATCCTCTTGCGCACCTAAGATATCTTTGTGTACTTGTACTTGATCTTCTTTCTTAGATGTACTTAAAATGTTATCATCTATCCTTTATTTATAATGTTTCTTTGTTCACTTATGGGGTGACTTGTAAAAATTGGTTGAGTCAACCTATACTTTTTGACTAGGCTAAATTGATATAATATTTCATATATCCTCACTCCTATGGAGTTAGAGGGAGTGCTATATACTATTGGAAAGGTCTCAAAATAATATCTTCAACCATATATTCTATGCACCTATTTGTTCTAGATATCTAGAGTAAAATGGCCTTCAAAAATAGGGTATCCAAATTGGATATTAAACATCCAAACAAAATATTTTCCAACAATCTCCATCTTGCAATCTTTATTTTGGACATATATAGTCTCCCCTTGTATTTGACATCAATGACAATAATGTTTCCAACAATTGTCTCCCAATTATAATTTCCCTACCATGTGGGATGCAAAACAAGATGTTACAAGGCTTGTATTATGGTAGTGGATATAATAATGTGTACCTCTATGTTACCATATCCAATATAATAAAATATTGAAAGGAAAATCATAGTTGGTTATTGGCCCTTCATCTCTACACTTAGGACCCTAGCCACACCAAGGGAAATAATAATGTCTTCAAAGTGGAAAAGGATCCCTAATTTGTCATTAGAGATTAATGGTTGAAGGTTTGGTTAATTCCAAGGGGACTTCAAGGGCGAGTATAGAGATTTAATTCTCTATATTGGAGAAATTTCAATACAAAATTTGTTGAGGATGAAAATGGGACATTAAAGTTATGGATGCTTTGGAAAGGATTGAGAGAAATGAATACTAAAAAAGGGAGCTAAAATTGTGTTGGAAAATATGGTAGCCATGGTCGGTATTTTCATCTTGAAAAACAAATGGAAATTTGAATTTTAAAATTTGCCTCCAAAATTTATTAGGTCGGTTGGGCCCCTAAGAGGCAGCCATTCAACCCCCACTTGAAGGCTATATAAAGTATATCATTTTTGACACATCAATTTTGTCTAATGCATCTCTAATCCAACAAAATTACAGGAGGGTCAAAAATTTAGGAGAAGGCTGAAATTTCAAAAGGAGGTCGAAAATCTAAGGAGTGCCGAAATTTTTGGGACTTGGATTTTGTCATGTCACTTGATCATGATTTTGGTTACTGGTTTTGTTATTATTTTTCTATTTGTTATTTATGATGTATTGATGAATCTAGAAACTCCCTCTCTCTCATAAGGAAGACCTTTTCTGGGTTCCCTCCTTGTGGGTTTTTCCCTAGTTGTGCGCCTAATGCTCTGTGTCTCTCATCTCTTTATTTCATGGTTACTTTATTGCTCTTTCATGTCTATTAGTTGATGTTTTTCTTCTGTATAACTTCCTAAACGATATTGAATTTAATGCTATTTGAAACTAATGTTTAATTGATCATTGAATTAGTTATCAAGTAAACAAAAACTTAATTCTAGTAGGTTCCCTAGAAAATCAACAAGTTGTAGGACACGGTAATCATTAGTACTAAGACATTGTTATGTAGTAGTTATGACATCTTGTTGACATTAGCATGGACAAAAAACATAGTTGTTAGGCACATCCTTCATTATTGTAAAATTAAACATCCAAACATTCTTGATTATCCTAGGTACCATTTATGCTAGTTTAAATGCTAGTATAGGAATGATCCAACATAACGCCCCTTAGAGCTTAACAGGGAGCATTTAAAATTGGATCTCATTACACCAACATGAATTCCAAAGTTGTGATTGCAAAGATACATTGAGATTCCATGTTTCATCATTTCAATTGAAATTTCCATATGGTTATGGTATAAAGGATGATATGAAAATAATATTATTAAAACATTTATGAACTTCCATAAATTATTTTGTTTATGGCCATAAAATAAACATTGGTAAAAGAAAATTTATTTTTAAAGAATTTATTGCTTATCAAAATTTATAATTATCCCTTTGGCTAAAATTTGTCTCTATTATATAAAATCACCTTGAGCTTATAGTTGGCCTCATTCTCTACGTTAACCCCAAACTCAACAACCTCTCACGAGCATATATATTTTTTATTAGATAGATTTTTGTTATATCATATTATATATATGATTGATATTAACATTAATATAGATAAGAGATAGATATATAGATAACATAAGTATATGTGTGGGATAATTTTAAATCATTTTTTATATGAATATCGAATCAGGCCCATGTTGTATTTGTTGAGAAACCAAGTGTAGTGAAGTCCAACATCTAATTTCTCTTCTTGATAATTGCTTGTGAATGTTAGATGTCTTCTTATTACTTCTTATGTATTCTTCATCAAACAATTATACAAATGTTAAATCTTTTAGGAAAATATAGAGATCACAAAGAGACAAGAGACACCAAAATTAAGTTGCTAGCCAGGGAGAAAACCACAAGGGGAAAACACAACAATCCTTATCTTATAGAATTAAATCAAAATGAGAGATATCCAATACCATATTGTCACCAAGATACCAATTCCAACCCTCCTCCAAGTCACCTCCAAGAGTCAAAGTCAACGTTGGTCAAACCTGCTTCAATCTAGTCGAACTTCTGAAATTTTTGGTCCTACAATAGGGGGGTTGAAATTCAACTTGCAGTAGATTTGACCTCTTCACATGTACAAGCTACAGTAAGTATGAAATTCGGCCAACAAAGAATATTCTTCTAATCTTTGACTTCATTTTCTCTCTCCTTTGACTTTGTTATTTTTATTTTTTGATAGGTGCAGAAGATACTATGTGATAATGATGAATTGATATCCTCCAAGTAGGTTGAATTGTCTTTTATATATAATTTTATAGGGGGGTTGAATGCATGTCACTGTGGAGGGTTATATTGACTTTTCCTAAGAGGGTCGACTTGGTCACCTCGTGGACTAATGACTCACAGTAAAAGTCAAATTCCTTTTTCTTGCAAATGTCCAAATGGGACATGACTCAAATAAAATTTCTTTTGACTCATAATAAATTCTTTTTTAATCTTTTTGGCTCTCTAAGCATGAATAACATGCTTTGACAAAAATATAACAAATATAAATGATAAATTTACATTATGAAGATCGACTCTAGTTACAACTTCAACACTCCCTCTTAAATAGGGAGGTATTCATAATGACTCAATAGGATAATATCTAGTTGACATATTCTTATAAGAAAGGATCTAGTTTGATAAGAATCATTATAAACATCATCATGACTAGCATTGTCAAACTACCAAGGCCTTGGCAAGTAAGCTCTATCTCCCCACTAGATAAGAACACAATGTTGGGAGGCATTCAATAGGGCACCACAGCTGCCTCTCTGAGGCACATACTCCACCTAGGTTCACCAAAGTATGTCCTCCAAAATTGATCCAGACTTATGCAAAAACGCAACAAAATACAAATATAAACATAAACACAAAGATGCAACAGAAATAAAACTCCATTTCATGAACATCAAAGAATTGAAATATGCTTACATACAGAATGGAAATAAACTAGCTCGAGCGATGGTAGCTTATCTCTGATAAGAGATGTGGCGTCCACTTGCCTCTGAACTATGTTACAATGAGGCTTGAGGGCCTTTTTATTATTGAACAACAGGGGAAAACCCTAACCCCATGAGATGGAATGGCATGAGTTTGTGGGCCCCATTGGGTTAGTTGGGCAACCAACTTCCCGGGGGTTGTAACGTGGTCATATGATCTTCGTTTCACATGTATGATACCTCATTGGAAAGATATCTTTGACTACTACGGACCTCAAAAAAATTCCACTTATGGGGTCAAAACAACTATGGAAGTTCAGGACCTGAAAAACTACTAAAAATAGTAAATGATACTATAATCAAGGAAACAGATGAAATCGATGAGAGGTCTAGCTGGAAAAGGCGAGTGGCCACCAATATCCACCTATATCATTCCTCCCCCATTAGAAATAAATGGTCCCCATTGCATGCAAAGCCCCCATGATGTGAGGAAATTTTTGTTGAACCTGGTCCCTGGTGAAGGAGTTGGCCTTCTTTGACGACTCGATAGATTTGGAGCCTTTGCTAGCAAGTGTTCTTGATCTATGTGTCCATCATCCTATCATTTGTCACATGTTTGATGCATTTGGGTTTGAGCTATGTTGGTGCCATCTTCTTGGCAACATCGAATGTGTCCAACAATGGGGTGAAAAAGGTCGTAGTCAGTCCACATTGAATACTGGGTGAAGGAATTGTCCCCTACAACCCTGGTGATGATTTACAACCCATATCATAGCAGAAAAGTTTGCAGTGGGGCCTAGCGAGGTACTCCTTCTGCAGATGTATCCAATTTTTGTTGCCCACCTGGAACTTGTGTGGCACTCAATGTTGATCATGACGTTGCTTGTACTTAGCATTGCTCTGTCCAATATGTCATGGACCTGCTAGAGGATGTGTTGAATGCACTCAATGAAGTTGTTAGCCCTGTTAGCTTCAGCCTAGACATGATTCGTATCTAATTGAGTAGCTGCAAATGGTATGGTCACATCAATGGGACATAGTGGTTGGAATCCCAATCCCACCTAAAAGGGGTTGTGGCCAGTTAAGCTATGGAGAGCTTTGTTGTAACTGTGTTGGACATAGGGGATGATTTCATCCCATGTGCATGGATGCTTTGAGTTGTACATGCGCAGAATGTGCACGATCATCTTGTTGATGACCTATGTTTGGCCATCAGTTTGGGGGTGGAAGGCCATGGACTTAGTGAGCTTGGTATCCAGCATCAACCAGAGGCTTAACCAAAATGTACTCAGGAACCTACTATCACGATATGATATAATGGACTATGGTATCCCAAAGTGTACCCACACTTGTTCAAATAATATATTAGCAGTGGATTTTTGTTGTGATACTCTTCTTGTAGGCCGCAAGAATGGCCATATTAGAGAATTTGTCGACGACAGTGAAAACGCAGTCATTGTCTTAATTAGTAGAAGCAAGGCTCAACATTTAATCCATTGAGATGGATTCCAAAGATCGACTAGGAGTAGGTAGAGGATTATATAAGCCTTGCTTATTTATGGCCGATTTGGCAATGGCATAGGCAGTGCAGGATCTGATATACTTCCCAACATCTTGTCGAAGGTTCGGCCAATAAAAATACTTCTATAGCACTGCCATTGTTTTCTCTATTCTGAAATGTCCTGCGAACCAACTGTAGTGCGCCTCCCAATTCATCTTTGTATGCTCGTTTGAAGGAACACAGAGGTACCCCAGGTGGCATAACAATGCACCTTGGAGGTGAAAATCAGGAACTTGCTTTTCTTCCAAGAGCGTCTGGTATAGTTACCGAATTATAGATCACTCTTGTAAATATGTAGCCACCACGAAGTCTTGTGTCCATAAGAGTCAAGCACAGTGGTGAGTGTTAGAACTAGTGGTCAATTGAGACAGTCTGCAACATTATTGGTGTTGCTTTTCTTGTACTTGATGATAAAATGGAATTGTTGCAAATATGTCGACCATTTCTGATGGCAATTGTTCTGCAACTTCCCTTGTATCTGTATGAACTGCAACGGTCGGTGGTCTGTGTGGATGACTATTTCCTTGCCCATAATGTAATACTTCCATTTTCAACATGCCTACGTAATAGAATACATCTCTTTGTCATAAGTGGGATACTTTCGGACTGTATCAGAAAGTGTCTCATTGTCATATGCCACCAAATTCCCCTCCAGGGAATAACTGTACCAATAGCATAGTCGGAGGTGCCTGACTCAATTTCAAATGGTTGTTGCAGGTCTGGTAATATGAGCACTAGTGCAAAGCAGAGGCGTTGCTTTAACTTGACAAATGCCTTATGTTGTGATTCATACTAGAAGAACTTTTCCTTCGCTCCGCCCTTGGTGACTTGACTCAAAGGCCAAGTGATATGAGAGAATCCCAACACAAACCTGCGATAGAAATTGGAAAGACCCAGAGAGTTGCAGATCTCTATTAGAGTGGTTGGAGTCGGAAAATCTCGAATAACTTGTATCTTGGCTAGGTTCACATGCACACCTTGCTCATCATTTATGTACCCTAGTTATTGAACCTGGGTCATACCAAAAGTGCATTTTTCCAAATTGGCACACAACTTGTTTTGTCGCAGGGTTTGGAGGACCTATCGAATATGGTATTGTATGTGGTCTTCCCAACTTTGGCTGAAGATCAGGATGTCATCCAGGTACACTACCGCAAACGAGATGGTGAAGGGATGCAAGATTTCGTCTATCATCCGCATGAAGGTTGCGGGGGAATTCGTCAACTTGAAAGGGATGACCAGCTATTTGAAAAGGCCCTCCTTGGATTTGAAGGAAATCTTCCACACATCAGAGGGTTCAATTAGTACCTATTGATAACCATAATTCAAGTCAATCTTGTTCAAATATTTGGCCCCCTTGAACTGGTCCAGAAGGTTATTTGTTTGTTGGATTGGATACCTATTCCGAACAATGATCTTAATAAACCCTTGATGGTCAATACAGAGTCTCCAAGTGTCGTCTTTCTTCTGTACCAACACGATCTGGCTTCCATAGGGTGAAGAACTTGGCCTGATCTGCCCTTTCTACAACAGCTCCTGAATCTTCCTCTTAATTTCATTGTTATTTGGAATAGAGCATTAGTGGATCGGTCCATTGGGTAGCGGCGAGCCTGGGCTCAGATCGATGGAGTGCTTGAGCTGACATTGTAGGGGTACCCCTGTGGGTGAGGTGAAAATGTCCCTATACTCTTCCACGACCTTGTCCATATGTTGTTGTCTTGCGAATGAGACATGTCTAGAGGTTGTGGATGTGGCCACAGTCTTCTTCTTGCCCTAAGGGCGACATAAGGAAGACAAATTTCCCAGTCTGGGAAATGATCTTACTGCATTGCATTGTAAAGATCAAAGATATAGTGGTAGGCGTTGTACCTCTAGTATCTTGTATAACTTATTTCCCAAAGAAATAATAGTAGTGTGAGGCCTAGACTCATACACAACATGACACTTCCACCAGTATGGTTGGCATAATAATACATTGCAAACTTCAATAGGAGAAACATCACACAATACCTCATATTTGAAAGGCTTGATGCTCTAGGGAAGGTGACATTGTTGGCTGACGCGGAGATCTTGCCCTTGGTGAAGCCACTTGATAGTCTACGGATGCAAGTGTGGTGTGGTTGATAGGCCCAACTACTTCACGACCTTTGATAAAATGAATTTATTTTGGCTTCCATTATAGACAATGAACTGCAGTGGAGAACCCTTCACCCACATCTCTAAGTGGAAGAGTTTCTCCCACTCCTGTGGATCTTCGGGATCAATCTTCTAGATCTTGGTGGTGGCAACAGTGGCACTAGGCTCTGCATCAATAATACGCTTATGTTTTTCATTCCCCTTGTCTGTTTCTGACTCAGAGCCGGAACATGTATCTGATTTGGAAGCCTTTAGCTTTTCCACAAGTTACTTCTTTGCTAGACACTCACTTGTGTTGTGAGTGGGCTCTTATGGAACTCACACCATTTCCATGTATCCTTCTTTGTCTTCGTAATGGTTTTCTTTTCTTGTGGCTTCGATGAGTTGTCTTGGGTTTCCCTGCCTTGGATTTGTCCTTTGTTCTGCATTTTGAGGGCATATTTCCGTTGCTTCAGATTCGTAGATCCAAACTCTCGCTTCTTCTGTTTAAATTTATGTTAATCTTGACAGTGTATCGATAGGTGGCGCCAAGTGAGGAGATGTCCAGGAACTCCATCTTGTCTTGGATGTCCTTGTGTAGACATCCATGGTACTTCAGTACCAAATTCCTCTTAGAATCCTTGATACCCAACTTCGTGCGAAGGGTATGAAAAATATTTGTGAACTCTTACACATCATGGTCCCTTCCCTACTGTAGTGCGGTCCACCTTATGCATTTATCTTCATAGCTCCTAACATAGTAATATTGTTCCTTGATGGCATCATAGAAAGAATTCCAAGTGGGTGCGGCTGAAATTTGTGAGGGTTCCCTCTTGTCCTTTTTTTCAAAGTAGGTTTCCCACCAATCCTTGACATGGGGGGTGGCTTTAAGGAGTGAAAAAATTAATATTTTCCTGATTGTAAAAGTTATGAACCAAAAAATATCCATCCAACAAATTAAACCATCTATCTACAACATTTGCATCTATCTGGCCTTAAAATATGGGAATGTCAAAGTTAACTTGTACTTTAAAAGGAGTGGCATCTCCTGAGTGGCTGATGGATGAAGATGTGTTGCTTGTGGGTAACCGCCGAAGGATTTGGGCAAATTTATCCATCATCACGTTCCTTTGTTGCTCAAGACTTCCTTGAGCAATATTTTGAAAGGATCTCATGCTCCCTTGGCTTTCTTTTCTTCCGTCATGGGAGCTCGTCGGGGTTTGTGAGGTTGGTCTTGAAAGGTTAAACCAGTTCAAGCCCTAACTCCTTATACCCTGACCTCGTTGGGGACATGCAAGTAAAAATAGAGAAAGAGCATACCACTCTGATACCACTGATCTGGACTTATGCAGGAACACAAAAAAAATACAAATATAAACATAAACATAGAGATGCAACAACAATAAAACTTCATTTCATTAACATCAAAGAACTGAAATATGCTTACATACAGAATGGAAATAAACTAGCTCAAGCGTTGGTAGCTTATCTCTAAGAAGAGATGTGGTGGCTACATGTCTCTGAACTATGTTACAATGAGTCTCAAGGACCTTTTTATTATTGAACAACAAGGGAAAACCCTAACCCCGGGAGATGGAACACCAAGATTTTGTGTGCCCCGTTGGGGTTAGTTGACAGCAAACTTCACGGGGTTGTAACTTGGTCATATTATCTTCGTTTGATGTGTACGATACCTCGTTGGAAATATCTCTCTGAGTACTACAGTGTTTACTGCAAACATTTAATTATAACAATGAGCTTGTTGCGAACCTCAAAAAATGTTGTTTAGGGGATCAAAATAGCTCACAAAGTTCAGGACTTGAAAAAATACTAAAAAAAGTAAATGTTGCTATAATCAAGGAGACAAATGAAACTGACTAGAATTCTAGCTAGAATAGGCGAGTGGCCACCAATATCCACCTGGATCATTTATCCCCCCTTAGGAAGTAATGATCTCCATTGTGTACAGAGCCCCCATGAGGTGAGGAAATTTCTGTTGAACTTGTTCCCTGGTGAACCACTTTCCCTGGTGAAGGAGGCCTGCTTTGATGACTCGATAGAGTTGGAGCCTCTACTAGTGAGTGTTCTTGATTTGTGTGTCCATGATCCTGTCAGTTGTGGCATGTTCGATGCAGTTGGGTTTGAGCTCTGTTGGTGTCAATTGCTCAACAACATCGGACGTGTTCAACAATGCGGGAAATATGGTCACAGTCGGTCCACATTGAATATTGTGTGTAGGCCAAGGAACGGTGGAATGTTGAGCTCGGAGGTATTGTCCCCTATAGCCTTGGTGAATGTGTACGACCCATATCAAAGTGGGCGAAGTTTTCAGTGCATCCCAGTGAGGTGCTCCTTCTGCAGATGTAACCAAAATTTGTCACTTACCTCGAACTTTTGTGGCACCCGATTTTGATCATGATGTTGCTTATACTTAGCATATGCTTTGTCCAATATTTCATGGACCTATTGGTGGATGTGTTGAATACACTCAATGAATTTTTTAGCCTTGTTAGCTTCAGCCTGGACATGAGCTGAATCTGCCTAAGTAGCTGCAAATGGTATGGCCACATCAATGGGACATAGTGGCTGGAATCCCAGTCCCACCTAAAAGAGGTTGTGGCCAGTTGAGCTATGGTGACCTCTGTTGTAATTGTGCTGTGTTAGTGTCAATTTTTGTAGCGTTTCTCTAGTGATCAAACATGCTCTTACAAAGTGATTTTAAGGTGTTAAGGTCAAATTTTGTCATTTCAGTGAGTCTTCAAGCAAAATTTGGTCACTAGGCATTAGGTCTAGGGTTTGATTTTACCCTTGCCAAATTTGTCCAAATGTCGGTCCATGTCACCGTTCAACTGAGTGTACCATCATTCAGAGAGTTTTCATTATCATGTCAAGTCCCACTGGGTCATTTTACACCTTGTGCATGCTTCAGTTGCGCCTAGGTAAGGTCATTTCACTCTCCTAGGTTTTTGAAGGAAATTTCTCTTGGACGGTCAAATCATCAGCAAAACCTGTATCCTGATGTTCATACACCTTCCCCTATCCTTAAAGTACCTTATCAAACACTTCCCATCACTGAGATCCCCCAAATTCTTCATTTTCGCACAAACCCTAGTTTCTTGCTACAACCTGGCAATTTTCTAGGTTGGACCTGTGTTTTGCCTTTTTGGACCCCTTCCCCTCACTCAATTTCTAAGATTCCACTTTCCCCTACTTCCTAACATCCCTCCCTACTTCCCAAAATTTCCTCAAGAATTTAGAAGCTCCCTATCCCCTTCATTTCGCTTCATTTCGACAAATCCCTTGTTCCACACATCGGGATAGGTTTCACTCAAATGAGATTTCTGAGCAATAAAAGATGAATTTGGGAAAACTAAGAGAGTTTTTTGTCCAAAACATGCCAAGGAAGAAAAACCTCCTTCAATTTTTACACAGGTGTCATGGTTTTGGAGAAATGTCAAAAATACAATCGCCTCGGGAGAATTGATGCACCTCTGAAGTGACCTTGGGAAAATCAAGTTTTCTCCTAGCTAGGTTGGCCAAATGACTTGCTTGATGATCCAAATAATAACTAGACACAAATATCTTTCTAATGAGCTATCATGAGCTCAATTTTGAGTTGAGGAAGGCATTCAAAAGTTGACTGCAACAGCACTCTGCCTTGAGGCAGTCTCATTTGGCACATTTTGACCAGTCTTGGGCGATTTGATTTTTGATAGGGAAAATGAACTTCAAATTGAAAAATTCCAGTTTGGTTGGAAAGTAGACTCAAAGACCTTTCCAACGAGCTATCCTGCGCCCAATTTGGACACCAGGAAGGCCTCCAAAAGTCACCTGGAAAAGAGCGTGACGCACAGAGGGAGCGCGGCGCAATGGGAGAAAATTTCCAGTGTAAATTTACACTGACCTGGCGCACATAGAGAGCACAGCGCACAGGGAAAAAAGGCCTAAAATTGTGTCAAATTGCCTCAAGTTGCCTGTGAAGCCCATCAAATTGCAAGGTAGGCTCTATAACATCACTTGTTCATCAAAGTTCATAAAGGATATGGTGGTTTATGGCTAGGATTGAATGCAACAAAAACTCATGAAACCAACCACAAGAAAACACCAAAAAGTCATGATTGCTAGGGTCGTGTAAGTGTGGTGTTGATTGCCAAGGTTCCATTCTCCCTCTCTTACCTTTTTTCTTCTTATCCCCCCTATGCCATTCTTTCCTATCCTCACTACCCTAAAATATTACCAAACCCTATTCCCTTTCCCCTCCTTCTATTTGACAACATAACAACCCAAAAACCCTACCCTATCAAATACCCAAACCCCCTACATATCCCTAAACAAACTTCTCCCCATAACCCCTATTCCCATCACATTATTCCCCCTTCCTAACAGTCCCTTTTGCATTGTTCCCCTTGGTGGCAGAGTTCATAACAACACATAGTTTCATACCAGCATCAAAGGGCAGTCCAAGCACAGTACATATACAGCAGACATGACATCTGATCTGTCATATGATCATGAAAAAGAGACAACAAATTTCAAAGACACATGGCTACTCATTTCTACACAAGGAATCAGGTCTCCAAAGTCAAAATCAAGCAGTTGAAGAAAATACTCTAGGAAACCCTAATCAGGCAAAAAGAGAAGGTTAAGTTGGATTTGCTTGCTGATGCTTCCCTCAGAGCAATACAGGACAAGGACAAGAAAGCCTATGCATGACGAGAGGCCATCAGGTGAACAGGAGGCCGATTTCATCCTCATTCAGGATGATGATGCAGATGTGGAGAGCGCCCGACTTAGGATGACTATTCAGGAGAAGAACACAGAGATCCAAGACTTTTCACTCAATGTGGAGAGGGCCAAATGGATCATCAAGTATTTGGAGCAGAGAAACAAGCAGCTTGAGGACCAGCATGAGATCATGGAGCTACAAAACATCCGTGAAGACCAGCAAGATTCCCAAAGAATCCTAAATGAGAAGACACCTATTCAACAGGAGATAGAGGCTGATTGAGAGATTTGGCTCGAGAGGATCCACATCCACTTAGAGAAGCTGTTGGCGAAAGAAAACAAGGATAGGGACATGCTCAGGAACATGAAAAACCACTATTGGGCACGGAACAAGGTTTGCTAGGCATGAATAAGGAACTTGAAGGCAAAATTGAGGAAAGCAACAAGAAAGGCAAAAAGGGAAAAAGAGCATGATCGGCTTCGAATCTTGGCTGAGGCTTCCTTGGCTCAGCATAACACCCCATAGGGAACCTCCAGCCCAAATTTCCAAAAAATTTGGGAATTTTTGGTCACATGGTAATTTTTTGGGCAAAAAACAAGGATTTTCTCCCTGTGCGTTGCGCCACTGGCGCGACGCTAAAATGCTAGAGCTCCAAATGAGGAATGGCTTCCATTTTTCGATTCAGCATGAAAAATTATGACTGCTGGTGTTCGGGAAAAAAATTTGGGCAAGGTATGAGTCTCCAAAAGGTCAAAACAACACCCAAAAATGGCCTCTCTGCCACTTTTTTGACACACAGGAAGCAGTCTTGGGAGAATGAAGATTTGGAGGGGAAAATGAGCACCAAATTCAAAAATTCTAGTGGGGTTAGAAAGTAGATAGGACAGGCTTTCCAACAAGCCCACTTGGGCACATTTTGGACACCTGCAAGTGCCCCAAAACATGCCCCAAAGTAGCGCGACGCACAGAGAAAATGGTGTGGTGCACAAAGGAAAAATTGCCAATTTGCTTCCGTTTCGCGAAATTTCGGTTCGCAACTTCTCCAAGTGGGCCCGCTCATCTACACTTTGGTTTTTTGGCACCAAAGGTGGCATTTAAAGTGTTTTTTCTCCAGATTGGCTTCTATCCAAGTGGCAAAGGAAGGCAAACGGTCACCCAAGCCAAATGTCATGTTTGTAGCGCTGCACCTGTAGCTGATGGTTGGCTCTCCATCTCCATTTTGTAATGATTCGAGTAACTCCCCAACCCTTGGGCATCCTATCTCTTCCTTACACATTCTATATATTGTATGCAAGCTATTTGCAAAGGGTGGGCTGGCTTGTAACTTCTGGGAGACTGTGGGAAAGAAACTTTGTTTCTGCACTGTGTATTTTTGACAGAGAATTAATGAAAGGCAACGGCTCTGTTTCATGAGATTCTTGTGGTTGTGAGTGTAGCAAATGTGTTCTTATGTTCCATATGTATCTTGTTATGTTTCATAATTCAATTCACATTTCATTTCAGTGAAATTTTCTAAGTGAGATTAGGTAGAATTCAATTTATATTGCTCTGCCTGTGGGAAAATTTCATGTACAGTGTTATTCTTCTATTGAAAAGGATTCATGCGACTATGCCCTTTTCACTTTCTTCAGCAATCTTTCCATTCCGCGTTACCTTAAACTGAAATTGCTGCTCTTTCCGCCTACCTTGCCTCACGAAATAATCTGTGCCTTCATATTCAATTCTCTGTTCTTTGCTGAGCGCCAGTCCCATAAACATCCCAGAAGCTCGGTCATTCATAAAATTGTTTCCAGAATCCCTTTTCACTTACTAGCCTAAGGTAAATATTGCATTGTAAGTCATCTCAGACCATTTTTGCTTATCCATTCACTGAGCGTGACTCGGAGAGAGCCCTCTCCTACTCTGGTAGGGCTAGCTACCAGACTGAGTGTGGTTTGTGGTTACCCTAATTTTTGCCTTCCTTCAGCCTAAGGCAGATTTAGGTGCTAACATGCTGGACATAGTGGATGCTTTCATCCCATGTGCATGGATGCTTTGATTTGTACATGTGAAGAATGTGCATGATCATCCTATTGACGACCTTTTTTTGGCCATTACTTTGGGGGTGGAAGGTCATGGACTTAGTGAGCTTGGTATCCAGCATCAACTAGAAGCTTGACCAAAAGGTACTTAGGAACCTATTGTCATGATCTGAGATAATGGACCATGGGATCCCAAACTGTACCCACACTCATTCAAAGAAAATATTTGCAATGGCTTCTGTTGTGATACTCTTCTTGTAGGCTGCTAGAATGGTCATCTTAGAGAATCTGTCGACAACCATGAAAATGCAGTCATTTCCATGCCTAGTAGAAGGAA
Organism: Pinus tabuliformis; assembly: GCA_031772625.1. NCBI lineage: Eukaryota > Viridiplantae > Streptophyta > Pinopsida > Pinales > Pinaceae > Pinus > Pinus tabuliformis. The sequence continues at coordinate 442,115,245 of CM062811.1, forward strand.
TCCCAACATGTAATCCATGGAGATGGATTCCCAAGGCCGACTAGGAATAGGAAAAGGAGTATATATTCTTTACTTCTTGATGGTTGGTTTGGCAATGGTGAAGGTAGTGCAGGATCTGATGTACTTCCCAACATCTTGTCAAAGGTTCAGCCAATAAAAATACTTCTACAAAACTGCCACTATTTTCTCTACTCTGAAATGTCTAGCGGCTCGACTATAGTGCGCCTCCCAAATCATCTTGGAATAATTGCTTAAAGGAACACGGAGGTTCCCCACGTGGGATAACATTACATCCTGGAGGTGAAAATCGGGAACTTGTTTTCCTTCCAGGAGCATCTGGTATATGTTTCTGAATTCTAGATCACTCTTGTAAAGATACAGCCACCCCAAAGTCTCAAGTCCACAAGAGTCGAGCATAGTGGTCAGCGCCATAACTGGTGGTCGACTGAGATAGTCTACAAAATTATTGGTGCTTCTTTTCTTGTACTTGATGATCAAATGTAACTGTTGCATATATGTGGACCATTTCGGATGGAAATCATTCTGTAACTTCCCTTGTGTCTGTATGAACTGCAGGGGTTGGTGGCTTGTGTGGATGACCATTTCCTTCCCCAAAATTTAATGCTTCATTGTCAATAGGACTGCATAATATAATACATCTATTTTTCATAAGTGGTATACTTTCGAACTATATCTGAAAGTGTCTCACTGTGATATGCCATCAGATACCTCTGTTGGGTAAGAATTGCACTAATAGCATAGTTGGATGCATTTGTCTCAATTTCAAATGGTTGTTGTGTGTCTGGTAATGTGAGAAATACTTCAACTCGGCAAATGTCTTCTATTGGGATTCAGACCAAAAGAAATTTTCTTTCGCTCCACCCTTAGTGACTTGACTCAAAGGCCAAGTGATATGAGAGAATCCCAACACGAACTTACAATAGAAATTGGCAAGACCCAGAAATTTTTGGAGCTTTGTTAGAGTGGTTGGGGTTGGCCAATCTCAGATAACTTGTGTCTTGGCTTGATCCATGTACACACCCCACTCATCAATGATATACCCTAGATATTGAACCTAGGTCATACCAAAAGTGCATTTTTCCAAATTGGCACACAACTTGCTTTGTTGCAGGTCTTGTAGGACCTGTCGGATATGATGTATGTACTTTGCCCAACTTCGGCTGAAGATCAGGATGTCATCTAGGTACACTACCACGATTGATTTGGTGAAGGGCCGAAAGATGATTTCTTTCAACCGAATGAAGGTTGCAGGGGAATTCATCAACCCAAACAGCATGACCAGTCATTCAAAAAGTCCCTCCTTGGATTTGGAGGCGATCTTCCACACATCGAAGGGTTCAATTGGTACATGGTGATAACCAGACTTCAAGTCAATCTTGCTGAAATATTTCTCCCCTTTGAGCTATTCCAGAAGGTCATCCATCCATGGGATTGGATACCTATTCTGGATAGTGATCTTATTCAGCACGTGATAGCTAATACTGATTCTCCAAGTGTCATATTTCTTCTATGCCAACACAATCAGGCTCCCATAGGGTGATGAACCTAGCCTGATGTTCCCTTTCTGCAATAGCTCCTGAATCTACCTCTTAATTTCATTGTTCTCTATATCATAGCATCGGTAGATTGGTCCATTGGGTAGCGGTGCACCTGGGGTCAGATCAATGGAGTGCTTGACCTAAAAGTGAAAGGGTACCCCTGTGGGTGAGGTGAAGATGTCCCTGTACTCTTCCACGACCTTGTCCATCTGTTGTTGCCGTGCGGAGGAACCCTATCTGGAGGTTGTGGATGTGGCCACAACCTTCTTCTTTCCCTGAGGGAAAATCATAAGGAAGACAAATTTCCCGGTCTGGGAAATGATCTTACTACATTGCTTTGCAGAGATAAAGAGATGGCAGTAGGTGATGCTACCTCTGGTATCCTATATAACTTATTGCCAAAAGAAATAATAGTAGTGTGAGGCCTAGACTCATACACATCATGATGCTTCCACAAGTATGGTTGGCCTAATAATACATCACAAACTTAAAGAGGAGAAACATCGCCCAGTACCTCATCTATGAAGCACTTGATGTTATAGGGAAGGCAACATTATTAGCTGACGTGGAGATCTCACCCTTGGTGAAGCCACCCAATGGTGTACAACTGTGGGTGTGGTGTGGTCGATAGGCCCAACCACTTCATGAAATCTACTGAAATGAGGTTCTGTTGGCATTCGTTGTCGACAATGAACTACAACAAAGAACCCTTCACCCACATCTGCGAGTGGAAGAGACGCTTCCCCTCCTCTGGATCTTCGGGATTAATCTTCTAAATCTTGGTGGTGGAAATGGTGGCACTAGGCTCCGCATCAATAATCCGATTCCCTTTTTCATTCCCCTTTTCTATCTTAGACTCAAATTTGGAACATGCATCTGATTCGGAAGCCTTCATCTCAGCCACCAATGACTGCTTGGCTCAACACTCACTTGTGTTGTGAGTGGGGCTCTTATGGAACTCACACCATTTCCTTGTGTCCTTCTTTGTCTTCGTGGTGTTTTTCTTTGCTTGCGGCTTCGGTGGGTTGTCTTAGGTCGCCCCGCCTTGGCTTTGTCCTTTATTCTATGGTTTAGGGGCGCCTTTCCCTTGCTTCAGATTCGCAGATCCAAAGTCTCACTTCTTCTGTTTAAATTTTTGCTCGATCTTGACAGTGTATCGATAGGCGGCGCCAAGCAAGGAGATGTTCAAGAACTCCATATCATCCTAGATGTACTTGTGTAGACGTCGCAGTACTTCAAATGCCGCTCAAAATCCTTGATACCTAGCTTTGTGTGAAGGGTATGAAAAATATTTGTGAACTTCACCACATCTTTGTCCCTTCCCTACCGCAACACGGTCCACTTTATGTACTATTATTTTTTGTAGCATCATATGTGTTATAGCCACAAAATTTTGTGGAGAGTTAGAATACATGTATTCTCCAAAACCCAGAAATTGTTTCTAGAAATTCCACCTAGAGATGACTTAATTAAAATAACTAATCATTTTTTAATGGTTCCTAAGCCTAAACTTAGGGAATATGATTAATTAAAGGATATTAATTAAGTCATGGTGAGAATCTTCTAGAAAAAGACATGGATCGAGTTCTAGTTAATCTTAGCCATCGATTATGTTTTAATCTTGGCCCTTGTTGTCTCAACGAGAGATTATAAGAAGAAACTCAATGGGACTTGGAGAATACACACCAGTAGCTACTTAGTTGCCTAGGCAGATCGATTTTCTCAGTGGCTGAATTTCAACAGAGGAGATAGAGACAGACGGTGAGTTGCAAGGGGGGGAGCGAGGGTATCAACCGTGATCTGGGAAGTGCAGAATGAGTTCCGGATGAGACAGTGTGAGGAGAGACGCAATCCAATAGAGTTATGTGCAGTTACTGTGCAAAGAGTGATGCAGAGACCCATCGTATGGACAGACGGTTCATCACGGGTTTAGGGAGTTGTTGTGGAGAGTGAGAAATTTATCACTAAATTTATCTTATTATTTTTCCTTTGTTCTGATGTCCAAATTCTTGTACATGAATTTTTGTTGAAGAATTAATAAAGAAACCCTCATCTGTTGCACCAATTTTCCCAAGTTGGTTTTTTTTTGTGGAAAATTGTCCAAAACTAACTGTGTCAATATTTTTATGTGTGTGCTAGAATTTCTCTAATTTTCCAACATTTATTTTTCTACAATATTTGTTTTGTGAAGGCTGCAACATATATGTTTCAATATTTATCATAGGAAACTGCAAATAGTTTGTTTAACTAATTTAACAAATAGAAGAAATATTATCAATTGTTGCAGTAGGATTCTGGGTTTCATAATTTTCGCATGGTATCAGATATCATCTTGGAAGTCAGAAAGCTCAGTGGTAGAAGGGAAGAGGAATTTCGAAACTCTACGTAGGTAGCAGTTCAAAACCCTCAGAGGTGGCATGGTTCCTTTGGCTAGGAAGGTCACTTTTTTGGGGAAAATTTTATTTCTCTGAGAGAGTTGATAGAGAATAAATTTTCCAGATTACCAGAGGCAGAGGGAGAAACAGTATTTACCTTGCAGATAAGATTTCAATTGGGACGCAATTATTTTGTAGTAGTTTGCTAGTGTAGAATAACGCCAAGAAGGAAAGGAGAAATAACATAGAAAAATCATGGATAAAATCAACAGTCAGGAAGCCTCAAAATTATCTTTCAGGTTGGAGGATGATTTCTTGTGCTTGTCAGGTTTAGCATCATCTGGGATCTTGTACATCGATAGTGGAGCTTTAGCTTATATGACAGGAGTTAGAGAATATTTCTCTAGCTATCAAGAGGAGTAGACAGACTTCCAGATCACTATGGGAAACATAACTAAATGTACTCCGATAGGGAGAGGCACCATAGAATTTCAGACAAAAACAAGAACCAACACCAGTGCTACTAATGTACTGCATGTGTCAGGATTGGGTATGAATCTAATTTCAGTGTCCCAGTTACAGGACAAGGGGTACGATGTACACTTCGTGGGGAAGAAAGTGTACGTCAAACACTCTAGCTGGAAGAAGGTGAGACATATTGGAGCTCGGAGCAACAGGTTATACATGTTGCAGCTCGATTCTCCAATGGCACTGATAGGCAGTGATAATAGCAGTGGGAAGGAGCTGAATGAACTATGGCACATGAGGATGGGACATTTACACCATGGAGCCCTTAGGATACTCAGAGAAACTGTAAGAGGAGTTCCAATTCTCAGCACAGAGCACGATGATGTGTGTAGAGGATGCATACTTGGGAAGTGACAACAGAGAAAATGGTGTGTTGGGATTGATACACTTAGATATTTGTGGTCCTATGTCCACTAGAGCTCTTAGTGGTGGTGAATATTTCATCACCTTTATTGATTATCATTCCAAGAAGACTTGGATCTATTTCTTAAAGACCAAAGATGAGGTATTTGATCGATTCAAAGAGTTCAAGGCTCTCGTAGAAAACGCGACAGGGAAAAATATCAAGGTACTATATTCAGATAATGGTGGAGAATACACAGATAAAAACTTTACAGGATTTTTTGCAAAGGAAGGCATCAAAATAGAATGGACAACTCCATATAAGCCTCAGCAAAATGGAGTAGTAGAGTGAAAGAATAAAACAATAGTTGGGGCTGTAAAGGCTATGATGTATGACTAGGATTTTCCTATATTTTTATGTGCAAAGGCATGCAACACAACAGTGTACATTCAAAACAGAACACCTCATAGAGCATTGGGGAAGAAAACACTATAGGGTGTCTTCACAGGAAAGAAGCTTGAAGTAAGTCATTTGAGGATATTTGGGAGTGTGGCTTACTGCCACATACCAGATGAAAAGCACAGTAAATTGGATCAGACTGCAGAGAAGGGGTTCCTCGTAGGGTATAGTGAGACCTCAAAGGCATACAGGATCTACATTCCTAGCAGTAGGAATATTACAGTGAGATGAGACGTGAAGTACATGGAAGACAGAGCTTTCAGAAGATCTCGATAAATGCTTGTAGGTGATCAATTAGCAGAAGTTCCGTTAGTCCAGCAGCAGGGACAGCAAGTGGGACAAGCAGGGGGAGAGTCACAGGGGTCGAGTATGGTGATCAGTATCAGTGTCTCCTCGAGGGTAGGAGATCTATGGAGTTCTCAGCAGACGGAGCAGAAGGAATAGGAGGAGGGACTAATTGAATCTCCCACCACCAGTGGTAAAGCCAATAGGGAAGTGTGTTAGATCTTGAGGGACGCAGACGAGTTTGTTGGAGCTCCTAGGATAGACAAGAGATAATGCAGGCAACCTGACAGATATCAAGCTTTGGTAGCTCAGGTTATAGAACCTTCTAGCTTTCAGGGAGTCACACAGCAACAGGTATGGGTGGATGCCATGGTAGAATAATGCAGTGCTATCATGACAAATGATGTTTTGGAGGTAGTGCCTAGACCGAAAGATAGATCATTTGTAGGTTCCATATGGATCTACAAGATCAAGTACATTGTAGATGGTAGTGTAGAGAAGTACAAGGCTAGATTCATGGCGAAGGGATATGCACAGAAGGAGGGATAGACTATGAGGAGATCTTCACCCCAGTTTCTAGATATACCTCTATCAAATCCATTATATCCCTAGCAGCGCAGCTAGGATGGGAGATTCACCAGATGGACATCAAGACAACATTCTTAAACAGGGTGATAGAAGAAGAGGTGTATATAGATCATCTTGAAGGCTTCAAAACTCATGAGAAGCACACTCACGTATGCAGGTTGAATGTTCAGATTAACAATTATTTTCAACAATTGGGATTCATCAAGAGTGATGCAGATCCCAATCTCTACTATTTGATGGTGGAGAATGAGCCTCTAATTTTGGTTTTGTATGTAGATGACCTATTTTTGACAAGATCATCAAGGCTCATAAAGGACTGCAAAAGGAACCTTGAAGCAGAATTTGACATGAAGGATATGGGGTTGCTGCACTATTTTCTAGGAATGGGAGTGTGGCAGAAGAATGGGGAGATCTTCATTGGGCAAGGGATATATGCTACAGATATTCTGAAGAGATTCAGAATGCAGGATTTCCAACCCATGACGATGCCCATGATCACCAATTGGAAGAAGATAGATGCATCAGGGGACAAGGAAGTCGACCCCACCTTGTACAAACAACTCATTGGGTCGCTCATGTATCTGGTTAACACTAGGCCATACATTTGTTTCATTGTCAATACTCTTAGTCAGTCTATGGTAGAACCGAAAAGGGTACATTGGGCAGCAGCTAGGCACATTCTTAGATATGTGCGGGGAATAGTCAAATATGGGTTGAAATATACTCGAGGAGATGACGTCAAATTATGCGAATTCACATATGCAGATTGGGCAGGTAGTTCAGTGGATAAGAGAAGTACCTTCGGGTACTGCTTCAATGTTGGATCAAGGATAGTCTCTTGGTGTAGAACGAAGCGGAAGTCAGTATCACTGAGCTCCGCAGAAGTTGAATATATGGTAGCCAACATAGCTACGTGAAGCTATATGTCTTAGGAATTTGCTCATGATTTTGTTCAAAAAGAAGATGGGAGCTACTAGTGTTTATTGTGATAATCAGAGTTGCATAAAAATCTCTGAGAATCTAGTATTTCATGGTAGGTCGAAGCACATTGATATCAGATGTCATTTCATCTGAGACTGTGTTTAGCATGGGGTAGTCCAGTTGCAGTGTGTTCCCATAGGAGATCAAGTAGCAAACATACTCACGAAAGCTCTAGAGAGATCTAAGTTCATCAAGTTCAGGGAACATATGGGTATGGTGGAGAACATGTTTCACTAGCAGAAATAGATGGATTCTCAGTTGCAGCAGCAGCAGATAATAGGGAGTTGTTGTGCAGATGCAGTGTTGGCAGCAATTCAGCAAGGCCAACAGCAGCATAGATGCAACGTATGTCAGAACTGCGCAGTAGTTGGTGGAAAGAAATAGCCAGACATCAAAAGTGTGATAGGAGATGGTGTAGAGACAGGGTGTTGCTTCAGTGGGTTGCAGTGTTAGAACACTTTCCTCGCTAAGAGGGAGTGTTATTTTTTGTAGCATCGGATGTGTTCTAGCCATTAAATTTAGTGGAGAGGCTAGAATACATCTATTCTCCAAAACCCATAAATCGTTTCTGAAAATTCCACCTAGAGACGACTTCATTAAAATAATTAATCATTTTTAATGGTTCCTAAGTCTAAACTTAGGGAATATGATTAATTAAAGGGTATTAATTAAGTCATGGTGAGAATCTTCTAGAAAAAGACATGGATTGAGTTCTAGTTAATCTTAGCCATCGATTATGTTTTAATCTTGGTCGTTGATGTCTCAACGAGAGATTATAAGAAGAAACTCGATGGGACTTGGAGAATACACACCAACAGCTACTCAGTTGCCTAGGCAGATCGATTTTCTCAGTGGCTGAAGTTCAGCAGAGGAGATAGAGCTAGAGGGTGAGTTGCAGGGAAGAGAGAGAGGGTATCAACAGTGATCCAAGAAGTGTAGAACGAGTTCTAGAAGAGAGCGTGAGGAGAGATGCAGTCCACTAGATTTTTGCACAGTTACTTCACAGAGCGTGGCACAAAGACCCGACATATGGAGAGAGGGTTGATCTCGGGGTCAAGGAGTTGTTGTGGAGAGTAAGAAATTTATCACTAAATTTATCTCATATTTTTCCTCTGTTCTGATGTCTAAATTCTTGTACTTGAATTCCTGCTAAAGAATTAATAAAGAAACCCTCATTTGTTGCACCAGTTTTCCCAAGATGGGTTTTTCCTGGGAAAAGTGTCCAAGAATAACTGTGTCAATATTTTTATGTGTGTGCTAGAATTTCTCTAATTTTCCAGCATTTATTTTTCTGCAATATTTGTTTTGTGAAGGCTACAACGTATATGTTTCAATATTTGTCGTAGGAAACTGTAAATAGTTTGTTTAACTAATTTAACAAATAAAAGAAATATTATCAATTGTTGCAGTAGGATTCTGGGTTTCATAATTTTCACACGTAGTTATCTTCATAGATCCTGACAGGTTAATATTGTTCCTTGATGGCATCTCGGAAATAATTCCAAGTGGGTGTGGTTGAAAACAATGAGGGTTACCTCTCTTCTTTCTTTTCACAGTAGGTTTCCCACCAGTCCTTGACATGGGGGGTGACTTTGAGGAATGAAAAAGTAATATTTTCCTGATTGGAAAAATTATGAATCGAAAATTATCCTTCCAACAGATTTAACCATCTATCTACAACATATGCATCTATCTGGCCTTCAAATATTGGAATGTCAAATTTAACTTGTACCTTAAAAGGAATGATGCCTCCAAAGTGGTTGATGGATGAAGATGCGTCAAAACGAGTGGCGCCTCCAGAGTGGCTGCTGGATGAAGATGCATCGTCTATGGGTAGTCGTCGAAGGATCTGGGAAAATTTATTCATCACCACGTTCCTTTGTCACTTAAGGGCTTCCTCGAGCCATATTTTGAAAGGATCTCCTTCTCCCTCGTCTTTCTTTTCTTCCGCCATAGGAGGTTGTCAGGGTTAACGAGGCTGGTCTTGCAAAGTTTCAACTAGTTCGAGCCCTAAATCCTTATACCCTGACCTTGTTGGGAACATGCAAAGAAGAACAGAGAAAGAGAAGACCGCTCTGATACCACTGATCTAAACTTATGCAAGAACGCAAAAAAATACAAATATAAACATAAACACAGAGATGTAGCAGAAATAAAACTTCATTTCATTAACATCAAAGAACTGAAATATGCTTTCATACAAAATGGAAATAAACTAGCTAGGTCGATGGTAGCTTATCTTTGATAAGAGATGTGGCGCTACATGTCTCTGAACTGTGTTACATTGAGGCTCAAGGGCCTTTTTATTATTGAACAACAAGGGAAAACCTTAAATAACCAAAACCCTAACCCCAGGAGATGGAGCACTGAGAGTTTGTGGGCCCTATTGGGGTTAGTTGGGCGTCCAATTTCTTTGGGTCGTAACTTAGTCATATGATCTCTGTTTGGCGGGTACGATACCTCGTTGGAAATATCTCTCTGAGTAATATAGGATTTTCCGTAGGCCTATAATGGAAATGGGCCTACTACAGACCTCAAAAAACGTCGTTTAGAGGGTAAAAACAGCTCCAGAAGTTCAGGACTTGAAAAACTGCTAAAAATAGTAATTGATGCTATAATTGACACAGGGTTACCCCCGCACATACCCACAGTATGCATAAATATGCATAAAAACATCTGTCCCAGGTATTTGACTCTCAAAGGAGTCAAATATTCAAACCATAAATGATTAAGGCCCCTTTATCATCGGTTCCTTTGTATCGGAACTCAATCACCCCGCTTAAACCTCCTATCGGGACTATTTATCTCCTCATAACCTTCATTATCCCTTTTATTAAATCCTTCCATTAATTCTTCCTTATCGGGACTTTAAAACCCTTCGTAACCTTTATACAACCCTCTAAGCCACATATATATAACCTTTCCCTTTAATACATTGGTTACATATGTTTTAACGTATAAAACGCTCTTTTCCTTTATAAACCATTTACAAAGGAAAACCCCACAAAACATACCTTTTTCCGGCTCGGTATGGTCTCTGCACACTTCCTGAGGATTGCCTTTATCACAATTGGCTATCACTCCTTTTGTGGGTCATTCATACATGCCTCATCACCCCTCTGATTCTGATATGCGACTATCGGAATCGTTAATATATGTTTTAGCCTTAAAAAGGCTCTGCAACACATCTATCGCCAATACATGGAAATACATTGAAATCCCACTCCAAACACATATAAGTGGATCTCAAATACTTTCCATCTGCATCTATAACTTCATCGGGTCCGTACCTTTAGTCACTCCTCAGCGCTGCTTCTCCAAACTCCAATAATCCCAATCTTCGATCACCGATCGACTTTATCGCTATCGACGCATCGACATTTCACAATCCTCCAGCGTTCGACCTCTGTCTAATGCGATTGTGATTAGATCACGACCGTTGATCAGTTCTCGATCCAACAGTCGATATCCTTTCCCGATGCAAAGTTGCCCGACAATCCTCTGCCATTGATCTTCCTCCTTCAAATCTGACGGTTGCTGTTTATTTCGGACAAACAATGAGCACGGGGTTTAACCGCCCAATAAAGTGGTTTTCCCTTATTCCTCTGCTGCTACGTGTCCTCCGATTAGTGGAATCGGTGCTTGTCCTTCAATACCGCTTACGGTTTTGAGGCTGCCCGAAATCCACTTTCACTGTTACAAAACTGCCTTCCTTCATTTAAAGTTCACCGATGCAATATTTATCTATCTCCTCTGTGATTGGATCTTGGCCATTGATCTATAAGATCTAATGGTTGTTGTTCATCGAGTTCTTCACTTCACTAATCTTCCTTTCACTTGCATTTTTATGCTATTTCTTCAATTTCTCTTTGTGGTTCAGTTTTCTTCAAAGGTTCTCGTCCTCTGCTAATTCGCTGCACACTCTTCCTCCTGGCTTAACTTCGTATGCTCCTTTGATCACTGTCCTCTTGGATCCTTCAAATGGATTCAATGATCCATTACAATTCTTTGTATCATTTTCTCCCTCTGCATGTTCTGCAGAACTCTACCTGCAACCCCTGTTATAGAACCTACGAATTCATATACAATTCAACACTCGAAACACGCATTCCAACTCAAAATTGAGTTGATTGTATTAATAAATATCAACAATGGTTACAGAATGAGACCTCTATCTCTCACAAGCCTGTTCTTCAATATCGATGGCCTCCTCTTTGACTCTGCCCGTAGGCTTACATATATGCCAGTAAGTTCTGTTGAACTCATCCTGGTTCGACTCCTAAATCCTCTAAACTGACTCCTAAATCCTTTGTCCACTTCTACTTCAATTAATTCCTAAAAGCTCTCTCTCATTCCTCGAATCCTAAAACTATTTTAAGAGTCCTAATTGACCTCTATCTCTTGTCATTTATTCACCACTCATGTTCTCCTTTAATTCGAGAGCATTTACAACTTCCTCTCATTATCTAATTAAATCACTTAAAGGTCTAATATTACATTAACTTGAAACTTAGGAAACTAACTTCTCTAAAGATACATGACCCCCTATGTCTACTTAATTACAATGATTTTCTCTTGGGTTGAATGCTCCTGCATCAGACTCCCAAAGTAGAAAATATTCATGATCTCCTGATCATGTGTCTTCTGATCTTTGTCTTCCTAGATCCCATACTTTGTTTTGTAATTGCTCAAATGTTTTGCTCCTTTGCTGCTGTTGTACTTCTATTGTCTTTTGCTCCATCTTCTTCTTCTTGTCAATCAGGTTCAAACTCTAATTGATCATGCTTCCTTCTGCTACCATTTTCCTCCATTTGGACTGCTTCATCATCAGTTGCCACATTTCTTCAATTTCTTTTTCCAGCACATCTTTGGACTGGTCCATGTTCTGCTTCTTACTTCTGCTTCCTTCTCTTTGTTTCAGGTTACTATTGTTGTCCACTAATTCTTTAAACTGTTGCTGGTTACTTTCTCTTTGTAGTTGTTAGTTTACTTTTTCTTCTTCTTTTTCTCTTGTTCCAACATTTACTTTGCTTACTATGCTTACTTCCTCCCTATCATCCTTACCCTCTTTCATGATTATTTCTATCTACTCTAAATCATGACTTTCCAACATTCTCTCCAACAATTTAGCATCTCTATTCCATGGATTAAATTCTTCCACAGAATCTTCTTCTTTCATTTTGATTTGGCTGTTCATCTGTGCCAAATTTCCTCCAGCATCTGCAACTAAACCTGCATTCACAAAACACTTGTTAAAATAAAAAACATAAGGCTTCAATGCCTTATCTTCCTTTGGCAACAATTCAGTTTGTTGCTCTGTTTCTTTCTCCTCTATCAGCACATCAGTATGTTGTTTTGAATTCTCAAAAGAACTCATGAGACTGTCAACTAGTCTCTCTTCCACATCATCTGCTCTAATGATGTCTTCCTGCTTTTGTCCACCATAGTGAACTCCTTCCTTTGCAGTGTCAATCTGCTGAACTTTCATATCCACCTCCTTTTTCTTATGATTGTCATTCATGACAATGTTTTTGTTTTCCTTTTTCAGCAATCTCTCTTGAACATCTATTCTCTGTTTTTCCAACTCCCTTCTTTGAAAATCTAATTTTCTATATAACTCAATAATTTCAATTGGAGTAGATTTTGGAAATTTCACACAATTTTCCATACCTTCCTTTGTTATTGATAAATCATCAGATGTCCTTTTTCCCTTTGCTAAGCTTTTTGCATAGACTTCTTCCTTCTTAACATCTTTCAGTAGATGTCCTTCTCTTTTTCTGACTGTCTCAGCAGCTTCCATGGCTATTTCCACTGTGCCTATCATCATGGTGAATTGATGATCCTTTACTATGTTTTCAGCTAACATAGTCTCTTTTTCTTCAGTACATTTTGCCTTGTTGTCCCTCTGTAACTCTTCTCCCAGAGTTATCCTTGTCTCACCATCTACATTAACATTCTCCTATATTTGGTTTTCATCAATAACATTAATCAAGCTCATTTGATTACCTTTCTAAGATAGTATTCCTTCATTCTTCATTAGAATAAGATCCTAATTCCTCATTTCTATGACAAATTCTTTAGATTCATCCATAGACTTTTTCTTCTGTATGCAGTCAAATTCTTCTTCTTCTGAGAAGTTTTCTTTGTCACCTTTTACTTCTAGATCTTCATCTATTCTAAATATATCTTCAAAAGGTTGCTTTTCTCCTGCAATACCTGCCATTATACACAAACTATCAGTTTTAAAAACATAAGACCTTGTGGTCTCACTTTATGCTTTAGTCATCATGTCTCCTTGCGGTTCCAAGTTCTCTTTATGACTCAGAAATTCTTCGATGGTCTCCTCTTCAATCTCCTCAAGCCCTCCACTTGGTTGCTTCGTATCTTTCCCCAACTGCATATGAGACCTAGCTATCTCATCTTCTTCCAGAACAGAATTTAGATTTTACTTGTCTTCTTCCTCCTTTATGACAATATCAGCAAATTTTCCTTTACCTGTTTCACCTGTAATCATACACAAATTGTCAGATTTAAAACCATGTGACCCTTTGGCCTCACTTGAAGTTTCATTCTTCAAGTCTTCATCTTCACCTTCTCCCAAAATTTCTCCATGTTCTGGTTAAAAAACGTACTCTTCCATTTCCAACTCAACTTCCTTGAGTTTTTCCCTCAACCACTTTACTTGCTTTTGTTGAAGCCTTCTCTACATCTCATGTCATTCCATTAGCTTCTTCCTTAATACCCAACCTAGTCTCTAGTTTTCCTCAAGTATTCTCCTTAATGCATCGAGTAGTTCTTTTAACTCTGCAATCTCTTTTCCAATTTCCTCTTGACTCATCCTTTTGCCATTTGCCTTGTCATCCTCTTTCTTCATCTTTCTTCTGTTATGGCTTCTCTCTGAACCTCTGCTATGACTATCAGTAGCCATCTTCTCCTCTTCTCTCTTCATGAGCTTCTCACTCATCTTCAACAAGCCTCTATAATAGCTAGTCCTCCTCGCTGCAATCTTACCTCACTAAGCTCTCCTCACTCAATATTTTGGTAAGCACGGGTCCTCTATCTGGAACCTCCTCTTGAGCAACACCTTTGCTCCTTCTAGGCTTCTGCAATCTTTTACTCTCTCTTGAGAACACTTCAACTGTCCTCTCTCTGTCCAATCTTTTGTTGGATTTTTCAGGTTCACTGCCACTTTTTCTTCAGAGTGTTTTCCTTACTTTGTCTTCAAGAACACATCTGGTTCTCCTCTCATAGCTTCTCTTGCTATCCTTTGCTGAGATACTTCATCTACAACCACAATCTTCAATTTCAATTTGAAACCAAACACACTATCTTACCTCCAAGATCTATGTATGATCTTGTTCTCCCATTCTTCTGCACTTTGAATGGATTGTCCTTTGTTTGGTCTCCAAGTCCTCTTTCCTTCAGAACTTGTACTAAGCAATATTGCTCTCACTTTTCTTCAAGGAATCCTCTATTCCTATCTACTCCAAGCCTTTGTTGGAACTGCTACAATCTCCCAAGAACTCCAAAATTTCCCCTACAATCTTCTGTTGTAGCCTCTATCATTCATCAATTAACTTATGCACATTACCTTCTTCTATGTGCAAACTCATTTTCATAGGAAATCTTTCCCCGCTCTGATTACAATTCTGCTCTGATACCACAAATGACACAGGGTTACCCCCACACATACCCACAGTATGCATAAATATGCATAAAAACATTTGTCCTAGGTATTTGACTCTCAAAGGAGTCAAATCTTCAAACCATAAATGATTAAGGCCCCTTTATCATTGGTTCCTTTGTATCAGAACTCAATCACCTCGCCAAAACCTCCTATCGGGACTATTTATCTCCTCATAACCTTCATTATCCCTTTTATTAAAGCCTTTCATTAATTCTTCCTTATCAGGACTTTAAAACCCTTCGTAACCTCTATACAGCCCTCTAAGCCGCATATATATAACATTTCCCTTTAATACATTGGTTACATATGTTTATAAAACGCTCTTTTCCTTTATAAACCATTTACAAAGGAAAACCCCACAAAACATACCTTTTTCTGGCTCAGTATGGTCTCTGCACACTTCCCGAGGATTGCCTTTATCACAATCAGCTATCGCTCCTTTCACGGGTCATTCATACATGCCTCATCACCCCTCTGATTCCGATATGTGACTATCAGAATCATAATATATGTTTTAGCCTTAAAAAGGCTCCACAACACATCTATCGCCAATACATGGAAATACATTGAAATCCCGCTCCGAACACATATAAGTGGATCTCAAATACTTTCCATCTGCATCTATAACTTCATCGGGTCTGCACCTTTAGTCGCTCCACAGCGCTGCTTCTCTGAACTCCGATAATCCCGATCTCTGATCGCCGATCGACTTTATCGCTATCGGTGCATCGGCATTTCACAATCCTCCAGCCTTCGACCTCTGTCTAATGTGATTGCGATTAGATCACGACCATTGATCGGTTCTCGATCCAACGGTCGATATCCTTTCCCGATGCAAAGTTGCCCGACAGTCCTCCACCGTCGATCTTCCTCCTTCAAATCTGACGGTTGCTGTTTATTTTGGACAGACAACGAGCACGGGGTTTAACCGCCCGATAAAGCGGTTTTCCCTTATTCCTCCGCTGCTACGTGTCCTCCGATTAGTGGAATCGACACTCGTCCTTCAATACCGCTTACAGTTTTGAGGCCGCCCAAAATCCACTTTCACTATTACAAAACTGCCTTCCTTCATTTAAAGTTCGTCGATGCGATATTTCTCTGTCTCCTCTGCGATTGGATCCTGGCCATTGATCTATAAGATCTAACGGTTGTTGTTCATCAAGTTCTTCACTTCACTGATCTTCCTTTCACTTGCGTTTTTACGCTATTTCTTCAATTTCTCTTTGTGGTTCAGTTTTCTTCAAAGGTTCTCATCCTCTGCTAATTCGCTACACACTCTTCCTCCTAGCTTAACTTCGTATGCTCCTTTGATCACTGTCCTCTTGGATCCTTCGAATGGATTCAATGATCCATTACGATTCTCTGTATCATTTTCTCCCTCTGTGTGTTCTGTAGAACTCTGCCTACAACCCCTGTTACAGAACCTACGAATTCATATACAATTCAACACTCGAAACACGCATTCCAACTCGAAATTGAGTTGATTGTATTAATAAATATCAACAATGGTTACAGAATGAGACCTCTGTCTCTCACAGGCCTATTCTTCAATATCAGTGGCCTCCTCTTTGACTCTGCCCGTAGGCTTACATATATGCCAGTGAGTTCTGTTGAACTCATCCTGGTTCAAATCCTAAATCCTCTGAATTGACTCCTAAATCCTTTGTCCACTTCTACTTCAATTAATTCCTAAAATCTCTCTCTCATTCCTCAAATCCTGAAACTTCTTTAAAATTCCTAATTGAGCTCTATATCTTGTCATTTATTCACCACTCATGTTCTCCTTCAATTCGAGAGCATTTACAACTTCCTCTCATTATCTAATTAAATCACTTAAAGGTCTAATATTACATTAACATGAAAGTTAGGAAACTATCTTCTCTAAAGATACATGACCCCCTATGTCTACTTAATTACAATGATTTTCTCTTGGGTTGAATGCTCCTGCATCAATAATCAAGGAAACAAATGAAATCCACTGGAGGTCTAAGTGGAATAGGAAGGTGGCCACCAATATCCACCTAGATCAACAGGACCATTTCCTAATCCGTTGTCACAATACTTGACACAAGGAATGTTGGTCCTTAGGACCATTCTTATACCAAATCAATGTACTTGACTTACCATTTTTAGTCCTTGTCACAGTACGTCTCGAGAATGTCGATCCATGATGTTTATTCTATCTACCATTCTCCCTATCATTGTTCATGTACTAGACTTACAGTTGTTATTCTGGCCATAGTACATGATACATGGAGAACAAGGTGTCCATCCTCATTCCTCAATTTGGGAGGAGATATCCACAAGCCCAAGCTTGTTTGAAAAATACTCATGCTTTCCCTTAGGAAGGCACTTCGTCAAAACATCGGCTACCTGTTCACCAATGGAGATGTAGAGTACTTATCTTTTGAGAAAATAATTAGCTCCCTCTTAATCTTGTACTTCTTGTAATTATCACCATCCTTGTCCTCATATCATCATGATGTCATTTTTGTCATTCAAGAGCTAGGGCTTCTTCTCTCAACGGAAACGATTAGTCCTAGGGTTTTGTTCCTAGGGTTTTTTTAGTTAATACTTTTTCTAGGGTTTACAAACCCTAGATGCTTTAAGATAAAAAAAAAAATTCAAAAACCGCCATATTCCATATTTGCAAGTTCTACAAACATACTAATGTGTTAGCTACAAACCCTAGAATTGTCATTGACATACCTTCTATTCATGAGATGGAGCTCATTAATGTTTCAATCACTGAATGTCTAGCCTACAAAACCTTAATCTTCATGTACAAGTAACGAAGTAGTATCTACTATATCAATTATGTCTTTTTCCACAAGAGAGAGAGGACATGATCTAGAAGACTCTTTTTTATTAATTAGAAGTCATTGGTTCCAAGAGATATTTGAAATAATTTTATACTGGATTTCTATTATCCTATATATAAGAACAAAAATTATACGTACCTATTAAATTGCAGAGTGTGAGGAGTTATGTTTTAACCTTACATGTCCTCCTTTTCTTCCTTCGAATATGGTGTCAAATCTCAATTTCTTCAAGCTCCTCCAAAAATATGTAAATCATCTCTTTTCAATGTAGAATTTCATATTGTACCTATAGAGACAAACTTTATCCTTTTTAGAGAAGAAGATGGATTCCATAGATTTGGATCATGCCACAAGTATTTATCATGCCTAATCCTTGGTTCACGTATCTTGGATTTAGTTATGATCATAGAGCTCGTATTTATATTTACCATAGAGATCTTGCTCAAACTTATGCTTAGAACCTTTGAATCTTTCCTCAAACTTTTTCTAGAGATGATGACCTATTTCATTATTTGCAATGGGAATGTAGCTTGGACTTCTTTTCCTTTCTCATATGTTCGGAACTTGAACCACAAAGAGAAGCAACTTGGACTATCTCAAATTAATGGACTTTACCACAACCCATAAATACAATAGGTTATAATTTGATCATAGAGGCACAAATCTTTCTCCATTGGAAAATTATGGCTATGCCATAAGTACTCGGATTTGATCATTCTTCTTAGGCTTGGACATTTGTTTCAAAGGGAGACTTGGTCATGCCATTGTACATTAAATTGAAAACCTCCATACAATGTTAATTCAGACCATATTACAGAGAAGTTGAGTTAGATTGAAACTTTCCAAAGGTATGATTTGATCAATACTATCATAGAGAGAGTTTGGATGCCTCACAATGATGAGTTTAACTTTCACTTTCTTCTCATACCACAAGGAATTTAGATCGTACAACTTGGATGCAGTTCTTTTTAGGAATTCCCTTCAACTCCTTCAAACTAGCTTAATAGTATTATGGAAACTAATTTATGCAAAATTTCTTCTTCAATTCTATTCACAAATAGATATGAGAAAATATTTATTGTATGTCTTCAAAAAAAACTTTGCCTTTGAAATCCAGGTCCTTCCAGTGATGGTATATTTCCAGGACTTCACATAGAATGAACTTCAAGAGCTTCGCATTTCCTAGATATAGAACTAGGATATTGTGACATAGAATATACCACCAATCACATAGTATAAGATCCCACAAACTTCATATTAGCCTCAAGACTCTGATACAATATTCAAATGCTTCCACAGTGAGAATAGCTTATGAACTTTGTGTGAATCATAGGTGACTTATGCTCCACAGTACATTGTCTTAGTCACAGAAATCTAAGGCACTCGTTCTTGAAAGAAATGATAGAACGAGGTATAAATGATAATTGAGATACTTCATATTTCGGTTATCCTTTTGAAAGTGAGAGAGAGCTTCTACAATGATGTCTTCAAGAGAGTGATCTTAAAGCTTTCTTCCTTCACCTTAGCTCTGAAACCATGTTGAGAAACCAACTGTAGTGAAGTCTAACACCTAATTTGTCTTCTTGATAATTACTTGTGAATGTCAGATATTTTTGTATTACTTATTATGTCTTCTTCTTCAAGAAAATATACAAATTTTCAATATTTCAGGAAAATATAGAGATCACAAAGAGACAAGAGATACCAAAATTAGGCTGCTAGCTAGGGAAAAACACAAAAATCCTTCTCTTATAGAATCAGATCAAAATGAGATATATCTAAGACCAAGACCAAGACCAAATTTTCACCAAGATACCAAGTCCAACCCTCCTCCAAGTCACCTCTAAGAGTCAAAGTCCCTATTGGTCAAACCTGCTCCAATCTAGTCAAACTTTTGAAATTTTTGGTCCTGCAACAGGGGGGGGATTCAGCCCGCAGTAGCTTCGGCCTCTTCACACGTGTGAGTTAAAGTAAGTATGAAATTTAGTCAACAAAGATTATTCTTCTACACTTTGACTTCATCCCTTTTCTTCTTTGTTAGGTGTAGAAGATATTATGTGATGATGATGAATGAATATCCTCGAAGTAGGTCGATATGTCTTTTATAAATAGCTATCCAGGAGGGTCAAATTAATGTAACTCTAGAGGGCTAGGTCGACTTGACCAAGGAGGGCAAACTTGGTCATCTTATGGACGAATAACTCAACATAAAATTGAAATTCCTTTTTCTTACAAATGTCCAAATTTGACATGACTCAAATAAATTTTCTTTTTACTCATAATAAATTCATTTTGACTCTTTCTCACTCTCTAAGCATAAAGAATATGCTTTGACAAAATTATAACAAATATAGATGATAAATTTACATTATGAAGACCGATTTTAGTTACAACTTCAACAACACTGATAATATCCCTATCAATAGTCATATAAGGGTCTTGTAACATCTAGATATATTCTGAGACATGGTAACATGGTCTTATTCCCCTTAGCATTTGTAAGGGTTATTAACTAACATAGCCTATGAGGGTATTATGATATATGTGAAACTACCCCATGCATGAAGTTCATATGAGCCATAGAAATTTAGTAAAACTAAATATAAAACAAGTTGCTGGAAGCAATATAAATTGAATTAATGAAGTAGCATGAGTTGGTGAAGTCCCTTTTAGTTAATATTGGTCTTTATAGTTTCCAATTCTCGTAAATGTCGATTCTTATAGATGTATTTCTTAGATAAATTTGATATAGTCTGTGATATGTGTACTATAAAATTTGTTGTAGTC
Organism: Pinus tabuliformis; assembly: GCA_031772625.1. Classification (NCBI taxonomy): domain Eukaryota; kingdom Viridiplantae; phylum Streptophyta; class Pinopsida; order Pinales; family Pinaceae; genus Pinus; species Pinus tabuliformis. The sequence continues at coordinate 442,135,659 of CM062811.1, forward strand.
ACCTTCATGTATACATTATATTAATCTTTTTTTGTGTAAAGTCCAAGGTTTATGTCTAGTTACAGAATAATATATATAGCTTGGATACAATTGAACCATGAGCAGCACAACTTGGACAAAGCTACATGGTAGACATTGTAGAGGAAGTTAGGTAATGATAAACACTTAAACAAAGTTGAGACATGAAAAATAACTTAGACAAAGTTAGGTCCTAATAACAACTTGGACAAAGCTAGAACATGGCAAACAATGTAGAGAAAATTGGGACATGGTAGGCATTGTAGAGAAAGTTGGGACATCATAATGTTGATAGAAAAATTGGACAAAGATGTGACCCAACATACAACTCAAACAAAATTGGGACTTGATAGACAACTTAAGTAGATGTCATACACTAGGATATAGACGATGGAGACATGTGTTGGGACATGGACAATTGAGACGAATGCTAATAGGTGCACAGTTAGACAAGCATTGGAATTTGGAACATGGACAATTGAAACAAATGTTGGGACATGGATAGTTGACACAAGGGCTAGAAAATGAACAACTAAGACAAAGATGAGACGTGATGGGAAATTGGCATAGATGGATATGATATGACGTAGGCCTTATTGTGAGTTTAATTAGTTTTTTTAGGCATCATATGGTGATGGCACTATGGTGCATAAATGTATTTTAAAATGAATAGTTTATAATGAAAAATGTCCAAAATGGTTGCAAGGAGTACAAGAAAACTATGATTCCATGAAAGGGGAAGAGGAAAATGGGACTCATGAGGACATTTTTTCTTGACATGCTATAAACTTATTGTCACCTTATCTTATGTGTTAAGATACTACTCTAGAGGTTTTTATAAAAGATATACAATCTTGAAAGCCCAAAAGGTATATAACATGTATTTTGAGATTAAAATTTATTACTCTTCCTCAATCAAATGTTTTTTTTCCATTACTTTAGTTTTACATTTGAAAATTGTGCATTGATGTAAGGTTAGGTATGCTAAAAAGGATCTATGGTTATAGTGAGTAGTGGGTTGGAGAAAGATAGTAGCATTTATACACGTGTATATGTTTGACATTGGACTCTATCTAAGCTAGTGTCTACATTCCAAATCCCCCAAATGCAATTCGATGACTTGGACTTTTCTTCCTTATGGTAGAGGACTTATTAGATGGATTTTAGGAGGCATTGTGTAGCAAAGTAATTAATGCCTAAGGTTATGTTTATTTTTCTACAATAAACACAGTATAAACCAATTTTCTAATCTGATAATTGCTTCTAATGATATTCAATTAATTTATTTGTTGTCACATATATCACTAAGCAATTATACATAGAAAATCTCAACAGTAATATAATGAAAACAATAGAAAAATAAAATCATAAGGAGATAACAAATTTTCCTTAAGAAACCCAAACTTGGGAGAAAACCCAATAACTATTCTTCGAGGAGAATTTTTTTAGTAATTTTTACAATAAAATGTCTAGAAATTTGTGCCAAAAAAAAACAAAGTTCAAAATTTATCCATTTCCTCATTTTTTTTGCTTCCATGAGTGTCTTTAATATAAGAGATATTATCACCTTATTTTCTTTTTTGGGCAATATTGATAAAATTGTATTCGGATGGTCATATCAATCTATTTTCTCCATTACCTAAAATAGAAAAGGTCTGGAGTTGGTGGTATGTCAATAGAGGAGAGTTAATCCCTTCCCTACTGTGGATAGTTAAGGACGATGAAATCAACTGCGACGTGAGAAAAATGAAGTGTCACATCATGTGTATATATACAAGTCAAATGGGTGTATTTACCCTGTTAGTGTCAGTATTTGCATACTACCATCAGTGATAAAAAAAATCCTCTTTTCATATCATATTAGGGTCCCATTCTGAAATTTTTGTCATTCCACTAAGTCGTCATGCAAAAATTTGGTCACTGAAGGTTGAATTAGGGTTTCCTTTACTCCTTTTAGAAATTTACCCCTTGTTGGCTCATTTCAACCTTGTTGCGTATCCATTGTCCGTAAAGTTAATGACATCATGCCATCACATCAGTCATGTCATCTTGAAATTCAGTCCTTCAATGTCTCATAAGGTTTTTTAGGGTTTTTCAAGGTTTCATTAGGTCATTAAGGTTTCCAAGGTTCCAATAAAACTCCATTCCATTGCATAAGATCGGCAAGTAAAGGGTGATCAAATAACATCTCTTCACCATGTGAAGATGATTTGTAAAGAGAAATGTTTATTTCATCATGTAATTTTATGTTCACTATATGTAATAAGTATTGTTCCTAAGCTGCCAACTCAATCTCTAGATGCCAGCTTCATTAAAGAAAAGTCAAATTCAAAGAGTTTTCAAAGACCATCAAAAGATCAATTCGTCAAAGTAAATAGTCAAGTGAAAGGGTAATGTTTCAAAAAGTTAAGTGAATGCCAAAGGGAGTTGTCTTTTCCCAAGGGTGTCCAAATCATCATTTTCCACAAGCACTAAACCCTAATTTCCTCTCCCATTGAGCTAGGGTTGGCTATGGAATCAAAGACATCTTAGCAGAGGAGGCCTAAGGGAGGTCATTTCAGAAAATATGAGGCCATTCCAACTCATAAACATCATGCCTCCATCATTTTTCAAGAAGTCATTCCAAGGGACAAATCATTTGCCACACATAGGGCCAGTTTTGCTTCCAAGTATGTTTCCAACCAAACAGAGATGAATTTTACAAAAGTGAGAGATTTTTTTATCCATAATAGTCCAAGGATGAAAAAAAATCATTTTTTACACAGGTGTTATGGTTTTGGAGAAATGTCAAAAATACAGTTGCTACAAGAGAGTTGCTGCACTTCTGGAGTGACCTTGGGAAAATAAATTTTTCTCCTAGATGGAGTGTCCAAATGACTTGCTTGATGAGTCAAATGATAACTAGGCAGAAATATATTTCTAATGAGCTATCATGAGCTCAATTTGGAGTTGAGGAATACCTCCAAAAGTTTCTTTCAAGATCACACTTCATTTTTGCACCCTCATTCTACACTTTTTGACCAGTCTTGGGAGAATGAACTTTTGGAGGGTCAAATCAAGTCCATTTTGAAAAATAAAGGAATATTTGGAAACTAGACAAGATAATATTTCCAATGAGCTATCCTAGGCTCAAGTTTGACAAGTTTTGAGCAAAATTTTCAAGTTGTGAATTTCTGTGTTTTTTGAGGCATTTTCAGCACAGTGAAAAGGGTCAAACGCACAGCACCTAGGGTGTTGCACTCTTTTTGGGGCATATAAGGAGAAAAAGGTCAACATCATTGGATTGAGAGTGATGAAGACATGCATCCTGTGAATTTTCTAGGCATTTGGAGACAAACAGGGTAGTCAAAAAGGTCAAAAACCACCAAAAAAACCACCTTTCTGCCTCATTTCTGGCTTGGGCGTTGCGCATTTACCAGTCTTGGGAGATTGAGTTTTTGACAAGGCAAATGAGTTCCAATTTGAAAACTGAAGACATGTCTAGAAAGTATACTTGAAGGGCTTTTAAACAAGCAAATTTGGACACCGGGAAGGCACCCAAAAGCAGTCTTGTACTTAGAGGGCGTTTTTGACAAAGAAAGGGCGTGTTTGACAAAGAGAGGGCGTGTTTGATAGTCTTCTCCAATTTTTTGAGTTTCTCTCCTATTTTGATTTTCACCTTGGAAAATGATTATTTTATCTATGTAAATGATCAAATTGGATGTAATTATCATGTTTTTACTATTACCTAGGGTAAATGCATTAGGTAAATCAAGCAGTTGAGGTGTAATGAATCAGTTCATTTTTAGATAGGAATGAGTCACTTGGACCATCCTACAAGTTAGCTATCATTTCATATTTTTGTGTAATATCTTCCTCACCTCATGGATTCGACCCCTAAGGATGAGGGGAAGTGGATTTCATGTCTATTTAGTCCCTTTCTTCATTATAGAGAAGGGTTGGACTCAGTTGGATGTTTGGCTATTGATCAGAGACACTAGTGTACTCAGTATTTGGCAGAATTTAATGAATGAGTTGCAATTATTTTGATGGAATAGATGTGGTATGGAATTTTGATATAGTTTCTTCTTATGTTGCATATGTTTGAATGTTTTTTACTCCCATATTTGACTCCACTTCTATGATATGTTGACTTTCAAGTTGATAAACAAAATACATCTTACATGCTCTGTTTTGGGTAAATCTTCATAGTTTGTCCATTTTCTTCAATTTAGAAAGAATACATGATTGTCTTGCTCTTTCTAGTGCCTCACCGGCCTTATCCATCTCGCTTCATAACCTTAAAGTGTTTGAGTGCCTACCTACCTTGCTCCATCAGATGTCTGCAATCATACCCTTATTTGCCCTGACCTAGTCTCTTTGACCTAATTCTCTTCCAACAACCCCACCAAATCAAATCAAACAACCTCTGCACATCATACCTAGCCTAAAACCCTAATCCATCCAGCCCTCTTGGTTGTGATCCTTTGGAGAGAGCCCTCTCCGGCTTGGTAGGGCTAGCTACCAAGTCAAAAGATTAGTCTGTGGTTACCTCAGCTGGACTCTTCCTCAACCTTGGAGATCTGGAGGAGTGATAACATACCCCAAGAGATACACCCTTTCATGGTGGGGCCAACTTGTCCCTTTTGAGCCTACATGAAAGCCAAAATTAAAATTTATTTTATTTTAATTTCCATAAATCTTTTAGGGCGACTTAGGAGGCCTCTTGGTATGTGGAAATACCTCTCGATGCTACACAAAAATCAACACTCCCTCTTAGTGAGGGAGGTATTCTCCTTGGTTGCAATATATTATCCTTTAGTTGAAATGTCTCCTTCCTTACGAATGGTTTATGAGCTTGCCATGTTGATGCATGTCTATAGAAAACTCCTTCCTAGAGTGCGCAATGTAACTCCTCATATATCTTGGGTTGGCCAAATTCCTTTATGGCTCCTTAGGAAAATGTATCAATCTCCTATGGCCATGACCTAGCCAAGTCCTTTTGGCATCCAAGTTCTTCTAGCTTCGCAAGAGAGAATTTTCCTTTAGACCGTTCACCTTTCTAGTCAAATTCCTTAATGACCTAGCTAAGTCCTTTTGGCTTTAAAGGTGAATTAAATATATCTCCTTCGATCGGCATAGCTAAGTCCTTCTAGCTTCTAAGGAGAAGATCTATCCAATCCTATAATTTCCTTGGTACATTCACCTCTCATTGACTTAGCCAAATCCTTTTGGCTTCAGAGGTGAATATATCCTATAATTTTTTTGGGACATTCACCTTTCTAATCAAATTCCTTTATGACTTAGCCAAGTCCTTCTAGCTTTAAAGGTGAATGTATTCATCTCCTCTTGGTTAAAGTGCTTTATAACCCATCCAAAGTCCTCTATGGATTTGAGATATGGTCAGCCCAATCCTGCAAAGACCTCATCATCCCTTTCCAATGAGGGATACATTTGGCATCAAACTAAGCTTGTATTTTTCCATGATCTACTCATTTGTGGACGTGTACTAGAGGTCTACTACTATTCGCATCATGTCTCAGATGAAGTGATGCTAGGCATTTCCTTCTAGATTTTGAAGCCTCAATGCTTCATGACTTGTGATATTCTTGCAAAGACTCCTTCACCTCAGGAGACATATCTTAGACCACATTTAATACAACATAGATACCACATGCTTCGCCGCTATCCATTGTATATGCCTCAGCTCAACCATAAATTGGTTCAGGATGTTCATTTCAAAGCCAATATCTGGCCTTGTGTTAACCATGTATTTCTCAAATCTAATCAACTACTTGTACATCATGGAATTGACCATATCTAAATTTCCAATCCCGAGTAGTAGTGTATCTATCATAATCCTCCATTTCAATCTTTCAGTCCAAACTCCCTCTTACGCTAAAGAAATTTTTCTTGTGGTAGTCTTGACCACTCCCTCTATCATGGAATTAAATCCTTCTTCCATTATTATTCCCTTTGTCATGTCAGCAAGTCCTTCTACTCCTAGAGACCTTCAATCTCTAAGCATATAGTTTGACAATCTCAATCTAATGATATCTTCTTGGAAGGATGCTCCTTCTACTTTTCCTAAGTGTCAATTTCCTTGGAAGCTCTTCCTATTGTTGGACATGATCGCAAATGTTAATTTGTACAATTTCTTCCAAACAAGCTCAATAATATGACCATATGTTATGGGCGAAAAAAATTTCTCGTGGTCCACTCCCTCTTACTAGGAGAACCCTCTTGTCACAACTTTGCCTTGTACTTCCTGATGTTGCCACCTATGTAATGGCAGTCTTTGCAATAGACTTGATTATCCATGAACCTCACTCATGGGGTCATGGAAAATAAAATTCATAATGGAAGTAAGACAAAAATATTAAGGCCATAAAAAAATGAAAAGACAAGAGACTAACTAAACAAAATAATAATAATGAAGAGAGAAAAATATGAAGTACGTATCTCTTGGTTAAGAGGGAAAATGTAGAGTGTTGTAGGGAATTGTCAACTCCCTCTTCATTCTTGCCTCTTTGCTGAAATCACAATCAAGCTTGGAATGTTCAACTTTGACCTCAACATTAAATGCTAATGCACGCTACTTTCATTTCCTTTCTCTAGCATAAGAGCTAGGGTTTCTTCATCCTACTAATTCATCGAGCTATCTAGTCACACCAAGGGATCAACAACAAGTTGGCATCAATACCAAGTCATTCCATATGCTATCAAGGAGATGAACCAAATTTGCATCACACAAACTCCACTTTCATGTAGCACTCCAAGTCTTGCTTTATTTATTCCAAGATAGCTCTTCATCAATGTTGTTATACCTTCCCTTCAGACAGAACATCACCATGCAAACGAAATGCCCTAGTAGAGACGGCTGACATGGCCCAACCTAAAGCAGCTGCATCAACATGTTGGCCACTAAAAAGATGTTGTTCTCATTGGTCTCTTCTTTTTACCCGCAACTCAAGCCTCACTTGGACGCTTTTGCTGGAACCTCCACTTGCATTCTTCTGCATGCCTCTCCTTCACATTGTGATCCACTTGAATTTCTAACATAATATCACATTAGGAATATGGCCAACATGTACATAAAATGAAATTGTTTATGGAACTGAAAAGTTGTTAAGGAAGAAAAATTTATACATGCGCTACAAATCGAAACTTTTCTCCAGTTGTTCCTTTCAAGGAATACTCAACATTGCCTGCAGGTGTTGTTACCGTGAATTCAATTCCAGGGTGATCAGAGGACCAGAAGATGTCGTGGTCGATAATGACAAATTTACCAGAGACGTTATCTCCTTCGTATTCAACATTCTCATAGACGCACTCCTAGTCGTTCACTGAGAATGAAAGGCTCGCTATGTAATGTAATACATGCTACCTTGTCTTATCTAGAGTTTGTCTTAGCTGCATGCTACCTTCCAGTGCGCTTAACTATAATGACAGTGGTAAGTGAAAGAATTATTATATATATCTTGGAACTTGGGAACCGTATTGGATACCCTTGTGGGAAAATCCACTAAAATTGGTATAGAGAAAATCCATTAAAATCTCTGTGGGAAGCATACTAGGTGCGGATTTCTCGTTGGCTCCCTACAATCAATGCTTGCAAATCTTACACACGTCTCCCTCTTCGAATTTGTGATAATGCCCACAGATTGCACAAGGATTCGTACTTCTACATGGCTTCCTAACACAGTAATCAATCTCTAGCTCTCCAAATATGTGCAAAATCGAATTAGGGTTGCGGCCCAACTTAATGGCTCTTCCTGCATTTCGAACTCATGACGATGGATTTTTGTTTCCAAATGAACCTTCATGTCGCTTCATGCAAGAAAGAGAAAGCTTCGGAAATTCTTTGGTTCTAATACCATGTTGATTTTTCTGTAACGTCACTTCATCTAAGAAAGAGAAAGCTTCACAAATTCTTTGGCTCTAATATCATGTTGATTTTTCTATAGTAAACCCACGTGATCTCTAGATTTCTAGTAATTTTCTGTATTGCAACCATGTTGATTTTTGTATAATAAACACAATAGAAACCAATTTACTAATCTGATAATTACTTCTAACGATCTTCAATTAATTTATCTTGTGCTACATATATCATTAAACAATTATACACAAAAAATATCAACAGTAATACTAACGTAGTAGAAATAAATAAGATCATAAAAGGGAAACAAATTTTCCCTAGGAAACCCAACTTGGGAGAAATCCCACCAACTTTTCTTCTAGGAATAAAATGTCAAGAAATTTGTGCCAAAAAAAACAAGTCCAAACTTTAGCCATTTCCTCATTTTTATCCTCCCATGAGTGTCTTCTATATAAGAGATATGATGAGTGAGTGAGACAAAGCGTCACATCATGTGCATATATACAAGTAGAATGGGTGAATTTACCCCAAGCGATACACCCTTTCATGGTAAGGTCGACTTGTCCCTTTTGAACCTACATGAAACTAGAAAATAAAATTCATTTTATTTTAATTTCCATGAATTTTCTAGGTTAACTTATGAGGCCTCTTGGCATGCGGTAATACCTGTTGATGCTACACAAAAATCAACAGTGTTGTTGACAGAAAAAAATCAACAATGTTGTGATTTGTTGAGACGAATAGGTCCATGGTGTGAAAAATCAATAAAAATATCACTTATCAGAAAACCAATCACAAAATGGACACAAATATTTTTGGACAAAACGTCCCTAAAAAAACCTTGAAAATAAAACCAATTCTAACAATCTGATAGTTTTATTAAATCTTCAGCAAATTCTGCAATTGATGAATATTACAATACTACTTGCCAAACCCCAGCGAAACTCCAACAAAATATTTCTTCACCTCCACAAGTCCATTTGACCATTGGAAGGCTCACGACTTCCCTTTGCAACCTGACACAACCTCTCCTAGTAAACACAACCTATAGGGCCTCACACGTGTGGTTGCTCTGGCTCTCTGATGCTCACGACCTCGATAGAATTAACCTCTCGGCTACGATGGCAACTCGTACGACCCTCTTGGAAATTTGTACGACCTCCTCCTAGAAACCTCAGTCTCCACAAGGAATCTTGACCTCTCTTAGAGAAAAATTAACCTCCACTGGAACCCTCATGGCCTCAACAAATTGGCCTCTGTATCTGTAGAAAAATGGTGGGATAATTCCTCCGAAGAATCTCAAAAATTGGAAGAATATTGATGAAATAAAACCCTAGAAATATTCATTGCTTCAATTGTTGTTGAAACCCTCATTGGTGCCAATCCTCACACAATGATCATTATGATCTCCAAAGATGCCCATCAATTTCCTTTATACTCTCTTATTGAGAAACCATCGGCCAAGATCTAGATATGAATTGATCTAATCGATGGCTAAGATCACTTAGAAACTTTACTAGCAATCTCTAGAGGAAAATCGACTATCTCTCAATTATTACTAATTAATTAATCTATTTCCATGATTTAAAAATTAGGAAAATAATTAAAACTAATCAATTAATTTAATTCAGAAATTTATATTCAAAAGAATATCTTGGGCTTGGAAATATTTTCCGCTCTTATGTATCTAGCGTCACTGACACCACTTGAGGCTAGAACACATCTGAGATACATCAACCAACAATCCCTCTTAGGAAGGAAGGTGTTCTATGTTCAACACCATTGTGCTTTGTGCTCGTATATGGAACACCTATCACCTTGAGTAGTGCATGGCCCATTCCACTATGTTGCAACTCTCATGGACTACTACTACAAGCGATCAGTGAAAACTCATACTCTATCCATCTAGAAATCTCATTTGTGACTGTTTCTATCTACTTCTCACCCTTCTTGTCATCTTTCTTCTTGTGCAATCAATTGTTGCAGTAATGGCCAAACTCGTGACAGCCATAGCACTTGATCTTCGACATTTCCTTCTTTTCCTCAAAGTTTGACCCTTTACTAGCTCCCTTCTTTGTTTTTCCCTCGCTCACAAGAGCAACATTCTTGCTCTCATCCCCTTTCTGCTTATAACTACGGCTAGTACCATTGTTTCGTTTCTCAAGGCTCAATGGAAGCTCCTCCTATGTGAAGTTGTTCCACAAGTGTTCATAAGTAGGAAAATCAAATCTTCCCCAAACCACTTGCATGAAAACATCCACTACTTCTTAAACCCATTTAGGACTATTCTCACTAGCTCTTCATCGTCGGCCTTCTCTCCAATGGCTACTAGCTCAAGATTTGGCTATCATGATGCAAGTGAGATAATTGAAAACATTTTCTCCCTTATTTTTTCTAGTGCTTTTGAGCTTCTCTCTTAGGATCATTTTCTGATTCATATTTTTATCTTGGAAAAGTTTGTTGATGACATCCCACATCTTCTTGGTTGTATCTTCTTTTGCTAAATGTGGAACTATGTGGTCCTTGACCCCATCTAGAATAATATGCATGGCCTTGGCATCATCTTTTCGGTACTCATGCAACATGATAGGATTTGTTGGTACAACAATATGTGTCGTAGCAAAGTCCTTCATCCCATCCTCTTCCAAAATAGGAAGGCACCAGATTCTCCAGATACCAAATTTCAATGCACCATCTAACCTATCTTTGTCCCTCAATCCCGTTGAATCCCTTGAGATAAAATAAAAATAATGTCTCTTCTACCAGATAACAAAAGTACCTGGAAAACCTCATGATTTCCCTCTACAAGTGATCTTTGTTACTATTGGACAGCTCGCACTTCCTTTATGAACTCGCACTATCCACTAGAACTGCGCATTGGCTCTCCTAAAAACTTGCACTACCTCTGGGAAATCACTTTGGCGAATTTCTCTACCTCCGGCAACTAGAGAAACCCACTCACACTACCTCCAAAAAATTGATTTACCAACTAACAAACGAAAATGTGTCTTTGACAACACACACTCGTAAACTAGTGATTCGCACTAGTTAACTCAGCCTTCCTCTTGCAAAAAAATAACACTAGTAATATTCCTCCAAGTAATTCTAGAAATTGATCTAGGTATTAAACTCCTGGCTTCCTCTTCCAAACCCCTGCACTGATCTACTCTAGTAAACCTCGGCACTTAGGATTTGCTTTAATAACATGTGAAAAATCGATAAAGTTTTTCTTCATTGCAATCAACTAGTAATTATCCAATGTATTTAATTTGTGAAAAAATAATATATTGTAAATACGGAATAAAAAGTCAATTGCAATATTCAAAAAAAATTGCGAAAACTCTGATAGAAAACCAATCACAAAATGGACACAATATTTTTAGAGAAAAAAAAAACATCCCAAAAAAAAATCGTGAAGGGAAAACTAGTTCTTCACATATGAAAGTTTTATTAATCTTCAACAAATTATGCAATTGATGAATATTACAATATTTCTCACCAAATCACAACAAATTTCTAGAAAAATATCTCTTCACCCCCATAAGTCGATATAACCATTGGAAGGCTCACATCCTCCCTCTACAACCTGAAATGGCCTCAAACTGGAAAATACGGCTTGTACAGCCTCACATGTGCGACTCCTCTAGCTCTTTGATGCTCACAGCCTTGATGGAATTAGCATCTCAACTATGCTGGCAACTTGTATGGTTCTCCTAGAAATCTGTATTGCCTCCTTTTCAATCTCAACCTCTTCTGGAACCCTCACGGCCTTAATAACTCGACCTCCTTGTCTACAAAAAAATGCTAGGAGAATTCCATGAAAGAAAAACCCCGTAAATATTCACTACTTCAACTGTTATTGAAACACTCACTGGTGTTAATCCTCACACAATGATCATTATGATCTCCAAAGCTACCCATCAATTTCATTTATAATATCTCATTGGTAAAATTTCTCCAAGTAATTTTGGAAATAAATCTGGGTATTAAACCCTTGGCTTCCTCTTCCAAACCGCTACTTTAATCTACACCGATAAACCTCGGGGCTTCAGAGCTACTCTGATATCGTGTGAAAATTCGATAAAAATATTGCTTATTGCAATCAACTAGTAATTATCCAATGTATTTATTTCTGAGAAAAATTATTATACTTCAAATACTAAATAAAAACATCATTGCAATATTCACCAAAATAAATTGCAGAAACTTGGAAAAAAAACCAATCACAAAATGGAAACAAATATTTTTGGAGAAAATTTCCCTGGAAAAACCCCAAAGGGAAAACCAATTCTTTAGATCTAAAAGGTTTATTAATATTAAACAAATTATTCCATTGATGAATATTATAATATCGCGTAGTCTAACGAGGCGGAGGAGTTGCCCGGAAAGTTATGGAAATTCTGGTTATATTTAGAGAAAATCCGGCAAGGATTTTTGTAAATCCAAGTTATAGTTGTTAAATTTCAAAATTTTAGGTGTCCTAGACGTTTTTGATGGTACTGAATCCATTTCGACCATCAAAAACACGATTCAAACACTATTTCTAAAAGTTTTTTTGAAATTTTTTGCCTGGATTCCGGCCATTTTTGGCCGTCTGGGCAATTCCTCCGCCTCATTAGACGACGCCTTATAATATTGCTTTCCAAACCCCGGAAAAGTTCCAAAAAAATATTTCTTCACCTCCACAAGTCAATTTGACTACTGGAAGGCTCATGGCCTCCCTTTGCAACTTGACACAACCTCTCTTGAAAAATACAACCTATACAGCCTCAGACATGTGGCTCCTCTAGCTCTCTGATGCTAATGGTCTGGACAGAATTAGCCTCTCGATTATGTTGGTGAATTGTATAGCCCTTTGGAAATTTGTATGGCCTCCTCCTAGAAACCTTGACCTCCACAAGGAATCTCGGCCTCTCTTAGAGAAAACTCGTGCTATCCTAGAACCTTCACAGCATCAACAACTCAGCGTCCCTACCTACAGAAAAACAGTGGGAGAATTCCTCCTTCAAATCTCAAAAATTGGAAGAATATTGATAAAAAAAAACCCTGGAAATATTCAAATCTTCAACTGCTATTGAAACCCTCACTTGTGTTAATCCTCATAGAATGATCACTATGATCTCCAAAGTTGTCCATCAATTTCCTTTATAACCTCTCTTTGAGAAATCAACGACTAAGATCTAGATCTAAATTGATCTAATTGATGGCTAAGATCACTTTGAAACTTTACTAGAAGCCTCTAGAGGAAATCAACCATGTCTCAATTATTACTAATTAATTTATTTATTTCCCTAAGTTAAAACTTAGGAACATAATTAAAATTGATCAATTATTTATTTAAGACATTTACATTCAAAAGAATAACTTGGGCTTGGAGATATTTTCCACTCTTGTGTTTCTAGCCTCGCTAGCACCACCTAAGGCTAGAACACATATTTGAGCTACATCAACCAACGCATGGTTGATTGTTGGTTGAGATCCCTAGAGGCCTTTGCTTTAATAGTATTAGTGGTACATGCCTAATTTTGGTCAAGTCTAATGCATCTTGTAATGGGTTGAGTTTGAGATAGAGGCTATAGGTCTCCTTTTCCTTAGTGGAAGCATATCTTAGCTTGGTGTTTGTCATCCATAGTGGAGGTCTATAGCTAGGTGGTGAAACACTCCTATGTGACTGATTTTTTGTAAAAAAAAATCTACTTATGTCCATTTTTATAACATTGCATTTAATTCTTGAATTCTATTGAACCAGGGGAATCTTTTGCATGTAATAATCTATTAACCAACATCTAAATGATTGTAAACATAAGCTTTGATGGAAGACATGGCTAAATTTAATAACTTTTATGTAATAGGTGTAGAATTCCATTCCTATTATGCATTTTGTTGAATGTTGACCATATTTTATTGAAAGGAGATTTTTGTTAATGCATAACATTTGTAAATTTGCATGTAGCCTATATTAGATATCCCAAAATAAAAGTAGCCAACATTCATAGTTCTGATATGAATCAATCAAGGAAGGAAATTTTGAATTATTGGGGTGGGTACATGTTTGTTAGCATAAAGGGTATGGCAAGTTATGCACATGGACCTAGTGGATATATGTGCCTTCTATATATGTTTTTTAGGTGAGAGGAAAGGGGACATGAAGAATGCTTCAATCAAGGAAATTATCATGTAATGACAAAACCAATACAATAATTGTAAATGAAAATTGAGTTTAAACTAATGAACATTAGTGTGATATTCTCAAACATTATTTTATAAACCATACCACTATTAGGGAAATAAAAAGCTCTATTTAAATCCAATTTATTATTGAATCTTACTTACTATATTGAAAAAAATTAGCATAAGGCTCTACCACAATCATGATTTGTGAGCGAACATTTTCTTTCGATGATATAATGTTTGAAACTACTCATATACAAAGTCGATATGCTAAAATGAGTGTATGTGGCATGTTAGTCATCTATCAATGTTTAATTTCCCTAAAGGTATGACTAAGCCAATTAGGGCCATATGCAAGTTCTAAGATATTTTGATGGAAGTATACCCCCCTTAATATGGCAACTTATTCTGAAGAGTTTTTATTTAGTGGCTCACCCCCCCATTCCCCCATGCAAGCAAGTCACTTGTCGTGTTCGACCTCTTATGATTAGTTTTGGTGCTTCTTTTAATGTTGAAAAGGGACATAGGATGTTTAACAAGAGAAATATTAAGACATAAACAAACCTCAAACATGCAAACATAAGACCATATTTACCCTGGGAAAACCACAACTCTAGGAAAAAACCCATCTAATGGAATTCCATTAGTCCCGCCAAAACCCAGCCAAGACGACCAAGTGAGCCTTCACTGCTCACATCCCCTGACCCATTACAATAGAGTTCCTCCTAGCCTTTTAAAGGCTCCATTACATGTAATCTATTGGCACAAAACCATGGGCCAAAAACCACTACTCATGACCCAGTTAGCTTTGACTCTTTCCCTGAGTCAATTTTACCGAACAATCCCCCCTTAAACCTCAACTTGGGGTTTCCCTTGACCAAATCTTGCCAAACCAACCAAGTGAGTCAGCACCACTCACTCTAGAATTTACTCCCCTTAAATTTTATGCCCAAGGTATTTTTTAACCTAGCATGCCCCATATCACCTAGGTCTAACACCAGACTTTACCGGAAATTTCCTAAGGGTATGCATGCCTCACCATGTCTTACAATGATATGCCCATTTACATCCAATTAAAATATTTAAACTCCATTATCATATTTTTTGTCTCTCCTACTCTTCCCCATTCATGCACTCTATCTCTAGGGAATTGTAGTTAGAGAGTTGGTGCCCCAATGATCAGTCTAGAGCCACAAACCCATCAAAGTCCACCCCACCATCATGGTCCTCCGTGAAGCTACAAATCATTAGTTCTAGATCGAGTAGCAATCAAGCCTCTCTAGCAAATACACAACCTCATTGGCAGAGATCTTCCTATCATTATTACTGTCAAAGGTGTTAAATATTCTACTCAACCTCACACCATTCAGCCTTTGGTTTCGCATCATGAAGATTCTCCCCAGCCTTAACAATGCTACCAATTAGCGAGGAAGCCCTTAATGGTCATGGTGAGCCTATGATCATTTCCAAAAATCTATCACAATAGGGACACCAGATCTCATTTCTAAAGACCATGGGAGCAATCATTTGTTAAATCTGTCTATACACCTGAGGTTATCATTGCGATGGCCCACATTGGTCCTATGACGTTGCACTTAGTGTCCCTAGACCTCAAACTGCCACTATTTACGAATTATTGTAGATAACATTGATGCTATAATGATTATGCCAATAGCATATGCCCCTGTTATAGACATATTTGGGCACATCAACCCCAAACTTATATGTCGATGTATTAGGGTTCATCAACCCCTAAAAGAGTTGTTTCATAACCTAAAGGAACATAGTCATCTGAATACATCATTCCCCAAAAGTTCCATCTGAGAAACCATCCAGAAATTTCCTAAATTGAACCATACTGACTGCTCCACTGCCAAAGTGTGATGCATACTGAGTGGTACACTACCAGGGTATGATGCATACTATTCAGGCCTTCTATAGGGTGCGATGGGCGAGGATGGACTAATGTCCGGGATATTTGTCAGTTGATTGCTCATGGAATCTTCCAGAACTTTCTCCTATGCCACTTGCCTCTCTAAATTCGTCCAAGGATGAATAAGGGATCTAAGAAAATCTCCAATCCCTTCTCTTGTGGAACCCATTGTAACAAGTAGAATGACACTAATCAAACCCCATGGATGACTCACACCCTTGCAAACATCTATAAAAGAATCCCTCATCCAAGAGATCTGGAGGTTGGAATATGGTGAATAGTAAGGAAGTGTTGATAGTTTTGCAATTGAGGAGAGAGCATTGTATTCTTGTTGGTGTGATCTTGCTATTTTCATGAGGTGAAGAAGGATTGAAGCTGGGAGGATGATGCTGGATCAGACAACTGGGTTGTAATTTCTCCTTTCTATTAATAAAGCTCTTCAAGTTTTCTTCCATATGATTGTGGAATTGTGAATGTTATCATTTGTGAATGCTATCATTTGTTCATTATATATCTGATTCTGTAATGTTTATGTTGTAATAGATCACGATGCTTTGACAGTTCTTTGTTGTTGTACTTGTGCAGGTACTCTCCAAGCGTGTTAAGTATGGGAAGGAGTTACATGATCTACCAAAGGAGAGACAGATCAAGCAAGGGATTAAGCAGAAGTTCCAAGTTGGTCCTATTATCTTTCTCTTATCTATTACACATAGAAAAAATCATTGAATTACTTTAAACTGTTGTTTCTAGGGTAGTTGCCAAACCTAGAGGGCTAGCATTCTTTAGGAATACTAGTTTTCCCATAAACAAATTGGAGACTCCACTGGGGAATGAACAGATGTTTGTTTGTTGTTGTTGTTTGTTCTATGTTCAATTTGATAAACTATAGACAAAGTCTGAAGTTAGCCAGGAAGCCTTCGAACTGCTCTTGCTCTGCAATTGCATAGTAGATGAATGTTGCTTCAGTCGATCGCTGGTTTACTTTATGAATTAAACATTTGACTTGCAAGCACATCTAGATGCCCTTTTGGTATCTCAGTAACCTCTCAAGACATTCCATCATACTTTGCTCATCATTTTTCATCAAAACCCACCTTAACTCGTTGAAAACAGCTCCATAGTTGAGCCAAAACCCATTTCAGTTGCACTCCCTGGACCATCGCAATGTCTTCCACTGTGACTCAGTATGCATCGCACCTCCTGAGTGCAGTAAGTGCGATGCATCTCAGTTTCTGTGAAGCCTAGGTGCGATGATTGACTGAATTCTTTTTCCATCTAGAAATTTAGAGTTTTTGAGCTGTTTTCAATTTTGTTTGGTTGTTTTGCTGCAAATGAACAGTGCCTCTTTACTGAAGCTTACTTGAATCACTTAGATCAGCCTCAATTAGATTAGGATTAGTGAATGTTTTTTTGTATTTGTTCATCATTTACAATCCTTTGTCGAAAAGTTGTTTTAGTCGATTTGTCGCTTTGATACAAAAATGTCGTAATTGTCATTTTTTGTCGAAAAGAGAAGTGTCGTAAATTCTTCCTTCCCTTGATAATCGATTGAACTTTTCTTGATGCATTTGATTTGATTTGTTTACATTCGAAGTGTCGAAAGCATTTTTGTTCAAAATTGAAAGTGTCATTTTTTAGTCTTCCTTTCTCTTTTGAAGAAGAAATTGTCAAAAATGTCATTTTGAGTGAAATATTTCAGATCTTTGCTGCATTTAGTTTTCATTTTGGCATTTTTCACATTAAGGAAAACGAAAACAAATACATGCATTTGCATTTAGCATTTTTTTATTTGTGTGCAAAAAGATGATTTAGGGGAATGCACTAGTGTGTGCTCTTTGCTCTTTGCTTAAAAGCACTGTTATCTTCTTTCCCTAGTAGCTAGGATTTTCATTGCTCAAATAAACAAAGATTGTTTATCATTGTAGATTGCATCTTAGGAATTTCAGATCATCATCACGCGGTGAACCATTGAAAGGCAAACTCTAAACAAGATCAACTTTAAAATGAATTTCAATGAACCTAACAACGCTTTGGAACTTAACGCAACATATCTAGAGGTCTAGGCTAGTGACGTGTTCCGGCGTCGTTAAAACTAGTGGCTATCATTTTCATTGAAGGTTGGGTGATTCCTCCTCCTTGATATGACAAGTGCTAGCACAGACTTGTGCTCCCCATACCGTCACGTATATATTGGGAGACCACAATAGGCTTAAATCCTTTATCCATAAGAAGTTGAGTCTGTCGCCTTATTGATCGCAATGCACTGAACACAGCATTCGGGAAGATTGACTGCCGTACATAAGTCCTTGGTAATTTCTTTTTAATTTATCACCAAGGTGTATATTGCAGTTTTGCGATTGGTTTGGTAATCCCTCTGTCTAGATTTTCCAAAGTAGTCACTTTCGTTCCTTTTCAACTCTTTAAAAGAAAAGGTCCATCTAAGCACTTGTCCTTTCAGGCTCATTAAAAATCAAAGGAGACTAGAGTCATCTTTAGCTTTTTCTCGACTCTTAAAAACTGAAAAAGCAAAGTTGTGTCCAAAGTGTCGTTAAAATTAATTGACTACGAATAACATCCCTATTCCTTAGTTGATCTTAGGTTGATACATATGGCAACAAATTCGGAGTCCACTGATCAAGGAATCCCTTTTGAGGGGAATCCTAGTCCTTTTCCTTCTTTTGGAAATATTGGTGCTCCTTATATGGCTACATTATCACTTCCAGGATTTACCATTGGCCTGCTAGTATGGCTGTTTTCAACCTCTTTGGTTCAAAATGTCATGATTTCTCCATAATCAAGTACACCTTCAACTAGACAAAATCAACCCCCAGTTGATTCTGAAGTTGACCCTTTTCCTTCTTCCTCGTTTGTTTCTTCCTCCCCTTCTTCCTCTTCGCTTGGTGAAAGCATTGATACTAGTAGCCAGGTGGCTAAGAAGAAGAAGAAGCCAGTTCAACAAGGGGGAAACCAAGCAACCATTGCTCTGAATGCAACATCTGATGAAAATCCATCCATTAAGCCTCACAAAATCAAATATCCATGCATAATTTGTGCGAAAGACCATTTTCATCGAAATTGTCCCTACTTTCCTCAAATCTTGAAAGAATTGTCTTCCCGTTCACACCATCCCGTGTCATCAACCTTTGGAGATCATGTTGGTAACACATCATCAACTAGTGATAGTAAAGTTCATGGACAGAAGGGAAAATTCAAGCTTCCATGTAGGTTATGTGAAAGGAACCAACCATTTCACCTTTGTCCCTTTTTGGATGAAGCCAAAAGAGTGTTGGATAACCGTCCTGCTTCACCGCAGCAACTTCCATCTAGTTACAGGAAACTCTCCCTAAATCCTTCACTAGTTGATGAACCAACTGACCAAAATCAACCGTCGGTCCAAACCACTCTCTCTGAAAGTGAATCCTATGAGTCTATACCCAACCAAAATCAACAGGTCAAGGTAACAGTTGACCCGATTTCACCTTCAGCTAATCGTACCTTTCCTGAAGAAAGTGAAAATGATACCGTTCAAATTCTTTTTTTTACTTCAGAGTCTAATGAGCTTGAGGGCAATCCACCTGTTCCATCAAGACAGGAGGAAAATCCTCCAGTTCTCGTAACTCAAGGGGTTAATTCTATCATTTCTACGGTACCCTCTCCAAGTAGTCTAGTCACTTCCTTTGATTGGAATCAACTGGCGGGATCCCACCTTCCTTCTTATGTGCCTTTACAGATCATAGTACAAGTTTGTAAAATGATTGTATCCGGCACTATTATAGATGAAGGTGCATCAGTGAGTATCCTTTCTTCAACTGCTTGGAAAGCGCTTGGATTGCCACCACTTGTGCCTATTACACAGAATTTGTTGGGCTTTAACAGAGGAACCAGTCGACTGTTATGGATCCTTCCTAAGTTACCTATTACTTTGGGAGGAAAGACCATTTCTCTGAACTTGATGGTAGTCCTAGGACCTTTAGACTACAATTTACTTCTTGGGCGTGACTATGTTTATAACATGGAAGCTATTGTTTCAACACTTTTCCGAGTGATGTGTTTCCCGCATGAAGGCAAGATTGTCACCGTTGACCAGCTTTCATTCCCCGGTCCAAATATAGCTCCAAGTCAATCATCATCCCTAAATGGTCCATTTATATCAACGGTATCATCCTCACCACGGGTTAATTATGTGGCAACCAGTTCCATACCTACATCAACTGATGATCAATTCAGTGATGTTGTACACCATGTACTAGGGGCATTGGAACCAGATTTCTCCTTCATGACCTCTTACGAGTTGTGATCGGGGAGCTCGAGGATAGTTCCTTGTCTTGTGTCAACCTCGTTAAAAAATGAAACCAAGGAGTATGAGGATAGTTCTTTTACTGTGTCAACCTCATTAAAAAATGAAACAGCTCTTACGAGCATAATTCCTTGTCTTGTGTCAAGCTCGTTAAAAAATGAAACAAGGAATCTAATGTGCTAAACAGTGAATTGAACATCTTTGACCACCAAGCAAACTTTTTGTCTTCTTTTCGAGCTTTGATTCAGAAATGAAAAGAAAACTACAGAGTCCTCTTTAAACCCTTTTCAGACTCGTTAAATATGAAAATATTGTCGAGCACTTGTCTTTTCTAGCTCAGTAAAGTATTGAAAATGTCATCCCTCCTGTATTATTTTATCCTTTTTCGGACATGAGGGATTACTTTACGAAAAAGAACTTATGGAGTTTTCTTTTCGTCCCTTTTCAAACTATTTAAACATGGAAATGACCGAGTTATCCTTGTCATTAAACTCGTTAAAATAATAGCGACAAACTTGTCCATCTAGACGAGACTGAGTTTCATTGTCGCTAGACTCGTTAAAACATTAAATAACGACAGGTTTGCCCAAAGGGCGAATTATAGAACAAGCATATATTATCCTCCTCAAGCTTGACAAAAATAAAGAGGTACTGGTTAGTAATGGCTGGGGAAAAAGGGAAAAAACTTGAAGAATTTATGGTAGCAAGTCGCTCTTGAACATGACACTTTCACTTCATCTCCATTATTGAGTTGGGTTGGGTTATTCCGTTCACTGGTCATCATACCATTGGTCTTTCATACCTTCCACATTTTGGGGTTAACGCTACCAATTCATCTCAGTGTCGCCGACATGTTCAAGAGAAGTCATTCAGTTGAGAAATCACCATTCAATTAATGTCTCATACACTGCAATACCTCCAACCTTCATTTTTTATGACTGCCATTCCTGAACCTTGTGTCGTCAGTTCGTTTTTGACCTCCAGAAATCATTTTCTTCGTTTCATGTCGTAGATGTGGGATACATCAAGGCCCTCCTACGACGAGTCACTTCTTGTCGACACCAACTAATTATCCAAGAAGTTGACTTAGAAACAACCCTTTCAGTGCTTTGAAGCTTACATACATCAATGGCAAGTTTCTCACTTCTGGCGACAAGTTAACATCAATGGCCTTCGACCGAAATATTTTGCGTGGTGTTCAACATCAGAGCATATATTCACACCATGTGAATTGTATTGTAGTTCCTTGAGGGTCATTATCATTATCGGTGATTCCTTTCGCGTCTGTTAACAGCTCACATCATTGGCTGGTAATCAGGCGATGTCTTTCCATGTTCGACTTCAGAACATCTCTTCACATGGTTTGACTTGTACATCGAGCGAAGATTGAACAAGCTTGAAGACCCCGAGTCTAGTTTCATCCATCCCGGCTGCAATATATTCAGGGATATAAAAACATCAAATGTACAAAGGCTCTACACAGATGGTCATACTAATCATGGATGATGACTCTATATCTAAAGAATCACCAATCTGTATCTGCAGACAACTATCTGATCTATGTACATGAAATGAAATTTATAAAGCTAAGCATGGGAATGCCTCCCTCAGCTAGATCATGAAATTATATTACGATGATGTATTGTGTTGTAACTTATACAGGTCACCTTCCAGTTCGAAACTTCGGATCCTCATGATAAATCATTTCACCCGACATGAATATTTACGACCTCATGCTTTAGGGGGAAACTGTTATAGACATATTTGGGCACATCAACCCCAAACTTATATGTCGATGTATTAGGGCTCATCAACCCCTAAAAGAGTTTTTTCATACAATAGTCATCTGAATACATCATTCCCCAAAAGTTCCATCTGAGAAACCATCCAGAAATTGCCTAAATTGAACCATACTGACTGCTCCACTAGCAAAGTGCGATGCATACTGAGTGGTACACTGCCAGGGTGCGATGCATACTGTTCAGGCCTTCTATAGGGTACGATGGGCGAGGATGGATAAATGTCCGGGATATTTGTCAGTTGATTGTGGAATCTTCCAGAAATTTATCCTATGCCACTTGCCTCTCTGAATTCGCCCAAGGATGAATAAGGGATCTAAGAAAATCTCCAATCCCTTCTCTTGTGGAACCCATTGTAACAAGTAGAATGACACTAATCAAACCCCATGGATGACTCACACCCTTGCAAACATCTATAAAAGAATCCCTCATCCAAGAGATCTGGAGGCTGGAATATGGTGAATTGCAAGGAAGTGTTGATAGTTTTGTAATTGAGGAGAGAACATTGTATTCTTGTTGGTGTGATCTTGCTATTTTCATGAGGTGAAGAAGGATTGAAGCTGGGAGATGATGCTGGATCAGACTGCCGGGTTGTAATTCTCCTTTCTATTAATAAAGCTCTTCAAGTTTTCTTCCATATGATTGTGCAATTGTGAATGTTATCATTTGTGAATGCTATCATTTGTTCATTATATATCTGATTCTGTAATGTTTATGTTGTAATAGATCATGATTCTTTGACGGTTCTTTGTTGTTGTACTTGTGCAGGTACTCTCCAAGCGTGTTAAGTATAGGGAGGAGTTGCAGGATCTGCCAAAGGAGAGAGAGATCAAGCAAGGGATTAAGCAGAAATTCCAGGTTGGTCCTATTATCTTTCTCTTATCTATTACACATAGAAGAAATCATTGAATTGCTTTAAACTGTTGTTTCTAGGCTAGTTGCCAAACCTAGAGGGCTAGCATTCTTTAGGAATACTAGTTTTCCCATAAACAACCCCTCTGGTTGCATCATGTCCAAGTGATGTGCATCATCACCTCTTTCCAAATCACAATATGGTCCACTTGGGCACACACCAACAACTTCTTCTTATCAGTGACACATTATAACGATCTTGTGAAACCCTAGCACTATGATACCTCACCATGATAATCATTCTTTCATAATTACATGAACATGATACCTCACCATCTTGCTTTGAGCATCAACCATCATTTTTGAGTGAATTTCTGTGTTGATCACCCCATTCACTAAGCCAATTAAACCCTTGGCAACAGAAGTGTTGGGCCCTCAAGCCAACAATTGGCTCTGATACCAAATGTTAAAATTAACCAAAGAGAAATTAAATTTAAGGATATCGAAAACATTAAAATCAACCAGCAACAATCATAAACGCAATATGTACATATTGTTTACCTTGGGAAAACCCCAACTACGGGGAAAAACACAAGTAACAAAACTCCATTAGATCCTTGGCCAAATCCCTGGTCAAGCCAACCAAGTGAGCCTTCACTGCTCACATCCCCTTGCCCATTACAATAGAGTTCCTCCCAACCTCTTAAAGGCTCCATTGCATGTAAGCCACAAGCAAAAAATCATGGGAAACCAAAAAACCATGGGCCCAAAAACACTACTAATGACTCCTTCAACTTTGACTCATATATATAAGGGAGAAATAATTGGTTCTAGGTCTCTATGTTATTTTTATGCTCACATCCCCTTGCCCATTACAATAGAGTTCCTCCCAAACTCTTAAAGGCTCCATTGCATGTAAGCCACAAGCAAAAAATCATGGGAAACCAAAAAACCATGGGCCCAAAAACACTACTAATGACTCCTTCAACTTTGACTCATATATATAAGGGAGAAATAATTGTTTCTAGGTCTCTATGTTCTTTTTATATTAGTGGTTTCCCATATGGGTAGGAATTGACGTATATCATCTAGCTGCTTTTGGTGCTTTCATGCATTGGAGCACCTAACATTACGAATTTTTAGGGACTCTCGAGCAAGGGCAGAGGCCTAAGGTTGTGTTGTGATTGGTTGAGAGGAAAATTTCCATGTTTTATTGATTATTGGTCAATATACCTAGAGGTTTTTGCTTCGAGGGAGTTAGTACTGTGTCTAGTTTTTGTTAAGTTCAATGCGCAATGGGGTGGGTTGGGTTTGAGATAGGGCCTATACATATATCATTTTCCCTTGTTGAAACATAGTTAGCTTAGGGGTGGCATATACAATAGATGTTTATAGTTGGATGGTGAATGGATTCTATGCAAGTGGTTTAACATGACAACATTTCACTTAAGCTCTGTCTTCATGCCCAATTTTATAATGTTGTGCTTAAATCTTAAATTTTATCAAATAAGGAGTATTTTGAGTGTAATTATTTGAACCAACATGTAAATGAGTGGACTTGAGTTTCGATGGAATACGTGGTTAAATGATTATACCTGCATATAATAGGTGTATAATTCCATTATTGTTATACATTTTGTTGAATGATAATAAAATTTTGTTGAAAGGAGATTTTATATTGATGCATAACATTGTAATTTCACATTTTGGCTTTCCCTAGAAATCAAACTTTAACCTAGCTAGCTTTCATAGTTACACTCTAATTCAATAAACAAAGTAAATTTTGAGTTGTGGAAATGGATACCCATTTGTCCACTTGGAGGGATTGAGGGGGTATGCCACATGGGCTTAGTGTATACATGTAATTTCTTTATAAATTTTGATATTAGTGGAATTGTATCTAAATATTTTATTTTTGGATGTCAGAGTAAAGGGGACATGAAGAACACTCGAATCATGGAAAAATTTCATGTAATGACAAAATTCAATACAATTATTATAAAATAAAGTTGATTTTATATTAACGATATTGTTGTAGTGCTCTTAAAGGCTTATCACAGCTAGGGAAATCAAATTCTTCTTAAAAATATCAAAATTATTGCTAAATATCACTTACCGCATTGAACAAATTAAGCATAAGCCTCTACTACAAGCATAATTTTTTCAAGGAGACAATTTCTTTCAATTCTAAAATGTATGAGACTACTTTCATATATGATTTATGTGTTAAATGGGTTGTCTTGAAGGCAATGGCATATTAGGTATTTATCAAGATTCAATTCCCTAAGTAGAATTACTAAGAAACTAGGACCATGTAGTATTAAAACACATGGATTATTTTAAGGAAAGGATACCCCACTTGATATAAGAACTTAGTTGAGTTAAGTGTTTATGTTTAGTGATTCACGGTGCACTCCCCTTGATGCTTCTCTTTATTGTAGAAGAGGGAATTCCAACACAACCCTACTACATCTCAAACACAACCCTATTAATCTCTATGACTTTTGTTTGTGATTTCCTTTGTCAAGATGCCCCATAAAAGCCTCTTTACCTTAGGTTTTCATGACCTGGTAGGTTGTCCTTTGATATAACTAAGAAGGTGTTGAAAATCCCTAACCCATATGGTTTCATTGGATCCAACTTGTGTTCACAAGGAAGTTGATTATTTCATTTACAAGGTTTAACTTGTAAACTTAATATTTTAGGGCTCTCTCTAAAATGTCTTCAATTTTGGGTTTTGGATTCTTTGTGGTCTCTTCTGAATTACATTGTGGTTATCCACCCTCGGGAAATGGGTTTTTCATCTTGGAGTTCATTGATACCTTGTATATGGCTTGCTTTTTGAAGAAAAGCCCTTGGTTTTGAAGTAATGTGGATATGTCTATAAGACCTTAATGACATGGTTTTGACCCACATTCAAAATCTTTGTAAATGGTTCTCATTTAAGTTTAGTTTCCTAGTATTCCATTGAAGTATATGGGTGAAAAATCTTTGGAGACCATTGGGAGGTTTATTGACCTCACTCTTGCATCATCAAAGCTTCATGCATTTTCAAGTGACAAAATCTACATGGAGGTTATTATGTAGAATAGCCTCTTTCTAGAACTTATTTTGGATTGCAAAGGAAGTCAATGGACTCCACATCTTGAGGTTGAGCAAGTAATGTTTCGATGCTAGAGCTTCTTTGAGCATTGTCACTGAAGCAATCAAATACATTATATGCTTGTAACATTCCAAGAAGGTGATGATGGACATATCTTGAGTTTTCCACCTAGGCATATTCTTGTAGTATTAAATGCGCAGTTGTTGTTGGGAAAAGTATCTATTCAGAATGCCCCTATCCCACTCTAAGGTGTGATAGTGCCTTAGCAACAAACAAGGAAAACTACTTGAGTATTCTTCTTTACGAAATGTAAATGAGGAGAAAGGATGTAACTAACATGTGTCTTCCGCTAGTTTGTTGATCCAATCGCTCCTCTCTTCAATAGCTCCCAGCTCCCTGCTCCCTTACCGGCCCAGCTTCATCGAATTCCTGCAAGATCACAAGAGAGAGAAACTACACAAAGATATATATATACATTCATAAAAAGCTCAGGATCAGATTAAGCTAAACATGCAAATATAACAAAACATCATTGATACACAGCATGTAGGAGAAACTCAAATAATTTTATTGATATGATAAGAAATTCCAAGAGGAGATACAACCAAGTGAGTTCCGATCCAGCATCTACCTCCCAGCAAAGGAATCCCTTCCTCTCCTCCAACAAAGCATAAATCACCCAATGTACTAATCTCAATCTCAAACCAACAGCAATTCTCTGCAAAGTACAAAATTCTAGCCTCTGGATCTCTGGGATGAGGGATCCATATATAGATGTAAGCAGAGAGGATGAGTCAGCTTATGTTTTGACTTGTGGCTTCTCTCTGTCAGTTCTTGCTTCCACTTGGAGACTGATAGCCTCTTACTCATCACTTGGTCGAATTCAGTGAGGCAAGTGTCATTGGAGAAGATTCTGGAAGCTTCCATGGTCTTTCCACCTCGTTGAATGACTCTGCCACTTGTCATTTCCCGCTCAACGCACCTGGGTAGTGCATTCAAGTGCATTGCAACGCACCTAGCCAGTGTATTTGGGTGCTTTGCAACGCAGGCAGCTAGTGGAGCTTCTGAATTGATCCTGATTTGACTAGTTCTAAGTGGTTTTTGGTGGAGAACTTCTAGGAGAAGCTGTCATTGGTTGACCTTGTTCCTTTAGGAGCTGTAACAACATCTTTAGGGACTTTGGATCCCTTGGATTATGGAAATTTCATGCTCAAAGCTGTAAGGCACAAAAATGTCTATAACAGCAGTCCGTTGTCTGTTTGGAGTAAACCCTACAAGGATTTTCGCTGAAATGGTAAAAAAACCAATCGTTTATGAACGCTATCGTGATGCTGCAAATGTGATCGATATCCCTTTTGTCATCGTTATTTATACCAACCTGAAGAGAGAGGCCATGATTGAGAGCCGAACCAAGATGCTCTCTCGCCTGTGTGTTCACACTGAAATCTTAATTGTAATACTTTGACAATAAAAAGAGTCGCATGGTCTGCCAAGATCCACTGGAATTAATTTACGCCACATTTTCTCCACCACTCACATGAAAATATCGGAATTGTAAAAATTTGATAAAGTTTCAATCAAATCCAACCATGTCACTCTTTAGCCTATACGAGGAAAATGATAATGGTTGTGTTTAGGCAATGATCCTGGGACTAGGATTGATATAGTGTTTTTGGTTTCTTTAGTTTTTGGTACTCTAAGTTTTAGTATTTTTAATAAAAATATATTTATTTTTAGTTTGTTTGGTATTTTTTTAAAAATATATATTTATTTTTAGTTTGTATGTATGAGAGACCTTAACTAGTATTCTAGTATAAAAATCTATCTTAACTTTAGATCTATTATGTGCCAAGGGAAATCAAAATATTCAAGGTGTCAACCTTAACATTTTCACACCTTGCGAGTATTGTAAATGGGTATAAAAGCATTGAGGTTGACATCTTAACATTTTTTATCCTTCTCAGCATGCAATATAAATCTGAATGTAAGATGACCATTGTTAATTTATTAATATATGGCTTATAATAACTATATTTATAAAAATATGCATTTAAGGATTCATATGAACGCATGGTTTACTAAGTATGACACCTCAAGAATTTTAATCTTTCTCAATGCACTATAAATCCAACTTCAGATAAATATAGTTAATTTATTAATTTAATAAATAATAATTACATTGATTAATATATGAATTCAAAAAATAGATTTTTTCATATGAAGACATGGTTTCCTATGTATTTGAAAATTTCATGTCCTCGCATTTTAATATACATAAATTGTTTTAAATTCATAAAATTTAAGTTTTAACCATACATTGAAACTCAATGTTAATTTTGACAACCATTGTAAAGTACCTTCTATAGGGTGTTAGGGGGTGAGCACTTGAGTGAAGGGATGCATGTGACACAACTAACAAGTGGTGGTAGATTGGCATGATAGTATAAGATGTTGAGACAAAGGAAGGAGGGACAGAGACCATGATAGGTTGGCCTTCTGGTCCAAAGCTCTAGTTACCACCTCACATGCAAATTCAATCCGACCATTGATCAAATTATGAATATGAATGGGTTTGCTACAGAAAACACCATGTTGCTCACTTTTAATTTCAAAGAGGAAGCTTGAAAAAGCTCTAAGAAAGTAAGAAGGTTAGTTATTTTGGTGATTTTCCATTATTGTTTATGTGTTTTTCATGTTCTTTAAGGTCGAGCTTGTATTGCATCCAACATGGTCAAGTGTGTTCATACACTCTTAGAAGTGTTGAGAAAGGGATCTATGTAATCTTGAAATTATAGAAAGGGTTTGTATCTCCTAGTTTTCATATGGTTATTGGCTTGGCCAAGAGGCATTTATGTTTCTATCCAAACCTTGATATTGAGGAAGTCAAACTCTTCTTTGAGGGTGGGCTTGAGGAACCCACTTCAATTACCACAACCATTCAGAGCCCTCAATAGTCAAATGGAAAGTAATTTCTCCTTGTATAGAAATGCCAATTGATCTAAAAGAAATCTTGATGTAGGTAGGAATGGAGCCACCATAGACTAACCCATACCAAAAGGGAGGCCATGGAAGCAATTTAATGCTACCAAAATTAGGTTTTCAGCATCTATCAAGGTTGAAGTTGAGGGAATCGAGTGTAGGGCTAGTGAAAAGAGAGGTAATACATCCATGAAAAAGCTTGATGAGAAGATTATAAACCAGAAACCAAATATAGGATTCTCTCAAAGTAGAAATATTGAATTCTATAGGATGGTAGAATTATACTCACATAATTAATCCTTTATTAATCAAGTAATTTAAGAGAATGGAATGCAATGGAAAGTAATTTCGGAAAAGTTGGACTTTTTTGGACTAAAAATATGAGGCCCTGGTAAAAGATTTTGGGGGATAGAAGTGGTTGTGGAGGAGAAAACCCATAAGAGCACAACCATGTAGCATCCACTCAACCAAGAAACTAGTCTACATCCAACAAGTAGACTCTTAAGATAGAAATGGAATATTAGCATTGATAATGCCAGGTCTTACTAAGATATTTTTGCTTGCATTTGTAGTTGATATTCTAGGATGGTAGAATTATACTCACATAACTAATATTTTATTACTCAAGTAATTGAAGAGAAGGGAATGCAGTAGCAGGTACTTCTTGACAAGTTGGACTTTTTGGACTAAAAATATGAGGTCTTGGTAAAAAAACAATTAGGGGATAGAAGTGGTGGTGGAGTAATGTAACATACCCAACTACCTTAAACTTCTATTTTTCTTTTTTTTTCCACTTGCGATCTTCCCTTCCCTTCTGTCCCATTTTTTTTAATTAATTATATCACAATTTCCTCCTCTCGTTGAATCACTGGTCACATGTCTCTCCTTGCCACGCGGCAATATGCCATAGGCCCACCAATAGTCGGCTAAGCAGAAGAGTCAGGGTGCATACGCATTTTCACTCACCAACACTGCCAACATCTTGACCCTTGATCTTCGTCTAAGTCAAGGTCAGCCCATTTTTTAGCATAAGGCGTACCTCCTTCCCGAAAACCCAACCCCCGAATTCTGACCTAGTCGGGTCGGTGCACCATGCCTTACTACCATGCCTATTTTGCCGACATGTCACCTGACCTCTGACTAGTCGGGGTAGGCCCATTCTTGAGCATAGGGCTTACTTCCTTCTAACATCCCGACCTCCTACCTCCATTACATCCTGGGGATTAAATAGTCCTTGGAACTCATGTACTGGCCCGCATGATCCCAATCGTGAATACATAGTTGACGCATATAGGGTTTATCTCCCATTCTGGATAAGGTTGGGGCGATCAAACTTTATAAGGTAAGTAGTGACCTTCTTCCTTCTTCCAAGGCAACTTGAAATCTTCTCGATACATCCCCTCTTGTCACTGGTCGTTCAGATCTAGCTTCTTCAACCAAGACTCTGCTTCAGGAGTCCTTCGGGCTCTCGAAAACAATTACAGAGCTTGACTATCATTCTTCTTTACAATTTTTCCATGGATTGGTCAAGTAATTTCGGTTCCTCCCCTTGCATTGCCTTAGACAGGGATCTCTACAATCTCCTTGAGGACAATTTCTATCATTGCGCAGGCTTTCTTGAACCGATCTTCTCGACTGCAACCCTGTCTCCAAGGCTTGGTAGACCTCCAAATCCTCTTAAAGTTTTTGCCATTTTACCAAGGTTAATCTAAAGATTTTCATGGCTTTACCCCTCTCGAGCTTATGTGATAGCTACATTGAGGGTTTTCTAACTCGTGGGCCTTCCTTGCTCTTGGGTAGGGAATTCCTTGCATGGTGGCATTTACAGATAACTAGCGTGCTTGAAATATGAGGTCGCAGGCCATATAGATAAAGTGATAGGACACTTAGGGAAAGTTGCAGGGCTTGATTGGCCCCGGGAAGTCTCTCCTCAACATTCACCCATTTCTTTCCTAGTAGAACAGAAACATGTAAATGAATACATAACTTCTAAACAAATATTGACTCTGCCCTGTAGGGGACTTCTATGTAGACTACACATAATGAAAGGGTCTCAGAACCCACTACCTTCAAGGATCAATTTAGGCTCTCAAGGCTTTGGCTATGGCCTCTAATTTATCATACATTTATTCTATTGTTAATCAAGTATTATTCTTATCGCAGTTGAGCATGTGATTAAGATTTAAATTCAGTCCATCTCTCTAGCTTAGACCTCATTATTATGTGGTTTTGTTGCACCTCTTTTGGATCAGGTACTCTATGGTTGCCCCTAATAAGTGATTAACACCTTTAATTTAAGTGATATATATATATATATATATATATATATATATATATATATATATATATATATATATATATATATTCAGTGTGCATATTAGGATAATATCCCCTCAAGGCTACACCACATACACAAACATTAACAACAAAAATGTAGCCCTTGGTTTCACAACAATACAACATGACCCATTCAAGTAATCAGAAAGCTTACACAAGTAATTATCTCTGAGTTTGCAGAGAAACTAAGTCTGGGACAAGGAATCTCCACCCAACCATATATAGCTATATCCACTTTCACTTGCAGTTGTCACCCCCGAGCCAGATTCCAAAGTCTAAGGGGGAGAACACTTGCTTCTGGGACTGCATGCCAACTGCTAACTGAACTAGAGACTCCATAGGACCTCTTCCTCAATCCCTCTAGCTGATAGATTATTTCTTTGTTAGCACAGGGAGTCCATAGGTACCCCACATCACCCCCAAGTGCACACACAATGATTCACCTCCTTCTAGGGAGTCTAGAATCCATTGTACCAACAGGGAAATGTTCAAAGTCTTTAACAAAGTCTTCCTCTACTTCTCCTTCGGGATGGTCTCCTCCCAAGTTCTTGCAGGGCTCCAGAGTAGCTATCTCAACCCACAGCGTCCAGGTGACCCAAGCTATTACAGGGTTCCATAGATTTCATCCCAACCCACAACCTTCAGGGACCCAAGTTGTTACAAGACTCCAGAGACCTCGATCTCAACCCACATCCTCCAGGGACCCAAGTTGTTATAGGGCTCTAGGGATCATATTTCTACTTGTAGCCTCCAAGGACCCCAGACTATTACAGTGCTCCAGAGACTAACACTTAACCCACAGCCTATAGGGACAGAGAACAGATCCCCCTCTCTTCTCTTCTCTTCTCTTCTCTGCAGTGTTTTTTTTTGAAATTTTTTTCTGGAATCTGACTCCAGTTCTCTTATCTTCAGCGTTGCCTGCTAAAAGCTTCTGTTGGAGGCCTGATTCTCGTCCCATCTCTGTCTGCCTCATAAAAAAAAGGCTCTACTCCCTTGCTGCGAGGAGTTTGATTGCACCCCCCCCCCAATGTTCGAAATATTCTTCCTCTAAATAATGCCTTCTCTTGTTGTTCAAATGCTCTCTTTAATGCCTCCTACCTAGTCTGCATTTCTATCAGATTATTTATTGTTGTGTCTTTGTTGTTTTGTAACCCTTTGTAAATTTATGTCCTCCTTTCTTGTAGTGTTTTTCAAGCAAGCATGGGCCTGAGTGATTTTCCTCAGCCCATTAATTTTAGTAACCAGTTCATTAACTTCATGTACCAACTAGCCTTCAATGGTTGTCCCGAATTCAGGGTTCTTCTTTGCACAAGAAACCACAACATCCCAAGTAGTATTTCTCCATCCCCAACCCTAGAATTTGTGTCCCTTAACTCGATCCCCTTTTCTTTTGTTTCAAACATTGAAAAATATTTACATTATTTTTACAATTGTGTCTTATACGAGAACCTTTGGTGGGTTGTCATAGTCCCCTCCCCCTTGAGGGAACGTCGCCCTCAGTGTTCATTTACACCTATTCAATTTTAGAATTAAAATGATACACATATTGTTCCATGGATCTTTATACACACATCTCTATACAATATTTACAATCATACACACTTGGTTTTAATCATCAAACAAGAAAGGATAATTATGTCCACGGCATTGACCATTTCCCACATGGCCTCCTCTGGCCCAAAGTGCTTCAACTGCACCTTGACTTTCTCTGACTATATTCTGTAGCATGAGACTCCTCCAGTCTAGAATGCACAGTGGTTCTGGTTGGAACTCTCCCTCTAGTTCCACCTGTATCACAGACCAATCAATCGCATGATAAGAATCCTGCACATATCTTCTAAGTAAAGAAACATGGAAAACATCATGAACTCCAACTGTTGGAGGTAAAGCCAATCTATATGCTAATCGGCCAATCCTCTCAAGAATTTCAAATGACCCACAATACCATGGTGTCAAATTGGCACATGTCCCAATTTTTAGAGAAATTTTCTTGGGTTTAATTCTCAGGTAAACTTGTTCCCCCACTTGGAACTCTTTTTGCACCCTATGCTTATCTGCATAGATTGTATGTCTATCTTGTGCCACTTTCATATTTTTTTTTATGATATGAACTTGTTGTTCCATATCCTTAAGAATATCAGGTTCTACGTGCACCCTGTTAACTGGGTCACTCCAGCTGATAGGAGTATTACATTTCCTACCATACAATGCCTCAAAGGGGCTCATCCTTATGGACTCTCGGTGTCCATTATTGTATGCAAATTCCACAAGTGGAAGATATTCTTCCTATTTCTTGGGTTGATGCATTACATACATCCTTAACATGTCCTCAAGGATCCGATCAATCCTCTATGTTTTCCCATCTGTTTGTGGATGATAGGTTGTACTAAATGCTAATTTTGTTCCCAATCTTGCAAACAAATCCTTCTAAAACCTGGAATTAAATTTAGCATCTCTATCTGACACAATCTTCTTGGGAAGGACATGTAGCCTCATAATCTCCTTTATGAACATATGTGCTATATCACTAACGGAATTGGTGGATTTGATAGCCACAAAATGAGCTACCTTTCTAAGTTTGTTCACCACCACCATGATTTCATCATGTTGCTTAGTTGTTTTTGGCAATTGTGTGATGAAATCCATATATAGTACCTTCGAATTCCATTTTGGAATAAAGATAGGCTACAACAATCTTGTTAGGTGTTTGCATTCAACCCCAAGGGGACACGCTTGTCATTATGTAACCCTTGTCAAGCATCTCCTTCAACTGTAATTTGAGCTCAACCAATTCTGGCGTGCTCATTCTATATGGAGCCTTGGATGTTGGTGCTTCTCCTGGCACCAGTTCGATAGAGAAATATATCTCCCTGTGATGAAGCAATCCAGAAACCTCCACTGGAAACATCTGCATATTGTTGCAAAATAAGGTACTTTTGAAGTAATTCCACCTCCTTGTCATTTGATATTCTACCAGCTTCCTCACTCTGTAAAACTTGCACTGTAAACAACATGCATATTTTCCTGCTGTTGTGTTTTTCTTGTGTAGCGATGATCAACTTCATTGATATGGGTTTCCTCTTGCCTTGCAACACTCTTTTTATTCCTTGCTCATCCAAGAATTATATTTCTTTCTCATAGAAGCTACCTTGGTCCGATGTAGGTACAGTCAATCCATGCCCAATAATAAGTCATAACCACCCAATGGTAACACATTCAAGTAGGCTATCATGGGCATGCCACTAAGCTATATTGCACACGACCTTACCCAATGGTTGATTCTTCTCCTTGTGCATGTTTCCAATTGAACCAACCAAGGTTCTTGGTGCAACTCCTTGCCCAATCCACACTTCTCCACAAGTTCTGGACTGATATAACTATAATTGGAACCTGGATCAATCAAAATGGAAATGATTTTTTGTTGTAGCTTACCTTCCATCTCAATGATGGATGCCTGGTGATCTGCTTGGCAATTGTCCATTGTTGCATAAACTCTAGGCATACTCTGAGCTACTTCGCCCACTATGCTTGCCTCTTGAGTGTTGTAGATATTTGGTCCAACATTCTGCTAATGTGGGCAATCTATTCTTTTGTGGTCCCCACCACAGGTCCAGCACTTGAGTGGTTCTTGGCCTTCAAACCTGGGTTGTGATGTTGATGGTTGATGCACATTTTTCTTGTTAGCAATAATGGGATTTTGTTGAAACTATCATTTTTGAGTTGTGTGCTTTACTTCCCTCTTGTATGGGTTCTTCTTGGGCCAAATCTTATTACATCCAGTGTTTCTCTTAGCCTGCCAGTTTCTCCTAATCTCAGGTCTACGTTTTTCCATTTCATAACAGTGTCCTCATTTCTTGATAGCATCCTTCAGGGTTTGGGGTTCCAACAATTCGATTTTATCTTTGAATTCCATCGAAAGTCCGTTGATAAACCTATGAATATTAGCCTTCTCATCCTTGAGATATGGTACGTACCTCAATAGTTCCAGAAATTTGGTGACATACTCATCATTTGTTAAATGACCCATTTGGAGTTCAAAAAATTCTTTTCTTTTGTTATCGTAATACCACTAAAACAGGTATTCCTCTCTAAATATCTCCTCAAACTCCTCCCAGGTCAGCCCCTTCTCAGTAATGGCTCTAACATTCTTCAAGTCTTCCCACCATATGTTGGCTTTCCCTTTCAAACTGTATGTGACAATCCTAGCCTTCATATTCTCGAAATAGTCATGTATTCTGAAAAATTTCTTCATTCCCAACAACCATGCTTCTGCATCCTCTGCCTTCTTCATATCCCCATCAAATGTAGGTGGATTTTCCTTCTTAAACTCTTCAGGCATATGCTCCTTTTCCTTGCTTACTGAGAGATGGTATGTTGGAGTACTGCACTTGCGTGTTGGTCCCTCCTCTTGGAGTGCTCAAACATTCTCCTCCTAGCATAGTGTCCTCACTTCCTTTCCTGTGCCTTTTCTTGGACCTACCACCATCTGCTTCGTTGGTGTTTTCTTCTATTTCTTGAATGCTTTTTCTATCGCTATGACTCTCCCTCCTCGCATATTTCCTCTGCCTTTGCCAATTCGAGAGACTTTTTTATGATGACTGTGTTGGTATTTTCTTGCCTTTCTTGGGCTCTTACCAGCCTCTCATTATCATCCTTAAAGCTTCTCACCTCATCTCTTAGGCTTCTCAAGGTGTTCATCCAGTCTAGGGAATGACTCCTCCCCCTTGGCCAACTGATCTCTCTCCTTCATTAGTTCTGATTCCATCACTTCCATGTTGTGATTGATCGAAACTGTATTCAACCATCCTAGTCCTCATCACCGTGCCTTCTTTTTTAAAATGTTACTCTTTATGTGTTTTCAATCACACATGTTGTTAGACATTTAAAAAAATGGATAACACAAACTCAGGGTCATGATTTACCATGGAGACTTCTGCTGCAACAAAACAATCATGTTAGCATGCCAACACACTTATAAATCATATGCATCAATCATTCAATATCGTTATAATGATAATCACAACAAAAACATATCTATGACCTATGACCATGAAAATAAACAACATGACCACAATCTTATTCTCAAACAAATTTCTTTAATGTCTTATTACCGCAAAGCAAGGATCAGTAGGTTAATTCGAGTTTTAACATTAGACAATTACTTAGTCAAATATTTTTCTCCATTTTTTTATTTTTTATTACTTTCACATGACGAAGTCCATTCAGTCCAACTTTGAACTTGGGCTCTGATACCACTCTATAACATACCCAACTACGTTAAAGTTCTCTTTTTATTTGTTTTTCCATTTGCGCTCTTCCCTACCCTTCTTATCCCTTTTTTTTAATTAATTATATCACAATTTCCTCCTCTTGCTAAATCACTAGTCATATGTCTCATGTTTCCACATGGCATTCTACCATAGGCCCACCAATAGTTGGTTAAGAGGAATATTTGGGGCGCGTACGCATCTTACCAACACTACCGACATCATGATCCCCCAACCTCCGACTAAGTCAGGGTCAGACCATTTTTTAGCATATGGCATACCTCCTTCCTGACGGCCCGACCCCCGACTTCCAACCTAGTCGGGTCGGTGCATTGTGCCTTACTATCATGCCTCTTTGTGCCAACACACCGCTCGACCTCTAACTAGTAGGGGTCATCCCATTCTTGAGCATATGGCTTACTTCCTTCTGACGACCCTACCTCCTACCTTCGTTACATCGTGGGGTTTAAATGGTCCTCAAAACTCATGTACTGGCCCATGTGATCCCATCTGTGATGCATATAGGGTTTATCTCCAATTATGGATAAGGTTGGGGTGATCAATATTTATAAGGTAAGGAGTGCCCTTATTCCTTCTTCCAAGGTGACTTGAAATATTCTCAATACAGCCCATCCTGTCACTGGTCACTCAGATCTAGCTTATTCAACCAAGACTTCGGTTCAGGTGTCCTTCGAGCTCTCGAAAACATTTACAGAGCTTGATTATCATTCTTCCTTGCAATTTTTCCATGGCTTGGTGTTAAGTTATGGTATGTTCTATGCTTATAATAGTTTACTTCTTTTCTTATTATATTCCATCGATTAGCAATCACATGTACATAAAGTAAAGTGCAGATAGAACATTAAACGATCGACAAAAAACAAGCCAAGACAAGAGACACAAGATGTGGCGGCTAGCCAGGGACAAACCCCACAATGTGTGGGGAAACCCTTTGATCAAATCTTATTTTATCTTCAATAATTCAGCAGAGAGAAATAGTACAATAAATCTGATTCATATCAGCAGTAGCAAACCCTAGATCAGTAGCATCAGCATTAGCGGCTTCATTATCAAACTAGGGCAGACCATATCTCACAAACCGACAGTCGGATTGACTTCATTCCACCACCAAAAGTTTCGGCTTCCGGAGGAGGTTCAGATGAACCTACAGCACAGTTCAGATGAGGAGATCTTCTAGGCCACGCAAGTCAATCTTTACTTCTGCAGTTGCAGCTTCAGTTTCAGCAGTTTCCGACTTCAAACTAGGGCAGTCGATATCTTGCAAACCGTTCGCCGGATTGACTTCATTCCACCACCAAAAGTTGCAGCTTTCAAAGGAGGTTCAGATGAACCTACAGCGCAGTTCAGATGAGGAGATCTTCTAGGCCACGCAAGTCAATCTTTACTTCTGCAGTAGCAGCTTCAGTTTCAGCAGTTTCCGGCTTCAAACTAGGGCAGTCGATATCTTGCAAATCGTTCGTCGGATTGACTTCATTCCACCACCAAAATTTGCGGCTTTCAAAGGAGGTTCAGATGAACCTACAGCGTAGTTCCAAAGAGGATATCTTCTAGGCCACGCAAGTCAATCTTTACTTCTGCAGTTGCTGCTTCAAATTCAACAGCTTCCGGCTTCACATGTGTGAGAGAGAGACCCATTTCAGCGCAGTAGAGAAGAGACTCATATCTGCGCAGTAGAGAGAGAGAGATGTGATGATATGAGTGAGTCCAAATGAGGAAAAGTTCTCTTTATTTATACACAACATTGGTGGGTGAATAGATGCGACTGTTGGGCTTCTGAGCCTACATGAGTTGTAGGTCGGCTTGATAATAATTCCATAATCAAAATAAATTCATATCTCCATGAACACTTATCGGAATCGGATGATCTTTATATCAATCCTACACCTCTCGACGAGAGGAATCTAATAAAAATATTATCAGCCATGAATAAGATGACCCACATGAAGTTTTGCCCTGGTTGCCAATTTTAGCACTTGGTTAAGGAATTTCGATTCCTCCCACTGTAATGCCTTAGATAGGGATCTCTACAATCTCCCGAAGGACAAGTTCTACCACTGTGCAGGCTTTCTCGAACTAATATTCTTGATTACGGCCCAATCTCCAAGGCCTACTAGACCTCCAGATCCTCTTCAGGGTTCCACCACTCTACCAAGGTTAATCTAAATATTTTCACGACGTTACCCCTCCTGAGCTTAGGTGATAGCTACATTGAGGGTTTTCTAGCCCATGGGCCTTCCCTACTCTCGTGTAGGGAATTTCTTGCATGGTGGTATTTACGAATAACTGACCTGCTTGAAATATGAGCTTGTAGGGCATATAGATAAAGAGACATGACACTTAGGGAAAGTTGCAAGGCTCGACTGGCCCTGGTTAATCTCTCCTAGACATTCACCCATTGCTTTCCTGGTGGCACAGCAACATGTAACTGAAGACATAACTTGTAAACAAATATTGGCTCTACCTTGCAGGGGACTTTTATATAGATTGCACATAATGAAAGGGTCTCAGAACCCACTACCTTCAAGGATCAATTCAGTCTCTCAAGGCTTTTCCTATGGCCTCTAATTTTATCATACAATTATTCTATTGTTAATCATGTATTATTCTTATCACAGTTAAGCATGTCATTTAGATTCAGGTTCAATTCAGCTCTTTAGCTTATACCTCATTGTTATGTGGTTTTATTGCGCCTCTTTTGCATTAGGTACTTTGTGTTTTCCCCCAATAAGTGATTAACACCTTTACTTTCAAATTCAACACAAGCGTGGATATATATATATATATATATATATAAACACCTTTACATGACACTTAGGGAAAGTTGCAGGGCTCGACCGGCCTCGGGAAAACTCTCCTAGACATTCACCCATTGCTTTCATGGTGGCACAGCAACATGTAACTAAATACATAACTTGTAAACAAATACTGACTCCACCCCGCAGGGGACTTCTATGTAGATTGCACATAATGAAAGTGTCTCAGAACCCACTACCTTCAAGGATAAATTCAGGCTCTCAAGGCTTTGCCTATGGCCTCTAATTTTATCTTACAATTATTTTATTGTTAATCATGTATTATTCTTATCATAGTTGAGCATGTCATTTAGATTCAAGTTCAGTTCGGATCTCTAGCTTATACCACATTATTATGTGGTTTTATTGCACCTCTTTTGCATTGGTACTTTGTGGTTTCCCCCAATAAGTGGTTAACACCTTTATTTTGAGATTCAGCACAAGCGTATGAGGTCCCTTGGAGTCCTTGGTTCAGTTGGTAATTGGCATGCAGTCCCAGAAGCAATCATTTTCCCCCTGAGACTCTGGAATCCGGCTCGGGGGTGACAATTGCAAATGAAAGTGGTTGTAGTTGTCTATGGTTGGGCGGAGAGTCCTTGTCCCAGACCAAGTTTCCTTGCAAACTTATAGATAAGTACTTGTGTAAACTTGCTTATTACTTGAATGGGTCATGTTATATTGTTGTGAAATCAAGGACTATATTTGTGTTGTTAATGTCTGTGTATGTGGTGTAGCCTTGAGGATATATTCACCTAATCTGCATACTGAATCATTTTTGTAACTAGTTCATTAACTTCATGTACTAGCTAGCCTTCAATGGTTGTCTTTAATTCAGGTTTCTTCTTTGCACAAGAAACTACAACATCCCAAGCAAAAATTCTCCATCCCCAGCTTTGGAATCTATGTCCCTTGACTCAGTCCCCTTTTCTTTTATTTCAAACATTGCAAAATATTTACATCATTTTTACAATTGTGGCTCATATGAGAACCTTGGGTGAGTTGCCACAAGTTACAAGACCCATAAGAGCACAAACGTGTAGTAGCCACTCAACCAAGAAACTAGTCTACATCTAATATGTAGACTCTTAACTTAGAAAGGGGATAGTAGCATTGGCAATGCTGGGTCTTAGCCATTTTTTCTTGCATTTGTAGTTGATATTCGATGGGGCACATCATTTTCCTCACACCATAGAAAATTATTATCTAATGATAGCTATAGTTATCAATATTAGCTCTTCTTATTTGTGTTGTCCTCTAAGTTGTTCCCCTCTCTCAGTAGGGTCTTAATATCAAGTCATAATGTGCAAGAGCACTTTTTTGTGCATCTCTAGGCTTTCAATCCAATAGTCATGCTAGAGGGAGGGTACCAGCTTACTTATCCTAAAGTTATTTTGCTAATTTGTCACCCTAGAACAAATTTTTCCAATGAAGTTTTGATTGATTTATTGTAGAGACAAATACTACTTGAAAACAATACATACATCTACTAATGATCTATGTTTTCTATATACATTTTGAAAGGGAAAAGACTTACAAAATGTCAAAATTAGTTTTCATTAATGCGATGTAGAATGGTGCCTTAATCATGACTACATATTCACAAGACATGTAGATAGAAACCAAACATGCATTATAAGAAGAAGTGATATACTACTTTCTTATTTATCAACCTCATTAATTTTAACTTTGAAAATAAAATCAACAAGAAAATAATAGATCCACTAATGCACTCAACATAATGTGTAAGACCGAAATTGAAAAGAAGCATGAATAATTTTCTTGAATTTTATTATTTCATTATTCACAATGTGTCTAGTCCTAATTACACAATAAGTTTAACAGTTATTTGAAATACAATGAAGGAACTAAATGGGGACTATATGTTAAATTGGCAACTAGGGCCAAACTCCATGTGGGTTAGCTTATTTCTGGCAGCTGATATTTTTATTGGATCCCTCTCGTCGAGAGGTGTAGGATTGATCCAAAGATCATCCGATTCCGATAAGTATTTATGGAGATATGAATTTATTTTGTTTATGTAATTATTATCAAGCCGACCAGCTCTTATGTAGGCTCTAGAAGCCCAACCGACGTGTCTATTCATCATCCTCGTTGTGGTATAAATAGATGAGGATTTGATATCATTTACACACAACTCTTGAGTGATCTCCTCCTCTCCACATCTTGGGTTTTGGGAGGAGGAGTGAGACATCAAGAGAAACACACGCTGGCCCTATGACTCTCCATATCGAGGGTTTCCCATCACCCACAGCAACAGTAGAAGTGGATCACATCCTGCACTAAGAAAACCTTAGGCATTCTCTGCCCTTTGGCCCTTTGTAACATATATTGATCTCGTCTGCAATTTAATCATCCGTGCGAAGCTGTGGCTAATACTAAAGAGAAGAAGAGCAGAAGAAATGAGGGTTTAATCCGTAGGATAGGATGGTCGGTGTGATTGTCTCAGTAGAGACGCGTCAAATTACTGAGTTATGGGCTGGGCCAAAACTGCCTGGCGCATTAAGTAACTGTGCGCATAGAGGTAAAGCCGCTGACAGTCTGGGTCAAACTTGACATCGATGGAGTGTTACCTAGTGCGCAGAGGCTACGAATATGGTGCGAGAGTTATAAACATCGTTGTAGTTGCAAGGTATTAATGAAGGAAAATGTTGCGCTGCTGGGCGGAACTCATTGTCACGATAGGGGCCGAGCTTCTGAATGACCAACTGGGGCGGAGGCATTCTTGAGCTAGGATCGAATTTATGATCGCATTCATTTTATCGAAGCAGGGACGAGTTTCTCCAGGCGGCAGCACCGATTGACTGAAGTCGCAGTCGGCGGAGTTATAACTAGATCTGGGAGAAGCGTTTCTACTTCGAGTGGACGAAGCGACTTGCATGCGGTGACGGCAGAACCGTTATTGGATGAATGTCCGTCCACTATAATAATCAGTCAAGGGAATGAAGTTGCAAGCAAGATAGTGAAGCCGCAGTCAGGTTGTCAAAGCCGCAGTAAGGGTAACGATGTCATAACACAATCATGGAAAGTATGCATAATATATACGCTCTGTCATAAGCAAATTCTCTATACATGATGTATGTGTAACGTACTGATATAAGCTTCAGAAGCATGGATACTATACATGATATACGCAGACATAAAGACATTTGTCAAAGGTAAATGATATTTGCATCATGGATAGCACAATGTTGCATGAACCATGGACAGCATCATGATGAATGTAGTCATGGGCAGCAGCATTATGTGTGATCTGGAACATAGCCTAGCTGCTTTGCTAGGCTGCAAGCCATAGCAAGCAGCTAAGGCAAATATACATTTGGCAGTATAATTGTGTTGAAGCATGATGAGATCAGGGGCAACATGGGCAACATGAAGCATGATGAGATCATGGACGGCATGGGCAGCATGAAGCATGTTGAGATCATGGGCAGCATAGGCAGCATGAAGCATGAGGATGGATAAGATCATGGACATGAGCAGCATGATGATAATCATGATTAGTGCAATATGCAGGGGTGCAGCTTGAGGACCAGATGCAGCACGATGATAGGTATCAGTTGAAGCAGAATGTCTTCAACTGATCTCATCATTATAGGAGATGATCTATGCTTAGATCTAGACAAGTCAAGTGTTGACTTCTGTTGTAAATGTACTATCTCTCTCTCTCTCTCTCTCTGCTGAACTTTGAAGAACATAAAAGAATATTTGATCAAAGGGTTTCCCCACACATTGTGGGGTTTGTCCCTGGCTTGCGCCACATCCTGTGTCCTCTTGTCTTGGCTTGTATTCTGCGTTTTATATTTATGTTCTATCTGCAGTTTATCGTAATGTTGATGTGATTGCTCACTGTGAAAATTTAAATAAATTGCTCTAGCATAGAACATACCTAATCTTAACATGGTATCAGAGCTGAGGTGAAGACAATGCCCAAGCAAGAGTGAAAGAGCAATCACCGAAGACAGTTGGGACAAAATAGAAGGATCAATGGGTTCCTCATAATTCACCGATGGTGAATTCAAAGCAAAGAATGTTATCAGAATGGCGCAGCAGAAGATTTTGATGGTCCATCTTAAGATCACTTCATTGGGAAGTTCGGATCTAAGGGTGGAAGGAAAGGCGGATGCCTTGTTGAAATAATTTCGGTCGTTATGCGAAGGAGTGTTCGAATGGCAGAGACACATCTCTTGATGAAGATAACAATCATTCCTAGGACATCTTCAATGATCAAAAGGATGACTGGTAATGTAGGTCATCAAGGAAATGGTCGACTCTTCCACGAAAGCAAGGAACCCCAAAATCTCTTTTATGTACCTGATCGAACCTGATGGAATTCAAAGGTTGCAGGGTGGCACTTATCGATGGAAAGGTACGTGTTTGAAAATAGATCTTTTAAAGATGTTTTTGAGTTCAGGGTTGTATCAAGTTGCAGGAAGTCCACTGGGAACCATGTCCATTGACTCAGCTCTAGAGGTCTGTGAGTCAAATGGTGACTAG
This sequence comes from Pinus tabuliformis, assembly GCA_031772625.1. Taxonomy (NCBI): domain Eukaryota; kingdom Viridiplantae; phylum Streptophyta; class Pinopsida; order Pinales; family Pinaceae; genus Pinus; species Pinus tabuliformis. The sequence goes on from CM062811.1 coordinate 442,179,604, forward strand.
GATGCCTGAATTCAAAAGGAAGCATGAATGTACATGTCCGAAATGTACCAAAGGAAAATATTATAAGGGTACCATTCCCCTCATGCAGCAAGTTCACAGGTTTGGAACAACCCGAGGAGTTTGAGAATCATGATCAAGGAATCTCATGTATACAGGTGGAAGAAAGCCTTCTATGGCTTGAAGAAAAACAACTCAGGCATAATATGAGAGGATTGATAGCTATCTAATGTAGCTGAGATTCACTAGGAGTGAAACCGATCCAAACCATTACTCGAAGGTTGTGGATGATAAACCTCTCGTACTGGCACCTATGTCTGACAGGTGCAGACCCTCTCATTTATAGGAGACAGAGGGAGTTGGATTCTGAATGTGGGAAGATAAGATGCAAGCTTGTGACTGCCTCGAGGATCTTAACTTTCAGAAGCTATATGGTAATGATGTCGGACCAGATTTGGGAAATGCCTCTGAGTTTCATAAACTCATTCGCGTTGATGTTCTTGGAGAACCTTCGTCCGGACATCTGTGTTGCAGTTAGCATGGTGAGCTCATATTTGGTTGAGCCTCACTAGATTGGTGCCAAGAATCTTCTAAGATATCTTCAGGGCACAATCTCTCATGAATTGAGATACATTGTCGGAAATATGAAACCACATGATTATTCGAATGATGAGTGGGCAGGAAGTATGGAGGATCACTAGAGCACTTCTCAGTGCTGTTTGGAATCTGCCTTGATATCCTGGATGAGCAGGAAGCAGAAGTCGGTGACTCTGAGCACCACCAAGGCAGAATACATTGCTGATAGTATGGCCTTCTGTGAGGCAGTCTGGTTGCTGAAGCTCTTCTGTGAGCTGTTTGTACACATGATGAATACCACTGTGAATCTCTGTGACAACCAGAGATGGGATTCGATTATTGAGGAATCCCGTATTTGACAATTGCTCCAGCAGATAGACATCAATTACTGCCTTATCTGGGATATGGTAAGTCGATGATCAAGGAGGCTCCATCACACTGAGATGATGTACAGGACGGAGCCCCGAGGAAAGATCAAATTTGTGATTTTCCCGAACGACTTGGAGTCGTTGAGAGACCTTTGTAAAAGGGTCCTGCATGCTGCATACATTGAGCTCTAGGAGCTTTGGGGGGCTTGCAGTTCTATTGGAGCAACATACGACCATAGGGTGACTCACCCTCCCCTAGTGGTGCGCACTGAAACAAGATGATTTGCTCTCTTGTGGGACAAGATGATTCGCTCTCTTGTGGGACAAGATGATTCGCTCTCTTGTGTAGCAGGATGATTAGTTCTCCTGTGAGGCCTGGATTGATGTGTTCTCCATCGCAATTGTAGCAGGATTGATGTGTTCTCATGTGAGGTCTGGATTGATGTGTTCTCCATGGCGATTGTAGCAGGATTGATGTGTTCTCCTGTGAGGCCTGGATTGATGTGTTCTCCATGGCGATTGTAGCAGGATTGATGTGTTCTCCTGTGAGGCCTGGATTGATGTGTTCTCCATGGCAGCCTGGATTGATGTGTTCTCCATGGCGATTGTAGCAGGATTGATGTGTTCTCCTGTGAGGACGGGATTGATTAAGTTCTCCTGTCGAGGCATCCTACCCATGCAGTCTGGGACTCATGGGAAGTACCTCTCATCTGATCAATGAGCAGGGAAATGAAGTTAGGGACCATAGTATTACCGATGGACGCATCATTGTATCTACCGTACTCCCTATGCTAGGATGTCCTCCATTGATCTGGGATCAATGATACTGGTCTGGGACCAGTGGTAGGAGTTGTACATGCTATGACGCTGACTTCGGGTCGGCTGAGACTGGTCTGGGACCAGTGGTACATACTCCGAGACTGACTTCGTGTCAGTGCAGTACTAGTCTGGGACCAGTGAGAGTGGTACATACTATGACGCTGACTTCAGGTCGATTGAGACTGGTCTGGGACCAGTGGTACACTCTCTGAGACTGCGATACTGGTCTGGGACCAGTGGTAGGAGTGGTACTTACTATGAAGCTAACTTCGGGTCAGTTGAGACTGGTCTGGGACTAGTGGTATGCACTCTGAGACTGACTTCAAGTCAGTGGAGAATGATATGACTCATTCTCGATCAATTCTTCTTCTTCATAGTTCAGCGGAGATGATCTGAGCAGAGCAGAGCCAGTAGCACTGAGCAAAGCAGAGCTAGCAGAGCCAGCAGAGCAGAGCCGAGCCAGCAGAGCTTAGCAGAGCAGAGCAAAGCCAGCAGAGCTGAGTAGAGCCAGCAGAGCTAGGCAGAGTAGTGCAAGGCACTAATGGCAGAGATAGTACAGTCGTTCATACGGATCAGCGGATGGAGTTCTCCCTAGTTGAGAGGGAGTGTTAAATTGGCAACTAGGGCCAAACTCCATGTGGATTAGCTTATTTCTGGCAGCTGATATTTTTATTGGATCCCTCTCGTCGAGAGGTGTAGGATTGATCCAAAGATCATCTGATTCTGATAAGTATTTATGGAGATATGAATTTATTTTGTTTATGTAATTATTATCAAGCCGACCAGCTCTTATGTAGGCTCTAGAAGCCCAATCGACCTGTCTATTCATCATCCTCGTTGTGGTATAAATAGATGAGGATTTGATATCATTTACACACAACTCTTGAGTGATCTCCTCCTCTCCACGTCTTGGGTTTTGGGAGGAGGAGTGAGACATCAAGAGAAACACACGCTGGCCCTATGACTCTCCATATCGAGGGTTTCCCATCACCCACAGCAACAGTAGAAGTGGATCGCGTCCTGCACTAAGAAAACCTCAGGCATTCTCTGCCCTTTGGCCCTTTGCAACATATATTGATCTCGTCTGCAATTTAATCATCCGTGCGGAGCTGTGGCTAATACTAAAGAGAAGAAGAGCAGAAGAAACGAGGGTTTAATCCGTAGGATAGGATGGTCGGTGTGATTGGCTCAGTAGAGACGCGTCAAATTACTGAGTTATGGGCTGGGCCAAAACTACCTGGCACGTTAAGTAACTGTGCGCATAGAGGTAAAGCCGCTAACAGTCTGGGTCAAACTTGACATCGATGGAGTGTTACCTAGTGCGCAGAGGCTACGAATATGGTGCGAGAGTTATAAACATCGTTGTAGTTGCAAGGTATTAATGAAGGAAAATGTTGCGCTGATGGGCGGAACTCATTGTCACGATAAGGGCCGAGCTTCTGAATGACCAACTGGGGCGGAGGCATTCTTGAGCTAGGATCGAATTTATGATCACATTCATTTTATCGAAGTAGGGACGAGTTTCTCCAGGCGGCAGCACCGATTGACTCAAGTCACAGTCGGCGGAGTTATAACTAGATCTGGGGGAAGCGTTTCTACTTCGAGTGGACGAAGCGACTTGCATGCGGTAACGGCAGAACCGTTATTGGATGAATGTCCATCCACTATAATAATCAGTCAAGGGAATGAAGCTGCAGGCAAGATAGTGAAGCCGCAGTCAGGTTGTCAAAGCCGCAATAAGGGTAACGATGTCATAACACAATCATGGAAAGTATGCATAATATATACGCTCTGTCATAAGAAAATTCTCTATACATGATGTATGTGTAACGTACTGATATAAGCTTCAGAAGCATGGATACTATACATGATATACGCAGACATAAAGACAGTTGTCAAAGGTAAATGATATTTGCATCATGGATAGCACAATGTTGCATGAACCATGGACAGTATCATGATGAATGTAGTCATGGGCAGCAGCATTATGTGTGATCTGGAACATAGCCTAGCTGCTTTGCTAGGCTGCAAGCCATAGCAAGTAGCTAAGGCAAATATACATTTGGCAGTATAATTGTGTTGAAGCATGATGATATCAGGGGCAACATGGGCAACATGAAGCATGATGAGATCATGGATGGCATGGGCAGCATGAAGAATGTTGAGATCATGGGCAGCATAAGCAGCATGAAGCATGAGGATGGATAAGATCATGGACATGAGCAGCATGATGATAACCATGATTAGTGCAATATGCAGGGGTGCAGCTTGAGGACTAGATGCAGCACGATGATAGGTATCATTTGAAGCAGAATGTCTTCAACTGATCTCATCATTATAGGAGATGATCTATGCTTAGATCTAAACAAGTCAAGTGTTGACTTCTGTTGTAAATGTACTATCTCTCTCTCTCTCTCTTTGCTGAACTTTGAAGAACATAAAAGAAGATTTGATCAAAGGGTTTCCCCACACATTGTGGGGTTTGTCCCTGGCTTGCACCACATCCTGTGTCCTCTTGTCTTGGCTTGTCTTCTGTGTTTTATATTTATGTTCTATCTGCAGTTTATCGTAATGTTGATGTGATTGCTCACTGTGAAAATTTAAATAATTTCTCTAGCATAGAACATACCTAATCTTAACACTATATAATATTAGTATAGGACCTTTTAATGCTTCTTTCCAAAATTTTGGGCTTACAATGGTGCTCACAAAAGAGAAAAAAATGTGAATACAAAGGTAATGTGATTTATCATCATAGCATGGAATCAAGAAGACTATAAAAATGGTAGGGATTAATTCTCTCTCTATCTCTCTCAAAATTTCACAAGCACAATGACGTCAATATTCTTTATGCTTTATTATGTTGTTGATCATTGCTTATATAAGAATTAATAGGTTGTTTCCATTTTTTGTATCCTTCTTAGTTAGGGCTTAATTTTTGCTTTAGGGATGCTATTGTATCTTAATCTTACAAAATTAGGGATAGATGTGAGAAGACTGACTGAACATAGTTGCTTACTAATTTTGTTTCTTTCCTTTTCGACACTATTTATTCTTCCAATTTGGGTATGTTACCTCACCTAATATGAATTTTTTGTTGTGGGTAAATGAGAGATTACTTATTATCCACATGTTATTTGGGCAAGACAGAGAATATTTTATGGTGCTCCTCTCTAGGTGCCTTTTTTGATATAATCACATAGTATGTTGAGCAATCACTATGCTTTCTCATTGATTGTCTTACCACCTCTCAATATTCTAAATGATTTTTTCCATTCCAACTTTACCATGTAATTAATCAATGGAATCTAAGGAGCTAATAAGGTGTACAATTAGGATCTATGTGGAATTTCGTGGGTGCATATGACTATATAGAAATGATCCTTGTGTCATCCACATTTGTTAGTCTATCTGTTGTTGCTCCTTATATTTGTCTGGCAAGTGGAACCTTAGTTTCTCACCCTATGGGCATGGAAGGTCATGGTTACTTGTTATCCATATGTTATTTGGCCAAAAGTAAGAATGACTTATGTTTTTCCTCTTTGTGTGTCCTTTTTTGTCTAATCATATAGTATACTAAGCAGTTGTTGTCCCTACTCATTGATTGTCTTGCCACCTCTCAATATTCTCAATGATTATTCTAGCTACAACTTTTTGTCCTTCACATCTATTAGTCTAGCTATTATTGTTTTTATCAATTCTTTGTATTTGTTTAGTGACTGGAACCTTAGCTTCTCACAACAGGTGCATGGAAGGAAATGGTTACTTGTTATCCAAGTGTTATTTTGGCAAGAAATGGTTACTTATTATCCTCTATGAGTTTCCTTTGTGGTATAAACTTATATTATGCTAAGTAGTCATTGTCCCTACTAATTGATTGTTTTTCCGCCTCTCAATATTCTAAATTATATTCCATTTCCAACTTTTTTGCATAATCAGTGGAACCTAAGGAGTGAACATGGTGTGCAATGAGGATCCATGTGGAAATTGGTGGGTAAATATGACTATATAAAAATGGTCCATGTCTCCTTTGCATGTGTTAGTGGAGGAACATTAGCTTCTCATCCATTGGGCATGGAATGGCATGGTTAATCATGGTTCCCATATTAGCAATGAATTTCTTGATTGGCCACTCTTTGTTGGCTATGTCCTATGTTCTTTACATGACTATCTCCACATTTTGTACAATATGTGATGTACGACAGGGGATCACAAGGGACGGGGAAACCCCCTTGTTCAAGGGATTCACAAGGGGGGGAATCCCCCTGCGCAGGATTTTGGGGGTAGTGCTCTCGAAAAAAAACGAGCTTTTTTTTGCATTTGTTTTTTGGCAGTTTTCGGCACACAATTTAGCTAAAAGCAATTTTGTGGTGCATGGTAGTTTTTCTCATGCTTTTGTAGTTTTGGTTAAATAAATTTGGTTGCATTATAATCCGAGATAAATGGATTTGTGGTTCATGGATGTTGCATGATATATATTATGTTGTAATTTAACACTTTATAAAAGAATATATATATTGAAAAACATTGTCAGTTTTCCCAGTTTCGTGTTTCCATGATAAAATATTTGTGTTTATGTGCATGTTTTCCATTGCATCTTTTATGTTTTATTGAGAAACTATTTGCAAAAATTAGTTGTACAAGGTTAAAACTTACATTTGATATCAAAGAAATTTTGGCTTCAAGAGAACGCCTTTGTGGCTAAGGGGTTTAACTCAAGCCTATGGTAGACCTTGTTATAGTAGGAGATATATGGAAGTGATTCTTGTGATGAAAATAAAATGGAAAACAATTCAAAAGTAGACATTAATAAATTCAATGGGTAGATTTTTGAGTTGTGGAAGCTAAAAATGGAAGATTTGTTAGTGAACAGAGACCAATGAATCTTTGTGGATCCAGGTACTGCACCAACAAGGATGTCAATTGATTTGTTAGTGAACAGAGACCAGTGAATCTTTGTGGATCCAAGTATTTCACCAACAAGGATGTCAATAGAACGCTGGAATAAATTGGATCTAAAGGAAAAGATCACACTATAATTGTGCCTCTCAGATTTAGTAATACTAAATTTTTCAAGGGAAGTTACAACAAAGGATTTGTGGGACAAGTTAGGGGCTTTGTATCATTATAATTCCTTGGTGAACAAAGTGTTCCTAAGGAAGAAGTTATATCACTTGAGGATGAAGGATGGAAACTCAGTGATAGAGCATCTAAACACCTTCATTATTATGCTAATTCAATTATTATTTTTTGATATTAATATTTCATATGAATAAGTGTATCAGTTTGTTATTTTCTCCAATAGACTTTGGGATAGTTTGGTTGTTTCCATAGGTAGTAATGAAACTATAAGATTTGATGAAATAATCTCATTCTTGTTATCAAAAGAGATGAGACAAAAAAACATGGAAATTTAGAATAGAGATTCCTTGTCTATAATAGGACACTCCCAAAATAAAAATAAAAATAATTCCTTGAGTGGGAGATCTAAATCTAGAGCAAGATATAAATCTCTAAGAAAGTTTGCAAAGGTATGTTGTGTTAGAAAATCAGAAAGGAAGAAATATTTTCTTCATATAGATAATTACTTGTGACTTTCTTAGGTTTTTCTTATATTCCTCTTTTATCTTTAGTTCATCCAACATTTATAAAAAAACAATAGCACAAATATCACAGACACTAGATATAGGTGGACAGCCAGGGAAAACCCCCTATCTAAGGGAAAACCTAGTCAAGAACTCTTCCTTAATAACTTCCTAAGATAATTCAAGACTCTTGACCTAGACACTAACTTCCTCCACACCAAGTCATCCCTTTCTTCCTTCTTCCAGATGACAACCCTTCGGCAACAGCTTCGACCTTGCAGCAGCAATTTCAACCCAGCAACTGGTAGCAACAATAGTAGTAGTAACTTCGACTTGACAAGAGAGACTTCGATATCCTAGATGAATCCACATGAGAGAGAGAGAGAGAGAGATAGCCAAAAATTTTGACCTTGACCTTTTCTTCCTTCCTCCCCAATTCCTCACTCCTTTTATCCTCCTTTTCCAACTTCGCACTTTTCCAACTCTTCTTCTTGGATATCAAACTTGGGTGAGAGTATATACTCCAAATGAATACAAACTACTTCAATATATAGGCTTCTGGTGAGGTCGAATTACCCAATTTGAGGCCGACTTTGTGTGGAGGTGACAAATAGCGTATTTGACTCAATATTAATTCTTTTTACATGATTCAAAAGCCCGAGAAGGGTATATTTTAATGGAAAATGACTCTAATGACTCAGAATAAATCCCAGAAGTCCTCAATGGGGGCTTTTACCTAAAACATGATTACCCAAGTATGAAACCCATCATTTAATAAGTCATATTAATAATAATAAACAAATTTCATTCTTTTGATAAATACATTTTATTGTGACTCAAATACAAATATGAAGACCAAACCTAGTTACAGTATTCAACAATCCCTCTTAACTAGGGAGGTATTCATACTTACATATACATGGAAGATCTCAAAACACATGAGCCATGAAGAGTTTAGGCACTTACGGTACCACAGACTAGATTCTTGACCAGGGAAATCTATCTAGGTGGGACTAAGATGGACTAAAGATTTCATCCAGTCTAGGTACCATCAAGCTTACTTGATAACCATCAACTAAGGGATCTAGGTGCGTATCCAAGGTCAGAGCTCCATGACCAATGCCACCCTCCCTACAAATTCGAGATCTAGACATAAAAACATATGCCAGCCAATTGTCCTCCCAGGAATTTTACACACTCAATGCCTCAACAAATCTCTCTAACCTCAAGCATGTTATTTCAAAAATTTTGAGAGATTTACCTTAACAGTCACAACCCCAATCAGGAACAACCTTTCAAATACTCATGAGTAAACACAAACCTTCGGGATCTTATGAGTTCTTGATGCTTCCTCACAATTCATCACCGTATGATTTTGAAGCTTCTTAAACAAATCTTGACAAAGGTTTCCTCAATCATTCAAATTCCTTTCCTACTTCAAATCAGGTTTCCTTCTTTCAGCAACACCTCAATATGTATTCTCCAATTTCTACTTCAAGGCATCCATCATGACTATAACATGTCTTCTATCTCAATTCGGGAGATATACTCTTTATTTTATGCAGAATCCCTCTTAACTTAGGGAGATCAAATTCTTTTGTATGATTTATCATCATCATTCATATAACTTCCTTCATCGTGCTTATCAAACATCTTCATCATCTTGAAGATTATGTACCTTCACAACTTAGACAACAAGTACAACCAAATACATATATAGAAGCATGAACTTAACTATATCATAATTATAAAATAATGGAAGGATTAAACTTTAGACAAAAAATACCTAAACTTAGTTAGGTTCATAAACAAGAGATACATACATTTATACTTCAACTAGTTGCTAGGGTTATTTCATAAACCCTAGACTTCATCATCAAGACTTTGAGAAACTCAATCAAGATAACAATCTTCATTATATGTAGGGTCTCATAATCTACTTTAATATATTGCAAACCCTATAAGCAATTCAAACAAGTATAGTTCTACAATGCATCCAACAACTTTAGAAATCATATGTTAGGCTTCTACTAGGATTTAAGTCAAACCCTAGATTCCATTCATGAGATATTAATCCTTATATGTCAACAAATCACAACACAATCAATATGACCAATAATTTTTTAAATCTTAGATATTATCATATCAACACATCATATCCTAGAACATCAAACTTATACTAGGGATTAGTTACAAACCTTATAACTTGTCAACAAATAGGTTAGCACAAATACATATCTAGGATAATCATGCACAAGCATATCATAACATATGTAGGAAAAACCCAAGACACAAATATCAAAACATTTGAATTCAGCCATATAACAATCTAGATCGGACTAAGGTTTTGATCATATAGACAAACATTTACCTAAGGATTCATTCCTAGAAGCTAACTCTCGATACATAAGGGTTTTACTTACAAACCCTAATTTACCAAAACTTCAAGGTCTAGGAACATATTACCAACCAATCCCTAAAGGAATAGGGTTTCCATTCGAATAATAAATATGACATTATCATCAAAAGCCCAAACATCGAAATAATATTATTTTCTAAATTTCATTAGTAACCCTAAGTAGACTAGGGTTTATCACATTAACATTGATATACCCTTAGGTTTGGGTCTTACAAAGAACCTTTTTAGGGTTCCGTAAACATGATTTTTTAATGAGGGTAGATTCAATCTAATGATTAATAACCCAAACAATAATCTATATTATTCAAAGGTCCTATACATAACACATTTTAGTAATTTCAAGCATATTTAAATGAATATACCTTTATTACGAAGAGAACAAAACTTATGATCTAAAACATACCTTTGAGTTGTTAGACAAACCTTATAGGACATCAATTCCAATGATTTTTATTGTGATATCTTCTCCATATCCCTTGAGAATATCAGCAAGATTTTCCTTATAGGACATCAATTCCAATGCTTTTTCTTGTGAGATCTTCTCCATAGCCCTTGAGCATATCAGAAAGCTTTCCCTAAACAAGGAAAATGTGAAAAGGAAATGTTATTAAAATCTAGTGTGAACACATCTAGATAGGAAAAAGGAAAACCAAATATAAAATATAATACAAGGAGTAAGATACTTATCTTTGGAAAATGGTGAAGGCTCCCTCTTAATCCAATCTCGAGGGATACCTAAGAACTTTAACAAAACAATTCAACAATGTTTTACCAAAGAATGTTAAACCTATAAGTTCTATAAGTCAAAATACAAAACAAATCAAAACTTGGAGTATAAGAATATAGTCTCTAAGAATCCTCAGAAAATAAATCTTTGACTTTGGATTCTTCCTTCTTTTTCTTCTTTGGAGGTCCTTCATCAGTAACATTTTCATATTCCCTTTCTCTCTTCTTATATCTGGAATTCTCGGGAAAATCACTTTTGTAGTGACCCATCTTGTGATAGTTGTAGCATTCAATCTTGGATATGTCTATCTTCCTTCTAGGCCATTTAGTCTTCTTGAATGATCCTTTTTTCTTGTGATGAGAAGAGTAGCCATTTGAAACATTTTCTTCTTCATTTTCTTTGTTGCTTGCTAAAGAAATCTTGACTTCTTCCTAACTGAAAGCATTCCATAGTTGTTCAAATGTAGGAGTGTCCTTCTAGCTGTTGAGACCTTATGAGAAGGCACTCCCTGATGTTGGTAAACCTAGAAGTGCAATGATTACAAGTTCCTTCTCTAGTACTATCTCATCAATTGCTTGGAGTTCATCTCTTAATATGGCTATTCTCACAAAGAAAGATTCCACAATGTCTTCCTTTGTCATTTTTATAGATCTTAGTTCATTTTTAAGGCTTGCTATTTGACCAAGATTCTTGATGGTGAAATTTTTTTTATAAAACCTCACACATATCTTGAGCAGAGTCTATGTTAGATATATAGGGGATGAGGTTATCTTTTATTCCATCCACCATTAGAGTCATAGCCAATATTTTTGTCTCCCTAAATTTTTCCTTTTCTACATCACTTGACTCATTAGTAGGCTTCTTTACCTTTCCCTTGACTAGATCTAGAACTTTATTCTTCTCAAGGATGAGGCTTATCCTCTTCTTCCATGCCTTGTAGTTAGATGCTCCTTCTAGCTTGTTTTCTCCCTTCATTGAGTTAGACATTGTCCTTGAAGATGATATACTTGGCTTCTTATATGTTCCTTTTGGTGATCCTTATTCAAAGCTTCTTAGAACTCCTTACTCTTCTTTCAATAGTTATTTGAGCTAAATTTTTCCCTTCTTCACCTTAGCTCTGATACCATGTTAGAAAATCAAAAAGGCATAAATATTTTCTTTATATATATAATTACTTATGACTTTCTTAGGCTTTTATTATATTCCTCTTTTATCTTTAGTTCATCCAGCAATTAACAAAAACAATAGAACAAATATCACAGACACAAGATATAGGTGGACAGCCAGGGAAAACCCCTATCTAGGGGAAAAACTAGTCAACAACTCTTCCTTAATAACTTCCTGAGATAATCCAAGACTCTTGACCTATACTTTGACTTCCTCCACACCAAGTCATCCATTTTTTCCTTCTTGTAGATGATAACCCTTCAGCAGCAACTTCGACCTTGCAGTAGTAATTTTGACCCAGCAACTGGAAGTAGCAGTAGCAGCTGCAACTTCGACTTGACAAGAGAGACTTTGATCTCCTAAAGGAATCTACATGTGAGAGAGAGAGAGAGAGAGAGATAGCCCAAAATTTCAATATTGACCTTTTCTTCCTTCTTCCCCAATGTCGCACTCCTTTTAGCCTCCTTTTCCAACTTCGCAGTTTTCCATCTCTTCTTCTTGGATATCAAACTTGAGTGAGAGTATATGCTCCAAATGAATTCGAACTGCTTCAATATATAGCCTTATGGTGAGGTTGAATTATCCAATTTGAGGCCAACTTGATCTCCTTGAGGTTGACTTGGTGTGGAGGTGACAAATATATTATTTGACTCAATATTAATTCTTTTTACATGATTCAAAAGCCCGAGAAGGGTCTCTTTTAATGGACAATGACTCTAATTAATTAGAATAAATCCTAGAAGTCCTCAATGGGGACTTTGACCTAAAACATGATGACCCAAGCATGAAACCCTTGTTTTAATAAGTCATATTAATAATAATAATAAAATTATTTTTCATTCTTTTGATAAATACATTTTATTGTGACTCAAATACAAATATGAAGATTGAACCTAGTTACATTCTTCAACATGTTAGAGATGTGGAAAATAATGGCATTGCAACAAAGGTTGTAGATCCAAAGAAATTTAGATATGGAAGTGATCTTAATATTCTCCCTCTACATAAGTGAAAGCCTCCTTAGATGAAGAAGGGGATGTGTACCTGGATTTTTCAAATACACATGTATATCATGAGGCAAGGATGGTCAATTTAGGTGCATCCTTTCATATGACTCCTCACAAGGAGTGGCTTTGTGAGTATGAAATATTTGATGATGGTGATATTTTTTAGGAGATGAATCGATAGCAAAAATCATAGGACAAGGAAAATTTTAGTTGAATCTCATGGGTGGAAGGATTAGAACACTCCCTATTGTTTTACATGTCCTAGGATTGGCCAAAAAAATATTTTCAGTAAGCAAGATGAGTGATGCAGGTATAAAAACAATGTTCAAAAAGGATACTTGTATGATGGTTTGAGGAGAAATGGTATTGTTGAGAGGATTTTGGATTGGGACACTATATAAGATACTAGGAATCATTATTGGTGATGGTAGCAATAGTTCCTTTATTCCTGAGAGTGGAGAAAAAGAAGTAAAAACTCCTACCGTCTCTAGAGAAAAGACTATGTTATACCATCAAAGACTAGGACATATTGGAGAGAAGGGCCTTCAAGTATTACATGATAATGATATGGTAGAAGGTATGTCTAATTTCTCTTTAGGTTTTGATTTTTCTGAACATTGTTTATATAGGAAGCATAATAGGGTAAAATTATCCTTTGTTTCTACGAGGTTAGAGGGAATATTACAGCTAGTGCACAGTAATGTGTTTGGACCTATGTCAGTTCCATCATTGGATAAATATGTGTACTATGTCTCAATTATATATGTTTTTTCTATTTTTCCTTGGCATTTCAAAATCAATTCTATGTCTAAATCACAATCACAAACACAAGCACTTTTCACAGTGGAAAATGTACAACAGTGAATAAATGTAGTGCACAAGACAATTTTTCAACCCAAAAATTGTTATATTACAATTTTAATACAACAAAAATAGGGCTCCCATACGAGGGATCATGGCCCTTGCAATTAACCCTAATACAAGAACAACTAGGGCTTGAGATCAACAACTAATAATCACCAATATACCCTTGAACAAGATACTCTTGACATGTTGATGTAGCGCTTCCACATCCCTTTCAGTTCATGTTCCTTGAACACCTGGCAGGTCCTTTGCCACCTCTTATGTTGATCACAAGTACTTTTGAAACTTCAAAATTCTTACATCTTCAGCCACTCAAATAGCCTCTATCAATTTCATAGATTCTCCAAAGGTGAATGATCTTAGGGTACACAATCTTCCCTCTAATAGACCTCTACTACCTCAAATAATTTTGCACTTACGGTCTTCACAATTCTACCCATTTAAAGTTTTTCTAGTTGATCCTAGATGACAATACTAGGGCTTCACATACACCTCTTATCATTGATTTGTCTCACATCAAATCTCCAAATTAGGGCATCAATGACTAACCCTCACACACAGTCTTCTTTTCTCCTCCAAAGATGACATACATAGGGATTCAAAGATTTCCCTCTTAACAGTGAAAAGTTTGCTCCTTATTCACTGTACTTGGGGCTTATATACTTATTTTCCAAACCTTCAAGTAGGACAGACCTTATACCACTATCACAGTCCAAAAACTAGACTTCAACCACTACATCAACCTAACAGTCATCACATAGAAAACTAGTCAATACCTTTCAAGATGTCGCCTCTTAGCAGCTCTGAAGGTCATGGTTCTATGCACAAAATAATTGAGGTTTTTGGCCCTCTTTTATGGATTCTTTACCAGGTGTTCCCTAATATTTGCCTCAACAGTCCCCTTACACCTACACAGATCTCACCTTTTAGGCCCTCACACTCTGTGCATATACTTGAAGCAGTGTGGCCCTCATTCAAAACCGTTACATCCCTTCTATACATTGGAAATCATGGTCTTTTCCCTCCTTCATAGCTTAGAACTTGCTCGACCCTATTCACAGATATTTGTGCTACTTTCATGCCCAGGATCCTACACAAATTCATGTCTATCATATCTCCTAATATCAGCCTAATAAAAACATAAGAAATCATATCAAAACATGTCCTTCCTCACTCTCTAGCTCAGCTCCTTAGGTCTGCAGATCCTCATATTGGTTTTCTCTTTTATGAATGCACTTTTGATGTGCCAAATGGTCACAAACTCATATCTTTTTATATTATTCTATGGTGGTGTCAATTAGCCACCAAGGGTTGTTTCTTGTATCTCAAGCTTACTTGAGACTACACATACAAACCCACTATCTTAAGAAATGTATTTCTTTCATTTGTTTTAGCCACCATCATTGAACCCTTAGGTTACCCTTAGCCCTTCAAAGGTTCCCCACTTGCATGCTGATGAATATTAAAGATTCACTCACACAACCCTTGAATCTCTAGCTAGCTAGGCCAAGAACATGGGTACCATGCTCGGTTTAATGCCTATGATACAACTTCGAACAAAAACAAAGAAAAGAAACCAAACTAACAATCAAAAAATTGGCCTATAAATCTAAACTCACAAATAGAAAATAGATTTCAGATACTATCATTACTTCTTTTTAAGATCATATCCTATAAAGAAAAAGGTTGCAATGTACAATATGCAGATAGCAAGTAATAAAAAGAGAAAAACATTAGTGTAATGATAAAGATAGAATATGGCAAAAAAACTTCAAGATTCTTCATTAATATCATAAAATAATAGTGTTTAGATATGATGATCACAAAGTGAGATGATCAAAAGTATAAATCAAGAACTTCTTGGCAAATGACCTTGCTTTCAAGAACATGTGGTCAAATGCTAACAAACATAAACAACAAAATGAAACTAAGCTTGCTACAACGAGCTCAAAAGGCACATTCAGACATTGATATGCTACTGCATAATAGAGCCAACATCAATATTGAAAAAATATGTAGCATATATAAATCATCAATAACTGAAATTTATGATACCTCTGACAACAAGAGATATTATCAACCTCCATCAATGTTGCTATTTAAAAGAAGCCTTGTAGATCAATGTTTGTGAGTCACAAATATCTAAACACAATGAAGAATAACCCAACTGAAGAATAAAAATGAAATTGTACCAACTTTTATTGCAATTGGTGTCTCCTTTGTCATTCCTTCAGCCTAAATATATATCCTTTAACTCATAAAACAATTTTCATAACTCTTTATTTCTTTTAAAGAAATAAGTCTTTAAATTTTAGTTAAGGCTTAACTAAAATTATTTAAGAGAAAACATCTAAGGGTGGGCTCTTTAAAAATAGGAATGACTCAAAAGGGAAGGACCAACATCCAAAATACATTGACCACATAATCGTAATTTCACAAATGCATGATAATTAACCATATAAAATGTGCTTGCATCGTGTAAGCATAAAATACATTGACCACATAATCATAATTTCACAAATGCATGATAATTAACCATATAAAATGTGCTTGCATGTAAGCATAATCTACCATGGAATCAAGTTTCCATGCTTATCCAAAATAAAATGTGGCCAATATCATAATTATGTTCAAAATTCTGAAAATAATCCTCCTTTTCAAGTTAGCTATAAATATAAAATTCTTGAAAATGTAGCAAGGAATGGCTTCTTTGGCTTGTGCCTTAGTCAAACATCCCAATTCGAATTAAGTCTCATAGATGCTTCATTTAGTTGTCAATTAACATGTGTGATGTGGCCTATCACTAAGTTATTGTCAATTAACTTGAGTTAGATGGCTTTCAGTGAGTTGTGGACTTGTTGATGGCTAAAATTAGCTATCTAGTGGAGTTAACTCTAGTGTCAGTCAGTTAATTGATCTCTAGTTCTAGAATAGCGATAAAATTGAGTTTAATTGAGTAGTTGACTTTTTGTTAACTCAATTTAATCTTAGTTAACTAGTTGCAGCTGATAAAATTAGCAGGAGTAGGTCTTGCAATTCAAATTTCCTATTGAGATTGAATGAAGGCACAAATTGAATTTACTATGGTACACAGTTTTTTGTGAGCAAAGATTGACAAGAAAGCTAAGAAATTCTCTTGGAATTATGCAAGGAAATAGGAGAAATTCCTATTTTTTAGGGGCAGAATTGCATTAGGAAATAGGAGCACCTAATAGGCCTTATTTTCCTAAGTGTTTGGAAATTCTTGTAGAGAGTTGATCAATATTGTGGGATGCTTCAGCATTGAAGAAAATTCTTTGTAATAGATCAAATTGCTCATTTGATTTGATACAAGCAAGAGGGGTGTTTCCCAATCGAGTTCCCCATATAAATTTTGTGTTATATGTGTGATTGTGTTTCTATTCATTTTTTTCTTTCCGAAGAATTTTTGTAGAGAAATATTGTATCTTTTGCATATAAGTTTTCTCTCATTAACATCTGCAAGATTTCAAGGATTTTCTACATGGTATCAGAGAAGGAAACAATATAGAGACTAATTTCCTTCATCATATTCAAAGTGTGTTGGAGAGAAGATCAATTAGTGCAGGAATTTTACAAATGCAAGAATCATGTCATCCTATGGTTTGAGGACAGAGCATGCCCTAGAAGGGACTTCGAACTTTTGTGCATGGAAGGACAGAATGGAGGTTGTGTTAGATGATAATGGGGTTTTGGAATACATCAAGATTAATATTCCTAAACCTCCTACATCAGATGCACAACAGCTAACTCAATGGAGGAAGGATACTGCCAAATCTAGGAGGATGATCCTAGAAGGAGTTAGAGACCATATTGTTCCAAATTTGCATGGGAAGGAGACCATTCCATATGTGGAAGGTAATTACTAATCTTTTTGAAAGCAATAGTGATGCCAGAAAACTTGCTTTGAAGAACAAATTGAGGATCATTTGAATGGGAAAGTATGAGCCCATTGTTACATATCTATCTAGTTTATCTCAAGTGAGGGATGTGTTGAAAATAGCAACAAGAAATGATAAAAATAGAATCCAGAATATTCCAATTTTAATCTGTCCTTGAATTAAAATTGAGAATTAAATTCGAATTTAGTCTCACCAGCTTCTTGAAAAATAATTAATTAATTCACCTTGAGTTAATTAGTTGGAGAAATTCAAGTTAGAAGTCTTTCTGAAGTCATGCAACAGTTATCCCTTAAATTAAGGAGATTATCCCTTAATTAAGGAGATAAGATTGAGTTGTATTTGAGTTGTAATTAGTTAGCTCAGTTTACTGAGTTAAGTCCAGTTAAATTAGTTCCAAACTGTTTGAGGAACTAATTGTGATTTTAGTCAGTTAATGCATGCATGCATCCAACTAGTGTACTCCAGATAACTGAAGATTCTTTCATCAGAAACTCATGCATGTCTATTCAGAGAAAGACCCAGTTGAGCTAAATGTCAAGGACAGGTTACTATCAGTTGCATGAGTTTTCCTATAAAGGAAACTCATCCATGCGGAAGGAATAAGGTTCCTTGAGGATTGTGGAGTTTTACAAGGAGTGAGATCAATGTGAGTGATCAGTGTTACACTTGGTAACAGTAGGATCACCCAGGAGAAACAGCGCAAGGAAATAGGAGCTTGGAGGGTAGAGTAGAAGGCTTGTGAGAAGCTTTGATTGCATGTGAGCATCCAGGAGGATTGTACTGAGAGCTGGCTAGCTGTGAGAGCTAAGGCTTTGTGTAATCTTGATGTATTTCCACCTTGTATGATAATACAGATAGCGGGGTTTTTAGCTGAGGCTTTCCCCAGAGTATTCTTCTATGCTTCATGTGCATTGATTCTACTTCTAGTTATATGTGTTCTACTTGATCTTGCTCAAATATATTAAGCTTCCACAAGTTTGATTGTAGAAGTAGATTAAATTATTTTGCTTTGGTTATATTGCATTATCAGGTTAATCTACATTGAGAATTTCTATAGGATGAACTTGAAGGTGTTGGAGAGATAGTTCCATCATCATAGCTTATGAGCCTTGCTCTTCTTTGGCTTCACAAATATTGGTATAGTTTCTAGGATGCAGTGAATGGCAAAGATAAGCTCCCTGATTGGGAGAGACCGCAGTAAGATCTTATGCAGGTAGAGATAAGGAGGAACATAAGGGATGGAGTCTGATATGGTACAGAAGATTAGGAGAACTTTGCTTTAGCTGGCAAAGGGAAGGAAGCCAAGGGCGAGAATGCCCAACGCAAGACCGAATCTAGTCATGCTGGAGGCAAGGAAAAGAATGATCTTAGCAAGATCAAGTGTTTTCATTGTCATTAGTTTGGACATTATGCTACAAAATTTCCAAACAAGAAATCTAGCAAACATGTTGCAGCAAGAGAAGCACTCTCTTCTCAGTTTGAATTGTATTTATCCTTGATAGCTTGCATGGAAATCTCAGTACGAGGTAATGTGTGGTACATTGACTCAGAGGCTTCATTCCACATGACAGGGAACAAAGATTTCTTCAGTGGTTTGGAGGAGAAAGACATGTAATTCCATATCGAGCTTGGAGATGATAGCAAATACATGACCAAAGGATTTGGTATAGTGAGCTTTAAGAGGAAGTTTGGTTCCCTTCTCCAACTCAAGAATGTGATGTATGTCCCAGGATTGAAGAAAAACCTTGTCTCAGTAGCATCCCTTGAAGACAAAGGGTATGATGTAGTATTCTGCAAAGGGAAGGCCTACCTTAAAAAAATTTCTTTAGGATAGGTCAAGGAGATTGGTGTCAGGATTGAGAACCTCTACAAATTTTAGGTTGATGCATGTGTAGCCTTAAGCAGCAATGCAGAGAGTTCTCAGAGTAGAGATGTGATGGATAAGAAAGAGCACGATAGAGCTCTCAAGATGGATCATTAACCAGTATCTCAATTTTAGTCTAAGCTATTTGGAAGTAGGGTTGACCAACAGGATGATGATGACGACCATATCCCAGGGCAATTGGAGGCAACTAGTCAGTTAGAGACA
The DNA here is from genome assembly GCA_031772625.1 of Pinus tabuliformis. Taxonomy (NCBI): domain Eukaryota; kingdom Viridiplantae; phylum Streptophyta; class Pinopsida; order Pinales; family Pinaceae; genus Pinus; species Pinus tabuliformis. Next base: position 442,199,142 of record CM062811.1, read on the forward strand.
TCCAGTATAGAGAAATCTCAAGCCAAGTGGGTAGAGAATTTGGTTAAGGGAGCTCAAAAGAGAGTTGAGTCCCCATCACCAAGACAAAGACACCCAGATACATAGGGTACATGTCTCTTTCTAGTTCAGAGGGAGCAGTTGCAGCAATAGATAACTTAGTAGAGCTTAATATAGATCCAAGTGGATAAGGTTCTTCCAATAATCCCTTTCTTGCTAAGAGGGAGTGTTGAAAATGTAGCAAGGAATGGCTTCTTTGACTTGTGCCTTAGTTGAAGATGCCAATTCGAATTCAATCTCATAGATTCTTGATTTAATTTCCAGTTAACATGTGCGATGTGGCCTATCATTGAGTTATTGTCAGTTAATTCGAGTTAGATGGATTTTAGTGAGTTGTGCACTAGTTGAAGGCTAAAATTATCTATCTAGAGGAGTAAACTCTAGTGTCTTCCAGTTAAGTTATCTATAGTTCTACAATAGAGAGAGAATTGAGTTTAGTTGAGTAGTTTACTTTTTATTAACTCAACTTACTCTCATTTAAATATTTACAGCTGCTAAAATTAGCTCTAGTAGGTCATGCAATTCGAATTACCTATTGAGATTTAATGAAGGTACAAATTTCATTTATTATTGTACACAGTTTTTTGTGAGGAGAGCTTGAGAAGCAAGCAGAGAAATTCTCTTGGGAAATGTGCAACAAAATAGGAGAAATTCCTATTTTTTAGGGGGGCCATAATTGCGCTAGGAAATAGGAGCTCCTAGTAGGTCTTATTTACCTAAGTGTTGGGAAATTCTTGTAGAGATTTGATCAATATTGTGGGAAGCTTTAGGATTGAAGCAGATTCTTTGTAATAGATCAGATTGCCTAGTTTATTTAATAGAAGCAAGAGGAGTTTTTACCTATTGGATTCCCCGGATAAATTTTGTGTTCTATGTCTGATTGTGTTTCTATTAATTGTTTTCTTTCCGTGGAATTTTGGTAGAGAAATCTTGTGTCTTTTGCAAATCAGTTTGATCTCATTAGCAGTTACAATATTTCAAGTATTTTCTAGAAAAATATCACCAAAAATATGGGAGAAGTATTGCATCACCAACATATCCCTGTCCAAAATTCTGAAATTTTCAAATAAGAACTATCAATGTCCCTATCAAAGTTGAAGTTTTAAATGCACGTCATCATAATACAACCATCAAAAAGAAAACATTAGATATTTCTACCCAAATTCTGGTAAGATATTCACTAACATAATATCAAAATTTATAAGCAAAGGAAGAGGCATTATTCTTAGATTCTGCTAAGAATATTTCCATAAAGAAGCAAGGTCCCTTTGTTTCAGATTGTTGTTGATATCTAGTACTCTCTGGAGCAAAGGCTATGGGATTTGGCCTGGATCCTGCAGTGACATTATGTTAAATATATTTTGCAAAGGAAACATTGACACGGGAAGTGGGTGGAGGAAAAGTTGTAGAAAAAATGGGAGGTGAAGGAGTAGTAGAATGTTGATGAGTATGGCTAGCAGCAGTAGGAGAATGGGTAGCCTTAATATGTAGATGAAGAATAGGTCTTCAAAAATGTGGAGATCCATTAAGTGTAGTTGAACGAGAACTAGAAATAGGATGTGGAATTTTAGAATTATTACCCCAAGCATTATCATCACATTTAGGTAAATTTTGAATGGGGTTCTAGCCATTATTTTCATTTGGTAGTGCATTGGTGCGTAAGGGACTTGGTATATTTTTTATATTAGGGTGAGGTTGGAGAGAGGGATATTAACTGTTATGATAAAATGGAGGGATGCATGATACATTGGGAGACCATAGATTGAGATGAACAGTGGTGGACAGCAAGTGAAACTCATTTGAATCAGTATTAAAATGGGCAGGGAAACGAATTTTTTTTCCTTCCAGAATCCCACTAGCTTGGTGGTCTATTCCTCCTCCCTCTGCCTCTACCCTGACCTCATGAACCTGAACTCATTTCTGAAAAATATTCAAATTAATACTCAAATTATTAAAGAGGAATTCCATCAACTACTCATCTCACTTTACAATTGTTGCAAATCAACAATGCTAATCAAGAATCAGTCACCTTTCACATGGTTGAGGAATGGATAAAGGAAAATTAATCGAGTGGATGAAACAGGCACATAGGGAAAATAGATAAAACTTAGTCATTTGTTAACCCTCATTCCTTTTTTTCTTTTTTGGAAAACAACTAAACTAGGGTTTGAACCAAGGTTCATTAACTGTAAAAAGAAAAAATTGTTCAAATTTAGAGGTGAAATAGTGACATTGAGATGGAGACTAATAGATAGTAGGACATGATATTGCATGCAAGTTCATGCTTCACAAATGCAATACATTGTTACTTATTATGTATGAATATATAGGGTTTTTCTTTTTCGTTTTTTTGAAAATTTACATATGTATTTGATAGAATGGAAACCCTTTTAAACAAGAGAGGCCATATTCAAAATTCAGGAGTAAACCCTTCATATAAAAATTTATTTTTGTGTAGAAGAAATGATACAAATAAAGGTCAAATTTTTTGCGCAATATATGGAAAATAGTCTGGCATTGGCACGAGATTGCTATACATTTCACTTTGAACAAGTTTTGTGGAGGAAATTAAATATCTGAGGTCAAACTCAGGTAGGGTTTCGACTTTTCAATCATTTGAAATGATTCTGTAGGGGACGGTTTAAAACCATTTCTTTTAACATTTCAGATAATTTTGCAGAGGAGGGGTTTTGAACCCTTACTTTTTTGTTAAATTTCAGAGAAATTTGAAAGAAAGTGGGTAGGAGGCACCCTTTCTTTGAAGGAATTTCTAGAGAACAGGGGCAAGAGGCACCCTTGTCTCGAACTCATGCAATGCTTCTAAATGCAACAAGAATATAGGGAAATAATGATTTGCAAGGTCACTAAGCAGCTAGCAAAGAAGTGAAAATCCAACAAGCATGGAGGGGTAAACAAATAATCGAAATAACACAGTTAAATGTGTAATTAATCATAGGGATTACCTGGACAACACTGAGAACCAACAAATTGTAGCTTTCACAAACCCATCCTTAAGCTAACAATACAACTCTAGTAACTATGGAAGCTTCTCGCTGTAAAACTTCCAAGTAAATTTAATTTCCCAAACTAGGGTGTAAAACCCAAAAATACATTCGAACCTGAGTCATGGATTGAAACTACACAAAGTATCCATCGTTGGTAGGGTTTGTAGTGTTACATTAAAGTTGTCGAACGAGTTTGTGTTTCTCAAGGCCATGCAATAAAGGCTAGGAGCATGGGTTTACCAAATATCAATCAAAAACCATAACATGAATCCATCTCAACCTGCACACACAAAAAACTTCCAAAGAAAACCATGTAATGGGTGGACATATCATCCAGAAAAACAATCAATAATATGCAACACAACACAACCCTAGTCCAGCTCAGCAAAAAAGGTCCCACATTCGTGATGGAATATCTCCCAAATGATATATCATACTCAATTTTCAGAATTCAAATCATCACATTGGGTCATTAAGACAACCAATACATATGACATGACAAAACTTCGCAATATATATTGTGCATATAATATCAAGGTTGAACTATATATTACTTAATCCTTGCCATATGATAAATCGGAATCCAACCATTAAATTAAATCAAGCGACCTACCTTCAAACACACACACACACACACACACACACACATATATATATATAGCCCACAGGGCTTTGGATTGACGGTGAATGGGTGCACTGTTAAGGCACTCCTTGTGATAGGTCACTGGTTCAAATCCCCCATGGGTGCTTACCTACCAAAAAAAAAATGTATGTAGATATATATATATATATATATATATATATATAGCACATATGTATCACTATCAACCAAACCCTTTTACTATGGTGATCCTTGTAGATTTAAAAGTGTACCCTTCTTTCAATACATAGTTGTGATGCAATGAAATAACATGATCGGTGACCCATTCCTTCATAAATAGTTAACCTTTTATGTGTTTTTTTGTGTTGCATCCATTTATCTCTACATACAACAAAATTTATTTATATGTTGCGATTTCAGGTACAGCAATCATAACCAAACGTTACAATATGTTGTAATAACATTGTAATTTTCCAAACACAAAAATGCATATCATATCAAACATGTGTATTCATTCTTTTCACATGGTGGATGCAATGTAAACATCTTAGTGGTCCTCCCCTTTCGGTCATGACAATGAAAAAATGTTTATAAGAAAACGAACACAAATCATTGGTGGCCAGTTGAGGTGTCACCAAGCTTGACAAAGGAGAAATATTTTGTTGCATATTACAAAATCAAAAATTTTGCAAACAGGTATTAACAATGCATCCAATGAATAAGCAATTATTTTCCACTTGGGTCTTTTCCCACTGCTTTGGGTAAAAATCCCACCACTTGGGTACACTACCCATAAACCACTTTTGTGGGGCAACTCCTCACAAACCTAGTACCCCAGGGGTTGTGCGAGTACCTCCCAAACTACACAAATTAGCACTTCCTCTTAGCAAGGGAGGTACTTCCACCACTCGGAAGTAACTCGCCATCGTCAGTGACACTACCCCAAACTCTAAAATGCACCACTGCAACATACCCTATAGAATGAACCACACTCTTCTTGGTAGTGTATATGCCACCAGAAGCTTCCCACTTCTTCCTTTCGTGATAGGCCATCATTCCATCCCATTGTTCCTTCTTTCCATCAGAAGCCCCCTTTCTTCCCATTGACCATGCACTCTTCTTAGGTTGTGGATTCTCCCTCTTAACCTACATACTCCCACTCGAACTCGACTCCCTCTAAGTTTCAGGAACCTAGTTCTTCCTAATCTATAGGCTTGCTCGTCAACTGATATAAAAAATTCTCTCTAACTCTAATGATAGCTCCAACATAGTTAGATCCTCTGGGTCTGAACTTTGCTTTCCCATCCTCGAAAATCACCTCAAACCCCTTTGCCTCAATCACAGAGATAGACAACACATTGTATCTAAGCTCTAATATCCATAGTACATCTTGATCTCTCGACAGCCGACCTGAATCCATCCTGAATGGCACAACACCTGCCCCTCTAACATCTTTTTGACTCTTGCCTTGAACCACCATGTGCAACTTCGAGTCACATTTAGTTAGAGTCTCAAAAACTTCACACCAACCTGTCATATATTTCGACACTCCGCTATCCATGTACCATGCAGTCTCATCGATGGCACCCTTGGATTAATGATAAATTAGAGAAAAATCCTTGTCCTCTAACCTTCTCGAGAGGTCATCTAGCTCAAAATATGTAGTGGAACCGACTACTTCCTTCCCCTTCCTCTTCTTATTATCTCCCTTCTTCTTTCATGAACACTTTCTCAAATAATGACTATATTCGCCACATGTATAAGATTTCAGTTTTCTCACGTCCTTCTTTACCTTTCCCTTCATCCTCCCTGCAAGAGTTACATTATCATTAGAAGTCTTATTCTTCTTATGAAGGCCCTTGTCCTGCAATTCCTCTTGGATGAAGTCATCCCATAACTTGCTCCAATATGGCATCTTTTCTCGAGTGTCGATCCCTTTGATAAATGGCTTCCATTCCTCAGTAAACCCTTTAGAAGCAGTCCTCACCAGCTTAGAATCTGGAACATCTTCGCCAATAGCAATGAGCTCATCTAAAACTTGAGAAAGTCTCGTCAGGTACGGAGCCACACCTTCACCATCCAACATCTTGGTACTCTTCAACTTATCTCTCAATACCAACAGTCGATTCTCACTCTTATTCTGGAACAAATCCTGAAGAAATTTCCACATCTCATAGGAAGATTTCTTCTTGGACATATGAGCTACCAAGTGATCTTTGACACTGAATAGGATGATCAACTTCATCTTCGAAGCCAACTTCTCATACACTGCCAACTCCTCAGGTTCAATCGGTTTCTTAATCTCATTGTCAGCAAATTGCCAAAACTTGTTCATCAACAAGACCAGCTTGATCCTTTCATTCCAAGGACTATAGTTAGATAACCCATCCAACCTATCCTCATATCTCAAACCAAAAACCAACTTCACCATTGTTATTAGTCCTTCAATAGCAAGGCAACCATCTCCCTCTTGATTTATACATTGTGCACACTCTGATTCACTTGTCCCTTCAAAGTAGCTTTGATTCCATTTTGATTTTTCCATGGCACTTCAGAATCAGTTCTATGTCTAAATCATGATCACAAACACACTAAAATTCCACAACACAAGCACTTTGCATAGCGGAAAATGTAAAACAGTGAATCAATGTAGTACACAAGACAATTTCTCAACCCAAAACTTGTTATATTACAAATTTAATACAACAAACATAGGCCTCTCGTACCAAGGATCATGGCCCTTACAATTAGCCCTAATACAATAACAACTAGGCCTTGATATCAACAACTTATATTCACCAATCTACCCTTGAATAAGACACTCTTGACTTACTTGTTGATGTAACACTTCCATAGCCCTTTTAGTCCATGTACCTTGAACACCTGGCAGGTCCTTTTCCACCTCTTATGTTGCTCACAAATACTTTTGCAACTTCAAAATACTTGCATCTTTATCTGCTCAAATTTCCTCTATCAATCCCTTAGATGCTCCAAAGGTGACTAATCTTAGGCTACACAATCTTCCCTCTAACATACCTCTATTGCTTCAAATAAATATTATCTTAGGGTCTTCACAATTATACCCACATAACATCCTTCTAGTTTCTCCCAGATGACAATACTAGGGCTTCACATACTGCCCTCTTAACATTGATTTTCCTCACATCAAATCTCTGAACTAGGGCATCACCAACTAGCCCTCACACCTAGTCTTCTTTTCTTGTCCAAAGATGACAGATTCCCCTCTTAACAGTGACAAGTCTCTTCCTTATTCTTTATACACAGGGCTTGTATACTTGTTTTCCAAACCTCCACATAAGATAGACCTTATACCATTATCACAATCTAAAAACCATACTTCAACCACTACATCAACTAGCAGTCATCACATAGAAAACCAGTCACATACCTTTCAAGGTGTCTCCTATTAGCAGCCTGGAATGTCAAAGTTCTTTTCACAAAATACTTGAAGTTTTTGGCCCTCTTTTAGGGCTCTTGTACCAACCACAGGTCTACCCTAATCTCAGCCTCAAAAATCCCCTTAAACTTGAGATAATATCACATTTTAGGCCCTCACCCTCTGAGCATATACCTAAAGCAGTGAAACCCTCATTCACAACCCTTATGACCCTCATATACACTAGAAATTAGGGTCTCGACCCTCTTTCACAACTGAGAACTTGATCAACCCTGTTCACAGAGATTTGAACTACTTGCATGCCCAAAACCCTACACAAATTCATGTCCAACAAATCTCCTAATGCCAAAACCAGAACATAAAAAATCAGATCAAAACATGTCCTTCCTTACTCTCTAGCTTGTTTCCTTAGGTATGTGGATCCTTAGATTGGTTTTCTCTTTGATGAATGCACTTGTGATGTTCCAAATGATCACAAACTCATCTCTTCTTATAGTATTATTTGGTGGTGTCAATTAGCCACAAGGGTTGTGTCTTATATCTCAAGCCTACTTGAACCTACACATACAAACACACTATCTTAAGAAATGAATTTATTTCATTTGTTTTAGCCGCCATCATTGAACCCTTAGGTGACCCTTATCCCTTCAAGGGTGCTCCACATGTATCCAGTGAAAAAACAATTATTTTCCACTTGGATCTTTTCCCACTACTTTGGGTGCAAATCCCACCAATTGCATACACTGCCCATAAACCAATTTTTTGGGTAAACTCCTCAAAAACCCAGTACCCCAGGGGTTGTGGGAGTACCTCCCAAGCTACAAAAATCAACAAACTTTTCAAGGAATAAATGGATTTTTTTTATTAGGAATAAATGTGAAGTCTTTGACGAATTCAACGAGTTTAAGGCCCTTGTGGCAAATCAAAGAGAGAATAAAATTGAGGTGTTGAGGATATATAATGGTAGAGAATTATGCGGGAAATAATTTGAAGAATTATGTAAGAAGTGAGATTGGAAAGGAAGAAGACTACTCCATACATGCCTCGAAAAACTAGAGTTGCAGAAAGGATAAACATGATGTCGATGGAGAAAGTAAGAATGATGTTCAGTGTTATCGGGTTATGACAAGAACTATGGGCAGATCCAGTGGACGTCGTGTGTTACCTAGTAAATAGATCAATGTCATTACATTGGATGACAAAATTCCAAATGAGGTATGGACTAGTAAGAAACCTTCTCTTAAACATATTAGGGTATTTGGTTATGATGCTTATGTACATGTTCCAAAGGATAATAGGAGTAACCTAGATAAGTAAGATGAAAAGTTTATCTTTATTGGATATAAAGATGGTATAAAAGGCTATAATCTTTGAACCCAGAAACTAAGAAGGTTTTGTATAGTAGAGATGTGGTATTTAGATAAATCAAAGATGTTGTCAAACATGAAGTCCTACCAAGGGAGAAAGAACCAACAAAGATAGATTTTGAATTGAAGGATGATGAATCAGACTCTATATAAGAACAAGAATAAGAATAAGAAGAACCACAGACTCTGGCATTGAGGATATCAATTCGAGAAAGGAGGAAATTAGAAAGGTATACTCCTCTTGATTTGTGATCATTTTTTTCTTTTCTTATTACTAGTGATGATTCTATAACTGTTGGGGAGGAAGAGGATTCAAACGATCACAAACTTTGGAAGTCCATGGTTGAAGAAATGGCAGCCTTGACTAAGAATAAGGCTTGGGATCTAGTGAAGTTTCAGTTGAAATAAATCCCATTAGCAGCAAATGGGTGGTTAGGAATATGTTGAATGTAATAGGCAAAGTGGAGAAATACAAGGATCGTTCAGTAGCAAAGGGTTATTCCCAGGTAGAGAGGATTGACATTGGTGATATTCTTTCTATTGTTTCCAAGTTAACTTCTATTAGATTGTTGTTATCTATTGTGGTTAATTTTGATTTTGAAGTAGAAAAGATGGGCGTGAAGATGACATTCCTACACGAGGATATGGAAGAAGAACTATACATGAAAAAACCAAAAGCCTTTGTTGTGAAAGTAAAGAAGGAGCTAGTATGTAGACTAAAAGGGTCCCTGTATGGGTTAAAGCAATCACCGCATATGTGGTATCAAAATTTTGACACTCATATATTGGGACTTGGCTACACAAGGAGAAAAATGGATCATTATGTGTATTTCAAGTGAGTCAGTGATCATGTTATTTATTTTTTCTTGTATGTGCATGATAGGTTGTTGATTGGAAATGACAGAGAAATCATCCAAGAAGTGAAAACTTAGTTGTTCTCTAAATTTGACATGGAATATCTTGGGGATGCAAATTTTATCTTGGGTATGGAATTTAAAAGAGATCGAGAAAATAGGAAACTATATTTAAGTCAAAGGAAGTATGCTGAGACAATATTGCAGAGGTTTAATATGCAGGAAAATTCGTAAAGGTACCTATTCCTGTATGGGTAAATTTATTCGCATATCAATGTCCCAAGACATGGAAAGAGGAAAAGGACATATCTTGTGTTTTATATGTCAGTGTGGTTGGAAGATTTATGTATGATATGGTGTGTTCTAGATCAAACATTACGCATGCAGTGGGAGTATTGAGTAGGTATATGCCAAAACCAAGGAAGGTGTTATGAAACCAGCTCACAAAAAGATAGAAAAGAGAGATCCACGACTTAGAATTCAGCCTTTTCGAGGGGGCAACCTCCTTTACATTACATAAATGAACAATTCTTGGATGATACAAATGAAAAACCTCCTTTCTATATATAGGAGTCTAAGTGGTCCCAATACAATCAAAGCCTACATAACAATAATATTGTAGGGCACAACAATAACAATAGTGGGCTTCTATGTGGCACAATAGTAACAATATGGGCACTACATGGGTACATCAATATAAATAAGGGGTATAACTACAATAGTAATGGGGTAATCACTAGTATTATAGGGACCCAACATGCCCCTCTCCTTCAAAAAAGTGTTGTCCTCAACGCTTGAGTAGTTCAGGATACTTCTGCATAAAATTCTCGTCCTCCCATGTGGAATCTTCAGCGGATAAGTTCTTCCACTTGATAAGGTACTCTGAAATTGATCGATTTCGTAGCTGTCGAGTTCTTGTTTCTATAACTGCTTCCGGTTCCAATATAATTTTTCCTTCTTCGTCAAGTTCTGGCAATATTGTTTGAACTGGGAGCTTGTCGCCTATAACCTTCTTTAAACATGAAACATGGAAAACTGGGTGCAATCGAGAAGCTGCAGGAAGCTCCAATTTGTATATGCCATAGTACCAATCTTTTGCAACACCTTGTACGGACCATAATACTTTGGTGATAATTTATTATCCTTCTTAGCTTGCTTGAGGGACATTTGCTTATATGGTTGTAGCCGTAGGAATACCCAATCACCTACATCAAAACTTCTTTCACTGCGATGCTGATCTGCCTGTTGTTTCATTCTATTCTGTGCCAACACAAGGTTATCCTTTAAGAGTTGGAGGACTTGTTGTTGATGTTCGATGTGATGTTCCACTGCCTGAACCTTAGAATTTTCTCTTAAATATGATGTGATGGATGGTGGTTGATACCCATAAAGTGCCATAAATGGGGTCATTTTTGTTGCTGTATGAAAGGAAGTGTTATACCACCATTCAGCCAGAGGCAACCATTTGACCCATTGTGTCTGTTTATCAGATACAAAGCAACGAAGATATCCTTCCAAACATTTGTTTACTATCTCAGTTTGCCCATCAGATTGAGGATGATAAGATGAGCTATGAGCTAACTGAGTACCAAGACAAGAAAATAATTCTGTCCAAAAATTTCCAGTGAAAATGGGATCTCTGTCACTTACAATAATCTTTGGGTTTCCATGTAGCTTTTGAATTGTTTCCATAAATGCAGTAGAAACTGTACTGGCTTTAAATGGATGTGATAATGCACAAAAGTGTGCATACTTGGTAAGTCTGTCAACTACCACCATGATGACACTCTTTCCCTCAGACTTGGGTAAACCTGTGATAAAATCCATTGATACCTCCTCCCAACGTTGGCTTGGAATGGATAAAGGTTGTAATAGACCCGGTGTCTTAATTGTTTCAACTTTATTTTGCTGGCAAACCAAACATTCTGCCACAAACTTATGAATATCTGATTTAAGGCCATCCCAAAAAAATTCCTTCTTAACCCTGTGGTAAGTTTTTAAAAATCCTGAGTGCCCTCCTAAGGGAGAAGTGTGCAATTCCATAAGAATCTTTTGTTTTAGCTGGGAATTCTTACAGAGGTATAAGCGATCTTTGTACCATAACGAATCATTTTTCCAGCTAAATGTATCAGACGTACTGGAATCTTGTTGTAGCTTTCGAATAAGTGCCCATACTTCTTCGTCATTCTTCCATTCCTCCCTTGCTTCATTTATCCAATCTGGTTGGATAATAGAAATAGCGCACAACAATGCTTCCACATCCTCATCCTTCCTTGAGAGTGCATCTGCCACCACATTTTGCTTCCCTTTTTGTAGATGATTTCAAAGTCATAACCCAACATCTTTGTGACCCACTTTTGTTGCTCTTCAGAGGATAATCTTTGTTCTAAAAAGTATTTAAGGCTATCATGATCTGTTTTTACCTTGAAGTGTCTTCCCATTAGGTAGGGTCGCCATTTCTTAAGTGCATGGAGTATTGCCAACATTTCCTTCTCATAAATAGCTTTTCTTAGAAACTTTCCCTTGATTGGACGACTTTCAAAAGCAATGGGTCTTTCATCTTGCATTAGAACAGCACCAATTCCATTTCCTGAAGCATCACATTCCACAATAAAGGTTTTTGTGAAGTCCGGTGTAGCTAAGACCGGTGCTTGGCACATTGCCTCTTTAAGATGTTCAAAGGCCTTTGTTGCTTCCGGAGTCCATGAAAATGCATCTTTCTTCAATAATGTTGTTAGAGGTGCTGCTATTCTCCCATAATTCTTAACAAACTTGCGATAATACCCTGTCAACCCAAGAAATCCGCGCAAATGCTTTATGGATGTGGGGATTTTCCATTCCTTAATGGCTTTAATTTTGGTAGGGTCTACCTTAACTCCTTCATGAGATACAATATGACCCAAATATTCCACCTCCTGGACTCCAAAGAAACATTTGGATCTTTTGGCATATAATTGTTTCTCTTCCAATAGTTGTAGCACCCTGTCAACATGTTCAACATGATCCTTCCAAGACTTGCTGTAGATAAGTATATCATCAAAAAATACTAACACAAATTTTCTAAGGAATGGTTTGAAAATTGAATTCATCAAACCTTGAAATGTTGAAGGTGCATTGGTAAGGCCAAAAGGCATGACCAAAAATTCATAATGACCCTCATGAGTTCTAAATGCCGTTTTCGGAATGTCTTCAATCTTCATTCTGATTTGATGATATCCTGAACGAAGATCCAACTTGGTGAAGTAAATTGATCCATGCAATTCATCCAGTAATTCATCAATGACAGGAATGGGGAACTTATCTTTAATAGTGAGCTTGTTGAGCTCCCTATAATCCGGACACATGCGCCATGATCCATCCTTCTTGTGCACCAATACTACTGGAGCAGAGAAAGAACTTTGACTCGGTTGAATTATACCAGCCTCTAGCATTTCTGCAACCATACGTTCAATTTCACTTTTTTGGACATAGGGATATCTGTACGGCCTGATGTTTGGAGGAACACTTCCTGGAATCAGATGAATAGCATGATCATGATCACGCATAGGTGGGAGACCTTTGGGAGTCTCAAATACCTTGGAATGATTGTCCAGGACTTTTTGGAGATCTGGAGAAATAGATGATTCTAATGTGGAAACATCTAGCGAACATAATTGTGCAATTACACCCCTTTGCTCCTTTTTTAGAAGCTTTGTCATACCATTAGAGCTGATTATCTTTCCTGGTTTCCCTGCAATACCCCTTAATTCAACTTCCTTTCCTTCCACAGAAAATTTCATGAAAAGTTCTTGAAAATTAAAAGCTATTGTACCCAAGGATTGTAGCCATTGGACTCCTAGTACAACATCAGCACCTCCCATTGGAATGGAAAGCATTGGGCTAGTCAATACATATTCTCCCATGGATAGCTTGATATTATGGCACTTTCCAGAGCAATTTATTGTTCCTCCATTTGCAATCATCACTTGACACTCTGGTGCTGGATATAGGAAGCAATTCAATTCTTTTGCTACCCTACAATGAATAAAATTGTGGGTGCTTCCTGAATCAATCAACACTATCACCTTTTTCTTCTTGATTTGTCCTTCTATCTTGATGGTTTGAGGAGTGGTAATTCCCGCCAATGCATTACAAGATATGGTCGGATTTATTTGTTCTTCATATAGGCTTTGTTCCTGGAATATATCCTCTTCTTTTGACCTTTCTTGCTCCTTTTCTTCTTCCTCTTCACAATCTATGTAGAATAATTTCTTCTCAGCACACTTATGGCCTTTTGTGTATTTGCTATCACAATTGTAACAAAGCCCTTTTGCTCTTTTTTCTTCCAATTGTTGCGGTGTCAACCTTGTAGGTTGTGGAAGACTATGGGCAACAACACTTCCATCTTATCATCCATGCCATCAAATTTAGCGTCAATCTTAGCTTCCATGCCATCCATCTTAGCTTCCATGCCATCCATCTTAGCTTCCATGCCCTTTATCTTAGATTCCACGCCATTTACCTTAGATTCCACGCCATTTATCTTAGATTCCACGCCACTTATCTTAGCTTCTGTTAGCTTTTGTGAGCGTGACATTTGTTGCACTTGTTCTTGTAATTTTGATATATCATGTAGCATTTCTTCCTCTTCTTCATGAGTCATGCTAGAGCTTTCAGGTTCCTTACTAGGTGTTTGCATTTTCTTTCCTCGGGGCATCGGTTACCAATAATAATGCTTTACTATGCCCTTTGAATTTCGTTAAACCAAGCTTACACAAAAATTAAAAAAAAAACTACACACCTTTTTTCACTTTATAGAAGCCTGATATTGAATCTGATGTATCTCTGTGATTTCGAATCATCCAGTTCTGGAATTGCTATATGTAGTAGCCTTCTGCGTCCTCTTTCCAATGCCACAAGTCTGAGCCAAATTGGATTCTCCAAGAAAGAGTTATGTGAAATCTCCCACAGTGACTTGCTTTTAGACTGGTTCAGTAGAGCGAACTTGTACGACGTGCCACGAGTCACTGTTTCAACCTTTGAATCTGAAACTCACCCACAAGAAACTACAGTCCGTCCTCTTTATGTAACTTTTTACGAAATTTCAATCCGATCCTCAGAGAGAGAGTTATGACGATTTTTTCCCAAGTCACCTGTTTTGAATGTAATTCAGGAGTCTGCAAAAAGACCAACTTCCTCAGATCATATCTCCGAAAATATCGCGAGAAAAGTTCTGAAATTCGCACCCAAGGTTCAGCGCCAATTCTTCTCAAATGGGTTTTTTTTGCGACTTTTGAAACGTCACAGAAAAAAAGTTATAGCGAAAATTCCACGATGACCTGTTTGGAGCAGCGAAACCCTAGAATGCAAAGCTCTGATACCAAATGTTATGAAACCAGCTCACAAAAAGATAGAAAAGAGAGATCCACGACTTAGAATTCAGCCTTTTCGAGGGGGCAACCTCCTTTACATTACATAAATGAACAATTCTTGGATGATACAAATGAAAATGCCTCCTTTCTATATATAGGAGTCTAAGTGGTCCCAATACAATCAAAGCCTACATAACAATAATATTGTAGGGCACAACAATAACAATAGTGGGCTTCTATGTGGCACAATAGTAACAATATGGGCACTACATGGGTACATCAATATAAATAAGGGGTATAACTACAATAGTAATGGGGTAATCACTAGTATTATAGGGACCCAACAGAAGGAGAATTAGATAACAGTAAAGAGAGTTTTTAGGTATTTTTGTGGTGCTACTGGCTATGGATTATGTTACTAGGGAATACTAGAATTGGATAGAGTGTGGACATACATGGCTTTGTTGATGTATATTGGGATGGAGATATGGATTGCATAAGATTCCATGAGTGTGTATGTGTTTAACCTATTTGGAGGAGCAATCAGTTGAATGAGCAAAAGACAGTTTGTGGTGGCACTTTCAACTATAGGATTTGAATACATGGCAGCCACTCATGCAAGAAAGGAAGCAGTATGGTTACAGAGTCTGTGTTCAAGTATTAGATTGCTACAACAACTTGTAACGATAGATTGAGATAGTCAGAGTGTAATGTTTCTGGCAAGGAACTCAGCTTATCATTTGAAGACAAAGCATATTGATGTTAAGTATCACTTCATGAGAGATATAATTGAAGACAAGGTGTTGCTAGAAAAGGTGGACACTTTAAATAATGTTTCATATTCATTACCAAAAGTGTGAACACTAAGAAGTTCTCTTGGTGTATAATAGTGATGTGTATTATTATCCTATATTGTTGATCATGTACCCCTGTGCCCCCATGTGTGCAAGGAAAACAAGAAGTGGGAGAATATTGGGTATGTGTTATATTATTTGCATGACTATCCCCATGCACTATACAATGCACGATGCACAATGGGGGGTCATGGGGGGCAGTAGCTCCCTTATTTAGGGGGTTCGAGGGAAGCGCCCCTGAAAAGAAATTTGGGCAGTTTTTTGCATCTGCTTTTTGGTGGTTTTCGGCACACAATTTTGCTAAAAGTGGTTTTGTGGCGCATAAAGGTTTTTCCCATGTTTTATAGTTTTATTTAAGGAGATATGATTTTATTATAACCCAAGATAAATTGATTAGCAGTTCATGGATGCTGCAAGATATATATGTTGTATCGTAACATTGTACAGAGGAATACATATTGAAAAACCTTGGTTGTTTGCTCGATTTCTGGTTTCCATGATAAAATCTTTGTGTTTGCCATTGCATCTTTTCTGTTTTACTAAGAATCTCTTTGCAGCGATTAATTGTATAAGGTTAAAGCCTACAATTGTATTATAGAGGCCTTTCTAATTTTTTGGTATAGTTATTGTCATTCATATAGAAAAATGTTCAACCCTTGATTCCCAATAATTCCAAATCTTGAATTGGAACCTTGTTGAAGAATTGTCCCATAGGGCCTTCACTAGGGGAGAAATACCATACCACGTGCATTCATATTGGGGGATATATATTGAGGGGAAAATGGCATAATCTATTGAGTATATAATAGGGGGTAAAGGGTTTTTATATATGCAAGTATAAAAAATGGAGGTCAAGGTTAATGAAAAATTATAAAGGGGTATAAAAAATGTTAATGAAAAATGGATACCTACAATATCTAGTGAAAGTAGGGGTTTTTTTAATTGGGAAGGTGTATTGGGTTTATATTGTTAGGGGGTTAAATAATGTGATTTTTAGAGATATTTTACAATATGTAGTTAAATTAAGGGAATTGTTTAGTATGCCACAAATGCACGTAATAGGTCAGAGGTTCATTGAGTGAAGCCCCCATGAATTTTCCATAATTATAATTACTACCACCCTAGCCTTATGCATCACCTGCTCACTTGTGTCAAAAATATTTCCTCTCTTTTAGAGGCCATCAAACTCTAGGTAATATTGTTGGGGATCTCTAAGTTTGGGGATGTCTTTGACCACATAACCCCAAAATATTGTTTTAATGATTTCTTCTAAGCACCTCTTTCTTCTACTAGTTTTACTACATGTTTCTTCTTCTCAAACCTTTTCCTTTAAGTATCATCCAATGTTTTCATTACTTTCTCAGGTCTTCTTTCCTTTTCTCAATAAGGTTTGTGCCAGTGGCATTGAGTAGGTTGTTTTGGTGCTCTGATTGCCACTCCTTCACTAATTTTATTAGTTGTTAAACACTCTATTGTAGCTTTTCAATGTCATCTTCCTCTATTCTCTAAGATAAATAAATGCAATGGATCTACCCAACTTCTCCTAGTTGAGTTCAAGTTGTAAGATTTTGATTATTTTAGTAGCCTCATTCAAATGTGAAGACAGATTTGTTTCTCTATTATATTCAACCTCTATATCCATTATTATTTCCTGCATGGTATAACCCTTTACATTAAGAATGGAATTTCTACTTCTAATATTATTGTGTGTTGCATGAAATATATTTTTCACACAATGTATTGCACTTTACTTAATATTTGAAGAAGGGTGTGACATTGTGTGTATCACACCCAAAAAAGAAAATATGTAGAACACGCAACAAACAATATATTCTCTTGAGTGCAATATAAATGAACCTGATGTGCTGTGTCACAACAAAGGAAATTTTGGGGGAATTTTAGGTGCAATAAGTAGTTTGTTGTGATGAAGAAAGCTAAATCATGTGAAATGTCTTATGTGGAACAAAAAATTTATCTGATGTGATACGTCTTTAGGTTCTGGGACAAAGAATATTGTTCATTATGTAGGCATTGAGGAGCATATTTTTTGAAGAAAAAGAATATGTTTATCCATAGATACCAATTTACTATTAAGAAAATTGTCCTCAAGAAGTTGAGTGCCACATTGTGAAAGATTAAGGATACCTCGCAAATGATTGTGTTGAGCAAATACTATGATACTTATTTAGCCTCATAGGTGAAGAGAATCCCACATATCCTCTAGTTGAATGGCTCTAGTGATCCCTCTACATCACAGGAGGCCATAGTCAAACATTGAGCATTATCAATCATACACAAACATGGTTAACTATGATTACTCATGTTCAACCATAGTCAACCATAGTAAAACACAATTAACCATGGTCAACGATAATCAACCATGGGACACCAAAGTCAATGTGGCATAACCCTTGATTACCATCACAATACGACATAAACATTGATGAACATATAAATTCAACAAATTTAGCCAAGATGAATGTTTCAACTATGGTCAACATGGTCAACAACAGTTAGCCATGGTCAATAATAGTCAAACATGGTTTACCATTTTCAATCATGTCCAACCATAATCAACCATGTTAAATAACATAACCAACCATAATAAACCATGTTTAAATAATTTCAATCATAGTAAAACATGGTTAACCATGTTCAACCATGTACAACCATATTCAACCATTGGTGTACATAGTTAATTGTACTCAATCATGGTCGACCATGGGTAAACATTGTCAACTATATGCAAACACAAAGCATTTGTTCAACCTACATTACTTTGTTATATTTTTATATTTGCTCAAGTTATAAGTAAAGATTGTAACCTCAAATTCTCACTATTACATTGCCCCAATTACAGTGCTTCCTCTTAAATTGTGTAACATATATCTAGATTAGATTTCAATTTCAAAAGATTTGTCAAACTACCAACCTTCCTAACCTTTTAACTTAGCAAAACTATGGTGATCTTAGAACACTTACTCTTAATGCTTTTTAGCATAGAAACAAAATTCTAAAGAATTCCAAATAATCTCCTACCTTTGCAAAATTTGATAAATCAATGCATGTTATTAATCACCATAATCATAATTATAAGAATATAATTTCCTATGTTATACATTCTCAATCTAATTTATGCATATCCATAATTTACTCGCAAATAATAACCATTTATAAATATTATAACTAATTACCAATAAAGCTTAAATTTTATTTCTTTTATTATAATTTATGATGTTATTTTTTCAAATTAATGGAATTGATTACAAATTTGGAGTGTTTTTCATGTAAAAATACCCCGTAGAAACATTGACACAGATAAATATAGGATGGCGAAGCACTCGAAGCCCACGACAAACGTTTGGCGGTGGGCAGATTGTGGTTCATATATGGTCCAAAGCTTCATGGCTTATATATTATAAAACCTATCTTTAATTTATTACAAGCATCTTTAAGATAAGATCTTTGTGAATGGTTTTAAATAATTTATTTATAATTTTTTATTTTTATTTATTTATTTTTAATTACGATGTATGGTTTTAAATAATTTATTTATAATTTTTTATTTTTAATTACAATTTATGGTTTTAAATTGGGGTTATTAATTTGTTTGTAATAATTCAATTTTTCCTTATTATTCTCAAATATGATTATGAAAATTAGAGAATTTTTTCACATTTTTGTAATATTCATTTTTATTTTAATTAAGTTTTAAAAAAGATATTTTGATATTTTAATTTTGGTTATTAATTTATGTACAATAATTCAACTTTATCTTATTTTCAATCTTTCTCTCACTTTGCCTTTGCATTGCCTTTTATGATTGTTCTTTTAACAATGTTGATATTTTGAGAGTGTCCTCCTCCACTTATCCCTATATGGTTCAATCAAGGCACTGCATCTCTAGCCCAACCTTTCTTTAGCCTTGAGTGAATCTTATTAGATTTTGAATCAATTATGGGGAGCCTCTCATCCTTCATGTTACTTGTGATTTTGCATTAAGTACCTTATTATAATCATTACTCTTAATGGATGAAAACTCAACATCTAAATGGAAGTTATGAGGTGCATTGCACTTAATTCTAAGGTTAGTTATTAGAAATTATTTGTGGATTTGTTTCATCTTCCTTTAGGTTTCCTTAAAAATGCTATAATCCAAAACTTCAACTACATAGAATAACATCACCAGAGTAACAAGGTTATTGAAGTAGACTTTATATCTTTCCAAAACCAAAATTCCACAACTTTAGGGTTTTTTTAAAGTTGAAAGTAAGCTTTCCAACCTCCATATTTATTTTTTCAATATTATAGTTCCATCTAGCTTATTATGAAAGTCAAATTCAAGATACTTATAAAAAAGGATTTATTCCAAGTTTTTGTTGTTATTGTAAGCAAAATCAAGTATTGTATTTGTCTTGATTTAATGATCATAACTTTACTTTATCCATATTTACATAGATATCTGATTTAGTGGATAGATAGCTTAAAATGTTATGCTACTTATCAAAGTTAGAGGGCAAATCCTTGCTAAAATAATAATAGCATTTGTATATAAGAGGATAAGTAGTCTAGCTTGTTGAATGGTATTGTCATTGATGTCAACATAGGTTCTAGAATGCTCTTAATATTTGTCTAGTTTGCATTGATTGGAAGCTCCGAAGAACAAGAAGCCCTAGAAATCCCTAGAAGCCCCACACTTGTTGAAGATTTTGAAGATGTAGATTAATGAATTTTCTTTGGGGATCATCTTTATTGGATTCTCTTTGTCATGGTGATTATGATGGTATGTGGCACGTCACGAGGGCTCTCATGGTTTGAGAGATATGCTTGTTCAAAGATGAAGCCCCACCTTGTGGTGAAAATCCCCTAAGGAGATGAGGTGGCAACCTAGAATTGGTTAGAACATTATTCAAGTCATGAGGATCAAAAAGGACTTTATTTAAAATTAATTCAAATTTTATTGTGGCTAAAATGTTTTGTTGAGGACAATAGAATTTGAATCTAAATCAATGGTTAAAATCCAACAAAATTTAAATTTGAAAATTCAAATCTTTATGGGCCAAAATTAGAGAGGTTTTGGCTCCAATTTCAAATATCCCTCCAAAATATGAAGGCCAATCATCCCTCCAACATGCCTTCGTGATCACTATAAAAAGAAGACTCAATTGCTCTCCAAAGTAGAACTCTCAGCATATAATATTTGGTATTAGCTCTGAGGCCTTATATAGTCACGCTTCATCTCAATGGCAGGTCGAAGTTCTGAAAGTTTGAGCTCAATGTTTAAGTCTATTTGTGGAAAGGGAATTCGCTAGATTTTTATGAGTAGTTTCAAGGTTGATTTGGAGTGATTGTTGAAGACTAGGATGAGGGTCATTACATAATGGTTGGGCTTATTCTCTTATCTTTTAATTTTTTGTGATTTGTTGGGTCTTGAAGACTGAATTGGGAAACATATTGAGAGGTTTATTTGAAGGATTCTATTTAGAAAAATTTGGCTCTCTGAGACAGGCCCAGATTCGGCCCTCCTAAGGCAAGTTTAGTGCACCAATTCGGGCCTTCTTTAAGGTAAATTTCAGTCTTGTGGTAGGGAATTTTCTACTATGAAAATTGTATACATTCTAAGGTAGACTTTCAAATCTATGGTTAATTTGAAGCTTGAATAAGGATTTGGTTCTGTGACCCTAATTCCATGGTTATTTTGTTGGTAAATTAAAGTCATATCTCGTGTGTATGCATGAAAGCTTTCGTCTTCCATCAACAATTAAATTTGTAGCATATATCCACAATTATGAGTATTTTTGCATACATACATTCGTTTATAATTTTAGTCCTCTTGAAGTATTGACCTAGTTTGTGGTGGTTTGATTTGAAGTGCTCAATCCTCCTAGGGTACAAAACAGTGGTACATTTTGACACTTTTCTTGGTTGTTGAATAGAACATTAATGAAGGAAATCATGCAAATTTTGAATCTTAGGGAATAATTGTAGGGTGAAGTGTGATACCTTTGAACCTATTCTTGAAGTGCTAGTTGTATGAATACTTGTGTAATCTAAGCTCTAATTCAACTCGTATTAAATTATAGGTTGAACCCTAATTCCATAGGAACCTTTATACCTCCTTTTGAAACATTTCTTGTTGCATCATTGTTCGGAAATTGTATACTTATGCCTTCACTTTTGATTAAAGTAGCTCAACACCCTTTCTATCACACTGAATCATAGTATGGAGGCTATTGAACAGAATAAGTTCTGGGTCTATTGTACATAACTGAACTTGAAGTGCTTTAGGGGCAGATCATGTAAGGAAGGAATTGACATTAGTCAGTGAGAGAACAAGAGCACGGCACACACATTGCATTGGTCACAAACTATGTTTTCTCTTCACCATATGATTAGAGGCATCTTTCGAAGGCAGGATTATTCATCTTCAGAAAATTCTAAAGCATACTCATAGTGGCAAACATCTTCAGGACAAGGGCATCTAATCATCTTTAGATTGCAGGCAGATCAATGATAGTACACCTTCATGGCAAGGTCATTAACAAGTTGAGGTATGTTATACAACATTCTAATTGTTTAAAGTATGTGCATCGTTAAGTTAAAGAAGTCTAGTGGGGGAAGTTGTAAGAATTTCATTATCATTGTTGAAGAAGTATTCGGCAATAAGATTTTCAGTATCGTTTTGTAGCAATTGAACTTGTAATAATGGTTTCATTTTCACAATCCATATCATGTTATACCAGTTAGTATAAGATCACAGAGTTTTGAGGAGAATAATGAATATGAATTTGTTTCCAAGGCTAGGAAGCCAACGACTATTTGTTGATGTTGTTGGAAGATAAGTTATGTATGATTATTGATTAGTTTGAGTGCTAAGTGGATTCATTGTTTGGCTGTGGTGATGTATTGATATTGTGTCTTATCAAAATTTGATATATTGAGCAGAGGGCTTGCTTAACAACTTGAAATAGAGACAGTGCAGATTATTATGGCTAAGGTTGATACACTATTGATATTCCAGTACATTGTTATATGGGATGTTGGTACAGTATTGATGAATGTATTAGGGTTTGACATAATTTGTTAACCTATGTGGGTAGTTTATAAATGGCAGAGTTTACAGGGTCATATCATTGAATGATTGATGAAATAAAGCTAGTATGATATGAGCAAAAGACACTCTTATGAAGCTAGGGTTTGATGTCTTGAGCAGGAGCAGATCTAATAGTTGAGCAAAAGTTATATTGTAGTTATTTTTGTATTTTATTTGAGTGCATGTGGATCCAGTCTTAAAATTGTGAAACGCGGTCTGTCAGTTGATTAGGATGGCAGGGTGGTGTTAGGTCAGGTTGGATCATGCTCAAGGTGTTGAAGCTTCCTTCCAGTTGGAGTGTGTAAAGAGGGTGTCAAAGCATCCTTCAGGTTGGGGCCTGTAAACCAAGGTGTTGGAGTGTCCTTCCAGTTGGAGTTAGTAAATAGGGTGTTAAAGCATACTTCATGGTGGAGCTTATAAACCAGGGTGTTAGAACATCCTTCCAGTTGAAGCTAGTAAACTAGAGGGTTGAAGCCTCCTTCAATTGGAGTTGAAGACATTGGAAGTAGGAGCTTCCTAATTGATCTAAATTATTGAAGACAAATATCAAGAAGTGTTCAGTGGTTTTTCTCCTGGAAGGGTTTCCACCTAAAAATATTGTGTCTATTGTCTTCAGTGTCATGCACTGTTGAATGGTGTTGTTTATTATTCATGTGATGTGATGTTGATTTATGTTTGATCTAATTCTAATGATAATTAATGCTCTAAGAAGTTAAAAATATAATAATTGAAGAGAAATATTGATCCACCCCCCTCTCAGTATTTCCAATAATTGGTATCAGAGCAAGTTCCTTCGATTGTAGATTAACAGCTGGTAGGCAGATCTCAAAGTACATAAATGGGAAATTCAAAGAAGCAAGCCGCCAAATGTTTAAAATTATCAAAGGAAGACTCCAGTATTGTA
The DNA here is from genome assembly GCA_031772625.1 of Pinus tabuliformis. Taxonomy (NCBI): domain Eukaryota; kingdom Viridiplantae; phylum Streptophyta; class Pinopsida; order Pinales; family Pinaceae; genus Pinus; species Pinus tabuliformis. The sequence goes on from CM062811.1 coordinate 442,222,646, forward strand.
GATAATCAACTTGGTTATCCAACTCCTGAGTTCGATGAAGCCAAATATGAAATATGGGAATCCAAAATGGAAGTCTATTTGAAAGCTTAGGGATGTGATGTATGGTGCTCTATTATTTCTGGAGACACATCTATCGATGAATCTATATCTATAAGGTACAATAGAAAATCCATGAATATCATTCTTAGTGCTTTGCCAAACACCATAAAAACGAAAGTTGATCAATGCTAGTTTTCCAAAAACCTTTGGAAAAGGCTCCATAATCTCTACTCAAGGAAGCATGTAGAATAAGATGATGATGATCATGATTCAAATCAAGTAGACTCTCAGGTTGAAGAATCTGACAATGATGAAGAAGAAGAAGAAAAAGTGGACATGGAAAAAGTACTAACTAGTGCCTTGATATATTTGAAGAACATAGAGAAGGTAAATCACACACTCAAAGAAGAAGTTTCTCTCTTAAAACTCCAAGTGAAAGAAGCAGCCAACAACAACAAAAAATAGGCCAATTAAAGGAATATGGTCAGAGGTACGTAACTGAATTTGATCAAAAACAAAAGGAAATAGATGCATCTTTAGCATAAATTAGCAAGCTCAAAAATGAAAATGAAAGGCAGAAGGAACAAATACAAGATCTTAAAAAAGTAACAGAAAAGGTCACTCTTCTAAAGCTGCAAGTAGAAGAGGCAAAAGAAAGAAGGAAGTATTGAAAAGACAGATTCAGGAATATATTTCTCAAAATCAAAAGAACTTGACGCTTCCCTAACTAAAATAGATAAGATTGGGAAGGAGAAATTGTTGGATAATGAAAGGAAGAACAATAACATGAAGATCAAAGAAAAAGAAGCAGGTGAAGCTCCATGTGACGAATGCACAAGCTCCAAATAACTGGAGAACAAGATTGATAGCAAGATCCCTTAGAGGCTAAATTGAAATGAAGGACATAATAAGGTTGAAAATGTTGTTGCTCCTAGAAGTAATCAACAAAAGGATTCACCTCCTCCAAATAAGGATGACTACATAAGACCAATAAGACAAGACATCTCATTCAGGTACTCTAGCATGTTTAATGGTTATTGTTTCTCATGTTCTAACTTCAGGCATATGGCTAGGGATTGCATAATGTATAACAAGTTTTATTATCAAGGACATTATCAAAACCCTAAAAGAAATTTTTCAAGATCTCAAGATAGAGTTTGAAATGACTTTGCTAGAATAATGTATATGTTGTTTGCTCCATCAGTCAAGCCCAACATTGAATGTTACAAATGCCTTCACTATGAGCATAAAGCTCACGATTGCAAGTACAAGATGGAATATTTCATTAAATACAACCCTAATACCAAGTACAGGAAGGTATGGAGAAGAAAACAAAATAAGAAGATCAAGTGAATGGAAAATTATCTGCAATCATGCATTAAGGTTTTGTAAAATTGAAAGGTCACGACGAATCTGCAATGGAAGATGTCAAGGTTCAGGATGATATGGTTGAAGAGATAGTTCATATATTATTCTAAAGAATCCATCTTTTTGACTCCTTGTGAACGTTGAAGAGGGGGGAGTCTGTTGAAATATGGCAACAAGAATATTCCAATTTAATTTGTCCTTGAATTAAATTGTGAATTAAATTGAATTTAGTCTTAACAGCTACTTGAAAATAATTGATTAATTTATTTTAAATTTATTAGTTGGAGAAATTCAAATCAGAATTCTTTGAAGTCATGCAAGAATTATCCCTTAAATTAAGGAGATAAGATTGAGTTATATTTGAGTTGTAATTAGTTAACTCAGTTTACTGAGTTAAGTCCAGTTAAATTAGTTCCAAATTGTTTGAGGAACTAATAGAGAGTTAACAGTCAGTTGATGCATGCATGCACTCAACTAGTGCTACTCCAATTAACTGAAGATTCCCTCATCAGAAACTCATGCATGTCTATTCTGAGAAAGACCCAGTTGATATTAAAGTCAAGGACAGTGTACTATCAGTTGCATGTGTTTTCTTATAAAGAAAACTCATGCATGCAGTCAAGGCATCATCCTTGAAGATTGCGTAGTTTTGGAGGCTTGATCATCCACTTGGTAGGAGATCATCCACTTGGTTGAAGGAAAATCATCCACAAGGAATAGCGCAAGGAAATAGGAGCTTGGAGGGCAGAGAGGAAGGCTGGAGAGAAGCCAAGATTGCCTGTGAGAATCTGTGAGGATTGTACTGAGAGCTGGCTAGCTATGAGAGCTAAGGCTTTGTATAATTCCTATGTATTTCCACCTTGTATGATAATACAGATAGTGGGGTTTTTAGCTAAGGCTTTCCCCAAGGTAGTTTCATGTGTATTGTGCGATTGATTCTTCTTCTTCTAGTTATATTGTTCAGGTCGATCTTTAAGCTTCTGCAAATTGATAGTAGAAGTAGGTTATAGTATTCTGCTTTGATCTATATTGCATTAGTGGGTTAACCTACCATCAGATTTTCTACAGAGTCTATGTAGAAGTGGTGGAATTTTGAAGATCTATCCTTGACATGTTAAAATATGGCAGAATAGTAAAGAAGTCATCAGAGCAGCAATTAGAAGTATGAGCCAATTTGTCAACTTTATGTTCAGCAAAATAGCAGCTTAGAAAGCAGATTTATAGAAAAAATTGCAAAAGGTCTTAGGTGTGGCAATCCATGAGAAGCATAACATGTCAGGGGGGGTAACCCTTTGCCATTTTTGTCAAAGGGGGAGATGAATCTAAAGAAGAAGACCAAAGCACGGATTTAGGGGGAGAAATGATCGCAGGGGGAGTATGTCTTTCCATGAATGACAAAGGGGGAGATTGTTGAATGGTTTTGTCATTGATGCCAATATAGGTTCTTGAACACTCTTAATATTCATCTAGTTTTCATTTGTTTGAATCTCCAGAGAACAAGAAGCCCTGGAAATCCCTAGAAGACCCAAACTTGTTGAAGGTTTTGAGGATGTTGATCAATGAATTTGCTTTGTAGATCATTTTTATTGGATTCTCTTCATTATTATGATTCTGATGGTATGTGGCATGTCACGAGGGCTCTAATGGTTTGTGAGATATGTTTATTCAAATATGAAGCCCCACCTTGTGTTCAAAGTCCCCAAAAGGAGATTAGTTGGAAACTTACCATTAGTTAGAACATTATTCAAGTCATGAGGATCAAAAAGGAATTTATTTAAAATTAATTCAAGTATTATTGTGGCTAAAGTGTTTTGTTGAGGACAATAAAATTTAAATCCAAATCAAAGGTTAAAACCCAACTAAAATTAAAATTTGAAAATTCAAATCTTTATGGGCCAAAATTAAAGGGGTTTTGGCTCCAATTTCAAATTTGAATTTCAAATCTCCCTCCAAAATATGAAGGTCAGCTAACCATCCAACGTGCCCTCTTGATCACTATAAAAAGAAGACTCAATTTTCTCTCCAAAATTGTTAAGTTTAGGTATGTTCTATGCTTAGAGCAATTTATTTCAATTTTCATAGTTGGCTCAATAACTTTTCCAGATTAGCAATCACATCAGCATTAAAGTAAACTGCAGATAGAACATAAACATAAATCGCAGAGGACAAGCCAAGACAAGAGGACACAAGATGTGGTGCTATCCAGGGACAAATCCCAATGTGGGGAAACCCTTCATCAATTCTTCTTATATGTTCTTCAATAGTTTAGCAAAGAGAGAGAGAGAGATAGTACATTTACAACAGATGTTAGGAAACCAGCTCACAAAAAGATAGAAAAGATAGATCAACGCCTTAGAATTTAGACTCTTCGAGGGGGAAACCTCCTTTACATTACACAAATGAACAATTCTTGGATGATACAAATGATTAAACCTCCCTTCTATATATAGGAGTCTAAGGGGTCACAATATAATCAAGCCGACATAATAGTAATAGCATAAGGGCACAAAAATAACCATAGTGGATTTCTTTGGGGAATACTAATAACAATATGGGGACAATAGGAGCACAATAATAACAATAAGGGATACAATGACAATAGTAATGGGGGAATCACTAGTATTATAGGGGCCTAACATGGCCCTCTCCTTCCGAAAAGCATTGTCCTCAACGCTTGAGTAGTTATGGATGCTTCTATATAAAATTCTCATCCTCCCATGTGGAATGTTCAGCAGATAAGTTCTTCCACTTGATGAGATACTCTGAAATTGATCGATTTCGTAGCTGTCGAGTTCTTGTTTCTATGATTGCTTCCGGTTCCAATATGATTTTTCCTTCCTCATCAAGTTCTGGCAATATTGTTTAAACTGGGAGCTTGTCACCTATAACCTTCTTTAAACATGAAACATGGAAAACTGGGTGCACTTGGGAAGCTGCAGGAAGCTCCAATTTGTATGCCATAGTACCAATCTTTTGCAACACCTTATACGGACCATAATACTTTGGTGATAATTTATTATCCTTCTTAGCTTGCTTGAGGGACATTTGTTTATATGGTTGTAGCCATAGGAATACCCAGTCACCTACATCAAAACTTCTTTCACTGCGATGTTGATTTGCCTGTTGTTTCATTCTATTCTACGCCAACGTGAGGTTATCCTTTAAGAGTTGGAGAACTTGTTGTTGATGCTCGATGTGATGTTCCACTACTTGCACCTTAGAATTTTTTCTTAAATATGATGTGATCGATGGTGGATGATATCCATAAAGTGCCATAAATGGGGTCATTTTTGCTGCAGTATGGAAGGAAGTGTTATACCACCATTCAACTAGAGGAAACCATTTGACCCATTATGTCTATTTATTAGATACAAAGCAACGAAGATATCCTTCCAAACATTTGTTTACTATCTTAGTTTGCCCATTAGATTGAGGATGATAAGATGAGCTATGAGTTAACTGAGTACCGAGACAAGAAAATAATTTTGTCCAAAAATTTCCAATGAAAATGGGATCTCTCTCGCTTACAATAATCTTTGGGTTTCCATGTAGCTTCTGAATTGTTTCCATAAATGCAGTAGAAACTGTATTGGCTTTAAATGGATGTGATAATGCACAAAAGTGTGCATACTTGGTAAGTTTGTCAACTATCACCATGATGACACTCTTTCCTTTGGACTTGGGTAAACCTGTGATAAAATCCATTGAAACCTCCTCCCAACATTGGCTTGGAATGGATAAAGGTTGTAATAGACCTAGGGTCTTAATTGTTTCAAATTTATTTTGTTGGAAAACCAAACATTCCGCCACAAACTTTTGAATATACGATTTAAGGCCATCCCAAAAAAATTCCTTCTTAACCCTGTGGTAAGTTTTTAAAAATCCTGAGTGCCCTCCTAAGGGAGAAGTGTGCAATTCCATCAGAATATTTTGTTTGAGTTGGGAATTATTACATAGGTATAAGTGATCTTCATACCATAACGAATCATTTTTCCAGCTAAATGTATCAGATGTATTGGGATCTTATTGTATCTTTCGAATGAGTTCCCACACTTCTTTGTCATTCTTCCATTCTTCCCTTGCTTCGTTTATCCAATCTGGTTGGATAATAGAAATGGCACACAACAATGCTTCCACATCCTCATCTTTTCTTGAGAGTGCATCTGCCACAAAATTTTGCTTCCCTTTTTTGTAGATGATTTCAAAGTCATAACCCAACATCTTTGTGACCCATTTTTGTTGCTCTTCAGAGGATAATCTTTGTTCTAAAAAGTATTTAAGACTATCATGATCCGTTTTTACCTTGAAGTGTCTTCCCATTAGGTAGGGTCGCCATTTCTTAAGTGCATGTAGTATTTCCAACGTTTCCTTCTCATAAATTATTAGCTTTGTGTAAATACTTTCCCTTGATTGGACGACTTTCGAAAGCAATGGGTCTTTCATCTTGCATTAAAACAGCACTAATTCCATTTCCTGAAGCATCACATTCCACAATAAAGGTTTTTGTGAAGTCCGGCGTAGCTAAGACCGATGCTTGGCACATTTCCTCTTTAAGATGTTTGAAGGCCTTTGTTGCTTCTGGAGTCCATGAAAATGTATCTTTCATCAATAATGTTGTTAGAGGTGCTGCTATTCTCCCATAATTCTTAACAAACTTGCAATAATACCCTCTGAACCCGAGAAATCCTCGCAGATGCTTTATGGATGTGGGGATTTTCCATTCTTTAATGGCTTTAATTTTGCTAGGGTCTACCTTAACACCTTCATGAGATACAATATGACCTAGATATTCCACCTATTGTACTCCAAAGAAACATTTGGAGCTTTTTTCATATAATTGTTTCTCGTCCAATAGTTTGAGCACCCTGTCAACATGTTCAACATGATCCTTCCAAGACTTGCTATATATTAGTATATCATCAAAAAATCTAACACAAATTTTCTAAGGAAGGGTTTGAAAATGGAATTCATCAAACCTTGAAATGTAGAAGGTGCATTGGTAAGGCCAAAAGGCATGACAAAAAATTCATAATGACCCTCATGAGTTCTAAATGTTGTTTTCGAAATGTCTTTAGTCTTCATTCTCATTTCATTATATCTTGAATGAAGATCCAACTTGGTGAAGTAAATTGATCCATGCAATTCATCCAATAATTGATCAATGACAGGAATGGGAAATTTATCTTTAATAATGATCTTGTTGAGCTCCCTATAATTCGGACACATGCGCCATGATCCATCCTTCTTGTGAACCAATACTACTGGAGCAGAGAAAGAACTTTGACTAGGTTGAATTATACCAACCTCTAGCATTTCTGCAACCATACATTCAATTTCGCTCTTTTGGGCATATGGATATCTGTACAGCCTGGTGTTTGGAGGAACACTTCTTGGAATCAAATGAATAGCATGATCATGATCACGAATAGGTGGAAGACCTTTGGGAGTCTCAAATACCTTGGAATGATTGTCCAAGACTTTTTGGAGATCTGGAGAAATAGATGATTTCAATGTGGTAACCTTTAGCAAACATAATTGTGCAATTACACCTCGTTGTTCCTTCTTTAGAAGCTTTGTCAACCGTTAGTGCTGATTATCTTTCCTGGTTTCCCTGCAATACCCCTTAATTCAACTTCCTTTCCTTCCGCACAAAATTTCATGAAAATTTCTTGAAAATTAAAAGCTATTGTACCCAAGTATTGTAGCCATTGGAGTCCTAGTACAACATTAGCACCACCCATTGGAATGGAAAGAATTGGGCTATTCAATACATATTCTCCCATGGATAGCTTGACATTATTGCACTTTCCATAGCAATTTATGGTTCCTCCACTTGCAACCATCACTTGACACTCTGGTACTAGATATAGGAAGCAATTTAATTCCTTTTCTATCTTACAATGAATAAAATTATGGATACTTCTCGAATCAATAAACACTATTACCTTTTTCTTCTTGATATGTCCTTCTATCTTGATAGTTTGAGGAGTGGTAATTCCAGCCAATGCATTACAAGATATGGTCAGATTCATTTCTTCTAGGGTTTGTTCCTGGAGTATATCATCTTCTTTTGACATTTCTTGTTCCTTTTCTTCCTCCTCTTCAAAATATATGTAGAATAATTTCTTCTCAGCACACTTATGACCTTTAGTGTATTTGCTATCACAACTGTAACAAAGCCTTTTTTTTCTTTTTTCTTCCAATTGTTGTGATGTCAACCTTGTAGGTTGTGGAAGGCTAGGGCAACAACACTTCCATCTTTATAGTTGTGAGTGGTAGGCTTCCTGGTTGCCATAATTTTTTTTTCCATTTTTCTTGCTAACCTGAATGCCTTCTCCAATGAATCAGGTTCCCAAAGGTGAACCTCATATTGGATATTATCCTTTAAATTCCCTATGAACACATCAATCCTATGCTCCTATGGAATATCTTTTACCCTTATGTTCAATTTTTGGAAGTCCTCAATGTGCTCCATCATTGAACCCTTTTGTTTGAGATTTATCAATTGGCTAAAAGAGGTGTTGTTTTTTGTATTCTCATAATGTGCTATCATTTCTTCCGTAAAAATTGCCCAAGTGTCAATTTGTTTACAAGAGAAAAGCCATCGATACTATACAAACTGATTTGGTTCCAAATATAAAATTGCAATACGTACCTTTTGTGTGTTTTGCACATTATGGAGATCGAAAAATTGCTCCATCTGTAGTATCCATGTTCCGAGATCCTTGCCATCAAACTTCTTCATATCGATTTTTGGAACATGGTGGGTCTTCAATCCAACATTAGAGTCTATGAAATCATGATTAACATTTATTTTGTTCTCATCATGAGTTTCCTTTACTACCCTTTCACCATTAGTGACCATTTCTTGTAGCAACTTATTCAAATTTATCTTCAATTCTTCCATCTTATCGTCCATGCCATTCATCTTAGCATCCATGCCATTCATCTTAGCTTCCATGCCATCCATCTTAGCTTCCACACCATCCATATTAGCTTCCACTCCATCCATATTAACTTGCATTCCATTCATATTAGCTTCCACGCCATTCATCTTGGCTTCATTTACCTTTAGTGAGAGTGCACTTTGTTGTACTCGGTCTTGTAATTTTGATATATCATGTTGCATTTCTTCCTCTTCTTCACGAGTTATGCTAGAGCTTTCAGGTTTCTTACTAGGTGTTTCCATTTTCTTTCTTCAGGGCATTAATTAATGCTAATAATTCTTCACTATTCCCTTTGAATTCCTTCAAACTAATTTTTCAAACCAATCTTATGCAAAAAAATTTAAAAACTACACTTTTTTTCACTTTGTAAGAGCTAGATATTGAATTTGTTGTATCTCTGTGACTACGGATCACGAATATCTGAAATATTGTCCTGCAGTATCCCTTTGAGCCCTCTTTCTAACCCCACAAGTCTGATCAAGATTGGATTTTCCAAGGAAGAGTTATGCCAAATATCCCACGGTAACCTGATTATAGACTAATTCAATGGAGCGAACTTGTACGACGTGCCACGTGTCACTGTTTCAATCTTAGTACCTGAAATTAATACACAAAAAACTACAGGCCGTCCTCTTTTTAACATTTCTTACAAAATTTCAATCTAATGCTCAAAACAAAAGTTATGACGAGTTTCCCCAGGTCACCTGTTTGGAATGTAATGCGGGAGTCTGCAAAAACCCTAACTTCCTCAGAACATATCTCCGCAAATATAGCGAGAAAAGCTCTGAAATTAGGATCTAAAGTTCAGAACGATTTCGGCTCAAATGGGTTTTGTTTGTAGCTTCTAAAACGTCGTAAAAAGGTTATAGTGAAAATGCCACGATGACCTGTTTGGAGCAGTGAAACCCTAGAATCCAAAGCTCTGATACCAAATGTTAGGAAACCAACTCACAAAAAATAGAAAAGATAGATCAATGCCTTAGAATTCAGCCTCTTCGAGGGGGTAACCTCCTTTACATTACACAAATGAACAATTCTTGGATGATATATATGACTAAACCTCCCTTCTATATATAGGAGTCTAAGGGGTCACAATATAATCAAGCCGACATAACAGTGATAACATAAGGGCACAAAAATAACAATAGTGGGTTTCTATGGGGCATACTAATAACTGGGGACAATAGGAGCACAATAATAACAATAAGGGATACAATGACAATAGCAATGGGGGAATCACTAGTATTATAGGGGCCTAACAATAGAAGTCAACACTTTGACTTATCTAGATAAGAGAATAGATCATCTCTAAGAAGATGATACATGAGATCAGTTGAAGACATGTTGCTTCAACTGATTCTCCAAGGTGACTCCTTCACCTATCATTGTGCTACATCTCGTCATCATGTTGCACGTCACCGTATTGCACCATGCTGCACCCATCATCACAATGTTGAACCTCATGACCTTGTTGTACACGTCATACTGCTGCACCTTATTGGCACTATTATCCCATGTGCCATTGTTGCACCATGCTGCCACAATTGTCCCATGTGCCATTGTTGTACCATGTTGCCACACTGCTATCCCATGTGGTATGCTAAACCATGTTGTCATACAACATGTCTCATGTGCTTTCAGCACCATGCTTGCCATGTTGTCCATGCTTGCTATGTTGTCCATGCTTGTTGTGTTGTCCATGCTTGATGTTGTCCCATGTGTCTTACCATACCTTGTTGTTGTCCCATGTAGGAGTATAGGGCTAACACCAACACCTATACTCACTCAACAACCCATAGATTAGAGCTCTGACTTCTTATACAATCTGTTGTCCAAAACGGCCTTGATAGAACTCGTTGTCACCTAAATCTACTAGGGTCAACCTTCTTATTAGGGCCTCACAAACTGCGGTTAGGAGGGATGTGTATTAGGGACTTTTGTGACAGCAATAGGGACCCTTTCTGATTTGCGTATGTATCTTCTTAAAAGTAGATTAGGGCACAAAGGGACTGCGTATAAAGGCATATTTAAACAGCATATAAGGGCAATTGATTAGGCCTCTAGTAAGGCCTGCGTTTAGGGCATAATGGCACTTCTAAGATAGTGGATGTGTCTCCTCCTTTAGGACAGTGTTTAGGTTATCATTACAGGCTTCCTAGAACAATGATCTTGGATAATTTTAAAGCCTCTCCTTGTTGCGCTATAGAAGCCTCCTTTAGGACAGCATAGGATCCTCTCTTTGTTGTGATAAGACTCCTACAAGACTATGGCTAGGGCATGCTTCCTTGATAGCATTTTAGACTTCTCTTTGACAGCGTCTAGGGCTTCCACTGAAAGCTATAGAAACCCTCTCCTTTCTGCTAGAAGAGCCTCCCCTTGACTGCATATCAACCTACATCTCTCCTTTTGACTGCGTCTAGGGTTAGGGCATCTCCTCTAGGGAAGCTCCCTTAGTCTTCTTTCCACCAACGTTTAGGGCTTCCACTCTTGGATTTATCTTCCACTAAAACCCAAGACAAGTGGAGAGAAATCAAGATAGAAGTGTGTGTTGAAATGACTATCAAGTCACCTCTTTTTATACTAAATCGTGGAGCACATGTGTGGGTTATTTGGTTGTTGGCCGACCTTGACGAATTGTCTTATAACACAATTAAATTGATAACCCCGTGAATACTTATCAAAGTCGGATGCTCTTTAGATCAATCCTACACCTCTCAATGAGAGGGATCCAAGAAAATTATCAGCTTCCATAAATAAGATGACCTGCATGGAGTTTGGCCCTAATTGCCAATTTTAACAAAAGTAGAACTCTAAATGTCTAATATTTAGTATTTACTCTAAGGCCTATTACAATCACGCTTCATCTCAAGGACAGGTCGAAGTTATAAAACATTTGATCTCAATGTTTAATTCTTTTTATGGAAATGGAATTTGCTAGATTTTTCTCAGCAATTTCAAGGTTGATCTGAAATGATTGTTGAAGACTAGGACGAGGGTCATTGTAGAAGGGTTGGGCTTATTCTCTCATCTTTTATTTTTTTGGTGATTCACTGGGTTTTGAAGGTTGATTTAGGAAACATCTTGAGAGGTCTATTTTAAGGATTCTATTTAGAAAATTTTGACTCTCTGAGGCAAGTTCGATTCACCGGTTCAGACATTCTATGAGGTAAATTTAGGCCCTATTGTAGGGAATTTTTGGGCATGAAAATCATATACATTCTATGGAAAACTTTTGTATCTATGGTTGATTTAAAGCTTGAATAATGGTTTGGTTCTATGGCCCTAATTCCATGGTTATTTTGTGGGTAACTTAAAGTCATATCTCTTGTGTATGCATGAAAGCATTTATTTTCCATTAACAATAAAATTCGTAGCATATATCCACAATTCTGAGTATTTTTACAGACCTACATTAATTGGTGTCTGTAAATTTCTTTGTTGAAAAATGCAGTAAGAAATTCTCAATTTGATTTTGACTTGATTAAATTGAGAAAATTCGAATTTCCACATCAACAGACAAATTGGATGATGTTAAATTGTGTGACATGGCTTGTGTCGCCTAGTTTACTTATTAAATTCGAGCCGAAGGATTAGAGTTCAATTCAGCATGTGTAATTGCTAATTTGTAGCAATCAAGATCATTTATCTCAAGTGGTTTTTAGTTAAACTAGCTCCAACTTTTGGAGGAACTAATGGAAGGTCAGTTAAGTAGTGGGACTTCAGTCAAACTTAGTGATCATCTAGTTAACTGATCAATCAACCCAAAATAGCTAACGCATGTAGAGAATTCAAGTTACCAAGTTGAGGTGGAGATTCCAAGGCAATGTAACATCAGTTAGAGACTATTCTTGAGTGTATAGGTGTTGCATGATGTCAGATGATCAGCCTAAGGAATTGCGCAATTAAATTTGAATAATTTCCTAAACAATAAGGGCATAATTCCTCAAGGAACATCGCACGGAAATAGGAGCTCAAGCAGAGGCAAAGTTACTAATTCTGGTTCAGAGGCCTTCAATGAGCTAAGAGATAGGTTATTCACTTGCAAGGTGTGCTCAGTTGAGAAAAGAAATTGTAATACATCTTTATTCATTTGATTAATGCAAGTAGGCATTGGGGTTTTTAGCAGATTGCTTTCCCCGTATAAAAATACTTGTTTCATGTGTGTTATTTCTTCTTGCATGTCTGAGATTTTTGTTCTAAATTGTGAATTAATGTTCGCAGAGTAGTAGAGTAGGTTTGTGTCTTGTGACTTTGATTAAAGCTTCATGAGCAGCTGCAAATCTACAACCTAATTTATACATTCTTGAAGTATTGACCTAGTGTTTTGGCGGTTTGATTTGAATTTCTCAATCCTCCTAGGGTAAAAAATAGTGGCGCATTTTGACACTTTTCTTGGTTGTCTAGGTAGAACATTGATGAAGGAAATTATGCAAAGTTTGAATCTTAGGGCATAATTGTAGGGTAAAATGGCATACCTTTGAATTAATTCTTGAAGTGCTTGATGTATGAATACCTGTGTAATCTAAGCTCTATTTCAACATGTATTAAATTTCAAATTGATCCCTAATTCCATAATCACCTTAATACCTCTTTTTGAAACATCTCTTGTGGCATCATTGTTTGGATACTATATACGTATACCTTCACTTTTGATTAAAGAAGCTCAGCACCCATTATATGGCACGGAATCATAATATGGAGGTTATTGAACAGAAGAAGTTATGGGTCTATTATACATAATTAAACTTGAAGTCCTTTAGGGGCAGATCCTATAAAGAAGGCATTGACATCAGTTGGTGGGAGAACAAGAGCATAGCACACACACTGCATTGGTCACAAATTGTGTTTTATCTTCAACATATGATCAGAGGCATCTTTTGAAGGTGGGACTCTTCATCTTCATACAAGTCTAAATTAGAATCACAATGGAAAACATCTTAGGACAAGGTCATGTTATCATCTTCATATTGCATGTTGATCAGTGATATTACACCTTCAGGGCAAGGTCATTAACAAGTTGAGGTATGTTATATAGCAGTCTAATTGTTTAAAGTATGTGCATCTTTCAGTTTAAGAAGTTTGGTTGGGGTAGTTGTAAGAATTTCATTATCATTGTTGAAGGAGTATTCGACAGTAAGGCTTTCAGTATCATTCTATAGTAGTTGAACTTGTAGTAAGGGTTTCATTGTCACAATCCATATCATGTATGGACCAGTTAGTAGAAGATGATATAGTTTTGAGGAGAATAATGAATATGAATTTGATGTTAAGATTGGGAAGCCAGTGACTATTTGTAGATGTTGTTGGAAGAGAAGTTATGTATGATTTTTTTTTGTTTGAGAGCTAAGTTGATTCAATGCTTGATTGTGGTGATGTATTGATATTTTTTTCTATCAAAATTTGATATATTGAGCAGAGGCCTTGCTTAATAGCTTGAAACAGAGACAGTGCAGATTATTGTGGTATGAGGTTGGTACATTTTTTATATACCAGTACATTATTATACATAATGTTGGTACAATATTGATGATTGTATTAGGGTTTGACAGAATTTTTTAACATGTGTGGGTATCTGATAAATGCCAAATTTTATAGGGTTATATAACTAAATGATTTATGAAAGAAAGATAATATGATTTTAGCATAATTTAACTAAATCTTATGAAGCCATGGGTTTGATGTTTTAAGAAATAGCAGATATGATAGTTGAGCATAAGTTGCATTGCAAATCTTTTTGTATTGTACTTGATCACAGGTGGATCTAGGCTAAAAATTGTGAAAGGTGGTCCACCTGTTGATTAGGGTGGTAGGGTGGTGCTAGGGCAGGTTGGATCCTGCAGAGGGTGTTGAAGCATCCTTCCAGTGGGATCTGGTAAATAGGGTGTTAGAGCATCCTTCAAGTTGGAGCCTATAAACTAGGGTGTTGGAGCATCCTTTCAATTGGAATTGGTAAATAGGGTGTTGGAGCATACTCAAGGTTGGAGCCTATAAACCAAGGCATTGGAGCATCCTTCCAGTTGGAGCATCTAAACCAGGGGGTTGGACCCTCCTTCAGTTGGAGCCTAAAATATTGGAAGTTGGAGCTTCCTAATTAAAGACAAATATTAAGAAGCATTCATTGGTTTTTATCCTGAAAGGGTTTCCACCTAAAAATCTTGTATCTATTGTCTTCATTATCATGCATTGTTGAATGATGTTGTTTATTGTTCATGTGATGTGATGTTGATTTATGCTTAATCTAATGTTAATGATAATTAATGCTCTGAGAAGTAAAAAAATATACTAATTGAAGAGAAATATTGATTCACCCCCTCTCGGTATTTCCAACATAGTAAATGTCATGCTTGCACAATTTACTTCAACCAACGAATCCTCCAACTTGTCAATATAACACCAAAATTAATAGGCAATAAAAGACAATCATACTTAACCCCTATATGATAATTAATTTCTTCTAACCAACACACTATTTTTACACTTCGGCATTTAACCTCTCATACTACCTTATCATTGTAATCCTTGACTCAAATATTAATATTAAAGAAGACTAACTAGTGCTTTGAAACTCATGATAAGAGAAGTAAAGGGCACAGTGACTTTTGAAGTTATAGTTTATAGTTTGACTTAAAACTAACTACTTACTTTAAGATATATTGTAATGACAACAAATTCATTTTCCTTTTGTTGATTTCAAAAAAGCTTTCGATGAAATAAAGATTCATATATTTGTGTATGTTTGTGTGTGAGTGTGCAAAATAATATTTTTAATATAAATTATATTTAAAAATAACATTAAAATTATAATATATATAATTATTTTTAAGATAAATAATAATAATAATAATTTAATTTTAAAGTCACAATCAAACCAAACATTTAGTTGGCATATGAGAGCTTGTTTGTGGGACAAGAGACCCGCCTTGCGCTCCCTCTATATGATATGGTATACATACTCTACCCCTTTTAGATTTGAATATGTAACCTTTTAAAAGAAACACATGTTCTTAACCATTAAACTCATTAACAATATAATATCATAAAAGCGTAATAAAAAAAAATTAAAATAATTATTTTTTGTTCTTCAACATTATCATTATATGTTTTTTTCCCAAAATAATGTGAGATTCACTTTGTTTTTTAAATATTTAAATGGAGAGGAGAGGAATTCAATTTTATACGATAATAATTTTTAATAATCTTGATAAATTTTAACCAAATTTAAACTTTTAATTTATAATCTCTCCTTCCTAAATAATTTAAATTATACTAGATTTAAAAATATCAAATATATTTATATAAAAAATTAAACCAAAAAAATTATTAAAATAATTAATAATAGAGTAGAACTATCATAGAAATAAATAGAAATTATATTTACAATAAGTACCAAATATAGTTTTTTTAAGTAGCATGTGTTGATTATGATTTTTGAATTTATTAAAAAAAAATTGTGTATAAGGTTAAATATTTTGTTGATATTTTAGAAAGTTATAGATTTACAAGTCCATAGTATGCCATTAGGGAAACTAGACCATTGGTAATGCATTAAGTTTTTAACTAGCACATAGTGATGTTCATATTTTAAACAAAAATAATAATTTTTGGCCAAAAACTGATAATATCCTACTGATTGGGATAATCTAACTAACAAGCTAAAGAAAAGAGAAAAAACTACTAAATTTGGAAGTAATCATGGAGAATGAGGGTAGTCAAGAGGATATGTCTCAACGGGTTCCTTGCCATGATGTCTAGAACTTCCTGGCTCAAGAGGAATATCCAAGTGGGCTTCAATCCTTTCTAGTTTTCGATCTAGGTCTTTTATATTAAGTTGAAGTTCATCCCACATAAGTAGTATCTCATATTTCGTGTCATTTATATTCAACGACACCTTCCCTAGTGAAGACTTTGTTTACCAATATACGTCAATGGTGTCCATGTATTGGTTCTATCATCCACGGGTATTACCTATGTATGGAATCCACATTTCTAACTCAATTACGATGTCAGTGTTATACAGACAACCACATCCATTTGCAATGTCCTAGTTAGCCTCATGGAGTTCTCATTGAATGTTGGGGGGAGTTTGCTCCTAGAATTAACTGACCAAAGTTTTGGCTCTTAATTGTGAGTGTTAACACTGAAAAATCAACACCTGCTAGTACAATCTAGAAGACATTAAAAGTGTCGATCGGAATGCACATGTGGACATTTTTCCATTTGAATACATTATTAAGTTTAGAAAATCAAAGTTATCCTAAGGTCCAAAGTTTATAAAGGAAAAACAATTAAGGTCGCATGTATATTTCTTCGATAAATATGTGCGCGTGGCATAACCTCCAAAAGTCGCGCGATAATAGAAGAGGATGACTCAACGATCCGAGACCATGTTGCACACTTAGGACCAACTCTCTGACAAGAGATCGGTCCAGTACAACCGAATTCGAGTCACCTTGGAGATATGCAACCCTCAATGGAATCCTCTTGTCCTACTCATGTGTCTTTATCATACATGTACCAAGAGAGGGAAGAAGGATTCAAAAAACTCTATATAAACAGGCCATGGGAGAACCAAAGCATGAGACATTGTTATGTTGGCCAAATTGTTGTTTGAGAAAACCACCATTGCATTGTTGAAGCCAAGGAAGTGAAGAGCACTAGCATGTTGGCCAAATTTCTTCTAAGCAACCCAACATCTTAGTGAGAGAAGAGGAATCCACCCTTGGAGAGTCTTCACACTTCTTTGAGAGAGAGGAGAAACTTGCAAAGAGATTAAGGAAAGAAACCCCCTTGCTGAGGATTTTTGAGCTCCATATCTCAAAGAATTCTCTTCAAGTGTCTGAGATTCTAATTGTATTCAACCTCTACCACCAGCAATCAATAAAGGGAGATTTTTTCCATATATTATTCATGTTTTTCTCCATTTGAGCATTGTTTTGTTTATGTGCCTATTTTTTTACTTCATGTTCATGTATGCATTGTTTCCACTACTTACAATATTTTGTTTATTTAATTTTGTCCACTAACAACACCAATTTTGACTGTGATCCTTTGCAGGGAACAATATACTGCTAAGGGGGTGTCTTTTGGTACACTTGTGCTCCAAAAACACTACAACAAGAATGGCGACCATACTGATCTCTTTTCATTAATCTAGAGATTGTTTTTGCAGGACCTCCTCTCTGCACAACCATCCTACAAGTCGTTCTTCACCTCCCTGGATTTTTTCAGACCCCCATGATCTGTTATGAGCCCGCGGAAGTAAAAAAATTATGATCTTTCTTGCCGCGCTCATTTTCCTCTGACAGACGCGAGTGCACGTTTCTTTCTGCAAAAATCGTGAGCACGCGTCTATGTCTGAAAAAGTCGTGGGGTTAACATAAAGCAAGAAAAACATTGTATTGTTCAATTTTCTCAAGTGATTGGAAACCTTTAGTGAATTGCCTTCACCTATGCATTTAGTATTTTCTGTGTTAGTACTCCTGGTTGCTTGATGAACCATAATTCTTTAAACAATTAGAGTTTTTTTATGTATTTTCAAAATACCCACATAGCCTAATTAGGGAGAAACATAAGTGGCCAAAATCCACATATGTTTTCAAACTATTTTGCTTAAAATTTTGTAAATTACATAACTTAACTAGTGAAGCAAGTAAGTGGCCCATTATCCACAAATATTTCTACTAACCAAAGCATTTTTTGGGACTAGGAGAAAATGTTACTAGAGAAAGTAATTAATCCTTGTCTCCCTTGCGTCTCTTAGACGAACCTAGGATTGCATATGAAACCTTCTTGAAAACATTTGAATTTCCATCTCCCTCATTAAACTCCACATAGTATAATAGGAAAAAAGTAAGTGGCCCATAATCCACAAACAATTTTTTTTTCCACGCAAGGAACAATCAACACTTAGCGTAATTAGAAGGATATTAAAAAGGATCATCGCATATCCACATCTTATCACACTTTCTTTGTTCACTTTCATCACCCACTAAGCCTTCATACATTTTGTACTCAAGAAAGCCTCCAGTTTTGTGGAGCTTTAGGTACTTAGTCTATGTTGGCTTACAAAATCACTCCATAAGTGAAGACTCCTTAAAAACAACCATAACTTAAACCAATTAAATTTCCCCACAGGGGCCACCAAAAAATTTATAGTTCAGGTTAGGACCATTGGGGGTAGGCATCCCATAAGCCGCCATGGTCATGTTACACCATTGAAACATAGTTGTTGACTTTCTAGGGAGCTTAAAATCCTTCAATCATCCCACGAAAATAAAAAAATAAAAAAATAAAAAAATAAAAAATAAAATAAAATAAAATAAAATAATATAAAATAAAATAAAAATAAAAATAAAAAATAAAAATAAAATAATAGAAATAAAAAAATAGAAATAAAAAAATAAAAATAAAAAATAAAAAAAATAAAAAATAAAATAAAATAAAATAAAAAATACCTAAGCATGGCAGAGACCTGATTCAAAGGAGGTTTGGCTTAGGTCCAGTGCGTGCAGTACGCTTTAGGGCTACCTAACCCATCTAGTGCTCGGTACTGGTAATTGACTACCACGAAGATAAAGACTTGAATTCTCATGTGGGATGAAGGTACTTACTGACCAAATCTAGGGCATCATTTCCCTATAGGTGATAGTGCAGGTAGCACTTGAGCCTCATTACCATTACCTTGGTTGATTCTTCGGTTGTTGGAAGGCATCGCCAGTTCTTTCGAGACGTTTCCCCAGGACCCATCAGAGGATATCTTCACAAGGCCCAGTTACTTTGAGAGCGGATAGGACAATTAGGTTTTCATATGACTCTTTATCATACACAACAAACAAAATCCTTTTTCTTGTTTTTTTTATCACATACTTTAAATTAAAGGAAAATAAACCATTTATATTTTCGCTTTGCTTTATGTATGTGATCCAATTGCATTGATATTTATCTCCTTCCCTCACCAAACACAAAGTAGCGCACACTCTAAATCGACACGATAGGGGACCCCACGGCTCCCCGTCGATCTAGACGTTTTTTAAACCTCCCCCCATTGCTAGGAGGTGTGCCAGGACTCCCACCATTTAGGTGGAGAGGACGCCACTCAGCCACCATTATTGGGTATTCCTTTATTGGTGCATCTTTTCTCAGAACTCCTCCTCAAAAAAGTACACCCTTCACCACTCTAGAAGGATCCCTGCACGCTACCCCATTTGGGAGCGCACACACCTCTCCTCCGGACAATCCCCGAGATACCCATCGAGGTAATTCTCCCATGGCATCCACACAAAGGACTCTGTTGCGTATAGTTGTCCAGAATTGTTTTGCGATGGCAGGTAATGCACAGATATTGTTCTTAGCCTCGCTAAATCTACTAGATTTAAGCAAGCTAACCAATGACCTGATCACCCATGGCCAAAATTGGCCAGCTATGCCCACCAATCTCCCTTCAGACATTCCAAAGTTCGAGGAAAAACAAGGCGAAGACCCAGGAAACTATGTCATGAAATTTCACTTGTGGTTTTTATCTAATAGTATCACATAAGATACTATTAGATTACAATTATTTCAACGCACCCCAATTGGGCCTGCCGCAAAATGGTATGTGGACCAGCCCTTTGCGCCGCATGGGAACTTTAACTCATCAGCTACTACTTTCCTTACCTTCTTCTAGCTCTCAGTCTGCCATGATTCGAGTCTCGAACTCCTCACCAAATTCAAATAAACACCTGCTACTCACATCTCGGACCATCTCCATGAATGGCGAAAATGTCGTAGCCTATGCAAAACCCAGTTTGAAGATAAATTCCTCCTAGACATATTCCTGAGATCCCTCATATTAGAAATCTCTAAGGATGTGGAAAATTCATCCCCACAAACCAAGGAAGAAGCCATTAGTAAATCCCAGCAGCTGGAGCTTATCTATACCCAGTCTGGGTACATTTATCATGTGCTTCTAGACACCCCACGCCTGCAAAATTATAAAGAGATCCTAGGCGCATCCAGTAGTGCTGACAGATTAATTGGGTCCCTATCCCAAAATCACCACAGCAAAAACTACCAAAACCCTGGGTATTCGTTCAATGGCCAAGCATATGATGCTACCCATAACACACCACCATTGCAACATTCAAGGTACTATAATGGTCAACTTGCACCTATGCAAAACATAGTCAACAGGGTTAACCAATACCATCCCTCGCAAGGAGGCTTGTATCTTCCCCCTCAGGGAAACCAATACTCCTCTTGGAGTATATATAAGACGTCTGCTTCCCTAACTTAGTATGTTTTCTAGGGACAAGGAAACTAATACTCTCATTTACCAACACAACAACAGAACGTCTTGCCAACGCAGAATAATGCACGAGTGAATCTAGCAACCTTCTCTCACTTCACATCAACGACCAAAGGAACAAATAAATTTAGTTAATCCTTCCAACTCTGCTAAGACAAAATAAAAAATAAATCCAAAGGGAGAACCCAAGCGGGGGGAAGCAATTAGCAGCAATCACCTAAGGGAACCAGGAAGGGATAACCCCAACCGGAACCAAAACCAAGGTACAACCAGTAATAATGCACAGAAACAGGGCAAGAACACTAGTGTGCAAACTAATCACGCATGCGTTATCTGTGGAGAGTACAATCATTATACCCACCATTGTCCTCAACTTCCTAACTTAAAAAGGATACAAGATAGTAGGGGGCAAGGTGGTCAACAAGAGGTAGTGATGTTGGACCCCTTCCCCCATTAGGAAGTCGTTAAAACCCAGCAACAAACTCCCCAAACTCATCCATCTGGAGGCAACCTCCATAACACCCCTAATCATGATATTTTCATGAGAGGGGAAGATATCATTTTGCAAACAAGGAATCAAAATTATGAAGATCCGCCAGAGCCCATTCTGTCCACCTTGGCTACGGAAATACCTACAGGCTCATTGATCATCCCTTGACCTTTTGTAGAAGCCATGCCGAAAATGGTCAATGGACCCTTACAGCGTGCAGCACACAACTCAAAAGAAGCCCATAGCTACAGCATATTCAACGAAATATCACAATCACCATCATCTATGTTAGCACTCGAAGTCTTGAAAACGTGCCCAACCCAACAGAAATCCCTACTTTCCACTCTAGGTGCAATTGACCCATTCGATTCTCACCTCATGTTTTTTGACTTGGAAAAAGTTACTCCATGGCTACCCTCAGTCATCGCTTTCCAAATCCCTGTCTCAGTCCAGAATGTCAACATCCATCGTTGCATTGTCGATGAAGGGGCTTCCACATCCATCATGTCCAAATCCTTTTGGCAAAAATTAGGATCCCCTGAACTTAAGCCTTCTGACATAACGCTTAGAGCATACGACGGATTCCCTTCAACCTCTGTCAGTTTATATACCCTAGCGTGCTAATTAAGTTGGCTGGAAAAAATTGTGTTAAACGACATTGAAGTACTTGATGCCCATTTGGATTACAACATCCTACTAGGTCGAAGATATATGTATGAAATGCTCACAGTCACCTCATCGTTGTTCATAAAAATGATGTTCCCCCACGATGGGAAGGTCATTACCATTAATCTACTCACATACTATGAGAAGGCAACTTTACCCACACCAAATTGATTTCTTCCCCTAATATTGTCCTCCCAAGAGGTGTTCACTTCTTACACTGAGCTCAGCCCGGGCAATTTTAAGCTATCAAACCTCCTAGGAACATTCCCAGGAGACCCTCCAATAAGACAAGAGTTTGTCCCAAATATTGGAACATTAGTGTGCATGATGACTTCATCAAACACCACCCAGAATTAAGAACCAATTTTGGATGATAACAACGACGTTGTTACCAATCCAAATCTCTTACCTAACTCTATCACCAATACACCCTTCTTATATCCACCACTAGGTTTTGTCTCACACCAAGTCATTGCAACACTCACATTGCCTAACATAGCCCTCACAATACCAGTCTGGTATTTGGCCCCCAAGGCCACGCCAACTAGCACAGGTTACATTGCAACATGGGTAGTCCCTATTCCTCCTAAGGACAATAAGACACCCCATACCTCGCATACCCAGGTACCACCTATGCCACAAGCAATGTCATTACCAACACTAGCTAATCCAAAACCAACGGATAATAAAAAGGTAAAAATGTGGAAGCCCCAAACGCTCCCTCCTTTAGGATCCGTCAACCCTCCGCTTTGTGTGAAACCATAGGGCACCCCACCAATAAATTCCCCAAATTAAAATATCTCAAAGCTCTTCTACATGCCCCAAAAGACCCTGTAAACCCTCCAACCTCTATCGAGAATAAGAACACACCCACGCATGTTAAAGAATTATGCACCAATCACGCATGTTCCATCTGTGAAAAGTGCGGGAATTATACCTGTTAGCCCTGAAGTGCTGATCCAAACAGATCCAAAATGGATCCAATAACTCTCTAATTCTTTGAAAATCATTTAAAAGATCAAAATAATCGCAAGAGAAAACCCTCCAAAAGGCATAAAAACACTATTAGGAAACGAAAACATAGAAAAAACAGTGAAAAACAGAGCAGTGGAGGCTTGAACAATGAATGCACAGTAGCCATCAGATCTGACCGATCAATGGTCCAGATCTGATCGGCAAATCGCAATCGGCACAGATAGACAGAGGATATCAACGCATATCATATATGAGTTGTGATGGCGATCAGCGAAATCAACGAGGACCGTCGATCAAGCACACAGATCGACAGCCCACGTTGCATCGCAGAATCGCAGTCGGCCAACACAACAGAGCGCTCACCAAATGGCCCAGGGTTATTGCGATATGCGATTGCGATCAATCGCATCGCGATATCGCATTGGAGCTTCACAGAGGAGCGGGATATACATATATATATATATATATATATATATATATATATATATATATATATATATATATATATATGCGATTAACTGGACCCGATGGGAATATAAACACTATTGTAAAGGATTTGAGATCCACCAAATAGCATTTTTTATATATTTTCATATATTTCGTTATTTAACAAAATACAAAGGGAAAACACTGATGCGATAAAACCTGGACCCAAAGAGGTTTGGGAATGAAAATGTATATTGTTTCAAGTCCGGAGGAAGCCATTTTTACGTTATTTTCAATGTTTTAAACGTATTTCCAAAATACAAAGGGAAGCCTTGGAACAAGGCCGAAGCGACTTGCGACAGTGATTGAGGACGGACCCGATAGGAGAATAGACCAGATTTAAGGACTTTTGAAGTCTGGATGAACAGTGTTTTTGGCAGATTTTCACAGTTTGAATGCATTTCTCTGTGTTAACAGAAAGCGGTCGTTTCAGGGATTTCAAAGGCCCGATGCACTCATCCGTGGAAGAATAGGGGGCCACCTCCCCTTAAGGCATTATGCAATGATTATTTAATGCTAGAAGAGGGATTCAAGTGGACAGAGGCTGGGAGACAGAAAGCCGAAAAGGGGAAAAAACAATAGCACAGTGCAGCCAAACCAACAGAAATGGTCATGGAACGTCGCTGGCACGAGCGAGCCACCTGACAGCGTGGCAAAATTACCAGAATTTGGTTACGATGTTGTTAGAAAAGAGCCCTTTGAGCTCATGTTTGTCTGATTATGGCATCAAGTAGTTATAAGACAGAGGGGATAGATTAAGACATCTCGAGCCTCAGAGAGCTCGAGAGCATTGTAAAAAGCCTATAAATGGCTGAAAGCTAGAAGAAACAAGGGTTCAACTTTTGGAGACTGTGGAGACTCTGCTCCTCTCAGTGTCTCATCTTCATTCCAGTAATATAAGCTTCTTTTGTTGTTACATGTTCAATTTCCATCTCCTCCTCTGCTCTAAGCTTGCACTTGAATAGGTTATTCATGTTTTTCTTCTATGTCTAAATGCCAGATAATTGTCATCTTATCTTTGCGTTGATAAATTAGATTTGCAAGCTTCATTTACTTTCCGTAGCTCGCCATTCATATGTGTTTATGTATGCATCTGCTGGTACATTCAATATTCTCCATCTATCCATTGAATCTATAAACTATTGAGCATTAGTGGTCTAAAGCCTTATCAAGTTGAGGGTGTTCATGCATGTATCGAGTGAAAACAGAGTTGAAACAGTCATCTGACTTGATCCAAACCCCAATCCATTCCAATAGTTCATAGAACAATATTGAAGATTTATATGTTTCCAGGCATTTCCGAGCTACAACCTAGGAGAGCTTCCTGGAGTGCTAACATAATTGGCGTCGTTGCCAGGGAGAGAAGACTAAAGCTTAGCTTCCCTGGGGGACGACACAGATCCATATTTGATGATAGACAAAGTTTGGATAGTTTTTTGGTTGTAATCATCTATCTGGTGACTCTACTGGAGGACGAACCTCTTGGCGACTCCACTCCATAGTGTTGGCTCAGTTTGTGAGGCATACTAGGAGAAATCCTCAGAAGCCACTAGCTGACCCAGTACCTGACCCTGAAAAAATCATCAAAGAAAGAAAGGTGTTGCAGAAAGGAGCATCAGGTTCAGGTAGCTCTAAACAATATTCTATATCTCTTCAAGAAAATCCTGTAATAGAACAAATACATGTTGAGAGTATAGCATCTAATACTAGCAGTGAAGAAAAAATCTCAGAGACTCATAGAGCTCCTTATTCTTTAGGTTCTCCTTTTGTTGCAAGCCCAAAGGAAACCTCTCCTCCTATCCATCATACTCCTTTAGTCCTATCAGTCACTCCTCAACCCCCTGTCATTCAGATTTCTAGTACCCTTATAGCCACCATAGTTATGGCAGGACCACAGCACCTACCAAAATGGAAAGAATCATAGCTGCTAGGTATGGACCTCTAGTACTGCCCACTCCTTTAAATGCCATGCCTACTAGATAATATTAGAAGTATATGCCTAAGTTCACTGGGACTGAAGGTGTTACAGCTGAGAAACATCTTGAATCATTCTATAGCTATGTTGATAACCTAGACATTAGTGAAGATGATGTATAGATGAGAGTCTTTGTCCAAAGTCTAGATGGAGAGGCTAGGAAATGGTTCAAAGAACTGACCCCAAGGTCTATAGCAGATATTGAGGGTTTAGATGATGCATTCCTAAAGCATTGGGGGATAATAAGGATCTACTCTACTACCACACCGAGTTTGGGAACTTAAAGAGGGAAAATGGTGAGTTGTTGTATGATTTTAATAAGAGGTTTAACCGCATGTACACCAAGATACCAACTGAAGTAAAACCCACCACTACCTCTACTAAACTCATCTATGCCAGTGCCTTTGATTTTGACTTCTGTCTACTATTGAGGGAGAGACAATGTGCTACCTTGGCTGATATGCAGGATGCAGCCTGGGAAGTAGAATCAAACATCATGGCTGCAGAGAAGCTCAAGGGGAATGTTGATAGAAGAAGATAGAGAGGCGAATCTTCATCATCTTCAGATCCCAAGATAGATAAAATGACCAAGATGATAGATTCATTAGCCTCTGAAATCTCCAAATTAAAGGTTGAGCAGCACCTTGGGAAAGGAAGAGTTCCTAATACCTTTGATCCTAGAAACCCAAATCCATATAGAAGAGCTAATTAGCAGTTGTAGATTCTGTAAAGAAGTAAAGATGCCAATGAAGACCAAAGGGTGAAGACCCCTTTCTAGGATGTAGTCATGGAAGAAGAGCAGTTTGAAGAAGATGATGAGATCCATTGTCTAGAAGACAAAGGCAGTGCCGCCTTTTAGACCTCAACTACCTATGAAATGTCATTTTTCAATGACAAGATCAACCAAGAGTGGGATGGTAGAGCTATTCTGAAAATTGATGATCAACATAGATATGATCCGAGGTCGAAGATGAATAATGCCAAGGAAACCCATGTCCAGAGAGTTGTTTTCCCTGCAATGTAGCAAGCTAAAAAGTAGAAATGATCGTCAGTTGATCCCATCATCCTTAAAGCTCCAGCTCATGAGGTAAGAGGCCTTGACACGTCTCCTTCTCCTTTCAGTTTTGAATCAGAAATTCAGAAGCTAAGCATACCTAGACCTCTGATTAAACTAGTGAAGAATGAGTCCTTCAAGAAATCTATCCTCGAGGCCCTTGAGGCTAATGCCATCCAAGCCTCCACTTACTATGTAAATCTGCAAGATGACAAACCAGTTGTTGTTCTCAGCCCAATGATTGAAAATTGTGATGACAGCTCCCCATAATTCTATGTCTCTTTGACTATTCATGACAAAATCCTTCACAACTACCTTCTGGACACAGGAGCCAGCCATAATCTAATGCCCAAGGTTGTCATGGATGAGTTGGGTCTTGACATTACCAAGTCTTATCATGACCTGTTTTCTTTTGACTCTAGAAAAGTGAAATGTTTGGGATTAATCAAAGACCTAGCCATCACCTTGTCTTAGCTGCCCATGAAGAGCATGATGATGGATATTGTGGTAGCAAATGTACCCCCCAAGTTTGGCATGTTGCTTTCCAGAGGTTGGATCAAGATATTAGGTGGAACATTGCAAAATGATCTGTCCTATGCTACTGTCCTAGTTTTTGGAGGTGAGAGTAGGAGATTATACAGAGAAGCTCAGTTGGATTATATCATCAGTGATGAAAGGAATCCCACTAATCATCCCATCTATGCTATCGAAACTGATTTTGGAGCCTGTATTCTTCATATTGAAGAATCCCAGTTGGCCTCCATGCATCTCAGGAAACTGATTTTCCATATCACAGAGGAAGAAGGTCCACAAATTTGGGACATGTTCTTTGATGGAGCTTGCTCTAAGGACGCTGCAGGGGCAGGGGTAGTCCTTGTGTCCCCCACACAAGAATGCATTCATTTATCTTTCAAGTTAACTTTTCAAGTCACAAATAACATAGCAGAGTACGAAGCCTTGATATTGGGCTTAAACGTTGCTACAGAAATGGGCATCAAAGTTCTGAAGGTGTTTGGAGATGCAGACCTTATCATTCAGCAGGTGAACAAAACTTTTCCAAGAAAAGCATCCAAGGCTGAAAGCATACAGAGATGAGGTATGGAAGCTCAAGGGTTATTTTAATAGTTTCAACATTTCTTACATCCCTAGGATGAAGAACCAGCTTGTTGATTCCCTTGGTGTGTCTGCTAGCATGTTTATTCCTCCTTTGCCTCCTAAATTGACTTATGATGTTCAGGGGAAATATAGACCATCTCTGCCTGACAATGTCAAATACTGGAAAGTTTTTGAATATGATGATGAAATTAATAGGTTTTTACAAGTCATTGATGAATTTTCTGAAATGCACATTGACCAAGAAAACGAACCATTGAAGAATGCAACCAGTCTAAGCTAAAGGACGAGATTGGTTAGGATAGCATTGTTCAACTGCCTAGTAACCATATACCCAAAGGATTGGTGCCCCTAGAGAAGTTGTTTGATCATAATGATGTACCTTATAAGCCCGCCAAAAAAGAAAATGAATCTGTTGTTCATAGACATAATGTAGGGAGTCCAGCCCATCCAAAGTACATAAATATGTCCACTCACTTGTCTTTTGCCCAAAGTTCTGAATATTGCACCCTGATGAAACAATTTGTTGATATTTTTGCTTTGGAGTACAGTGATCTTAAGACCTATGATACCAACATCATTCAGCATAAGATTCCACTGGAGAAGAACACCATCCCTTTCAAGTAGAAATTAAGACCTATCAGCCCTCTCTTATTGCCTTTAATTGAAAAGGAAATCAAGAGGTTGTTGGATGCCAAGATTATAGTTCCCCTAAGGTATTCAAAGTGGATAGCTAACCTTGTGGTAGTAAGAAAGAAGAATGGAAAAATCAGGCTTTGTGTTGACTTCAGGAATCTAAACAAATGCTCTAAAAAAGACAACTGCCCCCTGCCTAAGATGGAACACTTGCTGCAAAAAGTTTCAGGGGCTAGAGTCATGTCTTTCGTAGATGGATTTTCAGGTTACAATCAGATTGTTGTACATCGAGAAGATCAGGAAAAGACCGCCTTCACTACTCCGTGGGGCACTTTCATGTACTCCAAGATGCCTTTGGACTGATGAATGTTGGGGCTACTTTTCATAGGACCGTGGACATAGCCTTTGTGGGAGAGAAGGAAAAGTTTGTCCTTATTTACCTTGATGACATAACAATCTTTTCCAGCAGTCACGAGGACCATTTGCAGCATTTGAAGAAGGTGTTTCTAAAGTGCAGATGGTTTGGAATTTCTGTAAACCCAAAGAAGTCACAGTTTTCTCTAGAAGAAGGCAAACTTCTGGGACATATTGTTTCTGCTGAAGGTGTGAAGATCGATCCAGCAAGAGTTCAAGAAATTTAGACATTGTCCATCCCAAGATAAAAAAGGGACATTCAATCTTTCCTAGGTAAGATTAACTTTGTCAGGAGGTTTATTCCAAACTTTGCAGAGCTAGTGAAGCACATCACTTCCATGCTGAAGAAAGGATCAAAAATAAAATGGACAGATGGTGCAAGAAGCTCTTTTGAAGCCATTAAACAAGCTATCATGGAAGCTCCCACTCTAATCAATCTAGATTATACCAGGGAGTTTTATATCTTCTCTTTTGCCTCTTATGATACATTTGCAGTAGTTCTATTGCAGAAAAATGATGAAGGGGTAGATCACCCTATGGCCTTTTTCAGCAAAACTCTGAGGGATGTTGAACTAAGGTATGACCTTATTGAAAAACAAGCTTATGCTCTCATAAAATCTTTAAAGGCATTCAGAATTTATATTCTGCATTCCAAAGTGATTGCATATGTACCTTCAGCCTCAGTAAAAGATGTTCTAACTCAACCGAATATTGATGGAAAGAGAGCTAAATGGATTAAAAATTCATAGAGTTCAACAAAGAGGTGAAGTCCACCAAGCTTGTCAAAGGCCAGGGCTTGGCTAAGCTTATGGCTGAGGAAAATTGCAGTTTGTTAGACATCAATTGCATGGGTTCAAATTCAAGTGGTGAGCGGACAGAGGAAGCAGCAGAAGAGCAAGAGTAGAATCAGTCTTTGGCTAAAAATCTAGCCACTTGTGAATGGTATTCTAGTGTAGTTCATTTTTTGCAGAAGCTAGAAGTCCCTCCAGGGCATAGCTCAAGTCAAGTTCGGGCCATTAAGCTCAGATCAGCCAAATTCTGCATTAATGAAAACCTACTTTATTGGAAAGACCCATTAGGGATCCTCTTGAGATGTCTAGACAAAGGAAAATCTATGGAATTCATGCACCAATTCCATTCTAGCATCTATGGAGGGCATCATTATTGGAAAACCACAGCCCACAAGATCCTGAGAGTTGGGTATTATTGGCCTACTCTGTTCTCTGATGTGTTTTCTTTTGTGAAGTCTTGTGACAAATGTCAAAGGTTTGCAGGAAGACAACAGCTAAAATCTCTGCCCTTGAAGCCAGTGCACGCCAATGGTCCCTTCCAGCAGTGGGGCTTGGACTTCATAGGTGAGATCAATCCACATTCCAGTGGCCATCACAAATGGATCTTGGTAGCCACTGATTATTTCACCAAATGGATTGAAGCTATACCCACTAAAAATGCTAATCATCGGGTTATCATAAAGTTCTTGAATGAGAATGTTTTCAGTAGATTTGGTTGCCCAACCAAACTAATCACTGATAATGCAACAGCTTTCTAGGCAGAAGAATTGGTGGACATGTGTGAAGTCATGGGCATTCAATTGGTGCATTCTACCTCATATTATCCTCAAGGCAATGGCCTGGCAGAATCATCTAACAAAAGTCTTGTAAGGATAATCAAAAAACTGTTGGAGCACAACAAAAAGAGCTGGGATTCCAAGTTGAAGTTTGCACTATGGGCTGACAGAGTTACCAACAAGAAGTCCATAAGAAATTCTCCATTTAAGGTGGTTTATGGCGCTGATGTTGTTTATCCTATCCATCTGATTCTCCCTATGGCCAAATTTTTGCAAGAAGAACAGGATGAAGAGAATGACATAGTGAGGGGAATGAGTAACTTAGTTGAATTACAGTAGATTAGAGAACAACTGGTTGAGAAGTCAAGAATACATCAGAAGAATATCAAAGAAACCTTTGATAGATAGGCAAAAATGGATAGTTTTCAGGTTGGAAACTGAGTTCTCAAATGGGATGCATTGAAGGAAAAGAAGGGCAACCATGGTAAATTTGATGCCTTATAGACAGGACCATTTGTCATTGCTCAAGTTCAGATGAACAGTACTTTCATTCTGCACAATTCGGAGGGAGAAGGTGTTTTTGATGGCCTAGTCAATGGGAGGTTTTTGAAACTTTACTTCATATGAGGCTTTAAGGCCTTAATATTGTAATAAGTTTTTTCAGTTTTTGTTTTCTATGCAAATAAACTCCATGCCCAATGGAACACTAGGAGATAAGTTTGTTTTGGTTGTTACTGGAAAGGCAGTAGTCTGCAGTTCTTGAAACCTCACAGGGAGGCTTTCATCCCCAGAAGGAGCCAGTGTTAGCCCTGAGGTGCTGATCCAAACAGATCCAAAATGGATCCAAGAACTCTCTAAGTCTTTAAAAATCGTTTAAAAGATCAAAATAATCGCAAGAGAAAACCCTCCAAAAGGCGGAAAAACACTATTGGGAAATGAAAACATAGAGAAAACAGTGAAAAACAGAGTAGCAGAGGCTTGAACAATGAATGCACAGCAGCTGGTGGGCCCCAGTATTGTAGCAATAATGCTACAACTCCTGGAACTCCCTTATTTAATTTTATGAACCCGGTAGTTCGTAACAAACTTGGAAGCGACGGTGCTGTATGCACAAGTACTAGCTCTTGCCGCAGCTGTCACTTGGTCAGCTGGCACAAGTCCGCTAGGAGCTTAAGCCAACTTCTATGAGCTCTTAGAAGAAGCTTTTTAATTGATGGATGAAAGCTAACTCGAAGGAAGCTAATCTAATTGCAAAAAGAAACGCAAACCCTAGCAAACCCTAATTCTACCAGCTAGTCCTACCGATGCAAAGGAGAGCATGCAAACTACCGAAAGAGGTGCCATTACTTCTAAGAAGGTAAAATGCATGTGTCTAAGTTATCACTATCTGAAGAAAACATCTTTTTGTATTTTTGTTTAAGTTATTAGAATTATCATGCATGTTCTTTTAACTAGTTTTCCACTGTGCAGAGGTGGATCAAGGAGGAGAAATGCTTGGG
Organism: Pinus tabuliformis; assembly: GCA_031772625.1. Lineage (NCBI taxonomy): Eukaryota > Viridiplantae > Streptophyta > Pinopsida > Pinales > Pinaceae > Pinus > Pinus tabuliformis. Next base: position 442,254,161 of record CM062811.1, read on the forward strand.
AAAGGTTGGGAAGGTTCAGAGAGGGTCTAAGGGGTCCCTAACACCCTTCCAAAGAGTCTCACAAAGTTTGGCTGCCAAGGAACCGTGTTTATGAACTTCTACAGGAAGTCTGCAGGGGTTCTACAGGATGTTCTGTAATTCTTCTACAGGATGTTTCGTGATTGGGTTTTTGACTGATAGGTGAGTGGGAGAGAATGCATGAATGGGTAGGGAGGTAGGGTAGGGGCCTGGAATGACCCAATGACTGAGGGATGAGGTGATGAGAGGGTGTGGAAGTCTAGCTTGCATCAAAGAAGGTTTAGGCAATGGAAAGGCAAGAAGGTAGGGTTACATGGCAAAAGAGGAGATGGGAGATGAGGAAACAGACTTGGTGATGGAGGAGCTGATCTGGACGAGGCTCAGATGAACGAGGAGGTGATGAAGGTGCCCTGCATAGTGTTTACCTGATCAAACCAACTACGTCTTGCATACAATCAAAATATTAGATGATTTATCTAACAGTTTAATGGGATCAGTGAACAGCAACCTTATTCATGACAAGAATCACGTACAGCATGTGAACAAAACATTATCAAAGAGATATAAACGCATGACTAACTCCTACCAATCCATCCTAAACATAAAAATCTACTTCAACCATCAAAATCAACCTAAGTAACAAAGCACGAATTAAATCTAAAGAGCAGACTTTATTTTAAGAATACAGCGAACACACATAAAGATAAACAAGGGAGGTACTGGGCGCTTGAGATGGGCCCAACCCCAAGAGCTACAGCCTCCCAAGAGAGATTTAGAGCTGGTGCAAAGCTGGATTCATCTTTATTAATCAAGAATGAAGAGTTACATCAAAACTGTCCACAAGGAGAGCTTGAGAATGAGCTGAAAGCAAAGCTAATCTATTGCCTACAAATCGAATTACAAAATGACTACAACAAGGCTATGAAATGACTAACTACTAGCTACTATCTACTGGCTAACTAGCTAACATCCACTGGCTACACTGGCTAACAAAATGACTAACTGGCTAACCAAAATGAGGCCCTAAGCCTTCTTATTTATACAAATTGAGGACCCAACAGTCCTCCTAAACTTTAGGGACTCGGCTGCCCAAAACTTGGAGTTAATAGCAGTCCTACTTGACTTGCTTGGCTGCCCTTGTGCTAATTGATTCGGTGGCACTTGAACTCCGAGCTGATGGTGGAGAATTCGAGGTAAGGGCCCATAAATGAAGGGGACACCTTCCTACAAATCCTCTCCCTTGTTCTCCCACGAATTTGGCTGCCAAGTGCTCATTAAGACCTTCAATTTTGTCTCCAAATTGACCAAAAAGGCTACACAAAGCACCCATTAGACTTGTTGGCATAATGACTAACCAAATTCACTCTATTAACATAAATATAATCAAAACATGCAATAAACTAATGAGAATGGTGGATTAAGTCAAATTAGGAGGTTGAATGAGCCCAAATAATTGTCCATTTTTGGGGCTCATCATCACCCCCCTACTGAAATTGTTGCTCATCCTCTGAGCAACCAATCTCTCTCCTCGTCTTTGATGGCCCTGGTGGCTTTTTTGGCTAACATCTCGGCTGATTTCTCCTTTGGCTTCCCTCTTTTCAAACTTCCTGTAGAGACAGTTCGCTGGCTTCCTGTAGAAACAGTCTGCAAGCTTCCTGTAGAAACAGTCTGCTAACTTCCTGTAGAAACAGTCTGCTAACAGTTCTCTGTCTTGCTGTAGAAACAGTCGGCATTGTCTCAGCCTGCTTGGCTGAGGGTGCTTTCTCCTTGAACTGTGCTGCCTAAAAGCTGACGAATCCAACACAAATGGCAAGTCTAATGTATTATAAAAGCACACAAGTACAATGAACTACCTGAGATTAGATATTGCATGCCAAAGCTGGATGGGAAAAAGTGTTTCCAGGCCTTTAACTGGTTTCTCTGCATCAACAAGACAGAAAGAAGTTCTAATCTGAACAGACACCTCTATAAACTCTACACCGCCTAACAGAAGAAGGTGAGAAACATAAAAAACCTTGCTTTTTCTTGACTGGTGGGCTCAAATTTCCTGAATTCTGTGAAAATTGCTCAAGTGAAATGGCTGCCCTGCACTTTGCTAAAGGAGTATCAGATTGAAGAACCCTTACAAGAATTGATATAACATCAGCTCCAGCAGCTTTGAGTTGTAAATCGGGGTCTGTGGATACTGTAAACCGACATAATACTCCTGCAGTTTGGTCTTGAAAAAGATGTGTATCAACAATATTTGAAACGCAGTTTTTGCTCAGAGGCATTTTTTTCTTTTCTTAAAATTAGATTTTGACAAGCTTTCTGTTCATTTCCCTTTCGTTTCCTTTGAACGCTCTCTGTCAAAGCGCTCGAACTTGGCTTGTTTCAACGTATCCTTGCAGCATCCACGTTGACTTCTTTCTTAACATCTGTCATCAGCCTGATCTTTCATGGCATGTTTTGCACCATCTCTGTGGAAATCCTTCACAGTTACTTTGGATGCTTCTTTATGCTTGTACTGTCTTTTCTAGCGGGTTCATCCTTTTGTGCTGATACTTCAAAGAGACTTTTATGAAGAACTGAAAGAATAGAACCACCAGATACTTGATATGACATTATAATCTGCCTGAATAATAGATAAAGTACTCAAATCAAGGAGGCTCTCTGCTTTAATCAAATCCATCTGACTTTTACTGATTTCAAGTGATGAGGAAGAAGGCTGAATGCCTAAGTCAGTGTAAACTGCAGCTTTTTGTGGTTAGAAAGAAAGTCAAAATTCACTTTAACACCGGATCTCAATTTCTTCTTTTCTTCAATAGTCAAATAAGTACCGGCCCTTGTTTCACAGAAAGTTCTTCCTCAACCTTTGCACCAGTCATAGCCATCACATTTTTGTTTGCAAAATCAACGGCTCTAGCTTCTCTTGCTTCTGTTCCAGATGAACTTTCCATTGCTATTGAACAAAACTTTGCAGATGGATCTGCATTTACTGGTCTGGCAATCTTCCGCTGTATATGCTCCATAGCCCCCTCATTTGTGTGTTTTCGCAAATTGTAGTTCTGCAATGGCATCAAGCTTTCTGTAGCAATCTTGATGGTGGCTGCTCTTGTGCTAATAAAAATTACCAACAAAATCCACACCTCCAGTTGTGTGCAAGTTGACTAACAGCTGAGCGCTCATTGATGTCTGCGTGATCGTTGGTGGAGTGAGGTGGCAATGACGTGTGCTGGCCCATGCAACTGTTGTGCTATCATGAACTGCAGTGGTTAACTGTGTGTGCTCTGCCTGTAATCTCATCCATCAATTGCACTGGAGTTAGACTACCCACACTGTCTGTGTTTTTTTAAATTTCACGTGCATGACTAACCCGTGCATGCTGCGTGACTTTCTCGTGAGTGCTAGAGAACTGGGTGTCTTGCTACATTCATGGCTTAATTTCACCATTCCATTCGTTCATGCAATGCTTAGACTAGATTCATGTAATAGATGAACAAGGTTTAGTCACGTACCTGAAGTCAAACGGCTGCTTGTGAAGCTTTTTGCTGCTGCATGCTCTGATTCTGCTGCTGCATGCTTGGATCCTTTGATTGCATGAGGGCTTGGCTGATGATTTTTGATTGCTTTTCCTTGTGCAGGTGTCCTCTGGCCGGATCTGAGCTGCATGCATTTGTTTCCACGTTCAGATCTGCACGTTCAAGCTGCTGCTGCTGCAATGTCACAGAACCAGAACTTGTTTTCGCCATTTCTCCCAAACGGTAAAGCGGATCGATCTGAAACTTGTTGCGCATGTTTCTATCATCATGATGCATCTCCCATAGCAAAATCGTGATCAATGGATGCACGGATTTCGATAAAATTGGGAAATGGCTGAATATTTCAGAGATCGATTTCTCGGAAACCGTGCATCGGAATCGGCTGAAACTGCTGGGGTAGGCTACTATCACCCATGTACATCTCCCCATGAAACAGGATTTAAAATGGATGCACGGATATGGAGAAAACGCAAAAATGGCTGATGGTGATGGAGGCTGATTTCTTGGAAACCGTGCACCGGAATTGGCTGAAACTGCTCAATCATGTTGCCATCACCCTTGTACGATTCCCCATAAAACCGTTTGTCAAATGGATGCATGGTTTTCAAGTTATGGCAAAAACAAATTTTGTTCTATGTGTTTTCGCTTCAAGGCACTTTGCATGTGTTTGCATGGAAGGGAAAACTGAGCTTGGGCTGTGATGCAGGTATGGAGATGATGGAGGAGGAGTTGGAAGATTGCATGAGGGCTTCTGAACCCTTGAGGAAGCTACCATGTTCTCCAAACCACTTTTTGAAATCCATGTCTAGTTTCCCACAATTTCTACAGGAAGTTCCTATAGAAGCACAATGAGAAGCACAATGAGGTGGAAAAAATGATGGAGAAAGGCAAGGGATGGACACACAAGTGCTTGCAGGTCTAATCAACAGATTCCCACCATCAGATTCCATTTTGAATTTGAATTTGGCTCGTCCAAAGGTTCTACAGGATGTTTCCTGTAGAAATACAGAGCTTCCTGTAGAAGGCACAAGAAAAATTCCTTTAACCTTGATTTGAGTGCTCCTCCTGTCATGAAATGTCCTTCTTGCAACCTGCAATTAGCCAATGGAATTAGTTTTATTTTTCTTTGTCTTTTTCTCTTTTGTTTTTTTTTTTTTGAAAAACAACTTGGGCGCCTCATGGAGGTTTTCACCCTAATTGCCTGCCTTGGGCGCCTCCAAGGGAGGTTTTCACCCAAAGATCTTATTCTCTTTTCTCTTTTTTTTCCAACCCATTGACCGCCTCATGGAGGTTTTCAATCAATGAGCCAATCTAAGGCGCCTCCGAGGAGGTTTTCACCTTAGATTTCTATTTTCCTCTTTTTTCATTTTTTTTTCCTTTTTTTTTTTCTCTTTTTTTCTTTTTTTTCTTTTTTCTACCCTACCCTACTTGAAAAACAAAATCATTTTCAAGTATAAGAATACTTCCAATGGATCCATGTGCACATCGAGATTAAAGAAAAAATGATGTGAAGGCTCAAAATGCATGCTTTGACAGGTATCCAGATCTCAGAGACCAAATGATCTGGCTTTGAAGGGATCAAACAAAGCTGAGGAAGAAAGTACCGCTGCAACTTAGTGACCTTCTGAAACCATATCTCAATATAGCTTTGATTTCCATGGTCCTTTTGCTGATTTGGGTCATGTTTCATGTCACCTTCTACCATGACTTTCTCATCTTCCTCTTTTTGCTGATCTGGATCATTCTTCATGTCACTTTCTATCATGACTTTCTCATCTTCCTCCTTTTGCTGATCTTTCTCTGGAATACATGGAATATTTGATGGTAACCATGAGGAAGCTTTCTCGATCTCTGATTCTGATCTCTTCTCTTCATCAAGTGCAGCCCATGGTTCTTTGATCTCCTCTTTTGAATCTTCATTTGTTGGATGTGATCCTTCAATGCTTTCAAGATGATCTCTTTTTTGCAATGCTTTTCCTGAGCCGTGGTGAAGATCATTGAGCTCAAAAGGAGTCATTTGCACATGTTGTGCCTCAGCTTTGCAATTGGGTTGAGCTGCTCCATGGTATGGTTTTGGAAATGGTGGTACGGGTAGCTGAGTGGAGGTGTGTATTTGAGATGGATGCGGATGGGGTTGTGGTTGGGTAGGCATTTGGGGTTGCCTTGGTGGAGGAGGAGGCGATGGTTGTGGATGAGCAGGTGGTGGAGGAAAATGAGTGGGATGAGAGTTGTACTGGGGCCTCCACTCCTGATAAGGTGCATTCCACTGAGGCTATGGCTGAGCATAAGAGTGAAATGAATGAGCAACTGGTAGGGCATAATATGGATCTGTGAAGGAAGAAGGAGAATATGACCAAGGAGGAGGTGTAGACCAGGAAGGATGAGCAGGGGGACCCCAAGAAGGCATGAAAGTGGCTTGATAAGGGTCATAATAGGTCTCGGGTGTCCCTTGCAGTTCTTATTGGTAAGATCTAGGTCCATGCGGCCAACTTTGGTTCATGTAATAGAGTGATTCAGTGGCTCCTTTGGCTCTCTGATATGCAGCTTTGAATCTGGGTAAGGAAGGGCACTGATCTGTAGGATGGTATTCTTCACAGAAAAAACACACTTCTATGGAGTACAATGGACATTCGTTCCTAGGATGCTTTCTAGTGCACCTAGGACAAAAAATAACCAAAGCCCTCTTGGCTTCCTCTTGCTTCTGTTGGATCCGCAAGGTATCCAGTTGCATGGCAAGAAACTGCCTCATATCACTCTTGAAATCTTTGATCTGATTTTCAAATTCATCTTTGGACAAGATGTTGCTCCCAACATTTCTACTTGTAGCCATTTGCTCCAGAGGAATGTTTTCTTCTTCTTCTCCCCTAGAGGTTCTTTAAATATGTATTGCTGTCCACCTAAGGGTTCTTTAATCACAGCCATTGAAGAAGAGAGAGATTGGTTGGCTGTGTGAAGCAGTGGGGGTGTTGTGCAATCATTTTTCTAACTTATCTCTACTCCTACAAGGCATGAAATGAAATATTTTTGGTTGATTTTTGCTTTTTTCTACTTCTACCTGCAAAACTGAAATAGATTGAACTGCAACTAACTATCTTGCTAAAACGAAAATGCGGAATTGAAACGAAAGCAGGAAAGGACTAATCTATTTTGCTCAAATGAAATTGCAGGAAGGAAATGCTAGTCTACGCTTGCGGAATTGAAATGCTAATCTACGCTTGCAGAAATGAAATTGCGGAATTGAAATGCTAATCTATGAAAGCGGGAAATACTAATCTACTTTTGCAAAAACGAAATTGCATAATGGAAATGAAATAAACTACTTAGCAGAAGATTGTAGTGGAAAATAGAAGAAAAGAGGCAATCACCAATACTCTAACGCTTCCCCGGCAACGGCGCCAAAAAGATGGTGGGCCCCAGTATTGTAGCAATAATGCTACAACTACTGGAACTCTCTTCTTTAATTTTATCAACCCGGTAGTTCGTAACAAACTTGGAAGCGACGGTGCTGTATGCACAAGTACTAGCTCTTGCCGCAGCTGTCACTTGGTCAGCTGGCACAAGTCCGCTAGGAGCTTAAGCCAACTTCTATGAGCTCTTAGAAGAAGCTTTTTAATTGATGGATGAAAGCTAACTCGAAGGAAGCTAATCTAATTGCAAAAAGAAACTGAAAGCCAAAAAGAAACGCAAACCCTAGCAAACCCTAATTCTACCAGCTAGTCCTACCGATGCAAAGGAGAGCATGCAAACTACCGAAAGAGATGCCATTACTTCTAAGAAGGTAAAATGCATGTGTCTAAGTTATCACTATCTGAAGAAAACATCTTTTTGTATTTTTGTTTAAGTTATTAGAATTATCATGCATGTGCTTTTAACTAGTTTTCCACTGTGCAGAGGTGGATCAAGGAGGAGAAACGCTTGGGAAAGGTTGGGAAGGTTCAAAGAGGGTCTAAAGGGTCCCTAACACCCTTCCAGAGAGTCTCACAAAGTTTGGCTGCCAAGGAACCGTGTTTATGAACTTCTACAGGAAGTCTGCAGGGGTTCTACAGGATGTTCTGTAATTCTTCTACAGGATGTTTCGTGATTGGGTTTTTGACTGATAGGTGAGTGGGAGAGAATGCATGAATGGGTAGGGAGGTAGGGTAGGGGCCTAGAATGACCCAAGGACTGAGGGATGAGGTGATGAGAGGGTGTGGAAGTCTAGCTTGCATCAAAGAAGGTTTAGGCAATGGAAAGGCAAGAAGGTAGGGTTACGTGGCAAAAGAGCAGATGGGAGATGAGGAAACAGACTTGGTGATGGAGGAGCTGATCTGGACGAGGCTCAGATGAACGAGGAGGTGATGAAGGTGCCCTGCATAGTGTTTACCTGATCAAACCAACTACGTCTTGCATACAATCAAAATATTAGATGATCTATCTAACAGTTTAATGGGATCAGTGAACAGCAACCTTATTCATGACAAGAATCACATACAGCATGTGAACAAAACATTATCAAAGAGACATAAACGCATGACTAACTCCTACCAATCCATCCTAAACATAAAAAGCTACTTCAACCATCAAAAGCAACCTAAGTAACAAAGCACGAATTAAATCTAAAGAGCAGACTTTATTTTAATAATGCAGCGAACACACATAAAGATAAACAAGGGAGGTATTGGGCGCTTGAGATGGGCCCAACCCCAAGAGCTACAGCCTCCCAAGAGAGATTTAGAGCTGGTGCAAAGCTGGATTCATCTTTATTAATCAAGAATGAAGAGTTACATCAAAACTGTCCACAAGGAGAGCTTGAGAATGAGCTGAAAGCAAAGCTAATCTATTGCCTACAAATCGAATTACAAAATGACTACAACAAGGCTATGAAATGACTAACTACTAGCTGCTATCTACTGGCTAACTAGCTAACATCCACTGGCTAAACTGGCTAACAAAATGACTAACTGGCTAACCAAAATGAGGCCCTAAGCCTTCTTATTTATACAAATTGAGGACCCAACAGTCCTCCTAAACTTTAGGGACTCGGCTGCCCAAAACTTGGAGTTAACAGCAGTCCTACTTGACTTGCTTGGCTGCCCTTGTGCTGATTGATTCGGTGGCCCTTGAACTCCGAGCTGATGGTGGAGAATTCGAGGTAAGGGCCCATAAATGAAGGGGACACCTTCCTACAAATCCTCTCCCTTGTTCTCCCACGAATTTGGCTGCCAAGTGCTCATTAAGACCTTCAATTTTGTCTCCAAATTGACCAAAAAGGCTACACAAAGCACCCATTAGACTTGTTGGCATAATGACTAACCAAATTCACTCTATTAACATAAATATAATCAAAACATGCAATAAACTAATGAGAATGGTGGATTAAGTCAAATTAGGAGGTTGAATGAGCCCAAATAATTGTCCATTTTTGGGGCTCATTAGCAGCCGTCAGATCTAACCGATCAACGGTCTAGATCTAATCGGAAAATCACAATTGGCACAGGCAGACGGAGGATATCGGCGCATATCATATATGAGTTGCGATGGCAATCAGCGGAGTCAACAAGGACCGTCAATCAAGCACGCAGATCGACTGCCCACGCTGCATCGCAGAATCACAATCGGCCAACACAATAGAGCACTCACCAAACGGCCCGGGTTATCACGATATGCGATTACGATCAATCACATCGCGATATTGCATCAGAGCTTCACAGAGGAGCGGGATATATATATATATATATATAGATATATATATATATATATATATATATATATATATATATATATAGATATATATATATATATATATATATATATATATATATATATATATATGCGATGCGATTAACTGAACCCGATGGGAATATAAACACTATTGTAAAGGATTTGAGATCCGCCAAATGGAATTTTTTATATATTTTCATATATTTCGTTATTTAACGAAATACATAGGGAAACGCCGATGCGATAAAACCCAGACCCGAAGAGGTTTGGGAATGAAAATATATATTTTTTCAAGTCTGGAGGAAGCCATTTTTACGTTATTTTCAATGTTTTAAACATATTTCCAAAATACAAAGGGAAGCCTTGGAACAAGGCTGAAGCGACTTGCGACAGTGATTGAGGACGAACCCGATAGGAGAATAGACCAAATTTAAGGACTTTTGAAGTCCGGATGAACAGTGTTTTTTTTGGCGGATTTTCAGAGTTTGAATGCATTTCTCTGTGTTAACAAAAAGCAGCCATTTCAGGGATTTCAAAGGCCTGATGCACTCATCCGTGGCAGAATAGGGGGCCACCTCCCCTTAAGGCGTTATGCAATGATTATTTAACACTAGAAGATGGATTCAAGCGAACAGAGGTCGGGAGATAGAAAGCCGAAAAGGGGAAAAACAACAACACGGGGCAGCCAAACCAATATAAATGGTCATGGAACGTTGCTGGCACGAGCGAGCCACCTGAAAGCGCGGCAAAATTACCAGAATTTGGTTACTATGTTGTTAGAAAAGAGCCCTCTGAGCTCATGTTTGTCTGATTATGGCATCAAGTAGTTAGAAGACAGAGGGGATAGATTAAGACATCTCGAGCCTCAAAGAGCCCGAGAGCATTGTAAAAAGCCTATAAATGGCTGAAAGCTAGAAGAAACAAGGGTTCAACTTTTGGAGACTGTGGAGACTCTGCTCCTCTCAACGTCTCATTTTCATTCCAGTAATATAAGCTTATTTTGATGTTACATGTTCAATTTCCATCTCCTCCTCTGCTCTAAGCTTGCACTTGAATAGGTTATTCATGTTTTTCTTCTGTGTCTAAATGCTAGATAATTGTCATCTTATCTCTGCATTGATAAATTAGATTTGCAAGCTTCATTTACTTTCTGTAGCTCACCATTCATATGTATTTATGTATGCATCTGTTGGTACATTCAGTATTCTCCATCTATCCATTGAATCTATAAACTATTGAGAATTAGTGGTCTAAAGCCTTGTCAAGCTGAGGGTGTTCATGCATGTCTGGAGTGAAAACAAAGTTGAAATAGTCATCTAACTTGATCCAAACCCCAATCCATTCCAATAGTTCATAGAACGATATTGAAAATTTATATGTTTCTAGGCATCTCTGAGCTACAACGTAGGATAGCTTCCTGGAGTGCTAACAATACCCATGATTCCTTGATACAAATATGCGTTAGTAGCACTCACCCAATCCAATTCCCCATCACTCTCTATAGAGGATGGTTCCAAAAATATTTTTTACATTGTAAGTGAAGAAGCTTCTTGCTCCTCTCCTTCAACAGGTCCATCAACCTCCACCCACGGTCAAAGGCGATCTTCGAAGACGCATACCTCACCATCACCTACTTGTGCTCTATGCAACGCATCAAACATTTAATCAACCAATGCCCTGAATTGCGGGAATTTAACTGATTGTATCCAGTTCCCCATGTCACCAAACCAATGAGATCAAGATATAGCATTACACTTGCCAAATTTGTGTCGGAAACCATCACATGTGACACTGTCCCCATATTTCTCGATTTCATCCAATGTTAGGATTCATGCAGCGATTTATCGTGGAGAATTTGGATTTTCCTGGAGTAGAGATTGAACCACCACATCATTCTCCACCAGCCCAGAATGAATCATCCAGGTCCATTCTTTGCATGTTTGAAGAGAAATGACAACCAGCAACAAAGCAAGGCCCATGTCATCTTATCCCCCCTCACCACCACCAATACATATCGAACTTTCTATATGGTATCCAGGCATCAACACCTCGTACTATGAGGCAAGGATGTAGAATCTATACTGATACTACTCATAGCAATGAGGCATGCCCCATGTTACATACATTTCGGCATCTTAGGATTCAAAACCAGAATCATATGGAAGAAGCCTTTCTTGCCCCTTGTAAACCAACAATAACACAAGAGCTTCCTCCCAGACAGCAGCAGTCACTGATAACTAAGATTCTTCCACCACCCAATGTTGACGACACACAACACCATATAAGATTTATTTCCCCATTTGTAGGAACCATGATCCGAACTATCTACTCATCATTTTTTGGTGTCGAGACTGCAAAATCCACCCCCACGGTGGTACCAACTCCAAAAATGTAGAACCACCCAATATTCTACACTTTTTCAACTTCTGTGGATTCTACGGGGAATCATATTCTTGCTTATCCACCAGCACAACCAAGACCAAATCTCAATTTCAAGACCTAACACACCCCAAGTCAACTTTGGATAATATTTTTCATTCAGATGAAGATATTCTCGAAGTCGTGACAGAACCTGAATATCCTTGGGACATTATTCACCATTGGTCATTTTTTCTACCCAAAAAAACATTTGTTCCTAGCAGTGCACAAACCCACGACATTTGCGCCATTGAATCAAAAGACTTTCTCCTGCCACGAAAAGTAGATTGGTTCAAAAATATCATCCCAACAACAAATGAATTCAAGGAAGGGAACATGTCCAATATTTCACCCACTATAAAGGTGAATATTTCAAACAAACCTGGTAAAATCGAAGAGATCTCCCTAGGAGTAGCATGCTCCCATATACATCCCTATTCCAAGAATATAGAGATATTTTTGCATGGGACTACTCTGAGACGTCAGGCCTTAGTCCCACCATAGTGGAACATAATATTGACACATGGTCGGACACCCACCCTGTCTGACAAAAACAATGTCAATTGCATCCATCAAAGGCAACAACAATTAAACAAGAAATTGATAAACTTCACAAAGGTGGATTTATCTACCCAATTTCTTACACGTCTTGGGTTTCCAACCTTATACCCATCATGAAGAAACAGGGAACCATTCATGTTTGTATTGATTTTAGGTATCTAAACAAATCATGCCCTAAAGATAATTACCCAACAGCATTCATTGATCAATCCATCAATGTTTGCACCAACCATGAGGCCTTATCATTCATGGATGGGTTCTCTAGGTACAACAAAATTCAAATTCATCGCACAGATCAGTATGAAATGGAATTCACCACCACTTAGGGGACATTTGCATACCAAGTCATGCCTTTCGGTCTTTAAGATCTTGGCACCACTTTCCAGTGGGCCGTGAACTACATCTTCCATGACTTAGATCATATCATCCTTGCATATCTAGATGATCTCACATTGCGTTCCAAAAAATGCGCCAACCATTTAGAGGACCTCCACCTAGTATTTTAGATATGTCCACAGTATAACCTACGCTTGAACCCCCTCAAGTGTGTATTTTACGTCAACGCTGGAAGACTTTTGGGTTTCATCGTTTCCCAACAAGGGATTAGAGTGGACCCCCTTAAGGTCCAAGCCATTAAAGAGGTACCTCCACCAAAAACCTTAAATAAATTACAAAGCTTGCAGGGTAAGGCCAACTTCTTACGTCGCTTTGTACCTAATTATGCCACTTGTGTGAAAGGTTTCCTACGCTTCATCAAGACATCCCCTTCCAATGGGATTATCAAGCCCAAGAATCATTCAATGTGTTGAAATATACATTATCTCAAACGTCGTTAATTAGCCCCCCTAATCATAACAAAGACTATACCTTGTACCTATTTGCATCAAAAGTAGTCATTTCTAGGGTATTAGTCCAAGATGGACCAGACAATAAGGAGCATGTAATTTATTACATTAGCAAGAACTTATTCGAGCCTGCATTGAAGTATGAACCTGAAGAAAAAATGGCCTTAGCCCTTGTACATTTTGTACAAAAACTTTAGCATTATATCATCCTTCGAACCACAACTGTGATAGCAGCCATCAACCCCATGAGGTACCTGCTCACTCGTCGTATGATGAACCACAAATATGCTAGGTGGATGGTTATCCTACAAGAGTTTGACCTTCAGTTTAACACCCCCAAGAGAAAAAAATAAATAAATAAATAAATAAAATAAAATAAAATAAAAATAAAGGCATTCATTCTTGCTAAATTCATCATGGACCTCCCAACAGAGACCCGAGGCTCTCCCATCAACGAGGCCCTCCCCGACGAACATCTATTTTGGTGTCCACAGATGACCCCTGGTATGGTGATATCCTCCTCTTTTTACGAACTCAAAAGTTTAAGTCTCAACTTAATATGTGTGACGATCGGAGACGCATACGCCAGCAAGTCCCCTGATACCTCCTATTAAGGGATGTCCTCTAATGACGAGGCATCGAAACCATCCTAAAATGGGCCTCCTAAGGAATATTATAAAATAATAGTGGAAATAATAAAATAAGATTAGATTATCTCATCAAGTTTTGGAGGGAAAAAGAAAAACTACTTTTTCAACTCATATTTTCAACTTATCTCCCTATGATTTTACTCAAATTTTGAGTGGGAGTAGTCGTTGGATGCAAAATTTAATTTTACAGCCTAGGAGTACCCATGTTTCATACTTTAGATGGACCTTATTACACAAAAAATGTGAAATACATGGAAAAATGTGATTGCAATCATGTTTTTTCATGTATTTCACATTTTCTGTGTAATAGGGTCCATCGAAAGTATGCAACATCAATTCTCCTTAGATGAAAAAATAAATTTTGTATCCAATGAGTGCTCCCGCTCGATATTGGAGTAAAATTGTAGGGAGATAAGTTGAACATACGAGTTGAAAAAAATATTTTTTTTAACATTTTTACTCCAAAAATGGTGAATCATCCCTCATGGTTGGCATCATCATATTGAATCTTATTGGTTCTTATAAAGTGGATTTTTGTTGTACATTTTTGTTTTGAGACCCATTTTTTACCTCAAAATTCTCTAATGATTGATATTTGTTGACTATGACTTATTGGAGATGGCTTGGAGAAGGGTTGACTTGGGTATTTGTGGTAGTCTTGGTCTTTGATATCTCACTTTGATATGATTCTATAAGAAGAGGACTTTCTTGGGTTTTCCCCTTGTGGGGTTTTTCCTTCTTGTGTTCTCTGTCTCTTGTGATCTTCATGTTTTGCACATTTTGGTGATTGCTTGATGAAGAGAATATAAATGTAATAAGAAGCCAACAAACATTCATAAGTAATTATCAAGCTAAGAGAAATCTACCCTAATCTACAAACATCTTGATTTCTCAACAATTTGGAGCTCAGGAGGAATGAATGTTGATGATGAATATTTTTTTATAACTGTGTGTTCTCATTGAGATGTTCAACATTTCAAGTGAACACTTCACCTATCTTGAGGGACATAAAGTTTAATTTGATGATGTGAAGAGTGTCGGATCATGAATAAACTAAGAGGTGGAATTTGACCATTATAGATAGGATATAACTGTTAGGAATAGTGAAAAGGATTTGAATGTTGATAATGAGGATTTGAACGTTGATGAAATAATATTTATTCTATTTTATTTTTTATTATTGAAGATATAAAATGAATTCAAGTGGGTTTGGGCTCATGCTGAGACGGGCTCCTACTCCCCAAAGGCTGGTTACAACTTCCTAATGAAGAGAAAGGGATGGGATCCTCCTGTTTGGTGGGCAAAGCCTTTGTTTAAACTGAAGTGTCCCAAAAAAGCTAGAATTTTTCTCTGGTGTGCCTTAAAAAACAAGATTCCTTCTTGGGAAATTCTTCAAGCTCGTTTTAAGCAGGGCCCGGGTAGATGCCCTTTATGTTTCGCAGCCTCTGAATCCATCACCCACTTGTTCCTTGCATGTCCCTTCACAAAGCAAGTCTGGGATGAAACAAAAAAGCTCTTGAACATAACCGTAAGATGGGAGGGGGAAGATCTTTCTACTGCTTGGGAATACTGGTGGACTCATTACTCTGAGAGGAATCTGAGGAATCTTCCTCCCATTCTTTGTTGGGGCATATGGATAGCTAGAAATCGAAGCATTTTTAGAGAAAAATCCACCCCAGTGGAAGTTATTGCAATTCAAAGCTCTGCCATCCTTGCCAGCATCCCAGAACCGGAAGGTCCTTCAAAATCGAACCAGCGGAAGGATGTCCACATCAGAGAAGGGATCCCTTGGGCCTTTTTTGACGAGGCAGCCCAAAATAACATCACTGGAGCCGGAATTATTATCCACATAAGCCCCTCACACTCGCTAAAAGCCTCAGTGGGCCTCGGGATGGGCTCAAATAACTTTGCAGAACTATCAGCCTTAAAATTACTTCTTTGCTGGCTCATTCACAGGAATATCCTTGCAGTTCAGATTTTTGGAGACTCGTTGAATGTTGTAAATTGGGTCAACGGGAAATATAGATGCCAGCATTATATGTTGATGCCACTATTTGAAGAAATTCAAAATTTAAAGCTTTATTTTAATTCTTTCTCCATTGATCATATCTACAGGGACAAAAATGAAGAGGCAGACAGGTTTTCTAAAGAAGGTCTGCAGCAAGCTGTGGGCTCGTGGAGAATAACAGAACAGATCCAGGACCAGATCCGTGTGTCGGATCTTCCTCCTTACACTTAATGTTTTTTGCTTTCATCTGAAAATGCTCTAGGTATCAGTGGACTTTATTTTATCTGATTCTGGCAGCATATGTAAATATGTATTTTTCTTTTTTCTGTCTTCGCTCTTCTGTGTCAAGAGCGTATTAGAGACATCTGTTCTTATGCATACTCTATGGGTTGTTTTCCTTTGAAAGGAGACCCAGATTCACTGAGACAGACTTGACTATATTTTTGACATGGCGTTTCTGGCCGGGTACAGGAGAACTTTAGTTGTTTGTTTAGACATGCTGATGGCTACACAGAGGAGGTTGTTTTTCTCCTTCACAAGCAGAATTTTGCTGAATGTTCACTCATCTGATTGTAACTTTTTTATTTCTTATAAAAAAGTTCGGCTTTTTTCTTCGAAAAAAAAAAAATTAAAAAAAAAAAAATTAAAAAAAAATGAATTCAAGTAATAAAATTACTTTTAATTTTTAATTTTATTGTTACAAAGAGTTTAAATTTATTTAAAATTAAAAATAAGATTTATAATTTAGTATTAAATAATATTACTAAATTTAGTATTAAATAATTAATTTAATAGTGGATTGGAGTAAATTAGTCTAACTTATAGACAAAATAACCTTTTTCACCAGAATTCACCAAAATCTGGCAATACAATTTCAACATTTTTTGTTGTTTAAAATACATTTTTGAATGCATAAATGGATTAACACCTGGAAAAGCCCCTGGGGCACTTGAATTATGCAAATAAAACAATTTAAACTCAAACTTTTAAAAATATTTGTCAGGTTTTGATTAAAATTAACCAGAAAAAATGTCGTGAAAAAGTCATTTTCGTCTATAAGTTAGACTACGCTATATTAATTTAATAGTGGATTGGAGTAAATTATTAAATTTAGTATTAAATAATATTAATTTAATCGAGGAATAAAGTAAATTATACGAGAAAAATAATGTATTGAGATTAAATTAGTTTAAATTAAAATATATTAGATTAATATGATTTGATCAAATTCACATTAGTACTAGAAATTAGGGTTGAATATGATATCAAGGTAGAATTGGACTATACAATTAGTTGGTGATTAGATTTGAAAAATTAAATAATATTAAACTTTAAAAATAAAGTAATAAAACTTTAGATTAGAATAGAATTAATGTTAGATTAGAACAGAATTAATTTATCACAAAATGAATTAAATTATAAGATAGTATTAGATTGGGATTAGAAAGAGAAAAAAGATTGATTGAAACATGATGAAATCGAGATTATAGGAAAAAGATAAAGAGTTAAAAAGTGGATTAATAATAATATTATTAATATTAATATTAAAAGGATAGACAGGGGGCTTAAGAAGGGTCAGGATTGACATTAGAGGACCAAAAATGGATAGTAGGCTTCCAAGACTGGCTTAAATTAAACCTATCTTCCTAATTGAAGTTGTTAGGGTGCTTTTCAATTTCAAGAGCTTCCCTAATGACATAGTTTGTGTGCAAGGGGAAATAGGCCAAAAAATTGGATTTGTCAAAATAGATTAAATGTTTGGTATTGTGGGAGTGTTTTGCAAAGGTGGATTTAGCTATTTAGTTATGGTAGGTGTTTTCCATATGCTCTTTTAGGAGATTTTTGAAAGACCTCCTAGTTTTTCCTATGTAGGACATTCCAAGGAGCAAGGGGTCTCTCACAATCTCGAACAAAGCATAGGGTAATTCTTGTCCTTGGACATTTTGAATGTTAGATTTTGGGTACCTCGGAAGGTATTTCGAAGAAGGAAACCCACAAAACGTAGTTGGTTTGGAAATTTACCAAAAGTTGGGGTTTTGGACCCAAAGTAGTGGGTTTGTGACCTAAAGAAAATAATTATTTATTCTAATGGGTTGAGAGGTTAAAACCTTAATATCTAGAGGTTTCCTAAATAACCCAAGAGAAAAGGATAAATAGAGGAGGAACCAAAGGAAAGGTTCATTGTGTGAAAGAGATATGTGACTTCTCTTATGCTTGGTGTCCCCTAGTGTAGGGTCAATTTCTGCTCATGGAGGCCACGATACCTTTGAGAAAAGAATGCAGCTCCTCTTTTTAGAATTTTGAGTCAAATATTAGCTAAGGAACAAGGTTTTGGAGGGTTGGAGATCAAGTCAAGTTTGGTTTAGGGCTTGATGTAGACCAATGTAAAATATTTTTCCATGTTGAAGGAAATCAAGCCAATGTGAACAGAAGTTTGAAGGGGGGTTGAGGGAAGATCTAACACGCATAGCATCTCATCCTTGGAGAATTTCAATCCTAGAGTGAGTCGTAAACCATCTAAGGAACCAAGTTGGGGTATCTTTGGGGACGTCAAGACATTTAGAAGAAGGTTAAGATTGAAGTTTTGTGCTAAGGTGATAGATGAATATTTGTTATGTCAAGAAGAGGAGGGTTAAAACCCTAGAAGGTGCTAATAGGACCTTATATTTCTCAATAGAGTGGACCGAGGCCTTAATAGGCTACTCAAGTTATGTCTTTGTCTATTGGTTGATCAAAGGGAGGGTTTCCAAGAGGATCTACTGAAGGAAATTACCCTAGACTACGTTTTTGTTCATTGAAGTAGTTGCGTCTAAGCCCTAGTTGCAAGGCCGAAAAGCTATAGGATTCGAGGAACAAGGTCAAAAGTTCTAAGGACACCTGGTAGACTAGGTTGAAGCTTATATAAGGAGGTCATAGGTAAAGTAAGGGAGGGTTAAGAGCTTAAAAGGCTTGTGTAACAGACATAGTTTCCTAAGGCCTGTGTAGAGGCTAGCAAGGCATATATAATTTTATTGTTCTGAGAGAGGAAGACGAGTTGCTAACATAATAATGGAGAAGTTTGTTCAAAAATCAAATTGTGAACAACATTTTTTCGAGGGCTAATATGCAATGAGTTTGAATGAAAAATCCATTATGTGTAGCTAAGTAGAAAGCCGAACAAGGGCCTTCCAACCACTTAACTTGATGGGATCTCAACTCCATCAAGCAAGTGAGTGAAGGTGCGAATGAGACAGTTATAGAGCTGATCCGGATTTAAATAGGAACACAACAAATTATAGAGATAACCATATACACAAAGATGCAGCGGAAATAATACTTCATTTCATTAATGGAAAATACTAAAATATGCTTACAACCAGAAATGGAAATAAACCAGCTAGGGCGATGGTAGCTTATCTCTGAGAAGAGATGTGGTGGCTACATGCCTCTGAACTGTGTTACAATGAGGCTCGAAGGCCTATTTATTGTTGAGAAACAATGGAAAACCCTTAACATTCCAAAACCTAACCCTAGAAGATGAAACGCCAAACTGTGGGCCCCGTTTGGGTAAATTGGTACACCAACTTCCCAGGGTCGTAACTTTGGCATACGATCTCCATTTGACGTGCACAATAGCTCGTTAGAAAGATCTATCCGAGCACTGCCACTTTGGGAGGCAACATCGGTCCATGGACCCATGTTGCCCCAGATTTCCCAAAAAACATCGTTTAGGGCCTCAAAACAGCTCCGGAAGTTCAGGACCCGAAAAACTGCTAAAAATAGTAAGTTGTGCTACAATTAAGGAAACTGAAAATGCTGAGAGAAACAATGGTGGGGGTCCAGGTGAACTTGGCAGGTGGCCACCAATATCCACCTGGATCATTCCTCCCCCCTTAGGAAGCAATGGTCCCCATTGCGTTGAGTTCCTCCATGAGATGAGGAAACTTTTCCTGAACTTGTTCCCTGGTGAGCCACTTGCCCTGCTGAAGGAGTTGTTCTGCTTTGACAACTCGATACAGTTGGATATTCTGTTGGCGGGTGTTCTTGATCTGTGTGTCCATGATCCGATCAATTGCAGCTTGTTCCATGCAATCTGGATTTAATTCTGTGGGTGTGAGCTGTTCTGCAATGTCGGATGTGTCTAGCAATTGTGGAAAGTATGGCCGAAGGTGGTCCACATTGAACACTGGGTGCAGGCCAAGGAATGGGGGGATGCTGAGCTCAAATGCATTGTCTCCCATAGCCTTAGTAATGGTGTAAGGACCATATCGGAGTGGTCTCAGTTTCCGATAGGCTCCAATAAGGCGTTCCTTTTGCAAATGCAACCAGACTTTGTCGCCCACCTGAAACTTGTGTGGCACCCGATGTTGATCATGTCGCTGCTTGTACTTGGCATTTGATTTCTCCAGAATGTCATGGACCTGCTGGCGAAAATGTTGGATGCGCTCAATGAAGCTGGTGGCCTTATCTGTTTCGGACTGGACATGAGCTGAATTTATGTGAGTAGCTGCAAGTGGCATGGCCACATCAATGGGGCATAGTGGCTGGAATCCCAAACCCACCTAAAAAGGGCTATGGCCAGTGGAGCTGTGAAGAGCTCGGTTGTAGCTGTGCTGAACATAGGGGAGGCTCTCGTCCCATGTGCGTGGATGCTTTGAGTTATACATGCGCAGAATGTGCACAACCATCCTATTGACAACCTCTGTCTGGCCATCAGTTTGAGGATGGAAGGTTGTGGACTTCGTGAGTTTGGTGTCCAGCATTGACCAAAGACTGGACCAAAATGTGCTGAGAAACCGATTGTCCCGATCTGAGATGATAGACTATGGGATCCCAAAGTGCACCCACACTCGTTCAAAGAAGAGTTTAGCAGTGGCTTCTGTTGTGATATTCTTCTTGCAGGCCGCCATAATGGCCATCTTCGAGAACGTGTCGATGACCACCAAAACACAGTCATTTCCATGCTTAGTGGAAGGAAGGCCTGACATGTAATCCATGGAGATGGATTCCCAAGGTCGACTAGGGGTAGGCAATGGGGTATAGAGGTCGTGCTTCCTGATGGTCGGTTTGGCAATGGCACAGGCAGTACATGATCTGATGTACTTCCCAACATCATGTCGAAGATTCGGCCAATAGAAATAATTTTGCAGTACTGCCACTATTTTCTCAACCCTGAAATGCCCAGCAGCCTAACTGTAGTGTGCTTCCCAAATCATCTTGGCACGCTCGCTTGAAGGAACACAAAGGTGACCCAGGTGGCATAACAGGGCATCCTACAGGTGAAAATCTGGAACATGCCAACCCTCCAAGAGTGTCTGGTATGTGTGGCCGAATTCTGGGTCGCTTTTGTAGAGAAGTGGCCACTCAGAAGTCTCGTGCCCACAAGAGTTGAGCACGGTGGTTAACGCCATGATCGGTGGTCGACTGAGGCAATCTGCAACATTATTGGTGCTGCCCTTATTATACTTGATATTCAAGTGGAACTGTTGCAGGTATGTAGACCACTTCTGATGGCGATCATTCTGCAATTTCCCTTGGGTCTGTATGAACTGCAGGGGTCGGTGGTCTGTGTGGATGACCGTTTCCTTCCCCAAAATGTAATGCTTCCATTGTCGGCAGGCCTGTACAATGGAATACATCTCTTTATCATAAGTGGGGTAATTCCGGACTATTTCTGAAAGTGTTTCACTGTGATATTCCACTGGATGTCCATGTTGAGTAAGGACTGCCCCAATAGCATAGTCAGAGGCATCTGTCTCAACCTCAAATGGTTGTTGTAAATCTGGTAACGTGAGCACTGGTGCCATGCAGAGGCGATCCTTCAACTCCATGAATGCCTTCTGTTGACATTCAGACCAAAAGAATTTGGCTTTCGCCCCTCCCTTGGTGACTAGACTCAAGGGCCGACTAATATGAGAAAACCCCAACACGAACCTGCGGTAGAAGTTGGCAAGACCTAGAAAGCTGCGGAGCTCTGTTAGAGTGGTTGGAGATGGCCAATCCCGAATTACTTGTATCTTGGCTGGATCGACATGCACCCCCTGTTCATCGATGATGTATCCCAGATACTGAACCTGGGTCATGCCAAAAGTGCATTTCTCCAAATTGGCACATAGCTTCTGTTGCCGCAGCGTTTGGAGAACCTATCGGATGTGGTGGAGGTGCTCTTCCCAACTCTAGCTGAAGATCAGAATGTCATCCAAGTATACTACTACAAAGGAGTTGGTGAATGGCCGCAAGATGTCATCCATTAGCCTCATGAAGGTTGCAGGAGCATTCGTCAATGCGAAAGGCATAACCAACCATTCGAAAAGGCCCTCCTTGGATTTGAAAGCAGTCTTCCACACATCAGAGGGTTCGATTGGTACCTGGTGATATCCTGACTTCATATCGATCTTGCTGAAATATTTCGCCCCCTTTATTTGGTCCAGGAACAATCCGCGGGATCGGGTACCTATTACGGACAGTGATCTTGTTTAGCGCCCGATAGTCAATACAGAGTCTCCACGTCCCATCCTTCTTCTGTACCAACATGATCGGGCTCCCACAAGGCGATGAACTCGAACGGATGTGACCTTTCTGCAGGAGCTCCTGAATCTGCCTCTTGATTTCATTGTTCTCCAGAACAGAGCGCTGATAAATTGGTCCATTAGGTAGCAGCGCACCTGGGGTTAGATCGATGGAGTGCTTGACCTGACAGTGCAGAGGAACCCCTGCAGGGGAGGTGAAGATGTCCTCGTACTCCTCCACAACCTTGTCCATCTGTAGTTGTCGTGCAGAGGGACCCCATCTGGAGGCCGCGGCCACCGTCTTCTTCTTTCCTTGAGGGCATATCATCAGGAAAACAAATTTCCTGGTTTTGGAAATGATCTTACTGCATTGTTTTGCAGTAATCAAAGAGATGGCGGTAGGTGGTGCTACCTCTAGTATCCTGTACAACTTATTTCCCAATGTAATAATAACAACACGGGGCCTTGATTCATACACAGCATGTCGCTTCCACAAGTATGGTTGTCCTAATAATACATCACAAACTTCAAGGGGAGCAATGTCACACAATACCTCATCCGTGAAGGGCTTGATGTTGTATGGAAGGCGACACTGCTGGCTCACGCGAAGATCTCGTCCTTGGTGAAGCCACCCAATGGTGTATGGTTGTGGATGTGCTGTGGTCGGTAAGCCCAACCGCTTCATGACCTCTGCCGAAATGAGGTTCTTTTGACTCCCGCTATCAACAATGAACTGTATCCGGGAGCCCTTTACCCACATCTAGGAGTGGAAGAGACGCTCCTCCTCCTCTGGATCTTCGGGTTCATTTTTCTGGATCTTGGTGGTAGCAATAGTGACGTTGGGATCCGCATCAATGATCTGCTTCCCTTTGTCATTCCCCTTATCGGGTTCTGACTCAGAGTCGGAACCTGCATCTGATTCTAAAACCTTTAGCTCAGCCACCAGTGACTGCTTGGCCCGACACTCACTTGTGTTGTGGGTGGAGCTCTTATGGAACTCACACCATTTTCCCGTGTCCTTTTTCGGCTTCGCGGCGCTGTTCTTTGCTTGCAGCTTCGGCGGGTTGTCTTGGGTTGTCCCGCCTTGTCTTTGTCCTTTGTTCTGTGGTTTAGGGGCACCTTTCCCCTACTTTGGATTCGCAGATCCAAAGTCTCGCTTCTTTTGTTTAAACTTCTGCTCGACCTTGACGGCATATCGGTATGCTGCACCGAGCGAGGAGATGTTCAGGAATTGTATTTCTTCCTGGATGTACTTGTGCAGGCAGCCACGGTATTTGAGTATCAAATGTTGCTCCGAATCCTTGATACCCAACTTTGTGTGAAGGGTATGGAAAAGATTGGTGAACTCTGGCATGTCTTGGTCCCTTCCTTGCCGCAGCATGGTCCACTTTATGTATTCATCCTCATAGCTTCCAACAGGGTAGTACTGCTCCTTGATGGCATCCCGGAATGAATTCCAGGTGGGTGCGGCTGAAAATAGTGAGCCAGTACTTTCATCCTTCTGCTCGCAGTAGGTTTCCCATCAGTCCTTGACGTGGGGGGCTGCTTTGAGAAGAGCGAAAACAATCTTTTCCCGACTCAAAAATTCATGAACAGAAAAATAACCCTCTAGCAGATTTAACCATTTATCTACGACATCTATGTCTATCTGACCCTCGAATATGGGGATTTCAAAATTAACTTGTACCTTAAAGGGCATGGCGTTTCCAGAGTAGCTGCTGGAAGTCGATGCGTCGCTTCTGGGTAGCCGCTGAAGGATCTGGGCAAAGTTGTCCATCATTGTGTTCCGTTGTCACTCGAGGGCTTCTTCGAGCAAGATTTTGATGGGATCTCCTGCCCCCTCATCTTTCTTCTCATCCGCCATGGGAGGCCGTCGGGATTTGCGAGGCTGGTCTTGCAAAGGTTCGACCAGTTCAAGCCCTAACTCCTTATATCCCGACCTTGTTGGGGACATGCAAAGAAAAACAGAGAAAAAGCAGACCGCTCTAATACCACTTATCCGGATTTAAACAGGAACGCAACAAATTATAGAGATAACCATATACACAAAGATGCAGCGGAAATAATACTTCATTTCATTAATGGAAAATACTAAAATATGCTTACAACCAAAAATGGAAATAAACCAGCTAGGGCGATGGTAGCTTATCTCTGAGAAGAGATGTGGTGGCTACATGCCTCTGAACTGTGATACAATGAGGCTTGAAGGCCTATTTATTGTTGAGAAACAATGGAAAACCCTTAACATTCCAAAACCTAACCCTAGAAGATGAAACGCCAAATTGTGGGCCCCGTTTGGGTAAATTGGTACACCAACTTCCTAGGGTCGTAACTTTGGCATACGATCTCCGTTTGATGCGCACAATAGCTCGTTAGAAAGATCTATCTGAGCACTGCCACTTTGGGAGGCAACATCGGTCCATGGACCCATGTTGCCCCAGATTTCCCAAAAAACATTGTTTAGGGCCTCAAAACGGCTCCGGAAGTTCAGGACCCGAAAAACTGCTAAAAATAGTAAGTTTGCGCTACAATTAAGGAAACTGAAAATGCTGAGAGAAACAATGGTGGGGGTCCAAGTGGACTTGGCAGGTGGCCACCAATATCCACCTGGATCAAGAGCAGGACACTGGGCGCAACTTCAGTTGGCCTACAGCTATCTGTCTTAGGTGCCCTCCCACCTGCGAGAGCCACCTCTGGGTAAGATTCCTAATACAATGGCTACTAGGCTACCTTCTTCACAGACACGTCCAACAGGTTTCCTGTACCTTCGGCTGAAATCCACGATCCAGGGGATCTTCAGTACTAAAAAGGCAAGGTGTCCCAATTAGACCTCCGGTCCTGGTCTTGGCACATACCACCCAGAGGTTGTAGAGTCCATTCGTTGGGTGATCCTTCGCTCTCACGTTCGAGTGTTTACAAGGATTGAATACCCTGTGTGATGTCATGTATGACAGAGATCTGGAAGGATCCATATCACTGTGTGAAAGTGGAAAAGGATAGCTAAGAAACTTTGACAAATAAGGATACAAAGGGTTGGTGATAAAAGGGATACATTAGCAAGTCATGTTATTTGTTCTTGTTCTTTTGGGCAGATTGCAAATCTAAAGAAGAAAATCACAAGCCCTAGTCTTGTATACTATGTATACTAGTTGCACTAGTGATCTAAAGGGCCATGATAACTGGTATGGAACCCCCATGGTTATTTTATTGATGAAGTAATAAAATTGAGCTTTGGGCCAATGTGTTTGTGTACTTTATTGATTTAACTACTATATATTTCTGTTGTGAAAAGTTCTTGTAAGTTGGGGTTTCCTAGTGTGCTTGTGTGCTTGGTCAGCGTCAGACCAGATCTAGGACCTAAGAAAAATTCAACATGGTATCAGAGCTACTTTGATGAGCACGTGGATCAGAGTGTGCGCGAGAATCTAAGTGAATCAGTGGAGGTTGTAGGCTCAAAGGGAATTTAACTTAAAAGGGAGGCTGCAAAGCATTGTCAGCTACCCTATAAAAGTTTGAATCTTCAAGTTCTAACGAGATAGAGGGGTTTTTAACCCATGCAAGGATAGTCATAGACCATGCAATAATATTCATGGCGGGGAAAGGAAAATACATGTTGCATGCTAGGACAATCATGCACCTTGTAAGACAAAGTTAGGCCTAGTACAAAGAAGATGTAGCACATGGGAGGATAGGTATGGCTACACAAGGAAAGTCATGACTCATGCGAGGATGGTCATGGGCATGCAACGAAAGTCATAGAGCTTGAAGAGTGAAGGAAATACCTTCCTCACTAAGAGGCAATGTTATATTTTGGGTAGGAAGGTATTTCTGAGAAGGAAGCCCACCAAAAGTAGTTATTTGAGAAATTTACCCAAAGTTGGGGTTTTGGACCCAAAGAAAATAATTATTTATTCTAATGGGTTGAGAGGCTAAAACCCTAAGATCTATAGGTTTCATAACTGACCGAAGAGAAAAGGATAAATAGAGGAGGAGCCAAAGGAGAGATTCATTATGTGCAAGAGATATGTGACTTCTCTTGTGTTAGGTGTGCCCTAGTGGAGGGTCGATTTTTTCTCATGGAGACTAAGATACCTATGAGAGAAGACTGCAGCTCCTATTCTGAGAAGGTTGATTCAAAGATTAGTTGAGGAATGAGGTTTTGGAGGGCTGGAGATCAGGATGAGTTTGGTTTAGGTATTTATCTAAGCCAATGTAAAGGATTTTTCCATGTTGAAGGAGGTCAAGTCAGTGTGAACAAAAGTTTGAAGGAGGGTCGAGGGTAGAGATAATTGATATGGTATCTCATCCGTGGAAAACATCAAGCCTAGAGTGAGTTGCAGACATTCTAAGGAGCAAAGTGTTAGGTCCCTGTAATACTAGTGTATCCCCCTTATTTTTATTGGTGTGCCCATGTAGCCCCTGTATTGTTGTTGTTGTGCCCCATAGAAGCCCACTATTGTTATGTTGTGCCCTTACATTATTATTGTTATGTAGGCTCTGATTATATTGTGACCCCTTAGACTCATAACAGTTATTTTTAATTTGTTGATCTTTTTTTTCTGTGATATGGTTGTATAACACAGAGTTGGAGTACCTTGGAGGACATGAAGACATCTAGAAGAAGGTCGAGATTGAAGTTATGTGTTAAGGTGATAGATCAAAGTTATTTATGTCAAGAAGAGGATGACCGCAACCCTAGAAGGTGGCAGTAAGGCCTCATATTTCTCAACAGAGTGGGTCGAGACCTTAACAAGCTGCCCAAGTTATGTATTTATCTATTGGTTGATCAAAGGGAGGGTTGCCGAGAGGATCTGCTAAAGGAAAGTGCCCTAAATCGAGTTTTTTTCATTGAATTAGTTGAGTCTAAGCCCTTGTTGCAGGGCTGAAAAGATATAGGAGTCAAGGAACAAGGTCAAAAGGTCTCAAGACACCTGGCACACTAGGCTAAAGCTTATCTAAGGAGGCCACAAATAAAGGAAGGGGGGCCAAAGGGCTTAAAAGGATTTTATATTAGACGTAGTTTCCTCAGGGTTTTGTAGAGGCCAACAAGAAATAAATAGTATTGTTGTTCTGAGAGAGGAAGATGGGTTGTCGAGATAATAATGAAGAAGTTTGTTCACAAATGAAAGTGTGAACAGCGTGTTTTTGGGGGCTAATATTTGGTGAGTTTGAAGTACAAAGTTATTATGTGTAGTTGAAGTATTTGGGTTGATTATGAAGAGTATTTGAAGGATTGAATACCCTATGAGAAGTTGTGTATGATAGAGATGGAAGGAGCTAGATCATTGTGTGAAAGTGGCAAAGGACAACCATGTAACATTGATAAATAAATACAGAAACAGTGGGTGATAAAATGGCTACATAAACAAGTAATTAATGTGTATTTGTTCTTATTCTTTTGGGCATATTGTAGACCTAATGTTACACAGTAATTTGTCATTATCCTCATCTCAGTCCCTTTATTGTGTCATGTGTCAAATAAACATGTTCATATCTTCCCTCCAATGCAAGAAGATTAAGCAAATGCTCTCTACTGCTGAAGATTGACCCTTTTTGACTAAGTTTCTACATCATTGCTAGTAAACCCTTAAAATTCGTGAGGATTCTCTGTCATGCACTATATAGTCACGACATCGTCGCTAGTCCCCAGTTCATGACCCGCAATGATCCAGATTTGGCGAATTACTTCAAACAGTCGGCCTTCTGGATGTCTCTAGACCTAGTTGTTGGGTCAGTTTGGGTCGCCTTTCCGCCTCTGGGATGGTGGTTCCGCCTTTTGTGCTACCTTCCTTGAGGATAAGCTCCCTCTCCCTCATTTCATGGAGACTCCTTCTCCTATAAAATCACTAACCATTGCTATGATCTTCTAGATTTTTTAACTAGTTAGTAGTTCCTTTGGTTGGGCAGTGCTGCTAGTGCTTTCAAGTTTGATAGATAGTTGGTATGGGTGTGACAAGTGTGGGATTGCTGATAGCTTGTGGAAGGTTGTGGAGTGCCCTTAACTTTGTGTTAAAGCTTATGAGTGAGAGAGAGACATTTTATGTTGGGAGATTCATCCTTGAAGAGTGAATGCTTGAGAAACATACTGGTTGGACCCTCTGAGAAGGCTTGTGACATCAAGACTTGGTTGTAAGCTTGCTCTTAATTCATTATTAATACAATCAATGATGTTTTCCTATGTCTTGTATGCAATTTACTTGATAGCTCGTGACTTCTTGACTTTGTGAGTAAATAGATCATTGTTGTTTTCTGGTTACGTGCTTTGTTGTGTTTCCTTTGTGTTGTTTCAGGTTGATCACTCATTGAGGAGAAGGAAATGGAAGCTGGAGCAGCGCAACGGAACGAAACTTCATCGACCACCGATTTGAGGTAGGCCTCCAATGATGACTATTTAAGGAAATCAATTGTTGATCTGTCTTTGTTGTGATTATACCCACTCTAGGGCTAGAGGGGTTGCCTCTGTCCGCAGAGGGAACACTTTCCTGCATCACAAGTTGGCAACTCCACTAGGGAATCCTTTGTATGTTTTTCTCTTGTTTGCTTTTGTTTGATTTTGATTTAGTGTCTCTTTAATTTTAGGGTTAAACCATCAGGCTTTGAGGTTACCTGGGTCAATCTGGGAAATCCCTTTATTGTCTGTAAGGATAGTCTGGTTTTTGGTTGGGAGTTTTCATTCATTTTCCATTATTTTTAAGATCGTCGTTGAAGATAGCCTAACAGTCGCGACAACGTTGCTGATGTTCTAGCTTTGTACCCGCGACTATTTGGCTTTCATCTCGGGTTTCTAGTTTAATTCCCGCGACGACTCCTGAAATTGGACTATCGCTGAAAACAGGTGTACTTTAGCGATTAGGCTCTATTTGTCAATGTAACACCAGCGACTAGTCTCTAGTTATCAGTGTAACACCCGCGACAATTCATGTAAAGTCGTTTTTACAACTTTACCTCCTGAATCCATCAATCTTGTTTATACCCTGTTGTTTATGGTCTCTCATTAGCTTGTTTTGATTGCTTTTGGTTAAGGTACTATCTCATTGATTTCATTTGATTGAATCTTGTGTTTTTAGACCGCGTGACCTAGCCCTCTTAAGCGTTTCAAACCATTTGCTTGGGTTACTTGTCTATCCAAGGTTCATCCACAACCATCTTATTGATTTGCTTGAAGCTTTTTCATTGCTTGTTTCTTGCTGGTCGATTTTTAGTGTCAATTATTGAACCAATTTTGGATATTGATTCGATTCTTCACTACCAAGCATAGATTACAATTGTTTGGATCAATCAATTCACACTTGCTTGCTTGTCTCTTTAAATTCAAAAAAAAAAAAAAAAATTAAGGCATTGCATTCATTTGATATACAAAAGTGAAAGTATATGTGCATTTCAAATTTTTATGTTTGAGAAATTGAAAAGCGAACTCTAAATCTTTCATTAGTAGTATTAATGCATCGTGAGATTAGTGTATTGATGCATTATGTTTCTTAGTGTTTGCATTTGCTTGTCTTGGTTTGGGAATGAACTTTCTACCTTTCTGTAAGTAGGTGTTCATCGAAGTGAAAAATGCTTTACTCATTCTAGCTGCATCCTAGGTTTTGATATACATACGGTAAGGCTTGGAAATTGAAACATAATTCAAGATCAACTCTAAAATGAACTGAATAAACCTAACAATGCATTAGAACATAATGCACATTATTTAGAGGTCTAGGCTAGAGACGTGCTCCAGCATCGTTAAACCTAGTCTCTATTGTTTTCACTTAATGTTGGGTGTTTCCTCCTTTTTTGATCCAATAGCTGCTAGCACGGACTTGCGCTCCCAGTGATGTCGAGTATATGTCGGGAGACCCCACTAGGTATCATCCTATATCCTTAGGAAGTTTTGTCTGCTGCCTTACAAAACATAATGAACCGAACACATCATTCGGGAAGATTGACTGTCGTACGGAAAGTCCTTAGTTTTCATATGATCGCCAAGGTGTATATGCAGTTTTATGGGTTGCTTGGTAAACCTTTTGCCTAGTTCTCCAGCGTAGTCACTTTCGTTCCTTTTCATACTCCTTAAAAGAAAAAGTCCATCTGAGCACTTGTCCTTTCAGGCTCATTAAACCTCAAAAGAGATAGAGTCGCCTTTTCGTCCTTTTCTCGACTCTTGAAACATGAAAAGGTCAAGTTTTGTTCCTGTGTCATAAAATTACTGCCCACGAAATATTCCTGGTAACAATTCGAGTTCTTGGTTGTGATAAGAGTGTTTTTCAGGCTCATTCCCGATGGCAACATTCCCCGAGTCTACCGGCTAAGGTCTTCCCCCAATTGGAAATCCTGGTTCGTTTCCGTCTTTTGGAAATGTTGGTGCTCCATATATGGAAACATTGTTTTTGCCTAGGTTAACCATCAGTCTGCCCGTTTGGTTGTTTTCAACCTCGGTTGTCACGCCCCCAAGCCTGCGGTAGTCTTTCAACCATGCTAGGCGAGGTGCGGCACCACCGAACACTTTCTTTTCACCAATACTTATGTTCGTGGACTACGCCTAACCACTTATTCCTACTTAGTTTGTGTTTCGCAACCAAGTGTTATTAATGTTTCCTTTATACCAATGAACACCCATAACCATTCATTAACATTAGCAATTATACATGAAGAACACAATTGCACAGTATAAAGGGAGGGGCAACTCCCTGAACAATGAGTCTGCTCGATAATATATTATACAGTCTTTCAATATTACAAAGCTTTACAAGTATACTTGGAAACACCAAGTTTCATACTTAGCCAAATTTACAATCTTCGGCAAACTCGGTTGCCCAGCTCGTCGACGCCTCCGCACGGTCGCCGCACAACTCACCAACCCTTCGTTCACCTCATCGCACGATCGTGTTGTTTGCCCAACTTGGGCGCGCCTCCAAGTCGCCACACACAGGCGCCTCTGCACGAGTCGCACCTCCGTTCACAATCTCAACACTTCACCAAAAGTCACACCATGCACACTTGCACGACGGGCGGGCGCTCACCCGAGTCACCCAAGAACCCATGCCAAGTCGTCGCACAAACCGAGCGCCACACCCGTGCACGCCTTACTCCAACCGGCGGGCGACCTCTACCCGCGCCCTTCACCCAAAACCAAGATGTGTGTTCACCTCCGTGCGGCCTTGCCCAAGAACGGGCACATCACCAAAACTGTGCCTTTCCTCTTGTGCGTCCACCCCTTAGATCTGCACACCTCTTCACATGAGCGAAGTCATTGTGTGTTGAACGATGGTTCAAATGATATTTGTGCCTTGTTAGTTTATACGAGTGGCAGGGCGAGGTCTTGGCTACCCAGCCGACCTGCCCAGGCCCTCAACCTCATCGCAAACTCTTCAAAACTTCATGTCAGCCTTCATCAAACGCCCACACACAAGGTCGGCCTTGCTTCGTTTGTTAGTCGACCTGTGGGTGCTCCTCCACGCTCTCTTCCTTGTGCGCATTATAACATATCACTGTCGCACATGAAGTCGTGAGCTCGCACTTCACCTGGAGCGTGTGCAAGGACTGCAGGTCCTTACATCCTCCTCCACCTGAAGTCGTTGTCGTCCTCGACAACATACCATCCCGGTAGCCAACCACCAAGATCATCAACAATATTTGTCTCATCCTTGGGCCATGATGTCAACTCCTCTACATACTGCAAACATCCCTACAACATATGTAGAAATCCCATCTCTATCATGTGTCGTCCTCATCCTGTGAACTGTGCTCCTCACCTGCCTGATGCCAACATCTCTTCGTGCACTTTCGGACCCCATGTTTTAACTAGTTGGGTATTTAATCCAACTGTCACGCTCAAGCCATGAGAGTGAACATCCTTATGCCTTCACCAGTCTATCTCGGATTTTGCCACATCTCGGACTCACCAAGAATCTCACCCATGCTCAGGTCCATGGAAACTCCATCCCATCTGCAACATGTCATGATGCTTGATGCCAAGCCATCCCTGCACCATCTATCATACCTGCTCAACCTGTTTTAAGGACTCACTGCCATGAGCAGCTAACAATGAGCCCCATCTTCTTTGTCATCTAAGAAGATGTGGAGGGAGTAGAGCCTGAAGGCTCACCCTCACTAATCATCTCAATCCATCTGTCAGGATCTTCTATCTCCATCCTCTGTAGATAAGTGACCCGATCCTCCTCCCAGACATTTGGCCTCACATAAGCCTCATCATCATCATCATCATCCTCAACCACTTCTAGCCTTCTTGACAAATCCAAGATACTATCTGAAAGAGTCTTGATGACCAATGATTGTTCGGTAAGCTTTGTCTCAACTGTAGACAACCGCTTACTCATGTCTTCCATTCGCTTCTCATCCTCCATTTGCATCACTGCCAACTTACAATCAAGCCTTGTCACTCCAATGGTTGGAACACCAATGGGTACATCTTCCCTTCCATCGTAAATGTACAGCCTCTTCAAATGTGGAACAATCATAGCATCGAATTGTTTCAAGAATTCCATTCCCAGCACAGCTTTGTAGTCATCTATCCGCACTATAGTGAAGTCGACCTTCCCTGTCCATTCACCTAGTGTTGTGTCCACCTTTTCAGCTACACCAAGAATACTATCCGAAGGAGAATTGACTGTCTTCATATGTGCCTTCACCGGTACAAATTTCAGCCCAATTCTTCTCGCAGTATCTTCACCCATGAAGTTGTGAGTAGCCCCACTATCCACCATAGTGAGTATATCAGCACCCCCAACCTTCATCCGAACATACTCCAACCTGTTCCTCTCAGGATCCCTCTGAGAGATCACCTCTGTAGTAGCAGCAGTAGCAAGTATCTGCATCATCCCCACAGAAGCTTCTTCATTCTTCGTATTAAACTATGCAATCGCAGCCACTTTCGATCTAGAAGGACAATTCTTTACCATATGTGGTCCAGCACATATCCAACACTTCAAGGCTTTCTTCATCTTCGAATTATCATCCGATTTCGAAGCATCATCCTTCTTCTTCTCTTTCAATTTATCGGACTTCTTCTTCCTATCATCAAAAGTCTCATCATAATGCTCCACCAACCTGTCCACGGCAATGAAAGCTTCCTCAAGTGTTCTAATCCTCTGCCTCTTCACTTCACTGCCTGCCCAAGGCTTCAACCCAATAATGAAATTGAACACCTTGTCCCTCTCTGCCATGTGAGGGAGTTCCAGAACCGCACTTGAAAACTCCCGCTGATATGTCTGAAGGTTCTCGGTCTGCTTTATGAACTTAATTTTCATCCTTGCTTCCCATGTTTCATCCTGAGGACTGAAATGGGTCTGCAAAGCTTTCTCCATCTCGTCCCACGAAGTAATGTCACCAGCACTGGCATTGTCAATCTAATCCATCCTCCTCTGCCACCACATCTTAGCATCCTTTGTCAAGAACCGAGCAGCTACCTTGACCTTCGTCTCATCATCAGATAGACCCAATTGTTCCAAGTATTGCTCCATGTCCCATAGAAAGTTACCAAGAGTCTTTGCACTCCTTGTACCGTCGTAAGATTCCAGTTCCTTGACTTTCACATGGGGCACTCCTCCACCCCAGTTATGCCTCATGGCCTTCTTCAACACCGCGATCTCATCTCTGGCTTCGTCAAGAGATTTCCGCAAGTCCACGATCTCTGCAAGACCTTGATCTCTTGCCTCTTCAACCTCCTTGACCCTTACTTCAAGTTGTGTACACATAAGATCAGTGTACTCATGTTGAGTCCAGAGTTCATCGAGCTCTTCCTTAATCTTCGAATTGGCCTCTTGATCTCTCTCGATCAAGTCCATCTTCATAGTCCAGAAAGCTTCCAAGTCCTCCATCTTCTCCAACACTTTTTCAATGAATTCCATAGTAGCATCCTTCGCACCATGACTAGACCCAACCTGAGATTCAGATGCCATTGCTCACAGCTTCCTTCTTCTTTGTGATCTAGTTTCGACCATCCAACAACTTCACCAAGATGCCTGCAACTTGAACCAACCCTTGTTCCACTTGTATGTGAAACAGCTTCCTTCACCTGCAAGTACCTACTTCACTGTCTTCAATTTCCAAGTGTCCAAGTGTGTGGATACACTTGCTTCACCCAGCTTCCTGCAAGACTCCTCCAAGTCTTCAGACTAGCTCTGATACCACCTGTCACGCCCCCAATTCTTTTTTCGTTAAATTGGTCGGGTGCAGCACCACCTAAGTAATTAACATCTTCCATTGTTAGCTTACTTTACGAACTATGCCTTAACATTCATCATTAAACATGAATAACATATTAATGTGCGGAAACCATTAATATAATAACATCATAGAACAGTAGCATGAACACATTCATATGCAATAGAATTCTTTTATTATATATGAATAATTTTTACAAGTGACCGGGAGCTAGGCTCGACCGGCATTACACCCAAGTCGGGCGCCCACCCGTGCAAGAGTGCACAGTGGTCTCACCGCGACTTAACCAGAATACAATACAATCGGGTCTTATTGTCAAGCCGGGCGGGCGCACCCACGACCCACGCCCAACTTACAACCTCAACCTTTGTTTCAAGCCTTGGCGGGTGGGCGCCCCTACACGCCTTCCACCCACACTTCGACCGAACTTCAAGTCTGCACAAAGTCCCGTGTATCCTGCCCGGCGGGCAGGCGCATTAGCGCTGCGCCTTGCTGCAGCTATACCCCTATCTTCGCACCTCTTTCTTGATCGACCGATGCCAAGTACAATGCCTCAAATGCATCCCTCGTCCACTTTTTTATACGCTATCTATCGTGGAGGTCATGCCCTCAGCCAACCCTCCATACTCCATCCAACCACGCGCATTTGCAAAACTTCAACGTTTCATGTGTGGTCAACCCGCCCATGGCGCAGGACCGCCCACCCAACTCTTCCACCGTTTGTGTTTGCCCACGGTCGGCCAACACGAAAATCCCTCCAACTCGCCATATAAATGATGGAGCACCAACTCGTCCTTATAGATATGTTACGCCCTTGGTCACCCCTCGCACTGTTTTATGCCTTAGTTAATTTCGCGTAGCAGGTGGAGCGCGCGCTCGGTTACCTATCAACCGCAGGGCGTTACATCGGTGGTCCCGAGCGTCATGACCCCTGTTCCACTGTCTCCTTCGTCTGAAACACGACACGTTCATTCCAAGGTTGAGCCTGCGGATTCTTCCCCTATTTCCTCGCCTTCATCTCCTCCTTTGCCTGGTGAAAGTTTCACATCTAGTAATTAGGAGACTAAGAAGAAGAAGAAGACAAAGAATAAGAAGAAGTCTGATAAACGCAAGGCCACCTCTGCAGCTATTGCCCTGAGTACATCTCAGGTTAAAACACCCTCTGCTCCTCCGTGGAAGGTTAAGTTTCCTTGTAAATTGTGCAAGGGTGACCATCTTCTTCGTGATTGTCCTGGAATTCCTAGGATCTTAGAAGTATGGTCTCACAATCTGGCTCATCCCTCATCGTCTTCTGAAGCTCATGATGATGCTACCCTATCAACTAGCAGTGGTAATAAGGAAGGGAAGATTCAATTCCCCTGTAGACTGTGTGAAGGCAACCATCCCCTTCACCTTTGTCCGCTCATGGATAAAGCTTCCGCCATTTTGGAAAGTCTTACAGCCTCTTCAACTCAACTTCCCGTTGGTTATTAGAGGCTCTCCTCAGACCCTCTCTATGTAGACAAAGAGATTGACTTAGATTCTTCTCTTTTCCGTCCTCCTCTTTCTGAACCTGGCTGTGCTAAGCCTGTTCCAGACCAACCATTGGTCGGAGAGAGTGTCGACTTGGATTTACCACCTGTCGTTCACTCTGTTACGTAGGAGCGTCATGATCACACTGCTCATGTTATTCTCGTCTCGTCAAATTCTCCAGAGTCCGAGAATGACCCTCCTATCCCAACTGATTCAGAGAGTCGTTCTTCAGTTCCTATAGAGCATGGGGGCAATCATATGATACCCCCACCAAGTAGCTCAGTCATTTCCTTCAACTGGAGTCATTTGACTACATTCCGCCTTTCATCCTACGTGCCTTTCCAGATTACAGTACATGCCTATGATAAGGCAGTACCTGGCACTCTCTTGGATGAAGGTGCGTCTATCAGTCTTATGCCTTTACTACTTGGAAAGCTTTGGGCTCCCCACAGCTTGTGCCTGTTACTCAAAATCTGTTGGCATTCAACGGAGGAACTAGTCAATCTTTAGGGATCCTTCTGAAGTTCCCTCTTACTTTGGGAGGAAAAATTGTCTATATAGACGTGATGGTTGTCCAAGGTTCTTTAGATTTTAGTCTTCTCCTTGGCCGTGATTATATTTATGCCATAGGAGCTCTTTTTTCTTCACTTTTCCATGTGGTTTGTTTTTCGCACGATGGAAGAATGGTGACTATTGATCAATTATCGTTCTTTAGTCACTCGATGCCTCCTGTACCACCGTCATCCCCCATTGGTTCTTATCCGCAAGCAGTACCTTCCTTACCACAGGTCAATTATCTGGCTACTCGTTCCGTCCCCGCATCCGCTGATGATCATGCAGATGGTCTCGTACATCATGTACTAGGGGCATTGGAACCCGATCTGTCCTTAGTGCCTCATGACATGTATTCCTCGCAGAGTGCGTTTCTTCCATCTCGCAAAGACCTCTTGGGATCCATGCCCTCATATGGCCCATGAATCAAGGAGTCACCGAGGATAGTTCTTTTCTTGTGTCAACCTCGTTAAAAAATGAATCAAGGAGTCCGAGGATAGTTTGATCTTGTGTCAACCTCGTTAAAAAATGAAACGAGGTGTCTCGATGATAGTTTTGATCTTGTGACGAACTTGTTAAAAAATGAAACAAGGATCATTGAGGACAGTTCTTGATCTTGTGTCAACCTCGTTAAAAAATGAAACAAGGGTTATGAAGACAGTTCTTTTACTGTGTCAACCTCATTAAAAAATGAAACAACTCCCTTTTCCAAAATCGGGTCTTTTTTTAAGGTCTCGTAAAATCCAAGTCAAGTCTTTCCAAGATCTTGCAAGTGAACCTTCATTCCATCCACCTCGTTGAATGCAATGAAGCTTGGGGGGCATGTACCTCGGTTTGCGTCATTATGATGGGGGCATGTGAACTTATAACAAGCATAGTTTGTTTGTTTCAAGCTTGTGTAAACATGAAACCGAATCCAAGCAGAGTTCTCCATGGTTCAAACTGTTATCACTCAGGTTGTTCCTTTTGACTCCTAAGGGAATACGGCCGAGGTAACCACTAACCAATCTTTGGATTACAGGTTCTAGCCCACCTGCAATCAAAGAGGGCTCTCTCTTTCTAATTTAACTTTGTTTTGGGAAGTTTTAGGCTAGCTATGATGCACTGAATTTTGTTTAAAGTTTTGGTTGGATGATATCTTCTAACAGCTGCGATGCAATGTTCAAAGGATTTTAGTCCATTGGGCATTGGAGTCAATGATGATGTGTTGCTTGAGGTGCTTGGTGAGAATGATGATACTGCAGAGCCAGATGGGCATTCATGAAACAACCTTTAAATTTGAAAAATATGGATTACAGTCAGTCAGTGAAAGGCAATTGAGGTTCTTTCACTATGCTGGTATGGTGGGGAAATGAAATATTGCTCAGGAGCAACTCAGAATTCCTGAACAGTATTTACTATGAAAGATTCAGTGTAAATGTGAGCAATTAAGAATTTCACATTCATAACTAATTCTGAAGAAAACACAATTAACCGCAGAGATTGAGCTTAGGGTGTTTAAATAAACAAATCCTGAACTATTCCTTTTCTCTGATGCTAAGACCATTAAACATACAACATATGCGGGTTTGTAAGCGAAGAAAATGTAAAGACATGGTTTAGAAAACTTATTGTATCACGAAATAACGCAGGAATCCTGCAGTAGCAAACAATCTCATCATAACACATCAAACAAAGCAGAATTTCAGGAACTTCATCAGCTTCTTGTATTCAAAGTCTGTAATTACAGTGTAGCTCTTCTGAAGAAAATCAATAACCCCAAGTAAGTTATGCATGGGGGTATATATACAAAAATCTTTCATAAAATATCTGAAAGATGATTCATGAACTCATAACTTTCTCACCAACTTTCTACAAATAGTAGCTACAAAAATTTATTGCTATTAAAGGATTAATAAATAGATGTTTATCTTTGTCAGAGATCCTTGACTTTGGAACCAACTGGGCCTGCCGACTGATTTGCATTTATTTCAGAAGTTTTTTCTTTCTTTCTGTCTTGCCACGATGCTGCTGTTGTGGTTGCGTCACTTGTAATCATCTATTGGTGCCTAGTCATCATTTTTGCCATTCAGCTGCTCTTCCAGATTTGATTTCTCAGAGCAATGTTTCTATCATGCCTCTCCACCAATCTTCAGTAGGAAATTGGTGTCTCTGTATTTTAATCAGAGTCTCATCGGCTTCAGTATATTTGTAGTAATTTGGAGGTGTTTCAAAAAGGTGCTTGATCTCATGCTCAATAAAAAACAAATTCTCCAATTTCTCATAGAGAGTCTGCCCAGATGGGGGCCCTGCTTCCTCTGGACTGCTAGCAGATGCTGTTATTTGATTTGTTGCATAATTGTTAACCCTCTTGGCATAATTTTCATGTGATAACAACCTTCCTGCACTAGTTACCAAGCTGGGGAGACCTTTGTTATGCAATGCAGTGATTTTTGCAATGAATTCATTTACCTCTGTCTGCATTTCTTGACACCTTTTGTCCAATGTCTGCACATAGTTCCTCAAGGTAAGCACCCTCTTGATTTGTAATATGGTATCAGTCCTGTCTCTGATACCCATTCCTGCTAGCTGAAGGCCGGTGTGGTTGTTAAGCACTTGGATCATTCTGTTGGCTATTTCAGGCATACTTCCCAAGGATGTCTGGGCTCTTTGACCTTCTGCTTTTGCCCTGTTTAGGAGATCCATTTGCTCATGGATAGTTTCAATGGACTGCCATTGATCTGTAATGGATTGACCAATGTTAGCCCATAGAATTTTCTTGATTTCACTTATAGTTTTGTCCAGAGTGAGCTCTTTTTCTAACTCCTTTATCCTTTTTTCAAGAGCCCTTACCTCTCTTGTTCTTTCAGCTATATTCTGCTTTGACTTGTCATATTTTTCTTCCAGTGTAGCCAATTTCTCTTTTGCTACCTTTAGTTCTGCCATCTGTGCTTCAAGAGCCTCTAGTTCTTTCCTCATACTTTGCATATCAAGGCTGGGTACCTGTTCTGATGTTGTTGTTGGTGCTGTCGCTTCTGGAGCTGGTGCTGAGCCTGAAGGGCATGCCTCTGATGTTTGTCCAGTGGGAGGACCTGCTGAAATAGTTACAGGAGGCACATCTTCAATGGCTGTAGATGTCTGCGCTGGCTGAGTTGGTAATTCTCCTTGTTTTTCCTTTAATGCCACCTCCAAGGCGCCCTCTGTTTCCACCAATCTCTTATGCAGGGTCAAGAGTAGAGCTACCACATCTTGATCTTTCTTTTGTTCTGCAACCCCTTCAGTCTGAGGGTGATGGGTAGGTGGTATTTTAATCTGCTTTCTCAAGGCTGCTATATCCTCATCTTTTTTCTTCATCAATGCCTGCACACCCTTAGGATCATTTGGGTCATGTCCTAGCTCTATAATAATTTCTTCCAAGGATTTGATTCTGTTGTCCTTGGCTTGAGATGAAGCCTTCTCTAATTCTAATTGGGCAGTAGTGTTGTGTAGAGAATTCTATAAACGGTGTGCTAATAGAGTTTTATCAACCAATGTAGAATAGAGCATCTCCCCTGTTTGCTTGTGTAGCTCCATCTGGTCCATGGGGTGGATGTCTTTGGCAAAGACCTCTAAGTTAGTTCTGATGTAGTCTGCAGCTGATTGAGGTTGCTGCATGGTAGGCCTAAAATGACTAAGAGTCATTTTTCCTTCTTGAATATCATAGGCCGACATAAGCCTTTCTTGATTAGTTGGTGCCATTTTGAGCAACTGGTTATAAAGCTGGAATCTAACCGGCTCATTTCTTGCTTTTATGTCTGTAAATTGCTTCTTTATGCTAGAATCTGGCTTGGTGCACTACCTTGAAGAACTTACTTCTGTTCCTTGTTGCAGTTCTTGCTCTTGTTGTAAGGAGCTGGCTGATGTTTCAATGCTAGGAGGGAGCATAGTATCAGTGGGTCTTTCCGGCATTTCCTCCTCATAAAATGGATTCGGCCTTTGCCTTTTCTCACCTTGCTGATCTGTGGAAGTGGTAGGAGGAGTTTGCTCTTGCCTATCTCTTTTCCTCGTTCTTTCCTCGTTTGCAGGTGTCTGTAAGACTGTAGTTTCGACTGTCACCTCCTGCCTTGGAGGGATCTGCTCTTGGGTTTGCTGCTCTGTGGAGGTAGGCATTTTAGCCATTTCTTCTTGTTGCTCTGCTTGCTGCTCTAAATTGGGAAGTGACTTCTCTTGTTGTACTTCTTTGCCTTTAGTTATATTTGCTGCTTGATCAATTACTTTGGCAGACTGCTAGGGAATAGTGGAGGATGAGGCACTTTCTCCAAGATGCCGAGGGGCTGGAGACCAAACCTGTCCAAAATATTCCAAGTCAACTGCTTTTTCTAGATTTTTAATTGCTCTTTCTGCTAATTCTTCTTCAGAATAGTCCTCCACTAATGTGCCTTCTTTCCACTCTAGTTGGTTAGCATATTTTTCAATTTGTGGAATGCTAAAGTGATCATAGACAGCAAGCCTATACTTGATTCTTCTGAGGCTTATGAAATGATTAGGGTCGTATGGTGCCCAATAGAAGCTTGTTTTCAGCTAGAGGCTTTTTAGGATCTTATCTGCTTCTCCCCAAGCTTCTTCCCTTTTATTAAAGATAAATGGTCCCAGTTGGTGTTTGATTTTCAGATGTGATTTTTTATTTCTGCTATGAAAATGAATCAAGTCTGCATTTCCAAATTGCCGGAAATATTCTAATGCAAAAAGTCTCATGGGAACATACTTGGCAGTCTGTAAGGGGCTAGCTCACAGCCATTACTCTAATTACCGCGTGGTCTTGGTAGAGGTACCAATCTCCAATGCTATAATTCTTTGCAAGCTGGAGGATCTTCTGCATTTCATCGGTGAGTCTAGGAAGAGGAGAACTCTGCAGCAGAGACAAGGCCGGATAGATGAACAGATCAATGAACTCACAATAGTTATATGGAGAGCAAGAGATATGGTGACAGACTGGTGTCCAAAATACCACTGACCTCCTGTTTCCTTTTGCATCCAGCTTTTTTAAGAAAATAGGGAAACTGTCAGGCTGATAGTATAATATCAAATGATATATATAGGATGTGTACTTGAATACCCTCTCTCTCTCCAAATTCATGAATTGCTCATGAATTTTGTCAGCAATGAATGTGGCATAATCATACTGGGCAGCAGGGGGCTGCCCTGGAGTGAACATGGATAACATTACCAAGGTTGTTTCATCCACAAACTCACTGGTATTGAATCCTAGAATGCAGGATATCATATCCACTAGCAGTCTCCCTGTTTCATTGAACCAGACATGTAGATAAGGAGGAGGTTGTCGGGGCTGATATTCTGGCTTCATGAACAACTGGCCAATCCTTGTGACCTCTGAGCTGGGCAGCTTGGCAGCTTTTTTGAGCAGAAAATTCATAGAAAGGGGCACCAGAGGTTTAGTTGGCTTAAAGTTTAGCATCTGATTTATGGATTGAGGAGTGATGTGAAATAAAATAGTCCCAGATGAACCCAAAACTGCTCTTTGAGAGGGTTC
The DNA here is from genome assembly GCA_031772625.1 of Pinus tabuliformis. Taxonomy (NCBI): domain Eukaryota; kingdom Viridiplantae; phylum Streptophyta; class Pinopsida; order Pinales; family Pinaceae; genus Pinus; species Pinus tabuliformis. The sequence continues at coordinate 442,296,111 of CM062811.1, forward strand.
ATAGTGTTCACAACACTGATGGATGAGGTCTGGGAACACATTGACTTGGGGAAGGTAATAAATGGGTAAGTTAGAGTCCCAGATGCCTATGTCATCAGCACCACTCATGTATTTTTTCTTCAGCTCACAAACAGTTTGTATGTGATATTTGTTAATTATCTCAACTGTTTCTTTGATTTGATAATCCCGGTCAGCAAGGGCCAACCATTCTAGGTTCTTATCTGGGGCATTCAGGGGAGTAATATTTAATGTCACTGGGGTCTCCATTGCTTAGTTCTCACTTTGAAGTTGAATTTATGCTTTCGGTTTAGCAAAACTGGCAGTGAACAGTAGATTATGGTTGATGGGATGACTTGCAGAGATGAGAATGAAGGTGAATTGGGCTAACAGGGAGCAACAGCTTGTCGAGAGGGTGAAAGTAACCAATGCTGGGGATGAGTGCTGCCTTTTCAGTGGACTTTGTCTGCTAGTGGTTTTAAGTCGCAAATGCGCAGGGAGCTGTGAGAATTCAGCGGAATTTGACCAATGTGACCTTCTCCAGATGAACTTGGGGCTAAGCTTAGCAGATGGAGGTTCTTAGTAGTTAGGAATTTGCACAGTTCTCATGCTTTTTTCTTTTCTTTTAATATAGTGAACTTGGAAGACCAGGGTATGCAGAAGAAATAGGTAAATACCTGAGGACTGTGAGGACGACGGTGTTGGAGGTTGATGAACTCACAGCGCCAGCAGCTCAGGGTGGGAGTTTTGCGGTTGGCGGACAGACGACGTAAACGACATGCAAGGGTGCACGGCAAGTGTCCAAATAGAAATACGAAAAAACGATGATTTTGGGCGAATATATGGAAAAAATAGGGATTTGGCGCCTTTTGGTAAATGACGTCAGCATGACGTCATTGGTCGGGCCTGAGTACGGCAGGGATGACGTGGTGATGTATGACAGGGCTGACGTGGAGGGATGACGCGGCGGCCATGTCGGATAACAGTGAAACGGCAGTTGGCGTGTCTGCTGACGTGGGCGATGACGTAAGGGCGGGAGGCCGACGGTGGTAAGCGGTATTATCGGACCGCTTTTGGTATGGGCCTGGTAATGGTCAGAGGCCACCCGATCCACTAACAAATGGGCACGCGTCCCTGGCCCTACGTCATCCTCTGACAGATTTCGGGCGCTAACGGATGGATAGTAGAGGGGCTCCGAAATGCCCGATGACCGTCGGATGGGAGGGCCCAGATCCGACGGCGGACGGGAGGACAAGCCGCCAGCGCGATAGCGGCAGGACCCAACTATTAAAAAATTATTTCTTTTGATACCGCGCGAAGAAACAAAACTTTGGGTAAATGGAAAATGTGGGTTTATGGAAAATTTACACCAGTGATGAAGAAACGAGGGATTTTAACATTAAGGAGGGTATAGCGGGTGAGGGTTATTAAATTAACCAGGTGTTAATTTAATTCCCGAACATAGCCTGGAGAAATACACATGAAAGCCTAAGATTTCCTCATGCTTCCTGAACTTTGAAATATATGGCTATAATGCCCAAAAGGGGGGGGGGGTATGTACATATTTTTGGGTTTTTGTATAAAATATGATAATAGTAGGGGGAGGGGAACACTTAGGGAGTTAAATAGTAAGGTTAGAAGTCAATATGAATTGGAGATGTGAGAGGGGAACAGGGAGCTAAGTTTTTTGAGGAGTAAACTTAGATTAGGAGCAGATGAGAGTAAGCAATGATTTTACACAGAAAATGTGGCTTTTTTGTGTGGTAGAAACTAACACCTTGGCTTAGTATTTCACAGAAGGTAAAGTGATGCTAGGACTTGTTGAGTGAATTCCAAGGTTTATTAGAGGGATGTTAGAAAAAGATTTCCTGGGAAAAAGGGGAAGTTAGACATGCTTCCATATTTTGTTATCAAAATGCTGAGTAACAGTTCTGTTCTTGCTGATATCAATTTTCTTTGTCAAGCTCACTCATGAAAGAAATCAGGCTTCGGCAACCCCTGACTACCTACCCATCTTAGTTCCTAGCATTTTTTGTTACTTCAGGGAAGGTGCACTTAGACTTGCAAACCCTCAATTGATCTTTTCTTTTTCTTTTCAAATAATTTGCTATCTAAAACTACCCTTATCACTTCCAAGGGCCCAGATTAAGCAGTTGGGCGCCTTTGTTCTCTACCTAACTACCAATCTGCCAAGCTTAAACTGTTTGGACAGATTTCTCTTTCTCTAGTCTAAAACAGGCAATTTAAAACATGGCATGGCCCAGCTTGCACTGTTGGGCCATCTATCAAGATAGCAGTGACATTTTGGTTGGTCACTTTCCTGGTCTTTCTTTGGGGTTCATTTCAATTGTTTTTTCTGACCAATTCATTTTTCTTGCCTTTTGATTATTCTTTTAAGGCATACCCTCTTTACATTTTTTAACTCTCTGTCTCCTTCACAAAAATAGAACCTTTGTGTCACCAAAGATGAACATTTTTGGCACTTCCACTGTCAATCATGAAAAATGAAACCCTATTGGTATAGGAGGCTAACACAAACTTGTGTAAAAATGAACCCATACCCAATTTACATTTCGTGATTGTTGTTTTTATCCGCTAAATTCTGCTAGATGAGCCTTGGTTGTTTCGTTCCATCATCGCCATCTCTTTGGCCGATCATATGCTTTCACTTGGTTATTTTTTCCTTTCCTGGGGGACCGCAGCGATGAGTGGTTTTATTAGCCAGCCTCTTGACCATTACATGTTTTGAGCAGTTCCACCATTGTCGAAACCAGTTGCTACCCTTTATACCACTTCTTCCTCCAAGATGAGTCTCCTTTAAGCTCTTTTCTGACTCATAAAAGATGAAAAGATTGCTGAGTATTTTTCCTTTTTTGACTCGTTAAAGAGAATAAAAATGGAGGTCTGCTTTCAGCTCTTTTCCGACCGTTTAAAGACGAAAAGATTGTTGAGTTTTCCCTTTTAACTCGTTAAACAGAATAAAAGGCAATCCACTTTGAGCTCTTTTCTGACCGTATAAACATGAAAAGATCGTCGAACTTTTGTCATTTCAGGTTCGATACTAGTTACGAAACGACGTGTCTACGATCGCTATTCTACTTTTTCAGATCGAGGTCACTAATTACGAAAAGTACTCCTTGATCGTAATGGTCCAGCTGTTCTCTCGAGTATCATTTTATACTTTTTCGGGCTCAAGGGACACAAATCTACGAAAAAGGACCCCCTGGAGTTTTCTTTTCTGTCTTTTTTAAACTCTCTAAACATGAAAAAGACTCTGAGTTTTACCTATGTTGGACTTGTTAAACCCTGATGACATTGGACTCGTCACCATGACGAGACTCGAGCTTCTCCTCCCTAGGGCTCGTTAAACTATTACTAGGTTGGATTCAACCGAAGGTTGAACTTATATTACAAGCATATGCTATCCCCTTCAAGCTTGTTTTCAAAAATAATTGGGGTACTCGCCAGCAATGGTGGGAGGAAATTTGGAAGTCATCATTGGTTATCTATGGCAGCTAGTCACTCTTGAACATCGACACTTTTGCTTCTTGTCGAGTTGGGATATCCATACATCGTCACTTGGCCTTCCGTAGGTCTGGGTTGTCATTTTGCCTCATTCCATCTGATCCATGTTGCTTCCATCAAGCCGTCGATCCCTTCGTATCAAAATGCTGCCACATTCCAAAGTCGTTTCGCCATTATGTTCAAGAGTATAATCTTTCTGCAGTTTACATCTTTACCTCCTCCTCTAATATTTTGTTTCACCATCTACCACTTGTTCCTTATCTCGTGTCGTTGATGGGGGAAACATTGCAGCCCTCTTGTGACAGATCGTCCCTTGTCGACACCAGCTCATTATCCAGGAGATTGATCTAGAGATCCCCTTCGGTACCTTGGAGCTTGCATGCCTCAATGGCAAGTTCTTCGCACCTGACGATAGACTTTCATCATTGGTCTTCGATTGGGTGATTCCACGAGTGTTCGACCTCAGCTCATTTTTCACACTTAATGGATTGTACTGGACAGTACCTTGAGAGCCATTGATATTATTGGTGGTTTCTCTTGCGCTTGTTAATGGTTTTCATCATTCACTGGTAATCAAGCGACTTTTTATCGTGCTTGACCTCAGCACATATGTTCGCATGCTAGAATTTGTACTATGATCGGTTGGGTTTCAAGACCCCGAACTAAGATTACATATGTTCGGGCTGCGTGGATTGGTTCGTGATTATACTTTTATGGATGGCTGCGACCATGCCTGAGTCTTCATGGATGGCTGTGACCATACCTTTGTCATTATTATGGTCTTATCCACTGGGTGGTTGCGTCCATACCATAGACCAAGTCTCATATGTCTTATGGATGGCTGCGCCCATGCCTAGACTACATGTATTTCACTATCACATATATCAGTTGTACTTGCGCCTGCAGGATCTTCAAGGTGGTTCTAGTTCAGACAGTTTCGTAAAGCATTTCACCCCTTCCACTCTCTCGGGCTTCATGCTTTAGGGGGGCATCTGTTACACAGTAATTTGTCACTATTCTCATCTCAGTCCCTTTACTGTGTCATGTGTCAAATAAACATGTTCATATCTTCCCACCAATGCAAGAAGATTAAGCAAATGCTCTCTAATGTTGAAGATTGACCCTTTTTGACTAAGTTTCTGCATCGTCGCTAGTAAACCCTTAAAATCCGTGATGATTCTCTGTCATGCACTGTATCGTTGCGACGTCGTTGCTAGTCCCCAGTTCATGACCCGCGACGATCCAAATTTGGCGAATTAGTTCAAACAGTCGGCCTTCTGGATGTCTCTAGACCTAGTTGTTGGGTCAGTTTGGGTCACCTTTCCGCCTCTGGGATGGTGGTTCCGCCTTTTGTGCTACTTTCCTTGAAGATAAGCTCCCTCTCCCTCATTTCATGGAGACTCCTTCTCCTATAAAATCACTCACCATTGCTATGATCTTCTAGCTTTTTTAACTAGTTAGTAGTTCCTTTGGTTGGGTAGCGCTGCTAATGCTTTCAAGTTTGATAGGTAGCTGGTGTGGTTGTGACAAGTGTGGGATTGTTGATAGCTTGTGGAAGGTTCTGGAGTGCCCTTAAATTTGTGTTAAAGCTTATGAGTGAGAGAGAGACATTGTATGTTGGGAGATTCATCCTTGAAGAGTGAATGCTTGAGAAACATATCGGCTAGACCCTCTGAGAAGGCTTGCGACGTCAAGACTTAGTTGTAAGCTTGCTCTTAATTCATTATTAATACAATCAATGATGTTTTCCTATGTCTTGTATGTGATTTACTTGATAGCTCATGACTTCTTGACTTTGTGAGTAAATAAATCATTGTTGTTTTCCTATTACGTGCTTTGTTGTGTTTTCTTTGTGTTGTTTCAAGTTGATCACTCATTGAGGAGAAGGAAACGGAAGCTGGAGCAGCGCAACGGAACGGAACTTCATCGACCACTGGTTTGAGGTAGGCCTCCAACGATGACGTTTAAGGAAATCAATTATTGATCTGTCTTTGTTGTGACTAGACCCACTCTAAGGCTAGAGGGGTTGCCTTTGTCCATAGAGGGAACACTTTTCTGCATCACACCTAAAGAAGTAGATCGCAAGCCCTAGTTTTGTATACTAGTGTGTACTAGTTGTACTAGTTATTTGGGGGGCCATGATCCCCGGTATAGGAGACACATGATTCTTTTATTGATGGACTAATAAAAAATCAAGCTTTGGGCTCAATGTGTCTGTGTGCAAAGTGCTTGTAAGTTGGGGGTTCCTAGCTTTCTTGTGTGCTTAGTTAACCTCAGACCAAATCTAGGGCCTAAGGAAAATTCAACACTGAAGCGTTGATTGAGGATTGTTTGGGGCTTGATTAGGGTATTTATGTTCCTTTTAGAAAGGATTTTAGAAATGTGATCAGTAACTCCCTGAATATAGGGAAGGGAGACTTTAGCTAAGGGAAGAATGATAGATAGTTTTCTGGATTGGCGTGAAGAGCGGAATGGAAATTATTTTTTATCTGTGCAGAGGAGAACCCATTGGCTTTGATAGCTTTGATGAGATGGTATTTTTCATTGGGAAAGGACTAAGAGGAGGAGATTTGAATGGCTCAGTTAACAAGGGTTTTAAGCACAACAGACTTTTGAGAAGGATGCTAGTGAGAGTTGGCATGGAGGTACGTATCAGTATGAGTGTGCTTCTGATAGACATTGTGGGTAAGGGAGGCAACAAACAAGGACATCAAGAAATGGGAGGGAATTATTTTCTTCAAGCTCCATAATGAATTGGATGTGAGGAGAAATGTGATTGAGATGGGAAAGGCTTGGAGTTTAGGCATGCCATGAGACAAGAAGCTCTTCAGAATAACCAAGGAAAAGAATGACCCTATGCTTGGCCCTAGAGTGTATGAGATCCCTTTCTCCTGTGGAATTCCCTTAGAATGCATCAAACCAAATAATGGACACAATATTTATACTATAATATTGTAAAAATTAACATGTATCCATGATTCAAGAACAGATTATTTAAGTAGATGACGCTAGTGTGGGAGGGACTATTCCTTCAAATGAAATCTTGGAATAATGACTAACGGTAGAGCAAAAGTATATGCACTTTACAAGGCTTCATCAAGTTACAAGTATGCAAGTCATAAAGCTATGAGTGTTGAGTGATTTTAGCCTAATTATCCGGTGCATGGTTTCCAAGACTCCCTACAAACATAAATCTTGTGCCCATTCTAAAATAATTTGTCAAATAAGTGATAAATTAGAAGCTCTAGAATCGTCTATAAACACAATTGCATTGTTGACTCCAAGGCAAATGTGGCTACAAAGAAAAAATGGGGGTCCTTAGTCACCAACGAACAAATATATGAACAATCAATTCCAGAATAGCCAACTTAAAGCACACACATTAGAACCATTCCAACAGATGGTGCAACACAAGTCATAATTCTTCCATGACGTCAAGGCTAAAATAATTTTACCCGCACACCACAATATCATGCTCTAATTCTCACTCACTTCCTCTATTGAATGCTTGGCGATGGCTCCCATGCTACAAGGTGGGATAATTCCTATACCACATAACTAGATCCGCCACTTTTTGGTACCTTGTGAGAGCTTTAGGAATTCATTTAGTCCTCCTTCTCCCTCATGACTTGTTAGCACTCTTTTCATGTTATTATTCATCTTTGGTGACAACCCCCAGGGGCCTCTCAAACCCCCCTCTTAGTGTGTATCTAAACACCCTAGGATTTTTTCTATTAGACTCTCCAATTTACCGATTTCTCTCTATGTCAATCAAATTATTCACTCATTGGACTTGAATTCATGGACTTTTGAATGCTATGTGAGACAAGACACCAATAAGCTTAATCACAGTATCAAGTTTAATTTTTAGTACATAATGGGGATTTTGTTGCAACTCAAGAGACAAATGGACATGTTGGTTTCTTCGATCTAGATGTCAAGTCTCCAAGGTTCAACAGCATGAAGCCAATAGCTTGAGCCACCTTTAATCATTGTGTTTACAATGCATCCTCGACCTCACTTGCAACTATCATCTACCCTATAGATTAATGACAAGCATCATCCAATTTTAGAACCCTCTAAAACTAAGAGGAGCATCAATGACATTTCCAGTATTCCAAATGCTACGTCTCTTTTATGATTCATCCTTAAATATCTCATCTTTTATTTAACTTTAATAATCTATAATTTTTCTATATTAACATTTGAATAACAATTTACTCTTATCTCATTTAGTTTGTACCTTTAAAATATTTTTTTAAATGTCAATTTTGCAATTCTGTATGTTTAAACCTTTTGTCTTAATCCACCAAAACTTTATAACTGTTATGACTTATTTCAACATCCATTTTGTATATCTTCTTTGTAAGTTTTGACTTCAAAGTTTTTAATTAATACATATTTATAAAATATTCTAATAAGACGATAAAAAAATAAATTTATATTCAATTCTTTAAATAAAAAATATATATAATTAAAATATATTAACTCAATATTCTAATTATTACATATATTATTTATAATTAAAATGGCAAGTGTAATTATTATATATTATTGTAAAAATTAAATATTAAATTTAAATGGATTGATATAAGTATATATTTAAAAATTATATCATATTATATTGAAAAATTATATATATATTTAAAAATTATATGGATTATATCAAGAGGCTTTTTCAAGCTCAATATGATAAGATGTTGTAATAGCTCTTTTTAATTCAATATAATAGAGATGTTGTATTGTTTAACATGACTCCGTCAAAATAAAATTAATAATAATTAATTAAAAAGATTTCATCTCTCTCAATATTTGGTAGATCCAAAGTTAAGATGGATTATATGCATTGTATCAAGAGGCTTTTTCAAGCTCAATATGATAAAGATGTCGTAATGGCTCCTTTTAATTCAATATAATAAAGATGTTGTATTGTTGTAATATATTGTTAAACATTTTCACTTGTAAAAAAAATTATTGATAAATAACCATAAAATTAATAATAATTAATTAAAGAGATTTGATCTCTTTCAACATTTGGTAGATCCAAAGTTAAGATGGATCTAGGTACTTAAATATTGGTTTGCTTTAGCACATACATTTCCCCTAATTTTTTCTAAATTGAATAATAATTTATATCATATAACACGTTTGTTATAAATTAATTGGTTTGAGTGGGGGTTTAGTCACCATCAAGTCTCACATTCAAATCTCATGCCACCTCTATTTTTTAAGGATTTAATATTTTTTCTATATATAATATTGGCAGTGAATAATATTTTTCCTATATATAATCTTGGCGGTGAATATTTTAGTTTGAAAATTCATACATATAGAAATTAGAATGTGTTGTATATTAGATGTTTCACGACATTGACTAATTTGATCCTTATCTTTGGCAATGTGGTCATTGACTGACACCTACGGGTTTTGGTCTGACAACAATCGTGATTCCAACAAGTGGTATTAGATTCATGGTACAAGTTCGATACACCCCAAGCTCACGCTCGAGGGGAGATTGTTACACATTGGATAAACCAACACTCCCAACAAGTGGTATCAGAGTCATGGTAAGAGGACCAAAACAACAATTGTGATTCCAACAAGTGGTATCAGAGTCATGGTACAAGTTCGATACACCCCAAGCTCACGCTCGAGGGGTGATTGTTACACATTGGATAAACCAACACTCCCAACAAGTGGTATAGCTCAAGCTAGAGAGAAATTGTTACCAACACTCCTTGTGTGTTTCCCAACAAAATGTAAGCAAATATTCAATAAAAACACATAATTTACTATTAAAATTTGGTTTTGCAAAATTTCGCCCCCGAAATTTTCCATAATATAAATGGAAATCACTTTGAAAAAATAAATAAATAAACCATTTTGAAAAAAAACAAAAAAAAATTAATTTATATATAGTATGATATAATATTAAATTATATTAATTTTTATAAATTAAAAATTTCGATTTTATTATTTTTTAATTTAAAATATTATTTTATATTTAAAAACTGGTATGAAAAAAGGCTGTGGTTTCATCTTTTGTGTTCTTAAGGTTTTAGAATCTTGTGGTTTCATCTTTTGTGTTCTTTAAGGTTTTAGAATCTTTTGTGTTCTCAAGGTTTTAGCATTAGAGATGTTTTCCTTCTTGTACTTTGAGTTACATTCATTTGTGTATCATTTGTATATGTTTTGAATTTTTTACCTACAACTTTTCTTTACCTCTCACATATAAATTTTCTTTACCTCACATATAAATTCTCAAATATAAAGGTGAGCATTCATGGATGCTTATCATATAGTGCGTGCCACTGAATTTGGAGCTCTTTCCAACTTTTGAATCCAACGAACTACAACAAATGTTGCCCCACTTTCTCACATATAAATTCTCAAATATAAGGTGAGTATTCATGGATGCTTATCATATAGTGCGTGCCAATGAATTTGGAGCTCTTTCCAACTTTTGAATCCAACGAACTACAACAAATGTGGCCAGAATTAGATTCCAAATCACATTAAACCACATGCCTCGCACCATTCCATCCCAAGTTCTCATAATAGGTTTCACTTCACGGCAACTTAGTCCATCCTAGTCCATCCTCAAATCTGAGGAAATGAGCGGAGCTATATTACAATGTTGTTCTCTTTTAATGAAATACATATTTTGGAATATTTTTCTAAAAATATTTCCTTTTAAGAATGGTATTTCAGGTAAATTGATTAAATCCAGTTTTTAGTAATTTTATTAATTAGTGATCTCAAATAATGCCTAATAATTTTTTATTAATTAGTGATGCCTAATAACTGACTTATATTGACCTAAATTCATCTCAAATTCAAATCTATCAAATAACTCATTACAAAATGTCAACCTAAATTCATCTCAAATTCGAATCTATCACATACCGAATTAAAATCTATCACATACCGGAAAAAATAATTTCGCATATATATTTTATGATTATGTTCCCTTTGTTTCAGCCAATTCCAATCTGAGTGACAGATCATCTGAATTTAATTAGACCTTTTTATATTTTCAAATTTGGAAAAAAATGTCGCTTCAAAAATGAGTACGAACAATGATGGTACAAATTCCAATTAATGAGATACATATACAAATTATTATTATTATCTACGCATTCCTTATTCAAAGTCACTATTATATTGAAGATTAATAAGTTATTGCTATCTGCACATTAATTATCCATGCTCATTATTAAACTAAGATTAATTATCCATACTCATTATTAAACTAAGATTAATAAGTTATCATTAAAAACAAACACTGACACTGAACCTTTCAAGTAATAAAAGGCAATTCCTATTTCATCGACTATAGAATACTTAATGCGGCCTGACATGCAGGCATTTAACTATCCCTCTCCCTCTCGATGATGCTATCTCGATGAGTGTGCTTTCACTGAAAGGGAAATAGTTAGTTAAATGTGTGCATGTCAGGCCGCATTAAGTATTCTATAGTCAATGAAATAGGAATTGCCGTAATAAAATATACAAATTGTCCTCTAATTCTGTTGAAAATCTATCAGTGCTCCTCAACCACAGAATGAGGAGGCATAGAAGACCTGTTGTTTATAAGCCACGAACAAATTTCAAATTGGATACATCATTGAGGCACTGCATAACAGAACAGCCTTTATATATACAAATCTGCAAGTGATGATGTGCAGAGGATTTTAATTGATGTTGCGCTTTGTTGAAAATCTATCAGTGCTCCTCAACCACAGAATGAGGAGGCATAGAAGACCTGTTGTTTATAAGCCACGAACAAATTTCAAATTGGATACATCATTGAGGCACTGCATAACAGAACAGCCTTTATATATACAAATCTGCAAGTGATGATGTGCAGAGGATTTTAATTGATGTTGCGCTTTGTTGAAAATCTATCAGTGCTCCTCAACCACAGAATGAGGAGGCATAGAAGACCTGTTGTTTATAAGCCACGAACAAATTTCAAATTGGATACATCATTGAGGCACTGCATAACAGAACAGCCTTTATATATACAAATCTGCAAGTGATGATGTGCAGAGGATTTTAATTGATGTTGCGCTTTGACATTTTCGACCCCATTTTCAAATTAAGAGATAAATCAATTCAGAGAAGATGCCTTTTAATGAATGTAAAGGGAACCATCGTGGTGGGTAGGCGTCTCATATACCTCTCTCTCCTCTCAAAGAAAAAGAAAATGCTTTTTAAAATCAATATTTTACTCATGCTATTATTCGCGTTTATGAGTTGCGTAGCGTATGAGAAGTCAATTCACCTTTATTCCCAATATGTTGTCTTCTCTGGAAGATGCTGTTTTTGCCGAGAATTGAATAATTACTTTTTCAATTAAACAAATTTTAGTTTTCCAGAAAAGGTTTCCTTATAGAAGTCATCTTTCTCAACCGCATTGTTCCTTATGATGATCTGCTTAACAGAACCTGTACTTGGGGCCCCTATCAAGATGCTAAACTAATCAATCTGTGACTTTCCTTTTAGTGACAATGCCCCACCAATCAACAGCATATTATAACAAGTCACACATTTTAACAAATAATGTAAACATAAGATTTCACCAGAATTGCAAATCCAATTGTTTGAGTTAAAACTGCTTGTATAGCAACACAATCACACAACATTCTACGCCACAGATCATCAAAAATGGCCATGTATTTTTTAATCAGAATTGATAGCCTAAATAAATTTCATTGCTGTAGACTGCTGGCACAAGCTCGTCTTTTTAATTTTATCCAGCAGATTTTTACAATTGGAATGCTTGCATTTGAATCTAGCCCGATGGGCCAGCGAAACATTAAATACACTCTCTGTTCTGTGAAATCCTGAAAACCACTTTCCTAGTTTAACTGTCTTTTGAGGAAATTACTATATATCTCCAACCTGCAAGGCAAGGCCCCTGAAGAAATCAGTTTTCTGTATCAAAAACATCATACTGGAATATCAGCCCAAAATATATCCTCGGGTCAAAGAAGGGAATCATCAAATCAAAACCACTCAAGAAGGATGATGTGGTCCCTAATATTACTGCGGCAGTTGTGGCGGAGGAACTTTCCTATATGTCATTCTTTTGCTGGTGCCGTTCTCTATGAAGGCAACTATTGTACAATTGGCCCACTTTAATAACGCTACCAGTTCCACTGGGATATTGGTGTCGGTTACAATGCTATTGGGGGGCCATATTCTGTAACACATTCATCCCAGCACACGGCAAAAAAACTGGTTTTGAGATTACTGGTGGCCACAAGGAGAATACCAAATATAGCCAAAAACCTTCCTATCCATACATTATGTATCAGAAAATCCGATTTTTAAACACTCGGACTTTCATCACTATTCTTTTTTACTTGATTCGTCACCTAGCCTTCTTGATTCATTCTTTTTCAAATCAACTTGCTTTGATGGTGCAATCTGTTCTTTTCTCACAGACGAAGGCTCCAACGCAGTATTCTTGTTATTACTCGAGTCTGAAAGCTGATTGCCATTTGCAGGCCTGCGATCACTGTGATTTCTAGCTTCTTCAGCAGCTTTATCCAACTGTTCACCCAATCCCATTTTCTGGACAGCATCCGCTAGCACTGCTGGCTGAAAAATGGTTTGGCTTTTTGTGATTAAACAGAAGATAATCTCAACGACACAACAACTAGAAATACAATCCATATAACAAATCCTGCTTACCTGGAGCTGTTCAGGTTGATTTGACTGTCTCTTCTTATCTTGCATTGCTTTCTGACGATGTTCATAAAACATGAAATCATCAAGTATTGATGTCTTTGCCGAGTAGTTCTTGAAGATACTTAACATCTCAATACCTTGTAAGAACTTTATCTGCATAAAAATAAATGTATTAATAGAAAGTGTACACCTCTCGGAAATTTCAGCTTTTAATTTCGAATATTAGTATTGAAAGTAAATTTTAAGCGGTTCAAACATGGAAGTAAGAGGATTAAATAATGGTCACCTCTTGCGTATCTCGACTGTTTGTGACAGGTTTGTGCTCATTGTTTTCCAAAATGATGTGACGAAAATGGGAATTGGGAACATCTTTAATGATGTGCCATTTTACAGGGAAGAAACCATTCCACTTGTCTTGTTGCCAAAAATTCATGCTCGTGTTAAAATCCACCGAGCTAACCATCTCTGCCACTCCACAGAACTGACCACTCGCATTAACCTGCACTCATATTTGTAAATATTAGCATATTCATTCTCTACGATGTCCAAAGAAATGGAATCATGACCACTGATCGTAGTATAAAATGACCATCAAAGAATTAACCCCCTTCCCAAACCGCTCCCTAAAAAATAATAAGTCCACAAATAATACTAACCGAAAAAAATAAGAAAACGGGATAGCTTCCAGGATTTCCACCAGACCTCTCCCGCGCAACTTGATATGCCGCATCTAATCTCTTATTTCCATTTGGAGTGCTTGCCCAAACATTGTATTTAATACTCTTATGCACATCATCCTCACTATAAGATTTTATCACAAAAAAAAACGCATTATCATATTTTGTGGGAAAATCTGCCAGGTTAAATTGGTCCCTATTTACCTCAGGACCACAATTTTCAGTATTTTCCACCAGGCCATGAGCCCCAGTATTCACATCAGGTAATAACCAGGGGTTCCTCATCTTGTTGATTCGAGGACCTCTATTCTGTTCATTGAGGACATCCAAATTCCCATTTCCATTGACCTTTGCTCGCGTCTTCAATCTGTCACCAGCAAGGTATTCATGCCCATTGGGTTTGAAATCTGCAGCATTATTAGGATACAGAACATTGGCCTTGCCTTGGTTTGAACAACCCGCAACTTTTCCTAACGGTACGTAGCCTTTTGGTAAAGCTGCAGTTTGACCAGTAGAACCATGTGATGGGATCTGGAAATAAAACACATCTATGAGATAGTGAACAACAAATATCTGGATACAATATAGGACAAGATCCAAACAAAACAACAATACAAACCTTATTCACAGGCCTCCCACTCTGGCTTTGAGGGCCTATAGAGTGAATATTAGGTTGACCTGCAGAAACTGAATGTGATGATTGCAGTCCCTCAGATGGCTGAGCTGATCCTTTTGAATCCAAAGCAACATTCTGTTTCCTTGCTGGTGGTATAGCCTTCGAATATGGCACCTGAGAGACAGCGGCTGCTGTGGAATGGCTTATTCTTGGCCCACCTGCTGCACTTCCATTGAAGGTATTTCCATTTGCCCGATCTGCAACTGCAAGTCCTGAATCCCACGAAAAAGCTGGTGTAACTTCCGATCCATGTGCTACAGGAGGCTGAAAATAGGCTGGAGAAGTGAGGGGTTGTTGATAGATAGGACTGGGATAATATGGCTGATGAGCAAGAAGACCATCAACCCCAAGCATAGCACCAGGAAAGTATGCATTATAAGGATTATAAGCAGGCTGAGGGTAACCATAACCTGGCATATAGTATAACAAGGGTCCATTTTCAGCTTGGATTCCCTGCAAGCATACATAATGCCAATGAGACAAAGTGCATTCTGATAATAATGAAATATCAAACAAGCACAAAAAGGAGTAGAGCCAATAAGAAACTAAGGTACAGAGCCAATAAGATTTACTGTATAAGGAATCTCCAAGCCATCCATTCCAAGATAAGCACCATGCTCATCCCATTCATTACCTACGACTTCATAACCTGCTAAGAAAAATGGTTAGACAATACATCATGCAATATCAAATTTAACAAAATAAAGGCCAGCGGATATAAGTGCATTCAACGCCACCACTGCTATTTAATTTCAAAACAACTGACCTGGGTAATAGAAACCATAGTAGTTATTTGGTGGATAATATAACCCATTTTCCACCACATTTTCTTGCTCCAACTCACTGTCCTTTGTACTGGTAGAATCTCCCAGTGATGTTACAGAAGAAGTGGCATCAGAAGGGCTCCCCTCTGGCCCAGGTGCCTGGATACAGAGAAAAAAGAGATTACTTTATCAAACACATGAACACATATGACATCAGAATTATATTGAGAAGGCTGTTAATAATGTAGACGGTTAGAACTTTCGAATATAAACCAATGGAGGAAGTTATAACGCCATGATATATATACGAAGAATCCCACACACATTATCATAACACCCGGTTATATTATTTTGTATCAAATCCTCAGAACGAAACTGAAAAGAACAACATCTCAAGTAAACAATCAAATCGATCTTTAATATAAGAAAGCAACGAGTTATTTAGCAGTGATCACTAAGAATACTCCAGAAAAATCTATAAAACTTTCCTATTCAATAAAGACCTCTACATCTCATGAGTTGAATTGGTTGAACAAGACCTTGAAAGAGAGAGCAGAGTATACAAAACTTTGAAGGACACCTTAGGTTTCATCCTAACAAATGCAAGACGTACTCCCAAGGCATTCAAACTGCTAACCAAAACGAGTTACGAGCTATGGGCCAACAGACCCACGAAGAAGTTACATTTGAGACCCCCTCTGTCAACAGCCCCCCAAAAATTTCCCGTTAAATCTTTGAACCTTTCATATGGACAGAATACAAGCAAAACCCATTTATCATGAGTTCATTTGTTCGTCCGTGACCTTGGAGGACAAAATCCGCAAATATTTGACACAATCCTCAGGTTTCATCTTAACAATGCAATAACTGCTTGATGCGCGTGGTCTCAAGATCCCAAGCCATTAAGAACACTGAGCTTTGCCAGCTCAAAATCAAAATCATGCCACACATTGCAGAAACCATAACAATAATAATAAACGCCGTTCACCGAGACATAAAAACACCCACATCATGGGAGCATCAGCAACGGTGGCAAAAATGAGATACAAATACTCCATTTCCTATTAAACTCGGAAGGCAAATTCACACAATGAATACATGGATATCAGAGGCTACCAAAAGCAAACAGAAACTTGGCTTTTCAGCACCCAAATAACCTCAGTAAGAGGAAAACCCAGACACTCTATGGACAAACGCTGGACATGCAATCATACCTCTTTCGCAATGTTGGCGTTCGTTTCCACTGCCGGAGCTTGTGCAGAGTCTTGAATTTTCATGTTCTGCATCATTTCGCCTACCTCTGGACGGCACAGAGAGTAAAGGATCCACCTTTCCAAGAGTGCGTATCTTCAAACAACTTAAAACCTCAAAGAAGTGGAAAGATAACCATAACTCCAAAATATTCCAGAGCCTTTCAAACCCTAATCATGAAAAAACCCTAAGACAAAACTAACAAATAATAAGATCAAATTAAAATCCAGACTACTTTTTCCTTATGAAGAGAGGGGAAAACGGAGTAAATTCAGGGACTTAAATGAAGACCGCTATAAGTGAAGGAAAGGGAGCCAAAGACCGCTACTTTTCAATGTAAAGAAACACGAGCCTCTTAATCTTTATCTTTAAACTCCGGCCAAATACAGAACGGTAAATGAGAACCCCAAAATCACGCAAACAAAAATAAAAATTGCTGCATAAAGTCCTGTACACAATCTGACCACAGGTCACACGTTCGATTACCATAAAATCAAATCCAAGCCAAATTTTCCTGTTAAAGAGAGGATACGTTTCTCAGCCTGCATCTCTGAGACCACGGGCTCAGACGCCATGGATTTGCACCAGAAATCACCGCAGTAAAAACCCTGACTACCGTCCTCCAGCTCCGAAGAAACCAGAAACCCCGGAATACCGCTTCCTTCCAAAAGCCCTTCAAACCAATGTTCCAAATCTGACCGACAAAGGCATTCTACAATGCTCGGGCTTCCGATAAACGCAAAACCGCTAGCAGAAACAAAAGCAGTTTTCAAACTGCACAGCCACTCAAACCCTAAGTTGCGAACAGGCCGGAATCTTGAAAACCAGAAAACCGCCAAGATCCAGGGGGAGGCCACTTCTTACAGAAGAAAGATCGTGGTCTTAACCAGACGTATGACGAGGCCAGGGGCTCGTTTGCCTCGAAAATGCTTTAGAGGCCGGAAAAGAAATCCAAGCGCCTTGACGGCAGGTTTTCCAGAGGCCGAAGCAAAACCGCCTTGAGCGTCAAAAACGGACTCGACAAAACCACTTATAAGAATACACAAAGAAAGAAAGAGAGAGAAAAGAGGTGTCAGGCACGCGGGACAATGGGGAAAGACGAGAGATGGAGAGGCTGCTTTAAGGGAAGACGAGTTTTTAAAGAAAAAACGTGGAAAGATGAGGCCCGCTCTCTAAAGAAAGGGCCTGGAAATCAGCCAGCGCTGATCGGACGGTCCAGGGACTCAGATACTTTTGTTGGACTCGATCGCCGCGGTGGGATGAAACCAACACGCGAGAAGATTAACGATAGCTTTCTTCTCGATGGAGGAAAGGAAGGTGGGAGGAGATTTCTTATGGAGGGGAATTATTATATTGTCCCTTGGAATCCAACGGTACATGTTCAGTCCGGCAATGTGGGGACTCCATCTTCCAGCCGTCGGATGATCCGATATCTCAAACGTGAACCAATTGAACCTCCAACCACCCCACTCCACATACTCATCACCAATCATCATCATACACGTCATCATGACCATGACCATACATGGATCATGCAAACTCTCGCTGCACCATGATATGGCCGGAACATTTTTTTATTTTAATATTAGTGGAATAATAATAATATTAATATTAATTGATTTAGATTTTTGAATTAGATTTTGATATATCCCGAATGCTTTTGAGGTTAAGATAAAAATAAAAATTATGTAAATCTTATTAATTAAAAAAAAAAAAGAGGTTAGGTTAATGTAAATGGTATCTTAAGAAAGTGTTATTTTCATTGTGAGATGTTAATTTTATTATTATTTATGTTTAGTAATATTTGTTTTTTTGAATGTTTAAATAAGATATCAAAAATTATTTTAAAATTTTAAAATAATATTTTGTTATATTAAAATTTTAAAAATAGAATAGTTTTTTAATTTATATATAAAATGGTTTTTTAAATACTTTTCCATAATTTATGAATGGCATAAATCAATAAGTATAAAATTTAAATTAGAAGAGATTAAGAGAAATTCAATTTTACAAAAAGAGTATTTAAATTTAATTCATAATTATTTAATTTCAACCCCGCCATTTCTTGATGCTATCTGTAAGATGTTTTCACACTCTTTCCATATTTTCAAGAAGCTAGGTGGTCTCGGGATCTTATTTATCTTCTAATATTTTATGTTTTTTTCTAATATAGGGTTTGTTGGTTTAAATGTTTTATGTTTTCTAATGTTTTTTGGTATATTTTTAAATGAGATTTGTTTCAAAACCGGTTAAATTATTAGAATGATAGAGTTTGAGATTTTAAATTTATATAAATTAATTGTTTAATCATTTTATATATTTGAAAATATAATTTAAATAATAAAAAAATATATTATATTTATTTTAATAAATGGTATAAATAATTAAATTAACTTCACTTTTAAATATTAAAAAAATTATATATAGAGATAAAATAAGGTAAATATTATATATTTTAAAAATGGGTAAATATTTGAATTTAGGTTTATGTGATTCATATTATGAAAAGTAAGATGAATCACAGTGAATGGTTGGAAACTTATAAATAAAACTTTGATGATGTGATTTTTACCAAAAAAAAATTTCCTTTTCATAAATGGGGTAAATGTTTTATGTTTTTAAAAATAAGACTTTGCACTATCTTTAATGAATTTCACTTTTTTTTAATGGATTAAGATTTGAATCAGTGGTTTAATGGGAAGTAAAGCCCTCACAAACCAACTTTATAATGGTAATCAAACATTATAAACGACTTGTTATGCCAATAGGTGCGTCTATTTTGAAATAGGATTTCCGTGATTTTAATTTAGTTATAAAAAATTATTAGGTGGATGGTAGGAATTTAACCTCCATCAAATATTCTAAAACATGAGATTTATCGTAAAAAAAAAAAAAACCATCAAAGAATAGACAAGATGAAGAATCAAATCATGAGAGCGGGTTAAATAGATAGACAGAGCCTTCCAACGGCTATAAAGAAACGGTTAATTTTGACTTAGTCAAAAAATAGGGGAAAAATTAATTTAATCAACACTAAATAATCAGTGTTTGATTAAATTAATTCTTTCCCTATTTTTTGACCTAGTCAAAAGTTAGTCAAAAGTAAAATAGATAGAGAGAGCCTTCCAACGCTATAAAGAAACGGTTAATTTTAACTGGTTCAAAAAATAGGGAAAGAATTAATTTAATCAAAGACTAATTATTTAGTGTTTGATTAAATTAATTCTTTCCATATTTTTTGAGCCAGTGAAAAATAATTGTTTTATAGTTGTTTCTTTATATTCGTTGGAAGGATCTCTTTATCTATTTAACCCATTGCCATGATCACATTTTTCAATCTTGTCTTGACATGAACCACAGTGGTAGTTGTTTCTTTATATCCGTTGGAATCTCTATCTATTTAACCCATTGCCATGATCTCATTCTTCAATCTTGTCTTGACATGAACCACAGTGGTAGTTGTTTCTTTATATTCGTTGGAATCTCTATCTATTTAACCCATTGCCATGATCTCATTCTTCATCTTGTCTTGACATGAACCACAGTGGTTGGATCTGTCTAATAAACTATAAAATAAAATAAAAAATAAAAAATAAAAAGATGAAGAATCAGATTGGTTAAATAGATAGACAGAGCCTTCCAATGGCTATAAAGAAACTGTTAATTTTGACTCGGTCAAAAAATAGAGGAAGAATTAATTTAATCAAACATTAAATAATTAGTGTTTGATTAAATTAATTCTTCCCCTATTTTTTGACCCAATCAAAAGTAGTCATTTTATAGTCATTTCGTTATATTTGTTGGAAGGATCTCTCTATCTATTTAACCTGTTCCATGATCTGATTCTTCATCTTGATCTGTCTATATATTTAACCCATTGCCATGATCCGATTCTTCATCTTGTCCTAACATGAACCACACTATTTAATTTAAAACACATGGACAAATATTCTTTGATGTAATTTTTTTCAAAAACAAATCTTCTTATAATATAAATATAAATCACAAAAACCTAAACTCATTAAATAATTTACTATTTAACAAAAATCAAGATCTTTAAAAACACGCCCACATAAAATCTCGCTCCTAAAAATATTTACCTTTCTAACTTCATTATCACAACTTGTCTTTATAAACACTAAATTTAAATAAAACTAATATAAAACCTACTTTCCAATCATTTTAACTATTACAATAAAATCAAGTCAACTTTATATATTTCGCTTTTCAATAATGAAAAAGACAACTCTATGAGGAAATCTTTAAATATAAAAATAATATCTTTACAATTATTCAGAAAAGACAACTTTAAAAAACATGAGAAATAGATATTAAAAAATATTAAATTAAAAATAAATAAATATGAAAGTAAATACTCTCTTTTTAAAGGTGAATACTTCAATTTTTTTTTTTTTTTTTTTTCAAAAGGTGGAAAAACTTATCAAACTCAGTTTGTCAAACCAACAGTGAGGACAGCCATCTCTGGCTGCTATCCGCGAATGTCAGTTGACACATCACTGTTATCAAGGAAAACCACGCCACCTGAAATAACCCGCTGGTGGTCCGTAAGGGAGAAGGCTTTCACTCCTGCCAGATGCCTCTGGATCTTGGGCAGTTAACCTGTTTCCTTACGTCCGAGGAAGACGAGCTCTTAGCCAAACAGAAGCAGTTTTAGGGCATACTCCAGGCCCAGTGAATACTTCAATTATAAACGAAAATCCAGTAGTTAAAAATAAATTAAAAAAATAAAAAATAAAATAAAAACTTTAAAGAATATTAGAGATATATATAAACGAAAGTCCAATTTAAAAAAATAAAACTTTAAAGAAGGTTAGAGATAAATACTCCTCCATATATTAAGGCTGAATTCTTATTAAAAAACTTTATTAGCAAAAAGGAGATGCGTCGGCCTCAAAAAAAAAAAATCTCGGGGAACCGTTCGGGATTGAAAAGTTTTATGAGGCATTTAAGGTAAATAGTTATGGTAAAGCTTTGTAAGATTACACTAAATTTTATGACTTCTAAACTCTGGAATGTTCGTTGGTTAAATAAATATTTTTTTGAGTGTTAGTTGCTTTGGGACATAACATTTGAATAAAGTTTTGATAAGTCTCCGCTTCATGCTTCTAGATTATTCTAATTTCATTTCAAATTTTAAAAAATAGAATTTAATTAATAATAAAAATATTTTATTTATTAAAAAATATAAAAATAGATTACAAATATGTGTTTTAATAATTATTTATATATTAAATAGAAAAAATATTTATTCACTTTTTTTGAAAAATTTCGTAAACCTTAATAATCACATAATTTTTTCCTTGGCCCTTTTATTAAAAAAATTACATAAGAATATATGTTTCCTTAAATAATGGCTTGTGTGTTATTTTTATTTAAATACCCAATGTCCAACGGCTCTTTAATCTCACTTTATAATTTTATATTCCAAACTTTAAGCAATCGCTACATTTAGCTTGAATGGGTAAGGTTAGCAAAAACTATGGCGACATATAAATTTGGGGCCAATTTGTATCAAACCCTTTTGTGGTAGTGGCATTGTGCACGCCACATAAACAAATTCCCAACGTTAGTTACTCTTCTAGAGCCTTCCGGGCTCCCTCGAGCTTAATGTGGGGACCTCATCACTAGAAAGTTGAAGGACAATATTATAAACAAATGCTTAACCTCTAGTAATTTGTGGGCCTTATCTCAATAGTCTAGGGTTTCCATTGCCAGAAAATAATTGCGCTTCCAAAATACAAAACCAAAAAGATGAGGAGCGTAGGAACGGTAAGCCTCGTTACAGCCTAAAACAATGCAAGAATCATGCATGTTGCTAATATACACATTTTATTGGAGTGGTTGTGTCAAGGTCTTTTTCCATTTTTACATGATGTGGATTGATTTTAATTTTTATTAATAATATATAATAATTTAATTTTAAAAAATAATATTAATGGGTTTATACAGCTTTTAAAATATATATATATATATATGTTTTGAATTTTTTGAAAATAAATTGTATATGAAATTTGAAATTTTTGCAAATTTGGTCCATTTTGAAAAATTATATTTTATTATTTGATTTAATTTTAATTTCACATCTTATAAATCTTGACTTATTATATTTTTTTAATTATTTTAATTTTATTTATCTTTACTATTATAATAAAAATTTAAAAAATTAAAGCTTCAAAGGTTAGCTCAATTGGTCGAGGTCTCGTTGTTAAAGCACCTTACAATTGGGAGGTCACAGAGTGAATTATCCTCGATGCCTTCGGGGTTAGGCTCTCACTAGTTTGGTCGGCGGGATGTGATCTCTTTGGGTGTATCTGCTTGGATTTTACATCGTCCTCTATTTAAGTTTGTGCCATGATTTGCATCTTCATCTGGTCCTGATGATGAACCACACTCGCTGATTCGAAATGCGTCGGCAAAACTTTCTCCTATGTGATTTCTACCGAAAAGACTCTTCTTAATGTAATATGGATCATAGAAGCCTGAGTTCAAAAAAATATTAATAACTATATACCAACATATTCATATATGTAGAAATATGGTGATAGAATTGCAATTGCCCAAGAAATTTAATCTAAATCAAGAGACACAATTTTACTCTACTACTCTGTGGAAATTAATTCACAGTTTAGAACAAAATTCATAAACATGCATCAATCACATACACAAGTACAAATATTTATCTAGGGGAAACCAACTGGTAAAAAATCCTTAAGCATGCTTACATTAATCAAATGAATAGAGAATGTATTACAATTGCTTACTTGCTCTAAGCTCAACCTGCAAGTGAATAATTGTTCTCTCTGCTCAATGAAAAGCTTTGACCTGGACTTAGTCAATTTTTGCCTCCGCCTAAGCTCTTATTTCCTTGCGTAAATCCTGAGGAAATTGGCCCCTAGTTTTTAGGAATTTCCTACAAAATGATTGTGCAAATCCCAAGGATCGACCATTGATTGCATGCAACACATGTACACTCAAAACTAGTCTAAAAATGATGTTACACTGTGTTGGAATCTCCACCATACCTAAGCAATTCAAATTCCTTGCATGCATGAGCTATTTTTTATTGATTGATCAGTTAACTGGATGATCTCTGAGTTAGATTGTTGTTCCACTGCACCACTGACCTCCAACTAGTTCTTTTAACTATTAGAACTAGTTTAATTGAGTACAACTAGAAATAATTGAACTAGATTGCTACAAATTAGCAATCAACACATGCAAATTGAATTTCGAGCCCACTAACTCAAATTTACTGAGCTAACTGAGTGATAAGAGCCATGCCACCTCAATTAACTGCCTCCAAGTTGTCTGTTGATGTGGAAATTGATCCTTTCTTATTACACTTCTCAACATTCCCTCTTAGCAAGAAAGGGATTTTCAACCACCCTTATCTTGCACCTGTGGAATTCAAACTTCCCTCTTGACAAAGCCTTTGTCAAGATGTCAGCATCTTGTTCCTTTGTCAGAATGTATTGTAGCAACATTATCCTCCTCTGCACACAGTCCCATAAATGATGATACCGAATATCTATATGCTTGGATCAATCGTGAAATATTGGATTCTTAGAGAGCTTAATGCAACTCTAATTATCACAATAGATCACAGTTGGATCCATCTCCTAACCAAACAGTCCCACAAGTATCTTTCTCATCCAAATCACCTCACATGTTGCTTGACTTGCAGCCATGTATTCAGCTTCTGCTGAGTTGAGCGCCACAGACCTTTGCTTCCTGTTGTACCAGGAAATTGTTGCGGACCCAACACTGAAAATTCCACCTGATGTACTATTTCGGTCGAATGGACTCCCTACCCAATCTGCATCTGTGAAGCCACACAACTTCACTCCCTCTGTTTGTTTGTACCATAATCCATACTAGGTAGTGCCTCTGAGGTACCATAAAACATGTTTAGTTGCCTTCCAATACAATTTGGTCGGCCTAACCATAGCTTGGCTCAGTTGGTTGACTACATAGCACATATCTAGTCGTGTGTTCACAAGATACATTAGTGAACCCACTAGCTGTCGGTAAATGGTAGCATCAACCTCTTCACCTGAAGTGGCATTCTCCTTCCTCCAGTTGGTCGCTAGAGGTGTCTCCATGGGATTACAACTCTCCATGCAAAATCTTTGCAGTATCTTGGTGGCATACTTTCCTTGAGACATAAATAATTCCCCATCACCTTGCCATACTTCTAACCCAAGGAAGTAGTGCATGATCTGTTGCTCTTCACCTATCAATATTAAATCATATAACATATAAAATAATGATAAGAAATTTACCTTCTACCAAAATATGATAGAGGTTCACATCTGCTTCACTTTTGTTGAAGCCCAATCCAATGAGATAACTATTAATTTGAGTGTACCAAACTCGGGGTGCCTATTTGAGACCGTACAATGCTCACTTGAGTTTGCACACTTGAGATTCCCGATCAAATGTCTCAAAACCTTTTGGTTGCTCTATGTACACTTCCTCCTCAATAACACCATTGAGAAATGTTGTTTTTACATCCATCTGGTGGATCTTCCACCCCATCTATGCAGCCAATGCAAGAATTGATCTAATGGATGAATACCTTGCTATGGGAGCAAAGGTTTCCTCATAGTCAATTCCCTCAACTTGAGAGAATCCTTTGGCCACAAATATGGCCTTATACTTCTCTATGCTTCCATTTGTTGCATGCTTAACCTTGAAGATCCATCTCGAACCCACAATTGATTTATCTGTCGATCTTGGGACCACTTCCCAAACATTGTTCTTCATGATGGATTTGTATTCTTCCACCATTGCATCAACCCAAACTAGTTGCTCAACTTCTTCCTCAAAAGAGGATGGCTCGGTCTCTACAAGCTCAGTCATTAGAGCCATGTATCTAGTGTACCTCTCAGGTGACCTCCTTTGTCTATGCAAATTTGAAGGAGCTCCCACATTCTCCCTCGCATCCTGCACCAATCTATCAACTTCCCTAGTTCTTTTTCTACCTTCTCTAGATGGTTCTGCTTGAGTGGATGTCTCCACTCTACCTCCTCTTTTCTCCTCCATTTATGGTTTCTCTACAACTTCCTGAAGCTCCTCCTGTTGGGATGGGGTCCCCTAGGTCAGTTTTGGGGCAAAAGCCCAAGTTTTGATGTAAAAAGATGTAAAGTCTCCGTGAATTGTGGACGTGGAGCATGTAGTTAGTTAAGAGTCAAAAAGGGTTTTTACCCTTGTTTATGTAAACTTGAGTCAGTTTTGGAAGATCTACCCATGGTCCGTGGACCATGGGATTGTATAAATAGGTGTGTCTTAGAGAGTCTAAGGCAGATCTATGTCTTTGTATATGGGTACGATGGAAGGAGTCTAGAGAGTTAGCGCAAGAAAGTAAGTCTTAGAGGGGGAAAAGGCTCTGTAGCTGAGTGCGTAGAGGCCTAGAGTAGTGTCTGCAGCCGAGTGCGCGATCCCCTGCTGCTAAGTGTGCAGGGAAGTTTTGAGTCCGTAAAATTATACTAAAGATCAATAAAGAAGGTTGTTGTAGAATTCCTGTGTTTTATCTTTGTACTTCTGTTATTTATGATTGCAATATATGCTGTAATGAATAATGTCTTTATGAAATAATGATGTATTGATGTGCGAATTTACTGGATCCATCTTATTAATTGAACGCAATTAATGTTAAGTGATTACACGAAGATCATAACACTTTCTGTTAGGTTTATTGAACACTTGGGTAGATCTGAGTACATACTGATCTAAGAGTAATCTAAGGTGCACGTAAGTAGCTAATTTGTCTGTTCAGGGTCTGCAAAAGCCAGTTGTAGACCTTCGCAAAGGTCTAAAGGCCGTTCGAAGGGAATTGTAGTACCAAGCCCTAAGGGCTTATAGATCTGCACAGAGGCAGATCTAGGGCATAAAAAGACATCACACTGATCTCTGGATGCGGAAACTTGGTTCCAGCATCCCCCCATATTGCTTCGAGTGAGACTTCAGTCCGCACTACGCAGATTGATGCCGAAAGGGCCAGTAGTGTAGGGTTTTGTTTGGCGCAACTAACTCTGAACCTGGGTCAAGACCCATTAAGCCAACAAATGGTTCTGTTGTCGGGACCAAGATCTGCATAAAGAGATGTGTGATGTCACATCACTGGAATCCGACCAAAAAGGAAATTGAGAAGTGGTTGGATAGGAAGATCCACGAATTCACAGCGCAAGAGAACAGAAATTTGCGCCTGACAAAAGAGTAGTGGCTGGACAGATATTTGTACATAGAAATACACAAAAATTTTCTTCTGCACCTTCCTGATTAAACTATACGAGTGGATAGCTAAATTGGTAGACGGCCAAGGAAGGTGGAGGCTTGACGGTCCAATAGTGTGGACTCTGGAGCTAGTGCGGAGGTTGGAAGCCTCTGAAGATAAGATCACATGTGCTATTAACCATTGGCTTGATTGAGTTCTGGGAGGATTTGTTACAGAGTTCGCGGTTGACACCTCAGTTAGTTACAGTGAAGTAGAGCGACGCTTCTTCAAGGGACCGTGAGGTAAGTATTTGAGATATTTGAATACTTGGATTAAGATGCTCTTATGTGAAAAATGAGTTATTCCATTGTAGAAATTTTGAATAATATGACACTTATTCACAGAGATTATCCTGATTATACACTATTGCGGAATGCATGCATAATACATAACCTCCTCTATGTTGATCATCAATTTTGCGGAAATAAAAATAATGAAACATCAATCGCATGCGCACATTAACACAGTATGTAACCCAGGGAAAGCATACAGCTGAAAACCCCACACTATCTGTATATTATAATGATAGAGAACATGTAACAATACATAGTACAATACTCCTCTCAAGTACTCAGTACTATCTCCACCTGTTACACACAAACTAGCTCCGATCTTATTCAAGTCACAGGTTCAAATCTCCTTTGCTATCTGCCTGCCTCTACTGCGCAATCCAAAGTAAGAATGATTCCTTTTCAAGCTCGTTTTTACTTGGCTTGTACTGCGCAATCCTCATTGGAAATCTCCATCAATGCATGTGAAAATCTCATGCACAACTATAGTCACAACTGATAACAGTCTCAACCTCTAACACCTGTCTCCACTGAACTGTCCATGCACTGAGTTAACTGATGTATTCTTTAGTTGCTTTATGAGTTAATAATTAGTGAATTAATTAACAATTAATTCACATCACTCATCACGAGTGTATTCGCAGTTAAACTAAATACAACGAGTTCAACCAAGTCAAACTGAACACAACTCCATCAACTCCTCAATCAACTCCACCAAACTCAATCACTTGAGTTCTAACTGAAGTCCATCATGCAATAGCTCAACTGACCCATAAGAAAAGTGTATTTCCTTCTGACAGCTACATGTGCCACATCTGTAGCTCAAACTGAAGTGCTCCAAGAGGATAAGATAATGTTTATAGTCCAAATATTATTAAGAGCTAATAATATTCGACTTTTCTATTTTTAGCCTGGCAGTCTAAAAATAGACTCCGCCCATATGTCTAAAAATAGAAGTCCATCTATTTTTACCAACATGACCAATCATCCACAAATAGCATCCTGCAACTCATAGACCATGATCCATATGTCTAAAAATAGACATAGTCTAAAAATAGACTTTGCGCCAAAAATAGCCTGCGGGCCCACTTAGTGAAGGCGACTCCTTTCCACTAAGTTCCATCATCTTGTTGCATTCTCAACACTCCCTCTCAACAAGATATGGATTATCTGCAACCCCTATCCTGCCTCGGTGGTATTCGAATTTTCTCCTGGTGAGCGCCTTCGTCAAGATATCAGCATCCTGATCCTCCATTGGAATGTATGAAAGTAACATGATTCTCCGCTGCACACAATCTCTGATATGATGGTACTTGATGTCAATGTGCTTAGATCTATCATGAAATACTGGATTAGTCGAGAGTTTAATGCAACTCTGGTTATCACAATAAATCACAGTAAGCTCCAAGCATGAACCGAACAACCCGACCAGGATCTTCCTCATCCATATAGCCTCGCATGCAGCCAAACTTGCTGCCATATACTCGGCCTCTGTTGAACTGAGTGCCATGGATCTCTGCTTCCTGCTGTACCAAGAAACTGTTGTCGACCCGATACTGAAGATCCCTCCAGATGTGCTCTTTCTGTCCATTGGGCTCCCTGCCCAATCTGCATCCGTGAAGCCACATAGCTTCACCTCATCCTCCTGTCTGTACCACAATCCATATCCCGATGTGCCTCTGAGATAACGCAATACATGCTTGCCTGCCTTCCAGAAGATCTTGGTTGGCTTAACCATAGCTTGTGAAAGCTGGTTAACAGCATAGCATATATCGGGTCGTGTATTGACCAGATATATAAGCGACCCCACCAACTATCGATAAACAGTGGCATCCACTACCTCTGCTGAAGTAGCATCCTCCTTCCTCCAACCTCCAGGAAGAGGAATATCAACAGGCTTGCATCCATGCATGTTGAACTTCTCCAGTATCTCCCGAGCATACTTACCCTGAGAAATAAATAGTCCATCACTGCGCTGCCAAATTTCCAATCCCAGGAAATAATGAAGGAGGCCCAAGTCCTTCATCTCAAACTCCCTAGCAAGATCATCCTTGCATGAAAGTATCAACATCTCATCACCTGTCAGAATCAAATCATCTACATAAAGTACAATGATAAGCAACTTACCCTCCACCACAATCTGGTATAGGTTAGGATCCGCCTCACTCTTGGAGAATCCAAGTCCGGTGAAATAACTGTCTATCCGTGTGTACCAAGCATGTGGTGCTTGTTTCAACCCATACAACGCTCTCTTGAGCCTGCACACATGCGACTCGCTGCTGAAGATCTCGAAACCTTCGGGCTGCTCTATGTACACCTCCTCCTCAATGACTTCGTTGAGGAACGCAGTCTTCACATCCATCTGATGAATGTGCCACCCCATCTGCGCTGAGAGAGCAAGAATCGTCCGTATGGAAGAATACCTTGCGACAGGTGCAAAGGTCTCCTCATAATCGATCCCCTCTATCTGTGAAAAGCCTCGGGCAACAAATCTTGCCTTGTACTTCTCCACACTCCCGTCAGCTGCCTGCTTCACTTTGTAGATCCATCTTGAACCCACCACTGATTTCCCTTCCGGTCTTGGGACAATCTCCCATGCACTATTTCTGACAATCGAATCATACTCTTCCACCATGGCATCTACCCATGCGGGATCCTCCACAACTTCCTCAAAAGAGGATGGCTCAGTCACGACACATTTGCTCACAAGAGCCATGTATCCAGTGTACCGATCAGGTGACTGTCTCTGCCTGTGTTGAGCTGTAGGTGGTCCTACAACCTTCTCTACATCTTGAGCCAGTGGCTCAGCTTCTGTAATGCGCTTTCGCCCTCTGATGGTTGGCGCTGCATGAGTGGTCTCTTCCACTCCATGAACTTCGTCCTGTGGCTGATCCACGTCCTGAATCTCATCCTTAGGAACTAATAGCTCCTCATCTGCATGCAAGTGTGGCTCCCTCTCAAGCGAACACTTCATGGCTTTCTCCTCCTGAAACTTTATATCCTGTCGCACAACAGTCTTGTGACTGTCTGGCAAATACACACGATAGTTATGGGGCGTATCAGTGTACCCCACAAATATCCCAACCTCTGCGGTCGGCTCTAGCTTCTTCCTGGCATCCTTCGTCACATGCATGTAAACGTTAGAACCAAAAATCCTCAAATGAGAAATATCAGGCCTCTTACCAGAATAAGCCTCCTCGGGTGTACTCATGCCAAGTATCTTGTGAGGACAACGGTTCTGCACATATACTGCAGTATTGCATGCTTCCGCCCACAAGTGAAGGGGTAGGCCCTGATCATGCAACATCGCCCATGCAGCACCCACGATCGTTATGTTCTTCCACTCAGCAACCCCGTTCTGCTGTGGGTTATGGGGAGCTATGAGCTCTCTTCGAATCCCTTCTGCGCTGCAGAAGTCCTTGAACTTGCCAAAGATGAATTCACCACCATTGTCGCTCCTAAGAGCCTTCACCTTCTTCCCCAATTCCTTCTCGACCAGTGCTTTGAACTCACAGAACTTTGAGTATGTCTCGCTCTTCTTTTGCATGAATAAGGTCCAGCACTTTCGAGAGAAATCATCAACAAAGATCACGTAGTACCTGTGCTTTACTGTCGAAGCTACTGAGAAAGGTCCACACACGTCTGTGTGAATTCTCTCAAGGATCGTCGTGGCGCGACTATCCTTCTCGTGAAAGGTGGCTTTCACAAATTTTCCCAAAGTACACCCCTTACACTGATCTGACTGCGCAAGGGTGCCTTTAGGAAGCCCAGTAGTAATCTGTTGCAGTATCTTCAAGGCTCCATGGTGAAGGTGGCCCAATCTCCTGTGCCACAGCTCGCCATCATCCCGGCTCACCAATCCTTCTACCTTGCATGCCATTGTTGCGTAGCCATCTACATGCAACTGATAAAGGTTCCTCACTCGAACCCCTATCTTTCGGGTTTCTCCAATTGTCTTACTACGCAGGAAAGCCTTTCCCTCGCTGAAAACAACATCATATCCCTTGTCTTCTAACATCGCCATAGAGATAAGATTCTTCTTCAATCCTGGAACATGCATCACTTCCTTCAATACGAAGGGTTTACCAGACTCCCTCTCAAAGGAAATGGTACCGATACCGGTCGCACTGTATCTACCATCATCACCCATCTCGATGTGCACTCCAAGATCTTTCTCCTCCAGATCAGAAAACAAATCTCGATCTCCTGTCATGTGAAAAGACGCACCACTGTCCAAGAACCATACTGATCCCATCACACTTGATACCAAGCATGCGATCAACGAAAAATCAAGCTCAAACTACGAGGCTAAGGCCTCTCCCGCTGCAGATCCAGCAGCTTGCTTATTTTTCTTCTTCTGCGGACAATTTGTGGCATAATGTCCGTGCTGGTGACAATGAAAGCACTTCACCTTGGACATGTCCTGCTTCTTGCCTTTCACACCGGAATGAGAAGCTTTCTTGTTCTTCCCCTTCTTTGCTTTGGCAGCCAAAGCGCAATTTTCTTCATCAGGTGCCTTTGATGAAGATCCGTCCCTGGTATTCCGCCTGATCTCCTCCTGCACAAGATTTGACCAAAGTCTCTCCCATCCTGGCAATTTCTCTCGACCATTGACAGAGTCCTGATAGGAATGCCAACTCTTTAGAAGACCAAGGAGAGCCAAGCTCACCAAGTCCTCATCATCGACAGTCACCCCCACACTTCCCAGCTCATCCCGGCATTGAGTGAACTTCGTGAGATACTTGGGCATACTATCTCCTTTCTCACACTTAATGTTTCTGAGTTTATCCTTGAGCACCAACTTCCTCTGGTCGCTCTTACTTTGGAATAAATCTGTCAATGCTTTCCACATCAAGTATGGAGAAGCCTTTCCATGCAGGTTGGACAAAATGTGATCCTTCACGCCCTCCAACAGAATCCTTCGACACTTTGCTGTCTTCTTTTGCCAAGCCTCAACTTGAGCAGTATCAGTAGGCTTTGGGACCTCAGCCTCTATGAACTCCTTCAACCCATTGTCATCTAACACCGCCTCCATCCTGTCTTTCCATGCAATATAATTCGAGCTGCCTTCAAGGGCATACTCCAATCGCAATCCGTTGAAAGACATTTCAACTTTGACACCAAGAAAACACTGCTGCAAATTCGAATTCCACCAGCTCAAAACTCAACCGCTTCTGATCTAAAATTCATGAGAACAAAGTATTTCTCGTACAGAGATTGACTGTATGGGCTTTTATCGGATATCTCACCTTCCAAAGGAAGGATGAATCTAGAGGCTACCTGGCCCGATTACAGACTCTGCCTGAAGAAATAAAATGTAAACACTTTCTGAATAATAGATCTGATGATCAACTCTGCTCTGATACCATGTAGAAATTTTGAATAATATGACACTTATTCACAGAGATTATCCTAATTATACACTATTGCGGAATGCATGCATAATACATAACCTCCTCTACGTTGATCATCAATTTTGCGGAAATAAAAACAATGAAACATCAATCGCATGTGCACATTAACACAGTATGTAACCCGGGGAAAGAATACAGCTGAAAACCCCACACTATCTGTATATTATAATGATAGAGAACATGTAACAATACATAGTACAATACTCCTCTCAAGTACTCAGTACTATCTCCACCTGTTACACACAAACTAGCTCTGATCTGAATCAAGTCACAGGTTCAAATCTCCTCTGCTGTCTGCCTGCCTCTACTGCGCAATCCAAAGTAAGAATGATTCCTTTTCAAGCTCGTTTTTACTTGGCTTGTACTGCGCAATCCTCATTGGCAATCTCATCAATGCATGTGCAAATCTCATGCACAACTATAGTCACAACTGATAGCAGTCTCAACCTCTAACACCTGTCTCCACTGAACTGTCCATGCACTGACTTAACTGATGTATTCTTTAGTTGCTTTATGAGTTAATAATTAGTGAAATAAATAACAATTAATTCACATCACTCATCACTAGTGTATTTGCAGTTAAACTAAATACAACTAGTTCAACCAAGTCAAACTGAACACAACTCCATCAACTCCACCAAACTCAATCACTTGAGTTCTAACTGAAGTCCATCATGCAATAGCTCAACTGACCCATAAGAAAAGCGTATTTCCTTCTGACAGTTGCATGTGCCACATCTATAGCTCAAACTGAAGTGCTCCAAGAGGATAAGATAATGTTTATAGTCCAAATATTATTAAGAGCTAATAATATTCGACTTTTCTATTTTTAGCCTGACAGTCTAAAAATAGACTCCGCCCATATGTCTAAAAATAGAAGTCCATCTATTTTTACCAACATGACCAATCATCCACAAATAGCATCCTACAACTCATAGACCATGATCCATATGTCTAAAAATAGACTTTGTGCCAAAAATAACCTGCGGGCCCACTTAGTGAAGACGACTCCTTTCCACTAAGTTCCATCATCTTGTTGCATTCTCAACATCCATTTCCTTGATGTTTAGATCTACGCGAAGTGGATGAAGATTTAATATAGCCCGTTGATTGGACCTCCTTCAAGTGACGACGAAGGAGCAGTACAAGCCTCGCCGCGGAGCGTTGTCCAGTTGATAAGGTAGGGTTTTCCGCGGATACATCATCCATCCACACCACCTCCACCTTCACCTCCACAACATACACCCTCGCCCACACCACCACCACCATCGTCGTTCAACATGTCGAATACAATGAAGTTGCCAGTTTTCAAGGGCCTAGGAAGTGAGGATGCAGATCAGTTTTGGTTTGTTGTGAAGGCTATGTGGACAACGCAACAAATTACAGATGATAATATAAAGAAGGTGCAATTGGTTACCGCTCTGCAGGATCATGCGCTGACATGGTACATTAAGTACTGCACCAATAATCCGTTGGCGTCATTAGCAGACACTCAGACCGCTTTGAACAAAGAATTCGGTAAGCCTAAGTCTGACTTGCAATCAATAATTGGATTTAAGGAAATCACGATGAGGGCCGGTGAAATGCCCTGGGAGTTAGATCAAAGGTTGAAGTGCATGATCCGTGAAGCTAATATGCATCTCACAGATAGTCAACACCGCGAGTGGTTTATAGCCTCGCTCTTGCCCCACCTAAGGATTGCTTTATCGCAGCAAAAGATAGGAACTTAGGCGGAAGCTCTGGAAATCACGATGAGATTGCATGAAACGCCTATTCAGGATGCGTCTTTGGGAGTCCAACAAATTCACTCGCAGTTGCAGAACCTCTATTTGGAATTGTAGAGCTTGAAAAAAGAAAAGGAGGTCAGGCCAAAGGTGCATGAAGAAGTTTGGTGCCTCAAGTGTAAGAGCCAGGGGCATGATAAGGATCATTTCCCTATCTTCGCGAATTATATTACAGGGGGATCGATGCCCCTGAGGCAGGAAGCTCCAGTAGGACCAAGTACGGGGCACACGCTATGGTGCGCTATTTGTCAGGTGGTTGGAAAACATGTAACAGATAATTGTCATTTGCTACAAAAGTTTGTACAAACACCACAACAATTGTTCTGCGATTTTTGTAAATCGGTGGGCCACGATGAGCACCACTGCCGTAGCTACAAATTAATGATGGAGAGGACACCTACGTATCGAATGCAAGTAGAAAATTGGCCTCTAGATCAGGGCGTTGGGGGAGCACGCGGAGGATATCAGGGGTGCAGACAAGGCCGAGGAGGGGGAGGACCTAGTAGAGGTCATGGACAGGTCATTTTCTACAATTGTGGAATGCCAGGACACTACGCGCAGGAGTGTATGAATCAGACATGCCCGTCATGTCAGTACTGCACTCAGTTTGACCACACAATAGAGGAATTCCCTGTGCTGATAACCAAGATGCAGGAGAAGAAGGCACAGCCTCAACATCCTACCCAGAACTTACAAATGATGAGGGCCAAGCCTCGCGAAGAGGATCCAAATGTGAATATCGTGCTGAGAAGTGGGATCACGACTGGTGACGATAAAGGAAAATGACCTGAAGAGGATGGATGGGTTTGTAAGGCCCTAGAAAAGGAGATTGGGTTTGATCTGGAGCGCGCGAAGGAAACGTTTATGGAGGTGAAGAAAAGCTTCACTGAGGCCTCTACCTCAGGAAGTCAGGACAAACTGCCAGAAACCGGCGTGCCTACAGAGGTTGACCCCTCTGTGCTTACCACCTTCTTGGAGACTTGTATGAAACTACTGCGCGATAGAAAGGCTGTGAAAGGGCTACAAGAATTGATAAACAAGTGTGCTAGTAAGGAGAATGCTCCTAAGGGACACCACATAGTCTGAAAGATTGGCAAGCATAAGGCAAGAACAGGGCGCGAGATGAGGCTCACCACGCAAATAGGAGACTATGAGATGGACTAGGTTATTTTGGATTTGGGGTCTGATGCGAACGTTTTGCCTAAATAGACGTGGGAGAGAATGGGGAGACTTGCGCTGCAGTGGTCCTCGATTCAATTGAGGATGGCGAACCAGCAGAAGATTATCCCTATGGGACGATTACATGGAGTCATTGTAGATATAGAAGGTGCGAGCACGCTGGCTGACTTTGAAGTGATAGAAATTGTTGATGACAACAATCCATACCCCGTGCTCCTTGGAATTGATTGGGCTATTGATATGAATGGGGTCATCAACTTGAAGAAGTGAACAATGTCGTTTGAAAGGAAATCACTCTGCGTTGTAGTACCATTGGACCCTGCAGAAGGACCACGCTATACTGAACCAGTCCGCGACTATGAAGAAAGTGATGATGATTTGGATCAAATTTACAAAATAACAACGCGAGATCAAGACTGGATTAACCCAACAGCTGATGGACGGATTGCATGGGACTGCGAAAGCTCCTGTACATCAGATTCAGATGAAGAATTGGAACATTGGCAAAATTGGCTGCATGAAGTATCTACACTGCGCTGCAACATGATGACCAAATCGTTGCGTTGTGTGTCATCAGAGGTAAGAAATTTACCTTATTACGATGGTTTAACTGATGTAGATAAGTTTTTGGATGCTTTTGAAAGAGAAGTCCCGAAGGATCATCGCTTTCAAGCACTGGATTTGGCATTGTACACTACGCTCGCACGATGGTGGGGTGCGCACAAGGACAGCTTTGATGAATGGTGTGATTACAGGAGGATGATGAGGTTGTGATTTGGTCGTCCTAAAGTGCGGTTAACTGAGAAATATGATGGGAGAAATGATCTGTGCAATCATTTGGCAAAGTGGACTAAAGTCTACGGAACAAAGCCGCAGCCAGAGTGGGTGCACTTATTCTGTCATACTTTGGATATAATCCCTATGAATTGGTACCTGGAAACGGAACTCCACCATGGCACTGCGGAGTGGGATATCTTAAGGGAAGGATTTGTGATGACTTTCAGTTTTGAAGATGGGTTCGAAAGCATTGATGAAGCCCTGCAGGAGGTTAAGGAAGCGATCTTCAGAATTTCGCAAGATCCTTTGGAATTGGTTCAACCAGATTGGAGCACCCAGCTGCGCCATGCGTTGGAATGCTATAATATGGCTGTTGAAGAGGAGGATGAGGATCCAAGAAATATCAATATTCCAGAGGTAGAAGGTCATTGCATAGTTGAGGGTTCACAGATAGAAAATACGGACATCACCGTGCCATTGAAGACTAGGCAAGTGAACATTGGTACTGAAGTGGAGCCTAAACTTGCAAAGATTGGGGATTACTGGGATGATGCCACAGTGGATAAGGTTACTAAACTGCTCTGTGAATATCACGATTTGTTTCCTACAAAAATTTTTGACCTAAAGGGCATCATAGGCGATTTGGGTGTGATGAAAATAACTTTGAAACCGAACGCAAAGCCCATTAAGTAGAGGCCATATCACCTTAATCCCAAATATAAGGAAAAGGTCCACTTGGAGTTGGACAAGATGCTTGAGGCAAGCATTATCGAACCTGTGGAGGAATCCGATTGGGTGAGCCCAATGGTGGTCCAAGAAAAGAAATAGAAGGGAGAAATACAGATTTGCGTAGATCTTAGGAAACTTAACGATGCATGTGTCCATGATCCTTTTCCGACACCGTTTACAGATGAGGTATTGGATAATGTTGGAGGACAAGAGTCCTATTCATTAACTAATGGGTTCTCTGGATACCATCAAATTAAGATCGTGCTAGAAGATAGGAGTAAAACAACCTTCGCGATGAAATGGGGGTGTTTCCAGTATACTGTGATGCCGTTTGGACTCAAAAATGCGCTGGCTATATTCTCTCATGTAGTCATCACGGCTTTCAAAGAATTTATTCACAAATTCTTGGAGGTATATTTTGATGACTGGACGATGTTTGGGTTAGTAAATCACCATGTAGCCAATCTACGCCTAATGTTGGATACGTGTCGTAGATATCAGATTGCGTTGAACCTGAAGAAGTGCTTGTTTTGTGTCCCCTTTGGGATTCTGCTAGGTCATGTGATATGCAAGCAAGGACTAATGGTGGACCCTACCAAGATCGCGGTAATAGTCAATTTGGAGGCCCCACAGAGTGTCAAACAGTTGCGCGCAACACTGGGCCATACTGGATATTATCGAAAATTCATCAAGGCTTATGCTCAGATTACCACGCCTATGGAGAAGTTGCTAAAGAAGGATGCTACATTATGTTGGGATGAAGAATGTCAGCGCAGTCTATATGTATTAAAAGAAAAGATGGTCACCACATCGATCTTGGTCTTCCCAGATTGGAAGAAGGAATTCCATGTGCACGTTGATGCCTCATGTATTGCGTTGGGAGTAGTGTTGACACAAGCTGGTGAAGGAGAGATGGATCATCCTATAGCATTTGTGAGTAGAAAGTTGTCAAAGGTTGAGAAGAACTACTCAACGACAGAGCACAAAGGATTGGTTATGGTGTACGCGCTCCAAAAGTTCAGACACTATCTATTGGGCGAACATTTCAAGATGTACACAGATCACTCCGCCTTGAAGTTCTTAGTCAATAAGCCTGTGTTGGGGGCAAGATATGCAAATGACTGCTGTTATTTCAGGAATATGACTTTGAGGTAATTGTGAAGCCAGGAAGGTTGAATGCAAGACCTGACCATCTGTTAGGATTAAAACAGCGGAGGAGCTTACGAATTTAGAGGAAAGGTTGCCCGATGCGCAACTCTTTGCTATGCGCGTAGCAGATAACCATTTTATAGATATTATCCACTTTTTTACTACAGGGATGGCTCCAGAAGGATACACCAGTCAGTAGAAGAAAGAGTTAGTAGTGCATGCGACAGATTTCTCCATAATTGCAGGACATTTATATAAGATGGGTTCAGACGAGATACTCTGACGGTATGTACCTAATTTTGAATGAAACAACATCCTCACTGAAGCTCATGGGGGAGCTGCGGGAGGACATTATGCAGGAAAAGCGACAGTGCAGAAGATTTTGCATGCGGGTTTGTGGTGGCCTACGTTACATAAGGATACCAAAGCATATTGTAGGGTGTGCGATGCATGTCAGAGAATGGGCAGACCATCACATAGGGATGAGTTTCCACTGAACCCTCAAGTGTCGTTACAGCCATTTGAGAAATGGGCAATTGACTTTGTAGGACCAATTCAACCCCTAGGCAAGAAAATAGGGGCGCGCTATATCATCACCGCGACGGAGTATCTGACCAGATGGGCGGAGGCATAGCCTGTGAAGGATTGTACAAGGGCCACAACAACAAAGTTCTTGTTTGAGTATGTGTTAACCAGGTTCGGCTACCCAAAAGTATTGATGAGTGATCGCGGTACACACTTCCTCAATGAAATGATCAGTGCGCTAACTGAATAATTCCAAGTTTATCATCAGAAGAGCACACCATATCATCCTCAAGCTAATGGAACAGTTGAGGCCTTTAACAAGATCTTGGAGAATGCGTTGACAAAGATTTGCAACGCGCAACAGAATGATTGGGACATACGCATACTTGCAGTGTTATGGGCGTACAGGACTACTTGCAAAAAGCTAACTGGACAGACACCTTTTCGGTTGGTCTATGGCATAGAATTTGTGATGCTTATGGAATATATTGTGCCCAGTCTCTGCGTAGCAACTTCTACAGGAATGGCGGATTGCGGAGCCTTGGAAGAGCGGCTCGCGCAACTAATGGAGCTTGAAGAAGACAGATTCTTGGCTGGATTCCATCAGTAAGTCCAGAAGGAACGTGAAAAGGCTTGGCACGATCGGCACATCAAGTTGTGCACATTTAAGGTAAATGATTTGGTATTATTATATGATAGTAAATTCGCTAAGTTTCCAGGAAAGTTTCAGATGCACTGGTTAGGGCCAT
Source organism: Pinus tabuliformis (assembly GCA_031772625.1). NCBI lineage: Eukaryota > Viridiplantae > Streptophyta > Pinopsida > Pinales > Pinaceae > Pinus > Pinus tabuliformis. Next base: position 442,335,593 of record CM062811.1, read on the forward strand.
ATATCATCAAAGAGATCACAGATGGGGGTTCAATTCAGCTCGCAAAGTTGAATAGAGATCCTTTTTCGGGAAAAGTGAATGGAAGCCGATTGAAGCCGTATACAGGAGATCTATCTCAATGACTATATGATGGCCAGATAGTCTTAGTGCTCCAGGCAACTGCAAGGGAGCATAAGACTATAAACTACACTGCCCAGTTTTGGGGACTACGCGACAGGGGGGCTACGCGAAAAAGGGTGATGTCATAGTACCAGAAGCCGCACGAAGGGAGCTGTGCTATGGAGGGAGATACCGCGTAGCACAGCCAAAAAGTGACCATTAGGGTCACTGTTCATGATTTGACAACCAGGAGACGGTTAAGAGGAGCGGGTGGGTGGCATTTAAGGCTAAAATATTTGGAGATCTACCGCCAAATTAGCATTAATGGACGAATTTTGGGGGGAACAGTTGGATTTGAATTCAAATTCCCCTATAAATTATGCGTGCTAGTCCAACAGAGAACACTTTGCACCCTTAGAATTTTTGAGTTGTGCTGTTTGTTGCTTATGAATCGTAAGTTCTTTGAAGATTTGGTCAGAAGCCTCGCATTCGATCATTTTCTTGAGTTAACCTAGAAATTCATTTGCGACACCATGTCAAGACCAGGCCCCGTTGAGACTGCAAGCACTTGAGGAACTGTTGCCTCAGAAGGAGCTGCTCCAGAGGTTGCGAGCATGAAAGCTTCAGCTCCTGTGCCTACAACGCCGAGGTCACCTAGGCCAAAGCCTACACTTGTACAAGAGACCCAAAAGCCGAAGAAAGACAAGTAAAAGAGGCTGGTGCCAGTGCGCGAGTCGCCTAGGAAGCATTCTGTTGCCCAGACACAGAAGAAGGACAAGCAACCTGAGAAGGTTGTAGATTTGGAGGCTAAAGAGGGAGTTGAAGATATAGATGCTGAGGGGACAGAGCCCATCACTGAGTTACCGGAATATATCCCTCCGCGTAAAGGGAAGGCAAAGGTCACTAAGGACCTAGACTCGAAAAAATTCGTCATTCACATGCCCTTATTGCTAGAAAAGATAACCTTTGAAGGTCCACGCCTGACATGGGTTCCCCTTTTAAAGATGGAAGATTGGGACCTAGCTGACCATGAGAGGTTCCCCCACCTCATGATAGAGAATTATATGAGACGAGTGTATTACAAAGACTCAAGTGTCACTGAGTTGGAGTCAGTTGAATGGATCCGCAAAGTAGAGCAATCTGGGTTGTTGAACTTGCTGTGGGTGCCCCACTACCACCGCTCTAACATTAATACCACATGTATATGACAACTGCTTACTCTGGTGCACGATGGGTGCTTATGGCTTGGTGTGCCTATCCCCATCACGGATATGCTCATCCATAGGATCACGCACTTGCCGCATGAGGGTTTGAATCCGACCAAGGAGTTTGGCAGAAAGACAAGTGATTAAGCCCCTTCAATGCTTCCTGGCCTTGAATTCAAGCAATTTACCTTGAAATGTTTGGGGCTTTCATACAATTCCCACTAATTTTCCCTCGGTTTCTTGAAATTCCAAGGATGTGGATGAAAGCATAAAATTCGACCATTATAAGCTTAAATTAACTTAATTAAAAAGATAAAATTTTGGTATTTTGATTCTTGAATCCCATTCTCTGAAATTTCCTTGAAATTTCATTAACTTCCACTAGAATAGTTTTGTTAAATAATTTCCAAATATCATCTAGAAAAATTTCGTTTTCCTTTGCAATTTTTGTTTTGCTCAATGACTACATCTAGCCCATGTAGAACTAATGTTGTAACTCACTTGGGTACCACACTATAACATTCCCATCCATCGCTAGGTTGGGTCACACTACCACCAACTCATTTTGAATCCTTTAATTCAATTTTTCTTTATACTCATGGCTATAAATTTCAAATTTATAACTTTGATACCAAATAATGAGTATGCCTTGCATATGTAAAAATATTCAAGCTTAAGATTCTACATTATCATTCATAATCCATGTATAATTAAAACATAATTAATAAGAACATGTATTGTAACATACACATTAAAATATTAGCAATAAATTACATAGAAGTTAACATAATCCATTATATTAAGATAACACAAAATTAGAACACTTATATCTTAATGAAGAACAAAAACTGGGTGCTAAATAAGGACATTTCTCCTAGCCTTAGACAATGTTGTTCTAGGATTCTCTACAATAAGCCACCATCGAGCCACCATCGAGTTGGGGCCATGACACCTTAAGGGATGATACGATCATTCTAACTCTCAACTCAATACTCTCTGGTACACAATTACTCACTCACTCAAATAGCCATCCCAGTCACCAAATCTCTTTTCCCTCTCATCCACGGATCCCCCTAGTTCCTTAGATTAACTCCCTCTACCAAAGTTCTGGTGCAAGTTGGCTAGGAAAATCTCAATTTTGGGACACTAGGGATGCTTCAATGGAAAATTTTCATTAGTTCTCTATGTAGATTAGATCTCTATAATTTTCCTACTCCTAATCTTGGAAAAACATACAAATTTTAATATGAATGGAATCAAAAATTAAATAATGATGGGAGAGTGAATAAATTCTTAACTTTCCTTTCTCAAAGCTAAGACCTTTTCATGCATGTAACTTGCCACCTAGTACAAAGAGAAGTATTTTTCACAACTACTTGGCATAGTTTGCCCAAGATTGATCTTCTCTAAGATTAAGGTACTTTAGAATATAATACAAATATTATTTTATCTCTTGACTCTGGATTTGGCCCCTTTAGGCTCCCTTAGGCCCTTCTTGTTTCTCTCTTGTGGATTCATAGTTACTCATACTCTTTTCATCCCTTTATACTATCCAAATTTGTACTTTTATTAATAAAAATATCTACATTGTTTGAAATAGAAACTTATATCCCTTGGCCATATGATTCGTCTCACCAACCTATATAATAACATGTACAATTACATAACAAAATAAGGGGTATTACAACCCACACCCTTATTTGGGACCTATATTAATAGATTCCTTACGCCGCACTGCTTGTAGTGGTAACCCTCTTTTAGGAACCATCTTTTGCATGGATTCACCCACCCTATTACTTCCTACCTATCTCCCTCACTCCACAATGCAACACTGATTGTATAACTCTTTATTAATCCGTTTTGTGTGGAACCACTAGGCATGTTCTACTGCTCACTTATGAAATACCTCAACCTCCCATCACCCTCTTACTTGTGTACCCTTTCAAGATGGAAACCTAAAACCAAGAACACATTAATTCTTTGTAAGACTCCTATGCAAACTTGTAGACCCAATTCAAAGAAGCTCAAGTTCATACATATCAAAATTTTATTCTAGTTAATTCCCAACTTGCTTCCATTTTCCATGTTGGGTTGTGTTATATTCTTTCCATGTAGTTAACAGGGGGTTTGAGGGGCACCCATAACCCCACTTTATGGGCTCCGGGGCAGTGCCCCAGAAAATTTTGGTTTTGGACCCTATGTTAGGTTGGGCGGACCCACCTATGGTTTTGTGCACGATTTTCGCACATGTTTTTTGGACGCGATGGTTTTTCGTCCATGGTATCGGACACGATGGTTTTCGGTCCATGGTATTGGATGCTTCGGCATGTATAAATATGTATTATAACATTGAAAGGAACATAATGAAAAATCAAGTTGGTAATCCCGGTTTTGGGATCCAGTGGAAATCTCTGTGTATATGTGTTTTATGTGTTCTACTCTCGCATTATTTATCTTTATGTTTTAGAATTCATATGCAGGTAATTTCTGTACGGGGTTAAAACCTACATTTGATATCAGAGCAAATTTGGCTTCAAGGGGACGCCTTTGTTGCTGAGGGGTACTAAACCAACGGGAGTGTTTGACGAAGAATGGAAGAAGTTGGATCGGAAGGCAAAGAGCACAATAAGATTGTGTGTCTCAGATTCAGTATTGCTGAATGTATCAGGGGAAGCTACAGCAAAGGCTTTGTGGGACAAGTTAGGCACTTTGTACCAATCTAAGTCTCTGGTGAATAAACTGTTCCTGCGGAAAAAGTTGTATAACCTGAGGATGAAAGATGGAGACTCGGTGACAGAGCATCTGAATGCATTTAATACTGTGGTAATTCAATTAGCATCTGTCGATATTAAAATTTCAGATGAAGATAAGTGCATCAGTTTGTTGTGTTCTCTACCAGATTCGTGGGATAGTCTGGTTATTGCAATAGGTAGTAATGTAACTGCCTTGCAGTTTGATGAAATAGTCTCAGCCTTGTTGACGGAGGAGATGAGACGGAAAAATATGGAGAGCCAAAATGGTGATGCCTTGTCTGTATGAGGACGGTCCTAGAACAGAAACAAAAATAAGTCATCGAGTGGGAGATCTAAATCTCTAGGAAAACCTGTAAAGGTGGTGTGCTGGAAATGCCGAAAGGAAGGCCACTTCGAAAGGGACTGTAAATCTAAAGCTCCTGACAAAGGAAAGGGATCTGATGAGGCTCCTTCTGCAGAGGCGAAAACCACCTCAGATGAAGGTGGGGATGTGTACTTGGCTTCTTCCAATACACACGTAGATCATGAGGCATGGTTGATTGACTCAGGTGCATCCTTTCACTTCACTCCCCATAGAGAGTGGTTTTGTGAGTATGAGAAATATGATGGTGGTGATGTCTTCTTGGGGGATGACAGGAAGGCTAGAATTATTGGTCGTGGAAAAGTAAAGTTGAAGCTGCAAAGTGGAAGGGTTAGAACACTTCCGAGTGTTCTGCATATTCCTGCATTAGCCAGAAATCTGATTTCTGTTAGTAAGCTGGATGATGCAGGTGTCAAAACAGTGTTCAAGAAACATACCTGCAAGATGGTTCGGGGAGAACTGGTATTGATGCGAGGAGTTCTGATTGGAACTCTGTACAAGCTGCAAGGTAGCACTATTGTTGATGGGTGCAACAATTCCGTGGTTCCTGAAAGTGGAGTACAAAATCTAGTGGTCTCTGGAGAAAAGACCATGCTGTGGCATGAAAGGCTTGGACATATTGGAGAGAAGGGCCTTCGAATACTTCATGGTAAAGGTATGGTAGAAGGTATGAGTAATAGCTCTCTGGATTTTGATTTCTGTGAAAATTGTGTATACGGGAAGAAGAATCGGGTGAGTTTCCCCTCTGGTGGTAAGAGGGCGAAACATATATTAGAGCTTGTGCACAGTGATGTGTTTGGACCTGTGAAGGTTCCATCACTAGGTAAGTCTGTGTACTATGTATCATTTATAGATGACTTCTCAAGGAATACATGGATATATTTCCTTAAGAAGAAATTTGAAGTCTTTGATAGGTTTAAAGAATTTAAGGCTCTAGTGGAAAACCAGACAGAGAAGAAGATAAAGGTGCTGAGGACAAATAATGGTGGAGAGTTTTGCAGTAAGGAATTTGAAGAATTCTGCAAGAAGTGTGGTATAGCACGACATAAGACTACTCCATATACACCTCAGCAAAATGGAGTTGCAGAAAGAATGAACAAGACGTTGATGGAAAGGGCAAGAAGCATGCTCAGTGGTGCCGAGTTAGGACAAGAATTCTGGGCAGAGGCAGTGGATATTGCATGTTACCTGGTCAACAGGTCACCTTCATCAGCGTTGGAGGATAAGACTCCACAAGAGGTATGGACTGGTAAGAAACCCTCTCTTTCACATCTGAGGGTATTTGGATGTGATGCATATGTACATGTTCCAAAGGAGAAAAGAACAAAGTTGGATAGTAAATTTGAAAAGTGCATATTTATTGGGTATAAGGATGGTTTAAAGGGTTATAAACTTTGGAACCCAATAACAAGGAAGGTTATGTACAACCGAGATGTGGTGTTTAGAGAGGTGAAAGATGTTATTAAACATGAAGTCCAACCAAAGGAACTTGAGAAGATAGAGTTTGAGCTAAAGGAGGAAAAATTAGACTCTACATCAGAGGAGGAATCAGAAGATGAAGAACCACAAACTCCGGCTGTGAGAAGATCAGTTTGAGAAAGAAGGCAGCTAGAAAGGTATAGTCCATTTGCTTTCTGTTCAAATTTTGCTTTGTTTGTTACTGATGATGATCCTAGAATTGTGAAGGAAGCAGTGGATTCAGAGGATGGAAAACTCTAGAAAGAGGCGATGGTTGATGAAATGGCATATTTGCACAAAAATGAGGCTTGGGATTTGGTGGAGTTGCTGGCTGGAAGGAAACCCATTGGCAGCAAATGGGTGTTCAAAAAGAAGACAAATGCAGAAGGAAAAGTGGAGAAATACAAAGCTCGGTTGGTAGCAAAAGGTTATTCCCAGGTGCCAAGAATTGATTTTGGTGATATTTTTTCTCCTGTTGCCAAGGTAACTTCTATTAGATTACTTTTATCTGTTGCTGCTGCTTTTGATTTTGAGGTAGAACAGATGGATGTGAAGACAACATTTCTTCATGGGGATCTGGAAGAGGAGATCTACATGAAGCAACCTGAAGGCTTTGCGGTGAAGGGTAAGAAAGAATTGGTATGTAAATTAAAGAAGTCTCTATATGGGTTAAAACAGTCACCAAGGATGTGGTATCAGAAATTTGATACATTTATACGGGGACTTGGCTTCACTAGAAGCAAAGCAGATCACTGTGTGTATTTTAAATTAATTGGTGACCGTGTTATTTATCTAGTCTTGTATGTGGATGATATGTTGTTGGTTGGAAATGACAAAGAAGTTATCCAGGATTTGAAGACCCAATTGTCCTCCAAATTCGACATGAAAGATCTTGGTGCTGCAAACTATATTTTGGGCATCGAAATTAAAAGAGATCGGGCAAAGAGGAAGCTCTGGTTAAACCAAAGGAAGTATGTCGAGACAATATTGCAGAGGTTTAATATGCAGGATAATAAACTGGTGAAGGTTCCTATTCCTGTAGGTGTGAGGTTATCTGCTGAACAGTGTCCCAAGACACAAGAAGAGGAAGAGGACATGTCCCGTGTTCCATATGCAAGTGTAGTTGGTAGCTTGATGTATGCAATGGTCTGTACTAGACCAGACATTGCACATGCAGTGGGAGTATTGAGCAGGTTTATGTCAAAACTAGGGAAGGAGCATTGGACAACAGTGAAGCGGGTTTTCAGGTATTTGCGTGGCACTAGTGATTATGGTTTGTGCTACCAAGGAAGACCAAGATTGGACAGAGTGTTGGATATTCATGGCTTTGTTGATGCAGACTAGGCTGGAGATCTGGATCAGAGAAGATCTACAAGTGGGTATGTATTAACCTATTTGGAGGTGCAGTCAGTTGGATGAGTAAGAAACAATATGTAGTGGCACTGTCAACTACAGAGGCAAAATACATGGCAGCCACTCATGCAAGCAAGGAAGTAGTTTGGTTGTAGAGATTGTGTTCAAGTATGGGGTTAGTACAGGAAGCTATAAGGATAAACTGTGACAGCCAAAGTGCAATTTTCTTGGCAAAGAACCCCTCATATCATTCAAAGACAAATCACATTGATGTTCAGTATCACTTTGTGAGGGATATGATAGAAGACAAAAAGGTGTTGCTGGTAAAGGTGGACACTTTGAAGAATACTACAGATGCATTAACAAAATCTGTGAGCTCTGAGAAGTTCTCTTGGTGTAGAGAGACAATGGGCATTTCAGGGCTGGAAAAATGACTAAGCTCTCTTGTGGCCCCCTGTGGAAAGGAAACAACAAGTGGGAGAATGTTGGTTTGTGTTATATTCTTTCCACGTAGTTAACGGGGGGTTTGAGGGGCACCTGTAACCCCACTTTATGGGGTTCGAGGTAGCGCCCCGCAAAATTTTGGTTTTGGACCCTACGTTAGGTTGGGCGGACCCACCTATGGTTTTGTGCATGATTTTCGCACATGTTTTTTGGATGTGATGGTTTTTGGTCCATGGTATTGGACGCGATGGTTTTCGGTCCATGGTATTGGATGCTTCGGCATGTATAAATATGTATTATAACATTGAAAGGAACATAATGAAAAATCAAGCTGGTAGTCCTGGTTTTGAGATCCAGTGGAAAATCTCTGTGTATATGTGTTTTATGTGTTCTGCTCTCACATTATTTATTTTCTATGTTTTAGAATTCATATGCAGGTAATTTCTGTATACGGTTAAAACCTACATTCCAAGCTAGCCACACTTGAAAACCTCACTATCTAGATGTTTACCTTGTTATCCTGTAGTGATAAATTTAGGGGGCCTTGACTCCCCAAAAAAACCTTTACACGAGGAGGGATTTGAATCATCACATTCCATGGAACTTAATTAGAACTCATTTTCTCAAGATTTGTGCCTTTATAAAGTAGATTTGAATAAATTTGATGGCTTTTACCTCATTGGATAGGTCCTCCAATTGGAACACTACTTCTTATTGCATGCCATTATTGATGACTTAATGAAACTTTGTGTCAATGTCCTCTATTTAGCTATAGAACATTGGCAATGGCATAAGAATTCCCATTGCGGTTATATTGCTTGGACTCAATTTGCTACCAACATTTATGACCATTTTGATATAAACACTCATCATATGGGCCACTTGGCCAATATTAAATAGTCAAGTATAGTTGAAGAATACATCTATTATTTTGAGTAATTGGCTTTCTAAACCAAAGGAATGTTGGAAAAATTCTTTTTTGAATTCTTTATTAGTGGTCTCAAGGAAGACATTGTTTCTCATGCCTTAATGGATTTCCCAGAGATGTGGATTCAAGCCATCAATGGAGCCAAGGAAGCACAATATGTGATCACTAATCAAATAAAAAAACCTTCATTTATTCCTCATTCTTGACCCACCAATCCCACTCTTTCCTCTCCTCCAGATCCACAAAATAACAAGGGTGAACATGACTGAATGACAACTTAAAGGTATTTTCTACAAATGTAAGATCATAAAAATTCTATGTAATTTATTTAGGAAACTTCTAAAATTGATGGTGGTGTGACCCTTCTAGGTTTTTTTCATTAGATAAATGATCAACCCCCCCCTGATCAGCCTAATGTGGAACTACTAATCTATCTACATTGTCTAACTAGTATTTCAACTCCCCATACTCTTCAGTTACTTTTATCTATCAAGCATTGTAATGTCATTATCCTCATCAAAAGGGGCAACAAACATAGTTTTATTCACCATAGATTCGCTCAAGAGAGTCTTTTTTATATCCCCTCTAATCAACTTGACGTGGAACTAAAAATCTCTCTACATTCTCTAACTAGTATTTCAACTCCCCCTACTCTTAAATTACTTGGCTATATCAAGCATTGTAATGTCATTATCCTCATCAAAAGGGGAAAAAACCATAACTTTATTCACCAGAGTTTCTCAAGAGACTCATTTTTATATCCATATAATAAACAACTTTAAGATCATGATTTCTAATATAAGTTCCATGAAATCTAGGGGCCGTGACAATATTTGCCTTCAAATTGGTGATTTTTCTTTGAAATTCCATATGTTTTCCATTGAAATGGGTGTTGTGACATTTTTTTGGATTATGAATGGTTACACACTCTAGGTCTAATCACCAATAATTTGAACGACTTGTATGTTAGTTTCCAACATGATGTGAATCACTACACTTTCTAAGGTGTCACAATATGTTTGCTTGAGGTGGCTAGTTCACACACTATGTAAAAAATATTCAAAAGGGACAATTATTACATTATTATCTAGTTCCATGTTGTTCAAGCCTTTGAGAATCCTTACCAAACCATTCATCCTGAAATGTAGCTTCTCTTATCCAAACACCATACAATTTTTGAAACCCCTTATGGCCTCCCACCTTACTGTGGTTCCCATGATCATTTGATTCCACTGTTTTTCACCCATTGTTTTTTCTTATCATAACCTATTCATTTATAATAATGATATTGAAAAAATTATTTAAGAATTGTTATCCATGGGTGTTATCCACCTCGGTACCAACTCTTATTCATATCCCATTGCCATGGTACTAAGAACAAAAAGTACTTGGTGCATGTACCCTAATTTTTGTGCTCTAAACAAATCATCATTAAGGAAACATTTCTCATTCCCATCAATAACGACCTTTTGGATGAACTTACTAGTGCCCAATATAAGTTACCAAATTTGATCTTGATTTAGATGATTACTGGATTAATATGAAGAAGGTTGATATTCCCAAGGCTACCTTTCATACTCACAAAGGCCATTATGAGTTCTTGGTATTTCCGTTTGCCCTATGTAATGCACCACCAACCTTCCAAAGTCTCATGAGTGACATCTTTTAACCCTTTTCATGTCATTTTGTCATTTCCTTTTTCATTGTCAATTATACTAAAACTCGATAGAACTATACTACCCATGTGGATCAAGTGTTACAACTACTTTATCATCATCATCTCTTGGTAAAAAGGTCCAAATGTGCCTTTGGGCTATTAGTAATGGCATACTTGGGCCATATTGTTAGTAATAGTGGTGCTACAGTGGATCCTAAGAAAATTATAGCTATGAAGGATTGGTTCCATCCCAAGACTCTTGAAAGTTTACTATGCTTATTGGTTTTAATTAGATGTTGTCAAAAGTTCATCTAGAACTATGGAAAAATTGTAGGCCCTGCTCACTACCTTAAGAAAAATTCTTTTAGTTGGAATGCAACTACTGATCAAACCTTCCAGAATTTGATAGATGTTATGTTGACCACCCAAATATTAGATTTGTTGAGCTTCACTAAGACTTTTGTTTTTGAGTGTGATACCTTAATTAAATGCATTGGTGTAGTTCCCATGCAAGATGACAAACCATTAGCCTTTACTCATAAACAAAATTTTGAGCGAAACTTGGGAAAATCAATATATGAAAAACAAATGTTGGCAATTTTTCTTATGGTGAAAATCTAGAGTCCTTACTTGTTTAAGTAATGTTTCCAAATCAAAAATGATTGTCAGGGCGCCAAATAATTTTTGGAGCAGAGGATTTCATCCTTTAAGAAATAAAAATGGTGACCAAAATTCTTGGCTATGATTATGAGATCATTTGTAAGAAGGGAAAAGAGAATGTGGTAGTTGATGCGCTTTTCAAAAGATATGAAGAGGAAGGGACCCTGTTTTCACTCTCATTTAATGTAGCAAATTTGTTTATGTAGTTCACCATGAATTATTGCAAGATTCCAATATTTCTAGTCTAGTCCAACAAGTACAACATGATTCTAACTCATCCCTTAGATACTCTTGGAAAAATGAGGAGCTTCACTATAAAGGCAACTTATATTTGATTAATAGTCCAATTTGAAATCCATTTTTCCCTTTGAAATCCATGCCTTGCCAACAATTAGACATTTTGGCTTTCATAAAACATATGAATGGATCAAATGTTCATTTTTCTTGGAAGGCATGAAGAAGGATATCCACACTTTTGTGGTTGAATGCAATATTTGCTAACATAAAAATCTCTAGGAGCACTACAAACTCTCCCTATTCCACCTAATGTATGGATAGAAATATATATGGACTTCATGATCAAATTACCTAAATCTAGCAATAAATCTACCATCATGGTTGTGTTTATAGAATTTCCAAATATTCTCATGTATGTGCCCTCCAACACCACATTAAAGTTTCCATTGTGGCTCAAGCTTTCATGGATAATATCTTCATACTACATGGTATTGCAAAATATATTGTCTCAAACCGTGATCCAAGTTTTAGTAGCAACTTTGGTAATAGTTGTTTAGGATCTAGGGCACCAAATTGCATCCTATCATAGCTTGTCATCTCTAGAATGATGGTCAAATAGAAGCTACCAACAAGTGCTTGGAAGATTTTTTGAAGTTTTTTTGTGATCGAACGACAATGTCAATGGGTTCAATAATTACTCCTAATTGAATGGTGTTACAATACAACTTATCAGAGTGCCATTTGGATGAATCCCTTTGGATTTTTTTATGTTAAAAAAACCCATCACTATATGATCCCAAATTTATCCCCCATTTAGTTTATTGGTTCGATGTCTTGTTTTTCCCCTTTGTCTTATTATTTCATTTATTACCATTACAATGAATATTTCTTATTGTTTTCTTTTGGATATTTTATTTCCTTATATATATATAACAATGGATATTGTGCCTCATGATAGGATTAATTTCCTTTTCCTTTATATAGTTTTAATTGTTATTATAACATTAACATAATAAATGCTATGTATATTCATATGTGGGTGTTTTTGTGTTAGGCATTCCGATTATATTTCAACTAAACAAAAAAGTACATATTCCTACCTATCGACTTCATGCTTGGAAAAACAAACTAGTAGCACAAGCACATAATTTTTTTTCTCCAAATAATCATTTTATAAAAAAAATAACATAGTAAAGAAAATCCAAAAGTGATATTGTTAGGATTGCTATTGCCTAGCTATATCTATAACTATTCTTATTAGCATATTCACTACTAATTGAAAGTAGCACAAAAAACTGAATTCTAAAAATGTTACCTTGACGTTAAGTTCTCTCATACATCTTTTTTATTTTCTTCTTCTTCTTCAACATTAGGGAAATCTAGGTTGGACATCTTTTTTTCCAATGTGGAGATCTTACTATTGTTGATTTTTGTAGATTGGGAAGGTAGTTATGCACAGACCTAAGTGTCTAAGCATGCAAAAGTCACCCATGATCTCCTTAGCACACTTGTTCTAAGTTGAGAAATTTTCTTTGTAACTTAGGAAAATTACACGAGTAGTATGTTGGCTTATTGAGCTAAAATAATCTTAGGAAAATTAAAGTAATTTACTTTAGTGATTTTTTTTCTAACCTTAGCCATTGATCTCAAGTGAGGGGAGATCTGAACTCGTATGTTAATCACTTTAGGGATTAAGATTAGGGTTAGGTATTTATCTCAATGCAAATTGATAAAAGCAAGGTTGAGGAGAGGAGACAAACACACCACAATTGCACATGATTGAGCCTGCAGAATCTCATCCAGTGGTGTGTTGGGTCCAAGGGAATGCAAAGAGGCTAGAGATACATATTTGCAGAGAAGATCAAGCACCGATCTAAGGTAGATATTCTAGATCAGATCCAAGTTTATTTTTTATTCCCTAGTTTTTCAAGCGAGCTATTATCCTAGGATGAGAAACCAAGTAGGTTCTGAGCCATTATGGCATAGAAGGTTGGACCACTTGCATCATGGGGCCTTGAAGATAATGCAATAGATCTCTATTGGACTTCCCAAAGGTAAACTTGAGCAAGTGGACACATGCAAAGGTTGTACCTTGGGTAAGTATGCAAAATATTCCTTTCATGATCGAGACAGTCGAGCTGAAGCAATCTTGGAGTGAGTTCATACAGATGTGTGTGGACCATTCTCGACAACCTCCACCACTAAACAAAGGTATTATGTGATTTTCATTGATGATTTTTCTCGTAAATGCTGGATCTATTTCATGCAGAAGAAGGATCAAACCTTCTCAAGGTTTTGTGAGTTCAAAGCCTTGGTTGAGAAAGAATCAGGAAAGAAGATCAGGGCCTTAAGAAGTGACAATAGTGGAGAGTATGTCTCTCAAGAGTTTAAGGACTTCTGTGCAGCGGAAGGAATTAAACGAGAGTTGAAGACACCTCATAACCCACAACAGAATGGGGTGGCTGAGAGGAAGAACAGACCAATTGTGGGGGAAGCTAGGGCGATGCTGCATGACCAAGGCCTACCACTTCATTTATGGGTTGAGGCATGCAACACAACGGTCTATTTGCAGAATAGAAGGCTGCATGACATTCTTGGGATGAAGACACCAGAGGAAGCTTTCTCTGAGAAGAGACCAGATGTGGGTCACTTCAGGATCTTTGGCTCATCGGTATATTGCCATGTGACCAAGGATGCTTGGAAGAAACTTGAGCTAACAACATAGTTGGGGATACTTGTGGGGTACACTGATACACCCCACAACTATTGGGTGTATTTGCCTACTAGTCGGAGGACAGTGGTTCGCAGAGATCTTAAGTTTGATGAGCAGAAGGCCATGCGAGTTTCCCTTGAGAGGGAGCTCCAACTACAGGTTGTGGAGGAAATTTTGGTTCCTAAGGAGGAGGAGCCTCAGACTAATGTGGAGCAGCCGCATGTAGAGGTTCCAAGAGTGGAGACATCCACTCAAGCAGAGTCTTCCAGAGATGGGTGGAAGCGCACGAGAGAAGCTGACAGATTGTTGTTGGATGTGGGAGAGAATGTGGGAGAACCATCTTCTCAGCGCAAACAAAGGAGGTCACTGGATAGGTACACTGGATACATGGCCCTTGTTGGGGAATGTGTTGATATCAAGCCATCTTCCTTTGAGGAAGTAGTGCATCAACCAATTTGGGTTGATTCTATGGTGGAGGAGTATAACTCCATAGTTTGGAAAAGTGTTTGGGATGTTGTTCCAATACCGGAGAACAAGTCAATTGTGAGTTCCCATTGGCTTTACAAGGTAAAGCAAGCTGTTAATGGTAGTGTGGAGAAACATAAGGCAAGGTTTGTTGCCCGTGGTTTATCACAGGTCGAGGGGATCGACTATGATGAGAATTTTGCTCTTGTAGCAAGGTACTCGTCTATCAGATCAATGTTGGCACTATCAGCATAGATGGGTTGGAAGATCCATCAGATGGATGTGAATACTGCATTCCTCAATGACAAGATTGAGGAAGAGGTGTACATAGAGCAGCCGAAAGGTTTTGAGACCTTCGATCGTGAGTCGCATGTGTGCCAACTCAAGAGAGCTTTGTACAGGCTGAAGTAAGCACCTCATGCTTGGTACACCAGGGTTGACAACTACTTCACCGTGTTGGGCTTCACAAAGAGTGAAGCGGATGCGAACTTGTACCACATCATGATGGAAGGTAAGTAGTTGATCATTGTTCTTTATGTTGATGATCTGATATTGACAGGTGATGATCAGTTGATCATGTCTTGCAAGGAGGACCTTGCAAGAGAGTTCGAGATGAAAGACATGGGTCTCTTACACAACTTTCTAGGCATGGAAGTGTGGTAGAAGGATGGGGAAGTGTTTGTGTCTCAAGGCAAGTATGCCAATGAGATACTTAGGAGATTCCACATGGAGAAGTGCAAGCCCATGTAGACTCCTCTAGCACGTAACTAGAGGAAGGAGGATGCTACTTCGGGAGAAGTAGTAGAAGCTACTGTGTATCGGCAGCTTGTGGGTTCACTGATGTACTTAGTGAACACACGACCAGATTTGTGCTATGCGGTGAACCAGCTGAGTCAAGCTATGGTTCAGCCTACCAAGTTGTTTTGTAAGGCAATGAAGCATGTTTTGAGATACCTCAGAGGCACATCTCAGTTTGGATTATGGTACAGACGGTCAGAGGGAGTGAAGCTACAAGGCTTCACAAATGCAGATTGGGCAGGGAGTCCATCAAATCGGAAGAGCACATCAGGAGGAATTTTCAACCTTGGTTCAACTACAGTTTCTTGGTACAGTAGGAAACAGAGGTCAGTTGCACTCAACTCAGTAGAGGCTGAATACATGGCTGCAAGTTAGGCACCATGTGAGGCCATTTGGATGTGGAAAATTATAGTGGGTTTGTTTGATCAGAGGATGGATCCAACTGTGATCTATTGTGATAATCAGAGTTGTATCAAACTCTCTAAGAATCCAATATTTCATGACAGGTCTAATCATATCGACATTCAGTATCATCATCTCAGAGACTGTGTGGCAAGGAGGATCATGTTGTTGCAGTATATTTCGACCGAGGAGCAAGATGCTGACATTTTGACTAAGGCATTGTCAAAGTGTAAATTCGAGTTCCACAGAGATAGGATCGGGGTGGCAGATAATTCCTTTCTTGTTGAGAGGAAGTGTTGAAAATAGCAACAAAAAATGCTAAAAATAGAAATGCTAAAAATAGCATTGCTATATATAGCATTTCAGGATATATTCCAATTTTAATTTGTCCTTGAATTAAAATTGAGAATTAAAATTCGAATTTAGTCTCACCAGCTATTTGAAAAATAATTAATTAATTCATCTTGAGTTAATTAGTTGAAGAAATTCAAACATGAAGTCTTTATGAAGTCATGCAACAGTTATCCCTTTGATTGAGGAAGTTATCCCTTAATTAAGGAGATAAGGATGAGTTGTATTTGAGTTGTAATTAGTTAGCTCAGTTAATTGAGTTAAGTCCAGTTAAATTAGTTCCAAACAGTTTGTGGAACTAATTGTGAGTTCAGTCAGTTAATGCATTCATGCATGCAACTAGTGTTCTCCAGATAACTGAATATTCTCTCATTAATAACTCACGCATGTCAGTTCAGACAAAGACCCATTTGAGATTAAAGGCAAGGACAGTGTACTATCAATTGCAAGAATATTCCCATGAGGAAATCTATTGCATGCAGAAGGAATTCATTCCTTGAGGATTGCGCAGTTACTACAAAGGTTAGAGCAGTGTGTGAAGTGAGAATCACACAAGTTATAGTTGGAGGACCTAGGGAAAACTTCGAAAGGAAATAGGAGGCTTGGAGGACAGAGGATGAGGCATATGTGTTGTCTATTATGTCTATGAGCAGCAGTGAGGGATTGTACTGAGAGCTGGATAGCTTGAGACCTAAAGCTTTGTGTAATCCTGAGATATTTCCACTTGTATGATAATAAAATAGCGGGGTTTTTAGCTGAGGCTTTCCCCAGAGTATTCTTCTGTGTTTCATGTGTAATTGATTCTTCTTCTTTGTTATACGTGTTTTGTTTGATCTTGCTCAAAATCGATTAAGCTTCTGCAAGTTTGATAAGAGAAGTAGATTAAGTATTTTGCTTTAGTACATTGCATAATCAGTTTAATCTACAGCGAGAATTTCTACACTAAACGTTGAGAGTAGTGAGTGGCATGATAGGGAAACTATATATTCTATGTAGGCTAATCCAAACTCTATATCATGCATCATTGTGGATGGAGAGGCGGTGACAAATACCTATAATCATAGAACAATCCGAGAGGAAACAATCAATTCAAAGACAATGAACCTTGTACCATCCCTATTAAAACTAGAGTGAATTAAATGCACAGTGTCTGAAGTCACCACCTATCTATGCTGCATAGGGTAAAGTGAAGGTTGATGAAAACTGCAATTCATGTGCTTAAGGATGACCAAAGTGGCTCCCCATCTATGGAATATATTCATAAATATTAAAGTTGCATGCTATATACATAAAGACTTACAATTATAACAAATATGGTATTTATATAATTTTCTTTACTTAATATTAATAATAATGAAATAGTTCTTAGGTGTTAATTTGATGATATAGTAATTAAAATAAATATTAAAATAGTTAACCATTAAATTTGTAATTGAATAATAGGTTTTTAAGTAATAATTCTGCCTCTATCTCTCTCAAACACACACACACACACACACATAATATTATTAAAAATAATAGTAATAAAATTATTCATGGGGTTGGACCACATTAGTTTGGTGTGAAACTTCATTTTAAAAAATGGATCCAAAATTTCTAGAAGATTCCCCATACAATGCTATTGTTCAAAGAAGTACAAGATGTGAAATTATCTTACCTACTAGGTGTATCCAAGGTACATGAGGTTGAAAAAACCCTTACATATTAGGTTTACATTCTACACACTCTCAAAGATAATTTGGTCATGTATTAGAATTAAATGAAGCAATAGGCTAGTCAAAATTGCTCAAAATTCCATTTTGCTGGAGGTGATTAGGTTTTTCTTCATCATCAACCATGTAAACAAACTTCCCTCAAGCAAATATCTTCCAAAACCTTGCTCCAAAGTTTTATTTCCTTACTACAATACTTAAACACAATGGGCTAGTGGTTACAAATTAACACTTCCAAGCCACTCTAAGATCCATCCCATTTTTCATGTCTCCTACTTGAGGAAAGTGTTTAGATCCAAGTGCCATGTTCAAACTAGTATGCTTGAATTGGATGAAGAAGGTTCCATTTGGTTGCAACCACAAGCCATCCTTGACAAACATAAGTGTCATTTTTGCTAGTACACAATTCAAGAAGTTTTATTATATTGGAAGGATACACAACTTGAAGATGCCACTTGGTAGACAACTGCCATCCTACAAAAAATTCCACAATTGAAGCCTTGATGACAAGGTTTTTCATTAAGGGGGACGGCATGTTAGTGTTAGTTATCAGAAAAACTTGCACTTTAGGAGATTGAGTTTGAAAACTCAACTACAATCCAAGTGAAACTAAGAGTGCGCCATTGTCACCTTACCAACCCTCTTCTACACTTAAGGACGACTCTATTCCAAATCAAGTGGGGGATTTAATAGGTTAATATTGATAGGGTTTTAAGGCTTAGAAAAATGATTATGAAATAATTTAGAATATGAAAAGTGATGGGAGGACTAGAGACTGGTGTCTTTTCATTGGGAATATGGGGTCAACCAGGTCTCCCTTGAGAAGTCAAAGAATGGTCACAAGGTGATGACTAACTAAGATTGTCCAAAACTGACCTTTGAATATCTTGCTATAGGGTGATGGCTAGGGGTGTCCACTACTAACCCTAGAAGATCATCCTGACGTGTACAAGCTCCAAGACAAATTGAAGGGAATATTCTCCATTAGAACTCTTCTTGGGGTTTACAAGATATGACCTATCCAAAAATAAGATAAAGAGAATACACCCTTACCACTAGATAAACATATTTTAACTTAATATACTCAACAAATAAATCCACAAAGGTTTAATAAGGAAACTTAATAAGTAAATAATTTCTCATCTATAAACCCTAGCCATGAATCATCAAGAAATTGCAAAAAATCGTCCATAAATCATCCCCTCAATGAGGTGCTTTAATCTTCCATCGATAACACTTAATCCATGACAAAAGAACTCCAACAAATTTTAGACTCGCTAATGGATTTCTCCTCCAATCCAACCATGAGAAGGTGAAAGGAAAGGCATCTCTATTTATGGGATATGCTTAACTTCCTTTTACATTAAAATATTAATTTCTTAGTCTAAAATCCCCTAATTTAGTCTATAGAAGGGTATAATCCCTCTTCGTCAATTAAATAATCTAAATTGCATAAAGTAAAGGACATTCATGCTATAGTACAAATTTTACATCGAAGAGCCCCATAGAGAGGGACACCTTTTCCATATAAAGGCTTGAGTGTAGCAGGATAAGATCACCCCAATATAGAGTGCTAGGTTTGCAAGATGCTTGCAATGTAGATGCATCAACCCAATATATAGCAAAGAAACTATGATAAAGCACCCCTTTTACAAATCAAGCACAAGTCAATCCAATTCAAATTTAATAAACATCTTGGCTCCAATATATAACTTTGGTTAGTCTAGTTAAGTCTCTATATGCTCATATTTATAACAACCTTCTTAAATCTATAGATATTTGTGCCTTGGACTCCTCATGGATTGTTGGACTTCATTAGAATAGCCTTCATTATTATTTTATTGTGGTATATTTAAGATTTAGGAACACCAACCATTTGTTGGTTTCTTCCATCGATCCCACGTTCATAAGAAAGTTCAAAAATGATCTATAATCTCGATGGTGTGCGTATTATATGTATGGGAAGAATCGTTTACTTACAAGAAAACCATGTTGAATTGCCCTTTCTTTTAATAAAGTAATTTTATCCTTTGACCAAATATGTTGATAATTGCAGTAAAATCTTCAACCATATCAATATCTTCTTGTTTGCAGTGAAACCATGTTGTAGATGCTTCTAAAATTAGAGGAACAAGGAGTGTGTTAGCATGGTTTTATAAAAAATGCATTCTTTAGAAATCAGAATAACTCTTAATAACCATGAATTTTAGAAGCTATTTACAACTCAACTCAATTTACTTTCAAGCCACACCTATTAATTTTCTGCATAAGTGGAATGAGAGGCAACAATGAGTGTAGCTCCAATTTCGTATCCATCCTTGGACAATTGAATAACAACATGTTGAGTTGTTTCCTCTCCAAGGAGCTCCACAATAGCCAATTGCAAATAGTTTCTAGATTTAATATAGTGCTCACAACGATCATCCTCTTCATTTTTTTGTTTTTGTGTCAATCTTCACCTTGCCACTTACCAGGCCTAGAGCTCCATCTCTACCAATCTTCTTAATTATTTCCACAATGCCACCCGCTTCCAACGAAGTTGCTCTTTTTGTCACTAAATCATATACTTCGAAAATCAACCTTTGTAATTGTAAAGAGACCTTTGAAATCCCTAAAACATATAACTCTAACAACTTCTCTCAAATCTGGAGATTCATTTTGATGCCTGACTGAGACATATGGACTCTTAAGGATAGATGGTGTTGGATACCTATACCAATAGGTTTCATATCTCATGATTGGCAAGAGAAAGTCCAAATATGCTCTGCTTTGAGTTCACAAAGATCCCATATTTCCGAGAGAACAAGAAGGTGTGTAAAGTGTTTCAATGTTGATGACCTTATTTTCAAATTTTTGATGGATGATCCAACAGTTTAATCTGGATCATGCCATGTGTTCAATTTTATGCTATAGAATAGAGAAAGAAGTCTGTCCAAACAGCTGAATCTTGGCAGACAAGCTAGTTTAGGTAGAGAAGAAAAGGTTCCCAACAGCTTAATCTGGGACCTTGGAAGAGATAAGGGTAGAAGTAGATAGAGAAAGCAAAAGAAAAAGCCAAAGAAAAGAAAAGGCAAATAAGGGTCTGCAAGTCCAAGTGCACCCTCCAAGAAGAAATAAAAATGCTAGGTAAGTAGCTGGGTAGGTAGTTGGGGTTGCAGAAAGATTATCCCCATCATTGCAAGAACAGTGATGGTGGGCATCAAAGCAAAAGGTTACAGCAGGAAGCATGACTAATTTCCCTCATTTCCCCTCCAATTTCACTTCTAACATTCCCCCATCAGCTTAGATTCATGGAAAAGACTAAGGTTTCATGGTGGTTCTTAATCTTTAGAAGCCACATTTCTTGTCTAAAAATCTTTTCATTTTGATCTACTCTTAAAACCAAGTTTGTTTCACATAAACTTAATGGTTTCCTCCTCCACTTACCCCCTACTCCATACTAACACTAACCCTATTATATAAATCCATTATATCACCTTTTCCCTAATATTACTAACACCAAGGTGTGTAAACCCCAAAATCTTATAAATACCCACCCCCTTGGCATTATAGCCAATAAAGTCTCGAGTCAGGGATCAAATGACACCAGGTCATGTTGATGAACCTATGCCAACTACCCCTTCCCCTTCATGAGCTGATTCCTCTATTTTTACCCCTTTTGCACGTAAAAAAACCCCTAAAGGGCTTAAATTCCACCTTTACCCGCTTCAAAGAGCAAAAAACTATAAAACCCTCTTTCCGCTCTATAACCAAGGTTGGCGCACATAATTTGTTTTTTGGAAATACATTGGCAAATCGTTCAAAAACATGTTTTATTGCCTCCGCCCGCTTCCGTATACACTGCCCATGTCACCTCCCCGATGACCGTTAGATCAGGCCCTCCAGATCCGACGGCCTTGAATGCGTCGAAGTCCTTCCGACGTCCGACAGTTATATGTACTATCCCCCTGTCACGTCAGTCATCCGACCACCGTCCGATTAACCTCTGCAGATCTAACGGTCACCATGACGTCGGAGCTCATCCGTTGCCCGAAACTTATCTCCCGACGTCCGTATTTTGAGTACGTCACTCCGCTGCCACGCGCCCTCACCACAATGCGTCGGAGGTACAACTGCAAATACCGCCCCCGTACCGGAAGCGGTGCGATACGAAACCACTGCCGGTTTCTGGTTTCCTCATCCCGCTCGCTTACATCCTCGCCGCGTCAGCAACATGTCATCGCTCCGTCACCCAGGTACGTTGTCCCGTCAGCCTCTTGCCCTGCCATTGGTCCACCTGTCCTGCCATCTCACTGCCCCTGTGGACCAACCAGACCCCGCCACGTCACCCGATGACGTCAGCATGACGTCATCCGACCTTGACCCCACCAATGACGTCATGCTGACGTCAGCACGGATTCGCGCCAAAAGCACCAAAAGGTCTATTTTAGCCAAACATTCGTGTTTTTTATCATTTTTGTGCATTCGTCGTTGTTGTGTTCTGCATGCAAAACTACGTTTAAACCTGCACCAGCCGCGGAAGAGAGTTTCCTAACCACCGGAATGTCAATTTCCTCAGCGCCAACAAGCTCTGACCGACCCAAATTTACAGGTATTCCTCATTTGAGCTCTGAAACTCCATTTTCACTGCATTTCACATGTCAATGAGTAACAGACCTTAAGACTCCAATTTCACCGTTAAACACCATCAAGTTGACATTTAAATTGAACCAGAGCCGTCACTAAGCTACTGTCAAGCCAATTGTAGGCAATTCGAAAGAAAACTGTCACTGGTTCGCGCAATCGTGAACCCGTCACCGGCAGGAGATAAATACACCACAAAAGAGCATCCTCTGAACATTTCCGCCACCCACCTAATCACACAGAGGCAGTATTTCAACTGCTGCAGCCTTACTTCCACCTTTCACTCACAAAACCAACATTCTCTGCAAAGAAACCTTGTTGGTGTTACTCTGCATAGTAACACAGTCCTTGGGTGAACAGAAATCCTAAAGAAGAGTCATGGACCCCCCTGTAGCTCCTATAGCCCTCAATGTGGCTCCCCTGAATGTCCCTAATAGAACATTGGACACCAGGGCATTAGCAGACTTGGACTACAAGATATCAGAGGAGATGTTGAGCAGAAGCAGGTTCCATTTGCAAATCCTAAATGAGATAAAGATCAAACATGAGAGGGGGACAGACATCCTGGGAATTTGGGATTCATTCCTTCCAATATTCAAGCTTCCTCAGGTTAATCAATTCCCTGAGCTTGTACACTTAGTTGCTGACCACTATGATGCATCCGAGAGGGCAGTGCTGGACTCTTCAGGCTCAATTCTGTTCCTCATTACCCCTGAAGCCATCAGGGAGATGTTGCAGTTCCAGACAGATCAAAAGTTGGTTCCTCTATCATTAGCTGATTTAATAGTACAGGGAGCCAGGATAACAGAGGCACAAATCACAAAGCTTAATCAGATTTTCATCAAAGCTGACACTGTGCAAATTCCTCCCATCCATTATCTCTACCTCAACCAGTTGGGCTTAGACCTTGTTGACATGATCAGTCCCATCCTGGGATATGATTCAGTGGAGTATGTGGATGAAACTGTTCTACAAATGATGCTTATGTTTTCCCCAGGAAAGAAGCCAATCCACTATGATTATGCCACATACATATCAGATAAGATGCATGATCAATTGATGAATTTATCAAGAGAAAGGGTATTTAGATACACCTCGTACCTATATCATCTGCTCCTTTACTTCCAGCATGATAAGTTCTCCTTCCCAAAGAAGAGAGTAGATGCACAGGGCAATCTGAGATCAGTTGTGTATTGGACATCCGTTTTTCACATAGTGAGTTGTTCCCCATACACCTACTGCGAATTTATTGATCTTTTCATCCATCCAGCCTTGACTCTACTGTTGGGTTCACCACCTCCCAGATTGACGGATGAAATGCAAAGACTCCTGCATTTATCAAAAGCATACAGTATTGGGGATTGGTATTTCTACCAACACCACACCGTTATCAGACTATATGGGTGTGAGTTGCCCCCATTTAAACTACCTAGATTTGTGCCTATGAGGTTACTTGCCTTGGAATACTTCAGGCAGTTTGGTTATGTGGATATGCTCCACTTTTCAGGAAAAGGTAAGAAGGCACAGTTAAAAATCAGAAATCAACTTGGCCATTTACTTCTCAATGAGAGGGATGAAGGGTGGAAAGAGGCAGATAGAATACTTGGGTGCCTTGGTCTCAAATACAGCTTCGTATGGAAACCCTATGACCCCAATAACTTCATTACAATGAGGAGGCTCAAATACAAATTATCTGCTTATGGTCATTATAGCCTTCCTAACTTAGAAAAATATGCCAACCAAAGCAAGTGGAGAAGAGGAACTTTAGAAGAAGATGTGACTCAAGAAGAGCTTAATCAAAGAGCTCTAAGAAACCTCAAGAAAATGGCTGACCTTGAGTTTTATTCACAGGTCACCTCACTGCCAGGCACACAAATTGGAGCAGCAGCGTCTTCCTCAACTGCCCAACATCAAGCTACAAGGACTGGTGAAAATATCTCAGAAAAGGGCAAAGGCAAAGAGATGGAGCAGGAACAGCAGGAACAGCAACAAAAACAACAGCAGCAAGCAGAAGGGCTGCAGCAAGGGCAGCAAGAAGAACCAGAACAGCAAGAGCAACAACATCAAGAAGAACAAAGGCAGGAGCAGTCTGCCCAGCAAAAGGAAACAGTGGAGACTCCTCAGACCACTGAAAAAACGGGGCCTACAAGACAAGACACTACCTTTGATGCCTCGGTCCTCCAAACCCCTCAAAAGGAGGATACATTTGTCTTTAGAAAAAGAGACAGAGAGACTCCCCTGACATCCTCTGTAGACCCGGGAGAGAAAAGGCAGAGACTCAATGATTTTCCAGAGGAGGATATAGCAATAAGAGAGGCATTGGGCATGGGCCCACCCAACAGAGAAACTTCAGCAAGTTCCTTCCAGCAGGAACAAGACAGGACCATGGGAGGGGAGGTCAGCTCCTCCAGCCAGCAGAAAGAGGGACAAGTAAGCATCAAGCAGCAGTTTATAGACATCAAGAGGAGGAGTGACCCTATCAAGGTACAATTGTACAATCACCTGCTAAACATGGCTCCTTCCAATCAGCAGAGACTTATGTCTGCTTTTGATGTAAGTGAAGGCAAATTGACAATGAGTCACTTTATGCCCACAGCACTCCGGCCACAATCCACTGCTGACTACCTTAGGACCAACCTAGAGGTACTTGCCAAAGACATACACCCTATGGACAAAATTGAGCTGCATAAGCAAACTGGAGAAATGGTGTATGCTTCATTGGCCGACAAGACTTTGGATAATTACAAACTAACCAGTAGTCTCAATGCCACAGCTTCCCAGCTAGAACTGGAGAGGGCCTCTTCTCAGGCCAAAGACAACAGGATAAGAGCCCTGGAGGAAATCATTGTAGAAATTGGGCACAATCCCAATGACATCAAAGGGATACAAGAGATCCTGAAACTCAGAGATGCTGACATAGCTGCACTGAGAAAGAAGATCAAAATTCCAGCCACTATCCATCCACAGACTGATGAGGTAGCTAAGCAAAGGTATGAGCAGGATTCTACTGACCTGCTAATTTCCATTTACAAAGAGCTTGTGAAGGCACAAGAAAAATTGGGGCAATATGAAGCTGCACAAGCACCTCTACAAGCATCATCAAAACAAGCACAAGAAGGGCAGACATCTCAGCCCCCTCCTCAAGTCATCAATCTTGAGGAGACTGTTCCTACTACTGTGCCTCCACCTCAGCAGGCTAAACAAACGGCCACATCTACTTCAGCAGCACCCATCAGCACAGATCAGAGCCTAGATATGCAGAAGCTAAAGAATGAAATACAAATTTTGGAAGCCCAGATGACAGAGCTGAATGAAACTAAGGAAAAGCTGGCCAAGGTAAATGAAAGGCATGATAAGACAAAGAGAGAAGTGGGAGAAAAGGCCAAGGAAATCAAAGCTCTTAAAGACAGAATCAAGGAGCTTGAGAATGAGCTCAAGCTAGATAAAATCATAGCTGAGATCAGAGCAATGATATGGTCCAATATTGGTAAATCCATCAACAACCAATGGCCATACATCGAGACAATCCATGAGCAACTAGAGCTCATTCCAAAGGCACAGAGGGAAATCCGAACATCAAGGGCCTTATTGGGAAATATGCCTGAAGTTGCTACAAGAATGATCAATGTGCTCAATCACAAAACAAGTTCTCAGTTAGCCACCATTGGAATCACAAACAGAACTGAGACTATTCAAATGATCAAGAGGGTTCTTACTCTCAGAAGTCTAGTGCAGACATTGGACAGGAGAACCCAGGATATGCAGACAGAGGTAAATAAGTTCATGGAGAAGTTTCAGGTGTTGCAGAGTAGAGGACTCCCTAGCTTACTGAACAGCGGAGGGAAATTATTCACCCATGAACAGTATGCTAAAAGAGTAAATGTTTTTGCCTTAGCATAGGTCAATGAGAAGGCCAGCACTTCAGAAGACACAGGGCCTATTACAGGACAAATTTTCTATAGTAAGATAGAAAATCTACTTTTTATAATGAATGAAATTAATCACTTGTTTGATGTAGCCCCAAATTTTTTCAAATACACAGAAGCTGAAGAGACAATGGAGGCCATCCTCAAGCACCAGCTCCCTACACAGGAATGGTGGACAGATGCAATCCAGAGAATTTTATAAACAGTAACTCAGGCACCAACTTCTGTTTTTCCTACAAATTTTGATGAAAAGAAAAGTCAACAAAGTCAGCAGGCATCATAAAATCAAAGCTGAGCTAACTCAGCAGATGTAGCGGCCAACAAAGCAGAAAAGGGAACCACAGCTGGCAAACCCGAGAATGCACTGCGCAGGCAAAAGTAAATGCGTATCTCCAGAATTAATACAGAGTAATGCAACCGACTCAGTGACTCTTAAAAGTCAAGACAATCCTCTGACAGACATAAAGGGCATTTACGCTGCATTTAACATTGTAATAACTTCTTGCCTACTTTCTGAACACTACTGAAGATATTTTCTCTCTCTCAGATGACTCAATACCTGAGATATTTTGTATACATATTTCTATATAAACCCCTTCGCATGAGATAGCAAGGGTTGTTGTGAATTTCTCCTGAAGAGGCTCTTATGCTGTAATTGTTTTCTGAAAGTCAATAAAGGAAAGCAATGGAATTTCATGGATGTTTGATGTGTTGAAGATGTTCTGTTCCTGTTCATGACTGCTGGATCCCTGCGTATCTTACCATGCAATAAGTCTCTGTAACCTTTTCCATGTTTAGTTTGTTTTATTATAAATCCATATACGCTATCTGATTTCCGATATTAAGCAACAGAGAAAAAGAATAACTCCCAGGATTTGCTCACTGAGCACCCTGAGTTCAGTCTGTGTTGTTTATAAATGTTTTCTTCAGGTGTAATCTATATAAAGTGTGATTCTTAAGCTGCTGCACTTTCAGAATACATCTTTCATATTGGCCACTGTCACAGGAATTCAAACTTTGCTCCTGTGCTCTGCGTTCATTTTCATTTCACCAACATAACAGAAAATTCTTAACAGATTTCTGCTGGTTGACACATATCATCACTCAAGTTTAAATTTGTCTGTTAAATACACAACAGGCCTTGCAGTTAGAACAGTACTCAACATTTAAGATCATCTCACAGCATCTAGACTCCATTGCCCAATGGAAACTCACCATCAAAGTATTACATCATAAGACCTGAAAGAGATCCTTCAACCAAAACATAAACAAAACCTGAGCATCATAGCTAGCCTAAAACACAACTATAACAAAGATAAATCATAAAGAGAGAGCCCTCTCTGGTTGCAGTTGGGCTAGGAACTGTAACCCAAAGATTGGTTAGTGGTTACCCCGGCCGTATTCCCTTGGGAGTCATAGGGAACAACCTGGGTGTTGACAGATGGACCAAAGAGGCTTGAAGGGGCTACATCTCAAAATATCAAAGGGGTGTAATGAAAAACCATCAAATAATAGGTTAACTCCATGCATGCACGCGATGTGCACGATGTGATGGTCGGGGCGGATGGTTTGCACCCCCCCGACCTGTTTCGAATCCTGCAGAGCTGCTGCCGCAGCATATTTGTACCAATGATGTGTTTCGATGTGTCCGTTTGTGACACGCAATTTGTAATATATGTATAAAATGAAAAAAAAGAGGGCCCATAATGCTTCTAAAGGGAACTAGCCCCTCCCATTTTGAAAAAAAGGTTAACTCCATGCATAGTTATATCTCCACTATGGTACTCATCTGCATTGTTTGGTTTTTTGTCCCAAACATTGCATCAAGTATCGTGGAAAAACCTTCATTTGATTTAGACCAATATTAGATTCTTTCACTTGAATTTCATTACAATTGGCAAAAAACACTAAAAAAAACCCTTTTTTATTAGGGCATGTCTAACCCTCCATTGCTTCTCGTGCATGGGGTTAATTGTGCAAAGAATATCACATACCCAACCAGGAGGAAGAGGATATCCAAACTCATGCTCCAAAAAAATGTGCCCTAACACTCAGATGAAAAGACCTTAGTGAAGGGAGTATTGTGCAGATCAACTCATGAATCAAATGAAGGACTTCAAGCCCCATTGAAAGAAACTAAATTGCAAATTATCCAAGTAGATATAGAAATTGTTATGAATAAAGAAATAAACAAATGGAAAGGTCACAAGAAAAGATTAATCAGAAACATTAGAAGCACTTAAGTGAAATCATCACGGATATATGACCATCATACATCATGTTGTTCACTCAAGGATATATGACCTCATACCTCAACTTCACTCACTTGGGGTAGGAAACCTAATTGAAAGTGAAAGGAAAATGAGGCAACGAGGGACATTGCGTTGTGTATCTGAAAGTCACTCTTTAGCTATGAGGGATTTTATAGAGAAAGGTAATGTAGGGACTTTCCTAATTTAGAAGTGTGTTCTAATTAAACTATAAATAGTAATTAGAATTGTATTCTAATTAAATGAAAGAGTGTTTGTTCAACAATTTTATAAGTATAATGATAATGATAAGTTTCAATGTTTTATAAGTTAATTTGATTTATGTAATTTTATATAGGGAAGAGTGAAAAATAAAAATAAAATATTAATATTTTAAAATTATTTATTTAAATAATTGTTCTGCTGTTTTAAATTTAGATTGGCTATTTTAACTAGGATTTATGGCCGAATTTAATATTCGTATATAGACACTAAGAGTGCACTTTTCAATTTTGTTTAAATACACAAAATACATATTTTATGTCTTCAAGGGGGTTTGTATAAAAGTTCGTTAATTTGTTTCGTTATGAATTTTTGTAAGCTCATTTTTAATTTAGCTTGGGGATTGTAATTATTAGTCCCCGGTATAGTAGGGTGTATAGAAATCAATCCTGGTATAGTAGGGTGTATAGAAATCAATTTTCAGTTAAAATGGCTTAACTTTTAATTGTGATGAAAAAATTGTTTAATGTTTTCAGATGTTTTTTTGATATTTTTTATTAAATTTATTTTTTGAAATTTTAAAATATTTTTCAAAATTAAATATATATATATATATATATATATATATATATATATATATATATATATATTTTGAGTGATTGGAAATTTTTAAAATATTTTTCAAAATTAAATATATATATATATATATATTGAGTGATTGGAAATTTTGATTGGACTAAATACTTATGGTTGAATGTGACATTTACTTAAAATATAGGGGAGAAACAAAAGTTCCTACCAAATGAGGGAGAGTGTCATTACTCACTTTTCACTTAATTTTCATATAAATGCCATTGGAATATTTCTGTGAGGACTATATCAAATTTAATAAATTCTTCCAATTAAATAATTAATGTGAATTTAAACCATATTTACTACTTTATGCTCTATATTTGTCTTGCATGCATCAAAGTAGCTTCATTTCTCTCCATGTAACTAAAAAATGAATTCTATGACTAGAGAAATCATATAACCATGATATTTATCAATTCCTTAACATATCAATAATATGCCTTAGCTTCTCCCAATATATTAGGTGTGATGCTTCTGGAATATTACAGAAGGAGTTAACACACATGTTTTACCTCCACAAATACTTTACTTTTATACAGACTTTAGCTCCACATACACCTTACCTTTTTACATGCCTTACTTCGGCACATGCCTTACTTCCACCAATTTTAGAATTAGTATGATTTTTCCAGCTAACAGACTTATCACACAGGCCTATAGACGTTAATATATGCACATACATATTTTTGTTAAAGGAAAAAATAAATCTTGTTTCTAGAAATTAAAAGTTTATCTTGTAAGTGTAAATTCCTCTCCAATTCTTACCAAGTAAAAACACGAAGATTATTTTTGGACATACTATCTTCTTTCACACATAGAATAACTCTAGCCGACCAAAAATATAATGGAAAAGAAAACATTTCCACCAAATGAGGGAGAGTGTCATTTCTCACTTTATGCTTAATTTTCATATAAATAACATTGGATATCTTTCTGAGTGGACTACATTAAATTTAATAAATTCTTCCAATTAAATAATAAATGTAAATAAAAACTGAATTGACTAGTTTAGGATCTATATTTTTCTCCATGCATTGAAGTAACTTCATTTTTCTCCATGTAACCCAAAAAGGGATTCTATGACAAGAGAAATCATATAACCATCATATTTATTAATTCCTTAACATATTCATAATATGCCTTAACTTCTCCCAATATATTAGGTGTGAGACCAAATCAAGTAAAATAAAACATAAAATACTTTGGCTTATTAATGCTTCTGGAATATTACAGAAGGATTCAAATGATACTTACCCTTTTACCGCCCCGAATTTGGGTGCTCGTGGGAGGATCGACGAGACTCCCTAGCTCAATTGGCAGTGATCACCACCTAGCATGAGCCTATCTACAAATGTAATCCATGAACGTTTAATTCACATGCTGACATTCATCAACCCTATATCCTGCTCTCCTGCCTGTCTAATTCAGCAATAAAATACCAAGAGAGATGACCTCCAGGAAATTTCTCGCCCAGGTCATTCTCCTCAAGGTCCCTTCGTCTCCTCCGACTCCAGCTCTATGACATGGGTCTTTTTCCACCTAATGATGAATAACGATAGAGGTAGGGGAAAACATCCTTGCAGAGGTAGGAGCCATGTACGCCTCCCCACCACATTTAATGAAGCCTCTGTCACTACTCTTTTCAACCATGGAATTCCAAATTCCATTAGAAGATAGGTCCTTACTCTGGAGGAGGCAGAGACTCGTAGAGGTTGTCCAACACCCTGGGCCCTCTAGAGCCTCCTTGCACTCTAGCTCAAGGAGAGATCTCAGGAGAAATAAAAAGCCACTAGATGGATAATAGAGCTCTCTTCCTTCCAAATCCACTCTTTCTCCTCCCTCAAGCATTTGGCTTGAGACCTCAAGATCAAATTCCCCCCCAACGTTTCGTCCTCCTATTCTCCCTCATGCTCCCCTCTAGTCAACTCCTCTTGTTTGCTTGTCACTAGTCCTTTGATGGACCCTCCCCCAACATCGCATACCCCCATCCCTCTAGTGGTATATTCTCTCCTCCCCTCTCCTTCCCGTCCTAGTCCCTATGGCTGTTACATCCTAGAGAAAATTCCTGTGGACTCTAGCAATGTGTAGGCCCACAACAACACTCAAGTCCAATGTGGTTCCAGCATGACATCCATGTAATTTCAATGCATCAAACATAATTCTCTCAAGCTTCATGGCAACCCACAAGTTGGTAAAATCCAGTCTAGTTTGGTTCATCGACGACTACCACATAGTTGAAATTTTAGTTTGGTGCGCGAGCATTCGGCATAGAGCCACTAGGCTCATTGTTGCATTTTTGGTTCCTCTTCAATTTTTGTTCACAAATGCACGTCACATAGACAACATGTTTATTATTTTCTATTTTGATAAATGTCAAGTCACATGAAAACAATTTGATCTTTGGTTTCCCCTTCCTCGGGCAAAGACTTCTAGCCCTTATCTCTGGTTTCCTCACATAGAGGCAGAGGATGCTGTCATGGATGTAAACTATGTATTTTTTTTACCATGTTAATATAATGCAAATATGATTTCTTACAAAAAAAAATATACTTACCCTTTTACCTACACACATACTTTACTTCTGCATAGACTTTATCTCCGTACATGCCTTACTTTGGTACAATCTTTAACTCCGCACATGCATTACGTCTCACATGATTTACTTCCACTAGTTTTAGACTTAGTATGATTTTTCAAGTGGGGAGACTTATCACACATACATATAAACATTAATATATGCACATATATATTTTTGTTAATGGAATTAATAAAAGGCTTGCTTTCAGAAATTACAAGTTTATGTATAAATTCCTCTCTAATTCATACCATGTAAAAACACGGACAATGCATTTATGTTTAGTACTCCATGCTTTTTATTCATATTCTATGTTTCTTTTTCCATGTTTTATGTGCATGAACTCTATAAATAATTTTCTAGCTAGCTCATTGTATTATGTCATCTTTACTTATGTAATGTAAATTTTTGCATTGTCTTACTCTTCTATCAAATTTTGAAATCATGTCACTGGTAGAACAAGTTGTAACATAGTATTTTCCCTCTTATCAAATTTCAAAACAAAAATATAAATCATGATATAAAGGCAGGGGCTAGTTTCTTTGCATCTATTACTCTTGTTTTAACATAGAAAGGACGATTAAAGTTTTAACTTTAACAAGTATGTTTTCTATTTGAGATTATAATCATTTTAGTATAAAAAAGTATGATTAAACCTAAATATATTTAGATATAATATTTATAATAATGTAGTTTTTCATAATATTTTTTTTTAATAATTGTGTCGAGAGGTGCTCTACAACCCAGTATATGAGGGAGATGTTGTCATCTAACATTACAATATATATATATTTTTAAATATATGTCGGATAATTAATGAAGATAAAGCATAATATTGAATATGTTTACTCAATTAAACTTTTTAACAAATCACATATATATACAATCATGTTATCGACCACAAAAAAAAATTAATCATGGACAAAATTCAAGAAAACAAAAAGAGTAGAGTATAAGGAGTATTGACGCAAAAAACTTCAATTATTGTATGATTATTATTCAAAAAATATTAAACTATATAATCTCTAACCTATAGTAACGAAATACAATAATTTGTGCCTAAATTATGTCTCACTTCACACTAGACAACAAACTTAGTGGGCTATAAAGCTTACCAACACCCTATTCCTCATTTGGCTTTGCTTTCATCCCTCATTGGAAATTACACAAAAAATATTAGATTAGGTTTTGTCTCTAATGTTAAACATCGTTGAATATTATTTGTCAAAACTTGAAACTAATTAAATTATAATTATAATAGTTACACAACTAAAATGTTGAAAAAATTAAGTAAATTAATATCATAGTTAAAACTTGTTTGTGTGAGGTATATATTTATCAAAGTAAAAAAACTATTAGCATTCCAGAGGCAAATTTTAACAAATGGAAAAATAATAAGTATTTAAGATAGATAGATAGATAGATACATACATACGTACAAATATTATGTAACAACACCAATTTAAAATATATAAATAATTACATCAATTTATATGATTAATAATCAACACCCAACTATTCAACTATTTAACATAGAATTTTCGAAAAATATGGGCAAAGACAACTTACCTGTAGTGATGATATTCCTTATTTATGTTTTTGGAGTTGAATTCTCTTTGAATTATGCTAACCGCAACAAATATTTTAGGGATGACTCTCCACCCAACCATAGGAACAACTGCACACAATCAATGTACTACTGTTAGGGAATACTTTGTCTCACAACACTTTTCTCCCAAGAGAATTGATGAATCTCATCCTTCTCATCGTCCATTAAATATACCAAAAGGTTTCAAAAAATGGAAAGGGGATCCGCAAGCACACATTCCATGTGTCAACATGCCAAATTTTATTTCTTTATTTTAAGTTTTACTTAATTTAATATTTCTCTTAATTTAACTCTTTCTTATTTTATTCCTTTCTAATTTTTGTTAACTTTAATTATACTTACTACTTTTATAGTTTACTTATATATATATATATATATATATATATATATATATATATACTTTGATTTATTATTTACTATTATTATATTCTCTTCATTATTTATTATTTATTTACTATTATCTTTTCTTTCTTATTTATTATTTATTCACTTGTATATTAATATTATTCTATTTATTTATTATTATTAGGAGGCATTACATATTCCCCCTCTTTAAGGAATTTCATCACGAAGTTAAGTTGAATTATTTAACATTTTATTTTATTTAGTTATTTATTACTTCACGTTTGCCCAACACCCTTTGCTGAACTAGTATAATCAACAAGCATCGAAAGTTTTCACGACACACGAGAAATCCCAAGGAATCTTTGTCCTTTTTCCAATTTTCGGAACTAGGCATAAGCCTCATTGGTTTATACCATAGCCTATAGCTATCCCCAAGTCTCGCGCCAAGGATTAGACCTCATCTGCCCCAAGGCATGCATTTGATCCAAGTACTCAATGACTCCGTGCATCTTGCAAGGATGGACCACTCCCTCCACACTCACTAAGGTGCTCAACCCTAAGAATAAAATTCCTTACAACCCCACTAGGCTTCATCATACCAATCCAATATCAGGGACTTGGCCTCCTCAAGATGGTCCCATAGCCCCCTCAAGAGCTATCAATCAAGAGCTATACAAGGCAAAGGAATCATTGACATATGTAGTGTTGATTGAGTCTATCCCCAACCCATATGGTGTTACATATTCTCCCTCGCAAGTATGGGTTCCCATGATATCATCAAATAAACCGACCCGCTCATCCCATTTATGGAGTTCTTGTTAGTCACCACACCTCAACATGCAACCAATGCATTAGTTATAATTATAGTATCAAAGAAAATATTTCATATGCCCACTCTTGAATGTCATATTGATAACATAACATTATTGTTATCACAACATTCTAAATAGTAAAGAACTGCATGCTCTTACATGTCATAAAATCTGCATGCAATTACCATATGCTTCACATCATAAAATACCCTCATAAGTTATAACATCAACATATTTGCATCAAAGATATATCATGACATCACATAATAAATGAACCACATGTCAATATACATCATATCATAACATCATGATCCCTATGCATATCATATCCATTATGAGAATTCAACATCATTATCATAAAAAATAAATAAATAAGCACCACATTTACATCATTAACCTCTCATTATAACTATATCCATTTACCACATACCATCACATCATGAAACATCATTAATATGAGAATCATCTCAATACTTATCAAATATAGAACAACAATATGCTTTAAGCATTCTTATCATGAATTAATTTCATTTACTTATATAAACAATGAATACAAACTATGAATTAAGATTATTCAACAGCCCTCTAGGATCTAAGTTTTCTCATCAGTAATGTTAGTTTCATGTTTTCATCAAGGTACCAATTACTTTTCAATAATCATTTCTTGTTCTTTCTATTAGGAAGTTTACCATTTACACCGTAGGTATACTCATCTAAGTACATCGTTAAATTTCAAATGAGCCTCATCATCTTGAGCCTTAATCTCTCATCAGATATTCTTCCTCCCCCAAGAGAAATTTAGTGAAATTCATTTTAATATATTACCATTTTTACAATAATTTAAATCATCAATATCAAGTTAAAATTCCATGATCACTATACATGTTTTGCTTATCCATTCTAGTACCGTTCTACTTAATGACACACATACACTAGGACATATTTGTTTAAGTTTGTTATCTTGCTTAATCAACTTGCATGAGGGTTTGTTGATCCCTACTAATTTATCCATCATTTTGTAATCATCACTATACATCCTTAAAATACTTAATTATCTCATCAAGTTCTCATCTCATTACCACTTAACCTCACTTCTTTTTTCAATTTGTGCATACTCTTCATGAAGTATCATTATAGAATTTCCAACAACATATGTTATTATGCTTCATGCTCAATGTTTTCTCATTAATCCACCTATTTTACTTCCTTTTCCATAGGTTAAACAATTGTTATCCTTGAAACATTTTCTTAGTTTATCACTTGTCATTTCTCACCAATTATATGTATTCACAAATTCCAATCTTGGCACTTCTAAATTTTGTAGGTCATCACTATCACCCTTACCAATCATGTTTTTAAATCCACTCATCAATATCCTTAATAAAACTTTCCACTTGAGATAGACCCCATAATTTAGCCCTGGACATTATTACATTTTCATAGTTCCCTTCGCACTTTAATGTTATGCACCTTAAGAACTGTATGAACTTTAATTAGCTACTCCAATCTTAAAATTTCATATTGTTGTTATTCACATTAGTACCATGCTCAACTATCACTAATGTTGGACTTACCATGAAAACAATACCTTAATGCTAAGGCATTTTCCCAATTTCTGCTCGCAAAATCTTCCTAATTTCTATTTTTAGCTTCTTTATTCCCGTCCTGCAGATATTCATGGATTATGTAATCACAGGTTACCATAATTCCTACAACTCTAATAATGATCATTAAACTTCATTAATTTTTATCAATCCCTATTGCAAAATCTTCCATCATATTCTAGGGAAATTTATTACTTCTTGCTGATTTCTTACGCTTGTTCGCGAAATTTCCACTCATTCCCTTAAGTATCTATCCATTACCATTCTCTATTTATCTCATTATTCCAATTTGGTTATGGTCTCCATGACTACCATTCATTGTCATTAATAATAAATTTGTAAGTTCCTCCCTTGTCATTCCTTCTTAGATAACTTCATTAAACATATACTGTTAAGATTAAAGATCAATCTTAGAACCCCTCTTTTTTTAATAATTTTTAATACCCTTATCTCCTTATACTTATTTTTCCACAATGCTAGTTGTTAGCACTATTATTTCAATGTTGTATCATTTTCTTTCCCCTTTTTAAGAGGAGATATCCTCGAAACAAAGTCATAACATCTTGAATTCTATTCTATAGGCACTTTAAATATATTCCACATCCACTTTAAATATTTTCCACATCAAACTCCCAATTATTTATGGATTGTATATCGTACTAATATTTTCCCTTTGATAAGAAAACATGATAATTGATAAACATTACCTCCTTTCATTTATATCACTAAATTCTCACTTCCAAATTACATCATTCCTAGTAGGTTGTCATAGTAATCATCACCCCATAGTCTCATCATAAATAAGTTTGAAAAGTTTGTTGTTGATTGGTCCTCATCTCATTGGGATATAAAAAAGTTTAAAACACTTCAACCTTCCAATATTTCATTAAGTTTCCACAATGCATCACTCTAAAAGGTGTGCCTCTTAAGAAGTGCAAACATAAAGATCTTAGTGACAATGAAATTCCTATAGTTATTTTTTAATACAACCTCTTTAAGATACACATGACTTACATTAATTTCAAAACAATTAATTTGTGCATAATCCACCTTATTCCACTCAAATATGATTTTCTACACCTAGTTTGCACATGTAACTTGGAAATTTAGCCTATTATTAGTTTCAAATGTTACTTCATATTGGATGATCTCTTCCTAATGTTCATATATAGGATTTCATTACCATTCTTTCATTATTCAAGAGGCTACATCCTTAGAGAAAATTCAACCAACAAACTACCAATATTCACCATGAATCCAAAATTTCAATCACTCCATCTAATTTAACCAACTAATCCACATCATTATTACTAGGTTTTTGTTTATTCACTTCTCCTCCAATGTAACTAGTCAAATATGATCTCAATCCTTGCATCTTTTCTTCTTTTATTTCATCTTCTTTTTTTTTTAATATTCAAATAAATTCTTTATCAATTATTACTTTACACTCAAATTTCTTATTAAATCAAATAACACACTCATAAAAAATATAAATAGTATTTATATAAACCTTCATACAATGAAATATTACAACGTACTTCAAATAAATAATAAAATAGAATAATAACTTACAAATCCAAAGATAATATCTTAATATTAACTAAAAATATTCAACCTTCATTACCCATTTCAACATAATACTTTAATGTCCATGGGGTCTTGTATAGACAATGATTAGGTGCTCTATTTAGACACTCCTTGATGTGAAGTCACTGGTTCAATTCCCCACCCGATCGGGGTGATATGTTGGACATGATGAAGATGCAGCGTTACCAAACTTACAAAAAAAACATAGTACTATAATAATAATTAAACAAGTGCAAGCCCTTTCATTCACTTTAAAAAAATGGATGAAGCCACATCTTATAAATTTCTTCTCAATCTTTAAAACTTCTATTCATTTTTATACTATTTATTAATATATGTTCTACATAACATTCATTGTTAATATTTAAACTAATTATTTATTATTTATTATATAACTAGAATTACCTTTCCCAATAACAAACTCCTTCAAAAATGAAATTTTAGGCACAAAGCTTTATTATCCTTAACCTTATTTAAACTATTATTTATTATCCAACTAGAATTACCTTTCATAATAACAAAATGTTTCAAAAACAAAATGTTAGCACAATTCATGTTTTTACACGTGATTTTTTTATTTTCCACAATATTATATATTCGATTTTTTTTTTAACACTTTACATGATAGCCATGAATACACATTGAAGTGGACAAAGGGTCACAGAGAAATCCATGCATCATGACAATGTATAGTATTGGAGTTGGGCGGTGCTTTCAAGAACCCCATTGTTCGATCCAAATTCCAGAAAAGCCATTAACGGATTGAAAAATGTGGGATCAAGGTTTAGTACAGTTGTTGAAGAATCACAAATCATCTGTCTGTTAAATATTTAAATTAGACAAGAATAATATTAATGAGTTTACATAAGTCTTACGTGGAAAGGTAAGTTGTATAGCAAGAAAATTTTGTTGCTCACATGATTTGGATTTGCTTCAAAAGCTATTAAAACCTTGACTTTGAATTATTATGCTTTATCTTTATCCCATCCTTGTGATCGATTCAAATGTAGGGAAGCGGGAGAGAGCCTTGGAGGTAGGCTAGCAGTTTTCATAGATTTCTGATCTTGATTTATTTTTTTTAACCACCAATTTGAATTTTCAAGGACTCAAAATCTTGATTTTGTTTATTAAAAGATAATTTAAGTGTGCTCAAAAGAAGACATTTTCCTTCACCTTGATATGATTTCAGCTCACACAAAATGGGTTGTGGCTCTCAAAACACTTGGCACTTTTCATGGGCTCTTGTCACTTCATCGATCATTGTGCAAAGCTGACACAAGGTTAATAATCATTTAAATATTGCAAGTGGTATAGGGAGGACTCAATAGGCAAATTCTACCAGATTGTTAGAGTTGGGGGAGAAAATGGACACTATAGACCCCAATATAATCATTCTAGTTACGACATCAACCAACATCTCCTTCTCCTCGGATGAGGGTAATGACCAAATAGCGTGAATGCCTAGAGATTTTGGCCAATAGTTGTTATGACTCAATGATTTTTGCTTACATCACTAGTAGTCTTTTTTGTCTTCTCATATCGATGTATGTCAAGGTTTGGCACAACCAACCTGTTTTTATTAGCTTCTATTTACAAGATGCTCTAGTTAGATGAGATATTAGCAATCTGAAGACTTTAAACTTATGTTATTGGTTTGGTTTTCCTTTGAGCTTACCAATAACATAAAATTTTTAGTCTATGTAATCATCATTTGACGTAATGAAAAGTGCTTAAATTATATATATATATATATATGTATATATATGGGTTAAATTAAATGTTAAATATTTTGATATATTAATATTATATATAATTTAATTAAATGTAAAATGTATTAAGGTGAAATTTTTAAAACTAGATATTTTAATTTTATTAAAATATATATATATTTATTTAAAATATATTATATATTAATAAATTAAATATATATATATATATATATATATATATATATATATATATATATATATATATATATATATATTGAATTAGGGAAAAATTTAAATAAAAATAGTAGTTGCTGACTTATTGTCAAGAGAAAATAGGCTAGGAGCAAGTATAATTTCTTTGTCCAAAGAATTATACAATTATCATTAAACCATAGGTTCATCTAAAAAATACTAGTATGTTTTACATACTTGCTAGATCGCCTAGTATTATGCTTATAATTGAGAGCAATATTATTTTTGAGATATAAGAACAAAAAAACTATAAACATATGGATATCAATTAGAGTAGGAGTCAAATGCTACTACTTCAGGGCTTCCAACATTTTCTTCAGAGGCTTCAAACTCCAATCTAATTGTCTTCCTTACCAGTGTAGAGACCTTGTGAGCTAATTTTTTGATTAGTAATTTAAAAGAATCTAGTAAAATCGCTATTTCTTTGTGTGCCTAACTTCTTTTAACTAGAACTTTCCCCAAGGTTGTCTTGATTTGTTGGTATAAGTCCATTGTTTGGAGATACTTGGTATTTTTGCTTCTATTGATACATGTATTTGGGACCCATTACCCCACATATTCCTCAATGTTATCACCATGAATGCACTTCTTTTCACCCTAGTTTCAACCTTTGCAATGTTGATTTCTATATGGGCTATTGGAGATGTGTCTTACCAATATAAAGTAGCAAAGGTCTTAGTGCTTATCTAAGCATGAGAAATTAGTTGACTACAATGTCCTCTATGGCCTTTTCAACTAGTAGTACAACTAGAGCCAACCATATTAAAGCATGTAAGAGATGAAAGGGTATTAAGGCTAGGGATTGACGAAAAACAAGCCACTCCCTCAAGGCTAGAGACTAATTAGAAAAGAGTACTAGTCTGGAAATAATGAAATAGAAGGGATATAAAGGCCAAGAGAACTAAGTAGTCTATGACATTGATAAGATAGGACCTTTGACATTATCTAGCTAGTCGATCCTAAAAAATAGAACCTTTCACATGTAAATTCAAGAGAAAAAACCAGTGAGATTAACTTACCTAAAGAGGAGGTGTGAAATGGCCCTAAGCTAATGAGAAAGTCTAGATATAGCCAAACCTTTTCATCCATTATTGGGATGATAGTGGTAGGAGGTTCCCTTATAAGTTGCGAGAAATCATGCTTCGAGGTGGAGGAAATATCTTAAGGAGACCCATAAAAGCAAGGAGTTCCCAAACCTTTGTCATAAATTTTTGCATGTTATGGGTGACTTCCCACTTTGCCATCAACCCAAAACTTGAGGCGTGAATGGGTATTGGTACTTATTGAGGTGCATGGGTGGTGTGGTTTGATCACACCATCTAAGGGAGCACTATTGTCTTGATCTATGGCGAGATAATCCTCTTTTAAAGGGTCTTGGGTAGCTACATTCCAATGCATGTCTACTAGTGATTGGTCACACCTAAGGCCTTTATTAGCAAGAAAATCATCAATTTCACTTCCAAATTGCTTGAGATGAGATGGAATAAGTGTTGGAAGTTGGGGAATGATCCAGGTGGCTCCAGACATGCTAAGAATTCAGAAGTGGCTCAAAATAGCTAAAAAATAAAAGTCATAAAATTGAAATGAAACCAGAACCAGATCCTAGTGCTCGTCATCCTAATTCCAACGGTGAAAACGACACTCAAATCTGAGTTCGTATGCTCAAGATATTCTCGGTCAAAGTTATGATAAAACTTAGCAAAGTGGCAGTCCCTAACGAGGCAAAAATTTGGCAGAATCTTGACGTATAGAATCTGGCCACTGGAAAGGGAGAATTTCATTCCTACTTAATTTGTCTAGTGACCCTTAAAAATCGGCAGAAAATTTTAACGGGTGGTCTAATATATATATATATATAAATAATTGGGGCGATAAGATGCCACCCCTTCCACTCCCGAATTCTTATATGTTATAGATTACAAAACAGGTCAGGGCTCGCGGGAGACCTGGGACCCTAGCCAATGACTGACGACCGATTCAAAACATACAACACACCATAAACCGGGGCCGACAGGTGTTGAACCTGTGCCGAACTGTGGGTCGGCCCGACGACGACTACTCCACATAAACACAATGCACCAACCCACATCCCATTGCAACCGTTTCTTTTTATTCCATAAACCATTAACTAGTGACCATTGACGGTTATAACGA
This sequence comes from Pinus tabuliformis, assembly GCA_031772625.1. NCBI lineage: Eukaryota > Viridiplantae > Streptophyta > Pinopsida > Pinales > Pinaceae > Pinus > Pinus tabuliformis. Next base: position 442,377,489 of record CM062811.1, read on the forward strand.
ACCCGCTAATTATAATATATCGCCGCTCCAAACCATAAATGACTCTATGTCATTAAACGTTAATGATTATGCCACCAACCCATTACACAACACACCATTTAAAAAATAAAAACCCTAGTAGGGGAGGCCCATAGGTTTGACCCTGGGACCTCCATCCCCCATATTTAACCTTTAACCATTACACCAAGTGACAAACCTTGAAAGGTTTGCCCACCCAACATTATTTAAACTGACATTTTTCACAATTTCAACCATTAGAGGACTAAGAACAAGCGAATATGGAGCTAGTCTGGGAACCCAGAGCCGAAACCATGTGGCACAAATTTTTAGATAGAGGAATATTCTCAAAGAATATTTTTGATGCTTGTGAGGAAACTTTAAGATTCCCTAGAGGGTGATTTTTCAGAGTGACAGAAACATGCCAACTTTATACTCAAAAGAACCATAATTTCACAAGGAATGTGATGGTGTGGTCCATTTACCCATCTGAGCAGTAGAAATTTAGGTGTCTAACAACAAAGAATCTTTGTAGAATCTCGTTGAATCTAAAAGATCCCCTTGGAGGTTGATTTTTGACAGAGGCGGAATGATGCCAATTTTATAGTCATTTTTCATAAAATTTCGTAGGGATTGTAATGGTGTGCTTAGAATCTTTATCCGAGCAGTGAATTTTTCAACCATATTCAGGAAGGAATCTTTAGGGGGATCTTCGAGATTCTCGAGGATCCAAAATTTCACGGTGTCAGAAAGGGGAAAATTTTATTTTGTTTTTGTTTTTTTCTGAGATGATGTTTTTGTTGTTGAGATCCTTGATTCCATCATGTTGAAAGGATGCTTGTATGCCACATCATGTGAGAATTTATTAGCTTGTCATGTTGAAGGAGGGCCTATTTGAGTTAGAGTTCCTATAGGGAGTGTTGGAAATAATACTGAGGGGGGGGGGGTTGAATCAATATTAGCAAATCAATAACTTTTTCATTTCCATAAAAAAATTCATATATGCTACTTCAGTTAAGGAAACTTGCGTGTACATGCAAATGTGTTTAATGCAACTAGCGTATATCCAACAAACTTATGATTTAGTTAATTCATCATATGTTGATCTTTAATCAGTGCATCAGAACTTCATTAACCATATAAACAGTAACCAGGTGCAGTAAAAACAGAATAGACCATCACACATGAGAAACACACATGAACACCAAGATTTAAGGTGGAAACCCAATGCGGGACAAAAACCACCTGCTGTTGTCTTCTTTTAATATAAGAAAAATCTTTTTACAATCTTGTACTGGCACAGACTCATACCAGTACGTAGGCACCCACCTGTAGAAGGCTACAACCTTCTCTCGTTCTCTAGCGTCTACTGGAAGGGAGCTACAAACCCCTAACTCTTGTACTAGCTGATATATTTACTAGTACGTAGGCGCCATCCTACAGAAGGCTACAACTCTCTCTCGTTTTCCAGCTGCTACTGGAAGGGAGCTCCAACCCCCTGGATCTTGTACTGGCTGATATGTTTACCAGTACATAGGTGTTGGCCTACCGAAGGATCCAACCTTCACTCTTCCTCCGGGGACCACGTTTCATAAATTTTCAAACTGGATACTCCTAGAACACAACGTCAATATATGAAGGCCACGTTTCATCCAATTTTCATACTGGACCCATCAACAACATTGAAGCTCAAAATCAATCACCACTGCAAAACAACCTTTGCACTCAATCATCAATCTCTGAATCACCCAACAACTGAATCATTGAAGCCCTGTCATCAAAACACAGTCACCAGAACACAGAGAAAAACCTAGAACTCTGCAACAACCACTAGAACCAACTGCAAATTCAGATATCATATTTCATAATGTATACGCTACTCTGATGAGCTGAACTTGTGTGTATATGCACTTTTATCAAAGCGAACCTGTGTACAGATATGCAAATACTAACTTAGACACCTCACAGCTATTTTAGAATTCAGTCATACCCAGATCATAACATTTGCAGAATAAAACATGCGTTAGATTCAGATCTATTCTATCAATGATCAAACCACATAATGATAATACATTCCAAGCCTTAAGATTCTAATCCATCATCCATCATCATCCACATAGGTGCATCCTTAGTTCAGATCAAGCAAAGCATCACAAACCCATAACCTGCATACTGGATCTCACACTTCATCAAATATTCAATACTTACTCACTTGGCCTAATGATCTCCTCCTCCTTTTATAATGTTAGGCCTTTCTCAATACCATGGACCAAAACCACTTAGTACCAATACCTTGGACCAAATACCTAGGGTCAATACTTCGGACCAGATACCTTGGACCAATACCATGGATCAAAATACCATGGACCAAATACCTTGGACCAAAACTTAGTTTTCCAAGATATACGCGCCTTTCCTTCTGTGAAAGTGCGTGTGTACGTTATACGCTTCTTTTGGTCTGTTAACCCGCGTGTATATGCTTCTTTGTCAAGGTGAACCTGCGTATACCTCTCTCTGATCATTAATTCTTTGTTATTGACCTGCTGCACTATGATCTGTCATCTGAGTGAGTTGCCATCAAGGACAACACCTGTATCATAATGCCAACAGGGAAAATGTCTCGTGGAGATACATGCCACTCTGGTTGAGGGTATGTATCTTTGTAATGAAAAAGAATGTACCATGTACTCATCATCATCTTGTAACATTTAATGAGGCGGCCTTCCCACTCTTGACACTGGGCCCGGAGATGTAACCCACTCTAGGTGAACTTAGTTATAAATGTGTGTGTCTTTTGATTTGATGGTCATCATTATGTGTTTTCTTCTTTAAATCATGCACATGTGGTTGTTTTATATTCTTTCACATGCAATTATGATAACATCACAAAAGCAAAATATCTTGGTTAATTCCAGTAGCTGAAGATATCCGGATCAGGGAAGGAGATTGTTTATGCACTACAAACCTGCTTCAAGGTGCTAGTTGCTAAATATTTTGTTGGTAACAAAGACCTGTTACATCTTTTTGAGCATTTGGATCACTAATTATGAATCCCCTTATTCAATAAATTAAGTGCATCCTTATTGAAAAATAACACAAGAACAACTTATATGGAAAATAGATTTGTTACATTATTATTATTTGTGCCAAGACATATAACATAAATCCATAAAATTTACCCTTGGTTGTCCCTAAACATGCCTCTAAATCTAACTAGGCCTAGGTTACCTTTATAGGGACCATCAAAGTTTGGTTTAATGATATTTGGAGGATGGGGGCCTCCCATTTAACTAGACTAATGTTCTAGGGGAAATTAATATAGTAGGATAAAGAGCGCTAGTTGGGTTGACTTTGAGTTCATTTATTGTGATTATATCTTGATCATTACTTTTTCCATCTTTCTTAGTCCAGTGGGATATTAGAATATTTCCTTTATGATTTTATTTATTTTCTCTAGATATTTTGTATTCTTGGGAGAGAGATTTAAAGGTTCTTTTGTTCCTTTCTTTTTGGATCTCCCATAAAATAAAACCTGGGAAGAGCCACCAGGCTCAATTTAGAATTGGGTGTGTGAAAGTAGAAGATTTCCAATTAGTAATGGTGTCAACAAGGATGAATATATTTTGATCAATGTGTTAGAAAGAAACAACTCCTTTTCCCAATAAAGTTGTTGCAAAAGGGAAAATAGTTAGAAGATGTTTGTGGTTTTCTTATTTGGTTTGCAAAGATGAAAAACATGGGCCTTGGACTTCTCATGGAAGCAATTTGTCTCAAGTAAGAGTTTTTCCATGTGCCAAGAGCCAAAGAAAAAGAGAAATTTTTGGCCACAAGTTTTATTTCCAAATTTTATCCCATATTCCATGTGTGGGGAGATCTAAGTGTTTTATCACCAAGTTATATGCCTAATTGAGATTAAAGTATCCTCTAAGTAGATAACCCCACGTAGTTTATCCCTGCCAACTTGATTTTGTTGGGAAAAATACTAAGGGGTGGGGGGTGGGGGCGGGGGCGGGGTGGGGGTGAATCAATATTTTTATTTCAATTAATCTTCAATTTCAAATTCAAGGAAGTGTATGCTATTGTTATTCATACAACTTGCGTGTGTACGTGTATTCAGTGAACGAACGTCGCGTATGTGCATATTGCTAATTTTTCACAATTTCCCTCAATTGTTTAACTTAACCATTACATCATTATTTAACTAGACATTCATTATGTAGTAGCCATAAGTAGTAAAGAGCAGATAAATCATAACACATAAGAACCACATCAACACATATAAGCACCGAGATTTTAGGTGGAAACCCAATGTGGGAGAAAACCACATCTGTTATTGTCCGTCTCTTCTTCTTTTAGGAGGCTACAACCTCCACTCATTTCCAACACCCATTAGAAGGGAGCTACAACCCCCTAACCAAGTTTATTGACCGCTACCGAAAGGAAGCTTCAACTCCCTTACTAAATTCTCCAACCCTCAACACCTTAGTGGATCACATTTCAGAATTTTCACACTGGATCCACCTATCAATCATTCATCAAAACATGTAGGCCACCACCCAAACTCACCAGGTATTAAGATACCAAAAGCTGAATTACTGAAGACCAATACCAACATTGAATACCACTATGCCAATCACTGAATACCAACAACATCACTAAAGAAAACCAATCACTGAATAATGATAAAGTAAACATGCTCACTGAATACCAATCAACGCTCTGTAACCATATCATTGATAAACCTCAAAACTAATAACCAACCTCAAATCACAATAGATACCAAATGTCCAAATCAAGACATCATTGACAATCAAAAATAAATAATACATAACCAATCTACTGTTATAACCAAGCAACACTACATACCCTAATCAAAACAAAATATATATGGGATTATCATTAAAGGGATCCATGTATATACATGCTTCCTATGCATAAAGCCAACATACAGGTTTTAATATACTAAATACCAAAGCTTCTTTAAAAAATCATTTTTTTGTTCAAGGAAAAACTCATCACATATATTAATCAATAGAAAAACAACTATTAACAACCCAAATCAAGTTGTAACCCAAAAAAACATATTATCTCAGAATGTATATGCGACTTTTTTGAAGTAGATTTGCATATGTACGTGGTATTAAAAAACACAACATGCATACAACCAAATTTTTTATTAACTTAAGCACACAGACCACAAAACTAATAACATCAAACTCAAATCTACTATTGCAAATAACTCTTGATCATTCACCCTGAATACACCACTGTCAATATCACAAATAATTATTGATGATGCAACTTAATTAAGCATATCCATTAGCTTTTAATATACTTTCAGATATTTCATATATGAGCCTTCTCCTTGCTCCCTAATGCATACCTATTCTAGATTAGATCACACATGAATAATCCATCAAATGCACACACAACTCCTTGATATCCTTCTCCTTTTATAACCATTTTTCTTTCCAATACCACACAAAAATCCATTGGGTTTGTTGTTATTAAATGTTTGAGGAGATCAAATATCCATTGCGGTCACAAAACTATGGGATATTACAATGGGAAAAGCTCATGGTTTTCTATTTTCCATGGTTAAGATAACATATGCAACTTTTGTTCATTAAACCTGAGTATGTATGCAACTTTGCTTCATAGAGGCCGCGTATACTTTTCCAACTTCACATTTTCATATTTTCTCATATTAAACCCGTGACAAGGTTGCCAATATACTTCCTCATTTCTACATTACCCGTATCAATATTCATGTCATCTGCAACAATTCTCTAACACATCATATTATAACCAAGTTGAAATCAAGGACATATTTGACATGTAGGTTGCCATCAAGGACAACATATTAGCCATAATGCAAATAGATTTTTAATTTTCCTAGCACTTAGTTCTTGCCAAAAATATTCCCATAAGAGCCCTCCAATAGAGGATTCAAAGCTTCTTGTGGTAGCTAGGATTACCAACAAATATTTACAGGTTGTGGAGCCCAATAGTGAGAGATCAGGGTATTTCTTTGGTTCATCATGACTTATTGAAGGGCTAAAATATCTTCCCTTGTTGGAAAATTTGGCATCTGATGCCATGAATCATCCCAAAATAAAGCTGATTGATTGTTATGAACCTCCTAGAAGCAATGCTTTTCTATTAGATGCTTATTTTTTCATGATGCATTTCGTATGTCAGAACCAACATTGGGCCCATCCATTTATTCAAGATATGTTCAACAATGTTTGTTACATATTTCCTTCTCCATATTCCCCCCCACAGTTCACTTGCACTATGGAGCCATCTCCACCAAGTTTTAGCCCCTAATGTTACACTTAAGATTTTTTAGTCTTGCAAACTAAGAATTATTGACAATTTCAAAAAACAAAGTTTATCCCATGAAATCAAGGCCTTTTTTTTTCACTTCTATAGCTCCTCCTCACAAAAATATTGTTGAAAATTGCTAACAAGCTTGAGATTTTTTTTTAGCAATGTTAGCACAAAAAATTAATAAAGGGACATGGCTTGAAGAATAAAGTTAAGGAAAGTTAGGAAGCTTGTAATTTTAAGAGAACAAAATGTCTATCAATCCAAATTTTTCTCTATTGTATTAAGAAGATCCTATCATGTGGCATGGGAAAGGGAATTTTCAACAAGAGGAGAACTCATTTATTTGGAAGGAAGGGAGCTCCACTTAAATCATGTAATCCTAGAGATATTTAATTGAACAATAGGTGAAATATTGAAGAAAAATATTTGAGACTTATTGTGTTTAAATATGGTTCTGAGGCTACCATGAAAAATAATAATACATGTTTGAAAGCATATGCTTCACAAGCTATTGGTACTCACATTAATAGAATATGTTTGAAAAATTGTTTGTGAGAGGTAGTGAGATCATCCCTAAAAATCTTGAGATGTTTGATTTTATTAGATTCCACTACTGCTTTAAGGGAGCAACCCAAATCCTTCTACCATTAATATAAAAAGGAAAGAAGAAAGTGGGTCCCCTTGCTAGATGTATTATGGAGAAAAGGTGGATTAGGGTGAGCCATTGATAAGAATCGAGAAGAAATCCCTAGAGGTGAGAGATATAATCCAGTTGGTCCTTTTTTTTAAAAACCTAAAAGCTAGAAGAACATGTTGCATGTACTACCATTTGAGCTTCTTGAATGCATTGGAATTATCTAGCTTAATGAGCATTCTTGCCTTTTTGGAAGTTTTCAAAGAACATATTATTTCATGGTTGAGTGTAATTCTATCCAGGATTTGTAGACCCTCTATATAACCTGATTACTTTGGGAATTTAGTCTGGAAGGAGTGGGCTTCAACCTATTGGCAATGCCTTTTGTTATGTTTCTGTAAATTATGTTGCAAAGTAAAATTGGCTAAAACTTGCTAGGATATTTAGCATTATCTTCATTAAGGATAAGAGTGAGAAAGGTTACATTAAGGGATAGAAGAACCAAAGAAGTTATGTGATAATTCTCAACTAGTTCCCATACACCCTACTATATTATCGACCAACATGCATAAAATAATTCAGAGGTAAATACGTATGGCCCCATGGATTTTCCTTTGGGCATATCCATGATAGCATATTCTACTTCTAGAGGTATGTTTTCCTAGAGTAAAATTTTTCTATATTATTGTGTAATGAGGTGAGGAATATTATTCATAATGTTCCAAATTAATACTCTATATTCTCTCTATGGTTCTAAAATAAGAGATTAGTAAAAATTTATTAGCTCTTCCTCAATATCATCATGGGATAGAGTTTATTAGCTTAGTAGGATTTGATGGTTGAAATTATGTTGTGGTGTCTAAGTTGAATCATGGAACAATGAAAGAATGTGGTATTTTTATCCCATTCATTCAACCAACACATTTGATATTATTGTTTCCACAATATCTCATATTTATTGCATTCCTCAATCTGAGTCTAAATATGGGATTCTTGATCAAAGACAATGTCAATATTTCCCTTCAGAATTACTTACTACTTGACTTGCTCCATTTCATTTACCAATTCCCTATGGGGTTAAAAAAATTCCTTTTAACTCCTCCTTATTCCATTTATAGATACAAGACTTGAGATATTTGAGGTTGTTTGATGGAAAATTCTCTCTTGCGGACATGAGTGAATCCCCTAGATCTAGTGCTCTAGAAACAAGAGAAACAAAAAACTTGTTCTATCCTCATAGAAATTAGAATATGGAGGAAGGAAGTACCTTGAGCCAAACACAAGTTCTCCTCTTCTCCCTTCTTGTTAACTTTAGCTCCAGCTCCAATTGCTAAAAATGGAACCTGCAAAACAATTATAACAAGCACGAGAACTACAAGATACACATAAAATAGACTAATATCTCTAATCAATGAGTCAAAAAGGAATTGAAATACATATGCATCAAATAGACATAAGTATAGGAAAACAAATCTTTTTGTATTAATGAAATGTAGGAGAAGATTACAACCCTTTTACAGATTTTGACCATGTAGATGTATCACACCAAACTTTTAGATTCTTCCTTAGCCACATAAAAAGGCTTCAATCACAACTCAAGGATGGTAATGGATCCTTAGGTAAAAAGAAACAACATCAGGGCATAACTAAGAGTCTCCAAAAGCCAACCCAAACTCTATGGGAGGTAGTGAATTTATAGGGTAAATAGGGTAGTTTTGGTTTTACCAATCTAGGACTTAGATCCACATATGAAGGAGGATAAGCTCTAGGGATAAGAGATAATACCTCTAGGATAGGAGTTCAAGATATCAATCAATAGTAAATGGTTAAAACCACCTTAGAAGCTTTTGGAAAGAGAAGATTCATAATTTCTTTTTATTTTTCCTGAAATTCTAGAACCATCACACCTGCAACAAAGGCAAAATGTGCTAGTCATTGCAATTGTTCAGTTATGCAACATGCAACTAGTGTAGGTGGCTAGAAGGCAGGGTTCTCTAGGGCCAAAACAAGGTTTTTAAGTTGATTAACCCAAAAGTCTTGGAATTGTTGGAGAGATAATGCTTAAGGATTTGCGAAGAGATGATTGAAAAGTGTCAAGGATGTTGATTGATCTGGTTGCCAGTCCATTCGAGCAGATGTGACAAAATGAACTGTAACAAATTCCCCCCCTAAAGTACAAAGTCAGAAGCACTGGCTAAGGACTGTGATGCTTTACTTTGTGACAAATCCGAATCAAGAAAAGGTTGCTTGAAATCATCATCTATTACAATACATAATCATGATATCGTTTCTGAGGTAGGCATACCCATACTCAAACTATAAGCCAATATTACATGTACAATGATAAAAAGTCTTGTCCATGGATGATGAATGGTGGACGCATGCTTGGATGACTTCCTGAATGATCATAGCCATCATACTTTGTGATTTGGTATGAATCCTTAAATTGCAACTTAGATGGATGAAACTAGATTTGGGGTCTTCTACCAATAGTACGTGTCTAACCATGTGAATAAATGAGTTGGAGTCAAACATGGTAGACACCATATGATTACTAGCCAATGATGTAAGCCATTAAAAAATGCAAGAGAAACTGTCGATAATGATAATGGCCCTCGAGGTACTACAATACAATCCATGTGGTGTGAATGAATGAGTTAAATTTAAACACCACACATAATCTCTCGGTCAAAGGCCAATGATGAAAACTTTTCGCTGAAAGCGAGGAAACTTATCATTGAGGTATGAAATTTCCAAGGCACCAAAGGGAGTTTCTAAGTTGATTTCATGGATAATGTGCTGATGTCGACAAGAAGTGACCTGTCGCAGGAGGGCCTTGATGTATCCCCCATCAATGACATGAAATAGGGATTTGAGATAGAATGTAATGATGAAAAGTTGGTTCAAGAGAGGGATAAATGAGGTAAGGCTTAAGGTATTATAGAAGATGTTAATTGAGGGTGGAATTTCTCTTGAACATATCGACGACAGTAAAAGGAGTTGGAAATATTGACTCAAAGAGTCATGATGAAGGTGTGATCAATAGTGAGGCAAGTGGATTCCCCAATCCAAAGTAGTCACAAAGAGGAAGTGAAAGAGTGTCATGTTCAAGAGTGGCTCACTACAATTAATAGATAAAATGTCGTATTTTACAAATTTCCCAACCATTTCTAGTCAATACCTCTTTATTTTTGACAAGCTTGAGGAGGATAACATATTCTTGATCTATAAGTTCATTCTTCAGATGAATCCTTCTGAGTATTTTTAACAAAGAGAAGGATTGGTTCAGTCTCGTCATGCTTAGTGAGTCCATCATTGTTTAATAGTTTTATGAGTCCAGCGAAGGTGTAACTCAAATCCCTTTTCATGTTTAGAGTTTTCGAAAAAGAGGTGAAAAAGAAAACTCCCAGAGATTCCTTTTTGTAAATTTAGTCTCGTGGGTTCGAAAAGGTGCAAAGAAATACCCAGGAGAAACTTTTAGCCACATTTGAGGAAAGTATTCCTTTTTCGTAAATAATCCATCCTTGTCCAGAAAAGGGTTAAACTTATATGTCTTTTCGTTTACTTTAGCGAATTTAAAAAGACAAGTGCTCGACAATCTTTTCATGTTTTGGGAGTTTGAAAAGAGCTAAAAGATGACTCCAGGTGGTTCCTTTTTTGTAGGTTTAACAAGCCTAAAAAAGCAATAAAAGTGTACTCATTTATCAGAATGACATGTATTTAACTTATAATTTGCATTACATCCTCCAGTTACCTTTTAAACTACTCAAAACACCACGAAAATATCAACAATAGATGATACGTGGTAAAAAATAGGTTAAAATATTAAAACAATGACTAATTTTGACCATAAGAAGTGAAAAGGTAACTCATTTCTTACAATTTTCATTTATACCAATTTGAGTGAGCTCTTTGATAATGACCAATCTCTTGGACCATTTCCAGTACCATCAGTTACAAGTAAGAGATCTATCGTTTCTCTTCATTTCTATGGTTTTCATTTCTTGTTCCATACATTTTTTAGGAATTTTTTTGAGTTTTTTGGTTTAGAAATTCACCCTAATCCCATTGCACCCCTCCTATATCGTGAGGTTTGATGGGCTAATAAAATTAACACTGAGAAAGGTGACCTAGCATACTCACGAGTGGGGGTGAGTACGATGAGTCACTCTATCTAAGAAGAGACAGTGCTATGGACACAAAGGGTTTTCAGGATTTAATTTGAATGATTTTTCTCCCAAAAATGTTCTAATTGCTAACTCATGTGTATTTTCACGTTATTTTGCAGACATTCACTACAGAGAAATGGCTTTGACCTGGAGAGAAAAAGAGCATGAGGCTCAATACATGGTTTCTACCAATGACCTAACAACACTTCAGGCTTTGAAAATTGTGGGCTTCTCAAGTTTTTCATGATTCTGGGTATGAGGGCCCAGTCAAATTTATTGGCGTATTTGGTTAGTTGATGGGACACATAGGGAAAATACTTCAGGTTTAGAGTACACACTGTCACAATAGATGTTAAGGTTGTCTACTTCCTGACAGGGTTGTCATGGAAAGGAGCTCCCATTTCACTATCTCGATTCAGGAGAGGTGAGGAGACAATGAATGATTAGATTGTTGGATGGGAAACTTGAGATAAAGGATGTTGTACAGCTTCCTCTTAGGACAATCCTTTTCATTATTACCTGGCAGGCTAACAGTGCTGCTTTACACTCAGCCACCAAGACCTAGATACAATATGCTTTATAGTGCTTGGAGCCTACAATATTTAATTGGTGTGAAGTGGTTCTGGTCAACCTGAAGGAATAACTCAATCGGGCAAATACAGGATGACTAAAGAACTTTGGATATGGTTCTATCATTGTGCCCTTTGCCTTAGAGAGGATACCATTACTTCGTTCTCAACGAATATCTTGTGAGTTTTTAGGACCTAAAGTGCCTCGTATGAGCCAATGTGTAGATCTAATGTCACGTCGTGGGGGGACAACTATGAAGAGTTTCACCCCTACTTTCTTCATATGGCTACAAAAGAAGCTACTTATGATTGAGGACTACCCATATGCTTGAGTTGGTTTCTGCGGAGACCTAGATCTTGTCTTACTCGAAGGCGAGGAATGGAACGATGCAGGTAAAACAAATTGATTTTGAATATTTTTGGTATTTTGGATTTTTGCATTTTTATTTTGTTTTTTATGTATCGAAGACTAACTATTGGTATTTACATATAGGTTTTGGACATGTGCGACCAGTAGGCATGTCGCCTATTCATCGACGAGCATAGTCACATCTTGTACATGCTAAGGATTCAGGGATAGAGGAGGAGATGGCTGATCCCGACACTGCGGAGATACTCACTGAGTTCAAGCACCAAATTGAGGTTTTGACCCGTAGTATACCGGACATAGGGATTAATGAGGTCCCCATCCGTCTGCAGTGATACACCATAGAAGTGCTAGAGTGTATCAATCGTTTTCTCTACAAAGTTGCTCGAGCGATTGTATGCTATTGAGAGCACCATAGGGATTTTTCGCCTGGGAGGCTCTTCAACCATATTTTCCTACATGTATTTTGATTATAGGATGTGTGGCCATATGTGTCTCAGACACAATTTTTGTAAAACCAAACATTATATACAATTTTCTATCTATGGATGTCTTTTACTTTTATTCTACTCTCTTGGACAATATATGATGATGGCTTGTGTATTTACATGTGTTACAAATGTATATCCAATACACAATTGGCTAATGCATCTCTTAATGTACAAATACTGCTAGGAACATGTTGATAATGGATGTAATCAAAATGTCATTCTAAGAGGCGAACCCTTAAAAACATGCATAATAAAGTTGGACTTCTTACTGAATATACGTTGTTCAAATGTTGTACCACAAGTTGTGAATCAATTCTAGCAACTAAATGACGAATGCCACATGAAATAGCATGAGATAATTTTTTTATCACTGTGCTATATTCAACAATGCTATTAGTTGAGTGATCTATACAAATCCCTTGTAGACTCACTAACTGGTCATCGGGAGCATAGATTTCCCATGTCGTGGAAGAAAGGTTCTGAGTACTATGAATAGTTCCATCAACATAACCAACATACAGTTGAGGGAACGCTAACATCTGAAAATAAAATGAAATTCAAGGTGAGCAAATGTGGTAGAAAACTCTAGAAAACCACACTGTAAAGACATTAGAAAACCTATACAATATGTACATAATGACTATACAAAAGAAATATAAGAATAGTATTTTTTAGGTAAAACTAATTTTGGGGTTGTGCGAAGGGAATTCCATCAAATTCAACCAGTTCATAGGCCCATTGGGCACACTAAATTTGGAAATAACATGGTTGAAAAGGAACAATGCAATAGTTTTGCAACTACTTTCAAATGTAGGCATCGTTTTGGCCCATTTGGTAAAACAGTCTACAACAACGATAATGTAGACATGTCCCTCGATCGAATAAGGGTTATAGGTCATGAAGTCAATACCCCATTTGGAAAAAGGTCCAACGACAATAACTAGATTGATAGGAGTAGGTGGAGCACATGATTTCCTATTAAAAATTTGACATGCGTGACATTTCTGGACTGCCATAATACAATCTCGAAACATGGTTGGTCAGAAACAACCAACATGTAAAATATTTTGGGCGTTCACATAGCCAAACATGTGTCCGCCACGTGCTTCATCATGAAATTCATTCAAGGATTTCTTGGCCTCCTCATGATTAAGACAACGTCAAAAAATTGAATCAACACCATGGTGGTAAAGGGTGTCACCAATTATGATGTATTGATGAACCTAGTATCATATTCGATGCTGCTCATAATGAGTAGTATTAGGACATAAATTTTTGGTCTAGAGTTAAATGATTATATATCCATACGAGGGATCAACAAAATCAATTAGAAACAACATTTTATTTGGAATAGAATCACCAACTGTTGATTCTAACTCAGAGGAGGGAAGGTCACAAATTAGTTCAATAAAGACTAAATATTTATTTGATGTGGACTTAATGGATTCTAAATCAAACTCCTAAAATACCACTATCCACTTTGAGTACTTTCCCCCCAGTAATTGATGTGACAAAATGTAAGTCATTGGGTTGCAATCAGAAAATGCAGTATTCTTTTGAAAGAGGATATAGTGGAAAAATATCTAGAAGCCTTGTACAACTGCCAAAGCTAACTTTTCAACATGTGAATACTTGGCTTCAGTCTTAGTCAAGTTTTGAATCAAGTAATATATGGGGTGTTCATCTCCTATGTCATCTTCTTGTGTATAAATTGTGTTGTAGATTTGCAACTGCTCATGAAAGTCTAATCAAAATCATAACACACAAACCTACTCTACTTCTCTACGAAATTCAATTCACAATTTAGAACATCAATCATAAACATGTAACAAGTAATAACACACATGCATACAATATTTTTCTAGGGGAAAACAATCTTCTAAAAACCCCTTTGCTTGCTTGCATTAATATGATGAATAGAGATGTATGACAATTTATTTTCTCAATTGGGCACAATCTGCAAGTTAATAACCTATCTCTCTACTCACTGAGAAGCTCTGACCTAGACTTAGTAAATTTTTTTCTCTGCTTGAATCCCTATTTCCTTACACAATTCCTTGAGAAAATAGGCCCCTATTATTTAGGAAATTCCTCAAATGGATTGCGCAATTACCAAGGTTGATCATTTGATTGCATGAAATGCCTGTACACTCAAGACTAGTCTACAACTGGTGTTACACTGCCTTGGAATCTCAACCACAACTACAAAACTTGAATCATTTGCGTGCACTAGCTATTTTAGGCTAATTGATCAATTAACTGGATGATCACTGAATTAGACTGAAGCCTCACTACACAACTGACCTTAAAGTAGTTCCTTTAATAGTTAGAACTAGTTTAACTGAAAACAACTTGAAATAACTAACCTTGATTGCTACAAATTAGAAATCACACATGCTTAGCTGAACTCCAACTCCTCCAACTCGAATTTAATGAGTAAAATGGGTGACATAATCCATGTCACACAAGCTAACTGGATCCAAGTTGCCTACTTATGTGGAAATTCAAATTTTTTCAATTTAATCAAGGAAAATCCAAATTGCGACTTTCTTGCTGCAATTTTCAACACTCCCTCTTAGTAAGAAAGGGATTATCAACCACCCCTATCCTTCCCCTATGGAACTCGAACTTCCCTCTTGACAAGGCCTTTTAAAAATGTCACCATCTTTTTCCTTCGTCAGAATGTATTGTAGACACATTATCCACCTCTGCACACAGTCCCACAAATGTTGATACTTGATATCTCTATGCTTGGATTGATCGTGAAACACAAGATTCTCAAAGAGCTTGATGCCTCTTCGATTATCACAGTAGATCATAGTTGGATCCATCATCTAACCAAACAATCCTACAAGTATTTTTCTCATCCAGATCGCCTCACATGCTGCTTGACTTGCAGCCATGTATTCTGATTTTGCTAAGGTGACTGCCACAAATCTTTACTTCCTGCTATACAAGGAAATGCTGTGGACCCAACACTGAAAATTCACCTAATATACTTTTTTCGGTCGGATGAATTCCCTTCCCAATTTGCATCTGTGAAGCCACACAAATTCACTCCCTCTATCCATCTTTCCCATAGAAAAATTGGGTAGTGCCTCTAAGGTACCATAAAACATGCTTAGCTGCCTTCTAAAATAATTTGGTTGGCCTAACCATAGCTTGGCTCAGCTGGTTGATTGCATAACACATATCTAGTCGTGTGTTCACAAAATACATGAGTGAACACACTAACTAACGATAAATAGTAGCAGCTACTTCTTCACCTGAAGTGCCATCCTCGTTCCTCCAGTTGGTCTCTAAAGGTGTCTCGTTGAGATACAAAAATTTCCTCATCACCTTTCCATACTTCCAACCCCAGGAAGTAGTGCATGAGACCCATGTCCTTCATTTCAAATTCCCTTACAAGATTGTGACAACCTCGATAAAAGTTCCATGTAATAAAAGTTAATAAAGGAAAAATAATAACCACGGTTATGGGACACTTATTCCAAGCAAATTGTTGGGCTAGACATCCTAGTGTGGGTGTTCATTTAGTTTATTATAGCTAAGGAAATTGGAAAAGGCAATGGAAAAGGATTTGGAAAGGCATGAGGAATTAATTAGCATTTTATTTATGAAAATAATGGAAATTAGGAGAAAAGGAAGGTGAAAGGTCACAGGTTGCATGTGAGGAGGAAATGAGGGAAAATAATAGAAGATGAAGAAAATAGAGGCCTCATTAATAAAAAGGCTTCTGAGGATTAGTTGGTACCTTTTGTCAGTTTAGTTTTGGAGCTCTCTCTTTATTCTCTCTCTCTCTCTCTCACTCTTGGACACTTAGAATTTTCTTGGAGCACTTTAGCATTGGATCAAGAAAAGAAAAGAATGAAAAAGAAAGCCAAGATCAAGAAAGGAAGAGCAGGATCTAGCAGCTACATCATAATTATTTACAGGTATTGACTTGCATGTGTGGTTTCCTTTCTAATTTTGACATGCATGGTTCTGCATGTGTGTTCTTGGTTCTCTTACTATCATTGGCATGGGCTTTTCCAGGCATGACAATGTTTTTATCATAGCTTTCCAATTCCGGAAAGCCTTGGTGTGATGGGGTTTTCATGTTTTGGTTGAGATGGATTTCCATATGGATTCAAAACTAAGTGAGGTAGATATCTGAAAGAAAAAACACATGGCTTAGTGATCCCTGAACCAGACTGTGGATTGCGGTAAAGCCTTGGCCTAGTAACCCCTGAACTAGACTGTGGGTTATGATAAAGCCAAATTTTGTGTTACCTCAGTGGGCCTAGGAATCCTCGACTTTTGAATGGCGAGATATATGGTAAATCCTAGAGGTGGGTTCCCTTGATCATGTCTATGAATCCTTGATCAACAAATGATAGGATATATGGTAAAGCCTGGAGGGTGCTATCTCGATTATGGCCTAGTGATCCCTGGATCAGATTGTGGATTACGGTAAAGCCTAGAGACTAGGAGACAATAAAATTCCTCATGGTGTAGGCGGAGAAATACAATGGAATCCATGATTATTTGTTTTTTTTTTGTTATGAGTCCCACATTAATGCTTGGAATATGGCACGAGGGTGATTGGATGAAAGAAATATTTGGTTCAACTAATCTATGGTCAGGTGGTTCGTGGAAGTCCCATACTTGGTTGGCTTTTTCATTCATTAATAAGGGTTCCTTCTCCTTGGTATTTCATGTGTAAATGTACCAGTTTATATGTGGATTCTATGGTTGTTGTATCCTTATTATTTTTGTTGTTTATATGTTGGTTATGAGTATGTTTTATGACAGTGATAATGTATGGCTCTCATCATGTTTTGATTTGTAAATGAATGAACAATGAATATATTCCCTAATAGATGATAATGCAGCTAATATGATAATGCATCAATGCTTCTTAGTGATTTTCAGATAAGTATGAGACCCCTATGCTTATATATATTGTTATGAACTATAGAATGCATATTTGTGACATGTTTGATGAAATGTCTTTCATGGCTAGTAGGGGTTAAGTCAAGTATTTTCATTTATATCATTGTTTGAATGTTACTGTTCATTTATGGAATTTTCATGAAGTTCTGGGTAGTGGCCCGAGACCTAGCCCTGAAAAAGTGGCACATAATCCAGGGTCGCTGGCTCTGAACTAGCTGAAAAAGATCCCAATTACTTGCATGCCCTTGCTGTGAGAGTGACTGGGGGGCCCCAGTCATATGCATGCCCATGTTATGGGAGTGACTAAGGCTCTAGGTTAGTAAGATGCTAGGTTGTCTCAGGGGTGGTCACTTGAAGGGTTGGTTGGTTCCTAAGGGTTCTATAGCATGTGTAGAAGGTCAAATTGGTTATGTTGTGTCAGTTCCACTTCCTTAACTATACATGGGGAGTTGAATCATATCATAGTAGCATATCGTCACATGTTTACCCTAGTGGATCGGTTAACTTGGGTAAATGTGGGAGGATGGTGTTACAAAGATCTAATCAATTACTCATCACTAGTTAAAATCAAATCATCAACATATACGATATAATAAGAAATTTACCTTCTATGAAGATGTGATAGAGGTTTGCATCTGCTTCACTTTTGGTGAAGCCCAAACTTGTGAGATAACTGTCAATCCTGGTGTACCAAGCACGAGGTGCTTTGAGACTGTATAATGCTTGCTTGAGTATGAACACATGAGACTCGATAAAATGTCTCAAAACCTTCTAGTTTCTTGATGTACCCCTCCTCCTCAATAACCCCATTGAGAAATGTTATTTTTACATCCATTTGGTGGATATTCCACCCCATCTGCATAGGCAGTGCAAGATTTGACCTAATGGATGAGTACCTTGCTACAAGAGCAAAGTTCTCCTCATAGTCAATTCCTCAATTTGAGAGAATCCTTTGGCCACAAATATGGCCTTATACTTCTCTATGCTTCCATCTACTACATGCTTAACCTTAAAGATCCATCTTGAACCATAAATGATTTATCTGTTGGGCTTGGGACCACTTCCCAAACATTTTTCTTTAAAATGGATTTGTATTCCTCTACCATTGCATCAACCCATACATGTTGCTCTACTGCTTCCTCAAAAGAGAATGGCCCAGTCTCTACAATATAAATCATTAGAGCCATGTAACTAGTGTAATATTCAGGTGACCTTCTCTATCTGCAAAAATTTGAAAAATCTCCCACATTATCCCTCACATCCTACATAAGTTTATCAACTTCCCTAGTTCTTTTTCAACCTTCTCTAGATGGTTATGCTTGAGTGCATGTCTCCACTCTTTGCTTCTCAATTTGTGGCTACTCCAAAACTTCTTGAGGCTCCTCCTTTGGAGCTTAAATCTCCTCTTCTGGTGGGATCCAAAGATCCCTCTCAAGGGAGCACCACATTGCTTTCTCTTCATCAAACTCTACATCCTTTCACACAACTATCATTCCAAGGGATGTAAAGTACACAAAATAGTTATGAGGAGTTTTTGTGTAACCCATAAATACCCCCAACTATGTTATCAACTCAAGATTCTTCCTTGATTTTTTGGAGACATGGAAGTAAACAAAGGCTCCAAAAATCCTGAAGTGCCACACATCCGGCTTCCGCCCCGAGAAAGCCTCCTCCGGTGTAATCATATCAAGAATTTAATGAGGATTCTAGTTCTTCAAGTAGACTACTATGTTTCATGCCTCATCCCACAAATGCAGAAGTAGGCCTTGGTCTTGTAACATAGCTCTCACAACTCCCACAATGCTACTATTCTTTCTCTCAACCACCCCATTCTACTATGGGTTGTGGGGGTGTTGTCATCACTCTTCGAATGCCTTTTTTCGCATTTTTTCTACATGAAGAAGATCCAACACTTACTTGAGAAGGCATCAATAGAAACGACAAAATATTTGTGTATGGTAGTGGAGGCTACCAAGAAAGGTCCACAGACATCAGTGTGGATCCTTTCCAATATTGCATGTGTTTTGTTGTGTCGATCACGAAATGTGGAATTTGTGTACTTCCCCAAAGTATGTCCTTTGCATAGATCTTGTTGTTTAAGTGCTCCTTTATGGATTCCAGTGGTTATTTTCTACATAATCTTTAATACACCGTGATGCAAATGGCCAAGTCTTATGTGCCAAAGTTCATGGACATTGTAGCTCTACACTTTCTCCGCCTTAGTGCTTAACACAACACAATCTTCCACATCTAGATTATACAAGTTATTCACACGAACCCTGATTTGCTTCACCTGTCCTGTGGCTATGTGTCTCAGGAATGATTCCCTTTGTTAAAGATCACATCATAACCACTATATTCCAAAATTGCAACATAGATGATATTCTTCTTTAGGCCTGGAAAAAGCATGACATCATTGAGTCTGAGAGGGGAGCTTGATTCTCTCTAAAAGGTGATTGTATCAATCCCAGTCATGTTGTACCTTTCTTCGTCCCCCAACTTGATTTGTATCTACAGATATTTATCCTCCAGGTCATCGAAAAAGTCTCTACACACTGTCATTGGGAACAAGGCACCAAAGTCCAAGTACCACACGCTCCCCATCACTGTGTTGGTCATGCATACGATAAGGGTGAAGTCAAGGCTCTTGAACTATGAAGCCAAAGCTTCACCTGCTCCTCCTCCCAAGATCTTCTTGCTTGACTTTTTGTGTGGACACTTCGTGGCATAGTGTTTGAATTCAAGACCATTAAAGCATCTAATTTTGGACAAATATTTCTTCTTGCCCCCTTGGCTAGATTTTGGTTTGGTTTGAGATTTCTTCCCTTTTCCCTTTTTTCCCTTTCCAACCAGTGCAAATTTTTCTTCATCCTCACCCTTGGATGAATTTCCATCTCTGGTATTTTTCCTTATTCCCTCTTGTTCACCGGATCTTGTTAGCTATGCCAACTCTTGGGAAGGCCTAGAAGGGATAAGATTACCAAGTCATCATCTAAAACAATAACTCCAACTCCTACAAGATCATCATGAACTTGTTTGAACCTTCTCAGATACTTTTGAATAGTGTCATTCTTCTGCAAATTGATATTTCGAAGTTTATCGTCGAGCGTCAGTTTCCTATGGTCACTGTTATTTTGGAACATATTTGTCAACGCCTACCACATTACATAAGGAGTTTATTTCCCATGGATATTTTTGACAATGTGGTCTCACACTTCCTCCAATATTATTCTCCTCACCTTGGTTACATATTTATTCCATTTGGCTAGGTTATGGGCATCATATTCCACTGGTTTTGCAATATCTCTCTTGATGTATTCTAGCAAGCCATTGTCATCAAGCACTATCTTTCCATGCAATGAAAATCGATCTACCTTCCAAGGCATACTCTAAAATGATTCCATTGAAGGCCATTCTCCCAACTCTGAAGAGATCCTACTACAATCAAGCTAAAAATTTGAACCTACTAAGAAACAACTTCAAAATTCTTGCTCTGATCCCATGTAGAAATTATGGTGTAGATTTGTAACTGCTCATGAAATTTTAATAAAAATCACAAGGCACAAACCTACTCCACTGCTTTGTGAAATTAAATTCACAATTTAGAACATCAATCACAAACATGAAATGAGAAATAAGACACATGCACACAATATATTTCCATGCGAAAGCAATCTGCTAAAAATCCCTTTGCCTACTTGCATTAATCTAATGAATATAGATGTATTACAATTATTTTTCTCAATTGAGCACAACTTGCAAGTGAATAACCTATCTCTCTTCACACTGAGAAGCTTTGACCCAAACTTTGTCAATTTCTGCCTCTGCTTGACCCCCTATTTCAGTGCACAATTCCTTGAGAAATTAGGCCCCTATTATTTGGGAAATTTCTCAAATTGATTGCACAATTACCAAGGTTGATCATATGACTACATGCAACACCTATACACTCAAGGCTAGTCTACAACATATGTTACACTTCCTTGGAATCTCCACCACAGCTGGGGAACTCAAATTCTCTACACGCACTAACTATTTTGGGCTGATTGATCAGTTAACTAGATGACCACTGAGTTAGACTAAAGTCTCACTGCACAATTGATCTTCCACTAGTTCCTTCAACAGTTACAACTAGTTTAACTGAAAACCATTTGAAATAAGTGACCTTGATTGCTACAAATTAGCAATCACACATGATTAACTGAAATCCAACTCCTCCAACTCGAAGTTACTGAGTAAAATGGGTTGCACAAGCCATGTCACACATGTTAATTGCATCCAAGTTGTCTATTGATGTGGAAATTCGAATTTTCTCAATTTAATCAAGGCAAAATCAAATTAAGAATTTCTTAATGCGTTTTTCAACATCTTGTACCAGAACCATCACAATTGTGGTAACTGTCACAACTAAATATAAGAAATAGTCTCATTGATAGTCAGGGGGATATAGAAAATATGTGCGACCTAACACATCTTTTAAATCATCAAATTCTTTTTGAGTACTGTGATCCCAATGGAAGGGAACCATTTTTTTTCAGTAAGTGAGTAAATCCTTTTGTAAGTTCTACGTAGAAAGTTAAGCTTCCCTTGAAGGTGTTGTAACTGAACGAGTGAAGAGGGAGCAACAAAATCAACGATTTCCTGGACTTTTATAGGATTGATGCAGATCTTGTCTTAGAAACTACGAATATTAGAAGTCGACCAGGTTGGACACAAAACACACATTTGTGCATATTTAACCTTATGTTATAATGTCGACAGTGTAGGAATATCACCTTGATATGCATTGGATGATCGTAACAATGTTTAGAATGGGCAAGCAAGTCATCCAACTAGGGTTGCAATATATGCTTAATATCATGGAAAACATAGTTGATTTCCCTTTGGAAGGTTGCACCAACGTTCTTTAGACCAAAAGGAAGTTTGGGGTAGGAAAACACACCCCATAGATAAATGAAGGCAATCTTATGCTGGTCCAATGATAGGATGTTGATCTGATTGTAATTAGATATTCCATCCATAAATTATTATTTTTTTCTTTTGGCACAATCGTCAATTATTTGGTCCATAAAAGGGGTCAAGTAGTTGTCCTTGGGACAAGCTCGATTGATATCCCTATACTCAACGCATGCTCTAATTGTACCCTATTTATTCATAATGAGAAAAATATTCGAAACCTAATTGGTTAGAGGAACACGATAGATAAAACCAACACACAAAAGTTTTTCAAATTATGCTTTTATGGCAGCAAGTTTCTTCAGATGAACTAGATGTAAACATTGTCGAACAGGTTTAACATTTGGATATGTTTTAATCTCTTGCACCACAATGTTTGGATCTATGCCTGAGATCCATTCGTATGTCCAAGCAAATACGTCACAAAATTCTTGAAAAAGGTCCTTATAAATCTTAATCTCATCGGGAGAACAAGATGCACCAATATGGACATTTTCAACAACTCCAGGTTTTATAGAAAACTCCATGGGCATGGTCTCCTCAGTATTTCCCAAATTATACTCAGAATTTACCTCATGAATAGAGATAGAACCCCAAAGTGACTTAGTAACGTTGGGTGAATAAAAATATTCAATATTGTTTTCAAGGATTTCAAGCACAGAGGACCGATGATGATTATCATGCAATGGAGTTTCATTTGGCATCATGATCTCCATGATGCTTTCGATGGTGGAAAATATGTTGTTGAAAGGGTTAGAATGTAGACCTGAATCTTGGGAATGGTAAATGGCTTCATACTCTAGCTCAATGGGATTGAGTGGCATGCTTCATACTCTAGCTCAATGGGATTGAGTGGCATACTATTGATAAATGAGTTAATATTAGAGCTATCAGGTACTATCCAAGGATTAGTTTGAATAGTAGAAGATGAAATCATATTAATAAATTAAGGCAACCAGATTGGGAATGTCAAGAGTAGGGAGCATGAAATTTCCCATTAAGGATGAATCTTTAAAAAATCTTATCCCAACATGTTGATAAGGTTGTAGGGTTTCAACTACAGGTGGAATACTCCGAGTGATTTGGGAATCAATGGAAAAAGAGGTGAGCTGATCTATGGTCACATTTCCCCCCTGGTGAGGGAAGTCAATCATCCTAAAATAGGTTGAGACCATGGCTTCCATGGCATAAACCATTTTTTTCCTAGAAAGAGGTTATAATCTAAAGGTTTGTCGATGACTTTGACCTCTACTAAGACTTTTGTTCTAGCTAATTCTACTTGTAATGAATTCAAGATCCTGTAAGGTTTAAATCCTCTCCCATAAAAATATTTCAGAGTTGATGGTGACTGATTAAGCTGTGCAGAACCAATGGCTTTGCAACATCAAAGCAACATGATGCAAGTTGAGGCACCTTTATCTATGATCATGCGGTAAATAGTTTTACTTCCAATGACAACTTGAACCATGAAATCTAGATGGGGTGAAAGTTTAGGAGTATGTTTCTCGTGATTAAATACAACAGGATTCAAATCTGAAGGATCTACTCCTCTAATTGCTACTAGTAAATATTTCTTTTTGGCTGGATAACTCTACAACACCTCGAGTGCTAACATAACTGAAGGATTATGAGCTAAATCCTCAACTATGTTGAAATTTTGTATAGATCTCTCACAAGTATTAAATGCTGACTTATGAATCATCTCTTTATGAGGTTTGATAGTCAATTCAGCAGTCGGTTTCTCGATCTGGAGAAAACCAAAAGTAGGTTGAGTAGAGCTGGAAGGTTGATCATCAACCTTTCTAGTTGAAGGATTCGGGTTTCCATAGTCCTTATTCATTTTAGCCATTAGGACACCATTATTGCTGCTAATAATAGTCAACATCATTACCTGGGAAGAGGAAGATGGATTTTGCGCAATCATATTTGTCTCCTAGTTTGGGAAAGGGTTTGTCAAAATGACAAGTGCAGTGGATGCAACTTTCAAAAATCTATTTATCTCTGCACGATGTGGAAAATCTTTCATGAAATGTTCGTAATTACGGATAAGACATGCCATAATGATAATTTCGTTGTTAAGAGACTAATTCTTCTGCTTTTCTTATGGAGGATTCTCATGTTTATTCTTTCCTTTACCCTTTCTCTTAATTCTAGGTTGTTGAGATTTTCCCTTATTGGATTGAACAACATTTATCTTGGAAGCACTCACAAGAGTCAGATTAGTAGGGTTTTGATTTGTCACAGTGGGAGCAAATTTAGAATTAGTTTGAGTAGAATATTTTCTCACTGATTGTTGACCAACAAAACCAACCACGCCATTAGAAACGTGTGATTCCTTCAAGGGAGAAGGTGGAATAGTATGTTGGGGTCACAGAACATTGGGTATCTTGTCATAGAGCATGCCAAATTGGGTATAAATCAAATCTAGCTATTTAGCACAAGTAATGACTTTCCATTTCACTAACAACTCCATCTTTTGAAACATCCTCAGTTTTAGTAGACAAGAGGGATTTGATGAACCACTATGCCAATAACTGATCAGGAACGTAATTTTTTACCAATCGATGTCTCCACTCATGTATATGATCATATATATGGGTGGAGTTAGACTGCTTTAAGGAGGTCAAAAGCTCAGTTCCAGTTTTGTAATGGATGGGTAATTAGAAATGGGTTAGAAACGCAGTTGCCAAGGCATTGAAGTTGTTGAATGAAGCTAGTGGTAATTAGACATACCACTTAGTTTTTGTACCAGTAATATTTCTTTGGAAAATATGTAAATGGATAGAATGATAATTTAAGGAGTTGGATGAACACCATAAATGATAAGTCATAACATGAGTGGACGAATCTTCTCTAGTATTTTCGTTACATTTCAGAATGTTACTCGAAATTTTGGTAGGAATAACTGACCGCCAAGGAGAATGACAAATGCAATCATTCATTAGCTTAGATAAATATGGTAACTCAAGAGTTGTAGCAAATGAAAATTGCTTATTAAAATTTGTCTTTGGAGGTTGACCTTGTGGATAAAGGTTAACTTGTGGTGGAGGGTATCCTGGGTATGATGGAATGGGCTAAGCAATTATTATTTGCATTCCAGGATAAGGAGGATTTTGATAACCAGGATAAACCATAACCAGATTGTCCTGTTCCATGAAAACCTTGGTGAGGTTGGAATGACTGAGTTTGGATCTTTTGACCTTGATAAGGTATTTGTGGTATAGTAGCTTGACCAAAAATCATTTGAGGAATGCCTTGGAATGGTTGCCCAGATGGATTTTGCATCATTCCAATATTGGGTTGACTGGTTGGTATGTATGTCATGCCATGCACAAGTTGGTTTACTTGCATCTAAGGTATAGACTGACCAAGAGGTGGAGTTTGTAACACACCTTGAAGATGTTGGGTAGGTGGGATTTGAGAAGTCCCGGATAACGTTGGAATAATTTGTATTTGAGACACAACCTGAACAGGTTGACTCACTTGAGGTGTAACTTAGGCAAGTTGATGTATGGATTGAATACGTTGAAAAATAGGAACTTGGGATCTAACCAAGACATGTTGAGAGGTTGGAATTTGAGTTAAGACCAAACCAAGTTGAACACAATGTAGGATGCCAAGGATTAACAACCATTCATGGAAATGGAGTAATTGTGGGAAGAGGACTCGCATAGGATGGAGCACCAACTTGTAGCATTTTATTAGTAGATGGGAATATTCCAAAAACAGGTTCCCCCCCAACCAAAGGATAAGGAGTGTATGGAGGCAATTTCCCCCTAGCAGGAGGGTACCTAGGATAAGATATATAAGGTTTTTATGGATGTCCCAGACCACTTAGAAATGCACCATACTACTGCTCCAAAGGAGTTTTGGGCGCAATAGGTTTGGTAGGTTGTGAGGCACTCGTCAAATAAGAACCAGATGGTATTCCAAATGAATATGATAAAGGATAAGTCCATGGACTAGTTGACACACTAGAAAAGGTTCCAGATAATTACTAGTACCCTGGTGGCTCTGACAGACCACCATAAAAATGAGTTTCTGGTGACATTACAAACATGGAAGTTGTTGCAAATTCAGTTGATTCACTCATTATAGAAGATATAGGTTGAGTAATCATTGCTGACTTAGTCATGGTTAAACTTCTCAAAGGAGTTTTCCAAGGGATGTTCAAAGGAAAATTATAACGAGGAGTCTGAGGTGAAGGAGCTTGTGTTTGAGTATGAGGGGTAAGAAAAGGATGAGCTTGATAAAGAGGAGTCACTCTTAAATGGATGGGAGATGAAGGTTGAGATTATTCTTCAGTAATGTCCTCAATACTCAAAAGACTGGGTGGAAGTTGTTCTCTACCAGGACCAAAATATATAGGTTGTGGTTGAACAAAGGCAAAGGAGGGGAAGAAGAAGTTTGAAATAGTAGGTTTAGTTATCTAAGGTTCCTCAGGTTGTATAACCTTAGGTTTTAAAGTATCTGAATCTAGAAATTCAAGTTCAATGACCTCGCATTCTAATATTTCAAGGGCTTCATATTCTACTACATCAAACTCACTCGTTGGTAAGGATGTAATTTCAAGTTCAGTACTTAGGGGAAATGACGATTTTGGTTGATTAACTTCAAATATGGTTCCAAAAGGGGTAGCTCCAAAGTACCAAGTTTGGTAGATTTCATTTTCTTATTCTTATGATGACAAAGTGTTGTCTATGGAGGTAAAGGAGGAAATATTTTCATTCTACGCGAATGACAAGGTTGTTTAGGGTGTTCTTCCATGATGGATTATTTAATTTTAGAAATTAAGACAAAAAAAGGGGTAACTAGGAAAAAGGGTTTACCATGTCATTGTGAACTACAATATACCGTTTCCAGTGCGTGCAGGAAATCTCCCCAAATGTTGTGTTCAATGTATCACAATAAACAAGGTGGATGAATTGGTTACCTATGGTAGGATAGAAACCTAAATGGGACTTCCAAAATATGCCCGAAGGTATGTGGAATCACAGTCTGTGGTAGTGTTGTTTGATGTGTCATGTACGATAGGAAGTATACGGAGCACCACATGATATACCCAAAGGTACTTGGAGAACGATTCAATATACTTACATAAGTGAAATGCTGACTACCCCTCGAATGTAACACAAAAAAATAACGACAACTCCTACATTTAACGATTCCTAAACATGTTTTCTAGCCTAGACCTCTATGTGTGTTGTCAATGTTCCAAATTCTCCTTAGGCTAATTGAATAAATTTGAAAGTTGATCTTCAATTAAGTTTTAGTTTCAAGGCTCACGGTATGAATTCACTCGAACTTCCTATGATGCAACTAGCATGATGAAAATAACTCTTTTATTTCAATGAAGATATATCTATGAGAAATAAGAAACAAACAATGATGCAACAATCAAAGATGAAACAAACAAGAAATTCCTAAGAAGATATTTCAATGTACTATTCCAATGCAATTCGAAAAACCCTATATGCAATGCAAAAATGGAGAATTTTCTTTTCTTTTCTTTTCAATTTTCAAATGCAATGAAAATGAAAAAAGAATCTAGATCATTGACCAAAATATTTCACTCAAATTGCAACTGTAATATGAAAATTATTTTTATTCAATCAACAATCAAACCAAGTGTTCACAAACCCTAATTGACAAGAAGAAAGAAAAATTAAATAAAATCTCATCAAAAGGAAAACAAACTCAAATGTAAACACACTAATGGTTTTACAGAGACAATGACTAGTTCATAGACTCACGAAAATTAACTGAATCAAGTCAAAACTTAGAGCATTGCAGTCTAGGAGAAGGAGCCGGTGTGATGCATCACACAAACAAAGAGAGACAAGTGCGTTGGGTCACTTTGTCTCAAACCAGGAAGTGCGCTGGGGCTATTTTTGTTCAAAAGGAGAAACAAAAACCATGCCTAGCTCAGAATTATGTTTTCCCAAGACTAATTACTTTGTAAACAAGTCAACTTAAGTCAGATTGAAAGGTCTAAAATGAATAGGCAAAGGAAACCACTATAGGAACATCTTGTTCCACAGTGGAGTCACCAATTTGTTTGATAGAAAATTGTCTCCTACAGACATAAGTGAATCCCCTAGACCTAGTGGCTTGATCTAGAAACAACAAAAACAAAACACTTGTGCTTTACTTAGAGAAAATAGAATATGGAGGATGGATGTACCTTGAGTCCAACGCAAGTTCTCCTCTTCTCCTTGCTTGTGAAATTTAGCTCTAGCTCCAAACACTATAAATGGAAGCTGTAACACAATTATAAAAAGTACGAGAACTACAAGATACAAATAACATAGACTAATATCTCTAATCAATGAGTCACAAAGGCATTGAAATACATATGCATCAAATAGACATAAGTATAGGAAAACAAATCTTTTTGTAGTAATGAAATGTAAGAGAAGATTACAACCCTTTTATAGATTTTTACCATGTAGATGTTTCCCACCAAACTTGTTCTTCCTTAGACACAAAGCAGACCTTCAATCACAACTCAAGGATGGTAATGGGTCCTTAGGTAAAGGACCCACATATGAAGGAGGATAAGCTCTAGGGATAAGAGATAATACCTCTAGGATCAGAGTTCAATATCACAATCAATAGTAAATGGTTAAAACCACCTTAGAAGCTTTTGGAAAGAGAAAATTTGTAATATTTATTTATTTTTCCAAAATGATAGAACCATCTCACATGTAGAAAAGGAAACATGTGCTGGTAAGTGCAGTTTCTCAACTATGTAACATGCAACCAATGCAGGTGGCTAGAAGTCTAGGTGTGCTGGGGCCAAACATAGGTTTTTATCCTGATTAACCTAGAATTCTTGGAATTTTTAGAGAAATAATGATTGAGGATTTGAAAATGGATGATTACAAGGTGTAAAGGATGTTGATTGATCTGGTTTCCAGGCCATTTGAACATATGTGACAAAACGGCCTATAACAAAGGTGTTGGTGGATGTAGTAAAAAACCATGCTTGGTTCAACTAGGTCTCCTTCCACCACTTAGCTACATTTTCATGGATTGATAGGCGGGTGGTCTAGAATGATTCATAATTGTGGGTGGTTTTTGGGACTACCTTGTGTTACAAACCATTTTGTCACATCAACCCAAAAGGCCTACAAACCAGATCAATCAACATCCATGAACATTTTTTCATCATACCCTCATAAATCCCTAAGCATAGCTTCTCCAAAAAGTCTGATTCTCTGGGACAAATTGGTAAAAAACATTGTTTTTAGCCCCATTGCACCCTGCCTTCTTAGCCACTTGCATTCAATGCACGTTGCATGCTTGTTCACCAGTTATGATCAACATTTGTTTCTCCCTTATGCAGGTGTGTTGACTCTAGAAATTCGGGAAAAATAAAAAAAAATTCTGAAGCTTCCTCTTCTACAAGCTTCCAAAGTTGTTTTAACTATTTACCATAGATAAAGAGCTCGGATCTTATCTAATCCTATCGTGGAGACTTCACCTCTTATCTCTTGAGCTCATACTCCCATCATATGTGGATCTCAAGTCAATAATGGTGAATCCTAAACTACCACACTTCTCCTATAAATTTACTACTATCCATAACATCAATGTTGGCTTTTGGAGATTGCTAGTGCCCTCATGCTACTACTTTGAACCTAAAGGAATCATCACTTTTATGGTTTAGGGATAGTGTTGAGGTGTGCTTTGTGACAATGAAGGACAAGTCAACTTGGGGGAGACATTTACAATATCAATTTCTATTTATGGTTATAAACTCTCACCTATATTTATCAATACAAAGATAATCTTGTATTCCTATATTTGTTGTGTTATGTTTACACTCATGTATTTCAATGCCTTGATGATTCATTGAACAAAGATGTTAGACTATGCTACATGGATATCGTAGATTTGCTTATTTTAGTATGTGTAGGTTCTCATTATAGTGTTTGGAGCTGGAATTGGAACTTACATGTGAGGAGGAAAGGGAGGGTTGCTACAAATTTGAAGTAGGTTTCTTTCCCATTCTATAATTTCTCTAAGGGAAAATCTATGTTTTTTTTCTTCTGTTTTTGTAGATTAGACCACTAGATCTAGGGTACTCATCTTTTTCCACAATAGTGAAAATTTTTCCTAACAAATTGGTGACTCCACTGGGGAATGATTTTACCTTAGTGCTTTCCTTGACCTTAGCACCTTTTTTCACCTCTTAAAGCAACATTAATTGACTCATTCAGATGTTGATTGAACTTAGGAAAACCATTCTCGGAGCTTGCTTTTGTTTTTTGTGTCGTATTTTGGACGAATCTGCCTCAATGCACCCCTGGTCTAGAGATAGAGCACTTCAGCACACTTTCTCCTTCTTTGTACCTATGCTGCAAAGCACTAGTGCTTATTCCACACCCGTGTTGATCCTTATAAAAGGCAAAAAGTTTCTTTTCTTTCCTTTCTCTATGATTTTCTTTGGTCCAACATGTTTTCGTTTTGTCTCTGAGTGTATCCTTGTTCATGAAAAGTATTCACTTTGTTTTCTTTTGGTTTTAATAGCGTTTGATAAGAATTTGTTTGTATTTTTCTTTGTTCTTGTCAATTAGGTCTTTTGCAAAATTTTGCTTGATCATTGATTGCTTGAAGAAATTGATATTAATGTCATCATTCTATGTGATTTTTCTTATCTCTGATTTAACAGCATCTTAGTTTTCATTTCATTTGAATATTAAGAGGATTGAAAATAAAAAACATTATTTGCATTGTATATAGGGCTTTGATTTTGATTTGAATAATGAAGTTGAGGAGATCAATTGTTGCATCACTTGTTTGTTGAATTTTTGATTGATTTATTCTCCCCCTACTTAGTTAGGCCTTTCATTGTTAAAAGGAAAATGAAGAGAGTTCTTTTTGTCATATTAGTTGCATCATAGGTGTGTTCAAGTGACATTGAGTTTTGGGTCTTGAAATCAAAACATAATTCAATATAAACTTCTAAAATTCACTCAATTAACCTAAGGAGCATTTGAAACTTAACGATACATTTAGAGGTCTAAGCTAGAGATGTGTTCCGACGTCTTTAAATGTACGAGCTGCCATTTTTTTTGATGTTACATTCTGGGGTTGATAACTTGTTCCATGTACACAAGTGTATAAGATTGTTCTCCATGTACCTTTAGGTATATCAGATGGTGTTCCATGCATGATAAGTATATGGGTATGCTCTCATGTAATGGTTATGCATTAGAAAACACTACTACAGACTGTGCTTCCACGTACCTCTGGGTATATTTTGGAAGTCCCCTCTAGGTTTCTATCCTACCATAAGTAACCAAGTCGGCTGCCTTGTACATTGCGATACAATGAACACAACATTCAGGGAGATTACCTACACATACATAAATTCTTGGTTTACCAAGGTGATATATCGCAAATCATAGTGAATTGGTAATCCTTATCTGCCTAGTTACCCCTTTATTTTATTTTGTGCCTTTAGTTTCTAAAATCAATTAATTAACCACAAAACAACATCCTCCCCATGGAACAACTCCTTAGTGCATCTTAGGTTGAGACTAATGGATAATAATGGAAACCCCTCTTATGGGAATCCTAGTCCTTTTCCCAATTTTTGAAATATTGATGCTCCTTATATGGAAAAGTTTTCCCTCCCCAGATTTACCATTGGTTTGCCAGTTTGGTTATTTTTGACCTCTTTGGTTCTGAATGTCCAAACTGCTTCTCAACCAAGTAGTCCTCCACCTGAACAAAATCAAACTCAAGTTGATGCTAAAGTTGACCCTTTCCTTCTTCACTTGTTGTTTATTCATCCCATTCTTCCTCCTCGCCTAGTGAAAGTCTTGATTATAGTAACTAGGAAGCTAAGACGAATAAGAAAACGACGAAGAAGAAGAAGAAAAATAAGCAAGGGGGAGCCAAGAAACCATTGCTACTAATGCAATTAGTATGGAGGAACCTTCCAATCAACTCCACAAAGTTAAATTCCCTAGCAAGTTAATTTAAGGGTGGACACTTTCTTAGAGATTGTCCTAGTATTCCCAAGGTATTAGAAGTGTGGTCCACAAGCTCACATCAACCTTTGTTGTCAGCTTATGAATATCAAGCTGGTGATAAACCATCAACTAGTGATAGTAAGGTCCACCAGAAAAAGGGTAAAGGTAAGTTTCCTTTTAGGTTATGTGAAGGGAATCATACTCTTCACCATTGTCCTTATATGGATGAAGCCTTAAAAGTGTTGGAAAACCTTACCGTTTCTCAACCTCAACTTCTGGCTGGCTACCAGAAGCTTTCTCCTAATCCTCCACTAGTTTATGAAGTGATTGATCATAATCTGAATCCAATCAATCCTACTCTCTCTAAATGTGAATCCCATGAGTCTATTCTCGACCAACCATTGGTTGAGAAAATGGTTGACTCGATTCCACCTTTCGTTGATCATACTTTTCCCATAGAGAGTGAGTCTCATATCACTCAGGTTCTTCTAATTTCTTTAGGTTCCAATGAACTAGGGGGAAATCCTCATGTTTCAATGACATAGGGGAGAAATCCTCCCATTCCCACTGCACGAGAGAACAATCCTCCCATTCTCATGACACATGGTGGAAATCCTTCCATTACCATAGCATAAGGGGGAAGTTCTCCCATTCCCATAGCACAAGGGGGAAGTTCTCCCGTTCTCATGACACCCCCTCCAAGTAATATGGTCACTTCCTTTGATTGGAGTCAACTGGCAAGATATCATCTTCCTCCTTATGTGCCCTTCCTGATCATAGTAAATGCTTATAATATGACCATACCTAGAACAATCATAGACGAAGGCGTGTCTATTAGTATTTTTTTCTAACTTGTGCCCATTAACCAAAATCTGTTGGCTTTTAACAAAGGAACCAATCAACTGTTAGGGATCCTTAGTTGCTTATTAATTTGGGAGGAAAGACTGTCTATATCAATGTGATGGTATTCCAAGGCCATTTGGATTTTAATTTTCTCCTTATTAGTGACTATGTTTATAACATGGGAGCTCTTGTCTCTTCACTTTTTAATGTGATGTGTTTCCCGCATGAAGGAAGAATCATGACCATTGACCAACTTTCATTTTTGGTCCTAATTTGACTCCCAATCAGCCAACTTCCCTAAATGGTCCTTATATGCAAGTGGTATCTCCCCTACCCCATATTAATTATGTGTAAACTTGTTCCATGCCAACGTCTCCTAAAGATCTAGTCACTGACATAGTGCATCATGTACTGGGAGCATTGACACTTTATCTTTCCCCTGGATCCTTTGATATGTATCCCTTCTAGAGCATTATTCTTCTATCTGATGAGAACCACTTGGAAGCCATGGCCTCTTAGAGGTCATGAAATAAGGTTCCCAGAGTAGAGTTCCTTGTCTTGTGTCAAGTTCATTAAAAAATGAAACAAGGCGTCAAAACAGGTATCTATTTCCTGTGTCAAGCTCGTTAAAAAATGAAACAAGGTTCCTTGAGAAAATTTCATTTTCTTGTGTCAAGCTCGTTAAAAAAATGAAACAAGGTCCCTTGAGCATAGTTATTTTCCTGTGTCAAGATCATTTAAAAATGAAATAGATCCGCTTCTAATTCGAGTCTTTGATTAGATCTCGTAAATTCCCAGTTGAGTCTTTCACTTGATCTCAGAAATGAACCTTCATTCCATCCACCTGTTAGTAATAATAGTGTACTTAGGTGAATGAAATGAATCTTGGGGGGCATGTGTCTAGAATTGTGTTATTATTCTAGGGGCATGAAAATGAATCTCAAGCACAATTTTCCCATGTTTCAAGCTTGTGTAAAAATGAAACAAACCATTTTCAAGCATAGTTTTTCCTCATTTAGATCTTGTGTAAAAATGAATCTACTTTCAAGTATTATCAAGCATAGTTTCCACATGTTTCAAGCTTGTGTAAAAATGAAACCATTTTCATCCTACCTCTCGTGATTTCCATTTCTACCAGATGAGCCTTGGTTTTCTATTTCCGTTGTCACCATATGCTTGGCCATTCACATGTTTTCATTTGGTTATTTTACCCTTGCCTGAGGAACCATTGTGATGAGTGATTTGATTAACCAACCTATTGATCTCTATGTGTTTTGATCAACTTCACCACAATTGAAACCATTTTTCACCCTTTATACCACTCGTTAGTTCAGGAGGAGTCCTATTTGAGCTCTTTTCAAACTCCCTAAACATGAAAAGATTTTCGAACACTTGTCTTTTCAAACTCGTTAACGTAAATGAAAAGATGTCTACTCAGTATAAGTTTAACTCTTTTCCAAAATGGGATAGACTATTTATGAAAAAGGAATATCTTAATCGAATATGGCTAAGAGGTTCTCCTATGTATCGTTTTCTGCTTTTTCAGACTCAAGAGACATTTTTACGAAAAAGAACCTTTGGAGTCTTCTTTTTCACCTCTTTTTCAAACTCTCTAAACATGAAAAAGAATTTGATTTATGCCTTCGTTGGACTCGTAAAAACATCAAATAATGGTGGAATTTTCAAACATGACGAGACCGACCCACTCCTTGTCAGGGTTTGTTATAAATACTCAGAGGGATTCATCCAAAGGATGCACTTATAAATCAAGAATATGTTATCCTCCTCAATCTTGTAAAAAATAAAGAGGTATTGACTAGAAATGGTTGGGTAACTTGGGAAAACACAGTACTTCACCTATTTATGGTAGTGAGTCACTATTTAACATGACACTCTTTCACTTCATATCCGTGACTGTTGGGTTGAGAAATCTTATTCTCTCTTTGGTTCATCACACCTTATAAAATCCTCCACATTCGATTTTGGGTCAATGCTTCCAACTCCATAAAGTTTCGCTAATATGTTCAAGAGAATTCCTTTAGTTGATATCTACTACAATACTCTTAAGCCTTCATTTCATGTTTGTCGTTCCTAAACCAACTCTACATCATCATTATTTTGTCTCATATCTTGATACTTGTTTTTTTTCGTTGATGGGGGATACATCAAGGCCCTCCTGCAATGGGTCGCTTCCTATCGACATCAACTCATTATCCAGGAAGTTGAATTATAAACTCTCTTTGATACCTTGGGGTTTACATACATTAATGGAAAGTCTCTTTTCTTTCCATGATAGGTCTTCATCATTGGCCTTCGACTAGAAATTTTGTGTGGTTTTCGACTTCAACTCATTCATTCACACCATGCAGATTGTACTATGGTACCTTGAGAGCCATTAAAATCATTAGTGGTTTCTCTCGCATTCGTTAATGACTTACATCATTGGCCAATAATTAGATGGTGTCTACCATGTTCGACCCCAGCTCATTTATTCGCATGGTTAGACTCGTACATCAAGTGATCGAGTGAACAAGATTGAAGACCCTAGATCTAGTTCCATCCATTTGGGTTGCAATTTTAGCATCAATACAATATTACAAAGTATGATGGCTATGATCATACAAAATAATATCCAAGAATGGGTCCACACTTTGTCATCAATGGACGAGACTTCTTGATTATTGTACATGTAATATTGGTTTATATGTTGAGAATAGGTACGCCTCCCTCAACAATGATATCATGATGAAAATATGTATTATAATAGATAATGATATCAACCAGTTGTTCTTAATCCAAACTTGTCACAAGGTAAATCACTTCAGTCATCAACTACTGATTCCGTCTTTTTAATTTAGGGGGAAATATGTTACAGTCCATTTTTTTCTCATCAACCCAAAAGGCCTACAAACTAGATCAATCAACATCCATGAACATTTTTTCATCATCTCCTCACAAAGCCCTAAGAATGACTTCTCCAAAAAGTGTGAGTTTCTGGGATAAATTGCTCAAAAACATTGTTTTTAGCCCCAATGCACCCTACCTCCTTAGCCACCTACGTTCAGTGTATGTTGTAT
The DNA here is from genome assembly GCA_031772625.1 of Pinus tabuliformis. Lineage (NCBI taxonomy): Eukaryota > Viridiplantae > Streptophyta > Pinopsida > Pinales > Pinaceae > Pinus > Pinus tabuliformis. The sequence continues at coordinate 442,413,846 of CM062811.1, forward strand.
GCTTGTTTACCAATGCTGAATAACATTTGTTACTCCCTTTTGTAGGTGCGTTGTTTCTAGAAATTCGGGAAAACTAACAAATATTTCTAAATATTCCAAAGTTGTTTTAACTATTTACCATGGATAAAGAGCTTGTATCATATCTGATCCTAGCTTGGAGACTTCACCTCTTATCCATTGAGCTCATCCTCCCATGATATGTGGATCTCAAGCCCATAATGGTAAATCCTAAACTACCACTCTTCTCCTATAAATTGACTGCCATCCATAACATTAGAGTTGGAATTTGGAGATTGCTAGTGCCCTTATGCTACTGCTTTGAACCTAAAGGAGTCATCACTTTTATGCATTAAGGTTGGTGTTGAGCTGTGCTTTGTGACAAGGAAGGACAAGTCAACTTGGGGGAGACATCTACAAGATTAGTTTCTATTTATGGTTGTAAACTCTCTCCTATATTTATCAATACAAAGAGCGTCTTGTTTTCCTATATTTGTTGTGTTATATTTACACTCATGGATTTCAATTCCTTGTTGATTCATTGAATAGAGATGTTAGACTATGCTACGTGGATATTCCAAATCCTTTTCCTATTTTAGTATGTGCAGGTTCTAATTATAGCATTTGGAGCTGGAAATGGAGCTTACAGGTGAGGAGGAAAGGAAGGGTTGATATAGATCCAAGGTAGGCTTCTTTCCCATTATTTAATTTCTCTAAGAAAAGGTATATGTTTTTTGTCTTCTGTTGTTCTATATTAGACCACTAGATCTAGGGAATTCACCTTTGTTTGCAATAGTGAAAATTCCACATAACACCTTGCTTGTCAAGATATAGGCTAATTAGTTGGTGATATGAGTCCATGCTTGATAGAATAGTGGTGTCAAAATTAAGGCTAGTGACCATAAGGGACTTTGAAATGAGGAAATGATCTAGTCGTGAAGCTACCGGGTGGATATTTCCCCTTTTTCTGTTCCAAGTGTGCATTCCATTTGAAGTTTCCTGTAGAATTTTATTATCGATTCAAACTACAGATTTTGATATGCTAAAACGATTGACTTGAATCTACTCTACTCATCAGCAAAAATAAAAATTGATCGATGAAATGAAGAAGCAAAACAGAAGAATTGCAATCACACATAACATAATAATTTTATGGGGAAAGCCTTAAGTAAAAACCCTAGATATCTGTATATTGCATTAATCAGAACATTTGAGAGAAAATACAATTCTTGTTCAACTCGAACAATCTCTGCATAAGTACAATCTCACTCACTACTTCACAAATCTCAAGCCAATACTTAGCCAAATATGCTACCTGCCAGGATCGTACTTCCTTGCGTTTTTCCCTTGGGAATTAACCCATATTTAATCATAAAATCCCTCACTCATAACTGCCCAATCCATCCATAGGCCTTCCTCTGATTGCATGCATCATTGGCTTAATTTAGACAATTTTACAACTGATAGTACATTGTCCCTATACTCTAAATTATCTCAAATGGGTCTTCCCATGAACTGACATGCATGATTTGTTTTTGAGTGAATTATCAGTTATCTAATTGATCACTGCATGTGAATTAAATACAATTTAATTCACTTGACCACTCACTAGTTCCTCCAACATTTAGAACTAGTTTAACTGAATTTAACTTAGCTAAACTGAATTAAATAATTACAACTCAATAAGAACTCAACTCGGGCCCCTAAAATTTAGGGATCACTCTACATGACTCTAGATGGACTTCCAACTTGAATTTACTAAGCCAAATAAGTCAACTTAACTTAGTTAAATGCTATAAGTTTCTATGAGAATAGAATTGCAATTTAATTCCCAATTTAATGCAAGGACAAATTAAATTAGGATTTTCTTGTTGCTATTTTTAACACTCCCTCTCAACAAGAAAGGGATTATCTGCAATCCTGATCCTTCCTTTGTGAAACTCGAATTTGCATCTTGACAATACCTTTGTCAAAATATCTGCATCCTGCTCCTCTGTAGGAATGTACTCCAACAACATGATTCTCCTCTACACATAATATCGTAGATGGTGATACCAAATGTCAATATGCTTGGACCGATCATGAAAAACTGGATTCTCAGAGAGTTTGATACAACTCTGATTGTCATAGTTAATTACTGTTGGATCCATTTGCTGACCAAACAACCCAACAAGGATCTTCCTCATCTAGAGAGCCTCACAAGCTACTTGACTAGTAGCCATGTACTCTGATTCTACTGAACTAAGTGAAACTAATCTATGCTTCCTACTATACCAAGAAACTGATGCTGACCCAATACTAAAGATTCCCCCTGATGTGCTCTTCCTATCAGATGGACTCCTTTCCCAATATGCATATGTGAAGCCTTGAAGCTTCACTCCCTCTGTCTGTCTGTACCAAATACCAAACTGAGTGGTGCATCTAAGGTATCTCAACACATGTTTAGCTACCTTCCAATACAGTTTGGTTGGCTTAACCATGGCTTGACTAACCTAGTTAAATGCCAAACACATGTCCAGTCATGTGTTCACTAAATACATAAGTGAACCCACAAGCTGTCTATAAATAGTAGCCTCCACTACTTCACCTGAAGTATCATCCTCCTTCCTCTAGTTACCAACTAGAGGAGTCTCCATGGGTTTGCTTCTCTCCATGTGGAACTTCTTCAGTATCTCATTGGCATACTTTCCTCAAGAGATAAACAGTTCCTTATCTCCTTTCCATACTTCCATACTAAGAAAATAATGCATGTGCCCCAGGTCCTTCATCTCTAACTCTCTTGCAAGACTTAATCGACTTCTCATCCCCTGTAAGAATCAAATCATCAACATATAATATTATAATAAAAAATTTACCTTCAACCATAATATGGTAAAGGTTCACATCTACTTCACTTTTGGTGAAGCCAAACTTGGTGAAATAGCTTCCAATCCTGGTGTACCAAGCATGGGGTGCTTGTTTCAGTCCATACAATGCTCGCTTGAGTCTGCACACATGAGACTCTCTGTTGATGGTCACAAAGCCTTCCGACTGCTCAATAAACACTTCTTCTGCAATCATGTGATTGAGAAATATTGTCTTTATATCCATCTGATTTATCTTCCATCCCATATGTGCTGACACTACTAAATCTGATTGATGAGTACCTTGCTAGATGAGAAAAATTATCATCCTAATCAATTCCTTCCACCTGAGAGAACCCTTTGGCCAAAAATTTCACCTTGTGTTTCTCGACACTCACGTCTGCTACTTGCTTTACCTTGTAAATCCATCTATAACTCACCACTGATTTGTTTGCTAGTCTTGGGACCACCTCCCAAACACAGTTTCTAATAATGGAGTCATACTCTTCAACCATGGCATCAAACCAAATTGGTTGCTCTAGGGCTTCCTCAAATGAGGATGGCTTAATCTCTACACTCTCGCTCATCATATCCATGTAGCTAATGTACCGCTCTCATGACCTCCTCTACCTGTGCTATGATGTGGGTGCTCCCACATTCTCTCTAGCATAATTCAATAACCTATCATCCTCTCTAGTGCACTTTCTCCCATCTCTATATGTCTTTGCATGAGTGGGTGATTCCACTTTCTTCTCCTCTGCATGTTGCTGCTCTACATCATCCTAAGGTTCCTCCTTTGGAGCTACAATCTCCTCAACTGCATGTAACTGAAGATCCCTCTCAAGGGAACATCTCATGGCATTCTCTTCATCGAACTTCACATCTTTACCAAACACTATCATCCTGTTAGATGGTAGGTACACCTAATAGTTGTGAGGTGTATCAGTGTACCCTACAAATATGCCCAACTCAACTGTTGGCTCTAGATTTTTCCATGCATCCTTGGTAACATGACAATATACAGATGAACCAAAGATCCTGAAGTGTGCCACATCTGGTTTCTTACCTGAAAAATATTCTTCTGGTATACTCATCCCTAGAATTAGATGAGGGCTTATGTTCTGCAAATAAATAGTTGTGCTGCATGCTTCAGCGCATAAGTCCAATGGTAGGCCCTGATCATGTAACATCACCCGTGCCGCTCCCACAATACTTATGTTTTTCCTTCTAGCCAGCCCATTCTATTGTGGATTATGAGGTACTATCAACTCCCATCAAATGACTTCTTTTACACTAAATTTCTTGAATTCATTCAACACATATTCTCCACTGTTGTCGCTTCTGAGAGCTTTAAATTTCATGCCAATATATTTCTCTACAAGTTATTTAAATTCACAAAATTTAGTGAATGTCTTATCTTTCTTATGCATGAAGAAAATCTAGCACTTACGAGAAAAATCATCAACAAATATTACATAATACCTGTGCTTGGCCCTGGATGTTGTCGAGAACAGGCCACACACATCTGAGTGAACTCGATCAAGGATCGCTTGTGCTCAACAGTCGTTATCATGAAAGGAATATTTGGTGAAATTCCCCTACGTAAACCCTTTGCATGCGTCTCTTAGCTCTAGTGTAAACTTGGGAAGTACTGTAGAAATTTGCTACATGATCTTCAAAGCTCTGTGGTGTAAGTGACCAAATATTCTATGCCATAACTCACCGATGTCTCGGCTTTGCACATTATTTGCTTTAGTTCTCAAAGCAACACAGTCTTCTACCTCCAATTTGTAGAGGTTCTTCACTCGAACCCCGATCTGCTTCACCTATCTTGTGGCTATGTGGCGAAGGAAAGCCTTTCCCTTACTAAATATCACATAATAGCTACGATCCTCCAACATGGAAACAAAAACCAAGTTCTTTTTCAAACCCAAAACATAAATGACATCTCTCAATGTGGGGAGAAAACCAAACTCCCTCTTAAAGGTAACAGTGCCGATGTCGATTGTGCTATACCTCCCATCATCTCCCATGTCGATGTGCATCTGGAGGTCCTTCTCCTCCAAGTTACTAAAGAGATATTTGTTGTCAATCATATGGGATGAGGCTCCACTATCCAGGTACCACACAATACCCATCACCGATGACACCATGCAAGCAATGAGGGTGCAATATAGTTTGAATTTTGAAGTAAGGGCTTCACTTGTTGCTCCTCCTAAAGGCTTCTTACTGAACTTATTGTGCGAACACTTTGTGGCATAGTGTCCCAAATCATGATAGTGAAAACATTTAATTTTTGACATGTCCTTCTTCTTGCCACCCTGACTAGAATATGATTTGGAATGGGATGAATTCCCCTTCCCTTTCTTCACCTTTCCAGCTAAGGCACAATTCTCCTCATCATCATGCTTTGATGAGGATCCATCTCTGGTGTTCTATTGAATCTCTACCTATACCAAGTCAAACCACAATCACTCCCACTTTGGTAGCTTCTCACTCCCATTAATTGAGTCTTGGTAGCTATGCCAACTCTTGGGAAGTCCTAGAAGTGCTAGGCTCACTAGATTGTCTTCTGTAACAATAACCCCAACACTTCCAAGATTATCTCGACATTAGTTGAGCTTGGTTAAGCACTTTGGAATTCAGTCGCCCTTCTCCATATTGATCTTTTTGAATTTTTCCTTCAGTGCCAGCTTCCTGTGGTCACTCCTATTTTGAAATAGATTTGTCAATGCCTTCCACATTGCAAATGGAGTTTCCTTACCATGGATATTCAAGACAATATGTTCTCAAACTCCTTCTAGGATAATCCTTTTCGCCTTTGCCACACATTTTCTCCATTCTGCCAGATCTTTAGCATCAAATGTTGGAGGCTTTGGGATATCATGATCTATGAATTCCTTTAGCTGATTGTCTTCCAACACTGCCTCCATCCTATCCTTCCAAGCTATTTACTTCGAGCTACCCTTAAGGGCATACTCAAGTCTCAAACCGTAGAATGACATCCTGCTGGCTCAGAAGTATGAAACTAAAAATTCAATTTCACCTGCACAACAAAATCGTATTCTCCTCTTCTATAGTGATTTCAGCTCTGAGGCCATGCACAATTTTATTATAGATTCAAACTGTAGATTTTGATATGATAAAACAATTAACTTGAATCTACTCTCCTCATTAGCGGAAACAAAAATTGATCGATGAAATCACGAAGCAGAAAAGGAAGAATTTCAATCACACATGACACAATAATTTTCTCGGGAAAGCCTTAGCTAAAAACCCCGTGTATATGTATATTGCATTAACCAGAAGATCTGATAAGAAAATACAATGCTTGTTCAACGTGAACAATATCTGCAGAAGTACAATCTCACTCACTGCTTCACAAACCAACTCAAGCCAATACTTAGCCAAATCTGCTACCTACCAAGCTCCTACTTACTTGCGCTATTCCCTTGGGAATTAAACCATATTTATTTTGGAAATTCCTCACTCATAAATGCAAAATCCATCCATAGGCCTTCCTCTAATTGCATGCATCATTGGTTTATTTAGATGATTTTACAACTGATAGTACATTGACCCTGAACTCTAATCTCAATTGGGTATTCCTATGAAATGACATGCATGAGTTATTTTTAGTGAATTATCAGTTATCTGATTGATCACTACATATTTGAAACTAATTTCGGAAGAAATCACATTTGTAAATTTAGGCCGACACGTTTCGAACCAACCAGTGTGGTTCATCATCAAGACAAGATGAAAGATCAGATCATAGCTGTAAGTTAAATAAAGAGTCAATACATTCCAACGGCTATGTGGAAATGGCTAAAAAAAACAGCTTTTTTTACAAGAGAGGTAAAGGGACAAAATATTATAATTTATTATTTATTTGTTTATTTCACTTATTTATTTTAATAAATTAATAAATAAAAATAATACATAAATAATTAGATACAACTGACATGACCATTCATTCCAAAAAATATAATAAGAAAAAAGGATATGGCATAATTCTAGATAAAAGAAGGCGATATTCATATAAAATAATTTTGTCAAAAGGGAAGAAATAAATAAAAAGAAAACATAAATAATATTAAAATTATTTTTAATTAGTTATAGAATAAAAGTAAAATTAATTATCATGGTTGTAAAATAAATTAAAATTTTATATGTTTAACCAAATTTTATTTTAATTATTTATTATTTATTATTTAATTATTTCGAAACAATGATTGATTCAAAGGGGAAAAACAAAAAGAAGGAAATATAAATAAAATTAGTTATAAAGAGAAATAATTATCATGGTTATAATTTAATTCAAAATAAATATTATTTAAAAAAAAGGAAGGGGCTAAGAGGAAAGGGCCAGAATCTAGCAGCTACTGATTTTCCAACCATCATCCCTATTAAGATTACTAGGTCTCCACTCAATTTCTATAGCTTCCCTAAATTTACGATGATGAAAGTGAGAAACCTTCGCAATGACCTTAGCCTCCTCGATGCATATTTGATGTTTTGTCTTCTCAGTATGTTCTGCTAAGGCCAAAGAGCGGGTCCTTCCATGCCTGATATCGACAGTGTGTTCTTTAATCCTTTGATTAATGGATCGTCCTGTTTTGCCAATGTACGAGGTCCCACATGAGCAAGGGATGACATAAACACCTTTCATATTCTTGGGGTCCACCGAGTCTTTTTCCGATTTTAAGGAACTTCTTATGGTGTTTAGGGGTCAAAAGGTGGAGGGAACACATGTAGTGCTGATCACTACATGTGAATTAAATCCAATTTAATTCACTTGACCACTCACTAGTTCCTCCAAAAATTAGAACTAGTTTAACTCAATTTAACTCAGTTAAAATGAATTAAATAATTCAACTCAATAAGATCTCAACCTGGGCCCCTAAAATTTAGGGATCACTCTACATGACTCTAGATAGAATTCCAACTCGAATTTATTGAGCCAACTAAGTAAATTTAACTTAGTTAACTGCTACAAGTTGCTATAAGAATAGAATTATAATTTAATTCCCAATTTATTTCAAGGACAAATTGAATTAGGATTTTCTTGTTGCTATTTTTAACATTTCCAAATCAATCATGTTTAACTTTTGAATTATTTCCTTCAAGCATTTTGAATTTATGTCTACATGATGTATGCCGCCTCATTTTTCTTCAAGGGATTTGATCATATTGAAATCTCCTCCCACTATCTAGTAGTTTCCTCCCAGAACCCGATGGATTGCTTGAAGAGATCTTAGGAAGTTTATAATTTTAGTTGTGGAATGAGGCCCATAGACATTTGTAAGGAAGAATGTTTTCACTGATCCAATCAATTGGAATTTGGTTATCAATGTTCTATGAGTGGAAAAAAAATTGAGAGTGAATCTATTAGGTCCCTATACTACTAATGTAGCCTCTTATTGTTATTGTTAGTGTAGCCCCCTTATTGTTATTGTTATGCCCATGTAGTCCCCATATTGTTATTATTGTTCCCCATAGAATCCCACTATTGTTATTTTTGTGCTCATACATTATTATTGTTATGTAGGCTCTGATTATATTGTGACCCCTTAGACTCCTATATATAGAAAGGAGGTCTTGTCATTTGTATCATCCAAGAATTGTTCATTTATATAATTTAAAGGAGTTTTTCCCCTCGAGGAGGATTATTTTTAAATCGTTGATCTATATTTTCTTCTATTTTGTGAGTTGGTTGCATAACATTTGGTCTCAGAGCTTTGGATTCTAGGGTTTCGATGCTGCAAACAGGTCATCATGGAATTTAATCTATAAATTGTTTTTTACGAATTTTCAGAAGCTGAAATTTTTAGCTTGAGGAGCCAAAATCCTGATGAACTTCGTGGAAAAATTTCAGATCTTGGTTCCCTATATTTTCAAAGTTATGGTCCAAAGAAGTTAGGGTTTGTGCATGCTCCACAATTTCATCTCAAATAGTTGACCTTGGTAAAATAGTCATATCTTTCTCTACGAGCATTGGATTTGAATTTCATAAAAAGTGTCTGAAATTGCACGGATTTTAGTATCTTTGATATCATTTTCAGGGCCGAAGGTCGAAACAATGACACGTGGAACACCGTACAAGTTCTCTCTACTGAACCAGTCCATAATCAGGTCATTGTGGGAGATTGGACATAACTTTATCTTGAAGAATCCAAATTTGGTCTGACTTGTGGCATTAGAAACAAGACTTAGTGGGATACCACAAGACTTAATTTCAGACCTTACAGATCCAAATTTATAGATATACAATAGATTCAATATTGAACTCCTACAAAGTAAGAAAAAGGTGTGTATTGTTTTAAAGATTGCATACATTTTGTTTGAAAAATCAGTTTGAAGTAATTCAAGGGGAATAGTGAAGCATAAATATCATTGTTTGATTCCAAAATGACTCAAAGAAAGAAAATGGAAACACTTAGTAATCAACTAGAAATCTCTACTATGACGCATGAAGAAGAGTGTAGGTTTTAACCCCATACATAAATTACCTGCATATGAATTCTAAAACAGAAAATAAACAAAGGCGATAGAATAACACATAAAACAAATATACACAGATATTTTCTCTTGGATCCCAAAGCCGGGATTGCCAGATTGATTTTTCATTATGTTCCTTTCAATGTTACAAATATATACATGCCAAAGCATCCATAAACCCTGGATTAGAACATAATCGTAGTTCCCTTGACCAGATCTACATAATACCATGGAACGAAAACCATTATGCCCAAAACCATGTGCAAAATCCATGAAAAAAACCATAGGTAATATAGACCCCTACATACCCCCTGACAAGGGGGTTGCTGCCCCCCCTGTGATCCCCCCGCTAGCCATGGAAAGAATATAACACAACCCAGCATTCTCCCACTTGTTGTTTTATTTCCATAGTTGGCCACAGGAGAGCTTAGTTATTTATCCATCCCTGCAACGCCCATTGTTTCTCTACACCAAGAGAACTTCTCAAAGCTCACGGATTTTTCCAATGCATTTGCAGTGTTCTTCAAAGTGTCCACCTTTACCAACAACAACATTTTGTCTTCTATCATATCCCTCACAAATTGATACTAAACATCAATGTACTTTGTCTTTGAATGATAAGTAGGGTTCTTTGCCAAGAAAATTACACTTTGAATTTCACACTCTATCCTTATATCTCCGTGTACTAAACCCATACTTGAACACAATCTCTGCAACCAAACTGCTTCCTTGCTTGCATGAGTGGCTGCCATGTATTCTGCCTCTGTAGTTGATAGTGCCACTACAAATTGTTTCTTACTCATCCAACTGACTGCACCTCCAAATAGGTTAAACACATACCCACTTATAGATCTTCTCTGATCCATAACTCCAACCTAGTCTTCATTAACAAAGCGACAGATTTCCAAAACTCTGTCCAACCCTGGTCTTCCTTGGTAGCACAAACCATAATCACTAGTTCCACACAAATACCTGAAAACCCACTCCACTACTATCCAATGCTCCTTCCCTAGTTTTGACATAAACCTGCTCAATATTCCCACTGCATGTGCAATGTCTGGTCTAGTACATACCATCACATACATTAGGCTACTGATTGTAGTTGCATATGGAACACAAGACATTTCCTCTTCCTCGTCTTCTGTTTTGGGACACTGTTCAAATATCCTGCATATTAAACCTCTGCAGTATTGTATCGACATACTTTCTCTGGTTTAATTAGAACTTCCTCTTTGCTCGATCTATTTTAATTTCCATGCCCAAAATATAGTTTGTAGCACCAATATCTTTCATATCAAATTTGGAGGACAATTGGGTCTTCAAATCCTGGATAATTTCTTTGTCATTTCCAACCAGCAACATATCATCCACATACAAGACCAGATAAATAACATGATCACCAATTAATTTAAAATACACACAGGGATCTGCTTTGCTTCTGGTGAAGCCAAGTCCCCGTATAAATGTATCAAATTTCTGATACCACATTCTTGGTGACTGTTTTAACCCATACATAGACTTTTTTAACTTGCATACTAGTTCTTTCTTACCCTTCACCACAAAGCCTTCAGGTTGCTTCACGTAGATCTCTTCTTCCAGATCCCCGTGAAGAAATGATGTCTTCATGTCCATCTTTTCTACCTCAAAATCAAAAGCAACAACAACAGGTAAAAGTAATCTAATAGAAGCTATCTTCGTAATAGGAGAAAAAATATGACCAAAATCAATTCCCAGCACTTGGGAATAACCTTTTTCTACCAACCAAGCTTTGTATTTCTCCACCTTTCCTTCTGCATTTATCTTCTTCTTGAACACCCATTTGCTGCCAATGGGTTTCCTTCCAGCCAGAAACTCCACTAAATCCCAAGCCTCATTTTTGTGCAAAGATACCATTTCATCAACCATGGCCTCTTTCTAGATTTTTCCATTCTCTGAATGTACTATTTCTTTCACAGTTTTGGGATCATCATCAGTAATAAATAAAGAAAAATTTGAACAAAAATCAGATGGGCTATACCTTTCTGGCTGCCATCTTTCTTGAATTTATCTTCTCACAACCGAAGTTTGTGACTCTTCATCTTCTGATTCCTCTTCTGCTGTAGAGTCTGATTCTTCCTCCTTAAGCTCAAACTCTATATTCTTAGGTTGCTTTGGTTGGACTTCATGTTTAATAGCATATTTCACCTATCTGAACACCACATCTCGACTGTACACAATCTTCCTTGTTACTGGGTTCCAAATCTTATAACCCTTTAAACCATCCTTATACCCAATAAAGATGCACTTTTCAAATTTACTATCCAACTTTGTTCTTTTCTCCTTTGGAACATGTACATATGCATCACATCCAAATACCCTTAGATGTGAAAAAGAAGGTTTCTTACCAGTCCATACCTCTTGTGGAGTCTTATCCTCCAACGCTAATGAAGTTGATCTATTTACCAGGTAAGATGCAATCTCCACCGCCTTTCCCAGAATTCCTGTCCTAACACGACACCACTAAGCATGCTTCTTGCCCTTTCCATCAACATCTTGTTCATTCTTTCTGCAACTCCATTTTGTTGAGGTGTGTATGGAGTAGTCTTCTGTCGTGCTCTACCACACTTCTTACAGAACTCTTCAAATTTCTTCTTACAAAACTCTCCACCATTATATGTCCTCAATACCTTTATCTTCTTCTCTGTATGGTTTTCCACCAGAGCTTTAAATTCTTTAAACCTGTCAAAGACTTCAGATTTATTCTTTAGGAAATATATCCATGTATTCCTTGAGAAGTCATCTATAAATGATACATAGTAGATAGACTTACCTAGTGATGGAACCTTCACAGGTCCAAACACATCATTGTGCACAAGCTCTAATATTTGTTTCATCCTCTTACCACCAGAGGGGAAACTCACTCGATTATGCTTCCCATATACACAATTTTCATAGAAATCAAAATCCAGAGAGCTATTAGTTATACCTTCTACCATACCTTTACCATGAAGTATTCAAAGGCCCTTCTCTCCAATATGTCCAAGCCTTTGATGCCATAGCATGGTATTTTCTCCAAAAGCCACTAGATTTTCTGCTCCACTTTCAGGAACCACAGAACCGTTGCACCCATCAATAACAATGCTACCTTGCAAATTGTGTAGAGTTCTAGTTCAAACACCCCGCATAAATACTAGTGCTCCCCAAACTATCTTGCAGGTATCTTTCTCAAACACTGTTTTTACACCTGCATAATCCATCTTGCTTATAGAAATAAGATTTCTGACCAATTTAGGAATATGCAGAACACTCGTAAGTGTTCTAATCCTTCCACCTTGCAAATTCAACTTTAATTTTCTGCAACCAATGATTCTAGCCTTCCTATCATCCCCTAAGAATACATCACCACCATCATATTTCTCATACTCGTAAAACCACTCTCTATGGGGAGTGAAGTGAAAGGATCCACCTGAGTCAATCAACCATGCCTCATGATATACATGTGTAATTGAAGAAGAAGCCAAGTATACATCCCTACCTTCATCTGAGGTGGTTTTCGCCTCTGCAGAAGGAGCATCATCAGATCCATTTCCTTTGTTAGGAGCCTTAGATTTACAGTCCCTTTTGTAGTTCCCTTCCTTTCCGCATTTCCAACACATATTTACAAATTTTCTTGGATATTTAGATCTCCCTCTAGATTTAGATCTCCCACTCGATGACTCATTTTTGTTTCTGTTCTGGGACCGTCCTCATATAGACAAGGCATCACCTTTCTAGCCTTCCATATTTTCCCGTCTCATCTCCTCCGTCAGCAAGGATGAAACTATTTCATCAAACTGCAAGGTAGTTGCATTGCTAACTATTGCAAAAACCAGACTATCCCATGAATCTGTAGAGAGCATAAGAAACTGATGCACTTATCTTCATATGAAATTTTAATATCAACAGATAATAACTGGCTTACCACAATATTAAATGCATTCGGATGCTCTATCACCGAGTCTCCATCTTTCATCCTAAGGTTATACATCTTTTTCCTTAGGAATAATTTATTCACCAGAGACTTAGATTGGTACAAAGTCCCTAACTTGTCCCACAAAGCCTTCATCGTAGCTTCCCCTGATACATTCAACAATAATGAATATGAGACACATAATCATATTGTGCTCTTAGCCTTCCGATCCAAATTCTTCCATTCTTCATCAGACACTCCCATTGGTTTAGTAACCGGATCTACTGCGATCCACTGATCTTTGTCCACCAGCAGATCCTCCATCTTGAGTTTCCACAACTCAAAACTCTGACCATTAAATTTCTCGATCTCTATCTTTCCACTGCTCGCCCTCTTCTTTCACCACAAGAATCGATCCCGCAAATCTCTCATTGAACATGGTCTACCACAAGCCCGAGTGAAACCCCTCAGCAAAAAAGGTGTCCCCTTGAAGCCAAAACAACTCTGATACCAAATATAGGTTTTAACCCCGTACATAAATTACCCACATACGAATTCTAAAATAGAAAATAAACAAAGGCGAGAACATAACACATAAAACAAATATACACAAAGATTTTCCCTGGATCTCAAAACCGGGACTACCAGATTGATTTTTTATTATGTTCCTTTCAATGTTACAATACATATATATAAATGCTGAAGCATCCATAAACCCTAATCCATTAACCCTGGATTAGAACATAACTGTAGTTCCCTTGACCGAATCTACATAATACCATGGACTGAAAACCATTGAGCCCAAAACCATGTGTGAAATCCATGCATAAAACCATAGGTAATATAGACCCCTGCATACCCCCTAATAGGGGGGCTGCTGCCCCCTTGTGACCCCCCCGCTAGTCATGGAAATAATATAACACAACTCAACAAAGAGGAAGAAATGCAACATGATATATCAAGATTATGAGACCAAGAGCAACAAATTTCGCTCTCGCAAAGAGTAACTAAAAATGAAATGGAAGCTAATATGGATAGTTTGAAGAATGGTTTAAAATAAGACATGGAAGGTTTGAATGATGGATTAAAATCAAACATGGAAGGTTTGAAGGATTTTTAAAAGCAAACATGGAAGGTTTTAAAGAAGGTTTGACAAAGTTTCTACAAGAAATGCTTCCTAATGGCGGAAAGGTATTAGATGAAGCTCATGATAAGAACAAAAGAAATGTTAATCATGATTTCATAGAATTTAACATTGGATTGAAGACCCACCATATTCTAAAGATCGATATGAGGAAGTTTGATGGCAAGGATCCAGGAACATGGATACTACAGATGGAGCAATATTTTGATCTCCATAATGTGAAACACACACAAAGGTACACATTGCAACTTTATATTTAAACCCAATCAGTTTGTATGGTATCGATGGAGTTGTTCTCGTAAACCACTTGTCACTTGGTAAAATTTTATGAAGGAAATGATAACACATTATGAGGATACAAAGAGAAACACCTTCTTTAGCTAAATAATAAATCTCAAACAAAAGGGTACAATGGTGGAGCACATTGAGGACTTCCAAAAATTGAATAAAAGGGTAAATGATATTCTATAGGAACATAGGATTGATGTCTTCATAGGGACTTTAAAGGATAACATCCAACATGAGGTTCTCCTTTGGGAACCTGATTCATTAGAGAAGGCATTTAGGGTGGCAAGAAAATTTCAAAGAAAAATTATCGCAACAAGGAAGTCTACCAATCACAACTATAAACATGGAAGTGTTGCACCTAGCATTCCACAACCTACAAGGTTGACACCACAAAATTTGGAAGAAAAAAGAGAAAAATGGATTTGTTATAGTTGTGATAGAAAATACACTAAAGGTCATAAGAGTGTTGAGAAGAAATTATTTTACATGGATTGTGAGGAGGAGGAAGAAAGGAACAAGAAACGTCAAAAGAAGAGGATATACACCAAGAACCTACCCTAGAGAAAGAAAAAATGAATCTAACCATATCTTATAATGCATCGATAGGAAATGCCACTCCTCAAACTCTCAAGATAGAAGGATATATCAAGAAGAAAAATATAATAGCGCTGAATGCTTCAGGTAGTACCTATAATTTTATTCATTGTACGATAACCAAGGAATTGAATTGCTTCCTATCCAGCACCAGAGTGTCAAGTGATGGTTGCAAATGGAGGAACTATCAATTTCTTTGGAAAGTGCCACAATATCAAGCTAAACATGCAGGAATATGTATTGAATAGTCCAATGCTTTCCATTCCAATGGGTGTTGTTGATGTTGTACTAGGAGTCTAATGGTTACAATCTTTGGGTATGATAGCTTTTAATTTTCAAGAGCATTTCTTGATTTTTTTTTTTGGAAGGAAAGGAAGTTGAATTAAGGGTTATCATAGGGAAACTAGTAAAGGTAATTAGCTCTAATGGCAAGATACAACTTCTAAAGAAAGAACAATGGGGTGCAATTGCACAATTATGCTCACTAGAGATTCAAACATCGAAATCATCTATTTCTCCAGATCTCCAAAAAATCTTGGACAATCATTCGAAGGTGTATTAGACTCCCAAAGGACTCCCACCTATTCGTGATCATGATCATGCTATTCATTTGATTCCAGGAAGTGTTCCTCCAAATATCAGGCCTTACAGATATCCCTACGCTCAAAAGAATGAAATTGAATGTATGTTTGCAGAAATGCTAGAGGTCAGTATAATTCAACCTAGTCAAAGCTATTTCCCTACTCCAGTAATATTAGTTCATAAGAAGGATGGATCATGGTGCATGTGTCCGGATTACAGGGAGCTCAACGTCACTATTAAAAATAAATTTCACATTCCTATAATTAATGAATTGTTGGATGAATTACATGGAGAAATTTACTTCACCAAGTTGGATCTTCGTTCGGGATATCATCAAATTAGAATGAAGATTGAAGACATTACAAAAACAAAATTTAGAACTCATGAGGGTCATTATGAAATTTTGGTCGTGCCTTTTGGCCTTACAAATGCGGCTTCTACATTTCAAGGTTTGATGAATTCCATTTTCAAACCCTTAGAAAATTTGTGTTAGTATTTTTTGATGATATACTAATCTACAACAAGTCTTGGAAGGATCATGTTCAACATGTTGACAGGGTGCTCAAACTATTGGAGGAGAAACAATTATATGCAAAAACCTCAAATGTTACTTTGGAGTACAAGAAGTGGAATATATGGTCATATTGCATCTCATGAGGGTGTTAAGGTAGACCCTAACAAAATTAAATCCATTTAAGGAATGGAAAATCCCCATAAATATAAATCATCTTTGAGGATTTCTCGGGTTGACAGGGTATTATCGCAAGTTTGTTAAGAATTATGGGAGAATAACAACACCTCTAACAACATTACTGAAGAAAGATGCATTTTCTTGGACTCCAGAGGAAACTAAGGCGTTTGAACATCGTAAAGAGGCAATGCGCCAAGCACGAGTCTTAGCTATGCCAGACTTCACAAAAACCTTCATTGTGGAATGTGATGATGCCTCAGGATATGAAATTGGTGTTGTTTTAAGACAAGAAGGAAGACCCATTTCTTTTGAAAGTCATCCAATCAAAGGAAATTATTTACACAAACCTATTTATGGGAAGGAAATGTTGGAAATACTACATGCACTAAAGTAATGGCGACCTTACCTAATGGGAATACACTTAAAGGTAAAAACAATCATGATAGTCTTAAATACTTTTGGAACAAATATTATCTTCGGAAGAGTAGCAAAAATGGGTCACAAAGATGTTGGGTTATGACTTTGAAATCATCTAGAAAAAAGGGAAGAAAATTGTTGTTGCAGATGCACTCTCAAGAAAGGATGAGGATGTGGAAGGATTGCTTTGTGTCATTTATATTTTCCAACTAGATTGGATAACCAAAGCAAGGGGTGAATGGAAGAATGCTGAATAAGTGTGGACGCTCATTCAAAAGTTGCAGCAAGTATATATGATACATTTAGTGAGAAAAATGATTCATTATGGTACAAAGATCGCTTATATCTTTGTAAGAATTCCCAACTCAAACAAAATATTCTTTTGAAATTGCACACCTTTCCCTTAGGAGGGCACTTAGGATTTTTAAACTCTTACCACAGGGTCAAGAAGGATTTTTTTTTGGGAGGGCCTTAAATCTGATATTCAAAATTTTGTGACAGAATGTTTGGTTTGCCAACAAAATAAAGTTGATACAATTAAGACCCCATGTCTGTTAAAACCTTTATCCATTCCAAGTCAATGCTGGGAGGAGGGTTCAATGGATTTTATCATAGGTTTACCCATGTCCAAAGGAAAGAGTGCCATCATGATGGTAGTTGATACACTTACCAAGTATGCACATTTTTGTGCATTATCTCATCCATTTAAAGCTAGTACAATTGTTAATGGATTTATGGAAACAATTGAAAAGCTATATGGAAACCCAAAGATTATTGTAAGAAACAAAGATCCCATTTTCATTGGAAATTTTTGGATGAAATTATTTTCTTGTCTGGGTACTCAATTATCTCATAGCTCATCTTATCATCCTCAATCTGATGGGAAATCTGAGATAGTGAACAAATGTTTGGAAGGATATCTTAGTTTCTTTGTATCTGATAAACAAACACAATGGGTCAAGTGGTTACCTCGGGTTAAATGGTGGTATAACACTCTCTTCCATACTGAAGAAAAAATGACCCCATTTATGGCACTTTATGGATATCATCCACCATGAATCACATCATATTTAAGAGAAAATTATAAGATTTAAGCAGTGGAAGATCACATCGAGCATTAACAACAAGTTATCCAACTCTTAAAGGATAACCTCACTTCCACGCATAATCGAATGAAACAATAGGCATGTCAACATTGCAACGAATGAAGTTTTGATGTAGGCGACTTGGTATTTTTACGACTACTACCATACAAACAAATGTCCCTCAACCAAGCTAAGAAGGATAATAAATTATCACCAAAGTATTATGGTCCTTACAAGGTGTTACATAATATTTGTACTATGGCATACAAATTAGAGCTTTCTGCATCTTCCAGAGTGCACCCAGTTTTCCTTGTTTCATGCTTAAAGAAGGTTATAGGTGACAAGTTCCCACTTCAAACAATATTTCCAGAACTTGACGAGGAAGGAAAAATCATATTGGAACCTGAAGCAGTCATGGAAATAAGAACCCAAAAGCTATGAAATCGATCAATTTTAGAGTATCTCATCAAGTGGAAGAACTTACCCACTGAAGATTCCACGTGGGAGGATGAGAATTTTATACAAAAGCATCCAGAACCACTCAGGCATTGAGGACAACATTTTTTTAAAGGAGAGGGGCATGTTTGGTCGTTATACTACTAGTGTAGCCCCTTATTATTATTGTCAGCATAGCCCCCTTATTGTTATTGTTGTGCCCATGTAGTCTCCATATTGTTATTATTGTGCCCCATAGTAGCCCACTATTGTTATTGTTGTGCCCTTATATTATTATTGTTATGTAGGCTCTAATTATATTGTGACCCCTTAGACTCCTATATATAGAAAGGAGGTCTTGTCATTTGTATCATCCAAGAATTGTTCATTTATATAATGTAAAGGAGGTTTTCCCCTCGAAGAGGCTAAATTTTAAGCCGTCAATCTATATTTTCTTATATTTTGTGATCTGGTTGCATAACAAAATATTTGAAGGGTTCCATAAGAGGGCTAGTCATCCTACTAGCCCTTGAGAATCTATTGTTATTTCTTGAAATCCATTCCAACTAGAAGCAACTATCTTTGAGAGTGGTTCTTTTGAACATATGGTTCCTTAAAGTTACTCCTTAAGAATTTTATTTAGGAGAAGCCTGCATTTACTTTTTGCTTTCATGCCTCTTATATTCCAAAAGAGGATCGTCATTAGGTATTGGAAGGGACGGGGGGGATTTTTTTTTCATTAAGGCAATTTTACGAGAATTCAACAACATTTCATTGAGCTCTTGTAGGAGTTGCTTATTGCTTCATTCGACCTTTTTTTCCTCTTTAACAAATTTAAGGTTATCCTTCAAAGAGTTTGTTTTAAATCCCAAAGAAGAGGATGCATGGTGCTTACATAGGGCTTGTAAGTAGTTGTAATTGCATATTTATAATTGAGTTTCGGTCTTGTCGCTCCAATGTTGCTGTAATGAATTTTAGATCTAGTTTTTTGATCCAGAATGGATTTTGTAATTTAAGTTAGAACCTTACCATATGTTGACGACCAAGATGGTCCTAGGTGGAAAAGTTTTTCTTGAATTGTGTAGAGTTTATTTTCTCAATTGATTGCAAAAAATAGTGCCAAGATGAAGGGATCGACACATTGATTTTGGTGATGTCTCCGGATTTCCATTTGGCCTCCCAGTGATGCAGGAAACATTCGTCGATGTTGAGGTGTCGAAGACAACCTTGCTGGCCATGTGATGTTTCTATAGATTGACATGTGGTATCAAGTCAAACTCTCATTCAGTGTACATCTCAAGTTGATGGTGTGATATTTTGAGGTTTGGAAGGTATTAGTTTTGATTCAAATTTCATGGCAGGAGCATTTTATTTACCTAAGGTGTTAACAAATGATACCTATGGTGGAAAACTACCTATTTTTAATACTATGATGGCAGAAATGGTACTAAACCTAAGAGAAAACAAAAATTGGGTGGTTTGTTCATAAACCATGTTACAAGTTTGAAGTCGGAATTTTAATGTTAAAGAAAATTACAAAAGGCACATTACTATAATGTGAAAGGTCGCATTAAAGTGGCACATTCAACTATGTTCCATAGTTATAAAAACTATAAGTAATGCTGCGTTAATGCAACTCCATGTCATGGTCAATGAATATGGTAGAGTCCAGATGGCGCAAGTGGCAACGAAGCCTTTTGAGGATGGCACAGTGGCACGACAGTGCACGGGCTATGTGACAGGTCCAACACAATGGAGTTAGTATGCCACAGGACGTGGCTACATTAACAAATAGTGTGGAGTCCACAAAAGGCGCAGAGAAGACCACTAGTGCACGAAGGCAGTCCAATCAAATGTAGAACAGGTAGCATCCAACTGTGTAGCAGAGATCTAAGGTCCCGGTCAGCATGAAATTGTTAGAGGTTAAGTGCATGGATGGCACAATCAATGTAATAAGTGTGCCACGAGTCGGGTTCATGTCAGCTAGATATAGTGCAACAGAGTTATGGATCATGTGGCATGCCAACACAGGAATGGCGTGAGCTATGTGGCATCAGAAGCGACATGGTGGCATGGAAAAGCTACGCATTACTACCACAATGCCATGCATCAAAACCAACAACATAGAGGTGGCCTTGTCAACAGAACAAATCACAACTGTCGGAGGTTTGTGACACAGTGCCATGGGTCGACGAAGCCAAGCTGGCACGACGACATGCGCAGAACTCCGAAATTGGCCAGCACAATAGCGTCGGTTCCAACTGCAAGCCATGAATAGAAGGTGTTTGCGGAGATCATGGAGCCTGGATGAACTTCGAGTTGGCGGTCCAGTCAAATAGTGTGGAGTCAATGCAATGAGGCTATGTGCACTAACTAATGTCCTTTCACCAACACAGAACTCAAAAACATAGTTATATTAAGGTTCTGATCTGAACTATGATGCATGCGGATAAGTCAACCAACTATGTGGCTTCAATCATTAATGTATTTTGAAAATCATGGTATTTTTACCATTCGAAATATTTTGAAGCTAAGGTCTAAAAGCATAAAGTTTAGATAAATTTAATGCATTTCAAAAGTCATGGTATTATTTTCCATTCAGAATAATTTTGAAGTTAAGGTTTAAAACTATAGGAGATAGTTTTGTGCTATATTGATATTTATGATAAAGTTTGTTGAAACTAAATTCATAATATATCAGCACCAATATTTCTAATTGGAACACAAAACATTTGTTAACAAAATCCAAAGTTAGCTTTGGATTTTTGTATAAAAGGAGGTGAAAGTCAATCCTTTATACAAGCGAATTCAAGGAAGCAGAGTTCTTTGAAGATAGGCTTTTGAAGCCTTTGGAGGAGGCAGAGATTTGTAGAAGGAAAATCCAAGGGTTCACATTTGTGAAGTGGAGATCACATTTTCAGTGTGAGAGCACTTTTTGAAGCCTTGGCAAGAAGAGAAGAGAGGTGTTTAAGAAGTCCATCAGGTCTCTTCTATTTCTAGAGGTGAAACCCTTCAAGAAGGAGGTTGTACTTTAGTTTTCAAGTGACAATTCAGAAAGAAGCTTCAGGGTCAGAGTTTCGACATTTGTTTGTAGATGCTCTTTTGAGCGTTTCCTATCCATCCTTGGGCCTATTCAGGAATGGAGACAGGTGGTGGAAAGCTGTTGAAGGTGACTTTCTTTCTACATTGACCAACAATGCCTGTGAGCACAAATCAGCTGGTAAAATCACATGTAAAGAAAATCTTGAAGCACTTCTAATAGAACGATTACACATTTTGAAGTGGACCCGGAGACGTAGTCCAGGAGGGACAAACTCCGTCATCAAATTCCTACTGATTTTGCGTCTTTCAATTTGCTTCTTATGCATCATTTACTTTTGATGTTAAAAATATTTACATATGTTTAATTTAAACTAAATCAATCACCTGATAGTTCCATTTTAGACTTCCATTTGTAGAGAAAAGACGATCTAAATTCTACATTTCAGATCATTTTTGGTATCAAAGGAGGTTGGCTCTTTTAAGTGCAAGAATGGAAAAGATTTCTAGGTAGCTCAAGTTGAAAGAACTTGAAGAGTTCAATCAACAGTTTCAATGGGAGAACAAAGCTTTGCGGCAGATGGTGAAATCCCTGGAGGAAGACAAGCAAAGACTCTAGACAAAGATTGAAGCTTTGAAAAATGATTATTTGTAGTGGATGGTGAAATCCTTGGAGGAATTTAAGCAAAGACTCTAGACATAAATTGAAGCTTTGCAAAAGAGTCGAAGAATAAATAGTCCATCATATCACAATGCATCCACTGAAAGGAAGAATGAGGTCTCCCCTCTTCATCTGGATGATGAAGACAATTCATCATTATCCACGACTCCAAAAGCTCAATCGGTAGAAGAAGCTATCATAAGCTTTTCCACACCTTCTAAAGAAACTTCTTATGAACCAACCTCACCAAGAAAAGACTTGGAGAAGATGAGTCTTCCAGTGATCAGGAGATTGGAGAATTTGAAAAGCATACTAAAAGAATGGGTATGAAGCTAATGCAGAAGATGGGTTACTAGGAAGGACAAGGTCTTGGCAAACAAAGTCAGGGCAAACTTCAGCCGATCTCAGTATAGGAAAGGTTGAAACATGAAGGCTTGGGTTATGACCAAACAATATGTGACTACTGCGGGAAGAGAGGTCACATTGTGGATCAATGTTGGTCCCTACATCCTGATTTGATGCCAAAGAAGTTGCAAGACCGAAAAGGTAAAAAGACATATCACTCAGACAATGATTTAGAAGGTGAGTCCTCAAGTCAAAACTTAATGTTAAAAGTTATCAAGAGGATTTATCCATGTACCTTTTGTGGTAGTAATTCACATTGTGTAGAAGAATGTTGGAAGCAGAAAATTTTCAGCAAGAAAGTAGGTGCTATCAAAAGTCAGCCACGGAAAGATGATGTAGCACTGCAAGTAAAGAAGCGTCCCGGGAAGACTTTACTTTAGTCAGACAATGAATCCGCAAGAACCGGATAGATTTTAAGATAGTCCAATAAAAAGGTAGCTAGCACAAACTCCACAGCTAACACAAACTATGGAGAACAAGTTTGTCGAAATTGCAAGCTGAAAGGGCATTCGAAGAGCAAATGTCCGATGCTACCCTGAGAGACAACATCAACATCAATAGAGTAAGAGACATAAACAATGCACCTGGAGCCGAGGAACGTAAGTCTCTAGATTGGAACTGGGCAAATTACATGCCATATGTATAAACTATGAGTTTGTAAATTGTTGACAGTAGGCCTAGTCAAAGTTTGTAACTAGAGTCTAGATGGTTTTTACATTAACTCATGTTTGTAATCAAGTTCATGTTTGTAATAAAACTTTTGGAGGTCCAAAAGTTCTTTCTGTTGGGAGGTGTGATCCAGAATGGATTTTGTAAGTCAAGTCAGAATCTTACCATATGTTGACGACCAAGATGGTCCTAGGTAGAAAAGTTGTTCTCTACTTGTGTAGAGTTGATTGTCTCAACTCATTGCGAAAACTAGTGCCAAGATGAAGGGATCGACACACTGATTCCGGTGATGTCTTCGGATTTCCGTTTGGCCTCCCAGTGATGGAGAAACCATCCATCAAAGTTGAGGTGTCGAAGAAGGCCTTACTAGCCATGTGACATTTCTATAGATCAACATGCGGTATCAAGTCAAACTCGAATTCAATGTACATCTCCAGTTGATGGTGAGATATTTTTAGGTTTGGAAGGTATTAGTTTTGATTCAAATTTCATGGCAAGAGAATTTTATCTAATTAAGGTGTTAACAAATGATGCCTATGGTGGGAAACTGCCTATTGTTAATACTATGATGGCAGAAATGGTACTAAACCTAAGTGCAAACAAAAATTAGGTGGTTTGTTCATAAACCATGTTACAAGTTTGAAGTCGGAATTTTAATGTTAAAGAACATTACAAAAGGCGCATTACAATAATGTGAAAGGTCACATTAAAGTGGTGCATTCAACTATGTTCCATAGTTATAAAAACTATATGTAATGTTGCATTAATGCAACTCCACATCATGGTCAATGAATATGGCGGAGTCCACATGGCGTAAGTGGAAATGAAGCCTTTGGAGGATGGCACAGTGGCACGACAGTGCACAGGCTATGTGACAGGTCCAGCATAGTGGAGTTAGTATGCCACAGGACGTGGCTACGTCAACAAATAGTGTGGAGTCCACACAAGGCACATAGGAGACCACCAGTGCACAGAGGCAGTCCAAACAAATGCAGAACAGGTGGCATCCAACTGTGTCGCGAAGATCCAAGGTCCCGGTCAACATGAAACTATTAGAGGTTAGTGCACGGATGGCACAGTCAATGGAATAATTGTGCCATGAGGTGGGTTCGTGTCAGCTAAATACAGTGCAATGGAGTTATGGATCATGTGGCATGCCAACATAGGAATGGAACGAGTTATGTGGCATCGGAAGCGGCACAGTGGCATGGAAAAGCTATGCATTACTGCCACAATTCCACACAACGAAACCAACAACGCAGAGGTGGCCTTGTCAATAGAACAAATCACAACTGTCGGAGGTTTGTGGCATAATGCCATGGGTCGATGGAGCCAAGGAGGCACGATGACATGCGCAGAACTCTGAAATTGGCCAGCACAGTAGCGTCGGTTCCAACTACAAGCCATGAATAGAAGGTGGTTGCAGAGATCATGGAGCCTAGATGAACTTCGAGTTGGCGGTTTAGTCAAATAATGTGGAGTCAATGCAATGACGCTACGTGAAATAACCAACGTCCTTTCACCGGCACAGAACTTGAAAACAGGGTTACATTAAGGTTCTGATCTAAACTATGATGCATGCGGATAAGTCAACCAACAATGTGGCTTCAATCATTAATGCATTTCGAAAATCATGGTATTGTTACCATTCGAAATATTTTGAAGCTAAGGTCTAAAAGCATAAAGTTTAGATAAATTTAATGCATTTCGAAAGTAATGGTATTATTTGCCATTCAAAATAATTTTGAAGTTAAGGTTTAGAATGATAGGAGATAGTTTTGAGCTATATTGATATTTATGATAAAGTTTGTTGAAACTAAATTCATAATGTATCAGCACCGAGATTTCTAATTGGACCACAAAGAATTTGTTAACAAACTCCAAAGTTAGCTTTGGATTTTCGTATAAAAGGAGGTGAAAGTCCATCCTTTATAGAAGCGAATTCAAGGAAGCAGAGTTCTTTGAAGATAGGCTTTCAAAGCCTTTGGAGGAGGCAAAGATTTGTAGAAGGCAAATCCAGGGATTCACATTTGTGAAGTGGAGATCAAATTTTCAGTTTAAGAGCACTTTTTGAAGCCTTGACAACAAGAGAAGAGAGGCATTTCAGAAGTCCATCAGGTCTCTTCTATTTCCAGAGACGAAACCATTCAAGAAGGAGGTTGCGCTTCATTTTTCAAGTGGCAATTCAGTGAAAGAAGCTTTAGGGTTAGAGTTTCGACATTTGTCTGTATATGCTTTTTTGAGCATTTCGTGGCCATCCTTGGGCCTATTCAGGAATGGAGACAAACATTGGAAAGCTGTTGCAGGCGGCTTTCTTTCTACGATGACCAACAGTGCCTACGAGCACAAACAATCTAGTAAAATCACATGTAATGAAACTCTTGAAGCACTTCTAATAGAACGATCGCACATTTTGAAGCGGATCCGGAGATGTAGTCTAGGAGGGACGAACTCTGTCATCAAATTCCTATTGAGTTTGCCTCTTTTAATTTGCTGCTTATGCATCATTTACTTTTGATGTTAAAAAGCTTAACGTCTATTTAAGTTAAACTAAATCAATCGCTTGACAGTTCAATTTTAGACTTGCATTTGTAGAGAGAAGACGATCTAACTTCTGCATTTTAGATCAATTTCCTATGTCCATGTCCTCCCCTTCTTCTAAGTTAGTCGAGTCTTCATTTTCCAAGATCATTTATATATCATCGTTGGTTGCACGAGCATTAATTTCATTATGGATTTTCCTTCTTTAGTTTTCTCTTATAATTCCTCCTAGTTTCATGGATTTTGCATGTGTTGAGCCCTAGATTGGGCTTTAGTACTAAATGGGGTCTCTTGTGAGCCCTTGGATAAAACATCATACTGATTATTGGTTTTGATCCCTACGTGGTTTGGACGAATTGGGGGTTTTTTGCTTGAGACTTTCTCAAACCCCTCAAGGTGTTTTTTCCCCCAGGCCTTCGAGGGAGTGGGTGGAACACTAAGGGGGTGTTCTCTGAAAAGATGACCATGCTCATGGCATTTCTGACAAGGAAAGGGAATGTCCTCATAGTCTATGATTTGATACCAATTAGAGTTGTGGTAGGTCGAGCAAATAGAAGTAGGGAGGTGCTTAGAAACATTCATATAAACAAAAATACAAGCATAAGATGTATACCAACTTTACTTTGTGGCTCTCTAGATCTAGATGAAAGGACCTAGGGTATTGCTAATGCCTTCCAAAATCTTTGCATCTTAGAAGTCTTGAGGCAGAGAATATAATTGAATCTAGACTAGAGTTGTTGTAAGGTCTTAATTATTCAGATTAAACCTTTCTATCTAAAAATGGAAACAAAGGCTTGTAGAATTGAAGAAATAAGGGTCGTTCTCAAATACCTTTTCCCAATCTTCTAGATTGTCAAAGACAACAGTAAAGAACCCTTCTAAGCCCAACTTTAGTTCTACATGTCCTTTTAACTTCCAATAGGTGTTGATCTACCAGTTAGGGTTTTTTTTGTTGGCCAGATATCCATGAATTTTCGTATGAACACATGATCTTACATATATTAAATATACTCACCCATTTCTTGAGGAGGTGATCTTATTCTTGGGAATGTTGTCTGCCTATGGAATACATGTACCAATGCGCTATGGTTGCATCTTTTCCAACTTAGATTACTTTGATACATTTATCTTTGTGTTAGACCAATTGATCCACCCAATTCAATTAGACAAATTACTACTTTCTCTCTGTGGTCATTATATAGCAAAACCTTAAATTGCTTTAAAAATCTGAAACTGCCCACCCAAAATTAAAATTTATATCAAATACCAAGTTAAAAAAATATTTTTTATAAATACCCAACTTCAAATATAAGATAACTTTTATAAGTTCAAATGAGCTTAATTTATTTGTCCTCTCAAATTGAAATTGAAATGAATCTAAGTAATTTTGGGATTTATATTAAATGCCAAGTTAAAAAATATATTTTATAAATACCGAACTTAAAAAATAAGATAACTTTTAAAAGTCCAAATTAACTTACGTTATTTGTCCTCTCAATTGAAATTAATCTAGGTAATTTTTGGGATGTCCATATGTATTAAAAAGGGAGATATTTACATGAATAAATTAATAATTAGATAAAGTCAAATGTTCACGAGGCCTTCAAATTTGTGGTTTATATTTGATGATTGTTTTGGGACACGCGTCGTGTGACAAAATGGTTACGTGTCAAATGTTTTTGTATCCTCCATTATTTCAATGAATGACTCCGGCTCACTCCTATTCGAATATGATTCCAATAATCTAGTCATATTGCTTCACCACCTTATTTTATTTTATTAATTTAAAATTTTATAATGTTAATGCTTTATTTTATTTTTGTTAGTATATTAAATAGATTATCAGAGTTGGAGGACTCCATATCCATACTTATTTAAACAATCCATTTCCTAGCGATTAAAGTATTAAAAGATCTCACACTATTGAAATTTTAATTTAACTTAATATTAATGTGTACCATTGATTTTTTTTTTTTCTATTAAATCTTTCCTTATTAACAAATATACAAATGGTGTTAATGGAAAAATGCCCTTATGACATTAAAAAAAGAGTTGCGTTTAATGTGATTTTTTAGATTTTTCGGTGTTGGAATTTCGCTGAAAAATTTGTCGTGAAATTCAGTGCTCTGAAAAATCTTTAGGGCATTTTGATTGTGCAAAGATTACTCATCAATCTTGTGATTTCAATAAATTCCTACCAAATTTTTGAAAAATTAGACTTAAGAAACTCACGAGAAAAATTTCCAAAAAATCTCAATAAAAACAACTCATCCAAAAAAATACATAATTAATATAAACAAAAACATGCCAAAAATTGGTCAAATTGGAATATTCCAATTACTACATACACGCAATGGATTTCGTAAACTTAAAACAAATAGATACTTCCGGGATTTCATTTTATTGATTATTTCATATATGACAACGTTATCTTACCTAAATTTGTTTTTAATGCTTCACGAAAATTCAATATAAGAACGCATGACATCACGAGGGGAAGAGGATTTTGGAAGGCATAACCTTTAGGAATAAATTTGTTTTAGGTTAATTTTGGATTTTATTAATTATTGAGAGAAGTTATATATATATAGTGAGGTGTAATTTTTTAAAAGTTTTGTATTTTAAGAGATTTAATGTTTTTACACTTTAATAAATCTAATGTTTAGATAAATCAAGCATTATTTCAAATATGTATGACTTAACAACATCAAAACAATATATTAACCCAAATATGTTTTGACTTTATGTTTTGACTTTTTTTAGATATAGTTAGACAATATTTTTTTAAATAAAAATGAAAATGAAATATTTAATTTGTTAGAATAATGGTAATAATATATTTTAAGTTTATGACTAAGTCATATACTATATTGGTGTATAAGAACTTTTTTGTTTGTGAGACAAGGGGCACTCTTCATATAGTGATTTGATTTTTAAAATTATGGATATGTACACTCTACTTTTTCTAGATTTGAACTTCTGACCTCCTTGGAGAAAATTCATGTTCTTAAGCATTCAGTGCACTCAAGTTCGTGAAAAAGAGGACCTTTTAAGAAAACAAACATTATATTGATTTTAACCATACACTATAATACAATCCCTCTAGTTATGAATGGAGCATATGTATTTCATTTATCATAAATAAGATGGAAGCACACCTCTTTGTGTTATTTCTAACTATTTTATCTCTTTTGATTGTGTGAATTTTCATTTTAACCGCTCTTGCATATTATTTAATTAATATATTGAGTGGACGAATATAGTCATGACCAAATTGGTGTACGAGAACCCCTTTGTTTGTGAGACAAGGGACCCTTTCCACATGGCGATTTGATTTTTAAAATCATGGATATGTACATACTCTACTCTTCTCTAGATTTGAACCTGTGACCTCCTAGGAGGAAACACATGTTCTTAACCATTCAGTTCACTCAAGTTTGTGAAAAAGAGGACCTTCTAGGAAAACAAACATTATATTGATTTTAACCATGCACTATAATACAATCCATGTAGTTATGAATAGAGCATATGTATTTCATTTATCATAAATAAAGATGGAAGCACACCTCTTTGTTATTTCTAACTATGTTATCTCTTTTGATTGTGTGAATTTTCATTTTAACCGCACTTGCATATTATTTAATTAATATATTGAGTGGACAAATATAGTCATGACCAAATTGGTGTCTGAGAAGCCCTTTGTTTGTGCGACAAGAGACCCTCTCCACATAGTGATTTGATTTTTAAAATCATCGATATGTACATACTCTACTCTTCTCTAGATTTGAACATGTGACCTCCTAGGAGGAAACACATGTTCTTAACCATTTAGTTCACTCAAGTTCGCGAAAAAGAGGGCCTTCTAAGAAAACAAACATTATATTGATTTTAACCATACACTATAATACAATCCATGTAGTTATGAATGGAGCCTATGTATTTCATTTATCATAAATAAAGATTGAAGCGCACCTCTTTGTGTTATTTCTAGCCATGTTATCTCATTTGATTGTGTGAATTTTCATTTTAACCGCTCTTGCATATTATTTAATTAATATATTGAGTGGACGAATAACTCAAGTTGTAGAATAGATGGAGATTGTGGAAAGTTTTTATTTTGTTTATGTTGATGGGAGTTTGAAGTGTGCTATATTGTGGAAATAATATTTGTTTTAAGAGTGATTATTACTGAGTTGCAATTTTATGTAAGCAAATTGGATTTCCCTTGAATGCCAATGTGAATAGCTCTATGCGTTGTTGAGAGGTGTCATGGGTTAGTAATAAATGCCTTATTGGTCTTACTGGATCTGGTGGAGCAAAATTAGTGAAATATATGTAGATCCAACTATTTTCTAGTTGAACTATGGAAGAGGATCCATAGTTGATCACAAGTGCAATTGAACTGCTAGGAAAGAGAGAAATCACTTATGATTAAAAGTGTGAAAAGATGGATGTGTTTCTAGTAGTTTGATTTGCAAGAGTGATTTGGAGTTTTGAACCATTCTCACTGTGCATGCTGGTGGAAAGCGTGACCTAATTATCAATTGTGAAGGAGGAATAATGCATTCTATTTGACATGCATATGGGTTATTGAAACTTTTTCTTGATATTCTTTATATGTGTGTGTGCGCGTCCACAATTGTGCTCAAGTTGGTTTGCGTTTTTATTTTTTTTAATTGTAACTTGACACGACAACATCTCCCCTATACTAGGTTGTAGAGCACCTATTAGCACGAAGAAAGGCTAGTGAACTGCATTTGTTTGTATGAAGAAGCAAATGGAACTAGAATGATTAAAGGGCAATGGAGATTCCCCGTGGGCTTCGAGAAAGCTTAAAGTGGAATAAAGCTAGAGGGATTATCAAAGTGTCTAATAACTAAATTAGAGGAAGGATAAGTATAAATATCTTATTTCTTATTGTTGACTTTAATACAACATTGGTTTAGTTGGTAATCTTGTTATTAAAATGAGAAACAAAGATCATGAATGAATCATATAGAGGAGTGAATTTTTTTTGAGGTGAGAACTTAGTTTTAATGGGCATAGAATTAGATGGTCAATGTCTAAATGTTTTATGAATTTGACTTTTTATTATGACACCCTAGTTTTTAATTTCCATATTAATAGTGTATATTTTTAAATACGATAAATATCTGAGGGCCAAGCAATGTAATATGTAAACAATGTAGAGTGAGAGTAATATAAACAAAAGACATCACCAAATGTAAATGGATAAGGTCAAAGTCACATGGGCTATGTTTTTATAAAAGAGGGGACTAAAATGGGGTTAGAGGGGAAATTCTACATGCTTGATAATCTCGTCACCTTTCTAAATCATTTTTGTAACAAAACTTTTATTTCCTTTTTTATTATTATTTAAAACTTAAGCATTGGATGCATGTAAGAGGTTCGGTGGGAAGATCTCCTCCCCTAGTTATTGAAAGCATGGGTTGTGTACAATATTTTGGGGGAGTTTTGATAGTCAAACATGTATGGGAGAAAATGAAATTTCAATAGGGGAAAGGTAGTTTTTATAGTGGGATAGGGGAGAGGAAAAGAAAGCGGGGTGCTAGAAAAAGGGGAAGCAACCATAATAGTATTGAATACACCTTGACGAAGCTGGAAAATGCATAAAGAATTAGATTGTTATGCACGTGAGTGAATTTTTGTTGAGAAATTAGCCATATGAGCATGTGAGAAATTTGTTTTGAGCATCCTATTACAACTGGAATTCATAGATTCCCTAGTTGAAATATTTCCTAGCTGACAACCTATGGTAGATCCTTTATGGTAAGTGGGATAACATGAGTGATTGAATGATAGAGAAGGGGATCCCATTCCTTAGGTTGTGTAGGTTAAGGGGAAAGAGAGACGATGGATTAAAATTGTTGTAGGATTTAATTTGTTGTGAATTTTATTGAGTATTAGGATATTGAGTGGAAAATGGCAAGCTATAAGAATCATCATTCTTGTGGATTCATAGACTTAGCTTGGGGGCGACTTGCTATTAAGAAAACTAGAACAACGAAGTATATGTTAAGACCTATATAAGCCCATGTTAAACCTAAAACCCCTTATTAAGCCAAAAATATTGATTGATTACATTTCTATTGTTATACTTTTATGTAGGCAAGAACTTCTCATGGTCCCATTTTATTATAATTGTACCTTTTGTATCCTATATACATACTATGGAGACCTAGTCTTAGCATCATCAAATCTTGTCTAGTACATTGTATTCATTGTAAAATGAGGTTTCCCCCTCTAAGAGGATTCTAATTATTGGTTTATTATCAATATTAAAGCACAAGGTTCATAACATTTGGTACTAGAGCTCATGATCCTAGGGCTTTTCTAATTCAAATAGGTCAACTTGGCATTTTCACTATAATTTTTCTTGTAGATGGTTTAAGATGGTGAAATTAGGATGATATTGAGGGTAAATCGTGGGTAATATTTATTTCAAATTTAAGACATTGATTCATTATATTTTTAGATATATGCTCTAAGGAAGTTAGGGTTCTTGAATGATCCTGAAATCATTTTTGAATAGATGAACTTGGAATTTTCTCTGTAATTGTTTTTTGGGAGGTTTCAGATGGTGAAACTTAAACCATATTGAGGAGAAATAATAGGTAACATCTTTTTCCAATTTTAGATCTTGGTTTACTATACTTTCATAGATATGTTCTAAGGAAGTTAGGGATCTTGAATGCTCCTGAAATTAGTTTCAAATAGGCCAGTTTGGGATTTTTGAAATAGTTCTTTTTTCAAGAGGTTTCAGATGGTGAAACCTGAACCTTATAGAAGATAAATTGTGGGTAACATCTATTTCAAATTTCATATATATATATATATATATATATATATATATATATATATATATATTTTTTTTTTTTTTTTTTTTGTTATTTTATTTTTCGTTATATATCCATAGATATACTACATGGAAGTTAGATTTTTTGAATGATCATAAAATTAGTTTCAAACAAGTAAGCTTGGCGTTTTTGATATACATCCTTTTTTGGGACTTCAGATTGTGAAATCTTTAGGGATATCACGAGACATACAAAAATAACTTATGTACAAATTTCAAAAATATATTTGAATAATAGAAAACATGGTATGATAACTCCTGGGGGGCATCTCAATTAGTGATGGATATGAAAATGAAGTGTTATGTGCGAGGAGGTTTGAGATTTAAATCCCCCGATTCACATATGCCTACAAAAGGGGCATACATAGGCACCTAGAGGTTATCATTTGTAGCAGTTGGAATTGACCCCATGCCATGCGAGTATGAGACCAACTTAGTTATCGATTCCTCTAGATACAACAAAATGACATGTGGAATGCTATACAAGTTTACTCATGGGAAAAGACCAAAACTCAACAATTTTTGGGAAAGTTACCATAAGTTTCACTTGGCACATCAAATTTTACTCAAACTTGTCGAATTTCGTAGAAGAAATATTAGAGTATTACAAACGAATGTTTAATATTCAAAAGGGCTTAAATATTAGTGATATATTAAGAAAATTTTCAACCATTTATATATTTTCCAAATTAAGGTTTCAAAGATACATAACTTACAAGTGCCTTGACTTTTGAATAGATGATTCATTTTTTGTGTTTGAAAAGTTGTGACAAAGAGGAGTACTATTATTAATTTCCAAAATTCCTCCAAAGAAAGCTACTACACCAATTAAACCTCCTCAAGGCTCATCCTAGACTCATGGAGAAAGTGAAGACTTAGAATGTAGGTTCTCCCAATTGGAGATGAAAGTTAATGAAATTGATGGTAGCATGTTGAAAAAAGTGGATTTATCAAGTTCATAGGAGAAACATAAAAGAGAAGTTATGGATGAAATGGGAAAGAAGACGAATGAAAATAAGGAAGAAATATAAAAATCCATGAATACCATGGAAAAGATGATGAATCAAATTAATGAAGAGATACAAAAATCCCTGAATACCATGGCCTAACTTGTCTTAGAGATGCTTCCTAAAATGGATATTTAGATAAAAGTAAATCATGAAAATAAGGAGAATCATTTTGTTGGAAATCAATCACATATGAGAAATATTTTATCTCAAGTGAAGAGCACAAATATTAAATCACAAAATCATAATCATGAATTTTCAATCTAAGATCCACATAATCAAGGCTTCAAGCTAGCACCAAGGAACTACTAAATTTTTGAAGATCGATATGAGGAAGTTTGATGGTAATGATCCTATAACATGGACATCTCAAACGGAGCAATACTTTTATCTACACCAAGTGACACCCTTACAAAAGGTAAATATTGCATCGATGCTCTTAGAACAAGACCAACATGTATTGTATCAATGAATTTGTGAAAGGAAAAAATATTTTATTATATCTTAGTCCATTTTAAAGATGAATTTATAGAACATTATGG
The DNA here is from genome assembly GCA_031772625.1 of Pinus tabuliformis. Taxonomy (NCBI): domain Eukaryota; kingdom Viridiplantae; phylum Streptophyta; class Pinopsida; order Pinales; family Pinaceae; genus Pinus; species Pinus tabuliformis. Next base: position 442,448,092 of record CM062811.1, read on the forward strand.
AGATATTAAGAAAAATACATTCTTTAGTTAATCGGTAAATCTTCGAAAAAAAAGTCAAGTTATAGTGATCCGAACTTAAACAGAAACACAACAAATTACATATATAACCATAAATACAGAGATGGAACAAAAATAACAGTTCATCTCATTAAAACCAAATACTTAAATATGCTTACAAACAAAATGTAAATAAACTAGCTCGGGCAATGGTAGCTTATCTATGAGAAGAGATGTGGCAGCTACATGCCTCTGAACTGTGTTACAATGAGGCTCAAGGGCCTATTTATTATTGAACAACAAGGGAAAACCCTAAACAACCAAAGCACTAACCCCAGGAGATAAAACACCAAGAGTTTGTAGGCCCCGTTGGGTTTAGTTAGGTAGCCAACTTCCCGGGGTTGTAACTTGGTCATATTATCTCGATTTGGCGTGTATGATACCTTGTTGGAAAGATCTGTCTGACTACTGCAATATTTTTGATATATCCAATCCTTGTTGCAAACCTTAAAAAAACACCATTTAGGGGGTCAAAACGACTCTGAAAGTTTAGGACCTGAAAAACTGCTAAATAGTAAATGCTGCAATAAACAAGGAAACAAATGAAACTAAATGGAGGTCTAGGTGGAATAAGTGGGTGACCACCAATATCCACCTGGATCAGTCCTCCCTCCTTAGGAAGCAATGGTCCCCATTGTGTGCAGAGCCTCCATGAGGTGAGGAAATTTCTGTTGAACCTGGTCCTTAGTGAACCACTTGCCCTGGTGAAGGAGTTGGCCTTCTTTGAAAACTCTATATAACTGGATCCTCTGTTGGCAAGTGTTCTCGATCTACGTGTCCATGATCTGATCGGTTGTGGCATGTTCCATGCAGTTTGGGTTTAGCTATGCTGGTGTGAGTTGTAATGTCGGATGTGTTCAACAATGGTGGAAAGTATGGCTGAAGGCGATCTACATTGAACACTGGGAGAAGACCAAGGAATGATGGAATGTTGACTTCGAAGGCATTGTCCCCTACAACCTTGGTGATGGTGTATGGCCCATATCAGAGTGGGAGAAGCTTGCGGTGGGGTCCAGCAAAGTGCTCCTTTTGCGAACGTAGCCAAACTTTGACGCCAACCCGGAACTTGTGCGACACTCGATGCTGATCATGATGCTACTTGTACTTAGCATTGGATTTGTACAATATATAATGGACCTACTGGAAGATGTGTTGAATGCACTTAATGAAGCTATTAGCCTTGTCTGCTTCCGACTGGATGTGAGCTAAATCTGCCTGAGTAGCTGTAATTGGTATGGCCACATCAATGGGACATAATGGTTGAAATCCCAGCCCTACCTAAAAGGAGGTGTGGCCCGTTGAGCTATGGAGAGCTCTATTGTAGCTATGTTGGACATAGGGGAGGATTTCATCCCATGTGCATGGATGCTTCAAGTTGTACATGCACAAATGTGTACGATCATCCTATTGACAACCTCTGTTTGGCCATCCATTTGGGGGTGGAATGTCGTGAACCTAGTAAGTTTAGTATCCAACATCGACTAAATACTTGACCAAAATGAACTTAGGAATCTACTATCCTGATCTAAGATAGTGGATTGTGGGATCCCCAAGTGTACCCACACTCGCTCAATGAAGAGCGTAGTAGTGGCCTCTGCTGTGATACTCTTCTTTCAGGCCACCATAATGGCCATCTTAGAGAATTTGTCGATGACCACGAAAACGCAGTTGTTTTCGTGCTTAGTAGAAGAAAGGTTCGACATGTATCCATTATTATGTACGTCATTAATATTTGAAAATGTATTCTTTGAGCTATATAGGTCAAATTCTTAAAATCATTAACATTTTTATTTTAAATTCAAGTTCAAGTGAATTTGTTGAATTGAAAGATATTATAAAATTAAGAAGGGTAAGAGATACAAGAAAGATTAAGAAGTTATGTTGCTAATGTATTTATATACAAACTCAAGTATATTACAAATTTTGAAATTTCCAAATATTATATGTAGCTTGAAGTTCTAAGGGATTGAAACACTATTTTTTATAGATTTTATCTAAACCCAATATCACTATTTGTGGAAATTGGAAGGTATTAACCAAATTAAGGGTAAAAGATACAAGAAAGATTGAGAAGTTTTGTTGCTCACGTATCTATATACACGTGCGAGTATATTACAAATATTGAAATTTCCAAAGATGATAAGTTTGAGCTTTCAACCATGTTGAAGCTCTAAGAGATTGAAACAAATTGTTTTTATCAATTTTATCTAAACCTAATAAAACTATTTTTCTCCATACATGCAACACAAAACATAAAACATGCGTAACAAAATTGAGCTGATAAAATATGTGACAAATTGACAAAATTTATTAGTATTTCATGTTTAAAGATTAGTTGGATCATTAAAATTGCTTGTAATTATGCAGTGTAAAAAGAATGAGTTTAACTCTTCCAACACTTTTGTTGCTTGAATTTACTTCTTTAGTCATCTCTATAATCATGTGCAACCAAAAATGCACCTTACTTAAGGATTTTCCATCAATTGTCTTATAATAGCAAGTATAGGTCTTATTAAGATTATCACTCCCATAAAAACTACAAAATTAATTAATTACCAACATTCTATTAATATCAATGATGTTCATGCCCATAAAATCCAATCTTATAGGTGGTAAATAACAAGTGCTAGAAACTTTACAAATTACCTCTTTAATGGGTTTATCCAAATTTTATGGATTGAGGAACTTGGAGACCCCAAATTGTTTAGTTGTTAGGAAAGGACATGGCAACTGCTAATTTCATCATAGGCATAGTCATGTGCAAAATTTAAAGGCAATTACCCAAAAGCTTTTTTGTCTATATATTCATTAAGGAGTAGAGATTATTGTTGTGTATGTTTTCTAGCCCACTTATTTATTCCTTTCATGGGTCGATGTTAATGGAAAGCACTTTGGAAGCTCCAAGTATTCAAGCCCCTTTTGCAATCTTAATAGGGAATTAATCACTAGTAGCCTAGTTATAAAGACATATCATACTAACTAATTTATGTAACACAAGAAAAAATATATATGTATATGTATAGCTATTGTATTATATTTTCTTGAAAACTTACAACCAAGCTATTGGTGCCCAATCTAAAGGTTGTTACCAACTCATGGGCTTCACCTTCCTAATGTTCCAAGTGGATCTTAATCTTGGAAAAGAAAAAAGAGGTTCCATCTATGATGCATCGACCCTTTTAATTTTGTGTATTTTGGTGGGGAAAGAATATCAGTTATAGATATATTTTATAGAATAATGTATGCTTATACTACTCGCCAACACTTTGCATCAAAGAAAATAGATCTCATCCAACAGGGCTTCCAAATTCACTTTTGCTACTAGGATGCATGCACCATTATATATTTATTGAATATGTAATACACTTTATTTTATGAATCACCTACTCATAATCCATTAACGCTAAGAGATAAATTTCAAATAATATTGTATGCCTTCATAACACCAAACGTTACTATACACTTTTTCTTTGTGCACTCATGGTTGCAAATGAGAGGGTAATGTGGCGATTTTAGGAATTTTTGTACCTTTAATTGTTTTTATTTTTTTTCTTCATCTGACAATTCAACCATCTCCACTAGGGAATTATGGGTTTTCATGGTGTACTTCACCCATGAAAAAAGTGAAGGGTGTCCTTGTTAACCACCATGGTACAAAATGGATCCCACATCAATCCCCATTCGTCACACACAAGGTTATCCATGTATGGACATTCAAGAATATTATAATGTCCAAAAATAACACCAAGTGAGGGTTAAGGTATGCAAAGACTCTAACCATAGATGACTATTAGGGTATGTTAAATATTGGGCCACTACGAGGATAAGGGATTCCATTCTTTTAGCATTGTACATGTTCAAAGGTTAAGTAGATCATATAGGAATGGGATTTAAGAGAGAAACAAATGAGGAAGAAGACTCTTTAGAATCTATTAAAGCTACAATGTCAAAGGTAACTCCATAGTGTGTTCCACTTTATTTGTAATTATTTTTCATAACTGAAGAAAGAGAGTAGAGCACATGCCTCACCTTGTAGCTGGGTTTTCTCTCTTTTTAGGGTTTCTAGGATACATCTTGTGTTAATTTATGCGGATAGTGTGTTCATATAATTATATTTTCATTTTCACATTTTGGTTAATTTCTTACATTTGAGTAATAAGATAGTGATAATAAATTTAAGATATAAGGAAATAAACCTACATAATAAAATATTTCAGTGTAACATAAGATCTCTTGTGATTAACTATTCCAGTGGAATATTTGTGGTACTTTATAAATAAATATTGTATCACATCATCTAATGCTTTCACTACTAACAAGCTCAGATAATGGAGAGAGATTCCAAGTCATAGATAGGGCACATTTGAAATTGTTTCAAAGATTTTCTTTTCATGATAGGACATTGAATGTTGATACTAAGTGAGAACTACACCACCAACATAGTATAAGGTGTATGTGACATGTTGAATAATTATCATCGAATTGTAAAAATAAAGTATGACATTAACTATATTTAAATCCCCAAATCAAATGATTTATGTTGTGATTAATGCCAAACAAATTTAGCCTTGACTCTATCATTGATCACTTGGCCAAGTGGTTAGGTAGTATAAGAAAACCCCAATGCACACCTACAACAAAAATTAGTGAGTCCCAAGAAGTTGTAAAGGCATGTTAATTTCCTTGGGGTCAACTAATCATGATTGACATAAATATTTGTTGGAAGCATATGAACTTGTAGAGTGCTTAACACATGTTAAATGTGCTTTAGATTCTCCTCCTAGGTTCCATTGAAGATTGGGATGTTGTCTAGGTTTACAACATTAAATAAGTACTAAATGGCCAAAAATGTCATCCATTATCTTTGTGAAATCAGTTGGCACATTGGTAAAGCAAAACAAGATAACTTAACACTAAAAATAACCTTCTTTAAATTTAAAAGTTGTCTTCCACACACAGTTTGGATTAATCAACATAATGGTAATTTAACTTAAAATTATTCTACATAGAAAAAATTAATACATTTAAGTTGAATAAATTATAAACAAGACAAATAGCTACATAGCAGCATATTCCTTTCCTCTTTTGATGGTTATTGATATGTTGTTCTGATTAAGGAAATACAGGGTCCACTTCTTGTCCTTTTGAAAATATATTTTATACATGTTGGCACGTCCCGTTTCTAAGATCTCTTATGATAGATACTGGTTGTTGAGTGAACAATTCCCTGATTATGTGTTGAATCACCAAATAAAATTTGAAAAAATAAGGCTCGTGTCTTGTTCTCTTGAAAATAGTTTTTGTCCTTGGGGACACCCTCCATTTCTGCACGTTCTTGATTTGTTTACAACTAGCAAGCCTTTATTATTTTTTAAATAACCACTAATCTGCATCATGGGAGATTGATTGAGTTTATGTGACATTTATCTAAAGGAATTGTGTGGAATAAGTGTGTGGAGGTGTGGAAGTGGGGGAATAAAGGTTTCCCTTTACATTCTGCAACATGCTAGGATGGATACTAATTGCAGAGCCATCTACACCTTTTTTATTTATTTACAACTAGCAAACGTTATTTATTAGCTTACAACTAGGAATCATTGATTATTTATTTAATATGCGCTAATAAACACCATGGGAGGTTGATTGAGTTTATGTGAAATTTCACCAAAACGTTGCCACAAAACAAGGTAGTGTGCAGAAGAAGTGTGTGGAGGGGGAATGTGCACAAAGGTGCGAAAGTGGTTCCTCCGCACATTCTCCAATTTTTTACGATGGATTTGTTTGCAAATACTAAACCTTCCTTATTTTTTTACAACTAGTAAGCCTTAATAATTTTTTTTAATATTTCTACAAAATGGGGTAGTGTTCAGAAGAAATGTGCAGAGGGGGAATGTGGGAAAAGATGTAGAAGTGGGGGAAGAGAGGGTCTTATGCACATTATGCAAGATACAAGAATGAATGCTAGTAACAAATCCATCTACACCTTCTTGATTTGTTTCCATCTATTAATCATTACACAATGCTTCAGAGTAAATGTTATTAAGGACTTGAATGATGTTCTAATTACATTTCTATTTTTTGAAATAATGTTGAAAATACTTATATTTACTGGAAGGGAATTTGTTAATCAGAAGATGTGCAATATGTGGAATAATTGTGCAAAGGGGTAAATGTGTGCATAGGTGAAGAAGTGGGGGAATATAGGTTCATCCGCACATTTTGTAATCTACTGGGATGGATGCTAGCTACGGAGCCCTCTGCGCCTTTTTTATTTGTTTGCAACTAGTAAATGTTCTTGATTTTTTTACAAATAGTAAGCCTTACATTTACCAACAAGGAATATTTGTTAATTGTAGGATTAAGTATTAATTAAATTTTTAATATTCACTAATCCACGCCATAGGAGGTTGGCTGATATCTATGTAACATTTCACCAAAATGTTACTGTGGAATAGGGCAATGTGCAGAAGAAGTGTACACAAGGGGACTGTGTTTAGAGGTGTGGAACTAAGGGAATAAAGGATTTCATACACATTGTGTGGAGGAGGAATGTGGGAAGGGTTGAAAAAGTGGGGGAATAGAGGTTCGTCCGCACATTCTGCAAGCTACTAGGTGAATCCTGATAATGCGTTGATTTGTTGAATAAATGCTACAAATACTTACATTTACTGGGAGAGGACCTTTTGTTAACCGTATGATTATTCCTTAATTAATTTTTTAATATGCTATTATGCAATTTAACAATGTCCTGATTTTGTGTTGATTCACCGAACAAATGTAAAAAATCCTTACATTTTCTAGCAGGGAAGATTTTGGTAATCATAAGATTAAGACTTAATTAAATTTTTGATATCAGCTAATCCATGTCATGGGAGGTTGGTTGAGGTATGTTTTCCAAAACATTACTATAGAATGGGGCAGTGTGCAGAAGAAGTGTACAAAGGTGGAATGTGTGCAAAGGTGTGGAACTGAGGAAAAAAAGGTTCTCTCGCACATATCCCTCTTCTACGCATCCTTTCAATCTACTATGATAGATATTGCTTGAAGAGTCATTTGAACCTTCTTGATTTGTTTACAAATAGTAAATTCCATTAAGCACTAGAACAATGTCTTGATTATGTGTCGGTTCACCAAATAAATGTAGAAAATAATATTTTATAATATGGATGCATATGACTTTATTTATTTATTTACACTTAGTAACGATTACACAATGAGTCAGAGAAAATGCTATTAAGAAATCAAACGATGTCTCAATTGCACGTCAATTAGCCAAATAATTGTCGAAATGTCTTGCATTTACCAATAGTGGAGCTTTTGTTTGCAGTAGGACTAAGCCTTAATCATTTTTTTAATACTGGGACTCTGCACCATCTTGATTTGTTTACAACCAATAATAATTACACAAAGCATCAGAGTAAATGTTATTAAGCACTTGAATGAGGCCATGATTACGCATTGATTAATTACTACTTGCAATATCACATCTTTTGTATTATTTGTATTACTATATTTACATCTATGGACAATGTAGTTTTTTCTAATCATAGAATTAGGCCTTAATTAATTTTTCAAAGGAATTTAGTCTACACCAGAAGATATTAATTAAGTTTTTGACATTCCATGCATGTCAAATACCACGTAAATTGAAGCTTTGCAGTTTTTAATTAACTTTAATTTGCAATTTTAGTTCTATTGGTTTTATTAACTATGCTTTTTCATGCATCATATTAAAGAGAGTTCATGTGTGCATAAAAAGTGTTGTACATGATGGAGGTGTGCGGAGGTGCGGAAGTGGGGAATAAAGGTTCTTCTGCACATATTTTATTCCACAAACTAGAAACTTTTTACCTTTGATAAGAAAACACTACTTCAACTTAGATTGCAATACGATGTATATAACAATAATTAGTGTTATGCTTGTTACTCATCGGTCCATGAGAGTAACTAGTGAATGCATTTTTTGTTTCTATAGTCTATCGCGTAGTTTTTTTATTTTTTGAAGAAAAATGCTTTATTTCATGATGACCAAGAATCAAATGTGAGTATGTTTCTTAGTACTCTTAAATGTGAGAACACAACAAATTCTCCACTAAAGAAAACAACAATAAAAATATTGTCAAGTTTCATGAATCTATATATTCAAGTCTAAAAACAGTGAGTTTCCCATCCAATGACTTTACTTATACAGTTTAACTGTAATGAGGATAATAAAATATAATAGATAATTTATGCAACGAAAATTTACTTCCTCAAATAATTTTCCACGACTCAAGGGTAATATATTCATACTACTAGAACACCTCCTGATTAAATATATTAGACCTAGTTGAAGGCTATATGTAACCAGTTATTTACAACAATGCTTCTACGTTATACTAATTGGAAGTTTTAATAATAAAAATTTTATTTGCTGTGCAGGATGAAGATATGTGGAAGAAGTATATGAAAGGTGATGGTATGTGGATGTGTCGAAATATGAATGTGTATGGAAGGAGGGACATGCAGAAGGGATATCCACACCTTCTGTTGAACACTTCTTACATTGGATCCCAATCAAACATGGGAAAAGAAACATGGCATAGAGATGTATGCAATAAGTGGAGGTGAAAATGCCTATGGATGGCAATATTTAGATTTCTATTGCCATTTATATATATAAAAAGTGAACAATGATAATATTTCTCATTTTCTAATGTCTATAGGCCTATGTTGCAAGTGTCTCCACTTGAGAACTTGAGAAATGCTTGTTAGCACTAATATTGGTGAAAGTAAGAGATATGTGCAATAAGGCATGTGAGGATCTAATACGTTGATGAATTAAAGACTATGTGGAGGGGAAAATATGCATGATGTTCGAAAGTGGAAGATACAACAAAACCTTCCATATCTTCAACAAGATTTTTTGGAATTCGATCAAATATTTTACATAGATGTCTTTGGTTATTGACCCAACCACCTAGAAAGTCTCCACGCCCTTCAAAATTAAAATATTATTGTAGTCGTTTCTCAGGTAAGGGATGTACCCAATAAGACATGTGTGAAGCTAAAACATATATGAGTTTAAGACTATCAAACCAAGATTTGTACAGAGCTAAAGTGCATATGAAGAAAACACATATTGCATGTATGAAAGAAAAAATATAAGTTTCACAACTTTGCAGAAACGGGAACCAATATTGAGATAATTGATTTATAATCAAGTTTGGTAAAATTGTTGCGCATGATGAAAATGTGAAAAAAAAATTGTGAAAAGGGGAGAATGAGTACAGAACTGCAAAACTTGTATGTGGAACAAGTGATCTACAAGATATAGTGGAACAAAAAAGTGTGTCAAGACGAGAATATGTAGGAGCATGCTAAAGTATTTGCGAAAATAAACAATGTACATAGGTAAATCATTTTTCGACTTAACGGAATAACCATGATTTTACCCTTTCTGCAACTATAGAAGCATAGATGAATTTAGTCTTAAACCTAATTGATGTGTGCAACACAAACATAGATCCAAAAGTAGTAAATTTAGTTTAAATTGACATTAATTACTTAATTACAAAAATTTAGATTATTCTGATCAATGATAGAGCATTAGATATAATATAATAGCTCAAAACATATCCTCAAAAACTTATGCAAAATATTGTCTTAGAACTCCTCACAAAGTTGGTTAACATACTTAGAATTAGAACATAGTAATCAATATTTGTGCTCGAGAAATCTTGAACAATAACCAACACAGTTACAATAATATGAATTGTATATAGATTCAAATACCAATCATACATAACTATGATTAACATACATACTATAGATGGAACATATATCTAAGTTCAAAAATTGTTGTTGAATGTCCATTTTCATTCTGATCAATCACACAACATTAGATATAATATAAAAGCTCAAATCATATCCTCGAAAACTTATCCAAAACATTATTCAGAATATTTTGCAGAATTGGTGAAAAAACTCAGAATTGGAACAAAGTAATCGATATTTTCACTTGAGAAGTCTTGAACAACAAACAACACATTTAAAATAACAAGAATTGTATCTATATTCAAATGTCAATCATCATAGCTATGATTGAAATAAATGTTAGAGATGGAAAAAATATTTGAGATCCAAAACTATTGTCTAACATATTCTCATTGTGATCAATTATAGAACATTAAATATAGTATAAAAGCTCAAAGTATATCGTGGAAAAACTTATTATCAATTAATTATTTTGGACAATACTATAGAATTTAGACCTATACAAGATCTTATACAAAATATTATCTTGGAATTCTTCACAAAATTGGCAAATAAACATAAAATTGGACCAGAGTAATTATAAGTTCATTTTCATTGTGATCAATTACAAAAAATTAGATATAATATAAAAGCTCAAAGCATATCCTTAAAAACTTATGTTCAATTAATGTTTTTGGACAACGCCACAAAATTTAGACCTATACAAGATCTTATGCAAAAAAATATCTCATAATTCTTTACAAAATTAGTGAACATACTCAGAATTAGAATAGAGTAATCAAAATTCGAACAATAATTAAATACACTCTTCGCAACCCCTGATTTACGGTGATCAATATTGTTTTTCTGGAGGTTTTATATCAATAATGAGAATTTTATGAAACCTAATATCAGTAGAGCATTCATCATGTCTTTCTGACATGTTCTCTCTTTAATTATCCACCCCTACATTCTAAAAAATAGCAATAATTATTCTTTAATAAATTAAGTACATATAATAAATGATAATTTATCTTTGAAACAAAGGAATTTGGGGGAAGGAAGGAAATTGCAAATGGAAGGCATTATGTAACTAAACTTACATTTATATATTAAACAATTTCAAATGTTTTTTGTGTAGAGAATAATGTTTGGTGCCTAAAGCACTTATCAAAATCTTGATACTTAATCACAAAAGTAAATGCATTTGTCCCAATGGGGACTAGGATTTGACTCCCATGGACCGTAATGTGAAAAAGGTGCCATCAAGGAAAAAAAAAAATTGCATCCAGGAATTAGCTTAGTTCATGATAACACAAGAAACAAACCTGAATAATTAAACACTAGTAAACATAAAAACAAATGTTCCAAGATTTAAGAACACTCACAATATGTGAAAACATTAACCATGATTATTTTGATTTTTGAGATTTTGAATTCGGATATTTCATAGTCTTCATTTTCAAGTTGTCCAATGAAAATGAAGACTATGGAATATCTGAATTCAAAATCTCAAAAACCACATCACAGAAATCTGCAAACCATTATTGTTTTGATTGTCAGCTATCTTTCGGATTCATGATTTCTTGAAAGAATTTCTTCATTATTCAGAATATTAACCACAGTAGTCATTTTTAATGTCGACGTTTCAAGTCTACAACAAGACTCATCGTAAGGACAAATCCACATAGAAGAGTAAGGAGGAAGGGAATAAATAGAGCAAAGAAGGAAGAGCTAAGAGAAATGGTCGACAATGTAACCCTAAATTATTAATAGAGGAATAAACAAAAAAATGGGGTTTAAAAATGATGAGGGAAATTAGAAATTAAAATTACAAATGATAATAATAATTATTAATAAATTATATAAATTGTTAATAATTATTAATATAGCTTAATTAGAATAATGGTTAATGAATAAAGTTAATAATCATGTTATTATTATAAGAATTAATTATTAGCATTATTGGTAATAATATTTATTACTAATAATGAGGTTGAATTAATCATATAATAATTATATTATTAACTAGATTAATAAAAATGATACTAAATTAAACCTATACTAATAATAATTTTAAAAAATTTAGAAATTAATACTAATGCTTTATATTAGGGGGTGGGAGGGGGGGATAAATGGGGAGGAAGAGATTAATTATAGCTGGCGGAAGATAATATTATTGTAAAGGTTTAATAGTTATTTTTATAAACATTTAATAGTTATTATCAAGGAAATATAAAATAATCTTATATTACGACATTGGTATATTATTATTAAAGGGAATGATTAGTTTATACTATTGATATCAGTCTTCTGGATTAATCACATAGCTAGGATTTGGTCGATGTTTTGAACCAACTAATGTGGTTCATCCTCAGGACAAGGAAGGGTTATGGGAGATTTTAGGGAGGAAAGGAAGGGTTATGGGAAGGGAGGGAAGGGAGGGAAGGGAGAGGATTATGAGGGAGGGATGAATATGAGGAAGATGAATATGAAAGGTAAAAGGGAAGATTATATACTGGACTAGTCATGGCTAAGGTCTCTAACATTTTGAGTGAGGGCAAGAATCCAACTTCTACTTACTTCTAGACCCCCATATCTATTAAGATTCCGAGGATGCTTTATAATTTCGAGAGCTTCCCAGATTTTCCATTTATAGTGATGCTTCTAATTAGTGATTATTTTAGAGTCTTCAAGGCATATATTGTGACATGTCTTAGCTGAGTGTTTTGCCAGTGCATGTGACCTAGTTCTGTTATTTTTTATGTCAGCACCATGCTCTTTGAGCCTTATTTTAAAGGACCTTCATGTCTCACCAATATAACAATTCCCAAATGAACACATTATTTTGTAAATGCCTTTTTGTTGGAGGTGATCCGGATTGTCTTTAAAAAATATCATCTTATGTCTAATGGTAGTTAGGGGTTTGAAAGAGGTTTCGATACCATTCTTTTTAGAACTCTAGAAATCTTGTCAGTGACTCCTTTAATGAAAGGAAGATAAGATTTATTCTTAGAAGATTGAGAGTTAGTAGCAGGGGGTCTAACTCGATTTTTGGTCTTAGCTCTTTTGATGGTCTTAATGGTGTCTTTATTTTTATACCCAATGCTTAAAACGACCTTCCTTAAATATTCAATTTCTTCCCCCACATGATTGGTATTAGATATTCTTAAAGCCCTAGTGAAGTGGTTTTTAAGCACTCCCATCTTTTGAGTTGGGTGATGGTGAGATTCTACATGAAGGTAGTTATCAGTGTGTGCTTTCTTTATAAACACCTTGTGCCCAAGTGATCCATCTTTATTTCTAACGAGGAGAATGTCAAGGAACAGTATGTTGTTTTCTTCAACTTCCATTGTGAATTTGATGTCATTACATAAACTATTAAGATGGTCAAGGAAGTTACTCAAATCCTTGTACCTATGAGGCCAATTTACACTAGTGTCATCAACAAACCCGATCCAAAATTTCGGTTTTAGCGGGAAGGTATCAAGCACATTATTTTGAATTTTTTTTCCATAAAGAGGTTGCCTAATTTAGGGGAAAGTGGAGATTCCATAGCCACTCTTGATGTCTGCTCGAAGAGTTCACCTTGGAAGGTGACGAAAGTATAACATAGACATATTTCTGTAAGCTTCATAGTCTGGGGTTCTGTGACTTCTTTGACCACCTGAACAACTTCATCTAAAGGAATCTTTGCGAAGAACTTGATAACATCAAAAATAACAATTTTATCCCCAGGTTCTAATTTCTCCTTATTGATAAGTTCTATATAATGATTGGAGTCTTTAATGTAAGAATTGGTCTTGCCAACCTGGGGAGCAAGTTTGTTAGCAACATATTTTTCTAATTCATATGTGGGTCCTCCAATAGTGTTAATAATAGGTCTGAGGGGGGCACTTGCTTTATGAATTTTTGGGGCTCCATAAATCCGCAGGATAATTTCATTGTCAGGGGAAAGACGTTTCTTTATTCTTTCGTCAAGGTTGGAATATTTTATGGCCTTTTTGACCATCCTGGAAATTTTGGAAATAGGATTCTCCTTAAGTTTCTTGTAGTTACCACTGTTGTATAAGTGGTCTCTCATATTTCTAATGTATTCTTCTTTATCCATTACAACGGTTGCTTCTCCCTTGTCTACCTTTAAGATGATAATGGTATCATTATTTCTCAAGCTTCTTAGTGCCATTAATTGCCTATGGTTCAAGTTTTTCTTTGGAGGTTTAACGTTTCTTAAGGTTACGACACAGTATTGTTTGATTAGCTCTTTGTCCTATTCTCTTAGACTTTGAATCCCATCTTCAAGGCTGCAAATAATTTCTTCTCTTGGTATGTTGTTGCAAGCTATGGTGAATTAAGGCCTTTATTTAAGACCTTAGCCTCATCATTACTTAGGATGTAAGAGGAGATGTTAACGACTTTTTTGTTATCAATATTATGAGAGGGGCGATGAGGAATATCTTTAAACATGTGTTCAATCATATTTAGACATTTATTAGAGCCCAAAGGTAGTTCCCCATTGCTGTAATTTTTGTTATTACTGAATGGACATTGGTTTCTCACGGTGGTCTTGTCATTGACTAATTATGCTCCTACCTTCAACGCTTTTGTTGTTTGAGGATGGATGCCTACTAACACCGGTCTCTTTGCTGGCTAGGATGACCAATCTACTCCATCGTTGTCCAAATCCGATTCAACTGTTTTTGCAGGACCCACACTATCATTTGATTCACTACCGTGTTTAGGTGGAAAGTTAATTTCAACTATTTTTACATGATCCATGTTATCCTTCGGTCCACTACAACGTTCAAGTGGAAAGTTAATTCTAACATTATTCGATCCATATTCGCTTTTATTACAGTTCTTAACAGAGTTGGATATTAAAGATTCTGATGTCGAGGCTATATATCCACCAGCATTGTGCTTGCCTCTACGAATCATACCATCGAACTTTTCGGAGTTGAAATTACAAGAATTTAATTTATTAATCTTCTTATGCTTCCCATCATGCACTCTACAAACTTCTCATTCGACTTTAAGAGTTGTCGTGGCATCAGTTATGCTCCATAAGTCAAATCGAATAGTCTATGCGAGCTCCATATGTTTTCTGAGTGCAAACGATGATAGTCGATCGAGTGAGAACTAATTTATAAATTTCAAACTGAATAAGGGATAAAATCAAACGACTAAAAATTTGGTGGTTATGAAATTTCTGTTTTATGGAGGCGAAGGAAGGAATTAGGTCGAAATCGCAACAATCCTTGAGGAAGAATAAATTAGTTGCTCTTCTATGAATTTTTATCCTAACCTTTTCAAGGGTACAAATCTCAGTCCAAGTGTCCCTTCCGTACAGGGAACTAATGAATGATTGAAGATTTCTGTGGTGAGAACTAGGTCGTTTGCATTGGAAAAACAATCAGCTAAGACATGTCACCACATATGACTTGAAGACTCTAAAATAATCGCTACTGAGAAGAATCACTATAAACCGAAAATTTGGGAAGCTCTTGAAATTATAAATCATCCTCAGAATCTTAATAGAGATGGGGGTCTGGAAGTAAGCAAAAGTTGGATTCTTGCTCTCACTCAAAACGCTAGAGCTTTCAACCATGACTAGTCCAGTATATAATCTTCCCTTTTACCTTTCATATTAATCTTCCTCATATTCATCCCTCCCTTATAATTCTCTCCCTTTCCTCCCTTCCCACAACCCTTCCTTTCCTCCCTAAAATCTCCCTAACTATTATAAACTAATCATTCCCTTTAATAATAATATACCAATATCGTAATATAAGATTAGTTTATATTTCCTTAATAATAACTATTAAACCTTTATAAAAATAACTATTAAAACTTTATAATAATATTATCTTCCATCATTTATAATTAATCTCTTCCTCCCCATTTATCCCCCCCCCTAATATAAAGCATTAGTATTAATTTCTAAAAATTTTAAATTATTATAAGTATAGGTTTAATTTAGTATCATGTTTATAAATTTAGTTAATAATATAATTATTATAAGATTAATTCAACCTCATTATTAGTAATAAATATTATTACCAATAATGATAATAATTAATTCTTATAATAATAACATGATTATTAACTTTATTAATTAATCATTATCCTAAATTATGCTATATTAATAATTTTTAACAAGTTATATCATTTATTAATAATTATTATTATCATTTGTAATTTTAATTTCTAATTTCCCTCATCATTTTTATCCCTTATCATTTTTAAACCCCCATTTTTCGGTTTATTCCTCTATTAATAATTTAGGGTTACATTATCGGCCATTTCTCTCAACTCTTCTTTCTTTTCTCTATTTATTCCCTTCCTCCTTACTCTTCACTGTGGATTTGTCTTGATGATGAGTCTTGTTGTAGACTTGAAATGTCGACATTAAAACTGACTATTGTGATTAATATTCTGAATACTAATTCTAAAATTTCCCACCACAGAAATCTTCAATCACTCATTAGTTCCCTGTACAGAGGGACACTTGCACTGAGATTCATACTCTTGAAAATATTAGGGTAAAATTTCAAAGAAGAGTAATTGATTTATTCTTCTTGATGAACTGTCGTAATTTCAACCTAATTCCTTCCTTCGCCTCCATAAAACACAGATTAAAATTACCCGATGCAATGAGTACTAAGTGAACTATTAAAAAATCATGAAAAATTAGTCATTTATGACTACCTCTCATGGAAATGGTCATATGTGAATGACTTACTTAACACAGTTGAATCCCAAAAATGATATCTAAAACACAGATTGTGTAACCACCAAACCATTAAAATTCTTAATCATTTGAGTTTATCCCTTATTTAGTTTGAAATTCGTAAAATTAGATCCTCCCTAGACCGACTATCATCATTGGCACTCAGAAAACATATGGAGCTTTCACAGACTATTCGATTTGACTTATGGAGCATAATTGATGCCACGATAACTCTTAAAGCAGAATGAGAAGGTTGTAGAGTGTGTGATATTCAACATAAGAATATTAATAAATTAAATTCTTGTAATTTCAACCCTGAAAACTTTGATGGTACGATTTGTAGAGACAGGCACAACATTGATGGATATATAGCCTCGACATCAGAATATTTAATATCCAACTCTGTTAAGAACTGTAATGAAAGCGAAGATGGCTCGAATAACGTTGGAATTAACTTTCCACCTAAACGCTATAGTGGACTGAATTATAACATGGATCCTGCAAAAATAGTTGAAATTAACTTTGCACTTGAGTGTGGTAGTGAATCGAATGATAATGTGGGTCCTGCAAAGACAATAGAATCTGATTTGGACAACGATGGAGCATAATCGTTCATCCTGGCTAGCAAAGAGACCATTGTTAGCAGGCATCCATCCTCAAACAATAAACAATGTATTAATGACAAACCTCATGTAAGTTTCAATGAAGAACATAGCATAAACCATTTTCTAGGTAAATCAAGCGTTGTTGCAACAAAAGTGTTGAAGGTAGGAGAAAAATTAATCAACGACAAGACCACCGTGAGCAACCAACTTTTATTCAGTAATAAAAAAAGGTAATATGATTGAACACGGGTTTAAATATATTCCTCATATCCCCTCTCATAATATTGATTACTATCTGGAATTGATGATGAACCACACTTGTTGGTTCGAAACGTTTCAGCCAAAAAATTCTCTCATGTGATTTCTACCGAAAGACTTTGTTTAAAACAAAAAAGTAGTTAAAATTTCCTCTTACATCCTAAGTGAGGCTGAGGTCTTAAATAAAGGCCTTAACTTTTCCATAGCTCCCAATAGAATACCAAGAGAAGAAATTGTTTGCAACCTTGAAGATGGGATTCAAAATCTAAGAGAAGAGGACAAATAGCTAATTAGATAGGATTGTACCATCATCTTAAGAAAAGATAAACCTCTAAAGAAAAACTTGAACCATGGGTAATTAATGGCACTAAGAATATTGAGAAATAATAATATTGTTGTCATGTTAGAGATAGCCAAGGGGGAAGCAATTGTTGTAATGGATAAATAAGAATACATTACCAAAATGAGAGACCACCTGTACAACAGTGGCAGCTACAAGAAACATAAAGAGAATCCTATTTCCAAAATTTCCAGGATGGTCAGAAAGGCCATCAAAGATTCCAACTTTGATGAAAGAATAAAGAAACATCTTTCCCCTAACAATGAAATTTTCCCACAGATTTATGGAGCCCCAAAAATTCATAAAATAGGTGCCCCCCTCAAACCTATTGTTAACACTATTGGAGCACCCACATATGAATTAGAAAAATATGTTGCTAGCAAACTTGCTCCCCTGGTTGGCAAGACAAATTATTTCATTAAAGACTCTAATCATTATATAGAACTTATGAATAAGGAGAAATTAAAACCTAGGGATAAAATTGTTAGTTTTGATGTTGTCTAGCTCCTCACGAAGATTCCTTTAGATGAAGTCGTTCAGGAGGTAAAAGAAGTCACCGACCCCTTGATTGCAAAGTGATGAGTCCAACCCATGTTAACACGCCTCCCACGATTGTCAATGCGGGGATAAAGTGAAAATTAATAATGAACAAAAGACTTTGGTGTAGGATTGATTCGCTGACGGTTGATTTTAATGATATGGATTTGGTCCTTGGTACCCGCACAGGTGACCCCTTGATTGCAAAGTGATGAGTCCAACCCACGTTAACACGCCTCCCACGATTGTCAATGCGGGGATAAAGTGAAAATTAATAATGAACAAAAGACTTTGGTGTAGGATTGATTCGCTGACGGTTGATTTTAATGATATGGATTTGGTCCTTGGTACTTCCGGATTTGGTTATTTGATAAATGTCCTCCCTTGGGATTCTCGAACCTGCCTTGGTATGGGCGTCAAACCCTCACTTGAGTCATTCGTTTGCACATTTTTTCGGTTCTGTGAGCTCTGCGTTCTCGATGGTTTCTGGTGGTTTCGGTATGGGGTTTCGCTGTTACATCCTCTGGTTCAGGGTTTCAACCTGAATGTCTCTCCTCTTCGTCCGGAAATGGCTATGTCAACATGGTAGGTTCAGTCTTTGCCCAGTCTGTGCTTATTTCTGACTGTTTACTGTGTATTTGTGGTTTGCTGTTACGTCTCTACGCCTCTTTTTAGCATACGGTATTGATGCCTGTAATTTCCATGGTCGTTGTGTTCTTTTGCTGGTTGGAGCTGCTCCAGGTGACAACCTTCAGGGTTCTATTCGTCTTTCCTCGAATCCGGGAAAAATGCGGTGGCAACTTTCTTCGGCTCCTTCATCATTCACAGGATAAGTTCTCCTGGTTCCATGCTATCAGCATTTGCTCTTTTTCTCTCAGTCGACTAATGTCTCAGCTCCCTGTGAGTAGGGTGACCTTGTGGAACTACTATGGCCACGGTTTGCCTCTGTCAGGTAGATATCTGAAGTTTGTTTACTTTTGCTAAGTTGTATGCCCTCGTTTCTCTTCACTGTCAGACTCTTATATCTTCTGTAACTGGTTGTTGCTGCAGGTATGGCTACTCGAAGGGTTTCAAGGCCCAGTGGTTCGGTTGCTCCGGTTAGACACAATTAGTGTCGTTCTCTGTGCTTTGGTTGCTTTTGTTCAATGCCTTAGGTTGGGGTTTGTTAAAGTCTGTGTGTCAATAGCTTGTTGGGCCGCCGACTGTATACAGTCTCGGCTGTAGGTTTACACAGTCGTTCTTTTCTGTTTGGTGGCTATAGATAGGTCGAGGGTTTCTAAACCCATACTATATCTTGTCCCAACTTTGTCATAGAGTTCGGCATGGACTGTGTAACTGTTGAACGGGTTTTTGTTTCGAACAATATATATATATATATATATATATATATATATATATATATATATATATATATATGAATGAACAGGAATTCTATTTTCCCTTCTGTCTTAATTTAAAAATGAAACTGTGGATGTTTGTTCACTGGGCATACCTGGCAATGCTTGCAATTTATTACTAGTTTGGCATTCGACTTGTTTCAGGTCTTTGACATTCACTTGTGTGTTGTTTCGAGGACTATGAGATTTGTTTCCGCTGCACATCCTTTGAGTTTCTTTGCAATCTATTCTGATTTTGTTTGCTTGTTGGAACCAATGTAATTCAATTCACATGTAGGACCATATGCCTGTAAGATAGACTATAAATAGCCCTGTGCTGTACATAAAAATTGATGAAATATCATATAAACAATTTAAACAGCTTATGGACACTGGAGAGGAATGTGTGCACATAAATTATAATTCTCTTTTTTTCATTGCTTCGAAGAAGTCGAACCCCTCACTGTGTTCTGTTCCTCTTTTTAAAATAATTGACAAAAACTATTTTGTTTTTCCCAACCGCTGTTGGTTATATGTGATTAGTTACATCCGTTCTATTACAGAACTATTATTGTCCTAAAGCATTATTATGAAAAGAAAACTATCTGCTTAAAACATTTATCCTAATTAATTCTAATTCTTAACTTTCCTATTTACTGTTCATTTATTAAGTTAGACAATCTAGACAAATAAAAGTAAAAGAAAACAAACACATTATCCACTCAATAGATTTCTCCTCTGTCCTCTTCAGAGACCAACAACCTTCCTTTTGTCTTGACCTGTCAGCTAGATGCTCCTGCATCAGGCTCCCGGGGTAAGAAAAAGTCATGACTCCGTTCCATGAGCTCTTCCACAGAATATCCAGCCTTCTGTATTTGTGCCGCGTCAAGCCATGAACTGTCCTCAATTGGACGGTTCTTCCACTTGACAAGGTATCGTAGATACTCCTTCCTGCGAGTCTTCTTGGCTACCTGGGTATCGAGAATCTTCTCAATCTCATGGGGCTGAACTGAAGGCATGTGCCTCATCCAAGAACTGTCTCCAACTTGGGTATCCCGTTCTAGCCATACCACACTCTCTTCCTCCAAGTTGGCAGTATATGGGAATAGGTCTGCCACATTGAAAATAGGTGATATGCCTATATCAGATGGCAGCTGAATTTCATAAGCGTTGGCTAAGAACTTATGAAAATTTTTATAGGGACCAATCTTTTTGAATTTAAGCTTGTTATACGTGCCCTTAGGAAACCGTTCTTTGCGTAAGTGTGCAAGGACCTCGTCACCGACGTTAAATTGGACTTCTCGCCGCTTTAAATCTACCTGTTGTTTGTATTTTTGCACGTTGTCCTACAACTTTAGTTTTACCCGTTCGTGTAGTTCACTCATCGCTTCACCAAAATCTTCCCCGTCCACACTTCTTCGTTCCAACTTTCCCAAATCCCGCAGTTCATGTATCCCCCGAGGATGCATGCTGTACAGGATTTGAAATGGACTGTGTCCAGTGCTACGATTTGGCAAATCGTTATAAGCAAATTCTGCCTGAGCGAGTGCATGATCCCATAACCGTGAATTTTCCCCAGTCAAACTTCATAACAAATTTCCCAAACTCCTGTTTACCACTTCTGT
The DNA here is from genome assembly GCA_031772625.1 of Pinus tabuliformis. Classification (NCBI taxonomy): domain Eukaryota; kingdom Viridiplantae; phylum Streptophyta; class Pinopsida; order Pinales; family Pinaceae; genus Pinus; species Pinus tabuliformis. The sequence continues at coordinate 442,469,355 of CM062811.1, forward strand.
TTGTTCATCAGTCTGCGGATGATATGCAGAACTGAAGTTCAATTGTGTGTCCAACTTTTTCTACAGGGTGTGCCAAAAGTGTCCCGTGAATTTTACGTCCCTGTCAGAAATAATAGATCTGGGTAGGCCGTGTAATCTCACAATCTCCATGAAAAACAGGTGAGCTACATGAGTGGCATCACTAATTTTTCGACAAGGGATTAAATGCGCCATTTTTGAAAATATGTCTACCACCACCATCACTGAGTCATATCCTTGTTGCATTCTAGGCAGTCCTAAGACAAAGTCAATGCTGACTAAGTCCCATGGTCTACTTGGAACAGGTAGTGGTGTGTAAAGTCCAGTGTTTTGACTATGTCCCTTCGCTAATTGGCAGACTTTACACCTATTCACATACCTCTGTACATCCCTGCGCATTTTCGACCAGTAATAGAAGTGTCTGAGCTACTCAAAAGTTCTGTCTATGCCGAAATGACCGACTAGACCCCCGCTATGTTTCTCCCGTATAATATTTTCTCTCATCGAACAGTCTGGGATACATAACTGTCCTCCTCTAAACAATAGTCCCTCCTGCAAGTTGTAATCCAACCATGGACTTGTATTTCTCAGCACGGGATTTTGACAGGCTTCAAAGGCCTCTTTGAAGTCTGTGTTGGTCTAGTACAAATCTTTCAAGTGCTCGAATCCCAACACCTGTATTGTACTTTCCTGTAAGAGAAAGGCTCTCCTGCTCAATGCGTCTGCCACCTTATTGGATTGCCCACTAATGTGTTTCAGCACAAAGGTGAAACTTTGCAGATACTCTACCCATTTGGCATGCTTGTGGTTCAATTTATGCTATTGCATTACATATTGCAGTGCTGAATTATCAGAAAATAACAAAAACCCATTTCCCAGCAGGTAGTGTCTCCAATGCTTTAAAGCTTGGATGACAACATAAAATTCCTTGTCATATGAGGAATATTTCTGCCTGCTTTCGTTCAATTTCTCACTAAAAAATGCAACAGGTTTATCTTCCTGACTGAGCACAGCGCCAATGGTTGTCCCACTTGCATCGCATCGAACCTGGAAAATCTTATTGAAATCGGGTAGCCTCAGAATCGACCTCTCTATAATCTTCCGCTTCAGGAGCTAAAAACTGCTCTCTGCTGCCTCGGTCCAACAAAAAGGCTGACTGGCCTTTTTGATGGTGTCTAGCATAGATGCGCAGATTTCACTAAAATTTCTTATAAACTTGCGGTAAAAACTCGCCAGCCCGTAAAATCTACGTACCTCAAATAAGCTCCTTGGTGATGGCCAATTGACGATTGCTGCGATCTTTTCTGGATCCATCTTCAATTCATTTTTTTCAATTACAAAGCCCAAGTAAACAAGTTCTTTCTACAGGAAAGTACATTTCTTCAAGTTTATCAACAGTTTGTTCTGCTGTAATTTCTCTAGCACTCTTTGAACATGTTGAAGGTGCTCTTCTTTCGTTCTGCTGAAAATCAGGATGTCATCAAGATATACTATCACAAACTTACCGATGAACTCTTTCAACATTTCATTCATCAACCTCATAAAAGTACTAGGAGCATTACTCAAACCGAATGGCATGACTAGCCACTCGTACAACCCTTCATTGGTCTTGAAGGCTATCTTCCACTCGTCTCCTTCTCTGATCTTGAGCTGACGATAGCCACTCTTCAGATCAATCTTCGTGAAATAAGCTGCCCCACTAAGACAATCCATCATATCATCCATCCTTGGTAAGGGAAACCTGTATCGAATAGTGATTTTATTGATAGCTCGCGAGTTCGTACACATCCACCATTCTCCTCCCTTCTTAGGAGCGAGTACTATTGGCACCGCACAAGGGCTTAAGCTTTCTCTGATCAACCCTTTGTTCAACAACTCTTGCACTTGTTTCCTAATCTCTTCATTATCTTTCAGACTCATCCGATAAGCTGCTTTATTTGGTAGGCTTGCTCCGGGTATGAAATCGATATGATGGCTGATGCTCCTCTTGGGACGCAACTTGTCCGATAAATCATCAACTAGAATGTCCTTGAATTCCTCTAGCATCCCCTGAATCTCTGCAGGAAATTCAGACATTTCCGTGTGCAGCAGCACAGTCTTCATTCTCCTTACGACAACATAATTCACTTCGTTCTCCTCAATCTATTTAATAAATTGTTTTCCACCTACTAACAACGCTTTTGTCCCGCTTGCTTCTGCTGTATCCTCTTCTTTGATGGGTACAAGTGTATACTTGACTCCATCTTTAAAATACTTATAGCAATTCATCTTCCCATCGTGTACCACCTTCTGATCATACTTCCATGGTCTCCCCAGCAGTATGTGACACACGTCCATTGGCATGATATCGCAGACAACCTTGTCCTTGTATCTGCCAATGTGAAATTCAACCTCACATTGTTCATCAACTAATAGCTGGTGGCCTTTCTGCAGCCACGACACCTTGTAAGGTGTGGGGTGCTTAAGTCGCCTCAATCCCAGCTTCTCCACCATCTCGGTGGCAACCAAATTATCTGTACTCCCACTGTCTATGATCAATTTACAACACTTTCCGTGTGATTTGCAAACTGTTCGGAACAGTGCCTTCCGTTGGGCCTGCTCGGCAGTTTCCTTGGCTGGCTTCAACAACACTTTATTTAGAACCAAAGCCTCTCTTGTTTCTGCCACATTTTCCACCTCTTAGGGCAATGCCTCAACTTCCTCAGGCTATGCAACAAATGTTCCCCTCTGGCCAGCTTGCTCTTCTTACGGGCATTCGAAGGATCTATGCCCCCATTTGTGGCACTTGTAGCACTAGAAGTTAGCTCCCCTTCCTCGGCCATTTCCTCTTCATCGCTGATATGGCCAACCTCCTCTCGCGCTATCTCCTTTCTCCGCTGTTCCTGAAGCCCTGGAGCTGCTGCCTTCTTCGCTGTTACTGGCAGTTCTCCCTCTGCCGTAGGACTGTCCTCGTCCTCTGCCATTTCCCCGTCCTCTCCTATTATTCTGTTTTCTGTTAATCTTTTCTTCAACGTTTACAACACTCTGAAAGGCTTCTTCTATGTTCCGTGGGGAAAGAATACTGATCTCATCCAGTATTTCCAACCTCAAACCATTGACGTATCTCGCTGTCTTCTCTGGAGTATCATCAATATAACCAACCCTCAAGTTCACACGGTAGAATTCTTCCGTGTATTCATTTGTCGTAAGTTCTGTACCTGTCGGTAAAGTGCAACCTGATAATCTTTAGGTAGAAATATGCCTTTCAGCTCTACCACCATCCTTGGCCACTTCCTTATCGGTAGCTTATTCATTTTCCTTCTGTCTGCTTGGACACTATCCCACCATAAAGCGGCGTGTCCCTTCAATTTGGTTGCGACGAATCTGACTCTTTTGTCCTCACTAATCTCTTCGTTCTCAAAATACTTATCCAACTCGCTTATCCAGTCCAGCAGAACTTCTGTGGACAGACTGCCATCATAGTTAGGAATTTCAGGTTTGGGCTTGTTGCTGGCTAGCAGTACTAACCTCAACAATTTTATCTCTGGGGCTTCTTCATCTGATCAGTCTATAGTAGATACTTCCTCCTCCTCGCTGTCATCCCCAAGTTCTAGGTCTCTTCTCCTTCCTGCCTCCACTGCCTCTAAGCGAGTAGTAAGGGTCCTTATTTCTTCCCTCAAACCCTCATCTGCTGCTCTGCGCACACCTCTTCCACGTCCTCGTCTTTGAACCTACATATCCCAATTCTTACAACTTCCTTCTCTGATACCACTTAATGAGTCCATCCCACGTTAACACGCCTCCCACGGTTGTCAATGCGGGGATAAAGTGAAAATTAATAATGAACAACAGACTTTGGTGTAGGGTTGATTCGCTGACGGTTGATTTTGATGATATGGATTTGGTCCTTAGTACCCGCACAGGTGATTGGTACTTCCGGCTTCGGTTATTTGATAAATGTCCTTCGTTGGGATTCTCGAACCTGCCTTGGTATGGGCGATCAAACCCTCACTTGAGTCATTCGTTTGCACATTCTTTCGGTTCTGTGAGCTCTGCGTTCTCGGTGGTTTCTGGTGGTTTCGGTATGGGGTTTCGCTGTTACATCCTCTGGTTCAGGGTTTCAACCTGAATGTCTCTCCTCTTCGTCTGGCAATGGCTATGTCAACACGGTAGGTTCAGTCTTTGCCCCGTCCGTGCTTATTTCTGACTGTTTACTGTGTATTTGTGGTTTGTTGTTACGTCTCTGCGCCTCTTTTTAGCATACAATATCGATGCCTATAATTTCCACCGTTGTTGTGTTCTTTTGCTGGTTGGAGCTGCTTCAGGTGACAACCTTTAGGGTTCTATTCGTCTTTCCTCGAATCCGGGCAAAATGCAGTGGCAACTTTCTTTGGCTCCTTCGTCATTCACAGGGTAAGTTCTCCTGGTTCCATGCTATCAGCATTTGCTCTTTTTCTCTTAGTCGACTAATGTTTCTGCTCCTTGTGAGCAGGGTGACCTTGTGGAACTGCTATGGCCGTGGCTTGCCTCTGTCAGGTAGATATCTGAAGTTTGTTTGCTTTTGCTAAGTTGTATGCCCTCGTTTCTCTTCACTATCAGACTCTTATATCTTGTGTAACTGGTTGTTGCTGCAGGTATGGCTACTCGAAGGGTTTCGAGACCCGGCGGTTCGGTTGCTCTGGCTAGACACGGGTAGTGTCGTTCTCTGTGCTTTGGTTGCTTTCGTTCAACGCCTTAGGTTGGGGTTTGTTCAAGTCTGTGTGTCAATAGCTTGTTGGGCTGCCGATTGTATACAGTCTCGGCTGTAGGTTTACACAATCGTTCTTTTCTGTCTGGTGGCTGTAGATAGGCTGAGGGTTTCTAAACCTATACTATATCTTGTCCCAACTTTGTCATAGAGTTCGGCATGGACTGTGTAACTGTTGAACGGGTTTTTGTTTCGAACAATATATCTCTCTCTATATATATATATGAATGAACATGAATTCTATTTTCCCTTTTGTCTTAATTTAAAAATGAAACTGTCTATGTTTGTTCACTAGGCATACCTGACAATGCTTGCAATTTATTACTAGTTTGGCATTCGACTTGTTCCGGGTCTTTGACATTCACTTGTGTGTTGTTTCGAGGGCTGTGAGATTTGTTTCCGTCGCACGTCCTTTGAGTTTCTTTGCAATCTGTTCTGATTTTGTTTGCTTGTTGGAACCAATGTAATTCAAGTCACATGTAGGACCATATGCCTGTAAGATAGACTATAAACAGACCTGTGCTGTACATAAAAATTGATGCAATATCATATAAACAATTTAAACAGCTTATGGACACTGGAGAGGAATGTGTGCACAGAAATTATAATTCTCTTTTTTTCATTGCTTCCAAGAAGTCGAACCCCTCACTGTGTTTTGTTCCTCTTTTTAAAATAATTGACAGAACCTGTTTTGTTTTTCCCAACCGCTGTTAGTTATATGTGATTAGTTACATCCATTCTGTTACAGAACTATTATTGTCCTAAAGCATTATTACGAAAAGAAAACTATCTGCTTAAAACATTTATCCTAATTAATTCTAATTCTTGACTTTCCTATTTACTGTTCATTTATTAAGTTAGACAATCTAGACAAATAAAAGTAAAAGAAAACAAACACATTATCCACTCAACAAATTTCTCCTCTGTCCTCTTTAGAGACCAACAACCTTCCTTTTGTCTTGACCTGTCAGCTAGATGCTCCTGCATCACAAAGCTTGCAGAAATATGTCTCCATTCTACTTTTTTCACCTTCCAAGGTGAACCCTTCGAGCAGACATCAGGAGTGGTTATGGGATCTCCACTTTCCCCTATAGTAGCCAACCTCTTTATGGAAAATTTTGAAAAGAATGCACTTGAAACCTTCCCGCTAAAACCAAAATTTTGGATTAGGTTCATTGATGACACTAGTGTAAATTGGGCTCATGGGGACAAGGAGTTGAGTAACTTCCCAGACAACCTTAATAGTTTATCTAATGACATCAAATTCACAATGGAATTTGAAGAAAACAACAATATTGTGTTCCTCGACATTCTCCTCGGAAATAAAGATGGATCACTTGGGCATAAGATGTTTAAAAAGAAAGCACACACTGATAACTACCTTCACGCAAAATCTTGCCATCACCCAACTCGAAATATGGGAGTGCTTAAAACCCTCTTCACTAGGGCTTTAAGAATATCTGACGCCAATCATGTTGGGGAAGAAATTGAATATTTAAGGAAGATCTTTTTAAGCATTGGGTATAAAAATAGACATCATTAAGACCACCAAACGAGTTAAGACCAAAAATCAAGTTAGAACCCCTGCTACTAACTATCAATCTTCTAACAATAAATCTCATATCCCTTTCATTCAAGGAGTCACTGACAAGATTTCTAGAGTTCTAAAAAGGAATGGTATCAAAACCTCTTTCAAACCCCTAACTACCATTAGACATAAGTTGAGATCTGTTAAAGATAGTCCAGATCACCTCCAGAAAAAAGGTGTTTACAAAATAATGTGTTCATGTGGGAATTGTTATATTGGTGAGACAGGAAAGTCCTTTAAAATAAGGCTCAAAGAGCATGGTGCTAACATAAAAAATAACCGAACTAGGTTGTCTGCACTGGCAGAACACTCACCTAAGACATGTCACCACATATGCCTTGAAGACTCTAAAATAATCACTAATGAGAAGCATCACTATAAATGGAAAATCTAGGAAGCTCTTGAAATTATAAAGCATCCTCAGAATCTTAATAGAGATGGGAGTCTAGAAGTAAGCAGAAGTTGGATTCGTGCCCTCACTCAAAATGCTAGAGCTCTCAGCCATGACTAGTCTGGTGTATAATCTTCCGTTTTACCTTTGATATTCATCTTCCTCATATTCATCCCTCCCTCATAATTCTCTCCCTTTCGTCCCTTCCCATAACCCTTCCTTTCCTCCCTAAAATCTCCTTAACTATTATAAACTAATCATTCCCTTTAATAATAATATACCAATATCGTAATATAAGATTACTTTATATTTCCTTAATAATAAATATTAAACCTTTATAATAATATTATCTTCCATCATTTATAATTAATCTCTTCCTCCCCATTTATCCCCCCACTTAATATAAAGCATTAGTATTAATTTCTAAAAAAATTAAATTATTATTAGTATAGGTTTAATTTAGTATCACGTTTATTAATCTAGTTAATAATGTAATTATTATACGATTAATTCAACCTCATTATTAGTAATAAATATTATTACCAATAATGATAATAATTAATTCTTATAATAATAACATGATTATTAACTTTATTAATTAACCATTATCCTAAATTAAGCTATATTAATAATTATTAACAATTTATATCATTTATTTCATTTGTAATTTTCATTTGTAATTTCCCTCATCATTTTTATTCCTTATCATTTTTAAACCCCCATTTTTTTATTCATCTATTACTAATTTAGGGTTACATCATCGATCATTTCTCTAAGCTCTTCCTTCTTTGCTCTATTTATTCCCTTCCATTACTCTTCTATGTGGATTTGTCTTGACAATGAGTCTTGTTGTAGACTTGAAACCTCGACATTAAAAATGACCACTGTGGTTAATATTCTGAATACTGATTCTAAGAATTTCTTCACTTTAGCTTGAATGAAATATTTCATCAGAGGGACTGTAATCTCCATTTTGACAGGTTCATTGAATATATCCTCCTCAATTTTCTAACCTCTTCTTGCAATTGTGCAACTAATACAAACTTTTGTTCATTAACACTAACAAAATTAATTAGCCATTTTCTAATTTCCTTTGTAGTAAAATCAACAATACTATCGAACTATGTTTCCTTTGACTAATTTAGCTTCTCTGATTCAACCATTAGCGTGTCTCTCAAAATTAATCCATAATTGCATGTAATGCATAGACTATTTAGATCTCAAACAATCTATACCACCTTGACAAAGGCATAAACTCTTATATTGTCTATGTTTTCACATTTAGAAATAATGTTCTCTAGTGTCCTAATTCCCTCACACCATCCAACTTTGACCAGCTTCATTCGATTAGCATTCAAGAGTCCTTGTTTTTTTTTTCTCTAGATCATAGAGTAAATCAAGCCTTTGACTAAAAGGAAGTAAGTCATTGTCTATGAAAATCTTGTCTCCCTCAGGACCACCTTTAACCCGATCAACAAATGACTTAATTCTTTGTACTAAATGTCATAGATCAGACGCTGCTTTCCATGTATGTTCAATAATTTCCAATATTTCATATATATTACTGATAATATATTATTTAATTACAATAAGGAGGTTGATGGGTTTATTAAATCTATGGGGTGTACTAGGAGTAGGAATTTTGAATGGTGGTGCTCGTATTGTCAGTGGAGTCATTAACAATTTAGAGCATCTTCTATCTCTTTTATTCTTGCTTTCAGTCTTAAGTTTTTTGCTACTTGTTCACTAATAGACTATGTAAGAGCATCACCAATATCTTGATGCAATTTTATGAGCCCCGTGGTTTCAACCCAAGGCACATCAACATCCATTTATGCTTGATTATAAAATTTTTATTATGAACCTTTACTTTTTGAATTCTCAAATTTTTATTGCCATTGTCATAGTTTTTGTTTTGCAATATGACATGGCGATCATTGAAAGTAGCTGTGACTTCATCATCAATTTTCTCCATTTTTTTTTGATTTTCTACTAAACAAGAGAAAACCCAATTAGGTAGTATAGCATTATCAACTTCCACGTCCATGGCTTCTTCAATGCTTCTTATTTTTGGGGGACTTTTGGATTTGGCTGATTCAACCATGTGCACTCTCTCTAGAGTGAATCTCTTAGGGGAATCTTCATCACCTTTGCTACTTGATAGCTTGTCATGAACTACTTTTCCACTTACAATAGCTTTTCTTTTGTTTTGACTAGAAGATGAACTTGAACTAGTACTAAAGCCTCTAACAAATCTGAAAGGCAATCTTTGTAAATAGACTGCTTGAAGAGGTTGTTGGAGAAAGAAGGGAAATGTTGGTGATGGAATGGCAAGTGTAAATGATGATGCTTAGCCTTGCAAACCCATGCCCTGACCTACACACAAGATATATTGTTCTTTTGATGCTTGAAAAGACTACCAAAAAAATGACTTGATTGCAGAAACATAGATGAAAAAGGAAACTGATTCAAGGTCTAACTATTCCAACAATAAATTAGCTATATTTTTCGCTTTCCAACACAATATCTACAACCACACTTCCCATAAGAGAGGTGATTAATAGACCTACATAAGCAACTTTCTCATAAACAAATTCTATTATAAAGGAAAGGAAATACTACTAGCTAGATACAGGAAATAAGATTCATGAATAAAATACACGAAATGGAGAGACTAGAGCCCATAAGTTAGGCCCTAACCTAAGAGGAATCATTCTTCTAAATATGGATTAGAATGAAAATAAGATGGTTTTCGTTCATTGTCAAAATAATACATAACAAAATACTAGGTAGAGAAGCATGCTACTCCTCCTAATATATTCTCCTATAATTCGAACCCCCTATTGGGATGCTAGGTCCCTTTATTTATACAAGCCTCCTTGAAGAGGGGAATTGTTTCCCTCCAATTCCATAAAATTGGGGTTCTGTTTCCCTGATTGAATTCGAATTCCAAGGAGGCATTAGGGGAATTTTGAGGTCTCAAATAGGCTTCCTAAGGAAATTATAAAATAATAGTGGAAATAATAAAATAAGATAAAATTACATCATCAAATTTTAGAGGGAAAAAAGAAAAAACTATTTTTCAACTTGTATTTTCAACTTATCTCCCTATGGGTTTACTAAAATTTTGAGCGAGAACACTCGATGGATGTAGAATTTGATTCCTCATCCAAGGAGTACCCATGTTTCATAATTTCGATGGACCCTTCTACACGAAAAATGAGAAATATGTGAAAAACGTGATTGTTATCATGCTTTTCATGTATTTCTCATTTTTTGTGTAGAAGGGTCCATCGAAAGTATGCAACATGGGTACTCCTTGGATGAGGAATTAAATGTTTTATCCAACGAGTACTCCCGCTCAAAATTTGAGTAAAACCTTAGGGAGATAAGTTGAAAATACAAGTTGAAAAAGTAGTTTTATTATTTTATTATTTTTTAATATTTTTACTTTTTTACCCCAAAAATGGTGAATCATCCCCTATGATTAACATCAACATCTTGAATCTTATTGGTTCTTATAAATTTTATTTTGGTTGCACATTTTAGACCTAAAAAGTTATCTAATGATAGATCCTCTATAAGCCTTCCAAGCTCAAGATCCTCTTTTGGTGGGGAACACATCCCTATATATTCTAAATTAATGGAGCTAGACCATAGTTCAAATCTCATTGAGTACACTAGCCTGCTGTGGTGGATGCTCGAGAAGCAGATTCCCCTCCCCTACCTTGGCGGCACGAGAGTCTCGCTTTGCTAAAACCATAGGATCTTAGTATATTGACTTGCAGGTAGTTGGATGTACTCTTGGTGTTATAGTGGCAGCTATGAGGATTGATCCTGGGTCTCCCATAGATTAGGACTGGAAGCTACCGATTCACCATGTGGTTAAATCTCTCTCTCTCTCTCTCTCTCTCTCTCTCTCTCTATATATATCTATATATATATATATATATATCTACTTAATATCTTCATAATATTCCATTCATTTATTTACAGAGAACAAGTCCCTATATTATCTCAGTCTGTAGATATTTTAGAGTTCACTCAATATTCTCCCAATATTCTTCAAAAATTAATATTGTTAGGCACATAATAAGCAAGGATAAATCAAATTCCTAAGGACACATTAATACTATGAATTAACTCCATAATGTGCAAGTAAATGGGTTAAATAAATGTTTTAGGTGTTTAGGAAAGACCAAATGGGCATTATAAAATTTCCAATTTTGGCACCCATCATCTTCCCCATGAGTGAAATTGTTGCTCACCCTTGAGCAACTCAATCATTCTAATTTTCCTCCATGTGCTCTATTTTTGTGGTGTCATTGGTTTTCTCATTCCTTACTCTATATACTTCTCTTCTCCTTGTTCTTGTTGCTCCACTATCTACACATCCACTTCTTTCTACTAGCCACAACATCACCTCTATTCTAATTGTTGCCTTTGTTATTTGGAGTTTTGGGTAGATTAAACCTCTTGTAGTTCTCAATATTAAAGAAATGATGCTCCAATGCCTTTATGATGATTGGTTTCTCAATTTGGTGCTCTAGCAGTGGTATTGTAGGGTTTGTACAAACTGTTACTAGATTGTGTTTCTTCCTGTAGTATTCACACATATCCTTTTAGGATCGTAATTCGCTGTAGGAAATACCTCTAAAAATACTGATAATTCATTAGCATCGTGTTTTCAAGGGTTAGAGGCTTTTCCTGTGGTGGAAGGGATGGAAGAAGGGGTGAAAAGGAGCATTGTTCATGGACAAAAGTGGATATTTGGGTGGAGGAGAGACAAAGTGGTGTGGAAAATGGATGGTGAAGGTGTGGTAGACCTCTCCTCTTATTCCTAGATGAAAAATGCAAGATCTGAACCCTCTTTCTGTGTTGATCACAATCCTGTAAAAAATTTAGACGATCATGTAGCAATACCGGACAATCTTGCAGCAAACTTGTTTAATCCATATCTCTCAAACGGTAAATTGGAATCACCTGAAATTTTTTGAGCATATTTCCATCATCCTTATACATCTACCAAAAAACAAATGATGCACAAATATTGAGAAAAATAGAAAATAGTTGTAGGTGATGGACGCTAATTTCTCGAAAAGTATGGACTAGAATTTTCTCAAATTCCTTGAGCATGTTACCATTAGCCTTATGCATCACCCCATGAAATAGATCAACAAAAAGGTGCATAGTTTTTGAGTTATGGTAAAAATAGTTTATGCTCTGTTTTTTTCAATCCCGTAGCAACTCATAACTTTCTTGTAGAAACTACAAGATAGTAAGAAAAATAATGGGAAAGGCTTTGAAATGATGGATGAAGGTTGAAAATGGATGAGGGTGATGGAAATGAGGCTAATGGTGATGAAAATGAGGCTAATGGGAGATGAAAATTAGGCTAATGGGAGATGAAAATGAGTTTGGTGGTGATGAAAATGAGGTTAGATGAAAATAATGATAATGGTGATGAAAAAAAGGCTAGGTAAAGATTGAGTTTGGCCAAGAATTTAGCTTGCGGATGGTTGCCTTTATTGACACTCCATACTTAGACACATAGAAGAGAAATTACATAGCACTCATGAAGCCTAAAGGATTCGATTACATACCTTGCCTACCTGTGGAGCTTCTTGATGGTGTCGATGCTTTGGATTGAAGACTTGTTTTGAAGGTGTTGTTGGAGCCAAAGACTTTGTTGTAGGTGTTGCATGGAGGCCTGATTCTTTGCTAATGACTAATGTTAGGGGTTCTCTTCTTCCTGGCTAGCTACTTGGATCCATGGCTAGATCTTATTACCTTATTTCATGATTGTCAAATCTTCCTTTTCATGCTACTGGAGTCTTCTTCAAATGAAATTGATGATGTCATATCCCTCCTAGCCTCTTCTCTTCAATTCTTGTTAAGTAGTGGTGGTTTTGTTGGGCTTTTGAAGGCTGCTACAGGAAAGAGAGTTTCATGTAGCAGTCACAAAGACTCCATAAAATCACCATTTCTTGGAGCTCTTGTTGTTGTGGGAATTTAACAGAGATCATATAAGGTGATGATATAGGTATCCATGGCTAAAAGTAGGAAGTGGAGGCATCAAATGTTGACAATGATGAGGAGGTAGAACTAGTGCTGAAAAAAATGCCATATTTTGAAAGTGGTTGAAATCAAAATGTGCTTGATTGGATTCATGGGGAAGGTAATTAGGAGTGTCAAGATGCCTTTATTTTCCTTAAATGATGAAGAAAACCAGATCGGAATTTTTTTTGTGTAAACAAGCTTAGAAATGTGTGGGGAAATTTTAGGCCATAAATTAAAGTGCTCAAATTCAAATTTTTTACTTGGGGGGTAGATAGAATATTAATTTAGAAGGTCAACGATGCCTTCCCCAAGCCAAATTGGCAAGAAAAAGTTTTTTTTGTAGCTTTTTTCTAAAACGGACCTATAAATGAGACTATAATGAGCTTGAAATGATGGTCTAGGATGGAGGGAGCAGAGTTTTGGTACTTGGGATAGGTTGGGATAATTTTTTTTGAGTTCATAAATCGAAAAATTATCCTTGTTGTGTCTTTTTAACAAGATTATCTGTACCATGTAGCATTATAGGACAATCCTATAGCATTTCGGGACCATGCTCCAAATGAGCTAGAAATTAATGAAATGGAAGGGAAAAAGGCACGGAATCATGTTAGGAGGATGGATAAAGGTGAATTAACCTTTCATTGGCCCTTCATGAGAAATTTTCACAAGAGGTAAGAAGCCCAAGGTTGATTGTTTTTGGCTTTCTTCTTGTGTCACTGCTCATTTGTTTCTTTTCCCTTTTTGTGGTGCTGACCTGTTTCTTTTCCTTATGCATGTCGAAGAGTACTTGCATGAAACACATCGATGAAACTCAAACAAAAAATATCCTCTTTTTATTTTTTCTTTTTTTCTTTAGGCCTACTAGCAACCTCAATGAGGTTTTTAATGTAGCAAGTCTTCCTAGGTACCTCAAAGGAGGTTTTCACCTAGGATTTGTTTTCTTTTTTCTCTTTTTTTTTATATTTCCAACCTAATGACCGCCTCAAGGAGGTTTTCAATTAGTGAGCCAATATTAGGCACCTCAAAGGAGCTTTTCACGTGAGATTTGTTTTTTCTCTTATTTTCTTTTCCTCTTTTTCATTTTTTCTTTTATTCCTCTATCCTACTCTACTTGAAAAAACAAAATCTCTTTTAAGTGTATGAATACTTCCAATGGAGCCATGTGCATAACAAGATGATATATAAAGTCATGTGTAGGCTAGAAACATCTAATTTGACATGTACCTGAATATGAGAGTGTTATAGACATTTTTGGGCACTGCAACCCCAATCATATATGTCCATAAACCAAGGGCTCCTAAGTCCCTAAAAGTGTTGTTCCAACCCCTAAAAGAACAAGGTCAACTGATTACATCATCTCCCAGAAGTTCTCCATGAAAAACTACTCAGAACTAGTCAAAGCTGGACCATCTCACCTGCTCCATGGTCAAAGTGCGCTGCATCCCACCTAAATGCACATGGGAGGTGCGATGCATACTGAAAAGCCCTTCTATGGGGTGTGATGGGAGACAATGGACAAATGGCAGAGTCAAGTTACGAGGTGGAGGATCATGGAATCTTCCAGAAACTTCTCCTGTGACACTTGCCTCTCTGAATTCGCCCAGGGATGAGTAAGAGATCATCAATCTCCAAGTGGAATCAAGAACTATCAGAGAGAAGACACTAATCAAAAACCTAGAGCTGACTCACACATCTGCAAATATCTATATATAGATCTCTCATCCCAGAGATCCAGAGGTTGGGAGGCTGGAATTTTGTATCTTGTAAGGAAGTGCTGCTGGTTTCTTGGTGTAATATCATAGTGTTGGGTGATCTAAGCTTTTCATGAGGTGAAGAAGGGCTTTCTTGCTGAGAGGATGATGCTGGGTCAGAACAATTGGTTGTAATCCTCTTTGCTATTCTTGATATTAATAAAGCTATTCAAGTTTTCCTCCACATTCTTGTATGATTGATGATATATGCATTTGCGTGGTCAATATATATCTGGTCCTATATTGTTTATGATAGTAGATCTCTGTTCTTGGATAGTGTTATGCTGCTTTGATTCTACAGGTGCTCTTTGAAGCTGGGTAGACGAGGAAGCGAGTGGTAGAGATCTATCAGAAGGGAGAGGAATCAAGCAAGGAACCAAGCGCAAGACAAAGGTTGGTCTCCTTTGTTTCCCTCTTATCTACTTCTCATAAAGGAAAACGAAAGTAGTTTTAGTTTGTTCGTTTCTAAGATAGATACCAGTCTTAGTGGGACTAGAAGCTCTGCATAGACACTAGATTTCCCGATAACAAAATGGCGACTCCGCTGGGGAGTGAATAGATTGTTTGTTTGTCTATATTTGTTTGCTTTATAAACTTACAGACGGAGCCTGAAGTCAAGCCAGCTAGCCTTCGAACTGCATTTGCTATGCAAGTGCAAAGTAGATCAATGCTGCTTCAGTCTATCTCCGAGTTTTGTTTATGAACTGAACAATCGATTTACAAGCTCTCTAATTTCCCTTGTGGTGGCTCTAGTAACCTCTTTAGATCTACCCTTGTGATTTATTTACTCATTATCACTTGCTCGGCCTAAATCCATGAACTGTGCTGCAAACTGTGATCAAGAACTGGATCAAAAGTCTCACACTGTACCATCGCACCCTCTCTTCAAGGATATCAGTATGCATCGCACTTCCCGTGTGCTGTAGGTGGGATGCATACTGGAATCCCTGTGTAACAGGTGCGCTGATCAGAGAAGGCTAATTTTTCCTCCAGACTTTGGTTTTTCTTCACTCTTTTCAGCTCTATTCAGGAGTTTTGCTGTCTGTAGTCAGTATACCTCTGTTGGAAACCCCCTTCCTTGCCATTATTTCGCCTCCATTGTGCAAAGAACTGTAAATGTTTTTATGTATTGTGAGCCATTTTTAGTTCTCTTTTACAAAGAAGTAGTGTAATTGAACTGTTGTTTCTTGATTTGGAAGTGTTGCAAGTGTCATTTTCAGTCATAAAAGAGAATCTGATTGTTCTTGATAGTCGATTACACTGTTACTCTTTTATTTGATTTGAATTAGTAGTTTTTCAAGTGTCAAAAGCAAGTTTTCCATTCCAAATCGCAAAGTGTCGTCATTGTCTTCATTTTGCCTTGAAAAGAAGCTTGTTAGTAATGTCGCTTTGAAAAATAATTCAGATTTGCGCTTAGCTTTCCTTTTATCATTCACACATTAAGAAGGCTGAAAACAAATACATGCATGTGCATTTGCATTTAGACTGTTTGTTGGTTTGATTTAGGATAGTGCATATAGTGTGTGCTCTCTGCTCTATGTTGAAAGAATATCATCTCTCTTTCTTTAGTAGCTAGGATTTTCATTGCAAAAAGAAAATTAAATGATTGTTTATCATCTTAGATTGCATTTTAGGAATTGTATATCTACATCACACGGTGAACCTGAAAGGCAAATTTCTTAAAAAGGATCAACTGTAAAATAAATTTAATGAATCCAAAAACGCTTTGGAACCTAACGCACAACATTTAGAAGTCTAGGCTAGAGACGTATTTTGGCGTTGTAAAGCCTGGTAACCATTGTTTTCATTACTGGTTGGGTGATTCCTCCACTTTGAGACGACAAGTGCCAGTACGGACTTGTGCTCCCACATACCGTCGAGTATATATTGGGAGACCACAATAGGCTATATCCTTTATCCATAAGAAGCCGTGTCTGCCGCCCTATCAATCGCAATGCACTGAACACCGCATTCGGGAAGATTGACTGCCATACCATAAAAAGTATTTTGCAGTTTTGCGATTGGTTTGGTAATCCCTCTGTCTAGATTTCCAGAGTAGTCTCTTTCGTTCCTTTTTTCAGACTCAGTTTTGTGATTGGTTTGGTAATTCCTCTGTCTAGATTTCCAGAGTAGTTTCTTTTGTTCCTTTTCAGACTCCTTAAAGGAAAAGGTCCATGTGAGCACTTGTCACTTCAAGCTCATTAAAAATAGAAGGCGACTAGAGTCATATTTTGTTTTTTCTCGACTCTTAAAAATTGAAAAAACAATTTGTGTCAAAGCGTCTAAAATTCATTTAATTCGGAAACATATTTCCCCTTGATTTTTAGTTGATTGAGTAATCCGCAATTGTGGAAGAAAGTCAATTGAAACCCCATTGTTCGCGAAGACTTACGAGTCAACCGTCTTTGTCTCCAGAATCAAAACTGTTACGGACGAAGCGAACTCGTTTAACCAGTTCGAAATCCCCTGGTAAAGTTGGAACAAGTGTTCCGACACCATCGGAGACTCTGGTTACTCCAAACATTTCTGGTATCCCTACCTTTATAGAAGAAGTTCAGCAGCCACCAAAGGATAGTAGAGCTGATCCTAGTGTGAAGGCAAACACTTGTATTACTGAACCAGCTCCATCTACAGTTGATTCGGAAGGTGTTATTCCCAAAACATCTGTCGCTGCAGAATCTATACCTTCTTTGACACCAAAAATATTTTACGGACCTGACAGTCTACCTCTTCCACCTGGTCTGATTACTATAGAAGAGATTGTGGAGGATCCTCCATCTAGTACTCCATCGGAATTTGGAGTCGGGATCACCCTATATCCTTCTTCATCAGAAATTAGTCTATCGTTATCGGAAGCTCCTGTAGAATCGCTAGGAAATATTTTGGATAGACTAGAAATTTCTGAACAACCGTCGACATCTAGGACTGTGTCATCTGACACAGCGACAACAGAACTTCCTGCTGTCACTCCAACAATGTTCGCCGGCATACCATCTGTCCCAACTAGCTCTCAATCGCTGGATGGGGCGCACTCAGGGGCTATTTCGACAGTATGGTCCATTCCCGTTTGTTTATCCGGAGTAATATCCGGGAACTCTTACGTTGAGTCTCAGCAAATTGATCCTTCCCGATGTCAATTTGGGCAGTCCGGTCCTTAAGGGAAAATCATTCCTTTGAGTACTGGATTACCGCTGTATGGGGGGCAATATACCCTTTCATTTTCTCCTCTGGGAGAACAAACATATGAGAGTTCACAAAAAAATTCAGGTCATGCTGGAATTACATCTAGCGGTTGGGTGCCAATACTACCTCAACAACTAAGAGTTGTATACTCAATGCAACAATGTTTACCTATGTCAAATATACCAACTACGCTAGCTATTTTGACGGTGTCGCAAGTACAAGAGTTACCTGTTGTATGCCAACCTCAAGTTTCTTAGGTCGTAATGCAACAACCTCTTATCCCTGCGACTCAACCACAATCGCCAACTAGTGGAATGACACAGGCCCAAACGGGTACAATTACCCCTCATCTTGGTCAAAGAGCCAATATTGGAGAACATCATATGGCTTCACAACCATGGCTGGTGCAATATCAACAACCGCAATTCCAACAAGTTTACCAAGGATCTGAGCTACAAATATTTGTGAATAATGGGCAGCCATATATTCAAAATGGTCAAAATCAACCATTCTATAATGGTTATGCCCATCAACCTTACCAAAGTTACCAGCATCAAATGCATTATGCTGGTATGCAAAGACCAACTGCTCAGGCAATTCCATCTTATCCTGGGTATGCTTCACCAAATCTAAATCAACAGTTACCCTTCGTGGCGACTTTAGAGTTACCGGATCTAAATCGGCGAACGAACGATCCAATTGCTTACGCCCCTTGGTGGCCAATGATTCCGCATAAACTTCCGTAAGATATTCCTAAATTTAATGGAAATCCGGGTGAAGACCCGTCGAATCATGTGATGACCTTTCATCTGTGGTGTTCATCAAACACCCTAAACGATGATTCAATTAGGCTTCGCCTTTTTCAGAGAACATTAATTGGTCCGGCAACAAAATGGTATATCGAATTACCTAGAGCTTCATTTGATAACTTCAGTACCCTAGCCACAACCTTTTTAACCCATTTTCAGTTACCCATAAGGTACAAAATGGGAAAATAACTTCTTACCAATTTTGAGCAAACGATGGCCACTCACATATCTGATCATATTCATGAGTGGCGACGTCGTCGTAGAATGGTAAAAAGGTACGTTCCTGATCAGCTTTTAGCTGAATGGTTTATTAAGTCATTATTACCTTCCATTACAGAATATGTGGCAAAGGGAGGAGTCGTCACCGAAGAGCAATTTATTGCTCGTGCGCAATATTTGGACTTGATTTATACTCAGTCTGGCACGCTCTACGATAAAATCCCTGACTCTCCCAGACCGGAATTTTCCGTTCCTCCTCCTAAATCGAACAACGACTCTCATGTCAGCGATGGCGTGATTGGTACGACAGACATGAAATCAACAAAGGCTACATCTAAAAAGGCCCGTAATATTTCTAGTCAAAATGCAAAAGAAGAACTTCTTGCCTCAAAAGTAAATGCCGTCTCAATAGACAAAGGCAAAGAAACCAAGCAACCAGGAGGCAAGAAGAAAAACAAAGGGAAGAAGAAGAAACAGGAGGAATCATCACCTGAAAAATCTTCTGCAAACCCTTCTGGAGATAAGAAACCAAATCGTCCATGTCTTATATGTGATGAGGATCATTGGGTAAAAGATTGTCCATATAAATCTAAGCTTAAGAAATTCTTCAAGAATTCAAAAACCTCGGTGGTGTTGACTGATCCGTTTCCAAATCCAGGAACAAATCTGGTTACCAGTGACAATGCTTCCCTGTCCCAAGTGCTGATGTTGTCTGTTTCGAAGCAGCAAAATGATGCTTTGAAAACGACAAGGAATAAAGATTACGGGAATCCACAGCTGTCGAACAACAAGGATAAAGATCAACCTAGTAGTTCGACAACAACTTCGACAGAAGTTGCGCTGCCCATCATTCCAGATCTAACAATAAAACTGCCAAAGTGAGTAATAAACAATTCGACATTTAATCCTCGTGCCAGAGTAGCACAAAATTATAATATAGTGGAAGATTTGGCCCAATCGCCATCCGCTATGTCGACACTTGAGGTACTGCAAAATTTCCCCTCCCAAAAGCAGGCTTTATTATCAGCAATAGGTGGGATTGACCCAAAGGATTCTAATCTTGTGTCCTTTAATCACAAAGGATATGATCCTCAGTTACCAGCTCAACTAGCTTTCCTCATTCAAGTGAAAGCCCTCAACAAAACTGTTCATCGAACAATTATTGATGAGGGGGCATCTACATGTATTATGTCGATGAGTTTCTGGAAAAATTTAGAATCTCCAACCTTGTCACGATCTTCGACGACATTAAAAGCATTTGATGGATGAACATATACCCCATATGGGATTTTAAGTAACTTGCAAGTTGAACTGGGGGGGAAAACAATAGAAATAGATGTTGAAGTAATCGACGAAAACCTCGATTACAACATCCTACTGGGAAGGCCCTGGATATATGCTATGGTTGCGGTTGTGTCGACCTACATTAGGAAGATTGCATTTCCCTTTCAAGGGGGAATTAAAATCGTCGACCAACAAAAATTTCTCCCCAATAGTTCCCAAGTTATGGGAAGCATTTCGATGATCCATGGAAGCCCCCATTCGCTTCAAAATACGGAGTAAGCCTACTAAAAGACCCTATATTAATGGGGACTTTTTCCCTCCCACCTGCAATATGATATATTCTATTCAAAAGATCTCAGAAGTCGATATTAGCATGGATCATCTGCAGGTATTGCCTCTAAGCCCAATAGAAATATTGTAGCAATCAATTTTCTTGGCCTGGGGGGCAAACCCAAATCAACGCTCATCGAGTGTTTGGATAGATAGGTCTAAGGAATATGGTAGCTCTTCAGATCCTTGGTCACATGTACATTCTACAGACAAAGGAATCATTCAGTCAATGATGTTAGGAGAGGCACCATGGGAAAATTACCACCATCGTTCCCATCTCCCGGATTACAACGAAGATTATTCCATTGACCTTAATCATCCTTCAATTTTTTATTTTCTATCCAATACTATAAATACGGTAGATTCCGAGGACAGTTCTTATCTCGTGTCGACCTTGTTAAAAAATGAAACAAGGAGTCATGAGGATAGTTCTTTTACTGTGTCAACCTCATTAAAAAATGAAACGACTCCCTTTCTAAATCGAGTCTTTGATTACGATCTCGTAAAATCAAAGTCGAGTCTTTCCAAGATCTCGAAGGTAAACCTTCATTCCAACCACCGAGATGAATGCAATGAAGCTTGGGGGGCATGCAACTTGATTTGCGTTATTATGCTGGGGGCATGCAAACTTATCATGAGCAGTGTTACCGTAGGGTTCAAGCTCATTAAAAAATAAACCTGCCACGAGAAGTGTTACCGCAGGGTTAAAGCTCGTTAAAGAATAAACCCGCCTCGAGCAGTTTTTATGTGGAGTTCAAGCTCGTTAAAAAATAAACATAAGCAATGAGCAAATGTTTCCCCTAGAGTTTAAGCTCATTCATTAAAAAATGAATCAATTTCCGGTAAATAACCATCGTGAATGCATTATCATCAGCCTTTGAAGCCTTGGTCGTGTTCTCATCATCACCTCCACTCTGTATTGTCCGATCATTCACCTCCATTTGATTGTTTACCCTTTTCAAGGAATAGCTGCGAAGAGTGATCCCGTTAACCATCCTTGTGACACTGCCGTGATTGGAAAATTCCAAACCTTACCTGGAATTAGCTGCTACCCGAATTTGTCACTCGTTCCTCGAAAAACAAGTCTCCTTTAAGCCCTTTTCATTTGACTCATAAAATATGAAAAGATTGCCGAGCAATTGGCCTCTCCAGCTCGTTAAAGTGACCGGAAGTGCTATCCCTCCTCTAGATTTTAATATTTTTGGACCTGAGGGATTATTACACAAAAATATCGAGCGCTTGTTTTGTTCGGCTCGTTAAAGTTACCGAAAATTCATCCTTTTGTATTATTTTATACTTTTTCGGACTTAAGGGATTATAAGACGAAAAAGGATTATTGGAGTTTTCTTTACGTCCCTTTCAGACTCTCTAAAATTGAAAAGGACCGAGTTATCTTTGTCGTTAAACTCGTTAAAACCTAATAGCGACAAACTTGTTTATACAGACAAGAACGAGTTTCACTATCGCTAGGCTCGTTAAAACATAGCGATGGGTTTGCCCGAAGGGCAAATTATAGAACAAGCATATGTTATCCTCCTCAAGCTTGACAAAAATAAAGAGGTACTAGTCAGCAATGACTGGGGAAAAATTGGGAAGAAAACTTGAAGAAACTTTATTGGTAGCAAGTCGCTCTTGAACATGACACTTTCACTCCGCATCCGAGTCGGGTTGGGTTGTTTCGTTCACTGGTCATATCACCATTGGTCCATCACACCATCCACATTTGGGGTTAACGCTACCAATCCATCATGTCAGTGTCACCGATATGTTCAAGAGAAGTCGCTCAAAGAATTCACCTGTGTCTCATCCACTACAATACATTCACGCTCCATTCTTTCATGACCACCACCTTGAACCTTATATCATCAGATCGTTTTCACCTCCATTAAAATCATTTACTCCATTCCGTGTCATAGATGTGGGATTCATTAAGGCCCTCCTACGATGGATCGCTTCTTGTCGACATCAGCTCATTATCCAGGAAGTCGATCTAGGAACAACCCTTTCAGTACTTTGAAGCTTGCATGCCTCAATGGCAAGTTTCTCACTTCCGGCGACAGGTTTACATCAATGGCCTTCTACCAAAATATTTTGCGTGGCGTTCGACACCAAGTCCCTTTTTCACACCACGTGAATTGTACTGTCGTACCTTGAGGGTCATCATCATTATCGATGATTCCTCTCGCGCCTGTTAACAACTTACATCATTGGCTGGTAATCAGGCGATGCCTTTCCATGTTCGACTCCAGAACATCTCTCACATGGATCTACTTGTACTTTAAGTGAAGATCGAACGAGATTGAATACCCCGGATCTAGTTTCATCCATCCGGGCTGCGATATATATTCAAGAAAATAAAGACATCAAATGTACATCATTGCTGCACAGATAATCATCCAATCTAAGGGATGATGGCTCTACCAGAATCATCAGTCTGCACACAGACGATTGTCTGTCTTATGTACATGAAAATGAATTTATAAAGCTGAGCATGGGAATGCCCGCCTCAGCTAGATCATGAAAATATTATGAAGATAATGTATTGTATTGTGTCTTATTACAGGTCGGCTTCCACCTCGAAAAAACTTCGGATCCTCATGATAAAGCATTTCACCCGACATCAAAAGATTAATGACCTCATGCTTTAGGGGGCAACTGTTATAGAAATTTTTGGGCACTGCAACCCCAATCATATATGTCCATAAACCAAGGGCTCCTAAGTCCCTAAAAGTGTTGTTCCAACCCCTAAAAGAACAAGGTCAACTGATTACATCATCTCCCAGAAGTTCTCCATGAAAAACTACTCAGAACTAGTTAAAGCTGGACCATCTCACCTGCTCCATGGTCAAAGTGCGCTGCATCCCACCTAAATGCACACGAGAGGTGCGATGCATACTGAAAAGCCCTTCTATGGGGTGCGATGGGCGACAGTGGACAAATGGTATAGTCAATTTGCGAGGTGGAGGATCATGGAATCTTCCAGAAACTTCTCCTGTGACACTTGCCTCTCTGCATTCGCCCAGGGATGAGTAAGAGATCATCAATCTCCAAGTGGAATCAAGAACTATCAGAGAGAAGACACTAATAAAAAACCTAGAGCTGACTCACACCTCTACAAATATCTATATATAGATCTCTCATCCCAGAGATCCAGAGGTTGGGAGGCTGGAATTTTGTATCTTGTAAGGAAGTGCTACTGGTTTCTTGGTGTAACATCATAGTGTTGGGTGATATAAGCTTTTCATGAGGTGAAGAAGGGCTTTCTTGCTGAGAGGATGACGCTGGGTCAGAACAATTGGTTGTAATCCTCTTTGCTATTCTTGATATTAATAAAGCTATTCAAGTTTTCCTCCACATTCTTGTATGATTGATGATATATGCATTTGCGTGGTCAATATATATCTGGTCCTATATTGTTTATGATAGTAGATCTCTGTTCTTGGATAGTGTTATGCTGCTTTGATTCTACAGGTGCTCTTTGAAGCTGGGTAGACGAGGAAGCGAGTGGCAAAGATCTATCAGAAGGGAGAGGAATTAAGCAAGGAACCAAGCGCAAGACAAAGGTTGGTCTCCTTTGTTCCCCTCTTATCTACTTCTCATAAAGGAAAACAAAAGTAGTTTTAGTTTGTTTGTTTCTAAGATAGCTACCAGTCTTAGTGGGACTAGCAGCTCTGCATAGACACTAGATTTCACGATAACAGAGAGACCAAATTCTTTGGCTTTGGTGATGGCAAACACTGTTAAAGAGAGTGGTGCTCATGCTTAATGATTGTCAGGAACCAAAGTTCAATATAGTTGTGATTCCCTTGGTTCGCTTGCACTTCTAGATCATTCTTCATGTCTTCTTTTTCTATGTCATTCAAATATTCTACTATTTTTTTATTGGTCCCTTGAACACATAAAGGATCTGATGATAAGCATAATAGAAATTCTTCAATTTCATGCTCCAATGGATGCTCTCCATCAAATGTGGTCCATGATTCTTTATTCTCCTTTGGATCTTCTAATTTTGGATGTTGTTCTTCCACATGATAAAGAGTATTTATTCTTTGTGATTCTCTTTCCGATCCAAGATGAATATCATTTGGATCAAGAGTATTTGCTTGGAAATTTTGTATCTCAGCATTGTAAATGGGCTAAGTTACTTTATTTCTTAGGTTTGAAATGGTTGTGCAGGAAGTTGAGTGGGAGTGGGTCTTTGAAATGGTTGTGGTTGGGGATGTGGTTGTGGTGGAGGTGAATGGGATGGATAACATTGAGTTTTGTATGGAGGTTATTGAGGGTGTTGAGGGAAATATGGATCACCCCATTGAGGATTAAAGGGAGGAATAACATATTGAGGAGGATAAGGCCATTAATATGGATCACCCCACTGGGAAGGATAAGACCATGGAGACCAAGGTGAGGTGTTGGGTGGAAACCAAGGTTGAAATTGTGGATTGAAAGAGGAGGGGTATTTCATATCTTGCTAATATGAGTAGGGCTACTCCATCCCTCCTTATACTTTATCTGCCACACCTTCTTCTTCTACTTGCACATGATCAAGTGGGGGGTCTGTGGTGTTGAAGAAATATTTTTTGTTTTTATAAAATTATTTGAATGATAATTCTAATGAAATGCAATGAAAGATGCCTAATGTATTTTTTGTGTTTTTGCAGAAAAGAATGAGGGAATCATTCCAAGAAAAAGAGAGTGCTTGCTTTGACACCCTCCTTGGAAATGGCACAAAAAAAGTGTTGAGCCCTAGTGTTGCAACTCCTAGGGCTACAAACTTAACTTATCAACACGGGGTTTGTACAAACTTAAGAGGGGTCAACATTGTATGTGCAACATACACCTTCCTCTTCCTAGTCTGACTCCCTTTGATGCAAGTGAAAGAAGACAATGAAACAACTTCAAATGAGCAAAGATCTAGGTAAGCCGCCAATCCTAAGTTGCAAAAGGTAAATAACAATAAGCAAATCTATTCTACTTTTGTTGGATAGTAAATGGGAGAAAGGAAATCTATAATAATTGCAATAAATGAACATTAATTAAGAAAGAAATGTAAGACCTAAATGGTGACCTAACCAAGCCTCAACTCAATGAAAATTTCCTCAAAGCATTCGTAGGGTAGAAATCTACTTCTACTACCATGTGCTAAAAAAATAGTAGAAAATCACTACTCTAAAAACCAGAAATTCTAGTACTAGTGAGCTAGTTAACCTACCAAATGGCTAACCTAATAAAGTGAAAATTTAATGGGGTAATTTTTTTATTAAATATATGTATATATATATATATATATATATATATATATAGATATAGATATAGATATAGATATAGATATAGATATAGATATAGATATAGATATAGATATATATATATATATATATATATATATATATATATATATATATATATATAGATATAGATATAGATATAGATATAGATATAGATATAGATATAGATATAGATATATATAGATATAGATATATTTATTTATTTTTTTATGGCTCAATAAAATTGAAATTAAGTCAAAATAGCCTCATTAACATGTGCTAAAAAATAACAAAAAATTATTATTGTTTTTCTACAGGATTGCTAGGAATGACTATCTAGCTACTTTATTAACCAAAGAAAAGTTCCTACAAGGTCTACGAATCCATTTTATTCATTTTTATGGTATTTTTATCATTATGGAGTGCCTGGGAGTGTTCAGGAGTGTTGTCGGGAAAATCAGAATGCAATTGAAGGCTTTTTTCATAGTGCTACAAGATTGGGATAGAGTGCTACACGACTGCCATTTTTTGCTACAGGATCAGATCCATGAGAAATTGGTGGTATTAGAATGTGTTCTTAAGGAGATATATGGTGGGATAATGTAGGGGAATAGTAAATGAATCCATTTCCAATCCTAGTTCTCCTTAGGAGCCCATCTTGCAGAAGGAGTGATGCACACAGTAGCCTCTAACAAATTTGAAAGGTGATCTTTGTAAACATTCTACTTGAAGAGATTGTTGGATAAAGAAGGGAAATGTTGGTGATGGAATGGAAATTGAAAATGATGATGCCCAGCCCTGTAAACCCATACCTTGACCTACACACAAGATATATTATTCTTTTAATGCTCGAAAAGGATACCAAACAAATGATTTGATTGCAGAAGACATATATGAAAAAGGAAACTAATTCAATATCTAACTATTCTAGAAGAAATTAGCTATATTTTTGGATTTCCAATGCAATATCTAAAACCAAACTTCCCATGATATAGGTGATTAACAAACCTGCACAAGCAACTTTATCATAAGCGAATTTTGCTATAAAGAAAAAGAAATATTGCTAGCTAGATACAAGAAAGAAGATGCATGAATAAAATACACAAATAGGAGATACTAGAGCCTCTAGGTTGGGACCTAACCCAAGAGAACTCAACCCTCTAAAGATGATCAAGCTGAAAATAAGATGGCTTTGATTCACAATCAAAATTGTACATAACAAAATACTAGCAAACAATCCTACTACTCTTGTTGATCTATTCTCCACTAATTCAAACCCCATATTGGGATGATAGGTCCCTTTATTTATACAAAAATACTTGAGGGGAAGCCTCCTTGAAGAGGGGGATTGTTTCCCTCCAATACCCTAAAATTGTGGATTTGGTTCCCTGATTAAATTCAAATTCTAATGAGGATAGATCCTCTGTAAGTTAGCCCATCTCAAGATCCTCTTTTGGTGGGGAACACATCGCTACATTTCTCAATCAATGGAACTCCAAAATATGTTTAATATATTCATATTATTCCATTCATTCATTGGCAGGGAACAAATCCCTAGATTATCTCATTCTGTAATTTTTTTAGAGTTCGCTCGATATTCTCTCAATATTTTGCAAAAATTAGTAATAATAGGCACATAAAAAGTGAGGATAAATCAAATTCCTAAGGACACATTAATACTATGAGTTAACTCCATAATGTGAAAGTAAAAGGGTTAAATAAATGTTTTAGGTGTCTAGGAAAGACCAAATGGGCCTTATAAAATGTCCAATTTTGGATCCCGTCACTGGTCCCCACTAGTATGTTGATGCCAGTTCTCTCTATTTGATATCATACTAATAAGAAGTTGTACCAAATTTTATTTAAGAATAACCCAACATGCGATTTTGAAAAATAGGTTGCAAAGGTGGTTGTCACTGTTGGCGTTATGATTCAAGTGTTGTCCTTGATGGCAACTCACGTAGATGACAGATCATAATGCAGCAGGTCAGTAGCAAAGAATTGATGATCATACTACAAAGAATGAAGAAAGAAAAGTATATACGCAAGTTCACTATAGACCAAGTCACGTACATACGCAGGTTCACTATATACCAAGTCGTGTACACATGCAGGTTCACTATAAACCAAGTCACGTATATACGCAGGTTCGTTATATACCAAGTAGTGTATACACATAGTTTCACTATATACAAAGGCGCGTATATTGTACACACGCAATTTCATGCAAGGAAAGGCATGTACATGTCGGAAAACGAAGTTTTGGGTCTGTGGTATTTGGACCTATAGTTTTGGACCTTGGTATTGCATCCGAATTATTGAACCTAGGTATTGGGTCCCTAGTATTGGTTCTAAATGGTTTTGGACCATGGTATTGAGTAAGGCTTAAGACTATAAAAGGGGAAGGAGATCATTGGGCAAAGGCATTGACTCAAGCATTGAATATCTGATGAAGAGCAAGATCTAGAATACTGGTCATTGGGTAATGGTGCATAGCTGGATCTGAATCAAGGAGGAACCTGAGTGCTAGAAGAAGGATAAGTTCTATTGATGGGTCAAGATATTAAGGCTTGAATAGTAGTATCTTTGTTTTATTTTGATCTGTTATATTTGGTGCATGACTTGATCTATAAATCTGATAATCTGGGTTTAACTGATGTCTAAATAAGTGAAAAGGGTAAATTATCTTTTATAGATCTGTACGCAGGTTCAGCACAACAGAGGCGCGTATACACGTAGGTTCATTAATTCAAAACAACGTATACGTAGGTTGGCCTTAATACATCAGCGTATGCACATAGGTTCTGCATATTGAAGTAGCGTACGTCTCATGAAATATGTTTTAGCTACTTCTGTTCATTGTTGCAGTGTTCTGGGTTCAGGATTGGTTCTGGTTACTGTTACTGTATTCTGGTTACAGCTTTCTGAGAAGTGATTGGTTGATTCAGTACTGGTTTGTACAAAGAAGATTGGTTGATGCAGATATACTTGATGTTTGATTTATGTTATTCATGGATCCAGTCTGAAAATTTATGAAACGTGGTCCCTAGAAGAAAAGAGAAGGTTGTATCCTTCTATAGGTCAGCATCTATGTACTAGTACCTCAGCTAGTACAAGAGCTAAGGGGTTTGTAGCTCCCTTCCAGGAGAAGCTAGAGAACGAGAGAAGGTTGTAGCCTTCTGCAGGTAGCAACCTGCATACTAGTATAAGACTGCACCAATACAGAAACATTGTAAAAAGAAGTTTCTAATTGAAAGAAGATAGAGACGAATTGCAGCGGTGGTTTTCACCCACATTGGGTTTCCACCTTATATCTTGTGTTCTTATGTGTGACTGTCTGATCTATTTTACTATTCCTGGTTACTGTTTATATGGTTCTGACACATAGATTAATGATCAACATCTAAAGAATAAATTAAACTACAAGTCTGCAAGTTATACGTGAGTTTCATTAACTGTAGTTGTGTATATACACCGTTTTCACTAACTGAAGTAGCGTATGAAAATCTGATTATGAAATGAAAAATATTTGACTTGATAATACTGATTCACCCCCCCTCTCAGTATTATTTCCAACAATTGGTATCAGAGTAGGTCCTTCAAAAGAAGCTTGATCGCTTGAAGGAAGATCTATCATCATGAGCAACTACGAAAAAGAGGCATCGATCAGGCCACCAATTTTTGATGGGAGCAAATTCATTTATTGGAAGGTAAGAATCACAACCTATCTTCAATATCTTGGTACAGAAGTTTGGGATATCATGGAAGCAGGATACACATTTCCATCAACAACTCCTACAGATACGGCTGGTAAGAAGCAATATAAAACAAATGCAAAGGCTGCCAATACTCTATTAGGGAGTTTATCTCAATCAGAATTTGTCAAGGTTATGCAGCTCAAAACCGCAAAAGAAATATGGGACAAGATCATTTTGAGCTATGAAGGAGATGATCAGGTAAAACGTGCAAAACTACAAACTCTCATAATTCAATATGAAAATCTCAGAATGTACAATGATGAAAGTGTGGCTAATTATTTCTTACGTATAGATGAGATTGTTAATCATATGAAAAACTTGGGTGAAGAGATAAAAGAAGTTACTTTGGTTGAAAAGGTTCTAAGATCCTTGTCTTCTAAGTTTGAATCAAAAGTCTCTGCCATAGAAGAAAAACAGGATCTACAAAGTATTACCATGTCACAGCTGCACGGAATCCTAACTGCTTTCGAAATGAGAAAAGGGGGACCATCAGACAGGAGAGAAGCCGCATTCAAAGCTTCAGGAAAAGGAGATTACAATGAGTCAGGACATATGTCAGAAGGAGAGGAAGAATCAAACTTTGTCAAGAACCTTCAACGAGGTTCTGGAAGATTAAGAGGTAAGCTACCTTTCAAATGCTTTTCCTGTGGAAGAGTCGGTCACTATGCAGCCAAGTGTCCTCATAAAGATAAGCTTGATAAAGGTAAGGAACCAGTTAGATGGAACAGAAAACAGAATGTAAGTAAGAAGAGCTATTATACACATGAAGGCAATGATGGATTTTGAATTAGTGATGAACAATGTAATGATTATAGACTTTTGATGGCTTTTGAAGATGATGATTTCTTGGATGCTATAGATGAAAATGATCTCTATGAAGAAATTTCTAAACTTAAAATATGTTTAGAAGAAAAGAGTATGATCATAGATACTCTGACATTCCAACTTGCTGAAAGGGAAAAACACAATGAAAAGTTAGAATGTGAAATTGTGGGACTTAGAAAAAATATTGAGAAAACAAAAGCTCTTAATCTTAGATTTGCCAAAGGATCTGAAACTTTAGATGAGATTATCAAAGTGTAACGTTCTCCACTAATCAAGATAGGTCTTGGATATATTGAAGAAGCATCTCAAGCATAGAAGCCATCCACCTCCAAAAGTTATCTTGATGCAGCAAGGAGAAGTGAACAGGTTGACAATTGATAGCAAAGGCATAAAGCAGATCACCAGGTAAATCAACATCAATTTACCTCAAGGATGAATAGAGATCACCAAGTATATCAGGTACAATCTACTTCAAGGATGAACATAAGCTACAATCAACCGTAGGTAAATCATTCTCAATTTGCCTCAAGAATGAATGTCTATGGAAACTACAATCACCTGGACGGAAGGTTTGATAATTGCAGAAATTTCTTCAATGGCCAATGTTTCTCAGCTCAATGTGTTGCGTACAAGACCATCATGACCAGAGAAGCACGAAATCAAAGGAGTGTGAATGGAATCATGAAAAGAACCTACAATAAATTTTCTGCTCTTGGAAATGAAATAGAATGTTCTATTTGTAACAACTTCGGTCATGAAGATTCTGAATGCAGGAGTAGGTTTCGGCAAACAACTCAGAAGGAGTAAGCTTCATTGAGTCCCAAAACATGGAAAAAGAAATAACCACAACCAGAAAGATGTGGTATAGCCTTATATGCGGAAGGACAGGAAAATCAATGGTACATTGACAGTGGATGCTCGAAACATATGATAGGTGATAAAGAAAAACTTCAGTCATATAGTGCCTTCGAAAAGGAAAGGAAGGTCTCATTTGGAAATGACACCCTTGCATTCATAAAAGGTAAAGGTTATGTTATTTTGAAAGAAAAAGTCAAAGCTGGAAATGTTATGTATGTTGGTGGCTTAAAACATAATCTATTGAGTGTCAGTCAAATGTGTGATCAAGGAAATGAGGTAATATTTCGATCAAGTGGATGTATTGTTCGTGAGCTTGATACAGGAGAAATAGTGATCAAAGGCATAAGAACTCCAAATAATTTATACATACTCAAGGGAGGACAACAACAATGCTATCTAAGCAAGAATGATGAACACTGGCTATGGCATAGAAGATTTGGAATCTAAGATTCTCTCAGATAAGGAAAGCATGCAAATATCAGGCAGTTCGTGATCTCCCTGACATCAGAATTCCAGAAAATACAATATGCAAATCATGTCAGTTTGGTAAGAAAACCAGAACTAATTTCCCTGAGAAGGAAGGATCATCAAGTAAACCACTTGAACTTGTCCATACAGATGTATGTGGTCCATCCAGGAAAAGGTCACCTCGAGGAGAAGAATACATCATATTGTTCATTGATGAATTTTCTAGGATGTGTTGGATAGGACTTCTGAAGCATAAAGACGAAGCTTTCGAAAAGTTCAAAGCATTCAAAGCCTTGGTTGAAAATGAATCAGATCGCAAAATCAAATTCCTTAGGTCTGATCGAGGAGGGGAATTTACCTTGGATGAATTTTTCGATTTTTGTGAAGAACACGAAATAAGAAGGGAATTCTCTACTCCAAGGACTCCTCAGCAAAATGGAGTAGTAGAAAGGATGAACATAACAGTTCAACAAATGACTCGTGCTATGCTGGATGAGTCTGGAACTCCTACAACCTTCTGGGGTGAAGTTGCATTTGCTTCCGTTACTATTCTCAACAAGACAAACGTTTGGGTGAATAGCACTCAAACTCCTCATGAACTCTGGTATGGTAAGACTCCTATGGTAAAATACTTCAAAATTTTCGGAAGCAAATGTTACATCAAAAGGATTGATGAAAACCTTGGCAAGTTTGAACCTAGAGCAGATGAAGGCATTCTCCTTGGTTACTATCCCCAAAGTAAAGGATATAAGTGTTACAATAAAAGACTTAGAAAAATTGTTGAAAGTATTGATGTAGTGGTTGATGAAGAAGGAAACATTCCAAGGTAGGTAAAATCCGAAGATTTCGAAGATGATGAGGACTATCTTTCAGCATCAAATTAGACTAATGATGAAGAAGAAACCTATGAGGAACCAGAAGAATAGATAAGGGTAGAAGAAAAGACTCCATCCAGGTACGTCTAGAAGAATCATCCAGAGACTCAAATTTTGGGACAGAAAGAGGCAGGTGTACAAACAAGAAGAACTATTTCAGAAGCTTCAAGCTATCTAGCATTACTCTCCTCCACTGAACCACAAAATGTAAGTGAAGCATGCAAAGATGAATGCTGGGTCAAGGCCATGAATGAAGAACTTGAGCAGATTGAAAAGAATAACACTTGGGAGTTGGTTCCTAGACCAAATGATAAGAATGTCATAGGGACAAAATGGATATTCAAAAACAAGCTGAATGAGAATGGAGATGTTATTAGAAACAAGGCCAGACTTGTTTGCAAAGGGTATGCTCAACAAGAAGGTATAGACTTTGAAGAAACTTTTGCACCAGTTGCCAGACTTGAAGCGATAAGAATGTTTCTTGCTCTTTCTAGCTTTCAGAAGTTCAAAGTATATCAAATGGACGTGAAATCTACCTTTTTGAATGGAAACTTGGAAGAAGAAGTGTATATTGAGCAACCAGATGGGTTTATCCTTCGAAATGATCCAAAACTTGTATGCAGACTTAAAAAGGCTCTCTATGGCCTTAAACAGGCTCCAAGGGCTTGGTATTATCGTTTAGATAAGTACCTCCATCAACAAGGTTTTACAAAAGGATCCACAGATAGCAATCTATATATAAAAATTGACAATGATAAGTTGCTAATACTTTTTGTGTATGTTGATGATATCACCTTTGGTAGCAATGAAGAAGACATGAGTCAAAACTTTGCCTTGGTGATGCAAAAAGAATTTGAAATGTCCCTGCTTGGTGAGCTCACATATTTTCTTGGTTTACAAGTCCAACAAAACAAAGATGGTATTTTTATATCACAAACCAAGTACCTCAAGAAAATCTTGAAGAAATATGGGATGGAGGATTTGAAACTAGTATGTACCCCTATGGTAGTAGGATGCAACCTCAGCGCAAATGATGAATCAGTAGCAGTACATCAACCAACCTATAGTTCCATGATTGGTTGTATGCTCTATCTAACAGGTACCCGACCAGACATCATGCATGCAGTGGGAATAGTTGGAAGATTTCAGGAAAATCCAAAGGAAACTCATCTTCAGGAAGTTAAGATAATTTTCAAGTATCTTCAAGGAACTCAAAACTATGGCTTATGGTATCCTAGAGATACAGATCTCACACTTCATGCATATACAAATGTAGATTGGGCAGGAAGCGTGGATGACAGAAAAAGCACTAGTGGTGGTGCATTCTTTATGGGTTCTAGATTAGTATCTTGGTTCAGCAAGAAATAAAGTTCAATTGCATTGTCTACAGTTGAAGCATAATATGTGGCTGCTGCTTCTTGCTGCACACAACTTCTTTGGATGATGCAAACATTGCAAGACATTCAAATCACTTGTACTCCACCTATCTCCATTTTTTGTGATAATACAAGTGCAATCAGTATTTCAAAGAATCCAGTCATGCATTCGAACACCAAGCACATACCTATCAAATATCATTTTCTTCGAGAACAAGTGCTTGAACAAAAGGTAAAATTGGAGCATGTCCCCTCCAAAGAACAAGTTGCTAATATACTCGCCAAACCACTGCCCAGGGAGACATTTGAATACCTCAAATAGAAGCTGGGAGTAGTTGATGCATCGTCTTGCTGTGGAAATTATCTGTTTCAAATAACAATGGTTGTATGTGAGTTTAATGAAGCATATCCGCGTATATACGTTGGTTTCTGTGGGTACAATCGCGTATATGTTGGTTTGAAGAAAAACAGTGGAAACAAACTCAGGATGAAAAGAATCTGATATGGGTCTGACAGAGACCGTCTGGCACAGGTTCAGGGGGAGCATATACTTCTAATAATGCATTATTGGCATTATCTTAGAATATCTTGGTTCAATTTCACAACTGTTTTTGTTTTAGGTGGAACAGGTGCAGAGGGAGATCATGGTTGCCGGTCTGAATGATGACTGACAAATGTTGCTAGGTGTTGATGACTATCATAGTCTTGTCTTAGATATTTAGTCTCTATGTCATGTATTTCTTTTATTTACCAAGGTCATGTAACGGCCTAGTTTGGTTTCCCCACTATGCCTGGGATGGATGATGTAATGTTTTGGTTTTATTATGTGTAAACCTTTGGAGTATCCCCACTTGGTTAGGTGAATATTGGTATATTCCCACTTGGTTGGGAGATGGATGTATGTATGAGTCTTTGGTGATAGGAAGGTCATTCATGATGTATAAAGTCATGTTCTTTCTTGTAGATCATCTTTTTGCAAACCTTGCCTACAGTTGGGGGAGCTTGGACAGCATAACAGAGTAGAGAATTCAGCATGTACTCAGGGGGAGCATAACCCTTTGCCCTTGATGAAAAAGGGGGAGAATGACTTTGAGTGACTTGGGGTTGCCATCAAGTCCAAAGGGGGAGATTGTTGGCGTTATGATTCAAGTGTTGTCCTTGATGGAAACTCACACAGATGACAGATCATAGTGCAACAAGTCAGTAGCAAAGAATTGATGATCATACTACAAAAAATGAAGAAAGAAAAGTATATACGTAGGTTCACTATATACCAAGTCGCATACATACGCAGGTTCACTATATACCAAGTCGTGTACACACGCAGGTTCACTATATACCAAGTTGCATATATACGCAGGTTCGCTATATACCAAGTAGTGTATACACGCAGTTTCACTATATACAAAGGTGCATATATCATACACACGCACTTTCACGCAAGGAAAGGCGCGTACATGTTGGAAAACTAAGTTTTGGGTTCGTGGTATTTGGACCTATGGTTTTGGACCTTGGTATTGCGTCCGAAGTATTGAACCCAGGTATTGGGTCCCTAGTATTGGTTCTAAATGGTTTTGGACCATGGTATTGAGTAAGGCCTAAGACTATAAAAGGGGAAGGAGATCATTGGGCAAAGGCATTGACTCAAGCATTGAATATCTGATGAAGAGCAAGATCTAGAATACTGGTCATTGGGTAATGGTGCATAGCTGGATCTGAATCAAGGAGGAACCTGAGCGCTAGAAGAAGGATAAGTTCTATTGATGGGTCAAGATCTTAAGGCTTGAATAGTAGTATCTTTGTGTTATTTTGATCTATTATATTTGGCGCATGACTTGATCTATAAATCTGATAATCTGGGTTTAACTGATGTCTGAATAAGTGAAAAGGGTAAATTATCTTTTATAGATCTGTATGCAGGTTCGGCACAGCAGAGGTGCGTATACACGCAGGTTCATTAATTCAAAACAGCGTATACGCAGGTTGGCCTTAATACATCAGCATATGCACGCAGGTTCTGCATATTGAAGTAGCGTACGTCTCATGAAATATGTTTTAGCTACTTCTGTTCATTGTTGCAGTGTTCTGGGTTCAGGATTGGTTTTGGTTACTGTTACTATATTCTGGTTACAACTTTCTGAGAAGTGATTGGTTGATTCAGTATTGGTTTGTACAAAGAAGATTGGTTGATGCAGATATACTTGATGTTTGATTTATGTTATTCATGGATCCAGTCTAAAAATTTATGAAACGTGGTCCCTAGAAGAAAAGAGAAGGTTGTAGCCTTCTGTAGGTCAGCACCTACGTACTAGTACCTCAGCTAGTACAAGAGCTAAGGGGGTTGTAGCTCCCTTCCAGGAGAAGCTAGAGAACGAGAGAAGGTTGTAGCCTTTTGCAGGTAGCAGCCTGCGTACTGGTATAAGACTGCACCAGTATACAAACATTGTAAAAAGAAGTTTCTAATTGAAAGAAGATAGAGACGAATTGCAGCGGTGGTTTTCACCCACATTGGGTTTCCACCTTATATCTTGTGTTCTTGTGTGTGAATGTCTAATTTGTTTTACTGTTCCTGGTTACTGTTTATATGGTTTTGACACACAAATTAATGATCAACATCTAAAGAATAAAATAAACTACAAGTCTGCAAGTTATATGTGAGTTTCGTTAACTGTAGTTGCGTATATACGCTGTTTTCACCAACTGAAGTAGCGTATGCAAATCTGATTATGAAATGAAAAATAATTGACTTGATAATACTGATTCAACCCCCCTCTCAGTATTATTTCCAACAACCACAATGCATTCAAGACAATTGAGTTGATTTTGTGTTGTTTCACTAGATATACTATACATTGTATAACAGGTTTCTCGACACATGAGGATTTAGTTGCAAAATATGAATATTTGATGTGGAACTTTGAAGAACAAGAATGATTATTAGATTTTGGTGAAAAAAGTGCTAAGATCTCAGACACTGGAAAATTTGGAAGTGTCAATGCAAAGAGAAACAAATATCACAATTTCCTTGAAATAAAAAATCTCAGAGAGGCATGAAGTATTTTCCAAACATTGCAAATTGCTTCACTCTCTTATCTGTTAACCATATTTCTTCCTTTCTTATAAATACATAATCTATTATCAACCCTACCCAATGCTACTTA
Organism: Pinus tabuliformis; assembly: GCA_031772625.1. Lineage (NCBI taxonomy): Eukaryota > Viridiplantae > Streptophyta > Pinopsida > Pinales > Pinaceae > Pinus > Pinus tabuliformis. Next base: position 442,506,296 of record CM062811.1, read on the forward strand.
CCCCTATATAAATTTTAGTTGTAAAATTAATCCCATTTTAAAATAATTCATGAACGTAGCAAAAAATTATTGTGTGATATGGAAGTGTGTGGAAGAAATGTGCAAAGTGACGAATATGTATGGAGGGAGGAAGATGCAAAATAGACACTTGCACTTCTACACCTTCCACATAACACTTCTACATCTTTTTCATCTTTCACTAACGTGAAAAAGAAGGGGCTCGACATTCAATACATTGTAATCAAGAATCAACTTCAATCATGGTAACATAATCAACAAAACGGAATCATCGAACGTTGAAAAGAAAAAAAAATACTTTGGTATTTAAGAATACTCACGACATATGAAAGTAAGGACTACGATTACTGAAGCATCGACTAACTTTCACATTCATGATTTCTTGGAAGGTACATCCTTGGTTTCTAATTGAGCCTAAATGGCATCTCCAACCTATGTTAGTTGTTGATAACAAGGAACATCATATACAAGGTACCCAAAAACCTAAATTTTGAACATATACGAGAATTGGCATTGATCAAAATATGAAATACTGAACAAAAAGTTACCATGATACACTGAAGGATTCCCTTATTACATTTATTATTGAAAATATTGAACCCTAATTTGTCTCCACCTCCTCACACCTACATAATTATTTTCCATCAACAATGAATTAATATTTTATGCCAATAGATTTATGTTCAACATTTTGTACTTGGTAACATAAGTGTTAAGATCATATACATTGGAAAATTAGGAAATGTTGGTGCAAAGAGAAACCTCAAAGATGCATGCAGTCTTCGCCAACCATTGAAAATTGCTTTGTTCTCTTATCTCTCAAGAGAATTGGCAGTCATCAAAATAAGAAATACTAAACAAAAAGATATTGTGATACACTGAAGGATTCCTTGATTACATTTATTAATGAAAATATTGAACCCTAATTTATCTCTACCTCCTCTCACTTGCATATTGATTTCCATCAACTATGAATCAATAGTTTACATTGATAGCTTTATGTTCAACATTTCATACTCTAATAATTGTTAGTTCACTTGTATTTTCAAAAAATTGGGTTTTCGGTACCTTCTATGTGATATTTATAGATGCCATTTAAGTACAATTGAAAATCAAAGACGTGATTTTATACAACATGAGCTTTGCAGGAAAAAGTTTATGTAACATAATAAAAGCTCTGGAGAATTCTGTCACGTGCAACAACCTTATGAAAGATTGACCTTGCCACATCATGCAAGGGGGTGTTAGTAATGAGCTAACCTCGCTCTTTTTATTTTGAACTTCCCTCCACTTCTTCCTTGAGCAACTTATAAATGTCATACCAGGAAGAGATTCTTGTGTTTTCCCTTGTAATAACGATATCAAATAATAGATTTGCATTGAGATTTTTTTCATATGGATCTACTGTTGTTGGATGATTAGGTCTCTACAATTCCTTGACATATTTTACCATGAATTGAGCCTTTGAAAATCTTGAAGAGCTTGGAGCCTGAGTACATAGAGAACAAAAGAACATAATTACAAATCTAGTTTACAACTACAATGCTTATTGATAATTTCAAAAAATAGCCATCATTTGATAATGTTTCATAGTAAATGCAATTTAACACTCAAGAAATGTGAACAACATGCAGACTGATGACCTGATCTTGCATGAATTTGTCGAATTAAATGTTGAAAATACTTACATTTACCAGTAAAAGTGCTTTTTGTTAATCATATGAGTAGAATTGAATACATACTTATTATATATTAATACATTATTTAACTTTAATCATACCATAAGTGGCAAAAATTTACGAAGTAAAATAAATGTGAAATATTTGTGATCATGACACTTGGTGTACAAACTATTAATAATAACTCTAAGTGAAAAAGTGTGCAAGGACAACCGTCGAAAAAAAGTGTACGGAGACGTCATCATCTACCTCTACTATCAATTGATTTAATGGTTGGGTTGGTCCCCACCACTATGTCGATGTTGACTTGTCTTATTTGATAGCGGGTTACAAAGAAGCTACACCAAGATTGCTTTACGAATATCACAATACGTAGTTTTGAAAACTAGGAAGAAAAGCTTTACTGAATATGCTTCACATTGGATAATAAAATTCTAGACACATAGAGATTTCAATGCAAAAAATGAAGAGTTGGGGTGGAACTTTGAAGAACTAGAATGGGTACCGTAATTTGGTAACAAAATTCCTAAGATTGTATAGACTAGAAAATTTGGAAATGTCGATGTAAAGAGAAATGTCAAAAACACATGCAACAATCACCAATCATTGCAATTGCTTCTCTCTCTTATCTATCAACCATGTTTTGTTCTTGCTTAGAAATACACAATCTACTACTGACCTGCTTAATGTTACTTACCCCTAAATAAAGTTTACGAGAAAAATTAATCACATTAAAAAAGATTTCACGAATGTGTGGTACAAATGTTGTGTGGGTTGGAGGTGTGCGGAAGAAATGTGTGAAGTGATGAATATGTGTGGAGGGGGAAAGATGTGGAAGAGACACTTGCATTTTTGTACCTTCCGCATAACACTTCTGCATTTTTTGCATTTTCCACTGACGTCATAAGGAAGGGGCCCTGCACTCAATAGATTGTTGTGAGGAATTAACTTAAGTCATGATAACACAATCAACAAACATGAATCATCAAATATTGGAAAGGGAAAAAAAATGCTTGAATATTTAAGAATACTCACACATCATAAGAATTCACAATAACTAACTTTATTAGCTTATTAATTCTCGTTTTCCTTGCAATCTATGCTTCTTATTGCATTGTCATAGTTAAATTAATTACTTCTCCATTCCCGACTCTAGCTCGGAATAATTAAACAAATGTATCATTCCAGCCACTATGAGACATGTAAGATTTACAAAGACTTGTTGTACTACATTAATAATAGCCAGTGAAGTTTACGGCTTTAAAACAAAATGCATAACTTATTAGAATCACATAAAGTGTAGAAAAGCATGAACTACATCATGATCACTCTAGTATGAATGTGAAATATGGATATGGCATTTTTCAATAGAAATTTTTTCCCAAATGTGATCAATAATCATTTTATTCACAGGAATAAACTTTCTTGTTACTTGTAATCGTTTTGAGTTCATGTACTCTAATAATTGTCTACTTCATTTGCTATCTGAATTGATGTCAATATTGAAATCTCCAATAACTATAAAAATATGGTCATGCATGAATTGTGCCTTTGTTATTGCAATTGCATAAATCACTGCTAAAACATATACAAGTTTTGCAACATGTACATTTATTATGCATTTTGAATGGTATTGGAAATAGATTTATGAGAAAACAAGTTCAATTCTTGTATTGAAAATGTTATTGGCTAATATGATCAAACATTGTGGAATAAATCTTGTGTTCCTTGCTTCGCACACCCTTTCTCTCGCATAACACTTCTTCCTCATACACACTAAAAAGACATTTAATTTAATATTGGATAATAAGTATTTAATTGACAAATGTGAAATCACAAATGCACTTGGTATTCGGGAACCGTGGATACCAAGATTCGTTGATTCTACTTGTCAAATAAAGTGAGCCCATGTCGACATAGTAGTGGGAATAGTTAATCTCCCACTCTTATGTTGCACCTGATATACATGTAAATCAAACTTTCCATGCCCCGAACTTTATTAATCCAAAACCGCTAATTAAGTGATTAATATGTAGTGTTGTGAGGGAGGAAGGTATGTGGAAGAAGTATGAAGAGTGAGAATATATGCAGAGGTACGAAACATTGTGGAAGAATTTTTTTGTTCCTTACCCCACACACGCATTCTCTCTCAAAACACTTCTTTATCACACACATTAAAAAGAAACTTCATTTAATATTGGATAGTACTTAGAGAAACCAAAAGAAACATGTAAATATTGAACACAAATTTGGTCAAAGTAAAAAATTAACGAGTAACGAAATGAGTTATTGAAGTAAATGTTATTAAGCACTTGAATGATGTTCTGATTACACATTAATTCATCGAATAAATGGAAAATAGACTTACATTTTAATATACACTAGCGCATGACATTAGATGTTTAATGAGTTTAAAATAGGGGCGCCGTACTCGGTATCAAATGTTGATTATTGTGGAATGATTATAGATGTTGAACATAATTTTGAAAACCGCACATCAGATCACTCACAAAGCAATTTTTCCACGACTCCTTTGCATCCTAATATCAAATAAAACGAACCCTCGTCGACATAGTAGTGGGAACAATTAATAGATCATCCTTATTTCGCACCCGATATACATGTAATGTAGAGATATGGTGATAGAATTGCAATTTCTCAAGAATTTTAATCTAAAATCAAGAGTCCCAATTCTACTCTACTGATCTACGAATTTAATTCACAATTTTAAACAACATTCACAAACATGAAATAAGAAAAACCACACATGCACAGTGTTTTTCTAGCGTAACCCAACTGGGAAATATTGCTGGGAAAAATATTGAGAGGGGGGTGAATCAGTATTTTCACAATCACAATATTTTCATCTCATATTCAAATTTCTGTATGCGACTTTACTGAAAGGTACCTGCGTGTGTACGCGATTGTTCTTAAGATAACTAGCGTACATTGAGTAAACCTATGTTTGAGTTAATTCATCATTTGTATATCTTTAGCTAGTGCATCAGTACTTTATTAAGCATTAGATGGACAGTAACCATGTGCAGTAAGAAAAAAATAAACCATCACACATAAGCAATAGAAATGAACACCAGGATTTAAGGTGGAAACCCAATGTGGGAAAAAAAAGCTTTCTATTTTTGTCTCTGTCTTATTTTAATATAAATAAAATATTTTTACAATCTTGTACTGGTGCATAATCATACTAGTATGCAAACCCCCACTTGTAGAAGGCTACACCTTCACTCATTCTCCAACTCCTACTGGAAGGGAGCTTCAACCACTTGGCTCTTGTACTGGCATAAAATTGTACCAGTACGTAGGCGTCAACCTGCTGAAGGCTACAACCTTCACTCATTCTCCAGCTGCTACTCGAAGGGAGCTCCAACCCCCTAATCTGATTTACCAACTACTATTGGAAGGAAGCTCTGACTCCCTCAACTCCGAGGACCACGTTTTATAAATTTTCATATTAGATCCACCTACTACAACACATCATAACTTGTAGGCCACATTTCATCAAATTTTCAGATTGGACCCACTATCAAATTTAAGCTCAGTATCGATAATCAAATAGTAACTCATCATTGTAACTCAATCATCAAACTCTAACACAACTGAATCAACCAATCACTAAAACACAATCAACATAAACTCAATCAAAACTCAACCAATCAATCAAATCATTGTAACTAGAACATATAACATCATATTGCATATCACATAAACCAGATTTTGTTACTAGAAACCCTGATCAACCATCTTTCAAAAGGTATATGCTAATTTTTTGTAGCAAACCCATGTGTCTACGCACCTTTCATGAACCATAACCATGCATTGATCTTAAACTTCTGTAAACTGAAAACTGGACCACTGTCATTCTGAAGCAAAAACTGAATCATACTCAAATCTACTACAACATTATGAACCAATCACAAAACAATTTCATATCTTCAATCACAATCAACAAGTTATATCAATATTCTTCAATCAATCAATCCATAATCAAAACATCACTGTTTAAACCCAGATCAACAAGAAGACTTCATTGACAGACAACATAAATACGTTAGAATTAATAAAACTGATCAGACATCCTTTCATCAAAAGCCCTACTTTATGTATGCTCTTTCCTCAAAGCATAGCCATGTGTGTACGTGCTTTTCAGGAACCAGACCTGCATGTACGTGGATTACTAGAAACACATCCACATGTGTACATGCCTTGCAGGCTATAAAACCTGCGTATAGGTCTGCAAATTCAGAGTCAAATCTTCATTGCAACACAAAACTTCAGACATACCTAGATCTTGGCATACACAAAAAAATCACACGTTTAACACAAAACATATCATCTCATAATCATGATTGTCATATCAAATATATTGAATCTAATCCATCATCAAACTCCCAGTTGCATATTTAGTTTAGATCAAGCAAAGCATCAATAGCCCATAACATGCATATTTTCTTCAAATCTAATTATTCATAAGATTTCCATCACTTGCACACACTACACTCCCTCTCACCATTTTGACCTTCATCGCCTTATAGAGCTTATTTTTTTTAAATACCACTGGTCAAAACCATACTCCAGTCAATTTTTTTCTTATTTGGGATCAAAACATCTGTTGCTAGGCTCAATACCACAAGGCAATACCATGGTAAGGACCCTTGGTATTTAGAATACCATGGTGCAGAAAATGTACGCGCCTTTAATTCTTAAAACTTGCATGTGTACACAACTTTGATTAACAGAATCCGTATATACTTCTTGAACTTTCAACTTTATCATACCTCTACCTCTGAACTGATATGCCTTTGCCAAAACATTCTATCACATCTGTAAAAAACTCCGTCACATCCTATTTACATATTCAACAAGTAGGTTTCCATCAAGAGACAACTCATTAAGTAGTTTTCCATTCATCTTGTCATCAAGGACAACTCATCAAGTAGGTTTCCATTAAGTACAATACCTATTTCATAATGCCAACAATTTCCCCCTTTAGACTTGATGGCAACCACTTTGGCATTTTGTCACCACAACCTGTAAATATGTCAAGCCAGACATCAAGTTAGTCTTCAACCACCAACCCAAACACCAAGTTACTCTCCCCATTTGACATCAAGGGAAAAGGGTTGACCAATGCTGAATGGAGACTTCCATGTCTGAATTGCTGAATATGAACACTGACCATGCTCCCCCTGAGCACATTCTGAGATATTTGATCATGATCCCTTGAGCACATGCTGAAATATTTGATAATGAAGTACATGACTCTATGAATATATCACAAAGGGCTCAAACTTACATCAATAATCCAGTCACATTGGGTTTACATATTTGACATCATTATTACATCAACTTCCCAAACACAGTGGGATTACAAATTACATCACATGTTAAAAAATTACCTGACCACAATAGTTCATAGATGACTAAATTTTACAATGAGTACATCATAAGTCTTTACATGAACTTTACATTAAATGATAGATAAGACATTCATAATCAAGACCAAATAACCCAAAAATACCATGATAGTCATCATCAACTATCATACACCATATATGATCTACGCCATAGACATCTGTCAGTAGCAACCCATCATCGATTATAAGATTGAACAATGTAGATTTAATATCATTAACTTGTGACCTGGTATGTAGTCACAACATCATAAGTGAGAATCATCATAAAATAGGAAAATGTAGCATCATTCTTAAATATGCCATGTTTCCAAGTATTATTCAACAGATGTAGCAGTATCATATGACCATGTCTTCACAACGTCATTTTCTTGTCCCAAATTCTTCATAAGAATATTTATCACACCAATACCACTTCATCAATATGCAACATAATCAATTGTTCATCATAGAAAATTCATCATTCAAGAACTTCATCAACATAAGAAGTAACACCAAAGAATCATTAGGTATGAAGCAAACATAATGCCAACAATGCATTATTAGAAGCATAGCAAATGCTCCCCCTAAACCTGTGTGAACAATTCACTGTCAGATCTGATCATATCATTTCATATATTAGTAAGAATCATTAAGGAATCATCATCATCCAGTCATACATCAAGTCATCAAAAACTTATACAAGCCAAAAGCACTTTCAAATAGCATCAACAGGCTATAACCTTCAACCATCATAACATAAAAGGCAATTGATAATTGACTTGAAGCATATCATAACCTTTTCCTGAGTCTGTCTCATTGTTTCTTCATCAAACCAAAATATATGTGATTGTGCATCTTATAACTTGCGTATACACATGCTTTTTCTTCATAAGATTTGCATACATAAAGTGAAATACTGAAATTTCACATTTTTAGCTCCCCCCGAGTCTGTTCTATCTATACATGTTTATTGTTACTTCAACAGAGACACTATCAGTAGTATAAGAAACATGAAAATAAAAAACAACCATGGGAATTAATATGTATTACTCCCCCTGAGATTACACATCACTTATCCTGAGGACCTAATAACCATATTCTATTTTTCATGAGGTCAAGAACCTCTCACCACTTCTACAGTCAATGTTAGAAATATTCATTTAAGAATAAGAGACTACAATAGGCAAAATCTTCTTTTACTCTAAGTCTGATCCTTTCTCATATCTATGAGAATTTTGATCTTCAAACACATACAATTTGTCTTGATTTCTGTATCGTCTTATTATGACTTTTCTAGTTACTTCATTCATAACCTTACACTTGGTTGATGTAAACACAATTAAATTTCCCTTATCTGCCATTTTTCCTACACTTAGGATATTCTTCTTTAGCCCGTGAACTAGCAAATCATCAGCTGCTACTCTAGTTTTATTAATTTTGGTTTTACCTTGTCCTTGAACTTTTACTAAAACATCTGTTCCAAGAATAACATTACCATGATGGTCTTTCCCGAGAGACTCTATTTTACTCCTAGCTCCAGTCATGTGATGAGAACATCCACTATCTATGTACCATTCATCTTCGTCTTTGAATGAGCAGAGAACAAGACCACACCTTATCTATTCTTCCTTTTCTTACTTATTAGTGGATCCAACTTTTTCATATTTTTTGATATCAATGTTCTTATTTGGTTGCTTACCATATTGTCTACAACAATCCATAGATTTGTTCCTACATTCTTTTGCTACATGCCCAAACTTGTTACAAGCATAACATCTTATATGTTTCATATTCCTTTTATTAAAATCAATGGATTTGTGACCAAACATATTGTAAGCAAAACAATATCCCTTAAAGTACCTAGAAGTTGATGATATTTCTGTGAGACAATTATTATCTTGAAACATTATACTTCTGCAACTCGCTGCAACATGTCCAAAATTATGACATATAGAACATTCAACATTATTGATCAGAGGATAAAATCGATTAACACTTCTATAGTTAGGAGTAAATGGTTTTCTTTGTAGACTTTCTTTCCTTGGTTGTTGATGAGGTTGACTTCTTATCTCTTTTTTGAGCATTTCATATTTTGCATTAGAATTCCTTGCTTCAACTTGTGAGCTAGATTCACCTTTAATAGTTTCATGAGAACCAAGACCAAATTTGATTGCAGAAGACCTTTGACTGCTAAGAATATTATCCAAAATCTTAGTATTATCTTGAAATCGCAAATGTTTATCCTTTTCTTCTAATTTATCTTTTAGGATATTTAACTCAACTTGATATTGATTTTCCTCCTCAATCTTTCTTCCTTCCTCCACTTGTTGTTTAGATTTGAGAATCTCTTCTTTTGGCCCATTCTCTTGTTCTTCAAAAACTTGAAGTAGATCTTCATTCCACTTATTTGATTTTTCAAGATCTGCTCTTAGAGAGATGACCTCAACTTCAAGACATTCACAATATTGGTTAGATGCCATACTAACATGATCCTTGTTATCATAAGCCTGCAACTTATCATTCTTTTTCAAAGTAAGATCAAGTTTTGTTCTAAGATCAACAATTTCTTCTAACCTAACTTCTTTTGAATCAACAACTCCATTTGTCATTTTGGACACATTGTTAGATATAAGATTACCTGTGGGATCTTCCTTTGGGACTTCTTCATGTATTTCTTGTAACTTGTCCCATACTTTCTTTGTAGTAGTATAATGCATAACCTTATTCAATATTGAATCATATATGCTACAAAAGATGTTACTCAAAGCTTTACCGTTCTTTTGTACTAACCATTGCACACTAGATTCCAAGCATCGAGGTTCATTAAATTATTTTTCATCTTTGCTTTCCATTGTTGATAATTATCGTTTCTTAGCATAGGAACACCTACATTGTCTATTGATTCTAATTTTTCTTGATTTGTTGCTTCAAGAGACTTACTTTCACTTTTACTCATAAGTGCAAACTCACTAGTTTCACTATCATCGTCACTATCATTGTTGCATAGACAATAAAGTGGATCACATCTTGAACAACAATCCATACATGATGATGCTTCATCTTCTTCATACTTGATCACTAGAAAGAGGTTTGCTCTTAGATTTGAATATTTTTTAACATATGTAGCAGTCACTGCATCTGATCTGTTCCTGTCAAAGTTTTCAATAAAGGTATCCTTTTCTTCTAGGGCATCAACAAAATTATTATCAGACTCATCTCCAAGTTCCATAAGTAAGTTACAATCTTGATCAGACTCACCTTCTTCACCATTTGAAAGACCATCACTGCCTTCATGTGTATAAAAACTTCTCTTGTTTTCAAACCTCTTCATGTTTAGTTTGGAAGCTTCTTTTCCTTTCTCATGATTTTATTTATAAGGACACTTAGTAGCATAATGACCAACTCTACCATAGGAAAAACATTTGAAAGGAAGATTACCTCTGAATCTTCTTGTACCTACTTGGAGTTTCTTTATGAAGTTTGCTTCTTCTTCTTCTAATACATAACCTATTTCTTCCTTCTCTTTTCCTTTTGCAGTAGCTTTGAAGGTTTCTTCTCTCATATCTGAAGGACCACCTTTCTTCATCTCAAATGCTGTCAATATTCCATGGAGTTGATCAAGTGTAAGACTTTTCAGATCCTACATTTCTTCAATAGCAGATACTTTGGATTCGAACTTTGGAGTTAGAGATCTCAAAACCTTTTCAATAATAGAGGCATCTTTTATTTCTTCACCAATATTTCTCATGGAATTCACAACTTCATCTACTCTAAGAAAAAATGTTGCAATGCTTTCATCATCATGCATTTTCAATGTCTCATACTGAATTCTGAATGTTTGAAGTTTAGCACTTTTTACCTTGGTGTCGCCTTCATAACTTTGGATAATATTATCCCACATTCCCTTTGCTATGTTCATCTGCATTACCTTCACAAACTCAATCTCGACCAAACTTCCTAAGATGGCATTTACAACTTTTGCATTGGTTTCATACTGTTTCTTTCCTATAGTGTCTAAAGGAATGGAGGCTGGAAATTGATATCCACTTTCAACTATTTCCCATACATCATCTCCTAGTGCCTAAAAGTATGCTCTCATCCTAACTTTCCAAAAGACAAAGTTAGTTCCATTAAATATAAGAGGTGTGATAGAAAATACTCCTTCAAGGCTACCCATCTTGATGGATCTCCTTTAAGAGATCAAGCTTCTACCAAAGGTCCTGCTCTGATTCAAATTGTTGGGAAAAATACTGAGAGGCTGGGTGAATCAGTATTTTCAAAATCACAATCTTTTCATTTCATATTCTGATTTCTGTGCGCGACTTTAATGAAAGGTAACCACGTGTGTATGTGACTATTCTTAAGATAACTAGCGTACATCCAGTAAACATATGCTTCAGTTAATTCATCATCTATTTATCTTCAGCTAGTGCATTAGTACTTTAGTAAACATTAGATAGACATTAACCATGTGCAGTAAGAACAAAATAATCCATCACACATAAGCAAGAGACATGAACACCATGATTTAAGGCGGAAACCTAATGCGGGGAAAACCACCCTGTTGTTTTCGTCTCTATCTTCTTTTAATATAAAGAAAATATTTTTGCAATATTGCACTAGTGAAGACTCATACCAGTACATAGGCACCCACTTGTAGAATGCTACAATCTTTGCTCGTTTTCCAGCTCATACTAGAAGGGAGCTCCAACCCTCTGGCTCTTATACTAGCGTAAAATTATACCAATACACATGCACCAACTTGTTGAAGGCTATGACCTTCACTTGTTCTCTGGCTACTACTGGAAGGGAGCTCCAACCCCCTAATATAATTTATCATCTACTCTTGGAAGGAAGCTCCAACTCCCTCAACTCTGGGGACCACGTTTCATAAATTTTCATATTGGATCCACTTGCTACAACACATCATAACTTGTAGGCCACGTTTCATCAAATTTTCAGACTAGACCCACTACCAACATTTAAGCTCAATATCAATCATCAAGCATTAACTCATCATTGTAACTCAATTATCAAACTCTGACATAATTGAATCAATCAATCATTGAAACCCAATCAACTGAAACTCAATCAAAACTCAACCAATAAATCAAATCACTGTAACCAAAACATCATACATCATACTACATATCACAGAAACCATATTCTGTTACTGCAAACCCTGATCTACCATCTATCAAAATGTGTACGCTACTTTTCCATAGAAAAATCTCGTGTGTATGCGCCTTTGATGAAGCATACCCACGTACAGATCTAAAACTTTCGTAAATTGAAAACTAGACCACTATCATTCTGAAACAAACATTGAATCATACTCAGATCTACTGCAAAGTTATGAGCCAATCACAAAACAATCTCTTATATTAAATCAAAATCAATAATTTATCTCAATATTCTTCAATCAATCAATCCATAAACAAAACATCATTGTTTAAACCCAGATCAACAAGAAGACTTCATTGAAAGATAACATAAATACATCATAACTGATAAAACTAATGAGACATCCTTTCATCAAATGCCCTGCTTTATGTATGCTCTTTCCTTAAAGCATAGTCGCAGGTGTACACACTTTTTAGGAACCAAAGGCACGTATACGCGACTTACCAGAAACACATGCGGCTGTGTATGCACCTTGCAGGCTATCAAAGCTGCATACATATCTACAAATTCAGAGTCAAATATTTGCTATAACACAAAAATTCAGACATATCCAGATCTTGGCATACATAGAAAAATCACACGTTTAACACAAAACAGATCATCTCATAATCATGATTGTCATCTCAGATCTATTGGATCTGATCCATCATCAAACTCTTGGGTGCATACTTAGTTTAGATCAAGCAAAGAATCAATAGCCCATAACATTAGTATTTTCTTTAGATCTAACTATTCATAAGATTTCCATCACTTGCACACACTACACTCCCTCTCACCACTTTGATCTTCATCACCTTATATAGCTTAGCCTTTCTAATATGAAAGGTCAAAACCATACTCCAAGTGTCGATTTTCTTACACGGGATCAAAACATCTATCACTGGGCTCAATACCACAAGGCAATACCATGGTAAGGACCCTTGGTATTTAGAATACCATGGTGCAGAAAATGTATGTGCCTTTTCTTCTTCAAACTTGTATGTGTACGCGACTTTTCTTAACAGAACTTGCATATACTTCTTGAAATTTCAACTTTATCATACCGCTACCTCTGAACTGATATGCCTTTTCCAAAAAACTCTGTCACATTTGTAAAACACTCTGTCACATCATGTTTACATATTCAACAAGTAGGTTCCATCAAGATACAACTCATTAAGTATGTTTCCATTCATCTTGTCATCAAGGACAACTCATCAGGCATGTTACCATCAAGGACAACACCTATTTCATAATGCCAACAAAACCCCTCAAGCCTCTTTGCATTAATCAGATGAATAGAGAATGTATTACAATTTCTTAACTGCTATGAGCACAACCTGCATGTGAATAACCCATCTCTTTGCTCAATGAGAAGCTATGGCCCAGGGTTATTCAATTTTTTTCCTTTTCTTGAGCTGTTATTTCCTTGCGAAAATCTTGAGGAATTAGTCCCTATTTTTTAGGAATTTTCCTCCAATTGATTGTGCAATTACCAAGGATTGATCATCTAACTAAATGCAACACTTGTACACTCAAACAAGTTTAAAAATTCTTGTTACACTGCCTTGGAATCTCCACCACAGTTGAGGAACTCGAATTCCTTGCATGCACTAGTTATTTTGAGCTAATTGATCAGTTAACTAGATGATCACTAAGTTAGTTTGTTGTCCCACTACACAAATCACCTTCCAGTAGTTCAATTAACTGTTATAACTAGTTTAATTGAACACAACTGGAAATAACTAGCCTAGATTACTAAAATTTACTAATCACACATGCTTAACTGAACTCCAAGCCCTTTAACTTGAATTTACTGAGCTAACTGAGTGACAAGAGCCATGTCACACAAGTTAACAACCTCCAAGTTGTCTGCTGATTTGGAAATTCAAATTTTCTCAGTTTTACCAAGGCAAAGTCAAATTTAGACTTTCTTGCTACACTTCTCAACACTCCCTCTTAGCAATAAATGGATTATCAACCACCCCTATCCTGTTCCTGTGGAATTCAAACTTCCCTCTTGACAAAGCGTTTGTCAAGATGTCAACATATTGTCCCTCTGTTAGAATGTATTGTAGCAACACAATCCTGTAATGATGATATCAGATATCTATATGCTTGGATCAATCGTGAAATATCATATTCTCATAGAGCTTAATGAAACTTTGATTATCACAATATATCACAGTTGGATCCATCATATGACCAAACAATCCCATAAGTATCTTTCTCATCCAAATCGCCTCACACGCTGCTTGACTTGCAACCATGTATTTTGCTTCTACCGAGCTGAGAATCACAAATCTCTGGTTCTTGTTGTACCAGGAAACCGCTACGGACCCAACACTGAAAATTCCACTTAATGTACTCTTTTAGTTGGATGGACTCCCTACCCAATCTGCATATGTGAAGCCACATAGCTTCACTCCCTCTACCCATATGTACCATAATCCATATTCGGTAGTACCTTTGAGGTACCATAAGACAGGATTTGCTGCCTTCCAATACAATTTGGTCAGCCTAACTATAACTTGGTGCAACTAGTTGACTGCATAACACATATCTGGTCATGTGTTCAAAAGATACATTAGTGAACCCACTAGCTACCGGTAAATAGTAGCATCAACCTCTTCACTTGAAGTGGCATTCTCCTTCCTCCATTTGTTCTATGGGCTTATAACTTTCTATGTGAAATCTCTATAGTATCTTATTGGCATACTTTCCTTAAGAAACAGACAATTACACATCACCTTGTGATACTTCTACCCAAAGGAAGTAGTGCATGAGACCCATGTCCTTCATGTCAAATTCCCTTGCAAGAGATGATTAGTTGCTCATCACCTGTTAATATTAAATCATCAAAATATAAAACAATGATAAGCAATTTACCTTCTACTAAAATATGATATAGGTTCGCATTTGTTTCACTTTTGGTGAAACCCAAAATAGTGAGATAATTGTTGATATTGGTGTACCAAGCTCAGGGTACCTGTTTGAGACAGTACAATGCTCGACTGAGTCTGCACACATGATACTCCTGATTAAATTTCTTAAAACCTTATGGTTTCTCAATGTACACTTCCTCCTCAATAACACCATTAAGTAATGTTGTTTCTACATCTATCTAGTGGATATTCCACCCCATTTGCATAGCCAGTGCAAGAATTGATCTAATAGATGAATACCTTGCTATCAGAGCAAAGGTTTCCACATAGTCAATTCCCTTAACTGTAGACAATCATTTGGCCAAAAATCTAGTCTTATACTTATCTATGCTTCCATCTACTGTTGCTTAACCTTGAAGATCCATCTCAAACCCACAACTGATTTATTTGTCAATCTTGGGACCACTTCCCAAACATTGTTCTTCATGATAGATTCATATTCTTCCACTATTGTGTCAACCCAAACAGGTTTCTCTACTGCTTCCTCAAAAGAGGATGTCTTAGTCTCTACAATCTTAGTCGTTAGAGCCATGTAGCTAGTGTACCTCTCAGGTGACCTCCTTTGCTTGGCCAAATTTGAAAGAGCTCCCACATTCTCCCTCACATCATGTACAAATCTATTAGCTTCCTTGGTTCTTTTTCTACCTTCTCTAGATGTTTTTTCTTGAGTGGATGTCTCCACTTTTCCTCCTCTATGATCCTCCATTTGTGGTTGCTCTACAACTTCTTGAGACTCCTCCTAAGGTTCCACCTTGGGAGCTAAAATCTCCTCTTCCAATGGGATCTGAAGCTCCCTCTCAAGAGAGCACCACATCACTTTCTCCTCATCAAAATTTACATCCCTTTGCACAATTCCCATTATGAGGGAAGTTAAGTACACACAATAATTGTGTGGATTTTCGGTGTAACCCACAAAAACTCCCAACTCTGTTGTCAACTCAAGTTTATTCCTCGAATATTTAGAGACATGGTAGTAAAAAAAGGCTCCAAAAATTCTGAAGTGAGACTCATCTGCCTTTCTCCCCATGAAATCCTCCTCCGTTGTAATCATACCAGGAATCCAATGAGGACTCCAGTTCCGCAAGTACACTGATGTGTTACATGCCTCTGCCCACAAATTTAGTGGCAGTACTTGGTCATGTAGCATAGCTCTCACAGCTCCCACAATGCTACGATTCTTTCTCTTAGCTACCCCATTCTGTTGTGGGTTATGGGGTGTAGTCATCTCTCTTTGAATGCCTTCTTTCACATAGAAATCCTTAAATTCATTTGAAACATACTCACCTCCATTGTCACTCCTAGGAGCCTTCACCTTCTTGTTAGTCTCTTTCTCAACTAGTGCCTTGAATTCTACAAGCTTTGAGAATGTCTCATCCTTCTTCTACATGAAGAGATCCAACACTTCCTTGAGAAATCATTAATAAAAATAACAAAACATTTATGTCTAGTAGTGGAGGTTGTCAAGAAAGGTCCACAAGCATCAGAGTGGAATCTTTTCCAAGACCACATGTGCATTGTTGTCCCAGTCATGGAATGTGGATTCTACATACTTCCCCAAGGTACAACCTTTGCAGACATCTTGCTGCTCAAGCGATCCTTTGGGTAGGCAAGTGGTTATTTGTTGCATAATTTTTAGGGCATCATGGTGCAAATGGCCCAATCCCTTGTGCCAGAGCTCACCGACATTGTGAATCTACACTTTCTCAGCCTTACTGCTTAATGCAAAACAATCTTCCACATCAAGTTTATACAGTTTCTTCACACGACCCTGATCTGCTTCACTTGTCCAGTGGCTATGTGTCTCAGGAATGCTTTCCCTTTGCTAAAGATCATATCATAACCATGGTCTTCCAAAACTGCTACAAAGATGAGGTTCTTCTTTACGCCTGATACAAGCATGACATCTTTGAGGTGAAGAGGGGATCTTGACTCCCTCTTAAAGGTTACTATACCAATCCCAGTAGCATTGTACCTTCCATTGTCCCCAAGTTCAATATGCATCTGGAGATCTTTCTCCTCCAGGTCACTGAAAAACTCTCTACACCCTTTCATGTGGAACACGACACCCGAGTCCAAGTAACACACACTCCCCATCATAGTCTTGGCCATGCATGTGATAAGGGTGAATTCAAGCTCAAACTATGAAGCCAAAGATTCACATGTTTCTCCTCTTGAGTTCTTCTTGCCAGACCTTTTGTGTGGACACTTTGTAGCATAGTGCCTGAATTCATGACAATTGAAGCATTTTATTTTGAACAAGTCTTTCTTCTTGACCCCTTGGATGGATTCTGGTTTATTTTGAGATTTCTTCCCTTTTCCTTTCTTTCCCCTTCCAACCAATGAAAAATTTTCTTCATCCTCTCCCTTGGATGAGGTTCTATCTCTGGTATTATGCCTGATCTCTCCTTGTACCAAATTAGACTGCAAGTGTTCCTAATTTGGTGGTTTCTCCCTCCCATTCAACAAGTCATAATAACTATGTCATCTTTTGGGAAGGCATAGAAGAGTTAGGCTCACCAGGTCATCTTCTGCAAAATTCACACCAACCCCTCCAAGATCATCCCGAACTTGTGTAAATCTAGTGCTATACTACAGAATAGTGTCGTTCTTCTACATCTTGATATTTTGAAGTTTGTCTTTGAGGCCAGTTTTCTATGATCACTAGTATTCTCAAATAGCTTTGTCAGTGCCTTCCACATTGCAAAATGAGTTTCTTTCCCATGTAGTTTTGAGATAATGTGGTCTCGCACTCCCTCCAAGATAATTCTCCTCACCTTGGCTACATATTTCTTCCATTGGGCTAGGTTTTGGGCATCAACTGATCCTAGTTTTGGAATGTTTGTCTTGACGTATTCTAGAAATATGTTGTCATCAAGCACTGCCTCCATGTGATCATTCCATGCAATGAAATTCGAGTTAACTTCCAATGCATGCTCTAATCTCAACCTTTTGAAGGTCATCCTCCCAACTTTGAATAGATCTTGCTACACTTAAGTTGCAATTTCGAACCTCCAGAGAAACAACTTCGAAATTCATATTCTAATGTGAATCTTGCTCTGATACCATGTAGCAATATGGTGATAGGATTCTAATTACTCAAGAAGTTTAATCTAAAATCAAGAGACCGAATTCTACTCTACTGATATGTGGAATTTAATTCACAATTTAAAACAACATTCACAAACATGCAATAAGAAAAACCACACATGCACAGTGTTTTTCTAGGGGAACCCAACTAGGAAAAACCCCTCAAGCCTCTTTGCATTAATCAGATGAATAGAGAATGTATTACAATTGCTTTCCTGCTCTTAGCACAACCTACAAGTGAATGGGCATATCTCTCTGCTCACTGAGAAGCTCTGACCTGGACTTTGTCAATTTCTTCCCGTGCTTGAGCCCTTATTTCCTTGTGCAAATCCTAAGGAACTAGCCCCTATTTTTTAGGAATTTTCCTCCAATTTATTGTGCAATTCCCAATGATTGATCATCTGACTACATGCAACACCTGTACACTCAAACTAGTTTACAACTACTTGTTACACTACCTTGGAATCTCCACCACAACTGAGAAACTCGAATTCCTTGCATGCACTTCCTATTTTGAGTTGATTGATCAATTAACTGGATGATCACTGTTGAACCCCTTAATTGCTTCTTTTTGAAAACCCTTTTTCACTCCAATCCTTCTTTTTTTACCTTCATAACTACAATTTGGGTATCAATTTACAAGGTTGAAAGCATAGCAGGTACATAATCATATTATATTTCATAAATTTCATTTGTATTTATTATTTAACTGAATATCTACCTGAGCTACCAAATTACAACGATTTTGCAACTGATGAATGTTTCTACAACTAAGTCCAAGGTTCGATAGGTTGCGGGTCCTCAGTTGAGAAACATGGCACATGGGTAGTTGACAATTATATGGGACAACGATTTGTTCCTATTTGCAAAAGATGGATCAATGAAGAAGGCACTCTATCAGTTCAGTCAAAGGATAATTCAACCATTGTGGAAGGTGAATCAAGCAAGCGAGATGCAAATTTTTTGTCTCATGATCTGTTGCATTGATAGAAAATCATGAGAAAGATTACGATATCTTATCTCTTAAGTTAATTATAGCCATTGTCAATTATCATAGGCGTAAATCTCTGAAAACATTTATTGTGTAAGGGTTTTATAAATATTCCTCTTGGCATAGCTAGAAGAGACTTTAATTTTAAGTGTAAGCACTTTATTTTGATATATAAAAACTTTGTTTCGCATCCATCCTATTATGCGGTCTCAATGTGTGGATAATTATGATCCAGGTGGATTTTGGTGGCCACCCACCTATCCTACTTGGACCCCCACAACTGTCTCTTTCAGTTTTTCAATTTCCGTAATGGTAGCACAATTTACTAATTTTAGCAGTTTTTCGGGTCCTGAACTTCCGGAGCCGTTTTGAGGCCATAAGTGACCTTTTTTTGGGAAATCTGGGAGTTTTAGTCCTCTATAGATCTTTCTAACAAGCTATTGTGTGTGTCAAATGAAGATCGTATGCCAAAGTTACGACAACGGGAAGTTGATGTACCAATTTACCCAAACAGGGCCCACAGTTTGGTGTTTCATCTTCTAGGGTTAGGTTTTTGGATATTCAGGGTTTTCCATTGTTTCTAAACAATAAATAGGCCTTCGAGCCTCATTGTAACACAGTTCAGAGGCATGTAGCTGCCACATCTCTTCTTAGAGATAAGCTACCATCTCCCTAGCTGGTTTATTTCCATTTATGTTTGTAAGCATATTTCAATATTTTACATTAATGAAATGAAGTATTATTTCCGCTGCATATATGTGTTTATCATTATATCTGTAATTTGTTGCATTTCTGTTTAAATCCGGATCAATGGTATCAGAGTGGTCTGCTTTTTCTCTGTTTTTCTTTGCATGTCCCCAACGAGGTCGGGATATAAGGAGTTAGGGCTTGAACTGGTCGAACCTTTGCAAGACCAGCCTCGCAAATCCCGATGGCTTCCCATGGCGGATGAAAAGAAATATGAGGGGGCAGGAGATCCTATCAAAATATTGCTCAAAGAAGCCCTCGAGCAATGAAGGAATGAGATGATGGACAACTTTGCCTAGATCCTTCATCGGCTACCCAGAGGCGATGCATCGACTTCCAACAGCTACTCTGGAAATGCCACACCCTTTAAGGTACAAGTTAATTTTGAAATCCCCATCTTCAAGGGTAAAATAGACGTTGTCAGCCGGATAAAATTTTTCTTGCGGACAAGACCGATCTCCCTAGTATCTACAGATATCTAGCGATAAGCAGAACAAGCAAATCTACCTTTCTCTAAATATCATGATTTATAAATAAAAACCAAGAGGTGTCTTTAGACCCTACCTTAAGTCCAATGCTAGTTTGTGGCAAGCACGCTCCAATCGTCTGAATGAGTTTCCTTTTGAAAACCTGCAAACACAAACAAGCACACATCAAATAACACCTGCATAGCCAATATAATAAATCATATTCATCATGGTGATCAAGGAATCCATGAAATAAACCATAAGAGACAGCGTATTGAGAAAAATAAACTTGATTGTATTAACTTTAAACAAAGAAGAACTTTACAACCTTGGTGCGTTGATGTTGTACAAGCTCCTCCTAGGGTCCAAGCAAGAATCTCCTCTACTTTGACAAGCTTCACACTCTTCCCAATGAGATCAAAAGGTATGTAATCTCTCCTCTAAAGCTCAATTAGGAAGTCTAAATTCCAACAACATTTACCCTAAAAAATATTCAGCTTTCAACCTCTCCAGTAACCAGCCCAATGCCTCATTTTATAGTGCAAAGGGAGGAAGTTACAGGTCCACCTATGAAGGGATAGAGTCCTCCTTTAAAGGGATAAGCCCCTCACATCAAGGGGTTAGCTCCTTTAGTTATAGGATGCATGAACCATCAAGGAGCGAACTTGCCACCTCAAGATTCCCTCTAGAAGCTTCCAGAAATGACCCAAAGTGGGTTTTTAAGAATGTACTTGCACCCTTTTTACTTTTACAGGGGTCCGCACCCTTTACACAGAAACAGAGCAGGGGAGTCCGCAGGGGACATGACCAGGAGGTGCGAGACCACAGGTAATGCTAAGAGAAAGTGCGGAACTAGAGTTTTAGAGATTTTTAAATACTTTCTCTCATTTTTCAAGGCTTGACATGAAGAGCTGAGGTTTAAGACTTGCATAGGAGGAAAGTATGAGTGGTGATAGACTCACACTGATTGCAGAATGTCATGGTGACAATATTTTGTGCAACAGATTGCCCCTTAAAGTGCGAAGTCTGTAATAGATAGTATTTGTCATCTAAGAAGAGTGAAGTACTTTATCATTTCGAGGATCATCTTGTGGAGAACTTGATTGGAACCTGTAAAAACATTCAATACAAAATATATATATGTGATCATATCATCGCTGAGGTAGGCATTCCCATACTCAGATCAAAACTAACTAGAAAACTAACTAAACTGCTCTGATATAGGAATGATCTTGTAATACATCACAAGTATAGACAAATGTAGACACAGTATGGGCGTAGCCATCTGTTTATGAATATTCCACTGTATAATGAATAACAAAATTCTTCGCAGCCTGGATGGTGGAAACTAGATCCAGGGTCTTGATTTCCACTTCCTGAAATAGTACGATTCTATCCATGTGAATGAATGTGTTGAAGTCGAACATGGTAAAAACCACTTGATTACCAGTCAATGATGTAAATTGTTAACAAGTGTGAGAGAAACCACCAATAATGTCAATGGCTCTCAAAGTACTCAGTACAATCCATGAAATGTGAATAGATGAGTTGATGTCGAACATGTCATGGAATCCTTTGATCGAAGGTCAATGATGCAACCTGTCGTCGAAGGCGAGAAACCTGCCATTGAGGCATGCAGATTCCAAGGTACTGACGATTTCTAGATCATCTTTCTAGATAATGAGCTGAAGTCGATAGAAAGCGATCCATCGTAGGCAAGCCCACAACACGAAATCATAGATCAAGTTTGAAGAAATATAGTTGCAAGGACTGACTCAGGGATGGTCAAGGGATGATAGATATTTTGTAGATGAATGGTTTATTTGCACTGACCTCTTGAACACATAACGAAACTGCAGATGTTTTGGTGAAAATTGACCCAAGGCTAATACCCAGAAACTGGCTGAAGACTTTCAATATGGTTTGATTAACTGTTAGGCAAAGGATTTCCCAACCCAGGTGAACAAAAAGTGTCATGTTCAAGAGTGGTTGAATGCTTTTCTGAGACACAAAGTATAACAAACAGGTTCATTTTTCTCTCTTTTCCCCCACCATTTCTGGCAAGTACCTCTTTATTTTTGACAAGCTTGAGGAGGATAACATTTGCTTGATTATAAGCTCATCCTTCGGATGAGTCCAACTTAGTTTAAAATTCGAACCCTAAGAAGGAGTGGTCCGTTCCTGTTTGTAATTGAATAGGTCCTTTACTGTTAAATTTTAACGAGTCTAGTATAGGAGAAACTTGGCGTTTTTCAATTTTAGGGAGTCAGAAGAAAAAATTAAGAAAACTCCATGGTTGTCCTTTTTCGTAAATTTGTGTCTCCCAAGCCAGAAAAAGTATAAAATAATACTTGAGAGAACCGCTTGACCATTACGATCAAGGAGTACTTTTCATAATAAGTGTCTCTGATTCGAAAAGTAAAAAAGTGATCAACGACACATCGTTTTATAACCAATATCGAATTTGAAACGACAAAAATCTAGCAATCTTTTCATGTTTATGCGGTCAGAAAAGAGTTGTAAGTGGACCATCCTTTTAATTTCGTTTTAATGAGCTTAAAAATAAAAACTTGGCAATCTTTTCATATTTTAGGAGTCAAAAAAGAGCTTAAAGAGGACTCTAATGTTTTTTGTTGAAAATGATCAATTTTGCTTGAAAAAGCCGATATTCTACACAAAAACTCAAGCATTACTCATACCTGTTTAAAAATAAATAAAAATGCATCAAAAAGTTACCTCTTTAAAGTGAAAAATAAACAAATTAAAAATTCATTTATTCAAAAAAGCTTATAAAAAGGGCTTTTGTAAATTCATTTTTACTGTTTGACTTCAGAGTGAGAAAAAAGAGCTTTTGGGTAAGAAACTTCCCGTGAAGATTGCGGAAAATACGTCCGTTGGAATCGAAAACCGTAACCTCCAGGTAATCCACATCACTTTAATCTTGCATTTCAACCATTTGAATTTTTTTTTTAGGTTTCCATTTTGATTTTTAGGAAAAATTTAGTTTAAAAGACCGCTCGCGGGGGTCCGTAAGCACAGCATGCGAAACCTGCGGACCCCGACTTTTTCCTACAAAGGAAAGAGCCAGGGGCCTGCACCTGCTGCTTGGGCAGAGTGTAGACCTATGCCCTGTCCCTAACTGGAGAGTGCCGACCCTGCGACATAGGTTTTACAACTTCAATTTTTTCAATTTCCACCCAAAAACTTTGAATTAAAATGTTCTAATTCACCTTTTCTTTCAATGTAGGATATACACAATGCTCAGTTGGCAGGAACGGGAGCACGAAGATGTGGACCTTGCCGCAATTAATCATCAACCTTCAATAGATGCATTGAAGGAATGCGGGTTATTTAAATTCTGGGCCATACCTGGCATGAGGGCCCAAGTAGACTTTTTGCAGTGGCTGATGGACAAATGGAATATAAAGGACCAGTGTTTCATTATTGGTGGCCACCAGCTCGAAATGGTGCCGGAGGACATTTACTTATTGACTGGTTTGCCCAAGAGAGGTGAACAATTGACTCTATTCAGGACTAGGCCAGGTGGCCAGTCTGTCGATAGTCTCCGGCTAGAGTTTTGTAACGACCAAACAAAGGACAAAGGGATTGATATCAAAACCATCTCCCGTCCTAAACTCAAAGTGATTGCATTTACTATCACTAGACTCTGCGGAAGCGCAACACTGCATGTAGCCATCGAATCCTAGATGTGAATGGCGGTAGACTGTTATCAAGGCACCATCTTCAACTAGTGTGAAGCTCTGTTGGCTAATGTAAAAGGCCAACTGACTAGAGCAAAGAACGGACAACTAAAAAACTTTGGATATGGTTTCTTAGTTGTGAGCTTTGGTCTAGAGAGGGTCCTGATGTTGGTCCCACAGCATCTTTCCGTTGGAGCTGGACTTCCCTGAGAACCCAGGCTGATGCGTTGGGTTGCAGTTATGGCCCGTCATCCTGAGGAGGGTTCAGTGGTTGTTCGATTTCCTCTTGAGTGTTTTCATTGGTTGGAGAACCAAGTTTTTGTGATTCAGGATTTTCCTTATGCTGGGATGGATTATCGTGGTGACCCAGACATGGCTCTTCCACCAGGAGAGCAGTGGGATGACTCAGGTAAAATCATTCTCAACATTTTCTAATTAAATATATATATATATATATATATAAAATTGTCCAAAATTGATAGTAAAAAGTTTCAAATGCAGATGTGGGTCCACGACGACCAGCCACTCTCCAGCCCTATGAGAGGAGACACCCAGCTGTAGCAGTACCAGCTCCACAGGACGAATCTACAGAGACCCTGGCCGAATTGGAAAATCATCTAGAGCGTTTGACAGCAGACATTCCAGAGACTAGCATAGATGACATCCCTCTTAGGTTACAACGCTATGTGATTGGGGTCCCAGGACCTTTCAGGAGGTTCCTTTGTAGGGTGGTCCGAGCAGTGGTTTCTTATCGTGATCATCACCAGTGATAGGATGATCGCCTTTGTAGACTTGATACGACATTTTTGCTTTTTTTACTATCATTTTTGTGATCATAAGGTGTTTTTCAACCTATGATTGAAGACGATGTATATTTGACACACTTCTATGCTATGTTATATCACTATTACTGGCTACCTTGTAAAACATGTTATGGAATGTTTTTAAATTTACTGTTTGATTATTGCAAATGTCTACTTAACATTTGAGAAGCAATTGCATCTACTATTGTATTTAAATATCTTGGAATATGCTGATATTCAATATAGTCAAATTCACGTTCCAAGAGACGAACTCTCAAAAATAATCTTAATAACATTGGATTTCTAATGGCATAAACTCTATTAAGATGCAATACAACGAGTTCAGAATCTAACCTCACAATCAAACTCCGAATCCCAAATGAAATAGATTCAGATAATAACTCAATCACTGCACTATACTCTGCAATGTTGTTCGTTGTTTGACCGAGGCTTATCCCATGTATAGATACCAACTCATCAGAGGGTGAATAGATAACCCAAGCTGCAAAAGAAATGTTCCGTGTATTACGACAAGCACCATCAGCGAAACCAATGTATGTTTGAAGAGATGTCGACATCTGTAATATCAAGAGTAAAATCAAGATAAGCAGGAATAATGACCAAAACACTCTCTAAACTAAGCACACTTTTCTAATCTAAAACACACCAGCAAGAAAGAAAACTAATCTAACTAAAATCTCCACACCTAGATTTAAGTATAATATCTCTTCAGATAAAGACCATTTACGGGCTTACCTAAAGAGACACTATCAAAATCTACCAATTCATAGGCCCCTTTTGCCAGCTTTCGCTTAACAACATAAGGACCATGCCACATAGGTACGAATTTTCTAGCCCCTAGCTTATCATTTGCTTGATCGTATAGTAAGACTAGGTCTCCTTCCGAAAAATTACGAGGTGTAACATTTTGATTGTACTGAGCTTTAATTCATTTGGCATGAGTTTCGATTACTAGTGCAACATCATGTCGATTCTCATCTAGCTGAGCCAAGTACAATAAACGTTTCTCCTCTTCGGAAGTGGCTGGAAGTAATTCTATGGCTATTTGCAATGAAGGGATTTCACATTCAATGGGTAACACGACTTCCAAACCGTAAACCAGTTGGAAAGGAGTGAAACCAGTTGATGTTTTTACTGAGGTTCAATACGCCCAAAGCGTTGAAAATAACATGTTATGCCAATTTGACCTATGAATAACAATGATTCGTTGGATCATAATGACTAGAACTTTGTTGATGGCTTCAACCAGACCATTGGCCTATGGGTAATATGGAGTAGAACTATCGTGACACAGGCCAAGCTGATTTGTTAGTTCAGTCATCATGATGTTTCAAAAATGACGCCCATGATCAGTGATAATTGCTTGTGGAACACCGAATCTAGTAATTATATGATTGAAAACGAAAATTGCAGCAGTTTTTCCGTCTGCCGAAAATGTAGGCATCGCCTCGGTCCACTTGGTAAAATAATCTATCGCAAGGATGATATATGCATGCCCCCCGGCCGAGTGAGGGTTACATGTAATAAAGTCTATACCCCACTTTGCAAAAGGACCGACAACAATTATAGGGTGGAGAGGAGCAGGTGGAGCACGCATCTTTCGATCAAAAATTTGACAATTGTGGCATTTTCGGACCGTGTCAATACAATCTTTAAATAAAGACGGCCAGAAATAGCCAGTGCGCAATATCTTTTGGGCTGTGGCATACCCAGACATATGACCGCCGCACGCTCCAAAGTGATAGTCATTTAAAACCTTTTCAACCTCTTCAAGAGTTAAACAACGCCAGAAAACAGAATCCGCCCCATGACGATAGAGTGTATCTCTAATAACCTTGTATTGTTGGGATTGGAAACATATTTTCCATCACTGAGATCGTGAAATCTCAGGCCAAAATGATTGGGTTTGGAGATAAACAATGATATCTCCATACCATGGATCAAGAGTGCTGATAAGAAACAAGGATTTGTCCGCAATGGTCTCTTCCGCCACAGTTTCAGTATCAGCACGCGGGAAGTCACACATGAACTCCGCAAAAACTAAAGATTTCTTTGACTTGGATTTCTCAAATTCCAAGTCAAATTCCTGCAGGATAACAATCCATTTGGAATACTTGACCCCTAGCAATTGTTTGGTCAAAATATAGATCATAGGGTTACAGTCAGAAACTACGGTAGTTTTGTGTAGTGAGATGTAATGACGAAATCTTTGGATAGCTTGAATAGCTGCCAAGGCTAGTTTCTCCACATGTGAATATTTTAACTCACTCGGATTCAAAGTTCGACTAAGGTAGTAAATCACATGTTCACTACCGAATTCATGTTCCTGAACTAACACCATTCCGATGGTGGAATGAGAGGCGGCGAGATACAAGAAGTAATCCTGGTTGTAGTTGGGAGGATGCAATAACGGTGCATGGGTCAACGCGTGTTTAAGTTCATCGAAATATTTGTCAACTATCTCATCCCAAAAGAATGGAGTATTCTGTTTCAACAACCTGGTAAAACCCTTTGTTATCTCGGCGTAGTTAGGAATGAATCGACGTAAAAAGTTTGCTTTCCCTTGTAAACTTTGGAGTTGGCGAAGGATCGAAGGAGGAGGCAATTTAACAATAGCTTCAACCTTCAAGGGATCGACACGAATGCCAGCTTTCGAAACAACAAATCCCAGTAAACGACCCGTTTCTATACAGAAAACACACTTGTGTGGATTCAACCTAATTTGATAATGCCTACATCTCATAAAAATTGCTCGTAAATGAGTGAGATGATCGGCTCTGTGTAATGAATGAGCAGGTAAATCATCGAGATAAGGTTGCACAATGTTCTTGATGTCATGAAACGCGTAAGACATAGCTCTTTGAAAATTTGCTCGACGTTCTTCAGCCCAAAAGGTAATTTGCAATAAGCAAACGTTCCCCATGGACAAATGAAAGCCGTTTTTGGTTGATCAACAGGTAGAATGTTGATTTGATTGTAACCAAAAAAACCATCCATAAAGGAGAACATTTCACTGCCGGCACAATCGTCGATGATTTGATCGATATAGGGAGTTGGGTAATTGTCTTTGGGATAGGCTCGATTAATATCCCTATAATCGATACATATTCTTATTGTTCCTTTCTTTTTGTTAACAAGAACAATATTCGATACCCAATCCGTTAAGGGAATTGGATAAATGAAACCTGCTTTAAGTAATTTCTCAACTTCTGCTTTAATAGCAGCAGCTTTTCGCAGGTGGATCTGATGCAAACGTTGCCGAACGGGTTTAGCATCTGGGTAAGTTTTGATTTCATGAACAACAATTGCTGGATCAATTCCTGGCATTTCTTCATATGACCAGGCAAACACGTCGCGGAATTCTTGAAATAGGGCCTTATAAGTTTGAAGTTCATTTTCCGTACAAGAGGCACCTATATGAATGTTTTCAACAATTCCAGGTTTAACTGAAATGTCAATAGGAACCGTTCGAGAAATATTTCCCAAATTTAACTCAGAATCAGGATTTTGCAATGGATTCTGTGGTTCCTTGACATAATCAGTAGTAAAAATAGATGAAAAATCATTTTCAAAATGATCAATCTCAGGTAAGAACGAAGATCTATGATGAAGATCTTCCCATGGTAAGTCATCAACAGACAAAATTTCACAAATTTGCTCATCAGTATAAACAAGTTCGGAAAAAATTGTTGAATCTGAGTTTGATGTTGAAAGTGATTCTCCAAGGACCACATTCATTAGATCAATTTTGATTGAACTAGGGTCGGAAAACGATTGTACAACCTGATACACAATTTCATAGGGGACTCAAAGGCATTGCATCACCAAATGAATCCGCCTCAGGTTCGGAAGCTACGATCCAAGGATCATCATAAACAATAGTGTCTGATGAAATCATATGAATGGTTGCAGTAGAAGGCGATACTTTAGGAGGAGGAAAGGAAAAAGTTCCTAGTAAACCAGAATCTTTAACCAATCCTACCCCAACATCCTTATAAGGGATAGTTGTTTTTCCAACATGCTGGATACTTTCAGAAGAGGCTGGGTCAGATGAAAAGTAAGTTAGCTGGTCTATAGTTACGATATTTCCATTATGAGGAAACTTTATAAGCTAAAAGACCGATGAAACAACAACAGTCATAGCATAAGACCAACTACGACCTAAGAGAAGGTTGTAATCTAGAGGGGCATCAACCACTTCCACATCTAGATTAACAGTTTTGCCTTCAACCCCTATAGGGAAATTCTGTAGAATGCCAAAAGGATGGAACCCACGGCCATCAAAAGCCTTTAGAATCGTTGGGGATTGATTGAGTGTAGGAGAACCAAGCGATCTCCAACACTGGATCGACATAATACACGTGGAAGCTCCCTCATCAATTACAGTCCTAAAGCAAGGTCTGTTTTTGACTAACACTAGAATCTGGAAAGCCATTTGATGAGGTAAACGAGGTGTACCATTTTCTAAATCGAAGATTATAAGGTTCGAGTCCTAAATATCAATAGCTCCTATAGCCGACAATAGCAATTTACGCTGTGCTAGACATGATTGCAACACCTCCAAAGCCGACATTGCTGAAGGGGGAAATGGCTAAATCTTCAACAATGTTATAGTTTTGAGCATCTCTTGCATGCGGATTGAAAGCTGACTTTCAAAGTATACCTTTAGCAGGCGGTTTAATTATTAAGTCTGGGTTAGGTTTCTCGATCTGTAGCGGATCAGAACCAGGAGTTGAAGTTGATGGGTTCGAATTAGAAGATTCTGCCTCCTTACCACCAACAGGACTTTTACTTCCATAATCTTGTGATCGCATCGCAATCCTAACATGGGACATCATCATTATGGGTTCTTCTGAGGCATTTGAGGAAGAACCTATCATCTTACTATCTTGACTAGGAAAAGGATCCTTCAAGACAGTAGGTGCTTGAGAACCTTTGACGATTTTTTCAACCTCAGCGCGATGAGGGCAGTCTCTTGTAAAATGCTCTTCGTCACAAATGAGACAAGGATAACGAGGTTTACGTTTCTCGTCAGTGGATTCCATTTTATCTGATTTTTCTTTCGGGGAATCTGGTAAAGTTATTATAGGAGAAGAATTCTTTGAAGATTTCTTCTTACTTTTGGTGTTAATTGAACCAATCATACCGTCAGTGGCATGAGACCCTGAAGGAGCTACAGTTATTTGATTTTGTTTTGGAAGGTCGGGGATTTTTTCATGTAAAGTACCCGACTGCGTATAAACGAGGTCAAGGTACTGAGCTTGAGAAATTACTTGCTCTTTAGTAACAACTCTTGCCTTAGCTACATCCTCAGTGATTTTAGGTAATAATGATTTAAAAAACCATTCTGCTAAGATTTGATCCGGAATAAAAACTTTCACTAAACGACGTCAACGTCTCCATTCATGAACATGATCTGAAATATAAGTGGACGTTGACTGTTTTAATGAAGTTAATAATTCCATGCCATTGTCATATCTGACAAGCAACTGAAAATGAGTTAAGAATGAAGTGGCTAACTGACTAAAGTTATAAAAAGAGGCTCACGGTAACTCAATGTACCACTTGGCCGCAAGACCAATCAGAGTGCGTTGAAAAAGACGTAAGCGAATTGAATCATCTATAATGGAGTTAGATGCACACCAAAGGTGATAAGTCATCACATGGTTTGACGGATCCTCGCCTGATTTACCTTAAAACTTTGGGATATCACTGGGCAACTTATTCGGTATTGGCGGCCAAAATGGAAGATAATTAATCGGATCGTTCGTAAGGCGTGACAAATCAGGCAAGTCCAAAGTTGCAATGAACGGTAACTGATGATTAGCGTCTCGAAAACCCTGGGTCATAAGACTAGCCCCAAGAGGAGAATATTGAGGATAACTTGGAATTGGAATTGCATTTGGGATATTATATCCTCTCGGAAAACCAGGATTAACCGGACCGTACTGGGGTTGTTGATAAGTATATCCAGGGTACGGCTGATACTGGTAAACTAGGCTTTGAACAGCAGGACCGAATTGGTATTGTCCCTGGTACGGTTGATAAGTAAATTGAGGTTGACTTGTGACAATCGTACTTGGACCAGGTTGTCCTACAGGCATCTAAACCGAAGTCTGAATTGTGGGTCCGGACTGAGGTAAAGATGCTTGAGGAGTTTATGCAGGAACAATAGAAACCGGAGCTGCCGATACTCCAGAAGTAGGTGGGGTAGATTGAATATATGTTGCAGTAGTTACAACAATCATTTGAGGCGGAGTTCGAGGGGAACTAGACCCAGACTGATGAGCTACACCAGGTGCAGAAGTTTGAATAGTAGGCTGAACAGGTTGCTGGGTTGAACCAGGAACCAAAGGTTGTCCAGATTGAGATGACGACTGCACATTAGGTTGCAAGATCTATTGAGATTGAGATGGATCCCACACCATGTTCGTTCCGGGGCATGGACCCATAGAAGGTTGAGCATATTGAGGACCATAACCAGGTTGAGGGTAGGGTTGATAATTCAAAGGTACATTTCCAGCTCCTTGGACAAATGATTGACCTGAAGGTGGTTGGAAACCTTGGGTTGGTTACTAACCTTGAGGTTGATAACCTTGAGGCATGTACTAAAACTGGGGTTGACCTTGAGGTATATATTGATACTGGGGTTGACCTTGAGGTACATACTGAGTCTGGGGTTGACCTTGAGGAATGTACTGTCCCGAAGGTATGTACTATCCTTGAGGTTGCCCCCCAGGCGGTAACTGAGTACCTTGAGGCTGCTCCCCAGGCGATAATTGAGTACCCTGAGGTTTCCCCCCAGGCGGTAACTGACTACCTTGAGGTTGCCCCCCATGCGATAATTGAGTACCCTGAGGTTGCCCCCCAGGTGGTAATTGACTACCTTGAGGTTGCGGATTTGGAATGGTACCTGACATCATAAGAATGTCTTCTACACTCAACAGTTTAGTTCCATTATTACCAGTTGATAATCCATGTTCAATGGGTTGAGGAGATGCTCTTGAAAAAGTACCAGTAAGTGACTGATACCCAAAAGGAACAGAAGGACCGCCATATAAAAATGTTTCCGGAGATTGGGAAAACATGGATGACTGTCTCGACATATTCAAAGGAGGATAATAACCTCTAGGTGTTGGATGATAAGGAACTCGAGGTGGTGAAAAAATAAGACCTGGATTTTATAAAAAGTTGGTCAATGAAAGATACCAAGCGTCCCTCCTAGGTGGACTGTAAAAGATCGATTCACGCTCCCTAAGTTCTAAATTTGGTTGATTTTCAGGGATAGATATACCTTCTTCCGGATTAACAAGTTCTTCAATAGCAATGAGTCCAGAAGGAAGATTTTGGGTAATGATCCTTCCTACCCTGGGTGAACCAGGACCACTGGAAGTTGGAGAAGCAAATCCTGACGATGGAGTAGCAGCAGGTTCAGTTTCAGGCTCAGAAATTTCAGGTTCTTCAGCTAATTCACTAGTAGAAGAAAAACTACCAGTAACTTCGAAAAATGAAATTGGTTCAGAAATATACTCTGTTGCTTGAACTTGATAATCAGGATGAACAACTAAAGAAGATTCTCTTTCTTCCGGTGACCCAACTCTACTGTCACTAGGAGTTACAAGAGCTCGTAGCCCTTCAAGCTGGCTTGGTGAATACTCGGGAGGTTGCCCCCGAAGTCTACGGGATTGTCTCGGTAATTCAGCCATGATTAAATATTTTAATTACTTCACACACAAACAAAGAAAAATCTCAATAAAACCACCTAAAGTCTCTAAATAACCAAACAGTTTGAATCACACACCTAAAAAATTTAGGAGTTCAAACAACACACAAACAGTAACTTTTCGTACCGAAAACACTAGTTGGTGATGAAATCCAACGTCGCAGAATTCAATACAGAAATGGCGGTTGGAACAGTTATCCCAACAACCTGCTTAATGAAACAGACTGGCACAAGTTTCTCCACTAAACCATCTCGAGTGAAGAGAACCCCCCAGAGAGTCAAAGTGAGTCTAGTTGACATCTGCTCCAGGTACAGTGGGATCTTCCCTCCACCGTCACCTTAGGAAAGAATCCTATAGATTATGGTCACTATGGTTACCAACAGAAAAAAAATATACCTGGGGGAACAGTCTGTGATCCGATACACACGCAAGGGCAGAGTAACAAAGCTCAATCCCCTTGAAGGCTCCTTGACATAATCCAAGGTTTACCAACAAGTGACCCCAGGCTCCTCGACAATGGTCAATCCGAGGTTTACCGTTTTTAATATGTATATATCTTCTATCATTCCAAATGAAGAAGGATTGATTACCCCACTGGTTTGGATATGATCTCGTGCTTGACTCCTTTAAGAGGAGCTTCCCAGAGCATAGATGTAACAATTGGAATTTATCTCCTACCGCAAGATATAGCGACTTGTTTGTTTTAACTATCTTGGAGAGTTAATTACTCCCTACTCCAAGATACTAGCCTAAGCTATGTTGGTGATAAAGAGCCCTAGAAATAAAAAGATTGCTAGATAAATTTTACTTTAAGCGTTATTTTTATGGTTGTTTCTTGAGTCAAAAGGTGTGGAGATGAAACTTTATGGTGTGAAGAATCGACTACAAAACACTAAAAATGCACCTAAGATGATAAACAATTGTTTTTCTTCAATGAATTTCTAGCTAAAGAAAGTGTTGAGAATGCAATTACTTGAAAAACAAATCTTTCCTTAAAATTAAATGAAAAGAAAAACTTTTTTGTCTTTTTCAATAAACTCAAAAACGAGACTACTAATTATGCTCACGAAAAATATCCCTTTCTTTTCAACACTCAAAAACTACAAAAACAAATTCTTTTCAAAAGAGATTTTAAAATTTCTAGAAAACACTCAAAACTATGAAAAATCTAATCTCGAGATCTACAAATTCTAAAAACCTAATTGAAGTAAAAGATTACAAGATTTCTTTTCGAGGACGTTTTACTTAGTTATTCAGCAAACTTAGGACTAATTCATTCAGAATAACAAATTAATCAAAAAACACCCATTTTATGTTTTCTTTTTAAAAATGAAATTCAAAACTTTCAAAACAAGTTCTTTCAAAGCTTTGCAAAGAGAAAACGAGATCTATTTCTCACCAAAGGCAGATTTCACAAATCGGTCAGACTCATTAAGAAGACCAACAAAAACCAGGGTAATCTGAGGTTTCTTAGGCTTCTGATCTCTGAGTTACTACAAAGAACAAATGAAAATCAAACCAGGCACGAAAAACTTCTAGAAAATCACCTAAAACCAAAATGCTAATGGAACTCACCTACAAGAAGTTTCTGACAAGACACATGCAGATCTGGGCAGAGGCTAAAAAACATAAACAAATCCTAAGCTTAACTAGATGAATATATTCTAGGTTTTTCAAAAAGTTGACAGGGTCCGCAGGCGTTTGGTATAACCAGATGCGGTACCGCTCTGTGTAGTAAAGCAATAGTGCGGGGATGTCCGCACTGTGTTACAAACAGAACGTGCGGTCCTCTTTCAAAAGCGTGAAAAAACAAAAAACAATTCAGGATCTAAAAACTACCCAATCCCGCACACATCAAGCAAAAACCAAAAACAGAGAAAAAGTTTCTCAAGTCAAAGTAAAAGTAAAGGAAAAAAACCAAAATTCAAGTCCCCAGTGGAGTCACCAATTTGTCGGCCTGATAAATCGTTCTTACAGACAAGACCGATCTCCCTAGTATCTACAGATATTTAGCGACAAGCAGAACAAGCAAATCTACCTTTCTCTAAATATTGCGATTTATAAATAAAAACCAAGAGGTGTCTTTAGACCCTACCTTATGTCCAACGCTAGTTTGTGGCAACCACACTCCGATCGTCCGAATGAGTTTCCTTTTGAAAACCTGCAAACGCAAACAAGCACACATCAAATAACACTTGCATAGCCAATATAATAAATCATATTCATCATGGTGATCAAGGAATCCATGAAATAAACCATAATAGACAGCTTATTGAGAAAAATAAACTTGATTGTATTAACTTTAAACAAAGAAGAACTTTACAACCTTGGTGCCTTGATGTTGTACAAGCTCCTCCCAAGGTCCAAGAAAGAATCTCCTCTACTTTGACAAGCTTCACACTCTTCCCAATGAGATCAAAAGGTATGTAATCTCTCCTCTCAAGCTCAATTAGGAAGTCTAAATTCCAACAGCATTTACCCTAAAAAATATTCAACTTTCAACCTCTCCAGTAACCAGCCCAATGCCTCATTTTATAGTGCAGAGGGAGGAAGTTACAAGTCCACCTATGAAGGGATAGAGTCCTCCTTCCAAGGGATAAGCTCCTCACATCAAGGGGTTAGCTCGTTTAGTTATGGGATACATGAACCATCAAGGAGCAAACTTGCTACCTCAAGATTCCCTCTAGAAGCTTCCAGAAATAACCCAAAGTGAGTTTTTAAGAATGTACTTGCGCCTTTTTGACTTTTACAGGGGTCCGCACCCTTTACACAGAAACAGAGCGGGTAGGTCCGCAGGGGACATGACCAGAAGGTGCGGGACCACAGGTAATGCTAAGAGAAAGTGCTGAACCAGAGTTTTAGAGATTTTTAAGGACTTTCTCTCATTTTTCAAGGCTTGACATGAAGAGCTGAGATTTAAGACTTGCATAGGAGGAAAGTATGAGTGGTGATAGACTCACACTGATTGCAGAATGTCATGGTGACAATATTTTGTGCAATAGACGCAGATGTCATAGATACATGGTTAAATCTACTAGAAGGGTATTTTTATGTTCATGATTTTTCTAGTCGGGAAAAGACTATTTTCACTCTTCTCAAAGCAGCTTCCCATGTTAAGGACTGGTGGGAAACCTACTGCAAGCAGAAGGATGAAAGTGCGGGCTCACTATTTTCAGCCACACCCACTTGGAATTCATTCTGGGATGCCATCAAGGAGTAGTACTACCCTGTCAAAAGCTATGAGGACAAATACATAAAGTGGACCATGTTGTAGCAGGGAAGGTACCAAGATGTGATGGAGTTCACAAACATTTTTCATACCCTTCGCACACTGTTGGGTATCAAGGACTCTGAGCTGCATTTGGTACTCAAATATCACAGCTGCCTACACAGATACATTCAGGAATAGATGGAGTTCCTAAACATCTCATCGCTCGACACGGCGTACTGATACACTATCAAAATCAAGCAAAAGTTTAAAGAGAAGAAGCGAGACTTTAGATCTGCCAATCTGAAGCAAGGGAAAGGCTTCCCCAAATCGTAGAACTAAGGACAAAGCCAAGATGGGGTAACCCAAGACAACCCATCGAAGCTACAAGAAAAGAACAACACCACAAAGTTGAAGAAGGGCACAGGAAAGTGGTGTGAGTTCCACAAGAGCCCCACTCACAACACAAGTGAGTGTTGCACCAAGCAGTTGCCGGTGGCCGAGTTGAAGGCTTCAGAATTAGATGCATGTTCCAATCTTGAGTCTGAACCCAACAGGGGGAATGGAAAAGGGAAGAAGATCATTAATGCAAAGCCCAACATCATTGTTGCCACTGCCACGATCCAGAAGAATGAGCCTGAAGATCCAGAGGAGGGGGAGCGAATTTTCCACTCACAGATGTGGGTGAAGGGTTCGCCGCTGCAATTCATTGTTGACAGTGGGAGCCAAAAGAACCTCATTTTAGCAAAGGTTGTGAAGCAGTTGGGCCTATCGAATACACCACACCTGCAACCATACAGTATCGAGTGGCTTCACCAAGGACGAGATCTCTGAGTTCGCCAGCAGTGCCTCCTACCCTACATCATCAAACCCTTCACAGACGAGGTATTGTGTGATGTTGCACCTCTAGATGTTTGTGATGTATTATTAGGCCAGCCATACTTGTGGAGGCAACATGTTGTGTATGAGTCAAGGCCTCATGCTTTCATTATTTATTTATGTAATTCATTATACAGGATACTAGAGTAGCCCAACCTACCACCACCTCTTTGATCATTGCTAAGAAATGCAACAAGCTCATCTCCCAGATTAGAAAATTCATTTTTTGTCTGGTTCGCTCCCAAAGTAAGGGGAAGATCGTCGCCACATCCATGACCCCCGCGAAGGGTTCCTCCACACAGTAGCAGCAACAGAGGGATACGGTCATGAAAGAACACAAGAAAAACTTCTCCTCACCCACAGGGGTACCACACAAGTTTCAGGTGGGCAATAAAGTCTGGTTGCATTTTCAAAAAGAACGCTTTACAAGAGTCCATCAAAAGCTCCGACCACTTCAACATGGTCCTTACAGCATTACTAAGGCTGTGGGAAACAATGCTTGGGAGCACAACATTCCCCCATTCCTTCGCTTGCACTGAGTGTTCAATGTGGATCGTCGTCGACCATGCTTCCCACCATTAATGGACACAACAAAGTAGCTCACCAGGGACCAAGTTTAGCAGAAGTTTCCTCATCTCATGGAGGAACTCAATGCAATGGGGAACATTGCTTCCTAAGGGGGGAGGAATGATCCAGGTGGATGTTGGTGGCCACCAACCTATCCCAATTGGACCCCCACAACTGTCTCTTTTAGTTTTTCAGTTTCCGTAAAGGTAGCACAATTTACTATTTTTACCATGTTTTCGGGTCCTAAA
This sequence comes from Pinus tabuliformis, assembly GCA_031772625.1. Taxonomy (NCBI): domain Eukaryota; kingdom Viridiplantae; phylum Streptophyta; class Pinopsida; order Pinales; family Pinaceae; genus Pinus; species Pinus tabuliformis. The sequence goes on from CM062811.1 coordinate 442,543,958, forward strand.
CTTTTGGAGCCGTTTTGAGGCCCTAAACGACGTTTTTTGGGAAATTTGGGAGAAACTTGGGTCCATGGACCCATCTTACTCTTCCCAAAGTTGTAGTCCTCGGATAGATCTTTCTAACGAGCTATTGTGGGTGTCAAACGAAGATCGTATACCAAAGTTACAACCCCGGGAAGTTGATGTACCAATTTACCCAAACAGAGCCCACAGTTTGGCGTTTCATCTTCTAGGGTTAGGTTTTTGGATTTTTTGGGTTTTCCATTATTTCTCAACAATAAATAGGCCTTCAAGCCTCATTATAACACAGTTCAAAGGCATGTAGCTGCCACACCTCTTCTCAGAGATAAGCTACCATTGCCTTCGCTGGTTTATTTCCATTTCTGTTTGTAAGCATATTTCAGTATTTTACATTAATGAAATGAAGTATTATTTCCATTGCATATATGTGTTTATGGTTATATCTGTAATTTGTTGCGTTCCTATTTAAATCTGGATCAAATTAACTTGTGAAAGGTTGATAGTGCTACCTGCTTCTCGTAGGAGGGCCCCCTCGAGATAGTAAGGTCTTCGTTTATTAACATTTAGTATTTCAGTTCATATTTCCTGTAGATTTTTGTCAATTCATTCGAGTATTTGAGTTTTGATTCTTAGATGCAAGTTTGAGATTGTTTTTGCTAATCATTTTATTTTTCAGGTGAAGAGATATTCCAAATTCACATGGATAGAGTATTATCTAACATAGCAGTAGACGTATAAGCTTTAAATTGTAGTGATTTTTAATTACATAACTAATCCTTCTTTAAATTAGAACTTATTCATTTATAAGTGTGATTTTATTGCAAAGAGTGATTTGATTCAAGTATAAGTGTGATTTCCATTTAAGCAAGTGTGGTTTTCAAGAATGATTTTCATTCGAGTACAAGTGTGATTTATATTTAACCAAGTATGGTTTTCAAGAGTGATTTTTCATTTAAGCAGGTGTGATTTTAAGAGCAAGAGTGATTTTATTTTAAAGCAAATGTGTGAGTGATATTATTTCAAGCAAAGTGTGAGAGTGATCATAATTTAAGCAAGGAAATTAGAATTGATTTCATTTTGTATGAGTGATTTATTTACTTACATAACTATAGAGAAACATGTGAATTTTGATAACTCAAATTAACTTAGGAATTGAATGAGTGACAAAGACTCCTAGCACATACAGTGCACATACATTTCATCATTTTACTAGCCCTGATTGATAATTCATGTAAGTAATTGAGCATCAATTAAATTACCAAACATTTTGGCGCAGTTTCTGAGGAAGTATATATAGGAGTCTTTTTTTTCTTTTCATTAAAATAATAATAATAATAAAAATGATGTGCATAGGGAAACAGATTCTAGAGGTAGATTTGTAGGTAGAGGTAGAAGTTTGATTCCAACATTATCACTCACCCCACCACAACCTCGCAGTGCCACACCATCCACCCAAACTCATATTCCATCCATTGCAGGCAGACACAAACTTCCTGAGGTACTTAGATCTGAAATCCAACCTAGAGATTGACCAACTTCATCAACTGAAGCCATAATAGGAGAATATGATCATACATCCCCAACAGAAGGAGTAATTTTTCTATCTTCAACTAGAGAACAATTTTTAGGACAAGAACTAGAAATACCTAGTGAAGAGGAAGAAGAAAAAACCTATTTTAATATTTAATTGATAGAAGAACCAAAGGAGCTAGAAGAGGAACTAGAAAATCCAATTTCGGAACCTTACATTAGTTCTGAGGAATCTACAATGGAAGGAGAAGGGGGGTGAGAAGTACATAATGTGAATGGTGAACAACCTAGGATTGGAGGCAGAAGAGGAGGAAATAGAGGATGTGGAAGAGGTGGAGGTGGAGGAAGAGGAGGAGGTAGAGTAGATCCAGAACCTTTTGGATTTCCCGTCCTTGATGAAGATACCACAACCACAATGAAAAATATCTCACCCTTCATCCTTCCTAATTTTCATGGATTAAGGAATTAGGATCTTGAAACATCTCTATTTGAATTTGAAGTCTTTTGTAGATCCTATGACTACTTGCTTTATACACAAAACTTGAAATTGTTTCCAGCCACTCTTAAGGATGCAACATTAAAATGGTTTTTTGGCTTAGGAGTACATTCTATAAGAACATGGGAACAAATGAAAACTACATTCTTAGAGAAATAAAAGGACTATTGTATGCCCCATAATCTTAAAGATGAAGTATTTAAAATGATGCAAAAAGAAGATGAAAATCTTGAAGATTTCATTGAAATATTTGCTTATAATGTTAAAAGGGCTAAAATGCATAATCTAGATGAAGAAACTTTGAAAGCTCTCTTACTAAAATCTATCAGAGATGAGTGGATTGATATTCTCAATTTTATGGGTAAAGGATATATTTTTTAGTTATCATTCAAAGATATTTGTGAATTATGCATACACATTTCAATAAGAAAAGCAAGAACTGAGAAAATTCCAAGAGATCATGTTATGTCTAGGATTAATAAATTTGTAGCTGGGATAGTAAGTAGGGTTGAAATAAGCAATTTGATTGACAACTTTAAAATAGATATTTTGGGGAGTCTTAGCGAACAAATAGATACCCTTAAAGTAAAAAACAAGCAAAAGGCTGAAAATGTTGCATTATCTATCTTTTGTCCAAAATATAGAAAGAAGCATGCCTTGAGAGAATGCCCCGTTGACTTAAAAAGTGTAGAAACTTGTGTTATATGTGAAGAAAATCATGATACAAAGGAATGTCTTTCAATACTAGGTCTTAAAGTTGTCTATCAAGAGGAAGTAATACCAAATCAAGTAGAACCCCTCTGTTTTATTTGTAAGAGACCATGGCAAAGTCCACAATCAAATACAACTCGGGGTTCCAACACTCAAAACATTTGCACAACCATCACAAAGTAAGTGGACTGCACCCATGTCTTGGAAACCTTTGCGTCAAACTTGGGCACGTGGATGGAAAAATACTTATGGCAAGTATCCTCAATATCCTCAATTTCAACAACCTTATCTTGTTTTTCCACCACAATATTTTCCTCAACCTATTCAACCATCTCAACCTCAAAATTCAAATCCACAACTTTCATTACCATTTCCACAAAGACCAAATCAATTGCCTGCCCAACCACTTCCAAATCCAAATAATAATAAAAATGCGTAGCCTGTTTACAATATGGAAGGACAAAATTTCCAAACTTACATGATAACTCCATTAGATCTAAACAATGTTCAACTTAGATCTAGTAGAGTATTGGAAAAGAAGTCACCATCTATTGTTATTCAAGAATCTGAAAAAGAAAACCTCTCTGAGGAAGAGACATCTCCTCATCAAGAGGAAAATTCTAAAAAACAAACCACCCTTGCACATCCTAATGATATTCCAATAAACTCAACTCCCATCATAGAACAACCTTTAGTTTCTATTCAAACACCACCTTTTCTTGAAAGATTGAAAATTGATAAAGGGGTAGAAAAACAGATTGTGTTGCCTGATTATGATATGATAGATGAACGAAATAATATTTGCATAAAAATCATTTGTTACAAGCTATTAAAGAAATACCAATATTTGCAAAGAAAATTAGCGAGTTAAGTATTAAAAAACCTTGAAGAAAAAGAAAATAAATTAAAAGAATTCCATTAGTCAGAAAAAATGCAGATATCATGATGGGAAAAACAATAATTCAGAAATATCTTGATCCAAGAAGTCCAATTGTGAAAAAACACATCAATGGTATTGAAATTCCAAACACATTGATTGATTTAGGAGCAACCATAAACATCATGAGTAAACAAACTATGAATCAATTGAAACTTTCTAACCTTCAATATACACCTACATTATTGTAATTAGCAGATAGATTTGTTATCAAACCTGATGGTGTGTTAGAATATATATTTGTATCCTTAGATTCTTGGGAATATCCTGTTGAATTTATGATCTTGACACCGAAGAATAATTTAGGAGGACACACATTGATTCTAGGAAGACCATGGTTAGCTATAGTTGATGCTTTTATAAGTTGTAGATATGGTGATATGTTTATCTCTTATGGAAGTTCAAGAAAGAAATTCACATTATATCCTCTTGAAAAAACAACAATAGAGGTAGAAAGTGAAGAATGGATAGATGATGATATTGATATACGAAAAATATTTGCCACTTCACAAATAGATGAAGAAGATAAGATTTTAAATCTAATGGAAAATAATGAATTTGCTTCATATTGTGAATCTAGTCAAATTTTTCAAGAACAATGTAATATTGAATATCTATCGTCTCATCAAATGTCTTTACATTCTATGGAAAATTTTGGCAATTCTTTAATAGAAATTTTTCTAGGGAAAACTTTAAATATTAATGATAATTTGTAAGAATCTTAAAAAGAAGAATTAAAAAATATGTTACAAGAACATTCCTCTGCTTATGCATGGGAATAAAATGATATGAAAGGAATTGATCCTAACACTTGTATACATCATATCTATATTGAAGAAAATGCCAAACCAATCTGACAACCTGAGAGAAGAATGAATCCAAATTTAAGGGAAATTGTTAAACAAGAATTACAAAAATTGTTAAATGTGAATTTCATTGATCCAATAGTAGATAGCCAGTGGGTTTCACCATTGATAATTGTTCCAAAAAAGAATGGAAAATGGAAAGTATGCATTGATTATAGGGAATTGAATAAAGCTACTTTAAAAGATCATTTTCCACTTCCTTTTATAGATCAAGTCTTAGATACATTGGCAGGAAAAAATTATTTTTCATTCTTGGATGGTTTTAGTGGATATAACCAAATCCAAGTAGCTCCAGAAGATCAAGATAAAACCACTTTTACCTATTCATGGGGAACCTATGCTTACCGAGTACTTCCTTTTGGGTTATGTAATGCACCTGCAACATTCCAAAGTGTAGTTTTAGGAATTTTCTCTGATCTAATTCATGATTGTGTAGAAGCTTACATGGATGATCTTATTTACTGTCTATGGAAATTCTTTCGAAGAAACTCTTAAAAATATGGAAACAGTTCTCATTAGATGTAAAGAAGAAAATCTCTCATTAAGTCATGAATTTTGTTTTATGATGTTTACTGAGGGAATTGTTTTAGGACACCATATTTCAAGAAATGGAATTAGAGTGGATACATCTAAAGTGAAAGTTATTTCTAAATTATCAATTCCAAATTGTCAAAGAGATGTTATAAGTTTTCTTGGTTTTACTGGTTATTATAGAAGATCCATAGAAAACTTTACAGAAATAGCCTCTCCACTTTTCAAATTGATCACAAAATATTGTCAATTCATCTAGAGTTCTGACTGCCAAAAAGCTTTTAAAACATTGAAAGAAAAGATTTCTGAAGCACCCATTTTAAGAGGACCAAATTTTGAAACTACCTTTTCACATTTTGATTGATGCCTCAAATACAACTTTAGGAGCTATATTAGGACAAAAGGATTTATGTTCTTATGCCATATACTACACCAATAAAAATTTGACTCATGCAGAGTTAAATTACATTGTAACAGAAAATAAATTGTTAGTTGTTGTACATGCCATCAATAAATTCAAACGTTGCATCACTCATTCTGAAACCTTCATACACACAGATCATTCTACAATTAGATATTTAATGAATAAACCAATTACTAATGGCATAATTACAATATGGCTATTGTTATTACAAGAATTCAATATCACTATTTTGGATATACCTAGAAAACAAAACACAGTTCTTGATCTTCTATCTAAAATCCAAAATGATAATAATGATGTTCCTATAGATTATAATTTTCTTTATGAATATCTTTTTGCAGTTTCTATTAAATCTCCTTGGTTTGCAGATATTGCTAATTATTTGTCTACAGGGAAGTTACCATCATACTTGTCTCCTTGAGAGAAAAAGAAGGCTATTCAAACTAGTGCAACCTATTCATGGATAAATGAATAATTGTACAAGACAGGACCTAACTTAATCATTCAAAGATGTGTTAGAGAAGATGAAGTACCATAGATATTGAAGGCTTGTCATGATGAACCATGTGGAGGACATTTCATTGATAAAAGAACTACTTATAAAATCCTTCTCTTAGGATATTATTGGCCTTCTATTTTTAAGGATGTCAAGGAATATGTTAAGAGATGTGACAGTTGTCAGAGAATGGGAAAACATGTTCCTTCAGATGAAATGCCTTTACAACCTCAGGTACTTATTGAACCTTTTGAAAAATGGGCTTTGGATTTTGTTGGTCCAATCAATCTGCCATCAAGACAAAAAAGGTATATTCTTGTTTGTACAGATTATGTCACAAAATGGGTAGAAGCTAAAGCACTTTCTTCTGCTACTGAAAATGTTGTAGTTTCATTTCTTTTTGAGGATATTTTCACTCGTTTTGGTGTCCCAAGGGAAATTATGACAGATCAAGGCACTCAATTTACATCCAATCTGGTACAAAAGATAATGGATGAATACAAAATCAAACATAGAAGGTCAATTCCATATAATCCACAAACCAACAGACAAGTTGAATCTACCAACAAAGTAATTGAAGCAATTCTTACCAAAATTGTGCATTTTCATAGAAGGGATTGGGAAGAAAAGCTTCCAAAAGCTTTGTGGGCATATCGTACCACATGGAGAAATACAACTAGACACACTCCTTATGAACTTGTTTATGGAAAACAGGTCATGTTTCTTGTTGAATTCCAGATAAAGACTTTTAAAATAGCAGCCAAATTAGGTCTTGATTTATCAGAAGCCCAAAGACAAACAATGGAGCAATTGAATGAACTTGATGAGATGCGACAATATGATATTCAAAGAACCAATATAGTCCAACAACAAAGATCTAGGTGGCATGATAAGTTTATCAAAGAAAGAAAATTTCAGCCTAGTGATTGGGCATTGCTTTTTGATTCAAAATTTAAAGATTTTTAAGGAAAATTTCAAACTCATTGGCTTGGTCCATATGAGATTAAAATTGTCTTTGATAATGAAGCAATCAAAATTAGCACTATTAATGAAGAGAAGGTGACCTTCCTTGTAAATGGTCATAGATTACAAATATATCCTAAACCATTAACAAGGGAGGAATTCATAAGAAATATGTAAGTCAATCTTGATTTGACGCTGGTCAAGGAAGACTCTTCTTCCTCTCCAACTTATTCTTTTACTTTCTTTCTCAAGAAAAAACAAAATTAATATATATATATATATATATATATATATATATATATATATATATAGCCATGAAAACCAACATTGTTGGCATGTTTATACAGAAAATCCAAGTTGAAAACCAAGAGTTCTTGGCAGCTTAGATTTTCTTTTCCCTATTCTAATCCCATTTTCTTTTTATTCCTCTTTTTCTCCTTTGAAATAATGCAGCTACAGAATTGTCAACAATCTGCAGCTCTAACAGAATTTTGCAACTGAATTCGCAGATTGTGACCAGAGCAAATGGAAATTATGATAAAAGAAATCCAATGAATATTGCAGCTAAAGCAACTGGACATCCTACAAAAGATAAATCAAAAGCAATAAGACAAAGGAGCAAAGGTATGTAAATATTGAGTTATATAATAAAGGTAAAACATTTGAATTATGAAATAAAATGATGAGTAACCATTGCTACTACCATATTGAATAATGATTACCCTTAATTGTTTTCACATGACTTTGGTTTAATGAAAATGTCAATGTCTTGTCAACCAAGTCGGGGTTTAACCGTGATATAATTCAAAAATCACCCTCGCCTCTCCATTCATCATTCCTCTGCATGTCGAACACTTCCATTTCACTCAACCCTGTTTTAGTGTTGAGACCACCCTTGCCTAAACTCTATTTTCCTACCTCATTTCATACTCAAATTTCTTCCCATTCCTTAAACTTGTCAAAAGAGCGATTGTAGGTTAGGCTTCCACTACCATGGGGGTCATTGTAAGGTCAGGGCCTAATGGAATTAGGTTTCTGGAGGGATACCCACAAGTCAAACAAATGTTGCAACAAGCTTAGTGGCTAGAATTTTTGGAGAAATTTGATGGCCATGAGAAGGAGGTAACAAAATATTTCGCTAGGGAATATGACAACATTGAAATAAATTGGGGGCGCGAAGCTGATGTTGATAGAGTCCTTGAATGCAGAAGCCACATGATTGCCAAGAATTGGAGAAACTTGGTTTAAGAACATAAGGATTGAAGAAAGAGGATGGAGTGTTTTTCTCAAGAATCCAAGTATGCATATTTTTGAGTTTAAAAAGGGAATAACAGTCACAACTTTGAAGAAGAAATGGAGAAACTTGTTGCTAATCAGTCAAAAGTTTATAACTTGTGAAGGAAGATTTGGTAATATTTTCTTTTATCATGCAAGATTAATGATGAATTTTCTAGATGGAAATGAAATTAACCTAGCAGATTATCTACTTCAAAGCTTAAGAAAAATGGCTGGTAACATTCAAAGAAAAATTCAATCTATCTATAGTGATTTATATCATCATGGTCTAGTAAAAATATTGATTAAAGCACATCTTAGAAACGTTGGAGACAATTGGGAAGATTTATTAGCTAGAAATCATTTCAAGGAAGTAGAAATAGAAGAGCCCAGTGATAAAACAAAGAAAAGTAGAAGGAAGCCACCCATAAAAGACAACTCATCTCCAAAACAAGAGAAACATTTAGAGGATGAGACTCCTCTTGCATATATGTTAGTAAATATTAAAAAGACAAATCTTAAGAGAAAGGTAACTAACACTAAGGAAGGAATTTCATCTAAAGAGAAAACAGAGCAAGGAAATGTTAAGAAACAACCCCTTATTACTAAAATGTCATCCAAACCATCATCTTCCATAAGAAGAAGTGAAAGGCTTAATAAAACAGTGCATGAACAACCTCGATAGTCCCCAAAATTTGTTGATTTAGAGAAAGAAGAAATGGAACCTAGAATTCCATCATCACCAATACCATCACCTACAGTTCCATCATCACCGATGCCATCACCCACAGTTTCCAGTCCAGTTAGAAGAACTCCAGAGATTGATCCTATGCAACAGGAAATTTATGACTATATAGAGTCTTTGGAAAGAAAAGCTACAGGTAAAATCATTGCATCATCCTCAAACCAAGGAGAAAATGAAGCAGTCCATTCTAATATCTCAGGAGAACATCAAGTTGAAGAAACCCTCAAACAAGAAATTTATGAATTAGAAATATTGAATAGACATCTAAAGCAGGAGAATGAAGCAATAAAGGCATAGAATGAAATCCAAAGAACTTGAAATGACAACATATTTCTACACCTTTGTTTGTGGTATAATAAAAACAAGAAATTGATAGCTCAAAACAAATTTCTTAAGAGGAAGATTATAGGCCTGCAACACAAAATTCTGATGAAAAAGCTGAGGATGAAAATCACTACTAAGAAATCAAGGAGGAGTAACTTGGATGTCCTTGCTCAAGTATCTGAGGAGGTTCAGTAACAGGAAGGACTCACAAATTTTGAAATTTTGCATGAGGACATGCAATGTCTTCCATGTGGGGGAATGTTGAACCCCATAATTGCTTCTTTTTGACAACCCTTTTTCACTCTAATCCTTCCTTTTTGACCTTCATAACTACAATTTGGGTATCAATTTACAAGGTTGAAAGCATAACAGGTACATAATCATCTTATATTTCATAAATGTCATTTTTATTTATTATTTAACTTAATATCTACCCGAGCTATCGAATATCAGTTGATGGATGTTTCTACAACGAAGTCCAAGGTTTGATGGGTTGCAGATCCTTAGCTGAGAAACAGGGCACATGGGTAGTTGGCAATTAGCTGGGACAACGATTTGTTCCTATTTTCAGAAGTTGGATCGATGAAGAAAGCACTTTATCAGTTCAGTCAAAGGATAAGTCAACCACCATGGAAGGCGAATCAAGCGAGTGAGATGTAGATTGTTTGCCTCGTGATTTGTTGCGTTGATAGAAAATCATGAGCAAGATTACAATACCTTATCTCTTAATCTAATTATAGCCAATGTAAATTAGCATAGGCATGAAGATTTGAAAACATTTATTGCGTAAGGGGTTTATAAATATGCCTCTCAGCATAGCTAGAAAAGACTTGAATTTTATTTGTAAGCACTCTGTTTTGATATATAAAAACTTTGTTTCGATTCCATCCTATTGTGCAATCTCAATGCATGGATATATAACTTGTGAAAGCTTGATAGTGCTACTCGCTTCTTGTAGGAGGGCCCCCTCGAGATAGTAAGGTCTTTGTTTATTAACAATTAGTATTTTAGTTCATATTTCCTGTAGATTTTTGTCAATTCATTTGAGTATTTGAGTTTTGATTCTTAAATACAAGTTTGAGATTGTTTTTGCTAATCATTTTATTGTTCAGGTGAAGAGAGATTTCAAATGCACATGGATAGAGTATAATCTAGCATAGCAATAGAAGTATAAGCTTTACATTGTATTGATTTTTAATTACATAACTAATCCTTCTTTAAATTAGACCAGATTCATTTGTAAGTGTGATTTTACTGCAGAGAGTCATTTGATTCAAGTACAACTGTGATTTCCAACTAAGCAAGTGTGGTTTTCAAGAGTGATTTTCATTTGTGTACAAGTGTGATTTATATTTAAGCAAGTGTGGTTTTCAAGATTGATTTTTCATTTAAGCAAGTGTGATTTTAAGAGCAAGAGTGATTTTATTTTAAAGCAAGTGTGTGAGTGATCTTATTTCAAGCAAAGTGTGAGAGTGATCATTATTTAAGAAAGGAAAGTAGAATTGATTTCATTTTGTATGAGTGATTTATTTACTTACATAGCTATAGAGAAACATGTGCATTTTGATAACTCAAATTAACTTAGGAATTGAATGAGTGACAAAAACTCCTAACACATACAATGAACATACATTTCATCAATTTACTAGCCCTAGTTGATAATTCATGTAAGTAATTTAACATCAATTAAATTACCAAACAATCACTGAGTTAGATCGTTGTCCCACTGCACAACTGAACTTTCACTAGTTCCATTAACTATTACAACTAGTTTAACTAAACACAACTGGACATAATTAACTTAGATTACTAAAATTTAGCAATCACACATGCTTAACTAAACTCCAAGCCCTCTAACTCGAATTAACTGAGCTAACTGAGTGACAAGAACCATGCCACACAAGTTAACTACCTCCAAGTTGTCTACTAATGTGGAAACTTGAATTTTCTCAATTTGATCAAGGCAAAGTCAAATTGAGACTTTCTCGCTACATTTCTCAACATGTAAACCAAACTTTTCATGCCCCAAAATTTAATAAGCCAATATTGTTAATTAATTGATTAATATGTTGTGTTGTACAAGAAAGAGGTGTGTAGAAGAAGTGTGTGAAGGAGAATTGTATGCAGAGATGTGGAACATTGCGGATGAAAGTTTGTGTTTCTTGCTTTGAACACCAATTCTCATGCACAACACTTCTTTCTCAAACGCATTAAAAAGGCACTTCATTTTAATATTGGATACTAATTTTTTGCTTAAAGCTAATATAATTTCATGTTTGCAGAAGAAAGTTCCCTTTGGACCCCCGTTCTCTCGCACATAACGCCTCTTTGGCACATCCTTCATTCTACACACATTCACGACTCCATACACCTATTCTCCCCCTGCCTCCCTGCCCCCAGCCCCCCATGTGTGTTTACGTAAAGGACTTGCTCGAAGCACTGTGTCAATGTCAGTGTCAGAGCACTCACCAACAAAATGGTCATTTATAAAGTTACTATTGTTTTTATTTTAAAATGATTTGTCAAGCACTGAGAAATACTAAAATTAAATTGCCCTCCACCTAGGGAATTATGCCACATCAAAACTCGTTCAACCAATCCAAATTAGATATAAGATTTCAAAAAATTAGAAAAATATTTTTTAATTTGTGGAAAAATAAAATATTCAACATTTTCCGAAAACTTTGATTAAAGTTACGAAAAAGTTTCAAAAACTCGCCAAACTAATCAAAAGTTAAAGAACTTTGACCACAAAATGATTGTTATAATCCCAACATAAATAAAGCTAGAACTAGAAAATCTAATGAATAAAATTTTAAAAATTATCTATTTGTTTATTGATAATAATGTCAAATTTGAATCATAATGATAAAAGCATAGACTAGAGTCGAGTCTCACTTTTATGCGTAATAGGTCCAATTTGGACTCATTCTCAACATCAAAAGGTTGTTGCGCTATCTCCACTAAGTGAAAAGTACAAAATGGATGAGTGTACTATCTGTTGGGTTTGAAAAGTACAAAATGGAAAAGCAATAAGGACTATAATAAATCATAGGCCCTTAAAATATTGTTTGTTTTCCGGGTACAAAATGATGTGAAAGGATGTGAGAATCATGACACTTGTCATAAATAATATGGACTGTTTGAGAATATATATATATAAAAGTTGGTATGGTTCGGCATTATATTATTTTAATATATAAAATATGAATATAAAAAAAATAACTATTTGTTAAAAAATTAAATACTCAAATTCATTATTGATGATGTGGTTTTTTATTAATTAAAATAAAGTTCAAATTTGGTATTGCTCCGAGTGTAAAATCACTTATTAGAAAGAAGAAAAAAACATTCAAGCATACCCTAAACACTTATCGTTGCTCTAAATGTTGATTTTACGAACGTAATTTTTGAGGGGATTTAAAAAGGTGGTAGAGCTTCTAAATGATATCTCGGAGATGTTCATTTTGTGGACCTATTTTGTTGACCTGTTTGAGAATTGGATGCATAATTTTTTTTATTACTTAAAAAATGTAATTTTATTAATTTTTTGAAAAAGTTATAAAGTTATATTTTTTCAAATAGGTTTGATTAAGAAACTTCATATGTAATTACTTTTCTACAATGTTATTAGATTTAGTGAAAAAAAAAAAAACTCTATTTATATATTTAAAGAATGCATATGCTTTCTATGATAGAGATATGGTTTTAATATCTAGAAATTGAATAAATAGAATTATTAAAGTTGATAAATAACAAACTTTGATTATAGATAAAAAAAAATTAGATTAGAACACTTCTCTCCCACTATTATTTCATGTAAAGGAGAGCAATAATATTTCAAAATGTCTTTATTTCTGTTTTTTGTTATCATCCTGGTACTACACCACATGAGATTTCCAACTTTGGATAAACCATTATCTTATGCATTTCTCTTTGTATACACATGTTGAGGAGTAAGATGGTTGAAAAAGATTCTCCAACATTTGACCTCTTCCAAGACAACTTAGAAACACATTGTGGCATTTTTTTCGTCCTTTTCCCATTTGATGAAAACCAGAGAAGCACCAAACACATATAAATCGTTAATTCCTTTTTCATTTTCTAGCAACAATGCTAGTTTTAGTGCCATGAGTTATGCATAATTATTTGATCCCTCCCTAAATCCTACTCTAAATTTAATGGAATGGTTATATGTAAAGAATAGAATTACCGCCAACATATACTAGGATCTCCACGAGACACCCTATTAAAAAAGGTTTAGGGAAAGTGTTACAGATCCATTTGGGCATATCACTCCCATCATCCAGATCAGTGTTTTAGGGCTCATCAAACCCTAATTTCAGTTGCTACATGTCCTAAACAAGTCAACACTTTGAATGCCTCCTTCCCTGACAGTTTCATGGCTTGAAGACATCCTGAAATGACTCCTTGAAGGACCAGCGCAAGTAGGCCCATGTAAGGGTGCTCTACAGAGCACTTAGGCCCATGCAAGGGTGCTCTGCAGAGCACTTAGGCCCACTTTGACTTGCGCTGGGCGAGATTGAGTGAAATTTGCATAGGGTTCTGGGAATATTCCTTGGTTCTAGATCATTCTAGAAGGATCCCACCTCTTATCCCCTCCTATGAGCTCGAAATTGGATAGGCTAAGGATCCATTAACCTCCTATCCTCTCATCCCTTCCTCCATGGAAACTAACTCTAAGTTTGGAAGGCCATTCAATACCCTCATTTATGACAAAACCTCCTCCATCTTCCTATAAATTGAGCACTCATCTAAGTGATCAAGGGCTGGACTTTGATGATTGTAAGGAGATAATGTTAGTTTGAGAATTGAGACTATTGTAAGTGTCGTTATGTTGCTGTATTGTCATGCTTATGATGTGATGTGGATGGAACCAAAGCTGAAGGAGTAACTTCAAATCAGGCTTCATGGTTGTAATTCTTCCCTCTATTCAATAAAGTATTTGCACCTTTTTCCATATGCTTATCTTGATATGTGATTCTTATATGTGTGAATGTATCTCATTCCATTTACTTGTTCTCAATAGATCTTTTGCTTTGATCAGTTCTTTGTCTTCTGTTGATGTTTACAGGTGCTTCTCAAGCATGTTAAGTACGGGAAGGAGTGATAGGATTGATACAAAGGAGACAAGAGGAAAGAGGAACTACAAGTAGGTCTTCTCATCTTCTTTGTCTTATCTATTTCCTATAGGAAAAGGCTAAAGTGCTTTAAACTGTTGTTATAGATATGGCTACTTATCTAGGGAATTAGTATTTATCCGTAGATACTAAATTCTCCAAAGCAAATTGGCAACTCCACTGGGGAACAATCATCATTCCAAGTAGCTTATCCACATCTTAGGACACTCTAGAAGACCTTAGTTCCTTTCATTGATTGTATTTAAGCCTTGTTGAAGTGTTATTTGGTAAAAAATTGAGGTTAGATGACTCTTGAGTGGCCTCTCAGGAATCAGCGTAGGCTTGGTCAGGGGACAGTGCTCTGCAGAGCACCCTTGAGTTGGAGATAGTGCTCTGCAGCACAGTTATGCCCTCTTTGACCTGCGCTGATCCACCTTAGGGAAAATTTTCACCTTGGGATTGGGTTTTTTCTCCAAATTTCCTTCTGTTTATGCCTGCTGAAAGATCAATGATTGTAGTATCTCTCTGAAATCAACTTGTATTTCCTCTTTCTAGCCCTACTTTGACTTGATTGATTAATGTTTCTTAAATGATTTCTTTGTCATTATCGATTCATCGCTAACTTGTTTGCAATACATCCCGAGTGTGATACCTCATTCCACGTACGTGAGTATATCGTAGCTCGTCCACGTACCTTCAGGTATATAGGGCGGTGTTACAATACGTAAAGTATACGGGAATGCTCTCACTGTGCGGTTTTGCATTAGACATTGCTTATATGGATTGGGCCTCCACGTACTTTCGGGTATATATGGGAGTACAAAACTAGGTTTCTATCTATCCTTAGGTACCCGAGTTAGCCGTCTTGTACACTGTGATACACTGAACACAACATTTGGGGAGATTGCATGCCTGTAATTCTCGATTCACCGGGAGGTATTCTGCAGTTCACAGTTGCTTGGTAAACCTTTTGCCTAGATTATCCCTCTTTTGTTTTGTTATGTTACTTTGATTAAAATAAAATTAATTGACCACGGATAACATCCTCCACGCTCACTCCTTAGTTGATATTAGGTTGAAACATATGGCGACAAATCCAGAGTCCATCGATCAAGGAATTCCTTTTGATGGGAATCCTAGTCCTTTTCCTCCTTTCGGAATATTGGTGCTCCTTATATGGCTACATTGTCCCTTCTAGGATTTACCATTGGCTTGCTAGTATGGTTGTTTTCAACCTCCTTGGTTCAAAATGTCGTGATTTCTCCGCAATCAAGTACTCCTCCAACTGGACAAAATCAACTTCCAGTTGAACCTTTGCCTTCTTCCTCGGTTGTTTCTTCATCCCCTTCTTCCTCTTCGCCTGGTGAAAGTATTGGTACTAGTAACTAGGTGGCTAAGAAGAAGAAGAAAGGGAAGAAGAAGAAGAAGAAGCAAATTCAGTAGAGGGGCAACCAAGCAACCATTGTTTTGAATGCAAAATCTGATGAGAAACCATCCATCAAGCCTCACAAAGTTCGATATCCATGCAAACCTTGTGTAGGAGACCATCCTCTTTGAAATTGTTATAGTATTCCTCAGATCTTAGAAGAATGGTCTTCCCGTTCACATCATCCTGTGTCATCAACTTCTGGAGATCATGCTGGTGACACACTAGTGGTAGTAAAGTTCATGGAAAGAAGGGTAAAGTTAAGTTTCCCTGTAGGTTATGTGAAGGGAATCATCCCATTCACCTTTGTCCCTATCTGGATGAAGCTAAAATAGTGTTGGATAACCATCCTGCTTCTCCGCAGCGACTTCCATCTGGTTACAGGAGACTCTCCCTAAATCCTTCATTCATTGATGAATTGACTGACCAAAATCAACTGTCGGTCAAACCCACTCTCTCTAAAGTGAATTCCATGAGTCTATACCTGACCCAAATCAAAAGTTCGTGGAAAGAGTTGACCCCATTTCACCTTTAGTTAATCGTACCTTTCCCATAGAGAGTGAGTATGATACCACTCAGGTTCTTTTCATTTCTTGAGATTCCAATGAGCTTGGGGGAAATCCTCTTGTTCCATCAAGACAGGAGGAAAATCCTCCTGTTCTCGTAACTTAAAGGGATAATTCTCCCGTGCTTACGGTACCCCCTCCAAGTAGTCTGGTCACTTCCTTTGATTGGAATCAACTGGTAGGATGTCATCTTCCCTCTTATGTGCCTTTCCAGATCATAGTACAGGTTTGTAATATGATTGTACCTGACACTATTATAGATGAAGGTGCATCTGTGAGTATCCTTTCCTCAATTGCTTGGCAAGTTCTCGGTTCACTGCCACTTGTGCCTATTACCCAAAATATGTTGGCTTTTAACAGAGGAACCAGGCAACCATTAGGGATCCTTCCTCAGTTGCCTATTACTTTGGGAGGAAAAATCATTTATTTGAATGTGATGGTAGTCCCAGGCCCTTTAGATTACAATTTACTTCTTGGGCGTGACTATGTTTATGACATGGGAGCTATTGTTTCAGCACTCTTTCGAGTGATTTATTTCCCGCATGAAGGCAAAATCGTCACCGTTGACCAGCTTTCGTTTCCTGGTCCAAATATGGCTTCAAGTCAACCATCTTCCTTAAATGGTCCTTTTGTACCAACGATATCATCCCCGCCATGGGTTAATTACGTGGCAACCCGTTCCATGCCTACATTAACTGATGATCAATTCAGTGATGTTGTACATTATGTACTAGGGGCATTGGAACCAGATCTCTCTAATGGATTCCTTGCTATGGATCCCTTCCAGAGCATTGTTCTCCAATCTAATGAGAACCTCTTGGAAGTCATGAACTCGTATGAGTCATGATCGAGGAATATGAGGATATTTCTTGGTCTTGTGCCAACCTCGTTAAAAAATGAAACAAAGGAGATGAGGATAGTTCCTTGTCTTATGGCAACTTCATTAAAAAATGAAACAAGGAATACGGGCATAGTTCCTTGTCTTGTGTCAAGCTCATTAAAAAATGAAACAAGGAATAAGAGGATAGTTCTTTTACTGTGTCAACCTCATTAAAAAAATGAAACAAGTCCCTCAGAGCATAGTTCCTTGTCTTGTGTCAAGCTCGTTAAAAAATGAAACAAGGAATCTGAGCAGAGTTCCTTCTCTTGTGTCAATTTCATTAAAAAATGAAACAAGGTCCCCCTGGAGCAAAGTTCCAATTCGAGTCTTTAATTAGATCTCATAAAATCAAAGTCGAGTCTTTCACTTGATCTCGTAAATGAACCTTCATTTCATCCACCTGATAGCCACGAGTAGTCTACTTAGGTGAATGCAATGAAGCTTGGGGGTCATGCACCTAGAATCTAGTCATCATGCTGGGGGCATGTAAACCAATCTCAAGCATAGTTTTTCATTTCAAGCTTGTGTAAACATGAAACTGAATCCAAGCATAGTTCCCTATGGTTCAAGCTTGTCTAAAATAAACCCATTTCCATTTTAACCCTCGTGATTTCCCTTCTATCATCCTCTTCCACCAGAAGAGCCTTGGTTTTTCTCCTTCCATCGTCACTATCTGCTTGGCCGATCATACACTTTCACTTAGTTGTTTTACCCTTTTTTGAGGAACAGTTGCAATGAGTGGTCTTATTAGCCAGCCTCTTCACATAAATCAACATGTTTGAGAAATTCCAACATCACCGGAACCAGTTTCTATCCTAGACACCACTCGTTCCTCAAAGCGGAGTCCTCTTTAAGCTCTTTTCAGACTCTCGAAATATGAAAAGATTATCGAGTGCTTATCCTTTTCAGATCATTAATAGATTGGAAATGACATCTACTCAATATAAGTTTAATGCTTTTTCGGGCCGAGATAGATTATTTACAAAAAAGGAATATGTTGACCGAACATGGTCAATAGGTTCTCTCTCATATTGTTTTGCACTTTTTCGGGCTTGAGAGACAAATCTACGAAAAAGAAATTGTGGAGTTTTCTTTTTGTCCCTTTTCAAACTCTCTAAACATGAAAAGGACCGATTATATTTGTCGTTAAACTCGTTAAAACATCAAATAGCGACAAACTTGTCCATCTAGACAAGACCGAGTTTCACCTTCACTAGACTCGTTAAAACATCACATAGCAATGGATTCACCCGAAGGGTGGAATTATACAACAAGCATATGTTATCCTCCTCAAGCTTGATAAAAAAAAGAGGTACTGGTCAACAATGACTGGGGAAAATGGGAAAAAGGGATAAACTACTTTATGGTAGCAGGTCACTCTTGAACATGACACTTTCACTTCATCTCCATGACTATTTGGGTTGGGTTATTTGCTTGATGGTTATCATACCTATGGTCTATCACACCATCCATCTCTTTTGTTTTGGATCAATGCTGCCATTTCATTTAGACTATTTGGGTTGGGTTATCTGCTTGATGGTTATCATATCTATGGTCTATCACACCATCCATTACTTTGGTTTTGGGTAAATGTTGCCAATTCATTCAATGTCGCCGATATGTTCAAGAGAATTCATTCGGTCAAAATTCATCCTTTGCAATACCATAAACCTTCATTTTCATGACTGCCATTCCTGAAACTTGTGTCGTCAGTCAAATTCCGTCTCCAAAATCATTACACTCGTTTCATGTCGTTGATGTGGGATACATCAAGGCCCTCCTGCGACGAGTCGCTTCTTGTCGACATCAACACATTATCTAAGAAGTTGACTTAGAAACACCTTTCCAGTACCTTGAGGCTTGCATACATCAATGGTAGGTTTCTCGCTTCCAGTGATAGGTTGACATCAATGGCCTTCGACTAAAAGACTTTGTATGGTGTTCAAGATCAAAACATCTATTCACACCATGCAGAATGTACTGCAGTAACTTGAGGATCATTATCATTATTGGTGATTTCTCTCGCGTCCGTTAACGACTCACATCATTGGTTGGTAATCAAACGGTGTCTTCCCATGTTTGACTTCATATCACATATTCACATGGTTAGACTCGTACTTGAGCGAACGATTGAACGAGATAGAAGACCCTGGATCTAGTTTCATCCATCCGGGCTGCGATTTCAGGAAATGTACCAAATCATCCGTACAATGGATTTACATTGATGGTCATTCCGATCATGGGTCTATATCTGTAGACGACTATCTATGTACTTGTAATGAAAGTTTATATGCTGAGCATGGGTATGCCTTCCCTCAGCAATTCATGAGAAAAAATCAAAATATCATGATATTATGTATTGTAATCGATGCAGGTCACCAACCACTTCGGAACCTCCTCATCACATTGTAAAGCATATCACTCAACATTATTATTTTCGACTTCATGCTTTAGGGGGCAGCTATTACAGATCCATTTGGGCACATCAATCCCATCATCCAGATCAGTGTTTTAGGACTCATCGAACCCTAATTTCAGTTGCTACATGTCCTAAACAAGTCAACACTTTGAATGCGTCCTTCCTTTACAGTTTCATGGCTTGAAGACATCCTGAAATGACTCCTTGAAGGACCAGCGCAGGTAGGCCCATGTAAGGGTGCTCTACAGAGCACTTAGGCCCATGCAAGGGTGCTCTGCAGAGCACGTAGGCCCACTTTGACCTGCGTTGGGCGAGATTGAGAGAAATTTGCATAGGATTTTAGGAATATTCCTTGGTTCTAGATCATTCTAGAAGGATCCCACCTCTTATCCCCTCCTATGAGCTCGAAATTGGATAGGCTAAGGATCCATTAACCTCCTATCCTCTCATCCCTTCCTCCATGGAAACTAACTCTAAGTTTGGAAGACCATTCAATACCCTCATTTATGACAAAACCTCCTCCATCTTCCTATAATTTGAGCACTCATCTAAGTAATCAAGGGCTGGACTTTCATGATTGTAAGGAGATAATGTTAGTTTGAGAATTGAGACTATTGTAAGTGAGGTTATGCTGCCGGATTATCATGCTTATGATGTGATGTGGATAGAACCAAAGATGGAGGAGTGACTTCGAATCAGGCTTCATGGTTGTAATTATTCCTTCTATTCAATAAAGTATTTGCACCTTTTTCCATATGCTTATCTTGATATGCGATGCTTATATGTGTGAATGTATCTGATTCCATTTACCTGTAATCAATAGATCTTTTGCTTTGATCAGTTCTTTGTCTTATGTTGATGTTTACAGGTACTTCTCAGGCGTGTTAAGCACGGGAAGGAGCGACAGGATCGATACAAAGGAGACAAGAGGAAAGCGGAACTACAAATAGGTCTTCTCATCTTCTTTGTCTTATCTATTGCTTATAGGAAAAGGCTAAAGTGCTTTAAACTGTTGTTCTAGATATGGCTACTTATCTAGGGAATTAGTATTTATCCATAGATACCAAATTCTCCAAAACAAAAAGCTCTTATCGATTTGATTTTGAACCTCTACCCTCACTAAGTTTCTTCCTTGAAATGACTCAATGTGCTAAGTCTATTGGTTGAACACTTTATCAAAAGAATGTGTTTTTTTTTTTAAATTGAAAGGTTCCTAGTCAACCATATCCCACATGCTACCATTAATGGAAGAGCCTTATAAACCTTTATTTGTGGATTCCCCACTCAATTCCTCAAACCTACTTCAATAGAACCCTCAACTAGACATTTATCAATCTTGTTAATACCTCCACTTCCAATCACACATGTTTTGCATAGTAAAAATCCATGACCAAATGACTCTTTGTCTCTTCATTAAATTTGCAAAAAACATATCTTCCAAACCCCTCTTAATTCTTTTTTGTTATCATTTCTCAAATCAATACTTTATTCATCAATAAACATCACATAAACATACTAACTACAAAATTAATTTATTAATTATATAATTGACATACTTAATTACTTTAATATAACACAATTAAAATAAAGATAATGATTAATTGCTTAAATACACAACTAAAATAGAAACCATATCCATTCATTTGATTTCATAGGATAACCATATCCATTTATTTGATTTCACAAGGATAAAGGATCAATATCTTAATTATCATTATTTACTGGTTTGTGTCATTAATAAATATATAACTAGCTCATACACATGATCATGACCATGACCATATTTAATTGGAATTTTTTTTAAAACAAAAAAAGAGAGAAAAGATATATGAAAAATAAACTTATTCTAAATGATTTTATTATAATATAGTAATAATGAAATTGATTCCTGTTTATTTTATTCACACCGCTTAATTTTTTATATGCAGTAATAATTTGCTATTATTATATTATAATATATTATTTCCATATTATTTATTTTTAATTATTTCAATATTTTAAAAATTTATTTGATATAGATTAATTAATCTGTATAGAATTTAGTGTCAGCAAGTATCAAATTTAAATCTTAAAGAGAATGGTTAAAAGTGAAAATTAAATTTAAAAGATAAAAATCGTCTTATAACACATTTAGAATCAATAACTCAATTGAATCTTGATAATAATATCTCATTATTAAACAAAATCATTTTTTATCCAAACAAGGGTCGACTAAGGTTTAGGTTTAACCTAACTTGGAAAAATAAGAAAAAAACATCTTTACAACAGAATCTAATATTATTGTAGTAACACTTTTTAACCCTAGGTATTTTATGAGCACACCGAAACCTTTAAATATACTAATCCCAAGGGGAATAGAGAATGGTACCACCATACCTCTCAACAACAGAGAACACGTATTTATGGTATG
This sequence comes from Pinus tabuliformis, assembly GCA_031772625.1. Lineage (NCBI taxonomy): Eukaryota > Viridiplantae > Streptophyta > Pinopsida > Pinales > Pinaceae > Pinus > Pinus tabuliformis. The sequence goes on from CM062811.1 coordinate 442,566,113, forward strand.
ATTATTTTATAAGTTGGTTGGAATATTTAACATAATTTAAATTTATAATAATTGTATTTTGTTTCTTTGTGTTAATATTTTGGAAAAATTGATTAAAAAAATCTTAAATTTCAAATGATAATGGTTGAAATATGAAATTTGTTTCCATAAAAATGAGAATTGAGAGATCCATGTTCAATATCAAAATGGATGAAATTACAAATTTTCATTTTTAAAATTGAAAATTTCCATTTTTAGATGCCAAATAAAATAAATTATTTATTGTATGTTTAATTTGGTTTCTAATATGTATTTATCATTTTCTTTTATTATATTTTCTTCATTTTAACTTGATAGTGTTCATACTTAACTTGGCAGACAAACTCGGTCTACGAAATCCATAATTGATTAGTAAAGCCTATAGTATGAAACTATTGTGGCTTTGGGTTAATGGAGGTTCTAAACTTTGGAAGCACATTTGGTTCAGGAATTTGTGCCCTTGGAAACATAGGAGGAGCGAGTGTGGTTTGAAGGTTATATTCAAGGATATGGTATTTGAAACTTGGCGTAGAAATCCAAAGAAACAGTAAGGAAGTATGTTTTTTGAGATGTAAAAGGAGGAAAGATAGTGTCTTTTTGGGAGGATGTCTGGCAACGATTTCCTCGTTTGGAACACAAGGAGAGTTTCCAACCTATTAAAATTTTATCTCAAGCTCTAGGTGCAGATAAGGTGGTTGAATTTCGGAAACCACTAGAAGATAACCAACTATGGCGACGATGGAAAAATAGAAGTGATTGACCTCCTACTGAAGTTACCTATCCTTGGGAGGAGTTTCAAAAAACACTAGAAGATAGGCAGATTAGGGTTTCTCAGAACACTGATATGTTATGCTGCGGTCAACAATCTTGTAACCACCCCTCCCATATTTACCCACTTTTACAAGCTCTCCAAGGTAAACATGAGTTGAGTGTCACTATGATATGACCTGACCTCCAAGTTCTAGTTATGGAAGTGGGGCCTACAAGCCAATAACAAATTGACAACCCTTAGAGACTACAGATCACTCAGGGGCCTATCAACCACCCTAAGTGATCAATCCCTGAGACAGAACTCATTTTCACAGACTTAACACCCCAACCGCACCCATAAGCTTTCCTGCATATGGTTGTGACCCAAATTCCTCAATTTAGAGCAAGCAGTCGCGAGACCTATGCCACTTTTTCATGCAAACCTCGAGACCACTGTCCAGAACTACTTGTAAATTTCCAGAATCATGACAATGATGATAGCAATGCTATACAATCAAAAATTGAGCAAGAGATTGACCTAGATATGCCTAATACCAGATAGACATTTCGTCAAACATATGACAAACATGTAAGCTACAGGTCATGAATGCATATCCGATCATAAACTTTTGAACTTCATCTGAGAATCACCAAGAAGGATCAATGCATCTCAAGCTAGAGATGGCAACACTTGTTAGCCCGTGAATTCATCAACCATCCGGTAACTTATCAAATCATCAACATCTAGTAACTAATGAAATCATGAACAAGAGCCATAGCTAGAGCACATCATAAAACTATTTATATAACCAACATATAAATATAATAGAAACTATGAAAAATTTGCCATAAGATCACCATAATAACCAGTACAAGTGATCATAGATCAAAATACGAAAATAGCTCATATTAACATATGAAAATGCTAACCAAGTCAAGGACTTCCACATACCACCCAACCATAGATTGGGCTTAACCAAATCTCTCTTTCAGCCAATCACCCTATGCCATATTCCAAGCATGAATGTGAGATCACAAGGGTTAAACCAACACAGAACCAGTTAGGGCTTCCACAAACCAAACCACCTTAACCCTCAAGCAAAGTGATCTCACCTATACAATCCATAAATCACTAACATCACCAGATTGGTCTTTGTCCAAACTGTCCAGGGCTCTAGGAACTAGTAACTCAACCCATAGCCTCTAGGGAACCCGAGTTGTTTCAGGGCTCTATATCATTTGTCCCAACCCACGGTCTCAAAGGATTAGTAACTCAACCCATAGCCTCCAAGGAAAACAAGCTATTTTAGGGCTCTAGAGAATTTTGTCCAACCCGTAGTTATAGGAAACCAAAGAACCAATCTGAAAACCAAAATGGGGAACCCACTACACCATGGCTATCTAAGAAATGGCAAGGCAAGGCAAGGCTGAAACCACTGTCAATCTAGGAAAATATCCATTCCAATTAGAACACATAACCAAGGAACCGCATGCTTATACCATGCATCCAAAAACCAACAAGAAAATCACATGTGCAACTTGTTACCTGCAAAATAATGTTGTCTTAGTTGTTGATCCAACTATCTCCTAGCGCTTACTTGTTTTTCCTTGCTTTCTTTCTCCAAATCCAAGTGAATCCTAGAGTGCTCCAAGAATACTCTAAGTGTGCAAGAGTGTATGGGAGAGAGAATGAAAGGAGAGAGCCAAAATTGAACATACAAAAGTTGTGAACTGATTTGCTGATGCCTTTTTAATATTGATGTCCCCTTTTTCTTCATTTTCCTTCATTTTTCCTCTAATTTCCCTTGCATGAAAATTTGTGTCTCTCCATCTTCCTTTTCTCTGATTTTCCTTTATTTTCATAATTAAATTCCAAATATTGCCTCTTTACCTTTTCCAATGTCTTTGTCATTTTCCACAACCATTAATAAACCACAAGTGATGCCCATTATAATATTTACCCACCTTTCAACTTGGAATATGTGTCCCATGACCTTGGTCTCATTTTATTTACATGAAAAATCAACCAGGGGCTGTTACAAATCCTCTGGTTCTTTTTCTCTTAAATAAGCCTACTCCTTACTTGCTGATTTTTCATCCATGGAGAAGGCAGTTGTGTGGACCCGGATCTAGGATGCATTGCGGTGGCCAAAACTTTCAACATTTTTGTGGTTAATTTCTTGGGGGCGTCTTCTCACTTGGGACTGTATTCGTAAAAATGGATACGAGGGACCTTCTTTGTGTCACCTTTTTTTTTAGGTAGAAGAGATAGGAGAGAATATTTTTCTCTCATGTCCTTATGCAAGTGGAATTTGGGAACTTATTCCTCATATTTTTAGTTTCAACCGACCATTTTTCGAAGATTTGAAGGCACTGTTAAATCAATGGTAATGTCAAAAATTCAAAAGACCTATCGTTTCACATGCTTGGAAGTTTGCACTAGGATTTTTCCTTTGGAATATATTGAAAGAGTGAAATCTTAGAGTTTTTGGTATGAAGAGTAGGTCAGTAACCGTTCCTAAAATAGGTGATCCTTTTGAATATCTGGGAAACTATCCTCACATCTCCTTGGACTATAGATAATTTGCAGGTGGAGGAGTGTGAATGGAATATTCTAAAGAACCTCAACTTGGATCCTTTTATTTCATTTTCCTCCCCATCTCTGGTGAAATGCTCAATTCATTCTATAGCTAATCCATATTACCTGCCCTCGGTATCCTTTCTTAAGTTGAGTTTTGATGGGGCCTCCAAATGAAACCCTGGAGTTGTTGTGTGTGGAGGGATTTTCAAGGATGGTAAGTCCTTCCCATTGCGAACATATGCATAGTCGTGTGGGATGGTCACTAATAATTTAGCCAAGTTTATCATTGTTGAAAGAGGCTTACATATTGTAGTTAGAGAAGGATTTTGACTACTATAGGTGCATGGTGATTCACAGTTGTCATCCAATGCATTCAAAAGCTATTAAATAGGCACCCTACTCACAAGGCGGTGCACAGTTGACACCTAGAGGATGTGGTTTCTAACATTAAAGAATTATTACCTAATTTTGATTATATTATTGTTCAACACACTCTTTGGAAAGGGAATAGGGTGGCGACTGCACTGACCAATTGGGGATCCTTGTATCAAAACCTCGCCTTGGATGAAAAATGGTCGGTTTCTTATATGGGGAGGAAGTTTAATGTATTCAAAAGTGAGTGGAGTATGATAAGTCTTCCTACAAAGAAAAAATCCATGATGGGGGTGATATTAATGACCCTGTAATGATAGATTACACTTGATTAACACGTTGTGGATGCGATTGGAGCACATGTTGGTGACCATTGGAAAGAGTGCCACACCCTACACCTGTCAACTCCTTCTGCTGCGTGTCATAAACTTTTTCCTCAGGGTTGGGGTCATCTATCCCAATGTTGTCATGTTAATTTCCTGAAGGTGGTAACATTTTGGAAGAGGTACGATGTTCTGTTTGGTATTCTTGTTTATCAGTTAACAGTTGATATGGATTGGTTTTCGTAAGGTGGATTGGTCATTTTCTTGGGAGACCCTGACATATGGTTTTGTGAGCTCATTGATGAGCGCATGATCTAGGGAGGAATTTTAGTTTTAAAGTGCATGTGAAACCTTACACATGTCTATTCCTTGACCTCGCATACTGTGGTAAAAGCATTCAAACACGGGGTCACAAAACATCGTCCCTCCATTATAAATGCATGGGGTTTTTACCACGGTGGTGAAATTGCAACATTACCTAGGGTGGTGAAGAGGATCTCTCCTTGTCGAGTTGCTCCTAGTTTCCATCTCTGGTATTCTTTGAATGTGGGGGAGATTTATTTCCTTACCTTGGTGAATTTCGTATTAGCTCTTGTTTCATTGTCAATATGTCAGTTATTTGGTCATGTTCCTATAACTCTGGGAGTATAGACAAGGGAAATATTTTTCATATCGTTTCTTCATAACACAGGGATGGGTCCTGCCTTTGAACTGGTGATAGTTCTCCCCAACTCATCGCTTCAAGGTTCTGATTCCACGAGTATTTCCTTTAATTTCCTGATTCTCATTTGTGGGGTGTGGTATCCTGGTACTTTCTCCATCTAGTTTTAAAGTTAAAATTTTTCATTCCAGTCTCATAAGACAATATAGTTCTTGGGTCTTCCTTTTCATTTGCATCATTCAAGTTTGCGTTTATTCAATGTCTGGGTTTGAGGGCATGTTAAAATTGTGGGGGGATCTCTTATTTCACATTCCTCGAAAGCTCTCACAATTAGAGACTATGGTCTACTTATCCTTTTGGTGGGGATTCTATATTTTAATGCCACAAGTATCATTCTACACTATTTGGTGCTTAGTCGTAGGTAGTCAAGCTAGTCTCCAATATTCTGCGAAAGTTTCCATAGTGTATAGCTTTGGTGATGACACTCTCTTGGTTGGGGCAAGTACTCTTAACTTAAGAGTCCACCTCCTTTTTGTCCAACTTGGTTTTGTGTTTTGTGAGTTTTGCTTGTTCCCCTATGTTATTATGGCTACTTGACAGAGAATGACAAGTCGTAGAGAAGGCGTGAATGATTAATCTTCTCATCACTGTCAGTTGTTTAGGTGGGAGTTTGTGGTGAACTACTTTGACTATGTCCTTTATGAAGTTAGAAAGGAAATTATCCTCCTCAAGTAAAAGGAGTTTGGTGAGTGTTCATATTTCTCTGATTCAAAGGTAGGAGGCATGTGCCTCAAATGGATACCTGACTTGGGGATATTCAGAAAGTGTAGACTCCATTTTCTTCACTCACTTACAATGCACCAATAGATGGAAACCCTCCTTCGCATGGTCCTTAAGGGTAAGCAAGTAGATAATTATAAATTGTTTGTAGGATAAGAAGATATCAAGCGGATTCTCTAGAACATCCGCTTTTTCTTAGATGAAATAGGTACAAATTAAAAAGGGTGGAGAAATATGTGGTTTCTGACTCAGACTCTGAGTCAGTGGAGCTTAATAACTCTCCTACAGTCATAAATTCTCCCCCATCGATTGTATCTCCTCCTACCATTATTTCTCCACAGAAAACTTCCTCTCCTCTCTCTCCAGTCATATTATTAGACTACTGGAGGCTCGATTGATTTAGTACTCTCCTTTTCAAGTGATCACAAGCATGGAACTCTTGGAGGCAGTCACTATTCACTCAGGCATCTCGATGGTCAACACTTTAATTTTTTTTCTATATTATGAATCATGTCTTGTTTACATAATCCTAGTTTGGTAGTGCATGTTTCTACTCTTTCCAACCTCTTTTGTTTTTTGTAAATATCATTGTTGGTGACTAGAGCTAAATCCAGTTGATATAGTTTGGTCTTCTTTTTTCCTCCGCCTTAGTAAGGTTTTGTCTCAAAGTTTTGAACTAGTAGTAATGGTGGTTCTTTGGGCGTACCTAGTTGAAGCAATGGTCTCTCGAGATTGCCTTTTTGGAGTTTGGAAAAATTTGGGTACTCATTGTAATACCTCTTTTTATTAATGGAAATCATTTGCAGAAGCATACCACGAAAAAAAACTTGATAATATTAAACCTCGAGTGTTAAACCTCGACATGGTAGATTGAGGTGAAAAATTCATTCAAATACTAAAGTGTATCTAGCAAGATGAGTTAAATAACAAAATGACTATTTTGTTTAAAAAATTATTATAAGTTTTTCGCTGGGCAAAGTTGGGTTAAGTAACAAATGACTTTTTTGTTAAAAAAAAATTATGATTTTTTCATTGCTTAATAATTTTTTATAATTAGAATAATAAACTAATTTAAATGAAATTGAAATTGAGTTTGAAATGAGAATATATATTTTATTTTGAAGTTGTCTAAACATTTTATATTTTAGTGTTTTTGGTTGGAATTCGGTGATTTTTTTTGCCAAATTTTAATTTTTGTTATTTAAAATGGGGTTTTGACTACATATTTGAATTCTGTGCCCTAAAAAATTCCTAAAACACTTAAATTGTGGAGAGTTTACAACTCAAACTTGTGATTCTAAAAAAACCCTAAATTCTAAATATATTAGTTTGAAAAATATGTTAAAAAACTATCCAAATCATATAACAAATAAACTAATACCGTTATTTTATACAAATGAAAAAAGTGAGAAGGGGAAGAGAAAAAATGAAATAGATAAACCATGTTTGCATTAGAGTCACAGCTTTATCAATAAAATTGGGGAGTCCATTAATAATGCCTTTGACGTAGAGAAGCAAGAAGATGATGCCTTCAATTATAAAATGGATAATTTTTTACAATTCATAGCTAACCCCGTTTTCTTAACCATAACTCTCTTTTTTGTTTTTGGTGGGAGTTAGCATATATTTTCATTTGGATTTAACATTAGTTTTGTTAATTTTTAGTATCTAGATTGAGGGTTAGAGATATATTTAACATGTGCGATATGTGTCAGAGCCAGTAACGTCTGGTTTAGAAGGTCGGTATTCTAAATCTTATACTCATTAAGAATGGATTCATTCCGGAAATCTGTTTCTTTCCGCGAATTAGAAGAGAGAGACTCTAAGGCTGAATAAAATCCGTTAAGAGATATGTTTTCTTCAAGTTCCAGTTATGTTCTAAACAGTGCTAAACTTGAATATGAAGAACCCCAGCCTTTTGCTCGATGGGAACTACCTGTTATAGCTCCCTCAAAAGTATACAATGATATTTCTTTATTTCATTTAAAAGTTGCCGCTAGGATTAGTATCAAAGAGTCTGTGAGTCAAATCCAAGAAAACTCTGATAATATCCAGACCATTTCTCTGTTAAACCCCAAAGAGTTACAGGCAGAGGCCAAAAGACTAAAAACAAACTATCTACATTTAGGATGCATTTGAGTTGAAATCAACCCTTTGACACACCAAGGGTTAAATACTTATGTGTTAGCCACAGTTAGAGATCTAACACACAATAAGTATACAGATTCCTTAATTGGCGGGATTGTTGCTCCACTGTCTCATGGCCCAGTATATTTTTATTGTTTTCCAAATTTCTCTATTTATACATTTGATGAAACCATTGACTAGAACCTACAACTCTAGATTTAAACCACTGGTTTTGATATGAACAAAAAGAGAAATAACATTGCCATTCAGACCAAAGGCTGTTTTCGCCATACCAATACTTTATGGCCAGCCATCCGCCATACTCCCAGTCGCGATTCCAAGTCTAGTGTTGTTGTTCTGACTGATCCTAAAAATCAGAAAATAGAGCACCAAACAATCACGTGGGAAGACTTGACTTTCCCTGAACACTGGGTAGTAAATAATCCTAAGCCTCTTATGCCAAAGAAAATCACCTCAACTGATATTACGGAAAATTTATCTTCTGTAATCATATCATTTCCCAGAAGATCCACTATTGACCGCCGAGGTATTGATATTGCCTGTAAAAAGTCCAAATATTACAGAGATCCCTCTACTGTAGATACTGCTTGTTCCAGTTCATGCTCCTCTTGTAAACATATTTCCTTATTTGAGTTTGCACAGATTGTAAATTTTGCCTCTTTAGAAGTTAAATGTCCAGAATGTCAAAACAGTGTCAATCTACTTACGCTTGCCGAAACAGCAATCCATGCCAACCATAATCCCAGATCTGGCATAGCTCCTCCATCAACCTCTGTAAATCCATGTCCAAATCCGAAATGCTCAGACATCCCGTTTCCCCATGAACAAGAGTCTGACCATGTGCTCATGATGCATGAGATCACTACTTTGGAAGATGAAGGTCCAAGATTCATTGAGATGATGAGTCTCATGAGACCAGTTAAGCCTAGATATGGTCTAGGATATCTAGAGCAAGCAAAAGGCCTTATACCACCATTTAGGTTTGGTCCAGTACCTAATGATTGTAAAAAGCTTGCTGTTATGAAAATGCATAAGTTCTTTTCTCTGATGGATGGATATTTTAAGTCTGAAATTGGTGCCAAATGGATGAAAGCAATGCTTAATTGGGATTTATTCACTAATCCCCAAGCAGAAGAATTTGATCAGACTTATTCTCCTCAAGAGAAACACAAATTAGCTGAAGATTGGAAAAGATATATGGAAGTAAATAATACATGGATATCCTTTTACTCATGGAAGGATAATATTGCTCCCATAAATGTTTTAACTGGTTCAAAATCATCCCCTTCAGCTAATAAACATGCTTGGAATGCTCTGGATGGAAGCAAATTAGAAACTTCAACGACATTTCCTCCATTTAAAGGAATTGTTATTGGATAAAATCAACATGCAGCCAATGCTATTCCTATGGTCCAGAAAGATGAAAATGCCTTGGGCATTGATGGCAGAATACAGAAGGCTAGTGAACAGATAAAGTGGACAAACGCATCAATCAAAGGCTTAGAAATGAACATAGCCAAAGCAGTAGAAGTCAGATACCAGATTGATACTATTCAAGTGTCAATAAATGATGTAAATAAATGTTTGAATAATGTACAGTTTGATTCTTCTATTATTAGAACATATACCAGAGAATCCTTGTCCAAGATAGAAGGAGTAGAAGACAAACTAGTTGGTCATTTGGATGCAACTAAAAGTCTTATTTCTGGTCTAGCAAATAAAGTTGAAAAATTGGATCTGTCAAAACCAAAAAGACCAGTTCCTAACTCCTTTCTGTTTAAAAGAAATATAAAGATGCAGGATCCTGTCAAGCCTGTCGACAGGTTTCCAGCACTCTTTCCAAAGGAAGCAGCCAGTTCTTCAAGAGCTGAAGCTACTGAAAAAATAACAATTGCATCCTTATTTAAGGATGAGGAAGAAGAAAAGAAAGAACTAGCTCAACATCACCAATTTGAAGAGTCTTCATATGATTCTTTTAGTTCTTCATCTCAAGAATAACTACAAGCCCAAATACAAAAATGCTCAGAGTTCAATTCTTCAGAATGCCTTTGCTCTAATTCTGAAGAATGTGCCTACCAAGTTCACTATGATTCTGATTCAGAATTCTTTAGTGAATCCAGTGAAGAAAAAACTCCTAAGCCACAAAAAGAAAAAGTCCTCATGGTCGCTACTGAAGAAGATGAGCTGAAGATTTTAGCTCAAATCCGCAACATGGAAGAAGGAGAGATGAAGAACCGCCTGACTGAAGCATTCATGGACCAGCTCAAGTCCAGAACTGCAAAAGGTTCAGGTAAGAAATCCTTATTTATTGATGCCTCTTTTGAAAAGAATACCAAGTCATACCAAAGGCATCAGCAAAAACCTGGCAAAGTGAGATCTCTCACTTTGGGAGAAGTGAGTCAAGAGATTCACATTTTAAAAACAGAAATTTCTGCAATGAAGTCTCAAATTGTAGAATTGAAGAAAGGAAAACAAGTGGCTAGTAAAGAAAAAGAAGAAGAAGATCAGCATTGGAACACTGCTCAATACAACCGTGATAATCAAATTGAAGGTGCTGAAGGATTTAAAGATCCAAATTTTGGCTTCAAAGAAATGAGACTCATGACCATCTCATATCAGCAACACCATGTTAAAGTAAATATCTGCATTAAAGGTGAAATGTTTGAATTAATTGCATTAATTGATTCAGGCGCAGATATTAACATTCTTAATATCAAGACTATTCCTGCAAAATATTGGATTGCAGCAGAAAGAAAAGTGGTTGGATTAGGAAACAAAAAGCTTAATTATGAAGTACCCAAGGCATCCTTATGCTTTGAACACCACTGTATCAATTTAAAATTTGCAGTTGTTGACATTCCTGTTGACTGTATTCTTGGCAATGTTTTCTTAGCAGCAGTAGAACCTCATGGCTTAGTGAGGTTAAGGAATGGGAAAGCCAGATATTTTATATCAGTTCCTACATCAAAAGGAACTCGAAGAAAGATTGAATTTCCATATGTGTCTAACCAGAGAATATCCACAATGGTTCAGACTGTACAGAATCTGGAGAAAGCTGAAGAAAGATTGTCAGATCTAAAAGATCTGAAAATCACACTCAGAATAGAAGAATAGCTCAAACTTCCCCAAGTAAAAAACAAAATTGAAGATCCAAAAAAGCAAATTGAAGAAGAATGCTGCTCTGAAGAGCCCAATGCCTTTTGGCAGAGAAAGCAGCATACAGTTGAGCTCCCTTACAAGGAAGGATATGCTAATAAGCCTTGTAAGAGCCGAGCAATACCCATGAGTAAAGAATATAGAGATCTCTGTGAAAAAGAGATCCAGCAGCTCCTTGACAAAAAATTAATCAGAGAATCCGACAGTCCCTGGAACTGTTATGGGTTCTATGTAAACAAAAGAGCAGAACAGATCAGAGGAATCCCAAGGTTAGTTATAAATTTCAAACCTTTGAATTCTGTTTTAGCTGATGATACATATCCTATACCACACAAAGGATATTTAATCAGAATGATAGCAGGAGCAAATTTTTTTTCCAAGTTTGATTTGAAGGAAGGATTTTGGCAAGTCGCCATTTCAGAGAAAGATAAATTTAAGACTGCTTTTAGTATACCAGCCAACCATTACGAATGGAATGTAATGCCTTTTGGATTGAAGAATGCTCCATCCAAATTCCAAAAGGTAATGGATAAAATTTTCAAGCCATATTTTGACTGGCTTATTGTATATATTGATGACGTGTTGATATTTTCCAAGAACATTCAAGACCATCTCAAGCATGTAAGTATCTTCAAGAATTTGGTCAAGCATAATGGTCTTGTTCTTAGTAAAAAGAAGATAGAAGTTTTCCAAACTACTATCAGATTTCTTGGACACACAATCTCTAATGGGCAAATTTCATTGCAAAAACATGCATTAGAGTTTGCAGATAAGTTTCCTGATGTCATAACAGATAAGAATCAACTGCAAAGATTCTTAGGCTGTCTTAATTATGTCAGTAACTTCTATCAGGACTGTGCAAGTGACAGGAGGATACTGAATAAAAGACTGAAAAAGAACCCCCCAGAATGGACAAATGTCCATACAAAAGCAGTGCAGAACATTAAAGCCAAGGTAAAAACTTTGCCTATATTATATGTTGCTGATGATCTTGCATTTAAGATTGTGGAATCAGATGCAAGCAATATTGGATGGGGAGGTGTTTTGAAGTAGAAAGTTGGAGACACTGAACAAATTGTTCAGTTTGCATCTGGAGTATGGAACCCAGCAGAACAGAACTACTCCACTATAGAAAAAGAGGTCAAAGCAGCCTAGAATTGCATCAGCAAGTTTGAGGTATATCTTGTTAATAAACCATTTTTACTAAGAACTGATGCATCAGCTTTGCAGAAAGTTTTGACAAAAGACATCAAGAAAGCCGGAGAAGCAAAGTTTGCCAGGTGGCAAGCACTTTTTGCCAACTTTGATTTTCAAGTTGAGCATATTAAAGGTGAAGAAAACAGTCTCCCTAATTTTCTCAGCAGGGAATATATTGAAGAAAGAAATCATGTCATGATGATAGTCACTAAGTGGGACCAGAATCAGAGACAAGAAGTCTTACAAACAATCCCTGACAATCAAGATTGGGAGGAGTACAAACAAAATTGGAGACCCACTTAATAGCTCAGAAATACGAAAGTATTGGATGCCAACCTGCAACCCCACACTGACATCCAACACTTGGTGCCAGAAAGAAAAGTGTACCCTAAAGGAAGCAAGTGGATTCATGATATGATGTATGAAAAAGCAAGGAGAGATGCCGAAATTGCACAACAAACCTTGGAATAGAATTTTCATGATATTGCTGCTATATGGTACCATGGAGGACCCAACATCGGGATACACGAAAGATACATTTGCATCTACAGAACCAGAGATCTCTAGAATGAACAAGGACATTGGCCAGCCTGTATCTAGCCTGCAGCTCGTTGGCCAAGAAATGACCCAAAAATTATTTTTCCTGATACTGTGTATGATTTTGCAGGATATAAACAACTTTGGTGGGATTTCCTCAATGTTGATGACAAAGTAGGAACACATTATACAAAGTTGAAATTCAGCACAGTTGGCCACTACTAGGGATATCAGCAATGCAAAGGGTTCAGAGATTGGTGGAGTGATTATGGTGTCAGCAGAACTGCAATGGACCCAGTATGGTACGAGCAATATCATAAAAATCATTGTGACTTATGTATTGAACAAGGTCTTGAAGAATGCTTTCACCCTATGTACAAAACTGTCAAAGAAATGACAGAAGGTGAATGGTCACCATCTCATAATCTAAACTATTCACTCGAAGAATACATGAGAGAACATTTAGAGTGGCTAGTTTTAACTAAAGTAAAATATCAAATTGTTTTGGGGAAACCTATGATTGTCCGCAGGATATACACAAAAGCCTAGGATGAAATGTTGTATAGAAGAAATAGATTCCCTGGACTGACAGTTTTTTGACGGTCCACATGGGTTTTCCGTAAAAAGCATCCATTATGTAATCATGATGTCTAGTCACTAGGACTTAGTGGCGATCAACTTTCTCGTGGGCTTTGCTGTACTAAGGCCTCCACTGTGTAGATAATCCATGCACTATGTGTTATGTCTTTTCTCGTGGGCTTTGATACATGAAAAAGCATCCACTTTGTTTGGTTGGAAACTTTTCCGTAGTATTTTTTTTCCGGACTGGAATCTTTGTGCGGATGTCGCTCTAGCGTTACCCGAAAGCAATGATTCCATCCATCTTTCGGTCAATCTACTGATAGCCTACAGTAATGTTTGTCCCCTCTCATTCCTATAAAATGAGGGTAAGGCTCATTGTTGTGGCATCGAGTCTTAGAATATCTAAGAGAGTCATTGTGTTGAGAACCTCTCCTACTCTGCAACTGCGGACGTTCAGTCTGATCTGCTTCCATCACGAAAGGAACTCAAGTCCTTAGGTGATTTGGGAGCCTGCGCATCAGTGTGCTCGGCACTGGTGAGAACCTAAAGTGGCCGAATCATTTTAGAAAGTCTTTGAGTCTGTATATGAGTCCAGTCATATTCTGAGGCAGAGCCTATCTTTCGCCAGGTAGCCTTCAGTATTGCTTGTTCCTTGTGAACGGCATAAAGTCTGATAAATGCGAAGATAGTCAATCTCTGATAAAGAATCTCTCTGTAATCCTTCTCTGTAATTCTGAAATCCATTCTGCAATAATATGAGTACACCAGTTTCTACATAAGAATACCTTGCGCATTTTATTGTCTGTTGTGGTAGTAGTTAATTTTGAGCTTTCATCCGAAGTTCACAGGAAATTCATCAGAGGTTCGCCAAAGGGACGAAGGGATGCCAAGGCCGTTGTTAGGCAAGGAAGCCGTTGTTGAGGCCATGAGTGCGTGAAAGTCCTGAGTAGGTTCGCGCTGAGTTTACCACTGGTTCACCAGGAGTTGGCTATCAAAATTAAACGAAGAGACGCAGCAAGTAGCAAGCTTGTGATAGAAGCCCCTGCTTAAAATTGGTATCATAAACTTTGTTAATTAATAACAGTTGAATTTGAGTTAATAAAGGTAAAGTTTTATTAATTTATTATTGAATTATAATTTAACCAATATAGTTTAGTATAAAATTAATTATTTAGTGTTAAGAATGATAAGAGATTAAGATTTAATTCACTTATTTTTATATGAGTATAATGTAAGTTTTATACATTTTACTACTATGTTTAGGTGCTTTTATGTTGCTATGTTTAGGTGCTTTTATGACGATTTTAAGGAGTTGGACTAATTATTTTTGTGAGAATTATAGTTTGGATAATAACAAATTTTTTTATTCATAATGTGTATTGTATATTTTAATGTTGATAAGATGGTTGGTTTTGATCTAAATAAGTGTTTATAGGGAATGCAATACAATAAACTTTGTATTCATAATGTTTATTGTATGGTTTTAATGTTGATAAGATGGTTGACTTTCATCTAAATAGGTGTTTATAGGGAATGTAATGCATGCCTTACATATTCGATCATAACCCTCAAATGAACTCATATCAACTATAAGAGTTTGGATTATTATTTATGGAAATTAAACTTTAAATAATGATGAAAAACTCTACATTTTTCACCATTAAATCCTACTTTTATACTTTAATTGATAATACTTTTAAATTTTTACAATAATACTCCTTAACCTTTTTAACCAGAGTTAAGGATTTACTGCCTCCTTCAATCCCAGTACTAAAATATATTTATCTACTAAAATGAAAACTAAAACAACAAAATTATCACTCTGATAACATATCATTCCCAAGGTCCTTAAATAAAATGCAAAAGTAAAGTATCTTCTATTGGAAATTGAAACTAAGCCCATATAAGAAAATTCCAATAGGCTTAGTTGACCACGTTAATTGTAAAGATAAAAATGAACTCTCCATAACAAGCAAAGAGAAACACTCACTTAGAACTTTATCCCATTCATTTTTTATCAAATGTTTAAAGAATTTGAAGATATTATTAGTTATATTAATTTTTATTGTGAGGTGTTATGAGGTAATATTGTAGAGATACCTAGACTTATACTGTAGAGATCTTTCACGTGGCATTTTTAAAAGACATTGAATTGTAATGAGAGAGTCTCCTAAGATCATGATGTTGAGCAAATGTATATCTTTTGCCAATATCAAGCCAAACAATGAGTCATACATCTCCATTTAATTATTTTTTCTTTACCCCAAACCCTAGAAATATTTGATAACTAATTTTCCATCAAAATTATATATTACCCCTACTTCTCCTACCACCCATAAACTTAAATATTTTAAAATTACCCAATATATATTATAATTCCTTTTATTTTTTAAAATAAATTTATTTTTAAAAAGTCAAACCATTCCTAAATAGGTCGTAATTTGAACTTAAATCGTTTTCATCACAACATACCATCCAAACATGTCGCTAATAATAAATTTTCACAAATTTTGTTTAATCTTTATCTATTTATTACATTAAACAATATATAAAATTGTATCTTCTTATTAGTTTTATCATTATATAATTTGGGATTTTTTATAATTAATTAACATGTTACTTAATATTTTAAAATTATATTTTCTTATTAGTTTTATCATTATATAATTTAGAATTTTTTATAATTAATTAACATGTTACTTAATATTTGGGGGAGAGTCATATTCTATAACTCATTATAAGGGAAATGCGTAATTTTTACCATAGTCAACAAGTATTTATTCTAAAATAAAAATAAATATTTTCTACACTTGGTTACTTTTAATTAAATTTATTATAAAATATTGACAATTTTATTTTTACTATGCATGCTTATTGTTGCTTAGAGAGGCGCCTTACAATCCAGTATGGGGGATGTTGTGGTTCTTGTAAAATGACGAGTTAAATTAAATAATAATAAAAAAATATAATGTTCACTTAATTAAAAAATAATTAAAGTAATAAATTTATTCAATTTCATTTGTTATATTATAATTTTGCTAGATCTAGGCTTTTGTTATCCATATTGTAAATGAGAATGTCTTTCAGATTAATCACATCATTAGGATTTGGTCGACATTTCCAACCGACTAATGTGATTCATCCTCAGAATGAATCACATTAGTTAGTTGGAAATGTCAACCAAATTCTAATGAAGTGATTAATCTCAAAAACATTCTCAATTTTATTGTAATTTTATTTTTATTAATAAATTACAAACAATTTTTAAATAAAAATCAAAATATTTATATTATATTAAAATAAATATAAACAATAATGATTTATATTAACAACCATGATATTTCATAATATATAATTAATAAACATATAAAACTTAATAAATTTAATTAATAAATACATAATTATATAATTATATATTTATGAAAATTCATTTTATGATATAATTTAAAGTAATCATTCATTTAGATTTCTATTATAATTAAAAATTTCATATTTAAATTTGATTAATAAAATAATGAAAACTTGCTACTCATATATTAATAATAAAAAAATCTTAAGTTATTTTTTTTTTATAAAATCAATGTTATTAATAAGTACAATAATTTTTTTTAATAAAAATTATAAAAGTATGTCAAAACAAATGCCAAAGTGTATACATATGTAATTATATATATCAAAATTTTAATAAAATAAATAATAATAATAATATTTATAGAAATGTGAAAGTTAGATAGATATTAATACTATTATTAAGAATTAGCACAAATTCATCTTAAATTCCAATCTATGAAGTGTTGAGAAGAACTAAATTTCTGGAAGTGCAAAAATTTCCTCAAGTTTTGCACTCAAAAAGAAGTTTGCATTTTAAGAGATTTGATCCCTCTTGGTGTTTGGTAGATCTGGAATTACGATGAATTAACCCAGTATAAAACAAATGTGGTAAAAATATTTCACTCTTCTTTTTTTAATAGGAATGAGTATATTCCAAGTTACATAAAAAATAGTAATAATAAAACACAATGTCCTCTTAATTAAAAAACCAATAGAATTAATAAATTTATTCAATTCCATTTGTTATATTGTAATTTTATTTTCATCAATAAATTATAAAAACAATTACTTGGAGCCCACATAGCGTATTGTTAAGTCACTTCGTGATGTGAAAGAGGTCACCCATTTGAAACTCAAGGAGGTCATTCAAAACTTTATGGTAAAAAATCCACCTATGTTAAGGGCTCGTGTGACCCACGCTAGGTGCGATCACCACTAGGTGATTTTGACAACTTATATGCCCCTCTGTCATGGTTTCTCAAGCCACCTGTCAAGCCTATTATAACCTCTAGAGAACTCAAACAACTTGACAAACAAAAAATAAATAAATTACAAACATTTTCTAATCATTTTTTTTTAATGAAACCCATATCCATGATATATATATATATATATATATATATATGAGTTTTAATAAGATTAAAAATAAGAATATTTATAAAAATGTGAAATTTATATAGATATAAATTATTATTAAGAACTAGCATAGATTCATCTTAGCTTGGAATCTACCAAGTTTTTGAGAAGAAGCAAATCAAGTACATAATGTTGACACTATTTCACCAAGTAGAACTATTTCATAAATGCCACAAAGGCCAAATCCCAGTTAGGGACATTAAAAACATGCATACAACTTGAGCTAAGTTCCTTCGACAGTGAAAATATTTCACTCGTAACATATTTCAATGTCTATTTTAAATAACATAATTTTATATCGACTTTAATGAAAGATAAAGTAATTAACCAGTACCAGCACCAGAGCTACCAGGTCCCTACATTGTGGAACAAACATTAGATGCTCCAACGATCCAGGTAACTTCACTGGGGGTAATCAATCTACACACTGATCTAGCCACTCATGCTGTTATATGTAGATTTAATGGCTTCTGGCCAAAATCAGATGCCCTGCATCACTGGATCCTCACAACATGGTCACCTGACTGTGAAATTCATCTCTGCTCAAAAGGTTTTTTCATAGTCCGCTTTACAACAGAACAGGAACGTGATAACATTATCAATCAGGGGCCATGGTTTTGGGGAAAGGCTGGCCTCTTCACCATCCCCTGGTTCCCTGAATTTGACGCAAATACTATGAAAGTGACAACCGTACCTGTTTGGGTGAGACTGCATAACCTCCCTCTACACTTCTGGCACTGTAAAGTGTTATCAGACATAGGGAATTCTTTGGGGAAATACCTTAAAACAGATGAAGAAAGAATTAACCAAGGAATATTCACCTATGCTAGAATATGTGTAGAAGTGGATCTAAGTCTGGGGCTACCTGACCACATCACTTTGAACTATAACAACACGCAGAGGATACAGCCGCTTGATTATGAAAATACAGCATTCAGATGCCTTAGATGCATGCAAACAGGGCATCTTCAAAACACCTGCCCACTGGGCAAGAAGGACCCCAAAGTGAACAAGAAACAACCAAAAAAGCCGAAAGGATGGCAGCACACCGATTGGAGGGAAAAAGAGGACATGCAGAGGGCAGAGCATACAGTGACCCAAGAGGAACCGGATACAAATATGGAACAGAATGGCACACAGGAAGAAAAAGCACCAGACCCTCAAATGGAGGACCATCTCCAGCTGCAGACAAATCCACAGCTGGAATTCAGTGGCAACAAAAGAACTCACGGATCTGAAGGATCAGAATCTGACAAAGAATCTCCAGCGAACATACCCGAGCACCCGCAGGCCATCATTATTCCCCCTCCTGACTCACAGGGTTGGCGTAGGGTGGAAAAGAAGAAGGGCAGAAAAATATAGGCTTGATGTATTTGAAATTTTTTATTTTTTTTTCAGTTTTTGTCCTAACCATGGACAACCATTTGCATATGCTCCAAGCATCTACAAAATGTAATTTATTTCAATCATGAATATAAATTACGACTTTTTTCTACGTGAAAGATAAAGTAATTAAAATTAAGATTAAGATTAAAATTATATATATATATATATATATATATATATATATATATATATATATATATATATATATATATATATATAAAACAGGCTTCACTCAATGAACCTCTCACGCGTGTTTGGGGCATATTAAAAAATACACTTAATTTGACTGCATATTGGAAAATACCTCTTAAATTCAGATTATTTAACTCCCTACCAATACGAACCAATACACCTTCTCAATTTAAAAATCCCTACTTTATACATGCCAATAGAAAAACCCTATACATCCCCAGTATTATGTCATTTTTTCTTCAATAAATATCCCCCAATATGAACCCATGTGGTATGGTATTGCTCCCCTATTGAAGCCCCGTGATTGATATATATATATGTGTGTGAGAGAGAGAGAGAGAGAGACAGAAAGAGAGAGAAAGATGTGTAATTATTATTATTTTTTTAAATATTTCAATAGGAATTTTGAATAAATTTTTTAAATATCCATGCTAATCAATATATTTTAATATCAAATATATGTGAGAGAGAGATTTTTAATACTGACAAAACTAAAATTATGATAATTAAATTAAAAATGATAAACCATGACAATTTCATCTATGATAAAAATTACTTGGAGACAATTTCTTCATACAAATATTTAGGTATTGACATTCATCATCATCTCAATTGGAATTATAGCATTGAGAAAATGATTATTGGCAGCTAGAAAGATTATTATGAGCTTGAAAATAATTGCAACATGATTGATCACTGGATTTTAAGTTTAAAAAAAGTTCCTATTTGGGACACTCGTTACCCCATGACTTTGTATGGATGTGAGGTTTGGGGTTGCAGTATACCTAGAGAAACATGGAGGAAGATAGAGTTGATCCAAAAGCAATTTATAGTTACCTACAACCTCAATATTAAAGGTAATACTCTTTATCCTATCCTTTTGACTGAAGCTAGTCCTTTCCCCATTGAAAGCATGGCTATGTTTCGTTATTTGATGTATAAGAAGAAGCTTTACAACATGAAAACCAAGAGGTTCCCCAAAATTGCTTCTAACTCTAGCCAAAATCCCAACCTTCGGCTCAAGTGTGATTGGCACAAGGATTCCCAATCTTGGCTTGACTATTGGGGGTAAAGGAGGAGATCATCTTGGAGAATAAAGATAATATTAAAAACCCTATTACTTCCAATTTAAGGCCAAATTGTGGGATGATAAGGAGCTGGAGGGGGAAATGAAGCTAAGGTATTATAAGGAGGTGATCAATCCCACTCTCGCCAACTAGAATTATCTCTTTGCTTGACCAATGCTAAGAATAAAGTGAACATTTCTAAGATAAGAACTAACTCTCATGAGCTCCGAAGTGAAACTGAACATTAGTCTATCCCCAAAACACATTGGGATGAAAGAATCTGTCAACTGTTTGATTCTAAGAGGGTTGAAAATTAAAATAACTTTCTCTTATATCGTCCGACTCTTACTCACATCCATTCTCATTTCCAAAACATTTGCCACACTACCAACCTTCTTGACTTGTTCATCATCATCATCATCATCGCACACACATAGAGAAAGTAAGTTAAAAAATAAAAAAATTAACATTGATTATAATTGAAAATAAAAAAGTTCAATTACTTTCTAATAAAATGAAGATGTATAAATTAAAGACGTGTAAGTCATTCAATTATTAATATAAAATTGATATATAACATTAAAAAATTATTATTAATAATAAAAAATTCAATGTGAATCATAAAATATTTTAAATGTAAAATTATATATATTAAAAAATATACTAATAACATTTTTTTTTGGTGGGAAATTTGGTTCAAAAATAAGTTTATATATATATATATATATATATATATATATATATATATATATATATATATACTATAATAATATATATACTATCTATCTATCAATCACAGAATAATCATAACTTTTTAAATATTTTTAAAATTTTACATCAATACATGTATGAAGCATTCTACCTGTGTATTCAAAAGAGTATAAAAAATCGGGCTCAAAACATTGATACAAAAACAATCTTGTGCTTAAAAAATAGATGCTAAAAATCAGTCAGTGCTCCTGAAAGGATATAATACCTTTAGGTATAGTTTATCAGAGGATTATACAAAAGATTAGATGTTCATGGAAACTTATAGACACTACTATCATATAGTTTATACATGTCAAAAAAAGATAAAATTATATCTGCATCATGTATCTAGAAATAAAACACATAACAAAATGCATAATGAAAGAAGTTATAACTCAGTGAAAGGATGATGTTGATATGATCGTATTGTCCCCTCTATGTGTTCACTAATATTCCATACTCCCATATTCTATCGAACACCTTCTTAGATAGGTTGTCTACATCTGAGTTTCATTCCTTGTGTATATGGAAATAAGAAATAAAATCAAAAGATTGTTTTAACTCATAAATTTCTATTAATAATTTTGACATCTCTCGACAGCATTGAACCCCTTTATGGCGTTTAAAGAGTCTCCAAAACTTAAAGAAAATGTCAGTCATTTTCCAAAGCCCAAAATAAGAGAAGTTTTAGGGATAGAATCTTTGCATAATTATTCGTCCCTCTATGCAGACCAACTTTTGATTTCAGATAATGTTAATTGATGAGATACAGAATTAACCATCCACTGCAAACTCCATTCCATCTGACACCCCATCAAAGTATGACCATGGAAGTTGATGGTTTATTTCTTCCTCAACGACTACTCTAGGAATAGAAGAAGGCTCCTTAGTCGTTAACAGGGCATAAATAGAAGAAATTTCAGAAGCAATGGGGTCTGGAGCAGATGAAAGATATTGGAAAATAACTTTATTATGGGTTAACCAACCCCCCCAACTAAATAAAGGAGGGATATTGTGTTAGGTCCCTATACTACTAGTGTAACCCCATATTGTTATTAGTGCAACCCCCTTATTATATTTTTGTGCCCATGTAGTCCCCATATTGTTATTATTGTGCCCCATAGAAGTCCACTATTGTTATTTTTGTTCCCTTACATTATTATTGTTATGTCGGCTCTGATTATATTATGACCCCTTAGACTCCTATATATAGAAAGGAGGTCATGTCATTTGTATCATCCAATAATTGTTCATTTGTGTAATGTAAAGGAGGTTTCCCCCTTGAAGAGACTGATTTTTAAGTCGTTGATCTATATTTCCTATCTTTTTGTGAGTTGGTTTCATAACATTTGGTATCAGAGCTTTGGATTCTGGGGTTTCACTGCTCCAAACAGGTCATCGTGGAATTTTCAATATAACTTTTTTTCTATGAGGTTTCAGAAGCTAAAACAAAAGCCCATTTGATTTGAAATCGTTCTGAACCTCGAGTCCAAATTTCAAATATTTATCACTATAGTGTCAGAGATATGATCTGAGGAAGTTAGGGTTTTGGCAAGCTCTAGAATTTCATCTTAAACAAGTCATCATGGAATTTTTGCTATAATTGTTTTTCTACGAAGGTTCAGACTCTAAAATTAAAACCCATTTCAGAGGAAACCATGGTGAAGCTCAGGCCTAAATTGCAGATCTTTTCTCTCTGTATTTTCAGAGATACAGTCCAAGACATTAAGGGTTTCTGTAGGCTCCCAAATTACATCCCAAATAGGTGACCTGGGGAAAATCATCATAAATTTCTCTCTGAGCATCAAATTGAAATTACGTAAGAATATACAGAATCAGGATAGACTGTACCCTTATGTGTATTATGTTCAGGTCTGAAGGTCGAAATAGTAACACGTGACACTTTTTACAAGTTCGCTCTACGAAAAAGTATATAAGAGGATCATCTTGGAAGATTGGGCATAACTCTTTCATGGAGAATCCAATTTCGATTTGACTGGTGGAATTGGAAAGAGGACGCAAAGGGCTACTACAGGTTGCAATTTTAGACCTTGGAGATCTGAAATTCCAGAGATACAACAGATTCAAGGTCGAGTTGCTAAAAGCAATAAAATGAATGACTCGAATCAAGAAAATAAAAACACCTAGTAAGCAAAGTTGGATGGAGGATTTGAAGAATGTGATCGAAGCTAAGATAAATAGTTTTATTTGTGCCATGGAAGCTAATATGTATGGTAGGGAAGAAAATTTGAAGAAAGGCATGGAATATTTGAAGAAAGACATGGAAGGTTTGAAGGAAGGTGGGACAAAGCTGCTACAAGAAAGGCCTCCTAATGACGAAAAGGTAGTAGAGGAAACTCATGATGAGAAAAAAAAATGTTAATCATGATTTCATAGGGATTGAAGACTCACCATATTCCAAAGATCGATATGAGGAACTTTGATGGCAAGGATCCAATAACATGGATACTACAGATGGAGAAATATTTTGATCTACATGATGTGCAACTGTTACAAAAGGTATGTATCACATCTTTATATTTAGAAACGAATCAATTTTTATGGTATAAAGGGCTTTTTTCTCATAAACCACTTGTCACCTGGTCAATTTTCACGGAGGAAATTATAGCACATTATGAGGATACATAGAGCAACACCTTCTTTAGCCAATTGATAAATCTCAAACAAAAGGGTTCAATGGCAGAGCACATTGAGGACTTCCAAAAATTGAATATAATGTTAAATGATATTCCAAAGAAGCAGAGGATTCATGTATTCATAGGGACATTAAAGGATAACATTCAACATGAGGTTCACCTTTGGGAACCTGGTTCATTGGAGAAGGCATACAAGTTGGCAAGAAAAATTGAAAGCAAAATTATGGCAACAAGGAAGCCTACCACTCATAACTATAAAGATGGAAGTGTTGTTGCTCCTAGCCTTTCACCACCTACAAGGTTGAGACCACAACAATTGGAATAAAAGAGAGCAAAAGGGCTTTGTTACAATTGTGATAAAAAAATACACTAAAGGTCATAAGGTTGCTGAGAATAAATTAATTTACGTAGATGGGGAAGAGGAGCAAGAAAAGGAACAAGAAACGTCAAAAGAAGAGGATATACATGAGGAACCAATCCCAGAGAAAGAAGAAATGAATATGACCATATCTTGTAATGCATTGATAGGAATTACCACTCCTCAAACTCTCAAGATAGAAGGGCATATCAAGAAGAAAAAGGTAACAGTGTTGATTGATTTTGGTAGTACCCTTAATTTTATTCATTGTAAGATAGCCAAGGAATTGAATTGCTTCCTATATCCAACACTAGAGTGTCAAGTAATGGTTGCAAATGGAGGAACCATAAATTGCTCTGGAAAGTGCCATAATATCAAGCTATCCATGGGAGAATATTTCTTGAATAGTCCAATGCTTTCCATTATAATGGGTGGTGCAGATGTTGTACTAGGAGTTCAATGGCTACAATCTTTGGGTACGACAGATTTTAATTTTCAAGAACTTTTCTTGAATTTTGTTTGGGAAGGAAAGGAGTTTGAATTAATGGGTATCGTAGGGAAACCGGGAAAGATAATAAGATCTAACAGGATGATAAAGCTTTGAACGAAAGAACAATAGGGCGAAATTGTACAATTATGTTCACTAGAGGTACCCACATCGAAATCATCTATTTCTCCAGATCTCCAAAACGTTCTGGACAATCATTCCAAGGTATTTGAGACTCCCAAAGGCCTCCCACCTATTCATGATCATGATCATGCTATTCATTTTATTCCAGGAAGTGTTCCCCCAAACATCAGGCCTTATAGATATCCATATGCCCAAAAGAGTGAAATTGAACGTATGGTTGCAGAAATGCTAGAGGTTGGTATAATTCAACCTAGTCAAAGTTCTTTCTCTGCTCCATTGATATTGGTACACAAGAAGGATGGATCATGGCACACGTGTCCGGATTATAAGGAGCTCAATAAGCTTACTATTAAAGATAAATTTCCCATTGTTATAGCTCCAAATCTCACTCTTGATGTTTGTGATGCTACACTCATGACCTAGGGCAACCCCTCCTTCTAGACCTGGTGAAAAATTTAAAAAACAGTGTTTTATTCCCTATACGCAACATTTCCCTGAGACAAATGCGTGTGTACGTGGGTTTGTGCATACCCAACCAGCGTATATGTCTTAAAACACTTAAAAAAATTAAATCTCCTTAATTTCGAGCAGAGATCGTGGGTTTTACCTGCTGATCACCAATTAGTGCCCGTGGCCCAACTGTTCCCAACGAATTCCCAACTAAAAAAATTCTTTGGGAGAAGTATAAAAAAGCTTCAATGGGAAGGCCTAAGGGAGGAGAGAAGAGAGAGAAAGGTTACTATGCTAGGATTTCCCTGACCAGGTTTGAAGATCCTAGTGCCTCTTGCACTTCCCCCATTTACAGGAAACCCTTGTTTCCTTGTGTGATGATGTCTATCTACTACTTGAGATATCATGAAGTAAGTCATGGAAGGAGTTTGTTAAAGGCTTGAGACTGACGAATCCAGAGGACGGTTCCACTTGGAGCCTGCGAAAGGACGAATCAGGTGAAATTATTCATTTCTGTACTTTATTTGTCTATAATAAATGAAGCACTTGTCTTTGTTCCTAATATAAATCTTCTTCATGTTTATGATATCCATGTTATGATTCATATATGAATGATTGTTTAATTGCATAACTAACTACATTTCAATATACTATGAAGATGATTTCTTTATGATGTTTATTCCATATACTGCTGTACTTTCTTGAATTGATTGTTTTGCAGGTTGAAGGAGCAAAAGGAACTCCAAGAGGGTTTGGACCCTGGCAGGATCTTCTCAAACAAAGGACCCCCAGTTATGCCCCTTATCGTATAGTTTGATTATATTAGCATTATGGCTGTATGGAATGTGTGTTTCTCTGTATAGACAACCTCTGATCTACTAGGGTATCAACCCAAGACCCTAGGGGAATTTATCCCTTAACAGAATTGGCGACTCCGCTGGGGACAACAATATTGTTGTTCCTAGTTTGTGTTTATTCAAGCCAATCAGGGCTCAACTGTCTGTTTGCTTGCTGTTACTATGTAGTCTGTTCCTGTAGGAACTTGAATTGTAAGTTTGGTCAGTTTCTTCAGACTGTTTTTTGTTTTTTCTTGAAATATTTTATATACGTTGTTTTTCTTGTTTACAGAAGTGTATATACGCATGTTTCCTTAAGTTAACCCGCATATACGCAGGTTTCCTTAGGCTCAGTTGCGTATACACGCAACTGTACATCAATACAGTCGCGTATATCTTGTAATTTTCAAGATTTTTCAAATCTTTTTGTTTTTGAAGGTCTGTCTACTGGTCTGGTTCAGTCTTGAACAGTTACTTTTCTGTGTCAGTTTTTAGTTTTACAGCAAGTATCTAATTTCAAATTCTCTTTGATTTTGGAAAGTGTTGGTCTTATTGGTTTTATTGCAAGCGTCATCATTTTTGTTAAGCACCCAAGATTTCTTATTAGGAGTCTTGGCTGCTCTGTTTTTTCAGGGCAGAAAGGTTGACCTTAGTCTTTGTGACAAATCTTTTTTTGGTGACCTTTTTGGTTTGCATGTCAAAACTATGTCTTTATGACCATTTGCTTTTCTTGCTTTCCGAAAGTTGTTGGTTTACACTTTCTTGAAAGTTGTCTTTTCAATCTTTTGGTCTTTATTGCCAAGCTCTTGTTGCTGCTTTTTGATTGTTAAGAGCATTTTGAAACACATTTTTGTTGAGTTCTCACTTGTTTTGTGTTGCAAACTTGCAAAGTGTTTCATTGCCTATTCTTCGATCATAAAGTTTCAGTCTTGTTGAGAGCACTTTTGAAAAGACGTTTTTGCTTTTGCTTTTGAAGAAAACTTTTTGAAAAACTTGGTTTTGCTTTCTTGAACTTTGTTTTGATTTAGTTTCTTTTAGTG
Source organism: Pinus tabuliformis (assembly GCA_031772625.1). Lineage (NCBI taxonomy): Eukaryota > Viridiplantae > Streptophyta > Pinopsida > Pinales > Pinaceae > Pinus > Pinus tabuliformis. Next base: position 442,593,052 of record CM062811.1, read on the forward strand.
AATGAAAGTGCATTTTTGTTTGTCTTGAAACTTGCTTTTAGTGCAGAGACGAAAATGAGCATTAGCAACTCATATTCCATCTAAACATTTTAAGTGGCAAATGATATTGGTAAACAAGTTACTTCCATTTCTTGGTTTAGATTAGTCTTAAGTCTTGCATCAACATGTATTCATTGCATTAGGATAAATTTGCACATATTTTTAGGACATCCATAGTTTTGTTAACTTTTGTGAGTGTGGAGCATGAGCAAAAGAAAAGAAAAGAAAAATTTGTTGCTTTCTTTGAAGTTCCTCTGAACCTAGTAGAATTTTCTTTCATCGAAAAATGAAAACAAGTGCATTTGCATGTAGTTTGGTTTTTAATAATTTCTTTTGCGTCAAAACACCACTAGTTTCACTTCCACTTATCCCTTGACTTAAAGAACAACCCATTTAAAAACAAGTGCTAATTAAAATATACTAGAACTTTTTATAATTGTCAAGTTAGACACACCAACAAGTTTTAGGATATTTTAGGGCCTTGGATTAGGCGAGTGGAGAGATAACTCTCTAAGGCCATTTAAATTGTCAAACATAGGAGTCTGAATAGTGAGTGAAAATCCAATAGCATTAGGAAGACCAGGAAAGCTCCGGATTTGGGAGTGAAGCACGAGTGTTTTTGAAGATAAGGAAGAGAGATTCCCCATCTCCTACTTGTCGGATCTAACCTCAAGACTGTTCCGCCTGGCTTCTGACACGAGTTGGTAACCTTAGTTGCTACTCCTAGGGATCTACATAGGTGGCTACGGAGGGGAATCCCGTGGCACCTGAGGTCAACGTTGTATCACTCTCAATAGTACTACTGGAGGGCACCCTTGCGAAGCTTGGGGGCTTGTGCCGGCGCAGGCTGTTGTTAGGAGGTCAGCGTAACTTCCTCTGTTACCTTCACTAATAGGACTGGGCCGTCATTATCCCAGACTATCTTCGGAAGGCCCCTTACTTCACTTTCTTGTATTTTGGTGTATGGTCCTCATCACCCGGAGCAGAAATACTTGGAAGTTGTTTGACTGGCTGACTTCTTTTAGAGACTTTTTAGTGAGTTCTCTTTGCTTCTTGTATATAGTTGGCTTTAGGTATTTTTGTCTAGTCACGTTTGGACTTTGTGTCCTGAGTGACTGGCTTACCACTCTACGATCTTGAAAGGCTTTTGGTCATTCTTTCATAAGTTGTGGAGTTGCCTCCTCAAGGGTAAAGGTTTTGATTGCCTATCCATATTCCTTGAAAAGTAATTTCTACATTCCCATAAGGGAAGGGTCTGCAAATCAGTTAGATATGGCCAATATTCCTGTGGAAACCAACCAAGGTACCCTCCCAAAAGGGGATCCTTGTGCTTTTCCTTTCTTTGGAAACGTTGGTACTCCCTTGATGGCCACTTTGAATATTCCTGGGTTGAATGTTGGACTACTTGTTTGGCTGTGGTCCACTCCAAATATTCCAAATGCTCTTGAAACTTCTCAGATGAATGCTTTATTTCAGGGGCATCACATGGGTGCCAATTTTTCATCTTCTTTCAAAGAGAAATCTAGGATTCCTTTTTCTCCTCTTTCTTGTAATAAGAAATCTAAAAAGAGGAGAAAGAGGAAGTTAAATAAGAAGAATAATTCTATCCATTCATCTTCAACCTCTGCGAGTCATGTTGAAGATGAGCCTTCAACCGCTGCAAGTCATACTATCACTTCATCATCAACCTATGCGAGTCATGTTGAAGATGAGCCTTCAGCCGCTGAAAGTCATGCTGGGGGCACAAGTCTAGTCACTACAAGTCATACTAGCACTTCATCATCAACCTCTGCGAGTCATGTTGAAGATGAGCCTTCAGCCGCTGCAAGTCATGCTGGGGGCACGAGTCTAGTCACTACAAGTCATACTAGCATTTCATCATCAACCTCTGCGAGTCATGTTGAAGATGAGTCTTCAGTTGTTGCAAGTCATGCTGGGGCATGAGTCTAGTCACTGCAAGTCATACTAGCAAAGAGTCACCAACCTCTGCAAGTCATGTTCAGGACTCTCTGCAAACCACTGCTAGTCATGTTGGCAGATTGGAGGTTGATAAGAAACCTGGACGTAGAAGTTTTAAACCTAAGTTCCCTTGTAAGATATGCAAGGGAGACCATCTTACTCATTTATGCCCTGGTATTCCAGAGGTTCAAAGGATATGGTCCGAGTCTGAAAGTACTTTTACTCCTAGATCTGATATGGTTTCTCATCAATCCCACCAACCATGGGTTGATAATGTGGTTGAGTCAGTGCAATCTCTGGCCGATTACACTCCTCTTTTGGGGGGTGAAGTGCCTAACAAAAGAGTTTGTTTTATCTCTAGTATAGAGTCTTCTGGTATAGGGGGCATTCTGGTCTCTTCCAATGTTCCTCCTCCAAGTTCTAGGAATGTTTCCTTTGATTGGGATAGTCTTGTCGAGCCTCGTCTTCCTTCTGTTGCACCTTTCCAAATAAAGGTCAGAGTTAATTCCACAAATGTCTATCAATGTGTGGTGGATGAAGGATCCTTTGCAAGTATTATATCTTCTTTGACTTGGAAAGCTTTGGGTTCCCCAAAGTTGTTGACAACTCAGAGTCAGTTGTTAGCCTATGATAGAAGACCTGGAGAATCTATGGGTGTTCTTCCTCAATTGCCTATCACTTTAGGTGGGAAAATTGTCTTAATCGATATGATGGTGGTTGATAGCCCTTTAGACTTTAATATGCTACTTGGGCGTGATTATGTCTATGCTATGAATGCTGTGGTGTCTTCACTCTTTCGAGTAATGTTCTTTCCTCATAACGGAAATATTGTCACTATTGATCAGCTTGCATCTGATAATTACCACCCTAATTTGCTTTACTGCAGAATACCCCTTGGTTTGTTCCAAGTGTTCAAGTAGACTCTACCCTACCACGGGTCAATTATCTGGCATTGAATCCTCAATGTTCAAAAGCTGCTGAGAAGGATCCTTTGACTTATTATTCTCCTTTTTGGGACTTGGTCCCGACAGTTGACCGAGAGATTCTTCCTATAGGGACATGGGACCCCTTAATTCCCTCTTTTGATCCTTGTAGTTCTCATGATTTCTCAGAATTTGATTTGCCTTCACAGGAGGAACTCTTTGAAGCCATGATTTTTGACTACCAAAGGAGTCCTTGGCCTGATCCCTGCAAGTGGTTTGTCCAAAAGAACTATTATATGTAAGTCGCAAGGTTGTGTGGTTCCCTGTACCATATTATATATATGAGGTACGCATTTTCAAGTTTTGTATTCTATAAACACAAGATTTTATATGAAGTTTATATGTGGGATGTATTAACTTCTTGTCTAGTGTTCCTCTTTATGTATACAGAACTTGGAAGATTTCTCCTTTGGAAGTTTTTATGTTTGGTCCGTTCTGACAGGTATTTGTTCTCGGAACTGGCATATAGGTTAGGTTTTTCCGCCTGCATTATGCACTTATCAGTTTCCTTTCCCATTTGGCCTTAGGATCGACCCCACCGAGTTATGGTGCAGAATCTTCTCATTGCTTAGAAGTATCATGACTTGTGTGGTAAAGCCTACCTTATCATGGGTGCCCTAGTTAGTAACTTGTTGTCACTTGGCACTCATGTTGATTTTTCATCCCTAGGCTCGGGAGTCCTCTGTAGTCCTGCCATGAATTATGCGCTAAAGACTCATTCCTCTTTGCTTCTTCACTTCGTTCTGGCCTTATACCCAAGAGGCTCCTTTGTGTTGAATTGTACTACTGCATTGCATTTTGACCATTTGCACCTTTTGGCCTTGAGCCAGCTTCACTTGGACTCGTGTTTAAGCCAAATTTTGACCATGACGACTGCAAAATCAAACTTGCATACCTTTAACTTCTGCAACTTGACACACCTTGACCTATGGAAGGAACACACCTTTGAGTGTCTTTGACTAGTTTTCACCTCCCTGCATTGAGCATAGGAATGTTCCAATCCCAGGAACTAGATGATCTGCTTCACCGACATTCGTTCTTTCCATTGTACTATAGCATTCTTTTATTCTTTTTCCAGCTTAATAGAAAAAGACAAAAAAACTATATATTCCAAAAAAGAGCGGGAACGGGACAATATTTCCATTTATTGTTGGCAGCTAGAGTCAGTCGTGTCACCCTTGAACAAAGCACTCAAAAAAACAGAGTCTCCTCCATTTGAGCGGGATTTAGTTTGACTTAGGTACGCCTTAACCTTGTTATTGAGTCAGTTCTCCCCCGATTGGTTATCTCTTCCAATCATATGGAGGGTTCGTTCATGCCTCTTACATGACGAACTTATACAAAGTCATCATATGCTGCCACCTAGTCACATTGAGTCGTGATTTTGTTCAAGGGAAGTTAGCCTGAGTCGGCCTGTCTGCGGTGTCTCTTGACTCATTTTTCAGTCGGCCATCCCTGGTTGTTAGTATCATGTCTATCATCACATCATCTATATTGGTCCTTTACTCGTGCCGGTTTGAGAAGGTCTCCATTGACTTCTTGCTGGCGGGTCTTGTCCTTATCGACGACGACATATTGCTCTGAGGATAGGCTTAGAGCTGCTCCCTGGCCCTATTTTCATTATTGATAGGTCACCTTGTGCTCAGCATTGATCAGTATTATGGTTCTTTCACTGAGTGGTTTCCCTTGTGTTCGACATCAGCTTACATTATCACACATTAGGATTCATGCAGTACCTTGGTTTCCATTTGACCCTATTGGTGGATACCTTGCCTTTGTGTCAGCTTTCATTATTGGTTGGTTCAGAGGGTTTTTGTCGTGCGCTAGCCACATCTTGTGTACGTCGGAAACGTACTTCGGTCAGGTTACTACATCTTTTTCGTCTGGTTCCTTCCACATTATTGGCCTACGGGTCACACTCGTGCTAGATTGATGAAGGATGCCTTAATGCCTTCCTTCTAGCGTATCTTTCCCTATCAACTTCGACTCATTGCTCTGGGGCAAATATCTAGAGTCCATTTGGCAGTACCTTGGGGTTTGCAGTCATTAGTGGCAAATCCTTCGCTATCGACAGTGGGAAACCATCATTGTCTACTGATTGATAGATTCTTACAGGTGTTCGACTCCAACTCATCTATTCACACTTGTTAGATTGTATTGGGTACCTTGACACTCATTATCATTATCGATGAGTAGTCTCGCGTTTTTTAATGGTATACATCAATGACCGATAATCAAATGATTTCTCACATGGTCGACTTCAGATCATTTATTTCCATGGTGTAGAAATGTACCATAGCGGTCGGTGAAGACCTCAGGTTGTATCAACATTCATTGGTTCACTTGACAGTTGCTCCTGTTGCTGATAGTTGATACCATTCCACCTTATATGTTGCAGTCAGTCATGAAGACATTCTATGTGCTGGCACCTGAGTTTGCAGTGTAGTACCATCCTATTCCATCATGTTCATTTGGTACCTTTTGTGATCCGTCTTTGATATCAGTGATCCGGTTCATTCTTCAGCGTCAATGACATTCTTATATGTGATATTCAGACATGTACTTGTTCGATCGTGATCAGATGATCCAATATGTATTTTCCAGTTCTGTATACTTGTATACTTAGTGGATCCCTTAACACCCATTCCTGTCATTGATGAATTATTGGATGAATTACATGGAGAAATTTACTTCACCAAGTTGGATCTTCGTTCAGGATATCATCAAATCAGAATGAAGATTGAATACATTCCAAAAACAACATTTAGAACTCATGAGGGTCATTATGAATTTTTGGTCATGCCTTTTGGCCTTACCAATGCACCTTCTACATTTCAAGGTTTGATGAATTCCATTTTCAAACCCTTACTTAGAAAATTTGTGTTAGTATTTTTTGATAATATACTAATCTACATCAAGTCTTGGAAGGATCATGTTCAACATGTTGACATGGTGCTCAAACTATTGGAGGAGAAACAATTATATGCAAAAAGCTCCAATTGTTTCTTTGGAGTACAAGAGGTGGAATATTTGGGTACTCAATTAGCTCATAGCTCATCTTATCATCCTGAATCTGATGGGAAAATTGTGATAGTGAACAAATGTTTGGAAGGATATCTTCGTTTATTTGTATATGATAAATAGACACAATGGATCAAGTGGTTTCCTTTGGTTGAATGGTGGTATAACACGTCCTTCCATACTACAGTAAAAATGACCCCATTTATGGCATTTTATGGATATCATTCATCGTCCATCACATCATATTTAAAAGAAAATTCTAAGGTTCAAACAGTGGAGGATCACTGTTGGGTTGTGTTATATTCTTTCCACGTAGTTAACAGGGGGTTTTAAGGGCACCCGTAACCCCACTTTATGGGGTCCGGGGTAGCACCCCGGAAAATTTTGGTTTTGGACCCTATGTTAGGTTGGGCGGATTGACCTATGGTTTCGTGCATGATTTTTGCACATGTTTTTTGGACGCGATAGTTTTCGGTCCATGGTATTGGACGTGATGGTTTTCGGTCCATGGTATTGGATGCTTCGGCATGTATAAATATGTATTGTAACATTGAAAGGAACATAATGAAAAATCAAGCTGGTAGTCTCGGTTTTGGGATGTAGGGGAAAATCTCTGTGTATATGTGTTTTATGTGTTATGCTCTCGCATTGTTTATTTTCTGTGTTTTAGAATTCTTATGCAGGTAATTTCTGTACGGGGTTAAAACCTACATTTGGTATCAGAGCTGTTTTGGCTTCAAGGGGACGCCTTTGTTGCTGAGGGGTTTCGCTCAGGCCTGTGGTAGACCCTGTTCAGTGGGAGATCTGCGAGATCAATTTTAGTTGTGAAAGAAGATGGCGAGCAGTGGAAAGATAGAGATCGAGAAATTTAATGGTCAGAGTTTTGAGTTGTGGAAACTCAAGATGGAGGATCTGTTGGTGGATAAAGATTAGTGGATCGCGGTAGATCCAGGTGCTAAACCAACGAGAGTGTCCAATGAAGAATGGAAGAAGTTGGATCGGAAGGCAAAGAGCACAATAAGATTGTGTGTCTTAGATTCATTATTGTTGAATGTATGAGGGGAAGCTATGATGAAGGCTTTGTGGGACAAGTTAGGGACTTTTTACCAATCTACGTCTCTGGTGAATAAATTGTTCCTACGGAAAAAGTTGTATAACCTGAGGATGAAAGATGGAGACTCGGTGACAGAGCATCTGAATGCATCTAATACTGTGGTAAGTCGGTTAACATCTATTGAGATTAAAATTTCAGATGAAGATAAGTGCATCAGTTTGTTGTGTTTTGTACCAGATTCGTGGGATAGTCTGGTTATTGCAATAGATAACAATGCAACTGCCTTGTAGTTTGATGAAATAGTCTCAACCTTGCTGACGAAGGAGATGAGACAGAAAAATATGGAGAGCCAGAATGGTGATGCCTTGTCTGTACGAGGGCGGACCCAGAATAGAAACAAAAATAAGTCATCGAGTGGGAGATCTAAATCTAAAGGGAGATCTAAATCTCTAGGAAAGCCTGTAAAGGTGGTGTGCTAGAAATGTGGAAAGGAAGGGCACTACAAAAGGTACTGTAAATCTAAAGCTCCTGACAAAGGAAAGGGATTTGATGAGGCTTCTTCTGCAGAGGCGAAAACCACCTCAGATGAAGGTGGGGATGTGTACTTGGCTTCTTCAAGTACACATGTAGATCATGAGGCATGGTTGATTGACTCAGGTGCATCCTTTCACTTCACTCCCCATAGAGAGTGGTTCTGTGAGTATGAGAAATACGATGGTGGTGATGTATTCTTGGGGGATGACAGGAAGGTTAGAATCATTGGTCGTGGAAAAGTAAGTTGAAGTTGCAAGGTGGAAGGGTTATAACACTTCTGGCTGTTCTGCATATTCCTGCATTAGCCAGAAATCTGATTTCTGTTAGCAAGCTGGATGATGCAGGTGTAAAAACAGTGTTTGAGAAGGATACCTGCAAGATGGTTTGGGGAGCACTGGTATTGATGCGGGGAGTTTGGATTGGAACTCTGTACAAGATGAAAAGTAGCACTGTTGTTGATGGGTGCAATAGTTCTGTGGTTCCTGAAAGTGGAGCAGAAAATATAGTGGTCTCTGGAGAGAAGACCATGCTGTGGCATCAAAGGCTTGGACATATTGGAGAAAAGGGCCTTCAGATACTTCATGGTCTTCTCTCCATGAAGTATCTGGGAAGCAGAATCGGGTGAGTTTCCCCTCTGGTAGTAAGAGGACGAAACAAATATTAGAACTTGTGCATAGTGATGTGTTTGGACTTGTGAAGGTTCCATCACTGGGTAAGTCTGTGTACTACGTATCATTTATAGATGACTTCTCAAGGAATACATGGATATATTTCCTTAAGAATAAATCTGAAGTCTTTGACAGGTTTAAAGAATTTAAGGCTTTGGTGGAAAACCAGACAGAGAATATGATAAAGGTGTTGAGGATAGATAACGGTGGAGAGTTTTGCAGTAAGGAATTTGAAGAATTCTGTAAGAAGTCTGGTATAGCATGATAGAAGACTACTCCATATACACCTCAACAAAATCGAGTTTAGAAAGAATGAATAAGATGTTGATGGAAAGGGCAAGAAGCATGCTTAGTGGTGCCAGGTTAGGACAGGAATTATGGGCAGAGGCGGTGGATACTGCATGTTATCTGGTCAATAGGTCATCTTCATCAATGTTGGAGGATAAGACTCCACAATAGGTATGGACTGGTAACAAACCCTCTCTTTCACATCTGAGGGTATTTGGATGTGATGCATATGTGCATGTTCCAAAGGAGAAATGAACCAAGTTGGATAGTAAATCTGAAAAGTGCATATTTATAGAGTATAAGGATGGTTTAAAGGGTTATAAGCTTTGGAACCCAGTCACACGAAAGGTTGTGTATAGCCGAGATGTGGTATTCAGAGAGGTGAAAGATGTTATTAAACATGAAATCCAACCAAAGGAACCCGAGAAGATAGAGTTTGAGCTAAAGGAGGAAGAATCGGACTCTACAGCAAGGAGGAATCAAAAGATGAAGAGCCACAAACTCTGGCTTTGAGAAGATCAGTTTGAGAAAGAAGGCAGCCTGAAAGGTATAGTCCATATGCTTTCTGTTCAAATTTTGCTTTATCTATTAGTGATGATGATCCCAAAACTGTGAAGGAAGCAGTAGATTCAGAGGATGGAAAACTCTGGAAAGAGGCCATGGTTGATAAAATGGAATCTTTGCACAAAAATGAGGCTTGGGATTTGGTGGAGGTTCCGGCTGGAAGGAAACCCATTGGCAGCAAATGGGTGTTCAAAAAGAAGACAAATGCATAAGGAAAAGTGGAGAAATACAAAGCTTGGTTGGTAGCAAAAGGTTATTCCCAAGTGTCGGGAATTGATTTTGGTGATATTTTTTATCCTGTTGCTAAGGTAACTTCTATTAGATTACTTTTATCTGTTACTGCTGCTTTTGATTTTGAGGTAGAATAGATGGATGTGAAGACAACATTTCTTCACGGGGATCTGGAAGAGGAAATCTACATGAAGCAATATGAAGGCTTTGTAGTGAAGGGTAAGAAAGAACTGGTATGCAAGTTAAAGAAGTCTCTGTATGGGTTAAAACAGTTACTAAGGATGTGGTATCAGAAATTTGATACATTTATACGGGGACTTGGCTTCACCAGAAGCAAAGCATATCACTGTGTGTATTTTAAATTAATTGGTGACCGTGTTATTTATCTGGTCTTGTATGTGGATGATATGTTGCTAGTTGGAAATGACAAAGAAATTATCCAGGATTTGAAGACCCAATTGTCCTCCAAATTCGACATGAAATATCTTGGTGCTGCAAACTATATTTTGGGCATGGAAATTAAAAGAGATCGGGCAAAGAGGAAGATTTGGTTAAACCAGAGGAAGTATGTCGAGACAATAATGCAGAGGTTTAATATGCAGGATAGTAAACTGGTGAAGGTTCCTATTCGTGTAGGTGTGAGGTTATCTGTTGAACAATGTCCCAAGACACAAGAAGAGGAAGAGGACATGTCCCGTGTTCCATATGCAAGTGCAGTCGGTAGCATGATGTATGCAATGGTCTATACTAGACTAGACATTGCACATGCAGTGGGAGTATTGAGCATGTTTATGTCAAAACTAGGAAAGGAGCATTGGACAACAGTGAAGCAGGTTTTCAGGTATTTGTGTGGCACTAGTGATTATGGTCTATGCTACCAAGGAAGACCAGGATTGGACAAAGTGTTGGATATTCATGGCTTTGTTGATGCAGACTGGGCTGGAGATCTAGATCAGAGAAGATCTACAAGTGGGTATGTGTTTAACCTATTTGGAGGTGCAGTCAGTTGGATGAGTAAGAAACAATCTGTAGTGGCACTATCAACTATAGAGGCAGAATACATGGTAGCCACTCATGAAAGCAAGGAAGCAGTTTGGTTGCAGAGATTGTGTTCAAGTATGGGGTTAGTATAGGAAGCTACAAGGATAGACTGTGACAGCCAAAGTGCAATTTTCTTGGCAAAGAACCCTGTATATCATTCAAAGACAAAGCACATTGATGTTCAGTATCACTTTGTGAGGGATATGATAGAAGACAAAAAGGTGTTGTTTGTAAAGGTGGACACTTTGAAGAATCCTGCAGATGCATTGACAAAATCTATGAGCTCTGAGAAGTTCTCTTGGTGTAGAGAGACAATGGGCATTTAGGGATGGGAAAATGACTAAACTCTCTTGTGGCCCCCTATGGAAAGAAAACAACAAGTGGGAGAATGTTGGGTTGTGTTATATTCTTTCAACGTAGTTAAGAGGGGGTTTGAAGGGCACCCGTAACCCTAATTTATGGGGTCCAGGGAAGTGCCCCGGAAAATTTTGGTTTTGGACCCTATGTTAGGTTGGGCGGACCCACCTATTTTGTGCATATTTTTGCACATGTTTTTTGGACGCGATGGTTTTAGGTCCATCGTATTGGACGTGATGGTTTTCGGTCCATGGTATTGGATGCTTCGACATGTATAAATATGTATTGTAACATTGAAAGGAACATAATGAAAAATCAAGCTGGTAGTCCCAGTTTTGGGATGCAGGGGAAAATATTTGTGTATATGTGTTATGCTCTTGCATTGTTTATTTTTTGTGTTTTAGAATTCGTATGCAGGTAATTTTTGTACGGGGTTAAAACCTACATTTTGTATCAGAGCTGTTTTGGCTTCAAGGGGATGCCTTTGTTGCTGAGGGATTTCGCTCGGACGTGTGGTAGACCCTGTTCAGTGGGAGATCTATGAGATCGATTCTAGTGGTGAAAGAAGATGGCCAGTAGTGGAAAGATAGAGGTCGAGTGGTTTCCTTTGCTTTGTATATGATAAATAGACACAATGGGTCAAGTGGTTCCTTTGGTTGAATGGTGGTATAACACGTCCTTCCATACTGCAGCAAAAATGACCCCATTTATGGCATTTTATGGACATAATTCACCATCCATCACATCATATTTAAAAGAAAATTCTAAGGTTCAAACAGTGGAGGATCACCTCGAGCATAAACAACAAGTTCTCAAACTCTTAAAGGATAACCTCACTTTGGCGCAGAATAGAATGAAACAACATGCATATCAACATCACAGCGAAAGAATTTTTGATGTAGGTGACTGGATATTTCTATGACTACAACCATACAAACAAATGTCCCTCAAGCAAGCTAAGAAGGATAATAAATTATCGCCAAAGTATTATGGTTTGTACAAGGTGTTACAAAAGATTGATACTATGGCATACAAATTGGAGCTTCCTGCATCTTCTCGAGTGCACCTAGTTTTCCATGTTTCATGCTTAAAGAAGGTTATAGGTGAGAAGCTCCTAGTTCAAACAATATTGTCAGAACTTGACGAGGAAGGAAAAATCATATTGGAACCTGAAGCAGTCACGGAAACAAGAACCCGACAGCTACAAAATCGATCAATTTCAGATTATCTCATCAAGTGGAAGATCTTACCCACTGAAGATTCCATATGGGAGGACGAGAATTCTATACAAAAACATCTAGAAATACTCAAGCGTTGAGGACACCACTTTTTGAATGATAGGGGCATGTTAAGTCCCTATACTACTAGTATAACCCCTTATTGTTATTAGTGCAACCCCCTTATTATATTGTTGTGCCCATGTAGTCCCCATATTGTTATTATTGTGCCCCATAGAGGCTCACTATTGTTATTGTTGTGCCCTTACATTATTATTGTTATGTCGGCTCTGATTATATTATGACCCCTTAAACTCATATATATAGAAAGGAGGTCTTGTCATTTGTATCAACTAAGAATTGTACATTTGTGTAATGTAAAGGAGGTTGCCCCATTGAAGAGACTGATTTTTAAGTCGTTGATCTATCTTTCCTATCTTTTTGTGAGTTGGTTTCATAACATATTCCTATGATTTTCATCATGCACTGAATCCCACCAGTGTTCCTAAGCTTCCTCGAAATCAATACCTCTCCATTTCAAATTGCAACCCAAGATCTATTTAGTTTTCTCCATAACACTTAATGAAAAAGGGAAAGAAATAAACAAATGTGAGACAGTTTCTTCCACATTTTGCATAGGGTACATCAGCTGGGACCCTCCTTATGCCTTTTTTTGGAGAGTATCCCACATTGGGATTTTGTTCTTGATTAGACACCAGGGAAAAATTATGGATTTGGTTTGGCAAGCCAACTTCTAGATCTTCTTCCACTACCATATAGGTTCTATTAGCATACAAGACCAGCTCTGGAAACTGTAGCCAAATTTGGGGGAGTATATGCCTAAAGGTGAGTGAACCCAATGAAGAGTATCTTTCCTATCTCGAATTCTGATATGTGACCTCTTAATTGTTGAAATATACTCTTGCCAAGTGACAACAAAATCACCGCGTGGTTCAAAAATAAGATATTTTAATAATCATGTTAAAAAAAATGTTTCAATGCCAACTAAAGTATGTATATAATTTATATAGTTTAAAAATAATTATGTATATTTTATATAAAACAATTGAAAAAAATAAATATCACGGTTAAAACATTTCAACTAGTTTTACCAATTTACATTTTGGTTCCTTTTCAAGTATGTTTTTTAGTCAATTTTGTATAAAATCCAACAAAGATTTATTGGAATTGAAAATTTAAATTATGTAGTCTACAAAATCCAAGTACCCAATTTTTTTTTCAAGGTGTTGAATCCATTTATAAATTAAAAAATGTAATATAAATAGTGAAATTATATATCGATAGAGAGATTAAATCTCTTATTGAAGTGCAAGCCTTTCTTTTTTACACTCTTAAAAATAGTTTGCAACTCAAAAAATTCATTCCCTTTCAACACCTATTAAATCCATAATTAAAATAAATCTTTTTAAAATAAACTTCCTATTATTCATAACCATACATAATCAAATAAAAATAAATAACTGAATTTCTACAATATTCTTAATATTGCCTAGGCATTTCTCTTTAAGTAGGTACCACTCTAATTTATTTATTTATTATTATTTTTTTTTTCCTGCGTAAAGACTATTTCTATTAAAAAGAGAAAGAGAAAGAATATGTACAAAGAGGTCAAGACCTCAGAGGGGGTAGAAGCCAGCCCTCAACGAGAGATTCTGATACATACAGATCCTTCTATCCGCCCTTCCAGGATTGAGAGACCTTGAAACATGATTTATAAGTCCCTGACAGACAAGAAAGTGAACCAGTTCCGTGTCTAACACTACAGTACTATCGCCGACTATGGCTTTGCTGATAAACATTCTGTCATAACCGCCATATACAAAAATAAAGCAAAAACAAGGCTTGCTGAGCCACGATTTGTTACTGCTCATAAGACTATATTGGCTCGCATCGATACAAAAACAAGAACTGAAACAAGAACAGAGTTTACAGTATCCAACGACGCATAACATAAAAATAAATAGATCAGAGGCGAGAATGCCAACAGTAGGCATTGAACCAGAATCATTAAACATGTTTAGGAGAGTCGAGAGCATCCTTATCCACCTGGCTCGAAGAGGCAATCCACGTGACGACCGCATTATCTGCATCTCCCGTGACGCCACCATCTGGAGGAATTACCAAATTCAAAATGCTACCTGGAGGATGAACCGGCTCACAAGCAAGCACCTCGCACTGATTAGAGTCTGCTGGAGGCTGAGGGGATTCAGGTACATTACCTTCTTCCTGCATGTTGTCGCCGTTGAACACAACCCCAGCCACCTCCCCCTGAAGGACACTATCATCCTGAGACTGAGACATGGTGGTGTGGGCAGAGCTGTTGGGTTTATCCTCCTCCTCAGCAAGGATTACAGTGATACTGACTAACAGCACAGGCTTATTGAGCCTGCTATGGAATTTGAAGCGGGTTGTTTGAAAGGAGTTGTGCGGGAGAGGCCTAGCATGACCAGAAGGCGGAGAGGACGGGGAGGCAGAAGCGAGAGGGACAATGTTCTGGGGAGCAGAATGAGAGGCCCGACCTCGATTACCAGTGGTGCCTCCATGGTGAGAGACTCCACGACGACGAACCATTTCCGAATTAACAGAGAGACCAGGGAAGGGAAATTGGCAGAACCAAAGGGGAAAGGGCCGAGCGCAGGCGGACCAGGCCAGACTTAGAATCCAGATGAGCTTCCAAACAGCCTGAACGAAGCAAGGGTGTGGGAAGAATAGCGGGTGGAGGTAGAAAGAGCCGAGAGCAATTGCATAAACCAGAGACCAAACCATGGATAAATCGTCGCGCATAGTCTCTCGAACCGAGCGCGCATTCTATACCAAATGCGTAACCAATATTCTGTACCCTGGCGAATTCATATCGCAAGCTGTGGGATTGTGGGATCCGCGTCCGCGAGCTAGGTGCAGGGACAGCTGCCTGCGAGGAGTAAATCCTCATAGATGCTCTGCAGTGACACCCGCATCCGGGTACCACTCTAATTTAATATTAATGTGCTAGATGTGTAGGAATTTAACAACTGTATTGTATTTTATATGTAGGGTAGCCCACATATTTTTAATGCATGGGGATGGGTAGCCCACATATTAGGTAAGACACCATGAATTTAAGCTCATCAATGGCTCACTTACCTGCCTATCCAACCAGCCAGCTTGGTATGAATAACCATATAAAAATATTATTTTATGTTGTTAATTTTATTGTTATTTATTTTTTATTTTGATATCTAACAATTCAGATTTAAATCACATAAAAATAGTCTAATTAATAAATTCAACCAATCAAAAAATAGAATTTTGGAATAAAAAAAAAATTAAAAACAATTTTAATTTATAAAAAAAAAAATTAATATATTGTATTTTAACGAACTTTAGAGAACTTTATGAAATTTTTTATAAAACAAAAAGTCATTTTTTTTACCATAAAACAAAAACAATATAACTTATCTGTGATAAGGTATAATAAATGCAAAATTGTATTGGATGGAAGCTCGTTTATAAGAAAATGCTATTTAAAGTGATTTTCAACTACTTTGGAATTTGAAATTAAGTATTTAATGTATATTAGTTTTCTAATATCCCTCTTATCTTATTAGTCCCTGCCTTTGGCATAGTAGGGAATATAGTGTTTGCATTGGCGTTGAATCCCTATTATTTTGAGTTGACCAGAGCATTTAACTGATGTCTTTCGATTTTATCCAAAGTTTTATTTTCGAGCTTTGATGTTTTTTTTTTTTTTATCCAAAGTTTTATATTGAAGGTCTTATTGCCGGGTTGTTGAATATCCAGATCCAAAAAAAGTTTTAACCAAAGTTTGGATTTACTTGCTATTTAGCTTTGTGAATTTTAGGCAAAGTTTGGATGGCTCATGGTAGAGCGCATGGGAATAAAGTATGGAAATTTTATATTGGTAAATTTTATCCAAAGTTTCTAGATCTCAGGGGTTGGAACATGCGAGCTAGCCATGTGGAACCTCTGGTTCCCATCGCAAAGCTAGCCACTTGCCACCTCTGGTTGCCACCACAAAGCCAACAACTCTAGCCACCTGCCATCACAAAGATGTTGGTTCATTTGTGAGTGAATAACCATAGAAGAAAGAACAATCGCGCTCTGAGCATTTCAACAACTAGCCCTGGCCCTAGCCTTGCTTGAGGAATAGTCCAACGACATTGCTTGCGAAGAAGGGTGTATACCCTGCAGATGGAGAAGGATCCTGCTTGAAGGCTCCTCTTTGATGGAGATTATGCTTGTTTATTGATATAGTCATTTGTTACCAACCCCACGGAATCGGGCCTGATGCGCCCCCTCCTACGTACGAAGGCCCTAAGGCGATCCTCATCCCGCCTACGGTGGAGACTGAGTTGGCCGTCTTTCCCTACTATGTATTTCCACGAAGGGGAGGCTCTTTCCCTCGCTTGTAAACCCCAGCCCGTGTAGAAGATAGGTTCGTTGGCATCTGTAGTGGTTATGTTGGTATGTGCCTATACAGACATGCAACAATCAAAGAGAGCTCATCGTTGCTAGTTCTGCAAGTACAATACACAAAGGTAGACATGCAATAATCAAAGAGAGCTCATCGTTGCAAGTGCTGCAAGTACAGTACACAAGTACATTTAGTCAGTAATACTTGTAAATGATTCACATTTTTATATTTGTTGCAATGTTTTTCTATTTTCGAATGGAATGAATTAAAACTCAAAACCCAATCTAGAAATGAAGCTAAGCTAGTACACTTAATGTTTTCTAAGTGCATTTCCTCCTCTGTCGGATGAAAAGAATACTATTATGTATGCAATAGCAGTAGAACCCCAATTCTCTCTGAATAGTAAGGTACAAATTACCTGCAACGTAAAAATTAGAAGTCCAGGAAGTTCACAAAGCCCATTTCCTCCTTTGTCGGATGAAAATAATACTATTATGTATGCCATAGCAGTAGAACCCCAAATATCCCTGAGCATTAGAACCCTTTCTCTCTGAATAGTAAGGTACAAATTACCTGCAAGGTACAAATTAGAAGTCCCGGAAGTCCCAAAATTTGAGGTCCCAGAAGTCCCAAAATGCTTGCTCAACAATGTTTAGTAAGGTACGAATTAGAAGTCCCAAAATGGTCAATAGTGTTCAGAGCAAGCTTAATAACGTTTAGAGCAAACTCAATATCGTTGAAAAACAAAAACCAAAAAACCAACACAGTGAAAGGTATTTTCAAATTTCAAATTTAAGAAATTGTTCAATCAATGTAAAAACAAACACAGTGAAATGTATTTTCAAATTTCAAATTTCAGCAATTATTCAGTCAATGTATATAGTAAAAGAGAGAGAGTAATTTCAGCAATTATTCAATCAATGTATATGGTAAAAGTCTCAACAATTATTCAATGTATATAGTAAAAGTCTAAGCAATTATTCAATCAATGTATATAGTAAAAGAGCGAGAGTAAAAATAGAGCAAAAACATAAATTATTTTCAAATTTCAATGTGTGTTAATGTACAATTAGAGAAAAAATAAAAAACAGAATTAAGTAAATTTGAATTACAATTTCTTTCCTTCAATTTAACATCTCGTTGATGTACTCAGCTCCCAAGCAATCACTTGTTCATTCTATATATTGTTGGGGTCATTCATTTTTGTAATCTCTACTGCACAAATCAGGATACACTAGATTATTAGCTCTCAGCAAGGGACCACTAATTATTGGCTCTTAGCATGGATATGCAAGGGCACTGCAAAAACTGTAGTAAAATTCATCTACGAAATATGCATTTATAGCATCCAAATGCTACTAATGACGTTGACCTTGTGCAAGGATATTGAGATCGATATTCAACTTCACCGCCTTGTCCATGCAGTGATATAGATCTAACGTTTTAAATAAAAGAAAACTACCTATTCGAATCGATAGATACAATCCATGGCTACAGGATACCCACCTTGCAAGGCACTCTGCTTGCCCTAAATTCCTTTACTTTGTTTATGGAATAGGGCAGATTCAAAGTTTCTATGAGAGTCATCATCTTGTCCAAATCTATGTGATAATGATAAATATTAGTTTGCAAAGCCTGAAGCATGTCCCTAACATGCAGTGGATATATTGGTCAATAAACTGAACAGAATCCATTGGGAATGGGATTGCATGGTTTTGATTTACATATGGTCATGGAAATGGATCCAAATAGAGGAAATTTGAGACTGGTTCGAGGTCGTGATCTATAGTGAGTCTCATCTTGTATCTTCTCTCACATGCCAGCCATAAATTGGTTATGTGGGCGGTGCATGCAAAGAGAACGTGTCACATTATATGGTTGTGTGGGAGGACCACTATAAAGTTATCAATTAATACTTTTAAAGTTAGGGTTATGTTGAGCTGAACTGTTTTAAGTTGCAACTATGTCACTGTTTACTCTATATTATGCCAAAAACACATGGTCAGACAAGTTGACAGTTAGACAAATAATTTGTATGTGATGATTAAAGATCTTTCTATGCTACATATTTGCATGTATTCGGCCTGCCTTTTTCAGAAGGCTCTAAGAGGATGTTGAGGGGTTAGTAGTATGACCTTATGAACCTCGGCAAGCTTTGCTTATTCTTGTCTTGGTTTCCCCTGGTTTCTTCCTAGTAATCTATACCACTATTAACTCCCGTGACAGTTATTGTTATATTGTCTTCATGTAAACTGATATTGTTATTATTTCTCCCTGTAACTTTTTTTTTGGCCTTTTATCAGTCAAGCAAGCAAAGGAACTGAGGATGAATCTGTGGCAGATCGTAAGTAATTCGAAAGGCAAAAACAACTTTTGATGTTTTATTTATTTTTTGTTGGTTTCTAGCGATTTTATTATGTGAGGCATTGCGATAGCATTATAATAACAAATCTTTTTGAAAAACTGATTGGATTTGATTAAATATTTATCCATCCTAAAATTTTTTTCTTTTAAAGAAAACCTTGAGGGTTTAATTTTTGAAAAAAACTCATTTTATGGGCAAGATTTTAACGTCATGTATTCAATGACATTGAGATGCAGGTAGTTCGATTTTTGGAATGAACTTGTATATAGAGCAAAAAAATGGTGTTTGAACTTTTTTTTTTTCGAAGAAAAAATCCACTTTTTATTAAGCAAAATAAAAAGTTACATACTATGTGCCACTTGCAGTCCTGATGCAAGATTGTTCCGCTGAAGAAAAACACAGAAATCACAGTCCATTTTGACTGTTTGAAGAATGTTCAAGTATCTGACCTTCCTGAATTATGGTCCCAAATATTACTGTTTGTTCTTCCTCCTTAAAAGAGGCTTTGAAACACTGGACATATATAACAATTTTGCAGTATTGAGGTCTCCTTCATATGAGGAAAAATCAACCTCTTACAAATCTGTTAACAGTACTTCAGAACATGTTGATATGATTAGTAAGAAAAAGAAAAATACTTGAGTTCTGATAGGTAAAACTGAACACAAAATAAAACGTGTAACAGAGGACAGAAACTTAAATGATGGACATATCCAAGACCAAGAAAACGAAAAGAGGGGGATGCCGCTTTCACTGAGACTGTTCGAAAGGAGGATCTGACGAAATGATGGTCTGCCCCTACCTGTATTCAGTTATTGTCCAGCTTCCCAAAACTTGTTGAACACCAGCCTTAGAGAACCTGTCGGCATCCTCGTTTCTGTCCCTGTATACATGGCAAAGGATGAAGAAGGTAAAAGATGATTTTAAGCGCTGTATTTCCTCAAGAATAATCTTCAAAATTTGATTTTGACATGCAGCATTTCCGTTCACCCAGTTGATGACGTTCAAAGAGTCACCAAAAATTTGGATTGAGAGAATATTTCGATGAAGAAGCCAACATAGAAGAAAACGTAATGCAGATATCTCAGCAAAGTTATTTGAGCCTGATCCGAGGCCTACAGAGGCTTTAAGGGAATGATCTTGATTAAGGTGAATACACAGTCCAGCCCCTGCCTTGTTGTTCTGGGAGGCCCCGTCAAAAAAGGCCCAAGGGATACCCTCCTGGATATTAACAGGCTTTGAGAATTTTTGAGGAGTTTTGGTATCGGGAACAGGAATGGCAGAGTAGATAGCTGCACAGTTTATCGCTGTGACTGCGACGAGGGTGTCTTTATCTTGAAACAGGCTCTTATTTCTCGCAATCCACACTCCCCATAAGTAAATAAGAGGAAGAATTCTCATATTCCCTTCTGTGAAGGTTTGCCACCACCTACTCCACACCGCTTCCAAAGGTTCATCGCCCAGCTGTGCCTTGATGTTGAGCAAACTAGATAGCTCCCCCCAAATCTTTTTTGATTCGGCACATGAAATAAAAAGGTGATTAATAGATTCCTCTTCTGTTTTGCACAAAGGGCATCTCCTTGGTCCAACTAGATATCTGGCTCTCAAAATATCCCAGGTTGGGACTTTCCTTTTAGCATGCACCAGAGGAGAATCTTAGCTTTTGCAGGGCCTTTAAGCTTCCATATAAGTTTCGACCACCAATCTGGATTGCCCCAACCTTTCTTTTGCATAAGGAAGTTGTATCCATCCTTAGGGGCATATTCTCCTGTTTCCCCCTGCACCCATATCAACAGATCTGATTCATTTTTGAGCCTGACATTAGAACGGTGAAGTTCTTGGATATAAGAACACCATTCGTTCTTCCACCTGATATTTCAACCCAGGTCTTCTGCACTCTTCCAAGCCTGTCCCCATATTGAGGATTGACCAATTTTCTCCACCTGGTTTAAAGTATAAATGCCCTTGTGATCAAGATGCCTGAGTAAGCCTGGGGATAGGGCATAAGCTTCATTACAGCCTACCCAGGGATCCCTTCCAATCCTGCAATGTCTTCCGTCACCTATCTTCCAAGCCAGCCCTTGTTCAATTACAGAGAAGGCTTCCACCGTTGCTTTCCATACAACTGAGACATTTTTTTCCCTCTTTTCCTGACTTCTGATCCAGTCCTCCAGTGGGACAGGGTCTATGTATTTTCTTCTGACCACTCTGGTCCAAAGATTCTCCATCGAAATAAGTCTCCAACCAGATTTGGCTGCCAGAGAAAGGCTAAACTCAGGGAGCCTTTTAATTCCCCATCCTCCCCACTCTTTGGGTCTAGCCAGCTTGTCCCAAGCTACCCATGGGAGAACAGAACTTTCTTTAGCCCCTGCCCATAAGAATTTGCTACAGATCCTCCTGATTTTTTCCATCACACCTTTCGGAATCCAAGTTAAGGCTGCCCAGTAGACAGGGATGGCTAGGAGTACTGATTTGATAAGGGTTAATCTGCCTGCTCTGGACAGCCATTTATGACTCCAGTGAGAAATTCTAGCTTCAATCTTAGCAATGAGCCAGTTCCAGTCCTCTATCTTGTATGCTGATGGTTTTAACCAAAAGCCCAGATATTTAAAAGGGGATTCCAGCTGTTGTTGTTGGAAGGGGAAAAGATTTTGCACCAAAGATCTTTCCCTTCTTTCAATATTTGCCATAGACACCTGAGAATCCTATGATTAATCTGCATGCCAGTAGCTTTCAGAAACAGATCAATTATGCTTTTAAGCTCCTTAAGTTCATTGATAGATCCATTAGCGAAAAGCAAAATATCATCGACAAAAAGGAGGTGGGTAATGAAAAGATTAATTTCTACCTCAATACCTTTTACCTTCTCCTCTCTTCTGGCTTTATGAATCAACCTACTTAAGCCCTCTGCCACAAGAAGAAAAAGAAGAGGAGATAAGGGGCATCCTTGCCTTAATCCTCTTTGGCTTTTGGAAAAAGGGGATGCAGCTCCATTAATAAGGATCACATAGCTGACATTGGATATACAGCCCATTATCCAACTGATGAAGGAATAGTTGAAGCCCAAGTGAGTTAGCAGCATCCGAAGATAAATCCAATTTATTCGGTCATAGGCTTTAGATAGATCGATTTTGAAGACCACCCCTTTCTTTTTCTGCTGCCTGACACTGTGAATGACTTCCTGGGCTACTCCTATGGCCTCATGGATTTGTCTCCCATCCAAAAAACTGAATTGTTCCATTGAGATATTTCTTGACAGAGGGGGAGAAATTCTTATAGCTATCACCTTTGCAATAATTTTGTATATGCAGTTGCATAAGGATATCGGCCTGAAGTCATCAAAGGTCTCTGGATCATCCTTTTTAGGAATGAGAGCTATGAATGTTGAATTGAAGGGCCTGTAAACTTCTCCTTTCTATCTTGATTCTTCAACTACATCAGTTATTTCAGAGCCTATTAGTTCAAAGAAGAAGAGGAAGAGTTCAATAGACCACCCGTCCGGTCCAGGGCTTTTATCTTTGGCCATGAGTTTCATAGCTGCTTCAACTTCATCCTTGGTAACAGGGGCTGATAAATCCTCTGCTTCATCCTCTTCGACAAATCTTCGACAAATGGTGTTTTTACTTATTTGCATGACAGGCCGTGTTTGAAAGCATCGAGTGGGACTTGACATAATAATTAGAACACCTTTGGACCCTCCCAACCATCTTCCATTACCGCTTATAAAATGGGTATAATTCAATTTTTTAATAGCAAGCCCAAGCAGATTGACTTGTTGCATCATGTTCTTTTAACTGTAGCCAGGTGTCATGCATGCTTTGATATCTTGATTTTATCAGTTACATTGTGGGCTTTAATGTTTGCATATTGTTATGCACAGCTTTGGTAATGAAATGCTCACAAATGAAGCTGGATGGAGAAGTTACAAAGTAGCTATTAATATTTTTGGCTTTTATGTAATATTAAACAAATGTCAGAAAAAAATTAGTATCATCATAAAATGGGAAACAAATAAATAACACATTTGAAATTGTATTGTTTTTGTGGCCATTCCCAAGTTATGTTCAATGGGACAATTAGATTATTAAAATCTAGGATTAAGCCAATGTAATTCGAAGACGCTGGATGGAGAAGTTACAAAGTAGCTATTAATATTTTTGGCTTTTATGTAGTATTAAACAAATGTCAGAAAAAAAATTAGTATCATCATAAAATGGGAAACAAATAAATAACACATTTGAAATTGTATTGTTTGTGCAGCCATTCCTAGGTTATGTTCACTGGGACAATTAGATTATTAAAATCTAGGATTAAGCTAGTGTAATTCGAAGACAAAATGAAAATTGTTTCATTTGTAATCAGTATTTTTACTATTTGATTTTAAATTTGATGCTCTTGATATTAAATGGTACAAGAAGCCCTGTAAAATCCATAAGTGAAGCATAACCTAAATTCCTTTATGGCATTGTTCATGCTTCTAGCACCCCAGCAGGGACTACCGCTACGATAGCCACTCTCTTGTTTGTAATATTATGTGCAACCACGACGTTCATTAAAAAAACATTACTTATGATTAATATAAATATAGACTAGAGAAAATTGTTATCATATGTGTTTGAATTATTTTATTTTTTATTTTAATAGAATTGATATATAATTTAATTTATATTAAAAAAGTTTAAGGGAAATGTTAATTAGTAATATTACAAAAAGATTAAAGGCTTTGAAGTTTAAAGTTTATCAAAGTTTATTGATAATACATAGTTAATATGTTGATTTGGTGTCACAAAAGTTAGTTAAAAGATAGTTAAAACATGTATAAAAAAATTTCACAATATATATCCAAGGAAAATTTTAAGGATGGAAAATTATTTTGTAGTTTAAAAATATTGGCAAATATCAGTAGCCCTTAATATATAAAATTTAAAATGTTTATTGATATATTTGTAAAAGTGTTCAAGTTTATAATGATTTTATATATAGTATTTATTTAATGTTGACGATTTTTAAGGTAAAATAATTTTATATTGTAAAATTTGGGCAAATCATTTTTAGAAAAAATGGAAATTGGCGAATTTTTTTTTTTGAAAAATCATGGAAAATTAGCCCACCTGCGAATATTAGCCCATAAAATTTTCCATGTATATATCATCTAGAAAGATCTAGAAATCAATGAAATTTTACAAAATATTAGGTAGTGAGAGGAGGAGAAAGATTGGAGTCCACTATAATCCCTACAAGCTCTAATGGAGGGGAGTCATGTCTTGGTGCATTAAGTTATGGGAGGGTGGGATGCCCTACTTCCTTTTCTTGCCTTAATGCTACAATTGATTGGATAACATAAGGGCTAACTACATAATTTTGAGACAACAAGGTGATGATGAAGCAAAGTGTGGAAAATTCAACGTCCAACTTGTTAAGTTATCTTTTGATTTTGAGAAAAATATCCATAATAATGTTTCTCTATTTTGAGGCTAAGCATTCTTCGTCTTGTAGTTGTTATGAGAGATATAGGAAGGAGACACATATGCCCTTGAACTTTGAGTCATATTGCTACATTAGGGCCCATAGTTGGTCCTTGATATCTATTAGGGCCCTCTAGGAAGGATTCACCTCAAGTTAGGAAGGAAAAGAAAGAGGGTAGGGCAAGTGAGGATGCCAATCATAGAGGAAAACCATGGGGAGACTGAGGTTTCCACTTTGTGCAAACATGGATATGAATTTTCTTTAAGGTAGATGGATACCAAGGTGCAATAAGATAACTTATAAACAAACATTTGGGAATTATGGACTTTTGACTTGCCCCAGGTCTGAGAGCCACCAACCTAATAACTACTAAGGAACTCACACACAGAAATGAGGTATGTGAGAGGAAAGAAAACAATAAGAAAACCATATGGGAGGGATATCTGTAACTTGAGAAGGTGTGTTTAGGTGGCTAGGGTGCAAGCCACCCCCTAATTCAAAACCTTGCAATTTTTTTATTTATTTTGAACAAGAACAAGTTAATCCCACCATATGAATTGAAGAGCCTAGATTCCAATGCAACCCCATGATATTCATCCCACTTGTATCATGTGAAACCAAGGCATTGAATTCATACTTTCAACATTCTATTGGCATGAGAGCAAAGGTGTGAGGTCATTGCATCACTCCAAAGAAAATTTGTTTCCATTCACGGTATTACGTGGGATTCAAGTGGTTCTTACACTATGTTGTGACGCAAATTGGTAGATCATCCATAGTTAAGAAATTATATGATAATTGAGTTTAATAAATCATTAATATGGATTGAATCATTATATTATTTTTTCATCCATATCGATGCTTTCATAGAGGAAAAAGTGGAGGAATCAACTCAGGACCATTTTTACGGACAAGACCCAGTTTTGCAAATTGGGGTCTAAAACCTTCTAGGAGCATTTTGAGGCATCAAACAACATTTTTTATGGGTAAAAATATTTCACTTTAGCATAACACCTCTTTTTCCTATTCTACAAACATATACCTTTCCAATGGAACAAGAATTGTTTCAATCAGAGTCTGTATGTGAAATTTATGCCACTTAGAAGTTTACCTTCTTATTTTCACCATCATAATTCGATAGATGCCACGTCAACCCCCATTATTCATGAAAAAAGGGGCTAGCCACATGATTATGATGAGAACAAACTAGAAGAGTATATATTGTAAATCTGGTTAAGAGTTGACGTAGTCAAACCTAACCACTAGTAGGCTATCGGGTTCTGTTATAATCGAACCACTAAGAGGAAAGGGGATTCCATTATTTCCAATGCATTTGTTCCATAGTTGAGAAAAATATCCAATAGGGATAGGAGATAGAGCATACAAAGAGGATTTTTCCACTATATTAGTCCACGAACCACATGCCATACTTCTTTATACTCACATCCATATTTCCATTCAAAGAAAGAGACATGAGTAACATCACCTTCCAGCGCGGTTTTTTTCCTGAAAGGGTTTCCTAGGTCATATGTTGTGACAAATGTGTGTGAGATATTTTATTTCGTTGTTCTCTATTTCTTGCATAAGTTTAATTCTTTTTTTGCTTGAGCAAGAGTCGTACCTTCTATATCATTAAATCAAACATAATTTACAATATTTACACATTCCACCACACTGTGTGGTCTAAGGCAAAATATGAAGATGTCCTATAGAATCAAAGCCCTCAAGCCTCAAAAATTTCCCGCCAAACATTTTAGAGTACATACAAAAATAGGCCATGGGAGTCGCAGGGCATATGAACCCTCCCCACAAATACCCGCGCCAACAAACCCCTGACCTGCCTTTTAATCACTGTCGTTCATTTTTCTTCTTAAATCTGACGATGGAGATACACATCGCACCATGAAAAAGCACGATGTTTAACCCTCTGACCCCACCAAACCGCTCGCTCCATCTAGATCGTTGATCATTCTCACTGAATTGGACGGCTGAGCAGCAAATCGCACGACTGAAAATATCGGACTTTAGTGTGTGATGAGGGTGGTTTTCAGACCGGGCCCTCATCCACGTGTCAAGATTTGTATGGCATCGCTGCCAAAAAATCAAAACCACCTTTGGCTTGAAAGCGGTGCGAGCGCTCCAAAACCATTCGTGAAGTGGTTTTTTCTCCCGGTACTGGAAAAAAGGAGGAATGTTGCCGCCAAAATGGGGCTGTCGATTATTACTCTTCACTTTTCTCCTAACTGAGAAAACCCTGCTCCAGACGCCGAGGAAATTCAGGATTGTAATAACCAAAGCTGAAAAGGCCGACCCTGGCCAACCATCCATCGTAGACCTGTCCGCCCAAAAAAGAGAACCCTGCAGAAATCTGTTCATTGCGTATTGGCTTCCTTAGTTTTGTTCTGATACACTTCTTTATCCTCTTCCGCCTAGTTATGGCAAAGTTCTTTTAGGTTGCTCTGCGACATTGCCAGCCAACCCATCGAAATTCTGTTGTCCTTACAGTTGACACCTTGGTTGGCAAGAATGTCCGCCAATTTGTTGGCCTTTCTGCACACATGGATGAATCTAAGTGTGCGAAGTTCCTGAAGATGTTCCTGTATTTTATGAAGAACTCTTGTTAGCCTCCAGTGTTTTGTAACTTTTTCCGGCCCTGTTCCATGACTAATTCTCTTGGCCGCGTTGATGACTAACTCTGAATCGGCTTCTATTATCACATTATGGCAGTTGTCCTGTTTCAGGAATTCTAAGCATTGTTCCAATGCCATTAATTCCACCATGTTGTTGGTGGCTTTTCCTAAATGACAATGAAAGAGGGAGATGATGCTTCCGGTTTCATCCCGAAGAACTCCTCCGAAGCCAACCATTCCTGGGTTGCCTTTTGAAGCTCCATCGATGTTATACTTCAAAAAACCTACCGGGGGGGATTCCAGAAATCTTTAACCATTTCCCTCATGATTATTTTCCTTTCTAGACTTTGTGGAACAAGCCCCTACATGTCTAACTACCTGAGAATTCTCAATTCAGCCTCTGAGGGAGGATTTTTGGGGAGATCCCTTACTGTGGTGCCAACTATTTCTTTAAGCTGTTTCAAGATCTGCTCAAACAGGCGAAGCGAGGAATTCTTCTCTTCTTTGAAAATTCTTTTGTTTCTTTCTTTCCACACATTCCATATGATGAAACTTGGCAAAAGAGCCCAGGCAAAGTTAAGAACTTCATAATCCAAAAAATTATTCCTCCAATTATTTAAGGTGTTAGTAATACTTTCTTTGTCTCTATCTGACTGATTGAAGATGGTGGCAAAAATGTCCCATAACCTTGAGGTGAAAATGCAACTATTGAGAAGATGTTCCAATGTCTCCTCTTGGGCTTCACAGAGCTGGCATCTGGAAGGTCCCAGCATACCTCTCTTTCTAATATTGTCCCATGTTAAGATTTTCCTATGGTGAACCAGCCACATAAAGAGTTTGATCTTCATCCAGCCTTTGTGCCTCCATAGCTTCTGCCAGGTTCTAACCAGAGCTGGGGATTCCAGCCCAAGGAGAATACCTTTTGCTTCCTTAATATTAAAATTTCCCTCTTTATTGTTACCCCATCTTAGTTGATCCTGTCCTTCCGTGACTAAAATCATCCTCTGATCCAACATCCTCTTTAGGGTCTCCGCTCTACTGTTAAGGGTTCTATCCTCTCTGCCATCTATCTTTCTCCATGTTCTCCATTTTCCTATATTGTGAGCTTGCTCCCAAAAGTCCTTAACCTTTACTAAACCTTGGTTGTCTGTCTCATGCTTGAGGCCCAAAAATTCCTCTTTCAATAGTGTTGGTTCTTGTTGCCATTTATCCTCCTAGAAGAGTGCCATATCTCCATCTCTGATTTCCCAGAAGCTGTTTTTTTGAACCACCTCTCTGTTCTCCCAGGCCTTGTTCCATATGGGAGAGCCCTTCATGTTTCCATACATTCTTATTAGCTCAGAAGGATGCCAGGAGCTGGCATATTTTTCCTTCCAGATACTTTCCCATTGAGCCTTAGGATCCTTAACTCACTGCCACCAAAGTTTGACCCAAGAACATTACTGAGAAGATTCTCTAGATCATCCATTCCTAGTCCTCCTTAATTCTTGGGTTTACAGATCTTCTCCCATGAGACTAAAGCCCATTTTTTCCTAGTTTCCTCCTTGCCCCAAAGAAAATCTCTTTGGATATTTCTAAATTTCTGTAAGACTCCTTTTGGAGCTGGGAGAGTTGATAGCATAAAGACTGGGATAGCTTGGAGCACTGCCTTTGTAAGAACCAGTCTTCCAGCCAGATTTAAAGATCTGATTGTCCAATTCCTGACCTTATCTTGCATCTTGATAGTTAACGGTTCCCAAATGCTCTTGTGCAAAGGTTTAGCTGTGAGAGGGACTCCCAAATACCTAGAGGGGAGGGATTCTCTTTGAAAGCCAAGAATTCTGGAGACATTTCTCTGAATGGCTATATGGGTGTTAAAGAAGAAAATTTTTGATTTGGAAAGATTGACTTCCATACCTGTTGCCTTAGCAAAGTCATTCAAAATTTGTTTGTAAGCAAGCGCTTCCTTGACTGTGGGAATTCCCTGTAACATGGTATCATCAACAAATTGTTGATGAGTCAGAGCTTGACCATTCTCCGATAGTTGGAGTCCTTGAATTTTTCCCATTACTTTAGCATGCTTGATGGTCCGCCCTAGCCCTTCCATCATAAGGATGAAGAGAAAAGGAGAGAGTGGATCACCCTGTCTGAGTCCTCTAGACGGAAGAAAAATTTTAGAGGGAGAACCATTAACTAAAATTGAAAAGCTGGAGGAGGTCACCAGGGCCATGACCCATCTGACCCAATTATGATCAAAACCAAACGCAATAAGTACTCTTTTGATATATGTCCAGTTCACTTTATCATATGCTTTGGCTATGTCCAATTGCATTATCATACCTGCTTTCCTTTTACTAGTTAATGAGTGAACCACCTCGTGAGCTTGAATGATGTTATCTAGTATTTGTCTACCCTCCACATAACCAGATTGTTCCCCCGAAACTAGCGTAGGCAACAAAGGTTTGAGTCTGTTGGCCACTACCTTGGAAATTATCTTATAAACCACATTGCATAAAGCGATGGGCCTATACCTCTCTGGCGTTTGAGCATTATCCTGTTTTGGAATTAGGGCGATGAAGGAGGTATTGAGAGCCTTCAAAATAGTTCTGTTCAGCCTAGAATCTTCCACAACCCTTAGAATATCCTTTTTGACAATATTCTAGCAAACTTTGAAGAAGTCCACATTGAATCCATCTGGACCTGGAGCTTTGCCATTTTGCATCTCCTTGAGAACCTCACTGACCTCCTTTTCGGTTACAGGTCTGTTGAGATTACAATTATCCTCTCTGGAAACCAACTTAGGAATGTGCTTAGTGATGTCCTTAATGAACGGTTCCCTTACTAAAATGTCTTCCTGGGAAATACCTTGGAAGTGCCTGACTAACACTGCTTCTATCTCCTCATGGGATTGAAGTATCTGCCCATCCTCGTCCTTGATCACAGAGATCCTGTTGTGAGTCCTATTTGCAATGGTGGATTTATGGAAAAATTTAGTGTTGCGCTCTCCTTCTTTTAGCCATTGAACTCTAGATTTTTGTTTCCAAAAAATTTCCTCTTGTTTACACAACTTTTCCCATTCTTGATGATGTTTCTCTACTTGCTCATTTTTGTTCTTATCAAAGCCCTCCTTGATCAAAGCTTGATTGAGCTCCAGCATTTTATTTTCTACCAATTTCTTACCTGCAAAGATATTTCCAAATTCATTCTTGTTCCAAGCTTTTAGCTTCATCTTGATGTGCTTTAATATTTTGTGTAGCAGGAACATTGATGATCTTTGAGTCTGTAAATCTTCCGCCCACCATTTTTCAATGTTGCTGATGAATTCTGGGTGTGAAAGCCAAATATTTTCAAATATGAAAGGTCGATTTCTAGGGGTACCTATGCCCTTGATCTCCATTTGGACCTACCAGTAATCTGATCCTCCAAAAGGGAGAATTCCTGCTATTATTTCCTTGTCTATAAGCATGAGATTCTCAGAGATCATGAATCTATCTAACTTGGAGGCTACCTGGGAATCCCCTCTATTATAGACATATTTGGGCACTGCAACCCCAATCACATATGTCCATAAACCAAGGGCTTCTAAACCCATAAAAGTGTTGTTTGACACCCTAAAGGAACAAGGTCAGCTGGTTACATCATCTCCCAGAAGTTCTCCATGAAAAACTACTCAGAACTGGTCAAAACCGGACCATACAGACTGCTCCATGCATAGGGTGAGATGCATCTCACCTCTTACACATGGGGGGTGCGATTCATATTGGAAACCCCTTCTGTAGGATGCGATGAGTGAGAGCAGACAAATGGCAAAAGCAGTTTGCTAGGTGGAAACTCAAAGAATCTTCTAGAAACTGCTCATATGACACTTGCCTCTCTGAATTCGCCCAGGGATGAGTAAGAGACCATGAAATCTCCAAGTGGAACCAATAACTATTAGTGAAATGACACTAATCAAAATCCCAGAAGCTGACTCACTCTCATGTAAACATCTATATATGGATCCCTCATCCTATAGATCTAGAGGCTGGACTTTTGTAATTTGCAAGGAAGTGATGTTGGTTTCTCTTTGAAGACATTGTTGTGTGATCTTGCTTTGTATGAGGTGAAGAGGGGTTTCATGCTGGGAGGATGATGCTGGATCAAACAGCCTGGTTGTAATCCTCTCTTCTACTACTTCTATCAATAAAGCTATTTGAGTTTTCCTCCATATGCTTGTATATCTTTGAATCTTGTATTTGTATATGCATTTATATGGTTAATGTACATCTGATCCTACATTGTTTATGGTTATAGATCTCTATGCTTTGATGGTATTTTTCTAAAAAAAAAAGCTTTGACTCTACAGGTGTTCTTTGAAGCGGGACAAGTGAGAAAGGAGTGGCGAAATCTCTATCAAGGGAGAGAGGAAACTAGCAAGGATACTAGCGAAAGATTGAGGTTGGTACTCTCTACTTCTCTCTCATCTATCTCTCATAAAGGGAAACACAAGTAACTTTAGTTAGTTTGTTTCTAAGATAGCTACCCATATTAGTGGGACTAATAGTTTTTTTGTTTTGTTATTGTTGTTTGTTTTATAAACCACAGACGGAGCCTGAAGTTAAGCCAACTAGCCTTCAAACTACTTTTGCTATGCAATTGCAAAGTAGATCAATGCTGCTTCAGTTAATCTCTGGGTTGGTTTATGAACTGAACATCTAGCCTGCAAATATCCTAAGTGCCCTGGTGGTAGCTCAAATAACCTCATTAGATCAGCCCCAATACTTTGTGTTTACTGACAATCATTAGCTTAGCCTAAACCCCTGAACTTAGCTGCAAACTGTGAGTGAAAACCAAGCTTAGTCTCATCCCTAGACCATCACACTGTCTCTTCTTGGAAATCTGGATGCATCGCACCTCCCGTGTGTTGCAGGTGAGATGCATCCCTATTTCCCTGTGTTACAAGTGCGATGATTGAATGAGACTGTTTCTGCCTCCAGATTTTGGTTTTTTCTTCATTGTCTTCAACTTTATTCAGTAGTTTTGTTGTCTATGATCAGTATATCTCTGTTGAAACCATCTTCCTTTGCATTATTCAGCCTCCATCAGAAGGAATTGTGAATGTTTTTTTATGTATTTTTCATCATTTACAATTCTCCTTTGCAAATAGTAGCTTAATCAAACTGTTGTCTTTTTATTTGAAAGTGTTGTAAATGGCGTTTTCAGTCAAGAAAAAGAGCGTTGTAAAGCATTCCTCTTTTAGATAGTCGATTACACTTTTTCCATTGTATTTGATTTGAATTAATAGTATTTCAAGTGTCGAAATCATTTTTAATTCAAAGTCGCAAAGTGTCATTTTAGCCTTCCTTTCGTTTTTTGAAGAGAAAATTGCTAGTACTGTCGCTTTGAAAGAAGATAGTTTAGATCTATACTTAGTTTTCTTTTTTGTCATTTTCACATTAAGGGAACTGAAAAACAATACATGCATATGCATTTGCATTTAGACAGCATGTTGGAATTGATTTAGGAAAAGTGCATCTAGTGTGTGCTCTCTGCTCTATGCTGAAAGAATTTCATTTCTCTTTCCTTAGTAGCTAGGATTTTCATTGCAAAAAGAAAGTAAACAACTGTTTATCATCTTAGATTGCATATTTAGGAATTGTATATCTACATCACGTGGTGAACCTTAAAGGCAAATTCTTAAGAAAGATCAACTGTAAAATAAACCTTAATGAACATAAAAACGCTTTGGAACCTAACGCACAACATTTAGAAGTCTAGGCTAGAGACGCATTCCAGCATCGTAAAGCCTAGTAACTATCGCTTTCATCGTAGGTTGGGTGATTCATCCTATTTGAGATTGAAAGTGCCAGTACGGACTTGTGCTCCCACGTACCGTCGAGTATATATTTGGAGACCATAATAGGCTACATCCTTTATCCTTAGGAATCCGTGTCTGCCACCCTATCGATCGCAATGCACTGAACACAGCATTTGGGAAGATTGACAACTGTACCGTAAAAAGTATTTTGCAGTTTTGCGATTGGTTTGGTAATCCCTCTATCTAGATTTCCACAGTAGTCACTTTCGTTCCTTTTCAGACTCCCTAAAAGAAAAGGTCCATCTGAGCACTTGTCACTTTAGGCTCATTAAAAATTGAAGGCGACTAGAGTAATCTTTAGCTTTTTCTTGAATCTTAAAAATTGAAAAAGCAAGATGTGTCAAAGAATCATAAAATTCATTTAATTCGAAATAACTTTTTCCCCTTTTTTATTTTGAGTTGATCAAGTAATTCGCAATCATGGAAGAAAGTCAATCAAAAACCCATTGTTCACGGAGACTAATGAGTCAACTGTCTTTGACTCTGGAAACGAAACCATTCCAGGCCAAGAAATCTTGTTTAACTGGGTCAAAGTCTCCTGGTTTGTTTGAAACTTGTGTTTCAACATCCTAAAAAACTGCAGTTACTCCAACTATTTCTAATATCCCTGCCTCTACAGAAGAAGTTCCAATGTTACAAGAGGACACTATAACTGATCCTACTGTAATGGTAAACACACCTATTCCTAAACCAGCTCCATCTAGGACCGATTCGAAAGGTGTCACCCCTCCATCCTCTGTCGCTGCAGAGTGTGTACCTTCTTCGGCACCAGAAATATTTTACGGACATGACGGTCTACCTCTTCCACCTGGACTAATTGCAATAGAAGATATTGTAGAG
The DNA here is from genome assembly GCA_031772625.1 of Pinus tabuliformis. Taxonomy (NCBI): domain Eukaryota; kingdom Viridiplantae; phylum Streptophyta; class Pinopsida; order Pinales; family Pinaceae; genus Pinus; species Pinus tabuliformis. The sequence continues at coordinate 442,626,580 of CM062811.1, forward strand.
GATATTCCATCCAGTACCCCACTACATCTTGGAACTAGGATCCACCTATATCCTTCTAATTCAGAAGTTAGTCAACCTTCATCGCAAGTTCCTATAGAATCGCTAGGACGTCTTTTGGATAGACTCAATATGTCTAAACAACAATCAACATCTAAGACTATGTCATTCATACAGTAGTAGCAGAACCTCTTGCCACTACTCCAACAATGTTCATTGGTATACCATCTGTCCCAACTAGCTCTCAACCGCTATATGGAGTCCACCTAGGGACTGTTTCGACAGTATGGTCTGTTCTCGTTTGTTCGTCCAGAATAATATCTGGAATTTCTTATGTTGATTCTTAGCAAATTGATCCTTCACAACAGTATCAATTTGGGCACTCCAGCCTACAAAGACCAATTTTTCCTTTGAACACTAGATTGCCGCCATATGGGGGGCAGTATGCCTTTTCATTGTTCCCTCCAGGAGAACAACCATATGAGACTTCACAACAGAACTCAGGTCAAGCTGGAATTGCATCCAGTGGTTAGGTGCCAATATTGCCTCAACAGCCAAGAGTTGTATATTCAATGCAACCAAACCTACCTATGTCGAATATTCCCACTACACCGACTCTTGTAACGATGTCGCAAATACAAGCGCTGCCTGTTGTATGTCAACCTCAAGTCTCTCAGGTCGTAATACAATAACCTCTTGTCTCAACGACTCAACCACAATCGTCGATTAGTGGCTCCTTAACTGAAGCAACTCAGGCTCAAATAGGTACTATCACCCCTCATCTTGGTCAAACATCCAGTATTGGACAACAGCAAATGGCTTCACAACCATGGCTAGTGAAATATCAACAACCGCAATTCCAGCAAGCTTGCCGAGGACCTGAGAAACAAAGCTTCGCGGGTAATGGGTAGTCGTATATTCAAAATGGTCACCATCAATCATATCATAATGGTTATGCCCATCAACCTTATCAAAGTTATCAGCATCAAATACATTATGCTGGTATGCAAAGACCCACTGCTCAGTCGATCCCTTCTTATCCTGGGTATGCTTCACCAAACCTTAATCAACAGTTGCCTTTCATCGCAACGTTGGAATTACCAGATCTAAATTGGTTAACAAATGATCCAATTTCTTACGCCCCTTGGTGGTCGATGATTCCTCATAAACTTCTGTCAGATATTCCTAAATTCAATGGAAATCCGGGTGAAGATCCATCGAATCATGTGATGACCTTTCATCTGTGGTGTTCGTCCAACACTCTCAACGATGATTCAATTAGGCTTCGCCTTTTTCAGTGAACATTAACTGGTCTGGCAGCAAAATGGTACATCGAATTTCCTAGAGCTTCATTCGATAACTTCAGCGCCCTTGCCACCACCTTTTTAACCCATTTTCAATTACCCATAAGGTACGAAACAGGAATGGAGCTTCTTACCAATTTTAAACAGACGACAGCCACTCACATATCTGATCATATTCATGAGCGGCAACGTCATTATAGAATGGTAAAAACATATGTTCCTGATCAGCTGCTAGCTGAATGGTTTATTAAGTCATTGTTACCTTCTATTATAGAAGATGTGGCTAAGGGGGGTGTTGTCACTGAAGAGTAAGTCATTGCTCGTGCGCAATATCTAGACTTGATCTATACTCAGTCTGGCACACTCTATGACAAAATTCCTAATGCTCCTAGGCCAGAGTTTTCCGTTCCTCCTCCTCCTAAATCAACCAAAGACTCTCATGCCAGCGATGGTGTGATAGGTACAACTAGCACAAAAAATGCAAAGGCTACATCTAAAAAAGCTCGTATGGTTTTTAGTCAAAATGCAAATGAAGAACTTCTTGCCTCGGAGGTTAATGCCGTGTCAGCCGACAAAGGAAAAGAACCGAGGCAACTAGGGGGCAAGAAGAAACAGGATGATCCGTCTCTTGAAAAATCTTCTGCAAAGCCTTCTGGGAAAAAGAAACCTCCTTCGCCATGTCACATATGTGATGAAGACCATTGGACGAGTGATTGTCCATATAAAGCTAAGATTAAGAAGTTCTTTAAGACTTCAAAAACCTCAGTAGCCTTAACGGATCTGTTCCCAAACCCAGAAACCAATCTGGTTTCTAGTGACAGTTCTCCCCATCCCAAGTGCTTATGTTGTCCATTTCAAAATAGCAAAATGATGCTTTGATATCGACAAGGAACAAAGATTACGGGAATCCACAGCTGTCGAACAACAAGGCTGCAGATCAACCTAGTAGTTCAACAACAACTTCAACCGAAGTTGTGCCACCCATCATTCCTGAGCTAACAATAAAGCTGCCAAATGGATTAGTACACAAATCAACATTTAATCTTCATGCCCGAGCAGCACAAAATTATAATATAGTAGAGGACCTGGCCCAGTCGTCGTCCGCTATGTCGACACTTGAAGTACTACAAAATTGCCCCTCCCAAAAGCAGGCTCTATTATCAGCAATAGGTGGGATTGACCCAACAGATTCCAATCTTGTGGCCTTTAATCATAAAGGATTTCAACCTCAGTTACCAGCTCAACTCGCTTTCCTCATCCAAGTGAAAGCCCTCAACAAAACTATCCATCGAACAATTATTGATGAGGGGGCATCTACCTGCATTATGTCAATGAGTTGCTGGAAAACTTTAGGATCACCACCCTTGTCAAGATCATCAATGACATTAAAAGCATTTGATGGACGAACATACACCCCATACGGGATTTTAAGTAACTTGCAAGTTGAACTGGGGGGCAAGATAGTAGAAATTGACGTCGAAGTTATCGATGGAAACCTCGATTACAATATCCTACTAGGAAGGCCCTGGATTTATGCTATGGCTGCTGTTGTATCAACTTACTTTAGAAAGATTGCATTTCCTTTTCAAGGAGGAATTACAATCGTTGATCAACAAACCTTTCTCCCCAATAGTTCACAAGTTACAGGAAGCATTCCAATGATCCATGGAAGCTCTCATTCGCTTCAAAATGTCGGAGTAGGCCTACTAAAAGACCCTGCCTTAATGGGTACTTTTGCCCTACCACCTCCAAGTAATTTGGCAGAAGTGGAAATAGTAGGAACCTGCAATATGATATCTTCCATTCGGAAGACTTCCGAACATTTTGTTAGCATGGATCATCAACAAGTATTGCCTCCAAGCCCAATAGAGATTTTGTAGGAATCAATTTTCTCGGCCTGCGCAGCAAACCCAAATCAACACTCATAGAGTGTTTGGGTAGATAAGTCAAAAGAATATGGCACCTCTTCAGATCCTTGGTCACATGTACATTCTACAGACAAAGGAATTATTCAGTCGATGATGATTGGAGAGGCACCATGGGAAGATTACCACCATCGTTCCCATCTTCTGGATTACAACGAAGATTACTCCAACGACCTTGATCATACTTCAGTTTTTGATTTTCTATCAAATACTGTAAATATGGTGGATTCCGAGTGAAATCTGTCCAATATTGAAGAAACTATCACCATAGATATCTCGATCAAACCTAATGTTGTAGAGAATATTCATGTCGGGAAATCTTGTTCTTCTTCAGAACTGGAAATATATTGTGCTCTCTTTCGCAAATTTAGAGATGTCTTTGCATGGTCATATGAAGAAATGCCAGGCATCGACTCGAGCATAGTTGAACACGAAATCAAGATGTATCCAGATGTCAAAACGGTATGACAACAGCTTCGGCAGGTGCACCCGAAGAAATTTGCTACCATCAAGGCAGAAGTTGAGAAGCTTTTACATGCTGGTTTCATTTACCCAGTTCCTCTAACTGATTGGGTATCGAATATTATTCATGTGATGAAAAAGCAAGGAATGATTAGAGTGTGCGTTGATTACAGGGATGTAAATCAAGCTTGTCCGAAGGATAACTACCCTACACCCTTCATCGACCAGATACTTGATGAATGCGCCGGATGCGAAATATTTTCATTTGTGGATGGATTTTTCTGGTATAATCAAATAAATATCCGCCCACAGGACCAGTCAAAGACTGCATTTATATGTCCGTGGGGCACATTCGCGTACTGCAAATTACCTTTTGGTTTAAAGAACGTAGGGGCAACCTTTCAGAGGTCTATGAATTATGCCTTCCATGACATCAAGAACATCATTCAACCATATCTCGACAATCTTCCGGCTCATTCGTGAAAGCAGACTAATCATCTGCAACATTTGAGAGCTATATTTCTATGTTGCTAACACTACAAGATACGACTCAACCCACACAAGTGTGTGTTTTGTGTCAGTTTTGGTCATTTACTTGGCTTCATGGTTTCTAAGGATGGAATTTGACTCGACCCATGTAAGGTTCAGCCAATCATTGATATGCCTCCACCTTCAAATTTGCTTCAGATTCAGAAACTCCAAGGGAAAGCAAACTTTCTTAGGAGGTTCATTCCAAATTACACCAAACTCACTAAAGGTTATATGCATCTTTTGAAAAAAGAAGTACCCTTCAACTGGGATCAGGTTGCGCAAACTTCCTTTGATGCTCTAAAGGAATCCCTAATAAAGGCATCATTAATGTACGCCCCTGATTATCAAAAAGACTTTAACCTGTATCTCGCTGCAGCAGATACAACCATCACAATGGTTTTAGTACAAGAACAAAATGGAATTGAACATCCTGTCTATTATTTAATCCGAAACTTAAATGACACAGAAATAAAATAATCCTATGTTGAAAAGCTGGCTCTTGCAGCTGTTCAAGAAGTACAGAGATTTCGACACTATATCCTCTTTCGCAAAACTACCATTTTGTCAGATTGCAACCCTATGACTTACATTCTATCACGTCAGTTACTTGGGGGAAAATATTCGAAATGGATAGCTATTTTGCAAGAGTTTGATCTGGAATTCGTAAAATCCAAATCAAAGAAATCTCTAGTTTTCGATGAGTTATTATGCGAATTCCCATCATCGTCCAATGATTCAACATCCAAAGCAACAATCGTAGATGAATCTTTGTTTCTGATATCATCAAGCGATCCGTGGTACGGAAATATAATCATCTATCTCCAAACCCAAACATACAGGCCTAATACCTCTCGCTCTGAACAATGGCGTACTCAATACCAAGCAAAAGACTACATGATTGTCGGTGATACACTTTACCATCGTGGTATCGATACAGTTCTGCGAAGGTGCCTCACCCATGAGGAGGCTGAAAAAGTCCTGAATGATTGTCATTCAGGCACGTGTGGGGGGCATCAATCTGGTTACGCTACGACACAAAAGATTTTACGAGCAGGTTACTTCTAGCCAACCATGTTCAAAGATTGCATAATCGCAGTCAGAAGTTTCCATGCTTGTCAAATCTTCAACCACAAAACCAGAATACCACTCGCACCTTTGCAACCAGTAGTTGTTGTTGGGCCATTCGCCAAATGGGGCATAGATTTCATGACATGTAACCCCACCTCGGCCAAGGGGCATGGGTATATCATAGTCGCAGTTGACTATTTTACGAAATGGGCCGAGGTGATGCCTACATTAAACAATAGTGGCGAAATGGTTGCTCTTTTCTTTTTCAATCATGTAGTCTCTAGGTTCGGTGTTCCACAAGCTATAGTCACAGATCATGGATCACATTTTTGCAATCACATGATGGTCGAATTGGCTGCCAAACTAGGATTGTCCCACGACAGTTCTACTTCATATTATCTGCAAGCTAACGGACAAGTTGAGGCCATAAACAAAGTCCTGAAATGCATGCTGCAAAGGATGATTGGATTCCACAAATGGCGTTGGCACCTAATCCTATACTCAGCCTTGTGGGCATATAGAACCTCGGTAAGAAATGTGACTGGGTTTACACCCTTTCAGCTGGTGTATGGCCTGGAAGCTGTCTTACCAATTCAATGTGAGATTTCATCTCTCAAGCTCGCAATCGACCTTCTCCCCAAAACTTCAGAGAAAGAGGCTCGTTTCCTAGAACTAATCCAATTGGATGAAACCTATCGTAACACTGCCTTGGCTAATGAAGCCCATAATAAACGAGTTAAGGTGCAGTTTGACAAAAATTTCAAACCCCTTGTCTTCTCAGAAGGTGACCTGGTCTTGCTTTACGATCAGGAATCCGATAAATTGGGAGCAGGTAAGTTCCAATCTTTATGGATGGGTCCCTACATTGTTAAACGAGTGTTAGCAAAAGGAGCCTACGAGCTAGTATATTACGATGGAATTCCACTGGTGCAACCCTGAAACAGGTTGTACCTTAAGCGTTACTATGCTTGACTAAGTGTAGTAATCTCTTTATATGCTTTTGTTACGTTTTTGTTTTCATCAAGAGTGATCGTTTTGGTTAGGTAATCCACTTTTACATTTGTTGCAGATGTCGAACCTATGGGAATCATTTGTTGGATATGTCGACGGAGCTATTCGTAGTACGTAGAACCTATCTTCTGTGGCCTGGGCCATTTTTTATCCAAGCGACGAGTTAGTGAGTTTCAGAGGAGTATGTATTGGTCGATCAAAGAACAACATCACTGAGTATAGCACGTTGATAGAACTTATCTTTGATGCCATCACACGTGGCATATGCCGACTTTTTGTAAGGCTAAACTCACAACTTGTCATCCTACTGCTTACTGGCATCTATTTTGTTCGGAATCCAACTATCTATTGTATGTTCCTAAGGGTCAAGATTTTGGAAAGACAGTTTGATTCTATTCAATATCAACACATTTCCAGAAACTTAGACACATTAACTAATTCATTAGCAAATAACGTGTTACATATAAATTTGCAACATTTATAAAAGAAAGCATTTCAATCAACATTTGCATCAGGATCATATAACTTAACCAAAATAAAACTCCGAAAATAAAAAATAGATATAATTGTTTATAGTTTGTCAAAATGTTCTATGTCCAAGACAAAATCAGTCACATGACCCAAAAACTCAAAAATGCAAGAAAAGCACCCTAGACTAATGGTGCTGGTGATAACAAGTCACTGCCTGTGCGATCATACGTAAGAGCCTAGTCCATCGACTCATCACGCCAGTAGTATGGTGTTGTAATCTCAGAGGTAACTCGTCGGTCCTCACATCCTGAATGCCAAGGGTGGGACCCTTGATATGATGCTACAATACTGCAAGGGTCTCGGCTACATCCAGATCACAAAGGACAACCCTCCCTACAGCCTCTCCTGCTGGAATGGCAGCTGCTACCCTCGGGCGCACTGCTGGTCGTACTAGTCCAATATCTGCACAAATATATGGGTTTGAGTAGTCTTGATAACATTTAAAAGACATAAGAACATTATAAGAACAATAAACAGAGATATGGTCAGATCTTTTACCTATAACACCCCACTGCTCGCTAATCGGCAACACCAAATCTGGGTCACCCCAGAAGTCCATCCCAACATATGGATACTCAGCAAAGACCATCTCCTGATGGTCGAACCACTCAAAGAAGGCATCAGAGAATGAAATATGTGACTGACCAGCATGTTTGGCCATAAGATCGACCCATCTCTGCATCCATGGTTCCGTCGGTACTGACGGTCCGAGTGAAATGTACTGTGGCTTCATCAGTGGGATCTTCTCCAAGGCAAAAGTGGTCAGAATAGAACCATAACTAAAGTTCTAAGATCTTATGTTCTTCACCTTGGTAAGTTGTTCTTTTATAACCGAAAGTACTGTGTCGCACCAGTTGAATACCTTTGGTTCAAGGCATTCCAGAGCATACTGCATATAGGACTTGTTGGCCAAATGAAGAGCCGCACCACTAGCCAATCTAGCAAAGGTGAATACTAATCTTGCTATCCCTACTTGGCTGAGATCCATCTCTACAAAATCGATGAATATAATCCCTCACGGATTCACCTCCACGGGCGGATCCTAATAGTGAGAGAGGGGCACCACACCTCGATAAACCAGTCAAGAAGTAGATATCCTCAACTGTCAAAGGGATGGATTTACCTCGAATTTGGAACACTTGGTTGGTAGGATCCCATGCATCCAGAAAATATTGCAACAAATTGATTTGTTGCCTCATGCTAGATATGCGGAAGAATTTGAGCAAGCCACAGTTCCGCAAAGCAGTCACCGTACTTGGATCATGTAAAGCAACCATGTCCTCTTCTTCATGCTCATGTTCACGCAATGTAACAACCATCTTGACCTAATGAATATCTGAAAAACAAACAAGAGAAGAATTAAGATTTTGATTAAGGCAAAAACAGGAAAAATTTCCATGAAAAAATAGTGCATAACTTTCCCTTTTGCGCCCATCGCACCCCAACTGTGTACTAAGTGGGATGCATCCTAACTAGGCAATGGCCAGCTCAGTATGCATCGCACCTTTCGATGTATACTAGGTGCAATGGGGAAAGAACGAATTTTTCAAACCCCAAAGGCCCAGAAGAACAGGAAAACATGCTCAGAATCAAAAAAGGAAAGAATTCATTTGAAGAGCTCAGGGTTAGCTCCTACCTGGTCCAGACGACGCCGAAAATAGTCCACAGAATCTCCCGGAATTAGCTGGTGAAAATCAAGGGGGAAAACACCTCCAGAGCTCCAAAAATCCCAAATTTGAATGAAATGGTTAAAATGAGAGGTAAAAACTATTTTTATGTTACTATTCACGTAGTTCAAGTAAAATATTGTTGTTTAACTCATTTTTCAAGCATGTATTTACATTTCTAATCAATTTGATGGAGTAATTGAACAAGCAGCACAACCGTCAAAAGAACATATTGTTAATGGTGAAATCAATGTCTCTGACTATTATCATGAGCAGTGTTACATGAATTTCAAGCTCGTTAAAAAATAAACCTAGCAATGAGCAAATGTTCCCCCAAAGTTTAAGCTCAATAAAAAATGAACCCACCTTCAGTAAATAATCTTTGTGATCGCATAATTGTCAGCTTTTGAACCTTGGTCGTGTTCTTACCATCACCCCCACTCTTTTTTAGCCGATCATACGGCTCCATTTGATTGTTTACCCTTTGAGGAACAGCTGCGACGAGTGATTCTATTAGCCACCTTCTTTACACTGTCGTGATTGAAAAGTTCCAAACCTTACCCGGAACTTGTTGCTATCCAAAAACATCACTCGTTCCTAAAAAAACGAGTCTCCTTTAAGCTCTTTTCATCTAACTCGTAAAATATGAAAAGATTGCCGAGCAATTGGCCTCTCCAGCTCGTTAAAGCAATCGGAAGTGCCATCCCTCCTCTAGATTTTAATCTTTTTGGACCTGAGGGATCATTACACAAAAAGATCGAGCGCTTGTCTTGTTCGGCTCATTAAAACTATCGAAAAGTCATCCCTTTCGTATTATTTTATACTTTTTTGGACTTAAGGGATTACATTACGAAAAAGGACTACTGGAGTTGCCTTTCTGTCCCTTTTTAGACTCTCTAAAATTGAAAAGGACCGAGTTATCATTGTCGTTAAACTCATTAAAACAATAGCGACAAACTTTTCCACGCAGATAAGAGCGAGTTTCACTGTCGCTAGGCTCATCAAAACATAGCGACGCGTTTTCCCGAAGGGAAAATTATAGAACAAGCATATGTTATCCTCCTCAAGCTTGACAAAAATAAAGAGCTACTGGTCAGCAATGACTGGGGAAAAAAGGAAGAAAACTTGAATAACTTCATTGTTAGCAGATCGCTCTTGAACATGACACTTTCACTCTATCACCATGATTGAGACGGGTTGGGTTATTTCGTTCACCGGTCATATCACCATTGGTCCACCACACCATCCATTTTTGGGGTTAACACTACCAATCCATTTCAGTGTCACCGGTATGTTCAAGAGAAGTCGCTCAAAGAATTCACCAACCTAGCTAACGCCTCATCCGCTGCAATACCTTCACTCTCGATTTTTCATGACCGCCACCCTAAACCTTATATCATCAGATCGTTTTCACCTCCGCAAAATCATTTTCTCTATTCTGTGTCGTAGATGTGGGATTCATTAAGGCCCTCCTACGACGAGTCACTTCTTGTTAACATCAACTCATTATCCAAGAAGTTGACTTAGGAACAACCCTTCCAGTACTTTGAAGCTTGCATGCCTCAATGGAAAGTTTCTCACTTCCTGCAACAGGTTTACATCAATGACCTTCGACCAATAGATTTTGCATGGTATTCGACATCAACTCATGTATTCACAACATGTGAATTGTAGTGTAGTACCTTGAGGGTCATTATCATTATCAGTGATTCCTCTCACGCCTGTTAACATCTTACATCATTGGCTGGTAATTAGGCGATGCCTTTCCATGTTCAACATCAGAACATCTTCTCACATGGATCGACTTGTACTTCGGGTGAAGATTGGATGAGTTTTAAGACCCCGGATCTAGTTTCATCCATCCGGGCTGCGATATATTCAGGAAAATAAAGACATCAAATGTACATCACAGCTACACAAATAATCATCCAAACTAAAGGATGATGGCTCTAACAGAATCATCAGTTTTCCACACAGACGATTGTTTGTCTTATGTACATGAATATGAATTTATAAAGTTGAGCATGGGAATGCCCGCCTCAGATAGATCATGAAAATATTATGAAGATAATGTATTGTATTGTATCTTATTACAGGTCACCTTCTAGTTCGAAAAACCTCGGATCCTCATTATAAAGCATTTCACCCGACATCAAAAGATTTATGACCTAATGCTTTAGGGGGCAACTATTATAGACATACTTGGGCACTGAAACTCCAATCACATATGTCCATAAACCAAGGGCTTATAAACCCCTAAAAGTGTTGTTTCACACCCTAAAGGAACAAGGTCAGCTGATTACATCATATCCCAGAAGTTCTCCATGAAAAACTACTCAGAACTGGTCAAAACTGGACCATACAGACTGATCCATGCATAGGGTGTGATACATACTGGAAAGCCCTTCTATAGGGTGTGATGAGCGAGAGCAGAAAAATGGCAGAAGCAGTTTTCTAGGTGGAAACTCAAAGAATCTTCTAGAAACTGCTCATATGACACTTACCTCTCTAAATTCGCCCAGGGATGAGTAAGAGACCGTGAAATCTCCAAGTGGAACCAAGAAATACCAGTGAAATGACACTAATCAAAATCCCAGAAGATGACTCACTCTCCTGTAAACATCTATATATGGATCCCTCATCCTAGAGATCCAGAGGATGGAATTTTGTAATTTGCAAGGAAGTGCTGTTGGTTTCTCTTTGAAGACATTGTTGGGTGATCTTGCTTTGTATGAGGTGAAGAGGGCTTTCATGCTGGGAGGATGATGCTAGATCAGACAGCCTGGTTGTAATCCTCTCTTCTACTACTTCTATCAATAAAGCTATTTGATTTTTCCTCCATATGCTTGTATATCTCTGAATCTTGTATTTGTATATGCATTTATATGGTTATGTACTTCTGATCCTACATTGTTTATGGTTATAGATCTCTATGCTTTGATGGTATTTTGCTGCTTTGACTCTACAGGTGTTCTTTGAAGCGGGACAAGTGAGAAAGGAGTGGTGAAAGCTCTATCATGGGAGAGAGGAAATGAGCACGGAGACTAGCAAAAGACTGAGGTTGGTACTCTCTGCTTCTCTCTCATCTATCTCTCATAAAGGAAAACAAAAGTAACTTTATTTTGTTTGTTTCTAAGATAGCTACCCATCTTAGTGGGACTAGTAGCTCTGAATGGACATTAGTTTTCCCGATAACACCATCCTCTTTTATTATTCCAAGTGTAGAGGCCATTGTTTGTCTCAATATCAACAAGCTTCATGTTCTCTGAAAAGGTTTGGAAGGCTGAGGAATCTTTGTTTAGAGCTCTTGTGCCCCCTTTTTTCTCCAAGAGAGATCTGATCATATTGAAGTCCCCTCCTATGACCCAAGGTAAACCTGCATGCCTGAACCTGAGATCCACCAAGGAGTCTATAAACCTGATTTTGTCATCTAACCTTTGAGGGCCATAAACATTCGTGACTAGATAAGTATTTCTATCCCCTACAGGCTGAATGACCACTGATAAATAGTTCCTTGATGCCTCCGCATCAATTATTCCAATTTTTTGGGGATTCCAGAGAGTGAGGATACCCCCTGCTGTATTTTCAGCTTTAACTTCTAGAAACTCAAATCTGCTGAGCCATTTACTATGTATTTTCCTTAACTTTTGAATGGAGCATTTCGTTTCTTGGACAAAAATTATATCCGGAGCTTCCTGTTTCATTCTGTTATTCAACATTCTTTGTTTTCTTTTGCTGCCTAGACCTCTAATATTCCAAGTTGTGAACTTCATAATTAAAGATTGGTAAAGGAGTAACTGGTTAGATCTTTCATCTTACCTGAGTCTATCATAAGCTTTCCACATTCCATCAGTAGCTCGTTCTGCTTTTTCCTGCCTCTTTTTTTCCTGGATTTCTTGGTGCTAACCCCGGAGTCATTTTTACTGCTTTCACCCCTTCATTACTTTGTCTTTCAATGTTGTTTACTTCCTCCCAGCCCTTTGCCTAAGTTTTCCATAAGAATAACTATTGTATTCGATTGAACTCTTCTTGTGGTAGTGATTCTACCCCACCAGTAGTTCCCTGATTCAAGAACCCTTCTAGATCCAGGTTTTCTCTTTCAAGAATCTCCTGAAGCTCATTGTCCTCTATTTCCATCTCACTCTGGGTCATTTCCTGATCCATTTCCAGTTCTGAATCACTCAACATGATCCCTTTCTGTTTTTCGTGTTCCTGTGTTTGATCATTACCTTCTTCCTTCTCCTTCTTCTCAAAACCTTCATTCATTATTTGATCTTCTACTGCTATTTCTTCATCCTCTTCGAGTACTTGGAACTGATTCTGACTAGCTTTTTGTCCTTCAGCCTGGTGTTGCTTTGGCCCTTTTTTGCCACTTTTTCCTTTATGAGCTACTTTGTGAAAGCTGTCTGTGTCTTTCAATGTGTTAGTTTTGTTTTTGTTTTCTGCTTTACTGAGAGGGCAGTCTCTTAGAAGGTGCCCATGTTCATGGCATCTGCGACATCTAAAAGGGATATGCTCGTAGTCTACTGTCTGCACCCAATCCTCATCAAAAACCTCCAAGATGATCTCATCCGGAAGAGCCCCAGATAGATCCATTTCCACACAGATCCTTGCAAAGGAGGTATATTTTCCCCTCCTTGTGGCTTCAGAAACTTTGACAAACCGTCCTAATTTATTGCCTATGGCAGCTAGCGATTCTGTTTGCCAGTAATCCAGAGGTAGAGAATAGAGTCTTACCCAAACTGGGACTGAAGTAAAAGTTTCCCTCTCCGGAACGAAATTCATCATCCAAGGTCTCATGTAGAGCCCTGCTGCTGCATAGAAGTATGGGCCGCCTTCAAACACTCTGTCTTTATCTTCAATGTTGGTGAACACCATAGTGAAGAAACCCTTGGACCCTAGATGAAGATCAATGCTTCCTTTGGGCTTCCAGTGGTATCTGATCCATGTTTGTAATGCTTTTTCATTGGGCCATAACCCCATGAATTTTCATATGATTGCATAAGTCCGCATGTGGTCCCTGTGCGCCTGCAGCGCTGGATCATTTAAAACTACTCTAGGAGTGATTTCAACCTTGGGTTTACATGGTCCCTTCTGATTTTTGTCTTTTGTTCCCTGTTTTTTATCGTTTTCCTCCTTGTCTTTTGTGCCATCATTCTCCTTCGGTTTGGTGCCTTCTGTTTCCTCCTCCCTATTTCTTCATTCTTCCTCAGCATTACCTCTGCCTTTATCCAGAGGTCTCTTGCCCTTGCCGGCCACCGCCTCCTTGTAGGAGGGAGTGGAGCTCCCTCCTCTACGTCCCTCCATGGGGAAAATTCCTCAGTAACCTGAAACCCTAGTCGCCACCATTTCACCTCCGCTCCACCCAAAATCTAAGTTTAATCGAGCAGCTAGCTCTTGCATAAGTTTAATTCACATGCATGCACTATTAACAATATTTTATAGATCAATAAATCTAAAAAAGAAATAAAATTATAATAGTGTAGAATTTCATATTTTAAATATAATTTTATCAGATCCGTTGTGATGAACTGTCCAATGGAATATCCAAGGTAGTATACAAATAATATTAGTATTAGAAAATGTTTCTTTGGGTATATTTTGTTTATTTGTAGGGTATCTATATCAACTAGGCCAAAATTCATAAAACCCTAATCATGGACATGAATAACCCTTGTGATCCTGTAGAGGAGAGGTTTTTGTGGTTGGAAAAACAAGTTGTTGATGTAAATTGTGATTTAAATCTCCTCATGATGGCCCTAAGCAATAATCTTAGGATATTTGGAGAAGATGGGAGTTCTAACACAAAGGAAAAGTCAGAGGGAGGATCAGAAGATTAGGAAGAAACATAGAACTATCCAAAGAAAGGACCCGAAAAAAGATCAACCCATTTTGAGTGTCGTGAATCATTCATAGTCCTTGCTCAAAATTGAGCAAAGGTTGTTATCAAGTCATACCATGGTGATATTTATGCTTTTAAAATAAATCATTGGTTGCAACAACTAGAAGTGTATTTCATTGTCCATCAAATTGAGGAATAACAAAATATTTCATTTGCGCAACTGAAATTAGAAAGCCATGCTCTGACTTGGTGGGAAAGCCACATGAAAACCATGAGGTTGGAGGGAGAGCCTCCAGTGAATAAGTGGGGGGACTTCAAAAATAGTGGATCCAGTGGCATTACTTCAGGCAAAAGTAGGGGAAAAGTGTGCAGGCACACCATAGAGTTAAGAAATATGGCCATAATGTTGGATATCTCCCCAAAGAACCTAGATGTACTCCTCAGGTATTTGGGGGCTCTGCAAAACCATCTACAGGAATAAGTGATGTTGTTCAAACCCAAATAAATTGATGAGGCTTTTGTATAGGCACAATACCTAGAGAACATAGGCTTAAAGAAATTACAATCAAGTGGATTGAAACATAAGGAGCAACAAGACACTTCTAAGGAGGGGAAAAAGAAGCATAAATGTGGGAAATATAAAAATACGATATCCACGACACATCGGGGAAAATATCCTAACAACCATTGAAACATTAAAAACCACATAGAGGAGAAGAAATGGAAGTTTCATCCAGATCTTATCCTGAAGAATAAAAATAAATACAATAAGAAGAAGAATCTCATGGCCACTGATTTGAGTAACCAAGTTGAAAGAAGCTCAGAAGTAGATGAGAAGATCGTATGTACATCAGTGCAAAAGGAGGTAAATATAAGTATCCTTTAGCAAAAAGAAGAAAAATAAATGATCAAACTCTTCCATATAAATATATAGGTCAAGAAGACCAAGATGGATGCCCTGTTTGACTCAGGATCACATGCAAATCTCATTATAGTGATGTTAGTCAAGAAATTGGGATTGGAATTTTGTGACCATCCGAGCCCATATCCATTGGGATGGGTAAATAAGGATGCAGAGCTTAAGGTAATAAAACATCGCAAATTCATATTTTCCAACTTGTTGTAGCATTTTTGGTTTTGTTAAGTTAGTATCAATTAGTCAAAAAATGAAAATATATTTCAAAAAAATGTTAAGTTAGTATATGGACAAAAAGAATATTAAATAAAAAATGTTAGGGATATTTTTATGAATGAGTCCATATCAAATAAAATGATAGAATAGATGCCCTAAAAAATGGAGGCAAAAATAAAATGTTAGGTTAGAATGAAAAGCAAAAAATAATAAACTCTGAAAGTGTTGCAAATCCAAATGCCACTACTCTTAGTATAGTTTAGTTTTGCAAATAAAATTGTGTGCAGATTGTTTAAATGCCACACTAGTTCATCTAATCCAATTGTACAGTTTAATCATGATTGGATTTGATTTAAATTATTTGTCAATAGGTAGCAAATAAAATTGGCTCAACAATTTAATTTGAGCCAATGGAGGAAATAAGGGATAGAGGTAGATTAGTCATTAAAAGGAAATATTGAGTTGCTAGCCTAAATGCACTCGGATGAATAAATGAAAATGTTAGGAGTATAAAGGGTAGGTAGACATATGAGAAATTATTGGAGCATGAAAGGATTTTATCCTAAGTTGTAACATTGGATAATGCTTCCATACGATGTTGCATTTTAAATTAACTATGGATTCTAAGTACCAATGTATTTTGCGATATCCTAACTTCAAACATTCATTCGCCATAACAACAAACTATCACATCTGTCGAAATCGTGACCCCACCATCACTTTCGCCTCACATGTTAAATCCCTTCCACCTTACCTTTCATCTTGCATGCTCCCCCAAGATCCTGTGGCCCACATCCCTCCTCGGCCCTCATTTGTCGTCCGAACTTTATCAGCGGGGGGGGGGGGGGGGTTTCCTAAGTGGGCAGTTTCCGAAACTACCACCTTAAACCACCTTAGCCTCATTTTAGTCTTTCGGGACTTAAAATCCCAAAACGACTTACTGCCTCAAGTTGCCCCCAAACACGGTTTACATGTGACCGTTTACCACCGATCCATGTCACCATCCACATCCGCTCCACGCCACTTCCTCCATCCAATCAACTGCCGCCTATTCGTTATTCATTCAATTCATAACTCCCATGAATTTATGTCCCAAAGACCCATTAATTAATCTAGTTGGATAATTAATGCAAATTTAACCGTTCATTCAAAAACTCCGCTCTAAATTTTCCATTAAAATCCTTGTTCCTCCATGAAAACGGTTACACAGTTCATTTCTGTAACTAAATTGATCATTAAAGATTGTCTCCTTACAGCTCAAAGACAGTCTGACACTTAAGAAGCTATTTTGTCCTGTTTAGAAGAAAGCCAACATCCAGGTTCACTTGTCTCTTTTTCAGTCATATTGTTTTTACTGTGATTCCATTTCTATCATTTTCAGTGTGCAAATTCATTTGATAAAATGCCTCCTAAGGGAAAAGAAGTTGCAGAAATCCCAAATCCTCTTGTACATCCACAGGTTGACTTCCACCATACCTCCTTGGTCAAAAGGGGTTGTAAAATATTTGAGACTTCTTCTCAATTTGATTTATATGAAAGTTACTGTTGGATGAAAGATCAATTAATTGATAAGACTGATGAAATAGGACTTTGGAACTCCCTCCTTCCCCACTACATTTTCTCTCAGATACACAGAGTACCTGAATTTTCCAGGAAATTCCATGAATCCTATGATCCCAGACAAAGAGCAATCATTTCACCCATAGGAGAAATCCTTTGTTTAATCAATGCTGAGTCCATTGAAAAGATGTTGCATGCCCCTACTACTACACCAACCCATCCTTTTTCCCATGAAAGCTTGATAGAAGCTTATTAGAAACTAGATTTTACTCAAAAATCCCAGAGTCTTGAACTTTTCCTAACCATTGATAGTCCTTTGCTTAAAAGAAACCCTCCTTATGACTCATCCATGTTCCCTGATAGAACCAAGCAAATCACAACTATTTTGTCCTATCTACTTGGTTATAACTCTGATCAATATGTTAATGATGCCATCCTAGGTTTCTTATCTATCTTTTCTATTGATTCTATTGAAAAGTGTGCAACAAGAAATGCTTGTTGAGAATGCAACAAGATGATGGAGCTTAGTGGAAAGGAGTCGCCTTCACTAAGTGGTCCTGCAGGCAAGTTTTGGCACAAAGTCTATTTTTAGACATATGGATCATGGTCTATGAGTTGCAGGATGCTATTTATGGATGATTGGTCATGTTGGAAAAAATAGATGGGCTTCTATATTTGGATCACAGCAGGAGTGATCAAAGTCTATTTTTAGACTACTAGTCAAAAATAGAAAATTCAAATATTATTGTCTCATAATAATATTTAGACTATAAACTTTATCTTATCCTCTTGGAGCACTTCAGTTTGAGCTACAGATGTGGAACATGCAGCTGTCAGAAGGAAATACGCTTTCTTTGTGGGTCAGTTGAGCTATTGCATGCAGGACATCAGTTAGAACTCATGTGGTTGAGTTCTGTGGAGTTGGATGAGCAGTTAATGGAGTTGTGTTCAATTTGACTTAGTTGAACTAGTTGTATTTAGTCTAACTGGCCAATAGACTAAGTGATGAGTTGTGTGAATTATTTATTAATTAATTCACTAATTATTAACTCATAATGCAACTGAAGAATGCATCAGTTAACTCAGTGCATGTATAGTTCAGTGGAGACAGGTGTTAGAGGTTGAGATTGCTATCAATTGTGACTATAGTTGTGCATGAGGATTTGCGCAAGAAATGTATTGAGTATGCCCATGAGAATTGCATATGCCTAGTGATATAGCCTGTGCTCACGTGATTTCCAGTGTGAATGATTCTCCAAGGTAAATATAACTTGGAACGAGTTTGGATTCATTCATTCTCTTGCAGGATTGTGTAGTGGAGGCAAGCAAAGTAGCAGGGGAGATTTGGAGATCAGATCTAAGCTGTATTGTGTGTAACAGGTGGAGATAGTTCTAGATACTTGTGAGGAGTATTGTACTATGTAATGTTACATGTTCTCAACCATTAATATACAGATTGTGTGGGGTTTTCAGCTATAACCTTTCCCCGCGTTAAATACTGTGTTAATGTGTGCATGCTATTGATGTTTCATTGTTTTTGATGCTACTAAATTGATGATCAATGTAGAGGAGGTTATGTATTATGCATGTATTTCGCAATAGTGTATAATCAGGATAATCTCTGTTGAATATGTGTTTATTATTCAAAATTTCTACAGATTCCAAACCCACTGTTATTTATAGTTTGAGCCAATTCCTAGCTGAAGCCATACATGAGCAATTTGTCCAGTTTAACACTGAATAAGCATTCAAGTATGCTTCAATACTTGTATACCTTTTCATATATTTTCAGGGAGACAAATTTCCATTTACCTTACAGAAGCTAGATGAGGAAGGCAACCAACAATCAGTGATATTTTGGACTATAATGGGAATGAAGGAGAAAGAAGAGTTTACCTATAAATAGTTCATAGAATTGTTTATTCATCCAACTATCAGTCTTATGAGTAGCACTCCAGTACTAAGAATTAGTGATGAGATTGTCAAAGTATTGCAGCTGGTCGACCAAGCCATAATAGGAGATTGGTATCTTTACTAAAACTACACAGAAATCAGGGTATATGGTTGTGAGCTTCCACCCTACAAAGTTCCCAAGTACCTCCCCATCAAAATATTTTCACTTGAATATATTAGACAAAGGTTAAATGCAGATGAAGTACACTTTGTGGCAGCAAAGAAGAAATCTCAATTCAAGCTAAAAGCTCAGGTCAGTCTATTCATCTGCAATACCGGAGCGGCAGGAGAAGAAGCATATAGGTTACTAAAGGAAATGAAGTTTGGTCTCAGTTTCACTTGGTCTTATGACCCAATGGGAGTTATTTCTAAACTCAAGGTGGAGAACAAGTTTACTACATATCACCACATAACCAAGCCATAAATAGAACAATACAAAAATCAGTTGGAGTGGATAGAGAACACCCTCCAAGAAGCTGAAGAGCAGGAAGTTTCTACCTCAAATTTGAAAACTCCTCTTGCACAGGAAAAGACAACTAAAAGAGTAAGGGAAGATTAGTCATCCCCTACAGCTGAAGCATCAAGCCAGGGCTTTAGGTATGTGCATAGGAAAAAGAGACCTAGGATCTCTGTGACTGTTGGTGCAATACATGAGTATCAGAAAACCACATTTGATGGAATTGGAGAGACTATGCTCTATACACAATCTGGTGGACAGTATAGCCAGTCCTCAACTCGTTCCACTACTTCTCATGAACAGTAGGTAATTCAAACCAGTGGAAGCATTCAAAAGGACAAGGAGGAGTACATCTTTCATGTTTTCAGTGAGATCAAAAATAAGAATGAAGAGTTGAAGTTCAACACCAACACAGTTCTAGAAACATTCCTCCAGCTCTCAGGCCAGACTTCTTTCAGTCTTTGACTCTAAGAAGGGTAAAATGCATATGGATTCTTTGCAGGCTCAAATTCCACAACCTAGGACTGCTGGACATTATCAGAAGCATACCTCTTTTGAATTTAATTTAAAGGATGTGCATCCAGTTGATCAAATTGAGATGCACAAACAAACTGGACAAATGATTTCTTCTACTTTAACTCATACTACCATGAGTTTGTCAAAATTGCAGGTTACCTTAGCAAACACATAGTCACAGCTCAAGTTGGAGAAAGTCTCCTCATTAGAAAAGGACACAAAGATCAAATCTTTAGAAGAACTGGTGTTGAAGATGGGATATGATTCCTCCAACATAAATGCTACAAAAGAACTTGTGAAGAAGAAAAATGTTAAGCTTTCAGCATTAAGGAAGTAGCTCAAACTACCAGCTTTTGAGGACCTGATGGCTAAAGAGATTGAAGAAACTGAAATCAGAAGTCCGACATGATGAAGCTCATCATGGAACAGAATCTGCAAATAAAACAAATGGAAGAGCAGATGGAGAAACTGGTCAAGGAGAAAGAGGAAGTTGTCAAAATAACCCAAACTCTAATGGATATAGTACCCCTTACAGTAATCCCTGTAACCAGGGTTTCTACTTTAGCCACAACATCAACTATAGGTGCAGTAGAAGGAGCTGAACAACTTGCTGAAGTTGTTCAGAACCTGTCTATTCAGACAAGAGAAATCAAGAAGTTTCAGAATGAACTCAAGGAGTTATAGCATATGAAAATAGTTGCAGACACTTCACATGCAGCTGAGTTGCAGAGAGAAAAAGGTTAGATTGAAACATTGCAGAGGGAACTCAAAGAATCTTACATTGGAAACAAATTGGGTTTGGCAAGAGAAATTATGTGGGAAGAAATTACTGAAGCAATTAAGGATATCTGGCCCTATATCAAGATAGTATTTGATCAAAAAGACCTCTTGGAGAAAGCTCAGCAAGCTGTTGAAACTATTTCTAAACAGCTTGAGGATATGCCAGAAATTGCTTCTGATATAATCAAGTTCCTCAATTCTAAAGACAGCTATGAGCTTGAAGAATTAGGGATAAATGATAGGACAACAACTATACTGGAAGTAAAGAAGATCATCACCAAGAAGAACCTCATCCTTCAGTTGGAAGAAAAGTGTAGTAGTGTGAATACAATAGTTCATCGATTTTTCAGTAGGATTTAGCCCTTGACCAGCAAGGTTTTTCCCTCTACGTTTGTAATTAATGACAAATTAATACCTATTGAGGATTATGTTCAAAATCTTATAGAGGTAGGCACCAATGCAGCTTCAGTGTCAAACATAAGAGGTGTAGCAACACCAAAAGTGGTGCTAAATGCACTTAGGGACACCTTCTTCATTTTAGATGAGATTAGGCATATATTTCCAGTAAAACCCACTTTCACGAAGTATACAGAGATGGATGAAATTTATAGAAGGGTATCCAAGATATCTATCCCAGATAAGAAGTGCTTGGAAGTATTAACTGATTTACTTGACTAGAGGGTGATCAAACAACATTCAACCTTTACAGGAACAATCATCACAAGTTCAACAGTTTTCAATTTTTACAGCAACAGTCATCAAAGAGCTTGACACCAAAATAGTGCCAGATCAGCTAGCAGTTTATATTCTTGATTTTGTAATTATCTATTTTTATAAAATAGTTTAAGATTTTCTCAGTTCTCAAATTGCATATATAAATCTCTTTCACGAGTTATTAAGGGTTTCACCCTTGAAGAAGCATTTCTAAGCATTGAATGTACTTGAATTTTCTGAATCATTAATATGAAAAAAAATGGATTCTGAATTCTGATTCATACAATTTTGTTTTTCTGTAAGTTTTTCTAGTTTTATTTCACAATGTTCTCTTCATGTTCTTATGTTTTACAAAGATAACCAAGTAGGAGTAATTGTGTTTCAATTATTCTTATAAGCTTCTGAAGTGATCATTTATAAAGGGAATGAATTACATAAACTGTTTGTTTTATTAATTCCCTCTAAATCATAATATCATCAACATCTGTTTTAAGCTTAAGCATATTTTGTTAAACCTTTTGAACATAGTTTAAAGGTTTTCTTACTTATGATTATTTAATCTTCAATTTGAAGATTCTGATAGTCATACCACCTCTCTACTTCTGCTCCCCACCATGCAAGCTATATCACTGTGTGCATTTTAATAGAAACCCTTTGTTTAGATATTAATATTATTCAAAAGGTTAGTCATCGTTGTTTTAAATCTGTTTCTTGCATTGGTCCTCCAAATTAAAACAAAACCCCCAAAACAATTATCTTAGATGCCCTAGCATGATAGTTGACCGTTATCATCTCAGAGATGCAACATCAATTTGGTGTTGTTGTCGTGGATTCGAATTTCATTAAGTTTTCCTGGGTCAACGATATTATTCCTATTCCTTTAAGGTGATTAAAGGTCTAGATAGGTCAAAATCTTTCACCTAACGACTCCACTGTATCAAACTGGCACCTTCTAAGCACACTAGATCCCATTCTGAATCTGACATAGTTAGTCCTCTGTCAGATCCAGAAAGACTTGTGAGAAAGGCCAGTTCTAGAAGAAGACATAAACCATCTTCTTCTACTTCAGCCTTGCAGTCTGAAGATATATTACAATTTGATCCCTATAGTAATATTCCATCCAATCTAGAGTACACTCACCTATCACCTAGGGTTGCTGAACTCTTGGATAGAGGAGTTGATTTCAAATCAACTTTCCTTATTCATTCACTTGAATCTCATCTAGAACCCCCACTTCCACCGGGATCACCTAAATTTGAGTCTGACCTGGGTGTTCATCTACCTGAATACAAACCTACAGACTTTATTTCCCCCACCACTTATTCATTTCATTCCACCTCTGAACCACCAGAATATTCTACTTCTAAACAACCTGAAGAGTCCTTTGCTATATATTCAAATCCATTCTTTGAAGCTAAAGAGGATATTCATTCTTAGTTCCACAAGTTAGTGATTAAAACTCCTTTAAAATCATTCAGGAAGTCTCCACCTTCTTTATCTCCTCCTTCTTCACCCCCACATACTAATTCTTCCCCTCTTTCACCATCTCCCTCTTCCTTATCATCATCTTCACAAACATCTCATTCATCATCCTCTACTATGGCATTTCAACCCATTGTATAGGAAAGATATGCAGCTTTAGTTTTACCTCCAGTCCTTGATGCTTTCCCTAATGGATATTTAAAGCACCTTCCTAGATATAATGGAGAAACAGGTCCCTCAGTTGAGGATCACCTTCAAGCCTTTCTAGACTTTGCAAATAACATGAACATAGAACAAGAAAATGTTTACATGAGGTTGTTTGTTTAGTCTCTTGAGGGAAATGTGAGGACTTGGTTTAGGCAGTTACCTGCAAATTCCATTAGGAATTGGGAAGAATTAACAAATATATTCAAAAATCAATGGGGAGTGAAGAAAGATGCTCTTTACTTTTTAACTGAGTTCGAAGAACTTAAAATAAACTTTGGTGAACTTGTCTTTGATTTTATCAAAAGGTTCAACAAACTTTATCATAAGATGCCCCCTGATTGCAAACCACCTATAGCAGCAGCTAAATCTAGGTTCTCAAAAGCTTTTGAAGATGATTTTGCTGTGCTGGTAAGAGAAATAACTTGAAGGACTCTTGAAGACATGCAAACTAATGCTATATAGGTGGAAGCAAATAAGTCTGCCTCAACCACTTTAAAAGCTAAAGAGGAAAAATCCCAAAGAAAACTTAAATCAAGTCAAGAGGCCTCAACTTCCTCTAAGACTAAAACTAAAGACTCTAAAATAGATGAAATAACTTTACTTCTTAGAAATTTGTCCAATAGAATTTCCAAGATTGAGACTCAACCTAGAACAGTGCAACAAATGGTCACCCGACCCCAAAATCAAAATTAAGGTCAATACAAAATAAATCCACCATTACAAATTCTTCAAAGGCATAGTAATGATCAACAGGTTCCAACTCCTTTACTGATAGATGCTCAACAACCTGATGACAATACTATTACTATAACTGAAGATATTAATAATATGGATACATCTTTTGGTCAAACTACTATTATTTGTCTCTCACAACAAAAGCAGGTTCAACAAGATCAAGACTCCTCACAGGTTTCCAAATACCATGCCTTTTTTGAATTCCTAATTGCAGAACTAAACAAAAGATATGATCTTAGGCCCAGACCTAGTCCTAGAAGACCCCCTAAGGAACCTCCAACAATTGAACCTTGTACCAAAGCTGCTGAAACTCAAACAACTATTATTCGGCCATTAAATCAGTCAACTGATACTACTCAAATTGAAAAAACTATTTTAACTACATTTAATGTTGAAAAGGAGTTAGAAAGAGTTAAAATCCCTATACCACTTTCAGAACTTTCTAAAAACCCTGGATATAAAAATCAAGTCTCCAAATGGATACAAAACACCTCAGTTGATGTTGAAAGTGATATCATTAGTCTTCAAGATGAAAAACCAATAGTTATTTTTGGTCCTAGCTCAGATATGGTAGATGAAATAGTACCCCCTTTCTATGTGACTCTTAAAACAAATGATTCTATGTTATACAATTGTATGCTTGATTCTGGAGCATCACATAATCTTATGCCAAAAACTATCATGGATCATTTAAATCTTGACATAACTAGATCCTATCATGATTTGTACACCTTTGATTCCAAAAGGGTGCCTTGTCTAGGATTGATTAAGGATTTAGTAGTCACTCTCGCCCAAATCCCAGTAAAAAGTGTAGTGTTAGATATAGTTGTCACATATATCCCTCCCAAATTTGGAATGCTCCTTTCAAGGTCTTGCTATGCCAAATTAGGGGTAACTCTTCAGATGGACATGTCTTACGCCACTATTCTAGTTTATAGGGGAGAGAAACTAAGGCCGTATAGAGAGGTTAGATTTGTGCACACTATTTGCAAAACAGATCAACCAAGAAACCATCCCATATATGCAATTGATCAATATTTTGGTTGTTTCCAACTTTCTTCAAACCAAACACATGAAACTTAAGTAAAAATTGAAGATGTAATTGAAAGGCCTGTACCAAATCAGGCTGATGTCTGGAAGCTATTCTTTGATGGTTCTTGTACAAACTATGGAACAGGAGCTAGTGTAGTACTAATCTCACTAGAAAAAGAAAACATTACACAATCATGAAAACTTGATTTTGAAGTTACAAATAACGTGGCTGAATATGAAGCTTTCATTTTAGGACTCCAATTAGCCAAGAGCTTAAAGGTCAAAATTTGAGTGTTTTCACTGACTTAGAGCTCGTTGTTAAACAAGTTAGAAATCTTTTCCAAACAAAACATCCTAGGCTTAGATCCTATCGAAATGAGGTTTGGGATTCAGTTGAAAATTTCTTCAATGCTTTTAATTTGACTTATATCCCAAGGGATCAGATTATTCATGCAGATTCCCTAGCTATTTCTACTAGTTCATTTAAAATCCCTGATCAAACTAATGTGCTCTATCAAATACAAGTCAAATACAGACCATCCATCCTAGATAACCTAAAATACTGGAAGATATTTGAAGATGATGAGCAATTAAAATCTTTTTTACAAGTCATAAATGAATTTTCAGTTCTACAAATTGATGAAAATATAACAGAAATAATTGAGAATTCAAATGAAAATGATAATTCAGTTTTCAACTCAAAAATTGGAAATCATGATATCATTCAGTTGTCTAACAATTTTATTCCCAAAGGACTCATTCCTTTAGAAAAATGTTTAATCAAAATGATGTCCACAGAAACCCACAGTCAATTTCTCCACAACATGACATAGAGGAAGTAAACATTGGAACAAACGATGACATTAGGAGCCTCAAAATTTGTGCATCCTTAGATCCTTGAATTAAAGCTCAATACCTTAAGTTATTTGAAAAATACAAGGATGTTTTTGCATGGACCTATGTTGATCTAAAAACTTATGATACATCATTAATACAACATAAGATTCCTTTAAAACTAGAAGCAAAACCTTGTCAACAGAAACTTAGGAGGTTTAATCCAGCACTTCTGCCAACTGTAGAAAAGGAAATTAAGAAAATGCTAGATGCCCAAATTATCCTCCCTCTTAGATATTTTAATTGGGTTGCTAATTTAGTTCCTGTCAGAAAGAAGAATGGAGAAATCAGACTTTGTGTAGAATTTAGAAATTTGAACAAAGCATCATTAAAAGATAACTATCCTTTACCCAAAATGGATCAGTTACATCAGATGGTTTTAGGAGCACAAAGACTTTCCATGCTTAATGGTTTTTTAGGTTATAATCAGATAAATGTTGATCCAATAGATAGAGAGAAGACAACTTTAATTACTACACCCCGGGGTACATTTATGTACTCTAGAATGCCCTTTTGCTTGTCCAATGTTGGAGAAACTTTTTAGAGAGCTATGGACATATCTTTTGTGGGACAGGTAAACAAATTTGTAGTCATTTATCTTGATGACATAACTGTTTTTCTAACTCTGATCAGAGACATCTAAAGCACTTGATGAAGGTTTTTGACAGGTGTAGGAAATTTGGAATATCCCTTAATCCTAAAAAGTCTCTTTTTGCCATCAAAGAAGGAAAGCTGCTAGGCCATATAATCTCAAAATAAGGAGTGGTGATTGATCCCAAACATGTTTCTACAATAAAAACATTGTCATTACCTATAAACAAGAAGGAGATCCAAACTTTTCTAGGAAAGATTAATTTTTTAAGGATATTCATCCCAAATTATGTTGAAATTGTGAAAGACATAACTAATATGCTATGAAAGGATCATGAATTTAAATGGATTGACTCTTCCAGGTATGCATTTGACCAAATCAAGAAAGCTATCTCTGAAGCTCCAACCCTGGCTAGTCCTGATTATACCAAGCCATTCAGTGATTTTCCTTTGCCTTTGAAACAACCCTTGCTATTGTTTTATTACAAAAGAATGAAGATTCCCATGACCAACCTATAGCCTTTTTAGTAAGGTTATGAGAGATGTCGAGCTTAAGTATGACATAATTGAGAAGCAAGCCTATGCCCTTATACAAGCCCTGAAATCATTTAGGATGTATGTCCTACATTCACCTATTACTACTTATGTTCCTAACAGTGTTGTGAAGATTGTTTTAACCCAACCTGACACTGATGGGAAGAGAGGTAGATGGATCACTCAAATACTAGAGTTTGATCTAACTATCAAAACTACAAAGCTAGTAAAGGGTCAAGGATTAGCTAAGCTTCTAGCTGAATCAAACTGTAAAGTGCTTGGCATCAACTCTATTTTGGAAATACAAGGGGAGAATCCACAAGAACCTTCTCAAAGTTCAAAAAGGGAGAATCCATAAGAACCTTCTGTTCATGCAGAAAGGGAAAATCCACAAGAACTTTCTGTTCATGCAAAAGGGGAGAATCCACAAGAACCTTCCCAAAATTTGAATGAAGAGAATCCACAAGAACCTCCTCACCATCTTGAAGAAAAGAATACACAAGAACCTTTACCTTCAGATCAGGCCATCTCTCTACACATTGATGAGAAATTTCTTTCTTCAAATTAGTATCAAGATATTGTAAATTTCTTGATTCATTTTGAATGTCCAACATCATTTTCCAAAAGTCAATGTAAAGCTCTCAAATTGAAGGTAGAAAAATACTGTATCATAAATGCAAATCTTTACTGGAAGGACCCACTAAATATCTTATTATTATGTTTGATAGAATCAGAAATTGAAGGAATCATTGATCAATTTCACACAGGATTTTGTGGAGGACATTATGCTTGGAGAGAAACAGCATATAAGATATTGAGGGTAGGATTTTATTGGCCCACATTGTTCTTACAAGTAGGAGCAAAGGTCAAAAGTTGTGTCCCTTGTCAGATGTTTGCTGGTAAGAAAAGACTAGCAGCTCTTCCACTGATTCCAAAAATAGTCTCAGCACCTTTTCTCCAATGGGGACTAGATTTTATTGGAGAAATTCATCCTACTTCAAGCAATCAACATAGATGGATTCTCACTGAAACAGACTCATTTACCAAATGGGTGAAGCATTTCCAGTAAGAAATGTTACGGATTCAGTAGTAATTAAATTCAATAAAGAAAATATATTATCTAGGTTTGGTTTCCCAACACAAATTGCTACTGATAATGCAACAACATTTTCTAGTGTTAAAATGATTGAGTTTTTCCAGAAATATCAGATTCTGTTACATCATTCAACTCCTTATTACCCTCAAGGTAATGGTCTTGCAGAATCCTCAAATAAAAGTCTGGTAAAGGTGATCAAAAAGACTTTAGTAGATCATAAAAAGAGTTGGGATTCTCATCTAATTTATGTAGTCTGGGAAAACAAGATTACTCCAAAGAGGTCTACTGGAAAGTATCCTTTTCCGCTAGTCTATGGGAAAGATGCAATCTTCCCTACTAGCTTGGCCTTCCCTATTTTAAAATTCCTGCAGGATTCAAATGATGAACTTGATGATTTTTCAAGGAGAATAAATTAGATTATTGAACTAAATGAAAATAGAGATGAAGTTCAATATAAATTGAAAAAGTATCAGAATAAGATGAAGAGCTTGTTTGACAGAAGAGCCAAGGAAAGGAACTTCAAGGAGGGTGATCTAGTTTTAAGATGGGATTCCAGAAGAGAAGATAAAGGAAAACATGGCAAGTTTGATAACCTGTGGTTTGGACCTTTAGCTATTGCTGAAGTAAAGGGAAACAACACTTTTGTGCTTCAAAATCTTGAGGGACTATATTCCACTTACCCTGTTAATGGAAGGTTTCTCAAACATTACATTCAGTACTAAGAAGTTGAAGTAGATTTCATTACTATCATTGTAAAAACTCTAGTTTATTTTACTTTTCAAGTTGTCAGTGTGATTTTTTACAGCAAAGACTCCATAGCCTGAGGAGAAGGCACATGGATCTGTAGGTTCTCTGCATTCTATAGGAGAAATCAGTCCCCAGTTGGAGCTGATGTTGTAGCATTTTTGGTTTTGGTAAGTTAGTATCAATTAGTCAAAAAATGAAAATATATTTCAAAAAGATGTTAAGTTAGGATATGGACAAAAAGAATATTAAATAAAAAATGTTAGGGATATTTTTATGAATGAGTCCATATCAAATAAAATGATAGAATAGATGCCCTAAAAAATGGAGGCAAAAATAAAATGTTAGGTTATAATGAAAAGAAAAAAATAATAAACTCTAAAAGTGTTGCAAATCCAAATGCCACTACTTTAGTATAGTTTAGTTTTGCGAATAGAATTGTTTGCAGATTGTTTAAATGCCACACTAGTTCATATAATCCAATTGTACCATTTAATCATGGTTGGATTTGACTTAAATTGTTTGTCAATAGGTAGCAAATAAAATTGGCTCAAAAGTTTAATCTAAGCCAATGGAGGAAATAAGGGATAGAGGTAGATTAGTCATTAAAAGGAAATATTGAGTTGCTAGCCTAAATGCACTTGGGTGAATAAATGAAAATGTTAGGAGTATAAAGGGTAGGTAGAAATATGAGAAATTATTGGAGAAGGAAAGGATTTTATCCTAAGTTGTAACATTGGATAATGCTTCCATACGATGTTGCATTTTAAATTAACTATGGATTCTAAGTACCAATGTATTTTGCGATATCCTAACTTCAAACATTCATTCGCCATAACAACAAACTATCACATCTGTCGAAATCGCGACCCCACCATCACTTTTGCCTCACATGTTAAACCCCTTCCACCTTACCTTTCATCTCGCATGCTCCCCCGAGATCCTGTGGCCCACATCCCTCCTCGGCCCTCATTTATCGTCCGAACCTTATCGGGGGGGGGGGGGTTCCTAAGTGGGCAGTTTCTGAAACTGCCACCTTAAACCACCTTAGCCTCATTTTAGTCTTTCGGGACTTCAAATCCCAAAACCACTTACTACCTCAAGTTGCCCCCAAATGTAGTTTACATGTGACTGTTTACCGCCACTCCATGTCACCATCCACGTCCACTCCACATCACTTCCTCCATCCAATCAACTTTCACCTATCCGTTATTCATTCAATTCATAGTTGTCATTAGATATTAATGCAAATTTAACCATTCATTCAACATCACCGCTCCAAATTTTCCATTAAAAGCCTTGTTCCTCCATGAAAACGGCTACATAGTTCATTTCTGTAACTAAATTGGTCATTCAAGATTGCATCCTTACAAATCAAAGATGGTCTAACACTTAAGCATCTATTTTGTCCTGTTCAGAAGAAAGCTGACATCCAGGTCCACTTGTCTCTTTTTCAGTCATATTGTTTTGACTGTGATCACTCTGTTTCAGACTAATTTTCCATTTCTATCATTTTGAGTGTGCAAATTCATTTGATAAAATGCCTCCTAAGGGAAAAGAAGTTGCAGAAATCCCAAAACCTCTTGTACATCCACAAGTTGACTTCCACCATACCCCCCTGGTCGACAGGGATTGTAAAATCATTGAGACTTATTCTCAATATGAAATTTACTACTGGATGGAAGATCAATTAATTGATCAGACTGATGAAATAGGACTTTGGGACTCCCTCCTTCCCCACTACATTTTCCCTTAGATACACAGAGCACCTGAATTTGTCAGGAAATGCCATGAATCCTATGATCCCAGCCAAAGAGAAATCATTTCACCCACAGGAGAAATCCTTTGTTTAATCAATGTTGAGTCCATTGAAAAGATGTTGCAGGCCCCTACTACTACACCAACCCATCCTTTTTCCCATGAAAGCCTGATAGAAGCCTATCAAAAACTAGATTTTACTAAAAGATCCCAGACTCTTGAACTTTTCCTAGCCATTGATAGTCCTCTGCCTAAAAGAAACCCTCCTTATGACTCATCCATGTTCCCTGATAGAACCAAGCAAATAACGACTATCTTTTCCTATCTTCTTGGTTATAAATCTAATCAATATGTTAATGATGCCATCCTAGGTTTCTTATCTATCTTTTCTGCTGATTCCAAACCCACTGTTATTTATAATTTGAGCCAATTTCTAGCTGAAGCTATACATGGGCAATTTGTCCAGTTTAACACTAAAGAAGAATTCAAGTATGCTTCAGTACTTGTATACCTTTTCATATATTTTCAGGGAGACAAATTTCCATTTACCTTACAGAAGCTAGATGAGGAAGGAAACCAACAATCAGTAATATTTTGGACTACAATGGGAATGAAGGAGAAAGAAGAGTTTACCTATAAACAGTTCATAGAATTGTTTATTCATCCAGCTATCAGTCTTATGAGAAGCACTCCAGTACCAAGAATCAGTGATGAGATTGTCAAAGTATTGTAGCCGGTCGACCAAGCCACATCAGGAGATTGGTATCTTTAACAAAACTACACAAAAATCAGGGTATATGGTTGTGAGCTTCCACCCTACAAACTTCCCAAGTACCTCCCCATCAGAATATTTTCACTGGAATATATTAGACAAAGGTTAAATGCAAATTAAGTACACTTTGTGGCAACAAAGAAGAAATCTCAATTCAAGCTAAAATCTCAGGTTGGTCCATTCATATGCAATACCAAAGCAACAGGAGAAGAAGCAAATAGGTTACTAAAGGAAATGAAGTTTGGTCTCAGTTTCACTTGGTCTGATGACCCAATGGGAGTTATTTCTAAACTCAGGGTGGAGAAAAAGTTTACTACACATCACCACACAACCAGGCCAGAAATAGAACAATACAAAAATCAGTTCGAGTGGACAGAGAACACCCTCCAAGAAGCTGAAGAGCAGGCAATTTCTACCTCAAATGTGAAAATTCCACTTGCCCAGGAAAAGACAGCTAAAAGAGTAAGGGAAGAACAATCATCCCCTACAATTGAAGCATCAAGCCAAGGCTTTAGGATTGTGCATAGGAAATAGAGACCTAGGATCTTTGTGACTATTGGTGCAACACATGAGTCTCAGAAAACCACATTTCATGGATACACAGTCTGGTGGACAGTCTACCTAGTCCCCAACTCATTCCACTACTTCTCATGA
This sequence comes from Pinus tabuliformis, assembly GCA_031772625.1. Classification (NCBI taxonomy): domain Eukaryota; kingdom Viridiplantae; phylum Streptophyta; class Pinopsida; order Pinales; family Pinaceae; genus Pinus; species Pinus tabuliformis. The sequence goes on from CM062811.1 coordinate 442,658,529, forward strand.
ACAACAGGTAATTCAGACTAGTGGAAGCATTCAGAAGGACAAGGATGAGGACATATTTCATGTTTTCAATGAGATCAAAAATAAGACTGAAGAGTTGAAGTTCAACACCTACACACAGTTCTGGAAACATTCCTCTAGCTCTCATACCAGACTTCTTTCAGTCTTTGACTTTGAGAAGGGTAAAATGAAGATGGCTTTTTTGCAGGCTTAGATTACATAGACTAGGACTACTGCACATTATCAGAAGTAGACCCCTTTTGAATTTAATGTAAAGGATATGAATCCAATTGATCAAATTGAGATGCACAAACAAACTGGATAGATGATTTCTTCTACTTTAACTCATACTACCATAGGTTTGTCAAAATTGCAGGTTACCTTAGCAAACACAAAGTCATAGCTCAAGTTGGAGAAAGTCTCCTCATTGGCAAAGGACACAAAGATCAAATCTTTAGAAGATCTGGTGCTGAAGATGGGATATGATCCCTCCAACATAAATGCTGCAGAAGAACTTGTGAAGAAGAAAAATGCTGAGCTTTTAGCATTAAGGAAGCAGCTCAAACTACCAGCTTCTAAGGACCCGATGGCTAAAGAGATTGAAAAAACTGAAACTCAGAAGTCTGACATGATGAAGCTCATCATGGAACAGAATATGTAAATAAAACAAATGGAAGAGCAGATGGAGAAACTGGTCAAGGAGAAAGAGGAAGTTGTCAAAATATCCCAAACTATAATGGATATAGTACCCCTTGTAGCAATCCCTGTAACCATGGTTTCTACTTCAGCCACAACATCAAATACAGGTGCAAGAAAAGCTTGTTGAAGCTATTTAGAACCTGTCTATTCAAACAGGAGAAATCAAGAAGTTTCAGAATAAACTCAAGGATTTATAGCATATGAAAATAGTTGCAGACACTTCACATGCATCTGAGTTGCAGAGAGAAAAAGATCAGATTGAAACATTGCAGAGGGAACTCAAAGAATCTTACATTGGAAACAAATTGGGTTTGGCAAGAGAAATTCTCTGGGAAAAAATTACTAAAGAAATTAAGGATATCTGGCCCTATATCAAGATAGTATTTGATAAAAAAGACCTCTTGGAGAAAGCTCAACAAGCTGTTGAAACTATTTCTAAACAGCTTGAGGATATGCCAGAAATTGCTTCTGATTCCTCAATTCTAAAGATAGCTATGAGCTTGAATAATTAGGGTTAAATGATAGGACAACAACTATATTGGAAGTAAATAAGATCATCACCAAGAAGAACCTCATCCTTCAGTTGGAAGAAAATCGTAGCAGTGTGAATACAATAGTTCAGTGATTTTTCAGTAGGATTGAACCCTTAACCAGCAAGGGTTTGCCCTCTATGCTTGTAATTAATAACAAATTAACGCCTATTGAGGATTGTGTTCGAAAGCTTACAAAGGTCGACACCAATGCAACTTCAGTGTCAAACATAAGAGGTGCAACAACACCAAGAGTGGTGCTAAATGCACTCAGGGACACCTTCTTCATTTTAGATGAGATTAGGCATATATTTCCAGTAAAACCCACTTTCACGAAGTATACAGAGATGGATGAAATTTACAGAAGGGTAACCAAGATATCTATCCCAGATAAGAAGTGCTGGGAAGTATTAACTGATTTACTTGACTAGAGGGTGATCAAACAACATTCAGCCTTTACAGGAATAGTCATCACAAGTTCAACAGTTTTCAATTTTTACAGCAACAGTCATTAAACAACTCAGCACCAAAATAGTGCCAGATCAGCTAGCAGTTTATATTCCTAATTTTGTAATTATCAATTTTTATAAAATAGTTTAAGATATTTTCTTAGTTCTCAGATTTCATATATAACTCTCTTTCACGAGTTATTAAGGGTTGCACCCTTGAAGAACATTTCTAAGCATTTCTAAGCATTGAATGTACTTGACTTTTCTGAATCATTAATACAAAAGCAAATGGATTCTGAATTCTGATTCATACAGTTTTGTTTTTCTGTAAGTTTTTCTGGTTTTATTTCACAATGTTTTCTTCATGTTCTTATGTTTTACAAAGATAACCAAGTAGGAGTAATTGTGTTTCAATTATTCTTATAAGCTTCTAAAGTGATCATTTATAAAGAGAATGAATTACATAAATTGTTTGTTTTATTAATTCCCTCTAAATCATAATATCATCAGCATTTGTTGTAAGCTTAAGCATATTTTGTTAAACCTTCTTAACATAGTTTAAAGGTTTTCTTACTTATGATTATTTAATCTTCAATTTGAAGATTGTGATAGTCATACCACCCCTCTATTTCTGCTCACCACCATGCAAGATATATCATTGTGTGAATTTTAATAGCAGCCCTCTGTTTAGATATTAATATTATTCAAAAGGCTAGGCATCGTTGTTTTAAATATGTTTCCTACATTGGTCCTCCAAATTTAAAAAAAAACCCAAAACAATTATCTTAGATGCCCTGACATGATAGTTCACCATTATCATCTTAGAGATACAACAAAACTGTGCATATTTTATTGATGAAGTAGAACTAGATGTGGTTCCCCATGATGTATGTGGAATCATTTTTGGGAGTCCCTACATGTACATGCGAAATGAAATATTCATGCGGAGATCTAACCAGTATCGGCTCTTCAAGGATGGAAAATCCTTCATCATCAGTGCACACAAAGGCAAGTTGAAAATTTCTTTGGTAAGTGCCAACCAAGAAATTGATCAGTGCCAACAATATGTTGTATTGTTTTTAAGAGAAAATCAATCTATAGAAGGGTTAGTAATAGGTAAGGAATCTATAAAGGGGTGTATTAAGAAATGGAAACAACAATAAGAAGAGATTCTATAGGCATAGAAGGATGTATTCTAGGAGCCTAAATGGTTACCACCTAGGAGGGAAGTGGAGCACGAGATCCATCTATTGTCGGGCTCTTGATTTCGAAGCGTTATGTTGTACAAGAAATATGTTATAGAAGCAAGTGAAGTGAAGAAACAATTGCAGCAACTACTGGAACAAGGTGTCATTTGAATGAGTACATCGCCATGTAGTTCACCCATCATCATTGTACCAAATAAGGATGGGACTTGGCAGATGTGTATTGATTACAAGGTGCTGAAAAAAATCACAACTCAAGAATAGGTACCCCCTACCCAGGATAGATGATCTATTAAATCAATTACAACAAGCAAAATACTTCACTAAGCTGGACTTAAAGTATGGATATCACCAAGTTCAAGAGAGAAGAAGATACCTAGAAGACCACCTTCAAAACTAGGCATGATTTGTATTAGTGGTTAGTCATGCCATTTGGCCTATGCAATGCACCAACTACATTTATAAGATAGATGGAAGATGTATTGTGCACTTTTATAGATTCATTTTTTATTTCTTATTTAGATGATATATTGGTATACATTGCCATATGGGAGGACCACATCTCACATTTCACATCTTTGTTGGAGATATTAAATAAGCACTGACTACTAGCAAATATCAAGAAGTGTGAGTCTTCACAACAATATTTGGTGTATATGGGTTATGTGATAAGTGGAGGAGAGCTAAAGATAAATCCTGCCAAGATGGAGACCATCATGAAATTTTCGATGCCTACTAATGTTTATGAGGTCAGTATTTTCATTGGGTTGACACAATACCTGAGGAAATTCATAGCCTCATTTGAAGTGGTAGTGGCACCACTTCATGTCATAACAACAACTGGCAAGAGTTTCCAACGGGGAAAGGGTCAGTAAAGGGATTTTAGGGAGATAAAGAAGAAGATTAGTCAAGGACTAATTCTGGCATTCCAAACTTGCAGTAGCCCTTTGAAGTGGAAATAGATGCAAGTGGGTATGTTATCAGAGCGGTCTTGATGTAGGGATGGTGGCTTGTACGCTACCATTCCAAAGTATTTCATGGGGAAATTCTTAACTACCCTACCTATGACAAGAAGTTCTATGCCTTGGTGCAAGATGTGAAGAAGTGGAACCACTATTTGATGGGAAAGGAGATAGTAATCCACAAACATCACTAGTTGGTATAGTACTTGCAGGCCTAGAGTAAGCTATAGTAGACAAGGCATTATAAGGATGGGGTTTCTACAACAGTTTCATTTAGGATTATGTGTAAGAAGGGAAACATAAATAAGTTGGATGACATGCTTTCAAGGCCACCCACACCAAAGATCACAACTTTGGGAACTCTTATGCACATGGAGCAATTTACCCATGATGCATATAGAGAGGCATATTAAGAGGATGAGCAATTCAAGGAGGTGTTTAAATAGTTGCAGAGTCAGAGTCATGTGCATGATGGAGACAATAGTGTTAACTACCATCTTCAGGATGGGTTACTCTACATGCTGGATAAGTTATGTGTTCCTAAAGGTAAGTGACTGCAACTAATTAAAGAGGCTCAAACCTCCAAGGTTGCAGGTAACTTTGGTGTAGGGAAGACTGTGTCCAACTTGCAAAGGTAGGTGTATTTGCCCAAGACGCAAGAATAGGTAGCTAGGTTCATAAGAGGATGCATGCTTTGTTGTACCAACAAACCTAGAAATAGGTAATATGGTCTATATCATCCCTTACCTATACCAACTCATTCTTGGGAAATCATTTCCATGGACGTTTTGGGAGGTTTACCAACAACTAGGAGGGGGCATGACTACATGTTCATGGTAGTTGATAGGTTTAGCTAGATATGCATTGTAATGCCCTATAAGAAGACCATTAGTGGCAAATAAGTAGCAAACTTGTTATTCGGATAGGTCTAGGTGCACTTTTGGATACCAAGGAGCAATGTTTCATACAGGGACAGTATTTCTCAGTGCATTTTGGACTACATCGTGGGTGAAGATGGACACAAAGTTGAAGAGGTCTAGAACATTCTATCCACGGACAGATGGAAAAAAGAGGTAGTCAACATGACTTTGGTGCAACTACTAAGGGGATATAATTAGAAGCATTTGAAGACTTGGGATGAAACTATGGTATATATACAACATTCCTACAACAGAGCAATCCACACTTCCACTGGAAAGTTCCCATTTGGGACTTATTTTGGATATTTGTTGCCTTCACCTTTGGCCATTGCATATGGGAAATAAGGAGGAGTGAGGGAACATCTTATAAGAGATGCCTTGAGGGTTAAAATTTTTATAGAAAATCTTGAGGGTTAAATTTTTTATAGAAAATATAAGGTATATCCATATATAGGTATAAGAGACATTGCAGAAGTCACAGGAGAATTATAAGGTTACACATTATCAACATAGAACCGAGAAATCGTTCAACGTGGGAGATAAAGTATGGCTACAATTGAAAAAGGAGAGGCTAAAGGGGCCTCGTAAGAAAATAAAGGCTCTCAGGTATGGTCCCTTAGATATACTTGAAAATGTGGGTGATAATGCCTATCAACTCAGTTTACCACCATACATGCACTTTTACTCAGTTGTGAATGTAGAGAATCTGAAACTCTATGGGCCTTCCATGCTAGATTAGGAAGAGGAACAGGTCCTACCTTCTATGGAGGATTTGGCACCAAATGCTCAGGCAAAGTTAAGAAAATATACAGTTTTGTAGAAGAGGTCCAGAAATATAATACAAGGGTGGCATGACCTTTGGAATATTTGGTTGAAAGGACAACTTCTAGGCAAAGCTAAATGGTACACCCGGGAGAAGGTGTTGGAAAAATTTCTATTCAATAGAAACGTTTGGGGACCAAAAGCCTCCAAAAATGGGGATGTGTGATCCATATTGGATCATTATATTCTTTTTCATCCATACCATGCTTCTAGAGTTGAAAATGTGGAGAAATCAACTCTGAGGGCCATTTTTTCTGACGGGGCCAAGTTTTCCAAATTGGGTCTGAAACCTTCCAAGAGTGTTTTGAGGCATTAAATGATGTTTTTCTTGGGTTAATTTTTTTTTTCTTAAAAGAAACACCTTTTTTCCTATTCTACACACAAATACCTTTCAAACGATGCAAGAATCATGTGAATCATAGTCTATATGTGAAAGTTATGCCACTAAGAAAATTAACCTTCTTGTTTTCACCACCATAACTCTATAGGATGTCACGTCAGCCCCCATTATTCATGAATAAGGGGCTAGCCACATGATTATGATTTAGAAGAATAAATAAGATTCTATATTGTAACTCTAATTAAGGTTTTATGTAGTCAAACCTAACCACTAGTAGGCTATTGGTTTGTGTTATAACTAGGCCACTAGGAGGAAAATGGATCCCATTCTTCCTCGTGAATTTGTTCCATAGCTGAGAAAAATAGCCAAGAGGGATAGGAGATAGAGCACATAAAGAGGTTTGTGTGTTGTAGTAACACATGGGCCACATGCCACAATTCTTTGTACTTGCAGCCATATTTCCATTTAGAGAAAGAGAGTGGAGAAACCTCACCTTCCAATGCGGTTTTTCTCCCGAAAGGGTTTCCCAAGTCATATCTTGTATCAAATGTGTGTGCAAGATTTTATTTGTTGTTTTCTATTTCCTACATAATTTTTAATTCGCATACATGCACTATTAAAAATATTCTACACATTCAAAAATCTAAAAAAAAAAAAAAATTGTAATAGTGTAGAATTTCATATTTTTAAATATACTTTTATCATATTTGTTATGACGAATTGTCCAGTGGAATACCCACAACAATTTCTAGATGAATCATTATTTCCCCTGATGTCTAGATTAGCCTAATAATCCATTTTCTTATTATTTTCTTGGTAGATGTGATAAAACTTGACCTCTAAGACGTATTACAACATTTTCTGGTCTTGGTGAGAATCAATGTTTCCCTATAGTTAATCATATTAGTACCAAGAACCATGTGTCAAATTATGATTAGCAAGTCTAACACTATGATAAGCTTTGGGATTTGGAGAGAAATTGTGAGTTGGGCTCCCTTAAGGAGAGTGTAGGCTTATGCGAAGTAGTTAGAGAGTGTTCCTAGGCTCTAAGTATAGGTGTACCTAATAGCTCCTCTAATGTCTAAGAGAATCTTACTTGCACCTATCACCCCAGACTTTCTTCAATTTTTTTACAATAAAACCTTTTTTAAGTATTTTTAAATAGAAAACTTAAATTTTTTTTTTTAATTTTAAATTAGAAATTTTAATTATTTAAAAAAAAAAAATTATAATTATATAATTTAAAAACAAATAATTTAATTATAAAATGTCAATATAATAAGAAAATTCAGCGTTGAGGGTTAGCTTAATTGGTTGAGTCCTTGTTGTTAAAGCACCTTTGCTATTGAAAGGTCATGGGTTCAATTCTCTTGACATCCTAAGGGTCATTTGTGGTTGAGCCAATAAAATGTAATCCCTCTAAATAGATCTACCTAGTACAAATATTTTATAAACATAAAGTCTATAAACCGTATGGGGAAAAAAAATAAAAAATGAAATAGTATTTTAATAATAGTAATTCACATGAACACATCTAGAGTTTTTAAAATAGATTTATTAATATAACTTTTGATACATTATTGAGTCTTGTTGACTAAGGCATGAGAATATCCGTATTTTTTTTTAATTAGTACATTAATAAACTTAAATTGAAGTTTTAACTCATATTATAAGAAACACTTTTGCCAAACTTATCAGTGCATAATAAACTTAAATTGAAGTTTTAACTCATATTATAAGAAACACTTTTGCCAAACTTATCAATTCATTATAACACTTTCGTTAAGCCAATCAAACTCTTTCATGGTGACATTAGGTACCCATAGCTTACATTAAGTTGTAAGATTTCAATGACATCTTTTTTTGCAAATGAAGTAATGTTGGAACTGAGTCTAGCATTACTTCCTTAAAATTAAATGTTTCCATGCATGATCCATCAAGTTATGTTTTTCTTTCATGATCTTCCATCGCCTTGCAACTACTTACAACTACGTGGAGGACATCGCTTTCACATTGCCCATGGTTACATTACTTAAAACGACAATCATAATCACACATTACATTTAAGATGTTGAAATAAAGCTTAATTATAATTACTACCTATAATTACGTTACATTTAAGATGTTGAAATAAAGCTTAATTATTCCCCAAGCTTCCTAAAGATATAGGAGGTGACACAAGAGGTAACGACTATGTTTGAATCCTAAACTAAAGGAAAGTTATAAGTTGTCTTTAACTCTTGAATGTGGAAATTTCAAAGTATAGTATACATGGTAAAATATATACACATTATATAGGCATGGGGCTTCTTTACCTATTGGAGGCACGTAGTTTAAATGTAATATTTTGGGGGTGAAAATGTAAATTTATGGAAACATTGAAATCAAATCTTAATTTTCTTTTACAAAAAGTAAAATCCATTGTTATGGGGAGACATGTAAAGTTGGAAGAAAAATACAACTTTAGATCTTATTTCTTTTTAATTTTTTTTGTTGTTGCAATTAATTATTACAATGTCAAATTGTATTAACCAAGTTTCCTTTTGGGTTAAAACAAAGCACATTAAAACATGTAACATTTCAAGTGTACTTTGCATGAGAGTTTTTAAAGAGACAAATTAGCTAATGCTTGTGATGTTATATAGAATTCTCAACTCTAACAATTATTTCTATGTAACAAGCTTTTTGGCAGAATTGTTAATGAGGGTAACAAAAAATATGTAACAAAATGGTTGGAAGAGATTTCAATAAAAGGTAACAAAAAATGAGAAAAAGAAAACACCATCAATAGAAGTAATGAAACATCAAAATCCTCAGTGTCCTAGAAGCAAAATTTCTAAAGGCTAGTTTTCTTAAATAGAAAATTGTGAAGAAATAAAAACTATGAGAATTATGAAAAAAAATTGTGAGAAATCTAGAAAAAGAGAATCAAAGGCAGACCCCAGTAGATGTATATTTTTTTTTCAAAATGAAAATTTACCTCCCAATCTTGAACAAGATCATCCCTAGACTGAGGTAGGTGTTTGAGTTGCTTCCCCACTTTATAGAGCTTTTGCTAGTTTTATAAAATACCAATACAAGTCAAATGAATAGGTTGAATAGGCTACCACTAATCATGTTCCCACCATGAAAAAGAAGGGTTCCATAATTAATTCTCTATCAAGCTTTATCTAGAAATTCTCAATCATCAATCATTAAGGAATTGTAACATGTTCACTATTCAAAATGGCATACATAATTTAGAGAATCCTACTTCATTTTTTTTTATATATCAATCAGCAAGGGAAATCAGGTAGAATGAATCATAGTGTTACCAACTAAGATGCTCAAATGGAACAAACTATTGTTTATCTTAACCAAAATGGAATGGGGAAGAGGTATTTTCCCCTCCTCTCCCTCTTTTGCACATGTGCTCTAAACTTGCGACTCCCTTGGCATGGAAGAAACCTATTCCTTCTATCCTTTATCCCCTACCTTCTTTCTTAACCATCTTTCTTGCAAAGGTAATCATGAATAAACCTAGAATGAAATAACAATCCATTCTTACTTATTCAATTCATTACCTCAAGAAAAAATCACCTCCTATCCTTTCCATATTCATGCAATCTTTGGCCTTTGCTAGTCATTCTAACAAAATATAATGTCCACCCAATCGAAGATCTTGCCTTGACTTTGAAAGTGAAACAAAAGCACCTTATTTCTTTTCTTGATTTGCATATTAATTCTTTTTAGGCAAGCCACAAAAATACAACCTATGTTTTCGACAATCTTGGGTGCATGAAATCCTTTGAAATACTTTGAAATGGCCATGATCTCTTCACTGGGTAACAAAAAATCTAGGTGCACATATAGGTCAAGGTGTCAAGCAAGAGCGATTCATCAATAATGACTACTAGTATCTTCCCTTTACATCACATTCCTTGACATGACATCTCACAACAATGAAGGCATGCACATGCAATTAAAACAAGTTGTGCTTCCTCTCATGGAAAATCAATAGTACCTTCACCATGTGGTTTTCTTTTTGTTCAATTTATCAATGCATTCTCAGGGATCACCCTCCACCATTTTTATATGTTTTAATGGATACATGTTCACCCTTGAGCTATGAAATGGGTTGATATGTCTGCATACAAAAGAAATGAAATCCATAGGGAATTGTTGCAAAACATGAGGCAGTGGAAGCATACATGTTGTGGATGTTTATGATTTTGTTTTGTTTTAAACTAAGGATCTCTATTTTAAGGCTACCAATGTTCATTTATTCATCGTAATGATTTATGATGGTTTCCACCAACCGATTTTAAGGATAAGATCCTATATAAAGGAGCCAGTTCCCTTCCTCTAAGCACCCTTATTATTTGTTCCAACATAAGAGGCACAAAGGGGATGAAGTGAAAACTAATGCACATGCCATCTTATTCAACTTAATATGGATGGTTTGATAGTTGCCTCCACTTCTATTATTCATTTGTTCATAGTTGTACATGATTTATCAATTAGATCTCTAGTTTCATGTTCATTTTATGATCTTTCCCGTGAGAAAAAGATGACCGACCTTCTAATGATGTGAAAAATATCACAATGAGCACCTATTGTTAGATGAATTCATGCAATAACTTCATCATTAAATTAATTCTCTGTTTTGTAACCTCTAACTTCTATTTTAATTTGTTGTATTAATTGTGAAAATATATACATGTGACAAGTTTGAACATGGAATATAATTGTGTACATAATGCACTTGAAAAATCCCTATCAACTAATGCTCAAATGATGTTGAGTGCTAATGTTCACTCTCTTTCCTAAACATAGGGAGTTGTTTCTTAGCATCCTATCTTGTTTAAATAACAGGCAACATATCTAATGCATATTCAAACTATAAAATGGGTTAGTTACAAAAAATAAATTTTAGAATTCTATTGTTATAATGAGATCATTGGATTATGAAGATATCACATAAGAGGTTTCATCTTCATTTTTCTTGTCTTTTTCCATTGCAGTGTTAGGAAATATATGTGTGGGGAAATCATACACTTTGATGAATACTAGGGGGGGGAGAATCAATATTATTCATTTTTTTCCTTATTTAACACATTCACTCTCAATGAATTGATTATTAATCCAGTTACACAACTTTAATGAAAAATATTAAGCGTTCAAATACCATCAAGCTTGAACATAGAAAACAATACAAAGTCTTTAATGTGGAACCCACTTGGGATAAAACCACAAAATAGTTGTCTTTATTAATGGATGTAGGAACCAACCTACTATTACATTCATTGCAAGAACCAACTTGCAAGTTACACCAATCCCCTTTCATATTTACAGGAACCAACATGTTAGAGACACCAGCCCCATTTCAAAGTTTTGTAGGCACCCACCAATAGGAGACTCCAATCCCATTTCATATGTTTGATTTGAATTTTATTTGTTTTTATCCAATAAAATTCTCTTCAATCACATTCATTGTTCTTCATATCTTCAATCTTATGTAGTTTCAACCCCTTACAACTCTCTATTCTACCACAACTATATGTTATCCTTCTTCTCTCCAAACAACACTCTTCATCCAATCTATCTTTCAACACTCAGACTACTTTTTTACTTCCTCAATTTGTTTGACCATGTATTTATAATTTTTTGTTGTTTCCTTTTGTCCAACTTTTACATTGGTTTGACACCCATTATTTAGATCAATAAAATTGTTTGGTCACATGGTATTGTGTCTTGACCATGTCAAAATCTATATCTCCAACAACATTGTCATCAATGCATGGAAACATTGGAGGAGAATGTTTTAGAAACTCATTTGTTTCAATTTGTGTTGGAAACATATTCATAAAACTTCCTTAGTAAGGTTGGATACCAATAGTTGTTGCATTGAATAAGGTTTTAATGGAGGTTCTCTTAGGTTTAATTTTCTTCTTCAACTCTTGAAGAAGATTTCATTTGGGGCCCAGCCTCTTAACATTTCTCAAAATTATGAGTATCCAATACACTAGAAGATGTTGGCATCAACTCAACCTTAACCTTCTTCAATCCTACAACACATGTAAGATACATTGTCCAAATATATGAAAAAGAATTGCTAAATAATAACTTGAAAACAAGCATTCACAAAGGAAAATATATTGGTAAAATGGGACCATAAACTACCTAATGAAGAGCTATATATATTTTTTTCTTATCGTTCTCATTCCATCATGTTTTGGGATAATTGTTGACATAAAGTTAAACCATAAATGCAATGTAGGTCATAAAGAAATAATCCATATTCATTTATTCAAAGGATCCTTTTGAAATCCAAATATGAAAACTAAAGGTATCCAATGCACCAAAGCTAATGTCCTAGGACATAAGGTTTTCCGAGATACAAGTACTCCCCCTAGTGATACTCTTGGTCAAGACAGGATACTTGTCGAGCTTCTACAAATACTATTTCACAAAGGATTACATATTCACATTCTTTGGAGTTGACAATAAAGTGATGCTCCTGCTTGAAGAAAAGGGAAATAGGAGCACCAAAACCCTGTGAAATTGGCCTCCAACTATACTCCTTTATCTTCACTCTATTCAACATAACTCTCCTATAAATAGTATAAAAAAATCCATGATTTTTCTATTGTTGCCTTGAACAACGAGTAGAAGAAGACATGGAATTGAATGCACCAGGACAATTTCTTGTCGATTTTCTTGAATTTGGACTTGGTTATCCTTGCCTTATCTGAGTTGTTGTTGATGTTGTCTCTGTCTTACTAGAAATATTAGGAGAATGTATCTTGTTACCATATTTTTAAAAACTAGTCGGCTTGAACTAGAAACCGATCAAACTGGCTGGTTCATTGGGCAACCTGTCAAACTGGCCAAATAACCTGGTTGAAGGGTCCATTTCACCCAAATTTCATAAAAAACAGACCAAACTTGCCGGTTTATGATGAACTGACCGATTTATGGTCAAATCGGTTAGTTTATGATGGAACTGGCCGGTTTATTACCAGGGCAACTATAAACCCCACAGAATGCATTTTTGTCAGTTTTGAAGTTGTTTTGAGGGAAATTTGGGATTATTTTCCTCCAAAAATAGTCCCTCCAAGAAAAACATGCCTACCCTCTCATTTTCTTGACACATCTCAACCCTAGAAATGTTGGCAATTAATGGTAATATTAATTTCTTAAAGTAAAAGTGACATTTCTTTTAATTTTAATTTTCATCCTTTTACTTAATTTTTTAACATTACCATGAAATGACTCGGGATGTTTGAGAGTGGTTTCAACCTCATTGAATTTCATATGGAGAAACTAAAATTTTATATTTCACTCAAAATTTAGCAAACTCAATGATTTTCAGGACTTCATGATTTGGGGGTTTGCAATGTTTCCATTTGATTCTATCATGTGTGAGGGTATGAGATTCAAATTTGATCAAGAGCATGAAGCACTTTAAGAACCTTGATGCTGGTGGCATTGATTGTTGAACTTTGTTGATGTTGGTGGTATTGATTGTTGAACTTTGTTGATGTTGGTGGTATTGGTTGTTGAACTCCTCTACCATGGCCTTAACAAGAATGCACCCTTCACTCAAAGGAAAACAACTAGTTATGCATGCTAATATTTCTCTACCATATTATAAATTTGAGGAGATAAACCCTTCACTCAAACCAAAATCATTGGTTAGGCATGTTAAAACTTTTCAATTTCTATCATGTTATAAGGTTTACCAATCCAAGTATGAAGACTTTGAGCTAGATGATGTTTATGTATCTCTTATTGATGATCCCATTTCTAGTAGCGTTGAATCAATGATGAGTTTCATGAGTGACCATGTTGATCAGTGATTTATAGTTTTGATGTCTATTTTTGCTACTACTACTAAAGTTGTAAAGGAGTTTTAGAGTCCTCTAACTCTGAGCCATATTATTTATGTAGCTCATGTTGATGATCTCTTGTTTAGTAGTGTGATGAGTTTGATCATGATGAGGAGTGATCATGTTGTTGATCACTGATATGTAGACTTGTAGTAGGTCAATGACCCCATAGTTTAGAGCATTGTTTTTGAACTCTAGAGGCCATTTAGAGCCTCATTGATTATGTATTTTGTTGTTGATATGTATTGCACTCGATGCCATTTTGATATATTCAACTTTACATGGTATATAGATGAGAAAACCTTGCATATTTTGTCTCTATTGATTTGGAATCATGGTTTTACATCTTAAAAATAGTTTTTTTATTAAAAAGTAATTATTTCATGTATTTTTTAAAGGCCGGTTCACATTAGACCTGACCAGTTCCGGTTTGAAACCCAGTTTATTAGGTGGACCGGTCTATTCATTGCTTCTGGTTTTTAAAACTATGTTTGTTACCTATAAATATGAACACAAAATTCATTGCTTTCTCTCTCTTCTCCTCAAAACACAAGAGTTGTGACCATCCTTCCATATTCAAAAAATCCTTCACTGATTCACTAGGGAAAATGACATTGTGGTTTATGAATCCTTTCTCATAATGACTCAAATATCTATGGGGATCATTGGTCCAAAGGAAAGTCAATATTATAGTAAAAATACATGAGGCTACAATGATATGTGCAACAACCACTAGGATTTCCTATAAATATCGCTCCAAGTGACCACCAATCGCACTCCTTTCCATAGCCTTTTTTCAATAACACTACAAGGACAATTTAATTTGGTGTATTGACAGTTGAATAAGTCAACATGCACTTGTTCCTTTTCCAATGTGAAATTTGTTCATGTTGAATATGCTTTGGCATGGTTGGTATTTTCAAATGTCCATCCATACCAAAACATATTTTAGGGCTTTTCAATGGTGAAGTAATTTTCATGGAGAATGGGTATATTACCACAATCCAATGAATTACATAAACTAAAATTTGAAAGCTTCATGTGTCCATATCTATTAAGTAAAAAATTATCTAGTTTAATGTCCCTATAAATTGACTCAATATCCAACACTCTTTGTCCATATATGTTGGGTTTTAACACTTCCTTTGACGTCAGTGACAATGCTTGTTTAATAATATCCCCCCTTTGAAATTGAAGGAAACACCACTAGAGATAATCCAATCATTAATGTGCTTTTCCCAAGAACTCCCCCTATCTACTAGCTAGCTCTTCTTCTCGTGATTTGAAGGTTTACACTTCTTCTACCTATGTATTCTTATTTCTCCCCCTTTGACATCAATGGCAAAGGGAGACATGGCTAAGTATTATTTAGTCTACAACTATGGTCTCCTTTGCATGGATACTACTCCCCTTATGCTTATGCTTTCTTTTACCTCTCCTCATGGCATCATAACTATCACTGGTCTTTGTAATTCTCCCACTAATGGAATCATCCCCCCTTGTTGTACATCAAATTTCATTTATTAGCATTCTTTTCCTATAGTTAACTTTGTTAAGATGACATGGATTGGTGTATTACTTGAGTGTACACTACTCCTTTTACTGAGAAAACGAAGGAGAAATCACTCCCAACCTCCTTCTATGGTACTCAAAAGTCTCTTTGGGCAGTGGTTTGGTAAATATGTATGCAACATACTATTTTGAGGAATATTTATAATTTGGAAATCTAATCAACTACATGTTCTCTAGGAAAATGATACTAGATGGGTATGTGCTTTGCCTTAGAGTGCATAACAGGGTTCTTATAGATATGAATGGCACTAGTGTCACGGGGGCTTCACTAGGGAAGAAATACCATATCACGTGGGTTCATATTGGGGGATATTTATTGAGGAAAAAATGACATAATATATTCAGGGATATATAGGGGGTAGAGGGTTTTAATATTGGCAGGTATAAAAAATGGAGGCCAAAGTTAATGAAAAAATATCAAGGGGTATAAAAAATGGATACTTACAATATCTAGTGAAAGTAGGGGTATTTAAATTTGGAAGGTGTATTGTGTTTGTATTAGTAGGGGGTTAAATAATGTGATTTTTAGAGTTATTTTCCAATATGTAGTCAAATTAAGGGTATTGTTTAATATGCCACGAACGCATGTGATACGCCAGAGGTTCATTGACTGGAGCCCCTATGACTAGTGTTATCAAGCATAATTGGTACAGGTTGATCACAATTTATCTATATATCCATGAGATTTTACTTCATCCATAGAACTTGGGTGCAACATGATGTTGCTGCAATATACTCTGCTTCGGCTATGGATATGGGAAATGAAGTCTATTTCTTGGTGAGTTAGGAGACTAGACAACTGCTTAGAAAAAATTCTTCTCCACTAATTCTTTTCTTTTCATCAACACTACTAGCCCAATATGCATCTATATAAGATTTGAGAGTGAATTATGTGCCTCTTGAATACCATAAGCCCAAATCTATGATCCATTGCAAGTACCTAAATATCCTCTTCATTGCATTCACATGTGTTTCCTTTCAATTTGACTAAAATTTTTCCACTAATCCTTTTGCTTGCATAATGTATGGTCTTGAGACTGTTAGATAAAGTAGAATACCAATCATAGTCATATACATTGTATTATCTACATTTGGAGATTCAACATCTTGGTTAAGTTTACAACATGTTACCATGGGTGTGCTCATAGGTGCATAACTCTCCATGCCACATTTCATCAATATTGCTTTAAGATATTTAGTTTGAGAAATAAAAATACCTTTTTCTAATTAATGGACCTGCAATCCAAGGAACAATGCAATTCTCCTAGAATATGCATTTCAAGTTCCTTTTTCATATTAGTTCCAAAACTTTAACTCATTAAATCAACATCATTGCCAAAAATTATGTCATCTACATAAATAACAATAATCAACAAATTAGCATTCTAAGATTTGATATAAATATTATTGATTTTTGTTCCCTTTTTAATTCCTTGCTATTTTAGATATGTGTCAAGTCTATAATACCATGCTATGGGGGATTGTTTTAGTCTATAGAGAGCCTTCTTCAATTTTCAAACATGATTTTGATTATCAAACAAGCCCTTGTTGATTTTCTTGAATTTGGAGTTGTTGTCCCTGCCTTGTCTTTTTGATTGTTGAGGTTGTCTCTCTCTTACAAGAAATATTAGGAGAATGTACCTTGTTACCTATAAATACCAATGCAACATATGTTTCCTTCTCTATCTTATCCATAAAACACAATAATTATGACCAATTTTCCATATTCTAAACATCCTTGGCTAGTTCTTTGGGGGAAATGACAATGTGGTTTACAGATACTTTCTCATAATGACTCAAAGATATGTGGGGATCATAGAACCAATTGAAATATAATATTATAGCTAGAAGACATGAGGCTACAATGATATGCGTAATGACCACCAAGAGTCCCAATAGATATCGCTCCAAGTGACTACCAATCACACTCCTTTCTATATCCTTTCTTTGATAATACTTTGGATGTAATGTAGTCTGGTGTACCAAAAATTGAATAAGACAACATAAGCCTATTTCTTTTCCAATGTGAAGGATGTTCCTGTTGAGAACAATTTGGTGTGGTTGATGTGTTCAATTGCCCATCCATTTCCAAAACTCTTTTAGGGTTTTTCTAACAGTGAAGTCATTTTCATGGAGAACGGGTAGATTACTGTAGTCCAATGGTTTACATAAACCAAAATATGAAAGCTTCATGTGCCCATATCTATCAAGTAAAAAATAATATGGTTTAATGTCCCTATGAATTGACTCAATAGACAAAATTTTCTATCCACAGATTTTTGGGGTTTAACCCTTCCTTTGAATTCAGTTACAACACATGTTCAACACTCTTTCCTCCTTTGGGTGGTACAAACTTCGATTATGAAGATCTTGCATGAGAGGTTTCATTTTCATTTTCCTTGTATTTTCTCTTAATGGTGTTAGGCAAGTTATGGGCGTGGTAATCATGTCTTCTGATTTCTCTTTCCTCCTTTGGGTGGTAGAAATCCCAATGAGAAAGGTCATGAATCTTGTTACGATGTAGATTTAGGGTGGTTTATAATTATAACTTCCATTTATGGGTTACCACATAATGATTTTGGGCTTCAATTCCAAGATACCGCAACTTGGAAATCTTCATGGATTGCATATGCATCAACCATTGTTTCTAGTTAAGATTAAAGATATTTGATGGCATCTTCATTCTTGATTATGCCTATAGCTGATCCACATAGTTTTTCAAGGATTATGGGGCACTAGTTTTGGGAGCTTATGCATTCTTCAAAGGAGTCACTAAGGGTTGGTGTAAGTCAAAAATTAAAAATTTGAAGGCTAATGAGAGCTTAGCGACATGCATGCTTTTGCTCCTATACAAACAAGAAAAACCACAGTAGTCATGTTTGCTCAAAGAGTGAAAGTGATCAATTGATAGTGGTAAAGGCCTTAGGCTTCATTATAGTACGATGGGTGACATCTCCCCCTTTATGTGCACATGAAATTCATGTTGAAGTGATGCCTTCCTTGAATTTATTTTTCTAGCTTGTTAAGATTAATGATAATGAAATATGGAGTTCCTAGATGTTGTAATCCTCCATGACTAACACTTGTTAAAAAATCAAGGGAGGAGTGTACCATATTCCTAAACAATTTTTTTATGTAATCATTCATGTTAGGTAAACTTTAATCGAGGTTAGAGCCAAAGTTTACTTAGCTAACAATAGTGGTTTTGGGCCCATAGTTTGTTTGTTTCCCATGTTAATTTTCCCGTGGATTGCATATGATGGAGGTTTTAAAGGGCTGGGAGGACTTCCTTGTAATGGTGCCAAGGAGGTGAGTGGAGAAGGCTCACTAGACCAGGCTTGGCCAAGGGATCTAATGAAATTTTGTTAGGTTGGGTTTTCCCCGGAGTTGGGTTTTTCTCAGGGTAAAAGTTGTGTTAATGTTTGTAGATTTTATTTTTTTTGTTGGTTGTTATTTTTACCTGCAAACAAATTCTTAAAAAAATATAAAATATACAATGACAAGAACAAAAAATATTCACAAATATTTTTCTCATGGAACCAAAACTAGGAAACCCAGATCGATTTTTCATTATATTCCTTTCAGTGTTACAATACATTATTGTTACACATCATTTTGTCGCATTAGGAAAATGACCATTGGTTTGGATCTTTCGCTATCAATCAATTTGTTCCAAAGCATCCCCCTTGCAAGGCTAGAATCCAAACAATCCCAAAGAGAATGAAATTCCTGGATCCCAAGGCTCAAAAACGTATTTTTGGCTTCCTGCGCAATTCCCTAGTCCATTTTTGTGCATACGCAGAAGATTCCATTAGAAATTGTGCATAAGTGCGCTCTGTCTGACACTATGGTCTGTGCACATGAATTAACGCATATAAAAATAAAAATTAAAGTCTAGAAGTGTTGTTGGTCAAATCTTTCCCAACTAACAAGCTTGGAATGGATACCTATTCATCCCTGATCCCTTCCAATCTTGGAGCTACTTCCCTCTCTTTGTGGAACCTCTATCCCACCATATGTGGATCTCATCCCTTGGGAAATGGATCCAACACTCAATAGTTGTCTTGATCTGTTGGGATTTGAAACATTGACAGAAATAATGGTTTTTACTGTGGGTTCTCTGGTTTCTAATAAAGAAAATGGATCCAAAACTTCCTCCTTTTGGCCTATAAAGCTAACACAGGCATGAGGATTGAGGAGGACTATGGAAGGTAAGCTTATGCTGCAGAAATAAGGCTAGGAGGTTATCCATTCAAGGAGAGGTTTGGAGATTGTGAGAAGAGACTTGTAACATCAAGGCTTTGAGGTTGTAAGTTTGTTCTCCATTTTATCTAATAAAAATCAACTGTTCTTTCCTAATTATGTCTTTATTGATATAATTTGTGGGATTCCTTGATCACTCGCATAGGTTATGATTGATTATTCATTCAATTTATGATATATGCTGAGTTAAATAGTTCATTTACCTTTCATTCTATACACTAGATGCTTTGATCCTTTGTGTGCTTCTGTCTATGCAGATTTCCTTTGAAACATCGTGGAGAAGTTGTGGGAAGCAGTAGAATGGTCTATAAAGCATCAAGAGGAAGCTAACTTTCAAAGGAACTGAAAGGGACTTCAACATGCATTTCAATTAAATAGTAAGCAATCTCTCTCATATTTTATGTTTCAGTCAATCGTAGGATAAGGAAAGGTATTAGTTCTTTCTTGTTTTTTACTAGATTTCTCTAAGGTCTAGGGACATCTGTCTTGTTCCCCTAACAAATTGACGATTCCACTAGGGAACGTCTCACTCTCCACTATTCTCTTTGTTTTGACCTTTGATCCTTTGGCCATAGTCCTCTCTAAGTGTTTGGAACTATTGAAAATATGGATTTTTTGATTTATTTGACTTGTTTTTTATTTTTTCTAAAATTTCCCACTGTGCACACTTTAGCTTTAGGCACAAAGCGTACTTATATGCACTTTTCTCTCTGCAATGGTGCATATGTACACTGTTTTGGTCTATGAACTACACACATACCTGGATTTATTGAAAATTTTAGTTTTCTCCTCATCCAGTCCAGTCATTTTGATTTTTCTTGTTTAATTACACTTGTTTACCTTCTGGAGATCTCCTCCTTATTTTGATTTGGTTTTCTAGGCTGATTTTTGAAGAATTCTTTACTTTTGCAAATTAGGGTTCAAATTTTTACCTAGTGAATTAATAATTAATCAATAGAAGGAATATTCATTACTGAGATGGTTTGAGTCTGTCCTTTTTATGTCAATACATCAGCTGAAGTACTGTGTTTTCTCAACTTAAAAGTGTCATTAGTATTAGGAAAATGTATGGTTTCTCAAGAGAGCACTTGTGGTTGGAATTTTGTTGTTTTGCCAAAATGATTACTAATTTTTTCTCTTAGCAAGATAGCATAATCTTCCACTTACAGTGGTTTTCAACTCATTATGTCAAATTGAAATTATAGCTTGTGTATGTTGAAGGAAGGATTCATTGATTGCTTGGGTATGTAAGAAGTTGATGAGATCAAAAATTTTCTTCTTTTAGCTTAGATTTTAAGGAGGTTAGGTTGCATTTTTTGAAAAAGAGCTAAGAATAATGTATTTGGCATTCTCTCTGATGTGGATTTTGAAATGATTCATTGATTCTTGTATTTTTTGAAAAATTAATGAAACAACTTCTCGTATTTTACTTACAATTCATCGAAAAGATAAAATTACAATTTCATGTTCGATTGCATTAGGTTTTGTGTCAAGTCACAACACCATTAGTTTCATGTCCATTACCTTTGAGTAAATAACAACTGTTAAAATCAGCGCTAATAAAATCAATCTAGAAATGTTTTATTATAGGGCTCTTTTCCACCTACATTAGATCAGGGTGGAGGGCTTTGGAATAGGGGAGTGAATTAAATTTCTAAAGCTGCAAACAAACATTAGCATCTTGCGATAGGGAGAAAAATCCATTTACTGCAATTTGGCTCTAGGAAGCTCCCCTTACAAAGGAGTTAAGCATGGGATCATATTGGACCTAGTGGAGTGATCGACCCAACTTCATTGGTTATGGTAGAGTGATTTACATGTATTAAATATGGTGCCAAAAGGTACTTAGGAGTCACTTGGAAGTAAACCTCAGATTAACCATGTTGAGTAACTTTCAAGGGGATTGAGCATTATTACTCTTCCCTTGCATGTACGTCTGATATGTGACTATCCCCTAGGTCAAATTGTTTTGCGTGGTAAACTTAGAGACCATAGTCTTAGGGTTATTACTCGAGGTGATGTTGGAGGGGAAGTCTCTGATGTACCTGGAAAAAACATTGGCTAGACTCACTTTGACATTTTTGGAGGGTATTCTTCATTCAAGATGGCATAAATGAAGTTTACTTGCACCAGATCATGTACATTAAGTAGGTTGTCAGCGTAACTGGTTCCACCAGCTCTATATTTAGCCACTTTTCACTTTGATCTCTGCAATGTTGGATTTCATCACCAACTAGTGAACTTGCTATGAAAATATTCTTTGCATGTTTAATTCCTTAGATTTATTAGTGTATGTTATTTGCTTGTTTTTTACTTTTTACAGACTTTAGGTGTGGATTGTGATTTTCAATTGTTAATATTGATAGTATATTTATCTAACTTGAATATAATGACATTAAAGTTAGAAGATACCAGTAAAGAAACCCCTTTTAACGAGAAACCTAATCCTCTTCCTGGTTTTGCAAATGTCAGTTCTCCTTATATGGCTATGTTGTCACTTCCCAGATTCACGACAAGTTTACCAGTGTGGTTGTTTTCAACTTCATTGATCCCAAATACCCAAACTATTCCACCTCAACTAAGTTTTTCATATCAACCGACTTCATCATCTCAACATCACCAACCTCATGTTGACCCTTTACCTTTTTCACCCAACATATCCTCTTCTCCTTCTTCTTCTTCGCTTGGTTAAAGCCTTGATGCTAGTAACTAGGTGACTAAGAAGAAGAATGAGAAGAAGAAGACGAAGAATCAAGATAAGAAAGATGTCAACCAACCAACCACAGTTGTAGGTAATGGGAATGTTGAGGAATCTTCCAATATGCACTGCAAGCCCAGATCCCTTGCAAGATTTGTAAGGGTGATCACTTCCTTATTGATTGTCCTAGTATTCCTAAGGTCTTACAAGTATGGTCAAAAAATTCTTATCAACCTATTGTTGATCCATCAGCCAGTGATTGTGAGGTTCTCGGGAAAAAGGGTAAAGTTAGGTTTCCTTGTAGGTTATACCAAGGGATTCATCATAGTCACATTTTCCATCATATGGATGAAGCCTCAAAATTGTTGGAAAAAACTTATTGTTTCACAACAACAACTCCCAACTGGTTACCGTAAACTTTCTCCCAACCTACCGTAAGTTAACAAAGTGATTAACCTAATTTCAAGTACAGTCAATCTTACTCTTCCAGTGGAAAATGAAACACATATCACTCAGGTTGATGAGCCATTGGTTGATCAAGTGGTCGACTTGATCCTATCTTTAGTCGATCCTACTCTCCCTTAAGAGAGTGAACTTAATACTGCTCAGGTTCCTCTAGTTACTTCAAATTCTTCTACACATGGGGGAATTTCAATTGTTACCATTGATCCCCCTCCAAGTAATGAGGCTACTAACTTTGATTGGAGTAGGTTGACAGGACCTCGTCTTCCTTCTTCCACCCCTTTCCAAATCATTGTGAGAGTGTATGCCAAGAATGTGAGGTGCAAAAATGTAGATGAAGGTGCTTCTGTCAATACTCTATCCTCATTCGCTTGGCAAGATTTGGGTTCCCCTCAGATTGTACTTGTTACATATAATATTTTAGCTTTTAACAGAACCATTAGTGAGCCTTTAGGGATCCTTCCTGAGCTACCTATTACTCTAGAAGGTAAAACTGTTTGTATTGATCTTATGGTAGTCCAAGACCCCTTGGATTTCAATTTGCTCCTTGGATGAGACTATGTCTATGCCATGAAATTTGTCGTATCGACACTCTTTCACATGATGTCTTTTCCTCACAATGGAAACATTGTGACTATTGACCAACTTTCATTCATTGATCTTGATTTGACTACCAACCATTTGAAATCCTTGAATGTTCCTTATCTGCAAGTGGTATCTACCCCACCACAAGTTAATTATGTGGCAACCAGTCCCATGTTTTCATTTACCAATGCAAGTGAGCCTCTCATTGTTTTCTTGACTTCTTATGACTTAGATCTGGTAATTTACATAGGGAACCTTATGGGGGAATTTGAAATGGATTTTCTTACCCCTTTTGATTCTCCTCACACATCTTCTTTATAGAGATATATTCTTCCTTCTGATGGAGATCTCTTGGAATCCATGGTTGGGAAATATCCCTTGGCATGTGTTTCTTCCAAATGGAATCCACGATGCAAGTCATGAAGAGGATAGTTCTTTTACTGTGTCAACCTCATTAAAAAATGAAATAGGTCTCTATGAGGATGGTTCTTTTACTATGTCAACCTCGTTAAAAAATGAAACAAGTCCTTATGAACATAGTTCCTTTTCTTGTGTCAAGCTCATTAAAAAATGAAACAAGGTTCCATGAGCATAATTATTTTCTTGTGTCGAGCTCATTAAAAAATGAAACAAATCCTCCCCTAATTAAGTCGAGTCGTTTACCTGATCTCGTATATGAGCCTTCATTTCATCTGAATATTAATAACCAGTAGTCTACTTAGGTATATTAAACGAAGCTTGGGGGGCATGGGCCTCTGCAGGTTATGCTTGGGGGGCATTAAAACTTATCTCAAGCATAGTTTTCTTTGGTTCAAGCTTGTGTAAAAATGAAACCAATCTCAAGCACAATTTTCTTTGGTTCAAGCTTGTGTAAAAATGAAACCAATCTCAAGCATAGTTTTTCTTTAGTTCAAGTTTGTGTAAAAATAAAACCACTCTCAAGCATAGTTTTTCTCTGTTTCAAACTTGTCTGAAAATGAAAACTATTTCAAGTCCATTTTGGTTATTCTTTTCAAGACTCGTTAAACTCATGAAAATCTCGAGCTTCTTTTACTATCTTTTCATGCTCGTAAAACGTACATGAAAATGTCGAGTTCTTTCTGTCTTTTCCTGCTCATTAATTAAATTGAAAATCATTGATGATGAGTACATTTTTATCACTTTTTTGAACTCGTTAAAAACTTACGAAAAAGCGAAATCAAGAGTTCTCTTTATGCCCTTTTCATACTCCCTAAATATGAAAATATTGTCGAGTTCTTGAGTATTTGAACTCGTAAAAGTAAATGAACAGTCGTCTATTCAGTATAAATTTACCCCTTTTACGGACTAAACTAGACTATTTATGAAAAAGGTATATGTTAACTAATAATGGTGAATAGAGTTCCCTCCTAAATTATTTTACCCTTTTTCGGGCTTGAGGAACTTAACTTACAATAAATGACACTATGGATTTTACTTATGCTTTCTCCTGACTCCCTAAAAATGAAAAACACCGAGCTTTACTTTCTTCGGGCTCGTTAAAATTTTACGTTGAAAGAACTGAGCGAGTTTTCTATTTTTGTGTCTTTTCAAACTCTTTAAACATGAAAATGACATTGAGTCACCCCTTCACTGGACTCATAAAAATTAAACTGTGAAGGACTCGTCAATCATGACGGGACTGAACCACTCCTTCCTAGGGTTCGGTAAAAATACTTCGAAGGACTCATCTGAAGGATGAGCTTACAGGAAAAGAATATGTTATCCTTCTCAATCTTGTAAAAAATAAAGAGGTACTTTCCAGTAATGGTGGGGGAAAAGTGGGAACGAACCTTTGTTTTTGTTTTGTAAAAGGTAGTATGTCTCTCTTGAGCATGACACTCTGTCACTTTTTGCATCCGGGTTGGGAAATCCATTTTCCTCTTAGTTGAACATTCCTCATTGAAAGTCTTTAGTTGGTTTGAGTATTATTTTTGAGTCAAATGTTGCCAAGTCAGAATGTCATGTCACTGATATGTTCAAGAGAAGTCCAACCTCAGTTAAATTACTTTGTTATTCATAACCTTCAATCACGTCAACCATCCCTGAGTCAGTCCTAGATTACTCCAAACTGTTGTTCTTTAAAACTTGACATGAGTTTCATGTCGTGGGCTCTCCTACCGCGGGTCGCTTCCTATCGACATTAGCTAATTATCTAGGAAGTTGATCTAGAAACCTTCTTTAGTACCTTGTATCCTGCATGCCTTAATGGTAGATTTCTTGCCTTCGACGACATGTTCTCATGATTGACCTTCGATTAAATGATTCTATGAGTGTTTGACATCAACACATCTATTCACACTTCATAGATTGTACTGGAAGTACCTTGAGAACCATTGTCATTATTGGTGGTTTCTCTCGTGCTTGTTAACAGTTCACATCATTGATCAATAATCAAGTGGTTTCTACCATGTTCGACTACGATACATTCACTCACATGGCTAGATTTGTACTACGGATTGAGATATGGAGATCAAGACCCTGGATCTAGTTTCATCCATCCAGGTTGCATGGAGTTATTAAATATTCATGATTGTAAACATAGATCCATTTATGGTTGCATCCATACTATGTTGTCTATTAACATGGATCTTCAGATGTATTTTTGTACTGGTTCTTTGAGACATTTATGTTATGAGTATGGGAATGCCTACCTCAGTGATGATTATATATTGAATTGTAACATTTGGTTGATTGTTTCAAGTCTCAGACTGCATTCTCTAACCAAAACCTTGGCATGATAAAGTGCTTCAGTCATCAAGCATCTCTTCTGACTTTGCACTTTAGTGGGCAATTTGTTGCATGTCATTTTGTCACATTAGGAAAATGACCATCGGTTTGTATCTTTCACTATCCATCAATGTGTTCCAAAGCATCCCCCTTGCAAGGCTAGAGTCCAAAAAATCCCAAAGAGAATGAAATTCCTCCATCCCAAGGCTCAGAACCCTATTTTTGGTTTCCTGCATAGTTTCCTAGTCCATTTCAGTGCATACTCAGAAGAGTCCATTAGAAATTGCACATAAGTGCACTCTGTTTGGCACTATGGCCCACACACATGACTTAACACATGTAAAAATAAAAAATCTAGAAGTGTTGTTGGTGGAATATTTTCCAACTAACAAGCTTTTAATGGATGCCTATTCAGTCCTGGTCCCTTCCATCATGGAGCTACTTCCCTCCCTTTGTGTAAATCCTATCCCACCATATGTGGATCTCATCCCTTGGGAAATGGATCCCAAACTTCCTCCTTTTGGCGTATAAATCTAACACAAGCCCGAGGATTGAGGAGGAATATGGAAGGTAGGCTTATGCTACAGAAAAAATCCTAGGAGGTTGTTCATCCAAGGAGAGGTTTGGAGATTATGAGAAGAGACTTGTAACATCAAGGCTTTGATGTTGTAAGTTTATTATCTATTTTATTTAATAAAACACAATTTTTCTTTCCTAATTATGTCTTTATTGATATCATTTATGGGATTCCTTGATCACTCACATAGGTTTTGATTGATTATTCATTCAATTTATGATATATTTTGAGATAAATAGTTCATTTACCTTTCATTCTATCCACTAGATGCTTTGATCCTTTATGTCTTTCTGTTTATGTAGATCTTCTTCGAAATATCATGGAGTGTGGGAAGTGCCAGAACGGTCTCTAAAGAATCAAGAGGAAGCTAATTGTTGAAGCCACTGAAAGGGAATTCGACAGGCATTTTTATTAAAGGGCAAGTGATCTCTCTCATATTGTTTGTTTCAGTCAATGGTAGGCTAAGGAAAGGTAGTAGTTATTTCTTGTTTGTTACTAGATTTATCTGAGATCTAGGTAGATTTGTCTTGTCTGTGAGACAGATTAGTCTGCCTAACAATTATATATGTGGAGAAGCATTCATAAACCCCTAATACATTAACCTTAGATTAGAACATAATTATAGTTCCCTAGACCAAACATACAAAATTGTTGGACAATTGGTGGTGTATGGATGGCTATGTTAGTGTTGGCATTGATGTCAACATGGGTCGACGTGATGATTGGGTGTTCTGGAGAAATTCCATGGTAGCTACAGGCTTTATGTATAGAATCATCACAGTAGCAGACTTACTGGAGAATCCATAAAAAGATGACTATGTGTTGGCTTAGGGGGTCCTCACCTAGGTTCAAAGTTAGTTGTGCCAACCAACAAAAAACTACACTGCTGACCCTTTCAGCAACAACCTATGTAGCGTAGGCTACAGTCTCACCCGAAGTAGTATTGGGGGATGTAAGAACCAAGTTTTTGCATCCAAAGACAAGTGTGATGTTTTTCCAACTCTTTAGATCTGCTTCCACACAGATCGATAAACTTCTAGGGCTCTTTTACTAATCCAAAATGAATTTTGGATAGACTCCTAAGTCTAAGTGTTCCTCATAGAGGAAAATGAAAGTTTAAGGAAGTTCCTAGAAGTAGCCCCATGGTAGAGATCTTTTCATTCTGAATCTACTGCAACTTGAATGGGCTAAAATGGACTTAGGATGCAGAAGTTATCGCAGAAAGAAGATGCCCTTTGTTCTTTGGAAAAGGAGGCAAAATCCCCTAAAATGGGCAAAAAACCCTTATAAAGGGAAATCGCATCAGAGGAGGCCAAAAGGTGGACTTAAGCGGAAAGGGGAGAAATCCCCAATTGTCGATCCCTGACATATCGGGTTAGAGGCAGGCTTGTGCATATAACCTAAGACAAGGACCCTGGGCTGATGCGATATTACGATTGCCGATATCGGCAGATCAGTGATCTCTGACTCATCGCATTGGAGGCATGCCTGTATGCGATATTAGGACCCCGGACTTGGCGATTATGATCATGTGATATGTCGATTTCCGATGATCGGATCGGCATCGGCGATGGATAGAACCCCCGGGCCGTTCCAAATGCAACATGCAATAGCGATCGCAACGTGTAATCTCAACCGTCGGATCAGGAAAGGAATGGACGTCCAGGATTAAATCAGCAACTTACGATCTCCGGACCCAATGGATTTTATAAGCGCAATTCATAAATTTTGAGTTCTGATAAAAGGGTATTTGTCAGGTTTTTTGTGTATTAGTGGATTTCGATAGAAAAGCCGAAATACAAAGGAAAATGCCCCAAAGCGGTAAAGCCGGACCCGAAAGGAATTTTAGAAGTGGCCCTATATTATTTGAGTTCCGTAAAGGCGGGATTTCGGGCGGAGGGCCTTAGGCAGAAAGCGGTATTAGTTTGGCTCCACCCGATCCCACACATTGGTCAACACGTGGCTGGTGGAGGAGAGAGGAAAACCACCTTTTCGGGTGGGTAACCTCTGTACTCCTAAGCTGCTCGAAAATGGATATCGACCATTGGATCAGAGATCCCGCAGATCAATGGTGGGGATTGTGATAGTGGCCAAAGGCGGACCTGATGCGATATTAGGGCGGATGTGATAATATTTGAGGTTCAATAGAAGCATTTTAATGGGTTTTTCAGTGTTTTCCTGTGTATTTGGGATTTTTCCAATATGCCTACGTGATGTGATATAACGCCTAATGGCGGACTCGATAGGGATTTTAGGGGCGACTGAATGGGATTTCACGTCTGACATACACGTCCAATAGTGTATTTTCCAAAAAATACCTGTGTAATGGGATTTTCTCAATTTTTGGGGTTTTTCCTATGAGAAGGCCCCGAAACCTCTGTAACAGCTCCTGATCATCATGCCACACTACAAGCAAGTGTTTTTACAAGCAATGATGCATTTTGAAGCCACGGAGCTGCAGAGCTAGATGGCTAGTCTAACTGACAAGGAGCAGAGAAGCCGTAGAGCTGCAGAGGGATAATGAATCACAGAGAAATGGCTGAGGTAGCTGAAAATTTGGAAAAGTACCTCAAAGGAGGTAGAGAGCTCAATTGAGTAGAAAAAAGGGCAGCAGAAGGTAGAAGCGAGAGAGTGAAAAAAGCTAATGCACAGAGCAGCTGAGGGAGCCTTTGGGGTCACTTGGAGGCCAAGTGAAAAGCCAGAGAGTTGAAAGTTGCAAAAAGGCAAAGAAGCCAGAGCCCAAGCCAGAGCCAGAGCTAGAGCCAAGAGCCAAAGCCAGAGCCAAAGCCAAGGCTGAGAGCCTAAAGCCAGAAAGCTGAGAGCTTCAGAGCCAGGGGATAAGATGGTGTTCTGAACCCATTGTGTTATGTGTAAACCAGTGGAGTTGAGCGTGGATTTTGTAAAAGAACTTAGACCATAATCCCAAAGAGCCTAGTCGAGTTGACTAGAGCTCACGGAGACGTAGCCCAAGAGTTTTGGGTGAACTCCTAATTAAATTGTTGTCATATGTGTTTGTTATTTGCTACACTGTTTTACTGTTATATGCATGTTATATCAACATAAACAACAAAGTTTTAAAGCACATAAACAGTAAAAAAATAAACACCAGCATACACCTTATTTTCAAGCATATATTTAATTCCGCATTGATTAGTCATAAAGACTTGGGAATAATTAAGTTTTGGGAGTGGGAGAGGTTATTGTAAGTTAGACAAGAAGCCTAAGTGCCCCATTTTCAGATCAAGTGGTATCAAAACTTGAGATTGATTAACCCCACCTTCAAAGAAGGTTACATCAGAATGCTTGATTGACAGAGCAAAGATTGCTTGTCTGAAAGGTGTTTAAATAGTCAGAGGTTGATTGTATGCTTGTTTGCAGACTAACTATTGTTTGAGTTTGTAGAGAAAGAAGGGCTGAAGGAATTCTTCTATCCCAAAGGACCTCAAATAAATCCTTGAAGCACAAGAGGTTTGTTGCAAAAGGTTGCTGAATAAGATCTTTATTAATCTTGTTTGAAGTTCTTTTGTTCATTGGCATAATGACTACTTCTACAAGTGAGTCCTCAAATTCTTCTTTCTTCATCACCATATCCATCATGGTGGACAAGTCTTGCTTCATGTCTTCATCAAAGAGTATGGAAGGAAGAGCAGCATACTTAGAGAGCAGTTGAATTCCGTGGAGGAAGAGAAGCAGTTGCTTTTTGAAAAATTGTAGGAAATGGAGAGGCAACTTCATATTGCAAATATGAACCTGAGAAGGATGCATGAGTTGGAGACGCAACTCTTTGTTGCCCAAGAAGCCTTAGTCAAGTATCAGCTTGAAGAAGAGGTAAATAGTTCCTGTTTGTCTTTAAATTCTTCTAAGAATGCTTATATTGGTTCTTTTGAAAAGCACACCAGAGGCATCGGTTCCAAGCTAATTTCCAAGATGGGCTATGAAGGAAAGGGCTTGGGAAAGCATGCACAAGGTATTGTTGAACCAATAATGGTTAAGGAAAGGCCTAAGTATTTGGGTCTTGGATATGGACAGTCTTATGGAAAGAGTTCCAAAGCTGCCATGAAGGCCATTGAGACAGCTCCAAGAAGGAGCTGAATTTCAGAGTGTGAAGATTGTATTTAGGAGGAATGCAATAGCTTGAAACATCATTTTCAAGATGCAGGTGTTCAGAAGCACACACTTGAACCAGAGAGTTGTGGAGACTCTAACAGCCTTGAAGAGATTGATGGTGTTCCAAAGGGAGCCGCTTCTTCATTTGATTCACCTCCTCATGAAGGCAATAAAGGTGAAAGAGAAAGGTATAAATTTGGTTCTAAACATTTTCCTTTTGATTGTACAAAGCATGATAAATTTCCATATAGGTATGGGAAAATAATTGCATGTTCCTTTTGTGGTTTGGATAACCATAATGTTTCTAGATGTTGGAAGATAATGGCTACATACAGGAAACTTTTGAAGGAAAAGAAGAAAGAAGCCAAAGGTCCATTGGACAAGGCAAATCATGTTGTCAAGAGGATGCACATGCAGTGCACTTATTGCCATAAGCAAGGGCATCTTGCTGAAAAGTGTTAGACTCTGAATCCAGCAATGCTTCCACAAAAGTTGAAGAAAGTGGAAAGAGAAGATGGTAGAAATGGAAAGGAAGATTCCATGATTGATGTGTTCCAGGATGATTCACATGTTGATGCTGATGTGCAGACAAAGGTAGTACCTTTGAAAGAGATTGGTAAGAAACGATTAGAGTTCTTATCCGATTAAGATTGCATGCCTATTGATGCATCTCTTTGCATTTCTTGGTTAATGGAATGCAAGTTGCAGGAGACTCACTTTGTCGCTACAACATTATACTTCATTTAAGCTTCAAAAGTACAGTGTGCTTAAGCGAAAGTTGAAGGATGAAATGCATGCATGAGCATGATATGCATGAACACAGGGATGTTGATGATTTCCTTGTTTTTGAACATCTATGTGTAATTAACTTGCATGGTTGATTGCTTTGACATGGATGTGATGCAATGTTGACTTGGGAGAAGTTAACTTGGTCTCCAAGATGGAGATAATGATGAAGTGTTTCATCTTTTGAAAAAGAGTCCTAATGGTCTTTTTCTACATGCTTGACTTGAAGGGTCATTTGTTTTAAAGGCATGTTTTGTGGGCTTGTTATCTAGTCCATCATTTGTATGTAGATGTAAGACATGGAGGTGTTCACAAGATGTGAAATCTGTTTCTTTTGTTGAAGCAGGAGTTTAGACCATCCAGTTGTTGTCTGTATTTCTGTTGTTGTTAACAATGTTGTTGATAGCTTGTCAAACAGGTACAAATGAAAGTTTTGTGGAGCAGGTGTACTTCACATTTGTTTGAGCCACCTTGGATCAATGATCAAGGTAGAAAATTTCAAACTACCTTCTGTGACCATCTAAGTAGGAGTTCAGAAGGACCAGCATATCTAGGAAGGAAAGTGGTCAGATACGTTGGTTCAAAGGCACTATGCAAGGAAAATGTGTGGAGGCTGAAAGAAGAGGGTTTTTTTACTCTCATTTACTGTTCAGATCAGTATATCAGTCTTTTGGATACCAAAAGTTCTTTTAGTGGGAAGGCGTGATCCAAAATGGATTTTGGATAGACTCCTAAGTCTAAGTGTTCCTCATAGAGGAAAATGAAAGTCCAAGGAAGTTCCTGGAAGTAGCCCCATGGCAGAGATCTTTTCATTATGAATCTATTGCAACTTGAATGGGCTAAAATGGAATTAGGATGCAGAAGTTATCGCAGAAAGAAGATGCCCTTTATTCTTTGGAAAAAGAGGCAAAATTCCCTAAAATGGCCAAAAAACCCTTATAAAGGGAAATCACATCGGAGGAGGTCTAAAAGGCAGACTTAAGCGGAAAGGGGAGAAACCCCCAATTGTCGATCCCCAACATATCGGGTCGGAGGCAGGCTTGTGCATATAATCTAAGGTAAGGACCTTGGGCCGATGCAATATTGTGATCACCAATATCGGTGGATCGACGATCTTCGACTCATCGCATCAGAGACAGGCCTGTATGCGATATCGGGACCTTGGACTTGGCAATTGCGATCATGCGATATGCCGATTGCTGATGATCAGTTCGGTGGATTGGCATTGGCGATGGACAAAACCCCGGGCCGTTCTAAATGCGACATGCGATAACGATCGCGATGTCGGATCGAGAAAGGAATGGATGGCCAGGATTAAATCGGTGACTTGCGATCTCTAGACCCGACAGATTTTATAAGTGTAATTCATAAATTTTGAGTTCCGATAAAAGGGTATTTGTCAGGTTTTCTATGTATTAGTGAATTTAGATAGAAAAGCCAAAAAACAAAGGAAAATGCCCCAAAGCGGTAAAGCTGGACCTGAAAGGAATTTTAGAAGTAGCCCTATATTATTTGAGTTCCGTAAAGGCGGGATTTTGGGTGGGCCTTAGGCAAAAAGTGGTATTGGGCTGGCTCCGCCCGATCCCACACACTGGTCGACACATGGCTGTTGGAGGAGAGAAGAAAACTGTCTTTTCAGAAGGGTAACCTCCGTACTCCTAAGCTTCCCGAAAATGGATATCGACCATTGGATCAGAGATCCCACAGATCAATGGTGGGGATTGCGATAGCGGCTAAAGGTGGACCTGATGTGATATTAAGGTGGATGCGATAATATTTGAAGTCCGATAGAAGCATTTTAACGTGTTTTTTAGTGTTTTCCCGTGTATTTGGGATTTTGTTCAATATTCCTATGTGATGTGATATAATGCCTAATGGCGGACCTAATAGGGATTTTAGGGGGGATTGAATGGGATTTCACGTCCAAAATACATGCTCGATAGTGTATTTTCCGGAAAATACCTGTGTAATGGGATTTTCTCAATTTTTGGGGTTTTTCCTATGAGAAGGCCCTGAAACCTCTGTAACCGCTCCTGATCATCATGCCATGCTTCAAGTAGGTGTTTTTACAAGCAATGATGCATTTTGAAGCCATGGAGCCACAGAGCCAGATGGCTAGTCTAACTGACAGGGAGCAGAGAAGTCGCAGAGCCGTAGAGGGATAATGAATCACAGAGAAATAGCTGAGGTAGCCGAAAAGCCAAAAAAGTACCTCAAAGGAGGCATAGAGCTCAATTGAGAAAAAGAAAAGGGCTGTAGAAGGCAGAATCGAGAGAGCGAAAAAAGCTAATGCACAGAGTAGCTGAGGAAGCCTTTGGGGTCACTTGGAGGCCAAGTGAAAAGCCAAGGAGCTAAAAGTTGCAGAAATCCAAAGAATCCAGAGCTGAAGAGCCAGATCCAGAGCCAGAGCTAGAGCCAAAGCTAAGAGCCAGAGCCAGAGCCAGAGCCGAGAGCCAGAGCCAGAACCTAGAGCCAGAAAGCCGAGAGCTTCAGAGCCAGGGGATAAGATGGTGTTTTGAACCCATTGTGTTCTATGTAAACCAGTGGAGTTGAGCATGGAGCTTGTAAAAGAACTTAGACCATAATCCCAGAGAGCCCAGTCGAGTTAACTAGAGCTCACAGAGACATAGGCCAAGAGTTTGGGTGAACTCCTAATTAAATTCTTGTCTTATGTGTTTGTTATTTTCTACACTGTTTTATTGTTATATGCATGTTATATAAACATAAACAACAGAGTTTTAAAGCACATAAACAGTAAAAAATAAACACCAACATACACCTCATTTTCAAGAATATATTTAATTTCGCATTGATTAATCATAAAGACTTGGGAATAATTAAGTTTTGGAAGTGGGAGAGGTTCTTGTAAGTTAGACAAGAAGCCTAAGTGCCCCATTTTCAGATCATTTACTGTAACCAGCTTTCGGACATTCGCAAAGGCCCGTGATCAGCAATTGTGGACCTTAAACAGGTGATTTTCCTACTTTCACGCATCAACGAGCAACCCTAGATTGGAGTTCGCATGGATCTACTTAATTTGGTAGAAAACATAAGAGAAATAGCTTCTAACTTCACAAAACTAGATAACTATTCATAACATTCATTATCAAGATAGGTTGAGTGCATTCGCGCAGTATTCATTCATTATTCCATAAACATATCATTCAATCGACAAAATATAACATAAAAAGATTCAAAGGAAATACACAGTAATTCTCCAAAATGTTGTCTTTATTGATCTTTCATTCATGGATTATATACTCTCTACCCTACACACACAGCTGCAGGGGTCTATGAACTCAGCTGCAGACTTCTACCTAGGTCTCCTATGCACACAGCTGCAGGAACCTTCCCTTCTCTACCTAAGCGTAGGAAGGAGAGCCTTCTTGCCTTAGCTCTTTCTCAAAACAAAAAACTCTTCAATGTACCCAAATCTCTATCTCAAGTTACTTCTAAGACCCGCTATGACTTAGCTATTTATAGCTTTTCTAATAAAATACCATGGCCCCCGGCTCATGGTTGAGTCTTCAAAACCGACCAAAAAAATGGGCTAAGGCCCCTTTGACTCTATCTATCTGTGCCCTTCGCATCCACATTTTGCAAAGACTTTACATTCTTTACAAAACTATTTACAAAAACGACTTATTTAACTCAATTCTATCCCTACGGATGCCATCCCAACACTATGGTGGTTGGGAGCTCAACTTTCCAGGCACAAGAAGAAGAGTGAACGATAAAAGTGTGGTAGAGAGTTTGCAGCCAGCTTATAGGTAGCAAATGGACTCAAAGCCTACATCAAACCCTATCTCCATTGAAAAGTTCTTTGGAAGATTTTTCCAACAATATTCGGAAGTCCAAAAATGGACTCCTAGATCAAAAGATATGGTCTACCAAAGTCCAGGGATTTTCATCCTTATTAAGGATGAGAAAATGGATATCAGAACCCCGTAGAGCAGCACATCGGGGCATCGGAACATCAGGACACATGCATATCGAGTATCAAGGTATCATAACTTCTCAAGAGAGGAACCATTAGAAGTTACGATATCTGATATTTCTAATAGTACTAAGAAGCACCAAGAGAATTAACGAAGGATTCTGTTGCAAAACCAAGGTTTGACGGGCCCTCTAGCATGACACATGGCAGCATAAGATTGGCTCTGAGGTAGATGTAGTGGCATGTAACATCGACATGATGTGGCAGTACGACATGACATGTGGCAGGAAATTTCAACATTATTGGGAGCCCTAATTTTCCAAATCCGGGTGACGCGTGTCACCACTATGGAGTCACAACATGGAGTAATGATGCCATATCATAGGTCAACATATCGGAGGATGAAGACCCCATAACTTCAGTGCAGATAGTTTTTGAAAAGTTACGATGGAAGGGGCTTTCGATATTAGGGTTGGCACTTGGTCATGAGAATCCAAAGAACCAAGGGTTAAAAGCAGCTAACAAAGAAAGATTGGCCCTCAGCAAGAACAAAAGGACATAACACTTAAAAGCTAAGTTGCAGGTTACAAATCTCGGTCCCATGTGTTATAGACATTTTTGTGCCTTACAGCTCTAAGCATGAAATGTCCATAAACCAAGGGATCCTAAGTCCCTAAAAGTGTTGTTCCGACCCCTAAAGGAACAAGGTCAACAAATTACAGCTTCTCCCAGAAGTTCTCCACCAGAAACTGCTCAGAATCAGTCAAATCAGGATCATTTCAGTTGCTCCACTGGCTAGCTGCGTTGCATAGCACCCAAATACACTAGCTAGGTGTGTTGCAACGCACCTAAATGCACTACCAGGGTGCGTTGAGCGGGAAATGACAAATGGCAGTGTCATTCCGCGAGGTGGAGAGACAATGGAAGCTTCCAGAATCTTCTCCAATGACACTTGCCTCACTGAATTCGACCAAGGATGAGTAAGAGGCTCTCAGTCTCCAAGTGGAAGCAAGAACTGACAGAGAGAAGACACTAGTAAAATCATAATCTGACTCATACTCCTTGCATACATCTATATATGGATCCCTCATCCCAGAGATCCAGAGGCTGGAATATTGTACATTGCAAAGAATTGCTGCTGGTTTTGAGATAGATATCAGAGTATTGGGTGATTTATGCTTTGTTGGAGGTGAGGAGGGGCTTCTCTGCTGGGAGGTTGATGCTGGATCAGGAATCATCGGTTGTAACTCCTCCTGGATCTTCTTGTTATATCAATAAAACTATTTGAGTTTCTCCTACATGCTTGTGTATCATTGATGTTTGTTACATTTGTATGTTTAGCTTAAATCTGATCCTAAGCTTTTTATGAGTATGAACCCATGTCTTTGTATAGTTTCCTTCTTCTATGATCTTGCAGGTACTTGGTGAAGCTGGGCAAGTAAGGGAGCGGGTAGCTGGAAGCTGTTAAAGAGGAGAGAGATTGGATGAAAGGACTAGCGCAAGACACAGGTTGGTTCATCCTATTTCTCTTTGTTTATAGTTCATAAAGAAGAATACAAAAGTAGTTTTCTCTGTTTGTTTCTAAGGTCACTGTCACACCTTAGTGGGATAGGGTCGTTCTGAATAGACACTTTTCCCGTTAACAAAATGGCGACTCCACTGGGGATGATCGTCTAGTTAGTTTGTTTGTGTTTCTCTTGTTGTTTGTTTCATAAACTTAGAAGTAGCAAATCGAACTGCATTTGCCATTAACAAATGCAAAGTAGACATCTGCTGCTTCAATCCATTCACTGGATCTATTTATGATTTGAACAGCTGATTCACAAATGATCTGATTGCCCTCTGTGATAGCTCTTAGACCTCCTTTAAATCTACCCTCTGATTGTGCATTACTGATTGCTTTTACTCGGCCAAAAACCATAGATTAAACTGCAAACCGTGACCCAGAACCCGGATAGAATTCTCGTTTCTGCCCTAGCGCAGGTACTGTGAAGAGTTCCTGCATTTCAGCGCAGTTCCGAGAGGGCAACCTGCGTTGCAATCCAGTTTCTCTGTGTAGCAGGTGCGTTGATCAGCCTAGCCTTGTGCAGCTGAGGTTCTTTGCTCAATTTTTTCAGTTTTGTCTCTGATTTTTGCAGCCTGTGATCAGTGTGTGTGTCTGTTTAAAAACCCCTTTTCTTTGCTAATATTCCGCCTCAGTTGTATAAAAGAAACTGTAGATGTTTTTGTGTGTTTGTTACGTCATTTATAGTTTTCCATTGCAAAAATAGAATAGTCATACTGTCGTCCTTTGATTTAGATCTGTCGCAAGTGTCGATTTTGATCATAGGAGAAAGTTTATTTGCTGTTGACAGTCGATTATGCTTTTACTTTTTCTTTTGGTTTGAATTTGTGACTTTCTGATGTCAAAACGAGTGTTTATTTCAAAATCATAAAGTGTCGTAATCGTCTCTACCTTTTGATTTCGAAAAGAAGCTTGTTTATGTTTTTCACTTGAAAGCGAATTCAGATTTGTACAACGAATTTCTTTTTAGGCATCAATATTAAGAAAGTGAAAAACAAAACACATGCATGTGCATTTGCATATTGACAGTCTGTTTGGCTTGATTTAGGAAAAGTGCATTTATAGTGTGCTCTTTGCTCTTTGCGAAAAGATTGTGTCTTTCTTTTCCCTTGTAGCTAGGATTTTCATTGCTGAAAAGAGATAAAAGTTTGATTATCATCTTTAGATTGAATTTTAGGAATTACATCTACATCTCGTGGTGATCCCAAAAGGCAAACTTCATAAGAAAGATCAACCTAAAATAAATTCAATGAACTTAACAACGCTTTGTAACTTAACGCACAACATTTAGAGGTTTAGGCTAGAGACGTATTCCGGCGTCGTAAAGCCTGGTAACTGTTGTCCTCACTGATGGTTGGGTGATTCCTCCACTTTGAGACGATAAGTGCCAGTACGGACTTGTGCTCCCACGTACCGTCGAGTATATATTGGGAGACCCCTATAGGCTTAAAACCTTTTATCCATAGGAAGCCGTGTCGGCCGCCCTACTGATCGGAATGCACCGAACACAGCATTCGGGAAGATTGACTCCCGTACCGTAAAAAGTATCCTGCAGTTTTGTGATTGGTTTGGTACTCCCTCTACCTAGACCTCCAGAGCAGTCCCTTTCGTTCCTTTTCAGACTCCTTAACGGAAAAGGTCCATCTGAGCACTTGTCACTTCAGGCTCATTAAAAATTGAAGGAGACTAGAGTCATCTTTTGTTTTTTCTCGACTCTTAAAAACTGAAAAAACAAGTTGTGTCAAAAGCGTCTAAAATTCATTTAATACGGAAACATACTTTCCCTTTTATTTTAGTTGA
This sequence comes from Pinus tabuliformis, assembly GCA_031772625.1. Taxonomy (NCBI): domain Eukaryota; kingdom Viridiplantae; phylum Streptophyta; class Pinopsida; order Pinales; family Pinaceae; genus Pinus; species Pinus tabuliformis. The sequence continues at coordinate 442,697,423 of CM062811.1, forward strand.
TCGAGTAATCCGCAATCGTGGAAGAAAGTCAATTGAAACCCCGTCGTTCGCGGAGGCTTACGAGTCAACCGTCTTTGTCTCTGGAAGCGAAACCAGTACGGACAAAGCGAACTCGTTTAACCGGATCCAAGTCTCCTATCAAAGTTAGAACAAGTGTTCCAATGACATCAGAGACTCCGGTTACTCCAAACATTTCTGGAATCCCTGCCTCAACAGAAGAAGTTCAACAGCCACAGAAGGACAGTGGTACTGATCCTAGTTTGAGAGTAAGCACTTGTGTTACTGAATCAGTTCCACCTATAACCGGTTCAGAGAGTCTTGCCCTTCAAACATCTGTCGCTGCTTCTTCGGCACCAGAAATATTTTACGGACCTGACGGTCTTCCCCTTCCACCTGGTCTGATTGCAATAGAAGAAATTGTAGAAGATCCTCAAACAAGTACTCCAACGCACTTTGGAGTCGGGATCACTCTATATCCTTCGACATCAGAAGTTAGTCTACCACCAGCAGAAGTCCCTGTAGAATTGCTAGGTAATCTTTTGGATAGACTACAAATGTCTGAACAACCGTCAACATCTAGGACTGTGTCTTCTGACACAGCGACGACAGAACTCCCTGCTGTCATTCCGACAATGTTCGCCGGCATACCATCTGTCCCGACTGGCTCACAACCGCTAGAAGGAGCCCACCCAGGGGCTATTTCGACAGTCTAGTCCGTTCCAGTTTGTTCATCCGGAATAATATCCGGAAACTCTTATGTTGAGTCTCGACAAATTGATCCATTTGGAGGTCAATTTGGGCAGTCCGGTCCCCAAGGGCAAATAATTCCTTTGAGTTCAGGATTACCACCGTATGGGGGGCAGTATGCCCTTCCATTATCCCCTCCAGGAGGATATCCATACGGGAGTTCACAACAGCATTCAGGTTATACTGGAATTACCTCAAGTGGTTGGGTACCTATACTACCTCAACAACCAAGAGTTGTGTATTCGATGCAACAGTGTGTACCTGTGTCGAACATACCGACTATGCCAGCTATTGTGACGGTGTCGCAAGTTCAAGCACTGCCTGTTGTATGCCAACCTCAGGTTTCTCAGGTTGTAATGCAACAGACCTTGACCCTGCGACTCAACCACAATCGCTGACTAGTGGGGCGACACAAGTCCAGACAGGTACAATTACCCCTCACCTTGGTCAAATGGTTAGTATCGGACAACAGCACATGGCTTCACAACTGTGGCTGGTGCAATACCAACAACCACAATTCCAACAAGTATACCAAGGTACTGAGCAGCAAATCTTTGCGAACAGTGGACAGCCGTACATTCAAAACGGTCAAAATCAACCATTCTACAATGGTCAAGTCCACCAACCTTACCAAACATACCAGCATCAAATGCATTATGCCGGTATGCAAAGACCAACTGCTCAGGCAATTCCATCATATCTTGGTATGCTTCACCTAACCTGAATCAACAGTTACCATTCGTGGCAACTTTAGAGTTACCTGATTTAAACCGGTTAACAAACGATCCAATTGCTTACGCCCCTTGGTGGCCAGTGATTCCGCATAAACTTCCATCAAATATTCCTAAATTTAATGGAAATCCAGGTGAAGATCCATCGAATCACGTGATGACATTTCATCTATGGTGTTCATCAAACACCTTAAATGATGATTCGATAAGGCTTCGCCTCTTTCAGAGGACGTTAACAGGTCCAGCGGCAAAATGGTACATTGAATTGCCTAGAGCTTCGTTCGACAACTTCAGTACCTTAGCCACAACCTTTTTAACCCATTTTCAATTACCAATAAGGTATGAAACGAGAACAGAACTGCTTACCAACTTCAAACAGACAACAGCCACTCACATATCTGATCATATACATGAGGGGCGACGTCGTCGTAGGATGGTAAAAACGTACGTTCCCGATCAGCTATTAGCTGAATGGTTTATCAAGTCATTACTGCCTTCCATCACGGAAGATGTGGCAAACGGGGGAGTCATAATGGAAGAGCAAGTGATCGCTCGTGCACAATATCTGGACTTGATTTACACTCAGTCCGGCACGCTCTACGACAAAATACCTGACGCCCCTAGACCGGAATTTTCAATTCCTCCTCCTCCTAAATCGAACAATGAATCTCAGGGCGGCGATGGTGTGATTGGCACAACAGACACGAAATCGACAAAGGCTACATCCAAGAAGGCCCGTAAGATTTCAGGTCAAAATGCGAAAGACGAACTTCTTGCTTCGGAAGTAAATGCCGTATCGACAGATAAGGGCAAAGAAACCAAACAACCAGGAAGCAAGAAGAAAGGCAAAGGGAAGAAGAAGAAACATGATGAGTCATCTCCTGAAAAATCTTCTTCAAACCCTCCTGGAAATAGGAAACCCCCTGCAGGGTGTCATATATGCGATGAGGATCATTGGACAAAAGAATGTCCATACAAAGCTGAGCTTAAGAGATTCTTTAAAAGTTCGAAAACCTCAACAGTGTTAACTGATCCGTTTCCAAATCCAGGAACAAATCTGGTTGAAAGTGGAAATGCTTCCCCGTCTCAAGTGCTAATGTTGTCGATTTCAAAACAACAGAATGATGCTTTGATTTCGACAAGGAACAAAGATTACGGGAATCCGCAGCTGTCGAACAACAAGGATAAAGATCAACCAAGTAGTTCGACAACAACTTCGACAGAAGTTGTACCACCCACCATCCCTAAATTGACAATAAAACCGCCAAAGGGAGTAGTACACAAGTCGACATTTAATCCTCGCGCTAGAGCGGTGCAGCATTATAACATAGTGGAAGATTTGGCCCAATCGCCATCCGCTATGTCGACTCTTGAAGTACTACAAAATTGCCCATCCCAAAGGCAGGCTTTGTTATCGGCCATTGGTGGGATTGATCCAAAGGATTCCAATCTTGTATCCTTCGACCACAAAGGGTACGATCCTTAGTTACCAGCTCAATTAGCTTTCCTTGTTCAAGTGAAAGCCCTCAACAAAACTGTTCACCGAACGATTATTGATGAGGGGGCATCTACATGTATTATGTCGATGAGTTGCTGGAAAACTTTAGGATCTCCAACCTTGTCGCGGTCTGCGACGACATTAAAAGCATTCGACGGAAGGACATATACCCCATACAATATCCTAAATAACTTGAAAGTTGAACTAGGAGGGAAAACAGTAGAAATAGATGTTGAAGTCATCGATGGGAATCTTGATTACAACATCCTACTGGGACGACCATGGATATATGCCATGGCAGTTGTTGTGTCGACCTATTTTAGAAAGATTGCATTTCCCTTTCAGGGAGGGATTACAATCGTCGATCAACAAAACTTCTTCCCCAATGGTTCTCAAGTTACAGGAAGCATTCCCATGATCCATGGAAGCCCCCATTCGCTTCAGAATATCAGAGTAGGCCTTCTAAAAGATCCTATACTAATGGGAACTTTCGCTCTTCCACCTCCAATCAATCTAGCGGAAGTAGCATCAATAGGAACCTGCAACATGATATCTTCCACAAAGATCTCAGAAAAGGATATCAACATGGATCATGCAATGGTTTTGCCCCCAAGCCCGATAGAAATATTATAGCAATCAATGTTTCTGGCATGGGAGGCAAACCCAAATCAACGTTCATCAAGCGTTTGGATAGATAGGTCTAGAGAATATGGTACTCCTTCAGATCCTTGGTCGCAAGTGCATGACACCGACGAAGGAATTCTCCAAGCAATGGTAATTGAAGGAACACCATGGAATGATTCCCACCATCGTTCCCTTCTTCCGAATTATGAAGAAGATACTCAAAATGACCTCTACCATCCTTCAGTAGTTGATTTTCTATCAAATACTATAAAAACGGTGGATTCCGAGAGAAACTTGTCCAACATTGAAGAGACTATAGCCATAAATATCTCGACCAAAACAGATGTTGTAGAGAATATTTATGTCGGCAAATGTTGTTCTCCTTCATAACTGGAAATATATAGCGCTCTTTTTCGCGAATTCAGAGATGTCTTTGCTTGGTCATACAGTGAAATGCCAGGCATCGACTCGAGTATCTTTGAACACGAAATTAAGATGTATCCAGATGTCAAACCAGTACGACAGCGGCTAAGGCAGGTGCACCCCAAGAAAGCCGCTGCCATTAAAGCAGAAGTTGAAAAACTTCTCCATGCTGGGTTCATCTACCCGGTTCCTCTAACCGATTGGGTATCGAATATTGTCCCTGTTATGAAAAAACAGGGGACAATTAGAGTGTGCGTCGATTATAGGGATGTAAATCAAGCTTGTCCAAAAGACAACTACCCTACACCCTTCATTGACCAGATAATTGACGACCTTCCGGCTCATTTGCAAAAGCGGACTGATCATCCGCAGCATTTAAGAGCGATATTTCTACGTTGCCGACACTACAAGATACGTCTCAATCCGCAAAAATGTGTATTTTGCGTCAGTTCTGGTCGTTTACTTGGCTTTGTAGTCTCCAAGGATGGGATTCGTCTCGACCCTTGTAAGGTCCAGGCAATCATAAATTTGCCTCCACCTTCGAACTTGCTTCAGATTCAGAAACTCCAAGGGAAAGCAAACTTTCTAAGGAGGTTCATTCCAAATTACGTTGAACTTGCTAAAGGTTATACTCGTCTCTTGAAAAAGGAAGTACCCTTTGTCTGGGATTAGGTTACGCAAGCTTCCTTTGATGCTTTAAAAGATTCCCTAATGAAAGCATCATTAATGTACGCCCCTGATTATCAAAGAGATTTTAACCTGTATCTGGCTGCAGCAGATACGACCATCGCGATGGTTTTAGTTCAAGAAGTCGATGGAATTGAACATCCTGTTTATTATTTAAGTAAGAACTTAAATGATACAGAAAGCAAATATTCTTATGTTGAAAAACTAGCGCTTGCAGCTGTTCAAGCGATACAAAGATTTCGACACTATGTCCTCTTTCGGAAGACTACCATTCTGTCAGATTGCAACCCCATGACTTATATATTGTCGCGACAGTTGCTGGGGGGCAAATATTCAAAATGGATAGCAATCCTTCAAGAGTTTGATCTGGAATTTGTGAAATCAAAGTCAAAGAAAGCTCTAGTTTTCGCAGAATTATTATGCGATCTCCCATCGTCGTCCAACGATGAAACATCCGAAGAATCAATCGTGGATGAAAGTTTGTTTCTGATATCTACAAGCAATGAGTGGTATGGGGATATAATCATTTATCTCCAAACCCAAAAATTCAGGCCAAACACCTCCCACTCTGAACAAAAACGTATACGATACCAAGCAAAAGACTACATGATCGTCGGTGATATGCTTTACCGTCGTGGTATAGATACGGTTCTGAGAAGGTGCCTCACCCATGAGGAGGCCGAAAAAGCCCTGAATGAGTGTCATTCAGGCGCATGTGGGGGGCATCAATCTGGATATGCAACAGCACAAAAAATCTTACTAGCAGAATACTTCTGGCCAACAATGTTCAAAGATTGCATAACCGCAGTCAGAAGTTGCCATGTTTGTCAAATTTTCGATAGCAAAACCAGAAGACCACCCGCACCTCTACAGCCAATAGTGGCTGTTGGGCCATTCGCCAAATGGGGCATCGATTTCATGACATGTAACCCCACCTCAACCGGGGGGCATGGGTATATCATAGTCGCAGTTGACTATTTTACCAAATGGGCCGAGGCGATGCCTACATTAGATAATACTGGTGAAACAGCTGCCCTTTTCTTTTTCAATCATGTAGTCGCCAGATTCGGCGTACCACAGGCTATAGTCACAGATCATGGATCGCATTTTCGCAATCACATGATGGTTGAATTAGCTGCCAAACTAGGGCTGTCTCATGACAACTCTACTCCATATTATCCGCAGGCCAACGGACAAGTTGAAGCGATCAACAAGGTCCTGAAGCACATGCTGCAAAGGATGATCGGAGTTCACAAAAGAAGATGGCACCTAATCCTGTACTCAGCTTTGTGGGCTTACCGAACATCAGTAAGGAATGCAACCGGGTTCACACCCTTCCAACTGGTATATGGCCTGGAAGCAGTCTTACCAGTCCAGTGTGAAATCTTGTCTCTCAAACTCGCAATTGATCTCCTCCCCAGAACTTCAGAAGAAGAGGCTCGTTTCTTGGAATTAATCCAATTGGATGAAACCCGTCGTGACGCCGCTTTGGCTAACGAAGCCCATAAGAAACAAGTCAAGGCGTAGTTCAACAAAAAGGTCAAACCCCGTGTCTTCTCGGAAGGTGACTTGGTCTTGCTTTACGACCAAGAATCCGACAAATTGGGAGCAGGTAAATTTAAGTCTTTATGGATGGGCCCCTATATTGTTAAGCGAGTGTTAGCAAAGGGAGCCTACGAGTTGGTGGATTACGATGGAATTCTACTGGCGCAACCTCGTAATGGGTTGTACCTCAAGCGTTACTACGCGTAGTAGTAACTAGTATGCTTTTGTTATATTTTTGTTTTCGCTAAAGTGTTTGTTTTGGTCGAGTAATCCACCTTTTTACATTTATTGCAGATGTCAAACCCATTGGAACCATGTGTTGGATATGCCGACGGAGCAAGTCGTAGTTCGCGGAACCTATCCTCCGCAGCCTGGGCCATTTTTTATCCAAGCGGCGAGTTAGTAAGTTTCAGAGGTGTATGTATTGGTCGATCAACGAACAATATCGCTGAATATAGCGCGTTGATAGAACTTATCTCTGATGCCATCACTAATTGTCAGGCTAGACTCACAGCTCGTAATACTACAACTCAATGGTATATATTTCGTCCGAAACCCAGCTATTTATCGCATGTTCCTAAGGGTTAAGGTTTTGGAAAGACAATTTGATCTCATTCAATACCAGCATATTTCCAGAAACTTAAACACATTAACCGACTCATTAGCAAACTATGTGTTAGATAGACATTTGCAACATTTATAAAAAGAAACACATCATCAATGTTTTACATGTGGATCATATAACTCAACCAGAATAAAACTCTGAAAATCAAAAATATATATAGCTATTTATGGTTTACATATAATGTTCTGTAACCAAGACAAAATCGGTCATGCGACCCAAAAACTCAAAATGCTAGGGGGCACCCTAGTCTAATTATGCTTGTGATAGCAAGTCACAGCCTGTGCAATCATGCGTAAGAGACGAGTCCATCGTCTGGGCACACCAGTAGTATGCCGCTGTAACCGCAAAGGTAGCTCGTCAGTCCTCACATCTGGTATACCAAGAGTGAGGCCCTCAACCTGCTCCTGCAAAGCTGTGAGAGTCTCGGCCACATCAAGGTCGCGAAGAATAGCTCTTCCGGCGGCCTCTCCTGCTGGGGCAGCAGCTGGTACTCTCAGGCGAACTACTGGACGAACAGGACCAACATCTGCATGTACACATGAGTTTGATTAGAGTCTTGATAGAACAAAGCACAAGGACATTATAAATAAAAACAATAAACAGCAATATGGTCAGATATTTTACCAATAGCACCCCACTGCTCGCCATCCGGCAGTACTAAATCTGGATCACCCCGGAAGTCCATGCCAGCATATGGATACTCGGCATAAACCATCTCCTGACGATCAAACCACCTGAAGAAGGTATCAGAAAATGAAATCTGAGATTGGCCAGCATGCTTAGACATATGGTCAACCCATCTCTGCATACGTGGTTCAGTAGGAGAAGGTAAGTAAAGTGCAATGTACTGCGGCTGCATCAGTGGTATCTATTCCAAGGCATGCTGCATATAAGATCTGTTGGCCACATGAAGAGACGCACTACCGGCCATCCTACCAAAAGTAAACAGGATAGTCCTAAGAGCCCTGTCAGTGACATCACGGATGATGATCTTGCCATCTTTACTCGGCTGAGATCCTTCTCTACAATACCGGTGGACGTAATCTCTCACAGAATCGCCTCCTCGGGCCGAACCTGACAAAGAGATGGGGGCACCCCGCCTCGACAAGCCAGTCAAGAAATAGATGTCTACTACAGTCAAGGGGATAGATTTGCCCCTAATTTGGAAAACCTGGTTGATAGGATCCCAAGCGTCGAGCAAATACTGCAGTAAGTTAATCTGCTGTCTCATGCTAGAGATACGGAAGAACTTCAGCAAGCCACAGTTCCGCAGCGCGTTCACTGTAACTGGATCATGTAGGGCAATCATGTCCTCTTCTTCATGCTCTCGTTCTCGCCATGTAAGGGTCATCTTGCTCCAAGATCTCTGAAAAACAAACAAGAGAAGAGTTAGGTCCTGATTTTGGTGAGAAACAGGCAAAAATTCCATGAAAAATTGTGCAACAAATTCCCTTTCTGCGCCCAACGCACCTGCAGCAGTGATCTAGGTGCGTTGAATGTCAAACTGCCTTCATACAGGCCAGCATTCAACGCAGGTTTCGATGTACTGAGGGTGCGTTGATGGCAGAACGAATCCCTCAAACCCCAGGGGCTCAGAAAAGCAGGGAATAAGGCACAAAATGCAAAATGGAAACCATGAAATGAAAGAGCTTAGGTTTAGCTCCTACCTGGTCCAGACGGTGCGAAGAATCGTCCACAGAATCTCTAGAAATCAACTGATGAAAATCGAGGGGGAAAACACTTCCAAAGCTCCAACAAAACCAAGTTCAAATGAAATGGTAAAATGAGAGGTAAAAAACACTTTTCAATTACTTTTACGTAGTTCAAAGTATTATATTAGCGTTTTAATCTCATTTTCAAAGCAAATGTTGTTCATTTCTAACTAGTTTGATGAAGCAGTTGAAAATACAGTACGATCTTTGGAAGGACAAAGCTATCTATGGTAAAAATCAAAACAAGACCATCTAATCGAGCAGTTTTAGCGCATAGTTCAAGCTCGTTAAAAAATAAACATATGACATGAGCAAATGTTTCCACCCGCGTTTAAGCTCATTAAAAAATGAACTATTCCCCGGTAAATAACCACCGTGAATGAAGCTTTTCAGCCATTAAAGCCTTGGTCGTGTTTGCACCGTCACCTCCACTTTTCCATTGGCCGATCATTCACCTCCATTTGATTGTTTACCCATTTTGAGGAACAGCTGCGAAGAGTGATTTCACTAGCCATCCTTGTGACACTGCCGTGATTGGAAAATTCCAAACCTTACATAGAATTAGTTGCTACCCATTTTATCACTCGTTCCTCAAAAGACGAGTCTTCTTTAAGCTCTTTTCAACTGACTCGTAAAATATGAAAAGATTGCCGAGTTTTGGCCTTCCAGCTCGTTAAAACGACAGGAAGTGCTATCCCTCCTCTAGATTTTAATCTTTTTGGACCTGAGGGATTGTTGCACAAAAAGATCGAGCGCTTGTTTTGTTCGGCTCGTTAAAACTATCGAAAATTCATCCCTTCTGTATTGTTTTATACTTTTTCGGACTTAAGGGATTAGATGACGAAAAAGGAATTTCGGAGTTACCTTTATGTACCTTTTCAGACTCTCTAAAAATGAAAAGGACCGAGTTATCTTTGTCGTTAGACTCGTTAAAAAGATTAATAGCGACAAACTTGTCTTTAGACGAGAACGAGTTTCACTATCGCTAGGCTCGTTAAAACATAGCGATGGGTTTGCTCGAAGGGAAAATTATAGAACAAGCATATGTTATCCTCCTCAAGCTTGACAAAAATAAAGAGGTACTGGTCAGCAATGACTGGGGAAAAATTGGGAAGAAAACTCAAAGAATCTTTATTGGTAGCAAGTCACTCTTGAACATGACACTTCCACTCCATGCCCGAGTCGGGTTGGGTTGTTTCATTCACCGGTCACATCACCATGGTCACGCCATACCATCCACATTTGGGGTAAATGCTACCAATCAATCACATAAGTGTCGCCGACATGTTCAAGAGAAGTCATCCAGAGAAGTCACCTGTGTCCCATCCACTACCATACATTATACTTCATTCTTTCATGACCGCCATCCTGAACCATATATCATCAAATCGTTTTCACCTCCATCAAAATCATTTGCTCCGTTCCGTGTCATTGATGTGGGATTCATTAAGGCCCTTCTTTGACGGATCGCTTCTTGTTGACATCAGCTCATTATCCAAGAAGTTGATCTAGGAACACCCCATTCAGTACTTTGAAGCTTGCATACCTCAATGGCAAGTTTTTCACTTCCGGCGACAGGTATACATCAATGACCTTCGACCGAAAGATTTTGCGTGGTGTTCAACGCCAAGTCCTTTATTCACACCACGTGAATTGTACTGCAATACCTTGAGGGTCATTATCATTATCGATGATTCCTCTCGCGCTTGTTAACAGTTTACATCATTGACTGGTAATCAAGCGATGTCTTTCCGTGTTCGACTTCAAGACATTTCTCACATGGATCGACTTGTACTTCGAGTGAAGATCGGACGAGATTGAAGAACCCGGATCTAGTTTCATCCATCCGGGCTGCGATATATATTCAGGAAAATAAAGGCATTGAAATGTACAGCATTGCAGCACAGATAATCATCCTACCAAAAGGATGATGACTCTATCAGAATCATCAGTCTACCATCAGACGATTGTCTGTCCTATGTACATGAAAATGAATTTATAACACTGAGCATGGGAATGCCCACCTCAGCTAGATCATGAAAACAGTATGAAGATAATGTATTGTATTGTATCTTATTACAGATCTCCGCCCAGCATTGAAAGAACTTCGGATCCTCCTAATAAAGCATTTCACCCGATAAACGGCCTCATACTTTAGGGGGCAACTGTTATAGACATTTTTGTGCCTTATAGCTCTAAGCATGAAATGTCCATAAACCAAGGGATCCTAAGTCCCTAAAAGTGTTGTTCAGACCCCTAAAGGAACAAGGTCAACAAATTACAGCTTCTCCCAGAAGTTCTCCACCAGAAACTGCTCAGAATCAGTCAAATCAGGATCATTTTAGCTGCTCTACTGGCCAGCTGCGTTGCATAGCACCCAAATACACTAGCTAGGTGCGTTGCAATGCACCTAAATGCACTACCAGGGTGCGTTGAGCGGGAAATGACAAATGGCAGTGTCATTCCGTGAGGTGGAGAGACAATGGAAGCTTCCAGAATCTTCTCCAATGACACTTGCCTCACTGAATTCGACCAAGGATGAGTAAGAGGCTCTCAGTCTCCAAGTGGAAGCAAGAACTGACAGAGAGAAGACACTAGTCAAATCATAAGCTGACTCATACTCCTTGCATACATCTATATATGGATCCCTCATCCCAGAGATCCAGAGGCTGGAATATTGTACATTGCAAAGAATTGCTACTGGTTTTGAGATAGATATCAGAGTATTGGGTGATTTATGCTTTGTTGGAGGTGAGGAGGGGCTTCTCTGCTGGGAGGTTGATGCTGGATCAGGAATCATCGGTTGTAACTCCTCCTGGATCTTCTTGTTATATCAATAAAACTATTTGAGTTTCTCCTACATGCTTGTGTATCATTGATGTTTGTTACATTTGTATGTTTAGCTTAAATCTGATCCTAAGCTTTTTATGAGTATGAACCCATGTCTTTGTATAGTTTCCTTCTTCTGTGATCTTGCAGGTACTTGGTGAAGCTGGGCAAGTAAGGGAGCGGGTAGCTGGAAGCTGTTAAAGAGGAGAGAGATTGGATGAAAGGACTAGCGCAAGACACAGGTTGGTTCATCCTATTTCTCTTTGTTTATAGTTCATAAAGAAGAATACAAAAGTAGTTTTCTCTGTTTGTTTCTAAGGTCACTGTCACACCTTAGTGGGATAGGGTCGTTCTGAATAGACACTTTTCCCGTTAACACCATGGAGGAGAAATGCTCAAGGAGCTAAGTGCCAAAGGAGCTAAGGATATCAGGGCTGAGAAATATCATAACGTTTCAATTGTGAAAGTTACGATACTAAGGAGCTCTAATACAGTGCTAAGCCTTGGTCATAGCTTTTGGTCCTATGAGAAATTAGCTATGACAGGAGTTGAAGACAAAGTGAGATAAGGATATTAAGGAGTACAACATCGTAACATTCCACCTTGGCAAAGTTACAATATGGGGTCTCTTCGATGAAGCAGTACAACGAGTTAAAGGATGTATGGGTTGGCAGCTATGAAATTGAATGCAATATTAGGGGAGTTGATCCTTGAAATTAGCTAAACTTGCAGAAGACTCTGTAACAAGGAATCGAGGATGACATTTCTGGCAGAGAAAAATTTGGATAAATGTAGGAAGAAATTGGTTGCTTCGTGTGCACGAATGGTTGTGATAAATGAGAATCAGAATAGTCACCTCTGTGAACTGTCAAGTTCTGTGAAGCGATAAATGAGAATGGGGCTCTCGGAGGAGTGTGCAGGTCACCTGAGAATTAATTTCTCATCATGGAGCTCTACGTAGTAAGACGACAAAGAACTACAAGGTCCATATTTGATTTGGCACTATGACAAGAAACTACCAAGAGAGGCTATAGCGGCAAAGGAAGCCATGCCGCAATACATTTGGGTAGGTAAAGTACTAACAACAAAGACTGCCTTGAGCAGAGTGCCCTAGTGAAACAAAACCATCACCTGCAATTGAGGAGATGGGGAGTTGAGCAGATTGTGATAGCACAGAGAAGAGTGTGGTGTGCGAAGAGAATGTGTGATACAACATTAAATGCAGCAAGAGTGAAGTGTGGAGAGGTGTGAGGGTAGTGTTGAAGAGCATTGAGCAGAGAGCCCTTGATAGAGGAGGCAGAGTGCAAAAGAGCAAGAGTGAAGTGTGGAGAGGTGTGAGGGTAGTGTTGAAGAGCATTGAGCAGAGAGCCCTTGATAGAGGAGGCAGAGTGCAAAAGAGTTGTTGTTGTGAGCAAGAAGTAGAGATTTGTTGCATGGGAGCTTAGAAGACAAAGTGCAAAAGTTGAATCTACAAACAAACATTTTTGTATTTTACTTGAATATTGTATGCCTTTGTTTTCAATTTGAAAATTTCATGAAATAGTATAATAGTGGCAAAAGTAGGTTGGTGCCTACACACTGAAGAGGTTGGTGCCTCTTGGAAATTTGGTGCTTGCTTACCAAAGGTTATCGGTGCCTCCTGTGAGTGGGTGCACACAAACAAAGAGATTTAATTAAGTGGGTGCTTAATTTACATCATAAACAAACAACAAATTTGGTGGTTTTTTCCCTCTGGGTTTCCATGTGAAAAACACTGTGTCAAATGAGTGTGTGTTGCTCATGTGATTATTGTATGAACATGTGTGTTTGAAATTGTTGATCCACTTCTTTTATGAATGAATTCTCTCACAAGAAAAAGCATATAAGAAGGGACTGTAAGCACAATAGAAAAAGGAAAACAGTTTCACAATTACTGATTCACTCCCCCTCTTAGAAATTCCTTATTTCAATAATTAGTATCAGGGCAAGGTTCCTTCGGCAACAGTCTAATCACTGGAAGGTACATCTATAAGGAATTTTGTCTAGGAAAGAGATTCAAGAGGCTTACTCAAGTAGAATACCAGTCTTTGATGGGATAGACTATGCCTTTTGGAAAGTGATATGGAAATGTATCTTATGTCCCTAGGAGTAGATGTTTGGACTTCAGTACTAGTAGATCACAATGTCCTTGATATTCCTCCCACTGATGCAGATGGTAAAAAATTATATGGGAAAAATGTTAAAGGCAATAATTTCATTCTCTTCAGCCTTATTCAATTAGAACTTGTAAAATTTATGCACTATAAGTTTGTTAAGGAAGTATCGGTAAATCTTAATCAGAGTCATGAAGGAGATGAAAAATTTAAGTAGACTAAACTTCAGACTTTTAGAATGAGGTTTGAGAGTTTTAGAATGAGTGAAAATGAAATAATAGCATAATACTTCCTTAGATTTGATGAAGTGACTAATATGGTTAGAGGACTTGGTGAAGAGGTCAAGGAAGAGATGATTGTTCAGAAAATATTAAGATCTCTACCCATGAGGTTTAATGCCAAAGTCTCAATGATTCAATAAATGGCTAATTTAAAGGATCTCAAGATGGATCAGCTGCATGGTACTCTCACAGCCTATGAGATGAGAGTGGGAATAGAAAAGTTTGAACCGAAGGAAGCAACATTCAAAGTCTCTAGAAATTCCAAGGGGCATATATATCATCAAGACTACTCCAACTGTGGATCTGATCAAGAGCTTGCTCAACTAGCCAAAAAACTAAAGCGTGGCTCAGGAAAATATAAAGGGAAGTTTCTCTTTAAGTGTTTTGACTGTGGAAGAGTTGGAAATTTCTCATCCAAATGCCCTTATAAAGAAAATACTGAAAAGGAAGAGGAATTGAAATTTGGAAACAATTCTCAGACATATAAGAAGAAAAGGTTCTATAAGAAAAAGAGGTTCTACTCCAAAGAGGATAGCTCAACACCAAAGTCAGATAGTGAAAACTCATCAGAGAATGAGTCAGATAAGTGTCTTATTATGGTTTTTGAAACAGACTCCAAGAAACAAGCTATTATGGACTCTGATGAGGAAGAAGAAGGAGTAGTGGACCTTGAAGGGGAACTCATTAGTTCCCTTGATGAGTTAAACAAAGCCAAGAAGAATAATAAGCTGTTGAAGGAATAATTACAACGTGCATAGGAAGGTATGTATAAATTTGACAATGATGATTTTTCCTATCAAAAAGAAAATCTCAAAGTCAAAGTTAAAACAGGATTTTCTCAAGTTAAAAAATGGAAATGATCTCACAGACATGTAAATATGATATTCTTTCCATGAAAATTAAACCAGAGGAGGCTAAATGAAAAGAAGAGGTTCTTCAAGATCTGATCCAAGAATGGGAAGAGAATTGTTAGAGTCTTGAAGCAGAGGTTGTCTCTCTGAGAATTGATCTTGAGAAAACAAAGACTGAGAAGGGTTTAAATGAAAAATTTGCCAAAGGGACAAGGAGACTAGATCAGATCCTGAATAGTCAAAGGCCCTCAAGAATCAAAACTGGTCTGGGATACTCTAAGTCACAAGAATCTTTTATGGGGAAGATAAACTTTAGGTCCACAAGATTTGAAGAACCACAAAGCCATGGGAAGAATCATCATGAAAGAGTTAATGAAGACAAAAGAGCAACAGAGAAAAGATGAGATCATCAATAGAGAATGAACCAATTAGCCAGACAACCAAGGTATTTTCCTGCACAATCTCATAATGCTTCCAACAATAGGCATGCCTATTTGTTTTATGGTCACTGTTACAAGTTTCATATATTTGGACATAAAGCTATCGACTGTAGAAGGATCAAAGTTGAAAGAGATGAAAATCCCAAATATAATACGTATCAGATTTATAAATCTCAAAACTCTTCTCTCATAAATCAAAATGTCTTATCTCCCTTGATAAGTGAAGTAGAATGCTTCAAATGTAATAATTTTGGGCACAAAGCCAGTGACTGTATATGTGGGTTTGAATACATGTCTAAGTCCGAAAATATTTGATGGTTAGCTATCCAAAAGGATAAGAGGAGCTAGAAATGAAAAACTAAAAAGAGCATGCAGTGTGGACTTGCCTTATTAGCTCATAATGGAGAAAACAAGTGGTATGTGGATAGTGGTCATTCAAAAAATATGACTACGGACAAAAGAAATTTTTTGTCGCTAAAAGAAAAGGACAAAGGAAATAATGTCACCTTTAGAAACAATGCTCTAGTAAGAATCAAGGGTAAAGGTGTAGTCAGTCTTGATAAAAAAACAGAAGCACAAAATGTGTTGTATGTAGAAGGTCTCAAGAACAATTTTCTTAGTGTTATCCAAATGTGTGATAATGGCTACGTTGTGACCTTTTGATCTAAATACTGTGAGATATGAAACATGAAGAATGGAAAAGTAGTAGGCAAAGAAATCAAAACCCACAATAATGTATATGTGTTTGACGATTCAAGGGTTAACGGTTATTCAAGCAAAACAAGTGAAGCACTGTTGTGGTAGAAGAGGCTTGGGCATATGAATTTTGACAATTTGATAAAGGTGAGTAAGATGGGAGAAGTGAGAAGACTACCAAGACTTTCAAGGCCCAATAACTCAATCTAAAAGCCATGTCAATTTGGCAAACAAACTAGGACTCATTTCAAGTCAAAAGAGTTCTTCTCATCTAGACCTATGGAGCTCATTCACACAGACATTTGTGGCCCAACTAGAGAAAAAACCTCAAAATGAGAGAGATATTCCATGTTTCTTATTGATGATTTCACTAGGGCCACTTGGATTGTCCTCTTGGATTTCACCAGGTCCTCTTGGATGATTTCAATCATTTCAAGAAGTTTAAAGCTCAAGTAGAAAATGAGAAAGACTTAAATATAAAATGCTTAAGATTAGATAGAGGAGGAGAGTACACCTCAAGATAATTTGAGGAATTCTGTGAAGAGCACAACATCAGAAGGAAGTACGTAGTGGATAGAACTCCACAGTAAAATGGAGTAGTAGAGAGGAAGAACAGAATAATACAGGAAATGGCTAGAGAAATGTTGGATGAAGCAGGAGTGTCTCACAACTTCTTGGGAGAAGCATCCCAGACAATAGTATATATGTCAAACATAACTCAACTCAGGCCTAATAGTGATAAAACTCCCTATGAGTTGTGGAAGGGAAGACCTAGATCAGTTAAACCCCTCAAGGTGTTTGGAAGCAATTACTTCATCAAAAGGAATGATAAGAATCATAGAAAGTTTGATTCACATGCTGACGAAGGGATATTGCTCAGGTACTTTTCTCGAAGAAAAGGACATAAGTGTTACAACAAACAGACAAAGAAGATTGAGGATTGCATTGGCATAATAGTAGATGAAGTGGATTCACAACCTGAGTCCTCTAAAATAAATATGAACTAAGATGAAGAAGAAAGTTCATATTTGAGGTCCATGGATCTGGAGGAAACAGATTCAAACAATGAAGGTGAGGAACTAGGCACAACTTCAAGACCAAAGATACCCTCCATGTATGTACAAAAGGAACATCCTGAGAGTCAGATACTTGGAGATCAAAGACATGGTGTTTAAACCAAGAGGAAACTTGTTGTTAGTATAAGTCATGTGAATCTCACTTTGTTATCATAGATAGAACCCAAGAAACTCTGTCAAGCAAGTGAAGAAAAGTTCTGGGTGAAAGCTATGAATGAAGAACTTGGTCATATTGAAAATAATGACACCTGGGAGCTCGTTCCAAGGCCTAGAGAGAAAAATGTTATTGGAACCAAATGGGTTTTCAAGAACAATTGAATGAATAAGGTCAATTAATCAGGAACAAAGCTCGATTGGTCTGCAAAGGGTATGCCCAAATAGAAGGGGTAGATTTCAAAGAAACCTTTGAACAAGTAGCTTGACTGGAAGTGATCAGGATCTTTCTTTCTCTTGCCATCCATAATAATATCAAGGTATATTAGATGGATGTGAAGTCTACATTTCTAAATGGTGATTTAGAAGAAGAAGTATACATTGAGCAACCTGAAGGATTTTTACTCACCTCCGCTGAAGGGTTCATATGCAAACTGAAGAAGGCCCTATATGGACTAAAATAGGTCCCCAGAGCTTGGTACGAATGGTTGGATAAGTACCTTCAGCAACAAAGGTTAAATAAAGGCACAGTTGACAGTAACCTATATGTGAAGTTTGAAGACGACCGTCTACTAATAGTAGTTGTGTATGTGGATGATATAATATTTGGTAGCGATATAGAACAATTGGGGCATCAATTTGCAAAGAGTATGCAAACAGAATTTGAAATGTCCATGATCAGAGAGTTGTCCTTCTTCCTAGGTCTGCAAATTACTTAGTCTCCACAAGGAGTGTTTATATCCCAATCCAAATATCTCAAGGAAACTCTGAAGAAATATGGGTTGGAAGATTGCAAACCAGTCAACACACAGGCTGCAAGTTGTGCAAAGAAGATGGAACACCCCGGTAAATAAGACTGAATACAGGTCAATGATAAGAATCTTATTGTATCTTACAACTTCAAGGCTAGATATCATGCAAGCAATGGGGCTTGCAGCCAGATTTCATGATTTCCCGCGTGAGAGTCATGGTGTTGTTGTCAAGAGGATTTTAAAATATCTTCAAGGAAAAACATAGTATGGATTGTGGTATGCTAAGAGTGAAGAGTTCAAGTTGAAGGCCTACACAGATGCAGATTGGGCTAGAAGCATTGATGACAGGAAGAGTACTTCTGGTGCAACTTTCTTCCTAGGAAAATCCTTGGTGTTGTAGGTTAGCAAGGAACAACCCTCCATTTCTTTGTCGATTGCTGAAGTAGAGTATATTGTTGCTGCTACCTGTTGTGTGAAGATACTGTGGATGAAGCAAACCTTGAAAGATATTTAGGTAGAGTTGACTAATCCCATTCCAATAATGTGTGACAACACAAGTGCCATCATCATCTCCAAAAATCTAGTCATGCATTCCAAGACTAAGCATATTCCTATCAAGTTCTGTTTCTTGAGGGAACATGTTGCAATCAATATTTTCAAACTTGAGTATGTGGCTGCTAAAGAGAAATTAGTATATATCTTTACTAAGCCACTGGAAAGAGAACCATTTGAATTTCTCAAACAACAGATAGGAGTTATGACTCCTCCCTCTATCTTACTTCAGTTTGATAGGTGGTGGTAGCTACTCAACATGTGGAACTCATGGGAGAGTAGGTTGCAATGGTTCAGGGGGAGTATTCAAGAAGTGTTCTTTACCATTGATGTCAAAAGGGGAGAGTATTGGCATCGAAGTAGACCATGACTAGCCTGAGGGGGAGCTTATGGTGTTGCCATAAATTCTAAAGGGGATATTGTTGGACAATTGGTGGTGTATGGATGGCTATGTTAGTGTTGTCATTGATGTCAACAAGGGTCAGCATGATGATTGGGTGTTCAGGAGGAATTACATGGTAGCTTCCAGCTTTATGTAGAGAATAATCACAGTAGCAGGCTTATTGGAGAAGCAATAAAATATTACTATGGTGGTTGGGAGCTCAACTTTCCAAGCACAATAAGAAGAGTCAAGGAGAAAAGTGTGGTAGAGAGTTTGCAGCCAACTTAGAGGTAGCAAATGGACTCAAAACCTACATCGGACCCTATCCAATGAAAACATCTCTAGAAGAGTTTTCCCATGATATGTAGAAGTCCAAAAATGGACTCCTGGATCAAAAGATATGGTATGCCGAAGTCTAGGGATTTACAACCCTAAGAAGGATGAGATATCGGATATCAAAACCCCGTAGATCAGCACATCAGGGCATCAGAACATTGGAACATCGGGACATTATCATATCAGATATCGGAACCCTATAGATCAACACATCAGGGCATCAGAACATCAAACATCAGCATATCGGGTAATGGAGTATCAGAACTTCTTAAGGGAGGAACCGTTAGAAGTTATGATACCCTATAGTTATGATAGTACTAAGAAGCATCGAGGAATGCTGAAGAGAATTAACAAATGATTCTACTGCAAAACCAAGGTTTGATGGGCCCTCTAGCATGACACATGGTGGCATAAGATTGGCTCTAAGGTAGCTACAGTGGCATGTGACATCAACATGATGTGGAAGTACGACAAGACACATGGCAAGCAGTCTCAACATTATTAGGTGGCCTAATGGGCCAAATCTGGGTGACACATGTCACCACTATGGAGTCATAATGTGGAGTAATGATGTCATATCAGAGGTCAACATATCAGAGGATGAAGACCTCGTAATTTCAGTGCATATAGTTTTTAAAAAGTTACAATGGAAGGGGCTTCTGATATTAGGGTTGGAACTTGGTCATGAGAATCCAAAGAACTAAGGGCGCATAGCAACGAACAAAGAAAGATTGGCCCCCAACAAGAACAAAAGACCTTAACACTTAAAAGATAAGCTGCAGGTTACAACTCTCGGTCCCATGGAGGAGAAATGCTCAAGGAGCTAAGCATTAAAGGAGCTAAGGATATCGGGATTGAGAAATATCATAATGTTTAAATTGTGAAAGTTATGATACTGAGGAGATTCGATAGAGTGCTAAGCCCTGGTCATAGCTTTTGGTCCTATGAGAAAGCAGCTACCATAGGAGATGAAATCAAAGGGAGCCAAGGATATCGGGGAGTACAACATTTTAATGTTCGCCCTTGGAAAAGTTACGATATGGGGTCTCTCTAATGAAGCAGTACAATGAGTTAAAGGATGTATGGGTCGACAATTGTGAAATTGAATGTAGGCTCAGGGGAGTTGATCCTTGAAATGGGCTAAACCTACAGAAGACTCTATAACAAGGAATTGAGGACAACATTTCTGGCAAAGAAAAATTTGGACAAATGTAGGAAACAATTGGCTGCTTCACGTGCACGAATGGTTGTGATAAATGAGAATCAAAGTGGTCACCTCTGTGAAATGTCAAGTTTTGTGAAGCAATAAATGAGAATGGGGTTCTCATAGGAGTGTGCAGGTCACCTGAGAATTAATTTCTTAGCATGGAGATCTACGTAGTCAGACAACAAAGAACTTCAAGGTCCATCTCTAATTTGGCATTGTGACAAGAAACTACCAGGAGATGCTACAGTGGAAAAGGAAGCCATGTCGCAGTACATTTGGGTAGGTAAAGTATTGACAACAAAAACTGCCTTGCGCAAAGTGTTACAGATCCATTTGGGCACATCAACCCCAACTTACAGATCAATACAATTAGGGCCTATCAACCCCTAATGTAGTTGTTACATGCCCTAAAGAAGTTAAACATCAGAATGCCTCACTTCCCAAGAAGTTCCATCACTGAAAACATCCAAAAACCACCTCTAAGAAGATCAACGTAGGTAGGCCTTCATTAGGGTGCGTTGCAATACAAACCATACACTGTCAAGGTGCTATGCAACGCACTTAGTCCCTCTTTGGCCTGCGCTGGGAAAATTTGAGGAAATTTCTGTGAGGGTTTGAAGATTCCTTATCCATTGGAAGCCTCTAGAAGTTTCTCAAGGCTAACCACTCCTTTGAGTTCGCATTTGGATGAGGAAGGGAGTTAAGGAACATCAATCCCCTATCCCTTCTTCCATGGAACTGATTTCTAAATTCAGAAAGGCATTCATTATCACCATTGATGGCATAACCTCCTTCATTCACCTATAAAAAGACCACTCATCTAAGTGATCAGGAGGCTGAAAAATGTAGAGAGATGTTGTTGGTATGAGATTTGAGTTTGATTGCAAGTATTGTAATGATGTCAAAGTGTCTTTCTTGTTGTGAGGAGAGGATGAGATTGAACTGGAGGAATGATGCTGAATCAAGCGAATTGGGTTGTAATTCTTCCTTTTACTAATAAAGTATTCAAATTTTTTTCCATATGCTTGTATTGTCTTCTGATGCTTTCACATGCTTATCATGTATCTGATTCCATGTTATTTTTAATAAATAGATCATTATCATATGCTTTGATGGGTTCTTGTTTCTGTCTGTGTGCAAGTACTTTTCAAGCAGCATAAGTACGGGAAGGAGCAACAGAATCAGTCAAGGGAGATAAGGAACAAGTGGAAGCTACAAGTAGATTCTTTGTTCTCTTATTTTATCTATTGTTGATAGGAAAGGTAGAGAATGCTTTGTGCCATTGTTTCTATATTAAGCTGCTAGTCTAGAGGGTTAGGCGTTTGTCCAGAACACTAAATTTTCCAAAAAAAATTGGCGAATTCGCTGGGGATAAATCAGATTATCCATATTAGTAGCTTATCAACCTCTTAAGATATTTCTACATACTGTACTTGTGGTCGTTCATTGAATTTCAGTCCTCTTTCATTGAAAATTGAGTCGAAACTATGTCAAAATTGCCTTCAGAATTGCTCACTGTCATCAACGTAGTCTAATGAAGGACACAGTGCGCTGCAATGCACTTCCCACATAGATACAGAGCGATTCAGCACACTATCTCTAACTATTGCATGCGCTGATCCCTTGAGGGTTAGTTTCCCATCTAGGAACTGAAAGTTTTTGCCAATTTTCTCTTGTTTGAATTAGTTGCTGAATGTCAATGATGTTTTGTCTCTGAAAATAGTTTTTCATCTCCTTAGCCAGCCCTACTTTGATTGGATTGATTAATGTTTCTTTAATGTTTTCTTTGTCATTATCAGTCTATATTCAAAGTTAGTTTTTGGTCGATTGATCTTTGTCAAAAGAAAGTGTTGTAAATTCATCTTTTCCTTTGAAAATTGAATTGTCATAAATTCTTCATTCATAAAAGATTGATTGACTGATGTGTGCATATGATTAATCTTTGTTCAAAAGAAACTATCGTAAAGTCGTCTTTTCCCTCTGAAACTGAATTGTCGTAAAGTCTTCATTCATAAAATATCGATTGATTTATATGTGCATATGGTTTGTCTTTTCGTTGAAAGTGTAGTAATTCCTCATTCTTTGAAATCAAAAGTGTCATAAAATCTTCCTTTCCTTGAAAAGAAATTGTCACAAAATCATCATTTTTATGAAAAGATATTTTTGATCGATTGTGCATATTTCCTTTTTGTTCATCAAACATTAATGGATTTGAAAAGGAAAACATTCATTATGCATATTAAAGTTTATGAATGCTTGAAAGGAATGGTTTAGGAATTGCACCTAGTTTGTGCTCTTTGTTGATTGATCAAAGACCTGATTGCTCTATCCCTACTAGCTAAGGATTTTCATTGTTAAATTGAATGGAAAGAATGCTTATCATATTAGTTGCATTTTAGGAATTTCAAACATAGATCACGTGGTGAACATTTAGAGGTCTAGGCTAGAGACGTGTTTCGGCGTCATAAAACAAAGAAGCTGTCGCTAACTTGTATGCAATACATCCCGAGTGTGATACCTCATTCCATTACGTGAGTATATCGTAGCTCTTCCACGTACCTTCGGGTATATAGGGCAGTGTTACAGTACGTAAAGTATATGGGAGTGCTCTCACTGTGCAGTTTTGCATTAGACATCGCTTATACGGACTGGGCCTCCACGTACTTTCAAGTATATATGGGAGGACAACTCTGGGTTGCTATCCATCCTTAGGTAACCAAGTCGACCGCCTTGTACACTGTGATACACCGAACACAGCATTCGAGGAGATTGCCTACCTGTACTTGTTGGTTCGCCAAGAGGTATTATGTAGTTCACAGTTGCTTGGTAAACCTTTTGCCTAGATTATCCCTCTTTTGTTTTGTTATGGTACTTTGATTAAAATAAAATTAATTGACTACGGATAACATCCTCCATGCTCGCTCCTTAGTTGATCTTAGATTGAAACATATGGTGACAAATCCAGAGTCCACTGATCAAGGAATTCCTTTTGATGGGAATCCTAGTCCTTTTCCTCCTTTCGGAAATATTGGTGCTCCTTATATGGCTACATTGTCCCTTCTGGGATTTACCATTGGCTTGTCAGCATGGTTTTTTTCAACCTCCTTGGTTCAAAATGTCATGATTTCTCTGCAATCGAGTACTCCTCCAACTGGACAAAATCAACCTCCAGTTGATCCTAAAGTTAACCCTTTGCCTTCTTCCTCGGTTTTTTCTTCCTCCCCTTCTTCCTCTTCGCCTGGTGAAAGTATTGGTACTAGTAACCAGGTGGCTAAGAAGAAGAAGAAAGGGAAGAAGAAGAAGAAGAAGCAAATTCAGCAAAGGGGCAACCAAGCAACCATTGCTTTGAATGCAACATCTGATGAGAAACCATCCATCAAGCCTCACAAAGTTCGATATCCATGCAAACTTTGTGCGGGAGACCATCTTCTTCGAAATTGTCCTGATATTCCTTAGATCTTAAAAGAATGGTCTTCTCATTCACATCATCTTGTGTCATCAACTTCTGGAGATCTTGTTGGTGACACACCGTCAATTAGTCGTAGTAAAGTTCATGGAAAGAAAGGAAAAGTTAAGTTTCCATGTAGGTAATGTGAATGGAATCACCCCATTCACCTTCGTCCCTATCTGGATGAAGCTAAAAAAGTGTTGGACAACCGTCCTACTTCACCACAGCGAATTCCATCTGATTATAGGAAACTTTCCCTAAATCCTTCACTAGTTGATGAATTGACTGACCAAAATCAACCATCAGTCGAAACCACTCTCTCTAAAAGTGAATCCTGAGTCTATACCCGACCCAAATCAACAAGTCAAGGTAACAGGTGACCCGATTTCACCTTCAGTAAATCGTACCTTCCCCGAAGAGAGTGAATATGATACCACTCAAGTTCTTTTTGTTTCTTCAGATTCCAATGAGCTTGGGGGAAATCCTCCTGTTCCATCAAAATAGTAGGAAAATCCTCCCGTTCTCATAACTCAAGGGGTTAGTTCTCCCGTTCTTACAGTACCCCCTACAAGTAGTCTAGTCACTTCCTTTGATTGGAATCAATTGGGAGGATTCCGCCTTCCTTCCTATGTGCCTTTCCAGATCATAGTACAAGTTTGTAATATGATTGTATCTAGCACCATTAGAGATGAAGGTGCATCAGTAAGTATCCTTTCCTCAACTACCTGGCAAGTGCTTGGTTCACCACTGCTTGTGCCTGTTAGACAGAATCTGTTGGGTTTTAACAAAGGAACCATTCAACCATTAGGGATCCTCCCTCAGTTACCTATTACTTTGGGAGGAAAAATCGTTTATCTGAATGTGATGGTAGTCCCAGGCCCTTTAGATTACAATTTACTTCTTGTGCGTGACTATGTTTATGACATGGGAGCTATTGTTTCAACACTCTTTCGAGTGATTTGTTTCCTGCATGAAGGTAGAATTGTCACCGTTGACCAGCTTTCATTTCCCAGTCCAAATATGGCTCCTAGTCAACCATCTTCCCTAAATGGTCCTTTTTTACTAATGGTATCATCCTTGCCACGCGTTAAAAAATGAAACCAAGGGTACGAGGATAGTTCCTGGTCTTGTGTCGACCTTGTTAAAAAATGAAACAAGGAATATGAGGATGGTTTTTTTTACTGTGTCAACCTCATTAAAAAATGAAACAGCTCCCATGAGGATAGTTCTTGGTCTTGTGTCAACCTCGTTAAAAAATGAAACAAGGAATCTGAGCATATTTCCTTGTCTTGTGTCAAGCTCGTTAAAAAATGAAACAAGAAAGCTGAGCATAGTTCCTTGTCTTATGTCAAGCTCATTAAAAAAATGAAACAAGGTCCCCTGGAGCAAAGTTCCAAGTCGAGTGAGTAGATTTCGTAAAATCCCAGTTGAGTCTTTCACTTGATCTCGTAAGTGAACCTTCATTCCATCTACGTCATAGCTGCGAGTAGTCTACTTAGGTAAATGTAATGAAGCTTGGGGGGCATGCACCTAGTGGTAAAATTAAGTTTCCTTGTAGGTTATGTGAAGGGAATCACCCCATTCACCTTTGTCCCTATCTGGACAAAGCCAAAAAGGTGTTGGATAACCGTCCTGCTTCACCACAGCGACTTCCATCTGGTTATAGGAGACTCTCCCTTTCATCATGCTGGGGGCATGTAAACCAATCTCAAGCATAGTTTTTCATTTTAAGCTTGTGTAAAAATGAAACTGAATCCAAGCATAGTTTTTTGTTTCAAGCTTGTGTAAACATGAAACTGAACCCAAGCATAGTTATCTATGGTTCAAGCTTGTGTAAAAATGAACCCATTTCCATTTTAACCCTCGTGATTGCCATTCTACCAGCCTCTTTCATCAGATGAGCCTTGGTCGTTTTCATCCCATCACCACCATCCCTTTGGCTTATCATACCCTTTTACTTGGTTGTTTTACCCTTTTTGAGGAACAGTTGCAATGAGTGGTATTACTAGCCAGCCTCTTCACATAAATCAACATGTTTTGAGAAGTTCCAACATCACTAGAACTAGTTTCTACACTAGACACCACTCGTTCCTCAAAACGAAGTCCTCTTTAAGCTCTTTTCAGACTCTCTAAATATGAAAACATTGTCGAGCGCTTGTCCTTTCTAGCTCGTTAACGGATTGGAAACGATATCTCTCTTGTATTATTTTACGCTTTTTCGGACTTGAGAGATTATTTTACGAAAAATAACTTGTAGAGTTTCCTTTTTGTCCCTTTTCAAACTCTTTAAACATGAAAAGGACCGAGTTGTCTTTGTCGTTAAACTCGTTAAAAACTTCAAATAGCGACAAACTTGTCCATCAAGACAAGGTCGAGTTTCACCTTCGCTAGACTCGTTAAAGCATCAAATAGAGATGGATTCACCCGAAGGGTGAAATTCTACAACAAGCATATGTTATCCTCCTCAAGCTTGATATAAAAAATAAAGAGGTACTGGTCAGCAATGACTGGGGAAAAAGTAAAAAGCTAAGAAAACTTTATGGTAGCAAGTTGCTCTTGAACATGACATTTTCACCTCATCATCATGACTATGTGGGTTGGGTCATTCAGCGTGATGGTTATCACACCGTTGGTCTATCATACCATCCATTACTTTTTTTTGGGTCAATGCTACCAATTCATCTTAGTATCACTGACATGTTCAAGAGAAGTCATTCAGTTCAAACTTCATCCTTTGCAATACCGTAAACCTTCATTTTCATGACCGCCATTCCTAAACCTTTTTATTGTTAGACAATTTTTCATCTCCAAAATCATTTACCTCGTTTCATGTCATAGATGTGGGATATATCAAGGCCCTCATGCGACGAGTCACTTCTTGTCGACATCAGCACATCATCCAAGAAGTTGACTTAGAAACACCCCTTTAGTACCTTGAAGCTTGCATACATTGATGGCAAGTTTCTTGCTTTTGGCGATAGGTTGACATCATAGGTCTTTGATCGAAAGACTTTGTATGGTGTTCGACATCAAATCATTTATTCACACCATGCGAAATGTACTATAGTACCTTGAGGGTCATTATCATTATCTGTGATTCCTCTCTTGTTTGTTAACAGCTTACATCATTGGCTGGTAATCAGACAATGTCTTTCCATGTTCGACTTCAAAACATCTATTCACATGGTTAGACTTGTACTTGAGCAAAAGATTGAACAAGATTGAAGACCCCGAATCTAGTTTCATCCATCCAGGCTGCGATATTTTCAGGTGTACTAAATCAAATGTACAATGGCCTTACATTCATGGGTCTATATTTGTAGACGACTATATTTGTACATGTAATGAAATTTTATAAGATGAGCATGGGTATGCCTTCCCTCAGCTAGTTCATGAAAAAAATCAAATTATCATGATATATGTATTGTAATTGATGCAGGTCACCTTCTGTTTCAAAACCTTCTCTCCTCATGATAAAGCATTTCACTCGACATATATATTTTCGACTTCATGCTTTAGGGGGAAACTATTAGGGATCCATTTGGGCACATCAACCCAAACTTATAGATCGATACTATTAGGGCCCATCAACCCCTAATGCAGTTGTTACATGCCCTAAAGAAGTTGAACATCAGAATGCCTCACTTCCTAAGAAGTTCCATCACTAAAAACATCCAAAAATTGCCTCTAAGAAGAACAACGCAGGTAGGCCTTCATTAGGGTGCACTGCGATACAAACCATACATTGTCAGGGTGCTATGAAGTGCACTTGGTCCCTCTTTGGCCTGCGCTGGGCAAATTTGAGCAAATTTCTGTGAGGGTTTGAAGATTCCTTATCCATTGGAAGCCTCTAGAAGTTTCTCAAGGCTAACCACTCCTTTGAGTTCGCATTTGGATGAGGAAGGGAGTTAAGGAACATCAATCCCCTATCCCTTCTTCCATGGAACTGATTTCTAAATTTAGAAAAGCATTCATTATCACCATTGATGGCATAACCTCCTTCATTCACCTATAAAAAGACCACTCATCTAGGTGATCAGGAGGCTGAAAATTGTAGAGAGATGTTGTTGGTATGAGATTTGAGTTTGATTGCAAGTATTGTAATGATGTCAAAGTGTCTTGCTTGTTGTAAGGAGAGGATGGGATTGAACTAGAAGAATGATGCTGAATCAGGCAAATTGGGCTGTAATTCTTCCTTTTATTAATAAAGTATTCAAAGCTTTTTCCATATGCTTGTATTGTCTTTTGACGCTTTCATATGCTTATCATGTATCTGATTCCATGTTATTTTTAATCAATAGATCATTATCATATGCTTTGATGGGTTCTTGTTTCTGTCTGTGTGCAGGTACTTCTCAAGTGGCTTAAGTACGGGAAGGAGCAACAAAATCGATCAAGGGAGATAAGGAACAAGCGGAAGCTACAAGTAGGTTCTCTGTTCTCTTATTTTATCTATTGTTTATAGGAAAGGTAGAGAATGCTTTGTACTGTTGTTTCTAGATTGAGCTACTAGTCTAGAGGGTTAGGCGTTTGTCCAAAACACTAAATTTTCCCAAAAAACAAAGTTCCTCGGTGAAACAAAACCATTGCCTACAATTCAGGAGATGGGGAGTTGAGAAGATTGTGATAGTGCAAATAAGAGTGTGGTGTGCAAAGAGATAGTGAGGTCGAAGCACCAAGGAGCATACTGTGTGATACAAAAGTAAGTGCAACAATAGTGAAATTTGGAGAACTGTGAGGGTAGTGTTGAAGCGTAGTGAGCATATAGCCATTGAAAAAGGAGGGAGAGCACATAAAAGGTGTTGCTATGAGTAGAAGTAAATAATTGTCGGATGGGAGCACAAAAAATAGAGTGCAGAAGTTGAATCTACAAATAACCATTTTGGTAATTTACTTGTAATACTGTATGCCTTTGTTTTCGATTTGAAAATTGTATGAAATATTAGAACAGTGGAAAGATCAGGTTGGTGCCTACACACTGAAGATGTTGGTGCATCTTGGAAAGTTTGTGCTTACTTACCAAAGGGAGTCAGTGCCTCTTGTGAGTGGGTGCCCACAAACAAACCTATGTAATTAAGTGGGTGCTTAATTTACATCATAAACAAACAACAAATTTGGTGGGTTTTTCCCTCTAGGTTTCCATGTGAAAAACACTGTGTCAATTGTGTGTGTTGCTCATGTGATTGTTATATGAACATGTGTGTTTGAAATTGTTGATCCACTGCTTTTATGAATGAATTCTCTCACAATTAAAAGAATATAAGAAGGGACTATAAGAACAATAGAAAAAGGACAAGAGTTTCACAATTACTGATTCACCCCCCCCCCCCCCCCCCCCCTCTTAGAAATTCCTTATTTCAACAATACCATGGGTAAAACCATCATGCCAAAAAAAAACATGTGCAAAAACCATGCACAAAACCATGGGCAGGTCTGCCCACAATCCTTGGTTCCACATTTTTTTTTTTGGAGGCGCTACCCCAAACCCTGTGCAGGGGGGGCTGTCGGCCCCCCACGACCCCTCGCTACATTTGATGCAACACATCAATGCATGTAGCTAGTCATGTAAATAATATAACACATACCCAAAAATTCATGGGATAAAATATTGTATGATAGCTCTTATCCTTCATGTTGCACCATGATTCTTCCTCGTTGATTCAATTATTATATTTTCCTTACCATTTTCTTATGTTTTTAGCTTTGTCAATGAATCAGATTAGATTAGGAGATGACAAAGGAGGGTTGCTAGTGAGATTGTGGAGGAAAATCAGAAAAAATCCCACTACATTTTACTTATTGACTTGAATTTGAAGAGCTATCTTAACTCCTTGATAAACTATCAATGCCTCTACCTCATCATTGGTTGCTTGACATAACCCTTAATCATAAGTACTCTTTCTATTTTTTTAGCTATAAAAGGAAACCACTCAGTATTGCCAATATCATAATTGAAAGACATGGGTTGGACTTGATCCACCTATGTATGTATGGGTTACAAAATCATTTAATATAAACCTATAGGTGCAACCACACACTCCATCATTATTTCAAAGTGACCTATAAATTTAGGAAATTTCTTCATAAAAATTAAACCTTTCAAATTGATAAAAAGTCCTTCACTCTAAACTTTTGTTAATTATTTCATAAAAGATAATAAAAATTTAAAATTTAAAATAAATAAATTCTTCCCCAATTACATTTCAGTGATTATCTCAAACATGAAATCTTTGTTCTAATTAAAGTTGGGAAAAAATGTGTTGAATTTGCATAGATTAGTGTAATATATATTTTTTGTAATATCCGACCATTGATTTCTATTAATATCCAAAATAAATAAATAAAAATACATTGATCTTCTTTGGAGCACAGTGGTGATATGGACAAAAGACCGATAACTTACTTAAAACAAAACAAAAGAGCAGCCACCCAATCGTGAACAGTTTGACATAGTGGATTCCAACCATACAAAAAATCAAAGATGCTAACATATAGCATTTTACCCACTAGTAGCAAGTACCATACAAGGATAAAGATGACAAAACGGGGACATAAGAACAACCACTAACTATGAAAGTATAAGACAAAACCAGAATCAAAGATGGATTCATTCATCTAGAATGATCACCAGGTAATCTAGAGAGGAGTTTGCACTGACCATATTAATTAGTGGAGCATTTATAACTGCTTCCCCATTTTGAGGTGCATTTGAGTCAATGTTTGAATATGATATTATATAATGTTCAATTTTGTTCAATCAAACCAAAATATCATAACGGATATCCCTCAGTATCCTGTTTGATTCCTCCTAGCTAGCAAAGAATTTGTATTTATCTACCTGTTTGACTCAGAGCACCATGTAAAGAAGAGTCTCCATCTGTCTATGTGTTGATATAAAGTGCAGAAAATATAACCTTCTCTTCCTTAGTTTTCTTGGTTCTGGCACCCATTTGGTTTTACCACTACAGACTTCAAAATCTCAGTGATACATTCAATCTCCAAATTCCTTTGCTTCTAGGGTGAGAATTTCCTTTCGCACTTCCATAGGAACAATATCAAATAAATTCACAACCTACTCCCATCCAAATAGTCGACAATGTCTAGAGGAAGATGCTCTTGGTGTGCCTCGCTTGTGTGAAAATTCCTCAACCTAAATCCCTACTACAACAAGTTGATGTTACTTCTCCTACTTGTTAATCCATACAAGTTATTTACTGTGTTCTACGATAAATATCGAAGTAAATACTATTGTAGCCTTCACTTACTTAAAATCATGTGTTGAAACAAGAAATCGAACACGAAAAGATACAACACACATCTACATAGTTATTTTTGGACAAATATCCCTAGAAAAACCCAATGCAAGAAAACTGGTGCAGCAGATCTGAAGGTTTTTATTATTATGCAGTAGTAAATTTGAATACAACTTTTGGATTCCTTCTTAATAGTCCAGTATAGAGAATATCATTGACAGAGAGATCTGTGAGATTACCTCACACTATCACTAGAAATCCTAGCTGATCCAGCCCCTGAATGACTACCCCTGGTTGCTTCTGGTTGCCTCTGCACTGCCTCTACATAGTGTCTGCGTCAGCCCAATGTCAAACCCTCTGGGGAGAATGTCACTCCTCCAGCTGATCAATTTGCTACCTAGGAACTTCAATTTCTATTTCCCAGTCTCACACCCTGGCTTCTAGCTTAGAAATCGATCTCCCTAGCAAATTTTCAGACTTCCTTTCGGCTTCTGCACCGCCTCTGTGTCATCCTACGCTGCCTTTGTATGGGCCTATGTAGCGCTGCATCATCCCCTATGGCTTTGCACTTCCATTGTTGGATCTCCCTCTACCTTCTCTACTAAGTATTCTCTAACCGGGAAATATTTCCCTTCAGATACTATCCCTTCCCCTTACTACGGACCACTATGAAATAAGTGCGCTACTCTCTAGCTCAGAAATTCGATCTGACTGATCAACTCTTTGTATGTCTTCCAAATGACCCTCAAACCTCCTTAAATTATCTTCCCATTAACATTCAACGACCTAGATTAGAAGATAATTAATGGCTAAGATCATTTCTGCTTGATCCTTGTCTTCTTCTAGGAGTTACACCCACAGTTAGAATAACACCCATTAATTATTTTAATTTCCTAAGTTTAGACTTAGGGACCCATTAAAAATAATTAATTATTTTAATAAAACTGTCTCCGGGTGGAATTTCCTAAAACAGTTTTTAGGTTCTTTAGAATACATGTGCCCAAGCCTCCCTGCAAAATTTGACACTTAGAGCACATCCGATTCTACTAGAACTAAACACTCCCTCTTAGCAAGGAATATGCTATAGCAATGCCTCCCAACAATGTAAACTTTGAAACGGGAACTGATACTGTTACCCGTTTCGTAGAGATAGCAAAAAAGTGACCTGATTTTGAAAAGGGGTGATTCAGAACACATGTTTTTTTTAGAGCATAGTTTTTGGCACTTTAATTTTTTTTATGTACATTGCATTTTAGAATGGTAGTGATTTTAATGCTGATTTTAAAAAGTGGTAATTCTGCATCAGACCCTTTTTTTAAAAGACCTATTTTTTGACTTTAAATTTTCTAATGTATGAAATGTAAATAATTATTTTGTAAATTTAATAATTTTTGAAGTGGTCGTTTTCTTCATATTTTCTTGTTTTTATTTTAATTTTAACTTTTTTGTAGTGAGGTTTTTATTGTTTTGCATTTTTAAATTAGAAAGTCGATATTTTGAATTTTCGATATTCTACATATTTATACATCTTTAATTAATTTTTCAATCCACATGAAATAAATGTTTCTAAAAAACAATATTTTTTAACAATAGACATAAAATAACCATTTTTAACATAAATATAACTAAAAAACTACATGTTTGATAATTTTTTGCTAGAATTGACACATCAAAATCACAATTTTTATACGAAAATTTTAACTAAAAATGCTTAAATAATAGTATTTTTTTATGAATTTCATGTCAAAAAATAATAATAATCACTTTTTTTTCAAAAAATAATGATTAACTTAAAAATTAATGCGAAAAATCACATATTACAAATATTGAACGCATAACAGTATCAGTTCCCATAATCGGAATCGAATAACCACCACCCGACTGCCCATGGGGGTGGCTATCCAATTCTCGGAATCGGATAGCCACCGCTTGGCCACCCCCACGGGCGGCTGAGCGGTGGCCATCTGATTCTGAGAATCAAATAGCCACCGCCTGGCCACCCCCACTGGTGGCTGGGCAGTGGCTATATGATTTCGAGAATTGGATAGCCACCCCCATGGGCAACTGAACGATGGCTATTCGATTCCGAGAATTGGATAGCCACTGTTAGGGTCCCACCCTAACCCCCTTATTTATGTAGTGGGATCGAGTCATAGTAAAGAATCAATAAAGCCCATATTAATAATTGTAAGTGGTTAACCCGCAATTAATGACGGGACCACAGTTAGTTGCAAATGGGCCATGGTATTAGATAGATGGTATTAATAAAACCCATAATATTGATCCATGGTATTGCATGTATGAGTCATATATAAAGGATAGAGACTCCCTGCGAGGAGCATCGTGTCTTATTTCTATATCGAGCTCTGCTTTATTAGAGGTTGCCCCCTCGAAGAGGCCAGTGAACATTGCTTTCTGAATAATAAAATATTTGTTGTTGTCTCTCACTATTTTATGTTCTGGGTATCTTTCTTCGCATATTCTGTATTTGGGTATCTTTTGCAGGTTAAGAGCATAACAAGTGGTATCAAAGCACTTTCCAAGGCTGGTGGGATCTCCATTTCTTAGCAAAAAAATTTTTTGGCTAGAGACGTGTTCCAACATCTTTAAACCACGGGATCTGTCGTTGAGCGCATAAACCTGCGGATTTGGGGAGGCATGCACGCAGGAAATACAAGAGGTGGTCACGCTTGTTGGACTCCCTTGTAACCCCTGTGGGTACCCCTTCGAGTAGTAGCGCATTAGACAGAACCGCGTACAGATTGTCTTCCACATACCTTCTAGGTATATCGGAAGCCCCTTAGCTCCTCTGCAACCTTGCCATAGATAAACCGTCGGCTGTCTTGCTGCTACAGTACACCGAGAACAACACTCGGAGAGATTACTCACCCGTATGATAGGGTAGTCGGGTTGTATGGCTAAGGGTACGGTTGATCCTCCTTAGTTAGAGCCCTGAAACATTGGGCCGAGTACTACTGTCAGACCCTTATGTATATTGCGATTTGTAGCACCTGACACTCCTCGAGACCATAGTTCCCTTTTCTTTCTGGGGATCACGCATCATCTCTGCCAAATCCGCTCGTGCAAAGGGGTGCAGCAGTAGCAGACATCAGTCCCGCAGTTCCGAGTTAGCAGACCAGCCATTCCGATCTATTAGATCCATCAGATCCGCAGCAGTAATCTGTTCCACCGTGCTCAGCTCGTCGTCCTGATTCTGATGGGCTAGATCACCAATAAGTGCCTGGGGAGATCTCAGACTTTTTTTTTTTTCTGAAAACTCCTGGAGTTTTACTCCTTCCTTGGGAATACTGTAGTAGCCGAATCCTCAAAATGTCAATGCTACCAAAAGTCCTGCGAAAATCTTGCCCCAGTATAGGAATCCCACACAACTACACAGATCAGGTGGATCTGAGAGATCTGAATGGTGGATCGGATAGCTCTGAGCGGATCGGATAGCACAAATGGAGCAGTATTTCAATCTGAATAACATCTTAGATAATGAGACTCAGCTTATGGTGGGGAGCATGTACTTGGACAATGAAAGGTGGCAATGGTGGGAATGGCATCAACGTTGCAATGGACCTTTTATGACTTGGACCTCCTTCAAAAAAGCTCTTACAGAACGCTTTGACCAAGAATCTTCTTTTTTGGGTCGTCTTACTAAGCTCCGACAAACTGGCACAGTGGATGAATATATTACAACCTTTGAAGCCGTAGCCTTCCGCACTAGGGTTCTCTCAGATGTGTTCTACACGGAATGTTTTATCAGCAGTCTTAAAGAAGCCATTAAAGCTCACGTCTTACTGCACCACCCTCCCACATGGACGGAGGCTTGTAAGGTAGCTCATAACATGGAACGTGCGTTAGCAGCCCAGTACAGTCACCCAAATTTCACCGCTAAGGGTCGCCCCCCATAGGCTCACAACACGACTCAAACACTTAAGGTTCAAAAGGTGTCAGCTGCAGAAATGGCCGAAAGAAGAAAGCAAGGATTATGTTACTACTGTGATGAAAAATACTCCCCAGGTCATAAATGCAAGGAGCCCAAATTTTTTCAAATTGATGCCACGATTATAGCTCATCGGAGGAAGATCCACCACTGGAGGAACATGAGGCGGTAGAAGAGGAAAACCAAAAGGACAATGTCCCTGACGAACCAGTTATTTCGTTGCATGCTTTGGCAGGGATTTCTTCACCTCAAACTCTCAAAATTAGAGGTTTTATTAAACATCGCCCAGTAGTAGTCTTGATTGATTGTGGAAGTACACATAATTTCATCCATCAAAAAGTCGCGGAAGCAGTGCATTGTTTTGTACGAGCAGTTTCTAACTTCCAAGTCCAAATTGCGGATGGGGGCACAATGAAATGTGAAGGCCGTTGTGAAAATGTCAAACTTCAAATGGGGGATTATCAGTTGAAGACCCACATGTTTGCCATACACATGGGAGGGTGCGACATTGTCCTCGGTGCTGAATGGCTTCGCACTCTTGGGCCAATCACAATGGATTTCCAGTAGTTATATATTAGTTTTAAGCAGAACAACTCCACACATACCCTCCGTGGACTCCAGGCGAGAGCTCCCTCTATCATCAGCTCGCATAGGATGGAAAAATTGCTAAAAAAGGGCCATCATGGAGTTATAGCTCAATTTAATGCCATCCAGGCAGTCGAAACCAAGTCTCTGCCGATTCATCCTGAGATGCAACAGATTTTAAATAACCATCTGCCGGTCTTTGACAAGCCTCATGAGCTTCCACCCTCGAGAGGGGAACATGATCATAGCATCACCTTGGTTCCAGGGGTCCAACCCCCAAATGTGCACCCATACAGATATCTGTTCACCCAAAAGAATGAAATAAAAAAATAATCAAGGAACTTTTGGAAGCAGGTGTCATTCGTCCCAGCATTAGTCCTTATTCATCACCGGTGGTCATGGTGCTCAAGAAAGATGGGGAGTGGCAGATGTGTCTAGACTTCAGGGCCCTCAATAAGTTGACAGTCAAAGATAAATTTCCCATCCCAGTGGTTGATGATTTGCTGGATGAACTCAATGGGGCTCAATTCTTCACTAAGCTGGATCTTCGCTCAGGCTACCACCAAATTCGCATGAAGGAAGTCGACATTCCAAAGACTGCTTTCCGAACTCATGAAGGCCATTATGAGTTCCTGGTCATGCCATTCGGTCTTTGTAATGCCCCATCTACTTTTCAGAGCCTTATGAACCACCTTCTCAAACCATATCTTAGGAAATTTGTCCTTGTCTTCTTCGATGACATCCTCATCTATAGTTGCACTTGGGCCGCACATCTTCAGCAGGTAGATCTACTCTTGCAACTGCTCCGTAAGCATAAATTATTTGTCAAGATGTCCAAGTGTTCGTTTGGCATGGAAGAAGTTGAGTATTTGGGCCACATTATGGGGCGTGAAGGTGTCAAGGTGGACCCCAAAAAGATCCAGGCAATGCAGGATTGGCCTCAACCTAAGACCTTGAAGAGCTTGAGAGGATTTTTGGGTCTCACAGGCTATTATCGCAAATTTGTCCGCAATTATGGTCACATAGCGAAGCCCCTCACTCAACTCCTGAAGAAAAATTCATTCTGTTGGAATGAGGACGCACAACAGGCATTTACAGCTCTCAAAAATGCCATGTGTTCCACTCCAGTCTTAGCACTACCTGACTTCACCAAATCTTTTGTCATTGAATGTGATGCTTCGGGTACGGGTATTGGGGCGGTCTTAATGCAAGAAGGGCGACCTTTGGCCTTCACAAGCCAACAACTAAGTGGGAAGAATCTGGGTCAATCTACCTATGAGAAGGAAATGATGGCCATTTTACATGCAGTAGATACCTGGCGACCTTACTTATTGGGGCGACGTTTCCAAATCCGCACAGACCATCACAGTCTTAAATATTTTCTGGAGCAACACCTATCCTCCCCACGACAAAATAAATGGCTCACCAAAATGCTAGGATATGATTATGAGATCATTTACAAGAAAGGGCAAGAAAATAGTGTAGCAGATGCATTATCTCGCCAATTTGAGGAGGGAAGTACCCTGCTAGCAATTTCCCTTCCCATACCAGAATGGATTGAAGAAGCTCGCAGGGAATGGTTTTCACATCCCGGGCTCTCCCAACTCATTTCTCAATTGCAGGCGGATCCAAATTCCACCAAGGGCTACTCGTGGTAGGATGAGATTCTTTGCTACAGGGACAGAGTCGTAATATCACCAACATCCACCCTCAAAAGTCGCATTTTGGCAAAATTGCACTCATCCCCCATTGTAGGACATTCAGGCTTTCAGAAGACGTATGCTCGCACTAGAAGATCATTTTTTTGGACAGGCATGAAAAATGACATCCTCACTTTTGTAGCAGAATGCGATGTCTTTCAACGCCACAAAGGGGAGACTGTCAAAGCACCAGGCACATTACAACCGTTGCCCATCCCGGCAGCAATATGGACGGAGGTTTCTATGGATTTCATTACAGGTCTTCCGAAGTCAGGAAACAAGTCAGTCATCATGGTGGTTGTGGACATACTTTTGAAGTATTCTCATTTCTGCGCCCTACCCCACCCGTTTACACCGAATTTGGTCGCTCAATCTTTCATGGATAAGATCTTCAAATTGCATGGCATGCCCACTTCTATTGTGTCTGATCGCGACCCAATCTTCACTAGTAATTTTTGGCAGGAACTCTTCAGGCTACAAGGCACCCAACTAAAACTCAGTACTTCTTATCATCCACAAACGGATGGTCAAACGGAAGCCGTCAACAAATGTTTGGAAACCTACCTTAGGTGTTTCACTTCAGAAAAGCAACATCTTTGGGTACAATGGTTACCTCTGGCTGAATGGTGGTATAACACCAACTATCATGCCACCACCAAAATGACTCCCTATGAAGCAGTATATGGTCACTTTTTTTCAAAAATTAATGTGAAAATCACATATTACAAATATTGAACGCATAACAATATCAGTTCCCATAATCGGAATCGAATAACCACCACCCGACTGCCCATGGGGGTGGCTATCCGATTCTCGGAATCGGATAGCCACCGCCTGGCCACCCCCATGGGCGGCTGAGCGGTGGCCATCTGATTCTGAGAATCAAATAGCCACTGCCCGGACACCCCCCCTGGTGGCTGGGCGGTGGCTATCTGATTCCGAGAATCGGATAGCCACCCCCATGGGCAACTAAACGATGGCTGTTCGATTTCGAGAATTAGATAGCCACCCCCATGGCCATTCGGGCGATGGCTATTCGATTCCGAGAATCGGATAGCCACCCCCATGGGCGGTCAGGCGATGACTATTTGATTTCGAGAATCAGATAACCACCCCCATCGGCGGTCAAGCGATGGCTATCTGATTCTCGGAATCGGATAACCACCCCTTGACCGCCCTTGAGGTGGATATCCAATTCCCATAATTAGATAGCCACTGCTCGGGGCGGCCGAGCGGTGGCTATCTAATTCTGAGAATCAGATAACCACCACCCGGCCACCCCCACAAGCGGCTGGGTGGTGGCTATCCGATTCCGAGAATCAGATAGCCACCGCCCAACAGCCTGTGGGGGTGGTCGAGAAGTGGCTATTCGGTTCTTGGAATCGAATAGCCATCGTCTGGCCGCCCGTGGAGGCGATGGCCAATAAAATTGTTTTTTTTTTTTAAATAAAAAATAAATTTTGTTATATATATATATATATATATATATATATTAAATGTTATATATATATATATATATATATATATATATATATATATATATATTTGTAAAATATATATAATTTAAATATTTTAAATGTTATTTTAAAAAATTATCAAAAATATATTTAACTTTTTTTAATTTTAATGTTTTTTGTTTTTATTTTTTATTTTTTAAATCCAAATTTTAAATCATTGTCAAATCCAAATTTTAAATTTTTTAATATAAAATTTGAAATGTTTTTTTTTTTTTTTGAAAATATCTTCTTCTTTCTTTTTTTTTTAATTTTAATTGTTTTTCGAGTTTTTATTTTATTTTTATTTTCAGCGTTTTTTTTTTTTTAAGGTTTTTTGAAAATGTTTTTAATCTTAATTTTTGTAGTTTTTAATTTTATCTTTTTTTCGTTTTTTTTTTTTTGTTATTTTTCTATTTTTTTTAATCTAGTTTGTTTTTAATTTTATTTTATTTTTTTAGTTTTTCTTAATGCTTTTTTAAAATATCCTATTTTTACTTAATTTTATGGTTTGTTTTATTTTATTTTATTTTATTTCCAAACTTTTTTATGGTTTACCACATTAAAAAAAAATGTTATTTTTTTGAAAATATGTTTTTCTTATTATTTAGTTCTTTAAATTTTTTTAATTTTTTAATTCTTATATTTTATAGGTTAATTTTGTCTTTTTTTTATATATTTTTATGATTAAATTTTATTATTATTTTTTTTAATATATATTTTTATTTACATTTTGGTAATTTTTTTTTTTTTTTTTTTTGTGTTTTCTTATATTTTATAGGTTAATTTTGTCTTTTTTTTTTTTTATATTTTTACGATTAAATTTTTATTTTTTTTAATATATATATATATATATATATTTTAATGTTTTTCGGAGTCATAACAAAATCTTTTACACCATTATTTCAAAATGTTGAAAATTTACCCCAAAAAAAGTGTTATTCGAGTATCAACACTTTTCGTTTTGAGGGTGTTTTTTGCACATAAAAATTCGGTTTTACTGGCATTTTTTTTAAATGTTGAAAATTAACCCTAAAAAAAAATCCATCGTTCATTATTAGCACTTTTCATTTTCAGGCTGTCTTTTGCACAAAAAATTCGTTCTCACTGCCATTTTTAAAACATGTTCAAAATTGACCCTAAAAAAAACCATCGTTCTAGTATACACACTTTTCGTTTTTAACACTGTTTTTCATGTTTTTTTGGGGTATTTTGGGCAGAGTTCTCATTTTGAGTTTATAGTTCCCGTTTGAAAGTTTACATTGTTCTCACATTGAAGCATCACCCCAACTTCATAACATCGTCCTCTACGCTATTGATGTCTGACATGATTTCCACCAACTATTGTGTTGTTGTTGTAACTGTACTGCTACTGACACTGCCACTATTAACACTGCATCCATACTACAACTCCCTCTTGAGTGCTACATCTATGCTGCTGCTAGCATTGCCACTACTAACACTTCATTTGCACTGCAACTGAAAAACATCCCAAAATCTGAACAAGTTTTCAGCATAGATGCATCTCGGTGCCAAAGATCGGATTGCTGCTAGTCCCACGCTATCACTCTAAAGCCACTGTGCTATTGCTGCTACTGCACTATGCCTCCCTACACTGCTGCAACTCTGCACTATGCTTCTCAGAATTGGTGTTCTAGCCATTGCATCTATTGCTCCAACACTCCTCTACACCAACTGACACTGGTCCATCCTAAGACTTCTTATCTGGGCTCCCGTAGCAAGGAATCTATCTGAGAGGTGGGCTCCTCAAGGATCTTGCTCATCTACAATTCTTTCGAATTACAGTTCTAAATCAGCGCACCTCCCCCCTAGAGGTATCTCGGCTATCATAGAAAACTCCTCTTCCTCAATCTTCACGGGTGTAGCCTTCGAATCGTGCTTCTCATCTTTTTCCTTCTTCCTCAGAGGAGACTGTGTTACATAATGACCCACTTCACTACACCTGAAGCATTTGATCTTCAAGACATCCTTCTTCCACCTCCGTTGCTCCTGCTACACCTTGGATGCAAGGGCTTCATTCTCTTCCTCCTCCTTGGGCTTCAAACCACTACTTTTGCTTCCGTCAAGCTTACACTTGACTAGATATCTCCTCAGCTCTTCCTGCTTAAGAATTTCCCACATACTATCCAAGTCTGGCAAAGTTACCCTACCTAGGATTCTCTGGACAAAGACTTTCCACTCTTCTAACACTGAGTTTAGGGCCAGTCTCACCATCTCGGAACCTTGAGGTGTAGACCCCACAACTGCTAACTCTTCTCGAGTCTCCTGAAGCTTTTTGAGGAACAAATCAATGTGCTTCCCCTTATGCATCTGTGCAGATCTCAATTTCTGCTCTAAGTACATCTTCCATTGTTCGAAAGATCCTTGATACAATGTTACCAAGGCATCCCACATCTCCTTAGCAATCCCTTTACTAGTGATGTGACATACCACGTGATAGTTTACTCTATCAAGGATCATCCTCTTGGCCTTCGACATTTCACCCTTGTACTTCTTCAGTAGATCTACATCAGGGGGCATAGCCATCATGCTGTCGACATAGGCCTTGAGAAAATGCTCATCTAGAAGGCATGACATCCTTTCCTTCCAAATCACATAGTTGGATGCCCCATCCAACCTGTCCTGATCTATCAACCCACTGGATGCCATATCTGCCACGAAAATGTTGAACTGCTCCTCTCTATCTCTTATTGTTGTTACTCAGGAAATAAGAAAACAAATTTCTTGGCGGGAAGTCTACTGAGGAAAAAATTACCTCACTATGCTTCTCCTCTCTTTTCTGATGTCTTTCAGCCCAACAATCTGCCTACTGAAAACTATGTCCCATCATCTCTCTCCTCACGTTGAGGCGATGAAATGATCCCTCTCGCTTGGCAATATTTCAATCTGGAAGCCCTTCATCTCTATCAACTCACTTAGAGAGATACTTTCCTTGAAAATTCAACCCTCCTGGCTTAGACTGCGCAATCCCTCTAGGGATTTGAACTTCTGCCTCCTGCAGCTATTCGACCTCCCTCTCTGCTCAGCGTTGGGTTCTCTGGCATTGCTCTTCTTATCTCACCTATACTACTTAGATAGCATATAAAAATTCCTCAACCGAATCCCTACTGCAGGAAACTGATGTTACTTCTCCTACTTGTTAATCCATACAAGTTATTTAATGTGTTCTATGGTAAATATCGAAGTAAATAATATTGCAGCGTTCACTTAATTAAAATAATATGTCAAAACAAGAAACTGAACAGGAAAATATACAACACACATCTACACAATTATTTTTGGACAAATGTCCCTAGAAAAACCCAATGCGGGAAAACCCGTCCAACAAATATGACGGTTTTTATTATTATGCGGTAGTAAATATGAATACATCTTTTGGATGCCTTCTTGATAGTCCAGTTACAGAGAATATCATTGAAAGAGAGATCTATGAGATTACCTCACACTATCACTGGAAATCCTAGTTGAACTAGCCCCTGAATAACTGCCCTTGGTTGCCTCTGCGCAGTGTCTGTGTCAGCCCAGCATCAAACCCTCTGGGGACAACGTCACTCCTCCAACTAATCAATCTGCTACCTAGGAACTTCAATTTCTACTTCCTGGTCTCTCACCTTGGCTTCTAGCTCAGAAATCGATCTCCCCAACAAATTTTTGGAGTTCTTGCAGCTTTTGCGTCAGCCTATGCTGCCTCTTCATGGGCCTGCGTATCTCTACGTCAGCCCCTCTGGCTCTATGCTACCACTGTTGGATCTCCCTCTGCCTTCTCTACTGATTATTCTCCAATTGAGAGAGATTTCCCTTAGGATACTATCCCTGCCCCTCATTGCGTGATGACTACGAAATCACTGCACTGCTCTCTAGCTCAGCAATTCGATCTAACTGATCAACTCTCTGTATGTCTTCCAAATGACCCTCAAGCCTCCTTAAATAATCTTCTCGTTGACATTCAACAGCCTAAATTAGAAGATAATCAATGGCTAAGTTCATTTATAATTGATCCTCATCTTTTCTAGAAGTTACAACCATAGATAGATTAATACCCATTAATTATTTTAATTTCCTAAGTTTAGACTTATGGACCCATTAAAAATAATAATTATTTTAATAAAACTGTCTCTAGGTGGAATTTCCCAAAACGCTTTTTGGGTTCTTTGGAGTACATGTGCCCAAGCTTCCCTAAAAAAATTGAGACTTAGAGCACATTTGATGCTACCATAAATCAACACCCTGTGACTGAGCAAACATTGACGCAAGGGCATATGAATCTAATACCTGCAAGTAAACTTAAGAAGGAAATTTAGGAACAACCCAGTGAACTGACTATGATGAAAGATTGGATAGGATAAACCGTCTATGACAAAAAACACCAAGTGCAAATTGACGAAGAACTTGAAATTCACAAGTGGAAACTCAATGTAGATGTTGTTAAGGAACCTTCAAAAGAATGGTTCCGGACAAAAATGGACACTAAATCCTTTGTGGAACAAAATGAAATATTGTCTGACTCTCCGTGTCTTCATAAATGTCCCTTAGAAAACTCAATTGTAAATGCAATTAGAACCAAATGGAGAAAGGCCCACTATACCAGACACCAACAACCAAGACAACACAATTAAACGATATTCTAGAGGGCTCAAGAGATTGACAGCCTGCAGTGCGTAATGTTATCACTCCAAGAAACTCTCCTATGGTTGTAGCTTGGAGATGCCTAGTAACATATAATCTTCAATATTGTTCTCTGAACTATTGGAATAAATGATGGTTTGGATCAAGTTAGATAACCATTTCAGCTCTGTTTTCACTTAATTCATGCATGAATGCTCTTACCAATATAAGGCTTTAGACCAATAATGCTCAATAAGTTATAAATTCAATGGATAGATGGAGAATATTGACTATACCAGCAGATTGCATACATAAACATACATCAATGGCTAACTACAGGTAGCAAAAGAGAATACTGACTATACTGGCAGATGCATATATGACCACTTATGGATGGCTAGCTACAGGCAGAAAAGAAACTTGCAAATCTAATATATCAAAGCAGAGATAAGATGACAGTTATCTGGCCTTAGACACAAAGAAAACATGAACAAATTGTTCAAGTGCAAGCATAGAAAAATAAAGAGAATGGACATTGAACATATAATGGAAAAAGAAGCTTATATTGCTAGAATGAAGATGAGAAGCTTGAATGAACAGAGGAGGAATAATCTCCAAAAGTTGAACCCCTATTACATCTTACTTTCAGCTATTTATAGCCTGTTTATAATTCTCCTGAGCTCTAAGAGGCTTGGAGTCTTAATCTGCCTGATATGCATTGTTAACTGATTTTATTCCCTCTAGGCAAGCATGGGATCGAAGTTTTCTGCTTCTGACAGTAGAGTAACCACTTTCAGATATTTTTGGTGGCTTGATGTGCTGTCTGGGAGCTCTCTTGTGCCAAAGATGCCCCATGATGCATTTTTTGA
Source organism: Pinus tabuliformis (assembly GCA_031772625.1). NCBI lineage: Eukaryota > Viridiplantae > Streptophyta > Pinopsida > Pinales > Pinaceae > Pinus > Pinus tabuliformis. The sequence goes on from CM062811.1 coordinate 442,741,625, forward strand.
TGAGCTGCGTTGTGGCCTTTGATATTTCTATTTGTTTTGGACAGCTGCGCTGTCTACTCCATGATCTCTGTTGTCTTCGGCTAAGCTGTGCTGTTGATGCTTCCTGATCTTGTTTGATTTGGATGTGTTGCACTGTTAATGCTCCTTGATCTTCTTGTTTCGGGTTGTAGCATGTTATGGCCCTTCTCTTTCCCTTTCCGGGCTCCTGTTACCAGGAAATATGTCTCCCGGGATCTGTTATATGGTGGAATGGGTCTTCGGGCCCTTATAATCCCTTTAAATGGACCCTTTATGTTAATACATGACAGCTTTCTGTTTTAAACAGAAAATGCAGCGACACTGTGAAAATCACGCCCATCTCTATCCTTTTCGGACTTAATAAATCCTTAGATATGGCTTATTCTCCTCTTGGGTCCGCCCTTGCAGTGATAACACATCTCCACTGTTGATCTGGGAGTCCCAGATCCAACGGTGATGATCCATTTCGGGCACCTCTTTTGTATCATCGGGTGGTTTTCTCCCTCCTCATCTTGGACACGTGGCAGCAGCTGTATGGCATCGGGCAGAGCTCGACTTAAACCACTTACTGCCTACAGCCTACCCTAAATCTTGCCTGTTTTGTGGATTTTCCTTCATATTGGAAATATGTTGAAACACTGAAAATTATGAAAAAATGGCCCTGGCAGACTTAAGATATTATATATTCCACTTTCCGGACCCTTTCGGGTCCAGGACTCATCGCAATCGCACTGGCCAATGCTCCCTTCGTATTTTCATTATACAACAAAAATACATGAAATACATTAAAATTTGGGCTTCCGCGGACTTCAAAATATATATATTTTTATTTCGAGTATGGGCTTTATCGCATCGGCTCTGTCCTTGTTTCCCTTTGTATTTCATTACATAACGAAATACATGGGAAACACATTAAAAATGGCCTACGTGCGGACTTCAAATATTATCAAATATTGTATTACACAACCATCAGGTTCAGTTATCGCATCGCAAATATGTATGTGCATAGGCCCTGCCCCTTGGTATAGCGCTGATGCGATATCGGCGATGCAATAAATCGCAATCGCTACTGGCCAATGCTTGAGTCCTTTATATAACATAACCTATGCCCCCCATCGATGCGACCCGCCGATCCGATCATCGGTGATCGCTGATCGGCGGTGTCATGCGCCCAACTGTTAAACTGCCCCTTCTGCTCGGCCGATTGCGATTAGCAGCCTAGATCTGGGCCATTGATCGGCCAGATCTAACGGCAGCTGTTCATCCCTCTATTTAAGCATGCGTTTGTGGGTTTTTCATGGTTTTTTAAGCATTTTAGCCTCCCAATAGTGCATTTCTGCCCTTCCAAGTGCTTTCCTCTTGCACTAATTTTGATCATTAGATGATCTTTGAGCAAAAATTGAAGATTTCAAGGGCATTAATGGACCCATTGGCATGTTTTTAAGCAACTTTGGAGACTCTTAGAGCCTATATGGATCCATTTTTGGGCCTTTTACTAACAAGGCTAACACTGGCTCCTTCTGGGGATGAAATCCTCCCTGTGAGGTTTCAAGGATCATAGATCAATGCCTTTCCTGAAAAATAAAGTCAAATCTTCCTTCTAGTGTTCCATTGGGCATGGAGTCTATTTTGTAATGAAATAAAAACTGGAAAAACATATTTACAATGACAAGGCTTTAAATCCTTAAACAAAATAAAGTTTCAAGAACTGCCCATTTATTGGGCTACCAAAAGTATCTCCTCCTTCTAGACTATGCAGAATGAATGTATTGTTCTGCAGAACTTGAGCGATGACAAACGGACCTATCCATAAGGAGTTAAACTTGCCATGATTACCTTTCTTTTCCTTAAATGCATCCCATTTAAGCACCCAATCACCAACTTGGAAATTGTCCACTTTTGCCTTCCTCACAAAGGTTTCTTTGATTTTCTTCTGATGAGATTTTGACTTCTCAACCAGTTGCTCTCTGATCTGTTGTAGTTCAACTAGGTTATTCATTCTTCTTACCATGTCATGCTCTTCATCTTGTCCTTCTTGCAAGAACTTAGCCACAGGGAGAATCATCTAGATGGAGAAAACAACATCAGTGCCATAAACCAGTTTGAATGGAGAATTCCCTATGGACTTTTGGATGGTAACTCTGTCAGCCCATAGTGCAAACTTCAGCTTGGAATCCCAGCTCTTTTTGTTGTCCTCTAACAGCTTTTTTATTACCCTTACCAGACTCTTGTTAGATGATTCTACCAGGCCATTGACTTGAGGATAATATGAGGTAGAATGCACCACTTGAATGCCCATGGATTCAGTCATGTCCACCAATTCTTTTTCCTTGAAGGCTGTTGCATTATCAGTGACTAGTTTGGTTGGGAAACCAAATCTAGTGAAAATATTCTCATTCAAGAACTTTATAACAACTTGATGATTGGCATTCTTAGTGGGTATAGCCTCAATCCACTTGATGAAATAATCAGTGGCTACTAAGATCCATTTGTGTTGGCCACTGGAATGTGGGTTGATCTCACCTATAAAGTCCAAGCCCCACTGTTGGAAGGGACCATTGACATGTATTGGCTTCAAGGGCAAAGATTTTAGTTCCTGTCTTCATGCAAACCTCTGACACTTATCACAAGTTTTTACAAAAGAAAACACATCAGAAAACAAAGTAGGCCAATAATATCTAGCCCTCAAGATTTTGTGAGCTGTGGTTTTCCAATAATGATGCCCTCCACAGATGCTAGAATGGAACTGGTGTATGACTTCCACAGATTGTTCTTTATCTAGACACCTCAAGAGGATTCCTGATGGGTCTTTCCAATAAAGCAGATTTTTATTAATGTAGAATTTGGTTGATCTGAGTTTAACGACACGAGCTTGACTTGAGTTAAGCCCTGGAGGGACTTCTAGATTTTGCAAAAAATGAACTATGCTGTAATACCATTCACATGTGGCTAGATTTTCAGCCAAAGACTAATTCTGCTTTTGCTCTTCTGTTGCTCCCTCTGTCTACTCATCATCTGAATTTAGACCCATGGAATTTATGTCTAACAAGCTGCAATTTTCTTCAACCATAAGTTTAGCCAAGCCCTAGCCTTAGACAAGCTTAATGGGCTTCACCTCTATGTTAAACTCTATGAATTTTGCAATCCATTTAGCTCTCTTTCCATCAATATTTGGCTGAGTTAAGAAATCTTTTACTGAAGCTGAAGGTACATATGCAACTACTTTGGAATGCAGAATATACATTCTGAATGCCTTTAAAGATTTTATGAGAGCATAAGCTTGTTTTTTAATAAGGTCACCTTAGTTCAACATCCCTTAAAGTTTTGCTGAAAAAGGCCACGGGGTGCTCTATGCCTTCATCATTTTTCTGCAACGGAACTACTATAAGTGTATCATAAGAGGCAAAAGAGAAGATACAAAACTCCTTAGTGTAATCTGGGCTGATTAGAGTGGGAGCTTCCATGATAGCTTGCTTGATGGCTTCAAAAGAGCTTCTTGAAACATCTGTCCATTTTATTTCTGATCCTTTCTCAACATGGAAGTGATGTGCTTTACAAGCTCTGCAAAGTTTGGAATGAACCTCCTTACGAAGTTAATCTTACCCAAGAAGGATTTAACGTCTCTTTTTGACCTTGGGATGGACAATGTCTGAATGGCTTGAACCCTTGCTGGATCAATCTTCACACCTTCAGCAGAAACAATATGTCCCAGAAGTTTTCCTTCTTCTAGAGCAAACTGTGACTTCTTTGGATTCACTGAAATTCCAAACTATCTGCACTTTAGGAAAACCTTCTTCAAATGCTATAAATGGTCTTTATGGTTGCTAGAGAAGACTGTTATGTCATCAAGATAAATAAGGACAAACTTTTCCTTCTCTCCCACAAAGGCTATGTCCATGGCCCTCTGAAAAGTAGCCCCAACATTCATTAGTCCGAAAGGCATCTTGGAGTACATGAAAGTGCCCCAAGGAGTAGTGAAGGTGGTCTTTTCCTGATCTTCAAGATGTACAACAATCTGATTGTAACCTGAAAAACCATCTAAGAAATACATGACTCTAGCCCCTGAAACTCTTTGCAGCGAGTGTTCCATCTTAGGCAGGGGATAGTTATATTTTTTAGAGCACTTGTTCAGATTTCTAAAGTCAACACAAAGCCTGTTTTCTCCATTTTTCTTTCTCACTACCACAATGTTAGCTATCCACTTTGAATACCTTAGGGGAACTATGATTTTGGCATCCAACAACTTCTTGATTTATTTCTCAATCAAAGGCAATAAGAGAGGGCTGATAGGTCTTAATTTCTGCTTAAAATGGGTAGTGTTCTTTTCCAGTGGGATCTTACGCTGAATGATGTTTGTATCATAGGTTTTGAGATCACTGTATTCCCAGGCAAAAATATCAACGAATTGCTTCATGAGGGTGCAATACTCAGAATTCTAGGTAGAGGAAAATTGAGTGGACAGATTTATGTATTTTAGATGGGATGGGCTCCCTATATTGTGTTTACGAACAACAGACTCATTTTCTGTTTTGGCAGGCTTATATGGCACATCGTTTTGGTCGAACAACTTCTCTAGAGGCACTAATCCCTTTGGTATATGGTTACTAGGCAGCTGGACGATGCTTCCTCGGCCGATCTCATTTTTTAACTTGGGCTGGCCGCATTCTCCCATGGCTTCATTTTCCTGATCGATGTGCGTTTCAAAAAATTCCTCAATGACTTGCAAAAACCTATTAATTTCCTCATCGTCTTCAAAAACTCTCCAATATTTGACATTGTTAGGCAGAGATGGTCTATATTTTACCTGAACTTCATATGTCAATTTAGGAGGCAAGGGAGGAATAAACGTGCTAGCAAACATAGCAAGGGAGTCGGCAAGCTGATTCTTCATTCTTGGAATATAAGAAATGCTGAAATCATTAAAAGAATCCTTAAGTCTCCATACCTCATCTCTGTATGCTTTCAGCCTTGGATGCTTAGCTTGGAAAGTTTTATTGACCTGCTGAATAATGAGGTCTGCATCTCCAAACACTTTCAGGCCTTTGATACCCATTTCTTTAGCAGCGTTTAAGCCCAAAATCAAAGCTTCGTACTCTGTTATGTTGTTTGTGACCTGAAAGGTTAATTTGAAAGATAAATGAATATATTCCTGTGCTGGGAACACAAGGACTACACCTGCCCCTGTAGCTTCTTTAGAGAAAGCTCCATCAAATAACATGTCCCAAATCTGTGGGCCTTCTTCTTCAGTGATTTGGAAAACTGGTTTTTTAAGCTGTGTGGAGGCCAATTGGGATTCTTCAATATGGAGAATACATGCTCCAAAATCAGTGTCAACAACATAGATGGGATGATTAGTAGGGTTCTTCTCATCGCTAATGATATAAGCCAACTGCACCTCTCTGTATAATCTCTTGCTCTCACCTTCGAAAACTGGGATAGTAGCATAGGGAAAATCATTTTGTAATGATCCTCCTAATCTCTTGATCCAACCTCTAGAAAGTAACATGCCAAACTTGGGAGGTACATCTGCTATGACAATATCCATGATCATGCTTTTCATAGGCAGTTGAGACAAAGTGATGGCTAGGTCCTTGATTAATCCTAGACATTTCACTTTTCTAGAGTCAAAAGAAAACAGGTCATGATAAGGCTTAGTGATGTCAAGACCCAACTCATCCATGATAGCCTTGGGCATTAGATTATGGCTGGCTCTAGTGTCCAAAAGGCAGTTGTGAAGGATTTTTTCATGAATGGTCAGAGAGACATAGAATGATGGGGAGCTGTCTTCACAATTTTCAATCATTGGGCTGAGAATAATAGCTGGCTTGTCATCTTATAGATTTACATAGTCAGTGGAGGCTTGGATGGCTTTAGGCTCAAGGGCCTCGAGGATGGATCTTTTGAAGGACTCATTCTTCACTAGTTCAATCAGAGGCATAGGTATTCTTATCTTCTGACTTTCTTATTGAAAACTGAAAGGAGAAGGAGGCTTGTCAAGGCCTCTTACCTCATGAGCTAGAGCTTTGAGGATGATGGGATCAACTGCTAGTTGTCTTTGATTATTAGCTTGTTGTACTGTAGGGACAACAGCTCTTTAAACATGAGTTTCCTTGGCATTATTTATCTTTGACCTCAAATTATATCTTTGTTGATCTACAGTTTGTAGAATAGCTTCACCATCCCATTCTTGGCTAATGTGGTCATTGCATAATGACTTTTCATAGGCAGCTGAGGTCAAAAAGGAAGCATTACCTTTGTCTTCCAGACAATGGATCTCATCATCTTCTTCAAACTGCTCCTCATCCATGACTACATTTTGAAAAGGAGCCTTCACCCTTTGGTCTTCATTAACATCTTTGTTTCTTTGCAAAATTTGCAACTGATCATTTGTTCTTCTATATGGATTTGGATTTAGATTTCTAGGAGAAAAGGTATTAGGCACTCTTCCTTTCCCCGGATGCTGCTCAATCTTCAGTTTAGAGATTTTAGAGGCTAATGACTCGATCATTTTGGTCATTTTATCTATCTTAGGATCAGAGGATGATGAAGACTCGCCCCTCTGTCTTCTTCTATCAACATCTCCCTTGAGCTTCTCTACAGCCATGATGTTGATTCCACTTCCAAGGATGTGTCCTGCATGTCAGCCAAAGTAGCACATCGCCTCTCTCTCAACAGTAGGCAGAAGTCAGAATCAAAAGCACTAGAATAGGTGAGTTTAGCAGAGGTAGTAGTGGGTTTTACTTCAGCTGGTATCTTGCTATACATACGGTTAAACCTCTTATTAAAATCAGACAGCAACTCACCATTTTCCCTCTTTAAGTTCCCAAACTCAGTGTGGTAGTAGAGGAGATCCTTCTTATTCCCCCAATGCTTTAGGAATGCATCATATAAAGCTTCAATATTTGATATAGATCTTGGGGTTAGTTCTCTGAACCATTTTCTAGCCTCTCCATCTAGGTTTTGGACAAAGACTCTCATCCACACATCATCTTCACTAATGTCCAGATTATTAGCATAGCTATAGAATGACTCAAGATGTTCTTCAACAATAACACCTTCAGTCCCAGTGAACTTTGGCCTATATTTCTGATATTCTCTAGTAGGCATGGCATTCAAAGGAGTGGGTAGTGTTAGAGGTCCATACCTAGTAGCTATGATTCTTTCCATTTTGGCAGGTGCTTGTGGACCCGCCATAGTTGTGGTGGCTAAAAGAGTACTGGAAATCTGAATGATAGAGGGCTAAGGAGTGACTGACAGGACTAAAGGAGTATGATGGATAGGAGGTGAGGTTTCCTTAGGGCTTAAAGCAAAAGGAGATCCTAAAGAATAAGAGCTTTATGAATCTCTGAGAGTTTTTCTTCAATGCTAGTATTGGATGTTATACTCTCAACATGAATTTGTTCTATTACAAGCCTTTCTTAAAGAGATATAGGAGATTGTTTAGGTTTACCTAAACCTCATGCTCCTTTCTACAATACCTTTCTCTCTTTGATGATTTTTTCAGGGTCAAGTACTGGGTCAACTTGTATCTTTTGAGGATTTCTCCGAGAATGCCTCGCAAACTGAGCCAAAACTATGAAGTGGGGTCACTAAGAGGTTTGGCCTCCAGTAGAGTCTCCAGATAGATGATTACAACAAAAAATGTGCCCAAACTTTGTCTATCATCAAAGTTGGATCTATGTCGTTTCCCAGGGAAGTTGAGCTTCAGTTTCCTCTCCTCGGCAATGACGCCAATTATGTTATCACTCCAAGAAACTCTCCTATGGTTGTAGCTCGGAGATGCCTGGTAACATATAATCTTCAATATTGTTCTCTGAACTATTAGAATAAATGATGGTTTGGATCAAGTTAGATAACCATTTCAGCTCTGTTTTTGCTCAATGCATGCATGAACGCTCTCACCAATACAAGGCTTTAGACCACTAATGCTCAATAAGTTATAAATTCAATGGATAGATGGAGAATACTAACTATACCAATAGATTGCATACATAAACATACATCAATGGCTAGCTACAGGCAGCAAAAGAGAATACTGATTGTACTGGAAGATGCATATATGACCACATATGGATGGCTAGCTACAGGCAGCAAAAGAGAATACTGATTGTACTGGCAGATGCATATATGACCACATATGGATGGCTAGCTACAAGCAGCAAAGAAGCTTGCAAATCTAATATATCAATGTAGAGATAAGATGACAGTTATATGGCCTTAGACACAAAGAAAACATGAATAAACTATTCAAATGCAAGCATAGAACAACAAAGAGAATGGAAATTGAACATATAAAGGCAAAAGAAGCTTATATTGCTAGAATGAAGATGAGAAGCTTGAATGAATAGAGGAGGAATAATCTCCAAAATTTGAACCCCTATTACATCATACTTTCAGCTATTTATAGCCTGTTTGCAATGCTCCTAAGCTCTAAGAGGCTCAGAGTCTTAATCTGCCTTATATGCATTGTTAACTGATTTGATGCCCTCTAGGCAAGCATGGGATCAAAGTTTTCTACTTCTAGCAGCAGAGTAACTTCTTTCAGATATTTTTGGTGGCTTGATGCATTGTCTAGGAGCTCTCTCATGCCAGAGATGCCCCATGATGCTTGTTTTGATGAGCTGCATTGTGGCCTTTGATCTTTCTGTTTGTTTTGGACAGTTGCACTGTCTACTCCATGATCTTTGTTGTCTTCGACTAAGCTGTGTTGTTGATGCTCCCTAATCTTCTTGTTTTGGGTTGCAGCGTGCTGTGGCCCTTCTCTTTCCCTTTCTGGGCTCTTGTTTCCCGACAATATGTCTCCCAAGCTCTGTTATATGGTGGAATGGGTCTTCGGGCCCTTATAATCCCTTTAAATGGCCCCTTTCTGTTAATACATGATTGTTTTCTGTTTTAAACAGAAAACGCAGCGACACTATGAAAATCCCGCCCATCTCTGTCCTTTTCGGACTTAAGAAATCCTTAGATATGGCTTATTCTCCTCTTGGGTCCGCCCTTGTAGTGATAACACATCTCCACCGTTGATCTGGGAGTCCCAGATCCAACGGTGATGATCCATTTCGAGCACCTCTTTTGTATTGGAGTTAACCACCCGATGAGGGCGGTTTTCTCTCTCCTCGTCTTGGACACATGGCAGCAACTGTATGGCATTGGGCGGAGTTTTGCCTAAACCACTTACGGCCTATGGCCCGCTCGAAATCCTGCCTGTTTTGTGATTTTTCCTTTATATTGGAAATATGTCGCAACACTGAAAATTATGAAAAAAATGGCCTTGGCGGACTTCAGATATCATATATTCCACTTCCCGGACCCTTTCGGGTCCAAGACTCATTGCAATCGCACTGGCTAATGCTCCCTTCGTATTTTTGTTATACAATGAAAATACATGAAATACATTAAAATTTGGGCTTCCATGGACTTCAAAATATATATATTTTTATTCCAAAACCCTTTCGGGTCCAGGGTTTATCGCATCGTCTCTGTCCCTGTTTCCCTTTGTATTTCGTTACATAACGAAATACACAGGAAACACATTAAAAATTCCCTGGGCGTGGACTTCAAATATTATCAAATATTGTATTACATAATCGTCGGGTCCAGTTATCGCATCGCAAATACGTATGTGCATAGGCCTCACCCCTTGGTATAGCGCCGATGTGATATCGGCGATGCGATAAATCGCAATCGCTGCTGGCCAATGCTTGAGTCCTTTATATAACATAACCTATGCCCCCCGCCGATCTGATCATTGGCGATCGCTGATCGACGGTGTCATGTGCCCGACTGTTAAACTGCTCCTTTTGCTCGACCGATTGCGATTAGCCGCCTAGATTTGGGTCGTTGAACGGCCAGATCTAACGGTCGCTATTCATCCCTCTGTTTAAGCCTGCGTTTGTGGGTTTTTCATGGTTTTTTAAGCATTTTAGCCTCCCGATAATGCATTTCTGCCCTTCCAAGGGCTTTCCTCTTGCGCTGATTAAATATTAAAACATAATTATTAATAAAAACCAAATAAAATCAACTTTAAAGTATTGAAGATATTAAAGATGGATACCTATTAAAAAATTGTATTAGAGAAATTAGAGATATCAAATATTGACAATTTTAAAATCTACATGTCATCATTGACTTTTAATTAATTTTTAAAACCATCAATTTAATGGGTGAAATAAAAATGTACATGTATATATTTGTGAATGTGTGTGTATGTGTGAAAGAAAGATATATACATATATGTGTGTATGTGTGTGTATGATATAGAGAGAGATATCTATTACATATATATTTATAACTCTATATCTTAGATACAAGTAATTCCAAATTGGACTAGAGAAATTAAAAGAAGTTAGGCACAAGATGAAACTCTAACATAAGCACATATTGCATGGTGTTTATAGACTTCAAGATAAACACAAGTTGTTCTCATAGTATGAGATTCACTATACCTATTGTGGATCTTTGGGCATGCTACAAAAAACGTTTCTTTGTCCTAGCTCTCATCACACAATCCCACACCATGCACCATAAACCCTAAACTCTAAAGTGCTCACCCATGGGCCATTTGTATGCTATATAGAACACTAACCTATGGGGATGGAATGATTAGAATCAAGGATCTTTCAGTTGTTCAATAAAAATAATAAAAGTGACATAACATTTTTTTGTTTGATTTTGTGAGTTTTTATGTAGTTTGTTCAGTGTTACTATGCTCATGATTTCCCCAATTAATGTAAAATGGATCTATTTCCTAGTTGGAAATGCAAATTTGAAATGGTTAGTTACCATGTCTCCTATGCATTCCATAAATTTGTAATTGAATCTGAACACGACTAGGTTTGGGTCTTTCTTGAAATTTTGGATAGACAGATCGATCCATAAACAATGATGAATTTTGCCAAAACACATATCTTGTATATTATTATCGTTTGAAATACTAGAATCCTCCCAAATCCCTACTTAAAAGTAAAAGTGGGTTCAAATTTGTTTGTTTGTTTTTTTTTTTAATTAAGTTTTTCTTTCAATCCAACTCATCACCTTGAAAGTTGAGCTCAATTGCTCCTTTTCAAAATACATTACAACTAATGGATTTGAGCACATTAATTGAGAATAATTCAACATGACTTTCAAAAGCTATGGAATTACATAAACAACAACTATACATAATTTTCCTAAATCATTGGTTAGTTTCATAGTAATAAACATGATTCAATATGTAAACAATGACTACACATAATTTCCCTAAATCATTAGCTTGTTTCTCAATAATGAACATGATTCAATATGTTTGTTCTTTAACTCATATATTTATGATTTTACTTAGTTTGATTTTGCTTTATGATCAAGTTAAAATTGATAAAATAAAACACAAAATTTATATCAACAAAATATTGCTATATAAAAAAATAATAAAATAGATATAATAATAAGATTTAAATTACAAGCATAAATAAATATATATAATAATATAAAAAAGATTTGTTATAAAAAAATTACAGTACTCATCAAATTTATACCCTGTTAAAAGTGAATAATTAATTTTTATTTTTTTATTATTTTTGAGTTTATTAATAAAAATAAATGCCTCGTTTTAAAAGAGCTTTAAAAACTGAATTATTCCACATTGACAAGTTTTACCAGACATTTAAAGCAATACTTTGTTCCAATAAACCTGTGTAAGATTATAATATCTTACCCTAATAAATTATTCCAAATTGAAAAGTTTTACTAGACATTTAAAGCAATACCCTGTTCTATTAAACATGTGTAATATTATAATATCTTACCATATATTCTTTATATTGTTGGTCTAACACTTGAATATATTTAGAGAATTCAGGTTTCTGTGATCCATATCAATTTTGAGAAGAATCTTCGGCGAAAATGACATAGAAATATTTTTTCCGACGCGTTTCGAACCAACCAGTGTGGTTCATCGTCCTGATGAGGACGATGAACCACACTGGTTGACACTGGTTGGTTCGAAACGCGTCGGCAAAAGTATTTCTATGTGATTTTCGCCGAAGATTCTTCTCATAGAAATATTTTTGCCGACGCGTTTCGAACCAACCAGTGTGGTTCATCGTCATGTGTAAGATTAAGGCAATACTTTGTTTTATTAAACATGTGTAAGATTATAATATCTCAGTATAGATTCTTTGTTAGTTTAACATTTGAATACAAGTTGGGGAATTTTTTTTTTTTTTTTTTTTTTTTTGTAAATATTTTTGTTGTTTTAAGAAGAATATTTTGTTATTTAAAAGTTAAAAAATAAATTATTGAGTCGAAAGGTTCATTTTACAATTCAATATGAAGAGATGTGTAAATTTGTCTATTTATCAGTTGAGTTGACACATGTCTTTTTAAAATAAAATAAAAAATTATGCTTTAAATAGAAAAATAATGTCATTTATAATAAAAAGAAAAAATGAATATGCTATGAAGTAATTGGAAGTAAAAAATAACTTATACTTTTCAAAAATATTTCAACAATAAATTTAAATAAACTATTTGAAGATCTATATTAAGTAATATATCAATAAGGTAATATATATATAATTGTTAAAATGAAAATTTTTAATGTTGTATATTAACAAATATTTAATATGAATTATCAATAAAATATTATGGTCAAAACTTATATTTGATCTTATATATATTCTTTATAACATTCAAAAATATGATTTAAATAATGAAAAATAACACATTGTATTTTACATTTAAAAAAATTGTTAGATCCATAACTTAAAACAAATCTATACTAATATAATCACAAAATTTTATAAATATTTTTAAAAAAATTATCTATATATTAAATATAAAATATTTAAATTACATTATTTTTATAAACATTTAAAATTTCACAATTCTTCCTTAACCCTTTTAATAAAAAAATTGCATCAAGAAAGTCTACGGACTTAAATACGGTCTCCGGTGTCATCATCATTTCCATCCCCACTCTCCAACGGCTCTATAATTTCACTTTATAATTTTATATTTCAACTTTAAACAAGCGCTACATTTAGCGGGAGTAGGTAAGGTTACTAAAATCCATGGCGATTTTTAAAGATGGGACCAATTTGTCGGGCATAATGATCTTTGAATCGAAGCGGCTCTCACACGTGCGTTGCGGGTCCTTCTTGTGGTAGTGGCATTGTGCACGCCACATGAACAAATTCCTAGGCTTCCCTTTTCTAGAGCCTTCTCGGCTCCCTCGACCTTAGTATGAGGACCTCATTACTAGAAAGTTGTATGGCAATAACACAAACAAATGTTTCACCTCTTTAGCATTTTGTGGGCCTTATCTCAACATCCTAGGGTTTCAAGTGGCCAGAAAATTATTGTGCTCGAAAAACACAAAACCAAAAAGATGAGGAGCATATGAAACCTAAAGCCCTCAAAGTATTACATGTTTACACCTTAAATGGATGCAAGAATCATGTATGTTTCTAAATATATGCATTTTTGTTTTTGCTTATGGACGAATCGGCAACTGAAGCAGCCTCGCAATTCGCGTTACAAGGGGGCGATTCTGACCGCTACCACTATAACCCTTGAGAAACTGCGTCCGCCCCTCTCCACAGCTCCGGGTTAGTCCGGGGGAATTGAACTCGTGACCTTCAGTATGGAACCCGCCTTTCTAACGAACTTCACCGCATTGTGATTGCCAACTCACCTACCCCCGTTGAGCTAAATATATGCATTTTATTGTAATGGGTGTGCCAGGTTTTTTTTGGCCTTCCTTACATCCAATATGATTTGTATTTATTTTTATTTTTATGGGTAATATTTAATATTTAAGTTTTTATGCTTAAATATGGCCATTAAAAGTGAAAACTAACTTATCTGTATGTTTTATTATGAATATTTTTCATATTATTATAATTATTATTTTTTTAATATGAAAAATATTTACAATATATATTTGCATAACTTATTATAATTAAATATCAAAATTGCAATATATAATTACACCAGTCTAAATTCATTTTAATTTTGGATTTACCAAGCTCAAGGATCGAATCTTTTAAAATGCAAAGATCTTTTAGAGTGAAAAGAGATTTGATCCCTCTCAGAGCTTGCTAGATCTAGAGTTAAGATGGATATAGGCTGGTATGATATATATGTAGTTGACATTGAAATATTTTATTAATAATTCATGTTCTCCACATTAAAATGTGAAAACATGCACTCTCATATTTTTTTCTTATATACATACCTTTAATTATTTTTATTATTAATATTTTCTAAAGTATTAGATATCAAATTATATATTAAGCATTGATAGAATTACAAATATCCCTCATACATTGAATTAGAAAACAACTACTAGTGGAATAAGAATTCTCTCAATCTTTCTCTCTCTCTATATATGTTTTATGTTAAAATATTTTACTCAACCTGTGTATTGAAATATTTTATTCATAATCTAGGTTAAACTTTTCCTTTTTTTTAAATGAGGGGGGTAAGTCCCTCTTCAAAAGCATTATATTAACCCTAGATATACAATTTACAATATATACAAAGTCTGATGATTACAATCGCTGTGACGGCACCGCATCATGTATTCGTGGGTTAAACCCGGGTGGGGAGGCAAATAGTGCGCCATCCCAGCCACACTGCATATCATCCAGTACGAGGTTAAACTTTTCTTTGCTATTGATATTTTTACTAAATCCATCTTAACTTTGGATCTACCAAGAGCAACGAAGGATGACAAAAAGGGATCAAATATCTTGAGATGCAAATATCTTTTAGAGTGAAAAGAGATTTGATCCGGAAGCTTAGTAGATCTAGAGTTAAGATGAATCTAGGCTAATATAATATATATGTTGTTGATATTGAAATATTTTATTATAATTCGTGTTTTCCACATTAAAATGTCAAAACATGCCCCTCATAATTTTTTCCTATATGCATACATTTAATTGTTTTTATTATTAATATTTTCTAAAGTATTCGATATCAAATCCATGTTAAGCATTGAAAGAATTACAAATATCGCTCATACATTGAATTAGAAAACAACTATTAATGGAATAAGAATTCTCTCAATCTTTCTCTCATGTTAAGCATTGAAAGAATTACAAATATCCCCCATACATTGAATTGAAATATTTTACTTATGGTTGACAAAATATTTTTTGTTATTAATATAATTTTGTTTTCAATATCACATACCGAACTTAGAATCAATTACACATAATGTAACATGAATAATATTATTTCTTGTCATCTCCATATAAAGTAATGAAGAGATTACATTTCTTTCTCAGTGAAAAGTAAATTAATTTTTTTTTACTAATCTCCATATTAAGTAGTGAAGAAATTACATTTCTTCCTCATACTAAAAATGTAATTTTTTTATTTTAATTTTTACTTTGGGTTAATTAATATTTCTATATAAAGTTATATAAAATTAAGGTGCAAATTGAAATATTTTCTTATTTAAGAGTTAAAAAATTATAATATTTTACCATAATGAATTATTCCACATTGAAAAATTTTACCATACATTTAAAGCAATACATTGTTCCAATAAACCTATGTAAGATTATAATATCTTACCATAATGAATTATTTCACATTGAAAAGTAAAATAACATTGAAAAGTTTTACTAGAGATTAAACATGTGCAAAGTTTTACTAGAGATTTAAGGCAATACTTTGTTCTATTAAACATGTGTAAAGTTTTACTTGAGATTTAAGGCAATACTTTGTTCTATTAAATATGTGTATACAGGTTGGGGAAAAGTTGGTGTTGTTGTTGTTGTTTTTTTTAAAGAATATTTTGCTATTTAAAAGTTAAAAAATAGATTATTGAGTGGAAAGGTTTATTTTACAGTTCAATATGAAGAGGTGTAAATTTGTCTATTTATCGGTTGAGTTAACATGTCTCTTTAAAATAAAATAAAAAATTATGCTTTAAATAGAAAAATAATGTCATCTGTAATAAAAAGAAAAAATGAATATGCTATGAAGTAATTGGAAGTAAAAAATTAACTTATACTTTTCAAAAATATTTCAACAATAAATTTAAATAAACTATTTGAAGATCTATATTAACTAATATATATATATATATATATATATATATATATATATAAATATATTATTATAATGAAAATTTTAATGTTGTCTATTAACTAATATTCAATATGAGTTATCAATGATCAAAACTTATATTTGATCTTTTATATATTCTTTATAACATTCTTAAATACAATTTAAATAATAAAAAATAACATATTGTATTTTACATTTAAAAAAAAAAAATGATCCCTCTCAACTCATATTAAATCTATAACTTAAAATAAATTTATGCTGACATAATCACAAAATTTTATAAATATTTTTAAAAAAATTTATCTATATTAAATATAAAATATTTAAATTACATTATTTTTATAAACATTTAAAATTTCACAATTCTTCCTTAACCCTTTTAATAAAAAAATTGCATCAAGAAAGTCTACGGACTTAAATACGGTCTCCGGTGTCATCATCATTTCCATCCCCACTCTCCAACGGTTTTATAATTTCACTTTATAGTTTTATATTTCAACTTTAAACCAGCGCTACATTTAGCGGGAGTAGGTAAGGTTACTAAAATCCATGGCGAATAATGATCTTTGAATCGAAGCGGCTCTCACACGTGCGTTGCGGGTCCTTCTTGTGGTAGTGGCATTGTGCACGCCACATAAACAAATTCCTAGGCTTTCCTTTTCTAGAGCCTTCTCGGCTCCCTCGACCTTAGTATGAGGACCTCATTACTAGAAAGTTGTATGACAAAAACACAAACAAATGTTTCACCTCTTTAGCATTTTGTGGGCCTTATCTCAATATCCTAGGGTTTCAAGTGGCCAGAAAATCATTGTGCTCGAAAAACACAAAACCAAAAAGATGAGGAGCATAGGAAACCTAAAGCCCTCGAAGTATTACATGTTTACACCTTAAATGGATGCAAGAGTCATGCACGTTTTTAAATATCTGCATTTTTTTTGCTTGTAGAGGAATAGACCACTGGAGCAGCCTTCCAACTCGCGTTATACATGGTCGATTCTGACCATTATCACTATAATCCGTGGGAAACTGCGTCTGTCCCTCTCCACAGTTCCGAGTTAGTCCGGGGGAATTGAACTCGTGACCTTCAGTACGGAACCCACCTTTCTAACGAACTTCATCGCATTGTGATTACCAACTCACCTACCTCCGTGGGGTTAAATATATGCATTTTATTATAATGGGTGTGCCGGGTTTTTTTGGCCTTCCTTACATCCAATATGATTTGTATTTATTTTTATTTTTATGGGTAATATTTAATATTTAAGTTTTATGCTTAAATATGGCCATTAAAAGTGAAAACTAACTTATTTGTATGTTTTATTATGAATATTTTTCTTATTATTATAATTATTATTTTTTTAATATGAAAAGTATTTACAATATATTTTGGCATAACTTATTATAATTAAATATCAAAATTGCAATATATAATTACACCAGTCTAGATCCATTTTAATTTTGGATTTATCAAGCTTAGGGATCGAATCTCTTAAGATGCAAAGATCTTTTAGAGTGAAAAGAGATTTGATCCCTCTCAAAGCTTGGTAGATCTAGAGTTAAGATGGATATAGGCTGGTATAATATATATGTAGTTGACATTGAAATATTTTATTAATAATTCATGTTCTTCACATTAAAATGTGAAAACATGCACCCTCATATTTTTTTCTTATATGCATACATTTAATTATTTTTATCATTAATATTTTCTTAAAGTATTAGATATCAAATTATATATTAAGCATTGAAAGAATTACAAATATCCCTCATACATTGAATTAGAAAACAACTACTAGTGGAATAAGAATTTTCTCAATCTTTCTCTATATATGTTTTATGTTAAAATATTTTATGTTGAAATATTTTATTCATAATCTAGGTTAAACTTTTCTTTTTTTAAAATGAGGGGGGGGGGGGGGGGGTAAGTCCCTCTTCAGAAGCATTATATTAACCCCAGATCACAATTTACAATATATACAAAGTCCGATGATTATAATAGCTATGATGGCAGCGCATCATGTATTCGTGGGTCGAACCCGGGTGGGGAGGCAAATAGTGCGCTGTCCCAGCCACACGGGATATCGCCCAAGTACGAGGTTAAACTTTTCTTTGCTATTGATATTTTTACTAAATCCATCTTAACTCTAGATCTACCAAGAGCAACGAAGGATGACAAAAATGGATCAAATCTCTTGAGATGTAAATATCTTTTAGAGTGAAAAGAGATTTGATCCCGATGCTTAGTAGATCTAGAGTTAAGATGAATCTAGGCTAGTATAATATATATGTTGTTGATATTGAAATATTTTATTATAATTCATGTTCTCCACATTAAAATGTGAAAACATGCCCCTCATATTTTTTTCCTATATGCATACATTTAATTGTTTTTATTATCAATATTTTCTAAAGTATTAGATATCAAATCCATGTTAAGCATTGAAAGAATTACAAATATCGCTCATACATTGAATTAGAAAACAATTATTAATGGAATAAGAATTCTCTCAATCTTTCTCTCATGTTAAGCATTGAAAGAATTACAAATATCCCCCATACATTGAATTAGAGAGCAACTATTAATGGAATAAGAATTCTCTCATTCTTTCTATCTCTATATATGTTTCATGTTAAAAAAATATACTCAACTTGCATATTGAAAGATTTTATTTATAACCTAGGTTAAACTTTTCTTTGCTATTGATATTTTTAAAATCTTATATATCAACTCCACATTAGAAAATTAAATAAATTACACATCTCCCTAGTTATGGAAAGTGAAAATATAATAAAAATTTTAATTTTAATTATTTTATTTTTCTCCATGTAAAGTAATATAAAATTATGTTATTTAATATGAAAATTGAAATATTTTACTTATGGTTGACAGTAAAATATTTTTTTGTTCTTAATATTTTTTTTTGTTTTAAATATCAAATATCGAACTCAGAATCAATTATACATCATGTAATATCAATAATATTATTTCCTATCATCTCCATATAAAGTAATGAAGAGGTTACATTTCTTCCTTAGTAAAAAGAAAATTAATTTTTTTTACTAATCTCCATATTAAGTAGTGAAGAAATTACATTTCTTCCTCATACTAAAAAGGTAAGTTTTTTAATTTTTATTTTTTACTTTGGGTTAATTAATATCTCTATATAAAGTTATATAAAATTAAGGTGCAGATTGAAGTATTTTAATTATGGCCAACATTAATTTTTTTTGTTATTACTATTTTTTATTTGTTAATTTAAATTATTATTTATTATTTTTAAATGTAACATTATGTGACAACATCTCTCCCATTATGAGTTGTAGAGCGTTTCTCATGCCATCATTATATAATAACTTATTACATCATTATCATATATAAATTATTATAAGAAAACCTTGAGGATTAATTCAATTAGTTAACTATTCGTCGTTAAATCATCTTTGCTATTGAGAGGTCACAGGTTCAATTCTCTTGACACCCTTGGGGTTAGGCTCCATTGTTGAGTTGATAAGAAGTGATTCCTTCAAGTGGATCTTCCTTGTACAAATATTTCGTGGACACAACATAAATAAAAATACAAATTAATTCTCCAGATCGGGATGCGGGATGTTGTCAGAGAATCCAGGCTGGGATGTGATGTGGGCAATACGAAGGTCATAACAATTGTTGTCCCCCACATGCTCAAGGTAGGGGATGTGGTGGCCTTCGATATGAATGCATGGACGGTGAGTTGGCAAGGTGGCGAAGGAAGGAATAAGGAAGGGTGGCGGAGAAGGTTAAGGAATTCGACGTGCAGGGTAGGAGAGAGCAACTATGGAGACGGGAGGTGACTCAGAGTTGGGGAGGGGCGAAGGCAAGCAAGGAACCTTGGTTGCGGACAAGAAACAAATTCCTGATATGTAATTTGGTCTTGCTCCTGTATCAATTCCATGATTTGGTTGGGGTTCTACTGGGGGGAAGGGAGGGGCAAACAACCGTCTCAATGGGGAGTAGCTTTGTATGGGATGCACTAGGGGAGGAAAGGGTGTGCCATGGCCTGGTTCTACTTTCTATTTCTATCCCAATCAAACCAGAACCTTGGTAGCGGAATTGGCAATTGCGGGCTGAGAAGATACGCGGGCCTATCTCTAGTTTCTCAGACCAGGGGAATAGGGGATAGTGGGTTTGCCATTCTTGGGGGGCTGGGAGCTGAAGAGAGAGGCATGAAAGAGTTGAGGGAAGGGGCAGGGAATTCAGCCATGGTAGTAGGACGCCGAGAAAACCTTGGGAAACTGGGCACCCACATGGTATTGAGGGCAAAGTTAGGGATCCTAGGCAACATTCTGGGCAGAGGGGCAAGCAAAGCCATGGCTGACATATATTAGTTGAGGGTGTAGAAAGTAGGTATAAATGCAAGCATCGTGCTAGGCTCCAGACGGGCTTGAGGGCTTGGTTCTAGATGCAGTGGGACAACCAACAATTGAACCATAGCAAGGGGGAGGGGTACTATGAGGAGCCCCGGGAGAAGAGTCAGAAACCCAATTCCCTTGGCCACCTGCGGGCTCTGGGCTACCTTAACTCTCAGGTGGAGAAGTATGGAAGAGAGGCACTGTATGAACAACAAAGATGGGATGATGAGCAAGGTTTGACGAACCTAACTTCGTTTGGCTGTCCACAGGGCGTCACTACACAGGTTATGGCTCGAGCAGCGAGAGGACGTGGTCGTGGTAGGAGAGGCCTGACCCACCGGGCAGACAAGGGGCTGAGCATGTCGGAAGCTCGCAGGGGTCGTAAGCCTGTCGAGCACCTCATAGCAGAGGCAACAACGACATACCGAGATGAGACGAACGCGGGAATTCAGAAGTTGATTGAAGACTGGGAAGCAGAGATTAAGCAGGAAAGTGAATCAGAGGAAGAGATCGACAATTGGAGGACGTTGGTCCCAGATCCAGGGAATACCCGTGGTAGAATTACTCAGTTTAAACACACCCTTTATTTGTATTTCTTAATGAAAAGTCTTCTTGGAAAAGTGATGGAACAAATCTCTGTGGGGATGGCGGTAACAGTGCAGGGCCTGCCAAACTATAAAAAAGACATGGAAAAAATCCTCTTTCAGTTGCACAAACAAGACATCAGGATGGATCAAATTGACCGCCACATCCCTTGCATCCTGGAGCTATATGGAATTCCAGGGGCGACTATGGAAGATCCTGCTCCTGTAGCCTCTGTCTCAGATGAGCAGAAAGAGTAGAAAGAGTAGAAAGACAAGACTCTTCACATTGCATAGTTTTTGTTTATGTGGTCAGCTTTTAAGTTCCCTGTTGCATATGCTAGTTTTTATAGTTATGCAGTATTTGGACATGAGATTGAGACTTATCTAGCTTGGCTAGAAAGGCTGAAGCATTTTTGTTTTTGGATGGCTTATAACGTTGATCGGTGGCCAACAGACTTGGTTTCCCATCGGGGCAAGTTGAGGCCACCGGGTCAATCTGTGTGGTGTAAATTTGCCTAATATATAATAGAAAATGGATGGACCTGCCAAGCTTAACAAAAAAAAATACAAATTAATTAATTAATTAACTTATTATAGGTTAAATGAGCTTGATGGTTAAAAGTATTTGTTTCCTCTTAAGATGTTACATGTTCAAATCTAGAGGGGGTAGAACATGTACGCCTCCATAGACTTTAGTGGCCAAATTGCTATGTAGACAAAGATGGATCCGTTGTCACACAAATAAGAAATCTCATACACAAATTTGGTGTCTAACCTGACTATAATCTTAAAAATAAATTATATTATTATATAAAGAAAAATCCTCTCTTTAAAATAATATATATTATACAAGATAAAATTCAGTTTCTCCAAACTTTGAATCACTCATGTCTCTTTTAAATAGTTATGAACATTTGTTTCCCGTATACCTATGTAAACTTTAGGGATCAAGTCACACATGTTGTGATATGTATAATTTTACAAACTTTAGTAATCAAATAACACATGTATTTTTTGTAAGAGGTTATTATCCACTACTTGGAGATATCTATTATATCTTCCTCTACTTGTGTCTATAACATGGATCTAATGTCCTATGTTTTCTTCTACTTCTTCATCCTAGAAGAAGGGCCTTTCAACTCTTGTTGCTTCATCTGCAAGGTTAATTTCATTTATGGCAGGTTGAAATATCTTCTCCTAATAAATGGTAGAAGAGTTCTCAACATTAATATGAGCCGGGGGGCATGCTAGACTTATGTGACCAATCATGGATCTGTTGTGCTATCTTGCACTGTGTTGAGGCATTCTTGTAGGTGCATTGATGCATAACACACTAGGATGAGGTGTTGAAGTGACAAAAAGTGGGAGGTTGTTAAACCAGAAACATAAATTCGGGAGTAATGGTTAGCAAAAGGTGACAATGTTGAGAGATAATAGTAAAGTCGAATAGGCGTCAAAGTACTATAGGGGAAAAGCGAAGGTCAACAATTGAGGTTGCCCCGATGGCAATGAGGAAGGATTAAGCAACCAGAGAATGGACCTATCATGCAGGGCTTTGAAACAAAGTGGGATAATTAGCAAAGGAAAAAGCTTTTTGTAGTGACTTTGGTGGGGGCCAGAGGAAAGGGACAAAACAACGCTTGATGGATAAGTCAAGCTGAGAAGGAAATAAGAAAGGAGGGAGGTCGAAGAATAGGGAAATATACCTAGCTTTCACATCAGAGAAGAACTCAAGCAATGACTTTCGTGAAGGCTAAAAACCAAATTAACCAGAGAAGAGAGTTGACCCCATTTTGAATAAACAACAAATCTAATTCTAGAAAAACATAAGATTTCATATTAATTGTAAATTTTTCTTGTTCATGCTACATAATAGATAGGCATGAGCGTGGAGTGCACATTAAATTATCTCACAGATATGAGAACAACTACCTGCACAATCACGTGAAGCGCAACAACAATTATCATAAACCACAAACATACTACACACTGAACTTGTTACCGTATCCACCATCTATTCAAGTTGACAAAGTAGAATGTGAATGAATAACATGATTTGTCATGTTAACTAAGGTTAACAAATTATCGATCCATCCAAAAGGAATTAAAATTTACATGACATATCAATATAAACCTATAATTGAAATAAAATACTAAAAATTAAAAAAATTAAAATTAAAATAAATTTTAAAAGTTAGGATGAATTTACGCTATTTTGTCCTCTAATTTGCAAATTGAGATGAATCTATTTTATATATATATTTTTTTGTGTATGTCCCTCTATATAGAAAAGGGTGATAATGGAAAAAATTAATTAGATAAAGTCCAATGTGTGCAGGGTCTTCAAAATTGTGGGTGATATTTGAGAATTGATTTTTGGATCCGTGCCGTGTAAAGGGTGAACAAATGGGTACGCGTGGAATGTTTTTTGGTACATGCAAACATTCAACTATTTGGCTGAATAAGTCTCTCTCAAATCATATTGGAGTCAATGTGCTTCCAATATTATTAAAACCTTGTTTTATTTTTCAATTTTATAATGTCATAATTTATTTATTTATTTAATATTATTAAATAACATATTAGTGTTGGAGGCCTCCCTACCATACTTATTTCAACACACCCTATGTGGATAACCCATTTCCTAGCCACTAAAATATTATAGGATCGCAGTCTATTCGAATTTATTTATTTTTAATATTAATGGTGTGCCATTGATTAAATTTTTCCATTAAAAATATACAATTGATTAAATTTTTCCATTAAAAATATACAAAGGTGGTCTTAGAAAACAATGCCTCCATGACATGAGAAAAAATAATCAATATAAAGAAATTGCATCGCAGTCTATTCAAATTTCATTTCTTTTAATATTAATGGTGCACCATTGATTAAAATTTTCCATTAAAAATATACAAATGGGGACTTAAAAAACAATGCCTCCATGACATTAGAAAAAATAATTAACATAAAGAAATTGCAAAATTGGTCAATTAGCATATTCGAATCACCGTGGACATGCAATGGATATCGTAAACTTAAAACAAAACAATGCTTCCCATATTTCATTTCACTGATTATTTTAAACATGAGAGCAACGTTTTACCTAAATTTGATTATAAATCTTCACAAAAATCCAAGAGTTGATATGGTGGAGTAAGAATGCATCCAAAGGGGAAGAGGATTTTGAAAGGAAGAAGCACATGGAACTGCAACCATTGAAGGGTAGTGGATGTTACCTTTGGGCTTGAAACAAGCTTAAAGTGTAAGATATTAAAATGGATTCCAATAAAGTTTAAGGGATTATCAAAGCGTCCAACAACTCAATTAGAGGAAGGATAAATATAGATGTTTTGTTTTATATTGTTGAATTAAATATAAGATTGATTTATTTGGTAATTTTGTTATTTAAATAAGAATGAAAAATATAAATTAGCAATTTGTATTTTAAATAGAAAATTATATGCAGGTTGTAAGTTAATATTAATAAGAATTTATGATTTTGTAAATTAGTATTAATATGAATTTATGATTTTGCTAGGGATGAGATATTGCATGACACTTTTATATGAGGTCTCACTTTAATAAAATGCTTACTCTTTGAGACTCATTACAATAGGTTAATATTAATCATTCAACATGTAGTAACTCTACTCTCTTCTTGTTTTGAACCTATGACCTCCAAGGAGGGAACATGTATTCTTAACCATTAGGCTCACTCAAATTGTACAACATATAAGAGCGATTTATAATTGAGGTGAGGACTTCATTTTTATAAGTGTAGAATTAGATGGTCATAGTCTAAATGTTTTATACATTTGACATTTTACTATAATGCCCTAGTTTTTTATTCCCATATTAGCAATGTATATCTATACATAAGATGAATGGTTGACAACCAAGCGACGTGATATGTAAACATTGTATAATGAAAGTAATAAAAATAAATTGCGTTGTTAATTGTGGATGGGTAAAGATAGAGATGGGGGCTATGTTTCCACAAGAGAGGAGGCTAAAGAGGGTCCTAGGGGAAATTCAAAAATGTGTAATTATCCTAAGTCACCTTTTAAAATAATTTTATAATGAACCTTGTATTTTCCTTTTTTATTATTTCAAAACTCAATCATTGAATACGTGTAAGAGGTTTGGTAGGAAAGTCACCTCACCTACTTATTGGAAGCATGAGTTGAGTACATTGATTTTGGAGAGTTTTGAGAGTCAAACCTACATGGGAGAAATAAATTCAAATAGGGAGATGGGGTGGGTTTTATAGTGGGGTAGGACAGAGGAAAGAGAGTAGGCTACTAGAAAAAGGCACTACAAGGAAAACATCTTGTAGCGGAGGTTTTTGCAGAGGTTTTTAGTGTTATAATATTGGGAAAAAGTCCCTGCTACAACCTTTACTATTTTACTATTCGTAGCATACGTTTTTGTTAAGACATAAAATGCATAACAAATGACAAGTGACAATAACTTAGTAGAAATGGCCTCAAGCCATATTCTACACATTGTATTCATTTCAATGATATAATATATAAAACATGATTGAAACCACCTCAAACCTCATCAATATGGAAAATTTTAGGGGCAAATGTTTGCCCTTTGGCGAAATTAAGGGGTTTTAAATTTTTAGTGGGCGAATATTTTGTATCATAGTACATTTTTACAAATCGCCTCAAATAGTCCACCTTATTTTAAGGGAGAGGGTAAAAAAGGTAAATTTAGCCCTTGAAATTAGGAGTTACAACTTTCTATTTGCCCTAATTTTCAAGAATAGGTTTTATTTAAGTGAATTCTATGGGCCAAATACCATATTTATAAAAGAGGTATGGTAAATTAATAAAAATATTAGAAAATGAGAGGTATGGTAAATAAATAAAACATTTTTTATATTTACTCCATAAGTCACCTTATATACATGCAAGGGTGTAAACAAATAATAATATAAATAAAGTGGAGGTATGGTAAATAAATAAAACCTCTTTTTATACTTACTCAAAAGGTATGGTAAATAAATATAAATATAAATATAAAGAAACTAGACGTATGGTAAATAAATAAAACCTCTTTTTATATTTAGTCCATAACCCTCTTTCTATTTATGAAGGCTCAAAAAAGAGGTTTTAATTAAGTGAATCCTATGGGCCAAATACTATATTTGTAAAAGAGGTATGGTAAATTAATAAAAATATAAATAAACCAGAGGTATGGTAAACAAATAAAACATTTTTTTATATTTGCTCCATATGTCACCTTATATTTACGAACACTCAAAAAATGCGTTATATTTAGGTGAAACCTATGGGCAAAATACTATGGGCCAAATGCCATGGGCTAGATTATTATTAATACCATGCAAAAAAACATTATTAACCCTAATATTAGTATTAATAAAAATAAAAATGGCACATGGTATTGACCCATGGTATTCACCTGGAATGTAGCCTATTTAAATGGGGGAATTAAACCAGTATAGATCCATCTTTACTCTGGATCTACTAAGCCCCGAGAGGTATCAAATATGGTGATATGCAAACTAGCATAGAGTGAAAAAATATTTGATCCCTCTCGGGGCTTGGTGGACCAAGAGTAAAAATGGATGTTAATTTAATTTATGTTAAACATTTTAACTTGGTTAAAATAAAAAATAAAATAAAAATCAATTATTAATTTTATTAATTTTTATAAATTACTAATGGTAATTTTTAAGCTCCAGGTTTATGATAACCCATGGTATTGACCCATGGTAATACCATGGTATTCATGTGAGCATAGACTATTTAAAGGGGAAATTCTATCATCTTAGATCCATCTTAATTCTGGGTCTACCAAGTGCTCAGAGGGATAAAAAGATTTCATCCCCCTAAGAGTGGTAGATGTGGAGTTAAGATGGATATAGGTTGGTTTTTATGATAATGAGGATATTAAATAGACTTAGGAAATTATATTGTAAAAACATGTTAAGGTGAATGGTTAAAGCTACATTTAGTCATTTCACAAAATTTAGTAAAAAATACCAATATCTCCATTAATATTGGTTTTTAACTTTTTCTGATTTAACAAAAAAAATTCAAAACAATGAAACCTTATCACTCTTTCAGCATCACCCTCGCAGAATATTTCTCACCATTTTTCAAACATTCTCAATATGATATCTTCATGAAAAAGTTTAGGTATTGATGTTGGATTAGTTGTTTGAAAAATAAGTTGGTTTGTACAATCTTTCATCTTCTGTGCTATTCTTATTTTGTCCTAATGATCTGTAGGGTTGGAGCCACTGCACCATATTTTCCTAAAAGGTGGAGATTGTTCACCAAAAAGGAAATTAATCTACATGTTACAACGCTGTTAAAAAATGTGAGACCTATGAGGGTAGTGAATTATGCTAATAAGCAATTTAGATTGGGAGAGACATAATTAAATTTATTATTTAATTGAAGATTTCCAATTAAACTAATAATAAATCTACATTTAACCCGGATGCGGGTGTCATTGAGGTCCATTAAAGACGGAGTTACTCCCCGCCGACAGCTGTCCCAGCACCTGGCACTTTGGCGCAGATCCCATAAACCCACCGCAATCGAAATGAATGTTAAGAGGTACAGAATAATGGTCAGGCATTTGACATTGAATGCGTGCTCATCTCGAGAGCCCGCGCAGGTTGATTTATCCATGGCTCGGCTTCTGGTTTATGCCATCGCCCTCCTCGTCTCCTTCTATATCCGTATGCTTTTTTTCCCGCACCCCTGCTTTGTTCTGGCCGCTTATGAGCTCATCTGGTATATGGTTTCGGCCTGGTCTGCCTACTCTCGGCCCTATCCCATCTGGTCCTGCTTAATTCCTTTCCCAGGTCTCTTTGTTAGTTCGAAAATGGTTCGACGTCGTGGAGTTTCTCGCTGTGGAGGCACCACTGGCAATCGTGGTCACGCTTCTCAATCTGCCCCCTAGAATATAGTTCCACTGGCCTCAGCCTCCCCGTCCTCTCCGCCTTCTGATCATGGCAGGCCCTTCCCGCACAATTCCTTCCAAACCACCCGTTTCAAATTCCACAGTAGGCTCAATAAACCCGTTCTATCAGCCAGTATTACAGTGATCCTAGCTGAGGAGGAGGATAAGCCTAGCAGCTCTGTCCATACCACTACGTCTCAGTCTCAGGACGATAACATTCTTCAGGGAGATGTGGCTGGCGTCGTGTTCAATGGTGACAATATGCAGGAAGAGGGGAATGCGCCTGAAACTCCTCAGCCTCCAGTGGACTCTA
This sequence comes from Pinus tabuliformis, assembly GCA_031772625.1. NCBI lineage: Eukaryota > Viridiplantae > Streptophyta > Pinopsida > Pinales > Pinaceae > Pinus > Pinus tabuliformis. Next base: position 442,769,939 of record CM062811.1, read on the forward strand.
CACAGCGCAATTTGCATGCAGGTGAGCCGGAGCATCCTCCCGGTGGCATTCCGAATTTGGAAACTTTTCCAGGTGGCGGCGACATGGGAGATGAAGACAACGCGGTGGTTACGTGGATGGGCTCTCCTAGCCAGGTGGAAAGGGATGCTCTAGACTCTCAGAAACATGTTTGATGAATTTGGTACAATGCCCACTGATGGCAGTCTCTCTTCTGGTCTTTTTTCATCTTTCTGTTATGCTTCTCTGGATAATGGTAATTCTGTTTTTTTTCAGCTCCTGGTTTAGTAATGATACTCGCCATTATAGTCCTATGAATTGTATCAGGTCATGGCTCAGAAAGCTATTGTTTTTGTCAAATTTTGTATATGGCTATCAAGGCAGAATGATTATCAGTAAAGTCGTAGTCGTCGATAGTACTGCAGTGATAATCACAGCTCTGGTTCACACTTTTGTCTGTAAGAGATTTGAAAAATATGTATTAAGTTTTCTCAATCCCGGGATGGCTATCAAAGGGGTTTATGTGTATCAGGATATCTGGTTGAGGGATGGCTTCAACCCCCTCTGAGGTCTTGACCTCTTTGTACATATATTTTTCTCTTTTTTAATAGAAGTAGCCTTTACGCAGAAAAAAAATAATAAATCTACATTTATATATTCATATATTGATTGGAAGGATTCTCACAATGGTCACTTCTTTCAATTAGATCCCCTTCAAGCCCTTGGGATACCTAACACTTTCTTATATAATATAGTTGGGGCTTGCTACTTGTTGGTGTGTTGGGGTAAACAAACTTGATGTGTTTTTTTTGTCTCGTAGTTGGAGTCTATGGAATAAGAAAGAAATTCGATAACTTGAAAAAAGTGGTAGCTTGACAAAAGTTGTAGAGAAAAGATTAAACTCTCCTACCTTGATAGAACTCGTTGTCAATATCAACACCTACAAGAACTTTATTGTGGAATATTATCAAAACTATTAGAAGGATATGAAAGATGTATTGTAAGAACCTTGACAAACACGACCACTGAAACTTGGAACATTGTTTGTAGGAAGAGAAAATTATGTTTCTTTTTCCAAACATGTATGTTAGTATATTACAGTTTAATGAACATGTTTTCTTATTATCAAATATGGTTTCATACTTTAACAAAACATTCTCCATGACTTCATAATGTTTTATTATTCAATAAAAGATTTGCCAAGATCTTACAAGATTTTATAATTCAGTGAAAGATTCTCCATCACTGTACAAGATAATATAATCTATTGAGAGATTCGCTAAAAAAATTATATATACATATTATATTATTGATAAAATCGCCTCCCATTTTTCCTATGTATCATGGGGATTAGCCCATTTATTATACATATAAATTTAGGGTGGTTCTTAAAATTTTCCCTGCTCATCAAGAGATAAAGTAGGTTGAGGCAAAAATGGAATCTATAAATACACTTAGCATAAGTGACTATGTCCTTAAATGTGAAATACATAAAGGTGGTATACTATGGATTCATGACTATGTATTAGTAAGAGTCTAACATTCCCCCCGAAATCATAAGTTTGAACAATAATATAAGAAATGTAGTAAACTTTGGTAATATGTCCAAGTCTTCATTCTAAAACCCTAAGCTAAGCTTCAATGAAGAATTGCCTAAAAAACCATAAAAAATGGATGTTGAAGTCCAATATGATGAGAGTGAACCAAGAGAAGTGAATCAACTACAAGTCTAACACATTCTTTAAAATGTTTGAAAAATCAATCAAATTCCAAGCTGCAATGTAGAAGGATTCAATTTTGCTCTACTAGGTCAAATGACCATCCAGGCGAACATACTGTCCACAATATTGCTCTCAAATTTAGTGTCCCAATATTCTATCTTGTGTATCATTCAATTGCAACACATTGAACCATAATCCCACCAAAATATTCTTGAGTAGTAAACCAGGTGTTTCTCTAGAATCGCTCGAACCTTGAATATGAAAATCTACCATTTATAAACTATTGCTCATCTAGCAATTTTGAATCCTATCTCGCATATTGTTTTTTCCCATTTGGTGTTTTGTATTCCCATTTAACAATTTTGATTGTTGTAAAAAATTTAAGTCTGAAAACCATCTTTAATTCCCACCCTTTATTAGATAAAAGGAGATACAATATTGGTTTTCATGTGGGTTACCTTTAACCAATTTCATCAAGTTTTTTTCGTTACCCATGAACCATATTTATTCCATTTATTGGTTTTATTTTACCACTAACCATTTTTCACTCAAATTGATGGTTTTTTATTTACCACTAGCCATTTTCAACTTGTTTTGCACACTCTCCTTGCGCCCTAAGGTGTCAGAGTGTTTCATCATTGCACTACCCCCTTTTAAGCACAAGAGAGTGCCATTTTCATTTCACTCTCAGCTACAAGATTTGTTTTTACTTGAGATTGAATTCTTTGATAATACTTATGTAATCACTTGGATTTTGATGACCATTACCAAGGATCAATCCACTCATAGTGAAACTTTAACCTTTCAATTTTGTTTCGATTGGAGCATTTTTCCTTTACACGATTCTTCTTTCCACAATGTTGGCAAGAATGTAGATCAAAACAATGATCTTCCATAGGACTAGTGTGATTGCAATGTTTGCACTTCAGTTTTTCTTCATTGATTTTTGATGCCTCTTTATCCACAAGTGCTCCACTCACAAAAATGGTTTTGAGTAATTTGGGATGGTATTGTCATAGTCATAACCTAGACCATGCCAATTTTTTTCCATTGGATTACTTCCCATGTCATTACTATGTCATCGCAAAGTTCAAAATAAACTTGATTATCTACAACTTCATCTTCACCTGTTAAGTTTTTCATGGCTAGACTTTTCATCTAAAGCATCATTATCATCATCATCATCATCATCATCATCCTATTCAAATAGAGGGTTCATTAGGGGAAATTTGAGGTTTGAAATGGGTCTCCTAAGCAAAATAATAAAATAATAATTAAAATAATAAAATACGAGTTATGATTTTTAAAGAAAAAGAAAGAAAACCTACATTTTTTTATTGTATTTTTGGCTCATCTCTTTGTAGGTTTACTCAAATGTCAAGTGTAGATAGTCATTGGATGTAAAATTAAATTCCACATCCAACAAGTACCCACTTTGCATATCTTTAAGTAGACCAAGATCGAAAAAATTTGAAAATACATGAAAAAAGTGGGTTCAACATGTCTTTTTCATATATTCTCAATTTTTTTCAATGTGGATCTACTCAAAGCTATGTAGAGTGGGTTGCAATTGCCCGTGGAATTTAATTTTTCATTAAACGGGTGTCAACACTTGACATCTGAGAAAACCAACAAGGAGATAAGATGAAAATACAATTAAAAAAGTTAGTGTACTTATTTTCCCTCCAAACTATTCTCCCCTAGGGATGACATCATCATTTTGAATCCTATTGGTTTTCTCAAAGTTAATTTTGTTAGTACATTAGTTTTTTAAGCCCACGTTTGAACTGAAAATTCCCCTAATGATTCTGAATGAGGACTAGTTCATCATGTTTCATGGAATTTTGATTTTTGAGATCGCACAACTCATTATTCAAGAATTGGGATTGGGATTGTAGCAAAAGTATCTTCATTTGCATGATCCACAAACATGTAATAACATTTTCCAAAGTTTCATTCGTCAATATGATTTCATTGCTCTGAATTGTTTCCAGCAAAGTATTCAATAAGGAATCTAACTGCATGATTTTTTCCATTATTGTTCTCACACTTGATTATATTTGTTCACTTGGACGTGCTCACTTGAACTTATTCACTTGATGTTTATTTCCAACAAGCCGAGGTGCTAAATACTATCGAAAATGCACCCCAACTTGTGATTTTTACAATGATTTGAGTTTCAACCACTCAAACTTATCAATTTTGAGTCAATTATTTCAATCATTCAATTGATCCTAGGGTGTTGGGCTCAATTGAGACTACACCTGATAAACATATAGCTCAATTTTGATTGATTTGAAATTACAAAAGGACCTATTGTAAGTACAATTCAAATTGGTAAATTAAACTTACAACAAACATTGTTTTTAAGCTACATTTGAGCTTCAAATGCTCCATGATGTGTCGAGTTTATAAATTTATCCTTTCATAGTTTGATTTGTTCCATTATTGATGTGGTTGACAATTTGAATGCTTGAATTATTCTTTGCATCCATTTGATCGCAGCTGCTTTCATTGTTATTAATGTGTACGTTGAATTTGGCGTGTGTTGCATAAAATTTTAAATTTCAAGTGATTATGTTATAACTAGACATAAAACAATATAAGCCTCCATGGAAATTTCACGATAACACACTATACACTGTGTACCTAAAATACCCTTATCAAATTTCTAGCAAATCTAGGTTATATTTGCCATCAAAACATTTATTTTATATGATTTTTACAACTCACTCTTTAGCATTCTTTAACATTAAATATCATGATAAACAATTATCTTTGCCAATGAGAATGCCACCTTTGTATCCAATCTCATTCCAAACTTGTAAAACATTCAAGGCTTTTTACAAAGAGTTTTAACAACCAAGCCTTCAACTAGAATTATATTCTCCCTATTTTTAATGAAGGTTTAGAAGATAAAAACGATTTGACTTAAAGAAAAATCACACTAATTAAAAACATTATCCAATGAAATCTTCCTATTTAAAGTCTTTTATGTAATCAAATACGAGGGTAATAGTTGCGATGCAGCATAGTCCCTACCTCTACGTTATTTAATTGATTTATTTGGCATAGTGTTTTCTCGGTAATGACCCATTCATTTTCCAATAATAAAATAAAATAAATAGTTTCGCATAATGAGCTAAGTTTTGCACAATAGGATATAAGCTCTGCACAATGAGCTAAGTTCCGCACAATAGGCTAAGTTTTTCGCTTTCATGCAATAGGCTACCTTTCTCACCCAAAAGTTATTAGTTGTTTTCTCAGTAATGATGTATTCATTTTCCAATAATAAAGGTAATGGCGTATTAGTTTTCCAATAATAAAATAAAATAAATACCCCCTTAATGAGATACGTTTTACACAATAGGAAAGGTTTCTCTCTTCCACAGAATAGGCTAATTTTCTCACACAAAAGTTATTAGTTGTTTTCTCGATAATGATGTATTCATTTTCCAATAATAAAATAAAATAAAAATATTTGATTTTTTTTTGTGTAGTGTTTTCTCGGTAATGACGTATTCATTTTCCAATAATAAAATAATATAAATAACTCTGCGTAATTATTGATAATATTTCAATTGTAAATAATTAAGAATATGTACAAAAGTGCAAATGAGCTCTATAGTGTAGAGGAAGCTTTCAATGTGTTTCTAGATATATTTATTTGCACATCTAGTCGTTTTCTCGTATATACATTACTAAATTCTTATTCAAGATTTTTTTGCTTTTGCTTTTTCTCATTATTTCCACCTCTGTTTTCTCGTATATACATTATTAAATCCTTGCAGTATTGCCAAATCGAACATAAATCAATTTAGAAGCTCACAGTATTGTACAACTTCCGTATCTTTGCACTATTGCTATCTTTCAAGCACAACTTTGCAAATAACAATTTATGTAAGGAAACAAACATAATTTGTAAAGAGAAAAAGCTACACACCCCAATCTTTTCTCTATCATTACAAATGACATTTCTCCTCTCACTATACTAGCTATTTCAAATATTTGCAATCTTGTTTCCCTAGAAATCACCACCTATGATTATTTTGTGTCTAAATCATGGTACAAAGATACAACTTTTTTGCGTCTGAAACATAGTACAAAGATAAAACCACCATCCATATTTCATAAGTCATTGACATTTGAAATATATTAATAAACATGGGACCCAAATATCATGGGCAGGAAGCATTTGTTCTCTGCAGATGCTACCTTCGAACAACACAGTCCATTGTGTACAAAAAAAGTTCAAGCTTTTATTGTATGCACTTTGGTATCGTGAAAAATCTATTAGTACTAAAACTAATATGAAAACACATTAGAATTAAAAGACTCCTCTTCACTTCTGTCATTCCACACAAATTTCGCACATGCATTTTTTCTCTACATAACCTGCGTACACGCACAACCATCTCCATACAACTTTGTCTGTAGAAAATCCCGTAGATTCACAAGCTAATGTAGTTTGCTAAAGCAAGAGACAAGAATCTACTTCTACTCTTTACAATGGAAGCCCATAAACATCGAACAAATAATAATCAATAGAGGGAGAGAATCAAAGGCACATAACACAATAAATATTCGCGGAAAGCCATAATTCAAAACCCCACTATCTGTTTTGTATTAATCAGGAAAATCAAGATGAAATTACAATGCTTGTTCTCTCTAGAAAAACCCCAGCACTCAGCAAATTCAATCTCCAACTCATAAGCAAGCTCAAGGCTAAAGCTTAGCCTCTTCACAAGCTCTTCAAGTGTCTATTCCAATGTGCAATTCCTATGGAGAATAGTTTGTATTTAAAGGGAAATAAAGCCTCTAAAAACAACGCAATCCCTCAAGGATTAGTTCCTGATTCCATGCACTATCAGTGCAACTCAGAAAAATCTAAAACAATAGTACATTATCCCTGCACTCTAGTATCAACCGGGTCTTTCTTAGAATCGACATGCATGAGTTTTTGATGAGTAAATATTCAGTTAACTAAAGTAGCACTGATGGAGTTCATTAGTGTCACCACTGACTGTTAACTCACTATTAGTTCTCTCAATCAGTTTGAGAACTAATTTAACTGAACTGACTCATGAAACTAAGTCTTCTGTTTTACAACTCACAATTAACTCGCACTGGACTTCTACAAAGTAGGGATAACATAGACATGACTTCCAAAAGACTTCCAACTCGAATTTCCTAAGTTAAGTAAGTTTAATAAACTTAATTTAACTATTTTAAGTTGCTATGAGAATAGAATTCAGATTTAATTCACAGTTTAACTCAAGGGTAAATTAAATTGGAATTTATTGTTGCCATTTCTCAACAGTCTGCACAACTACTTCTGTAGTCAAGAACGTGCTCAATCATTGACATTTAAAACTGATATTAATTAATGATTATACGTTGTGAATCGTAACATTTACATTGGTATAAAAAATTGCCTTGTTGCTATGATGAGTAGATTGTTAATCTTGTTTTTACTTGGGTACAATATATTGATTGATAATGCAAAATGAGATCGTAAATGTATAGTAAAACGAAAGAGCTGTTAGGATCCCTAGAAATGCAACAAGCGAACATTGTTCTATTGCCGAATTTCTTAGCAACGCAAACAAAGAAACCTGTTAATGTATAGTACAACTACGTTTTGATGGTCTATCATAAATGTGCCATGTATTTCGAAGTTGCTCAATATTTCAATAGCATTTGTTTTGTTTGCACAGTATTGGTCATAGGAAATTTCTCATAATGCAGATAATACTTTTTCCAGCTGGATACCCCTCAGAATACATTGTTTTTCAGTCCTATCAGTTGCATGTATGATGCAATTTAGACGATGAAAATAAAGAAAACACTCATATAACATCTACACATGCACAACAACCTCCGCACAACTCATCGACACAACTACTTCTGCACTCAATAACGCCTTTAATTGACATTCGAAACTCCACACACAAATTTTTTGAACAACTAGCTTCAAAACTGATATTAATTAATGATTATATGTTGTGAAATACATCCCTAAATAAAAATTAAAAAAGAGATTTGTATTTTTATTATCTTAGTAAACTTTGAACAAAAATTTAGCATAACATCTACACACACACAACAATCTTCGCACAACTTCGTCTGCACAACTACTTCCACACTCAATAATGCCCTTAATTAACATTCAAAACTCCACACACGATACCTCTGAACAACTAACTTCACACAACTACCTTCGTACATCTACTTTCGTATTTCTGAAAACTGTTGCTAAATAATTATTAAAAAAAGCAAAGCCTTCAACACATTCGTTTTACTGCACAACACTAACACTTTTTAGCACACCTATCTATGAAAAATACCTTACATCTCCCACACATACTCTGTCCTTTGCACAGTAAATGTTTCGTACAATATTGACAATTGGTTCCACATACGAGTGGTTCAAAATCTTCGACAATTGAATTCTCGTCATGGAGAAATATGTTGTAACTTTCTTCGCACATATTTGAATTAAAATGCAAATAGTTTTTCATCGTTGTATTTGAACAAAGTATTATGGGAATTTTCAGCCAATTCGATAACCAATGTATACAAAATAGGTCTCCCCAAAGTCCTCTTTCTTCCACAAGAATAGTATGTGAAGCTGATTTTTTCATCCTTTCCAAGTAAACATCCGGGTTATCTACACCATGCATATATATTAATGCATCTATATTTTATTCATGTTCATAAGATAGTATGGATTTTGTCTTCCCTTCATGTAAACAATTCCTGAAATGTTCTATTGTTCCTTCACACAATTATGTTGACGTGTATCTAAAATGCAACAGAGTTTGCATACTATCGAATAGGAAATATCCCTCCGCATATGCAAAAATTTTCAAAAGAAATAGATTATGATGCCTTAGTATTGCATATAGACCATTTCTTTCTTTGGAAAACAAATGCTTCTCCATCACTATTTTAACAGTCATGCTGCAAACATGCTTGTTCATTGTTGCTTTAGAAATTACGTTTCAAACAAATTGAAAGAGTATTTTAATTTCACTATGAATTATTACTCAACGACAAGCAAAACATAAACAATGTATAAGAAAACAAGTAAAACGATATAGATATAATTTATTCACCTAAAAATTTTGTATATGAACGAGGTGTAGGGTCACAAAACAAATGAGCCATAATGTACTTGATACAGATATCGTAAAATATGTATATGTTTTCGAAAACAGATATTGTGTACAATTGTTACACTAACAAGTAAAATGCACATTTCTTAGAACAAGACTATCAATTCTAATAACAAGATAAAAATCATTCGTAATGACAAGCATGCATCCCCAAAATAAAATGCATGATCGACACATGGCCAATGCAACTATCGACACCGTACGTGTTAAAATTACACCATAACAATTTTATAAAACTTAGAAAATTTGATATAGGATTCATAGGCTAAAGAGAAAGTTATTTCTTATTTTTGTTATTATTATTATTACTATTATTATTATAAAAAAATATCACAAAAACCTCATAAAACTTAGACCCTTTGATTTATGATTTACTCCAAACAATGACTACATGAAATAACAAATGCAATATTTCTATGGAAAAATTCCATACTTCCGCATTCACTTCTCATTCCGCACAATTCTCTCGCAGAAAAAAATAGATTGGAGATGTCGTTCAGGCTCAATTGAAAATCGAAAATGTATTTTGGAATATATCATAAATCTGGAAAACAACCAATGTTCCCCCCTTCTCAGATTAAGCCACAAGTTAATGAAGCTCATGTTGCTTCTGATATCGAGGATATGTAGAAATTTACATAGCTCTTAGTTTTCTTTCATTTTTTTCCCGGGGGAGTTAATAAAGCAAATAAGTTTAGAATAACTTCATGTCAATCCTTCTTCAAATTTTTGAAGACTAGAACAAGGAATTATACTGCTATAAATCAACACACATATACCATCAACTCCGCACAATGAAATGTCCCACACATACCATGTTCGGAGTAATAACACAGTGAGAGGACTCATGAAACCCCTCATTCTACCACACATAACTCATTTTCCAGTTTTTTAATTTCCAATAGAAAACACATATGCTTCCAATATAACACAAATGCATATGTGCTACATTTCATAACAAATCCATTCTGCGCAAAAATCTCACATATTAACATTAATAATTTAACAATAATTTCCATATGAACTACTGCGCACAATGAAAATTAACAATTTTAATCATTATGTTCTTCCGCAAATACCTCGACCTTTGCAAAGATTCATAGTTCTAAAATAAAATCTCTACACAATTTCTCCCCTGCCCATACTTCATACTTCATAAAGTAAAATCTCCGCACAATGAAATATAATAATATTCCTCGCTCTCATGCACATACCCCATCCTCCATAAAATTTCATATGATATATGATTAGGAAATGTGTAAAAGTATTAGATTTATTTGGGAAATCGACAAACATGCCCCATCTTCCATGTAGTCAAAGCTTTGCACAATGAAACATAATATTAATAACATATTAACATTAATAGTTTAACATTAACTTCTACATGCACTCCCCGTTCTCCCAAAAATACCTCGTCCAAATAAAAGCTTTGCACAATGACATATCCCACACAAACCACGTCGTAAGCAAAGATTCAATTCTAACACCAATGCCCAAAGACATAACACATTGTAAGAGCACTCGTGAAACCCCTCCTCTCTTGCACATACCCCATTTTCCACATTTTTTGTCACTAATAGAAAACACAAATAAAATCTGACATATTAACATCAATAGTTTAACAATGCCCTATGCGCCACCTCACATAATGGAAATCAATGATATTAATCATTCAACAAATATTCATAGCTATAAAATCAAAATCTCTACACAAATACTCCCTCGCACATACCCCGTACTCCACACGGTAAAATCTCTTAACAATGATATACCCAGTCCTCCATAAACATTCATACAATATATGATCTAGAAATTTGTAAAAGTATCTCCACCCAATGACCTGTTTAGCATCCCCCCTTTGCTCTCACAAATTAACATCAATATAAATTAACAATATTAATCATTCCACACAGTCAAAGTTCTACATAATGAAATGTCCCTCACATACCGTGTTCAAGGAAATAACACACTTAGAGCACTAACGAAAACACATAACTCATTTTCTAGTTTTTTTTATCGTCAATAGAAAACACATATGCTTCCAATATAATGCAATTACCCTGTCCTACACAATTTATCCCTCACACATACTTTGTACTTTGCACAGTAAGATGTTTGCACAATGAAACATAATAATATTTCGCGCTCTCCTGCACATACTCTGTCCTCCGTAAACATACGACCAAGAATTGTGTAAAAGTATTAGATTTTTTTGGGAAATTGACAAACATACCCCATCTTTTGTATAGTCAAAGCTTCGCACAATGAAACATAATAATAATAATAGATTGACATTAATATTTTAACATTAATTTCCACATGCACCTTGTCGTGCGCAAAGATTCAATTATAACATCAATTCTCAGCGCAATAACACATTGTCCCTGCAAAGCAAAAGAAATAATGCTAATAGTACAATACACAACCATAGTAATGTTAATGAAGAGAGTTATCCTTCTCATTCCACACAACCACGTTAGTATATTCCACACTATATATGAATTAATAAATAATGGTGGGCCATAAAAGCTTTAGTATATTATAGAAATTAATTAGTGATAATATAATTAATTAATCTTGTTTCAGACATTGTGCAAAGGTCAAATTTTGTTCGAAGGTTTCATTGTTTCCGAGGTTGGTAATTTCATTTACTCTCTTGTATTGCTTGTGTGGAACTTTCAACATAGTGAAAGCTTTGCACAAGTTAGCAATGCCATTTGTTTTTCTTTAATTGGGTGCAGGGAGTTTATTATGTGGAAGTGCACACAAAACACTTTCTCCGCTCAAAAGCTCCATGTTGGGTGTACATACATACACCGTTATTATTTTCAGCATTATTAAGGTTGCTTTTGTTGTTTCTTCTTTGAAGGAAAACAAAGGTAAAGCAGAAACATCCCCCAGTCTCCCACGCATACCCCATTTTCCAAAAAACATTATCATTAATAGAAAACACATATGCCTCCAATATAACCCAATTATCCACTCAGCACAAAAAATCCCATAGATTAAAATCAACAGTTTAACAATGCCCTATGCACCACCCTACATAATGGAAAATTTGTAAAAGTATCTCTACTCAACTTAACATCAATATTTAAACAATTCCCTGTGCACATACTTCGTACTCCACACAGTAAAAGATAAAAAATAATAATAATAATATTTCTTATTTCCATGCACATACCCTATCCTCCATAAACATTTTTACGATATACGATCTGAAAATTTGTAGAAGTATCTCTGCACAACAACTTCTGTAGCACCCAACCTCCCCCCCTCTCGCCCATGCAAAGGACCTGCAATTGCGTCAGTTATAACATCATGGAAAGAGTAGCACCATACCAATGTCAATTTCAATGTTAATATCAAAGCATTAATGCCACAACACTCACTGACAGAATGACCACTCAGGGAAATAGTTTTTAAAAAAATTTAAATCAATTGTCAAGCATTGACAAATATAAAAAATAAAACGCTCTCCACCAGAGGAATTATTTACCATCGAAACTTGCTAGGCCAATCAGAAATTAGAAATTATATTTCTAGAAAATTAGAAAATTAATTTCTAATTCCTACAAAAATTGAATAATTTAGCATTTTCTCGAAACTTTGGTTAAACTTGCAAAAGAACAACAAAATGATACACAGTCAATGAAATTTGATCGCGGGGTGAATGTTATAGTCCCTGATGAGGCATGGAATAATAAGTGATTTATTTGCACCTAATCATAAGCCTAAATCTTATTTATCATTCAAGCAAGGATTTGAATAATACAATTGAACATCAAAAAAAGAAAGTTTAGTGAACTCGTTACCTTCTTTCATTTTTTCCATGTGGCGCATTGATGTCCTTTAGCTTCCTTCTTATTTTTACTATTCATGGTAGGATTCTTCAATTATGTTTCAGTTTTCAATGATATTTTCCCACAAAATTTGTTGTAGGTCACCATCTTATTGTAGTGGCTACAACCACCCTCCAAAATTTTACCTTTGCTTTGTTTTGGAGCCCCCCTCATCAAATTTTTAGCAGCATGTTTTGCACTGCTTAGGAACTTGCGTTTCATTCAAGTTTATCTTTCACTTTGCAGCTTATGTTCACTAAATTGTTCTGCTAACTAACCATAAGCTGACCCCATGACTTGGTTCACATCCGATTCTTGCGCTATCTTTGAAAATTGCACAATCCTATAGGGAAACCAACCTTGCTCTCAGGAATTGCACAGAGCAGCCCGTAGTCAGTGCTGCTCTCCAGAAATGAGCAAAGCCATCTGTCAGAGAGCCTTGCTAAGATAAATTGTGTAGAACATCCAGACACTGGGATTTAGCTCAGGAATTGTGCAGACCTAGCTAGCATCCTGTCTTCAACAGAGAAATTGCATAGAGCATGAGAGGTAGCCAACGCCAATCAACCCAGGAATTGCGTAGAAGCATTCCTCAGTTTGCTGTCTGATGCATGTACCGGAAAGTTGCCCGATTCCCTCCAGAACTACGCAACCTTCTCATGCATGCATGGCAGCCCTTTCCCAAAAAATAAAAAAGAATCAAAAATCAAAAAGCATCCCCAAAAAATAGGGATCTATTTTTAGCACTAGGATTTAGATGCAAAGTCGATTTTAGAAACTTCTCACCAAGTGTTGCTTTTTCTTATATTTGTGGCATGCACATCATAAACCCAAAATATTCTAAATATATTTAAACAACGCCCCAGAGCTAATTCTAAAAATTCAATCTGGGAGATTTGGCATTCCCAAGACATCTATGGACCTTTGGCACAGTCGGCACAACTTTTATGGGTAAGTTTTTCTTTTCAAGTCTTTTGTTGTTTTAGTCCGACACTTTTATTTCCTTGGCTTGTGTGAGTGTTGTTTCGCATGTTTTATTGAACGACCATTGGAATTTTGGTTTGTTTTAACTTGTAGAAGTGTTGTTTCAAGTTTTTCATTGTATTTCCTAAGTGTCACATGCATAACATTGTTTTTTCACTAACGGTCACCGTTGCGGTGACCCTCTCCACCAGCTTCATTTTTCATCTATTTCAGTGATTCCCACATTGGTTTTGATTGCATGCATGATCATTCACTCATTTATGCACCATCCATTACTTTCTCTTTAGAATCTACTCGTTTTTAAGCCGCCCTTAGGCAGATCTGGGCTGCTTTAGCTCAGATCTTGCTTTCACTAGCATGCTCTGTGCATTCCCGAACTCAAGGCTTTGCCTTGGCCCTAGGAATTGCATAGAGACTGCCTATCAATAGCCTCCAGCTGTGCTTTTTGTTTTTCTAGGAGTCAGTGCCCAATATTTCCCACTGGGATTGTGCAATGTGCAGTCACAGCCAACAGTCAAGTTGTATTGAACTGTTCATTGCGCAATTCCAGTCCACAGTTAGCCTAGCTAGACTATGCTATGCATAGTTCTAGTCAGTAGCAAGATGAATGGTAGCTGGGACTGTGTAATGCATAGTTCTAGCTGATAGTCCCCGATCTCCCGGAGTCACGACTGCGCAATCTTGCCCAATAGTGACCTTGTTTGTTGCATGATCGATCTGTGAAGTGCATTATGTTTTTAAACTAACATTTTCTTGTCATGAGTGTTTGCTCTGTCTCCAGGTACATCATTTGCTGAGAAGTCTCTCAACAGTACATGTGTCATGGTTTCCGAGAGAGATGGATCAAAGGACACTGTAGAGAGCAGCAATGGAGACGTGGTTTAACAGGTGCCAATAAACTTGCCCATCTATGCAGACATGTAGTTGTTCATAAAGAAGGACATGAAGATCACATGGTAAAAAATAAAGGACATATTTGCAGGCACTTTCAAGGAAGATATGGAAGATTGTCAAGTCTATGTCAACATTCATAAGTCAGCCTTGTAAAGTGTTTCATGTAGGTACCACGGCTTCCCCTGCGCAGATATCATTCACTGGGTTATCTCAAATACTGATCCCGAGATGATGACACTGAGCAGTGCTAGTGGAACACAACTTTGCCACCTTCAGGAAGGAAAACTACCATCAAATGTATCACTTGCTGCAACTGGTGAACTACATGGATGCACTATTCTTCACTCCCAACAACAATGTGAAGTCAAGAGATATCTTGAAGCATTGGGTAAAAGAGCCATCGAAGTTCAGGTTGACACCCAACCAGGTCTATAGGACCAAGTCACTCAGGAAGGCTTACCAACTCCTAGTCATATTCGCATGTCTCTTGTATGGTCAAGAGAGCACGGAGACCTTCCCGCAAAGTTGGGTTGTTGGGTTGGATCAGTTGGAAAATGAAGGAAGGCCTTTCAACTGGTCAGACGTGTTGGCTCTTCAACTAAAAGTGCATGTTTCAAATTCCCAGAATCTGCATAAGGATGGACAAGTAAGATTCTATATGTTCACATACCTCCTTGATGCAATCTATGCCCTGGCATGGCTTGGACATGGACACCATCAGAGGAAGTTGTGAATGTTTATTGCAAGTTTCTCTCTGAGTGTAGCTACCGAGGAGTCATGACGAGGTTGTCTGACCACTTCATCACCCCACTGTACAGGATGATATTTGAACAGGACCCACCTTGCATTTTCCAGGAAGTGATGCAAGGATTACTCAACATTGCAGATTGGTATGCCTCACCCGGTGGCACCTTCATCAAGATGTCTGGCGCGAAGAAACCTTCACATGAGCTACATAGGTTTTCCACAGACAATTTGATCATGCAAGAGGTTGTGTACCACATCTACACAGGTTTGTCAGCAACACTACACAGGAGGAAGAAGGCACCATGGCCTACTCTTCCTTTGTGGATTGGGTTGTACAAGATTCGTACCTTGAAAGATGCAGATGTCGAGACCGAGGACTTGAAGAAGTTTGGGTTCGACACCAAGAGTTTCAATCCATATGATCCTCACTGCATATGCAAGAACCAATGTGTGAATATGTACTTCCCTCGGGTCCATGGGACATGTCATTGGCGAGAGGAAGATCCTTGGAGGTATTTCTATAACTCCTCTAGGTTCAATGAACCGGTCAGTATGGTTGTAGAATGGAAAGTGACACTGCAGGCAACAACACCACAGGAAGCAACATAAAAAATAACAGTGAGCAGCAAACCGATGCAAGACAAAGGTAAGAGGAAGATTGTCGATAATGCAAAAGCTGAGCAAAGCTACAAGTTCAAGGAAGATCCACTTGTTGAGAGAGTATCTTTGGAGATAGATGCAAAGAGGTGATAGTATGGTAGGAGAGTAGTGCAAGGAAAGAGGGAGAATAAAATATTAGAAGATACAGAAAGGAGATTGCAGGAGATGAAGAAGAATTTGAAAGCAGAACAAGAACTTAGAAGGAGAGAGAGTGAACAAAGGCAGAAATAGGAACAGGAAGAAGGAAAAGGCACATTTACAAAGAAAACTGCACAGATGCAGGTTGAGATAGAAGAGTAGCTAGTAGATGATGAACAAGGTGAGTAGGTGCAGGTTCAAGAACTTGCTAAATAGGTTGAGCAGTTGGTTGAGGTAACGACATGGAGATGGAACCAAAGCTAGAGGACCAAGACATTGATCTCATGTCGAAGGAATCCGAGGTAGAACCATAGTCTTGCCACCTATAGAACCACAACCAGTCCCCAACGAGCAAGGATAATTTGTTTTCCTTGAAGATGATCTGGAGACAGATGTGTACAATCTGTAATTTGACGAGACAGAGCAGAGGATTGTACAGGCACAAAGAAATCATCTCTCAGATGATCATACATCACCTACATACACAGAAGAAAGGGTGATTGTACCAGATGTTATAAGACATCTAGTTGCCATGGCTGAGGCTGCTAAGGCTTATGTAGAGGCCATGAGTTCAATGGTCAAGTTCTTGATAGTAGAGAATGATTGAATGGCGAAGGACTTATAAGAGGCGAGACAGAGAACATAGTAGGCTACATGATCCTCCATGACAGAGATGAAGAAAGCAATAGTGGCGAAGATATCAACTTTGGAGGCCACCATGTGGACAATGTATAGAAGATTTGTCACTGTGCATAAAGCGGTTGTCAATTTATATCGCTTTCATCAGCAGTGCGCATAGACAGCCCAAACACTCAAAGACATTCACACTACTATTGTGCACATGCAAGAATGGACAATGAGGTACAAGGTAGCCTCGCTTTACTTGCACAAGAAGATGAAGCCACGGGCTAAGCTAGACAAAGCATAGATTCAAATGCAGATCTAGAATTATGAGAAACTTCCTTTGCTCATCGCTATCATTAAGGCTTCCTATGCATGATTTTTCAGGAGTTTGGATGTCATAGTGTGAATGCACAAGATCCCTTCCATCAGAACCCTCACCTAGGCCATGAGGAAGAACCAAGTGATGCTAGATGTTGATAAGTACATAAAGTAGTTGATGCGCATAGCCACCAGTGATGACTTGTAGCTTAGCACAGAGAACATGTAAAGGTATATCTGTGGTCCAGCCACACTCAGGACAATGCTTGCCATGCTTCAGGATGAGTTGGATAGAGGTTTCAGAACCATATACCCAGAAGCCATGGAGGAAAGGGTCTGCTTTGACATAGATGCCATCAAACTGTATGGGGACACAATAGAGCAGTACCAAGCTTGGTATCAGTTCGTCATTGAAGATAACCATGATGAGGTTACCGAGGTTGGTCTTTCCCCAAGACCCTGAATGATAATGTTTATCTTGTCAGGCTGACTCGAGCCTATTTTGTCCCACATGGGTATATGTGGAAATTGTATTATTGTAAATGTATTGTGAAATTCCAAGTGTCATTAGTGGAATGTGAACAATCATTATTGTAATGTGAAGAGTCATGAGGGTAGTCCAAGAGTCAAAGGGGAATGTCAAGGGTCACCCCACCCTTTTCTATATATAGAACCTCATAACTCATAGTACAGGCTTTTGGGAGCCAAGATTTTTGATAGGAATTGCTTAGAGAAGGCTTGGAGAGTATTGTAACAAGCCTTGGCTTCTACACAGTGAAAAGCAAGTACATCTCTTTGGAGGAGTAGGCGGTGTTGACTGTAATGTTCCACTATTGGGGCTAGTGGTTGTCAATGGTGTATGTATGGATGAAACTTTCACTTTATATAATATATATATTTATATATAATAGAGCCATAACATCTTCATGCATATGTTGTTATTGTAGTTCGACTATTCTGGTTACTTTAGCAATGTATGTTGTTTAACTTACGCATTTGTGTATGAACTACTTTGTATACAATTGTATGAATTTTTTTGAAGTCGTGTTGTTGGTTTAACGCGTCACTTTGGATTGTGGACTATTATGCTTTCCAGCTTGTGATTTCATTCAACTTGTGTGTTCCTTTCAGGCTACGTACTATTGCAGGATTCTAAGGGATACACTTCCTTTTCCCCTTTGTGTGTTAGAACCCCCATGCATCTCACTTGACTCGTTGCAAGGTCACACACTTGCTTCCGACAAAGATATCACACTTAACTCTATGCGCTATCGTAGTCAAGGCATAGATTTACTACCCACTGTTGGGACTCCTGCTCCAAAGGCTCTAAGGTCTAGTTGGGACTTCTTACCGGACAGATCCCCTAACATGATGGCGGGTCCAGCACCATCAACACATCCAAAAGTTCGTAGGGAACATGAGTTGGACTACATATGGGATCCTTGACCATGGGTTGTCTCCATGCCAACTTGTTCCATAATAATAGGACTGCTCATGGATATGTTTATTTTGGTGTCTGAGCCAATATCATTAATGTGAGGGACCATAAACACCTGAATAGAGTGCGACCAAACTCTCAATGCATTTATAGGGTCAAATTGATGGATAAAAATAGAATTATTGTCCACTCATCAATTAAATGAGCCATAAAATCCCCTAAAGTGATTTCCTCTTATCAAATTTGAGATTCCTTGCTTGAAAAAATTCCTTTTTTATCTCTTCATGTCAACAAGATTAGGGGAATTTTGAGGTCTAAAATGGGCCTCCTAAGGAAATTATAAAATAATAGTGGAAATAAGAAAATAAGATTATATTACATCATCAAATTTTAGAGGGAAAAAAGAAAAAACTAATTTTTTTCAACTCATATTTTCAAATTATCTCCCTATGGACTTACTCAAATTTCGAGCGGAAACACTTGTTGGATGCATAATTTGATTCATCATCTAAGGAGTACCCATGTTGCATACTTTTGATGGACCCTACCACATGAAAAATGAGAAATACATGAAAAATGTGATTGCAATCACGTTTTTTCATGTATTTCTCATTTTTCATGTGGCAGGGTCCATCAAAAGTATGCAACATGGGTACTCCTTGGATGATGAATCAAATTGTGCATCCAACAAGTGTTTCTGCTTGAAATTTGAGTAAGTCCATAGGGAGATAAGTTGAAAATACGAATGGACAAAGTAGTTTCATTGATTTATTATTTTTTAATCTTTTTACTTTTTTACTCCAAAAATGGTGAATCATCCCCCATGGATAACATCATCATCTTGAATCCTATTGGTTCTTATAAAGTTTAATTTGGTTGTAAATTTTTCTTAGGAGGCCAATTTTAGGCCTCAAAATTCCCCTAATTGGAAAAGGTTAGCCAACTCACATCCCTTGTGTATTCCAATTGTGGCATGATTTTCAAACTCCTCAACAATAAGAATTCAACAATAGTAGTAATTGATTTCATTCATTATTATGGCATAGCTCAAAAGGATTTTCACATCGACACATGATTTGATTATTATGTTACTAGATCAGTTGTGTAAGTTACTTGAGATTCATGAGGTTTTGTTGTACTTTGAGCTATATTTGGCACATGGGTTCAAAGACTATGCACGTACAAGTGACATATGTGATCCCCACTTCCTCCTATACAAGCCAGATAAATTCCATACTTGAAATGTAGTCTATATATTAATAAATTGTCAGCCTGCAACTAATTATCTAGATTGGATTTTGGATAGGGAAAATTCATGGTATGGGAATAGATCAACCAATTAACGAAAGAAACTATTTTCCATAAGAAAACTCATTATTGGACATGGGGTGGAGAGGCTAATGGTCTCAATCCTACATGGTTTTGAAACATTTTAAAAACAATTGAACGTATTTGATCTTGAATGAGAATAGACTATGCCTCAAAGCATCAAGAGGCCATGATAACCTAGAATATGTTGCTAAAAAAATGATAGGGATTCGATCAACTAATAGACGATTGAAGGTTTGATCACAATTTTTTATACGCAGTAAGTGTTAGTGCAGATATATGTGTGTTTTTCTTTCTAGCTACTCCTATTTAAATTGTGATTCACCCTTGAGATTGATACACTCATTCACTAGTACGAATTACCTCTTCCAAAATAATTGCAGGTCCTCTCCTTCCCTTTTTCAGTGGATTCATGAGGATCATGCTCAATGGAGGCAGGGTGGAATCATGGAAGGCCACATAAGGATGGCCAATAATTTTCTACCTTTTAGGTTGTAATCATCAACATTCACATGTATGTGGATCTAGTTTATCACCTCCTTTATGTCTATATTGCAACAATGTAGTTCACTTGGACATTCCTTTTCTAGATTCTTCTTTATGGTAACGGGTTGAACTAAATATGCGACCTTGGGAGGAAGAGTTTCATGACATTAAAATAGGGTACAAAGTTATGAATTGTGTCCACATGGCAAATATATCTCACATAAGATTCCTCACAGACATATTTTTTACTCTTCGTTGACACAGAGTGATCACAAATAAGATATTTCTTGTTTTACCAAATTGTCGTATTATTCCTCTACAAAACTATTATGTTTATAAGATCAAAGTTTTTTCTTAGCATCTGAGTTCCTATGGGATCAACAAGAGAATATGATTGTAAGATTTCTTCATATTTTTACTCATGGATCACTATCAAAGGAACTATTAGGCCCTAAAGACTAAAAGAGTTCTAATACCATGTCAAGACATAAAATGCAAAATACAAGACAAGGGATAATGACTTGATGAAAATGGCCTCAAGCTCTATTCTACACATTGTATTCATTTCAATGATTCAATACACAATGCATCATTGAAAACCTCAATTTCTCTCACTTCACGACATCATCAAGAGACAAAGTAGGAGTCAAAATATGATTCTAGAAACCCTAGGATAACAACTATATTCTTATATGTGAAATACATAAAGGTGGTATACTAGGACTTCATGATTATATGTGAATAAAAGGCTAACAATTTTAATGGATTTTCCCTATAACTAAAAAATTTAGGTGGGTGAATGTTTTAGTTGAGGTTTTGTGTTGGCTTATTAGGGCCTGACCTAGGTTTGGAGGTGATTTAGCCAAACAAATCCTGGTACTACTTGCCCTTTCGGCAACAGTCCGCGGAGCGCGGACTGAGGTCTCACCCGAAGTAGTATGTCAGGGTGTTAGAACTAGGTTTCCACACCCTAGAGATGTCTGATGAGTTCAAGTGGCCCGCAGTTCGACCTTGTGCACACACCACTACACGCACTTTCCCTTACCTCGCAGCCTGAGATGCTGCCTTTGCGCAACTCTACTTGGGGGTCAAATGCTGTTATTACCCAATTTCTTACTAGTATTCCAATGCTAGTTGATTAACTTAGCCTTTTTGTATGTGTTAGGTTATACTTAGCAATATAAATCATTCATACAGGTGTGCCCGGTAAATAAACAATACATTCGTAATTTATAACAAACATGCATTAACCCATGAACAGATGTACATAATTATGATAAAACTTCTCTTTATTATTTTCTTCCTTGGTTATAGACTCCACTCAGCCCTGCGCACTCAGTTGCAGGGGTCCACGCACTCAGTTGCAGACTACTAGGCCTCTGTGCACTCAACTGTAGAGCCTTCCCCTCCCCTACGACTCAAAGACACACTTAGTCACTTAGACTCGATCTTCTCTTGTTGCTTCTTTTTTCCCTATTCGTTATCTTTTACACTTAGAGCCTCGCTCTATTTATACAATCCCATGGTCCGCGGACCATGGGTAGGCCGACCTTACATTACAAAACTACAGTGGACAACCTTGTGACTCTATCATACATTTCGCGCTCCGCGCCCGCAATCTGCGGAGTCTTTACAACAATATTGGGTCAAAACTTGGGCTTTGAGCCCCAAAACATGCCTTGGGGGGATTCCATGCCTAATATATCCCAAAAAAAAACATCGTGACTCGCCCTCAAGTCACTCTGTCAGCACGGTGATCTTGGCACGGAGTCCCTCCAATTGTTCTCGAATTGTGCTGCAGTCAGTAGCGCACTGAGTTTCTACTTGCTGAATCTGTTGCATCTGTTGTTCCAAGACCTCTGATTATGGGGTTCTTCTCTCCATTAATGTGTGCATCCCTTGTATTTGCACAAGCTTTCCTTCAATGTTCATCATGATATTGAAGTCCTCGTCGATCCGTGGCTAGACGTGCGCTTTAAGAACTGCCTCCTTGTGGCATGCGCATCCATCTGTTCCTTCAGTGCTTTAGCCTGCTGCATCCTCGCAAGCCTCTAGGTGAGGACTACTGTCTGTGCAGTTCCTCAGACACTGTCATATTTCTGTTGGAGTTCTCATGCTTTTGTTTCTAAGTGCTGGATGTTGGGGTCCTCCTGCAAAGTCGTGAGAACCTCAAGTGCTTCCTCCAACATGCTGGTGCAGTCTCGCACTGCACCTCCAATTTCCTCCAATCCCACTGTGATAGCACTAGCGTGCTATTCTCTGACTTCCGGGGAGTGGATGGCTGCGCCTTTAACTGCAACTCAGCGATCTGAAGATTAAACTCTAGATAAACCTTAGTTGTTTCTTCCCTGGCCTCGCGGACTCCTGTAGCTAACCTGTGGATCCGCACCTCTATTGGTAGGTCTGCTAGGATGGCCAGCTCCGGGACACTTCAACAAGCGTCGTCTACCACCTGCACCAACTGTTGATTTTGTGACACCAATTTGTCACGCTGCAAGCTGAGTTGTTCCATGTTTATCTTTTTCTCACTGAGGACTTGGATTGTGTGGCTCTCCCTAGTGCACAACTCTGTCGTTATCCCATCCTATAGCAGATACAGTGTCTCACACAGAAGGGCAGCTAGATTAAGGCCAAGGCCTTTCATCATGCTCACCGAAAATCTATCGGCCTCATTCGCTGCTACTAGGGCCCCTTCCGGCAACACTATTGTGTTTTCCATCCGTGCGCACAACATCTACTCTACTGCTAAGGATCCTGCTGCGAGGTGGGTTGTGTTATGCTCCTATACCAATAGGTGTCATATTTCATGATTGACTGGTTGAAATCCCTGATATGTTCATCCTTTCCCTGCTGTAAAGGTTTCCATATTATAAAAAAAAATCAAAATTTAAAAAATGTAAAGAGGGTATACCCTAAAAGAAAGATCAAAGGGCAAAAAGAATGTAATGGTCAGAAAAAAATGAAAAAAATGAACCCCAAATCAAATAGACCAGGAAAGTGTGCAAGTCCAAAATGCCACTACTATTCTATCTTTGCAATAATTTGATTGTGTGCAGTTTGTTAACTCTTGCCATAGTTGATGGATGGCCAAATAGCTTGATCTTGGCTAGTTCATGTTTTCAATTTTCTTGTTTTAGTGATAGAGAATAAAATCTGTCCAAACTGTTTAAACTTGGCAAATAAATAGTTAGGTAGAGAAGCAAAGGAGCTCAACAGTTTAATCTGAGCCCTTGGAAGAAATAAGGGCAGACTTAGATAGGATTCCCATGAAAATAAAAGAAAAAATTGAAAAAGGGTTTGCTAGTCCAAGTGCACCCAAAGAAAAGGAAGAAAAAATGTTAGGTACAGTAGGATGGGTAGGCAGTTTTGATGTTGCTGGATGTGACTTATGATGTATTGTGTGAATATGTCAATTCTCACTCCCATCACAAGTATAAGGCAGATAGTTTTGATGCAGTTGAAACAAAGCATGGCTAACTCCCCTCCATCCTTTCCCTAAATCACTCACTAATCTCCCCCAAGGTGTTGAGATCTGCTCAATATCCCCAAATCACTCCATCTCACTTCATAAAAGGCCTAAATAGAACCACATTTTTACTTAGGCACAAAGCCACATTTCTTGTGTAAAACCCTTTTCATTCCCTTAGTCTAAGTTTTTTAACATTAGACTTAGTGCTTGCTTCCAATCATATCTCATATTGACTATTAATTTTATTATATAAATCCCTATCCTTAATACCCTTCCCCGTAAGTATGTGTATATAACAAAGACCCTTATATTTTAATATCCCCGCCCCGGTTTATTATAACCATAAAACTGTTGAAATCACTGTTCAAATATGGATTAGCAGGTTTATTCGGAACCTGTTAAGAACCTTAACCCACCGCGCACAAACCATGGGATTAATTAACCCCACGTTAATTAACGAACCATCGCCCCCGAACCAATAAACACATCCCTCATATGTTTAATTAATGTTTATTATATATCGGGCCCCGCTTCGTAATCCGCCGCCATCTCCGACGCCCGTCAACCGTCAGATCCGGGCCCGCTCATCCAATGGCCGATGCACATATCGCGATCCCTTTTCATCCGACTGTTAACTCCCGGGGAGCCGGTGGAATTATCGCTGTACTGGGGACACGCGTCGCCTTCCCGCTGTGATCACTGCCTCCCCGCCCGAAACCGCTCCACCCCAAAAGCTGTGCGGGGGGAAACTGCTTACCACCCCCCCGCATCACGACAAAATGTCCCATCGCCGTGATGTCAGCATGCAGTAAAAGCCAAAAAACCCCCGCCAAAGCCAATTTTCATTAAAATTATCGCGAAACTGTCATTTTTACCCATTTTTACTGCGAAACTATTTTCATGCAAGCTACGTCCAGACAACTGCACAAGCATCCAGTCCGCCACCCGACCAAGAAAATCTCAGCTTCCTGCTCTGCAGCTCGTCGGTCAACCTGCGAAGTACCTGGTTTGCCTCTAAAAATAGGTATTTACCCCAATTCACTTTCCGAACCCGTAATTTTGTCTTTTCCTCTGTGAATTCTACCCAGGAGAGCCAAGTTCAAGAAATTTAGCCTGTTCCTCTCATACAGACACACCCAGAACTGCTCTTTTTCCCATTTTTCCACAGAAGCCCGACCTCCAATTTGAAAACACAAGAACCAAACATGGAAGCTCCCGTGGCCCTGAACATCGCGCCCCTCAATGCGCCTCATAAAGACCAGGATTGGTTACCCTTGGCTGATAGAGATTTTCAAATAAAAGAGTTATCTGGTGACATGAACCATCTCCAGGAATTTTGCCGAATTAGGAATAGTCATCTGAGCAACTCTGATATCTATGGAATATGGAATTCTAATCTTCCCAGGTATTACCTTCACTCAGTCAATGTGTTCCCTGATATTATTCACCAATGTTGTGCCAACTATGACCCTGTCAGTAAAGAAGTTATGACCCCATCCCAAACTGTTCTCTTTTACATAATTTCTGAATCTATCAATGAGATGTTACACTTCCATCCCACTCATCCCCTTGCCCCTCTTTCTATGGGATTTTTTCTTGAGCAAGGCTCTCAATTGCCCAATTCAGAAATAACCCGGATTACTCAATTATTCATGAAACCAGATTGCCAGCCCCAAGGCCCACCTCCCTATGTGCATTCCTGGTTCACTGAAACAAGCAGGCTTATTCTTGACATGATATACTTTATCTTGGGATTCAAAACCAGTGAATTTGTTGATGAGACCATCTTAGTTATGTTGTTAATGTTTACTCCAGGACAACCCCCTGCTGTCAAATATGATTATGAATCTTTCATTTCCAATAAAATCAATGAGAAATTCATAAATCTAGAAAGAGAAGGAGTCTTCAAGTACACCTCATTCATATACCACCTTCTGCTATACTATCAGCCAAACAGATTTTCATTTCCCATCAGGAAATTGGATTCCAAAGGAGAGTGGAGGTCTGTGATCTTTTGGACCTTGGTCTTCCACAATTTTTGTGAATCCCCTTATACCTATTGTGAATTCATTGACTTGTTTGTACATCCAACCTCCACTCTGTTGATAGGAGCTCCTCCTCCTAGAATTTCTGGCGATATGAGGAAAATTCTATAGCTGTCCAAACAATACAGGATAGGTGACTGGTACCTCTACTAGAATTACACTGAAATCAGAATATATGGTTGTGAATTGTGCCCTTTCACGCTGCCCAAATATGTGCCCATGAGACTATTTGCACTGGAGTATTCCAGGCAGCTTATCAATGTAGATTTAACTCACTTTTTCCATGCAAAGAAAAGGGCTCAGCTGAAAATAAAAAACCAGTTAGGTCCTTTTATCATCCATAAGAGGGAGGCATGGGAAGATGCTAATAAGATATTAGGGGAATACCTTAAATTGAAGAAAAGTTTCTGGTGGGTGCCATATGACCCAAATAGCTTTATAAGTGACAGAAAAGTAAGAAACAGGCTATGGGCCTATATACATCATAGGATCCCTGAAATTGAACAGTTTGATATTCAGGATGAGTGGGTAGAGGGTACATTAATAGAAGAAATTGCTGAACAAGAAAAGATGGAAAAAGCTATGAAAGATCTTGAAAAGACCCTTGACCTAGACTCTTTTGGACATGTATCTTTCAAGCTGCCTCAGCAAACCGGAGTGGGTACTTCCTCTGCTGGAACTTCACAGAAGCCTGCAAAAGAAACCAGCGCACCAGTTACAGGGTATTCTAAGGGCAAGGAAGTGGCAGACACGGAGCAGCAAGCAATGACTGATTAACAGGGGCAAATTCCTCTGGTCCAAACCAAAATAGTAGAGATTCCTGCATTATAGACTCCTCTAAATGAGGAAAGAGGCAAGAAAAGAGACAGGGAAGAAGCCACACCTATCAGTGGGCCTGCAGAACAACCAGGGGAAAAAGGAAAAGACTCAATCCTCTGTTAGAAGAGGAAATATTTGAAGAAACAATTGAAAGTTTAAAAGGGCAAAAGATAGATAGCGAGCAGACATCCCCGATGGTGGATACATCAACTAGCTCATACAGGTAGGAGCTAGAACAACAACATAATGTGGAAGTTTCATCCACTAGGCCACCAAGTAAGTAGGCCTCTGACATCAAAAGGACGTTCGCAGAGATAAAGGCTAGAAACAGCCCACTAAGGTTGCAGATTTATAACCAGTATATTAAGATGGCCCCCACAAACCAACAATGGTTGATGTCTGCCTATGACATTAAGGAGGGAAAAATGATCATGAGTTATTTCAAGCCCAAGATGCAGCAACCACAATCAACAGCTGATTACATTAGGACAAATCTAGAGGTATTGGCCAAGGATATTCATCCAATGGACCAGATTGAGCTGCACAAATAGACTGGAGAGATGGTATACTCCACACTAGCTGATAAAGCTATGTTAGCTCATAAATTGAAAAACTCCTTGAATAATACCTCTGCTTAGTTAGATTTGGAGAAAGATTCTTCTCTAGCAAAGGACAACAGGATCAAATCCTTGGAAGAAATTATCATTGAACTGGGACATGATCCCAAAGATGCCAAAGGCATAAAGGCACTGATGAAGAAGAAAGAAGAGGACATTGCTGCCCTCAGAAAACAGCTGAAACTACCTCCTTCTATGCATCCACAAACTACAGAAGTTGTACAACAGAAATCTGAAGAGGACATGATGGACCTGCTCATGAGACTGAATGAGAGATTGAGTGAGATAGAGCAGGCATTGGAGAAAGCTCTACAAGAAAAGCAGGGAGAGTCGACCTCCCAGCCACCTGAAGTAGTCCCAACAGTCACTACTGCCCCCTCCACACTTATAACAGCATTGCCTCCCACTGTCCTGGCATCAACAACAGAGATCATCACAGGTACCTCAGCAACAGCAACAACACCAGGTAGCAGTACTACTATGAGTATAGAACAGCTGATAAAAGCCATGGAAGAATTAAAGCTGCAAGTATCAGAATTGAAACTGGTCAAAGAGAAATTGGCAAAGGTGGAAAAGAATTATGATAAATCCAAAATGAATGTGGCAGAGAAAACAAGGGAGGTCAAAGCATTGGAGAACAAAGTGAGGGCATTAGAAAAGGATCTATCTCTGGATAAACCTCTGGCAGAAATCAGAGGAATTTTGTGGACCAACATCAATCAATCCCTTTGTAATGTATGGAGATCTATCCAAGTCATCTATGAGTAAATTGACCTAGTAAGAGCAGCCCAAGTGGAGATTCAAAAGGCAAGGGCTTTATTGGGATAGATGCCTGAACAAGCTAACCGACTAATACGTTTCTTGAACACCAAGACCAGTGAAGAACTGGAAGCACTGGATATCAGAGATAGAACAGGCACCATTCTAGAAATCAAGAGAGTTCTAACCATGAGAACTCTGATGCAAAATTTGGAAAGAAGATGCCAGGACATGCAGGTGGAGATTGATTCTTTCACAGAAAAATTTACAGTCTTGCATAAAAAAGGTCTGCCAAGTCCTTTGGGAAGTAATGATCATCTGATGAAACAAAAAGACTATGTACTTAAATTGAATACATATGCTGTTGATCAAGTTAATACGTCATCAAGTACTTCAGGAGAGAAGGCACTTCCATCTGGCCAAGCCCTATATGACAGCCTGGAAAATTTATTTTACATTGAACACGAGGTAGAGCATCTGTTCACCATCCCACCTAATTTCTTCAGATACACAGAGACTGACGAAACTTTGAGGAAGCTTCAGAGACATAAATTACCAAGACCGCAGTGGTGGCAAAGTATGTTAGAGATTCTATAAACTTATCTTTGGTCAATTGAAAATTTTGGACCATCTACTATAATGCGGAGAACAGAAATGAATCAGAGTCATGCGGGTCAAAGCGCATCACATCAGAGTTGAAGAACGTCTGGCCAAGGTGGAATAACCAGCACAGAGTATCAGTGGAAGACGGCCTTAAACTGACTCGCAGCACCTACCTCTGGTACATCTCATAAAGGCGAAGCAGCCAACACAATATCAATTTATTGTTCCCCTGTTTTCGAGACTGTCTGTCTCTATCTTTGTAAAAACGCATTAAACATCACCATATATTATTCCTATTAGATATTTTGTAAGATATTTGATATTTTTGTATAAAACCCCCCCAGACAAAGTATTTGGGGTTGGTTGGTGGGTGTTCATAGTTTCTGACTGTAATACTGAAGTTTTCTGGAATAAAAGGCTGTTGGAACCATTTTTGTCTGGCTTACTAAATGAAGAATTGATGCTGATGACCATGTTATAGAATTATTGAATCATCTTATGGATCAATAAGTCCCTTCTAACTTGTGTTTTACAGTTTCTATGTTTATTATATCATCAATGTTTCATGATCTCAATAATAAAGAAAAAGAATAATTCAGAATTTGCTTGACTGCACTCTGTCTTCAATCTTTGTTGTTTTCTATGTTTTCTTTAGAATTAGAATAAACAGTGAATTCTTAATTGCTCCTGTTTCCCCTGATTCTCTCATCTTGAATATTTACTAAGGAATTCTTAATTTCTCCTTAATAGTAGTCATCCATTTTCCCTCTGTCAAAATGATGAAGGATTCTTAATTGCCCTTCACCCATTGACTCCATTCCATCTGATTCCAGCCTATAAATTGTTCCATATTTGAGTACCTTGCTCTGTGATACCTCCTCTGATAAGAAACCTAATCCAAGAAGCTATCTTTCTTTGACTCCATCATGCCCAATGGACTGAAACTTTTCAGTTTTACCTCACTATTCTATTGAATTTCCATCCCTCCAACCAAACTCGAAACAAAAGCCTTGCACTTCACAGCTAGCCTAATATATCTCAAAACAAAGCTAAATTATAAAGAGAGAGCCCTCTCTGGATGCAGATTAGCTAGAATCTGTATCTAAAAGATTGGTCTGTGGTTACCTCGGCCGTATTCCCTTTCTTACAACTTTTGGGAACAACCTGAGTGATAATAGGTTGAAAGGTTCCCCGCTTGAGGGGGGCGTACATGTAACTCCTGCAACTGGGTCTTGAGGGCCAACAACACAGTCTGGTGCTCCTGCATGAAATCCTGAAGGGCCTCGTTTGTGACATCGTGCACTAGTTCACTGATGTCATGCAGGTCACCCTCGGTTTGGGTGATCGGGTCAGTGGCCAATTTCAAGGCCTTGATCTTCTTCCTTGACCCTGCTCATTCTGCCATGTGTGGGTGCTTCAACTTTGTGGGCGTGGCCCCTGGGTCCGTGCTCCCTTCTGTTGTTTCTGCTTCCTCTACCTGTTTCCCCTGCTACTGCTTCTGTGGCCTTTTTCTACTCAGTGTTTTCTGTGCCATTTCCCGCACTGCCTGTTCTTCAACTGCTGTTGTTTCCTTCCGTCTTTTCTTGGCCAACTATGTGATGCGCAACTTGGCATTGGCCTTCTTCTTCTGCGCTACCACCCTCTCGAGTTCGGTAAGATTTGGGGCGCACCATTCTGGGGGCCATGCCTCCAAGATAGTGAAAATGGCATCGTCAGTGGCTACAAAAGGTAGCTTCATCCACTGCTTCGCCGGATCCTTGCGTGCCCTGATAAAGATGTTGTGCATATCAGCCTTAAAGTCTGCAAAACTTTGTAGACTGTTATACACCGTGGGTGACAAGTGTCACTTCTGGTTTTATAGTGCCTTTTGAATTCGAATTCGACCGCTCCCCCCAATTCTGGTCCATTAATGCTTTTTTGGTAGCATATTTTCCCAAATCTTCCCCATAAATAGCATCTTAAATGCCCACCTCCTGCTTTATTTGGCCTCAAATCGAGCATCCCATTGTGAATAGTGACTGCAACGGTCACTTCCCAGCCAACCCGCACAGTAGCGTAGCCCTTCTTGCACGGTCACAGACCTTGTGACTCTCTACTTCTGCATGCATCCCCAATATCGCGCAACTCTTGGGTAGAATAATTTATAGTCCCGTGCTCCCTTCCAACTGCCTAGAGTGCTAAGGCTGTCCTTCCCGCGGCTAGTTAGGTGGTCGCACCACCCGTGTGGGGCTCCATCCTGTCCTCCACCATGGTTCGCGGAGAATCCCCACATCCCATTATTGTGTTCGGCATCGTACAATTCACCACTTGCAATGCACTATCCTGGTTATGACGCTTGGTGATATGTGGTCCAAGCTAAGGCATCAGACTAACCAATTCACGACGATAGTTCTCAAACTTGTCAGTATGATCATACACACCTTGCCTTATCACCCTAGGTTCTTCGACGAGAAACTCCTCCTTTATCTCGTCCTCCAGCCTTTTGACCTCCGCATTCAGCAAAGCGCTTTTCTTTCTTAATCGTACCCATTCTTTTTCAAGTTCACGGAGTCTAAAGTTTCTCCGTTGGATTTCTTCCTCAAGTCCCATGTGTTCTGTTTCTTGTGGCTATGTGATTCCTTCTTTCCATGCTTCGCAAACCGTCTTATCTACGGGTGTTGCTATGCGCGGACTAGGCTTTGCACGCTCCATAGAGATTACAGCCTCCACTTCATACTTTAGCTTCAGAAGTGCTCGCACGCTTAGGGTTTTGCACATGGTCCTATAAGCCCATAGAACCGTTGGTACGAGCAGGTCCCAGTCAATGCGTCTCACATGGTGGACTGTGTTCAGTACTTCGCACATTTTGTCAAAGGCTTCCATGCGGATAATCTTTGGCACACTTGGTCTTATTGTACTTAGTTGTTCGCACCCTCGTCTTGTCCACTCTTGCTTGGTCCTGCTTCCTATCGCAAGGACAGTGTGTGTTCATGCAGGTTGCGTACCATACGCCTGTACCCATCTGGAGAGGTGGGCACACAGGCTGTTTCGTCCATCATATCTAGCTTTCCTCCACATCTGAGGCTTTCCAAACTGTATGAGCATCATCCTTCTGCATTCCTGCTAGTCCTCGAAATTCCGCTGGTGTGTACCTCACCACCTTGCGGGCGTAGCGCGCAGTGCCCATTTCAGAGCATTGAAACGCTGCTGTTCCGGTACTTCTCTTTCAATTTTTTTTAGGAAATCATCTACCGTGGTTAGTCCATCATACATATGCAGATCTCTTGCCTCTGTTGCTACATAGTGTAGTGACCTTATCATCATGTTGTAGTTGAGCGTGATTACCTCGTGTAACTGGTTCTACCATATTTCTATCTCCTTGTCTGAATTTGAGGTGCAGGAGCTTTCACGCTCCCACGAAATCCTACCATCTATCATTGGATTTACCTAATCCTGCTCTCACATAGTTATATTGTAGATACAATCTAGATCGTCTTCACTATCGCAGTCGCGCATCGGCTCTGTGTAGTGATGAGCCCCGAATTCGGTAACTTATTGGGCTCATTTTGCCTAATTGTCCTTGTTCAATCCTCCATTTTTCATAGATTATGCATGTTTTTTTAGTATGTTTATGTTATTTGAACGAATAAGGGTGGTCACACTACCAAGGAGGCTAATACGTGGTTATTTCAGGTTTTTTGGACAAATTTTGGAGCAAAACCAAGCAATTATGGGACAGGTGACAGCCAAGCCTGAAGTGAGGATTCATAGGAAGGTTGTCTCTTGCATTAAATGGCCCTTCCTCGAAATCTCCACCCTCAACTCCGAGCTCAACAGGCCACCAAAACGAATCCTAGAGGCAGCCGAGCAGCTTTGGGAAGAGTGACTGTTTACTAGCAGTTGGAACAGTTGAGTCCCTTGAATTTAGGAGGGCTGCTAGGCCCCTCGTAGTGTATAAATAGGAAGGCCTCAGCCTTCGTAGTTTACTTTTGGAACTATTGGTATTTGCACTATAGTGCTGTCATTTTCTCAGCTCGTTTTCTTAGCTACTGTTGTATAACTTTCTTGTGATGATTATTTTTGAGTAATGAGAAGCAGCTTTACTTGGCATCAGATTTGAGTCCTTTATAGGAGCCCACAGCTCTTGGGGTTGGGCCCAACCCGAGTGCTAAGGCCTCCTTTATGTATTGTTATTTGTTCTTTATGTATTTGCAAAATCATTTCTGTTAAGTAGATTAAATCTTGCTGATTAACTAGGTCACTGTTGATGATTAGAAAGACTTTTGATGTTCAGATTGAGTTGATAGGTTGTTAACAGGGAAAAGCTTCAGAAAAGGGCCATCAAATACCTCTGATTTCACCTCTCCCTCAGTGGGATTAGGAGCTGGGATCAAGGTGACCTTGCTGCCCACAAAAACACTGACTTTGCTTTGCCATGCAATCATTAGTGTTTGATTTTCATTTGCAGAAGTTGGTTACATGTTCAGATCCTTGAATGCTTTGTTGCATAGTTAATATACATGGTTTCCTTGCAAATAAAACTTATGTTCATTCTCTTTACTGTCAGCTAGATCAAATTAGGTCAACGTAACTAGGTCTCTGATTTTACAAGTCTTCGTTGGTTCAGTTGGAAAAACAACTTGCAGAGTACCTGTACCACTTCTCTATCTGCCCATACTCCATCAAACCCATCTGCTCCATCCCCTAACTTGGATTCTTGCCTCATGTTTGCCATTTGCTCACATAACCCTAATTTTTGTGCAACATTGCTTCAGTCCTCCTTGAACAAATCCAGCCATCTACATCTTTCCTCAACTCCATCCACCAAGTCCTGGACCACCTCAAACCCTTATCCTACCTCCATACTCACTCCTTCACCTTTCCCTCTCCATCCATCCTCCAAAATCCCATTTCTGAACAACCTGTAGAAAATTACAGACATCCTGTAGAACCCCTGCAGACTTCCTGTAGAGGCTCACGAATGAGGTTTCTTGATAGACAAACTCTGTGAGACTCTCTGGAAGGGTGTTAGGGACCCCTTAGGCTCTCTCTAAACCTTCCCGACCTCCTCCAAGCATTTCCTCTCGCCAATCCACCTCTGCACAGTAAAAAACAGTCAAATCGCATGCATGATAATTCTGGCAACTTATTCAAAAATACAAAAAGATGTTTTTTTCATATGTTACTGTAGAAGTAGCTTAGATACATGTATTTACCTTCCTAGAAGTCAATGGCATCTCTTTCAGTAGCTTGCATCCTCTTTCTTGCATCAGTAAGGCTAGCTGGTAAAATTAGGGTTTGCTAGGGTTTATGTTTCCTTTCAGCGTTCCAGTTTCTTTCTGCAAGTAGAACAACCTTCTTTGAGTTAGCTTTCGTCCATCAGTTAAAAAGCTTCTTCTCAGAGCTCATAGAAGTTGGCTTAAGCTCCTAGCGGACTTGTGCTAGCTGACCAAGTGACAGCTGCGGCAAGAGCTAGTACTTGTGCATACAGCACCATCGCTTCCAAGTTTGTTACAAACTACCGGGTTGATAAAAGTAAAGAAGGGAGTCCCAGGAGTTGCAACATTATTGCTGCAATACTAGAGCTCACCACTCTTTTTGGCGCTGTTGCCGGGGAACCGTCAGAGTATTTGTGATTGCTGCTTTTCTTCTATTTTCCTACTCTAACCTTCTGCTAAGTAGTTTATTTTAGTTCCATCCTACAATTTCATTTTTTCAAAAGTAAATTAGACATTTCCTGCTTTCATATATTAGCCTTTCAATTCCACAATTTCAATTCTGCAAGCGTAGAGTAGAATTTCAATTCTGCATGTGTAGTCTAGCATTTCATTCTCGCAATTTGATTTTAGCAAAATAGATTAGTCCTTTCCTGCTTTTATTTCAATTCTGCATTTTCATTTCTGCAAGATAGATTTTAGTTAGTTGCAATTCCATCTGTTTCATTTTTGCAGGTACAAGTAGAGAAAAAATAAAAAGCAACCAAAAATCTTTTCATGCCTCGTAGGAACAGAGATAATACCGGAAAATTCCTACCCAACACACCCACCACTTCACTGAGTCACCCTTCTCTCTTCTTTGGTGGCAGTGACCCAGAAGAACCTATAGGTGAACCTCCTGAGATATACGAAGATCTTATAACAGAAGAAGAGCAAGAAAGAATTCCTTTTGAGACCATGGCTGAAAACAGAAACGGTAGAGACGAAGACGAGAGGATAGAAGGTACCTTCCCCATCCGAGAGACCAATGGGGACATGAAGATGAAGAACATAAGTCTCTCAACCTTACCTCATTTCCATGGATTAACCACTGAAGACCCTGATACCTTCGTGTTTGAGTTTGCTGTCCTTTGTCGAACTTATGACTATGCAGAAGACGAGCAAAAGTTGAAACTCTTTCCCTCTACCCTCAAGGATGCAGCATTACGCTGGTTCATGGGGTTACCTGGAAACAATATCACCACTTGGGCTCAGATGCAACAAGCCTTTAACAACAAATACCGAGACTACTGTAGGTCAAAGGAAACAAAGGGAGAAATCTTTCGAATGACCATGGGAAATGATGAGTCTTTAGAAGACTACGAGGAAAGGTTCCAACTTAGCTATAAACGGGCCAGGTGCACACTCGACCCTGAATCTCTAAAGCTGGTTCTGCTCTGAGGAGTCCCTGAAGACCTTCTAGATACCCTTCACGTGCTAGCTAGAGGAGACATCTTCCAACTACCTTATGAGGACATAAAGACTGTGTTTAGAAACCACTCTAGGGTAGCCCGGAAAAGAGGTAGGGGGAATCCACTTTCAGCTAGTACTACCTTCTCCAAGCATGAGTTTGCTAATCAGATGGAAGACCTCAAAAGTAAGATGAGATAGACCATTTCCATGCAACTCGATACATTCTGAATCCAACAAAAGAAAGAGGAAGCTGAGAGGGCTTTGGCCATTTTTTGTCCTAGATGTATGAGGAAGCACCCTAAGAACGAGTGTCCATTGCACTCAGTAGAGGTATGTTTCGTTTGTGAGGAAAACCACCCCACGAACCAATGCCCAACCTTGCCTAGATTTAAAGCCATGTACCAAGGGACTGAGGCAACCACTGAACCTCTCTACTTCCTCAACCAAAGGAGGCCGCATGGGCCCAGACCTTACCAGCAGGGGATGCAAGGGACATCCCAAGCTTATTATAGCCCCAACCAATCTGCTCACATGCCTTCTTGGGGTCCCCCTGCTCATCCTTCCTGGTCCGCACCTCCTCCATGGTCTTATCCACCTCAATACCATACTCAACCCACTGCTCATTCGTTTCACTCACATGTCCAGCCACAACCTCAATGGAATGCACCTCAACCGGGGTGGTGGCCCTAGTACAACTCTCCTCCCGCCATTCTACCTCCACCACTGGCTCAGCCACAACCATTACCTCCTGCTCCTCCAAGACAACCCCAAATGCCTGCTCAACTGAACCCGAACCCCAACAACCGATAGGCCCAGCAGGTATACACTGGGGAGACAACATGCCCTACCTATGCTGTGGAGATCCAGGAGATCAACCTGCGATCTGGGAAGACCCTTCCAGATCGCCAACCTCCTCCCCTAGAGGACGAGGAAGAGAAACAGGAAAGTGAACCCAAAGCCATTCCACCCTTTCCTGAGCGACTAACAGTAACCACGCAACCAAACCCAGAGGAGACTGAATTTATGGGAGAACATAAACAGTTGTGTTTGAAAATACCACTTCTCCAGGCCATAAAAGATGTACCGATATACAACAAATTGATTAAGGAGAAGTGTTTCAGGCACCCAGGTAGGCGAAAGAGAGATGCCTCGACTATCAATGTCATAAGACAACTGTCCGATCTAATGTTGGGGCAAGTAATTTGTCCAAAGTATTTGGACCCTGGGAGTCCTGTAGTTGATGTCCACATCAATGGCACCATTATCCCCCATACCTTGATTGATCTAGGGGCTGCCATTAATGTGATGACCAGGGACACCATGCTTAAACTCAACCTTCAGAGTTCCTTAAGGAAGACCTCGATAGTCCTGCAGTTGGCAGATCGCTCCACCGTGACTCCCGAAGGGATTGTGGAAGATGTCTTGGTCTCTATTGACTCTTGGGAGTACCCTGCGAACTTCTTGGTCCTTCAGCCAAAGGAAAAGCTCACTAGATACCCCCTCATTTTGGGAAGGCCTTGGTTAGCCACTGCAGATGCTTACATCAGTTGCCGAGCTAGAAGCATGACCATCAAGAATGGGCCTATGTCCAAGTAGCTAGTCCTATACCCTCCTGCCCAACCTCTGCTAGAACATGAATTACCACTCTGGTTGGAAGAAGGAGATGAGGATGAGGTCTACTCTGCACCATTGTGCACAGTAGAAACCACTAGGGGAGGCCCTCAAACCGAGGATGATCTGATTGAGACTTTGATTCAAAATCCACCTCCCAGTGCACTGTCCTTAGAGGAATTGGTGGAAGATACCCAGGCCAGCACCTTAGTGGACCTCTGTGTGACTAATCCGACCTCTCCCAGAGTTAAGAATGTGGAGTTTGGTCCCGAAAGAACTTTAAAGATCAGCTCCTCCCTATCTCCTTCCCAAGAGAAGGAGCTGTGTAGCTTACTGAACAATCATTTAGATGCTTTCGCTTGGAGCTATAAGGAGATGAAAGGAGTCCATCCTTCGGTCTGTACCCATCACATTTACATTAAAGAAGATTGTAAACCAGTCAGGCAGCCTCAGAGGAGAATGAATCCAGCCCTTAAAGACATTGTCAAAGAAGAATTGCAAAAATTGTTGGATGCAGGATTCATCTACCCTATCTCTGATAGTGAGTGGGTCTCACCTCTAGTGCTTGTGCCCAAGAAGAACGGGAAGTGGAGAATCTGTGTAGATTACCAAGAACTTAACAAAGCCACCAAGAAAGACCATTTCCCTTTGCCTTTCATAGATCAAGTGTTGGATGGACTGGCAGGGAAGAAGTTCTTCTCTTTCCTAGATGGGTTCAACGGGTATAATCAGATCCAAATAAGCCCGGAGGACCAAGATAAAACCACCTTCACTTGTCCATGGGGTACCTTTGCCTATCGAGTCCTTCCCTTTGGGCTATGCAACGCTCCTGCCACTTTCCAAAGAGCAGTATTGAGCATATTTTCTGAGTTGATCCATCACTCGGTAGAAATCTATATGGATGAATTTACTCCTTATGGGTCCAACTTCCAGGAGGCATTGACTAATTTGGGAAAAGTCCTAACCAAGTGCATTGAGATGACCCTGTCCCTCAGTCCCGAAAAATGTGAATTCCTGATGACTGAAGGGATCGTGCTAGGTCATACCATTTCTCGGCAAGGATTACAGGTGGATCCTAATAAAATTGCTATCACCCAAAAGGTCCCACCTCCTCAAAACGTAAGAGATGTTCGGAGTTTCCTAGGCTTAGCAGGATATTATTGAAGATTCATTAAATATTTCAGTAAGCTAGCCTCGCCATTGTTTGGCCTCTTAGGGAAAGATGTTGAGTTTAAATGGAATGACAACTGTCAAGGGGCACTGGATGAGTTGAAAGATAAGCTGGTGTCTGCCCAGATCTTGAGAGGTCCAAACTGGGCCCTACCTTTCCACATCCACACTAACTCCTTGAACAAAGCCATAGGGGCAGCCTTAGGACAAGTTGAGGAGAAACTACCATATGCCATATACTTCGTCAGCAAAAACTTGTCCAAGGCAGAAATGAACTATACTGTAACCGAGAAAGAGTTCCTGGCTGTAGTCCGTTCTCTAAACAAGTTCAGACACTACATCACTGGTTATCAAACATTTGTACACACTGGTCATGCTGCGATTATATATTTAATGAATAAGCCTGATGTCAATGCTCGTATCATTAGATGGTTACTTTTTTTGCAGCAATTTGATTTGACTATTGTACACAAGCCAGGTAAGGAAAATGTTGTTGCTAACTTCTTGTCTAGATTGGATGTGCCTGCAGGTGAAGAAGGAATAGTGGATGACCAGATGCTAGATGAACATCTGTTTGCTATCTCAGTACTCTCTCCATGGTTTGCTGATATAGAAAATTACTTGGTCTCAACACAGTTCCCTTCGCATCTATCCTCAAAGGAGAAGAGCAGAATTGTAAGGAAGAGTGCCCCGTTCACTTGGATCGGGGGAAACCTGTTTAAAATTGGCCCAGATCAGATATTGAGGCGTTGTGTTAGGGAGGAGGAAGTATTTGACATCCTCCTAACCTGTCATGATGGACCTTGTGGAGGCCACTTTGCAGCAAAAAGGACTGCCTTCAAAATTCTACAGGCAAGCTACTATTGGCCTACTCTTCATCAAGATGTCAGAAGATACATCAGCCAGTGTGACCGATGTCAGAGGATGGGGAAACTGACTCCAAGGGATGAAATGCCTCTCCAACCTCAAGTGACCTTCGAGCCATTTGAGAAGTGGGGCATGGATTTTGTGGGTCCTATCAACCCTCCTTCAAAGCAAAGGTCTTACATCATTGTGTGCACCGACTATCTGACCAAGTGGGCAGAAACGAAGGCAATCAAAGCAGCAACAGAAGAAAAGGTGGTTGAGTTTTTAAGGGAAAATATCTTCTACAAGTTTGGCTACCCAAGAGAGTTAGTCACAAATCAAGGAAGCCAGTTCACCTCCAACCTGATTGAAGACTTGCTCGCGCATCACAAGATCAAGCACAGGACTTCCACCCCATATCATCCTCAAGAAAATGGGCAGGTGGAAGTCACTAATAGAGCATTGGAAGGGATTTTGACTAAGGTGGTGAGCAGCAGCAGAAAGGATTGGGCAAATCGCCTAGTTGAGGCCACTTGGGCCTACAACACCACTTGGAAGACTACAACAGGTTTCACACCTTATGAGTTGGCCTATTGTTATAGACATTTTGTGCCTTGCAGCATTGAGCATGAAATGTCCATAATCTAAGGGATCCAAAGTACCTAAACATGTTGTTCCTACCCCTAGAGGAACAAGGCTAACAAACCACAACAATTCACAGAAGTTCTCCACCTGAAAACTGCTCAAAACAAGTCAATTCAGGATCATTTCAGTGGCTACACTAGCTGTCTGCGCTGAATGTCAAAGCCAACACTGGATACCTGCATTGAATGTCAACTAGAACAAAGGCTACCTGCGCTGAATGAGAGTGGACAAGTGGCAGGCTCATTTCTCAAGGTGTCAAAACCCAGGAAGCTTCCAAAATGACACTTGCCTCAGGGAATTCGATTGGTGATGAGTAAGAGGTTCCAAATCTCCAAGTGGAAGCAAGAACCTCCAAGTGGACTCAAGAACTGACAGAGGGAGAGGACACTAGTCAGATCTCAAGTTGACTCATCCTCTCTCCAAATATCTATATATGGATCTCTCCTCCATGAGATCTAGAGGCTGGAATTTTGTTATTGCAAAGAATTGCTGTTGGTTTGAGACTGGAACTATTGGGTGCTTAATGCTTTGAAAGGGGTGAAGATAGGAATTCCATTTGCTGGGAAGGAGATGCTGGATTGGAGCCCTCTGGGTTGTATCTCTTCCTGAACCTTGTTATTCATCAATAAAGCTATCTTGGTTTCTCCTATATGCTGATGTTTTCTTGATGTATGATTGCATTAGTGTATTTGATTTATTTCTAATCCTGAGTCATTTATGAATATGAATATTTGCCTTTGTGTTGTGTTCTTCTCTTGTCGTAGCTGTTCTCTTGTCGCAAGTAGCTGTTCTCTTGTGATCTCGCAGGAATCAAGTCGCTGTTCTCTTGGGCGAGCGAGGAGGCAAGTAGCTGTGAACACCCAAAGAGAAGAGGATCTGGATCGAGGGACAAACGGAAGACACCGGTAAGTCTATTGATCTCTCTTCTTTCACATTTCATAAAGGAAGAAACCAGTATAGCTGTACTCGTTTGTTGCTAAGGCACTGTCACACCTTAGGTGGATAGGATCGTCCTGCATAGGCATTTTCCCCAGTGGAGTCGCCAACAAATTGGCGACTCCACTGGGGAGATTTGTTTAGTCATTTTATTTGTGTTTCTATCATTGTTTACCTCATAGACTTGACAACAACAATCGAACTGCATCTGCTTTTCCCGGATGCAAAGTAGACAGTTGCTGCCTTGATCCAGTCACTGGACTTGTCTATGATCTGAACAATGGATTCATAAATGATTTGATGATCCTTGTGATAGATCTTAGTAGCCTCTCAAAGCATCCCTTTAGTTGTACCTTGCTTGTTGCTTTTATTTGGCCTGAAACAGTTGATTAAGTAGCAAACTGTGACCCAGAACCTGAGAGAAACGAGAGTTTCTCCTTCAGCGCAGACCCAGTGAAGGGATTCTGCATTTCAACGCAGGTCCCATGAAGGCTACCTGTGCTGAATGTCAAAACCCCTGTGTTGAGGTTGCGCTGAACCAGTTTGCTCTTGTGCAGCTGGGGTTCTCTGCTCTGTTTTGCCTTGTTTTGATATCTGATTTTTGTAGCCTGTAACCAGCATAGGTACCAGTCTGATAACTCCTTTTCTCTGCTTAGATTCCGCCTCCT
Source organism: Pinus tabuliformis (assembly GCA_031772625.1). Classification (NCBI taxonomy): domain Eukaryota; kingdom Viridiplantae; phylum Streptophyta; class Pinopsida; order Pinales; family Pinaceae; genus Pinus; species Pinus tabuliformis. The sequence continues at coordinate 442,811,130 of CM062811.1, forward strand.
TTTGTACAAAAAGACTGTGAGTGTTTTTATGTGTTTGTGGTGTCATTTACAGTCTTCCTTTGCATGAGTAAAGTAATCATCCTGTAGCCCTTGATTCAGATCTGTTGATTGTGATCTTAGGAGAGAGTTCATTGGCTGTTTGCAGTTGATTATACATTTGCTTTTGCTTATTGGTTTGAGTTTGTCTCTTTTAAAGTGTCGAACCAAAAGTTTATTTCGAAAATCGTTAAGTGTTGTAATCTCTTCTATCTTCTCTGATTTCGAAAAAGTAAACTTGTTTGTATTGATCATTTAAAAGCAAATTCAAAGTTGTACAAAAAGCTTTCTTTGTAGGCATCAATACTAAGAAAGCGGAAAACAAACACCTGCATTGTGCATTTGCATTTGATAGTTTGCATGTTGGATTTAGGAAAAGTGCATTAGAGTGTGCTGATTTCTCTTTGAGAAAAGATGGTGTCTTTCTTTTCCTTAGTAGCTAGGATTTTCAAAGTTGAAAAGATATAAAGCTTGCTTATCATCTTTAGACTGCATTTAGGAATTTGTATCATACATCTCGTGGTGAACCTTGAAAGGAAAACTTTAAAAAGATCAACCTAAAATAAATTGAATGAACTTAACAACGCTTTGTAACATAACGCACAACATAGAGGTCTAGGCTAGAGACGTGTTCCGGCGTCGTTAAGCCTGGTGACTGTCGATCTCGTGGAAGGTGGGTGATTCCTCCTGAGGGACGATAGCGCCAGTACGGATTGTGCTCCCACGTACCGTCGCGTATATATTGGGAGACCCCTATAGGCATATATCCTTTATCCTTAGGAAGCCGTGTCGGCCGCCCTACTGATCGCAATGCAGTGAACACAACATTCACGAAGATCGACCGCCCGTACCTTAAAAAGTATTCTGCGGTTTTGCGAAAAGTTTGGCACACCCTCTGCCTAGAACTCCAGAGCAGTTCCTTTTGGCCTTTTTCAGACTCTATAATGGAAAAAGTCCATCCGAGCATTTGTCACTTCGGGCTCGTTAAAACATCGAAGGAGACTAGAGTCATCTTTAGCTTTTTCTCGACTCTTTAAAACTGAAAAAGCAAGTTGTGTCTAAAAAGCGTCTAAAAAATTCATTTAATTCGGAAACACACTTTCCCCTTATGTATTTTGGTTGATCGAGTAATCCGCAATCGTGGAAGAAAGTCAATTGAAACCCCGTCGTTCGCGGAGGCTTACAAGTCAACCGTCTTTGTCTTCGGAATCGAAAATAGTACGGACAAAGCGAACTCGTTTAACCGGTTCAAAATCTCCTATCAAAGTTAGAACAAGTGTTCCAACCACATCTGAGATTCTGGTTACTCCAAACATTTCTGGAAACCCTGCCTCTATAGAAGAAGTTCAACAGCCACAGAGGGACAGTAATACTGATCCTAGTCTGGGGGCAAATACTTGCGTTACTGAACCAGTTCCATCTGTAACTGGTTTAGAGAGTCTTGCTCCCCAAACAACTGTCGCTGTCAATTCAACCCCTTCTTCGGCACCAGAAATATTTTACGGACCTGATGGTCTTCCTCTTCCACCGGGTTTGATTGCGATAGAGGAAATTGTAGAGGATCTGCAAGCAAGTACTCCAACCCATTTTGGAGTCGGGGTCACTCTATTTCCTTCATCAGAAGTTAATCCACCACAAGTGGAAGTTCCTGTAGAATCGCTAGGAAATCTATTGGATAGAATCAAAATGTCTGAACAACCGTCAACATCTAGGACTGTGTCGAACGACACAGCGACAGCAGAAGCCCCTGCCATCACTCCAACAATGTTTGCCGGCATACCATCTGTCCCGACTAGCTCGCAACAGCTAGAAGGAGTCCACCAAGGGACTATTTCGACAGTGTGGTCTGTTCCAGTTTGTTCATCCGGAATAATATCCGACAACTCTTATGTTGAGACTCGCCAGATTGATCCATTTGGAGGTCAATTTGGGCAATCCAGTCCCCAAGGACAAACAATCCCCTTGAGTTCCGGATTGCTACCGTATGGGGGGTAGTATGCCCTTTCATTACCCCCTCCAGGAGGGTATCCATACGGGAGTTCACAACAGTATTCAGGTTATATTGGAATTACATCAAGTGGTTGGGTACCTATGCTACCTCAACAACCAAGGGTTGTATATTCTATGCAACAGTGTGTACCTATGTCGAACATCCCGACCACACCAGCTATCGTGACGGTGTCGCAAGTTCAAACGTTGCCTGTTGTATGTCAACCTCAGATTTCTCAGGTTGTAATGCAACAGCCTCTTGACCCTGGGACACAACCACAATCGCCAACTGGTGGGGCGACACAGGTTCAAACGGGTACAATTACCCCACACCTTGGTCCAACAATTAATATAGCGCAACAGAACATGGCTTCTCAACCGTGGCTGGTGCAATACCAACAACCACAATTCCAACAAGTGTACCAAGGTTCTGAGCAGCAGATCTTTGCGAAAAGTGGACAACCGTATATTCAAAGCAGTCAAAACCAACCACTTTACAGTGGTCAAGTCCACCAACCGTATCAGTCATACCAACATCAATTACATTATGCTGGTATGCAAAGGCCCACTGCTCAAGCAATTCCGTCGTACCCGGGGTATGCTTCACCTAACCTGAATCAACAGTTACCATTCGTGGCAACTTTAGAGTTACCCGATTTACACCGGTTAACCAACGATCCGATTGCTTACGCCCCTTGGTGGCCAGCGATTCCTCACAAACTTCGATCTGACATTCCTAAATTCAATGGAAATCCAGGTGAAGACCCATTGAATCATGTGATGACTTTTCATCTGTGGTGTTCATCAAACACCCTAAATGATGATTCGATAAGGCTTCGCCTGTTCCAGAGGACGTTAACGGGTCCAGCGGAAAAATGGTATATTGAATTACCTAGAGCCTTGTTCGACAATTTTAGCTCCCTAGCCACGACTTTCTTAACCCATTTTCAATTACCGATAAGGTATGAAACGAGAACATAAATATTAACCAACTTCAAGCAGACAACTGCCACTCATATATCCGATCATATACATGAGTGGCGTCGTCGTCGTAGGATGGTGAAAACATACGTTCCCGATCAGCTGTTAGCTGAATGGTTTATAAAGTCTTTACTTCCTGCTATAACAGAAGATGTGGCAAAGGGGGGAGTCGTAACAGAGGAGCAAGTTATTGCTCGTGCACAATATCTAGACTTAGTTTATACTCAGTCTGGCACGCTCTACGACAAAATACCTGACGCCCCTAGACCGGAATTCTCAATTCCTCCTCCTCCTAAATCCAATAGTGACTCTCATGCCGGCGATGGCGTGATTGGCACGGCAAACGCGAAATCGACAAAGGCTTCGTCTAAGAAAGCCCGTAAGAATTCGGATCAAAATGCAAAAGATGAAATTCTTTCTTCGGAAGTAAATGTCGTATCAGCAGATAAGGGCAAAGAAACCAAACAACCAGGGAGAAAGAAGAAGCAAAACAAAGGGAAGAAGAAGAAACAGGGTGAGTCATCTCCTGGAAAAAATTCTTCAAACCCTCCTGGAGATAGGAAATATCCATGTCAGATATGCGACGACAAGGATCACTGGACAAGGGATTGTCCGTACAAAGCTGAGCTAAAAAGGTTCTTCAAAAGTTCGCAAACCTCAGCTGTGCTAACTGATCCATTTCCTAATCCAGGTACAAATCTGGTTGATAGTGGAAATGCTTCCCCGTCACAAGTGCTCATGTTGTCGGTTTCAAAACAGCAGAATGATGCTTTGATTTCGACAAGGAACAAAGATTACGGGAATCCGCAGCTGTCGAACGACAAAGGTAAAGATCAACCAAGTAGTTCGACAACAACTTCGACAGAAGTTGTACCACCCATCATTCCTAAATTAACAATAAAACCGCCAAAGGGAGTAGTACACAAGTCGACATTTAATCCTCGCGCCAGAGCGGCGCAGCATTATAACATAGTGGAAGATTTGGCCCAATCGCCATCCGCTATGTCGACTCTTGAAGTACTACAAAATTGCCCATCCCAAAGGCAGGCTTTGTTATCGGCTATTGGTGGGGTTGATCCTAAGGATTCCAATCTTGTATCCTTTGATCACAAAGGATACGATCCTCAGTTACCAGCTCAACTAGCTTTCCTTATTCAAGTGAAAGCCCTCAACAAAATTGTTCATCAAACAATTATTGATGAGGGGGCATCTACATGTATTATGTCGATGAGTTGCTGGAAAACTTTAGGATCTCCAACCTTGTCGCGATCTTCGACGACATTGAAAGCATTTGACGGAAGGACTTATACCCCGTGTGGTATCCTTAATAACTTGAAAGTTGAACTAGGAAGAAAAACAGTAGAAATAGATGTTGAAGTCATCGATGGGAATCTTGACTACAACATCCTACTGGGAAGACCATGGATTTATGCCATGGCATCTGTTGTGTCGACTTATTTTAGGAATATCTCATTCCCGTTTGAAGGAAAGATTACGATCGTCGACCAACAAGACTTCCTCCCTAATGGTTCACAAGTAACAGGAAGCATTCCCATGATCCATGGAAGCAACCATTCGCTTCAAGACATCGGAGTAGGCCTACTGAAAGACCCCACATTAATGGGAACTTTCGCACTTCCACCTCCATTCTATATAGGGGAAGTAGCATTGGTAAGAACCTGCAACATGATATCTTCCACGAAGATCTCAGAAGACGATATCAACATGGATCATGCAATGGTTTTGCCCCCAAGCCCTATAGAAATATTGTAGCAATCAATGTTTCGAGCATGGGAGGCGAACCCAAATCAACGCTCGTCAAGCGTTTGGGTAGATAGGTCTAGAGAATATGGTACCCCATTAGATCCTTGGTCGAAAGTACATGGGACTGACGAAGGAATCCTACAATCAATGTTGATTGAGGGGGCACCATGGAATGATTTCCACCATCGTTCCCTTCTTCTGGAATATGAAGAAGATACTCAACATGACCTCTATCACCCGTTAGTTTTTGAATTCCTATCAAATACTGTAAATACGGTGGATTCCGAGCGAAACTTATCCAATATTGAAGAGACTATAGCCATAAATATCTCGACTAAAACAAATGTTGTAGAGAATATTTATGTCGGCAAAGGTTGTTCCCCTTCAGAACTGGAAATATATAACGCTCTTTTTCGCGAGTTTAGAGATGTCTTTGCTTGGTCATATGATGAAATGCCAGGCATTGACTCGAGTATCGTTGAACATGAAATAAAGATGTATCCTGATGTCAAACCAGTAAGACAACGGCTTCGGCAAGTGCACCCCAAGAAAGCCGCTGCCATTAAAGCGGAAGTTGAAAAGCTCCTCCATGCTGGTTTCATCTACCCGGTTCCTCTAACCGATTGGGTATTGAATATTGTCCCTGTTATGAAAAAACAAGGGACAATTAGAGTGTGTGTCGATTATAGGGATGTAAATCAAGCTTGTCCGAAGGACAACTACCCTACACCCTTCATCGACCAGATAATTGATGAATGCGCTGGATGTGAAATCTTTTCATTTATGGATGGATTTTCCGGGTATAATCAAATAAATATCCGCCCACAGGACCAGTCAAAGACTGCATTCATTTGTCCGTGGGGCACATTCGCTTATCAAAAATTACCCTTTGGTTTGACGAACGCAGGGGCGACGTTTCAAAAGGCAATGAATTATGCCTTCCATGACATCAAGAACATCGTTCAACCGTATCTCGACGATCTTCCGGCTCATTCGCGAAAGCGGACTGATCATCCGCAGCATTTAAGAGCGATATTTCTACGTTGCCGACACTACAAGATAAGACTCAATCCACACAAATGTGTGTTTTGCGTCGGTTCTAGTCGTTTACTTGGCTTTGTAGTCTCTAAGGATGGGATTCGTCTCGACCCTTGTAAGGCTCAGGCAATCATTAATTTGCCTCCACCTTCAAATTTGCTTCAGATTCAGAAACTCCAAGGGAAAGCGAACTTTCTGAGGAGGTTCATTCCAAATTATGCAGAACTTGCTAAAGGTTATACTCGTCTTTTGAAAAAGGATGTACCTTTTGTCTGGGATCAGGTGGCGCAAGCTTCCTTTGATGCTCTGAAAGATTCTCTAGTAAAAGCATCATTAATGTATGCCCCGGACTATCAAAGAGATTTTAACCTGTATCTGGCTGCAGCAGATACGACCATTGCGATGGTTTTAGTTCAAGAAGTCGATGGAATTGAACATCCTATATATTATTTAAGTAAAAACTTGAATGATACAGAAAGCAAATATTCTTATGTTGAAAAACTAGCACTCACTGCTGTTCAAGCGATACAAAGATTTTGACATTATGTCCTCTTTCGGAAAACTACCATTCTATCAGATTGCAACCCCATGACTTATATATTGTCGCGACAGTTGCTGGGGGGCAAATATTCAAAATGGATAGCGATCCTTCAAGAGTTTGATCTGGAATTTGTAAAATCCAAATCAAAGAAAGCTTTAGTTTTCGCAGAATTATTATGTGATCTCCCATCGTCGTCCAACGATGAAACATCAGAAGAGTCAATCGTGGACGAAAGTTTGTTTCTTATATCTACAAGCAATGAGTGGTATGGGGATATAATAATTTATCTCCAAACCCAAAAATTCAGGCCTGACACCTCTCACTCAGAACAGAAGCGTATACGATACCAAGCGAAAGACTACATGATCGTCGGTGATACACTTTACCGTCGGGGTATCGATACAGTTCTGAGGAGGTGTCTCGCCCATGAAGAGGCCGAAAAAGCCCTGAATGAGTGTCATTTAGGCGCGTGTGGGGGGCATCAATCTGGATATGCTACAGCACAGAAAATCTTACGAGCAGGATACTTCTGGCCAACCATGTTCAAAGATTGCATAACAGCAGTCAGAAGTTGCCATGCTTGTCAAATTTTCGATAGCAAAACCAGAAGACCACCCGCACCTTTACAGCCAATAGTTGCTGTTGGGCCTTTCGCCAAGTGGGGCATCGATTTCATGCAATGTAACCCCACCTCGACCGGGGGGCATGGGTATATTATAGTCGCTGTTGACTATTTTACCAAATGGGCCGAGGCGATGCTTACATTAGATAACACTGGTGAAACAGCTGCCCTTTTCTTTTTCAATCATGTAGTCGCCTGGTTCGGCGTACCACAGGCCATAGTTACAGATCATGGGTCGCATTTTCGCAACCACAGGATGGTTGAATTAGCTGCCAAACTAGGGCTATCTCACGACAGCTCTACCCCGTATTATCCGCAAGCCAACAGACAAGTTGAAGCAATCAACAAGGTCCTGAAGCGTATGTTGCAAAGGATGATCGAGGTTCACAAAAGAAGGTGGCACCTAATCCTGTACTCAGCCTTGTGGGCTTACCGAACATCGGTAAAGAACGCGACCGGGTTCACACCTTTCCAACTGGTGTATGGCCTGGAAGCAGTCTTGCCAATCCAGTGTGAAATCTCGTCTCTTAAACTCGCAATTGATTTCCTCCCCGGAACTTCAGAAGAAGAGGCTCGTTTCTTGGAATTAATCCAATTGGATGAAACCCGTCGTGATGCCGCTTTGGCTAACGAAGCCCATAAGAAATGAGTCAAGGCGCAGTTCGACAAAAATGTCAAACCCCGTGTCTTCTCAGAAGGTGACTTGGTCTTTCTTTATGACCAAGAATCCGATAAATTAGGAGCAGGTAAATTTAATTCCTTATGGATGGGCCCCTATATTGTTAAACGAGTGTTAGCAAAAGGAGCCTACGAGTTAATGGATTATGACGGAATTCCACTGGCGCAACCCCGTAATGGGTTGTACCTCAAGCGTTACTATGCTTAAATAGTAACCTGTATGCTTTTGTTGTATTTTGTTTTCGCTAAAGTGTTTGTTTTGGTCGAGTGATCCACCTTTTTACATTTATTGCAGATGTCAAACCTTCTGGAGACATGTGTTGGATATGCCGACGGAGCGAGTCGTAGTTCACGGAACCTATCCTCCGCAGCCTGGGCCATTTTTGATCCAAGCGGCGAGTTAGTAAGTTTCAGAGGTGTGTGCATTGGGCAATCAACGAATAACATCGCTGAGTATAGCGCGTTGATGGAACTACTCTCTGATGCCATCACCCGTGGTATACGCCGACTAATCGTCAGGCTAGACTCACAGCTCGTAATACTACAACTCAATGGTATATATTCCGTTCGCAATCCAGCTATTTATCGCATGTTCCTAAGGGTTAAGATTTTGGAAAGACAATTTGATTCAATTCAATACCAGCATATTTCCAGAAACTTAAACACATTAACCGACGCATTAGCAAACTATGTGTTAGATAGACATTTGCGACATTTATAAAAAGAGACACATCATCAATGTTGTACATTTGGATCATATAACTCAACCAGAATAAAACTCGAAAATCAAAATATATATATGCAAGCTGTTTATTGTTCATACATAATGTTCTGTAACCAAGACAAAATCGGTCATATGACCCAAAAACTCAAAAATGCTAGGGGGCACCCTAGCCTAGTGATGCTCATGATAGCACGTCACGGCCTGTGCAATCATGCGCAAGAGACGAGTCCATCGTCTAGGCACACCAGTAGTATGTCGCTGCAACTGTAAAGGTAACTCATCAATCCTCACATCGGGAATGCCGAGAGTAAGGCTCTCAACCTGCTCCTGCACAGCTGTAAGGATCTCAGCCACATCAAGGTCACGGAGAATAACCCTCCCAGCAGTCTCCCCTGCTGGGGCAGCAACTGGCGCTCTCGGGCGAACTGCTGGACGAACAGGACCAACATCTGCATGCACACATGAGTTTGATTAAAGTCTTGATAGAATAAAGCACAAGGACATTATAAATAAGAACAGTAAACAGTAATATGGTCAAAGATTTTACCCATAGCGCCCCACTGTTCGTCGTCCGACAGTACCAAGTCCGGATCACCTCGGAAATCCATACCAACATATGGATACTCGGAATAGACCATCTCCTGACGCTCGAACCACCTGAAGAAGGTATTAGTGAAAGATATCTGAGATTGACCAGCATGCCTAGACATGTGATCAACCCATCTCTGCATGCGTGGCTCGGTAGGAGAAGGCAAGTCGAGTGCGACATACTGAGGCTGCATCAGTGGAATTTTCTCCAAGGCAAAGGCAGTCAGAATAGAACCAAATCCAAAGTTCTTCAGCTTCCCATCCTTTACCTTGTTCAACTGACTTTTCATCTGAAGAAGTACTGCATCACACCAGTTGAATACTTTCGGTTGGAGACACTCCAAGGCGTGCTGCACATAAGATCTGTTGGCAACATGTAGAGATGCGCTACCGGCCATCCTACCAATAGTATACAGAATGGACCTGAGAGACCTGTCAGTAATCTCACGGATAACAACCTTGCCGTCTCTGCTTGGCTGGGACCCCTCCCTGCAATACTGGCAGACATAATCTCTCACGGAGTCATTCCCTCTGGCCGAACCTGACAAAGAAATGGGGGCACCCCGCCTCGACAAACCAGTCAAGAAGTAAATGTCTACCACGGTCAAAGGGATGGATTTGCTCCTGATCTGAAATACTTGGTTAATAGGATCCCAAGCATCAAGCATATACTGCAGCAAGGAGATCTGTGCTCTCATGCTAGAGATACGGAAGAACTTCAGCAGGCCACAGTTCCGCAGCACGTTCACCGTGACAGGGTCATGGAGGGCAATCATGTCCTCCTCTTCATGTTCTCGTTCTCGCCATGTGAGGGTCATTTTGCTCAAAAGTCCCTACAAAACAAACAAGAGAAAGAGTAAGGTCCTGGATTTGATGAAAAACTGGCAAAATTTCATCAAAAACTGTGCAATAGAACTGCTTTTCTATGATCAACGCAATTGGCAAGTGTCCTACCTGCGTTGAAGGTCAAACTGCCTTCAGGCAGCTTGACATTCAATGTAGGTTTCGAATGGACTGCCTGCGCTGATGGCAGAGCACCCTAGCAAAACCCTAGGGGCTCATGGGAACAAGAAAACAGGCACAGAATGGAAAAAGGAAACCATGAAAAGAAAGAGCTAGAGTTTAGCTCCTACTTGGTCCAGACGGCGCCGAAAATCGTCCGCAGAATCACCCGGAAAGCGAAATATTAGGGTTCTAATCTCATTTCCATGCAAATATTATTCATTTCTAACTAGTTTGATGCAGCAATTGAGGATACAGTACTATCTTTGAAAAGGGTGAAGCTAGTGATGGTAAAAATAAAAAATTTGACCATATAATTATCGAGCAGTTTTAGCATAAAGTTCATGCTCGTTAAAAAATAAACGCAAGATCCGAGCAGTTTTAGCACATAGTTCATGCTCGTTGAAAAATAAACATAAGACCGAGCAAATGTTTCCACCCGCGTTTAAGCTCGTTAAAAAATGAACTATCCCAGTAAATAACCACTGTGAATGTAATATCATCAGCCATTAAAGCCTTGGTCGTGTTTGCACCATCACCTCCACTTTTCACTTGGCCGATCGTTCACCTCCATATGATTGTTTACCCATTTTGAGGAACAGCTGCGAAGAGTGATTTCACCTAGCCATCCTTGTGACACTGCCGTGATTGGAAAATTCCAACCTATACCTGGAATCAGCTGCTAACCCTGTTTATCACTCGTTCCTCAAAAGACGAGTCTTCTTTAAGCTCTTTTCATCTGACTCGTAAAATATGAAAAGATTGCCGAGTTTTGGCCTTCCAGCTCGTTAAAGCGACCGGAAGAGCTATCCCTCCTCTAGATTTTAATCTTTTTGGACCGGAGGGATTATTGCACAAAAAGATCGAGCGCTTGTTTTACTCGGCTCGTTAAAACTATCGAAAACTCATCCCTTCTGTATTGTTTTATACTTTTTCGGACTTAAGGGATTAGATGACGAAAAAGGACTTTTGTAGTTAACTTTATGTACCTTTTCATACTCTCTAAAAATGAAAAGGACCGAGTTATCTTTGTCTTTAGACTCGTTAAAATCATTAAATAGCGACAAACTTGTCTTTAGACGAGAACGAGTTTCACTATTGCTAGGCTCGTTAAAACATAGAGATGGGCTTGCCCGAAGGGCAGGTTATAGAACAAGCATATGTTATCCTCCTCAAGCTTGACAAAAATAAAGAGGTACTGGTCAGCAATGACTGGGGAAAAATTGGGAGAAACTAAAGAAAACTTTGATGGTAGCAAGTCGCTCTTGAACATGACACTTTTCCTCCGTACCACAATCGGGTTGGGTTGTTTCATTCACCGGTCACATCCATGGTCTCGCCATACCATCCATATTTGGGGTAATGCTACCGATCCATCACATCAGTGTCGCCATATGTTCAAGAGAAGTCGTTCAGAAAAGTCAACCGTGTTCCATCCACTGCCATACATTATCCTTCATCCTTTCATGACCGCCACCCTGAATCGTATGTCACAGATCGTTTTCACCTCCATTAAAATCATTAGCTCCGTTCCGTGTCACTGATGTGGGATTCATTAAGGCCCTCCTTTGACGGATCGCTTCTTGTCGACATCAGCTCATTATCCAGGAAGTTGATCTAGGAACAACCCCTTCAGTACTTTGAAGCTTGCATGCCACAATGGCAAGTTTCTCACTTCCGGCGACAGGTATACATCAATGACCTTCGACCGAAAGATTTTGCGTGGTGTTCGACGCCAAGTCCTTTATTCACACCACGTGAATTGTACTGCAGTACCTTGAGGGTCATTATCATTATCGGTGATTCCTCTCGCGCTTGTTAATGGTTTACATCATTGACCGGTAATCAAGCGATGTCTTTCCATGTTCGACTTCAGAACAATTCTCACATGGATCGACTTGTACTTAGAGTGAAGATCGAACGAGTTTGAAGACCCCGGATCTAGTTTCATCCATCCGGGCTGCGATATATATTCAGGAAAGATAAAGACATTGACATGTACATCATTGCAGCAGATAATCATCCTACTCAAAGGATGATAATTTCATCAAAATTATCAGTCTACCATCAGACGATTGTCTGTTCTATGTAGAAAAAAATGAATTTATAAAGCTGAGCATGGGAATGCCCGCCTCAGCTAGATCATGAAAGCAGTATGAAAAATAATGTATTGTATTGTATTGTATTACAGGTCTCCTCCCAGCATTGGATGAACTTCGGACCCCCCTGATAAAGCATTTCGCTCGATAAACAGCCTCATACTTTAGGGGGCAACTGTTATAGACATTTTTGTGCCTTGCAGCATTGAGCATGAAATGTCCATAATCTAAGGGATCCAAAGTCCCTAAACATGTTGTTCCTACCCCTAGAGGACCAAGGCTAACAAACCACAGCAATTCACAGAAGTTCTCCACCTGAAAACTGCTCAAAACAAGTCAATTCAGGATCATTTCAGTGGCTACACTAGCTGTCTGCGCTGAATGTCAAAGCCAACACTGGATACCTGCGTTGAATGTCAACTAGAACAAAGGCTACCTGCGCTAAACGAGAGTGGACAAGTGGTAGGCTCATTTCTCAAGGTGTCAAAACCCAGGAAGCTTCCAAAATGACACTTGCCTCAGGGAATTCGATTGGTGATGAGTAAGAGGTTCCAAATCTCCAAGTGGAAGCAAGAACCTCCAAGTGGACTCAAGAACTGACAGAGGGAGAGGACACTAGTCAGATCTCAAGCTGACTCATCCTCTCTCCAAACATCTATATATGGATCTCTCCTCCATGAGATCTAGAGGCTGGAATTTTGTTATTGCAAAGAATTGCTGTTGGTTTGAGACTGGAACTATTGGGTGCTTAATGCTTTGAAAGGGGTGAAGATAGGAATTCCATTTGCTGGGAAGGAGATGCTGGATTGGAGCCCTCTGGGTTGTATCTCTTCCTGAACCTTGTTATTCATCAATAAAGCTATCTTGGTTTCTCCTATATGCTGATGTTTTCTTGATGTATGATTGCATTAGTGTATTTGATTTATTTCTAATCCTAAGTCATTTATGAATATGAATATTTGCCTTTGTGTTGTGTTCTTCTCTTGTCGCAAGTAGCTGTTCTCTTGTCGCAAGTAGCTGTTCTCTTGTGATCTCGCAGGAATCAAGTAGCTGTTATCTTGGGCGAGCGAGGAGGCAAGTAGCTGTGAACACCCAAAGAGAAGAGGATTTGGATCGAGGGACAAACGGAAGACACCGGTAAGTCTATTGATCTCTCTTCTTTCACATTTCATAAAGGAAGAAACCAGTATAGCTGTACTCGTTTGTTGCTAAGGCACTGTCACACCTTAGGTGGATAGGATCGTCCTGCATAGGCATTTTTCCCCACAACACCTACGGGAAGAAAGCTTTGCTGTCAATAGAGTTCGAGTACAACACATTGAGGGTGGCAGCTCAACTGGACCTAGATCTCAGCCATGCTCAACGTGAAATATTATTGCAGCTGAATGGATTAGATGAACACAGAATGTAGGACCTCCTCCACTCAGAAATAGTTCAACTCCAGAGGAAGATATGGCATGACCGACACCTTAATGAAAAGCAATTCTAGCCAGGAGATTGGGCGTTGCTGTATGACTCAAGATACAAGGATTTCAAAGGAAAGTTGAGGACAAGATGTTTAGGACCATATACAGTGGAGAAATGCAATGACAATGGTTCAGTCCTTATCAGGACCATTGATGAAGAAGCCATCCCCATGCTTGTGAATGGGCATCGATTGAAAATTTACAAGAAACCCCTTTTGAGGCAGGAGTTCATTGAAACTGTGGAAAAATCAGTGCTGGTAGTAGAGCAGGGTTCTGCCTCTATTCCGACCACACCTTGATCATCAAAAAAAAAAAAGGGAATAAAAGGATCCCTGGGTGAAAACCTCTCTGAGGCGCCCAGGGCAGACAGTGAGGGTGAAAACCTCATGGAGGCACCCCAGCTGTCTCTCAGGAAATAAAGAAATGAAATAAAAAAGATCCTTGGGCGAAAACCTCTCCGAGGCGCCCAGGGCAGATAGTGGGGGTGAAAACCTCATGGAGACGCCCCTGCTATCTCTCAAAAAGAAAAAAGGAAAAAAAAAAAAAGAAAAAAGAGAAAAAGAAAGAGAAACAGGTCTAATCTCTGGAATTATTGTAGGTTGCAGGGAATACAGTGCGGATAAAGAAGGTTGTGAAAACCGAGGACAGGGGTCCATACCAAGCTACCAGACATCCTCACAGACACTCCCTCCATGGCCACTCACTTTTTCCAGGATTTGAACACATTTGGGTCGAGATTCAACCTCCTACAGGAAGTTCTGAGCTTTCTACAGGAAGTTTTGGGGCTTTCTACAGGAAGTTCTGCATTTCTACAGGAAACATCCTATAGAGCCTTCAGACAGGCCAAAATTGATTCTGGAAAGGGATTTAAAGCTTGAAGTCTGTTGATGAGGCCTGCAGCCACCCCTCTCTTCCATCCATCACTGGTTTCATCTCTTTCCACGGCCATGGCAACAATCTGGTTATGTATTCCTGCACAGTCATGTAAAGAGTCCTGTTTTCCTCAGATTGACATTTTTTTTTCCCAAGGGAAAAATCAAGCACACAAAGGCTCACACACCCTACCTATCAAAGCTCCATCAGGACCCTTCATCCATGAATACAACCTTGCTCGTTTCAGCATGCATCCCAGGAGGAGAAGCAGCTACAAGATGTCCTACAGGAATCCTGTAGCAGCTGATCCGTCTGGAGCACATACTATGGAGTCAATAGCAGCTGAAATTGACACAGGGGACATGTAACAAACTCCGCTTGGATGTGAACACCTCCTCGACAGCTGAGAAAAGACAGAGCCGTGCATGCAGCGTTCACAACCAGAGGATCGGGTCCCGAAGCCTTGCATATAGCATCAGCCAATGAAAGAAGGAGTTCCAACGGCTATGCAAGAAGCAGCAGTGAGCAAAGACATCATTCCACGTCCCGAAGCCTGCAGAACACGTCCACGGCCACACAGGTAAGTGTCTGACCTTATTCGTCAAATTGCATAGACTATACTCTAAAAAATTGCATGTCTGTGAAATGGTACGGATTGAACGAATTCGGTGGCCAGTCAACTGGCCACCCACAGTCAGTCGAATGGCCTCATGGGATCCGAACGAGCTCGGTTACGCTCGAATCCGCCAAAGGGACGAAGATCCGACACGTGGGAAGTGTCTAGTCGGGGAGAATCGGCAGTGATGGTGGCGGTTAATAGCAGAGAAAGGAAATGGCGGTCAGAGACATGCCGAAGAATGATGGCCGTGACGTTGGCTAACGGATCGGCCTGGACACCTCACCCCCTCGCCATGAATTGCATCGTAATTTAAATTGCTTGGCTGAAGAACTCATGATGAACCGCTGTCATTTACACTTGCAACATTTTTTCAGCAAAGTACGCGTCCTCCTCCTCTGCAGTTCGTTAGCCCGAGCTTCTCGACCCATTTCAAAATCCTCCCATGTCCCAGGCTCGTTCAAGAGCAGTGTGACGCCCTCTAGAAGCTGGCAAAGCTCTCTATAGGAAGGAGCTCTACAGGAAATGCAGCACAGCCTTCAGAGCAGAAAAACCTGGACTTTCTGCGTCGAAATTGGAGTTTCAAAGAGAGGTAGGCTCGAAAAGACCATTCCCATGCATGATATTTTGAAAGGTGGTGAATTAAACTGCCTGGAGTAGGAGAATTAGAAGCAAATCTTCCTGTGGGTCAAGAATAGTAGTTTGCCTGTGTGATACACATAATTTTTTCAGTTGGTTCTGCGTTAAATTCTCCTCCACAGTTCCTGTTAAGAAATTCCTCCTATAGAAACGATAAACCATTGTAAGGGCTAACCTATGCATGAAGAATGTGACTTTTATGTGGTTGGGGATGAAAATTAAGGTTTGCACTCTGTCTGTGGGAGCCTAATTCCATTTTGACAGTCGAGTTGGGGGCAACGACAACATTATAACCAGGGAATTGGTGCAAAGTGGAATATAAACACCTGAGGCATATTGTCTTCAAAGTTCTGGGGAGGAAACCATACACATAATTCCCCTTCTGATCAGAACACAAGCAAAAACAGAGCATTCTCACCATGCCAGGAGGGTTTATCAGAAAGGAACCCTCAGATTCTAGGAAATTGCGAGAAACTCCCGAGGTGGTAGACCTATTTACCCGTGCCAATTGGATGACCTTCTGTGACAGAATCCAAGGTCATGATGATGAGGTAACAGAAGAGTTCTTAATGTCCCTACAACCTAAATCCAAGACACTGGCCACTGTAAATTTCAGAGGGTTGACCTTAAAGCTTACCCCACAACTCATTAGTCGAGTCACTGATCTGCCATTGGGGATACCCTAGAGCAAAGAGGAGAGGGCATTGGGCCAAAAAGCCAAAAAGGAATTCTTCCTACCAGAGGAACAATTTTCAGAGGATAAAAATGGGGTCCGGAGAGCCAGCCTACATCCATTTTGGAGTGAGGTCAGCCTTCAGATCATGAAATACATTACCTGTGAGGGGCGGTTCAGTATTGTATATGGTTATCACTTCCGGTTGCTAACTGAACTCAGACATAAGATGGATTTACCCACAGAACAAAAGTTAAGCATCCCCTATTTCCTCCTACAATCATTAATTGAGTGTGGCACAAAATTGAAGGAAGGGACACCGGACCAGCTGGCCCATCATGGGCTTATCAAGCTTCTAGTAGAAGATGCCCTCCATACCTATACTGTCCCTCTCTCCTGGGAGATTTTCCGCAATATGTCCAAGGATGATGATATCCGAATTCTGGCCGAGGAACTCACTTCATCCAGTAGTGAGGAAAGGGAGCATATTGAGGTAGAAGAGAAAGCCAAGGGTAAGGAAACCCAGGACAGACCACCACAGAAAGAGCAAGAAGAGAAACAAGAGAAATGCCAAGCTGCTGAGCCCAAAACTGTGGGTGGAATAAAGGCATAAACGCCAAGGGAGAAACGGTTGCAAATCAGGGTAGAGAGGACTGAAAAAGTCCAAGCAAGTGAGGGCACACCCAAGGCAACCACAAAAAAATTAAAAGAGAAGGCACCCCCAGCCAAGCAGGGCAAAACAGTGAAAACTGTTTCTACAGGAAGCCAGAAAACTGTTTCTATAGGAAGACAAAAAATAGTCAGCACAAGACTTTCTACAAGAAGTCTGGAAAAAGGGCAACAGAAGGAAAAATCGCCTGAGATTTTAGCCAGGGAGGCAGCAGCTATGCTGACCACCCTAAGCACATCCCCAAAGCAGAAGGTGAAGCGAAAGAGGGAGCCTTCCATGTATTTTAAGGCAAGAAGGAGCGTGAGGATAAAGACTGGCAGACCTCAGCCACCATCAAAAGAACCAATCACGATTGTGGACACCCCAGCTACACAAAAGGAGAGGTCTCCCTCCAAGGCATCCATCACTTATGAACGGGGAAGCTCAAAGACATCCACCTGGAGAGAAAGAATGAAAATGTTGGACACAAAGGCCTCTCTACAGGATGCTAAGACTATTCTACAGGAAACACTGGCTAGGCTAAAGAAGACTGAAGAAATGGAAGGTGAGGTAGCTAAATCACCACAGGAGGAAGAGAAGGTGGAGAACATTGTGGAACCTAGCCCCCAGCCCAGCTTGGGCTCCTACTATAACTTCTTAGAGGCCGGAAAGATCATTCCTAAAAAATTCACAGTGCCACTTTTCCTTGCACTAGAAGAAGAGAGAGTGAGGACCCACACTTGGATGAAGATCGCTAAGTCCAAGGGTGTGGTAGATATAGGTCCTCTGGAGGAACAACTCAAAGAGGCAAGAAGGGAATTGGCTATGGTACGACATGTGGAGAGCAGCCAGCAGGTGAAGCTACAGGAAGAAAATGAGCTGCTTAGACAACAGCTACAGTTACAGGGATAGAGGAAGGAAGACAAGCCTCACATCTTGGGAGAACAACAGCAACAGGAGGATCCCACAACAGCCAAAGATACCACTGATGAACAACAGATAAGGGAGAGGATGTAGGCTGAAATTGAGACACTGAATCGACAACTACAGGAAAAATAATTGCAAGCAGGCTTGGAGATACAGTCTTTGAAACAACAGGTACAAGAAAAGGAGGCCCAACTGGCCTGCATGGCCAGCTGGGCAATGGAAGCTCTGTAGTGTAGGCAGCCTGCCAAATCCTATGCCCTATACCTCAAGGATTAGTGGTTACAGTTTCAGATCAATACCTTGGCCCAAAGGGGCATCACCCCATTCCAAAATTATCATCAGTTTGCAGCTCTATGTGGCAGTAGTTCATCAGAGGATAGGGCCAAATTATCAGAGTTCTACTTGCACAACTTCGCCCTTCTGAACATGAATGCATGGGATCCCAACACTGTGATAGGAGATGTCCAACTTATGGCCATGGCCTCTTGGATGAGTCATGAGGAGAAGAGAGCAGCAAAGGTTCACAGTATCATAGGCAGAGAACTCAGTGAGCCACTCGTGATCATAGCAGAGCCGTATGACCCCTCAGCAGTGATAAGCACCCACTAGCACTTGGCCAACAGCCCACAGGATCTACTAGAATACATTGAGCAATAGGCTCAAGCTATTTCCCACTTTGAGGACATGGGGAGACTGTTGGGAGAAAATTGCCTGCATGCCTGCACAAGGTGGTGGAACACACTGCCTCACAGCTTGAAGATAAAGGAATACCACTCTCCCACCAGGGTGAGGGAAGCCTTGGCAAGGGTACCTCTCTACAAACAGTTGATGCAGAATCTGCAGGCCAATTGGATTGGCCTAAAATTCAATCCTCCTTTGCTTTTGGGATTGCTAGAAGGAGTTAAGGAGGATAAGGAAGGTAGACAATGGGAGAAAGTGGAAAGGAAAGCAGGATTCCACGATCGGGAAGAAGATATCACCACAGAGGCCTGGGACATGAGGGAAGCAATCAAAGCCATAAAGGATGATGAGCTGGAATAGTTGCTCAGAGGATGAGCAACCCATTTAGTAGGGGGGTGATGATGAGCCTCGAATTGGGTAACTTATTGGGCTCATTTTGCCTAATTGTCCTTGTTCAATCCTCCATTTTTCATAGATTATGCATGTTTTTTTAGTATGTTTATGTTATTTAAACGAATAAGGGTGGTCACACTACCAAGGAGGCTAATACGTGGTTATTTCAGGTTTTTTGGACAAATTTTGGAGCAAAACCAAGCAATTATGGGACAGGTGACAGCCAAGCTTGAGGTGAGGATTCGTAGGGAGGTTGTCTCTTGCATTAAATGGCCCTTCCTCGAAATCTCCACCCTCAACTCCGAGCTCAACAAGCCACCAAAACAAATACTAGAGGCAACCGAGCAGCTTTGGGAAGAGTGACTGTTTACTATCAGTTGGAACAACCGAGTCCCTTGAATTTAGGAGGGCTGCTAGGCCCCTCGTAGTGTATAAATAGGAAGGCCTTAGCCTTCGTAGTTTACTTTTGGAACTATTGGTATTTGCACTATAGTGCTGTCATTTTCTCAACTCATTTTCTTAGCTACTGCTATATAACTTTCTTGTGATGATTATTTTTGAGTAATGAGAAGCAGCTTTACTTGGCATCAGATCTGAGTCCTTTATAGGAGCCTGCAGCTCTTGGGGTTGGGCCCAACCTGAGTGCTAAGGCCTCCTTTATGTATTGTTATTTGTTCTTTATGTATTTGCAAAATCATTTCTGTTAAGTAGATTAAATCTTGCTGATTAACTAGGTCACTGTTGATGATTAGAAAGACTTTTGATGTTCAGATTGAGTTGATAGGTTGTTAACAGGGAAAAGCTTCAGAAAAGGGCCATCAAACACCTCTGATTTCACCTCTCCCTCAGTGGGATCAGGAGCTGGGATCAAGGTGACCTTTCTGCCCACAAAAACACTGACTTTTCTTTGCCATGCAATCATTAGTGTTTGATCTTCATTTGCAGAAGTTGGTTACATGTTCAGATCCTTGAATGCTTTGTTGCATAGTTAATATACATGGTTTCCTTGCAAATAAAACTTATGTTCATTATCTTTACTATCAACTAGATCAAATTAGGTCAATGTAACTAGGTCTCTGATTTTACAAGTCTTCGTTGGTTCAGTTGGAAAAACAACATGCAGAGTACCTGTACCACTTCTCTATCTTCCCATACTCCATCAAACCTATCTGCTCCATCCCCGAACTTGGATTCTTGCCTCACATTTTCCATTTGCTCACATAACCCTAATTTTTGTGCAACATTGCTTCGGTCCTCCTTGAACAAATCCAGTCATCTACATCTTTCCTCAACTCCATCCACCAAGTCTTGGACCACCTCAAACCCTTATCCTACCTCCATACTCACTCCTTCACCTTTCCCTCTCCATCCTGTTATAGACAATTTTGTGCCTTGCAGCATCAGGCATGAATTGTCAATAATCCAAGGGATCCAAAGTCCCTAAACATGATGTTCCTACCCCTAGAGGAACAAGGTCAGCAAACCAACAGCTCTCAGATCAGTTCTCCACCTGAAAACACTCAAAAACAAGCAATCCTGAAATCAAAGCAGGTGCTCCACTAGGCTTCTGCGCTGAAACTCAACTCCTCCATGGTGTACCTGCGTTGCAAAGCAGGTAGAACAAAGGCCACCTGCGCTGAGCGAGATGGGACAAGTGGCACACTGAGTCATTGCTCTGGAATCTTCCAAAAATGACACTTGGATCAGGGATTTCGCCTTGTGATGAGTCAGAGGCTCTGTTTCTCCAAGTGGAAGCAAGGTTCTCCAAGTGGACTCAAGAACTGAAGATCAACTGAAGAGAGAGAGGACACAAGGCAGCTACACATCAGTTGCAAGCTGACTCATCCTTTCTCAATTCATCTATATATTGAGCTCTCTCCTATGAGCTCAGGAGGCTGGAATTTTGTGCAAAGTAATGATATGCTGTTGGTTTCGCTATAGAACTATTGGGTGATTGTTTGAGAGAGGTGAAGAAGAGCAATTCTTTCTGCTGGGAGGTGTTGCTGGGTTGGAGCCTTCAATGGTTGTAACACTCTCAGAACCTTTATTTCTTCATTAATAAAAGCTATTGAGGTTCTTCTATGTGCTCTTGTTTCAATAATATATTGTGATGATTGCATGTTTGGTTTACACTAATCCATGAACCAGTTATGATTGCATGCCTCTTGTAGTTTCCTTCTTTGTTATTTTGCAGGATCTCATTGTAGCTGGGCGAGCAGAAGAACAAAGAGCTAGGAGCAAGCGACCAAAGAGAAGAGTTTGGATTCGACATTAAGCGCAAGGCAACGGTTAGTGCATTTCTCCATTCTCTTTTGCTTTCATAAAGAAGTAAACCTTAAGTAGTTTGTTTTACAGTTGTTGCTAAGGAACTGTCACCCTTAGAGTGGGATAGGGTCATCCGAGTCGGATACTTTTCCCTACAACACATCCATCCTCCAAAATCCCATTTCTGAACAACCTGTAGAAAATTACAGACATCCTGTAGAACCCCTGCAGACTTCCTGTAGAGGCTCATGAATGAGGTTTCTTGATAGCCAAACTCTGTGAGACTCTCTGGAAGGGTGTTAGGGACCCCTTAGGCTCTCTCTAAACCTTCCCGACCTCCTCCAAGCATTTCCTCTCGCCAATCCACCTCTACACAGTCAAAAACAATCAAATTGCATGCATGATAATCCTGGCAACTTATTCAAAAATACAAAAGATGTTTTTTCAGATGTTACTGCAGAAGTAGCTTAGATACATGTATTTACCTTCCTAGAAGTCAATGGAATCTCTTTCAGTAGCTTGCATCCTCTTTCTTGCATCAGTAAGGCTAGCTGGTAAAATTAGGGTTTGCTAGGGTTTATGTTTCCTTTTAGCGTTCCAGTTTCTTTCTGCAAGTAGAACAACCTTCTTTGAGTTAGCTTTCATCCATCAGTTAAAAAGCTTCTTCTTAGAGCTCATAGAAGTTGGCTTAAGCTCCTAGCGGACTTGTGCCAGCTGACCAAGTGATAATTGCGGCAAGAGCTAGTACTTGTGCATACAGCACCATCGCTTCCAAGTTTGTTACGAACTACCGGGTTGTTAAAAGTAAAGAAGGGAGTCCCAGGAGTTGCAACATTATTGCTGCAATACTGGAGCTCACCATGTAGCATGATCCTTTCGCAGGGTCTAGAGGTACCACTACGCGTAGTGACTTTTTCTCAAAAATCATATTGCGCTTCTTTAGATTTATCACTCCATTCATATCAGTGGCCCAGTCTATTCCCAATAGCACGGGATAGGGATTGCTATCATCAACAATCTCTATCACTTCAAAATCTGCAAGCGCGTTCGCACCTTTGATATCTACCGTTATTCCCTGCAATCTTCCCATCGGTAGGATCTTTTGCTGGTTCACCATTATCAATTGAATATGAGACCATTGCAACACGGGCCTACCCATGCGCTCCCATATCTGCTTTGGCAAAATGTTCATGTCCAATCCTAGATCCAAAATCACTTGATCCATTTCATATCCCCTGATTTGTGCAGTCAATCTCATATCCCTTCCTGTTCGTGTTGCGTGTTTTCCGAGCTTCCAGACTACGCACGGTTCTCCGGGTCCCGTACATCTAGTGATGAGTTCTTGCAGCCCTTTCACCGCTTTGCTGTCGCGCAACAACTTCATGCATGTCTCCAAAAAGGTAGTGAGCATTGATGGGTCCATCTCTGGTGCTAGTTGGTCTTTACTACCTGAAGTGGAGGCCTCCGTGAAGCTCTTCTTAGCTTCCATGAATATCTCCTTTGCGCGCTCCAAATTGAATTATGGTTCCTTTGTTGGAGCCTTGCAAACCTAGGCACTCTCTTCGGGCTACTTGCCCTTGTCATCTCCTATCGTGATACCACTTCAAAGCACGATGTTTACATTCAGGTCCTCCTTGCGTGGCTCAGACCTCATCATTTGCAGGTTTTGAGTCAGGGGAGGCTGGAGTGTTCCTTTATCGTGCAACCTTGCTATCAGTGTGGGGTAGTCCTCTGTCTCATTATCAAACTGGGTACAATATAAACATGGTGCTCTTGTCGGATTTGTACAATCGCGGGCATAATTCCCTGGTCCTCCGCAATTGTAACAGATCAACTGTCCACGACCCCTTCCTGGTCGCATTCCACCTTGACCTCGTCTGCGCCCCTGAAACCTGGTGCACTCCATCCCTACATTTTGATCGAGGGCACACGGTTCAGTCTGAGCTCTGTAGGTAGGAGTCTGATCCATCATCAGTTCATAACTTCTACAGGTACGCTCATCATGGCCTACTGACCTACAGAAATTATAGAGCAACTGCTGGGACGTCTACGTATACTTCTGTAATAGATGACAATTATCTGTAGCATGATTCCCTCCTATCTAACAAATCATGCACCATAATGTAGGCACCCCACTCAGCCCTGCTTCTGCCTCTGGTCTCAATGGCATTGGCCCTCCTCCCGCCAAGTAGTTCACGAAGACTGGATAATGGTCCTTGTCATGTCCCTGGTCTTTGCACTTTATGCACCATACCTTTCACGCTTCTGGGCGAGCTGTCCTGTCTTGTTTCAATCTCTGCATCTCAAGACACAAGTTTTTCAACTACACGTGGATCTGTTGGACTCCTAAATTAGGATCTTGTATCGGGATCTCGTGCAGTCTCATTGCGATCTCCAAAGCCTTGGTCCTAGTTGACAGCTTCTGCTGTGACAATGCATTCCTTAGGTGTGGTGTTAGCGACGCTACAAACCATGTGTGGTGTTTCCCATCTGTCAAGGTCATGTTGGCTTCATGAATCATACACTTCAATCTCTGATCCAGCTCCCAGGGGGCTCACCTAGAAGCATCGTGATTTCCTTAAATCCGATAATTGACTGTGTCTCTGATTTTGGCCTGCTAAATTCCCTGTTTAGCGCAACTTGGATATCCGCGATCCTTGCGTTTGGATTGTCATTGGAGTGTTTAATGTACCACGTCAGTGCGCGATCCTATAAGGCATTAACCAGTGTTGCCTTCTTTATATTATCATTTGTGACTCGCAATTCCCATACAGCCTTTACTATGAACCAAAATTGGTTCGGATCTTCATTCCCTACTCCTTTGAATATCGACAACTTTATTGTGCTCACCATATTGAACTGTGGTGGTGGCGGAGGTGGGGTGGGTGAAGATGGTGAAACTAGTGGTGGTGTAGGTGGGGGTGGTATGCGCGGAATTCGCTGCCTTATCAGACTGATCACACTTCTCAGTGAAACTTTTGTGAGCTCTTCCTCGCTTTATCGCGGAGGTGAAATCAAGGGACTAGTCCCTAATTCTTCGCTACCTTCATTTCTGTAGATCCTCCGACTTCGCATAGCCCCAAAAATCAATTTATTCAAATAACCCGCTTTTCACACAGTTGCATTTTAATCCAAGTGTTCAAATATTTAATGTACTTACCTTGTGGTCCTTTGAGGAAGCGTCATTCTGCCTTGCTGTAGCTAACTAACGTATCTATCGTGAACTCGGTGATAAACCCTCCTATAATTCGATCGAGCCAATGGTCCACAGCGCGTGCGATCTTATCTCCTGATGCTTCTAGTATGCGCACCAACTCTGGAGTCCACACAATAGGTTTGTCGAGCCTACACCTTCCTTGACTATCTGCTAGCTTCACGATCCACTCGTACAACTCAGAGGGGAAGGATGCAAAGAAAATTTCGTGGATTTCTGTATATAAGTAGCGCTCTAACCACTGTTCCTTCGGTACTCGCAGATTCGTATTTTCCTGTGTTGCGAACTTGCGAATATTTCTGTCCAACCACCCTCCAATTTCTTTCTTTGTCAGATTCCAGTGACACGACATCAGACATCTATTATGTAGATCCCAGTCCCAGCAACAGAACCATTTGTTGGCTTATTGGGGCCTGACCCAGGGTCGAAGGTGATTTAGCCAAACAAATCCCGGTACTACTGGCCCTTTTGGCAACAGTTCGCAGAGCGCAGACTGATGTCTCACCCAAAGTAGTATGGGAGAGTGCTAGAACCAGGTTTCCACACCCTGGAGATGTCTGATGAGTTCAAGTGGCTCGCGGTTTGACCCTGTGCACACGTCGCTACGCGCACTTTTCCTTACCTCGCAACCTAAGATGCTGCCTTCGCGCAACTCAACTCGGGAGCCGAACGCTGTTATTACCCAATTTCTTACTTGTATTCCAATGTTAGTTGATTAACTTAGCCTTTTTGTATGCATTAGGTTATACTTAGTAATATAAATCATTCATACTGGTGCACGCGCTAAATAAACAATACATTTTTAATTTATAACAAACATGCATTAACCCAAGAACAGATGTACATAATTATGATAAAACTTCTCTTTATTGTTTTCTTCCTTTGTTACATACTCGACTCCACCCTGTGCACTTAGCTGCAGGGGTACACACTTAGCTGTGGACTACTAGGCCTCTTCACACTCAGCTGCAGAGCCTTCCCCTACCCTACGACTCAAAGACACACTTAGTCACTTAGACTCGATCTTCTCTTGTTGCTTCTTTTTTCCCTATTCGTTATCTTTTACACTTAGAGCTTCGCTTTATTTATACAATCCCATGGTCTACAGACCATGGGTAGGCTGACCTTACATTACAAAACTAGGGCGGACAACCCTGTGACTCTATCATACATTTTGTGCTCCGCGCCCGCAATTTGCAGAGTCTTTACAACAATATTGGGTCAAAACTTGGGCTTTGAGCCCCAAAACATGCCTTGGGGGGATTCCATCCCCAACATTTTGTATTTTTGTTCTTGTATTTGTAACACACATAGGTGCATATTATGTAACATGCCTAGGTGTGCACATAAAACTCAAATCCCTAGTGCTTATATAATTATTAAGCACTAGTTTTGTCTTTCTTATTATATGACACATCAGTGCTCGCATAAATATTACGCATCAAATCATCCTTTATAATTTTATGGTACATCAGTTCTCATATAATTATTATTCATAAATTTGTTATTCTTGTTTCAAAATTGCTAATGCTGATACATTCAAATAGAGTGTTGATGCATATTGAGCTTTTTATTGTACACAAAACTACATTGATGCCTATACTACCACATGCACTAAAGGAATGTGAAATTTTGAACATTTGATGTGAGACGTTGGTGGAATTATTTATTACTAATAATTGGTTCATATATTACATTTAAAGCATCGATGCATATTGCAATCATGTGAATTGTAATATTTTAAAATTTTAAATACAATTGTACATTTTTTTTTAAAGTAATGGTGTTTCTATGCAATTTTCAACACCGATTGTTACACAATATTTTGTCACAACTCCTATTCACCTAAATCCTATTCCACATCCCAAAGTGCCAAAATGTTGACAACTATGAAGTGCATTCATCATGAAACACATACTCAAACATCCCTGAAGAATGGAAGAAAAACTGCCCTTAGTCAATTCTAGAGAAGGTTGACTAAAACCCTAAATTTCAGGACCAACGCTCTTTGCTCCACTACCTGCCCGTGCTAATGGTAGGCTACATTTCTTTGACCTAGCGCTACTTGAAGGTTTTAACCCTATACAAAAATTACCTACATACGAATTCTAAAACATAGAAAATAAACAATGCGAGAGCATAACACATAAAACACATATACACGGAGATTTTCCCCTGGATCCCAAAACCGGGACTACCAGCTTGATTTTTCATTATTTTCCTTTCAATGTTACAATACATATTTATACATGCCAAAGAATCCAATACCATGGACTGAAAACCATTGCATCCAAAACCATGAACTGAAAACCATCGCGTCCAAAACCATGTGCAAAAATCATGCACAAAACCATAGGTAGGTCCGCCCAACCTATCATAGGGTCCAAAACCAAAATTTTCCAGGGCGCTGCCCCGGACCCCATAGAGTGGGGTTACTTGCACCCCTCAAACCCCCTATGACCCCCCCCCCCTCACTACGCAATTGGTGCAACGAAGGGGGGTCTCCGCCCCCCTCCTAACCCCCCGATTAACTACGAGGGCTAGTCATGGAAAGAATATAACACAACCCAAAATTCTCCTACTTGTTGTTTTCTTTCCACAGGGGGCCACAAGAGAGCTTAGTCATTTATCCAGCCCTACAATGCCCATTGTTTCTCTACACCAAGAGAACTTCTCAGAGCTCACAAATTTTGTCAATGCATCTGTAGTACTCTTCAAAATGTCCACCTTTACCAGCAACACCATTTTGTATTCTATCATATCCCTCACAAATTGATACTGAACATCAATGTGCTTTGTCTTTGAATGGTAAGCAAGGTTCTTTGCCATGAAAATTGCACTTTGGCTGTCACAGTATATCCTTATATCTCCTTGTACTAACCCCATACTTGAACACAATCTTTGCAACCAAACTGCTTCCTTGCTTGCATGAGTGTCTACCATGCATTCTGCCTCTGTATTTGATAGTGCCACTACAGATTGTTTCTTACTCATCCAACTGACTACATCTCCAAATAGGTTAAACACATACCCACTTGTAGATCTTCTCTGATCCAGATCTCCAGCCCAGTCCACATCAACAAAGCCATGGATATCCAAAACTTTGTCCAATCCTGGTCTTCCTTGGTAGCACAAACCATAACCATTAGTGCCACGCAAATACCTGAAAACCTGCTTCACTGATGTCCAATGCTCCTTCCCTGGTTTTGACATAAACCTGCTCAATACTCCCACTGCATGTGCTATGTCTGGTCTAGTACAGACCATCGCATACATCATGCTACTGACTGCACTTGCATATGGAACACGAGACATATCCTCTTCCTCTTCTTGTGTCTTGGGACACTCTTCAACATATAAATTTACACCTATAAGAATAGGAACCTTCACCGGTTTACTATCCTGCATATTAAACCTCTGTAATATTGTCTCAACATACTTCCTCTAGTTTAACCATAGCTTCGTCTTTGCCCGATCTCTTTTAATTTCCATGTCCAAAATATATTTTGCAACACCAAGATCTTTCATGTCGAATTTGGAGGACAATTGGGTCTTCAAATCCTGGATAATTTCTTTGTCATTTCCAGCCAGCAACATATCATCCACATACAAGACCAAATAAATAACACGGTCACCAATTAATTTAAAATACACACAATGATCTACTTTGCTTTTGGTGAAGCCAAGTCCCTGTATAAATGTATCAAATTTTTGATACCACATCCTTGGTGACTATTTTAACCCATACAGAGACTTCTTTAACTTGCATACCAATTCTTTCTTGCCCTTCACCGCAAAGCCTTCAGGTTGCTTCATGTAGATCTCCTCTTCTAGATCCCCATGAAGAAATGTTGTCTTCACATCCATCTGTTCTACCTCAAAATCAAAAGCAGTAGCAACAGATAAAAGTAATCTAATAGAAGCTACCTTGGAAACAGGAGAAAAAATATCACCAAAATCAATTCCCGGCACCTGGGAATAACCTTTTGCTACCAACCGAGCTTTGTATATCTCCACCTTTCCTTCTGCATTTGTCTTCTTCTTGAACACCCATTTGTTGTTAATGGGTTTCCTTCCAACCAACAACTCCACCAGATCCCAAGCCTCATTTTTGTGCAAAGATGCCATTTCATCAACCATGGCCTCTTTCCAGACTTTTCCATCCTCCGAATCTACTGCTTCCTTCACATTTCTGTGATCATCATCAGTAATAGATAAAGCAAAATTTGAACAAAAAGAAGATGGATTATAACTTTTTGGCTGCCTTCTTTCTCGAACTGATCTTCTCACACCCTAAGTTTGTGGCTCTTCATCTTATGATTCCTCCTCTGCTGTAGAGTTTGATTCTTCCTCCTTTAGCTCAAACTCTATCTTCTCAGGTTCCTTTGGTTGGAATTCATGTTTAATAAGATCTTTCACCTCTTTGAACACCACATCTTGAGTGTACACAACCTTCCTTGTTACTGGGTTCCAAAACTTATAACCCTTTAAACCATCCTTATACCCAATAAAGATGCACTTTTCAGATTTACTATCCCAGTTGGTTCATTTCTCCTTTGGAACATGTACATATGCATCACATCTAAATACCCTCAGATGTGAAAGAGAGGGTTTCTTACCAGTCCATACCTCTTGTGGAGTCTTATCCTCCAACGCTGATGAAGGTGATCTATTGACTAGGTAACATGTTGTCTCCACCACCTCTGCCCAAAATTCCTGTCCTAACACGGCACCACTGAGCATGCTTCTTGCCCTTTCAATCAATGTCTTGTTCATTCTTTCTGAAACTCCATTTCCTAAGGTGTATATGGAGTAGTCTTCTGCCGTGCTATACCACACTTCTTACAGAATTCTTCAAATTCCTTATTGCAAAACTCTCCACTGTTATCTATCCTCAGCACCTTTATATTTTTCTCTATTTGGTTTTCCACTAGAGCCTTAAATTCTTTAAACCTATTAAAGACTTCAGATTTCTTCTTAAGGAAATATATACATGTATTCCTTGAGAAATCATATATAAATGATACATAGTACAAAAACTTAGCCAGTGATGGAACCTTCACAGGTCCAAACACATCACTATGCACAAGCTCTAATATTTGTTTTTTCCCTCTTACCAACCAGAGGGGAAACTCACCAGATTATGCTTCCCATATACACAATTTTCACAGAAAGAAAAATCCAGAGAGCTATTACTCATACCTTCTACCATACCTTTACCATGAAGTATTTGAAGGCCCTTCTCTCTAATATGTCCAAGCCTTTGATGCCACAACATGGTCTTCTCTCCAGAGACCACTAGATTTTCTGCTCCACTTTCAGGAACCACAGAACTGTTGCATCCATCAACAACAGTGCTACCTTGTAGCTTGTATAGAGTTCCAATCCAAACTCCCTGAATTAATACCAGTGCTCCCCAAACCATCTTGCAGGTATCCTTCTCAAACACTATTTTTACACCTGCATCATCCAACTTGCTTACATAAATCATATTGCTGGTCAATGTAGGAATATGTAGAACACCCAAAAGTGTTCTAACCCTTCCACCTTGCAACTTCAACTTTACTTTTACGGTACAAGGAGCACAAGTCCATGTTAGCATTGTTTAATGCATAATCATTCGATGAGAGCATTCCCGTATACTTGCCATACGTGGATCACCTCTAATATACCCAAGAGTACTAGAGAATGATCCTATATATTTTCGTACGTGAAACGATATTTCACACCTAGGATACAATGGTGGAAAATAACAATAGCTGCTAGGTTCATAGATGCCAGAACACGTCTCTAGCCTAGACCACTTGAAAGTAGTGAACCTTTATTCTTGCCAGGTTATATCACCTCCTCCATATGTACCTCATTTTTCTGGTGGAACCTATGTGAGTGGATCCCAAACTCACGTTATGGGAGCAAGTCAATTTGTTGGTAGTAATCCTTCTGGATCTGGTCAAATTCCTTATCAGCAACCTCTTTTGGCTTAGATACCTTACAAATAGCCATTTATTTGAACTGGATCATTATATTTTTTCATCCATCTTGATGCATTTGGAGTGGAAAAAGTGGAGGAATAAGCTCGCGGGACCGTTTTTACTAGCGGGACCTAGTTTGGTGAAACGAGGTCTGAAACCTTCGGGAGAGTTTTGAGGCATAAAATGCCATTTTTGGGTGTAAAAACATTTTTCAAAATCACAACACCTTTTCATGCTATTCTACACATAGAAAGCTTTCCAACAATGTAAGAATTGCATCAATTGGAGTCCGCATGCAAAAGTTATGTCGCTTAGAAGTCGACCTTCGTGTTTTCACACTTATAATTTGGGAGGATGTTGCATCTCCCATTATTCATGGAAAAGGGGCTAACCTATTTTTTTTGATGTAAAATACTCTAGAAGGGTCTATTTTGTAACTCTAGTTAATATTTTATGTAGTCAAAATTAACCATTGGTAGGCTATTGGGCTGTGTTATAACTGGGCCACTATGAGGAAGAGGCATTCCATTCTTTCGAGATAATTTTGTTCCATAGTTGAGAAAAGATAGGCAGGAGAGATAGGAGGTAGAGAACACATAGAGGATTTGTGCACTATAGCATCCCATGGGCCACATACATTACTTCTTTGTATCTGCAACCATATTTCTAGACAGAGAAAGTGAGCGAAGCAGCCTCACCTTCCAGCTAGGTTTTCTCCCGAAAGGGTTTCCCAGAGAGAATATTTTGTATATTATGTGTGTGTGAGATTATTTTTTCATTCTCTACTTTTCTTCTTGATTTAATTTTACATGCAAGCACTAATTATAATTAATTTTACAGATCTAGAAATTAAATAAAATTGTAATAGTGTAGAGTCTCAAATTTTTAATATAATATTATTAGATCTGTTGTGATGAACTGTCCAGTGGAATATGCACAGAAGTTTACAAACAATTTGGTATCATAACGGGTTTCTTTGGGTATTTCATGGAGATTGCAGGGATCTAGATCGGTGAGGTCGGAAATCGTAAAACCCTAATCATGGGCGACGAACCTGTAAACGAACCTCGTGATCCTGCAAAGGTGAGGTTTTTGCAGCTCGAAGAACAAATCACTGATATAAACCGCAATGTAAACCTCCTCATGGCGACCCTAAGCAATAATATGGAGATATTTGGAGAACAATGGGGTTCGAATGAAGAGGAAAAATCAGAAGGAGGATCGGGAGATCGGGAAAACGCAGAGAACCAATTGAAGAAAGAACCTGGAAAAGATTGACCCAGTTCGACTACCGTGAACCAATCCCTGTTTAAAGTGGAAGAAAAAGTTGATATCAAGCCATACCATGGTGAGAACGATGCTCTGAAGCTGAACCATTGGTTGCAGCAACTAGAAGTTTATTTCATTGTCCATCAGATTTAGGAAGGGCAGAAGATCTCATTCGCGTGACTGAAATTGGAGGGCCATGCACTGACTTGGTGGGAGAACCACACGGAAACCCTGAGGTTGGAGGGAGAACCTCCAATGACTAAGTGGGAAGATTTCAAAACCCTCATTAAGTCACATTTTTATCCCATTTGGTATGTGAAAAACTAGTGGTTCTGGTGGCATTACTTTAGGCCAAAGCATGCAGGAGTACACCAAAGAATTAAGAAATATGGCTATAATGTTGGGTATCTATCCTAAGAACCCAGATGTACTCCTCAAGTATTTGGGGGGTCTGCACTGCCATCTACGTGAGAAAGTGATGTTGTTCAAGCCCAAAACAGTGGACGAGGCTTGTGTATAGGCACAGTACCTGGAGAACATAGGCCTGAAAAGAGCGCAATCAAGTGGATCGAAGAAAAAGGAGAAACAAGACACTTCTAAGGAGGGGAAGAAGAAGAAAAAAGGGAGAAAAGATAAAAGAAAAATGGTAGCCACAACACACCAGTGCAAAGATCCTAGCAACCACTACAACCACTACAACATTGATGGCCATACAGAGGAGAAGTGTTGGAAGTTGCATCCAGAGCTAAACCTGAAGAACAAGAAGAAAGATAATAAGAAGAAGAATCTCATGGCCATTGATTCGAGCAACCAAGTTGAAAGCAGCTCGGACGTGGATGAGAAGATCGTTTGTACATCAGTGTAGAAGGAGGTCAATCTAAGTGGCCTTTAGAAATAATAAAAGAAAGAAATAACAAACTCTTCCATGTAAAGATACAGGTCAAGAAGACGAAGATTGATGCTTTGTTTGACTTAGGATCACAGGAAAATCTCATTGCAGCAAATCTGGTCAAGAAGTTGGGGCTGGAAGTTTGTGATCATCCAAACCCATATCCACTAGGATGGGTACATAAGGATGCAAAGTTGAAGGTAACAAAACAGTGTAAAATTAGATTTGTTATCAGTGCTGATTTTATTGATGAAGTATATCTAGATGTGGTCCCCCTTTATGTATGTGGTGTCATGTTTTGGAGTCGATACATGTACATGTGTGATGCAATATTTATGAGGAGAGCTAACCAATACTGGCTCATCAAGGATGGAAAATCATTCATCATCAATGTGCACAAAGGCAAGTCAAAAATTTCACTAGTAAGTGCCAACCAAGCCAAGAAATTGATCAGTTCCAACAAGAAGTATGTTTTATTGTTTTTAAGAGAAAATTAGTCTGTAGAAGAGTTAATAAGAGGCAAGGCATCCCTAGAGGGGTGTACTAAGAAAAAAAACAACAATTGGAGGAGTTTTTACAGGAATATAAGGACGTGTTCTGAGAGCCGAAATGGCTACCCCCTAAGAGATAAGTGGAGCACAAGATCCAACTATTGCCAGACTCCCCATTACCAAATATTGGGTAGAACATGCAGTCTATTATAAAAGTAAGTGAGGTGAAGAAACAGTTGTAGGAACTGTTGGAATAGGGTGTCATTCGACCAAGTACATCACCATGTGGGTCACCCATCATCATTGTGCCAAAGAAGGATGGGAATTGGCAAATGTGTATAGATTATAGGGAGTTGAATAAAATCACGCTTAAGAACATATACCCCCTTCCCAGGATAGACAATATGCTAGATCATTTGAAACAAGAAAAAGAATTTCACCAAGCTGGACTTGAAGTTTGGATATCACCAGGTTCGAGTCAAAGAAGAAGATACATGGAAGACCGCCTTCAAAACTAGACAAGGTTTGTATGAGTGGTTAGTTATGCCATTAGGCCTATGTAATGCACCAGCTACAGTTATGAGATTAATGGATGATGTATTGTTCCATTTTATAGATTCATTTGTTATTGCCTATTTGGATGATACACTAGTATATAGTGCTACCTGGGAGGAACGTATTTCACATTTGATGCAGGTGATGGAAACATTGAAAAAGAAACAGATGTTAGCAAATATCAAGAAGTACGATTTTGCACAACAGTCCTTGGTGTATTTGGGGTATGTGATTGGTGGAGGAGAAGTGAAGATAGATCCTTCCAAGATGGAGGCCATCTTGAAATGGCTAGTGCCTACTAATGTTACTAAGGTTAGGAGTTTCATTCGAGCAGCACAATATCTGAGGAAATTCATAGCCTTGTTTTCAACAATAGCAACACCACTCCACGCCATAACAGCAGGTGGCAAGAATTTCCAGTGGGGAAAATGGAAGCATAAGGCTTTCGATGAGTTAAAGAAGAAGATCAATGAAGCAACAGTTCTGGCACTACCAAACTTGCAACGACCCTTTAAAGTGGAGACAAATGTGAGTGGGTATGTTATGGGAGTTGTCTTGATGCAAGGAGGAAGACATGTTTTATACCATTTTGAAGTATTTCATGAGGTATTTCTTAACTAACCTACCTACGATAAGGATATCTATGCCATGGTGCAAGCTGTGAATAAGTGGAAGCACTATCAGATGGGAAAGGAGACAATAATCCACATGGATCACCAGTTGTTACAGTACCTGCAGGCTCAGAATAAGCTACAATAGACCAGACGTTACAAGTGGATGTGGTTTTTACAGCAGTTTCATTTGGTGATCAAGTATAAGAATGGAAACACAAAGAAGTTGGCCGATATGCTTTCAAGGCCACCCACAACAAATATTACAGCATTGGGGACTCTTATGCACATGGAGCCATTCACCCATGATGCACATATAGAGGCATATTCAAAAGATGAGGACTTAAAGTGGGTGTATCAGCAGTTGTAGAGTCAGATTCATGTGCACGATGGCGACAACACCATTGAATACCATCTCCAGGATAAGTTACTCTATAGACTGGATAAGCTATGTGTTCCTAAAATTGATCGTTTGCAGTTGATTAGAGAGGCTCACCTCCAAGATTGTAGGGCACTTTGGTGTAGGGAAGACCATGGCTAACTTGCAGAGGTGTGTGTATTGGCCCAAGATGCAAGAGCAGGTAGCTAGGTCCTTAAGAGGATGCATGCTTTGTTGTACTATCAAGCCTACCAACAGTAAACATGGTCTGTATCATCCCTTACCTATACCTACTTGTCCTTGGGAAAGCATTTGCATGGACTTTGTGGGAGGTTTGTCGACAACTAGGAAGGGACATGACTACCTGTTTGTGGTAGTTGATAGGTTTAGCAAGATGTGTGTTCTGATGCCTTATAAAAATACCATCAACAGACAAGAAGTAACAAACTTGTTCTTTGGATAAGTCTAGGTACACTTTGGATACCAAGGAGCATCATTTCAGATAGGGATACAAGATTTTTCATTGCATCCTAGACTACATTATGGTAGAAGATCGACACAAAGTTGAAGAGATCTACAACATTCCATCCACAGCTAGATGGGAAGATAGAAGTATTCAACATGAATTTGGTGCATCTTCTGAGGGGTTACAACTAGAAGCATCCAAATCCCTGGGATGAAAATATGGTATATATACACTATTATTATAATAGAAAAATCCATACTTCTATAGGAAATTCCCCATTTGAAACTTGTTTTGGATATTTTCCACCTTCACCTTTGGATATTGCATATGGGAAGCAAGGAGGAGTGATGGAAGACCTTATAGGAGATGCTTTAAGGGCTGAAAAAATTATAGAGAAGATCAAGCAGATCCATCTACAGGTACATGAAACGCTACAAAAGTCATAGGTGAAGTGTAAGGCTAGGCATGATCAGCATACAACAGAGAAATCATTCAAGGTGGGAGACAGAGTATGGCTACAATTGAACAAGGAGAGGCTGCAGGGGCTTGGTAAGAAAAGAAAGGCTCTAAGGTATGGTCCCTTTTGAGATACTGGAAAAGGTGGGTGATAATTCCTATTGACTTAGTTTACCACCATATATGTGCATTTACTCAATTGTAAATGTGGAGAATTTGAAACTCTATGTGTAGAATTTCCCACTGTAGATCAACAGATTATGCAATATACTAAAGAAAAATACAAGGTCTACTTCTACAACAAACTTGCTGAAGCTTAATCGAATTTGAGCAACATTAAATAGAACACATATAACTGAGAATGAGAAATCAATCACACATGAACACAGAAGAATACTTTGGGGAAAGCCTCAACTAAAAACCCCGAACTCTGTATTATCATACAAATGGAAATATGTTCAGATTACACAAAGCATCAGCTCACAAACTATCCTTCTCTTAGTACAATCCAACAATACAGCTCACGGACTGAATAGAGACAAGATATGCCTTCCCTCAGCTCTCCAAGTCTCCTATTTCCTTGTGCAATTTTCCTTGGGGTCCAATTCTGCCACCTGTGTGAATTGGCCTCATCACACACTCATCAAACCCAAAAGTAACTCCGCAATCTCCAAGGAATGAATTCCTTTTGCATGTAAGAGATATCCTCCATGGAATATTCTTGCAACTGATAGTACACTATCCCATCATTTGATCTCAACTAGGTCTCTGTCTGAACTAACATGCATGAGTTATTTATGAGAGAATATTCAGTTATCTGAAGTGCAGCAGTTACATGCATGCATGCATTAACTAACTGAACTCACACTTAGTTCAACAACTTATTTGAACTAATCTAACTGGACTTAACTCAGTTAACTAATCTAACTAATTACAACTCAAAGTACAACTCATCTTGATCTCCTTTAATCAAGGGATAACTTCCTCAATCAATGGAGAAATTGTTGCATGTCTTCACATAGACTTCATGTTTGATTTTCTACAACTAATTAACTCAAGATGAATTAATTAATTATTTTACAAACAGCTGCTAAGATCAAATTCGAATTTTAATTCTCAATTTTAGTTTAGGGACTAACTAAAATTGGAATGTATCCCGAAATGCTATTTATAGCAGTGCTAATTTTAGCACTTCTATTTTTAGCATTTCTTGTTGCTATTTTCAACACTCCCTCTCAACAAGAAAGGGATTATCAATAACCCCAATCCTATCTCTGTGGAACTCGAACTTGCATTTTGACAATGCCTTAGTCAAAATATCTGCATCCTATTCCTTGGTCGAAACATACAACAACAACATGATCCTCTTGACCACATAGTCTCGAAGATGGTGATACTAGATATCAATGTGCTTGGACCTGTCATGAAAAACTGGATTCTCAGAGAGTTTGATACAACTCTGATTATTGCAGTAGATCACAGTTGGATCCATCCTCTGACCAAACAATCCCACTAGAATCTTTCACATCTAAATGGCCTCACATGCTGCCTGACTGGCAGCCATGTATTCAACCTCTACTAAGCTAAGTGAAACTAACCTCTATTTCCTGTGGTACCAGGAAACTACCGCTGAAACAAGGTTGAAGATTCCTCCAGAAGTGCTCTTCTGGTTTGATGGACTCCCTACCCAATCTGCATCTGTGAAGCCCTGAAGCATCACTCCCTCTGTCCATCGATACCACAATCCATACTGAGATGTGCCTATGATGTATCTTAGCACATGCTTCGTTGCCTTCCAAAACAGCTTGGTAGGCTGAACCATAGCTTGACTCAGCTGGTTCACCGTAAAGCATAAGTCTGGTCGTGTGTTCACTAGATACATAAGTGAACCCACAAGCTGCTGATAAAAAGTAGCATCTAGCACCTCACCTAAAGCAGCATCCTCCATCCTCCAGTTCCCAACTAGAGGAGTCTGCATGGGCTTGCACTTCTCCATGTGAAACCACCTAAGTATCTCATTGGCATACTTGCCTTGAGACACAAATACTTCCCCATCTTTCTGCCACACTTCCCTGCCTAGAAAGTAGTGCATAAAACCCATGTCTTTCATCTCGAACTCTCTTGCAAGTTCCTCCTTGCAAAACTTGATCAACTGATCATCACCTGTCAAAATCAGATCATCCACATAAAGAACAATGATCAATGGCTTACCTTATACCATGATGTGGTAAAGGTTCGCATCTGCTTCACTCTTGGTGAAGCCCAACCCAGTGAAATAGCTGTTGATCCTGGTGTACCAAGCATGAGGTGCTTGCTTTAGCCCATACAAAGCCCTCTTGAGTCAGCACACATGCGACTCACGATCGAAGGTCTCAAAACCTTCTGGTTACTCAATGTACACCTCTTCCTCAATTTTCCCATTGAGGAACGCAGTCTTCACACCCATCTGATGGATCTTCCAACCCGTCTGAGCTGATAGTGCCAACATCGA
This sequence comes from Pinus tabuliformis, assembly GCA_031772625.1. Taxonomy (NCBI): domain Eukaryota; kingdom Viridiplantae; phylum Streptophyta; class Pinopsida; order Pinales; family Pinaceae; genus Pinus; species Pinus tabuliformis. The sequence goes on from CM062811.1 coordinate 442,849,167, forward strand.
TCTGATATATGAGTACCTTACTACAGGAGCAAAGGTCTCATTGTATTCGATCCCCTCGACTTGTGAGAAACCTCGGGCAACAAACCTTGCTGTATGTTTCTTAACATTGCCATCAGCTGCCTGCTTTACCTTGTAATGCCATCTGGAACTCACCATTGACTTGTCTTGAGGTCTTGGGACAACATCCCACACACTGTTTCGAATGATAGAGTCGTACTCCTCTACCATTGCATCAACCCAGATTGGTTGCTGCACTACCTCCTCGAATGAAGAAGGTTCAGTCTCTACACACTCCCCAACCAGGGCCATGTAACCAGTGTACCGCTCGGGTGACCTCCTCTGTCTGCGCTGAGAAGATGGCTGTCCCACATTCTCTTGTGCATCCATCATCAACCTGTCAGCTTCCCTTGAGCATTTCCGCCCATCTCTGGAAGACTCAGTATGAGTGGATGTCTCCACTCCCGGATCCTCTGCATGCGGCTGCTCCGCATCAATCTGAGGCTCCTCCTCCTTAGGAACTGAAAGTTCCTCCTCTGCATGCAACTTGAGCTCCCTCTCAAGTGATACTCACATGGCTTTCTGCTCATCGAACTTCAGATCTCTGCGTACCACTGTCCTCTGACTGGTAGGTAGGTACACCCGATAGTTGTGGGGTGTATCAGTGTACCCCACAAGTATTCCCAAATCAGCTGTTGGATCTAGCTTCCTCTGGGCATCTTTGGTCACATGGCAATAAATTGATGATCCAAAGATCCTGAAGTGACTCACATTTCGTCACTTCCCGGAAAAGGCCTCCATAGGTGTCTTCATCCCCAGTATACGATGCGAGCTTCTGTTATGCAAGTATAGTGTTGTATTGCATGCCTCAGCCCACAAATGAAGTGGTAGGCTTTGGTCATGCAACATCGCTCAAGCTGCTCCCACAATTGATCTATTCTTCCTTTCGACCACCCCATTATTTTGTGGGTTATGGGGTGTCGTCAACTCTCGTTTAATTCCTTCTGCAGCGCAGAAGTCCTTAAACTGTTGGGAGACATACTCTCCACCATTGTCGCTATGCAAGGCTTTTATTTTCTTTCCAGATTCTTTCTCTGCCAAGGCTTTAAACTCACAAAACCTCAAGAAGGTCTGATCCTTCTTTTGTATAAAGTAGATCCAGCATCTACGAGAAAAATCATCAATAAATATAACATAGTACCTTTGTTTAGCGGTGGAAGCTATAGAGAATGGTCCAAAAACATCTGTGTGAACTCGCTACAGGATTGCTCCAACTCTACTGTCTCGATCCTGAAAGGAAGATTTCACATACTTACCAAAGGTACAACCTTTGCATGTATCTGTCTGCTCCAGTTTTCCCTTGGGAATTTTGGTAGAAATCTGCTGCATGATCTTCAAGGCCCCATGGTGCAAGTGGCCCAATCTTCTATGCCATAGCTCGCCAACATCTTGGCTTTGCACCACCTCTACTTTGGAACTCAATGCAGCACAGTCGTCTACCTCCATCTTGTAGAGATTCTTAACTCGAATCCCAATCCTCTTTGCCTGTCTAGTACCGATATGCCTCAGGAATACCTTTCCTTTACTAAAAAATACATCATAGCCTTTATCTTCTAGCATAGCGATAGACACAAGATTCTTCTTCAGACTCGGTACATACTTTACATCAGTCAGGGGGAGAGGAGCTCCATGCTCCCTCTGAAACACAACCATACCTTCACCTGAAACACGATACTTTCCATCATTGCCCATCTTGATCCGCATCTGGAGATCCTTCTCCTCCAGGGTATTGAAAAGATTCTTGTCGCTGGACATGTGGAAAGAGGGTCCACTGTCTAGGTACCACACACATCCCACCATGGATGAAACCATGCATGCGATGAGAGATAAATCCAACTCTAACTATGAGGAAAGTGCCTCACCATATAATCCCTTCGAGGATTCCTTCTTGGATTTATTTTGTGGACAATTCGTAACATAATGGCCCACCTCATGGCAATGAAATAATCACACTTTTGATTTGTCAAACTTCTTCCCACCATGGGAAGAACTAGATTTGGGATGGGACACCTTCCCTTTCCCTTTCCTCACCTTACTCACTAAGGCTAGATTTTCTTCATCATCTTGTTTTGATGAAGATCCATCTCTAGTGCTTCTCCTTATCTCCTCCGACATCAGATTCGACCAAAGTTGTTCCCAACCTCGCAGTTTCTCTCTTCCATTAACTGAGTCTTGGTAGCTATGCCAGCTCTTAGGAAGACTGAGGAGAGCAAGACTCACCATGTCATCATTGGCTGTCATGATCCCTACACTTCCAAGCTCATCCCTGTAGGTGGTGAGCTTGTTCAGATATGTAGAGATCGTGTCACCCTTTTCACACTTGATTTTTCAAAGCTTGTCTTTCAGTGCCAACTTCCTTTGATCGCTACTGTTCTGATATAGATATTTCAATGTTTTCCACATCGAAAATGGTGTCTCCTTCCCATGGAGGCTCGAGACAATGTGGTCTCAAACTCCCTCCAGGAGGATTCTCCTTGCTCTAGCCACACATTTCTTCCATTCCACCAATTCTGTAGCATTAGCTGTTGTTGGCTTGGGGACTTCTTGATCAATGAAGTCCTTTAGACTGTTGTCCTCTAATACTGCTTCCATGCGATCCTTCTAGGCTATATAATTCGAGTTGCCATCAAGGGCATACTCGAGTCTTAAACCGTTGAATGCCATTGGTGAAATTGAGATGTGATAAGAAATAGATTTCTATAATCAGGAACTTCAAACTTTAAACTTCTCCCTTCTTTGTATACTATTCTTTGCTTTGATCACCTTTGCTATGATACCATGTAGAATTTCCAACTGCAAATCAACAGATTATGCAATATGCTAAAGCAAAATACAAGATCTACTTCTACAACAAACTTGCGGAAGCTTAATCGAATTCAAGCAAGATCAAATAGAACACATATAACTAAGAATGAGAAATCAATCACACATGAACACAGAAGAATAATGTGGGGAAAGCCTCACCTAAAAATCCCAATCTTTGTATTATCATACAAGTGGAAATATGTTCAGATTACAGAAAGCATCAGCTCACAAGCTATCTTGCTCTTAGTACAATCCAACAATACAGCTCACAGATTGAATAGACACAAGATATGCCTTCCCTCAGCCCTCCAAGCCTCCTATTTCCTTGCGCAATTTTCCTTGGGGTCCAATGCTGCCACCTGTGTGAATTGGCCTCATCACACACTCATCAAACCCAAAAGTAACTGCGCAATCTCCAAGGAATGAATTCCTTCTGCATGCAAGAGATATCCTCCATGGAATATTCCTGCAACTGATAGTACACTGTCCCATCATCTAATCTCAATTGGGTCTCTGTCTGAACTGACATGCATGAGTTATTTATGAGAGAATATTCAGTTATCTGAAGTGCAACAGTTACATGCATGCATGCATTAACTAACTGAACTCACAATTAGTTCAACAAACTATTTGAACTAATCTAACTAGACTTAACTCAATTAACTGAGCTAACTAATGACAACTCAAAGTACAACTCATCTTGATCTCCTTTAATCAAGGGATAACTTCCTCAATCAATGGAGACATTGTTGCATGTCTTCACATAGACTTCATGTTTGATTTTCTACATCTAATTAACTCAAGATGAATTAATTAATTATTTTACAAACAGCTACTAAGATGAAATTCGAATTTTAATTCTCAATTTTAGTTTAGGGACTAACTAAAATTGGAATGTATCCCGAAATGCTATTTATAGCAGTGCTAATTTTAGTACTTCTATTTTTAGCATTTCTTGTTGCTATTTTCAACACTATGAGCCTTCCATGCTAGATCAGGAAGAGGATCAGGTCCTACCTTCTGTGGAGGATTTGGCACCAGACGCTCAGGCAGAGTTGACAGAAGATATAGTTTTACAGAAGAGGTCTATAACTACAAGACAAGGGAAACGAGACCTTTGGCAGATTGGGTTGAAGGGACAACTTCCAGGCAAAGCTAAATGTTACACCAGAGAGAAGGTGGAGGAAACATTTCCTCACCTCATTCAGTAAAAGCTTTTGGGGGCCAAAAGCCTTCCAAAATGGGAAGGTGTGATTTGAATTGGATCATTATATTTTTTTTTCATCCATCTCGAAGTATTTCGAGTGGAAAAAGTGGACGAATCAGCTCACAAAACCGTTTTTACTAGTGGGACCCAATTTGGCGAAACAAGGTCAAAACCTTCTGGGAGCATTTTGAGGAATCAAACAACGTTTTTTGGGGGGTAAAACTTTGCTGCTAAAATTTAGCACCTTTTCATGCTATTCTACACACAAATCTTTCCAACAATGCAATTATCGCGTCAATCAGAGTCCGCATGCAAAAGTTATGCCACTCAGAAGTTGACCTTCTTGTTTTCACACCTATAGTTTGGGAGGATGCCGCATCAGCGCCCATTATTCATGGAAAATGGGCTAGCCACATGTTTGTGATGTAAAATATTCTAGAAGAGTCTATTTTGTAACTCTAGTTAAGAGTTGATGTAGTCAAAATTAACCACTAGTAGGCTATCAGGTTGTGTTATAACCAGGCCACTAGGAGGAAGAGGAATTCCATTATTTTGAGAGAATTTTGTTCCATAGTTGAGCAAAGATAGCTAGGAGAGATAGGAGGTAGAGCACACAGAGAGTATTTGTGCACTGTAGCAGCCCACAGGCCACAAACATTACTTCTTTGTATCTGCAACCATATTTCTAAACAAAGAAAGAGAGCGAAGCGACCTCACCTTCCAGCTAGGTTTTATCCCGAAAGGGTTTCCCAGAGAGCATATCTTGTGTATTATGTGTATGTGAGCTTATTTTTTCATTCTCTATGTTTATGATTGATTTAATTTTACATGCATGCACTAATTACAGTTAATTTTACAAATCTAGAAATTAAATAAAACTATAATAGTGTAGAATCTCATATTTTTAATATAATATTATCAGATCTATTGTGATGAAATATCCAGTGGAATATCTACGGTAGTTTATGGATCAGCCATACCCTCCTTATGGTTCATAGCAACCTAAAAATCTACCTTTCAGTCAATAGGCAAGATCCCAAATGCAGTCTGGTCCTAATCCCTCATTTGGGTCGTCCGGTCAGTTTTCGTCTATTTCTGGAACTTATCCTTTAGGAGCTAGTAATCCTTTGCAGCAAGGAACCTATTAATATCAATAAGGAACCTATCAAATTCCATAAGGAACCTATCAACAACAAGGACCTTACATGAAACAAGGGTATTGTCAACAACCTTTGCAGCAACAAGGTCAACCCTTGTATCAACAGGGTCAATCATTGAAGCAACAAGGTCAACCAATGCAACAACAAGGTCAACCGTTGTATCAACAAGGTCAATCATTGCATCAAAAACCCTATGCTTAATAATCCTCACAAGTTGTTTATCCCCCTTATGATTCTCAACACCCTGTGTTGGGTCAATATTAAGATTTTCCTGGTCAGAACCCACCTTTGTGGGGGAAATTGAACCTTTGTATGGTCAAAATTCCTCCCATTGGGGGTAGTATCAAAATCCGCCACTATGGGGGAAAATCAGTACCAACAAGGTTGGAATTCTCAATCTGGACCTTATTAAAGACCTTTCATGGATTTTAATCCTCAATTTCCATTCCTAGCGACTTTGGAGTTACCGGATGTGTCGAGGCTCACAAACGACCCAATACTTCATTCACCATATTGGCCCCTATTTCCTACCAAAATTCCTGGTGATTGTCCAAAATTCGAAGGGTTGTCTGGAGAAGACCCCCAAGCTCATGTCATGACCTACCATTTATGGTGTTTGTCCAACTCTTGGGTCAACAATTCCATTCGTTTGTGTCTTTTCCAACGAACTCTAACTAGTGTTGCCACCAAATGGTACATCGAGTTACCTCGAGGTGCCTTTCAAGATTTCAATAATTCAGTATGAAACTAGTATCTATCTCATAATGTCTTTGAAACATAATACTGCTACCCACATCTCTGATCACATCCATGAATGGAGACGTCAGCGTCGCCTTATTAAATTCGAAATCCCTGATGAGATTTTAACTGAATGGTTTACTAAGTCATTCATTAATCAAATTGCCAAAGACATAGATATGGGTGGTTGTGTGACCAAAGAATAAGCCATCGCGTGTAATCAATATCTAGATTTCGTATATTTGCAATCTGGCATGATTTACGTTCTCATACCTGATGCTCCATGACCTTCAACTGATCCACCATCTTCTAAACCTGTGGAGACACCACCCATTGATGGTATTATTGGGTTAGTAGCTCAAACTTCTAGTAATGCTTCTTTTGATTCTATGAAGCATAAATCTACTCTCGCTATTGTGCCTTCTCCTCCTTCGAATACTCCCAAAAATCCTGGTAAAACTTCTGAGGTGAATGTTGTGCAATCCACCACAGCAGACTGTTGGGTCGTTAATATGCCATTATTATTGTCACTTGTGAACATTTATTCCACCCATTTCTACCATTCGTCATCACGTCATTTATTATAATTTATTATTTAAATCCATTTTATAAATGATTTATGCTCTTATGAATGAATGTTATTTATTCTCCTTTATTTCTAATAAATTGATGATTATGCATGATTTTATCAATGATAGTTTTAATAAATCAGTTGTAACATTATTCACCATTTTTAGCCCCCAAGATAATTTCCAGATTGAAGATTTGATCATTAAAAGTGCCAACTCAGAAATTCGCTGGAATAAGAAGTGACGGTTTTGCGGTTGAGATTCTGAGCAAATGATGCAGAATCTGGAAAATCTGGAACATGGGTTTTGTCTAGAACGGACCCAATTAACTTTAGTGAAGAACGGTTTGCCCAAATTCGGCTTTTACTGAGAGAAACGCAGGGTTCTTTGAGCACGATTTTCTCAGATTTATTGTTGCAGCCGTCCTCCAAATCTCAACTGCAAATCCAAATTCGTCTTGCTCTTGTTGAAAGCTGGAAGGAAATATATCTTCTTGTTGATCAATTGGTTAGAAGCAAACCAATTTTGTAATGTAAATCATGTTGTAGTTATCTCTATTGTAACTTCTCTCTGATCTCTCTCTATTTAAATGAAAACAGAGATCAGAGATGGGGGATTTATGGGATGATTCGAATGATGAAAAATGATGGAAAAATGATGAAGAATGATGGTGGATTATTCATGATAGGATAGGGATTGTTGCATGCTGTAATTCCCAAGCTTTTTCTGTTGTAATGATTCCACAATTGGTTGATTAATACATGATTTGGAGTTGTTGTTCATTCTTTTCCTTCTGAAGTAACCCAGCAGCATCTGCTGGCGGCTAAGGGCCCAACCTCTGGTGGAGTACGCTGTTGCTGCTACTGTATATTATATTCTTTTGTTTTATGTGTGGTTTGCTTATCAGTTTTACTCGGTAATCTGATATGCTTTTCATGTGCTGTTCCATGCTCTACTACGATTAATTCATTAATGGTTCCTTTAGGAAATTCATGTAGTGACTCTGCATTGTATGATTGAATCTTTTCAGAGTTGATTGCATGTTATTAGTCTAAACCAGCTATTTCGGTTACAGAGCATTTGTACTGAATATTACTGTTATTGGATTCATTTGAAATCTCGATTATTGGAATCCGAAAGTAATGTTATTCTATTTGGAAACATAGTCGTATTCTCCTTAATCGTCAGATTACTATATTAGCGTGTTGTGTGTATATATGATTGATTCCTGTTGTTCCATAATTCATCAATGAGTGCTCTTCCATAAAGTACATTCCATCCAATTTGCCTTAAGAGAGAAGATTGTTATTTTATCGCAGAGTGTGAGTTTGGTTCTGACTCGCGAGACTTAGTTCATTTGATTGCTGTTCCATTTACTGTTGTTCCATTTTAGACTTGCTGTTCCATTTCCTATTTGCTGTTCCATTTTACTTTCTGCCACTCCATTTACTTGCATTTGCTGCTTTGGTGTGAGAGAAGGTCTAAGGCTGTAGTGAGCCTCAGCAGTCGCTGCCTAGCTCCCAGACCTATGGTCCATGCTCTAATTTCCTTTCCATCAGTTTCTAGAGGGATGGGTTATCGTTTCCGCACCCTTGACTGATAAGTTGTCTTGTGTGATTTTATCCTTTTGAAGTAATTTAGTCATAGTTTAGCATCCGTTTACTCTTGTATTTTCTGAATGCTGTACTACTAAACATTACTCTTGAGTAAATAGCCGCCTCAGACTGAGTACACTCTTGAAATAAAAAGTCGTCCCTGGGTTGATAATTAATGTGAAGGTAATTAGGAGTTCAAAAGACACCTTTTTATCGCTCCACATTTTGGCGCCGTTGCTGGGGAGAGTGTAGCCATTTCTAAAGAGTAGTGTGAATCTGATGAATGCTTGCTAGGGAAGAGTTGGATCTTAAAAACGGAAGGTAAGAACCTGCGTGTGGAGCATGTAAAATCCCTGCTCCACTGTCCGCTTTCCTAACAGATTCACTGTTGCTTTGTTGGGTAGAAATAGATGTTTGAATTTTTGTGTGAATGATTAGGGAAAAAATAGAAATTTGGAAAAACGAATCACATGATTTCACTCAAGTGGTGATGTAAGCACCACCCATTTCACTAACTAATTGACAGGAACATTTGAAGAAGGAGCCTCGAAGAAACACGTGAAGAACATCTTCTATTGTGGTAAGAAATGGCTCACGTTTCTACTTTTGAATTTCCTATCAAAGATCTAGGAGGAGTGACACAAATGCACATAATTCCCCCATCTTTACCAAATTTTCATGGTTTAGCAAATGAAGATCCAGATACATTCTTATTTGAGTTCGAAATACTTTGTAGAGGATATGATTATTGTACTGACGATCAAAGATTGAAAGTGTTTCCTCTTACTCTAAAAGGAGCAGCTCTTCGATGGTTCATGAGCCTAGGTGGGAATTGCATCCAAACATGGGAGGACATGAAGAACATATTCTTGAAGAAGTACCAAGACTATTGCAAATCCAATGAAGATATTTTCGATATGATACAAGGGGAAGATGAAAGTTTGGAGGATTATGTAGATCGATTTCATTATAACCTTCAAAAATCAAAGCATAAGCATTTGGAAAAAGAGATCTTAAAAACACTCATTCTTAGAGGAATTAAAGATAAATTTTTAGAACTTTTAAATCTGATAGGAAAAGGTGATGTTTTTCAGTTGTCATATGATGATGTTTGTGAATTGTGCATAAGGTATTCAAGAGGAATCTCCAAGGCTGGTAAGAATTCTAGAGAAGTTTGTTCCTTATTTTCTAAATCTGCTACAAGAATAGGAAACATAAAAGCTGAAATCAATGCTTTATTTGAAAATCTTAAAGTTGATTTTATTAGCTCTCTAAATGAAAAATTGGACGTTTTGCAGGTTCATAAAAATGAAGAATTTGATGAAGTGTTTTGCCCTCATGACCGAAAGGAGCATCTCATAGATACTCACTCTTCCTTATCTAGGATGGAAGTGGCATATCAAAGAGATGGGAAAGCTGCAACAAGGCCTATAGGTATGGTTCAAAACACTTTTTCTCCATTGTCATACTTGCATAATCCATTATGGAATGCTAATGTGTTAGGGCAGCCATGTCAATTTCAATATAACCACCAATCTTGTTTACAAGTTGGGCATGGTTCATCTTATGATGGCATGACTACTCTCCCTCATCTTGTAGCACAAACATATTCTCCATATTTTTCATCAGCTCCTCCACAACATCCTGCTTGCATACCAAATTCATTCACTCAACCCAATCAACCACATCATCACAATGCTCCATTCCTTACACATTTTCCTGCTCAACTAATTCCACACCCTCACCATAATAAGTCAGTACAACATGCTTACAATGTTGAACTGCCAAATTTACCCACCCTTCCCACCCATTCTATCTTACATGCACCATTAGAGAAAACTTACAATGAGATTCAGAATGTTTCAAATTCAAAAATTGTAGAAGCTATGGAAGAAAATGAGGTTTCTTATAGTATGTATCTACAAGCTATTTTAAAAGCTCAAGAACTTCATGATCTGATGGATATGAGAAATCAAGAAAGTAACGGATACATTGAAGATTGGTTTCACTCCATCATTTGTTTGCAACATCACTCTATGCTTCAACAATTTTTGATATCATTTTTTCAAGGGAAGTTGGCTTCTCATACCCTAATTTTCATTAATATGCATTTTTCAAATTTGGGTATGTGTATACATGAAGCCTTATTTCGAAAATGGCTCCGCTGGAAGTACTCATATACGTAGTCATATTCATCTTTCAATCAAAGTAGGTTAGTGAAAAAATAAATAAAATAAGGACATAAATAAATGCATTTTGTTCTTTTGTAAAACTAGTTGTTTTTGTTGCAACATGCTATCGAAATCAACATCGGTGATAATTTTTTTTTAATAATTTGTGTATGTAGATGAATCATAATGGAAATAATAAGTTCTACAAACACTCATTTTCATTTTTATCACCAATTTGAAAAAATGCTTGAATTTCATTTTTTTAGCTTGCGGGCTTGATGAACTTTCTGGAAAAACAGTCGGGACAGTCATGTTTTGAGGGACCAAAAGTGAATATTTTTAAAACCTGTTTCTACCCCAAGTAGCCATTGATTTATACTTTCTAACCCAATTTGAATCACTCAATTTGGATTTGAAACGAAAAAGTTAGAACCAAAACATTGACAGGGTGTCTAGCGGGCAGCTTAGGAACAGAGTTGGGACAGTCAGTTTTTGGAGGCTTAAATGAAAGAATTTTTAAAACATGTTTCTATGGGAGATTCCCCTATGAATCTAGTTTACAATGCAATTGGAATCACTCATTTTCGATATCGTATGGGGAAGTTATTATCAAAATACTGACTGCTTATCGTAAATCAGCACCCTTAAAACTATGTCTTTTCGGCTGTTCCTTACAATATTTGACCTATCAGTTCTTCTTGTCTTCAAAACCTATTTCTATTGGAGATAAATAAATGAATCTATTTTCATTTCCAATTTTAATCATTCAAATCTGACATCAAACGAAAAGGTTACGCTTGCAATATCAACTGTTGGTCTAAGCCGGGTAATCGACAATGACTCTATTATGCAGGTTGTTCTAACTAAAATTGACATATTATATCATTGAATATTTAAAACCTGTTTCTAGTGGAGATAAACCTTTGAATTAGCTCTTATTTGCCTTTGGAATCACTCAATTTTGACGAAAAACAAAGAAGTTGTGATTAAAACACCGCTGGTTAGTATGGTCGACCACTGCTCTCCCGCAGGTGACAAATAAATTTTACTTTGTTATTTTCTCTGTGGATTTGTTATATAGAGTAACTACTTATTAGTTTTTTGCATAATTATTGGATTAGGGGAGCCCGCGCACCTCTCTTTCTCCATGATTTAATGTTTTATTGCAGGTAGATACTCGTTTTTTGCAGGTCTTGGGAAAATAAAGAAGGTCAATTTATGGAAGAGTGATTTTTGAAAGAAATTTTAAATGAAACAAAGGAATTTCATCCAACTCATTACCCAAAGGATTCATAATAGAAGAAATGAAGAATTGATTTCCATTTGAAGATTCGTGTCTTGTCACTGTTGCCAAAACATTTTTCAAAGAGATCATTTTTTTACATAACATCATAGCTGTTGTAACTTAATTTACTTATTTACATACTGTTTTTTTAAAATAAAACGTTGTTTCTTTTCTGATATTTCTTATATTTTGTGTTTCAGGTGTTGCTTCATTCAAAGTGTAACTCATCCTCAGCATCAATGCCGTGAACAACTAATTTGTTTTTTTGCATGTTTGCATTTTATGATTGTCCATTTTGCTGTTCCTTTTTGAATGGAACAACACTTCTGCACTTTCACGTTTTGCTGTTCCTTTCTGAATGGAACAACACTTTCACGTTTTGCTGTTCCTTTCTGAATGGAACAACACTTTCACGTTTTGCTGTTCCTTTTCGAATGGAACAGCACTTCTGCATTTTCACATTTTGCTGTTCCTTTCCGAATGGAACAACACTTCTGCACTTTCACATTTTGCTGTTCCTTTTCGAATGGAACAACACTTCTGCACTTTCACGTTTTGCTGTTCCTTTCTGAATGGAACAACACTTCTGCACTTTCACGTTTTGTTGTTCCTTTCTGAATGGAACAGCACTTCTGCACTTTCACCTTTTGTTGTTCCTTTTCTAATGGAACAACACTTCTGCACTTTTCATTTTTGCTGTTCCTTTTCCAAAGGAACGACACTTGCGTTTTTGTTGTTCCTTTTCTAAAGGAACGACACTTTTAGTTTTTGCTGTTCCTTTTTTCAAAGGAACGACATTTGCATTTTCACACTTTTTTTTGTGTGTATTTTTGTTTTTTTTGTGCATTTCCTTTGTGGTTCCCTACAAGGAACACCACTTTTTCACTGTTTTTGCTGTTCATTCAAAAGAGCAACACTTTGGGATTATTTTCGAGAGCAACCCTTCCTTCCTCTTGTGGAATTATTCTTAGTTCATCTCAACCACATTTTACTGATTCCATTTTATGGCATGAAGTGCACTACTTTTATGAGGACAAGAATTATGGATTCTTTTGAAGCGAGTTAATATCATTTACGTTATGATCTTTAACAGGACAGCTCCTTGATGATAGATTCTTTTCAAAAAGGGACACAATTATTTATATATTACTTTACTGCATTGTTTTCTGTTGTACATGATACTGATTGATCATCTTAATACCATGCTGGTTCCACCCTTCCTGGTTATAATCTTCTCTATCTGTAATAAATGAGATTATGGGTATATTTTTTTATATTGACATGTTCAACTTCTTCCGCCATCCCTGCTCTTAAGGAGTACTGAGCCTCCCTCTTTTTATCATAAAAATGTGTAATAACAACAAAATTTTGTTTGCAGATGGAGGATAGGGGGTCTCATTACGAGCCAGCCTACCATGTTCATAAGGCTGTAACAAAGTGACATTCCCATTATGGCCACCACACCAGGGTTATGATCCACTGGATAGCCAGATTATCTTTGGAACAGGAGGTCTCATCACGAGCCGGCCTGATCACTTTTGCTACATCCCAGTGAATGGCAGTGTGATTATCTGGTTACCACGCCAGCACACTGATCTCTTCTGTAGAACAGCACTGTAACTCTCCATTTATAAATTGAGGATCCTGGCTCATCTGGGTTAAAAAAGCAACCCTGTCGAGGCTATGGACGCCTGCTGGCAACAGCGGCTCTGCTTATGATATTGAAGTTATATCTTATCGTCAATTATTATTATAATACCCTTTTCTTATTTTTTCTTTTTATCAAAGAATTTATTTCCTTAACTTTTTCCCTGTTTTGAACCTTTATGCATGAGAAATTGTTTTATGATCCATCACATCATTTTCAGCTAGAATACCGTTAGCGAAGAATCTTTTTAGCATATTGTTGTCCTTTTTCGTTTTGCATAAACTATCATCAATCCAAAGCGTCCTATCTCTTACTCATAACTATCTTTACACACTTTGCTCTCAATATAACCATAACTTTCATCGTCCTATTATTGATAAGTGTACTCTGCTTCATTTACTGATATATTGTTCATTCCATTGCCTTGCCGTCAGCACCACCCCTTTCATATGCTTTATGGTTATGGAACCCATTTTCCAATTGGAGGGGGGAATGTATGCATTATGGGATTGCATGCAATATGATTACTGCACTTTGCCATCCTTGTTGATTTGACAACATATTAGTATTGCATGTATACATAAGTTTTTCTAATTGAAATTTTGCATGCATCTTATCTGTTGCTATTCAAAGCTAACACTATGGATTCAAGAACATTGTATGCAAAATAGTGCTTTGTTTACAGGAGAACAACAAGTATGGGCAGAATTCTATTCGTAGCATGACCACACTATTGCACTTACAGAAGAGGCTCGCGAACGTGAACAATTCTTCAGACATGATGTGCTTACCTGGATTCCACCTTTTGCATCACTTTCCGCACCAACTCAGCTTCAACAACTGCCGATCCATATATGTCATTTCACATTTTTATTTTTGGAGGTAAAACTCGAGGTAAAATAGCATAATTTTCTAATTTATTACGAATTTAGGAGAAAATCCATTTTGAGCATTATTTATCATCCTTCATTCCACATCTTTACCACTTCCCCTTTTTTAGCAGCATATCATTTTCGAGTGTGGGGGAGTGTTCCTTCATTTCTTTCTTATGACCATGTCATTCATATTCTTTATCATCCATTTTTATTCTTATTCATTCTCAACACCTCCCTTATTCCATGTTGTTTTACACCAAGCATAGAATTCAACAGATAGTAGCAACCACCTCTATTTGTTTTCTAGCATCGCATGAGGGCATGCTAATTTTTCAAAGAGGGGGAGGAATTGCTACGCATGATGGATGTTTTCTATTTTCTTTCTCATTTAAGGCATACAATTTCAGTGTAGAAATTGATTTCCATAATATTTTTAAAACTATGAACTCAATTCTTGTGATCTCTAGGAAACACAGACATACTATTAAAATACACATACCTAGATAAATTCAAGATAAATTGGTTCATAAAATTTCGGAAATCATGCACTCTCACCTACAGCCATTTTGTTTATATCTCATGACCCATCCATCAAAACAGTTCGATTTTTGGATCATAAAGGCATTCATATATTATAAATTTACTTGCCAAATTTCAACAAAAGCTGGGTTGTAGTTTTTGAGAAAATGGTTAATGAAGTTTGCTGTTACTTATATCATATTTTGTTGCAAATTCATATATACATAAATTAAATGTCAATGTAAAAATTGTTATGCCTTCATCAAAATTACTAAAAGTGAATATTCATTAATTAAGGAAGAATTCATTTGTTCTATCCATTTCATGAGCTGAGATGAACGTATTTTTTATTGCTTGGTTAACACATGGTTTTTGTCTTTGGGTTGCATGAGGACATGCAATATATTCATTTTTCGTTGCATGAGGACATGCAACATATTGAGTGTGGGGGTATGATGGGTCGTTAATATGCCATTATTATTGTCACTTGTGAACGTTTATTCCACCCATTTCTACCATTCGTCATCACGTCATTTATTATAATTTATTATTTAAATCCATTTTATAAATGATTTATGCTCTTATGAATGAATGTTATTTATTCTCCTTTATTTCTAATAAATTGATGATTATGCATGATTTTATCAATGATAGTTTTAATAAATCAGTTGTAACATTATTCACCATTTTTAGCCTCCAAGCTAATTTCCAGATTGAAGATTTGATCATTAAAAGTGCCAACTCATAAATTCGCTAGAATAAGAAGTGACGGTTTTGCGGTTGAAATTCTGAGCAAATGATGCAGAATCTGGAAAATCCGGAACATGGGTTTTGTCTAGAACGGACCCAATTAACTTTAGTTAAGAGCGGTTTGCCCAAATTCGGCTTTTATTGAGAGAAATGCAGGGTTCTTTGAGCACGATTTTCTCAGATTTATTGTTGCGGCCGTCCTCCAAATCTCAACTGCAAATCCAAATTCGTCTTGCTCTTGTTGAAAGCTGGAAGGAAATATATCTTCTTGTTGATCAATTGGTTAGAAGCAAACCAATTTTGTAATGTAAATCATGTTGTAGTTATCTCTATTGTAACTGCTCTCTGATCTCTCTCTATTTAAATGAAAACAGAGATCAGAGATGGGGGATTTATGGGATGATTCGAATGATGAAAAATGATGGAAAAATGATGAAGAATGATGGTGGATTATTCATGATAGGATAGGGATTGATGCATGCTGTAATTCCCAAGCTTTTTCTGTTGTAATGATTCCACAATTGGTTGATTAATACATGATTTGGAGTTGCTGTTCATTCTTTTCCTTCTGAAGTAACCCAGCAGCATCTGCTGGCGGCTAAGGGCCTAGCCTCTGGTGGAGTACGCTGCTGCTGCTACTGTATATTATATTCTTTTGTTTTATGCGTGGTTTGCTTATCAGTTTTACTTGGTAATCTGATATGCTTTTCATGTGCTGTTCCATGCTCTACTACGATTAATTCATTAATGGTTCCTTTAGGAAATTCATGTAGTGACTTTGCATTGTATGATTGAATCTTTTCAGCGTTGATTGCATGTTATTAGTCTAAACCAGCTATTTCGGTTACAGAGCATTTGTACTGAATATTATTGTTATTGGATTCATTTGAAGTCCCGATTATTGGAATCCGAAAGTAATGTTATTCTATTTGGAAACATAGTCGTATTCTCCTTAATCGTCAGATTACTATATTAGCGTGTTGTGTGTATATATGATTGATTCCTGCTGTTCCATAATTCATCAATGAGTGCTGTTCCATAAAGTACATTCCATCCAATTTTCCTTAAGAGAGAAGATTGTTATTTTATCGCAGAGTGTGAGTTTGGTTCTGACTCGCGAGACTTAGTTCATTTGATTGCTGTTCCATTTACTGCTGTTCCATTTTAGACTTGTTGTTCCATTTCCTATTTGTTGTTCCATTTTACTTTCTGCCGCTCCATTTACTTGCATTTACTGCTTTGGTGTGAGAGAAGGTCTAAGGCTGTAGTGAGCCTCAGCAGTCGCTGCCTAGCTCCCAGACCTATGGTCCATGCTCTAATTTCCTTTCCATCAGTTTCTAGAGGGATGGGTTATTGTTTCCGCACCCTTGACTGATAAGCTGTCTTGTGTGATTTTATCCTTTTGAAGTAATTTAGTCATATTTTAGCATCTGTTTACTCTTGTATTTTCTGAACGCTGTACTACTAAACATTACTCTTGAGTAAATAGCCACCTCAGACTGAGTACACTCTTGAAATAAAAAGTCGTCCCTGGGTTGATAATTAATGTGAAGGTAATTAGGAGTTCAAAAGACACCTTTTATCACTCCACACAGACAAAGCCTCGAAAGGAAAAAATAAGCGTAAACGTAAGGCTAAATCTAATACCATAAAACAGGATCCTCCTAATCCATCTCCTAATGATGCATCCAAACGTAAGCCAAAATATCCTTGCCTTATATGTGAAGAAGATCATTAGACCAAGGATTGTCCCTGTTAGCACCTAAATCTGCCTTAGGCTGAAGGAAGGCAAAAATTAGGGTAACCACAAACCACGCTCAGTCTCGTAGCTAGCCCTACGAGAGCAGGAGAGGGCTCTCTCCAAGTCACACTCAGCGAATGGATAAGCAAAATGGTCTGAGATGACTTGCAATGCGATATTTGCCTTAGGCTAGTAAGTGAAAAGGGATTTTGGAAAAGATTTTCGAAGTGACTGAACTTCTGAGATGTATATGGGACTGGCGCTTAGCAAAGAACAGAGAATTGAGAATGAAGGCACAGATTATTCCGTGAGGCAAGGTAGGCGGGAAGTGCAACAATTTCAACTTAAGGTGATGCGGAATGGAAAGATTGCTGAATATGGTGAAAAGGGCATGGTCGCATGAATCATTTTCAATAGAAGAATAACACTGCATATGAAATTTTCCCACAGGCTGAGCAATATAAATTGAATTCTACCTAATCTCACTTAGAAAATTTCACTAAAATGAAACATGAAATGAATTATGAAACATAATAAGATACATATGGAACATAAGAACACATTTGCTACAATCACAACCACAAGAATCTCATGAAACAGAGCCGCTGCCTTTCATTAAACTCTCTGTCAAAAATACACAGTGCAGAAACAGAGTTTCTTTCCCACAGTCTCTCAGAAGTTACAAGCCAGCCAACCCTTTGCAAATAAAATATATACAATATATAGAATATGTGGAGAAGAGATGGAACGCACAGGGGTTGGGAAGTTACTCAAATCATTTCGAAATGGAGATAGAGATCCAACCATCAGCTACAGGTGTAGCGCTCTCAAGTGTGACATTTGGCTGCGGTGACCCTTTGCATTCTTCGCCACTTGGATAGATGCCCACCTGGAGAGAAAACTCTTTGAAAGCCGCCTTTGGTGCCAAAAAACCGAAGAGTGGATGATCAGGCCCACTTGTAGAAGTCACGACCTGAAATTTCGCGAAACGGGAGCAAACAGGGCCAAATTTCCTCTGTGCGCCGCGCACTTTTCTCTGTGCATCGCGCTAATTTGGGGCCTGTTTTGGGGCACTTACAGGTGTCCAAAATGTGCCAAAGTGGGCTTGTTGGAAAGCTTGGCCTATCTACCGTCTAACCCCACTAGAATTTCTCAATTTGGTGCTCATTTGCCCCTTCAATTCTTCATTCTCCCAAGACTGCTTTCTGTGTGTCCAAAAAGTGGCAGAGAGGCCATTTTTAGGTGTTTTTTGACCTTTAGGAGACCCAAAACTTATCAAAATTTATTGCCCGAACACTAGTAGATGTATTTTTCGATGCTGAATCCAAATATGCAAACCTTTTCTCGATTGGAGTGCTAGAATTTTAGCGCCGCGCGGGGTGCGCGACGCACAGGGAGAAAAACCCTGTTTTTTGACCAAAAAATTTCCAAAAACACAAAATTGCCCCAAATTTTTTGAAATTTGGGCTGGGGGCTCTCTATGGAGTGCCATGCTGAGCCAAGGAAGCCTCAGCCAAGATTCTAAGCCTGTCTTGCTCTTTTGCCCGTTTTTCCCTTCTTGTGGCTTTCCTCAATTTTGCTTTCAAACTCCTTATTCGGGCTCTCAAACTCAAGTTCTGTGCCCTGTAATGACGAGCCATGTGTCGTAGCAGTGTGTTGTCTTCGTCGGCCTTGTTCAAAATGTTGTCCAGGTGCATGTTAACTCTCTCGAGAACAGACTCACGATCATCAATAACCTGTTGCTCCAATGAAATGAATTCAATCCTCTTCTACTGGGCAGTTAGGCGATCCTCACGGATGTTCTGCAGCTCCATGATCACTTGCTGGTCTTCCAGCTGTTTGTCCCTCTGCTCCAAATACCTGATGTTCCATTTGGCCATCTCCAACTTGAGTGTCAAGGATTGAATCTCTATCTCTTGCTCCTGGAAAATCTCTTTCAGCTGTGCATTTTGTGGACGTGTATTTGCATCATCATCATCATGAAGGAGAATGAATCTGGTCTCTCGTTTACCTGGTGGCACACCTGAAGGCCCCTCCTCATGCTTGGGCTTCTTGCCCTTGTCCTGTACCTGTATTGCCGATGTAGGAAGCGAGGCCCCTTCCACCTCGGGTGGAGATAACACTCGCTTTGCTGCTGCAAACAAAGGCCTGGTGCCTTTTGGATAACCTCTCTGATATGTGATGGAAAATGGCACCACCGTGGTCTCATGGCGCTCATGCTAATGAGAAGGACCACCTATCTCATGCTTTGCCTCTGCTACTACCTGTGGAGCGCTGAAGAAGTCATGGGAGATGAAGTCCTCCCAAGCAATGCCCTGCAATCCCAACTGATGGTCCACCAAAATCTGGATAAGAGCAAAGTGATAAACACTGTTGAGCTGCTGCCGAGGGGTGTTGTGCTGCATGAACTTTCTCATCCTCTCTTTGTTCCCGCAAAAGAAAAATGGGAGGTTCATCATACACACCCTGGTAAAATGGATGAGCAACCTGATGTGATAGGCATAAAGGGGAGAAAACCTCCCCTCACAACTGAATTATATCGTGATCAATCTCATGAGCGAGCATAATCATCTCTTAGAAATTTGAATGGGAAAACTCTCGTGAGCTGACTCAAACAACTGGCCTTTATGTAAGGCTCATTAAGTTCCCTCTCCACCTTCATCTTCTTGTGCCACTGTTCTCCAACATTTGGTATGCCTGTTGCCACTGATATGGTTTTGGGTGTCAATGTGAAAGTGACCCCAGCCAAGATAGACTGTCCTCCATGCAGATGAAGTGCAAAAAGACGGGCCAACTCATGATGAATTCTGATATTTGCCACCCTCTGACAAAATTTGAAACATGCTAAGTGCTGGAAACAAGACATAGCGAGAGGGCATTCCTGCAACTCACTGAGGGTGTTTGGTTCATCCCTGACATGTCTGCCATTCCTAGGTCTCCGGGGAGCCTGTTCTCTTGAAGCCGTGTCACTGTGGGTCTCCCCCTCATATTCTGATGAATTTTCCGATGCCATTTCTGCTGCTTGTACCCTGAATTTCTTTGCTACCCTTTGAACCCACTGAACTAGTAGATGCTCTACAAATCTGTCACTACGGGGACAATAAAATAGGGAGTATTAGGAGGGGAATGATGAAATAGGGATAGGGGTTTAAGAGGAGGAATTTATCAGGGATTTAGGAGTATTTTGGGTATAGGTTTGATGGGGTAGGGTTTGAATTTTGAGCCATAGGAATAAAGGGGGGAAAAGGAATAGGATTACAGGGGTGTTAGGGTGATGACATAGGGAGAATGATGCAGGGAAAATGGTGATAGGGGTAGGGTAGGGGAACACTTTGACAACCTTGTTACTGTAGCAAAAACCTAGGAGTTTGAGTTCTTTGTGTCTCCTTTTGTTGGCTTTATCAAAACTTTTGCATTTGATTCATATTCATCAAAATCCTGGTATTCTTTTCAAGTTTAATGCCAAGAGTGAAGGTAGTTGGTCTACCTTTCATATTTGATAGGTATTCACAAAATTTTGGGCGATTTAATGCATTGTTGGGCTTTTAAGTCTGTGTGTCGTGCGCATTTCCCAGTGCGCTGCATGCCGGGTATGCACCGCGCCAGTGGCAAGTTTGCACTGTGGCCGGGCTCCTAGTGCACCGCACGCCCCGAGTGCGCGCGCCACCATGTGTGTGCGCCACACACTATTAAAGTCAGCCAAATTTTCTTGAAAAACAAGGGGTGAGGGTTTTAGGGCGTTTTCCTTAGGAATCATGATGGGAATGGAGGCGGGAACAATGAGAAGTGAGGAGACAAGGGGAGTGGAGCAGATCTTTGTGACATCATTGCAAATTTATAATCCTGTTTATCATTTTTTCTTTGAGGAATTATTTTCATGGATCGACAATATGCTTTGAATATCATTCAACATCTTACAAATCCCAAAGCATAGACAAAATTGATGAAGAAGAAGTTTCAACTGAACCTACCTCTTTTTTGCCCGCCTCCACCGAGATTTTGAAGTAGTTTGCAAGGTTTTTTATCCTCCTGGCTCTGTGCGTCGCGCGCCAAACCCAGTGCGTTGCATGCCTTATATGCGCCGCGCCTGTGGTGATTTTACACTGCGGGTTAGCTGCCAGTGCGTCGCGTCCTCCGTGTGCGCCGCGCTCTCTGTAATTAACTCCCAACTCACTCAACCATTCACAATATCACTCTTTTACCTTAGCACTGTGTCTCCTAGGCTTGCAACAACATAATGCTTTTGATTTTGGGGCCAAACATGTGTTTATAGGCTTGGGAGAGATGGGTTTGATTTTTTCCTCTTTAAAACCTACTTTCTAATGTTGAGTTTTGCACCTTTTCATTGGCCTTTAAGAACACACTGCTTTTCATTATTTCTTCGAATTTTTGGCTCTCTTGATGAAATTTTCGGCATTTGTTTGCAGGGACTGTATGACAGGGCACTTGGCTTTGAAATCCATGACTGCATCTGAAAATGTCAACTGGTGATTTTTGGAAAATTTTGTCATAGTTGACCTTGCTTTGACTTTTCTTCAAAACTGAGTTTTGAAGAAGAGTCGATGTCTCTTCAGGTGATGATGAAGTTTTATGAACCGTAGCTGTATAAGGTCTCCCTATGGCCTGCATGGCTTGTTTTTGGATATGTTTTTTCAGATACCAAACTGTTGAATTTCTAGACTTAAACCATAAAAATTGACTAGGACCAGACCTTGACTATCATGAATTTCATTGATTTTGGACCAAGACCTGAACCAGCAGAGGCCAGACATGAGGGGAAATGAGTAGCATGACCTTCTCCGTCAGATCATGGCATGACCCTAGCGGAATGCAGCTGAATGAATGGAGTAGGACACCTAAAAATTGGAATGCACAAAGAGCTTTGATCTCTGACGAAGGGCTGTTATAGACATTTTTGTGCCTCGCATCATGGAGCATGAAATGTCAATAATCACAGGGATCCTCAGTCCCTAAACATGTTGTTCTTACCCCTAAAAGAACAAGGTCATCAAACAACAGCACTTCCAATCAGTTCTCCACCTGAAAACACTTCAAAACAGGCTTATTTTGGATCATGTCAGCTGCTCCACTGAGCTTCTGCGCTGGAATGCAACTGTCCCTCTTTGTACCTGCGCTGGAAGTCAAGATTAATGAAGGCTACCTGCGCTGGGCGAGATTGGCCAAGTGGCACAGTCATCCTGCAAGGTGTCAACTGCCCAGGAAGCTTCCAAACTGACACTTGGTTCATGAGATTCGCCCTGTGATGAGTAAGAGGTACTTGATCACCATGTGTAAGGAAGGATCTCCAAGTGGACTCAAGGACTGAAGTTTAACTGAAGAGGGAGAGGACACAAGGCAGCATCATGTCAGTCTCAAGCTGACTCATCCTCTCTTCTTCTCTCCTATATATAGAGCTCTTCTATGAGGTCTAAGGAGGCTGGAATTTTGTGTAAAGCAAGGAGGTGCTGTTGGATTACAGTTAGAGCTATTGGGTG
This sequence comes from Pinus tabuliformis, assembly GCA_031772625.1. Classification (NCBI taxonomy): domain Eukaryota; kingdom Viridiplantae; phylum Streptophyta; class Pinopsida; order Pinales; family Pinaceae; genus Pinus; species Pinus tabuliformis. The sequence goes on from CM062811.1 coordinate 442,871,782, forward strand.
ATTGTTTTACTAGAGGTGAAGAGGAGAGTTCTTGCTGCTGGGGAGGTGCTGCTGGATTGGAGCCATCATTGGTTGTAACCTTCTCAGAACCCTGTTACTTCTATCAATAAAGTTTTGCATGTTCTCCTATATACTTGTATTGCATCGATGTATTGTATTTACATGTATATTTGATTCACTCTAATCCATGCATCAGTTATGAGTACTTGTATCTTGTAGTTTCCTCTCTCGTTTTGTGCAGGGCTTGTGTGTAGCTGGACCGGCAAAGAGAGCAAGGAGCTGGGAACAAGAGACAAAGAGAGAGGATCAAGATCGACTAAGCGAAGGATACCAGGTTGGTTGATCATTTCTTCCCCCTCTCTGTACTTTCATAAAGGAAAACATCAAAGCTTTACTTTCAGTTGTTGCTAAAGACTGTCACCTTTAGAGTAGGGATAGGGTCATCCGCATCGGATACTTTTCCCCACAGCAAACTGGCGACTCCGCTGGGGAGCCTAGTATCTTGTTGGTGTTTGTAGTATTTTGCTATTCATTTCTTGAAGAAAAGAGTACCAAATCGAAAAGCTTTTGACTATATCAAAAGCGAAGTAGAGGGACTGCTACTCTTGCTCATTTGTTGAGCAAATTCAAGATTTGAAGAGCCTATCTACAAAAGACTCTTTACTCTTTGTGATAGATCTTCATCCTCTTGATCATACCTTAGCCTGTACTTGACCTATAGTTTTTTATTTCATAAAAAACAGTGCATTTTTGAGCTTTTTATGACCCGGAAAACTTTGTAGACGAAACTCTCGTGAGTCAGTGCAGGCTGTACACAGGCAGCCTGCATTACAGCGCAGGTACTCCCTTCGGGAACTGCGCTGAGAGTGAAATTGGCAGACTAGAACCTGCGCTGGTCCAGTTAGCCCTTGTCTTGCTCAGTCTTCCTATTGTGTCTTGGCCCTGTTTGCACTTGTTTTTGGCTGATTGCTTGCTGGTTATTGTACTTGCTGTAAGCCACTTCTCCTTGACATTATTCCGCCTCAGTTGTGTGATGAAACTGTGAATGTTCTTTCAGTATTTCTTATTTCAGTTACAGTTTCCCATTGTGAAAAGCGAACCAGTATAGCTGTGACCTCTTAGATCCTGGACTGTAAAAGTGTCTTTGTGATCTTAAGAGCTAGTTTTATTACTGTTCATAGCTGTTTGAGTTTGTTCGATTTGCATTTCATGGTTTGAATCTATACATTTCCTGTGTTTTTAAACAAGTCTATCATAAGGTGTCTTTTTGATTGTGGACAAGCTTGTTTATTTCCACTTGAAATTAGATTCAAAATCATACAACAGTTTCCTTTTTGTCTAGCATCAACATTAAGGATAACGAAAAGAAATACATGCATTGTGCATTTTGCATTTGACTGTATGCTTGACGATTTAGGAAGATGTGCATTTTAGTGTGTGTTCTTTGATCTATGGAAAAAGTTGTGTCCTTCTTTTCCCTCAAGTAGATTAAGGTTTTCAAAGTTGAAAGATTGAAAAGATTTGCTTCTCATTCTTAGATTGCATATAGGAAGTTGTATATATACATCTCGTGGCGAACCTGAAAGGCAAACTGTTAAGAAAGATCAACATTAAAATAAACTCAATTTACATAACAACGCTTTGGAATTTAACGCAAACATCTAGAGGTCTAGGTAGAGACGTGTTCCGGCGTCGTTAAACATAGTGACTGTCGATCTCTACGAAGGTGGGTGATTCCTCCTGAGAGTCGGTGGCACTAACACGGACTTGAGCTCCCGCGTACCGTCGCGTATATTGGGAGACCCCTATAGGTTTTTATCCTTTATCCTTAGGAAACCGTGTCGGCCGCCCTACTGATCGCGATGCAGTGAACACAGCATTCACGAAGATCGACCACCTGTACTGTAAAACGTATTCTGTGGTTTCGCGAAAGGTTTGGCACACTCTCTGCCTAGATCTCCAGAGCAGTTTCTTTTGGCCTTTTTCAAACTCTATAACTGAAAAAGTCCAACCGAGCATTTGTCACTTCGGGCTCGTTAATACATCGAAGGCGACTAGAGTCATCTTTAGCTTTTTCTCGACTCTTAAAACATGAAAAAGCAAGTTTGTGTCTAAAAGCGTCGTTAATAAAATTTATTTTAAGCGGAACATAATCACCTATTATTCCCACGTTGATCTTTCAGTTGAAAAGTATGGAGCCCACCAACCAAGGAAGTAACCTTGGCGGAAGTCCAAATCCCTTCTCCTCTTGGGGAGATGTTGGTGCGCCTCATATGGCTACATTGTCGCTTCCAGGATTGACAATCGGCCTCCCTGTATGGCTCTTTTCAACTAATGTAGTCCAGATCGCCACTAATCCTGAGCATTCGAATCAACAGTCAGAACAATCTAGAACTACCCACCAGCCTTCCACTTCTTATGATACTTCCTCTGATCCTTCGTCTTCGCAAGGTAAAGCTGGCAAAAGTCAGCCTCCCAAGGAGAAGGAGGAAAAGAAGAAGAGAGAAAAGAAGCAGATGGAGCCTCTGGCGAAGGCGACTGGGGGCAAGCAGAAGAAAGCTGACAAAAACCCACACACTGCACCGACCGGGCCTAAATCGCCATGTGTCATTTGCAAAGGGATCCATTTCCATCGTGATTGTCCTTGTATTCCCCGGATACTAAGGGACTGGTCCCCAAGGTTGCACAATCCGGTAGCATCAACCTCTGGTTGTCATGTTGATTGCATTCCGTCAACTAGCGAGAGTGAAAGACGAAGAAGGGGACCAAGATCACCCTGTCTATTGTGTGAAGGTCATCATGCCATCCACAAATGTCCATTCTTAGATGAGGCCAAGAGAGTTTTGGAAGATCGCCCGGTGTCACCGGTGCGACTTCCACCTGGATATCAAAAACTCGCGCCTAATCCCTCGATAGTTGAAAATCCGGTTGAACCACTCAAGTGGTCAGCTGAAGTGTCGGTCATTGAGAATGAACCCACTGAATCTAGACTAGACGAAAGTCTAAAGGTCGATACGGTAGTTGGCCCGGTTCTTCCTTCAGAGGTTCCATCGTCCAATGACCCCGTCATTGAAGACCCGTCTTCAAATGACACCGTCGCCGAAGAGTCGTCTTCATGCGACACCCTCACTGATGAGAACAAGGATGACACCATCCAGGTTCTTTTCATCAGCACCGACTCCGATGAGCATCAGGGCAATGCGCCCATTCCTTTATCGCAGGAAGGAACATCATCAGAGTCATATCCGGCCGTATATTCGGTCCCACCGCCAAGCAACCTGGTTGTATCCTTTGATTGGAATCAACTAGGCAGACCCCGGTTACCAGCCAGTGTACCATTCAGAATCATTGCCCAGATCTATAGAATGATTATGGCTGGTACTATCATTGATGAAGGGGCGTCTGTGAGTATCCTTTCCTCTGTTGCTTGGAAAGCACTGGGTTCCCCGGCGCTTTTACCTGAGTTAAGAAATCTCTCAGGTTTTGATAAAGGAACCAGTCGACCATTAGGGATCCTCCCCGATGTACCTGTTACATTGAAGGGGAAGACCGTCAGGATGAACGTGTTGGTAGTTCAAGGACCCTTGGATTATAACCTACTCCTTGGACGCGACTATATTTATTGCATGGGAGCAATAGTCTCCTCACTCTTTAGAGTAATGTGTTTTCCACATGAAGGAAGGGTGGTCAAGCTCGTAGACCAACTTTCATTTCCGGGATCTCGCATCGCAAATAGTCAAATACCAATCCTAAATGGTCTGTTCACTCAAGATTCGCCTCCGCCCCCGGTCCTCCTTCCCGATGAGCGCGAGTGATTCGGAAAGAAAGACTAGGACCCAGGGGGCATGCACCCTGGTCTGCTTCGGGCAGAAGAAACTCCGGTATAAGACAGAATTTCCGCAGGAGAACATGACTAGTCCGTACCCCGTCCGTAGGAAGTGGGGTTGTTCTGGAAAAATGATCTTTTGTCAAAGTTATGTGTTTGGGAATCATTCACCTTTGTCTAAAAAAGTGGGCAATGCCCGAGTAGGAATTCCCTTATTACAACAAGTAGTCACCATCTTTAAATTCAAGCCTCGCCCATCGAAACATGTGTTTTGAAGGATAAGCAGGGGCAGTCTATTAAGAAGGAGACCATATTGTTGTGACAGAGGGTAACCATCTTAGGACAACCCAATGATAGGCACCGTCGAAGAAAGAGATTGATCTGCGACAGCAAATCGAACCGTCTTTGGAATAATAAGAAAGAGGCAAGCCTCCCTCAATAATACCAATGTTTTATCTTTGAGTAGTGTTCTTCTATTGTCATAAATAGCCGTTTGTTAAAAGTGGGCCGACGGGAAGCCTGAGTACTGCATAAGACCCCTTAAAATAACGAGAAGACAAGTATCGTTAGCATTAGATTAGCAAGATGACAAATAAATGTGAACACCCAAAGAAAAGCAGAAGTAGGGGAGAGGAGGGGCAGCCTCAAAATTCTATCCTATACCTGGGGGCATGCAAACTTTCTGGAGTGCAAGCTAGGGGCGGTTATTTATCTGGTTTTAAGATTAGCCGTTTCCAAACTTGCATGAAAGAAAGCCTGTGGGGCAAAAGTAAAATTTGCCAAAAGTGAGCACAGCTGTGGTAAGGCATAAGCTCTATAAAAATTGGTCCTTACGAGAGGCGTTCTTCATATGACTGGTATATCGAGCAGTTTTAGCATATAGTTCATGCTCGTTAAAAAATAAACGCAAATCCGAGCAGTTTTAGGACTGAATTTATGCTCGTTAAAAAATAGAAAAGTGTGAGCAAAAGTTTCCCTCAGAGTTCAAGCTCATGGAAAAAATGAACCGGTAAATAACCTTTTGAGATCGTAAATTCATCAGCCATAAGAACCTTGATCGTGTTTTCATCCATCACCTCCACTGTTCATTTGGCCGATCATTCACTTCCATTTGTGTGTTTACCTCTTTTGAGAAACAGCTGCGAAGAGTGATTTCACCTAGCCATCCTCGTGACACTGCCGTGATTGGAAAATTCCAACCTGTACCTGGAATCTGTAGCTATCCCTGTTTATCACTCGTTCCTCAAAAGACGAGTCTTCTTTCAGCTCTTTTCACTGACTCGTAAAATATGAAAAGTTTGCCGAGTTTTGGCCTTCCAGCTCGTTAAATGACCGGAACGTTATCCCTCCTCTAAATTTTAATCTTTTTGGACCTGAGGGATTATTGCACAAAAGGATCGAGCGCTTGTCTTGTTCGGCTCGTTAAAAGTACCGAACAGCCATCCCTTCTGTATTGTTTTATACTTTTTCGGAATTAAGGGATTAGCTGACGAAAAAGGAATCATAGAGTTAACTTTCTGTACCTTTTCAGACTCTCTAAAAATGAAAAGGACCGAGTTTTCCTTGTCGTTAGACTCGTTAAAATAATTAAATAGCGACAAACTTGTCTTTAGACGAGAACGAGTTTCCCTATCGCTAGGCTCGTTAAATCATAGCGATGGGCTTGCCCGAAGGGCAGGTTATAGAACAAGCATATGTTATCCTCCTCAAGCTTGACAAAAATAAAGAGGTACTGGTCAGAAATGACTGGGGAAAAATTGGGAGAACATTCAAAGTTTAATGGTAGCAAGTCACTCTTGAACCTGACACTTTTCCTCCGTACCATATCGGGTTGGGTTGTCTCATTCACCGGTCTCATCACCATGGTCCTCGCCACACCATCCACATTTGGGGTAATGCTACCGATCCATCGCATCAGTGTCGTTATATGCTCAAGAGGGGTCATTCTGAAAGTGTCAACCGTGTCCCATCCACTACCATACATTATCCTTCATCCATTCATGATCGCCACCCTGAATCATGTGTCACGGTTTGTTTTTACCTCCACTAAAATCATTAGCTCCGTTCCGTGTCATTGATGTGGGATTCATTAAGGCCCTCCTTTGACGGATCGCTTCTTGTCGACTTCAGCTCATTATCCAAGAAGTTGATCTAGGAACACCCCCATCAGTACTTTGAAGCTTGCATGCCTCAATGGCAAGTTTCTCACTTCCGGCGACAGGTATACATCAATGACCTTCGACCAGAAGATTTTGCGTGGCGTTCGACGCCAAGTCCTTTATTCACGCCACGTGAATTGTACTGCAGTACCTTGAGGGTCATCGTCATTATTGGTGATTCCTCTCGCGCTTGTTAACGGTTTTCATTATTGACCGGTAATCAAGCGATGTCTTTCCATGTTCGACTTCAGCGCAATTCTCACATGGATCGACTTGTACTTAGAGTGAAGATCGAACGAGTTTGAAGACCCCGGATCTAGTTTCATCCATCCGGGCTGCGATATATATTCAGGAAATATAAAAGCATTTGTCATGTACATCATTGCAACAGATGATCATCCTACTCAAAGGATGATAATTTCAGCAGAAAATTATCAGTCTATCTTCAGATGATCGTCTGTCATATGTACCAAAATGTATTTATAAAAGCTGAGCATGGGAATGCCCGCCTCAGCTAGATCATGAAAATAGAATGAAAAATAATGTATTGTATTGTATTGTATTACAGGGCGCATCCTCAGCACTGGAATGAACTTCGGACCCTCTAGATAAAGCATTTCACCCGATAAACGGCCTCATACTTTAGGGGGCAACTGTTATACACATTTTTGTGCCTCGCATCATGGAGCATGAAATGTCAATAATCACAGGGATCCTCAGTCCCTAAACATGTTGTTCTTACCCCTAAAAGAACAAGGTCATCAAACAACAGCACTTCCAATCAGTTCTCCACCTGAAAACACTTCAAAACAGGCTTATTTTGGATCATGTCAGCTGCTCCACTGAGCTTCTGCGCTGGAATGCAACTGTCCCTCTTTGTACCTGCGCTGGAAGTCAAAATTAATGAAGTCTACCTGCGCTGGGCGAGATTGGCCAAGTGGCACAGTCATCCTGCAAGGTGTCAATTGCCCAGGAAGCTTCCAAACTGACACTTGGTTCATAAGATTCGCCCTGTGATGAGTAAGAGGTACTTGATCACCATGTGTAAGCAAGGATCTCCAAGTGGACTCAAGAACTGAAGATGAACTGAAGAGGGAGAGGACACTAGTCAGCTCTATGCCAGCCTCAAGCTGACTCATCCTCTCTTCTTCTCTCCTATATATAGAGCTCTTCTATGAGGTCTAAGGAGGCTGGAATTTTGTGTAAAGCAAGGAGGTGCTGTTGGATTACAGTTAGAGCTATTGGGTGATTGTTTTACTAGAGGTGAAGAGGAGAGTTCTTGCTGCTGGGGAGGTGCTGCTGGATTGGAGCCATCATTGGTTGTAACCTTCTCAGAACCCTGTTACTTCTATCAATAAAGTTTTGCATGTTCTCCTATATACTTGTATTGCATTGATGTATTGTATTTACATGTATATTTGATTCACTCTAATCCATGCATCAGTTATGAGTACTTGTATCTTGTAGTTTCCTCTCTCGTTTTGTGCAGGGCTTGTGTGTAGCTGGACCGGCAAAGAGAGCAAGGAGAGCAACAACTGAAAGTAAAGCTTTGATGTTTTCCTTTATGAAAGTACAGAGAGGGGGAAGAAATGATCAACCAACCTGGTATCCTTCGCTTAGTCGATCTTGATCCTCTCTCTTTGTCTCTTGTTCCCAGCTCCTTGCTCTCTTTGCCGGTCCAGCTACACACAAGCCCTGCACAAAACGAGAGAGGAAACTACAAGATACAAGTACTCATAACTGATGCATGGATTAGAGTGAATCAAATATACATGTAAATACAATACATCAATGCAATACAAGTATATAGGAGAACATGCAAAACTTTATTGATAGAAGTAACAGGGTTCTGAGAAGGTTACAACCAATGATGGCTCCAATCCAGCAGCACCTCCCCAGCAGCAAGAACTCTCCTCTTCACCTCTAGTAAAACAATCACCCAATAGCTCTAACTGTAATCCAACAGCACCTCCTTGCTTTACACAAAATTCCAGCCTCCTTAGACCTCATAGAAGAGCTCTATATATAGGAGAGAAGAAGAGAGGATGAGTCAGCTTGAGACTGACATGAAGCTGCCTTGTGTCCTCTCCCTCTTCAGTTAATCTTCAGTTCTTGAGTCCACTTGGAGATCCTTGCTTACACATGGTGATCAAGTACCTCTTACTCATCACAGGGCGAATCTCATGAACCAAGTGTCAGTTTGGAAGCTTCCTGGGCAGTTGACACCTTGCAGAATGACTGTGCCACTTGGCCAATCTCGCCCAGCGCAGGTAGCCTTCATTAGATTTTGACTTCCAGCGCAGGTACAAAGAGGGACAGTTGCATTCCAGCGCAGAAGCTCAGTGGAGCAGCTGACATGATCCAAAATAAGCCTGTTTTGAAGTGTTTTCAGGTGGAGAACTGATTGGAAGTGCTGTTGTTTGATGACCTTGTTCTTTTAGGGGTAAGAACAACATGTTTAGGGACTGAGGATCCCTGTGATTATTGACATTTCATGCTCCATGATGCGAGGCACAAAAATGTCTATAACAGTTGCCCCCTAAAGTATGAGGCCGTTTATCGGGTGAAATGCTTTATCTAGAGGGTCCGAAGTTCATTCCAGTGCTGAGGATGCGCCCTGTAATACAATACAATACAATACATTATTTTTCATTCTATTTTCATGATCTAGCTGAGGCAGGCATTCCCATGCTCAGCTTTTATAAATACATTTTGGTACATATGACAGACGATCGTCTGAAGATAGACTGATAATTTTCTGCTGAAATTATCATCCTTTGAGTAGGATGATCATCTGTTGCAATGATGTACATGACAAATGCTTTTATATTTCCTAAATATATATCGCAGCCCGGATGGATGAAACTAGATCCGGGGTCTTCAAACTCGTTCGATCTTCACTCTAAGTACAAGTCGATCCATGTGAGAATTGCGCTGAAGTCGAACATGGAAAGACATCGCTTGATTACCGGTCAATAATGAAAACCGTTAACAAGCGCGAGAGGAATCACCAATAATGACGATGACCCTCAAGGTACTGCAGTACAATTCACGTGGCGTGAATAAAGGACTTGGCGTCGAACGCCACGCAAAATCTTCTGGTCGAAGGTCATTGATGTATACCTGTCGCCGGAAGTGAGAAACTTGCCATTGAGGCATGCAAGCTTCAAAGTACTGATGGGGGTGTTCCTAGATCAACTTCTTGGATAATGAGCTGAAGTCGACAAGAAGCGATCCGTCAAAGGAGGGCCTTAATGAATCCCACATCAATGACACGGAACGGAGCTAATGATTTTAGTGGAGGTAAAAACAAACCGTGACACATGATTCAGGGTGGCGATCATGAATGGATGAAGGATAATGTATGGTAGTGGATGGGACACGGTTGACACTTTCAGAATGACCCCTCTTGAGCATATAACGACACTGATGCGATGGATCGGTAGCATTACCCCAAATGTGGATGGTGTGGCGAGGACCATGGTGATGAGACCGGTGAATGAGACAACCCAACCCGATATGGTACGGAGGAAAAGTGTCATGTTCAAGAGTGACTTGCTACCATTAAACTTTGAATGTTCTCCCAATTTTTCCCCAGTCATTTCTGACCAGTACCTCTTTATTTTTGTCAAGCTTGAGGAGGATAACATATGCTTGTTCTATAACCTGCCCTTCGGGCAAGCCCATCGCTATGATTTAACGAGCCTAGCGATAGGGAAACTCGTTCTCGTCTAAAGACAAGTTTGTCGCTATTTAATTATTTTAACGAGTCTAACGACAAGGAAAACTCGGTCCTTTTCATTTTTAGAGAGTCTGAAAGGTACAGAAAGTTAACTCTATGATTCCTTTTTCGTCAGCTAATCCCTTAAGTCCGAAAAAGTATAAAACAATACAGAAGGGATGGTTGTTCGGTACTTTTAACGAGCTGAATAAGACAAGCGCTCGATCCTTTTGTGCAATAATCCCTCAGGTCCAAAAAGATTAAAATTTAGAGGAGGGATAGCGTTCCGGTCATTTAACGAGCTGGAAGGCCAAAACTCGGCAAACTTTTCATATTTTACGAGTCAGTGAAAAGAGCTGAAAGAAGACTCGTCTTTTGAGGAACGAGTGATAAACAGGGATAGCTACAGATTCCAGGTACAGGTTGGAATTTTCCAATCACGGCAGTGTCACGAGGATGGCTAGGTGAAATCACTCTTCGCAGCTGTTTCTCAAAAGAGGTAAACACACAAATGGAAGTGAATGATCGGCCAAATGAACAGTGGAGGTGATGGATGAAAACACGATCAAGGTTCTTATGGCTGATGAATTTACGATCTCAAAAGGTTATTTACCGGTTCATTTTTTCCATGAGCTTGAACTCTGAGGGAAACTTTTGCTCACACTTTTCTATTTTTTAACGAGCATAAATTCAGTCCTAAAACTGCTCGGATTTGCGTTTATTTTTTAACGAGCATGAACTATATGCTAAAACTGCTCGATATACCAGTCATATGAAGAACGCCTCTCGTAAGGACCAATTTTTATAGAGCTTATGCCTTACCACAGCTGTGCTCACTTTTGGCAAATTTTACTTTTGCCCCACAGGCTTTCTTTCATGCAAGTTTGGAAACGGCTAATCTTAAAACCAGATAAATAACCGCCCCTAGCTTGCACTCCAGAAAGTTTGCATGCCCCCAGGTATAGGATAGAATTTCGAGGCTGCCCCTCCTCTCCCCTACTTCTGCTTTTCTTTGGGTGTTCACATTTATTTGTCATCTTGCTAATCTAATGCTAACGATACTTGTCATTCATTGAGCAAGAGTAAGGGAGAGGATACTCGGAAAATGCCATCTCCTGACGCTCGAACCACCTAAAGAAGGACTCAGTGAAAGTAATATGAGGTTGACCAGCATGCCGGGACATATGGTCAACCCACCTCTGCATGCGTGGCTCGGTCGGAGAAGGTAAATCGAGCAAGATGTACTGAGGTTGCATCAATGGGATTTTCTCCAAGACAAAGGCAGTCAGAATAGAACCAAAACCAAAGTTCTTCAGCCCCCCGTCCTTTACCTTGGTCAATTGACTTTTCATCTGAACAAGTACTGCATCACACCAGTTAAACACTTTCGGTTGGAGACACTCCAAGGCGTGCTGCATGTAAGATCTGTTGGCAACATGTAAAGCTGCGCTACCGGCCATCCTACCAATAGTAAACAGAATGGACCTGAGAGACCTGTCAGTGATGTCACGGATGTTGATCTTGCCGTCTTTGCTCGGCTGTGAACCTTCCCGGCAATACTGACGGATATAGTCTCTGGTGGAAGTAGTCCCTCGAGCCGTACCTGACAAAGAAATGGGGGCACCCCGCCTTGACAACCCAGTCAAGAAGTACATGTCCTCTATGGTCAAGGGGAAAGACTTCCCCCTAATCTGGAATACTTGGTTAACAGGATCCCAAGCATCAAGCATATACTGCAGTAAAGAAATCTGTGCTCTCATGCTAGAGATACGGAAGAACTTCAGCAGGCCACAGTTCCGAAGCGCGTTCACCGTGACTGGGTCATGGAGTGCAACCATGTCCTCTGCTTCATGTTCTCGTTCTCGCCATGTAAGGGACATTTTGTTCAAAGTTCCCTGCAAGCAAACAAGAGAAAGAGTAAGTTCCTCATTTTGATGAAAAAACTGGCGAAAAAATCATCAAAAAACACATGCAAAGTCAGCTTTTCTAAGCCCAGCGCAGGCAGAGAGGCTTCCCCTTGCGCTGTAAGACAGTCTGCCTTAAGGCTGCCTGAAATACAGCGCAATTTTCGAAAGGGGAACCTGCGCTGATGCCAGGGCGCCCTGATGAAACCCCTGGGGCTCAGAAACCCTGAAAAGCATGCATGAAACTGAAAAATGAAACCATGAAAGTGAAGGGCTAAGGTTTAGCTCCTACCTGGTCCAAACGGCGCCGAAAATCGTCCACAGAATCTCCCGGAATCATCTGGTGAAAATCAAGGAAGAAGAGGCACCTCCAAGAGCTCCAACAAGCAAAATGCAAATGAAATGGTAAATGAGAGGTAAAAACCCCTTTTTATGACTTTTTACACAGTTTAAAGTTAAATATTAGGGTTACAATCTCGTTTTCATGCAAATATTGTCCATTTCTAACAAAATTTGTTGCAGCAATTGAAGATGAAGTACTACATTTGAAAAGAGAAAAGCTAGTAAAAGTAAAAAATTAAATTTGACCATGAATCGAGCAGTTTTACCATGGAATTTATGCTCGTTAAAAAATAGAAAAGTGTGAGCAAAGTTTTTCCGCCAAAGTTCAAGCTCATTAAAAAATGAACCTATCTCGGTAAATAACCATTGCGATCGAAAATTTATCAGCCTTAAAAGCCTTGGTCGTGTTTTCATCCATCACCTCCATTTCATTTGGCCGGTCGTTCACCCCCATATGTGTGTTTACCCCTTTTGAGGAACAGCTGCGAAAAGTGATTTCACCTAGCCATCCTTGTGACATTACCGTGATTGGAAAATTCCAAATTGTACCTGGAATCTGCTGCTATCCCTGCTTATCACTCGTTCCTCAAAAGACGAGTCTTCTTTGAGCTCTTTTCACTGACTCGTAAAATATGAAAAGTTTTCCGAGTTTTGGCCTTCCAGCTCGTTAAACGATCGGAACGCTATCCCTCCTCTAGATTTTAATCTTTTTGGACCTGAGGGATTATTGCACAAAAAGATCGAGCGCTTGTCTTGTTCGGCTCGTAAAAATACCGAACAGCCATCCCTTCTGTATTGTTTTATACTTTTTCGGACTTAAGGGATTAGATGACGAAAAAGGAATCATGGAGTTGACTTTCTGTACCTTTTTAGACTCTCTAAAAATGAAAAGGACCGAGTTTTCCTTGTCGTTAGACTCGTTAAAATGATTAAATAGCGACAAACTTGTCTTTAGACGAGAACGAGTTTCCCTATCGCTAGGCTCGTTAAATCATAGCGATGGGCTTGCCCGAAGGGCAGGTTATAGAACAAGCATATGTTATCCTCCTCAAGCTTGACAAAAATAAAGAGGTACTGGTCAGAAATGACTGGGGAAAAATTGGGAGAACATCAAAGTTTAATGGTAGCAAGTCACTCTTGAACATGACACTTTTCCTCCGTACCACATCGGGTTGGGTTGTTTCATTCACCGGTCTCACCGCCATGGTCCTCGCCAAACCATCCATGTTTGGGGTAATGCTACCGATCCATCGCATCAGTGTCGTTATATGTTCAAGAGGGGTCATTCTGAAAGTGTCAACCGTGTCCCATCCACTGCCATACATTATCCTTCATCCATTCATGATCGCCACCCTGAATCATATGTCACAGTTTGTTTTCACCTCCACTAAAATCATTAGCTCCGTTCTGTGTCATTGATGTGGGATTCATTAAGGCCCTCCTTTGACGGATCGCTTCTTGTCGACTTCAGCTCATTATCCAAGAAGTTGATCTAGGAACAACCCCCATCAGTACTTTGAAGCTTGCATGCCTCAATGGCAAGTTTCTCACTTCTGGCGACAGGTATACATCAATGACCTTCGACCAGAAGATTTTGCGTGGCGTTCGACGCCAAGTCCTTTATTCACGCCACGTGAATTGTACTGCAGTACCTTGAGGGTCATCGTCATTATTGGTGATTCCTCTCGCGCTTGTTAACGGTTTTCATTATTGACCGGTAATCAAGCGATGTCTTTCCATGTTCGACTTCAGCGCAATTCTCACACGGATCGACTTGTACTTAGAGTGAAGATCGAACGAGTTTGAAGACCCCGGATCTAGTTTCATCCATCCGGGCTGCGATATATATTCAGGAAATATAAAAGCATTTGTCATGTACATCATTGCAACAGATGATCATCCTACTCAAAGGATGATAATTTCAGCAGAAAATTATCAGTCTATCTTCAGACGATCGTCTGTCATATGTACCAAAATGTATTTATAAAAGCTGAGCATGGGAATGCCCGCCTCAGCTAGATCATGAAAATAGAATGAAAAATAATGTATTGTATTGTATTGTATTACAGGGCGCATCCTCAGCACTGGAATGAACTTCGGACCCTCTAGATAAAGCATTTCACCCAATAAACGGCCTCATACTTTAGGGGCAACTGTTATAGACATTTTTGTGCCTCGCATCATGGAGCATGAAATGTCAATAATCACAGGGATCCTCAGTCCCTAAACATGTTGTTCTTACCCCTAAAAGAACAAGGTCATCAAACAACAGCACTTCCAATCAGTTCTCCACCTGAAAACACTTCAAAACAGGCTTATTTTGGATCATGTCAGCTGCTCCACTGAGCTTCTGCGCTGGAATGCAACTGTCCCTCTTTGTACCTGCGCTGGAAGTCAAAATTAATGAAGTCTACCTGCGCTGGGCGAGATTGGCCAAGTGGCACAGTCATCCTGTAAGGTGTCAATTGCCCAGGAAGCTTCCAAACTGACACTTGGTTCATAAGATTCGCCCTGTGATGAGTAAGAGGTACTTGATCACCATGTGTAAGCAAGGATCTCCAAGTGGACTCAAGAACTGAAGATGAACTGAAGAGGGAGAGGACACTAGTCAGCTCTATGCCAGCCTCAAGCTGACTCATCCTCTCTTCTTCTCTCTATATATAGAGCTCTTCTATGAGGTCTAAGGAGGCTGGAATTTTGTGTAAAGCAAGGAGGTGCTGTTGGATTACAGTTAGAGCTATTGGGTGATTGTTTTACTAGAGGTGAAGAGGAGAGTTCTTGCTGCTGGGGAGGTGCTGCTGGATTGGAGCCATCATTGGTTGTAACCTTCTCAGATCCCTCAGGTCCAAAAAGATTAAAATCTAGAGGAGGGATAGCTTTCGGTCGTTTAACGAGCTAGAAGGCCAAAACTCGGCAAACTTTTCATATTTCACGAGTCAGTGAAAAGAGCTCAAAGAAGACTCGTCTTTTGAGGAACGAGTGATAAACAGGGATAGCAACTGATTCCAGGTACAAATTGGAATTTTCCAATCACGGTAGTGTCACAAGGATGGCTAGGTGAAATCACTCTTCGCAGCTGTTCCTCAAAATAGGTAAACACACATATGGGGGTGAACGATCGGCCAAATGAAATGGAGGTGATGGATGAAAACACGACCAAGGCTTTTAAGGCTTATAAATTTGCGATCGCAATGGCTATTTACCGAGATAGGTTCATTTTTTAATGAGCTTGAACTTTGGCGGAAAAACTCTGCTCACACTTTTCTATTTTTTAACGAGCATAAATTCCGTGGTAAAACTGCTCGATTCATGGTCAAATTTAATTTTTTACTTTTACTAGCTTTTCTCTTTTCAAATGTAGTACTTCATCTTCAATTGCTGCAACAAATTTTGTTAGAAATGGACAATATTTGCATGAAAAAGAGATTATAACCCTAATATTTAACTTTAAACTGTGTAAAAAGTCATAAAAAGGTGTTTTTACCTCTCATTTACCATTTCATTTGCATTTTGCTTGTTGGAGCTCTGGAGGTGCCTCTTCTTCCTTGATTTTCACCAGCTGATTCCGGGAGATTCTGTGGACGATTTTCGGCACCGTTTGGACTCGTTAAAATGATTAAATAGCGACAAACTTGTCTTTAGACGAGAACGAGTTTCCCTATCGCTAGGCTCGTTAAATCATAGCGATAGGCTTGCCCGAAGGGCAGGTTATAGAACAAGCATATGTTATCCTCCTCAAGCTTGACAAAAATAAAGAGGTACTGGTCAGAAATGACTGGGGAAAAATTGGGAGAACATTCAAAGTTTAATGGTAGCGAGTCACTCTTGAACATGACACTTTTCCTCCGTATCACATCGGGTTGGGTTGTTTCATTCACCGGTCTCATCACCATGGTCCTCGCCACACCATCCACGTTTGGGGTAATGCTACCAATCCATCGCATCAGTGTCGTTATATGTTCAAGAGGGGTCATTCTGAAAGTGTCAACCGTGTCCCATCCACTGCCATACATTATCCTTCATCCATTCATGATCGCCACCCTGAATCATATGTCACAGTTTGTTTTCACCTCCACTAAAGTCATTAGCTCCGTTCCGTGTCATTGATGTGGGATTCATTAAGGCCCTCCTTTGACGGATCGCTTCTTGTCGACTTCAGCTCATTATCCAAGAAGTTGATCTAGGAACACCCCCATCAGTACTTTGAAGCTTGCATGCCTCAATGGCAAGTTTCTCACTTCCGGCGACAGGTATACATCAATGACCTTCGACCAGAAGATTTTGCGTGGCGTTCGACGCCAAGTCCTTTATTCACGCCACATGAATTGTACTGCAGTACCTTGAGGGTCATCGTCATTATTGGTGATTCCTCTCGCGCTTGTTAACGGTTTACATTATTGACCGGTAATCAAGAGATGTCTTTCCATGTTCGACTTCAGCGCAATTCTCACATGGATCGACTTGTACTTAGAGTGAAGATCGAACGAGTTTGAAGACCCCGGATCTAGTTTCATCCATCCGGGCTGCGATATATATTCAGGAAATATAAAAGCATTTGCCATGTACATCATTGCAGCAGATGATCATCCTACTCAAAGGATGATAATTTCAGCAGAAAATTATCAGTCTATCTTCAGACGATCGTCTGTCATATGTACCAAAATGTATTTATAAAAAGCTGAGCATGGGAATGCCCGCCTCAGCTAGATCATGAGAATAATGATGAATGAAAAATAATGTATTGTATTGTATTGTATTACAGGGCACTCTCCTCAGTACTGGAACGAACTTCGGATCCTCTAGATAAAGCATTTCACCCGATAAACGGCCTCATACTTTAGGGGGCAACTGTTATAGACATTTTTGTGCCTCGCATCATGGAGTATGGAATGTCAATAATTACAGGGATCCTCAGTCCCTAAACATGTTGTTCTTACCCCTAAAAGAACAAGGTCATCAAACAACAGCACTTCCAATCAGTTCTCCACCTGAAAACACTTCAAAACAGGCTTATTTTGGATCATGTCAGCTGCTTAACTAAGCTTCTGCGCTGTAATGCAACTGTCCCACTCTGTACCTGCGCTGGAAGTCAAAAGTAATGAAGGCTACCTGCGCTGGGCGAGATTGGCCAAGTGGCACAGTCATCCTGCAAGGTGTCAACTGCCCAGGAAGCTTCCAAACTGACACTTGGTTCATCAGATTCGCCTTGTGATGAGTAAGAGGTACTTGATCACCATGTGTAAGCAAGGATCTCCAAGTGGACTCAAGAACTGAAGATTAACTGAAGAGGGAGAGGACACAAGGCAGCTTTATGTCAGTCTCAAGCTGACTCATCCTTTCTTCTTCTATCCTATATATAGAGCTCTTCTATGAGGTCTAAGGAGGCTGGAATTTTGTGTAAAGCAAGGAGGTGCTGTTGGATTACAGTTAGAGCTATTGGGTGATTGTTTTACTAGAGGTGAAGAGGAGAGTTCTTGCTGCTGGGGAGGTGCTGCTGGATTGGAGCCATCATTGGTTGTAACCTTCTCAGAACCCTGTTACTTCTATCAATAAAGTTTTGCATGTTCTCCTATATACTTGTATTGCATTGATGTATTGTATTTACATGTATATTTGATTCACTCTAATCCATGCATCAGTTATGAGTACTTGTATCTTGTAGTTTCCTCTCTCGTTTTGTGCAGGGCTTGTGTGTAGTTGGACCGGCAAAGAGAGCAAGGAGCTGGGAACAAGAGACAAAGAGAGAGGATCAAGATCGACTAAGCGAAGGATACCAGGTTGGTTGATCATTTCTTCCCCCTCTCTGTACTTTCATAAAGGAAAACATCAAAGCTTTACTTTCAGTTGTTGCTAAAGACTGTCACCTTTAGAGTAGGGATAGGGTCATCCGCATCGGATACTTTTCCCCACAACAAACTACAGGCTTATTTTGGATCATGTCAGCTGCTCCACTGAGCTTTTGCGCTGGAATGCAACTGTCCCTCCTTGTACCTGCGCTGGAAGTCAAGATTAATGAAGGCTACCTGCGCTGGGCGAGATTGGCCAAGTGGCACAGTCATCCTGCAAGGTGTCAACTGCCCAGGAAGCTTCCAAACTGACACTTGGTTCATGAGATTCGCCCTGTGATGAGTAAGAGGTACTTGATCACCATGTGTAAGCAAGGATCTCCAAGTGGACTCAAGGACTGAAGTTTAACTGAAGAGGGAGAGGACACAAGGCAGCTTCATGTCAGTCTCAAGCTGACTCATCCTCTCTTCTTCTCTCCTATATATAGAGCTCTTCTATGAGGTCTAAGGAGGCTGGAATTTTGTGTAAAGCAAGGAGGTGCTGTTGGATTACAGTTAGAGCTATTGGGTGATTGTTTTACTAGAGGTGAAGAGGAGAGTTCTTGTTGCTGGGGAGGTGTTGCTGGATTGGAGCCATCATTGGTTGTAACCTTCTCAGAACCCTGTTACTTCTATCAATAAAGTTTTGCATGTTCTCCTATATACTTGTATTGCATCGATGTATTGTATTTACATGTATATTTGATTCACTCTAATCCATGCATCAGTTATGAGTACTTGTATCTTGTAGTTTCCTCTCTCGTTTTGTGCAGGGCTTGTGTGTAGCTGGACCGGCAAAGAGAGCAAGGAGCTGGGAATAAGAGACAAAGAGAGAGGATCAAGATCGACTAAGCGAAGGATACCAGGTTGGTTGATCATTTCTTCCCCCTCTCTGTACTTTCATAAAGGAAAACATCAAAGCTTTACTTTCAGTTGTTGCTAAAGACTGTCACCTTTAGAGTAGGGATAGGGTCATCCGCATCGGATACTTTTCCCCACAACAAGGGCTGACCAGACCGACTCTAACATTGGCTCCAATGGGGGATGGTAGCTTCCATGGAGGTGCCAAGAACAGCAAATCTCTAGAGGAGCTAGACAGTGCCTCTTGGTCCATTGGGCTATGGAGTCATCATTTTGATAAACAGCACAAGACTCTGACTTATTTACAAAACTGGAGTAACCAAGAAATTGACTCAAACTTGACAATTGGAATAACTCAAAAACTGACTGTATATACTGAAACCAAACTGAAATAAAAATGGTATTTACAATGACAGTGGAAGCAGTGTTAATAGATCAACAATGATACCGCTTGAGTAGCCGACCATTGAATGGCCCTCCAGGACAGTCTTCCCCATTCATTTCTTTCAGAAGAAAGGCATTTTGGCCTCTATATGCTACGATTTTGAAAGGACCCTTCCACATATTTTCGAACTTTCCGTGCTTGCCTTTATCTTCATTCCTTGGATCCCACTTCAACACCACATCATCCAACTGAAAGTTGTCCGCTTTAGCTTTTCTGTCATAAATTTTCTTTATCTTTTCCTGCAACTTGGATGTGTTTTGGAAAACTTCTTCTCTTGTTTGCTGCAAGTGGATCATTTGATTCAGCCTTCTCTGCATGGCATCTTCCTCACTGCCTGGCTCCTGAAGAGGTCTAACCACCAGGGCAGCAAGGGTGGCTGGGAATATTGTGTCTACTCCATAAAACAACTCAATCGGTGACATACCAATAGACTTTTTCTGACTGATTCGATCTACCCAAAGTGCATGAACCAGCCTTTTGTTCCAGCTCTTCTTATTAATTTCCAGCAGCTTCTTGATGATGTTGACCAAAGATTTATTCGAAGATTCCGCCAATCCATTGCCTTGCGGATGATAGGAAGTTGAATGACCCAAAATTATATGATATCTATGACAAAATTCTACCATCCTTTTCGATTTAAAAGCTGCTGCATTATCAGTGATTATTTTGTTCGGACAACCAAAGCGAGACAAGATGTTATTTTCAAGAAATGAAATGATTACCGTGTCCGTCGCTTGTCTGGTAGGGGCTACCTCAATCCATTTTGTGAAGTAGTCCGTGGCTGTAAGGATCCATCTATGCTGTCTGGAAGAGGCGGGATGAATTTCCCCAATGAAATCCAACCCCCACTGCTGGAATGGAGCGCTCACTTCGATAGGCTTAAGTGGCAAAGGCTGTAATTTCTGTTTCCCTTCGAAAATTTGACACTTATGACAACGCTTTACCATCTTATGCACATCAGCAAACAAAGTAGGCCAGTAGTACCCTGCTCTCAAAATTTTGTTAGCTGTTGATTTCCAAAAAATATGACCACCACACTCTCCTCCATGGAAATCTTCCATGGCTTTCTTTGCCTCCTCTTCCACCAGACAGTTTAACAAAATGCCACCAGGATCTTTCCAATACAATGCAGAATTCAAAATACAAAACTTGGCAGCTTTCAATTTAAGTGTTCTCGCTTTGTTTCTAGCCATGCCGGGTGGTGGTGATAGATTTTTCAGCACATAGATTATATCAGAATACCATGGGGACAAAACAAACATTTCGGATACCTGAACTGAAGTTCCTTCATCATTCTCATCGGACATGGCAGCGATCGGATTTATTTCAAATGCATGCAAATTTGACTCAGCCATTAACTTTTCCAATCCCTGTCCTTTGTCCAACTTCGTAGGCTTTATCTCCACATCGTATTCTAGCAAAGCTGTGATCCATTTGCATCTTCTCCCTTCTGGATCGGTCTGCACTAAAACATCTTTCACAGCAGTATTGGGAACATAGGCCAGAATGTGAGAATGTAAGATATACACCCGGAAATCCACCAATGCAAGGGCTTGCTTTTCAATGATGTTTTACTTCAAAGTTGCATCCCTTATAGCCCTGCCGAAGAATGCAATGGGTCCTTCATGATCATCCCTTTTCTGCAATAGTACCGCTGCCATAGTGTGCTTAGAAGCAAATGAAAACAATATGAAATCTTGAGTGTAATCTGGGCTGACTAGAACTGGAGCTGAAGAGAGGGCCAATTTGACCAAGTTGAAATATTTTATAGCCTCATCTGTACATTTCACCTGGTTGTCCTTCTTAGCATGTTCGTCATTTCTTTCAAGTGTTCCACAAGATTAGGCACAAAGCGACGCAGAAAATTCATCTTACCATTGAATGACTGTATCTCCTTTTTGTTCCTAGGCAGATCGATTTGCTGAATTGCTTACACACGTGCCGGGTCTATACGGATGCCATCTTTTGAAATGATATGGCCAATTTTCCTTCCTCCATGGCGAACAAGCTCTTCTTAGGATTCAGCAATAGGCCATATTTCCTGCATTTTTGAAAGACAATTTTTAGGGATGCATATGCTCTTCATCAGATTTTGAAAACATCGTCAAGTCATCCAAGTACACCACCAAAAATACATCCTTCTCATTTGCAAACGCCAAGTCCATTGCACGCTCAAATGTGGCACCTCCATTCTTCAAACCGAATGGCATTTTGGCATAGTGAAATGTTCCCCATGGAGTTGTGAATGTTGTCTTATCCCTATCATCTTTATGCACTGAAATTTGGTTATATCCGGAATAACCCTCAAGCAGCGACATATGAGATGCCCCCACTACTCGCTGAAGTATATGGTCCATCTTGGGCAGCGGATAGTTGTCCTTCAATGAGACCTTGTTTAGATTTCTGAAATCGATGCATATGCGGATCTCATCGGTCTTCTTTCGTACAGGCACTAAGTTAGATATCCAATCTGAAAACCTGATAGGCACAATGATACGTGACTTGTACAACCTATTTACCTCTTTTTCGATGGATGGCAGCAACTTTGGATTGATCCTTCTTAGCTTTTGTCTAAATGGTTTTTGATTGGGCTTGATAGGTATTGTGTGTTGAATGATATTTGTATCATAGGTCTTTAAATCAGAATAATCCCAAGCAAATACATCTGCAAATGAAGCCATCAAACTGATATATTTGTCCTTGATCTTTGGCGGTAATTCTTTGTACAATTTCACCAATTTCGGATTTGCAGCTGTACCTATGTTGACTTCTTCCACACCTTTTTCTGTTGGCTGCAATGTTGGCTTGCGGGCTACATCATCCTGATCAAAAAGTTCCTCTAGGGATATCAATCCTTTAGGAATGATGTTATTCTTCAGCTGTAATATGTCCATTTGATTGATCTGCACTTCTTTTATACCATTCCCTTTGCTCTCATCGTTTTCCACATTAATTAAGGTTTCTTTGAACTTGCATTGGTTGAGCAGAAAATCCTTAATCTCCTCATCGTCTTGGAACACTTGCCAATGTCGCTGATTGTCTGGAATGGTTGGACGGTGCTTGACATGGATTTCAAATTTGTTGCTGGAGTTCATGGGGATCTTCAAGCTGCTCGCTGCCTTGGCAAGAGCATCAGCAATACTGTTTTGTATTCGTGGCACACATGTCAAGGTGTATTCGGAAAATAGCTTTAGGATGTCCAAAACTGCATTTCGATAGGCCTGCATCCTAGGATGTTTTGCTTGATATTCACCTCTGACCTGTTTTATTACCAACTCGGAGTCGCCATATATTGAAATCCTTTTTGCATTCAGCTTTCTAAGAATCTTCAGGCCAGCAATCAGTGCTTCATATTTAGCCTCATTATTGGAACATTCGAAGGCTAGCTTGTAGGAGCAAACTCTCACGCTGCTAGGTACTTTGTTTGGGGTGGAGAAAGGACTGCATACCCAAATACCAATACCAGCTCCATCATTCCCTACTGCTCCATCAAAATCCATGGTCCATAAGCCTTCTTCTTCTTCTTGCAAGTGCTGAAAATCTTTTTGCTGTCCATTGTTTTCAACTGATTGCCCAATCTTTTGTTGCTTTTCTTGTCTTTCTTTCTTCAAAATCTCTCTAAGATTTTCTGTTATCTTTGGAATGTCGTCTGCTTCTACTATCTGACTATCTATTTCATTTAAACTATATGAAAACAAAACAAAAGACTCTAAATCTATATGTACATAGTTTACAGGATGATTGATCGGTTTCTCCTTGCTTGTGATCATGTACTTCATCTTTTGTTCCCGATATAATTTCCTCATTTGTCCAAACATCGGGATTGTTGCATAGGAGAAATCCAGCTGTAGTGTCCCCTTCAATTTCGCTACCCAAGACCTGGAAAGAAGCATGCCAAACCTTGGAGGAATGTCTACTACCACTACATCCATCAGAACGTTTTTCATAGGAAGCTGATCTAAACTCACAACTAAGTCTTTGATGAGCCCTATGCACCTTACTCTGCTAGAATCGAATGAATAAAGATCATGATATTGCCGGGTGATGTCCAGACCAAGCTTATCCATGATAGACTTGGGCATGAGATTGTGAGAGGCTCCCGAATCGAACATGGCGTTGTGTAGCACAAAGTCATGTAATCGTAAACTGATATAGAAGGGTGGCACTTTGCTCTCGGGAGACTCACCATTTGTCGCTGGCCCAAAAATCATTTCAGGCTGATCATCTTCCACGTTTACCATGTCGGACATTGGGTCCAAATTCAACATTTTAGAAATCTGTCCTCTATAACTGCTATTTTTCATGATTTCAGTCAAAGGGATTGATACCTTTAGCTTAGAAATCTCATTCTCTAGGCTGAAAGCGGGAGTTATTTCTACCTCTTTGACTGGGATCTCTTTCCTTTCCTTGTCCTTTGAGGTGGCCGGTTGCTGTGATTGTTCTGCTGATTTTGATTTGCTGCTCTCCGGAACAACCGCCTCCTTTCCCTTTCTTTGTGCAGCTGATAGATCTTTCTTTGTTGTTTCATCCTCCTTCTTTTTCTGAATTGATTTGGTCGGTACATCTCTGTTTCGAAGGGAATATCGTTGTTTTTGTGTGGACAAAGCATTCATATACCCCCTTTGATATTCTTCTGACTCTTCTTCCAACACGGTTTCGTTAGCTAGGATATAATTGGTGTCTTGATGTGTAGCTGAATTCGCTGCACATTCTTCTTCTTCGGTGATGTAAGTAGGCTGCTCATCTAGAGTAAAGAGATGGTTTTCTTCTTCTATTACATTCCCTTCCTCATCTGATTCTGGTCCATGTACAAAATTCTGCTGCAAAGGTGTTTGTATCGGCTGTTGTGCTATCTGCTCTTGAGTCCGCTGATCTCTTTGTCTTATCCTATATTGTGGTTGTTGTTGGCCACGAAAGTTAGGATTCCTAACTTGTGGCTCTGGCTTGTCAAGTTTTACCCTTTCGAGCATCTGTTCTACCTTCTTGAGCAGTTGATCCATTGAAGAAGATTCTTCTTTCACTGTGGTTTTCTTCTCTGCTTTCGCTCTTGCTCTTTTGGACAGTAGGTTAGCCTCAACGCTGACTGCAATTTTCT
This sequence comes from Pinus tabuliformis, assembly GCA_031772625.1. NCBI lineage: Eukaryota > Viridiplantae > Streptophyta > Pinopsida > Pinales > Pinaceae > Pinus > Pinus tabuliformis. The sequence continues at coordinate 442,895,960 of CM062811.1, forward strand.
GCATATCTTCCATTGTAGCCGGTTCTCTCTCTCTCAATTGGTACGCCATGTCAGCATCAAAACCATCCGGAAACTTCATCATTGCTAGTCCCACAGGTGGCTTTAGATGATCTGGGATATCATTGTAGACTGCATTAAATCTAACACAATAATCTTGGACCGACTCACCGGCATTCCGCTTGATTTGTTCATACTCGGCTAGAATTTGAAGGGGATTCTTTTTGACTTCCCACCTGTTCAAAAATTGTCTTTGTAGCTCAGCCAAGGTGGTGATACTTGCCGCTGTCAAACCTCTGAACCATTTCCTCACATCACCTGCAAATGTTTGTACAAAGAGCCTCATTGCCACGTTCTCCGCATCGATCTCATGAAGTTCATAGAAATCTGCCATTTTATCCACATGTTGCTGAGCTGTAATATTGTTAGGCGTGCCATCGAAAAATGGGATTTTACTTTGATAGTCATTTGGCATGTCATCTAGGATTTGGGGTAGAACAAGAGGAGCAAAACGGGCAGCCATCATTCTCGGTGGATTTGGCCTTGGAGGTGTTGGAGGAGTGTGCACAGTTTGCAAGGGGCTTGCACTTGGAGTTTGGGACTGTGTGGCAATGTAGTTATCGATTAATCTATTAGCTCTTTCCGTCTCAAGGTATACAAGAAATTGTGGATCGGGGACGGTGTAATCAACAACCTTTTCAGATTTAGATTCAAATAGTGATATCTCAAATCGTTCGTCAAAGTCAAGCTCTTCAAGATACTCAAAAATGTCGGGACATGAAGGAGATTTGAATACGGGGGTGAAGGTGCTTTCTTGACGAAGGAGTCTTGGGATCAAATTGGGATTTTCGTAAATGTGAGGAGGATCCGGGTCCGGATTTGCTCTGGTATATCGTCTTGAAGCCAGTGTGCTATTGAGAGGAATTACGGGACACAACCAACTCACTCAGCCTTTCCAATCCTAAGCCCATCATCCGGGAGCCTAGAATTCTTATGAAACAAGGGGATTTGATTTTCAACTTGTCCCCAGTGGAGCTGCCACTATGTTAGCACCTAAATATGCCTTAGGTTGAAGGAAGGCAAAAATTAGGGTAACCACAAACCACGCTCAGTCTCGTAGCTAGCCCTACGAGAGCAGGAGAGGGCTCTCTCTGAGTCACACTCAGCGAATGGATAAGCAAAATGGTCTGAGATGACTTGCAATGCGATATTTGCCTTAGGCTAGTAAGTGAAAAGGGATTTTGGAAAATATTTTCGAAGTGACTGAACTTCTGAGATGTATATGGGACTGGCGCTTAGCAAAGAACAGAGAATTAAGAATGAAGGCATAGATTATTCCGTGAGGCAAGGTAGGTGGGAACCGCAACAATTTCAACTTAAGGTGACGCGGAATGGAAATATTGCTGAAGATGGTGAAAAGGGAATGGTCGCATGAATCCTTTTCAACAGAAGAATAACACTGCATATGAAATTTTCCCATAGGCAGAGCAATATAAATTGAATTCTACCTAATCTCACTTAGAAAATTTCACTAAAATGAAACATGAAATGAATTATGAAACATAACAAGATACATATGGAACATAAGTACACATTTTCTACACTCACAACCACAAGAATCTCATGAAACAGAGCCACTGCCTTTCATTAAACTCTCTGTCAAAAATACACAGTGCAGAAATAGAGTTTCTTTCCCACAGTCTCTCAGAAGTTACAAGCCAGCCAACCCTTTGCAAATAAAATGTATACAATATATAGAATATGTGGAGAAGAGATGGAATGCCCAGGGGTTGGGAAGTTACTCAAATCATTTCGAAATGGAGATGGAGAGCCAACCATCAGCTACAGGTGTAGCGCTCTCAAGCATGACATTTGGCGGTGGTGACCCTTTGCATTCTTCGCCACTTGGATAGATGCCCACCTGGAGAGAAAACTCTTTAAAATCTGAATTTGGTGCCAAAAAACCGAAGAGTGGATGACTGGGCCCACTTGGAGAAGTCGCGACCCGAAATTTCACGAAACGGGAGCAAACTGGGCAAAATTTCCTCTGTGCGCTGCGCGCTTTTCTCTGTGCGTCGCGCTACTTTGGGGCCTGTTTTGGGGCACTTGCAGGTGTCCAAAATGTGCCCAAGTGGGCTTGTTGGAAATCTTGGCCTGTCTACTTTCTAACCCCACTAGAATTTCTCAATTTGGTGCTCATTTTCCCCTTCAAATCTTCATTCTCCCAAGACTACTTTCTGTGTGTCCAAAAAGTGGCAGAGAGGCCATTTTTGGGTGTTTTTTGACCTTTAGGAGACCCAAAACTTATCAAAATTTCTTGCCCAGACACCAGTAGACGTATTTTTCGATGCTGAATCCAAATATGCAAACCTTTTCTCGATTGGAGTGCTATAATTTTAGCGCCGCACAGGGTGCGCGATGCACAGGGAGAAAAACCCTGTTTTTTGACCAAAAAATTTCCAAGAACACAAAATTGCCCCAAATTTTTTGAAATTTGGGCTGGGGGCTCTCTATGGAGTTCCATGCTAAGCCAAGGAAGCCTCAGCAAAAATTCTAAGCCTGTCTTGCTCTTTTTACCGTTTTTCCCTTCTTGTGGCTTTCCTCAATTTTGCTTTCAAACTCCTTATTCGGGCTCTCAAACTCAAGTTCCGTGCCCTGTAATGACGATCGATGTGTCACAGTAGTGTGTTGTCTTCATCGGCCTTGTTCAACATGTTGTCCAGGTTCATGTTAACTCTCTCGAGAACAGACTCACAATCATCAATAACCTGTTGCTCCAATGAAGTGAATTCAATCCTCCTCTGCTGGGCAGTTAGGCGATCCTCACGGATGTTCTGCAGCTCCATGATCACATGCTGGTCTTCCAGCTATTTGTTCCTCTGCTCCAAATACCTGATGTTCCATTTGGCCATCTCCAACTTGAGTGTCAAGGATTGAATCTCTGTCTCTTGCTCCTAGAAGATCTCTTTCAGCTGTGCATTTTGTGGACGTGTATTTGCATCATCATCATCATGAAGGAGAATGAATCCGGTCTCTCGTTTACCTGGTGGCACACCTGAAGGCCCCTCCTCATGCTTGGGCTTCTTGCCCTTGTCCTGTACCTATATTTCTGATGTAGGAAGTGAGGCCCCTTCCACCCCGGGTGGAGATAACACTCGCTTTGCTGCTGCAAACAAAGGCCTGGTGCCTTTTGGATAGCCTCTCTGATATGTGATGGAAAATGGCACCACCGTGGTCTCATGGCGCTCATGCTGATGAGAAGGACCACCTATCTCATGCTTTTCCTCTGCTACTACCTGTGGAGCGCTGAAGAAGTCACGGGAGATGAAGTCCTCCCAAGCAATGCCCTGCAATCCCAACTGATGGTCCACCAAAATCTGGATAAGAGCAAAGTGATAAACACTGTTGAGCTACTACCGAGGGGTCTTGTGCTGCATGAACTTTCTCATCCTTTCTATGTTCCCGCAAATGAAAAATGGGAGGTTCATCATACGCACCCTAGTAAAGTGCATGAGCAACCTAATGTGATAGGCATAAAGGCGAGAAAACCTCCCCTCACAACTGAAGTATTTCATGATCAATCTCATGAGCAGAGCATAATCATCTCTCAGAAATCTGAATGGGAAAACTCTCGTGAGCTGACTCAAACAACTGGCCTTTATGTAAGGCTCATAAAGTTCCCTCTCCACCTTCATCTTCTTGTGCCAATGTTCTTCAACGTTTGGTATGCCTGTTGCCACTGATATGGTTTCGGGTGTCAATGTGAAAGTGACCCCAGCCAAGATAGATTGTCCTCCATGCAGGTGAAGTGCAAAAGGATGGACCAACTCATGATGAATTCTGACATTTGCCACCCTATGACAAAATTCGAAACATGTTAAGTGTTGGAAACAAGACATAGTGAGAGGGCATGCTTGCAACTCAGTGAGGGTGTTTGGTTCATCCCTGACATGTCTGCCACTCCTAGGTCTCCGGGGAGCCTGTTCTCCTGAAGCTGTGTCACTGTGGGTCTCCCCCTCATATTTTGATGAATTTTCCGATGCCATTTCTGCTGCTTGTACCCTGAATTTCTTTGCTACCCTCTGAACCCACTGAACTGGTAGATGCTCTGCAAATCTATCACCACGGGGACAATAAAATAGGGAGTATTAGGAGGGGAATGATGAAATAGGGATAGGGGTTTAAGAGGAGAAAGTTATCAGGGATTTAGGAGTATTTTGGGTATAGGTTTGATGGGGTAGGGTTTGAATTTTGAGCCATAGGAATAAAGGGGGAAAAAGGAATAGGATTACAGGGGTGTTAGGGTGATGACATAGGGAGAATGATGCAGGGAAAATGGTGATAGGGGTAGGTTAGGGGAACACTTTGACAACCTTGTTACTGTAGCAAAACCCTAGGATTTTGAGTTCTTTGTGTCTCCTTTTGTTGGCTTTATCAAAACTTTTGCATTTGATTCATATTCATAAAAATCCTGGTATTCTTTTCAAGTTTAATGCCAAGAGTGAAGGTAGTTGGTCTACCTTTCAAATTTGATAGGCATTCACAAAATTTTGGGCGATTTAATGCATTGTTGGGCTTTCAAGTCTGTGTGCCGCACGCATTGCCCAGTGCGTCGCGCACCGGGTATGCGCCGCGCCAGTGGCAAATTTGCACTGTGGTCGGGCTCCCAGTGCGCCGCGTGCCCCGAGTGCGCCGCGCCACCATGTGTGTGTATCGCGCCACCATGTGTGTGCACCGCACACTGTTAAAGTCGACCAAATTTGCTTGAAAAACAAGGGGTGATGGTTTTAGGGTGTTTTCCTTAGGAATCATGATGGGAATGGAGGCGGGAACAATGAGAAGTGAGGAGACAAGGGGAGTGGAGCAGACCTTGGTGACATCATTGCAAATTTGTAATCCCGTTTATCATTTTTGCTTTGATGAATTATTTTCATGGATGGCCAATTTGCTTTGGATATCATTCAACATCTTAGAAACCCCAAAGCATAGAAAAAATTGATCAAGAATAAGTTTCAACTGAGCCTACCTCTTGTTTGCCCGCCTCCACTGCAATTTTGAAGTAGTTTGCAAGGTTTTTTATCCTCCTGGCTCTGTGCGTCATGCGCCAAACCCAGTGCGCCGTGCACCTTATATGCGTTGCGCCTGTGGTGATTTTACACTGCGGGTTAGCTACCAGTGCGTCGCGTCCTTCGTGTGCGCCGCGCGACCTGGTGTATGTGTCGCGCTCTCTGTAATCGCCTCCCAACTCACTCAACCATTCACAATATCACTCTTTTACCTTAGCACTGTCTCTCATAGGCTTGCAACAGCATAATGCTTTTGATTTTGGGGCCAAACATGTATTTATAGTCTTGGGAGAGATGGGTTTGATTTTTTCCTCTTTAAAACCCACTTTCTAATGTTGAGTTTTGCACCTTTTCATTGGCCTTTAAGAACACATTGCTTTTCATTATTTCTTCGAAATTTTGGCTCTCTTGATGAAATTTTCGGCATTTGTTTGCAAGGACTGTATGACAGGGCACCTGGCTTTGAAATCCATGACTGCATCTGAAAATGTCAACTGGCAATTTTTGGAAAAGTTTGTCATAGTTGACCTTTCTTTGACTTTTCTTCAAAACTGAGTTTTGAAGAAGAGTCGATGTCTCTTCAGGTGATGATGAAGTTTTCTGAACCGTAGTTGTATAAGGTCTCCCTCTGGCCTGCATGGCTTGTTTCTGGACATGTTTTTCAGAGACCAAACTGATGAATTTCTAGACTCAAACCATAAAAATTGACTCTATCCTGAAATAGGACCAGACCTTGACTATCATGAATTTCATTGATTTTGGACCAAGACCTGAACCAGCAGAGGCCAAACATGAGGGGAAATGAGTAGCATGACCTTCTCCGTCAGATCATGGCATGCCCCTAGCGGAATGCAGATGAATGAATGGAGTGGGACACCTAAAAAATGAAATGCACAAAGAGCTTTGATCTCTGACGGAGGGTTGACCAGATCGACTCTAACAGTCCCCATCGTGCTGAGGTTAGTCATTTATTAAAAGGCACCCCAAGGACATCGACTGTATTGAAAGAACCCTTTTTGTCACATCAGACTTCATTGGTAGATCAACCTTGATCCTCTACATCTTCAAGCTCTCAAGTTTTTATGAGTGGAACAACAACTGTCTCTATTACTACTCGGTCAAATGATTATCAGACTCCTACAAAATGGGTTGTGGAAAATGATACCACTAATATGCCTTCTACCTCCACTCCACCCAGTTATGGTCCTCTTCATATCGAATGACCTAGTAATGATTCCATTATCCGACCACCGCCCAAAGGTGTTCTTTGAAAGTCATTGTATAATCCGAATGCGTGAGTTGCTTAACATTATAATATTGTGGAAGATTTAGCTCAAGCGCCTTTGCCGATGTTGGCTTTCGAAGTCCTCCAAACTTGTCCATCACAAAGGAAACCATTATTATCCACCATAGGAGGGATTGATGCTACAGATTCAAATTTCATTACTTTTGACCTAGAGAACCATGTTCCTCATATCCCACGTCAAATTGCCTTCTTGATACAAGTTATTATCAAGGGGAAGACTATTCATAGGATTGTTATTAATGAGGGTGCTTCTACTTGCATCATGTCCCTTTCATGTTGGAAAGCTATTGGCTCTCCACCTCTCAACCAGTCCCCTAATACCTTGGAAGCCTTCGATGGTAGAGGTTCATGCCCATATGGTATTCTCAATGACTTTCCGATATCATTGGAAGGAAAAATCGTTAACCTGGAAGTAGAAGTTGTCAATGCCAATCTAAATTACAATCTTCTACTTGGTCATAGCTGGACCCATGCAATGTTTTGTGTGGTTTCCACTTTATTCTATGTGCTCCATTTTCCTCATCAAGGGAAAATAGTCACTTTCGATCAACTCACCTTTTTCTCTTTCAACTCCTCAAATGGTAATGTGACATATGTTGGGAATACCGATATTCCTTATGAAAGTGTGGGGGAAGATATTTTTAAAGATTCTTCCCTTATAGGAACTTTTTCCCTTCCACCTCTAAACGTCGCTTCAATTAACATGATCTTGACTTGTTACGATCCTTGGGTTGTTCCCTGTCCTGATCAGATTCACAGTTTTGTTGATGTTATGCCGCTTAGCCCCATAGAGCAAGCATATCAAGCTATATTTTTGGCTTCTGCGACAACTTTTGAAATTCATGATCATTTCAGTATGAGTCTAGATGCATATTTTCAATCTCCCTATATCGATTCTTGTGATTCTCTGGATCCTTTGAATGAGACATTTCCGACTGACGATAGTGTCAAAGAAGTTATGTGTCTTAAGAAAGCTACATGGAATGATTCCCATCATCATTCCTCATTTCTCCCAAGCCTTAGTGAGATTTCTTCTTGTCTAGAAACCCTTGTTTCCGATGTATTGACTCATCCACTTCAGACACCTATTTTGGTTCATGAAGTGTTGTCCGAAGGAAACATGGGGAACATTTCAGCTACAATGCCCATCGACATCTCTGTCAAACCAAGGATTGTCGAAAATATCCATGTTGGGGTTTCTTGTTCTCTAGATGAGATCAAGATTTATACCACCCTCTTCAAAGAATTCCATGGTGTATTTTCTTGGTCGTACGAAGAGATGTCTTGAATAGATCTGAGTATATTAGTGCATGAGATTCCTACTTATCTGAATGCAAAGCTTGTTCCTCAGTGCCTTTGTCCCATTCACCCTAGAAAGGCAACTTACATAAAGGGAGAAGCTGAAAAAATTCTTAAATTTGGTTTAATTTACCCTATTCCATTGACATATTAGGTCTCAAATATTGTTCTTGTGACAAAAAAAAAGGAACTATCCAGGTTTGTGTTGACTATCATGATATCAATGAGGCATGTCCTAAAGATAATTATCTGACTCCATTTATAGATCAAATAATCGATGAATGTGCCTGGAGAAATATTTTTTCCTTTATGGATGGTTTTTCTGGATACAACCAGATTAACATTCTTCCCACCGATCAACATAAAACTGCTTTCATTTGTCCTTGGGGAACCTTTGCTTAAAAAAAAACTCCCTTTTGGTTTGAAGAATGTTGGTGCTACCTTCCAACGAGCGATGTCTTATGCCTTTCATGATATTAAGCATATCATTCAACCTTATCTTGATGACTTACCAACACATTCTGCTAAGCGTCACAACCACCTTGATCACCTTCGAGAGATCTTTCTTCATTGTCGACACTACAATATTCGTTTGAATCCACATAAGTGTGTCTTTTGCATCGAATATGGTCATCTCTTAGGGTTTTTCATATCCAAGGAAGGCATTCGAATCGATCCCTTTAAGGTGGAGGCCATCATGAATTTGTCCCCTCCATCTTCTTTACATCAGTCGCAGAGTTTACAAGGGAAAGTGAATTTCCTTCGTCATTTTGTCCTGAATTACGCTGAACTTGCCAAGGGATTTACTTGCTTGTTAAATAAAGGGATCCCATTAATTTAGGATGAAGTCGCTAAAAAATCCTTCAATGCATTGAAGAATACCCTCATTAGTGCTCCTTTACTACATCCAGCCACAAATTATCATAGTGATTATTTCTTGTACTTGGTCGCCGCCAATAGTACTATTGCTATGGTACTTGTTTAGGACGATGATGATGGAGACAAACACGCGATTTATTATGTGAGTCAAAATATTTTTGACACTGAAACTCAATATGCCCATGTCAAGAAACTAGCTTTAGCAATTGTTCACGTTGTTCAACGCTTTCAGCACTATATTCTCTTACAAAAAACCACTGTGATTTCTGACTGCAACCCCATGACATACATTCTGACTCGTTAGTTGCTGGGGGTAAGTATTCTAAATGGATTGTTATCTTACAAGAATTCGATTTGGAATTTGTTAAAGTTAAATTGAAGAAATCACTGGTTTTTGCTGAGTTAATTTGTGACCTTCCTTCTACAACCATGTCTACTACATCCGACGAGTTGATTCCTGATGAAACTCTCTTCCTCATCAATATTGTTGATCCATGGTATGGATATATCATTACCTATCTCCAGGACCTGAAATTTTAACTAGGCTTATCCAACTCTGAACGTCGACGCATCCGACATCAATCCTAACCTTACCGAATTATTGGAGATACTTTGTACCATGTTGGTGTTGATTCCATCCTTCATTGATGTTTAACGCTTGAAGAAGCTGAGAGAGTCTTAAATGACTGTCACTCTGGGGCCTATGGCAGTCACATGTCGGGATATGCTATGACTCAAAAAATCCTTCGCGCCAATTATTTATGGCCTTTGATCTTCAAAGATTGCATTTTAGTAGTCCAAAAATGTCATGCCTGCCACCCGCACCCTTGCACACAGTTATTACAGTCGAACCCTTTGCCAAATGGGGTAGTGATTTCATGACAGGTAACCCTTGCTCAGCTGGGGGGGCATTGTTATATCATCGTCACCATCGATTATTTCACTAAATGGGCCAAGGCAATGCCCACATATGATTCTGAAGGTAAAACTGTGACTCAATTCCTTTTTAATCACGTCATAGCTCAATTTGGTGTTCCTCAAGCCACCGTCTCTTACCACGGCTCTCATTTTTTAAATTATATGATGACAAAGCTTACTGCTTAGTTTGGTTCATGTCACGACACCTCAACTCCTTGCTATCCATAGGCCAATGACCAAGTTGAGGCAGTCAACAAAGTCTTGGTTACAATGCTTCAACGTACTATTGGGATGCATAAATGAAATTGGCACCTTATGCTATTTTAATCTCTATGGGCATACCGAACCGCAACTAAGACAGCAAATGAATTCACACCCTTTCAGTGGGTGTATGGTCTAGAGGCAATCCTTCTAATTGAATGCGAGATTCCTTCATTGAAACTAGTTGTCGAATTAATCCCCGGTACTTCACCGGAGGAGGAGTGATTACTTTTCCTTGAAAGGATCAATGAAACTCATCATATTGTTGCATTAGTAATTGAAGCTTAGAAGAAATGAGTTAAAGAACAATACGATAAAACTATTACTCCCCATGTTTTTGCTAAAGTTTACTTGTTCTTGTTATATGATTAAGCCAATCATAAATTGGGAGCTAGGAAATTCAAACCAATGTGGCATGGACCTTACATTATTAAATGAGTATTACATAAATGTGCCTATGAGTTGGTTGGCTACGAAGGAAATTAGTTGGCTAAGCTATGAAATGGGCTTTACCTCAAGAAGTATTATGCATGATTTCGTGTAAATACTTTGTATATTAGTGTGTTATTCATTAGTGTGCAGTTTGGTTTTGGAGTGTTTTTTTTTCTTTTGCAAACGTGTTTTCCTATGCTTACCATGTGTTCTACCTGGTTTCTAGATGTTAACGAACCTTTATGTTAGTTTTGGTGATGGAGCTTGTTAGAGTACACGAAATTTATCTTCCACCGCATGAGAGATCTATGACCCTAATGGTGAGTTAGTAAATTTACAAGGCATATGTTTAGGTTGTACTACTAATAATATTGCCAAATATAGTCCAATTATTGAGGTTTTGTCAGAAGCCATTGCTCTTGGCATTAGAGAGTTAGTTGTTAATCTTGATTCGCAGCTCATTGTACTACAACTTAACAGACAATATTAAGTTAGAAACCCTCATATTTTGAGAATGTATTTGTGAGTTCACCTTTTGGAAAGAGACTTTGATTATATCACTTATCAACACATTCTGAGACATTTGAACACATTAACAGATGCATTAGCTAATTATCTATTAGATAGACTTCTTCGACATATGTAAAACAAAAAGCCATCACATTGTGAACATAACAGGAAAAACATGTATATATTTAGAGTGCTTGCAAAAAGTTTATTACATCAAAATGTCAAAAATTGTGTTCTGTGACACATGGCTTCTTAAGCCTACATAAGTGAAGAAAATGAAGACTAGAGATGGCTATTCACCCAGATGGTGCTCATGATAGCACAACACAACTCTAATGACTTGGTTCAATAACCGACACAGTCTGGCAGGTACCCCTACAGTATGCCTCTGATATTATAGTGGAACCTCATCAACCAATGCATATTGTGGAATGCCCCTTATCAGGACTTCCAGGTTGTGCTCCACTTCAACGATTGGGTATGCTCCCTCCTCATAGGGAGCATCCTCTATTTGGCATACCACTCGCCTGGCTATTGAAGAAACCCCTAGAGGTCTCTCTGTTCCAACATATTTAAAAGTCACAAGTGTCAAATCTCAGTACACATATAAAAATAAATAAATTAAAAACTTCAAAAACTTTAAAAACTAGTTTTTACCTGCATCCATCCATTGTGCGCTTGGTGGGAGTCGAAGATCAGGATCTCCTCAGAAATCCATGCTAATGTATTCCTGATCATCTATCATGATTAGTTTTTGTTGCAACCATCCAAAAAATTCTAGGGGAAAGACATCCGCTGACTGCCTCCATGCCGAGGCATCAACTCACCCCACCTCATCAACTTTGGATTTTTGGGCATTGGTGCATCCACTTCTATCCACTGATATTAAAACAATGGCACACATTCCAAGAATAATGTCACCAAGATGGACCTAAAATTGAATTGTTTCAGCTTTCTTGACTTTCACTTCATAAGTTGGTTCTTCATATTGACCAACAAACCCTCACACTAGATGAAAACTGTGGGACTTAGACAATCAATTGCATATGGGAAATGACACTTTGTTGCTTCATGCAAGGCTTGAGCCCCATCTATTCAGGCCATAGTATGAAGGATTGTTTGTAGCAGGATATTAGTGATGGTATTTATATCTATCTTCCCACTCTAAGCTTTTCGAGTGCTTGGACAATGTCCAGAAATAAAAATATTTGTGCTCTCCCCTCTAGTGCGAGAACCAGACAACTGAATCTATTGTCCCTTTCTAAACAAACCAATGATGAAATAAATGTCTGTGAGATCTATTTTGAGTTCTTGGTCCCCAATCATGAATAGTTGGCGATCCACTTCCCACCAATTAATTGAATGCTATAATAACTCCACTTGGATCCTAATCCCAGGAATCAGAAGAATTTCAGTACCCCATAGTCTCGAAGGGCAGCAATGTAATTTGGGTCCTGGGATACCTGATGGTCTTTAGCTTCGTGTCCTCTTTCTTTCCATTTGATTGCCATTTTTGCTTTATTAACCTATGAAACATCCATCAAACAACATTACATGAGTTTCTATGGAAACAAATTTGGTAATAAATCATTAAAGCTGGAGGATTTTCCAAAAAATTTGCAACTCTGCACTAGTGTGACTATCTATATAATTTTACGTGCTTCCACAGTTGGCCATAGGGTGAACAACACGGGTCTGATGGGTAAAACCCACGTTGGTCACCCTCAACATGAATTTTTGCTAAGCCTTCCATGCATCCTAGTCTATGGATGAAAATTCATGAAAATATAACCAAATTGAAGGGAAGGGACAGATCTCTTACCTACAATGAATGGCTTGACGAATGGTGTCCAGGATTAATCATACTCGTCACTTGAAGATCGAGGTAAAATAGGGTAAAAATGCTCTCTGATTTGCAAAGTGGTAAAATGGTGAAAATGATTTACTTTTTTGAGATTTTACAAGTTTTAAATGACGTTTTTACCAAATTAGAGAATTTTTCACTTATGTTTTAATATTTTTCCTCGAAATTGGTAATGTATGTTTCCCTTGTGCAGCGACAGGTCATAGAATTTGGTGACGATGATTAATTATGAGTGATTCAACGAGTTTTATTTTATAACTTTTTCGGACTCGTAAAAAATAAATGAAAAAGTGACCCCCTGGAGTCATCTTTAAACTCTTTTCTAACTCTCAAAACAAGAAAAGATCGATGAGTACTTGTCGTTTCGAATTCATTAAAGTAGATGAAATGACATCTACTCGGTATAAGTTTAATCCTTTTCTGGACTGAGATAGACTATTGTATGAAAAAGGAATACCTTAGTCAAATATGGTTAAGAGGTTCTCTTGGATATTGTTTTCTACCTTTTCGGATTCAAGAGACGATTTACAAAAAGGGACCTTTGGAGTTTTCTTTTTCGCCTCTTTTTCAAACTCTCTAAACATGAAAAATATGTTGAGTTTCACCTCTATCGGACTTGTAAAACTTAAATGACGTAGGACTTGTCATCATTACGACATCGAGTTTCTCCTTCCTAAGACTCGTTAAACTTACTAGGATGGATTCATCCAAAGGATTAACTTATATGGCAAGCATATGTTATCCCCTTCAAGCTTGCGATAAAAAATAATGGGGTACTCACTAGAAATAGTGGGGGAAAATGAAAGCGAACATCTCTTGTATTTTGTGTAAAGGCAGCATGTCGCTCTTGAACATGACAGTTATCTGTTTCTCGTGTCGGGTTTGGGATATCCTCACTTAGTCACTTTCGTTTCTGGGTTTGGGAAATTCCATTTTTCCTCTCATCTAATTATACTTTGTTGTCATCATGACCTCTGATCCTATGTTGAGTCAAATGCTTCAAAAATTCAAAGTCCTGTGGTTGATATGTTTAAGAGAAGTCCTATCTGCAGTTTTCACCACTTATACATTGTCTGACCTTTCTGCAACAGTCCTGAATCAAACTTACCTACTCTATTATATCCTTTGTTTCATGTCAGTGATGTGGGATACCTTATTGCCCTCCTTCGACGAATCACTTCTTGTCGACTTCAACTCATCATCTAGGAATATTACCTAGAAACTCCCTTCCAGTACCTTGGAGCTTTCATGCCTTAATGGAATATTCTTGCATTCGATGACAAGTTTACATCATTAGCCTTCAATTGAATGATTCTATGGGTGTTCGAATTCAACTTCATTATTCAAACTTGTGGATTGTGTTGATTGTAACTTTAGAACCATTATCATTAATGGTGGTTTCTCTCATGCCTATTAACGATTTACATCATTAACCAGTAATTAGGTGGTTTTCTATCATGTTCGACTTTGACACATCTATTCGCATGCTAGAATTCATAGATTGGTTGGATCGGGATAGAGCTCAAGACCCTGGGTTCCATCTGCTAGAATCCAGGTTGCATGGAGTTGTGAGTTATTTATTATTGTACACATGATTATACAGATGGTTGCGACCATACTGTGGGTCCATATATATGATCCTTTCCATTTATATGGTTGTGTCCATTTCGTGGATCCATGCACATAATCCTTTCTATTCGGATGGCTACACCCATGTCGTGGATTCATGTATTATTAGATACCTATTGATGTATCATTAGGCATGTTTATATCAGATATGTCAGATATATATATGTATATGCTTGATTTGCAGGTCTCCTGGCGTATTTTTCTGGTCCTTACTTTGACTTGTAAATAATTTCACCCATTACTCCTTGTTCTGCCTTCATGCTTTAGTGGGCATCTGTTACACATTATTTTTTCACAACTCCTATTCACTTCCTACTCCACATCCCAAAGTGTCAAAATTTTGACAACTATGAAGTGTATTCATCATAAAACACATACTGAACCATCCATGAAGAATGGAAGAAAAACTGCCCTCAATCAATTCTGGAGAAGTTTGACTGAAACCCTAAATTTTAGGATCAACACTCTTTGCTCCACTGCCTGCCCATGCTAATGGCAGGCTATAGTTCTTTGACCTAGCACTGCCATCGAGGGGTTTTGATATTAAAACCCATGTTGAACCTTCCTCCCTCTTTTGTGGATCCCTAACTCCCTCTCCCTTCATATAAATCAAATCCCCTCCATCCTCGAATGGTTGATCATTGATTGTCTACATTCCTATGCTGAGATTATACCTAAATGTTGCCCATATAACTTGGAGAAGGAGTGCTTGAAGAATCTTTGCGTGGACTTGGACATCCACCAAAATGAGGTCTCCAACATCAAGGAAATGGTTGTATGCTGCCCTTTTGGAATCATTAATATATACATGTGATGTTCACTTTCCATAAATGTCTAAATATTTATGCATTTAGCTTGATACTCCTTGATCTATCAAGTAGTTTATGTTTAATATATACTATGTATGCTCTTGTATCTTGTATTGTCTTTTGATCTCTTTCACAGGTACTCAGACGTAAGGAACAAGCAAGGAGCGAGATTGGAAGCTAAGGGATCGAAGCCACCACCAAAGGATTGAGCAATTAGCATCAAAGAGAGGTAGGTTTCTCTCTCTCTCTCTCTCTCTCTGCATTTTTAAACATAAGTTAGGAAAGTCTGCATTATTTTGTTCAGTTTGTTGCTAGACCCACTCATTGGGCTAGACAGATCACCTTTCTCTGTAGAGGGGATTTATATTCACAACACCAATGCAATATTATAATGAATAGGTGCCTATGTGCATGACTCACAAAAAAACACATTGATACCTATTTTTATGGTACACACCATTTAGTTAGTTCAAAAGAAGACAATGGACCAATATGCATATTTTTTAATTAATTATTTTTTTACAAAATTTCAACCAACCATCTTAAAATGTTTTTTTTTTTATTTTATAATAATTTTGTTTTTTATCATTTAATTATTGTATTTTGATATAATGATTGCATTAATGCATTATCTAATGGATTCCACATATTGACCTGGTATCATAGTTAATAACTTGTGTTTCCTCTTGAGAGCACATATTCAAATATAGAGGGGAATAGAGTATGTACACCCCCAATGACCTTAGTAGCAAAATCACTATAAGGAGGGGGACCCTTCTCTCACAAACAATAGGGTCACATACACCAATTTGGTGTGGTTTTGTTGTAACTTTAAATTAGGATTATTATTTATTATTTTTAACAATGAAAATCATTCATATATTAATTAATCAACAACACAATATTTCATAACATTGGAAAATGTAAAATCCCAAGGGAATTGGATCCAATGGTGGAAAGTGAGGATTTTTCACCATTGGGAAAGGTTCAATTCCCATGAGGGATTAATATGAAGCCATGGGGTCACCTTGAGGTAATCGTTGAACGTGTAGTTGCACTTGGAGAGATTATATTAAATGGCCTTGTGATACGTGCACACATAAGTAGATCAAAGCCCACCCTCATGTCCTCGTTTAAAGATAAGTCAATTTATTTTTCCGGTCTCTTTCCAATCGAAGAATTCTCATGGAAGAAAATCCATTTATGAGAGACATTCAAGGCCCTTCTAGGTGCACCTTATGCCTTTTAGTTGAGAAAAATATTACCCACCTTTTTCTGGACTACAAATTTACAAAAGTGGTGTGGAAAATCATTAGAGAAATTTTAAAGTAAAAATTGAGCCTCAAAAAAAAATGTACAACCAAAATAAATTGTATAAGAACCAATACAATTCAAGATGATGATGTCAAACATGGGCGATGATTCACCATTTTTGGAATAAAAAAGTAAAAAGATTAAAATAATAATAATAATAATAATAATAATAAAAACAAACTACTTTTTCAACTCATATTTTCAACTTATCTCCCTATGATTTTACTCAAATTTCGAGTGGGAGCACTTGTGAGATGCATAATTTAATTCCTCATCCGAGTGCCCAGGTTGCATACTTTCGATGGAACCTTCTACAGAAAATGAGAAATACAAGAAATAAGTTATTTCAAGTATTTCTCATTTTCTGTTATTTCATTATTATTTATTGGGCATTGTTGAACCCATGAAAAAATTTAAAAGTATTAAAAATAATGTTATTTATATTTAAAAAAAGCAGTGTCATTGATAATAGCTTACACACAAATGTGCTATTCTTGCACTGTGTGCATCATGAATCATGAAAATGTGTGTTATTCTGGTATGGTGTGCATTGTGAACCATGAAAATGTTTTCTTTTAAAGTAAAGTGACAATAACAAGGGTTGGGATGCAATTCAATGATGGGTCTCATTTCAATAGATAACAAACACCTATATGCAAGTAAATAAACTCTATAAAAAAATATTGCTTAAAAGAAAAGAAACCTTCTTGTGAAATATAAAGGGAAACCAAGAGAAACAATAAAGAAACTAAGACTTCCAATATTAAAGTAACTGTGTAATATTTATATTTTTATAATGTACTTAAAAATAATTAAATCAAATAGAAGAAATATTGGTATGATCAATAGAATGAATACACACACATGAAATTTCTGCTCTCCACATTTATATGTGACCTATTGTGATTCTTTACAAAATTGATTCTTCAAAAAAAATATACCCACTACAAAGTATTTGCTAGTAAATCTCTCTAATAAAATTATACCCTCTAAATTTTGGAAACAAAATGAATAAGGATTAGGGTTTTCTTTTATAAATACATTAAAAAAATGAAATCCCCTTCTATTTGTTGAGAATGCACTGAAAATTGTTTGAATTAAATGGACAAAACATTGAGGTCATCAATAGAATGTAGTCACGTACCTAAATTTTCTCTTCTATAGATTTGTATGTGAATTACAATGATCTCTTAAAAAAATTGTATGTGACATACAATGATCTCTTAAAAAAATTGTATGTGACTTGCAGTGATCTCTTAAAAATTTGCCTCTTCAATGAAATTTCCCACTCCAAAGTCTTCGTTGATAAATTTCTCTTGCACAAATATCCCCTCTAAATTTTGGTAAATGATATGAATGAAAAGTGATATCCACCCATGGTATTTATTCATGATATTGAATAATGTAACTCAATAAGGCACCAATAATACTATAAATAGAAGGCCTCACCTTGCAAAAGGATAGCTTGGCCCTTCATAATGTAATGGTAAAAGGTTAATTTTCTTAATTAATAAAATTATCTATTGTATTTAATGAGAGTAGTTTTCCTTTTTTATGTTTATGGGATTAATATGTTCCTCCCTACTCTTCCAACATTTATGGTTCCTAGATCTTAGCCCTCAAGATATGGATTAGTGATATCAGAGTAGGCTACGAATCCATAGTAATCAAGGTTTTATAATGGTTTCCCGAGTGGATCCATCGGCTTCTTGCCATAAATTGTTCTGATCTGCAACATTTTGGATACCTTTTTAAGAACACCCTATATCCATGACATCTGGAGGAATGACATCCATGAAGATGTCTACGATTTAGGTTTCATATGGTAGCAGGAGCCACCTCCACTTATTCACACTCACAATAACAATAATAACCACACTAAGTCCACCTCCACTTATTCACACTCATAATAAAGCAGTAACAACACCGCGTGGGTGGAAGCCATTGGCCTACTTTCATACCCATGAAAACCACAAGAAATCGAATTACTTCTAGTGTGGGAAAACTTCACAAAAGGAGTCTTTATTTTTACCTTCCACACAAATCCAAAGGACATATCTAATATTAATGTTATTCCTCTATGTATTGATGGTTTCTATGCCTATGGTGTTTTACTTGGTATTTATATACTTTAAGTGAGAATTTATATCATGCGTAATGGTGAACGATTGACCCATGTCAGACCAGGAGGTAACTCCTCAAATGTAATCATATTATTCATTCAGGTTGTTCATTATTATATACAAGAGGGAGTGACTGTTCAGTTTATCTCTTGATGACTCTCCATTTTCTCTATTATTTATTTACACTAATTACAATTGTTCACCCAATCCCTATGATTAGGTGTCAGCATTCCCCCCCTTAATCTGAAGGGATATTGGTGAGTCCAAGCATCGTTCTAAATCTTTCAATTTTTTCTCTTCCAAGCGCTTTGGTGAAGATGTCTGCAATCTACTCATTAGTGGAACAATGGTGAAGATGGATTGTTTTGGCCTCAACATGATGTTGAAGCAGATGATATTTTGTATTGATGTGCTTCGTTCTATAATGGAACTTTGGGTTCTTGGCCAACTTTATTGCCGAGGTATTTTTAATCATGAGTGGAGTCGATTGTACTTGTTTTACCTGGAAATCTTCTAGAATTCTCTTGAGCCACACAATTTCTTTTGTTGCCTCAGCTGCTGTCACATATTCTGCCTCTATTGTGGAATATGCTGGAACTGATTGTTTGCGTGATCTCTAGGAGACAACTCCTGACCCAAGACTCATAGCATAACCCAAAGTAGATACCCCAGTTTCTTTGTCTCCATTGAATTAGAGTATCCAATCAAGTTAAAGTCACCCACCTGTGTATACTTGATTCCAAAGTCTTGAGTTCCCTTCAAGTCCTTTAGAAATCTTTTTGCAGCAGACCATTGTCCCTCACAAGGCTTTTGCATAAACCTGGAGGGGATTCCAACAACAAGCAAAATGTTTGGTCTGGTAGTATTTAGGTAGTTGATACTTCGTACAAGTTGTCTATACTTTGTTGCATCCTCAAATTCTTTTCCTTCAATGGATGTGAGCTTTAAGTTTTATTCCATTGGAGTAGTTAATGGATTGCATTCAGTCATGCCAAACCTATTCAACAGATCTCTAATGTACTTCTTTTGAGAAAGGAATATGGACTTCAGATGTTGAGTTACTTCAATACCAAGATAGTAATGAACATAGTCCAAATCAGTCATTTCAAAACCTTTCCTCAATTCCTTCTTTATGGATGCAATGTAGCTCTCATTGTTCCCTGTCATCAAAATATCATCTACATATACCATAGGATATACAACTGTTTTTCCAAACTTCATGAAAAACAAAGTTACATCATCAAGATCATAATCTTTGAAATTGAGTTTCAGAAGATGCTCGATTAGTTTTTCATACCAAGCTCATGGTGCTTGTTTGAGGCCATACAAGGATTTCACATGTTTGCATACTTTATGTTCATGTCCTTCTACAGCAAATCCTTCAGGCTGGGACATAAAAACATTCTCTTTTAGATATCCATTCAAGAAATCAATTTTTACATCCATTTGGTGTACTTTCCAACCGTTCTGAGATGCTAGGGAAAAGAGTGTCTGGATGGTAGCCCATTTTGTTATGGGGGCAAAAGTCTCCTCATAATCAACCCCTTCCTTCTGTGCAAAACCTTTTGTGACAAGCCTGGTTTTGTGCTTGTCAAGTGAGCCATCAACTTTATACTTGTTCTTGTAGACCCACTTGCAGCCAATTGGTTTGGTTCCCAATGGAGGATCAACCAGCTTCCAAGTGCCATTCTTTATCAAGGCATCATACTCCTTTTGTATTTCTTCTTTTCATTCATCATGAGAAGCATCTTCTTTGAAGGAAGTTGGTCCAAAATCTGTAGACAAATTCAATTCACAATCATAAGAAACATCCATATCAATAGGTGAATTAGAGTCATCTACATCACCTCCATTTTTCTGGGTTGAATTTCTAGTTCCTGTCTTTCCAACCTCATCAGGATGAACACTTTCAAGTGTCTTTGTCAGCCACTTTGGGGGACATTTTTGAGATGGTCTAGGCTGCTCCATTGATTGAGTTGGGACTGAATCAAGATTGATTCTCCCAATTCGGTCAATCACATCACTCAATGTATCATCCGTTGTTGGAGTTTCATGCAGAGGAGAGAGTGCTTCAGAAGAATATTCCACAGGTTTATCTAGTATAGGAATCCCCCCTTCAAGATTTGGAATCTGATTATCAAATTCTTGAAATGATTTTGCATTTATGAATCTATCTAAGCGATCAAGTTGTCGCTCAACAACATTGTCAGTTTTGGATGATTCAAGAAAGATTACATCTCTAGATACAACAAACTTTTTATTGACTTCATCATAGAGATGGTATACTTTGGATGTGTTTGAATACCCCAGGAAGATACACTTATGACTTCTTGCACCAAGTTTGTTTCTATGTACCTTTGGTATCAAGGCATAACATGTGGAACTAAAGACCCTGAGATGCTTTACCAAAGGAATGTGCCGATACCACATTTCATAAGGAGTCTTGTTTCTAATAGCATTAGATGGACATCTGTTCTTTATATATACAACAAATAGAACTACATCAACCCAAAACATCATTTTTACATTTTTGAAAAACATCATGGAGCACACCATATT
Source organism: Pinus tabuliformis (assembly GCA_031772625.1). Lineage (NCBI taxonomy): Eukaryota > Viridiplantae > Streptophyta > Pinopsida > Pinales > Pinaceae > Pinus > Pinus tabuliformis. The sequence continues at coordinate 442,916,926 of CM062811.1, forward strand.
TAAGATTGTCTTATTCATTCTTTTAGCTATTCTGTTCTGTTGGGGATTATAAGGCAAAGTTGTTTTATGTTTGATCCCATGTCGATAAAGATAGTTTTCAAATTCATTTGAAGTGTATTATTTTCCATTATCAGTGCGAATAGAGCCAATATGAGATTGTGCATCATTTTCTGAAAGTTCTTGAATGTTTGAAAAGCATCAGATTTGTTCTTCAATAAATAAACCCAACACATTTTGGTGTAGTCATCAATAAATGTCATCATATATTTATTTCCATTTGTAGAAGGAACACGCACTGGACCACATAAATCTGAATGATTGAGTTCAAGTTTTCTATGTGCTCTGGAATGTTGGACACCTAATCCTCTAAGGGTTGGTGTGGAAGCTGAATAGTTTAAGGAAGTCCAAGAGATCTTGGAATACGAAACCAAAGGTCATATGAATGTACTATAAATGTATATCATTGTCAATAATAGATACACTCTCATGCTTATCTTTAATATTCTGTTGCTGCCATGTATGTGTTTAACATGGTATCAGAGCAAGGCATCTTCCTGCCTTGTGGCCTTTTTGCATCTTGAACATGAGATGATTCATTCCGTGAAGATAACTCTCCCGCACTTTCCTATGCCTAGTATTTGTAGTGAAAATGTGGTTTGCTGGATCCCATTAAATGCAAGTAAACCTTTCCTGTTGGAGTGTGGTGTTGGACGGAGTATGCTCTGTGTTTAATAGAAAATCAAACAACCTTTAAAGTTTGTGTTGTGTGGAAGACTGAGATGACAGTGGTCAGTGCCATGCATGAAGTAAGTATGTATTGCAACCATAAATATTCGATACGTATTCAACATTAAATAGTAATGTGTTGACTGCATTTTGGATGAACATTGTGTTGCTTGACATGGAGTGATTGTCATGTGTATTACTATGTTCATAATACTGCATTACCATGACTGTTTCTTGGTTAATGCCTCTCCTTCCGCACAGTTAATACTCCTGACTCCGCACCACAATACCTCCTCCGTGTCAGTGAAATTGTGTTGGCATGTACACCATGACTATACACAGTGATTGTGGTTTCCTTGAATCATATTAGTATATACACAGTCTAGTTATATGAACGTTGCCCCTACTACCATATTAGAGGATCTATGGACTGTGACTTTCTCATCCACAGGTGACTTCCAAGGAAGCTTGAAGTTAAGACCGAGACCCTTAAGTGGGCTAGGACGTTGAACATGTGGAATTGATACTTTGTTGAAGGCTGGAAATCCTTCCAGCTCGAGGTCCAGCAAATCAGGCGATAGTGCACAGTAACCATTGGATCAGTTAGATCAATGGACAGAGTTAATGGAAGATGAGCGACGAAGACCTTATCACAGGATATTAAGTTAAGAAATGGACAGATCACATCAAGGCACGTGTTGACAGAAGGGTGGAAAACGTGTAGAATAATGGAGCGGTCTTCGTAGGTGGTAAGCAGTATCTCGCGCGCCCTAAAAGCTGTAAATGGTATTTTGAAAATTCACATGATTAACCTGAGGGGTTGACACGTAGCATGGGAAAACCACTTTTCTCATGCGCTCTCGATATGATATCAGTCGTGCAAGACTTCACACGAGATTACGCGATCACCATTGGATTGAGGTAGGAGAAATAAATAGTGGAGATTGGCCAGGCTAATTAGCACAAGTTATTGCGTGATAACCGTCAGATTGAGGAATGAGATCGATGGCGAAGATTTAATGCGCTAAGGAGAGCATCGATATATGTGCAAAGGTTTGTGGAATGGAAGAAAGGTAAGGTTTAAGTGTGGTTTATGAAATATTTCTATTATATGGGAATTATAATAGAAATAAGCAGGATTAATGTATTATGGTTTAATATGAGTTTTAACCGAAGTTTAAAATCCATTTTATGGTTAGTATATGAGGGTAATAAGAATTAACCAAATATTATGAAGGATTTGTAAGGTTCCAATCAAAGGTTTATAAAGGTCCAGACTTTGGATAGTTAAATCAAACGTTTCTACATAGAGTTTATTGAAGGAGCATTAAACCTTGACTTGTGAAGGTTTTACTAAGTATGGAATTTTAAAATTCCTGGGACATGTATATGACATGCATTTTATATGCATACTATGGGTATGTGTGGCTTAGGCTGCATCATTGTCAAAAGTTGCATTGTATGGTGATTTGTCTCCAGCTGAAAGCATTCTCTGTTGTGGAAAGCATCCGAGTGTCATTTTGGATATGGGTATTATAATCATGGTGGATAGTAATGAAAAAATGTTTTACAACTATTGAGTTTGAATCCACATATCTTCACACCCACGCATTTGAGTCCCAATAGTGTTCTACTCCACCACTCTATAGCAGCATCAAAGACAACCTTTTCCCCATCAATATCACCTGCCTAGAGGAGTATTGTGGCCATAGAGTGCAGACTGGAGTCAAGGTAAAAGTGGCAAATGAGAAAGAAATTTGGCAGACTGCTAAAATTGACGGAAATCACGGGGAAGTGGTGATCATTCAATTAGAGGAGATCGACGCATATCATGTCAGAACATGCAAGTAGGTTAACATTTTAAATGGACGTGATGTGGTTATTAAAAAGAGTTTAAGGCTCAAATTAAAATGGTAAGTGGTATATTGCATGGGTAATAAAATGGTAAATGGTATTTGTATGAAGTGCACAATGAACCGTGGTGGTGCCACATAGCACGAGAAAACCATAAATATCGCACGCTCTCGACCTGGTATTGGTCATGCAAGAATCTGCACGAGATTGTGTGATAGCCATTCAATTGGATAGGTCACATCGACGGTAGAGATCGTCCGAGATAGTTGGCGAGCAGACGACGCGATATCTATTGATCTAAAGGAAGAAATCAATGACGCAGATTGAAGCGCCTGACAAAAAGGAAAGTCAAAGAAAGGACCGATGACGATTGGTCAGGTAAGTAGGACCCTAAAAAAAAAATACAAGTACAAAATCTACATAACGCACAACTCTACATACCGGTCCATCGTATGTTAGTTATTGGAAGAATTGCAGTGGTGGTGGTGATGAATAGTTTAACGGTTGAACATTGTATGCTGGTTCACATAATCCTGATAGTTGGTTAACACTTGGTATCACCGCCATCATGTTGTCTCAGGCTTGGTGCCTCCACACCGGAAGATAAAACACTCGTCGGCCTTCTCTATTGCTAAAACACTCTATAAAGAACACTGTAACGCCATCAACTGGTATCATAACACCATTGGAGAAAATGACTCAAATTGGTGAAGTATTAGAGTTCTTGAAAACTCTAATACAATCTACTTCCAATGACACATTCCAAATCAGCAAAGGCTCTCTCTTAGAAATTCAGACTTGTCTACAATATGCACAAGAACAGATTGATTTTTTGCAGCTTGAATCTCAACTATAGTAGGAAGAATTATAGTAGTGGAGTCATCATTCTGAACCTGTTTCTATTTAGAAGATTGATATAGACTCCCATAAACAAAAATCCAATAATCTTACAATTGATTCAGATCTAGTGCCCAATAAAGCAGCAGAGTTAAATGCAGACGCAGAAATTCAGCGTGCACTTCCCAAGTCAATCATCAGACCTTGGGAAGATCTTTTCCATAGAGTTGTGCGTTACGATGGACCGGTATGTAGAGCTACGCATTATGTAGATTCTGTACTTGTATTTTTATTTATTTATTTTTTTGTTAGGGTCCTACTTACCTGACCAATTGTCGTCGGTCCTTTCTTTGACTTTCCTTTTTATCAGGCGCTTCAATTTGCATCATTGATTTCTTCGTTTAGATCAACGGATATCACATCATCTACTCACCAACTAACCTGGACGATCTCTACCATCGATGTGACCTGTCCAATCGAACGACTATTGCGCAATCTTGCGCAGATTCTTGCATGACCGATACTAAGTCGAGAGCGCGCGAGATTTCTGGTTTTCTCGTGCTACGTGGCACCACCACAGTTCATCACGCACTTCATACAAATACCATTTACCATTTTATTACCCACACGATATACCACTTACCATTTTAATCTAAGCCTTAAACTCTTTTTAATAATCACATTACATCCATTTAAAATGTTAACCTGCTTGCATGTTCTGACGCGATATGCATCGATCTCCTCTGATCGGAAAATCACCACTTCCCTGCAATTTCTGTCAATTTTAGCAGTCTGCCAAATTTCTTTCTCATCCGCCACTTTTACCTTGACTCCAGTTTGCACTCTGCGGCCACAATACTCCTCCAGGCAGGTGATATTGACGGGGCAAAGGCTGTCTTTGATGCTGCTGTAGAGTGGTGGAGCAGAACGCTATTGGGACTCAAATGCATGGGCGTGAAGATATGTGGATTCAAACTCAATAGTTGTAAAACATTTTGTCATTACTATCCGCCATGATTATAATACCCATATCCAAAATGACACTCGAATGCTTTCCACAACAGAGAATGCTTTCAGCTGGAGACAAATCACCATACAATGCAACTTTTGACAATGATGTAGCCTAAGCTACACATACCCACAGTATGCATATAAAATGCATGTCATATACATGTCCCAAGAATTTTAAAATTCCATACTTAGTAAAACCTTCACAAGTCAAGGTTTAATGCTCCTTCAATAAACTCTATGCGGAAATGTTTGATTTAACTATCCAAAGTCTAGACCTTTATAATCCTTTGAGCGGAACCTTATAAATCCTTCATAATATTTGGTTAATTCTTATTACCTGTGCATTCTAACCATACCATGGATTTTAGACTTCAGTTAAAACTCAACTTAAACCATAATACATTAATCCTGCTTATTTCTATTATAATTCCCATATAATAAAAATATTTCATAAACCACACTTAAACCTTACCTTTCTTCCATTCCACAAACCTTTGCACATATATCGATGCTCTCCTTAGTGCATTAAATCTTTGCCGTCGATCTCATTCCTCAATCCAACGGTTATCACACAATAACTCGTGCCAACTAGCCTGACTAATCTCCACCATTTATTTCTCCTACCTTAATCCAATGGTGATCGCGTAATCTTGCGTGAAATCTTGCACGACCGCTATAAAATTGAGAGCACGTGAGAAAAGTGGTTTTCCGTGCCACGTGTCAACCCCTCAGGTTAATCGTGTGAATTTGTAAAATACCATTTACAACTTTTAGGGCGCGCGAGATATTGCTTATCGCCTACGAAGACCGCTCCATTATTCTGCACGTTTTCCACCCTTCTGTCGACACGTGCCTTGATGTGATCCGTCCATTTCTTAACTTAATCTCCTACGATAAGATCTCCATCGCTCATCTTCCATTAACCCTGTCCATTGATCTGACTGATCCAGTGGTTACTGTGCATTTTCGCTTGATTCGCTGGACCTCAAGTTGGAAGGATTTCTAGCCTTCAACAAAGTACCAATTCTGCCTGTTTAGCTTCCTGGCCCACTTAAGGGTTTCAGTTTTGGCTTCGAGCTCCTTTGGAAGTCACCTATGGATGAGAAAGTCATAGTCCATAGATCCTCTAATGTGGCAGTAGGGGAAACATTCATATAACTGGACAGTGTATATACTAATATGATTCAAGGCAACCACAGTCACTGTGTACAGTCATGGTGTACATGCCAACATAATTTCACTGATAATTTCACTGACACGGAGGAGGTATTATGGTGCAGAGTCCGGAGTATTAACTATGCGGAAGGAGAGTCATTAACCAAAAAACTATCATGGTAATGCAATATTATGAACACAGTAATACTACCCATGTCAAGCAACACAATGTTCATCAGAAACGCAGTCAACACATTACCATTCAATGCAGAATATGTATCGAATATTTATGGCTATAATACATACTTACTTCACTCATGGAACTCACCACGGTCATCTCAGTCTTCCACGCAACACAAACTTTAAAGGTTGTTTGATTTTCTATCAAACACAGAGTGTACTCCGTCCAACACCACGCTCCAGCAGGAAAGGTTTACGTGCATTCAATGGGCTCCAGCAGACCACATTTTCACTACAAACACTAGGCACAGGAAAGTGTGGGAGAGTTATCTTCATGGAATGAATCATCTCATGTTCAAGATGCAGAGAGGCCACAGGGCAGGAATACGCCTTCCTTTGATACCATGTTAAACACATACATGGCAGCAACAGAATATTAAAGATAAGCATGAGAGTGTATCTATTATTGACAATGATATACATTTATAGTACATTCATATGACCTTTGGTTTTGTATTCGAAGGTCTCTTGGACTTCCTTAGACTATTCAGCTTCCACACCAACCCTTAGAGGATTAGGTGTCCAACATTTTTCCTCCCCTGCCTCTGAAATTTCTTCCTCTTCCTCTCAAAGAATCTTGAGCAAGATTCTTGTCTCTATGTGCAAGGCACATAACCTCTTTAGAAGACTGAGGAGCTATCTTCTTCCCAAAATATTTCTCTCTTTTAACGTTTTTTTTCACAAGGGAGTCAAAGGTAATATCTTTGAGGTTTCCATTTGCTTGCAATGACTCAAGATAATTTGAGTAAGTGGGATAAAGTGCCTTGAGAAAAGCTATTAGAGGAATGTCTAGTTCAACATTAGTGACTTCGATATCATGCATAATAGATTTTACTTCTGATGCAAGAGAAAGAGGATCATCATTTTGTAATTCAAGGGTGAACAACTTCAAGTGTAGAGTGTGAGTCATAGAGTTCCTTCAGTTTTTATAAGGCTTCAAAAGCATTTGAAAATGGTGAAATATGGTGACTCACCTCTTAATTTACTGATGTTGCAATAAATGCATAAGCCTTGCAGTTCTTATTTTACCAAATGGTGAATTCCTTGTCTGAGGTAGGCTGTTCTGGCTCTTTGTCTCCATCTCCAACACACACTCCTTTCCACAGCTCATTATAAATGAGAGTGTGTTTGATTTTCCGCGACCATTCTGGATAGTTCTCCTTCCCAGTGAGAACCACTCCCACAATAGATATCAATGAGTGAATTTTAAAAATGTACTGTGTAAAAAAAGATCGCTCTTCTGCTAGTAAAAAAATGACACATGAGGTTAACACATGAGGTTGATGAAAATGAGGTGGTAGTATGTAATTTGACTACTGGTTAACTTTGTAACCAATCAGCTGTGCTTAAATCCAGTTTTGTACGTGGATTTTCCCCCTGAGGGTCCCGCTTATCTGACCAATCACTGTCGGTCCCTCGTTGACTTCTCCTTTTATCAAGCACTTCAATCCGCGTCATTGATCTCACTTCTCTAGATCCAACGGATATCGTGTCGTCCACTCACCAACTAACCCAGACGATCTCCACCATTGATGGGACTTGTCCAATCGAACGGTTGTCACGCAATCTCATAACAAAACCAAAAGGAATTAAAACCCCAGTTCATAACCTTATCGCATCTAAAATTTAAATTAACTCACATGCATCTTCTGACGCGATCAGCGTCAGATCTGACCCATTTAATTGAACGGTTATCGCGTCACCAGCGCGCCAACTAGCTTGGCCAATCTCCACTGTTAATCAATCGTGCTTGATCCAACTACTATCGCGTAATCATGCGTGAAATCTTGCACGATGCATAACAAATCGAGAGCGCACGAGAAAAGTGGTTTTCTCGTGCTACATGTCGCCCACTAAGGTTAATTGTGTGAAATTTAGGAATACCATTTCCAGCCTTTAGGGCACGCGAGATACCGCTTACCACTTGCCGAATACTACCCACGTGCTTAATTCATATTTTAATAAAGACGCTTAAGAAAAGGTTTAGTGCTTAAACTCAGTATTAACGCTTAACACTAATTGACTGTGATTTATAAATAAAATGTATGAACAGAGAAAAATACCCGATTAGGGTCCAAAACACCGATACATAGTCATAAGAGAATTTCATTCATCGCACCCGTGTTTAACACTATGAAACCAAGAGAGTGATACCTCAACTGCGCTTGTGGAGTAGTTGCCTCACATAACCAACCAAACGTCTGCAGCAGTTGCCAGAGAGGGGCAACAGTTGCGAGAGAGGAGTTACAAAGTAGAGAGGGAAGCCAAAAATGGCGCTGGCTCTAATACCATGTCAGACCAAGAGGTAACTCCTCAAATGTAATCGTATTATTCATTCAGGTTGTTCATTATTATATACAAGAGGGAGTGACTGTTCAGTTCATCTCCCGATGACTCTCCATTTTCTCTATTATTTATTTACACTAATTACAATTGTTCACCCAATCCCTATGATTAGGTGTCAACAACCCAGATGGTATTCGGTTGACCCACATGGTATTCGGTTCATTGATTGTAGTTTGGAGAAATGGTATGCCCAAATGCTCGTATATTCCCCCACGGAGACCATTGTTGTGGAGCATATGGAAGGTTTTCGAATAATTGTGATAGTGAATCTCAAGAATTTGGAGCACGCACAAATAAGATGACCATTGTGTATTGTTCCTAACATCATATTGAAGGCATATTGTTTGTTTTAAGAGAAACTTTTGCAGTGCACATGATGTCAAGGAATAATTGGATTCCGGTTCTTTTATTTTTGGTGTGTGATAAACTACATTTGAAAGAATTGAAAACCAAAGGGTTGATAGATTTTTGGGGCCTATGACATCCACCATAGACTAGTGTGAGAAGAACTATGCTATTTCAACATATATTGTTGAATTCTCAACACAATATTCAACATTCCATGCATTATTCTAGTTTTTATTGGTCTTATCAACTCATTAAGGAAAATGTTTTCTACATTTATCCAACATGGAACTCGCCATTGGCAGCATGCTTTTCCACACCGCCTTTTAACGTAGCGATGAAACTCCAATGGTTTGGGAAATGCTCTTGTACATATATGTTATTTACTCTCCAGATTGGCATTATACCTACATAATACCAACATTTCTATTCCTTTATGGTGTTGCATTTTCCACTCTTCATTAGTTGTTTCAGTTTAATCTAGGATTTAAGATATATTTTATAATTTTGGCTTTGCTATGCCTTTTGCAAATGTACAAGAACTATATACATACAACAAAACCAATAGCAAAGCACTGGGCCCATTTTTTAATCTTGACATTGAGTTGTTTTTTTCTTTCAGGGGGGTTATGTTGGAGATTGGACCATACCTTTTGTAATACATTCTCTACCTAGTACATCAATCCTTAGGGCCATGCTTTATGGCATATTTCTATGGGTTTCAGTGCTTGCTTCGCGAATAAATTTTTGCAGTTTTCTAGGCCTAACAAAGCGAACGGTGTCTAGAAATTCACCATGCCTTGGGTCTATAATATATGAATATTTTTAAGGTTAAAAGCAGGTGATGAAACATGTATATTGTGATTTGAATCTTTTATTCATTCTTAACGTCAGAAATATCCAAGTCAACATTTCTTTTCAATTCATGTAAAGAAATATATGAAATATTGAATTGATTTACATATAAGGAAAAAACAAAAATTTGAGCCTCAATTTATAGCATTATATAATCAAATTGTGTTATGGAGAGGGTTTTGCAGAAATTGCTTACGCTATTTTTAGACCCCATTTTTTAATTTTGAACTTGTTTCACTCTTGCAAAGGGCATGCATTTTCTAATTTTCCCTTAAATTCCAAAGGAATATGATTGTTTCAAGGCATGGCATGAGACATCTATTTCACTATTTGTTGGGTGTGACCTTTTCACATGATATGTTACTAGGACATCTAAAGATTTTTCAGCTCATAAGACCGGTCTGATAGAACGTGGTGAAAAGTTTGGAGAAATTCTTTTGAGGCTCGTAAAACCTATTGTGAATGGCAACATCAAATGGGAAGAACTCTAGTGTTGTATTCACTAAAGGTCATTTAGATAATACAAACATAGAAATGTCAAAAGCTTTGGTTGTTGTTGGTGTTCCTATTAAACTTATATTGGACTCAATAATGGCTTATACCATGGAAAAAATTGATATGGTACTTTTTGGTGTAGATGGAGTTTTTGAGAACTTGGAGGAAGTATTTACAACATCTAATTGGATAGTGAGAATATACAAAGATAAGCCACCAAATTTCTGCCTTGGCAAACCAACAAGTGAACTATCACAAGGTCCATTTGCTAGGTCATACACTATCAATATTACAATTGGCCCACCAACATTACATGGTATCTCTATCCTCGGATCTTCACTCATAATCGTTATGGGTCAGCTACAAAAAAACCCTTTTCGTCGAAGCTCATTTGCTAGGCCATACACTATTAGTATCATAGTTGGCCCACAAGCATCATAGGGAAACTCTATTTTTGGACCTTTGTTCATCATGGTTATGGATCAACCACACAAAACCCTTCTCTTCATTGCCTCATATTCAAAAAAATCTTCTCAAGGGGGAACTTGACGCAATGGGGACAATTGCTTCCTAAGGGGGAAGGATTGATCTGAATGAAAACCAATATCCACCCATGGTGTTTACCCATGGTGTTCACTCATGGTATTTACCCATGGTATTGAACAATCTAACTCAGTAAGGCATCAAGAATACTATAAATAGCATGCCTCACCTTGCAAAAGGATAGCTTGGCCCTCCATAATGTAATGATAAAAGGTACTTTTTCTTAATTAATAAAATTATATGTTGTATTAAGTGTGAGTAGTTTTCAAATTTTTTATGTTTTTGGGATTCGTTGGCAGATGTATATGTTCCTCCCTAGTATCCCAACATTCATGATTCTTGGATCTTATCCCTTAAGATCAGGATCAATAAAAAATGATATAACAATTATGGTTTTCATTTATAAATGCACATTTACAACAATAAATTCATGTTCATGTTTTCACTATATATTTTGACACGTTGATGATAAATGCGTGGGTTGTTTTTTTGTGACTTATTTTTTTAGCACACTACATATTATAAGAGCATTGATGTGATTTTTACATAAAAGCACATCACTAAATAATTATTGATGAAATACAAATGCAACCTACCACAATAAAATTGTTTTGAGGGTTTTTCTTTATGGAGGTAACAACAAAGGTCACTCTTCATTGTATATCATGATCAAGTGCACTAGTGCATTTGATATATACATAGGCATGAGTGCATCACAAAATAATATAATGTATCGATAACTTTTAAATTCCTTCAAAATTATATTTGAAGTTACATTTCTCTATGCTTCCCAAAACTTCTTTTAAGAATTCATTCACGTATTGATGATGATTTTGGATCAAATGTAGGAAAAAATCCTTATTATATCGAATGACCAATTCTTTATATTCCAACTCACTCCACATTTTTGAAATTTCTTCAAGTTTTACCTGCCACTTGCAATAATTCTATATTATATATATGATTAATTTATCTAATTGAATTTATATTATTTATGCATGTGCATTTGAATAATTGTTCATTGAATTTTGTAGGATCATGATTATGGATTGATTCTGAATGCACAAGATATTCTATTCATCTAAAAATGTCACAAGATTTTATAAGGAGAAAGATACCTCAGATGAATGTTTGGAGAAAATAGACAATTATGTTTCCCTATTAATTGTAACATGTCACCTTCTAGCAACTAGCCTAGGTCAATGGAACTACACTATGAATTGGATTTATTTTATAACACTCCAGTAGTATGTGATTGTTCAAAAGGTAAAGGGTTAAAGGAGAACCCTTGACATGTCACATTGTCCCATTATATTAATTATTTACTACCCAAATTGAAGGTTTAATACCCCCAAGGGTGGAAAGAATCCAATGAGTGATATATAAAATACACATAGGAACACTTTCATATGCTCATTGTTGAAAAGTTGGAAGCTAGATCAACTTTCATCCTAAATTGACCAACCCATCTCCTTATGTTGAATCATTAATATTTCTAGTGAGAGAAAGTATGATATTAATACTATTTAAAACATCTATACTAAGAGATACAAAAATTTGTATGGGCTAAGAGACAAAATGTCCAAGTAAACACCAAAATTGGTTCAATTATTTAGAATATATTAGTGAATTCCCTCATCCTATCCATTTACAAAGTAAATACCAAACTTGTTACAACCGCACTTTGTATGGCACTTAGTCGTCTTGGATGCAAGTACTCGATGTTGGAACCAACTTCTTTTGTGGTAATAGTTATATGATTTCCAAGTCTAAATTAGATCTTACAAATCTTAGGATATTTATCCTTTCACATGTACATGTTCCTCCCAAACAATCAATAACACTTATTCCATTTTGTGGTTCTCTTTATAGTTAGTTTGATACTTGAATATTGTTAAATGAAAACCTAGCATTTCCATGTATAGTATGTGCATGAACAATTATGCTTCTGAAAACTTTAATAGGAAAAACATGTTATATATCATTGGTTGTCTGCAAACTCATGGGACCATTGCAAGGTTCATAAATATATTTCATTCCTCATTATCTAGTGAAAATAATTCCTTTGAGGAACACTCCAATGACAAAGAATTCTTTATAAAAAGGAAAACATCAAGATGTATTGTTGTACTAGCAACACATATTTTGTCTCTTGGTAATAAATACTAACTTTTGTAGGCCACTAATCACTCATCAAAAATGTTTTACACTAGGCCTAATTCTAAACATCTTCTTGGTATGTAAGAATAATATCATTAAGTAATTGTATTTTTGGATTTTTAATGGAACTAATGTAAATGTAGTTGCTTAATTAAATATATTTTTTATAAACTAGTTGGTTGCATGTTTGTTATTGGAAAAAAAAAATGATTCTAATAAATGTTTGGTATAATGTTCGAACATATTAATTGCATTATGTTATTGATATTATTGATGTAATGTTTAAAAATTTTACAATCAGGACTCTGACGATGAGAGACGACCTACCCCCTATCGTTTCACCCCACTATGATGTCAAATCAAGAGAATATCATTAAATTAGCACATTTAAGGAAGGACATATACCAAGTAATGTTGAATTAACCACTACTCAGTTCCCACTAGGTTCTAAGTCACCAATTCAAAGCTCTACACTAACATGAGTTCTTCACATGTTGGGGACGAAGGGAATGATATATAAGTTGGTATGGATGACTTATTATAAGATACTCATGCGATGGAGGGAATGTCGTTACATGCATTCCAACAAAATTAAGTAGGGTATGACCATGATATAATCATACCCTCTTCAAAAGCCTAAAATTTGATTTCATCACCCTATCTTTCGAAATGGGTCAAAATATACCTAGCTAGGGACAATAATGTTACTGTGTGACTCAAACAAAATGTATGAAATGTTGGGCACGTGTTCCTTAACACTTTTAAGCTGACAGACCATTAAGTCTACTAATTTTTTAAGGAATCTTATCACACAATGAAGATTGAAAATGGTTAATTTTATGCATGCTTGGTGACAATGCACATTTTCATTTTTTCTTGCAAATTATATGTTTTTCAAAGATAAGGTACTTCTAAGTGATAATTTCTTGATCAACAGCTGCACAGAGGTAAAGAAAATATTGGAAATGTTGCTTGTTGAGTACATATCGTACATGCATGTCTTAATCTTTGATACAAACATGCATGTTTGAAGATTATATTCTATATGGAGATACATATCAATATAGTTCCAAATTGGACAAGAACTGTGACCTAAAAATGAGAATTCTAGCCCCAAAAACTTGTATTTGTGTCAAAATACCAAAATCAACCCGCAAATAAAAAGGTGTTGGCATTATGATACAGGTGTTGACCTTGATGGAAACTCACACAAATGACAGTTCATAGTGCAACAGGTTAACTTACATATCGGACTCCAGAGATTGAAGAAAGAGAGTTGTTTAAGACGTATACACTGGTTCACTTTGTCCAAGAAGCGTATACACGCGAGTTAACAAAACAAAAGGAGTGTATACATATACACGCACTACCACAAGAGGAAAATCACGTACATGTTGGAAAACCAAGGTTTTGGTCTAACGTATTTTGGTCGAAGGTTTTGGTCCGAGGTATTGACCCTAGGTATTTGGTCCAAGGTATTGGCCCTAAGTGGTTTTGGTTCGAGATATTGACAAAGGATCTAACTATATAAGGATGAAAAGATCATTAGGCCAGAGTGTGGAAGTAATGAATATCTTGTGAAGAGTGAGATCAAAAGCAAATATGCATGTTATGGGTTTATGGTGCTTTGCTTGATCTGAACTAAGGATGAACCTTAGCGGTTGATGGGGGATGAAATCTAATGATGGATCAGGATCATGAGACCTAAAATGAATTATTATTATATGGTTTGATCATGGATAGTCTAGATTTGAATGCTAACACGTGATTTACACTGTAAATGTTCTGATCTGGGTATGACTGAAGTCTGGAATAGTTGTGATGTTTTAAGTTAGCATTTGTAGATTTGTACGCTGGTTCTCTTTGGTAAAAGCACGTATACATGTTGGTTCGGCACATCAAAGTAGCATATACATTATGAAATATGATGTTTGAAGTTGCAGTTGGTTCTGGTTGTTGATGCAGAGTTCTGGGTTCTGCTTTGTGTTCTGGTGACTGTATTCTGGTGATAGTGTTCTAAATGTTCAGATTAATTGATTGTGATTTGCTTTTGTGATGATGGGTTTTCAGTGATTGATTCAGTTGTGGTTGATTCAGAGATTGATGATTGAGTTTCAGTGATTGGTTGATGTAGATATATTTGATGGTTGTATTGCAATGGTGATTAATTCTGAGCTTCAATGTTACTAATGGGTCCAGTATGAAAACTTGATGAAACGAGGCCTTCAGATTGTGATGTTGTGTTCTAGGAGTATCCAGTCTAAAAATTTATGAAACGTGGTCCCTGGAGGAAGAGAGAAGTTCATAGCCTTCTGTATGCCAGTGCTTACGTACTGGTAAATATATTGGTTAGTACAAGAGCCAGGGGATTGGAGCTCCCTTCCAGTAGTAGTTGGAAAACAAGTGAAGGTTGGAGCCTTCTGTAGGCTGGTGTCTACGTACTAGTAAATGGATCAGCTAGTACAAGAGCCAGGCGGTTGGAGCTCCCTTCCAGTAGCAGCTGGAAAATGAGTGAAGGTTGGAGCCTTATGTAGGCCGCACCTACGTTCTAGTAAAGGGATCGACTAGTACAAGAGCTAGGGGGTTGTAGCTCCCTTCTAGTAGAAGCTAGAGAACGAGAGAAGGTTGTAGCCTTTTGTAGGTGGGTGCTTGCGTACTGGTATGAGTTTGCACTAGTACAAGATTTAAATAGGTTTTTCATATATTAAAAGAAGTCAATAGCAGGTGGTTTTTGTCCCGCATTGGGTTTCCACCTTAAATCTTGGTGTTCATGTGTGTTTCTTATGTTTGATGATTTTTTATGTTATTACTGCACATGGTTACTGCTTATATGGTTAATGAAGTACTGATGCACTGATTAAAGATCAACATATGATGAATTAACTAAATCATAACTTTGCTAGATATACGTTGGTTTCCTTAAATACAGTTGCGTGTACACGCGAGTTACCTTCATTGAAGTAGCGTATATAAATAAGAGTATGAAAAGAAAAATTTAATGATTTGACTAATACTGATTCACCCCCCCCACTGTCGGTATTATTTCCAACAATTGGTATCAGAGCAGGTCCTTTGGCAGAAGCTTGATCGCTTGAAGGAGATCTGTGGAAAAAATGGGAAAGAAACTAAAGAAGAAAGTGCCTAAGAAGAAGAAGACATCTCAAAGGAACAATGACAATAGGAGAGAAAATGGGCCATCAGGTGGAAGCAAGTATTCTGATTCATAATCACCTCAGATTGAAGATGAACAAGCAAAAGAAGTATCAGGTACACATTTTTGGTCTTCTAGTGATACTTTTCTTTGTTCATGCAATGTTGAAGATATTGGAAGTGATAGTGAAACAAATATAGAGGCAGAAGTTAAAAGACTCGCAGATAAAATCAGAGATCAAAAAGATCTATTTAACAAATGGGAGTTTTCCTTCAAAGAAGAAGTTACTGGATTAAAAGCTCAATTGGAGGAAGGAAACAAAGTAAGGAAGCAGTACAAGGAAAAGGAAGATCAATGTCAAAAGCTGTAGGATGAAGTGACATCATTAAGAAATGAAGTAAATGAAAGGAGCACAACAATCAAGAGACTTAAAGATAGATCTAGTTACTATAAAATTCTTGAACCTAAGATCCTTTCTCTAGAACAAGATCTTGAAAACTCAAATAAGAAGAATGAAGAAATACCTCAAGTAGATGAAGAACACGAAAATGAGATTCTTAAATTAAGGCAACAAGTGGAAGAAGGAAGAAAGGTTGAAGAAATCATGAAGAAGAAATATCTTGAAAAGGAAGAACAATATCAGGTTGAGGTAAATATCTTAAAAGGTAAATTAGAAGAAAAGGATAAACTGTTACGATTTCAAGATAGTACTAAGATTTTGGATAATATTCTTAGTATTCAAAGGTCTCCTACCATCAAAACTAGTCTTGGTTTTCATGAATCTGTTGAAGGTGAATCTAGCTCTCAAGATGAGGCAAGGAATTCTAATGCAAAATCTGAAATGCTCAACAAGGAGATGAGAAGTCAACCCCATCAACAACCAAGGAAAGAAAGTCTTCAAAGAAAACCTTTTACTCCTAACTATGGAAGTGATAGTCGGTTATTTCCTCCGATGAATAATGTTGAATGTTTTATATGTCATAATTTTGGACATGTTGTAGCGAGATGCAGAAGTAGAATGGTTCAAGGCAATCACATAGAAATATCATCAGCTTCCATGTACTTTAAGGGATATTGTTTTTCTTGCAATATGTTTGGTCACAAAGCCATTAACTGCTACAGAAGGAATATGAAACATGTAATATGTTATGCGTGTAACAAGTTTCGACATATAGCAAAGGAATGCAAGAGAAAATTTTGGCCAACATACCAAAAGGAGAAATCATCATCACACTCTAAGGTATGAAAGAAGAAGGAAGTACAACCAGAAAGATGTGGCATAGCACAACATGCAGATATAACAGACTCAGGGGGAGCTCAAAGTATGAAACTTTAGTGTTCTAAATCTCATACGCAGTTATCATGAAGACAAGTCGCGTATATATGCTAGTTCAAAGTTGCACAGTCGCATATATGTTGGTTTGAGGAAAAAGCAGTGGGAAAGACTCATAAAAGTGATCTAATATGGTTCAGTCAATTACCAACTATCTGTTCTGTTCTAATTGATGGTGGTTACAGTCTGTTGATGATATGTGGAAGTATTTTTGGCCCTCATAAGTTGTTAATAAGTTGATGAATAACTGGTTGATGGTGATGGCTTGATGATTCTTACTGATATTTGCAATGATCAGATATGACAATGAACAGTTGGCACAAGTTCAGGGGGGGCATATGCTTCTAATAATTCATTGTTGGCATTATGTTAGAAGATCTTGGTACATGAAGATACTTATATTTCTTGATCCACATAGTTGTTTTGATTCAGGTGACTCTTTTGATGATGGAAATATACAGGCTGTTGATCCTGATGCTGCTGACAGATGTTGATGGTGCAGATCATATATGGCATATGATAGTTGTTGATGACTATCATGGTCTTGTTTAGATTGTTGGTCCTTGTTATAAATGTCATGTATATCATTTGATGTAAAGGTCATGAAAAGACCTAATTTGTACCCCACTATGCATGGGAAGGATGATGTAATAATTGCTTTTTTCAGTCATGTATAATCTATTGGTATATCCCCACTTGGGTTGGGTGGATGAGTTAAAAATGATGTATCTCCACTTGGTTGGGAGATTGATGTATGTATGAGTCATTGGCGATAGTATGGTCATACTTACATAGTTGAGTTATAGAGTCATGTTATTATTTTGAAAAATATTTTTGTAGACTTTGCATGTGCTTAGGGGGAGCATGGACGGTTTAGTGCATCTCAACATGTACAAAGGAGGAGCTTAATCAGATAATTCAGCATGTACTCAAAGGGAGCATGGACAACATAATGTATATCAAAGGGGGAGAATATCTTGGTCCGCCCTTTGCCCGTGATGTCAAAGAGGGAGAGTATCTTGGTGTTGTTGTTGCCATCAAGTCTAAAGGGGGAGATTGTTGGCATTATGATACAGGTGTTGTCCTTGATGGTAACTCACACAGATGACAGTTCATTGTGCAACAGGTTAACTTATATATCAGACTCCAGATATTGAAGAAAAAGAGTGGTTTAAGAAGTATACGTTGGTTCACTTTGTCTAAGAAGCGTATACACACAATTAATAGAACAAAAGGAGCTTATACATATACACGCACTCTCACAAGAGGAAAAGTGCATACATGTTGGAAAACCAAGGTTTTGGTCTGAGGTATTTGGTCCGAGGTATTGACCCTAGGTATTTGGTCCAAGGTATTGGCCCTAAGTGGTTTTGGTCTGAGGTATTGACAAAGGATCTAACTATATAAGGGGGAAAAGATCATTAGCCTAGAGTGTGGAAGTAATGAATATCTTATGAAGAGTGAGATCAAAAGAAAATATGCATGTTATGGGTTTATGGTGATTTGCTTGGTCTGAACTAAGGATGAACCTTAGCGATTGATGGGGGATGAAATCTAATGATGGATCAGGATCATGAGACCTAAAATGAATTATTATTATATGGTTTGATCATGGATAGTCTAGATCTGAATGCTAATGCGTGATTTACATTGTAAATGTTCTGATCTAGGTATGACTGATGTCTGGAATAGTTGTGATGTTTTAAGTTAGCATTCGCAGATATGTACACTGGTTCGCTTTGGTAAAAGAACGTATACACGCTGGTTCGGCACATCAAAGTAGCATATACATTATGAAAAATGATGTTTGAAGTTGCAGTTGGTTCTGGTTGTTGATGCAGAGTTTTGGGTTTTGCTTTATGTTCTGGTGACTGTATTCTGGTGACAGTGTTCTAAATGTTTAGATTAATTGATTATGATTTGCTTCAGTGATGATGGGTTTTCAATGATTGATGATTAGGTTTCATTGATTGGTTGATGCATATATATTTGATGGTTGTATTGCAATGGTGATTAATTCTGAGCTTCAATGTTACTGATGGGTCCAATATGAAAATTTGATGAAACGAGGCCTTCAGATTGTGGTGTTGCGTTCTAGGAGTATCCAGTCTGAAAATTTATGAAACGTGGTCCCTAGAGGAAGAGAGAAGGTCATAGCCTTATGTAGGTTGACGCCTACGTACTGGTAAACATATCAGCCAGTACAAGAGCCAGGGTGTTGGAGCTCCCTTCCAGTAGTAGCTGGAAAATGAGTGAAGGTTGGAGCCTTTTGTAGGCTGGAGCCTACGTTTAGTAAATGGATCAGCTAGTACAAGAGCCAAGGGGTTGGAGCTCCCTTCCAGTAGTAGTTGGAAAATGAGTGAAGGTTGGAGCCTTCTATAGGCCAGCACCTATGTGCTAGTAAATGGATCGACTAGTACAAGAGTTAGGGGGTTGTAGAAGCTGGAGAACAAGAGAAGGTTGTAGCCTTCTGCAGGTGGGTGCCTGCGTACTGGTATGAGTCTACACTAGTACAAGATTGTAAACAAGTTTTTCTTATATTAAAAGAAGATAACAGCAGGTGGTTTTTGTCCTGCATTGGGTTTCTAACATAAATCTTGGTGTTCATGTGTGTTTCCTATGTTTGATGATTTTTTCTGTTATTAATGCACATGGTTACTATTTATATGGTTAATGAAGTACTAATGCACTAATTAAAGATCAACATATGATGAATTAACTGAATGATAAGTTTATTGGATATACATTGGTTGCCTTAAATATAGTTGCGTGTACACGCGAGTTACCTTCATTGAAGCAGCGTATATAAATAAGAGTATGAAAAGAAAAAGTTATTGTTTTGACTAATACTGATTAACCCCAACCGACCCCACCACCCCCCCCCCCCCCCCCCCCCCCCCCCCCCCCCCCCCCCCCCCCCCCCTCTTAGTATTATTTCCAACAAAAGATTGTGTTACTAGTAGCACTCCTTTTTTGGAGGTGGTAGACATTATGATATGTTTAAAATAATGGACTTGGAAGCCAAACAAAAACATTAAAATTGACTATTGACTATTGAATAAAAAAGTGATGTTATCAATAGCACTAGTTTTTTTTGGAGTTAAAATTACGACTTAAGGGAAACTGGGACCTTGACAATTGGTGCCATCACACAAAAACTCAACTTCAACATCTAAATCATTAGTTGAAAATTTATTTATTATTTTATTTAAAATTTACATTTAAATATAAATAGATAGAAAAGAAAAAAAAAATTATAAACACATTAGAAGAAATAAACTATAAAAAAAATCGTTTTTAAAGGGAAAACTTTTTTTTTGAATATTTCCTTTTAAAGTATAAAATAAATAAAAATTTCCTCGGATTGGGTTCCACTCAAATAGTTGCACATGAATATTTGTCTTAGTCATTTTCGATCCTCCACACACTCAATGAAGCCTCGATAGGTGTTGTCTAACTACATGACACTGTGTGCATTACATTTAGGTTTTAGTGGGGATAGTACAAGGTTTAACATATGTGATGGTTTCTTCCTCCTAGATTGTCTCATTATTATAGGCCACCTCGATGTCATGCTCATCCACAATTTTTCTTACAGGGTTTAATGCATTTGTGATGGTTGCTTCCTCCTATATTGTCTCATGATTACAGGCCACCTCGATGTCATGATCATCGATAGTGGTTCTTGACACACACTCTAATATTCAACTTTCCCCATCCTCAGAAATACTCTCTATTATTTCCCCTTGCCCCTGAGTTTTCTCCAATGTTTCTCCCTACCCCAAATATTAGAGAACATGAAAAAAACAAATAAATTGTTTTCTATAATATTTTCTCCCACACCCACTTTGGATATATATGAGGGCGACGACAGGGGGAAATATTAGAGAAAACATAAAAACATTTATATTTTTTTTCGAATATCAATTTCTCCGCCCCTTCTTATTTAAGTTTTCTCTAATATTTTTGCCCACCCCTACCCTATTTTATGTTTTCTCTAATATTTTCCCCCATCGCCACCCTCATAACAAGGTGATGAGGGGCAATATTAGAGAACATTTAAATAAGTTTAATTTTCTCTAATATTTTCCTCCATCGAATAAGTTTAGGTTTTCTCCAAAAAAATCCCCCATTTCCCTCACATATGAGAATAGGAGGAGTGGGGGTGGGGGGCTCGTAATATTAGAGAAAACTTAAACTCTCATCTATGAAGGGGGTGGCAGGGGAGGTATTAGAGAAACTTAAATAAGTTGGTGGAATTGGGCAGAATATTAGAGAAAAATTAGTAATTTTCTCTAATATTCATCCCCACCCAAACATTATAGAAGACATAAAAATATGTTTTCTCTATTATTCCCCCCCACATCAAATATTAGAGAAAACATAGAAATGTTTTAATATTTTCTCTAATATTTGGGGTGGGGGGAATATGTTTTATCTAATATTTGGGGTGAGGGGGATAATAGATAAAAATAAGTTTTATCTAATGTTTCCCCTTGATGAGGAAATAATTTTTCATTTCTAATCATCCATTTATCTTCCCTTTTCTTAAGAAAATAACTTGTTTAATCCATTTATCCCATTCATATTATCTAAAGAACCCACCATATTTAGTATGATTGGATTAAGTGGAAAGAGATCAGTATTTCTATAGTAGGCCAATAGATTTAAATGTGTTGGTGTACATTGTTTGATAATGTGCGTTATGCAAGTATCAACATGACACCCATTTTTATCTTTTATGTATGAAAAATATAGGCTAAAGAAATATTTGTCAACAATCACAAGCTAAGCAGGCCCTTGTGATGGTAAACATACTAAGGATTTGTATCTATAGTATTAAGGCCACATCAACCTGCATGGTTGTACTATAGAGACTTTTTCCAGCCAAAATAAATAAGAAGAATCAAAACCACTACTATTGAAATTTCAGTCAATAGCAATGAGCAATAGCAATGAGCTTTAATATTTGTAAATATTTGTTTCTTGATTACCACATTTCCTCCCAGATCAACCATTACAATTTCTTGCTTTTAGTACTTCATACCACTCAACCCATTAGGCCTAGAAGTAGTTTGAAGAAGGGAAAATGAACAAAGTAGTTAAAACTATTACTTTGGATAGATGTTGAGTTTTGGGACACCTGTCTATTGTAGCTAAAAAGTGATTTCCTCTTTCATATCAAGAAAGAACCACTACAATTTAGTAGGTAGTCGTGTTAGTTAGAAGTTTCTTTTGTATAAAAACTAGAGAATTGAACTAAGAAAGGTTTTAACTTTTTGGTAATGTTATTATTATATTTTGGAATATAAGAACCCAAGTATTCATGATATTTTGAGTGTGTGAAGTGTGTGTTATGATCTCCGGTTGACTATAGAGCAAGAGCCACTCTACAGGCGTAGTGATATTTTTCTAGTATATTTTCTATGAATATTACTTATTTTCTTGCATTCATTTTCATTATATGAAAATATTAATTTCCTATACTTCAAATATATTTCATGTGTCAATTGTATGTATACAAAATTTTCTATGAATATATTTCCACATTACAACATACTTTTCGAATAACCGTTATAGTTGGATGTGTTTATATTAGTTGCATTGTTTTTTATGTTTAGCTATCAGATTATTTGAGTGGTTCATTTAATTCCTTAACATTAGCCGTAATTTTTTTTATCATTAGTAGAATACTCTATTTTTCTTTCTTTATTTCTATTACATGCATTTGCAATTTATTTTTATTTGTAACGAATTTTTGTAGTAAGCATTACCATTAGATTTTCTTTTTTTTGCAATGTATGAATTTCCATAGTTAACATAGTTGTTTTCTTGCTTTGTGAAGTTTAAAGTTATTGTAGAATTTAGTTTATTTTAATTTGGCCATAATGGCCTTTTTTTAGCCATGTTTATAATATATGTAAATATTTGTGTATAAATTGTAAATAATATACTTACTAACTTAAGCTTATAGTAACATAATAACCCATAAATGTGTTTATATTGTTGAGCATTTTGTAAAATAAATAATTCTAGATTGATATTAAAGTAGGTTCATATAAGTACATCATAGGAACCTGACACGTTTTGAACATCATTGCTAGGAAAACACCAATTTTTGGAATCATTTTATTCTAGGATTATCTTGAGAAGTAAGATAAGAATGAATGAGGAGAAAAACAAATCAGTGAGAAAAAATTATTCCTAAAACCCCTCGAAGACCAATTCCAAAGAAATAAGTAAAGCGGGAAATTGCTTCCACTTCATGAACCTCTCAACAAGAACATCAAAAAATTATTAAATATTTCCCTCTATTTTGACCTTTGGGAATTTAGAGCAAAATGAGAAGAACTTGAATCTACTAATCCTGAAATTGAGGCTATCTTGTTCAACATGGGTGATCGTGAACAAGATAAAGATAGGAATGAAGAAGAAGAAGATTTTCCTTTTCCAATAAGGGAGAGTGAAGATGATTCTGAATTGAAAAACTTCAACCCCTCATTTCTTCTTGTATTTTATGGACCATTCACAAAAGGCTCTTATACCTTCCTATTTGAGTTCGAAGTTGTATGTAGAACCTATGATTATAAAACAAACTCTCAAAAGTAAGGTTGTTTCCTTCAACTCTGAAATATTTTTCTTTAAGATAGTTTATGGGACCAAAAGGATAAAGTATAGGTACCTAGGAGGAGATGAAAAAAATATTATTGTGAAATAGAAGGATTATTGTAAAGCAAGGGAAATAAGAGAAAACATTTTTAGGATGACTGAGAAATCAGATGAAACCTTAGAAGACTATGTTGAATGTTCTCATTTCACTTATAAATGTTCAAAATATTTTAAATTGGATGATGAATCACTAAGGCTAGTCTTGCTAAGAGGAGTTAGAGAATACCTAATGGAGGCTATGAATCTTATAGATGTTGGAGACATTTATTAACTTTCTTACTATGATATTAGAGAGCTATTTAAGAATTACTCAAGAGAAAGTATGAGAAGGGTAGAGGAACAAGAGGTTCAATAACCTCTACATCTAAGAATAATTCAAGAATAATGAAATTTGAGGTTGGAAAATTATTAGAGGATATTAAAACTAATATATTGAATTCATTGTCTATGCAAATAGATGTTTTACAAACAAGAAGATAATGAGAAACCCTTAGCCATTATACCAATGATGTACCAAGAAACATCTTAGGAAAGAGTTTCCATTAGCTGTAGTAAAATTATGTAGTATTTTTTCTAAAAATCATGATGTTAATGACTATCTACAACAACATATCAAGTAAGTAGTCAAAATGTTGAGCAAATTAATTTTATTAATCAGTGGAGGTTTGGAAAATTTTGGCCACCACTTCTTGGAATAAATCAAGATGTTTAATATTTCAATTAACCATGGTCTAATCAACCTCGGTATCATGCTCAATTCAACTCAGGGAATCAATTACCTTATTCTCAATTTCCTATCAATAAGCAACCTTGGTAACCACTTATCTCAAATCCTTGGAATTACACACTTCCTTTTTGTTTTAACCAAAAAGAGTATCTGTATTATATAATTATGCACCTAGTTCGTAGAAAATACATCAAGAATTACAAATTTAATTCATTAAAATATTCCAATTTTTTTCTCCTTTCCAATAGGAATACATGATTTTCTTGAGGACAATATATCAGAGTAACAAAAAGAAGGGATTTTTAGGTGAATATCTTACAAAAATACCTCAACAAAACAAGAAATTTACAAAATTTAATTCTACTAATTGATTATGAAATATTTCATGACTATAAACCTATTGTTATCCTACAGAGGTTAATTTAAATCTTGGAAATCAATAGTTGTCAAAGTTCTTATATTAGCTGAGTCATTTAAGTTTAGATTCATGTTCTTGATCTGGTCTTTAAGCTCCTGAATCACCCTTCTTAGATCATTCATTTCTTCTTCATGTCGGTTTGCTCTTGAATTCAATCCTTGAATACCATCCATCTCACTGGAAATTGTGACGCATTGATCATTTTGTTTCAATGTGATTGTTAAGAGGTCCAACTAAATAACATCCACTCATTGAGCAAGCTAAGTTAAAAGGACTTTTCATTTTCAACCATTTTCCACTTTATGTAGTTATCCAATAGGCATAATATGGTCCATTCCGAGGCTAACTAAATTTATATGATTTTATAGGATAATGGTCCCAACACAAATTCCCATTCGAACCACACAAACTACACTATAGATGGAAATCCCAAAACTAGAGGCCACAGTAGTAAATATATTCCTTCAAATTGTCACAAGTAGGATAAAAAAATTCAACCATATAGACAATATCCCCATCCAACCACACAAACTACTCTATACATGGTAATCCCAAAATTAGAGGTCACAGCCGCAGAGAAATTATTTTCCAATCTCGCAAGAAGGATAAAAAACATTCCTCCATTTGAACGACTCCAATAACACACAGGTAACATGCAATTTAAGAACTTCACCTAGGCTCCCCCTCAAAACTAAGTTCTCATAGGGTGATTCCTCTTCTGAATTCTCACTAAAATTATAATCCCTTTAAACAACATTTCTTGCGAGGAGAAGGTCATAGAGGAGTCCCTTTCCAAGACCAAAACAACTATTGTCATTAGAAACTTTCTAATCCATCAAATATTCCCAACTTTCCTCGGTTAATTGCCATATAAGGAAGGCCAAAATGCAAGGCTTAGGGGAGGGTGGTGGCATGATAACCATGACCCAACTGCACATTTAAGTCCCAAATTGAATGGGGTCATTTATGTTGGGAAACATGATTGTCATTAGACCAAAACTTGGAGGTATTAGTCAATGGCCAAATTCCCATAGATCAGGATCCATGTGAGGTGATTATTCCATTTCATGAAACACACGGGGAGCATTGGTTTATCCAATGTCTAACAATCTCCCGCCCCCAACACAAGCTGGGTGTGTATTGAACTCACGATGTATGCTTTGATACCACTTGTTGGGAATCATGATTAGGTATTAGTCAATGATTAGATCGCCAGAGATAAGGATCCATGAGAGGTGGTTAGTCCATGTCGTAAAACACACGGGGAACATTGGTTTATCCAATGTCCAACATTATACACCATAGCACTTCATAGTTTCTCCCTCTTGAATCACAATAACAGAATGATGCAGATATATCTGTAAGGTTGTGTATGATTTGATTTGAATGTATATCACCTTGATTTCCATGGTTTATGAATTATATTATGGGATTTAATGGTTGGATTTTTTGCATGCATGTGTTTCCTCAGGGTTTCCATGAAAACAATTGGGCCCCCTAATTTTCCATTTTTACATTTTCTCATATCAACCAATTTAACTAATTTAATTTTATAAAATTCATCCATCATTAGGGAATTATAATAGACCTAATTTGCCCATTAATATTTAATTCATCTATCTTCAATTTACACTCTTAATTAAAATACTTGCCTACTTCTCTATTAAAGTCTCTTAGGACTTGTAAATATTCTTTGGATGGGATATTTACTACAATGTGATTCTTTTGATGATGTTTTCATAGATTTCTCCTTTGGGAGGGAGCCTTCAACCAGATGATGTAGGATTAGGAGAGAACCTCCATAACCATAAGTGTGTCGACCTGATGTCATTTGGCTAACAAATTTCCATGGTAGAGACCATATATCTCCATGCTTGATTATTTTTATGGCCCATACCCCATGAGTACTTGAACACTTTATCCTCCTCGGGGTCATAGAGTAACCTTCCTCCTCCTGCCACCCCTAGGTTTCCTTTGGATGCCCCATAAAAATAGATAATGCATGCTTTTATTGAGCTCTTTCCTGCCCTTAATTCTAACTCTATTAATATTAGCTTCTAGATTTCATCTATTTCGGGCTTGTTTTGTCCTATGTTTTGGGATTTTTTTTTCCAAAACTATAAAAAAAATTAGCCAATCTTGTTCCATTTGGTCTAAGGTTTGTTGAGAAGAGTTATGGTCTATCTCTAGAGCACCAAACTCAGCACAAAATTAGATTCCTTCCATCTTGGTGTTGTGGGGAGGAGTATTCATGTTATTAAAGATTACATTATTCCTTTCTAACCATACTTTCCAACATATAAATTTTGGGAGAGATTCCCAATAATTTTTGAAGAGAGGTTTCCTAAAAAATCTTCCAACATAATTTTTTTTCCAAGAAGAGAAGAATTCTTGAAAATCAAAGGGCCATTTGACTCTACTAGAGAGTGGGGAAATTGCTTCCATTCGGACCACTCTGGAATACTCATAGGCCAAGAAAGATATTATGGATGTATTCCACTTGACGCAAGCAAAGAGGAAAATGAGAGGGGCCATGAATGGCTCTCTTTCTTAAATTCTTAGTTGTTAGAACTTTTATATGAGTAAGAAGCCAAAAAAAAGAGTTTACCTTTGGATTGGTGTTATCTTTCCACATTTTTTTTCCAACTATTAAGCTTTGGGGGAGCTTGATATTGGAAGAGCATAGCAACATATCTTTCCTTCACCAAATAAATCAAGGCATTACATCCTACCTAATCTACTTCCTCTGATCTCCATGGTGTGCATCCCACTAGTCAATCACATAGCTTGAATGTAAAGTGTTGAATATTTTATGGAATATTTCTAAGGATCCATCCAATCCAATCGCCTTCCTCATCGCAACTGGAAATATTAACAAGGGTGAATTGTATTTGAACACATAATAATTCTCTTAGAGGAAGAATGTCCTTGAAACATTCCAATGGTTGTTGATCCATTATTTTATTAGTCAAAAAGATTTTCCCCATTTCCTAGCCTCCAATATAGACCTGAATGAATGTGAGGGGCCACTGATACAAATAATTTCTAGATTGGGGAGCACCCTCTTGAGGCTTGAATTAAATCCAAACTTTTTATTATTTCTCCTTGAAGATATTTTTCCTTGAGAACTACCTTCCACTATTCTTCTTCTTAGGTGATGAATATCCAAACCAATTTTCCCCTATTACTTTATTCATTAGAATAGGGTTCCTAATCCTAATCCCTCCATGATTTTTAGGATGCTTCATAGTAACCCATTTAATCAGATGGAATTTATTTGTACTTGTTTTTCCTCCTTCCCATAGAAACTTGCAAATTTCTTTTTCCAAAACAAAGATAATGCTTTGTGGATCAATAAGCACTAAGAATTGATAAAGTGGTAAAGAAAAGAGGACTTCTTTGATCATAACAACATGCATTGCAAGATTGAGCCATATAGCCCCCTAGGAAATGAATTTACCTTTCAATTTTGAAGGAACACTTTCCCAAGCTTGGGTTGAGTATGATTTCAGGAAATTAGGAATGCCTAAATACTTAAATTCTTTCCATGTTTCCATCAATTGAAAGCCCATTATTCTTCTAATTTGTCTTTTCTTTCTAAATGAAATATTTCTATGTATAAATATGATATTTCCCATAAAAAAATTACCTCCTGAAAAATGGTCAAAAGGGAGAAAATTAGGGGGATAACATCCTCCTATCCCTAAACTGTTGTGTGTCCTCACACAAATATTTACCTCTGCAAAAAACTTCAAAACTTTAAGCACTCTAGCACAATCTTGCTCTAGCATACTGTCATCACCCTGTAATGTTTTAGACTTCTTCTTTTTGGTGCTCTTTAACTTCTTGGTCACCTTTTTAAGTCGCCTGAAACATTGCGCAACTCAGTACTTCTAGACTTTAACTTCCTTTTTCTTCTTCTGGATTTCTGCCATCAATTCTCCTCTGCTCTGTTCTTTTTCCTCCTATGCTTTGGTTACAAGCTACTTTAAATTCTATACTTGAATTTCTAACTCAACTGCCCAAGCAGCAGGAGTTACCAATTCCTTCTCTTTTTCTGTTTCGGCAGGAGCTATGCCTTTCTCAAGGACCTCCATATCTGCCACGGTTACATCAGGAAACTCTTCTCCCTCTGGTCCCTTTTCTTCCGGTTCTTCCTCCTCTGGTTCTTCTTCTTCCGATTCTTCCTCTCCTGCCTCTCCTTTTCCTGCTTCTTCTTCAAATTCTGCCTCTTCTTCTTCTTCTTCTGCTTCATCGTTTGTAGGGTCTGCCTCTTCTTTTTCGGGTTCCGCCTTTTCTTCTTCAGATTCTGCTTCTTCTTCTTTTGTGGGTTCTTCGTCATCTGGTTTTTCTTCCTTTGTCTCTTCTTCTTCTGCTTCTTTATTTTCTGCTTCTTTCTCCGGTTCTTCTTCTTGCACTGGTGCTTCTTCCTGTACTGGTGCAAGAGGGGATTCCACACCCTGTGGGGACTGTGGTTCTTTGCCTTCATCAAAGACTTTACTCTTTTTCTGGGGTTTCTTGATAAAATCGGCCAATAGAGTGTCATCCTCGACCTCTGAAAACTCTGACGCATCTACAAGGACTGATAGGTTGTCATTTTTAAGGGTCGAAATGGTCTCTTCAGCTGATGCACTAGCCGTCCTCTCATTTGAAGGTGAGGCCTTCTTTGCTTGTTCAGATCGCTTCCTTTTTGCACTAGTGCAAGAAGGACTTCCCTTTTCATTTTTGCTCGGCTTCTTGCTTGTGCTGGCAGGGTCCTCTATCCCCTTTCCAGCAGCTGTCCCTTTGCGCAACTATTTTAACAACGCTTCCCATGTCATAACTTTCATTTATAACTAATTCAGGACCAAGATTTTTATCAGGCCGTGATGATATAACCTTGTGTCGGCCTGGTCTGCCCTACCATCCTGTACGCTTTTAGTCATTTTCTCCAAGATTTTGAGCAGCAAATAAGGGAAATTCATCCTCCATCGGACGTGCCTCCCGGCTTCAAAATGTTGCAACATCCTAAAGTGATATAACAAGGTGTGGGTGTATCTTCCTTCGCAGGTCAAAAACTTTTGTAAAATGAAGAGGAGGTCTTTCCACTGACCCAGCAGGGCGTTGCGCGGAACTCATACTTTCTAGTCTACCTCTATCTTTTTATCAATGACGAAACGATTCCAGCATTTCCTTTCTAACTTCTGATTCTTAAACCATTATTCTCCAGTGTTCTCTAAGCCCGTCGGTGCTACTATGAATTCCTCTGTGACTTTGAATTTGAGAGCCCCAATTATCACTTGGTCGTTTCTAAAACTCGTTGCGAACTGTAAGGCCACTTCCCTATCATGCCCGTCAAACTTGTGTAGAAACAGAAGAAAACCCGAGTCTCGCAAAAGTGCAAGACTATTGCGATACTTGGAAATCTACTCTATTTTGCTGAGAGACAAGGATTCATTCCGAATAGACGGCATTGCTGCTTAGTGGTTATGAACAATCAAATCCTGAAATTTACATGCAATACCAAGGAAATCGGTCCTTATAAATAGAAATCTAACTGTCAACCATCCTTTCCATCGTATCACCGGTTCATTTGCCGTATCTGCACGTCATCTTTGAGGCCAGGCCAGATTGGTACTTGCGGCGGCAATTTAACGGCTAGGTGAGGTAATAATTATGATTGAAGGACATTTAGGATTATGGCGGAGAGGGGTAATCATGTCCAAGCAACGGTTAAAATATTTCCGCATTCCTTCATAATTTAAGAAAAGAACTTAGCATTTATTAAAAAAAGATCATGATTTCTAACTTAAAAACACCTTGTACTTTAAACAATTTCTCCTAGTTAGTATGATAGCATAAGTACTTCATCGGTTAAGTGAAAAGACTTCATATAAATTTCATGATGACCACTTTTCTTATGCCGTATACTATAAAAATAACTTGTACTATGTTGTTGACGAGGTGCATGCTTGCACTGATCTTCTTGCACCACTTAAATCTGCTGGTATCTTTATGCTTATTTTATCATATAGGACAACATGCTTGCACTAGTGCAAGCATAATATCTAAAACAGATAATTAAAATAAAATATAGGGTGGATTTTCACATGACTTCCTCAACTTATACTGAAAATTTGCTTCGCCCTTTCTTGATGCTTCAAAGCATATCCTTTTTCTCTTTGTGTGAGATCCTGCAATAAATTCATGAGGGAATAAAGAAGTGGGAAAGGGGAATTTTCAGAATGGGAAGGAATTCTATTACAAGGATTCCAGGAATAGTACCAGAAGAGGGAATAAATAGAAGTGGGATAGGAAAAAAATATCAAGGGTAAAGTGGGATTTCTTCAAAGCAGACAGGGTAAATTTAGAAGAATTTGGGAAGGTTAATCATTATGGGATTGAAGAAGCAAACTGAGGGAATATTATGAAAGTGGAATATGAAGAAAGGCAGAAAATTTTCTGGAAGGTCTACCTGCACTGGTGCAAGAAAAAATAACTGCAGTGAAAATTAAGCGTTACTTGAGTAAAAATATCCATTCTAATTACCCCAACTGTATAAAGGTTGGTTCTGTTGAACCTACTTTTACTTGGTAGTAGCTAGCATATATAAAGATCAAGCAACATTTTATTTTTATTAGAGATTTTTGATCCTCCTTCCAGCAAGCTGGTTTTCAGGTTGATCCTTCTGCAATCATGTCAGAGAATTGATTTTCATAATTACAGGAAAATATTTTTTTCTTTACTTCTTTTTTCTTATTATTTTTATATATATATATATATTTTATTTTTATTTTTATGATGAAAGATAATTCATGTTTTCAAAAGGTTGGTATTACCATTCACCACTACCATCCCAAATTGTTGTTGGACTTGTTGTGTAAAATCTTTCCTCGTAGGTGGCTAAAAATACTTCTTTAGCTTGTGTCCATTTACCAAGAATACTGAATTTTCTCCATCAATATTTTTAACTTCTACTGCTCCATTCTCAAATACTTGGATCACTTCATAAGGTCCCATCCAACGCATATGGAATTTCCCTTTAAAGATTTTAAATCTAGAATCATAAAGGAGCACCCAATCACCTGGTTGGAACTGCTTTTTTTAATAGACTTTTCATGCCACCTTTTACGTTGCTGTTGAATTAGTATGTTCTGCTGAAAAGAATCCCTACGAAATTCATCTAACTCATTTAATTGGAGAAGACGTTGTTGTTGTGCCTCAAAGAGATCTAGTACTAACTGAATTTCACTTAAGCAAACTCCTCAACACTTAATTGTCAACCCGGGAGATTCGTAAACTTAGAGACGAAGCACATGCAATGCCAAAGATGGTATGAATATTTCTAATGTAAATCCCTACTTTCTTTAAAGGAAAGATTGAAAAATCAAACTAAAGAAAGAAAAATGCAACTTGAACCATCAAAATAATCTAGACTAGAACAAGGAAGAATGCATTTGCAAAAGAGATTTTTAAAAATAAAGGAGCAATCACTCTAGTTGACTATTGATTAACTACTGAGTGTGTGTTTTTCTTTAGCAGAAACACTTTAGCAGTCTCAATAGATGGGCCCTTCAAACCTGCTTATATAGAGATTTCCTTCTTGCACTAGTGCAGTCTGCTTGCACTAGTGCAAGAACTGAAGTTTATGCAGAGGGTATAAATAGTGTTTGTACTAAAAGTGTTTTCCTCCGTGCAAGGGCTTGAACTTTCTCAAGTTTAGAGCACTCAGATCCCGTGACAAGAAACGAGTTCTTGCACCAGATCAGAGCTTCTTACACTTAGTATTTAATTCTTGAAAGAAGAGTTTAACTACTACAAGTGTTGTGAAATAAAATTGCACACATAAAAATGAATGTTTCTGATTTTAACAAAGTGCAGAAATAGAGAAACAATCCTTATAATTTATCCTATCATGAAGCATTAATGAAAGCAAGAAAACTACTAGAAGTAAACTAAAAAGGCTTGCTGCATCACACCAACGTGCACTGGTGCAGGTTCATTTCTCCTGCTTGGACCAGGTGGGAAAACCAAATCAAACAAAACTGCAGGAAATGAATAGCACACCAACGTGCATTGGTGCAGGGTTATTTCTCCTGCTTGGACCAGGCAGGGAAAACCAAATCAATCAAAACTATAGGAAATGAATAGCACACCAATGTGCATTGGTGCAGGGTTATTTCTCCTGCTTAGACCAGGCGAGGAAAACCAAATCAATCAAAACTGCAAGAAATGAATAGCACACCAACATGCACTAGTGCAGGGTTATTTCTCTTGCTTGGACTAGGTGGGGAAACCAATCCAAAACCAAATGCAGGAAAATAAATTATAACTACTTCACACTGCGGATCCGCTTTCACTCAAACAAGAATTCAAGTGTTGTACATTAAATCACACTTAGCAGTATAAACATAAATTACAAGAACATGAAATAGGGTGAACGTGCTAGGTTGGCTGGGCCCTAGCCAACCAGCGCGTTTCCCTTTAAATAGAAACGTTGCTCAACACTTTATCAATTCACCAACTTTAAAAAAAAAATACGATTCATGAAAACATAAGGCGGAGCTCCCTTATTATTAATTCATAAAGGCAAATACATGTTTGATTACATAGTCCAGCCTAGATTTGGGCGATAACAAAAGAATACAAGCTTGTTACCACCTTCTTGGTTATATCTCTATTCTATACAAACTTATCAAGAACTATCTTGTCCTATTTACATTCCTTGTTATATAGATCCTAGACCGAAGGCCAAAAGGATCGTTTAACTGATTACATAACTGATATGCAGAATTTAGGTTTCGGCCTTCGAAATGGGCATTACGCGCGACACCGGCGCGATGGTGGGGTACCCATGAAGGAACCTTCGCAAATTGGCGAAGCTATAAGCGCATGATGCAGAGACGATTTGGGAAGCCAGCCCTCCAACTAACAAAGAAATATGATGGGCAAGAGAATCCGCACATACACCTGAGCAAATGGACCAAAGCCTATGGCGAGGAGCCGCAACCAGAATGGGTGAACCTATTTTATCATACCTTGGATGTCATCCCAAGGAATTGGTATACTGAAATAGAGCTCTGACATGGCACAGGGTAGTGGGATATCTTGCGCGAAAGGTTTCCGTCAACATTTACTTTTGAGGATAAATGGATGGATACAGTGGACGACGCATTAAAGATAGTAAAGACTGCAATTTTCAAGATGCCACTATAACTGGAAGAAGTCATGCAACCAGACTGGTCGCGACAGCTGAGCTGGGCCTTGGAATGTTACAATGTAAAAGCAAAAGGTGACGAGGATGATCCGCGAGACATCAATATACTAGAATCGAAAGGAAGTCGAGAAGTGCACGGCCCCAAAATAGAAGATACAGATGTCGCAACACCATTAAAAACGAAACAAGTGAATATTGGAACAGAGGAAGAACCGAAGTCTGCTATGCTTGGGGATTACTGGGATGACACTAAAGTGGAAAAGGTCGTCGAGCTGCTCCGGGAGTATCAAGACCTCTTCCCTACCAAGATTATGGAGCTGAAAGGGATTCAAGGTGAACTAGGAATGATGAAGATAACTTTGAAGCATGATGCGAAATTTCCAATTAAACTCCGCTTGCATTGGTTGGGACCTTATGTTGTTAAAGAAGTAACTGATGAGGGCGTTGTTCAGCTGGATAAACTCAATGGAGACCCCTTGCCGGGAAGAGTGAATGGAAGTCACCTAAAGCTCTATATGGGCAGGCCGACCGCCTGACTAACCATTCCAAGGAGAGTCTCACCGATTTGCCCAGTTGAAAGAGAGCGAGGGATGATAAAGCAGTCTAGGGGACAGATGCGCGGGTATCAGGGTGTGCGTACATTTGGCCAACAATCAGGGGCATGGCTCCATGGACAAAGCTACACGGGTGCACCGCTCTAGGGAATGATGACTGTTAATACCACTGTTCATGACAAGAGGGCTTCATTATGGCAAAAGGGAGCGGGTAGCGGGCAATTAAGAGCAACAGTATGAGCCAGATATGAAATGATCGGCCACAGATTTCACACGGGAAGGTTACACGAGCTAGAACAAGTGGCAATCTGGGCATTTGAAGTTCACATGGCTTATAAATCACCATGGGGAATCCGCTGGGCAGCCTATGCTTTGGAAATACAGATGGAGCTGTTCATCATCTCTGCACCAGGCATGCGCCTGAAGGTAGTAATCTGGCCGAGGGAGGAGCAGGACTCTCTAAGGAGTCTGGTATTGACAGCTGCAGGTATCCCACAGGCTGCAACATCACTAGCAGGGGATGTACAGAAATAAAGGGAATGCGAGGTAGACTTGGTCCGAATGTCGTCGCCCCACTTAAGGGCAGGATGGCGCACTACAATAGAACAACAGAAGAATGGACAAACAATGACCATGGGTGGAGATGCAGTCAATAATTCACATCTGATGGTTCTCAACGATTGGAATCCTGCGAACAACAACCATGGTCTTGCAAAACTGCAACATAGGTTGCAGCGGACGGTGCGAAGAGAAGATACGATGGTCGGAAAGGGGTACAGTGGTACTAGGAGGTCCCGTATGCGGCTCCCCTGCTCACGCTAAAATCCTCGAAGGGGGTTTTCTGTGTTAACCAAGCAGAGTAGAATGAGCACCATCGGTTGCGAGATGTGGTAGAAACACTGAAGCAGGAGACGGATGAAGCGTTGCAGGTGACAAAGCAAGAGCAGCCGGATGACGAGCGCCACTCAACGGGAGACGAACCGCGAAGCCAAGGCAGAGCGTCTAGCCACAGCAGCAAGTGACTCAGGACGAGTCACAATAATTGTGTCGGGGGTCTGTTGCATAGCGCAAGCCCTGTAGAACGAGTATGGAGTGCAATACCTGAAATTTTGGGTAATATTAGGATAAAAGACTCCGCGGAAAGTGTGGAGTGCGAACTATAGGAGGTTGAGTCAAAGGGTAGTCCGCCCGAAAATAATGTAAAGAAATAGTAATAGAGTCGGCCCGTGGAGGGATCGCGGGCCAAGGGAAAGTATAAATAGAGCGTGGCTCTATGAGGGAAAAGTAGTTCTTTTGGAAGATGGAATGTAATGGGTTCTTAAAGGAAATAGCCTGGAAGCATCTGTAAGTCCGAGTCGAGGGAGTAGGATAGAAGGTAGAGGCTCTGCAGCTGTGTGCGCAGAGGCCTGGAAAGTCCACAGCTGTGTGCGCGGACCCCTGTAGCTGAGTGCGCAGGGTGGAACTGGATGTATTGTTGAGGATTGGTAATAAAGATAAGTTTCTTCTGAATTCTATGTTAATTGTGACTCTACTCTTTTATAATAAATGAACTGTTATGATCTCTGCATTTGCTACTATTGAATACATGTGAACTAGGTTAATCTTGATGCGCAAAGTAACCAAAAAGTAATAAATGTTTGCTTAAAGACCGCATTACCTAGATCAAAATAGTAATAAGGGATTCAATTTGTAATAAGCACGATAAGGGTATTCCGATCTGTGTGGATCTGGCACAGCACGGGGTTGTAGGACAGCGTGCAAGGTCCAAACCACATCCAAGACATCCCCAGGGTGCAGAAACCTGGTTCCAGCACCCTCCCCTGCTACCTCGGGTGAGACCTCAGTCCGCGCTTCGCGGACTGTTGCCGAAAGGGTCGGTAACTGCGGGATTTGTTTGGCTAAATAATTCTTCCGAACCTGGGTCAGGCCCCAAATAAGCCAACAACTAGGATCAGCGGTCACAGTAAGCACTTGACAATCAAACAACATTGGAGATATCGATAAGTTACAAGAGTGATTATAAGCAAGAAATCACGTAATAAATAATTAATTAATGCTAAGTTAAGTTGAAAATATGAAATATAAAGTTCATGCGAAATATGTCATCGTTCTTGGACTAGTGCAAGATGAGGGTGTATAAGTGAGGTAAAACAACGGCAAATGGTCATGATTTAGGAAGGGAAAAGTGGTCAAAAGGGAGCAAATTAGGGGGCTAGCATTTATTAACTCCCAAAACGGATGATAGAAGTGAGCAAAAAATCCATCTAGTCCTAGAGATTTGTTCAGGTTGAAGGAGAATATTTCCTAATGGATTTCCTCTTTGGTGGGACATTTTATCAAAGCAAGGTTATCCTCCTGAAGTACAAATTTTGAAATTTGTTCCAACATTGATAATTTCAATTCAAATCTGGTTGCAGTTGTGGCACTGTACAAATCACTAAAATGACAAGATACCTCCTTCTTGAGTTTAGCAGAGTCTGATATTTGAGTACACTCTTTCTATAATATCTTTGATGTTATTTTTACAGACTCAGTTCTTTACATTCTCATGACAATTTTTTGTACTCATATCTCTTATAATCTAAGACTTTAAATGCCAAATTTCCTCTTCCTCTTTTAATGATTTATGATAAGAAGCAAATTCTTCTCTTTCTTCTTTAAGCAAGTCATTTGTCATAGGTTCATCCTCTATTTTGGATTGTATAATATACACTCTTTTCATGTGCATGTATCTTGATTTTCTCTATATCTATTATTATTGAGCCCACTTATTTAATGCACTTTTAATCACTTAATTTTTTTTTCCCATGTCGTCACTAGGATTCCCATGACCCATTTTCTCTAAAAATCCTTTACCACATGGATGAAACCCACCATTCTTGCCTAAATTGGCCAAAAAAAAAGGGAAGGGGGCAAGAATCAACATTTTTAGTGATTTCAAGAACAATTGGTTTTTAATCTCAACTATTCCAACGAAAAATATATTTTGAGAAAAGAATGAGTATGCTATTAAGAATGTATCTAATCAAGCAACAATATGGCCAGATCTAGATCATTCTTTCTGCAAGTAAATTTGTTGGAGGAAGGTTTTATGCCATGTAAATTTAATTTCTGGATAAGGTCTTCCAAATTTTCTTGAAACCGATCTCTAACCGGAAATCCGGTTTTCTAGTTCCTCCTAATGTAGAGTTGTATTAAAATATCCTCCAGGATGAAATAAGATCCAAAAATGGAATCCCCAAGAGCCAACAAAGAATCCCAACATTCTTTTTTTTCTCAAAATTATATTGGCATAAAGATATTACAACTTAAAGAGCATACCTGATTTGACGAGATATGACGAAATTTGGTAGCCAACTAGTGGGTGGAAAATCAATGACCAAGCAATCTGAGTGATGATTGAGCCCATACAGTGGACATGTCACCTGATTCTCCTCATGATATAACAAAAATAATCCCTCTACCATTCTAAACCTTATATTGTTTTTGAAGGATCTTCTTATCCCCCATTTTTGTCCCTAGAGTAGGAGAAATAAGGGTCGTTCTTTCTTGATTAATGACTTCAACTCCTCCATTATTTTTTCCAACCATAATCCCATGCAATTCTAGGAGAGAAACTTCACTACTTACTGCTTGTATAAATTTCCCCTTTCTGAGGGGCAAAGTTTCCTCCTTTTCTAGTGCTTCTATATCCTTTTATTTTTGGATCTAGAATTCATTGAGTGCCCATTTCATTTGTTTTTCTCTCTAATATCACCTCTCTGTTACTCTTCTGAACTTCCTTTAGTTGAAGCATATCTAGTTATTTTTCTTTATCAACCTCTGATTTATCATCTACCAAACTTGGAAAAGATGACCCCATCTTGGTGTTTGAAGGAGAGAGGAATTATTCCTCCTCCATAGGGTACTTGATGATCTATTGTGTTGGCATTAAATCTTCTCATAATAGTGCAATATTTTCATCAATTATTTCTAGATATGGATCCGATACTAATATTTTATCTCTCTCTTGCAAGGAGGGGTTATTTTTTGGAATTTCCCCTTCTTCATTCACTATATTTAATACCTCATAGCTATTAATATTCTCTTTCTTCCCTTTGTTGGTTCCTTCTCTTCTTCCAAGATTGGTTTCTTTGGGGGAGGCTAGTCCTTTCCCTTTATTCCCAATCTAATATGGTTTCTTAGCTAATTGTTCTATTATTTTATTGGGCCTCTTTTACTTTTATGTTGTTTTTATTTTTCTCCTACCTTACTTGTTTTCGTTTCTCCTCCTATTCCTTTTTTCAACTTCCTACAAAGTAGCCATATTCATGGCATACTTTGGATTCAATGGGAGCTAGTTGTAGCCTACCTCTTGGATATGGGACCAAATGTCCATATTGATATTTATGGCTATTGGTAGTCGTATATTTAGATCCACTTCCACATAGATCCTGGCGCAAGAGAAAAATCCCTCTTTTGGCTTGACACTATTAATATACTTGCCAAGGGCATTGCCAATACTTATGAAAGTGGTATCATTCCAACAATGCAATGGGAAAAAGGGGATTTTAACCCATATTGGGATTTCATATGGAGCATCACTTTTTGGGTTACAATATATACCCCATCTAACCTTTAAACCCCCAATAAATAAGGATCACTTCTATAGATCAAGTCTCGATCTACCTTTTTTCAAAGAAGAAAGTTAAAAACCCTTTTTTTGCATAAGGCCGAAGAGAAAAAAGCCTTGACCATGGGTTTGCAAAATTTTCCACACACAACCTCATAGAACGTGGGGAGGGATAGATCCCCATGAATTATCTAACTAGGATACACTCGGCTAGTTGCAGAGCTTGAGTTCTTGACTAAGGTGCAAATACCTCCATATT
This sequence comes from Pinus tabuliformis, assembly GCA_031772625.1. Classification (NCBI taxonomy): domain Eukaryota; kingdom Viridiplantae; phylum Streptophyta; class Pinopsida; order Pinales; family Pinaceae; genus Pinus; species Pinus tabuliformis. Next base: position 442,956,412 of record CM062811.1, read on the forward strand.
TTGGATTTCCTCCAATTTCTTGATAAAACGAGAAGGGTTCCTTTTGAAACATTAGACCATTCACATCCAATGAGTTAAAATAATTTATATCAAGAGTAGGTGGAGGTGGCGGGGGCGTATACCCCCTAAATTTGTCGTCAAGTTGTTGAAAACATCAACGCATAAAAAAAAACTCAGAGCTGCAAAGCCTCACCCTCAAAACATTAGGTCCTTCACTACTTGCTCCAATAATATTATTAAGAGAGAGTTAGGAAATGTACACTTACAAACAAAAATATTACTTAATTCCTCAATACTTTCGGTATGCAAGGTATTCAATGGCCTATGCAACAATTGAACTGACCATATCAAAATTGGTCACAACAACAACAATTTCTACCTTCACCTCAATTACAAAATTCTAATCAAACACCTAGGCCATCTCAATTACCTACTCAACCAAATCCAAATCCAAACATTACGATGGGTTAGGAAAATCAACAACCATAACCAAATCAAGTAGTTCAATTAATTCAACCAATTTACACTAATGAATCAGGTATATTTTGAACTATTACTATTGTTGCAGTTAATTTTCAAGCCACATACTTAAGGACGGGAAAGATTTTAGAAGACATGAAGACTACCCAAAATTAAGGGCGTAAGTGAAGAAAAACAATAATTTGAGAAAGAAGATGAAGATTTGTTTACCCATTTCTCCAAATTTAAGACAGCTAGAAAATCAACAATCAGATCAATCTTAATCACCACCATTTTCCGAAAGGCTTAGAAAGGATAAAATACGCTTACATTTAGCATTTAATATCATGGAGGAACTAAAGAATATGTGTGTTAAAATCCTAATCATTCAAGCTATCAAGGATATACCAATCTACAATAAAGCTATAAGGGATTTTTGTATCAAGAAATTAAGGAAAAAGAAATGAGATCTTCTAAATATCCAAGTAACTAATCAATTGTTTGAAATTATTCTTGGGAGATCCTTGAATCCAAAATATGGATATCCTAATATTCCTCTTGTTCAAGTACAAATAGGGAAGAAAGTTGGCCCAAATACTCTTATAGATTTTGGAGAAACCATTAATTTGACGTCTGATCAAATTATGAAGACTTTGATTCTTCGTAATTTCATGAGGCAAATGGTTAATAGGTCTACTGTTGGGTTGTGTTATATTCTTTCCATGACTAGCCCACGTAGTTAACCGGGGGTTAGAGGGGGGGAGGTCACATGGGATTTGAGGCGTACCCATAACCCCACTTTATGGGGTCCGGGGCAACGCCCCAGAAAATTTTGGTTTTGGAACCTATGTTCGGTTGGGCAGACCCACCTATGGTTTTGTGCATGATTTTCGCACATGTTTTTAGGACTCTATGGTTTTCGGTCCATGGTTTTGGACGTGATGGTTTTCGGTCCATGGTATTGGATGCTTCGGCATGTATAAATATGTATTATAACATTGAAGGGAATAGAATGAAAAATCAATCTGGTAGTCTCGATTTTGGGATCCAGGGGAAAATCTCTGTGTATATGTGTTTATGTGTTATGCTCTCGCATTGTTTATTTTTTGTGTTTTAGAATTCGTATGCAGGTAATTTCTGTACAGGGTTAAAACCTACATTTGGTATCAGAGCTGTTTTGGCTTCAAGTGGATGTTGGAATTATGATACAAGTGTTGTCCTTGATGGACACTCACTCAGAGGTATGATACAGGTGATGGCAACTCAATCAGAGGACAGATCTTAGTACAGCAGGTCAAGATAAAGATATACGCAGGTTAACCTTGATGAAAGTGCGTATACACACGGATGATAAGAACAAAAGGCGTGTATGCATACACACGCAGGGTCACATAAGGAAGGGCGCGTACATGTTGGAAAACCAAGTATTAGTCTGTGGTATTTGGTCCATGGTATTTCGGTATTGGTCCGTGGTATTTGGTCTGAAGTGTTGACCCCAGGTATTGGGTCCAAGGTATTGTTTCTACATGGTTTTGGATCATGGTATTGAGAGAAACCTAAACCTATATAAGGAGAAGATCATTAGGCCAAGGCAAGTGGAAGTAATGAGTGTCTGATGAAGTGTGGAGATCCAGTATGCTGGTGATGAGTTTGTGATGCTTGGCTCGATCTGAATCAAGTTGGAAATGGCAGCAAAGGTATAATTAATTATCTTTAGATCTGTACGCGGGTTCTCTCTGGTGAAAGCGAGTGTACATGCGGTTTTGACACAGTCAAGTAGCGTATGCATTATGAGATTTGATTTTTCAGGTTGCTATTGGTTCTAGTGGTTGTTGCAGAGTTTTTGGCTCTGGTCCATGTTCTGGTAATTGTGTTTTGATGACAGGGTTTCAGTGATTTAGAGATTGATGATGCAGGTATAGTTGATGATTGTCTTATAGTGGTGATTGTTTTGATATTCGTGGATCCAGTCTGAAAATTTATGAAACTTGGTCCCTGGAAGAAAAGAGAAGGTTGTATCCTTCTATAGGCCAGCACCTACGTACTAGTACTTCAGCTAGTACAAGAGATAAGGGGGTTGTAGCTTCTGTTAGTGTCAGTCTTTTCAGCCTTCCTCCAGTGATCAAACATGCTCTTACAAAGTGATTTTAAGGTGTCAAGGTCAAATTTTGTCATTTTAGTGAGTCTTCAAGCAAAATTTGGTCACTAGGTATTAGGTCTAGGGTTTTCTTTTACTCCTTCCAAAGTTGTCCAAATGTCGGTCCATGTCACCATCCGGTTGAGTGTACCATCATTCAGAGGTTTTCATCATCATGTCAAGTTCAACTAGGTCATTTTATACGTTGTTCATGTTTTAGTTGCGCCTAGGTAAAGTTCATTTCCCTCTCCTAGGGTTTTGAAGGCAATTTCTCCTGGATGGTCAAATCATCAGCAAAACTTGTATCCTGATGTTCATACACCTTCCCCTATCCTTAATGTACCTTATTAAACACTTCCCATCACTGAGATCCCCCAAATTCCTCATTTTTGTACAAACCCTAGTTTCTTGCTACAACTTGACAATTTCCCAGGTTGGGCCTGTGTTTAGCCCTTTCGGATCCCTTCCCCTCACTCAATCTTTTAAATTACACATTCCCATGCTTCCTAACATTCCTCCCTAGTTCCCAAAATTTTCTCAAGAATTTAGAAGCCCCTTATCTCCTTCATTTCCCTTCATTTCGACAAATCCCCTGTTCCACACATTGGGGTAGGTTTTACTAAAATGATGTTTTTGAACAATAAAAGATGAATTTGGGAAACTTGAGAGAGGTTTTTGTCCAAAATAGGCCAAGGAATAAAAACCTCTTTCTGTTTTTACACAGGTGTCATGGTTTTAGAGAAATTTCAAAAATACAGTTGCCTCAGGAGAATTGATGCATCTCTGAAGTGACCTTGGGAAAATCAAGTTTTTTCCTAGCTTGGTTGGCCAAATGACTTGCTTGATGAGTCAAATGATAACTAGACACAAAGCGATTTCCAATGAGCTATCTTAAGCTCAATGTGGATTTGAGGAAGCCCTTCAAAAGTTTACTGCAATAGCACTCTGCCTTTAGGCAACCTCATTTGGCACATTTTGACCAGTCTTGGGAGATTTGATTTTTGACAAAGAAAATGAACTCCAAATTGAAAAATTTTGGTTGGGTTGGAAATTAGACTCAAATAAATTTCCAACGAGCTATTCTGAACCTAATTTGGACATCAAGAAGGCCTCCAAAAGTCTCCTGCAAAAATCACTACGCATAGGGCAGGTGGCGCAGTGCACATAACTGGCGCAGCGCATTGGGTTCAAATTTCTAGTGTAAAAATACACCGGCGCGGCGCATAGGGAAGGCATGGTGCATTGGGCTTGTGGCGCGGCATATATATCTACCAAGCTTGTTTCACTCCAAAAATCTCTCCAATTGCCAAAATTGTTCACGACTCCTATTGTGCATGTAAGCTACGATCTCTCCATTGCTAGTAAAGGAGTTTTTCATAAAGTTTATGGTGATTGTCTAAAGGAAAAATCAAACCCTACATTCTTGACATTTCCCAAGAAACTGCTGCCTAGTAGGGCTAGCCTAGGGTTTGCATTGGTTGTTGTGGCTGCCAAGTACATTTTCCCATTCCTTCACCTTTTCACTCCTTCACTCCTTTTCTCACCTTATTCCCCTATTCCCTAAACTCTCATATTCCTAAAAATCATCTATCCCTATCCCAATTCCCATTTCCCAATTCCTAAAATACAAATTCCCAAACCCTAATCTTATACAAAATCCCAAAACATCCCACATTTCCCTAAACTAAAATCTATCCCAAACAGTCCCTTAATTCTCCACTATCTTTCCCTCACCTTAAACCCATCATCCCTATTAAATCCCCTGTTCCTCTACATCCCAAATCACTTATTTCTAAAGTCCTATTTTCCTATCCCTAAACCCTACCATACCCTATTACTCTCTCTTTCCCGTACCATTTGCAAAATTCCTAAATCCCCAAACCTCACACTCCTAAAACACAATCAAGTGACTGTCCTCACATTGCAGACTTCACTTGATTGTACCATATCCTTTCCCTCACTCCATTATACCTACTGTTCCATATTTTTCACAGTCCCTCTTTTCCCTTTGGCGTATTTGGTACTTGGAGACAAAGACATCAAGTCTTCATTTCTCATTTTCAACAAACCAAACATACACTTGACATACACCTTGCAGCACAAGGAAGATGGACACCAACATATCATATGAACAAGACAGTGATTTCCACCACTGAAACTGCATGCGCCAGGAGGACACCAAAACGTCGAAAAATAGGATGAAGGACTTAAAATCTTGGCTGAGGCTTCCTTGGCCCATCTCAGCACTTCATAAAGATGACTCAGCCTAAATTTCAAGAAATTTGGAGCAATGTTTGCATTTTGAAAATTTTTTGCACTAAAAAACAGGTTTTGCCTCCCTATGCGCCGCGCCACGTGGCGCTCACTTTTGCTAGAGGGCTCCAAATCCAAAAAAATTTGCATTTATGGATTTTTCATGATAAATTATGGTTTCTTATGCATGGCCAAGAAATTTGGGCAGGTTTTGATCCCTTAAGGGGCCAAAAACACTCAAAAAATGACCTCACTGCCCCTATTTTGACACACAAGAAGTAGTATTGGGAGATTGAAGTTTTGGAGGGGCAAATGACATCCAAATTCAAAAATTCCACTTGGGTTGGAAAGTAGACAGGTAGGGATTTCCAAAAATCCATCTTGGGCTCAATTTGGACTTCAGGAAGTGCCTCAAATTCAGCTCCAAAGTGGCGCTACACATAGAGAATTTAGGCGTGGCGCATAGAGAAATTTGGCCTCATTTTCACTCTTCAGCTCAGAAATTCGCCCAGTTTTGACTAGTTTTACTTTTTGATGTAACTATTGATCTAACATGATGTAATTTAATGACCATGATGTAATCTTGGGCACATTTTTACTTGTTTTGGTAGATTCATTCACTAAAAAGTGAAAATTAAATGAATGAATCAGTTTCCTAGCATATAGAGGCAAGTTGTTTCATTGCCTATTTTTCAGTTCCTTGTTTAGAATTGGTTGAAACAGCTCCTAGAATGATGAGCTCGACCCCTAGAGGCATGGGAAGGAGTTAGGCTTGTCTATATCATGTAATTTCTCAGTCATTTTCATGGTTGGATACTTGGGATTGCTTGGCACTCTATTATACATTTCATTTCTGCAATTTTGGCAAAGGAAAGACCAGGGTTTTGCGGCACTTGTTGGGATCCATGTGGCTCTATGTTTTGATGGTGTTTTTATCTATGTATTTTTAAGTTTACAGATGTTTATGTGTATCATTTTCCCTTCTCTTGTCTTCTGCAATTAAACAAATGAGTGATTGAGGTAGAATTCATTGGACTGCTCTGCTCTGCCTTGTAATTTTGTTTAATTTTACATGTTTTCATCTATTTGAGGAGGACCCTTGAGACCCTCTTGCCCTCCTTAGCCTATCACCAGTCTGATCCATCCATTCATTCAATCCAAAGCATCAAAACGATTGCCTTCCTTGCCCCAATCAGAACTTTGCAAAAACTAGGCCTCATCCCTGGACCCAAATTTGCCTTTCCCTTTTTCCAACAAAAACCCTCAAAAAATTCAATCAAATCCTTACACTTCATACCTAGCCTAAAATTAGTTTTTTTTTTTTTTTCCAGTCATCTCCAGCCCCATTGATTATTTTTCGTTGAGATTGACCCGGAGAGATCCCTCTCCTGTCCTCATAGGGCTAGCTACGAGGCTGAGCGTGGTTTGATGTGGACCTAGAACCTTACCTTTTCAGCCTGAGGCAAATCTAGGCTCTAACAGCTTCCTTCTAGGAGAGTCTGGTGAACGAGAGAAGGTTGTAGCCTTCTGCAAGTAGAAGCCTGCATACTGGTATAAGGCTGCACCAGTACATAAATATTGTAAAAAGAAGTTTCTTATTAAAGAAAGAAAGAGATGAGTTGCAGCAGGTGGTTTTCACCCACATTGGGTTTCCACCTTATATCATGGTGTTCATGTGTGTTGCTTATGTGTGATGATATATTTTGTTATATTGCTTCTGTTTACTGTTCATATGGTTAATAATGTTCTGATGCACTCATTAAGGATCAACTAACTGAATCATAAGTCTACTTGATATACGCTTGTTGCATTACATACAGTTGCGTATACACGCAGTTTGTCTTAACTGAAGTAGCGTATATGAATATGAGTATGAAAATGAAAAAGTCATATTGATTTGATAATACTGATTCACCCCCCCCCCCCTCTTAGTATTATTTGCAACAGGGGATGCCTTTGTTGCTGAGGGGTTTCGCTCGGGCCTGTGGTAGACCCTATTCAGTGGGAGATCTGTGAGATTGATTCTGGTGGTGAAAGAAGATGGCAAGTACTGGAAAGATAGAGATCGAGAAATTTAATGGTCAGAGTTTTGAGTTGTGGAAACTCAAGATGGAGGATCTGTTGGTGGATAAAGATCAATGGATCATGGTAGATCTGGGTACTAAACCAGCGGGAGTGTCTGATGAAGAATGGAAGAAGTTGGATCAGAAGGCAAAGAGCACAATACAATTGTGTGTCTCAGATTCAGTATTGCTGAATGTATCACGGGAAGTTACAACAAAGGATTTGTGGGACAAGTTAGGGACTTTGTACCAATCTAAGTCTCTGGTGAATAAACTGTTCCTGCGGAAAAAGCTGTATAACCTAAGGATGAAAGATGGAGACTCGGTGACAGAACATCTGAACGCATTTAATATTGTGGTAAGTCAATTAGCATATGTTGATATTAAAATTTTAGATGAAGATAAGTGCATCATTTTGTTGTGTTTTCTACCAGATTCGTGGGATAGTCTGGTTATTGCAATAGGTAGTAATGCAACTGCCATGCAGTTTGATGAAATAGTCTCAGCCTTGCTGACGGAGGAGATGAGACAGAAAAATATGGGGAGCCAAAATGGTGATGCCTTGTTTGTACGAGGACGGTCCCAGAACAGAAACAAAAATAAGTTATCGAGTGGGAGATCTAAATCTAGAGGGAGATCTAAATCTCTAGGAACACCTGTAAAGGTGGTGTGTTGGAAATGTGGAAAGGAAGGCCACTTCAAAAGGGACTGTAAATATAAATCTCCTGACAAAGGAAAGGGATTTGATGAGGCTCCTTCTACAGAGGAGAAAACCACGTCAAATGAAGGTGGGGATGTGTACTTGGCTTCTTCAAGTACACATGTAGATCATGAGGCATGGTTGATTGACTCAGGTGCATCCTTTCACTTCACTCCCCACAGAGAGTGGTTCTGTGAGTATGAGAAATATGATGGTGGTGATGTCTTCTTGGGGGATGATAGGAAGACTAGTATCATTGGTCATGGAAAATTAAAGTTGAAGCTGCAAGGTGGAAGGGTTAGAACACTTCCGGGTGTTCTGCATATTCCTGCATTAGCCAGAAATCTGATTTCTGTTAGCAAGCTAGATGATGCAGGTGTAAAACAGTGTTCGAGAAGGATACCTGCAAGATGGTTCGAGGAGCAATGGTATTGATGCAGGGAGTTCGGATTGGAACTCTGTACAAGCTGCAAGGTAGCATTGTTGTTGATGGGTACAACAGTTTCGTGGTTCCTGAAAGTGGAGCAAAAAATCTAGTGGTCTCTGGAGAAAAGACCATGCTGTGGCATCAAAGGTTTGGACATATTGTAGAGAAGGGCCTTCAAATACTTCATGGTAAATGTATGGTAGAAGGCATGAGTAATAGCTCTCTGGATTTTGATTTCTGTGAAAATTGTGTATATGGGAAGTAGAATCAGGTGAGTTTCCCCTCTGGTAGTAAGAGGGCGAAACAGATATTAGAGCTTGTGCACAATGATGTGTTTGGACCTGTGAAGGTTCCATCACTGGGTAAGTCTGTGTACTATGTATAATTTATAGATGACTTCTTAAGGAATACATGGATATATTTCCTTAAGAAGAAATCTGAAGTCTTTGATAGGTTTAAAGAATTTAAGGCTCTCATGGAAAATCAGACAGAGAAGAAGATAAAGGTGCTGAGGATAGATAATGGTGGAGAGTTTTGCAACAAGGAATTTGAAGAATTCTATAAGAAGTGTGGTATATCACGGTAGAATACTACTCCATATACACTTGAGCAAAATGGAGTTGCAGAAAGGATGAACAAGACATTGATGGAAAGGGCAAGAAGCATGCTCAGTGGTGTCGGGTTAGGACAGGAATTCTGGGCAGAGGCAGTGGATACTGCATGTTACTTGGTCAACAGGTCACCTTCATTAGCGTTGGAGGATAAGAATCCACAAGAGGTATGGACTGGTAAGAAACCCTCTCTTTCACATCTAAGGGTATTTGGATGTGATGCATATGTACATGTTCCAAAGGAGGAACGAATAAAGTTGGATAGTAAATCTGAAAAGTGCATCTTTATTGGGTATAAGGATGGTTTAAATGGTTATAAGCTTTGGAACCCAATAACAAGGGAGGTTGTGTACAACCGAGATGTGGTGTTTAGAGAGGTGAAAGATTTTGTTAAACATGAAGTCCAACCAAAGGAACCTGAGAAGATAGAGTTTGAGCTAAAGGAGGAAGAATCAGACTCTACAGCAGAGGAGGAATTAGAAGATGAAGAGCCACAAACTCCAGGTGTGAGAAGATCAGTGTGAGAAAGAAGGCAACCAGAAAGGTATAGTCAATTTGCTTTCTGTTCAAATTTTGTTTTATCTGTTACTGATGATGATCCCAAAACTATGAAGGAAGCAGTAGATTTAGAGGATGGAAAACTCTGGAAAGAGGTCATGGTTAATGAAATGGCATCTTTGCACAAAAAAGAGGCTTGGGATCTGGTGGAGCTGCAGGCTGGAAGGAAATCCATTGGCAGCAAATGAGTTTTCAAGAAGAAGACAAATGCAGAAGGAAAGGTGGAGAAATACAAAGCTCGATTGGTAGCAAAAGGTTATTCCCAGGTGCCGGGAATTGATTTTGGTGATATTTTTTCTCCTGTTGCCAAGGTAACTTCTATTAGATTACTTTTATCTGTTGTTGTTGCTTTTGATTTTGAGGTAGAATAGATGGATGTGAAGACAACATTTCTTCACGGGGATCTGGAAGAGGAGATCTACATGAAGCAACCTGAAGGCTTTGCGGTGAAGGGTAAGAAAGAACTGGTATGCAAGTTAAAGAGGTCTCTGTATGGGTTAAAACAGTCACCAAGGATGTGGTATCAGAAATTTCATACATTTATACGGGGACTTGGCTTCACCAGAAGCAAAGGAGATCACTGTGTGTATTTTAAATTAATTGGTGACCATGTTATTTATTTGGTCTTGTATGTGGATGATATGTTGCTGGTTGGAAATGACAAAGAAATTATCCGGGATTTGAAGACCCAATTGTCCTCCAAATTCGACATGAAAGTTCTTGGTGCTGCAAACTATATTTTGGGCATGGAAATTAAAAGAGATCGAGCAAAGAGGAAGCTCTGGTTAAACCAGAGGAAGTATGTCAAGACAATACTGCAGAGGTTTGATATGCAGGATAGTAAACCAGTGAAGGTACTTAGTCCTGTAGGTGTGAGGTTATCTGCTGAACAATGTCCCAAGACACAAGAAGAGGAAGAGGACATGTCCCGTGTTACATATGCAAGTGCAGTCGGTAGCCTAATGTATGCAATGGTCTATACTAGACCACATTGCACATGCAATGGGAGTATTCAACAGGTTTATGTCAAAACTAGGGAAGGAGCACTAGACAGCAGTGAAGCGGGTTTTCAGGTATCTGCATGGCACTAGTGATTATGGTTTGTGCTACCAAGGAAGACCAGGATTGGACAGAGTTTTTGATATTCATGGCTTTGTTGATGCAGACTCGGCTGGATATCTGGATCAGAGAAGATCTACAAGTGGGTATGTGTTTAACCTATTTGGAGGTGAAGTCAGTTGGATGAGTAAGAAACAATTTGTAGTGGCACCATCAACTACAGAGGCAGAATACATGGCAGCCACTTATGCAAGCAAGGAATCAGTTTGGTTGCAGAGATTGTGTTCAAGTATGGGGTTAGTACAGGAAGCTATAAGGATAGACTGTGATAGCCAAAGTGAAATTTTCTTGGCAAAGAACCTTGCATATCATTCAAAGACAAAGCACATTGATGTTCAGTATCACTTTGTGAGGGATATGATAGAAGACAAAAAGGTGTTTCTAGTAAAGGTGGACACTTTGAAGAATACTGCAGATGCATTGACAAAATTTGTGATCTCTGAGAAGTTCTCTTGGTGTAGAGAAACAATGGGCATTGCAGGGCTGGATAAATGACTAAGCTCTCTTGTGGTCCCCTGTGGAAGGAAAACAACAAGTGGGAGAATGTTGGGTTGTGTTATATTCTTTCCATGACTAGCCCACGTAGTTAACCGGGGGTTGGGGGGGGAGGTCACATGAGGTTTGAGGCGTACCCGTAACCCCACTTTATGGGGTCCGGGGCAATGCCTCAGAAAATTTTGGTTTTGGAAGCTATGTTAGGTTTTGTGGACCCACCTATGGTTTTGTGCATGATTTTCGCACATGTTTTTTGGACGCAATGGTTTTCGGTCCATGGTTTTGGACACGATGGTTTTTGGTCCATGGTATTGGATGCTTCAGCGTGTATAAATATGTATTATAACATTGAAAGGAATAGAATGAAAATTCAAGCTGGTAGTCCTGGTTTTGGGATCCAGGGGAAAATCTCTGTGTATATGTGTTTATGTGTTATGCTTTCGCTTTTTTTATTTTCTGTGTTTTAGAATTCATATGCATGTAATTTCTGTACGGGGTTAAAAACTACATCTACAATTAAACCTGAGGGTATTTTGGAAGACATTATCATCATTGTGGATTCATGGGAATCCCCTACTAATTTTCTTTTTTTACACACCAAAACCACTATAGGAGGCTATCCATTCATCTTAGGATGATCTTAGTTAGCAACTATAGATGCTTACATAGAATGTCAATAAGGAAATATGACAATCTCTTGGGGAGAAGCAGTAAAAAAAAATAATTTTAATCCAAAATCCATTTAATAAATTGAAGAAACCTCATAGATTCTTTAATATTATTAGAATGATTGTTTTGATTAATACTCCACACCAATCCTTATTGTACATCAAGAATTAATTTCAAAAAAACCAACAGATATGCAGGATATTTATTCTTCTAATGTTACAATCAAAGAATTCTACAACTAAGAAGAAAATCAAGTAAATATTAATCATGAATCAAGTTCATTTCAAAATTAATTTATTGATCATCCTGATTTTTTTTCAAAAGAAGGAGTTGAACATTTGAACATCTAGAAGAATAATTTACTAAAGAATCTATAAAATCTAGGGTAAAGAAAATTGAAATTTCTTTGGGGAAGACACTAAATATTAGCAATCAGTTATAACCACTCTAGAAGCAATAGTTGTAGGTACTATTGCAAAAATATTCAACAACATTTTCATGGGATTACAAAGGCATGATAGGGATAGATCTATCAGCTTGTATGCATCATATTTATATTCTTGATGGATTTCTCCCAGCCAAAACAACCTAGCACCGAATGAATCCAATTCTTAAGGATATTGCAAAAGAAGAGTTGCAAAAACTTCTAATAACAAGATTCATCTACCCTATCTCTAATAGTGAGTGTGTTTCACCATTTTTCATACTTCCAAAAAATGGGGTAAATGGAGCATCTATTTGGATTATAGAGAACTGAATAAAGCTACCAAGAAATATCACTTTCCGTTCCCATTTATTGACCAAGTCTTGGAATCTTTGGAAAGGAAAATGTATTTTTCTTTTCTGGATGGTTTTATTGGGTACAATCAAATATAAATTTCTCTTGGGGATTAAGATAAAAATACATTTACTTTTCCCTAGGGAACTTTTTCTTACATAGTTTTTCCATTTGGACTATGTAATGCACCCACAACTTTTCAAAGAGTTGTTTTGAGTACGTTTTCTTATGTTATCTTGAAATTGTTGAAGTTTTCATGGATGATTTTATAACTTTTGGGAATGAATTTGATGAAGCCTTGGCTAAATTAGAAAAGGTGCTACAGAATTCTATAGTAAACCATCTCTCACTAAGTAAAAAAAGTGTTTCTTAATGATGAATGAAGGAATTTCTTTTGGACATGATCTTTCAACACAATGGATTAAGGTGGACCAAGCAAAACCAGTTGTCATTAAAAATATATGCTTATTCCTATAAATAAAAGAGATTTGAGGAGTCTTTTGGGTCATGCTAGCTATTATCAAAGGTTTGTAGAAAATTTCATCAAAATAGCTTCACCAATTTTTGTATTACTTACCAAAGATTTTGAATTTATATGGAGAATAGCTTGTCAACAAACCTTCAAAACATTGAAAGAAAATTTAACTATTGCTCTTGTTTTGCAAGGATCAGATTGGAATCTACCATTTCATATATATTTTGATGCTTATTATAAAATATTGGTTGTTCTATTACGAAAAAAATAATATGCAACAATGCATGTAATTTATTATATTAGCGAAAATCTTAAACATGCAAAGCTGAATTTTACTGCCAATAGGAAGGAATTTTAGTAGTAGTGTATGCCATTAAAAAATGTAGTTATCTTATTACTTGGTATCCTACTTTTGTACACATAGACCAATCAATCATTAAATATTTAATGAATAAACTAATTATTAATGGATATTAATAATTAGTTTATTAATATTTTTTATACAAGGAAAAGAATGCTTTAATAAGGAAAAGTGCACCATTTACATGGATGAAAGGATATTTATTCAAGTTGGGACCAACTCAAATTCTTAGAAGGTGTATCAAAGAGGATGAAGTATATGATATTCTACAGACTTTTCATGATGATCCATGTGGTGGACATTTTGCAATCAATAGAATTTCTAATTGTTGGCATTATGATACAGGTGTTGTCCTTGATGGCAACTCACTCAGATGACAGATCATAGTGCAACATCAAAGAATTAATGATCAGACTACAGAGAATGAATAAAGAGAGGTATGCGCAGGTTCACCTTGAAAAAGAAGCGTATACATGTAGGTTAACAGACCAAAAGGAGCGTATAACGTACACACACCCTTTCACAGAAGGAAATGCGTGTATATCTTGGAAAACTAAGTTTTGGTCCAAGGTATCTGGTCCATGGTATTTTGATCCATGGTATTGGTCCAAGGTATATGGTCTGAGGTATTGACCCTAGGTATTTGGTCCAAGGTATTGGTACTAAGTGGTTTTGGACCATGGTATTGAGAAAGGCCTAAAACTATAAAAGGAGGAGAAGATCATTAGGCCAAGGGTGCAAGTATTGAATATCTGATGAAGTGAGAGGTCCAGTATGCAGGTTATGGGTTTGTGATGCTTTTCTTGATCTGAACCAAGGATGCAACTATGTGGATGATGATGGATGATGGATCGGGATCATAAGGCTTGGAATGTATTATCATTATGTGGCTTGATCATGGATAGACTAGATCTAAATTACTGAAAAATGTTTATTCTATAAATGTTATGATCTGGGTATGACTGATGTCTAGAATAGCTGCAAAGTTATAAGCTAATATTTGTAGATCTGTACGCGGGTTCGCTTTGGTAAAAGCGCGTATACACACTGGTTTGGCTCATCATAGTAGCATATACATTATGAAATATGATATCTGAATGTGTAGATGATTCTAGTGGTTGTTGCAGAGTTCTGGGTTCTGCTCTGTGTTCTGGTGATATGTCTTCAGTGATTCAGTATTGGGTGATTCAAAATCTAATGATTGGTTTATGCAATGGTTGTATTGCAATGGTGATTGATTTTGAGCTTCAATGTTGTTGATGGGTCCAGTTTGGATATTGGATGAAACCTGGCCTTCATATATTTGTGTTGAGTTCCAGGAGTATCTAGTTTGAAAATTTATGAAACGTGGTCCCTGGAGGAAGAGTGAAGGTTGGAGCCTTCAGTAGGCCAGCGCCTACGTACTGGTAAACATATCGGCTAGTACAAGAGCCAGGGGGTTGGAGCTCCCTTCCAGTAGCAGCTGGAAAATGAGAGAGGGTTGTAGCCTTCTGTAGGCTGGCGCCTACGTACTAGTAAATATATCGGCTAGTACAAGAGCCAGGGGGTTGTAGCTCCCTTCCAGTAGAAGCTGGAGAACGAGAGAAGGTTGTAGCCTTCTGTAGGTGGGTGCTTGTGTACTGGTATGAGTCTGCGCCATTACAAGATTGTAAACAGGTTTTTCTTATATTAAAAGGAAGACAGTGACAGGTGGTTTTTGTCCCGCATTGGGTTTCAACCTTATATCTTGGTGTTCATGTGTGTTTATTATGTGTGATGATCTGTTATGTTTTTACTACACCTGGTTACTATTTATATGGTTAATGAAGTTCTGATGCACTGATTAAAGATCAACATATGATGAATTAATTGAATCATAAGTTTGTTGGATATACGCTAGTTGCATTAAACACAGTTGCGTGTACACGCGAGTTCCCTTAACTGAAGTAGCGTATATGGATCTGATTATGGAAATGAAAAACGATTGATTTGATAATACTGATTCAACCCCCCCCCCCCCCCAGTATTATTTCCAACAATTGGTATTAGAGCAGGTCCTTTGGTAGAAGCTTGATCGCTTGAAGGAGATCCATAGAACAATGGGAAAGAAGCTAAAGTAGAAAGCACCTCAGAAGAAGAACACGACTCAAAGGAACGATGACAGTAGACTGTTAGATGGAAGGAGGATTCAGATTCCAAAGCAAATGAAGCATCAGATAAAGTCATAGATCAACACGATCTATTTAACAAAAGGGAGAATGCCCTCAAAGAAGAAGTCACCAGATTAAAAGCTCAACTAGAGTGTGCCTTCAACGTATGTCAAATGCTGCAGGATGAAGTGATATCATTAAAAAATAAGCAGAATGAAGCAGATGAAGAACAAGAAAATGAGATTCTCAAATTAAGGCAACAAGTGGAAGAAGGAAGAAAGGCTGCAGAAATCTTGAAGAAGCAACATCTGGAAAAGGAAGAGCAATATCAGGTTGAGGTAAATATCTTAAAAGGTGAATCTAGCTCACAAGGTGAGGCAAGGAACTCTAATGCAAAACCTGAAATTCTTAGCAAGGAGATAAGAGGTCAACCACATCAACAACCAAGGAAATAAATCCTTCAAAGAAAATATTTTACTCCAAACTATGGAAGTGATAGTCGGCCATTTTATTAGATGAATAATGTTGAGTGTTATGTATGTCATAATTTTGGACATGTCACACCAAGATGTAGAAGTAGAATGGTTCAAGACCGTCACATAGAAAGATCATCATGTTCCAGGTACTTTAAGGGATATTGTTTTGCTTGCAATAGGTTTGGTCACAAAGCCGTTGACTGCTACAGAAGGAATATGAAACATGTAAGATGTTATGCATGTAACAAGTTTGGACATATAGCAAAGGAATGCAGGAACAAAGTACGGGCACCATACCAAAAGGAGAAAACATCATCACACTCGAAGATATGGAAGAAGAAGGAAGTACAGTCAAAAAGATGTGGCATAGCACAATGTACTGACATGATAGACTCAAAGGGATCTGAAAGTGTGAAACTTCAGTGTTCTAAATCTCATACGCAAGTTTCATGAATACAAGTCACGTATATACGTGAGTTCGAAGCTGCACAGTCGCGTGTATGTTAGTTTGAAGAAAAGCAGTGGAACGGACTCAGGAAAAGCAGTCTGATATGGTTCAGTCAATTATTTGCTCTGTTTGATGATGGTTACAATCTGCTGATGATGTGTGGAAATGTGTTGGTACTCATAAGATATTTAGAAGTGCTTTTGATCCTCACAAGTTAACTTGATGTATATCTGATTGATGATGATGCCTTGAGACTTCTTGCTAATATATGCATGATCAGATCTGACAATGAACAGATGGAACAGGTTCAGGGGGAGCATATGCTTCGAATAATGCATTGTTGACATTATGGTTAGAAGTCTTTGGTGATGATGCTTATATGGCTAAATGTTACATCTTGCTACTTATTGTTGGTTGGTCAAGAGAATGGTATTGTAGGTTACAGGTCTAGATGTTGTTGACAGATGCTTATGGTTCAGATCATATATGGTGTATGATAGTTGCTGATGACTATCATGGTCTTGCTTAGGTCTTTGGTATAAATGTCATGTATATCTTTTAAATACCCATGATTCATATGATCTAATTAGTACTATGCATGGGAAGGATGATGTAAAAATTTCTATTTCAGTCATGTATAAACATTTGGTATATCCCCACTTGGTTGGGAGATTCATGTATGTATGAGACATTGGTGATAGGAAGGTCATACTCACTCAGTTGAGTTGTAGAGTCATGTTATTCTTTTGAAAAATATTTTTGCAGACTCTACATGTGCTCAGGGGGAGCAAGGATGGTTTAGTACATCTTAGCATGTACAAAGGGGGAGTTCGATCAGAGAATTCAACATTTACTTAGGGGGAGCGTGGACGGTTTAGTGCATCTCAGCATGTACAAAGGGGGTGCTCAATCAGACATTTCAGCATGTACCCAGGGGGAGTATGGACAACATAATGTATATCAAGGGAGAGAATATCTTGGTCCGCCCTTTGCCCTTGATGTCAAAGGGGGAGAGTGACTTGGTGTTGTTTTTGCCATCAAGTCCAAAGGGGGAGATTGTTGTCATTATGATACCAATGTGTCCTTGATGGCAACTCACTCAGATGACAGATCATAGTGCAACAACAAAGAATTAATGATCAAACTACAAAGAATGAATAAAGAGAGGTATATGTAGGTTCACCTTGACAAAGAAGTGTCTAAATGCGAGTTAACAGACCAAAAGGAGCGTATAATGTACACAAGCACTTTCACAAAAGGAAATGCATGTATATCTTGGAAAACTAAGTTTTGGTCCAAGGTATTTGGTCCATGGTATTTTGATCCATGGTATTGGTCCAAGGTATCTAGTCTGAGGTATTGACCCTAGGTATTTGGTCCAAGGTATTGGTACTAAGTGGTTTTGGACCATGGTATTGAGAAAGGCATAAAACTATAAAAGGAGGAGAAGATCATTAGGTCAAGGGTGCAAGTAATGAATATCTGATGAAGTGAGAGATCCAGTATGCAGGTTATGGGTTTGTGATGCTTTGCTTGATCTGAACCAAGGATGCACCTATGTGGATGATGATGGATGATGGATCAGGATCATAAGGCTTGGAATGTATTATCATTATGTGGTTTGATCATGGATAGACTAGATCTGAATTACTGACGCATGTTTATTCTATAAATGTTATGATCTGGGTATGACTGATGTCTAGAATAGCTACAAAGTTATGAGCTAATATTTGCATATTTGTACGCAGGTTCACTTTGGTAAAAACACATATACACATTGGTTCGGCTCATCAGAGTAGCGTATACATTATGAAATATGATATCTGAATGTGCAGATGGTTCTAGTGGTTGTTGCAGAGTTTTGGGTTCTGCTCTGTGTTCTGGTGACAGGTCTTTAGTGATTCAATATTGGGTGATTCAAAATCTAATTATTGGTTGATGCAATGGTTGTATTGTAGTGGTGATTGATTTTGAGCTTTAATGTTGTTGATGGGTCCAATATGGAAATTGGATGAAACGTGGCCTTCATATATTGGTGTTGAGTTCCAGGAATATCCAGTCTGAAAATTTATAAAACGTGGTCCCTGGAGGAAGAGTGAAGGTTGGAGCCTTTAGTAGGTCGGCGCCTACGTACTGGTAAACATATCGGCCAGTACAAGAGCCAGGGGGTTGGAGCTCCCTTCCAGTAGCAGCTGGAAAACGAGAGAGGGTTGTAACCTTCTATAGGCCGACACCTACGTACTAGTAAATATACCAGCTAGTACAAGAGCCAGGGGTTGTAGCTCCCTTCTAGTAGAAGCTGGAGAATGAGAGAAGGTTGTAGCCTTTTGCAGGTGGGTATCTGCGTACTGGTATGAGTCTGCGCCATTACAAGATTGTAAATAGGTTTTTCTTCTATTAAAAGAAAGACAACAATAGGTGGTTTTTGTCCCGCATTGGGTTTCCACCTTATATCATGGTGTTCATGTGTGTTTCTTATGTGTGATGATCTGTTCTATTTTTACTGCACCTAGTTACTGTTTATATGGTTAATGAAGTTCTGATGCACTGATTAAAGATCAACATATGATGAATTAACTGAATCATAAGTTTGATGGATATACGCTAGTTGCATTAAACACAGTTGCATGTACACGTGAGTTCCCTTAACTGAAGTAGCTTATATGAATCTGATTATGGAAATGAAAAATTGTTGATTTGCTAATACTGATTCACCCCCCCACCCCCTCTCTGTATTATTTCCAACTCTAATAAAGTACTCTCCACAGGGCATTGTTAGCCAACATTGCATAAGAATGTAAAGGAACATGTGAGTATTGTGATGCATGGCAAAGAATGGGTCAACCCACTAAATTAGAGGAATTCTTATGAAACATTAATCTATTTGGAACCATTTGAAAAATGAGGGGTTTATTTTCTTGGACCAATTAATCCACCATTTAATCAATTCAAGTCCATACTAGTGTGTACTGATTATCTTACCAAATGGGTGGAAGTGCAACCATAGAAGAATATTCAAGAAAATAAAGTAGTTGAAGTCCTTGAATACACTATATTCTATGATATGGAGTACCAAAATAAACTGTGTCAAATAGAGGAGCACAATTTACATCAAAGTTAGCGGAGAACCTCATGAATTTGTATAAGATAAAGCACATAAAGACTGCACCATATGAACCCAAAGCTAATGGGAAGGTAGAAGTAACTAATATGGAATTAGAAAACATACTTACAAAGATTGTTTAGTCCCACTGACAAGATTGGGAAATCAAATTATTATAAGTAGTGTGGGCTTATCGAACTACATGGAGAAGTTCAAAAGGATTCACACCCTATGCGTTAAGTATTCGGTAAAATTGTACTACTACCCATTCAGTTTGAAATTAAATATCTAAGGACAATAATGGAATTTGGGGTGAATATTTCAACAACATAGAAGGAAAGAATAACTCAAATCAGTCAATTGGATGAGTTTAGACAGTAAGATTTGCACCATATGAAAACAATTCAATAACAAAGGGCATGTTGGCATGATCGGTATATAAAGAATAAACCATTTGAAACAGATAATTAGGCATTGATATATGACTCAACGTTCCATTATTTTAAAGAGAAATTGACCACAAGGCAGTTGGGACCATATGAAACTGAGCATGTATATGAAAATGGAGCTATAAAATTAATAACAATTGATGAAGAAAAATTACCACTTCTAGTTAATGGACATCAGTGAAGTGGTATAAGAAACCTGAATCCAAGGAGGAATTTACCCAAAAATTATGCCAACGCCAAGATCCAAATTTAATTGAAGGCCCATATGAGTCATGCATTTCTTAAACCCTACAGAAATGGAAATGTAGGCTATGGTAACTTTTGAAAAATAGGAATGGAAATCACTACTATAGGAAATTTTGAAAAAATATCATATGAAAACTAGAGATGGCACAATGAGCTACATTAACTCTTGAAAACTAGAAATGGTAAGTCCTAGTGTAGAGGGAAAAAAATGCTACATAATTTTTCAACAACAACTACTACCAATTTTTTTAAGTTATTTTGAAGACAAGTTGGAAATTTTTAAATTGATCAATGCACTTATCTCTAGAATGTTATACTCTAATTTTGAAACTTAATCAAGTGCAATTGCAGGAATTTCATCAATGCCAATAATTCAATGTTGCTTTTCAATAGTAAAATTCTCTTCTTACCAAAGAAATCAACAACTCCAAGGGCGAAAGATACTATTAAAAAATATAGCATTCACAATTTCAAGAATCTAACAAATAAAACTACAAGTTTTTCCTATAGCAACAATAGTTGTACAACAAAATTGCCAGAAGGACGCAAGCTATGAAGATTCCCTACAGTGGAACAATTCTCCAACCCTCGAATGCCACATATTAGGTAATTGTGTAATATATATATATATATATATATATATATATATATTCATACCACGTGTCCAATCATCACCGAAGAACTTTTCCTAACATTATGACATGATCGTTATCAAAAATATTTTCATGCCAGGATTTGTTTATAAATCTCTCAAATACCATGAGCAAAATCCCCATGCCAACTCATTAATTGCCCACTTATGTCAATTCAGACCAATTCAATTCAAAGGTTTTCCACTTGTCACATTCAACTCATCCAACTGACATCTAATTAGGATATGATGTGACTTAAAACATAAAACATTTAATTGTTGCTGCCAATTGAGGTGTCAGCATAGCCCAAAAGTATCAGTTATGAATGTTATATGTGTATAGAATGGTAACTCAATGAAAATTGAGAATAATTAAATATTGTTGCATTTAAAATTAGTAACTTCCCGTCTCCCTATATGAAGAGTTATTTTGCGGCTAAGAAATATTGTCATTGAAAATAGTTAGCAGAATTGTGTAGAGAAAAAGTGTTAGCAGTGGGAGAAAATTTATTTAGACAATAACCAACTACAACTGAGATGATTATGAGTGATATTGAAGTCACAAAAATTTTCTACATTGCAGGTTGGCTGCCATTCTTCTAGCAACTAGAAAACGTCATTTTATCTCTGGTTAAGCTTTTTTCTCTACATTTTGACTTGAGAACCCATATTGTGTAAATTGCAAACGTAAATTTTACCATTTTAGAAGAAACTGTTGTCAGGGTGATGGGAATATCTCCTGAGGGAAGGTGTTGGTTTAAAGAGTGAGTTGAATCAACAAATGCAAGAGGTGCATTCACAGAGGAATGAGAAACATTAGAGGCCACTGAATAGGGATTTAAAATACTATCTTTGCCAAAACCTTGAGACAAACTATTGTAGCACATAATTCGACATTTCACTTGTGAAGGCCGACTATCACTTTTCATGAATTATAACTTCTATTTTCTGGCACATTTGAGAAGAAATAGAAAAATCAATATTTCTTATTTCTTATTGAAATATTTGTGAGCAATGGTAAGCTAGTACCAAAAAAAAATATGATCAATTAGCTCATCATGGATTGATCTACCTTTTAGCCAAGGAAGCACTTACCCAGTAGAGGCCAACAACAAATTGGGGAGAGTTCATAAAGAATCTATATTCACCATCATTCAAATTATAAATGCCTCAGATGACTCCTTGTCAATAACCATAGAGCTCACTTGGTGAGCCATAAGAACCATCGGGAAGAAGAGCCAAATGAAGGGTAGAAACTATAGAATCCTCTAGCGACAAACTTGAAGCATAATCTTCTACAAAAGGAATGAAACTTGACAAATTGGAGGTAGAAGAATGGTTCATGGCTACTGAATAAGCTGACGACACACCCCAAAAACAAGTAAGTTTTGAATTTCACTTTAATGTAATGGAAGAACTAGAAAATATAATAAGGAAGATTAAGGATTTAAACATTGAACGAGATACTTGGAAAAATGTGCATACTTCCTTTCACCATGAGGAATATATTCTAGTAGAGATGTTTCAAAAATGGATTCATGAAGAGAAAGAGAAAGTCTTTAAATATTGTAGCAACATGGAGTTTCATAAATAACTTGTAGCAATAAAATAGAATCATAATGAAGAAATTCAAGAAAGAGAAGGGGAGATCAAAGAATTAAAATCTAGGTTAATAAACTTGGAGAATTAACCTCTGAGATTATTTTATGTCGTCCCCCTTCACCAATGTTTACATTACATCTGAGGAGACTATGGATCAAATTTCAAATTGAAATGTTAATCTCTAATTTTCCTATGGACTACCAACCTTCCGGTAAAAAACATTGATCTGTATATTTCTCTAGTGTCTCCAAAAGGAGAAATTTGTTTTGTGAATAATTTATACATAATTATTTTATACCCATCACCTCTGATTAGAACCCTAATCAATTCATTCATTATGTGAATTTAAGGGCATTCCAATCCTTATTGGAAAATGAATCGAAATTATCAAACAAGTTATAATTTTACAAAATAGAAGATCTCACTGCACCATTATGGATTCAACTAGAAACAAGTTCTATCCAAGATATCCTCAAATATCATTGTAAGAAATTAAAAAATTCACAAATCAAAATGGCAATGATGATAGCCAAAATTAAGAAATTAGGGAATTTACCAGTTCCAGAGACAACTCCAAACTTGCAATACTATCAGCATGTCAAAAATAGTGAGAAGAATTAGATTATAGCTTGAAAGAAAAAGAACCCCACTCCCTACCAAATATTTGTGTAGCATTATATAGAAGTGGATTGTATGTGCAATCATTGAGAAATTACGGACTACACTGGTTTGAGGTTCAAATTCCCTATGTTATTGTATCCAATACAATATTATAGAGGATAAATGATAGTAAATAAAGAGAAAGAAAGAAAATGATAACAAATGATTGAAATTTTGGTAGGATTCCATGCAATAGAAGGTAATATCCAATTTGTTCCTTATGATTTCAAAGCTTTCTGCGAAAGCCAACGTACATTCCATCTCTTCTGATTTTGATTAATTGCACAAGGGACATGCAAGAAGCTAAGCTAGGAGGTAATGGCGAGGCCTAAATTTGTCATTCCTAATAATCCATTTATCAACCTTTTTCTAAGAAAATAACATGTTTCATCCATTTTTCCGTTCATATTATCTCAAATACCCAACATATTCAGTATGATTGGATTAAGTGGAAAGGGATAAGTCTTTTTTTATAATATGTTGATGAGACCCAATATTACAACAAGAATGTTACAACTCCCAAGGCTACCAATTTAAATTATCAACCTGGGTTCGTGCAAACTTAAGAGGGGACGACACTATATGTGCAACAGACACCTTCCTCTTCCTAGTTTGATTCCCATTGATGTAGGTGAAAGAAGGAAATGAAACAACTTCAAATGAGAAAATATATAGGTAAGCCGCTAATCCTATGTTGCAAAAGTTAAATAACAATAAGAAAGCATATTCTACTTTTGCTGGAAAGTAAATGCCATAAAGGAAATCTATTCTAATTGCAAAAATGTAAAGCAAAATGACAACCAAGTAAATCTAATCTATTGTGTTGGTAAGGAAATGGAATTAAAAGAAACCTATTCTGTTTTCTAGGAAAGGAAAGTCCTGGATTACTCTTGCAAGAAGGAAATCACACTTTGCTTAAAGTAAATTGCGGAAAGGAAATCTAGACTAATTACATAAATCGACATTGAACAAGATGCAAGAAATGTAAGAGCTAAATGGCGATTTAACCAAGCCTTGGCTCAACCAAAGTGGTCTTAGAGAATTCATAGGCTATACATCTACTTCTACCATGAATTTGGAGTGAATCTTGGCAAGCACAATCTGGAAAACAAATTGCTACATGATTGCTACAATATTGTTGTTTCTCGAGTTAACTTGCCAAATGCCCAGGAAAATCAAATGAAAATGAGATGGGGTAATTTTTTTTATTAATAATAATTTTATTGGGACTCAATCCAAGTGGAGACGACTCAAAATAGCTTCATTAACATGTGTAAAAATTTAGCAGAAAATTACTTCTAAAAACCAGAAACATCAGAGCAATGAACTATTCAGTTGATCTAATACCCAAATAACTAAGATAATCAAGTGAAAATGATGTGGGAATCATATTTTTTTTATTAATTTGGTTGTTTTTAAGCTTCAATCCAAGTGGAATCAACTTGAAATGAGACCATTAACACGTGCTAAAATTTAGCATAAAATTGCTATTGTTGCTACAAGATACTTCCATAAATTCCAAAATTGTGAACTAATAAACCAATCCAAGTAGCTCAATAATGAATATGACTTTTCAAAATTGTTATAAGGATAGATCATACTTTTAAATATATAAATGACCTATAAAAAAACTTATTTCAATCATTTAACCAATCTAACCTACAACAAATGAAGCATGAATATTAAGTGCAGAAATAGGAAATGCAAGAATAAGAAATGCAAGTGAACAAAACATTCAAAGAAGATAAATAAATTATATAGTAGGGCTATGAGGCTCCTGGGATGGCCAAGCCTAATGATACTCAAAGTCCTATGAATGAAACCAATCCTTAGAAGCTGAAAATGACACCAAACTTCATTATTTGAATCAATCCAAGTATATCCCTGCTAAAAATGGAAGTAGAGATGCTAAATAACAACTTTTCTCCACAAGGAGGCTAAGAAATACATTTCCCTGGAGGAAAATTTGAATTGGTACTTATAAAAATTTATGGGGAAGCATCCTCCTTGAATGGAGGCAACTTGCCCCTCCAAAATCCCTCAAAAAGTGGATCTAGTTCCTAAGAGTAGGAATCTTCATTAATTGATAGGGAGCACATTGTTATAGACATTTTTGTGCCCTACAACACCAAGCATGAAATGTCCATAAACCAATGGCTCCTAAGTCCCTAAAAGTTTTGTTCTAACCCCTAAAGGAACAAGGTCAACAGATTACAGCTTCTCCCAGAAGTTCTCCACCAGAAACTGCTCAGAATTGGTCAAAACAGGATCATTTCAGCTGCTCCACTGGCTAAGTGCGTTGCATTGCACCTAAATACACTGTGAGGGTGCATTGCATTTCAAAACTCCCTTCTGTAGGGTGCGATGGGCGAGAAATGACAAATGGCAGTGTCATTCCGCGAGGTGGAGAGGCAATGGAAGCTTCCAAAATCTTCTCCTGTGACACTTGCCTCACTGAATTCGACCAAGGATGAGTAAGAGGCCCTCAGTCTCCAAGTGGAAGCAAGAACTAACAGAGAGAAGACACTAATCAAATCACAAGCTGACTCATCCTCCTTACAGATATCTATATATGGATCCCTCATCCCAGAGATCCAGAGGCTGGAATTTTGCATATTGTAAGGAATTGTTGTTGGTTTCTAGAGACAAACATCAGATTGTTGGGTGATTTATGCTTTGTTTGAGGTGAAGAGGGGCTTCTTTGCTGGGAGGTTGATACTGGATCGGAACCACTGGTTGTAACTCCTCCTGGATCTTTTCTTGTTTATCAATAAAAACTATTTGAGTTCTCCTCCATGCTATTGTATCATTGATGCTGGTTACATTTGTATGGTTAACTTAAATCTGATCCTAAGTTGTTTATGAATATAGATCCATGTCTTTGTATAGTGCTCTTCTTCTGTGATCTTACAAGTACTTTAGCTGGGCATGCAAGGGAGCAGGTAGCTGGAGACTATCAAAGAAGAGAGGGATTGGATCAAAGGATTAGCGCAAGACACAGGTTGGTTCTTTCTATTCCTCTCTATAATTCATAAAGGAAATACAAAAGTAGTTTTTCTCTGTTTGTTTCTAAGGCAGCTGTCAGACCTTAGTGGGATAGAGAAGTTCTAAATAGACACTTTTCCCTGTAACAAAATGGCGACTCCGCTGGGGAATGTCTAATTAGTTTGTTTGTGTATCATTCTTTGTTGTTTGTTTCATAAACTTATAAGTAGCTTTCGAACTGCATTTGCCATAACAAATGCAAAGTAGATAATTGCTGCTTCAATCCATTCACTGGATCTGTTTATGATTTAAACAGCTGATTCACAAACTATCTGATTGCCCTTGTGATAGCTCTTATATCCTCCTTAGATCTACCCTTGATTGTTGCATTACTGATTGCTTTTTACTCAGCCAAAAACCAAGGACTGAACTGCAAACTGTGACCCGGAACCCGGACAGAGTCTCGTTTCTGGCCCAGCGCAGGTATTGTTCAGAGATCCTGAATTTCAGCGCACTTCCCGAAGAGGCAACCTGCGCTGCATTTCAGATTCTCTGTGTTACAGGTGCGCTGATCAGACTAACTCTATGCAGCTGTGGTTCTTGTGCTTCATTCTTTCCAGTTCTGTCCCTGAATTTTGCTGCCTGTGATCAGTATATGTCTGTTTGAAACCTCTTTTCCTTGCTTTTATTCCACCTCCTTTGTACAAAAGAACTGTAGATGTTTTTGTGTGTTTGTTGAGTCGTTTACAGTTTTCCATTGCAAAAGTAGAATAGTCGTACTGTCATCCTTTGATTTGAATCTGTCACAAGTGTTGATTTTGATCATAGGAGAAAGTTTGATTGCTGTTGATGGTCGATTATACTGTTACTATTGCCTTTGGTATGAATTTGTAATTTTCTAGTGTCAAGAACGAGTGTTCATTTCAAAATCGTAAGGTGTCGTAATCATCTCTGTTTTTGATTTCGAAAAAGAGCTTGTTTATATTTGTCGCTTGAAAAGAAATTCAGATTTGTACATCAACTTTCTTTTTAGCATCAATACTAAGAAAGTTGAAAACAAATACATGCATGTGCATTTGCATATAGACAGTCTGTTTGGCTTGATTTAGGAAAGTGAATTTACAATGTGCTCTTTGCTCTTTGTGAAAAGATTTCGTCTTTCTTTTCCCCTAGTAGCTAGGATTTTCATTGCACAAAAGAGATAAAAGTTTGTTTATCATCTTTAGATTGCATTTTAGGAATTACATCTACATCTCGTGGTGAACCCAAAAGGCAAACTTCATAAACAAGATCAACTTAAAATAAATTCAATGAATCTAACAACGCTTTGGAACTTAACGCACAACATTTAGAGGTCTAGGCTAGAGACGTATTCCAGTGTCGTAAAGCCTGGTAACTGTTGTCCTCACTGATGGTTGGGTGATTCCTCCACTTTGAGACGATAAGTGCCAGTACGGACTTGTGCTCCCACGTACCGTCGAGTATATTTTGGGAGACCCCCATAGGCTTAAATCCTTTATCCATAGGAAGTCGTGTCTGCCGCCCTATCGATCGCAATGCACTGAACACAACATTCGGGAAGATTGACTGTCGTACCGTAAAAAGTATTTTGCAATTTTGCAATTGGTTTGGTACTTCCTCTACCTAGATCTCTAGAGTAGTCCCTTTCGTTCCTTTTCAGACTCCTTAACGGAAAAGGTCCATCTGAGCACTTGTCACTTCAGGCTCATTAAAAATCGAAGGCGACTAGAGTCATCTTTTGTTTTTTCTCGACTCTTAAAAACTGAAAAAACAAGTTGTGTCAAAGCGTCTAAAAATTTATTTTAAATGGAATATTCATTACCCCTTTTCTACGTTGATCTTGGGTTGAGAAAATGGAGTCCACCAACCAAGGAATTCCCCTTGGAGGAAATCCTAGTCCCTTCTCCTCTTGGGGAGATGTTGGTGCACCCCATATGGCCACATTGTCACTTCCAGGACTGAAAATTGGTTTGCCTGTATGGCTCTTCTCAACCTTTGTCGTTCAGAACACCACTATTCCTGATCAATCGAATCGGCAATTAGACGAGTCCAGAGTTACCCACCAACCTTCTACTTCCTCTAATTCTTCCTCTCCTCCTTCCTCTTCGCTTGATGGGGCTGGTAAAGCCAAAAGTCAAGTTCCTAAGGAGAAGAAGGAAAAGAAGAAGAAAGAGAAGAAGAAGAAGGAGCCGAAAGCGAATGGGGGCAAACGAGTGTCGTCTAACGAAAATCCACACACTGCACCGACCAGGCCTAAATCGCCATGTGTCATTTGTAAAGGAGACCACTTTCACAGAGATTGTCCTTGCATCCCTCAGATCTTAAAGGACTGGTCTCCTCGTTTGCACAACCCGGTGTCGTCAACCTCTGATGATCATGTTGAAAACACACCGTCAACTAGTGAAAGTGAAGCCCCAGGACAAAAAGGAAAATATAGATTTCCTTGTAAGTTGTGCGAAGGCGATCATGCCGTCCACCATTGTCCCTTCTTAGACGAAGCTAAAAGAGTTTTGGATGATCGTCCAGTTTCACCGTTACGACTTCCTCCTGGATATAAAAAACTCTTGCCGAGTCCGTCACTAGTTGAAAATCCGGCTGACCCGCTCAGGTGGTCGGCTGATGCATCTGTCATTGAAGATGAACCATCTGAATCCATACCAGACGAAAGTCAAAAGGTCGAGGCGGCAGTTGACCCGGTCTTGCCTTCAGAGGTTCCATCTTCAGATGACACAATCACTGAAGAGAACAAGGATGACACCGTCCAAATTCTTTTCATAAGCACAGAATCCAACGAACATGGGGGCAATTTACCCATTCCTTTACTGCAGGAAGGAAGTTCGTCAGAGTCATACCCGGCCGTCTATTCGGTCCCACCTCCAAGCAACCTAGTTGTCTCCTTCCACTGGAATCAACTAGGCAAACCCCGTTTACCAGCTAGTGTACCATTCTATTGTGGCCACCAACAACCCCCCTCTTTGTTTGGTATTAGCAATAACACCAAGCAAATGGGGACCCTTAATAAAAATCCAAAAAAAAAACATTTTATCAAAGTTTTTGTAGTTTTGACTCCCTAAAAGCTGTATCGCATCGCGAGAAGAGAGTGAAAACGTTTTCCTATGCGCATAATAAGCTGCGAAGAAGCGACGCGAAATTCATCGCATCGCATATATCATGAAGCACTCTCAAATGAAAAACTTAAGGAACCTCCGACGGCCGATACGCGACGTCGCATATCGCAACATCGCATAAGCAGCACACAATGATTGATTACTAAGTGCGATCTGCGATTGCGATCTGCGATGAATGCGATCGTCAATTTCTGCGATGACACATCTTGATGACGCGATCCTTGATACTGCGATGCAAGTCGCAGAAATCACCCATCGCAAAATTTCCCCAGCACAGTATTCAAGGAAAGCTGTCTATAGGCCAAAAGTTGGGCGCGCGCCTTAAAGGAATTTAATGATTGTACGCCAAAGTATCCAGGAAGGATTGCGTTGTGTTTTTCGAAGAGTCAGTTCATTATGGGTGTCATGATTATGCATTCATTAGAGCTTAAAGCTTTCATGTCAATCTTTTCTTCATTTACTCTTTTCCTTTGCATAAACTGTAAGACAGCAAATAACATAAAGCAATGTGCAGGAAACATATAAGGAAAAGGGGAAAGCGTCGATGCTCGAAGAACAGAGAAGAGATGCCTTCACAAACGGATGCCGAATGCAACATGACCACAGACTCCAGAGTATCACTTAACAGAGACTGATGTCAATAGGCCATCCAAAACTCAGAATCAAAGGCGCACAAAAGCAGCATGTTTGCAAAAGATCCTGAAGCTTATGCCCGGTAAAGCAAAAATAAAAAGGCACAAAAGAGGGAAAACGCACCAGAAAAGCCCGGAACAAAGAACGGAGGCACTTTTCAATACAGAAAATTGTTCAAAGAGAAAAGTCCCTGACTTATTCAGTCATTCGCAAGGCCGGAAACCGAAATAGCAAAAGCAGAATTAGTTTGAGAGAAATTTGGGCTATTACCAAGTATACACACAGTGTATACACCAAGCCAGAAGGAGATTTTCGAAAATATCTTCTAATTTGCTAAAAAGTGGTGTCAACACTTGTTATTTCTATTTTCGTAGCTCAAGCGAAAGGAGAAGACGACCAACCAACTCTTCCCAGGCGAATGTTACATGCTTACAGCACTAAGGAGCAAATACAGAAACGGTTAG
Organism: Pinus tabuliformis; assembly: GCA_031772625.1. Lineage (NCBI taxonomy): Eukaryota > Viridiplantae > Streptophyta > Pinopsida > Pinales > Pinaceae > Pinus > Pinus tabuliformis. Next base: position 442,986,492 of record CM062811.1, read on the forward strand.
GAATTAGATTCAATTTTTAGAAATAATTTTGCTTTAGTAGAAGGGCGATCATTTAAAATCGTGTCCTAAATTTATGTAATTAAGATTAATTAGTTAGCAGTATTTAAACCCTTCTCAGGCATTTGGAGAAGGGTCCAGAAATTTGTCAAAAAACTTGTCCTCAGAACATGCACTTTTGCACCCTCGGAGGGGGTTTTTGATGAATGGTTGGATCGAGATTTATCAATATTTGCATTTGATATCTGCTACTGATGTTGCACTTCTGTACTCTTAGTAGATGTTAGAACAAGTAGAGATAAATCGTTGTTGCTTGAAGCTTATGAGTGGAATCAGTCATAAATGGTACTTTTATCTCTTGACCATTTCTGCTTATATTCTTAAAGTGATATACAGTTTCAGTTGTTTATATGTTAATGCATGAATGTGTGGGTTACCGTTTGGCACTTTTGTACGGTGGAGTCATTTATTTGTGTTTGATATATGAATAACTTATTATGCGATATGCTGTTCAAAACTTTTTTGCTTAACTTTTTATGCAGAGTGGTTTATCTTAATTGATTTCTATTCTTATGATAGCTAAATGATCTTTATTACCAGTTATTGTTCGAAATCTCTTTAGATTGCATAATAGAAGAAATACACCCCGGGTTAGCGTAGATTAGATGTGTTGCTTCCTATTAGATTACAGTAGCATAGAGTTAGTTTAGAAGTTTGAATTAAATTAGCTTTAAGTACTCCTAGATCAGCATCATCCAACTCTACACACACACACACCCCTTAGATTGGGAAACTGGTCCCATTATCCCCAGTTGGACCCGCTATACCAAACGGATAAGGAGCTGCCAACCAAGGTCTGGACCGGGTGGGTATCCCCCTTGTTGTCGACCCAATTTTCGGGGCTTCAACATATTTGGCGCTAGAAGGAGGGCCCGAACTATGAATGGCACCTAAATCAAAATCTAAATACCATTCTGAGAGTAAATTGCCCTCATCAACTCCCCCGACTTGCCCAGTACGTTTAAATCCAGAGTCAGAAGTCGCTCGAGTATCAACCGCTGCTACATACCCTAATATTTCAGACCAATTTACCATTGAACCCCCTGAAGTTCAAACTCTGATTCACAAGCTCCAGGGATTTTCTATTTTTTCATAGAGGTCTGATAAATCTCAAAGTAGCATGACTCCGCTGTACAATCCTGCTCATCCCCTGACCAGATTAAAGAGTGAAAAATTTGGCATCCAGCCAACTGAATTCCCTCTCCCCACCAGGAAAAGAGCAAGGAAAACACCACCAGAGTCTGACAGTGAGACTCTTTCATCTACATCGTCCATTTCAACTCCCTCACCGCGAAGTCAACCACCCACATCTTCACTCCAAACCACTCATCTATCTTCCACAATCCCTCCTCTTCAATCATCAAAGATCATAGTATCTTCATCGTCCCAGCCTCAGGGATCATCCTCTGCACTTTCATTTGCTAGCAGCTCAGCGATGGCCCAGTCTCCATGGAACAATCCTGGGGCAGTTTTAATGCCGCCACCCCTGAGCCAAATACCGGCCCATCCTGAGAAATGGCTACCCAAATTCAATCCAGAAGCAGGCATGCTAGCTGAAGAGCATATTAATAATTTCATGCTTTCTGTCAATCTCAACGGAGTTACCAACGAGGATGCTGTTGTCCGGCTTTTTCCCTATACAATGCAAGGAACAGCCGGGTCATGGTACTTTTCATTACCTTCCGGGTCTATCACAAGTTGGGACATTTTTCAAAGTCAATTCCTTACCAAGTTTGGCGATGACAGATCAACGGCGACGTTGATCAATGACCTATCCAATCTTAAAGCCGAGGCTAGAGAACCCATCAAAGATTTCAATTTACGGTTCAATAAAATCCTCAACAAAATTCCTGCTGCTTCCCAACCCAACGAAGAAGTAAGGTGTGAATGGTATATTACGGCCTTACCATCAAATTTGGCACTCTTCGTGGATAGGGCAAATAAGACAACCTTAGTTGAAAACTTGACAGAGACGATAGCAGTAGAGAAATGCGTAGTAGCCCTGGAAAAAAGATCTGCAATAGAGGAACGCAAATCAAGGAAGACCCCAGGAAGAAACAAACGAAAGACCCTTTCGATTTGGAAGGATTGCAAAAAGTGTTAAAAACCATGTCCAATGAGATGATTGACATAAAAAAACAAGTAGCAGAAACTTCATCCAAAAAGCCCTACAGAGCTTTTAAAATAAGTCCTTCAATGGATGTGAAACCACCCAACGCTATCTCAAATGTCGAATCCGAAGAAGAGGAAGAATAAGAGAATACCACCGAAGGGCAGACCGATCACGAAGAAGTTGTGGAACTACAAGGAATGTGGGATTTCATCCTCCCGCAAGAAGAAGATGAAGAAGCATTTCCAGTTAGCACACGAAGAAAAAATCAACTTGATCCTCCCCAAACTACCCCCAAGCAGAAGGGCGCAAGCCCTGCAGCAAAAGATAAAGTCGCAACAAAGAAAAATACCGCTAAAGCGACTCAATCTAGCCCAGTCCAATCAGACCAAACACCTCCATCAAGAACACTGATTGTGTCAGATGAAATGGAGTACAATATTATTGATGACATGAAAAAGGCTAGGGCTAATATCACTCTTTATGAATTGAGCAAATTGAAACATCAATAGAAGATAATGATGAAAGAATTACATGCCGTGCCTACTACATCTTTGCCTACAGCTGTAGCTTCCCACAACATGGGAAGACCTCCAACCAACACGATCAATAAGGTTGATCCAAATGACATCGCTTTGATTGGAGGAAGATCAAGGTCTCACACTCCCCCTTTTCTTCTCACTTATGAAATTTTCAATAAAAATGTGCACAATTGTTTGGTAGATTTTGGTGCTTCAACGAATATTTTACCCAGATCAATATGTGCCAAGTTGAATGTTCAACCACAAAAATCCGCAGTGCGCATGGTTCAGCTTGATCGATCTCAGGTCGAAGTGATTGGTGAACTTAATCAAGTGACCATAAGATTGTCGTCTAACCCGAAGGTATGTCAGGTTATTGACATTCTAGTAGCTGATATCCCAGAATTCTATGGTTTGATTCTTAGCAGGGATTGGTCCGAAAAACTCCATGGCTACTTCTCAACCGACTGGTCGCACATGTGGTTACCCTACAATGGTAAACCGAATCAAATAAAGGTTGAACGAGAGTTACACCAGAAGTACATAGTGACGGAATTGGAGGGAGAAAATGAAGCAATAGCATACAACAGCAGTATCATAGGCAATTACTCGGTAGATTCTTTCCTCGGCAATTTCAATGCTCATACCTCACCTTACTTAGAAAATTCAGTTTTGTCCCAAGTCGAAATTTTTTCCCAAACTAATGATTCAAAGTGTGTTAATTTTTTAGATAAACCTGTAAATACATCTTTGTTTTGGAAATTATATTTTGATGGATCTAAATCTAACGAAGGAGCAGGAGCAGGATGCGTCCTGATTAGCCCAGAAGGAAATAAGACCATGCTTATGTGCAGAATTGAGTTCGATTGCACAAACAATACAGCGGAATACGAGGCCTTGGTGCAAGGCCTATACAAAGCAATCGGGTTGAATGTAAAGTACCTTCAAGTCTTTGGAGATTCTGAGATTGTCGTTAAATAGGTACGTAACACCATACATTGCCTATCAGGTCATTTGAAACACTATCAATCTTTAGTACAAGATCTGACTGCACATTTCATAGCATTCAATATTTCTTCCATCCCAAGACTCCAAAATGCAAGCGCAGATCTATTAGCTAACGTGGCCTCTAGAATTATTCCCTCTGAAGATTTTAGTCCAGATAGATTCTCAATAGAATTAATCTTTAGACCGTCCATCCCTGACAACATTACAAACTGGAGAGTATTCAATGATGATCATGACATTGTAAATTTCCTCACTTCTGAAGGATCCTACTCCAATCAGATAATTGACGAAGACCATCATGATCGACAAATACAACAACATAGCACTGATAATGCTATACCTAAATCGGTGGTTAAGTTAGAAGACTTATATGATTTAAAAAGTCGGTTTAAAAGGTCTGCCAATTCTAAGCTCTACAGTTCAACTCTGAACTACGAATTAGTGAACCTAGGAACCGATGATAAACCACAAAACGTTATTCTAGGCCACAGCCTAGCCTTTGAAGAAAAATTAGCGTATATCCGTCTTTTAAGACAATACAAAAATGTTTTTGCCTGGAATTACGATGAGCTGAAGACATACGACACTTCTATCATTCAACATACTATCCCGATGATTGACAATGAAAAACCTGTCCAACAGAAACTCAGAAAAATTCACCCCAATTTAGAAAATCAGATAAAAACTGAGCTAAATAAGTTATTAAGAGCTAGAATCATTTTCCCCGTCAGACATTCCAAATGGGTCTCCAATATGGTACCCGTTAGAAAGAAAAACGGAGATATTAGAATCTGTATCGATTTTCGGAATCTCAACAAAACCTGTCAAAAAGACAATTTTCCCCTCCCACCTATGGAGCAGATATTACAGGCAGTAGCAGGCTCAGAATTAATGTCTTTTTTGGATGGATTTTCAGGATACAATCAAGTGCTGGTACATCCCTATGATCAGTTAAAAACCACATTTCGAACTAAATGGGGCACATACGCATATCAGAAGATGCCATTTGGTTTGATCAATGCCGGCGCTACATTTCAGAGAGCCATGGACATCGCATTCAAGGGTTTAGTCAATAAATCTGTAGTGATTTACCTGGATGATATAACAGTGTACTCCAAGAAGCGAAACGACCATCTCAAAGACTTGAAACAAATCTTTCAACGATGCTTAAGGTATGGGATTTCACTTAACCCAAAGAAATCTTTCTTCGCATTAAGTGAAGGAAAACTTCTAGGATTCATAGTGTCAAAATCTGGTATTCACACTGAGCCTGACAGAATCAAAGAAATTTCCAAAATATCCATACCTCATAACAAAAAAGCCATGCAATCTTTCCTTGGTCAAATCAATTTTGTGAAGAGATTTGTCCCAGATTTTTCACGGATTGTTTCTCCTTTGCAAAATATGATTAAAAAGAATTCAAATTTTAAATGGGGTCAAGATGAGCATGAAGCATTCAACCTGATCAAACAAGCTATCATTAACGCTCCATCTTTAGCAACCCCGAATTTTTCAGAATCCTTTATCTTATACACATTTGCCTCAGAAAAATCATATGTCGCGATTCTAACTCAAGCAAATCAAGAGAAAGCGGAAGGCCCAATCGTATTTTTTAGCTCGAATTTACAAGGTGTTGAACTTAACTATTCAGACGTGGAGAAACAGGCATATGCTGTTTTCAAAGCGATTAAATATTTCAGACCTTTTTTACTTAAAGCCCATACTAAGGTCATAGTACCATTTCCAGCGGTAAGAAATCTTCTAATACAGAAGGATGTGGGTGAAAAGAGAGCAAATTGGATCACCGCTTTACAAGAATATGATCTTGAGATCAAACCAGCAAGCATTGTAAGAGGTCAAGGCTTCTGCAAAATGCTGGCTGGAGCATCGCGAATTCCTGAGAATTCATCTGAAGAGGTACAGACATATGAGGTAAGCCTAAACGATGCAGAATCATTATATGCTGACACCATTTATTATCTTAAGAACGGGTATGCTCCATCACACCTGGATCACACTAAGAAAAGAGCTCTGAGATTGAAAGCTAAACAATACCAGCTCATAAATGATGTTCTGTTTAAAAGGAATTATGATTTTGTGCTCCTAGGTGTCTTGAGAAAACTGAAGCCGAAAAGGTTTTGCATGAACTCCACGATGGACCAGCAGGCGGACACTATGCTGGAGATGCTACTGCACATAAAATCTTGCGTGCAGGATACTATTGGCCCACGCTGTTCAAAAACTCACACAGTTATGTGAGGAAATGCCAAGTCTGCCAGACTGCTGCAGGGAGACAAAAGAAACCGTCCATGCCACTACAACCGGTAAACATCGAACAACCATTCAGTCAGTGGGGCTTGGACATAATAGGTGAGATCGTTCCTCACTCTTCTAAGCAGCATAGGTACATCCTCACAGCAACAGATTATTTTACTAAATGGATAGAAGCAGTTCCTCTCAAGACAGCTAATTCTGAAAACATTATTGAATTCATAGATCAATTTATAATCACTAGGTTTGGATTGCCAACGGCTTTAATGCTTGATAATGCCTCGTACTTTTCTGGAAATACAATGACTGAGTTTGCACTTAAAAGAGGGTTCAAGCTGAAATATTCGGCCAACTACTATCCGCAAGGTAATGGATTGGCTGAATCAACAAATAAAAACCTGATCGGGATTATTAAAAGAACATTTGACCAGAACCAAAAGAATTGGCGCAAAGCCTTGGTGAATGCTTTATGGGCAGATAGGATAACGAAGAAAGCTTCAATCGGCACTTCTCCCTTTAATTTAGTTTATGGGAAAGAAGTGGTTCTTCCAACTCACTTAGTCATCCCCTCTTTGTCTTTAGTACAACACATTGATTAGGTATCTACTTCCTCCATACAACTAAGACAAATGGAAATAATTAAATTAGAAGAACGACGAGAACAAGCTAAGAAAACCCATGCTCATCACCAAGCGCTGATAAAATCCTCTTTTGACTCAAGCATAATGACCAGAAATTTTTTTTAGATGGGAGATTTAGTTTTGAAATGGGATAAGGCTCATGAACAAAAGGGCAAACATACAAAATTTCAGAAGATGTGGCTTGGTCCTTTTCAGATTGTAGAAGTCATAGGCCCATCAACGTTTGTGTTGCAAGATTTAGCAGGTCGAAGGGATTCTTTGCCTGTTAATGGACAGAGCCTAAAAATATATTTTCCATAGAAGATCACTCTTCTATTTTGTAGGATAGTTTTAGTTTTTATTTGTTTTTCTCTTTCTTATAAATAAAACCAGTTGTAGATGGTTACTAAAGGGGTTCATGAAAAAGATACCAATTCTCTATCAGATTTTGAGCTTTTTCGCTTGTATAAGTAGCAAAATTTTTTTGAAAAATCTGATCTTTATTATTGACAGGTAGAGTTAACTTTAGCCTAGATATGATACTAGTCTCAACTTCAAAAAACTTTGATGAAAACAACCTCTGGTAAAAGGAAAAATTGTTTTATATCAGCACAATGAAAGGTATCAATAATAAAATAAATATTCTCTGTAAAACTATTGTTTTCAAACTCTATTATTGTCGTCCAGAGCTTTCTTAAGGAAAAACAATGACTTCCTCCCTGCTAAAGGAAATCACAGCATTCAGAGAAACAATCCGAGAAAACACTATATCTCAAAGAATAAGAGGTCTAATCACGAGCCGGCTTATCATGATCACAGATATTATAACTTGCTGACTTTTCCAATACTGTCCACCAAAACAGGGCAACGACTCAAGATTGTTGCAATCAAAAGACAAGGGGTCTCATCACGAGCCAGCTTGTTCAGCAAAAGTGTAAATCAAGTGAATGACTGTGTCATAATTTGGCCACCAAACCAAGACATTGTGGGGAAAAACTCTAAAAGAAAGGATGTGGGGCAAAACTCTAAAAGTTGTCGTTTTTATATGAGACATTCTTATCACAAGACTGGATTAATCGAGCAGTTTTAGCACATAGTTCAAGCTCGTTAAAAAATAAACATAAGACATGAGCAAATGTTTCCACCCTCGTTTAAGCTCATTAAAAAATGAACTATTTCCCCGGTAAATAACCATCGTGAATGTAGTACTTCAGCGGTTAAAGCCTTGGTCGTGTTTGCACCGTCACCTCCACTTTTCATTGGCCGATCATTCACCTCCATTTGATTGTTTACCCATTTTGAGGAATAGCTATGAAGAGTGATTTCACTATCCATCCTTGTGACACTGCCGTGATTGGAAAATTCCAAACCTTACCTGGAATCAGCTGCTACCCGTTTTATCACTCGTTCCTCAAAAGACGAGTCTCCTTTAAGCTCTTTTCAACTGACTCGTAAAATATGAAAAGATTACCGAGCCATTGGCCTCTCCAGCTCGTTAAAGGGACAGGAAGTGCTATCACTCCTCTAGATTTTAATCTTTTTGGACCTGAGGGATTATTACACAAAAAGATCGAGCGCTTGTTTTGTTCGACTCGTTAAAACTATCGAAAATTCATCCCTTCTGTATTGTTTTATACTTTTTCGGACTTAAGGGATTAGATGACGAAAAAGGAATTTTGGAGTTACCTTTATGTTCCTTTTCAGACTCTCTAAAATTGAAAAGGACCGAGTTATCCTTGTCGTTAAACTCGTTAAAAAGATTAATAGCGACAAACTTGTCTTTAGACGAGAACGAGTTTCACTATCGCTAGGCTCGTTAAAACATAGCGATGGGTTTGCCTGAAGGGCAAATTATAGAACAAGCATATGTTATCCTCCTCAAGCTTGACAAAAATAAAGAGGTACTGGTCAGCAATGACTGGGGAAAAATTGGGAAGAAAACTCAAAGAAAATTTGTTGGTAGCAAGTCGCTCTTGAACATGACACTTCCACTCCGTGTCCAAGTCGGGTTGGGTTGTTTCATTCACCGGTCACATCACCATGGTCACGCCATACCATCCACATTTGGGGTTAATGCTACCAATCCATCACATCGGTGTCGCCGATATGTTCAAGAGAAGTCATCCAGAGAAGTCACCTATGTCTCACCCACTACCATACATCATACTCCATTCTTTCATGACCTCCACCCTAAACCTTATATCACCAGATCGTTTTCACCTCCATCAAAATAATTTGCTCCGTTCCGTGTCTTTGATGTGGGATTCATTAAGGCCCTCCTGTGATGGATCACTTCTTGTCGACATCAACTCATTATCCAAGAAGTTGATCTAGGAACAACCCATTCAGTACTTTGAAGCTTGCATGCCTCAATGGCAAGTTTCTCACTTCCGGCGACAGGTTTACATCAATTGCCTTTGACTGAAAGATTTTGCGTGGTGTTCGACGCCAAGTCCTTTATTCACACCACGTGAATTATACTGCAGTACCTTGAGGGTCATTATCATTATCGGTGATTCCTCTCGCGCTTGTTAACAGTTTACATCATTGACTGGTAATCAAGCGATGTCTTTCCATGTTCGACTTCAGAACATTTCTCACATGGATCGAATTGTACTTCGAGTGAAGATCGGACGAGATTGAAGACCCCGGATCTAGTTTCATCCATCCGGGCTGCGATATATATTCAGGGAAATAAAGACATTTAATGTACAGCATTGCAGCACAGATAATCATCCTACCAAAAGGATGATGGCTCTATCAGAATCATTAGTCTACGCTCAGACGATTGTCTGTCCTATGTACATGAAAATGAATTTATAAAGTTGAGCATGGGAATGCCCACCTCAGCTAGATCATGAAAATAGTATGAAGATAATGTATTGTATTGTATCTTATTACAGGTCTCCTCCCAACATTGAAAGAACTTCGGATCCTCATAATAAAGCATTTCACCCGACACCAAAAGGTTAATGGCCTCATACTTTAGGGGGCAACTGTTATAGACATTTTTGTGCCCTACAACACCAAGCATGAAATGTCCATAAACCAAGGGCTCCTAAGTCCCTAAAAGTGTTGTTCTAACCCCTGAACGAACAAGGTCAACAGATTACAGCTTCTCCCAGAAGTTCTCCACCAGAAACTGCTTAGAATTGGTCAAAACAGGATCATTTCAGCTGCTCCACTGGCTAAGTGCGTTGCATTGCACCTAAATACACTGTGAGGGTGCGTTGCATTTCAAAACTCCCTTCTGTAGGGTACGATGGGAGAGAAATGACAAATGGCAGTGTCATTTTGCGAGGTGGAGAGTGTTACACTAAAAAATGTCACCTTGACTACTTACAGTTAGTATGGCTCAAATCAACAGTCATGCTACCCTCTTAGGCAAGTCTTATGCCTCTGTTATCCATCTCAAACTCAAAGAAGAGAGAAAGTCTTGTAAAAAATATGTTTATCTCTGGGGTCGCAGGTTCTCTCTAGCCTTACCTGCGGGGACGCTGACCATGTTCACAAAAGGTGCGTCCTTGGACGCTCTGTATGTTAAGGGACAGGTGCGTCCTTCTGTAAAAGGCAAAATGCGCGAGTTTCATCTTAAAAAAGTTACTTGTGGTTACTTCTAGAACTTTCTAGAGGTCGGTTTGCCGATCCGGATGAGCTCCTCCTTCAAGTCAATTCCTGCAACCACAAACAATCAAACAATTACCAAGCACTTGCATTTCATATAATAAAACATATATTCAACATGCAGACCAAGGAACACATGAAATAACTCATTAACACAAGCTATTGAGAAAAATAAACCAGTTTGTATTAATAACGAAACAAAGAAACTCTTACAACCTGGCCTTGGTGTTGTGCAAGTTCCTCCCAGGGTCCATTGCCGATCCGGATGAGCTCCTCCTTCAAGTCAATTCCTGCAACCACAAACAATCAAACAATTACCAAGCACTTGCATTTCATATAATAAAACATATATTCAACATGCAGACCAAGGAACACATGAAATAACTCATTAACACAAGCTATTGAGAAAAATAAACCAGTTTGTATTAATAACGAAACAAAGAAACTCTTACAACCTGGCCTTGGTGTTGTGCAAGTTCCTCCCAGGGTCCATCAAGGGTTTTCCTCTACTTTGACAAAGCTCAACCACTTCCAAATAGAATCAAGCAAAGACAATCTCTCCTCACAAGGTTCTAAATGGGAGTCCTAATTCCTGCAGCATTTACCCAAAGAAAATGTATAGCTCCAACCTCCCCTCCCTCTGGCTCAATGTCTTTATTTATAGTGCTGTAAAGAGGTTATTCAGGTCCACCATCAATGGGATAATCCCCCTCTTTGGGTGGGATAGCTCCCTTATTGATGGGATAAGTTCCCCCTTAATAGAGATACATGAACCAACTGGAGGCGCATCCAAATCATCAAACCGACCTCTAGAAAGTTCTAGAAGTAACCACAAGTAACTTTTTTAAGATGAAACTCGCGCATTTTGCCTTTTACAGAAGGACGCACCTGTCCCTTAACATACAGAGCGTCCAAGGACGCACCTTTTGTGAACATGGTCAGCGTCCCCGCAGGTAAGGCTAGAGAGAACCTGCGACCCCAGAGATAAACATATTTTTTACAAGACTTTCTCTCTTCTTTGAGTTTGAGATGGATAACAGAGGCATAAGACTTGCCTAAGAGGGTAGCATGACTGTTGATTTGAGCCATACTAACTGTAAGTAGTCAAGGTGACATTTTTTAGTGTAACAGATTGCCCCCTAAAGTGCGAAGCCTGGAATAGATTTAGGGTTTTGTAATTCTAGGAAGGGTGAAGCGCTTTATCATTTCAAGGATTGTCTTGTGGATGGCCTGGTTGGAACCTGCAATTTTCAACACAAAATACATGGATAAGATTATATCATCACTGAGGTAGGCATTCCCATACTCAGATTCAAAACTTTAACTAATGGACTAACTATTCTGATACAGGAATGATCTTGCAGTACATCATTTTTATAGACTTTTGTAGACACAGTATGGACGCAGCCATCTGTTTATGATTAGTCTACATAGATAATGAATACAAAACTCCTCGCAGCCTGGATGGTAGAAACTAGATCCAGGGTCTTCACTTCTACTTCCCGAATTGGTACGATTCTAGCCATGTGATTAAATGATTTGATGTCGAACATGTTAGAAACCACTTGATTACCAGTCGATGATGTAAACTGTTAACAAGCGTGAGAGAGACCACCAGTAATGTCAATGGTTCTCAAAGTACCAAGCACAACCCGTGAAATGTGAATAGATGTTTTGATGTCGAACACTTCACGGAATCCTTTGATCGAAAGTCAATGATGTAAACTGACGTCAAAGGCGAGAAACCTGCCGTTGATGCATGCAGACTTCAAGGTACTGTCGATTCCTAAGTCATCTTTCTAGATAATGTGCTGATGTCGATAGAAAGTGACCCGTTGCAGGTAAGCCCGCAACACGAAATCATTGTTCAAGTTGAAGAAATATTGCTGTAAGGACTGACTCAGGGATGGTCAAATGGATGACAAGTATTTTGCAGATGAAAGTTTTGCTTGCAGACCTCTTGAACACTACATGAAAATGAATTTATAAAGTTGAGCATGGGAATGCCCACCTCAGCTAGATCATGAAAATAGTATGAAGATAATGTATTGTATTGTATCTTATTACAGGTCTCCTCCCAACATTGAAAGAACTTCGGATCCTCATAATAAAGCATTTCACCCGACACCAAAAGGTTAACGGCCTCATACTTTAGGGGGCAACTGTTATAGACATTTTTGTGCCCTACAACACCAAGCATGAAATGTCCATAAACCAAGGGCTCCTAAGTCCCTAAAAGTGTTGTTCTAACCCCTGAACGAACAAGGTCAACATATTACAGCTTCTCCCAGAAGTTCTCCACCAGAAACTGCTTAGAATTGGTCAAAACAGGATCATTTCAGCTGCTCCACTGGCTAAGTGCGTTGCATTGCACCTAAATACACTGTGAGGGTGTGTTGCATTTCAAAACTCCCTTCTGTAGGGTACGATGGGAGAGAAATGACAAATGGCAGTGTCATTTTGCGAGGTGGAGAGGCAATGGAAGCTTCCAGAATCTTCTCCTGTGACACTTGCCTCACTGAATTCGACTAAGGATGAGTAAGAGGCCCTCAGTCTCCAAGTGGAAGCAAGAACTAACAGAGAGAAGACACTAATCAAATCACAAGCTGACTCATCCTCCTTACAGATATCTATATATGGATCCCTCATCCCAGAGATCCAGAGGCTGGAATTTTGCATATTGTAAGGAATTGTTGTTGGTTTCTAGAGACAAACATCAGATTTTTGGGTGATTTATGCTTTGTTTGAGGTGAAGAGGGGCTTCTTTGCTGGGAGGTTGATGCTGGATCGGAACCACTAGTTGTAACTCCTCCTGGATCTTTTCTTGTTTATCAATAAAAACTATTTGAGTTCTCCTCCATGCTATTGTATCATTGATGGTGGTTACATTTGTATGGTTAACTTAAATCTGATCCTAAGTTGTTTATGAATATAGATCCATGTCTTTGTAAAGTGCTCTTCTTCTGTGATCTTACAGGTACTTTAGCTGGGCATGCAAGGGAGCAGGTAGTTGGAGACTATCAAAGAAGAGAGGGATTGGATCAAAGGTTTAGCGCAAGACACAGGTTGGTTCTTTCTATTCCTCTCTATCTATAATTCATAAAGAAAATACAAAAGTAGTTTTTCTCTGTTTGTTTCTAAGGCAGCTGTCACACCTTAGTGGGATAGAGCAGTTCTAAATAGACACTTTTCCCTGTAACACACATTCCTATATTTTCTCAATTACTGGAGCTCCTGAATCTGTTCAATAATTTCATAATATCTTGTTCATTTATTATCCAATATTGGTCCATCTTGTAGCAGGGAGCAAGTCCCTATATTATCCCATTCGGAATTTACTCAATATTATGCAAAAATAAATAATATTCGGTGCATAATATGGAATTATCTTTCAACCTTCCTAATGAATACATTATAGCTCAAAAACATGTCATCAAATTAAAATAGAGAGGTTAAATGTGCTAAAAGATGGTCAGATGGGCCATAATTGTATCTCATTTGGAGGCCCATCACGTGCTTTGGTGTACATTTGATGGATAATGTGTGTTTTGAAAGTATGAACGAGACACCCATTTTTATATTTTATGTATGAAAAAGACAAGATACAAAATTTTTTTGTTAGCAATCACGAGTTGAGTAGGGCCTTATCATGATAACTATGTTTGAGGAGTTTTCTCTACAGTGTTAAGGCTACACCAATTTGTAAAGCCATATTACAGATATTTTCTATAGCTGAAAATCTGAAGAATCAAAACCATGGTTGTTGACACTTTGATCAACAATAGTGATTTTAATCTTTGTAAATATTTGTTTCTTGATTACCACCTTTCCTACAATATTAGGCCTTACAGTTTCTTTCTTTTACTACTTCATGCCACTTGGGCTATTAGGCTTAGAAGTAGGCTGAAGAAGGGAAACTCCAGAAAGTAGCTAAAACAATTTTTTGGATAGATGCTAAGTTTTGGGACACTTATCTGTTGTAACTAAAAAGTAGTTTTCTCCTTCATATTAGGCAAGAACCACTCAAATTTAGTACGTAGTTGTGTTAGTTAGAAGTTTCTTTTTGTATAAAAACTAGAGAACTGAACTAAGAAAGTTCCAACTTTTGGTGATGTTATTATTGTCTTTTGGAATATAATTACACAACTTTTCATGATTCTTGAGTGTGTGAAGTGTGTTTTATGATCACTAGTTGACTATAGAGCAAAGGTGACTCTATAGGTGTGGTGATATTTTTTATGATATATTTTCTTGTGAATATTACATCTTTTCTTGCATGCATCTACATTATAAGCAGTTATCAATTTCTTGTGCTTATGATATATTTCATCTATCAATTGTATTTATACATATTTTTCCATGCATATATTTCCACATTGTGGCATGCCTTTCAAACAACATTTATAGTTGTATACATTTATCTAAGTTGCAATGTATTTATATGTATAGCTATTAGTTTATTTGAGTGGTTCATTTAATTCCTTAGCATTAGTTGTAGTTTGTTTTTATCAATAGTAGAATATTTATTTTTCTTTCTTTCTGTTACATGTATTTGTAATCTCTTTTAACTGTATTGAATTCCGCTAGCAACCATTACCATTAGATTTACATTTTTCTACAATGTACGAATTTCCATAGTTAGCATAGTCGTTTTCTTGCTTTTTAAAGTTTAGAAATTTTTGTAGAATTTAGTTTAGTTTAATTCAACGGGAATTAATTTTTCTCTAGCCTTGTTTGCAATATATGTAAATATTTGTGTATTATATGTAAATAATATACTCAATGGATTAAGATAATTATGACATAATAACCCATAAATGCATATATATTGTTGAATATTTGTAAAAGTAAATGATCCCAAATTGATATCAAAGTAGGTTCATATAAGTGGATTGTAGGAGCTTGTCATTCCTCACCTCAAAGTATTATATAAAACATATTCCTCCCCACCCCCACCAACTTAGTTAAGTTCTCTCTAATGTTTCCATCCATCCTAACAATTTAAATTTTCTTTGATATTCCCCCTAACTTCCCTAACATATATGAGGGTGGGGGTGAGGGGGAAGTATTAGAGAAAACTTAAATAAGTTGTTGGGGCTGGGGGGAATATTAGATAAAACTTAAATCAGGTGGGTATGGGGGGAATATTTAAAAAAGATTAAATAAGTTTAGGTTTTCTCTAATATTCCCCTCCACCCTTTAAAATTAGAGAAATATTAGAGAAAACTTAAATAAAGGGTGGGGGTGGAAGTAAGTATTAGATAAAACTTAAATAAGTTTAAGTTTTCTCTGATGTTCCCCTAACCCCAACCTCATATATGAGGGCAGTGGGGGTAAATATTAAAGAAGAATTAAATTTAGGTGAGGGTGGGCGGAAAATATTAAACAAAACTTAAGCTTATTTAATCCTTTTTTTAATATTCCTAGCCCCTTGCCCCCCACACCTTATTTAGGTTTGATCTAATATTCCCTCTCACCCCCACCAACTTATTACATCAAGGAAAACTTAAATAAAGGGTGGGGTATGAGGGTGTGGGGGAGAATATTATAGAAAACTTAACTAAATGGTGGGGGTTTGGGAAATATTAGAGAAAATTTCAAGAAACTAAAATACAGGGTGGGGTATGGGGAAATATGAGGGAAACTTAAATAAAGGGTGGGGGTGTGGGGAAATGATCTGTATTATAAACTTGAAGGTTTATGGAAAATTTGCAAGTAATTTTTTATTTCTCTTAGGCAATGGATCAATTTGCAAACATACATAAATTTATGATTTTTAAACTTAGTTTGCGGCATCAAAACAGAGATAAATATGCCATACATAGCAACACAAGACAATAAAATGATAAAGGAGGTCATCCCTCCTAGGCTACATCTCCTCGTCCAGCTTCCAATGTTGGGCATATTTCATTAAGTGCTCACATATGTGATTTCATGGATTTACAATGCTAAAAATGTAGGAAAAAAATATCTCCAATGGCTTTAGAAGACCCAAAAACCCCAAGCTAGGCTCTTATTGAGCTCAAATTGGCCAAAAGTTAACAAATGTATGGCTGAAAGAAGTTTTGTTGCAAATTGATCTACAAACTGCCCAATTTGTCTAACCATCCTACGTTTTCTGCCGTTCTAGAAACCGCCGAGTGCCAATTTCGCCTGACACTGATGAGATTCGTGCTAGATTGGGTACAATTTTTCAAACGATTAATTTTCCTAATAATGCCTAAGCACCAAATTTTTGCCTGCCACTCCTCATGTTTTGTCGGGGGGTGTGGTCATATTACTGCCCATGAGGCCTGGGGCTGGGCTAACCACTCGCCGCTTTTGAGCTAGCTCCCTTCTTCTCCGCCCATGTTTCCCTTGCTTCCATAAGACCCGGGGCTGGCCCCCTTATCCTCTGTGCCGAACCTTAGCTCTTTCTTGCTCAGATCTAGGTCATGTGTCGCCAATGGAACCAAGGGCCAGGGCTCCACCCAACCCCCCTTCACTACCATGCCTAAAGTCTTTTATGTGCCAATCATGTGTGATATTGCGTGACCACGGGTTGGGGCTAAGCTCGATCCCCTCCATCTTGCGCCTGCCAAGGTCACGTGGGTGTCAATGACCAGGGTCCAGGGCTTAGTCCTAGCCCCTTCCCCCCCAACGCAATTTTGAATAAACTTTAAATAGGACTTTTACCCCATAGCTATTAAGAACCACCTGTGGGAGAGACGGTAGAGTGTGGAACTTATAGGCTTGAGGTTGGGGGTTCAATCCCACTTGGGCATCTCGCTGACCTTGCAAAACTTTTACACACCCCCAGGGTGCCACATGTACCCTACCATTGGCCCACATAAAAAAACCACCAACCAATCATAATTAACCCATGTGCACAAATCAAATGAGGACACTTGTTAGCCTATGGTTGGTCTGAGGGTACCCATTCAGCCTATTGACTCATTGTACGAACTTCCCAGTCAGCAATCTTGTACTTCAACCTACATTTTTTTTACTTGATTAGGAAAACTATCAAAATGCAATATCTTGAGCATACGATGTCAGTTTTGAGCGATTCAAGTTGCGTTGGATTCAAGACAACGAGCTCTACGTTTTAGAACTAGTTTCGAGCACTTTTTAACACTTTCATTTTTGAGCACTTTACTGATCCACTGGAGCACTCCTCCCCATTGGAAGCTTTTGGACCACCAAAAGACTAATTTCAGCCAACAGATAGGTGAGGATACAACTCTCTCACCCTTCCAATCTCAATCCATTTAGCTTTTCTTGGATTTTTTCCTTTCATCCCCAAATGAAGGTACTCCACGTTCCCTCTTCTTGAAGTTCTTATTTTTCTGTCAAGGATAGTATCTTGTTGCAATTCTTAAATATATTTAGGGGAGAAATCATCTATTGAAGGAATATTAACATTATCTCCTTAATCTTCAATCAAAGGAGGCTCATATAATCTCAAGCAATCAACATTAGCTATTACATAGACTCGCATATATGGAGGTAAATCTGAGGAAGACATTATAACCAATATTTTCTAAAATCTTAAAAGGTCTATATCTAATTGGTTTTAGTTTTTTACCTTCTCCTTGAAGCCTCTCCTTGCTAATGTAAATCCAAACTTCATCTCCATCCTGAAAACTGTGTTCAACACGATGTTTATAATGCCTTGTCTTGTACTTATCTTGACTCTTTTCCAACTGTTCTTGAACCATTTGATACACCAATTGAACTTGTTCAATGAATCACTTGGCCTTATCTATGTCACTGTGTCCATCAATAACAACATCTTTCCCAAAGATAAAATCTAAAGGATATTTTGGTAAGTATCCCAAGCATGCCTCAAATGGATATGTTTGATTCAATGAATGCTTGGCTCAGTTGTAAGCATGCTAGACGTAGTGTAAGTGTTCATCCAAAATCTTAGGACGTTTGTTGCAATAACCATGAAGGATATGTTGTTATGAAACCAGCTCAAGAAAAGATAGAAAAGATAGATCAACACCTTAGAATTCAGCCTCTTCGAGGGGGCAACCTCCTTTACATTACATAAATGAACAATTCTTCGATGATACAAATGAAAAGACCTCCTTTCTATATATAGGAGTCTAAGGGGTCATAACATAATCAGAGCCAACATAACAATAATAATGTAAAGGCACAATAATAACAATAGTGGGCTTCTATGGGGCACAATAGTAACAATATGGGCACTACATGGGTACAACAATATAATAAGTGGGTTATACTAATAACAATAAGGGGTTACACTAATAGTATAGGGGCCTAACATGCCCCTCTCCTTCAAAAAGCGTTGTCCTCAACGCTTGAGTAGTTCTTGATGCTTCTGTATGAAATTCCTATCCTCCCATGTGGAATCTTTAGCAGGTAAGTTCTTCCACTTGATGAGATACTCTGAAATTGATTGATTTCGTAGCTGTCGGGTTCTTGTTTCTGTGATTTCTCCAGGTTCCAATATGATTTTTCCTTCCTCTTCAATTTCTGGCAATATTGTTTGAATTGGGATCTTTCGCAACTTTTGAATAAGTGGCCATACTTCTTCGTGCTTCTTCCATTCATCCCTTGCTTCGTTTATCCAATCTGGTTAGATAATTAAATAGCACAAAACAATGCTTCCACATCCTCATCCTTGAAGAGTCTTCCCATTTGGTAAGGTCGCCATTTTTTAAGTGCATGTAGTATTGCCAACATTTCCTTCTCATAAATAGCTTGCCTGAGATGTAGCAGTAAAAATACCCAATCACCTACATAAAAAAAATTTTCACTACAATGTTTATCTACCTGTTGTTTCGTTTGATTTTGCACCGAAGTGGTGTTATCCTTTAAAAGTTGGAGAACTTGTTGTTGATGCTCGATGTGATCTTTCACTGCTTGAACCTTTTTCTTCTTGATATGTCCTTCTATCTCTAGAGTTTGAGGAGTGGTAATTTCTTCCAATCCTTTACAAAATATGGTCGGATTCATTTCTTGATGCTCAATGTGATCTTTCACTTCTTAAACATTTTTCTTCTTGATATTTCCTTCTCTCTTGACAGTTTGAGGAGTGGTAATTTCGAACAATGAATTACAAGATATTGTTGGATTCATTTCTTCTTTCTCGATGTGATCTTTCACTTCTTGCACATTTTTCTTCCTAATATGTCCTTCTATCTTGAGAGTTTGAGGAGTGGTAATTCTTTCCAATTCTTTACAAGATATGGTCTGATTCATTTCTTCTTTCTCTGGGGTGAGCTCCTGGCGTATATCTTCTTCTTTTGATGTTTCTTGATCCTTTTCTTCCCCCTCTTCATATTCCATGTAAAATAATTTCTTCTCAGCACACTTATGACCTTTAGTGCATTTGTTATCACAACTATAACAAAGCCCTTTTTCTCTTTTTTCTTCCAATTGTTGTGGTGTAACCCTTGAAGGTTGTGGAAGGCTAGGAGAAATAACGCTTCCATCTTTATAGTTGTGAGGGGTACACTTCCTGGTTTCCATAATTTTTCTTTCCACTATGTCACAAAGCCCTTTTACTCTTTCCAATTGTTGTGGTGTTGCTCTAAATAAGGTGTTGCTCTTTGTATCCTCATAATGTGCTATCATTTCCTCCGTGAAAATTGACCACGTAACAAGTTTTTTATGAGAACAAAGCCCTTCGTACCATAAAAATTGATCTGGTTCTAAATATGAAGATGCAATACATACCTTTTGTAACAGTTGTACACCATGTAGATCAAAATATTGCTCCATCTGAAGTATCCAATTTACCGGATCCTTGCCATCAAACTTCCTCATCTTGCTTTTTCTTGATTTTAAGAGCTCTACCTTGAAACGACTATAACTTTGTACTTTCATATCTTTAAGTTGTGAAATTGCGACCTGTAGTAGCCCTCTGTGTCCTCTTTCAAATGCCACCAGTCTAATCCAAATTGGATTCTCTAAGAAAGAGTTATGCACAATCTCCCAAGATGACCTGATTATAGACCTTTCCAGAAGAGCGAACTTGTATGAAGTGCCACGTGTCACTGTTTTGACCTTTGGATCTGAAAAAGATATAAAAAAAACTATAGTCCGTCCTCTTTCTGTACCTTCTTACGAAATTTCAATCCGATCCCCAGAGAGAAAGTTATGATGATTTTCCCCAGGTCACCTGTTTGGAATGTAATTTAGGATTCTGCAAAAAGACCAACTTCCTCAGATCATATCTCCGAAAATATAGTGCGAAAAGCTATGAAATTCGGATCCGAGGTTCAGCGTGATTTCTTCTCAAATGGTTTTTTCTTGCGACTTCTGAAACGTCACAGAAAAAAAGTTATAGCGAAAATGCCACGATGACCTGTTTGGAGCAGCGAAACCCTAGAATCCAAAGCTCTGATACCAAATGTTATGAAACCAGCTCAAGAAAAGATAGAAAAGATAGATCAACGCCTTAGAATTCAGCCTCTTCGAGGGGGCAACCTCCTTTACATTACATAAATGAACAATTCTTCAATGATACAAATGAAAAGACCTCCTTTCTATATATAGGAGTATAAGGGGTCATAACATAATCAGAGCCAACATAACAATAATAATGTAAGGGCACAGTAATAACAATAGTGGGCTTCTATGGGGCACAATAGTAACAATATGGGCACTACATGGGTACAACAATATAATAAGTGGGGTATACTAATAACAATAAGGGGTTACACTAATAGTATAGGGGCCTAACATATGTACTACTGTTCTGTTCACCACTTTTGTCTGACCATCGATTTGTGGATGAAATGTCATGCTCTTTTTCAACTTGGTGTCCATGAGTCCCCATAAGCTTGACAAAAATTTCCTGCCAAATCGAGAATCTCGATCAGAAATAATAGATGTGGGAAACCCAAAATGCACCCATACATTTTGGAAGAACATTTGTTCAGTTTGTTTAGCTATAACCTGCTTCTTACAAGGCATCAAAATGCACATTTTGCTGAAACGATCCACAACAACATAAAGATAATCACAACCTTTCCTATACATAGGTATCCCTCCCACATAATCCATAGAAACACTTTCCCAAGGACGGGAAGGAATCGGAAGTGGAGTATATAATCCCAACTTTCTATTGCTAGGCTTACTAGTAGCACACAAAAAACATCCTCTTACATATCATGACACTCTTTCATTCATACGAGGCCAATAACAATACCTTTGTAATTGTACCACCGTCTTTCCTACGCCAAAGTGGCCAACAATAAGAGAAGTATGCACTTCCCTTATAATGTTGACTCTTTCAGCCTGTGGAATACATAACTTGCTAAGATGATACAATAATTTATCATGAACATGATAATATAATTCCTCTACTTGGTTTCCTTGACACAAAGTTGCATATACATCTTTAAAATCTTCATCTAAAGCATATTGTTCAACATATCTCTCATGAATGATAGAATTATTCTTAAGAATAACAAATGCACTAATAGTTGGTCTAGATAACATATCAAAAACTTTGTTATAGATACCTTTCTTATACCTTATCACCAAGTGGAATTGTTGTAAGAAAACCATCCATCTAAAATGCCTCGCTTGTTGTAGCTTGGTTTGTGATTGCAAGTATTGCAATGGTTGATGGTTAGTGTGAATGATAGTTTCCTTACCCATCAGATAATCTTTCCATTTCTTCACACTTTGCACCAAAGAATACAACTCTTTTTCATATGTTGGATAGTTAATCACCACACTAGTAAAGGTTTCAGAATGATAACAAATAGGCTTACCATGTTGCATCAAAACTGCTCCCGTGGCATAGACACTTGCATCATTTGTATCTAAAATTACTTCTTTAAATCTAGAAGTGCAAGAACTGGTCTTTAAATCTAGAAGTGCAAGAACTGGTGTTGTACTAATTCTCTCTTTCAATGCATTGAAGGCTTTCTATTTCTTTCCTCCCCACTAAAAAATATTTTTCACACTTATCAAAGCATGTAATGGAGCTATAATTGATGAGAAGTTAGAAATGAACTTTCTCCAATATTGGGTTGCTCCTAAAAAGATTCTAACCTCTATTACATTATTGGGTTTAGGCCAATTCAAAACGACTTCTACCTTTGAGGGATTAATCTTCAATTCACCCCCTCAAACAATATGACCGAAATATACTAACAAGGTTTTTCCAGTTCACATTTAGACATCTTGAAAATTAACTTTTCTTTCTTTAAGACATCTACAACTTGCCTATTATGCTTGACATGCTCTTCACGAGTCTTGCTAAAAATCAATATGTCATCTAAGTAGACTATCACAAAATCATCAATAAATGGTCTGAAAACATCATCATAACTTTCATGAACGTTGCAATAGCATTACAAAGCCCAAATGGCATAACCAACCATTCAAACAAACCTTGCTTCATTTTGAAAGTTTCCTTCCAAATATCACCTTTAGCAATCTTAAGACGATGATAACCACTTCTCAAGTCCAACTTAGTGAAATAAACAACATATTTCAATTGATCAAGAAAATCATCAATTCGAGGAAGAGGATAGCGGTTCTTTACCATGATTTTGTTCAAGGGTCTAAAGTCCACACACATGCGCCATGTACCATCCTTCTTTGGTACCAAAAAAAATAGGAGACCCACAAGGAGATGTGCTTGGTATAATGACCCCTTTATCAAGCAACTCTTGGATTTGTTTCTTAATTTCTGCATTCTGTGTAACTGACATCATGTACATGCCAATGTTTGGAAAGAGGAACATCCTCCTACAATTGGATCTCATGTTGGATTTCTCTTTTTGGAGGCAATCCTTCAAATTCCTAAAACATCTTATCATATGTGTTAACAACCTCAACCAAATCGGATTTAAGTATTGCATCACATCCTTGGAAGGCTTCATTTTCAGTATCATCTTTGGGTTTGATCATAAACGGTACAAAATTATTACAAGAATTAACAAGCCTCTTAGTTTGTCAAATATTCACAAGAAACAAATTCAATTTCTTGCGATGTGCTCTAACAATATACTCAACCCCATCTTTAAACAAACGATACTTGTTCTCATGGCGATGAAATATTTCTTTCCTATCATTTAAGTATGGGCTTCCCAAAACAATCCTACATATTTCAAGTGGTACTACATCAAGTTCTACCTCATCAAGAAAATTTGCAATGATGGTGAATTTAAGTATGCATTTTCTTGTCACTTGAAATTGGGCATTGTTACACACCCAACCCAAGGAATAAGGTTTAGGATGAGGAATGGTTTCCAAATTTATTTTTTTGACAATGGCCTTTGAAATAAGATTAGTTTGGGATCCACTATCAAACATAGTATCTACTTTTTTATGTTTTTTTATGACCCTAATATGGAAAAAACTCAATTCTTTCTTTTCCATATTGAGTTTCAATGGGCTTGCTAGAAGAACTAGTACTTGCAATAGAATCCTTACCTTTCAATCCCATGGCTGAGATTTTGGTTTCATCTATAGAATTAGATACTAAATCATGTTGGGTTGTTGTAGCAGTTTATTTCCCCTTGTTGTTATACTTTTTGGGTCTCAACTCAGGATGAAGTTTCCAAAAATGGTCTTATTATGGCCTTCTTTTGAGCAGTGTTTACATGTGAGTTTCTCTCCCCCTTTGTTGATTGAATTATTCTTTTTACCTTTGCCTTTGAACTTCCCCTTTGCTTTGTCTCCACTCTTTAATGGATTTTTGCTAGTCCCTTAAGGAACATTTTTCCCTCTTGCTTCTAAATGAGTTTTCTGTACACAAACTTCATCTAGCCTTGTAGGGTTAAACATAACAATTTTATGCCTCAAGTAATTATGTAAACCACTTATGTATTTAAAGAGTGTCTTGAGAGGATAAATATACACCCAAAATGAGAGCTCTTCTTCTAAACTCTCGGGTATAAATTTGAACGTCCATACCTTTTACTTGTCTAAAATTTTGTTAGCCCATTATTGTTTTATGCATATAAGCTAATGGATAAAATTGTGTCCTTAATGCAGCTATGACATCATTCCAAGAAGAAATTATCTTACTTATTTTCTTTAAATCCTCTTGTGTTTTGGCCTCCCACCATATGAGATACACACTTTCCAAATGAAGAGAATAAAGTTGGATCTTAGTGGAATCATCATTAATTTTTCCTGCAATAGACTTCAAGCTAACGAACCCCATTATCTGATTTCGTAGCATTTAATTCCCCATTGTACATAGGCAATTAAAATTTGACATCAAACTTTAACAAAGGTGTTTTAAAATGCCCTTTTGGAGTTCTTGGAGGAGCATGTGAAGGGGTTGAAGTAGAAGAAGATGAGGGTGAAGATGGAGGCCAAGGAAAAGATGGAGGTAGAGGTGGTGGTTTGCCACCATTTCCTCCATTACCTTTTGGAGGATTTGAGCTCTCTCCTTACAATCCTGTGTTTCTCTCTTCAAATAGAAGTTTCACCATTTCAAACATTTCAGAGAAATATTTTCTAAAAGTTCTCTCATCCTTGGACATCCTCTCATGACCTTCTTCATATGCCATGACTGGTGATGCTTGAGGTATGTGTGGCTTCCTTAAACCCACTTGAGGATTTGGCTCTACAAGCACTCCTTCTCCTCTTTTCATCTTCAACCTTGTAAGCATCAAAAAACAATTGCAAACAAAATCAAACCTTCAAAATAAACTTGAGATCTCATACCAAACTGATCTGTATTACAAACTTGAAGGTTTATGGAAATTTTGCAAGTAATTTTTTATGACTTTTAGGCCATGGATCAATTTATAAAAGTATAGAAATTTATGGGGTTTGCACTTAGTTTGTAGCATAAAAAAGAGACAAATATACCATACACAACAACACAAGAAACAAAATGATAAAGTAGGTCACCCCTCCTAGGCTACATCTCTTGGTCCAACTTCCAATGCTGGACCTCTTTCATTAAGTGTTAAAATCTATGATTTCATTGATTTACAATACTCAAAATGAAAAAAATATGTCTCCAATGGCTTAAGAAGACCCAAAAACCCCATGTTGGGCTCTTGTTGGGCTCAAATTGGCCAAAAAATGACAAACTTATGGCTCAAAGAATTTTTGCTACTAACTGATCTACAAACTAGCCATTATGTCTAACCATCCTATGTTTTCTGCAGTTCTGGAAACCACAGAGCAACTATTTCACTTGGCATCGACAGGATTTGCACCAGATAGGGTGCAATTTGTCAGATGATTAATTTTCCCAATAATTCCTAAGCTCCAAACTTGCGCCCAACACTTGGTCGTGTGAGTGCATGTGGCCGGGGGCGGGCTTAAATGCACCCCCACCACTCTGCACCTTCCGCCAGCAAGTGCGGTCATATTACTGCCCATGAGGCTATGGGTTGGGCTAACCGCCCACCCCCACTAGGCTAGCTCCCTTCTTCTCCGCCCATGGTTCCCCTGCTTCCATAAGCCCCAGGGTTGGCCCCCTTATCCTCTGTTTCGAACCTTAGCTCCTTCTTGCTTGGATCTTGATCCTATGTCACCAATGGAACTAGGGGTTAGGGTTCCACCCAACCCCTCTTGACTATCACACCAGAAGTATTTTATCTGTCGGTCATGTGTGATATTATGTGACTGTGGGCTGGGGCTAAGTCTAACCCCTCCATCTTACACCTGTCAAGGTCATGTGGGTGCCAATGACCAGAGTCCAGGGCTTAGTTCTGGCCCCTTTCCCCCGAACACAATTTTGAATAAACTTTAAATAGGAGTCTTGCCCCATCCCTATTAAGAACCACCTGCGGGAGAGATGGTAGAGTGTGAAACTTTTAGGCTTGAGGCTAGGGGTTTGAACCTGCCTAGGCCTTTTGCCAACCTTGAAAAAATTTTACACACCCTCGAGGTGCCACGTGGTAGCCCATGATTGGGCCACATGGCACCCTACCATTAGCCCCACATAACAAAATCACCAACCAATCAGAATTAACCCTTGTGCAAAAATTAGATGAGGACACTTCTCATCCTGTGGTTGGTCTGAGGGTACCCAATCAGCTTGTTGAATCATCATACGGACTGCCCAGTCAGTAGTCTGTATTACAACCTGCAATTTTTTTTACATGTTTTGGAAAACGATCAGAACATGATATCTGTTATCACTCAGGTTGTCCTTAAGCTCCGGAAAAGGATACGGCCGAGGTAACCACAGACCAACTTTGGACTACAGGTTCTAGCCCACTTGCAATCAGAGAGGGCTCTCTCTTTGGGATTTAGCTTTGTTGAAAATGATCTTAGGCTAGCTATTGAGTTCAGGGGTTTTTGTTCTGATTTTGGTGGGAAAATTGATATTCTCAGGTAGTGAGGCAGAGCATAGTCTGAAATTTCAAACCATTGGGCGTGGAGTCGAAAAGGAGGACTGCTTGTGCGTTTTCTTGGTCCCAAGAGAGAAAATGGAGCAAGGTAGCTGCAAATGAAACAATGTTTTAGGTTCAAAGGATGGGGTGAATGCTAAGTAATGAGGGGCATTTAAGAATCCCTCAATCAGCTGAACAAGGGAAGATAACAGAGCTCTACCTAGGGGCAGTAAAGAATCCCTAGATAATTGGCACGCACAGGTGAATCGGGGTAAACATGAGCCAGAAGGAATTCATATTCATTACCAATTCATTCAGAGGAAAACATGAAGAAACAACAGAAATTGAGCATAGAGTGTATTTAAACAAATTCTAAGCTAATCTTTCTTTCTGCTATTTAGATAATGGTAAACAGTAAACAGAGGTAAGGAGCACTTATTGTATCAGGTTGCAGCACAAGAATTCCATCTTCAGTCTCCAGAAAAACATTCAAAAACACATCAACAGTCTCTTCTCAGAACTTTCAGCAATCTTTGATTACAGAAACAACTTCAGGTATACAGTGCGAGTCTCTAGTGAAAAATACCAATTTACCAACCCTTGAAACAATACAGTGGGTGGTATATATAGGAAAAAACTCTTCAAAATTGCTTATTTACAGTTTGACCTAAACAGGTCTGAAAGAAAGATGATTACTTTAACCTAATCCTATCCGGAAATAAATGCATAAAATATCTTGAGCTGCGCTGAGGGCCGCCGTATGGGGACTGAGTAAATGTGTTGTCCTCGGTGGCTTGGTGCAGTTGTCTCTGCAATAACTGTGCATGGGTCTCTGCTCCATTGTAGTTCAGTGGCCTTAAATGCTTCAACTTGTGATTTGAGAGCTGGGACGGGCTTTCACCGCCTGATTTGACTTTGTTGGCGGCCATTCAATGTTACTTTGCTTTGGGAACTGAAGGTTTCTATTAAACAATTTAACTGGTACACTTTGCTGCTTCTCTTTCCTCTGATACTCTCTAACAAATGAATTGGGTCGCTTTTCTCCTTTGCTGTGGGTCTAATCACAAATTAATGGCCGTTGTTCAGCCTTTGTTTCCTTTAGAACTGTCTTTTGTTCCTTTCGGCAAGCTTCGCGAATAAAAATGGGTCATTCAGCGCCTTTCGGGCTTGTTGGGGGCTGCGTAATGAAAAGATTCCCTAAAGATTCCCCATTCAGCCCTAATTTATCCAGCGATGTGTGAATCACACATCAAAAATTGCCTCAGAAACTGATTCCAGGGCTCCGGAGTGCGATTTTCGCCCTTCGCACTAAAATTGCTGATGACGTCAGCATGACGGACTTCGTACGATGGATGACGTCAGCGATGACGTCAGCATGATGACGTGGTGGGATGACGTCATCACGTACGGAGGTGACGTGGCAGTACGGCAAGGGACACGGTGGCAGGACACGTGGCAGGGTGACTCGGTGGTACAGTGGCAGGAAGCCACACAGGCAGATGATGCAGCAGGTGACGTGGGGCTTATGTCACAGGGGGAGGGCGGTAAGTGGTTTCTGGGCGCACCGCCTTTGGACAGAGGTGGTTTCGGCGGAGGGGGCTCCGCCACAGCCCAGGAGGTGACGCGTGGCGGGAGTATGGCGGCAATACCGCCCATCTCCCGGACGCTAACCTTCGGGCGCGTTGGGCAATGGGAAGTCCCGCCCACCGTAGATCTGTGGAGCGGGCGATCTAATGGTTGGCGGGGAGGACGATACGGCGGAGGGATAAGGGGCAGGAATATACACGGAATATTCCAATTTTAATACAGTGCGGCGGGGGTAAAACTACGGTTTATTTGGGTTTTGGGGGGTTAATAAGCGGGCAGGACATGTTTTTTGTGAATAAAACTTTGGTGTAAGGGTGCCAAAGTAGGTTTTTTGAGGGTTTTAGGGCTAGGGGAGAGGTTGTTAGCATGACCAGATGTCATCTAACTCCTGCTATGACTCATATGGGCTAAAAACATCCCCAGATAGACTGCTTTTTCCCTGACTTTAGAAGAAATATGGCTATATTGCCAGCGAGGGGATATTTATATAGGGGAGTTTTATATACATATTTTTAGTAGGGGAAGGGGGAAAACTGATAGGGAGTTATATACTAGAGTTATTAGTTAATATGGAGATGATTAAGCAGGCGCTAAGGTAGAGGACCTTAGGCTAATTTTCGAGGGAAAAGTGACTAACAGATGAGAAATAAAGAATCCTTGAGTGAAGCAGATCTTCACCAAGACAAATGACATGGGAAATGATGAAACTAAGAGGAATCAAGCAGATCTTGACCTCTTTGGGGAAATTGGTAAGTGACTTGGGGAATTAGAAGAAAGGGGAGTTAGTGATGTCCAGCTTGAGCTCCTCCAGATGAAAAACTATCTACAACTGTGATCTGAAAAGATAAAACACTTTGTAACACAAAATTGATCATAAATCATCATTCTGCAACCTCACAGCTACCTACCCAGCCTGCTCACCTAACATTTTTTCTCCTTTTGATTTGGGTGCACTTAGACTTGCAGACCTAGATTTGCAATTTTTCTTTTGAATGTTTCCTATCTAGATCTAAACTTATTTCTGCCAGGGCCCAGATTAAGCAGTTGGGTCCCTTTGATTCTCTACCTATCTACAAATCTGCCAAGATTAAGCTGTTTGGACAGATACATTCTCTATATTCTAAAACAGGAAATTGAAACCTAGGGAGACCAAGATTAGACTGTTTGGCCTTCCCTTAACTGAATGAACTCTTCAAAATGGAATGACTCATCAAAATTGGAATACAGCAGTGGCATTTGGACTAGCACACTTCATGGCTTTTTTCTTTGGTCTCTTCTGGAAATATGGAACACTGCAGCTTGCAAAGTATGACATATTTGGCCTGTAAAAATGTCAATCATGAAAAATGAACACCTGTTGCAACAGGAGGCTAATAGTGGCTCCACTTGGGGATGGCTTTTCCTTGTGAAAAGCCAAGAACAGCAGGTCAGACTGCCTTGATCTTCTATGGTTGCTGTAGACTGGAAACATTTGTTCTGGCTGCTAAAAAATGTAAAACTTTGAACTTTGAACATTCTCCTTCTCAACTGAATTACTGTGAACTGTATAGCATCGCCTGCTTTCTTCTGCGTGCTTGATGATTATGTACAGTGCTGTCAGAACACGCCTTTTACTGCAAATATTTCTTTTCTACCATGAATTGCTTGTAATGTGACAATTTTTCCTCTTGCTGTTTTGTTTGAAACTGGTGTAGAGACGGAGCTTTAAAAACTGGAATACTTGCATCGGCTGTGCCTTCAAAAATTTACTGCTACTCCTTAAATAATCGGCCTGCTTATACAAAAATGAAAAATAAAGTTCTGATATATACAAATAAGATTGTACAAAAGATATATACAAAGCTGCACCGTATCCCTTTAAAAGGGATCATGGTAATGTTTCAGCATACGCCCATTGACAGGGCCTTCTTCAGCAGAACTATCCTCTACCAATTTGAGAAAATATGTGTTATTTCCTTGAACAACAGAAATAACGAACGGCCCTTTCCATAAAAAATCAAACTTGGCATGTTTGCCCTTGTCTTCTCTTCTTGAGTCCCATCTTAGAACTTTGTCACCAACATTGAAATCCTCAGCCTTAGCTCTCTTATCAAACATCTTTTTGAGCTTTTCTTGCAAAATTTGAGCTCTGTCATACACTTGTTCTCTGGTTTGCTGAAGATGAATGGTCTGATTAATCCTTCTTTGAATGTCATTTGGTTCAGCCTGAATTTCCTGTAACA
Organism: Pinus tabuliformis; assembly: GCA_031772625.1. NCBI lineage: Eukaryota > Viridiplantae > Streptophyta > Pinopsida > Pinales > Pinaceae > Pinus > Pinus tabuliformis. Next base: position 443,016,798 of record CM062811.1, read on the forward strand.
GTTTGATAGTAGGAATGCCCAGGGATGAAGGAAATCTTGCCTCCATGCCATATACTAGCTCATAAGGGCTCATCCCAATGGATCTTTTGCTCGAGAGTCTGTCTGCCCATAGGGCGTTCACCAGCTTTTTGTGCCAGTTCTTCTTGTTTTCTTCTAGCACTTTCTTTATGATGTTGATGAGGCTTTTGTTAGATGATTCGGCCAAACCATTACCTTGAGGGTAATAGGCTGTAGAGTGGCCCAAAGTAATATGAAATCTGTGGCAAAAATTGATCATCCTTTTGGACTTAAAGGCAACGACATTTTCAGTGATGATTTTCTCAGGGCAGCCAGATCTAGAAAGGATATTGCACTCAAGGAATTGGATAATGATGGTGTCATTAGCCTGTCTGCAGGGAATGGCTTCAACCCACTTGGTGAAATAGTCAGTGGCTGTTAGGATCCATTTGTGCTGGCCTGAGGAAGAGGGATGGATTTCTCCAATGAAGTCAAGACCCCATTGTTGAAAAGGTTTTTATGTTGAGATAGGTTTAAGGGGCAAGGGTAACAACTTTCTCTTTCCCTCAAAGATTTGGCATTTGTGACATGACATGGCAAACTTCTTTACATCTGCAAAAAGAGAGGGCCAATAGAAACCTACCCTTAAAATTTTATCAACGGTGGACTTCCAGTATAGATGTCCTCCACAGTCACCTGCATGGAATTCTTTCATGACATTGTTAGTTTCATTCATGGTTAAACAATTAAGCAATATACCTTCATGATTTCTCCAAAATAATGCACCATCTATAACACAAAACTTTAAAGCCTTCATTTTCAAAAATCTTTTCTTGGTCCTGGACAACCCTGGGGGAGCACACAGGTTTAACAATACAAAGCATATATCGGCGTACCATGGGGATTGTAAAAAGATTTCACTGATCTGTGGAGTCGCCAGCTCCGGTTCATTGTCCAGCTGGTTAATGTCTAAGGCTTGAAAGTTTGTTTCGGACATAAGTTTAGCTAAACCTTGTCCCTTTATCAGCTTGGTTGGTTTTATTTCTATGTCATATTCAAGGATGTTTGCAATCCAATTGCCTCTTTTGCCTTCTAATCCCTCTTGGGTCAATATGTCTTTACAGCAGCATGTGGGACATAGGCAATCACATGTGAATATCAAATGTACACTTTGAAATCCTTGATGGCCTTAACAAGTGCGTAGGCATGCTTTTCCATGATTGGGTACTTCAAAGGGGCGTCTCTTAAGGCTCGGCTGAAAAAAGCGATTGGCTTTTCAGCTCCCTGTTCATCCTTTTGCAAAAGGACAACGGCTATTGTGTGATCAGATGCAAACGAAAATATGATAAAATCTTTCTCAAACTGTGGGCTGGTGAGTACAGGGGTTTGGGTTAATGCAGCTTTGATACTTTCAAATGCTTGCTTGGTTTCCAGGGACCATCTTACCTTGGCATCCTTCTTTAACATGTTGCTTAACAATCTTATCAGCTCAGCCAGATTTGGAATAAATCTTCTTAAGAAGTTGATTTTCCCAAGGAACGCTTGCAGCTCTTTTATGTTTCTTGGATATGGGATTTGGAGGATGGCTTGGATTCTTTCAGGGTCAATTCTGATCCCATCTTTTGATATGATATGGCCAAGTAACTTGCCTTCTTCAAGGCCAAAGAGAGACTTTTTGGGATTCAAGGAAATGCCATATTTCCTACATGTCATGAAAATTTGCCTGAGATGCTTGAGGTGTTCTTCATCAGATTTTGAGAATGGGGTTAAGTCATCAAGGTAAACTACTAGGAAATCGTGTATTTCTTTAGCGAATGCAATATCCATTGCTCGTTGAAAAGTTGCACCAGTGTTTTTAAGACCGAATGGCATCTTTACATACTTAAATGTTCTCCAGGGTGTGGTAAAAGTTGTTTTGTCTTGGTTGTCTGGGTGAACAAGTATTTGGTTGAAACCTAGAAAACCATCTAGCAAAGAGATTCTAGATGACCCCACTACTCTCTGCAAGATGTGGTCCATTTTAGGCAAAGGGTAATGGTCTTTTAGGGAGACTTGGTTTAAATTTCTGAGATCTACACAAAGTCTGATTTCACCTGTCTTTTTTCTTGTAGGAACAAGATTGGACACCCATTCAGAAAATCTGATAGGTGCTATGATGCCTGCTTCAAACATCCTCTTTACTTCCTTCTCAATCGGTGGAAGAAGCATAGGGTTAATTCTTCTAAGTTTCTGTTTGAAGGGTTTCTGGTTTGGTTTTAAGGGAATTGTATGCTGGATCACCGAGGTGTCATAGGATTTCAAATCCTCATAACTCCAAGCAAATACATCTTGGAATTCTTTGAACAAATCAATGTACTTGGGCTTTTGATCAAGAGGCAAATTTTTGGACAGTTTGATCATTTTTGGATTTTCTGCTGTCCCAATGTTGTGTTCTTCTATGTCAGTGTTAATGGGTTGCAATTTTGGCTTTCTGGGTACATCATTGGCGTCAAACATGTCTTCTAATGGGGTTAGGCCAGCAGGCAGAAAGTTATCCTTTAAGTCAATGATCTCTGCCTCTGTTTTGGCAATTTCTTCCAAGTGCATTTGTTTCAGCTGTTCTATGTTTTCTTTGTCAAAAACAGTCGGGTTCAGGATTTGTTTGGCTGTTGCAGCTGTTATAGCTTGCTGATCTTCATTTGTTTGCTGTTCCGAATCTGTCATAGCATCCAAGTCAATGTTGATATTTGAAAACTCATGCTCAAGAGCGAGGAAATTATTAATCTGGGTATCATTTTCGAACACTTGCCAATCCTTAACGTTATTTGGGACAGCGGGCCTATGTTTTATTTCAGTTGTGAAGTGATGATTTGGGTTAAAAGGAAGCTTGCATGTGCTTGCGAAGGTGGCTAGGCTGTGTGCATGAATGTTATGTTCTCTTGAAATTTTGTCAAGCTTGAATTCAGTGAATGCCTTGAGTATATTAGTGGCAGCAGTCCTATAGGCTCTCATTCTATTGTCATTGGTTACAAAATTTCCTTTCATCTGCTGTATGATTAAATCAGAGTCTCCTAAAATAGACACCTTTACAGCTCCTAGAGCTTTGAGTAGTTTAAGGCCTAGCAGCAGAGCCTCATACTCCGCCATGTTATTTGTGCATTTGAAATTTAGTCTGTAGGCATGACCTACTGCATGATTGTTGTGTGTATTGTGAATCCAGACACCTGCCCCTGCTCCTAACTTGTTAACAGAGCCATCAAACTCTAAATACCAAGTGATTTCTTGCTTGTGGTTTGTACTAAGAGTTTCAGCTAATTTAGGATTGGGCAGATTTGCACTTTCTATTTGGGGATGTTCTTCTAACATGCTGGTTGCATTGACTGTTGTGACAGTTTCGTCAGTGTGTGCAGCCAATTCTTCATTGATCTGCACTTGTTGTTCCAGAGCCAAAGGCTCATCACCAGTTGGAGAATTCGTGTCATCATAAAACAAAATAAAGGAATCCATATCAGAATGGATTGAATAAATGGGAAAATTTTCAGGCTTGCTCTCACTACTCACCACATATTTCATCAGCGTTTCTCTGTACAGTCTCTTTGGTTGCCCAAAGACTGAAATGGTGGCACAGGAGAGGTCTAGTTGAAGGGATCCTTGGAGTTTTGCTCCCCATGATCTTGACAGGAGCATACCGTACTTTGGTGGGATGTCAGCCACCACCACATCCATGAGGATGGTCTTGTTGGCATATTGTACTAAGGAGACACAAAAGTCTTTGATGAGGCCTAAACATTTCACTTGACTTGAGTAAAATAAGTATAAATCTTTGTAAGGTCTTGTAACATCAAGGTTCAGTCTTTCCATAACTGCTTTGGGCATAAGATTGTGAGATGCCCCTGAGTCAAACATAGCGTTGTGTAAGATTTTGTCATGTATATGCAAACTGACATAAAAGGGTGGGACAGGTCCATGTGTTGATTTTCCATTAACTTCTGGGCCAAACAGCAGCTCTGGGGTGTCATCTAAAACATTTACATCATCCTTAACCTCTGGCATTTGAAGTGATCTTTGAATTTGTTGCCTATATACATCGTGTTTGGCAAGTTCTGAGAGGGGAATGGATATTTTCAACTTAGCTATTTCTGCCTCTAAATTAAATGGTTTTTCCAATGGAGTCTTGGTGTTGATAATGGCAGTTTTTTCCTTTTCATTTGAATTATCTGCGATTCGCTCTTGTTTGTCAGCGTTATGAGGACTGATTGCTTGCAGTTTTTCGGTTTCAGGAAAGTTTTTTGGAACACTGTTCGAGCTTTCTTTAGAGGAAGAAGGTGGCAAAGGTTGATCTCTGGAAGGCTATATTTCTGTTATGTCTCCTACAGTCACTTGATGCGGGTTTGGAACATTTGTATCAGCTAGTTCTGTTATGACAGCCTTGCCTTTAGTCTTGTTGGGCTGTTTGCCATCCTTTGTTTTACTAGGTTCAGAAATGTCAATGGTCCTAGTTCTCAGCTTATATTGTTTGTGTACTTCATACACAGCAGTATCATATCCTTGTTTAAAATCAAAAGACTCACCAGATTTAGTTTGAAACTCATTACAGTCATGCTGATTCTGGTCTTCTTGGGACAGGAAAGTTTTATGCTCACCCTTTAGATCCATCAGGTTCATGTGAGTGTCCTCTATGGGTTCACTAGAAGTAGATCCTTCAACATAGTTGTCTTGAAAAGGGGGTCTTATGTCATGGTCTTGGTTAGACCTACCAGCATTTGTGTTCTGCGTTTTCCTAAAATTTGGGTTCCTTATGGTATTAGACTGTTGTCCTTCCCATGATGCTTTCCTTTCAACATTTTCTACTCTCTCTCCCAGCCTTTGTAGGCCATTAATAATAGCATCAAGCTTCTGGTCAAAGGCTGAGGGTTCTTCCTTAAAGGTGGTTCTTCTTTCCATTCTAGCTCTGTTTCTCTTGGCAATTAAGTTGGCCTCAACACTGACAGCAACGTTTTGCATGTCTGCAAGGGTCTGAGGAGCTCTTTCTTTTAACTGGTATGCCATATCAGGGTCAAAACCATCCGGAAATTTGTACAAGGCCAGGTCAGGTGGAGGCCTTAAGTTCTGTGGTATTGCATTATATACATTATTGAATCTTGCACAGTACTCCAAAACAGTCTCTTGAGGACCTCTTTTAATTGTATCATATTCTGCTAGTATGTGCAAGGGGTCTTTCTTTTTCTCCCATCTGTTAGTAAAGGATTGGTAAAGCTCATCTGGGGTGGTTATGGAATTTGCAGCAAGTGATCTGAACCAGGTTCTTACATCACCTGTTAAACTCTGAACAAAAATTCTCATCCTCACACTATCATCATCTATCTCGTAGTTTTCAAAATAGTCTTACATCTTTTTAGTGTGCTGAAGGGCTGTGAAAGGACCGGTGCTATCAAAATATGTGATTTTAGATTGGTACTCTTGAGGTAAAGCCCCAGCATTAGCGGGCAATTGCAGGGGTGCATATCTATTAGCCATATTGGCAGGGATAATTGGAACAACGGGGATTAATGGAACAACAGGGATAACAGGGATAACTGGGATAATAGGAGCAACTGGAACGGTGGGAACCACAGTAGTGGTAGTATGTGCAGTGAATGAAGGTGTGGAAGGAGTGCTATGAGATGTGGATGATGAATTAGGGGAAACAGGGGTTGAACGAAATAAAACCTTGACAGGAGTCAGAATACAGCTAGGGTAAGCTGTTTCAGGACTCAAATCAGCAAAATTTTCCTGTCTTTCTTGCTTCCTAAGGATTTTTGGGATTATGTTAGGGTTCTCAAAAACAGCTGGAGGGTCTGGGTCTGGATTTGACCTTGTGTATCGTGGATTTTTCTTAGGAGCCAGCTTCCGAATTTGCTTTTGGTATTTTTCCTGGGAATGTTTTTGTAATCAACAAGGAACTAATTAAAATTTGGGACAGCTTATTTGTAACTTAAAACTGGCACGAAGATTGACTGAAGCAGCATTTATTTACTCCTGTTAATGCAAAGCAAAGAACAGTTTCAAAGGCTTCCTGGCTGACATTCAGGCTTCATCTGTAGTTTTAAGAGATAAACAACAATTGGAAAGTTTGATTTATGGTCTCAGCGGAGATTTCTTACCTTCTTCGTGAAACTATCTGAGGAAGTTCCCTAGTGGAGTCGCCATTATGTTATCACTCAGGTTGTCCTTAAGCTCCGGAAAAGGATACGGCCGAGGTAACCACAGACCAACTTTGGACTGCAGGTTCTAGCCCACCTGCAATCAGAGAGGGCTCTCTCTTTGGGATTTAGCTTTGTTGAAAATGATCTTAGGCTAGCTATTGAGTTCAGGGGTTTTTGTTCTGATTTTGGTGGGAAAATTGATATTCTCAGGTAGTGAGGTAGAGCATAGTCTGAAATTTCAAACCATTGGGCGTGGAGTCGAAAAGGAGGACTGCTGGTGCGTTTTCTTGGTCCCAAGAGAGAAAATGGAGCAAGGTAGCTGCAAATGAAACAATGTTTCAGGTTTAAAGGATGGGGTGAATGCTAAGTAATGAGGGGCATTTAAGAATCCCTCAATCAGCTGAACAGGGGAAGATAACAGAGCTCTACCTAGGGGTAGTAAAGAATCCCTAGATAATTGGCACGCACAGGTGAATTGGGGTAAACATGAGCCAGAAGGAATTCATATTCATTACCAATTCATTCAGAAGAAAACATGAAGAAACAGCAGAAATTGAGCATAGAGTGTATTTAAACAAATTCTAAGCTAATCTTTCTTTCTGCTATTTAGATAATGGTAAACATTAAACAAAGGTAAGGAGCACTTATTGTATCAGGTTGCAGCATAAGAATTCCATCTTCAGTCTCCAGAAAAACATTCAAAAACACATCAACAGTCTCTTCTCAGAACTTTCAGCAATCTTTGATTACAGAAACAACTTCAAGTATACAGTGCGAGTCTCTAGTGAAAAATACCAATTTACCAACCCTTGAAACAATATAGTCGGTGGTATATATAGGAAAAAACTCTTCAAAATTGTTTATTTAGAGTTTGACCTAAACAGGTCTGAAAGAAAGATGATTACTTTAATCCTAATCCTATCCGGAAATAAATGCATAAAATATCTTGAGCTGCGCTGAGGGCCGCCATATGGGGACTGAGTAAATGTGTTGTCCTCGGTGGCTTGGCGCAATTGTCTCTGCAATAACTGTGCATGGTGTCATGTGGAAAGAGTCAATTTTGCGGACAAAACCGACCTCCCTATAAAACAAGGCTTTTCTAGTGACAAACAAAACAATCAAGCACTATCTTTCCCTAAATATGCATTAAAATAAAAGCAACCAGGTGTTTAAGGCTTACCTTTAGTCCAATGCTTGTTTGTAGAAGCTAAGCCTCTTCGATCCAGATGAGCTCATTCTCCTTGAAGCATGCATTCACTAACAAGCAAACGATTACATAGCACCTGAAAAACTCATATAATAAAACATATTCATCATAAAGACCAAGGAGTTTATGAAACAAATTATATATAACAACTTGTTGACAAAAATGAACTTAATTGTATTAATTGGAAACAAAAGAAACCATTACAACCAGTGCCTTGGTGTTGTGCAGGTCCCTCCCAGGGTCCAGCAAGAGTTCTCCTCTACTTTGATCAGCTCACCCACTTCCAAATGAAGCTAAGAAATGATTGGAATCTCTCCTCTCAAGCTCTATAAGGGAGTCCTAATTTCAGCAGCATCTACCCTTAGGAATGTTCAGCTTTCAACCTTCCCTCCCTCTGGCCCAATGCCTGTACTTATAGTGCTTTGGAGGAAGTTAATCAGGTCCACCATCAATGGGATAAGACCCTCTTTCAAAGGGATAGCTCCCCTCTTCATGGGATAAGTTCCTCTTTCATTGGGATGCATGAACCATCTGAAGGCGCTCAATCCACGTCAAACCATCTTCTAGAATGCTCTAGAATCGACCACAAGTAAGTTTTTTGAAGTAAAACTTGCACCTTTTGACCTTTACAGGAGTACGCACCCACCCCTTTACAGACAGAGCGTACAAGTACGCAGGTATTATGTACTTGAGGTGCGTACACGCAAGTAAGAGTAAGAGAAACTGCGTAACCAGAGTTATATTGACTTTTAAAGACTTTCTCTCTTTTTTGGAGTTTGACATGAGGAGCAGAGGTATAAGACTTGCCAAGGAGGACAGTATGGTTATTGATGGAGCCATACTGACTGCAAATAGTCATGGTGACAAATTTTAGTGTAACAGATTGCCCCCTAAAGTGCGAAGTTTGTAGTAGATTAGGGTTTCATATCATCTAGGAAGGGTGAAGCACTTTATCATTTCGAGGATTATCTTGTGGAGAGCCCAGTCAGAACCTGCAAATATTCAACACAAAATAAATATATGAGATCATATCATCGCTGAGGTAGGCATTCCCATACTCAGATCAAAAACTTAACTAACAAACTAACTACTGCTCTGATATAGGAATGATTTCGCAGTACATCATAATCATAGACACATGTAGACACAGTATGGACGCAGCCATCTGTTTATAATTAGTCTACTATATAATGAATACAAAACTCCTCGCAGCCTGGATGGCGGAAACTAGATCCAGGGTCTTCATTTCTACTTCCCGAAATAGTACGATTCTATCCATGCGAATAAATGAGTTGATGTCGAACATGGTAGAAACCACTTGATTACCAGTCAATGATGTAAACTGTTAACAAGTGTGAGAGAGACCACCAGTGATGTCAATGGTTCTCAAAGTACCCAGTACAATCCATGAGATGTGAATGAATGTGTTGATGTCGAACATGTCACGGAATCCTTCGATCGAAAGTCAATGATGTAAATTGTCGTCAAAGGCAAGAAATCTACCATTGAGGCATGCAGATTTCAAGGTACTGACGATTCATAGATCATCTTTCTAGATAATGTGCTGATGTCGATAGAAAGCGATCTGTCGTAGGCAAGCCCACAACACGAAATCATAAATCAAGTTGAAGAAATGTAGCTGTAAGGACTGACTCAGGGATGGTCAAGATGGATGACAGATATTTTGCAGATGAATGTTTATTTGCAGTGACCTCTTGAACACATAACGACACAACAGATGGCTTGGTGACAATTGACCCAAAGTTAATACCCGGAAACCGGCTGAAGACTTTCAATGTGGTTTGATCAACTGTTAGGAAAAGGATTTCCCAACCCAGGTGAATGAAAAGTGTCGTGTTCAAGAGTGGTGATAAGGTTTTTTTTCGAGACAAAGGATAACAAATAGGCTCATTTTCCTCTCTTTTCCCCCACCATTTCTGGCAAGTACCTCTTTATTTTTTACAATCTTGAGGAGGATAACATTTGCTTGATTATAAGCTCATCCTTCGGATGAGTCCAACTTAGTTTAGATTCGAACCCTAAGAAGGAGTGGTCCGTTCCTGTTTGTAATCGAACAGGTCCTTTACTGTGAAATTTTAACGAGTCCAGTATAGGAGAAACTCGGCATTTTTCAATTTTAGAGAGTTTGAAAAACTTAAGAAGACTTCAGGGTTGACCTTTTTCGTAAATTTGTGTCTCCCAAGCCTGAAAAAGTATAAAATAATACTTGAGAGAACCGCTTGATCTTTACGACCAAGGAGTACTTTCATGATTAGTGTCTCTGATCCGAAAAGTAAAAAGCGACCAAGGACACGTCGTTTTATTTCCAATATCGAATTTGAAACGACAAAAATCCGGCAATCTTTTCATGTTTTTATGGTCAGAAAAGGGCTATAAGAGGACCGTCTTTTAATTCCGTTTTAACGAGTGTAAAAGAAACGCTCGGCAATCTTTTCATGTTTTAGGAGTCAGAAAAGGGCTTAAAGATGACTCTGATGTTTTTGTTTGTAAAAAATGACAATTTTCGCTGAAAATCCTTTATCCTGCACAAAAACCAACACATTACTCATACATGTTGAAGATAGATAAAAATACTTTGAAAAATACCTTTTCATGGTGAAAAATAAACAAATTTACCATTCATTTACCCAAAAAACCTATAAAAAGGGCTTTTACCAATTCATTTTTACCATTTTACTATTGAGGATAGAAAAAGGGCTTTTGGCAAGAAACTTCCCGTGGACATTGCGGAGAATCTGACCATCGAAACCGAACGCCGTCTCTTCCAGGTAATTTTCAACATCCTCCTCTTCAATTTCATCCGTTTAGAATTATTTTTTAGGCTCTAGATTTCATTTTTTGGGGGTTTTGGGGTTTCAAAGACCGCCTCTCGGGGTACGCAGGCATCACACTAGGGACTTGCGTACCCCGACATTTTCTCAGTTAGAAAAATGTCGGGAGTACGCACCTTGCCTTCAGGGAACCTGTGTACCCACGCTCTGTTCCTAAAGGCGGGGTGCGTACCCTGCACAACGAGTTTTCAAACCCCAAATTCTCCAAATTGGACCAAAATTTTTTGATTTCATGGAATCTAATGGATGTTTTTTGGTGTGTAGATTGTTCACCATGCTTTATTGGCGCGAGAGAGAGCACGAAGATGTTGATTTGGCCGCCATTAATCATCAACCATCAATTGATGCTTTGAAGGCATGCGGCCTTTATAAATATTGGGCCATACCTGGCATGAGGGCCCAAGTGATATTTCTAGAGTGGCTTGTAGAAAGATGGAACGTTCAGGACCAGTGTTTTTATATTGGAGGGCACCAGCTCGAGATGGAGCCCGCAAATATCTACTTTCTCACTGGTTTTCCCAAGAGAGGCGAACACTTGACTCTTTTCGGGACTAGGTCGGGTGGCCAGTCCATCACTAGTCTCCGACTAGAGTGGTGTAACACTCAGACTCAGGAGAAGGGGATAGAGATCAAAACTATATCCCGTCCTGAACTTATGGTGATTTCCTTTACAGTTACCAGACTTTGCGGGGCTGCCGCTTTACACATTTCCACTGGATCCCAGATGCAGATGGAGATTGATTGCTATCGAGGTACCATTTTCAACTGGTGTGATGTTGTGTTGGCCAATGTAAAAGGCCAACTGACTAGAGCCAAAAACGGACAGCTAAATACTTTTGGTTATGGGCCTTTAGTTGTGAGTTTTGACTTAGAGAGGGTTCCGATGTTGATCCCACAACATCTCACTGTTGGTGTTGGGCTTCCTCGAGAGCCCAAATTGATGCGATGGGTTGCGGTTGTGGCCTGTCATCCTGATGAGGGAACGGAGGCTGTCCGATTTACTCCGGAGTACTTTCACTGGTTAGAAGACCAGGTCTTTTCTATACAGGATTTTCCTTATGCCGGAGTTGATTTTCGTGGAGATCCGGACATGGTTCTTCCACCGGGAGAACAATGGGATGATATAGGTAATTCATTTTTCACAAGTTTTTTAAACTATTTATTTTTTTGTTTGTTTTATATTGTCTCAAGACTGATAGTAATAATTTTTAAAATGTAGATGTAGGCCCACGTCGTCCAGCCAATCTCCGGCCTTACGAGAGGAGACTACCAGTTGCAGCGGCACCGACCCCACAGGACGAGGCCACAGAGACTTTGGCTGAGTTGGAAAGTGACCTAGAGCGTCTTACAGTAGACATACCGGAGACTACCATAGATGATATTCCAATCAGGCTTCAGCGCTATGTAGTCAGGGTCCTAGGACCTTTTAGGAGGTTCTTGTGTAGGGTAGCCCATGCAGTGGTGTCATATAGAGATCATCACCAGTGATTGGATGGTCGTTTTGTAGACACATGTGACATTTTGGTTTTTTGTACTTATCAATTTTGCCGATCATAAGGTGTTTTTCAACCTATGATCGAAGACGATGTATTTTTTGACACACTCCTATCTATATATATCATTATTACCGGCTTATCTTGTAAATCATGTTATGGAATGGTTTTAAATTTACATGTATGATTATTGCAAATGTCTATTTAACATTCGAGAAGCAATTGCATCTGCTAATGTATTTAAAGACCTTGGAATATGTTGATATTCAATGTAATCAAACTCACGTTCCAAGAGACGCACTCTCAAAAATAACCTTAATAACACTGGATTTCTAATGGCATACACTCTATTAAGCTGTCATACAATGAGTTCAGAATCTAACCTCACTATCAAACTCCAAATCCCAAATGAAATAGATTCAGACAATAACTCAATCACTACACTGTATTCGGCAATGTTATTTGTTGTTTGACCGAGGCTCACCCCATGCATAGAAACTAACTCATCAGAGGGCGAATAGATAACCCAAGCTGCGGAAGAGATATTCTGTGTACTACGACAAGCACCATCAGCGAAACCAATGTATGTTTGGAGAGGCATCGACATCTGCAACATCAAGAGTAAAACCAAGATAAGCCAAAATAATGACGAAAAAACACACTCTCTAGGCTAAGCACACTGTTTAAACTAACAAAACACACCAGCTAGAAAGAAAAACTAACCTAACTAAAAATCTCCATACCCATCTTTTAAGCATAATACCTCTTTAGGTAAAGTCCATTTATGGGTTTACCCAAAGAGGCCCCGTCAAAGTCTACCAACTCATAGGCCCCTTTTGCTAGCTTTCGCTTGACAATATAGGGCCCATGCCACATAGGAATGAATTTTCCAGCACCTAATTTATCATTAGCTTGATCATATAATAACACTAGGTCTCCTTCCGAAAAATTTTGAGGGGTCACATTTCGATCATAATGAGCTTTCATACGTTTTGCGTGAGTCTCGATTGCCAATGCAGCATCACGTCGATTCTCATCTAATTGAGCTAAGTATAATAAACGCTTTTCCTCTTCGGAAGTAGCTGGAAGTAACTCGATGGCCATTTGCAGTGACGGTATTTCGCATTCAATGGGTAGCACAACTTCCAAACCATAAACTAGTTGGAAAGGAGTGAACCCTGTCGATGTTTTCACTGAGGTTCGGTACGCCCAAAGCGCTGAAAATAACATGTTGTTCCAATTCGATCGATGAATACCAATGATTCGTCGGATCATGATAACTAAAACTTTGTTGATGGACTCAACCAGACCATTTGCTTGTGGATAATAAGGAGTTGAACTATCGTGACGCAAACCAAGCTGGCCTGTAAGTTCTGTCATCATAACGTTTCGAAAATGGCGCCCATGGTCAGTGATTATCGCTTGTGGGACACCAAACCTAGCAATTATATGATTGAACATGAAAATTGCAGTTGTATTGCCGTCTGCCTCGAATGTATGCATCGCCTCGGCCCACTTAGTAAAATAATTTACCGCAAGGATGATATATGCATGCCCCCCAGCCGAGTGAGGGTTACATGTAATAAAATCGATACCCCATTTGGCAAAAGGACCAACGGCAATTATAGGCTGGAGAGGTGCAGGTGGAGCGCGCATCTTTCGATCAAACACTTGACAGTTGTGGCATTTTCAGACCGCAGTAATACAATCTTTAAACAAGGACGGCCAGAAGTAGCCAGCGCGCAATATCTTTTGGGCTGTGGCATACCCAGACATATGACCGCCACATGCTCCAGAGTGACAGTCATTTAGAACTATTTCAGCCTCTTCGTGAGTTAAACAACGTCGAAAAATAGAGTCCGCCCCACGGCGATAAAGAGTATCTCCAATAATTTTGTATTGTTGGCACTGGAATCGAATTTTCCGACGTCCCGAATTTGAAATTTTGGGCCGAAAGGATTGGGTCTGGAGATAGACAATGATATCCCCATACCACGAATCTAAAGTGTTGATTAGAAACAAATATTCATCCACAATGGGCTGCTCTGCCACAGTTTCCGTGTCAGCACGCGGGAAGTCACACATTAACTCTGCAAAGGCTAAAGATTTCTTAGACTTATATTTCTCAAACTCCAAGTCGACTCTTGCAGGATAACAATCCATTTAGAGTACTTGCCCCCTAGCAATTGTTTTGTCAAAATGTAGATCATAGGGTTGCAATCCGAAATGACTGTAGTTTTACGAAGTAAAATGTAGTGACGAAAACGTTGGACAGCTTGAACGGCTGCCAATGCCAATTTCTCCACATGTGAGTATTTTAGCTCAGTTGGATTTAACGTCCAACTAAGGTAATATATCACATGTTCCGTTCCGAATTCATCTTCCTGAACTAAGACCATTCCAATGGTGGAATGAGCGGCGGCGAGGTACAAAAAGTAATCCTGGTTGTAGTTGGGAGGATGCAACAACGGTGCATGGGTCAACGCGTGTTTGAGTGCATCAAAAGATTTCTGAGCTATCTTATCCCAAGAGAATTGAGCGTTCTGTTTTAACAACCTTGTAAAACCCTTTGTAACCTCGGTGTAGTTAGGAATGAATCGTTGTAAAAAGTTTGCTTTCCCATGAAAACTTTGGAGTTGGCGAAGACTCGAAGGAGGAGGAAATTTTATGATAACTTCTACCTTCGAGGGATCGACGCGAATGCCGGCCTTCGAAACTACAAATCCCAGTAATCGTCTCGTTTCTATATAGAAGACACATTTGTGTGGGTTCAACCAAATACGATAATGCCTACACCTCATGAAGATTGCTCGTAAATGGACAAGGTGATCAGCTCGATGTAATGAATGAGCAGGAAAATCATCGAGATACAGTTTCGCAATGTGTTTGATGTCATGAAACGCATAAGACATCGCCCTTTGAAAAGTTGCTCCGGCATTCTTTAGCCCAAAAGGAAATTTTCAATAAGCAAATGTCCCCCATGGACAAATGAAAGCCATTTTTGGTTGATCGGCAGGTAGAATATTGATTTGATTGTAACCGGAAAAACCGTCCATAAAGGAAAATATTTCGCTGCCAGCACAATCATCAATGATTTGATCGATATAGGGTGTTGCGTAGTTGTCCTTTGGACAAGCTCGATTAATGTCCCTATAATCGATGCATATTCTTATTGTTCCCTGTTTTTTGTTAACCGTAACAATATTCGATACCCAATCCGTTAACGGGATTGGATAAATGAAACCTGCTTTCAACAGTTTTTCAACTTCTGCTTTAATTGCAGCAGCTTTTCGTGGGTGAATCTGACGCAAACGTTGCCGGACGGGTTTAGCATCTGGGTAAGTCTTGATCTCATGAACAAAAATCGCGGGATCAATTCCTGGCATTTCCTCATAAGACCAGGCAAACACGTCGCGGAATTCTTGAAATAGGGCCTTGTATGTCTGAATTTCGTCATCTGTACACAAGGCACCTATATGAATGTTTTCAACAATTCCAGGCTTAACCGAAATGTCAATGGGAATAGTTCGAGAGATGTTTCCCAAATTCAGCTTTGAATCAGGATGTTTCATGGGGTTCTGAGCTTCCTTGACATATTCAGCTGTCAAAATTGATGAGAAATCATTTTCAAAACGATCATCCTCAGGTAAAAACGAAGATCTATGATGGAGATCCTCCCATGGTAAATCATCTATACACAGGACTTCACGAAGTTGCTCGTCAGATGAAACAACTTCGGGAACTGCTATTAATGATCCAGGTGGATATTGGTGGCCACCTGCCAAGTCCACCTGGACCCCCACCATTGTCTTTCTCAGCATTTTCAGTTTCCTTAATTGTAGCACAACTTACTATTTTTAGCAGTTTTTCGGGTCCTGAACTTCCGGAGCCATTTTGAGGCCCTAAACGACGTTTTTTGGGGAATCCAGGGGCAACATGGGTCCATGGAATGGACCGATGTTGCCCGTTCCAACAATGATAGTGCTCGGATATATCTTTCTAATGAGCTATTGTACGCGTCAAACAGAGATCATATGCCAAAGTTACGACCCCGGGAAGTTGATGTACCAACTTACCCCCAAACGGGGCCCATAGTTTGGCGTTTCATCTCCTAGGGTTAGGTTTGGAATGTTAAGGGTTTTCCATTGTTTCTCAACAATAAATAGGCCTTCGAGCCTCATTGTAACACAGTTCAGAGGCATGTAGCCACCACATCTCTTCTCAGAGATAAGCTACCATCGCCCTAGCTGGTTTATTTCCATTTCTGGTTGTAAGCATATTTCAGTATTTTCCATTAATGAAATGAAGTATTATTTCCGCTGCATCTTTGTGTATATGGTTATCTCTGTAATTTGTTGCGTTCCTGTTTAAATCCGGATCAGTGGTATCAGAGCGGTCTGCTTTTTCTCTGTTTTTCTTTGCATGTCCCCAACAAGGTCGGGATATAAGGAGTTAGGGCTTGAACTGGTTGAACCTTTGCAAGACCAGCCTCGCAAATCCCGACGGCCTCCCATGGCGGACGAGAAGAAAGACGAGGGGGCAGGAGATCCCATCAAAATCTTGCTCGAAGAAGCCCTCGAGCGACAACGGAACGCGATGATGGACAGCTTTGCCCAGATCCTTCAGCGGCTACCCAGAAGCAACGCATCGGCTTCCAGCAGCTACTCTGGAAACGCCACACCCTTTAAGGTACAAGTTAATTTTGAAATCCCCATATTCGAGGGTCAGATAGACGTAGATGCTGTAGATAAATGGTTAAATCTGCTAGAGGGTTATTTTTCTGTTCATGAATTTTCGAGTCGGGAAAAGATTGTTTTTGCTCTTCTCAAAGCAGCCCCCCACGTCAAGGACTGGTGGGAAACCTACTGCGAGCAGAAGGATGAAAGTACTGGCTCACTATTTTCAGCCGCACCCACCTGGGATTCGTTCTGGGATGCCATCAAGGAGCAGTACTACCCTGTTGGAAGCTATGAGGATGAATACATAAAGTGGACCACGCTGCGGCAGGGAAGGTACCAAGACGTGCCGGAGTTCACCAATCTTTTCCATACCCTTCGCACAAAGTTGGGTATCAAGGATTCGGAGCAACATTTGATACTCAAATACCGTGGCTGCCTGCACAAGTACATCCAGGAAGAAATACAATTCCTAAATATCCCCTCGCTCGGCGCAGCATACCGATATGCCGTCAAGGTCGAGCAGAAGTTTAAACAAAAGAAGTGAGACTTTGGATCTGCGAATCCAAAGCAGGGCAAAGGTGCCCCTAAACCACAGAACAAAGGACAAAGCCAAGGCGGGACAGCCCAAGACAACCAGCCGAAGCCGCAAGCAAAGAATAGCACCGCGAAGTCGAGAAAGGACACTGGAAAATGGTGCGAGTTCCATAAGAGCTCCACTCACAACACAAGTGAGTGTCGGGCCAAGCAGTCACTGGTGGCTGAGCTAAAGGTTTCAGAATCAGATGCATGTTCCGACTCTGAGTCCAAACCCGATAAGGGGTATGAAAAAGGGAAGCAGATCATTGATGCGGATCCCAGCGCCACTGTTGCTACCGCAAAGATCCAGAAAAATGAACCCGAAGATCCAGAGGAGGAGGAGCGTCTCTTCCACTCCCAAATGTGGGTAAAGGGCTCCCCGATACAGTTCATTGTTGATAGCGGGAGTCAAAAGAACCTCATTTCGGCAGAGGTCGTGAAGCGGTTGGGCTTACCGACCACAGCACATCCACAACCATACACCATTGGGTGGCTTCACCAAGGACGAGATCTTCGCGTAAGCCAGCAGTGTCGCCTTCCATACAACATCAAGCCCTTCACGGATGAGGTATTGTGTGACATTGCTCCCCTTGAAGTTTGTGATGTATTATTAGGACAACCATACTTGTGGAAGCGACATGCTGTGTATGAATCAAGGCCCCGTGCTGTTATTATTACATTGGGAAATAAGTTGTTCAGGATACCAGAGGTAGCACCACCTGCCGCCATCTCTTTGATTACTGCAAAACAATGCAGTAAGATCATTTCCAAAACCAGGAAATTTGTTTTCCTGATGATACGCCCTCAAGGAAAGAAGAAGACAGTGGCCGCGGCCTCCAAACGGGGTCCCTCTGCATGACAACTACAGATGGACAAGGTTGTGGAGGAGTACGAGGACATCTTCACCTCCCCGGCAGGGGTTCCTCTGCACTGTCAAGTCAAGCACTCCATCGATCTGACCCCAGGTGCGCCGCTACCCAATGGACCAATTTATCGGCGCTCCGTTCTGGAGAACGATGAAATCAAGAGGCAGATTCAGGAGCTCCTGCAGAAAGGTCACATCCGTCCGAGTTCATCGCCCTGTGGGAGCCCGATCGTGTTGGTACAAAAGAAGGATGGGACGTGGAGACTCTGTATTGACTATCGGGCACTGAACAAGATCACTGTCCATAATAGGTACCCGATCCCGCAGATTGATGACCTCCTAGACCAACTAAAGGGGGCGAAATATTTCAGCAAGATCGATCTAAAGTCAGGATATCACCAGGTACCAATCGAACCCTCCGATGTGTGGAAGACTGCCTTCAAATCCAAGGAGGGCCTCTTCGAATGGTTGGTCATGCCTTTCGGGTTGACGAATGCTCCTGCAACCTTTATGAGGCTAATGGATGACATCTTGCGGCCATTCACCAACTCCTTTGTAGTAGTATACTTGGATGACATTCTGATCTTCAGCCAGAGTTGGGAAGAGCACCTCCACCACATCCGACAGGTTCTCCAAACACTGCGGCAACACAAGCTATGTGCCAATTTGGAGAAATGCACTTTTGGCATGACCCAGGTTCAGTATCTGGGATACATCATTGATGAACAGGGGGTGCATGTCGATCCGCCAAGATCCAAGTCATTCGGGATTGGCCCTCTCCAACCACTCTAACAGAGCTCCGCAGCTTTCTAGGTCTGGCCAACTTCTACCGCAGGTTTGTGTTGGGGTTTTCTCATATTTCTTGGCCCTTGAGTCAAGTCACCAAGGGCGGGGCGAAAGCAAAATTCTTTTGGTCTGAATCTCAACAGAAGGCATTCAGGGAATTGAAGGATCGCCTCTGCACAGCACCAGTGCTCGCGTTACCAGATTTACAACAACCATTTGAGGTCGAGACAGATGCCTCTGACTATGCTATTGGGGCAGTCCTTACTCAACATGGACATCCAGTGGCATATCACAGTGAAACACTTTCAGACACAGTCCGGAAGTACCCCACTTATGATAAAGAGATGTATTCCATTGTACAGGCCTGCTGACAATGGAAGCATTACATTTTGGGGAAGGAAACGGTCATCCACACAGACCACCGACCTCTGCAGTTCATACAGACCCAAGGGAAATTGCAGAATGATCGCCATCAGAAGTGGTCTACATACCTGCAACAGTTTCACTTGAATATCAAGTATAAAAAGGGCAGCACCAATAATGTTGCAGATTGCCTCAGTCGGCCACCGATCATGGCGCTAACCACCGTGCTCAACTCTTGTGGGCACGAGACTGCTGATTGGCCACTTCTCTACAAAAGCGACCCAGAATTCGGCCACACATACCAGACACTCTTGGAGGGTCGGCATGTTGCAGATTTTCACCTCCAGGACGCCATATTATGCCACCTCGGTCACCTTTGTGTTCCTTCAAGCGAGCGTGCCAAGATGATTTTGGAAGCACACTACAGTCGGGCTGCTGGGCATTTCGGGGTCGAGAAAACAGTGGCAGTACTGCAAAATTATTTCTATTGGCCGAATCTTCGACAGGATGTTGGGAAGTACATCTGATCATGTACTGCCTGTGCCATTGCCAAACCGACCATTAAGAAGCACGGCCTCTATACCCCGTTGCCTACCCCTAGTCGACCTTGGGAATCCATCTCCATGGATTACATGTCAGGCCTTCCTTCCACTAAGCATGGAAATGACTGTGTTTTTGTGGTCGTCGACAGGTTCTCGAAGATGGCCATTATGATGGCCTGCAAGAAGAATATCACAACAGAAGCCACTGCTAAACTCTTCTTTGAACGAGTGTGGGTGCACTTTGGGATCCCACAGTCTATCATCTCAGATCGGGACAGTCGGTTTCTCAGCACATTTTGGTCCAGTCTCTGGTCAATGCTGGACACCAAACTCACGAAGTCCACAGCCTTCCATCCTCAAACTGATGGCCAGACAGAGGTTGTCAACAGGATGATTGTGCACATTCTGCGCATGTATAACTCAAAGCATCCACGCACATGGGACGAGAGCCTCCCCTATGTTCAGCACAGCTACAACCGAGCTCTTCACAGCTCCACTGGCCATAGCCCTTTTCAGGTGGGTTTGGGATTCCAGCCACTATGCCCCATTGATGTGGCCATGCCCCTTGCAGCTACTCACATGAATTCAGCTCATGTCCAGTCCGAAACAGATAAGGCCACCAGCTTCATTGAGCGCATCCAACATATTCGCCAGCAGGTCCATGACATTCTTGAGAAATCAAATGCCAAGTACAAGCAGCGACATGATCAACACCGGATGCCACACAAGTTTCAGGTGGGCGACAAAGTCTGGTTGCATTTGCAAAAGGAACGCCTTACTGGAGCCTATCGGAAATTGAGACCACTCCGATATGGTCCTTACACCATTACTAAGGCTATGGGAGACAATGCATTTGAGCTCAGCATTCCCCCATTCCTTGGCCTGCACCCAGTGTTCAATGTGGACCGCCTTCGGCCATACTTTCCACCATTGCTAGACACATCCGACATTGCAGAACAGCTCAAACCCACAGAATTAAATCCAGATTGCATGGAACAAGCTGCAACTGATCGGATCATGGACACACAGATCAAGAACACTCGCCAACAGAATATCCAACTGTATCGAGTTGTCAAAGCAGGCCAACTCCTTCAGCAGGGAAAGTGGCTCACCAGGGAACAAGTTCAGCAGAAGTTTCCTCATCTCATGGAGGAGCTCAACGCAATGGGGACCATTGCTTCCTAAGGGGGGAGGAATGATCCAGGTGGATATTGGTGGCCACCTGCCAAGTCCACCTGGACCCCCACCATTGTCTTTCTCAGCATTTTCAGTTTCTTTAATTGTAGCACAACTTACTATTTTTAGCAGTTTTTCGGGTCCTGAACTTCCGGAGCCGTTTTGAGGCCCTAAACGACGTTTTTTGGGGAATCCAGGGGCAACATGGGTCCATGGAATGGACCGATGTTGCCCATTCCAACAATGATAGTGCTCGGATAGATCTTTCTAATGAGCTATTGTACGCGTCAAACGGAGATCATATGCCAAAGTTACGACCCCGGGAAGTTGATGTACCAACTTACCCCCAAACGGGGCCCATAGTTTGGCGTTTCATCTCCTAGAGTTAGGTTTGGAATGTTAAGGGTTTTCCATTGTTTCTCAACAATAAATAGGCCTTCGAGCCTCATTGTAACATAGTTCAGAGGCATGTAGCCACCACATCTCTTCTCAGAGATAAGCTACCATCGCCCTAGCTGGTTTATTTCCATTTCTGGTTGTAAGCATATTTCAGTATTTTCCATTAATGAAATGAAGTATTATTTCCGCTGCATCTTTGTGTATATGGTTATCTCTGTAATTTGTTGCGTTCCTGTTTAAATCTGGATCAATTAACTCCGAGGTTTATGTGAAAAGTTATTCCTCACGGACCACATTCATTTGGTCAATTTTGGTTGAACACGCGTCGGTAAAAGACTGCATGGCTTCATAGGCAATTTCATATGGACTCAAAGGCATAAAATTACCAAATGAGTCTATTTCAGATTCAGAAGGAATGATCCAAGGATCGTCATAATAAATAGTGTCTGATGTAATCATATGAATGGTTGCAAATGAAGATGATGCGTTGAGTGGAGGAAAAGGAAAAGTTCCCAGTAAACTGGCATCTTTAACTAATCCTACGCCAACATCCTTATATGGGATAGTCGTTTTACCGACATGCTAAATACTCTCTGAAGAGGTTGGGTCGGATGAAAAGTAAGCCAGCTGGTCTATTGTTACGATCTTTCCATTATGTGGGAACTTTATTGCGCGGAAAACCGATGAAACGACCGCTGTCATAGCGTAAGTCCAACTTCGACCCAAGAGAAGGTTGTAGTCTAGAGGGGCATCAACCACCTCCACATCTAGACTAACGGTTTTTCCTTCAACCCCTATAGGCAAATCCTGTAGAATGCCAAAAGGATGAAACCCACAGCCATCAAAGGCCTTAAGAATTGTCGGGGATTGATTTAGTGAAGGAGAACCAAGCGATCTCCAACACTGTATCGATATAATACACGTGGAAGCTCCCTCATCAATTACAGTCCGATGAATAGGCCTGTTTTTGACTATCACTGGGATCTGGAAATCCATTTGATGAGACAAACACGGTGTACTATTTTCTAGATCAAAGATTATTAGGTTCGGGTCCTGAAAATCAACAGCTCCTATAGCCGACAAAAGTAATTTGCGTTGTGCTGGGCATGATTGCAGAACTTCCAAAGCCGACATTGCTGAGGGTGAAACAGCTAAGTCCTCAACAATGTTGTAATTCTGGGCCGCTCTCGCATGTGGATTGAAAGCTGACCTTCGAAGTACAACCTTGGCGGGCGGTTTGATTACTAAGTCTGGGTTAGGCTTCTCGATCTGTAGTGGATCGGAACCGGGAGCTGAGGTTGATGGATTAGAATGAGAAGATTCTGCTTCTTTGCCATCAACAGGACTTTTACTACCATAATCTTGCGATCGAGTCGCAATCCTTACATGAGACATCATCAAAATGGGTTCTTCATTGGCACTTGAGGAAGAACCTATCATTTTGCTATCTTTTGGAAATGGATCCTTCAAGACAGCAGGAATTTGGGAACCTTTGACGATCTTCGCAACCTCTGCTCGATGAGGGCAGTCTCTTGTAAAATGTTCTTCTTCACAAATAAGACAAGGATAACGAGGTTTGCGCTTTTCATCATTTGATTCCGCCTTTTCAGTTTTCTCCTTTGGAGTTTTGTCTGCTTTATTCTTCTTCTTCCCTTTCTTCTTCCCACCGGATTTCGATTTAGCCATAGATGACTCTACAGCGTGAATATCGGCGGAGAGTTCAGCAGAAGAATCTCCTGTCGGGGAGTCTGGTAAGGTTATAATAGGAGAAGAATTCTTGGAACACTTCTTCTTGCTTTTAGTATTAACCGTACCAATCATGCCATCAGCAGCATGAGACCCTGAAGGAGCTGTAGCGATTTGATTTGACTTTGGAAGGTCTGGGATTTTTTCATGTAACGTACCTGACTGAGTATAAACTAAGTCAAGGTACTGCGCTTGAGCAATCACTTGCTCCTCAGTAACTACTCCAGCCTTAGCTACATCTTCAGTAATCTTTAGTAACAATGATTTAACAAACCATTCAGCTAAGATCTGGTCCGGGATAAAAACTTTCACTAACCGCCTTCGACGTCTCCATTCATGAATATGATTGGAAATATAAGTGGACGTCGATTGTTTTAATGAAGTTAGTAACTCCGTGCCATTATCATATCTGACCGGCAACTGAAAATGAGTTAAAAACGAGGTAGCTAACTGGCTAAAATTATAAAAAGAGGCCCGTGGTAACTCAATGTACCACTTGGCCGCAAGACCAATGAGAGTGCGCTGGAAAAGACGTAAGCGGATTGAATCATCCGAGATGGAATTGGAGGCACACCAGAGGTGGTAAGTCATCACATGATTCGACGGGTCCTCTCTAGACTTACCCTCGAACTTGGGAATATCACTGGGCAACTTATTCGGCATTGGCGGCCAAAACAGAAGATAATTAATTGGATCGTTCGTTAGGCGTGACAAGTCTGGTAAATCCAAAGTTGCGATAAACAGTAGCTGCCGATTAGGATCCCTAAAACTCTGGGTCACTATACCAGCCCCAGGAGGAGGATATCTAGGATAACTAGGAATAGGAATCGCGTTCGGGATATTGTATCCTCCTGGAAAACCAGGATTAACCGGACCATACTAGGGTTGTTGTGGTTGTTGATAAGTGTACCTAGGATACGTTTGATACTGATAAACTGTCTACTGGACAGCAGGACCAAATTGGTACTGTCCCTGGTACGGTTGATAAGTGAATTGTGGTTGACTTGTGACAACCATACTTAAACCAGGTTGTCCTACAGGCATCTGAACCGTAGTTTGAATCGTGGATCCAGACGATGGTAAAGATGTCTGAGGAATAGATACAGGGACAGTAGAAACCGGAGCTGTCGATACTCCAGAAGTAAGTGTGGTAGATGGAACAGATGTTGCGGCAGTTGCAGCAGTCATTTGAGATGGAGTACGAGGCGAAATAGGCCCAGACTGAGAAACTACCGAAGGTACAGAAGTTTTAATATTAGACTGGACTGGTTGCTGGGGTGAACCAGAAACTAAGGGTTGTCCAGTTTGAGATGACAACTGTACATTTGGCTGCAACACCTGTTGAACTTGCGATGGATCCCACACTATATTCATTCCGGGGTATTGACCCATAACATGTTGAGGATATTGAGATCCATACCCGGGTTGAGGGTAGGATTGATAATTGAAAGGTACATTTCCCGTACCTTGAATATAAGATTGACCTTGGGGTGGTTGGAAACCTTGGTTCGAGTACTGACCTTGGGGTAGATACCCTTGAGGCATGTACTGATACTGGGGTTGACCTTGAGGTATAAATTGATACTGGGGTTGACCTTGGCGTACATATTGAGTCTGGGGTTGACCTTGAGGAAAGTAATGTACCGTAGGCACGTACTATCCTTGAGGTTGCCCCCCAGATGCAAATTATGTACCTTGAGGTTGCCCCCCAGGCGTTAATTGAGGATGCCCCCCAGGCGGTAACTAGCCACCTTGAGGTTGAGAATTGGGAATAGAACCTGACATCATAAGAATGTCTTCTACGCTCAACGGCTTTGCACCATTGCTTCTAGTGAATAACCTTTGTTCAATGGGTTGAGGAGATGCTCCCGAAAAAGTACCAGAAAGTGACTGATACCCAGCGGGAACAGAAGGACCGCCGTACAAAAAAGATTCGGGCGATTGAGTAAACATGGAGGACTGACCTGACATATTTACGGGAGTATAAATACCCCTAGGTGGATAAGAAACACGAGGTGATGAAAAACTTGACACTGAGTTGTCCAAATAATTAGTTAAAGAAAGATACCAAGTAGTACTTCTAGGTGGACTGTAAAAAATGGATTCACGCTCCCTTAGATTAATAGTAGGTTGATTTTCAGGGATAGGGATGCCTATTTCTTCTTCCGGAGCAAGTTCTTCAATAACTATCAAACCAGAAGGAAGATTTTCGGTGATTACTCTTTCTACCCTAGGTGAATCAGGAGCACTAGAAGTTGGAGAGACTAACCCCGATGTTGGAGTAACAGGTTCAGATATCTCAGGTTCTTCGCCTATATCACTAGTAGATGAAAAACTACCAGCAAGTTCGGAAACCGAAATAGCTTCAGGATTATAACCTGTTTCTAGAGTTTGGTAATCAGGATGAACAACCAACGAAGACTCTCCTTCTTCAGGTGACCCTACTTTACTGCCACTAGGAGTTACGAGGACTTTCAAACCTTCGTAATGGCCCCGGACTTCTTCAGGAGGTTGGCCCCGAAGTCTACGGGACTTCCTCAACAAATCAGCCACGGTTACAACCTCAGGAGACTGGCCCCGAAGTCTACGGGACTGTCTTGGTAATTCAGCCACAGCTAAAAACTTTTAACTACTGCACACGCAAACAAAGTAAAATCTCAAAGCAAACCGTCTAAAGTCTCTAAAGAACCAAACAAATTTGAATCACGTGCCTAAAGAATCTAGGGCGTCAAACCACACATAAATAGTAACTTTCCGGACCGAAAACACTAGTTGGTGATGAAATCCAACATCGCAGAATTCAGTACAGAAATGGCGGGTGGAACAGTTACCCCGACAACCTGCTTAATGAATAGACTGGACCAAGCTCCTCCACTTTAACCGTCTCGAGTGAAGTGAACCCCCCAGAAAATCCAAGTGAGTCTAGCTGACGTCTGCTCCAGGTACAGTGGGATCTTCCCTCCACCGTCACCTTAGGAAGAATCCTAAAGATAATAGTCACTAAGGTCACCAACAGCAACAAATATACCTGGGGGAACAGTCTATGATCCGATACACACGCAAAGGTAGAGTAGCAAGCTCAATCCCCTTGCCGGCTCCTTGACAATAATCCAAGGTTTACCGACAAGTGACCCTAGGCTCCTCGACAATGGTTAATCTGAGGTTTACCGTTTGTAGTACGTGCATATCTGGCGTCGTTCCCAATGAAGGAGGATTGATTCCCTCACTGGTTCGGACACGATCTTGTGCTTCTCCTTTAAGAGGAGCTTTCCCAGAGCATAAATGTAACAGTTGGATTTATCCTACCGCAAGATAAGCTACTTGTTTGTTTTTACTGTCTTGGAGAGTTAATTACTCTCCTACTCCAAGACACTAGCCTGATCTATGTTGGTGTATCAGAGCCCTAGTAAATAAAAAGTTACTAAGTTAATTTTACTTTAAGCGTTAATTTTTATGGCTTTTCTTTAGGACAAAAGGTAGCAGAGATGAAACTGATGGTGTGTAGACTCGACTCAAATCCACTAAAAAGATGCACCTAGGATGAAACAAAACAATCTTTCCTTTTCAATGAATTCCCTAGCTAAGAGAGTTGGAGAATGCAAAATTTATAAAGACAACTTTCTTGGCAATGAAAATCAAAGAAACAATCTCTTTATCTTTTCCAAAGCACACAACACATGACCACTAATTATTTCACGAAAACTTCCTTTCTCTTTTCAAAGACTTCAAATGCTACTAAAACAAACTTTCTTCAAAAGAGATTTTGTATTTTTTCCTACTTTAACAAAGCATGTAAAAATACTTAACAAAAATCAATTTTAAGATCTATGAAAATAAAATCAAGTTTAAGATCTATGAAAATCTAAGAGAAATTTATTTAAAAGAAAATCTAAGGAGGTCAAAGCCTACAAAATATAATTCCAGGATGTTTTACTCAGTTAAAATTCAACAAAGGACTAATTCATGCAGAATCATAAATCAGTCAAAAACAAAAATAAAAAGCTCTTGTTCTTTTTCTTAAGAATGAAATTCACAGCTTAACAAACAAGCCTTCTCGAAATTCCGCAAAGAGACAACACAACGGTAGGTTTCTCAAACAAAGGTGGATTTTACGAATGGTCTGACTCCTAAGAAGACTGAAAAGACCAGGGATATCCAAGGTTTTTACATCTTCTAAAGCCAAAGTCACTACAAGACCAATACAAAAATCAAACCTAGGGCTAGAACTTCTATGAACTTCACTAAAACCCTTGATGCTAATGAAACAAGCTTAGATGAAAACTTCTGACAGGTAACCAGTGGATCTGGGTAGCAATAAACAAACTATAAACAAAATCTAATAGGTAAAAAGGAAAAAATGGAAATTTTCTAAACTTTTGACAGGGTACGCAGGCAGCCTGTTTGCATAGGTGCGGCCACGCTCTGTGTACAAAGCAGAAGTGCGTACAGGTACGCACTGTGCTTAACGCAGAGGGTGCGTACTGCTCTCAAAAACAAAAAAAATAAAAACTAACTCAACCCTAAGCTATTCCACCCAAATTCACAGTCAATCAGTCAAAAACTAGAAAGAAATCAACTTTTCTCAAATCAAAGTATCAATCAAAAGAGAAATCAATCAAATCCATGGATTCCCCAGCGAAGTCGCCATTTTGTCATGTGAAAAGAGTCAATTTTGCGGACAAAACCGACCTCCCTAGAAAACAAGGCTTTTCTAGTGACAAACAAAACAATCAAGCACTATGTTTCCCTAAATATGCATTAAAATAAAAGCAACCAAGTGTTTAAGGCTTACCTTTAGTCCAACGCTTGTTTGTAGCAGCCAAGCCTCTTCGATCCAAATGAGCTCCTTCTCCTTGAAGCCCGCATTCACTAACAAGCAAACGATTACATAGCACCTGAAAAACTCATATAATAAAACATATTCATCATAAAGACCAAGGAGTTTATGAAACAAATTATATATAACAACTTGTTGACAAAAATGAACTTAATTGTATTAATTGGAAACAAAAGAAACCATTACAACCAGTGCCTTGGTGTTGTGCAGGTCCCTCCCAGGGTCCAGCAAGAGTTCTCCTCTACTTTGATCAGCTCACCCACTTCCAAATGAAGCTAAGAAAGGATTGGAATCTCTCCTCTCAAGCTCTATAAGGGAGTCCTAATTTCAACAGCATCTACCCTTAGGAATGTTCAGCGTTCAACCTCCCCTCCCTCTGGCCCAATTCCTGTATTTATAGTGCTTTGGAGGAAGTTAATCAGGTCCACCATCAATGGGATAAGCCCCTCTTTCAAAGGAATAGCTCCCCTCTTCATGGGATAAGTTCCTCTTTCATTGGGATGCATCAACCATCTGGAGGTGCTCAATCCACGTCAAACCATCTTCTAGAATGCTCTAGAATCTACCACAAGTAAGTTTTTTGAAGTAAAACTTGCGCCTTTTGACCTTTACAGGAGTACGCACCTACCCCTTTACAGACAAAGCGTACAAGTATGCAGGTATTATGTACTTGAGGTGCGTACACGCAGGTAAGAGTAAGAGAAACTACGTAACCAGAGTTATATTGACTTTTAAAGACTTTCTCTCTTTTTTGGATTTTGACATGAGGAGCAGAGGTATAAGACTTGCCAAGGAGGACAGTATGGTTATTGATGGAGCCATACTGACTGCAAATAGTCATGGTGACAAATTTTAGTGTAACACATGGGTCTCTACTCCATTGTAGTTCAGTGGCCTTAAATGCTTCAACTTGTGATTTGAGATCTGGGACAGGCTTTCACCGCCTGATTTGACTTTGTTGGCGGCCATTCAATGTTACTTTGCTTTGGGAACTGAAGGTTTCTATTAAACAATTTAACTGGTACACTTTGCTGCTTCTCTTTCCTCTGATACTCTCTGACAAATGAATTGGGTCACTTTTCTCCTTTGCTGTGGGTCTAATCACAAATTAATGGCCATTGTTCGGCCTCTGTTTCCTTTAGAACTGTCTTCTGTTCCTTTCGGCAAGCTTCGCGAAGAAAAATGGGTCATTCGGTGCCTTTCAAGCTTGCTGGGGGCTGCGTAATGAAAAGATTCCGTAAATATTCCCCATTCAGGCCTAATTTATCCAGCGATGCGTGATTTGCGCTAGGCGCATCGAAAACTGCCTCAGAAACTGATTCCGGGGCTCCGGAGTGCGATTTTCGCCCTTCGCGCTAAAATTGTTGATGACGTCAGCATGACAGACTTCGTACGGTGGATGACATTAGCGATGATGTCAACATGATGATGTGGCAAGATGATGTCATCATGTACGGAGGTGACGTGGTAGTACGGCAAGGGACACGGTGGCAGGACATGTGGCAGGGTGACTCAGCGGTATAGTGGCAGGAGGCCACGCAGGCGGATGATGCGGCAGGTGACGTGGGGCTTACGTCACAGGTGGAGGGCGGTAAGCGATTTCTGGGCGCACCGTCTTTGGACAGAGGTGGTTTCGAGGGAGGGGACTCTGCCACAGCCCAGGAGGTGACGCGTGGCAGGAGTACGGCAGCAATATCGCCCATCTCCCGGACGCTAACCTTCGAGCGCATTGGGCGACGGGAAGTCCCGCCCACCGTAGATCTATGGAGCGGGCGATCTAACGGTTGGAGGGGAGGATGATACGGCGGAGGGATAAGGGGCGGGAATATACACGGAATATTCCAATTTTAATACAGCGCGGTGGGGGTAAAACTATGGTTTATGTGGGTTTTGGGGGGTTAATAAGCGGGCGGGACATGTTTTTGTGAATAAAACTTTGGTGTAAGGGCGCCAAAGTGGGTTTTTTGAGGGTTTTAGGGCTAGGGGAGAGGTTGTTAGCATGACCAGATGTCATCTAACTCCTGCTATGACTCGGATGGGCTAAAAACAGCCCCAGATAGACTGCTTTTTCCCTGACTTTAGAAGAAATATGGCTATATTTCCAGGGAGGGGATATTTATATAGGGGAGTTTTATATACATATTTTTAGTAGGGGAAGGGAGAAAACTGATAGGGAGTTATATACTAGATTTAGTAGTTAATATGGAGATGATTAAGTTGGCGCTAAGGTAGAGGACCTTAGGCTAATTTTCGAGGGAAAAGTGACTTATAGATGAGAAATAAAGAATCCTTGAGTGAAGCAGATCTTCACCAAGACAAATGACATGGGAAATGATGAAACTAAGAGGAATCAAGCAGATCTTGACCTCTTTGGGGAAATTAGTAAGTGACTTAGGGAATTATAATAAGGGGGAGTTAGTGATGTCCAGCTTGAGCTCCTCTAGATGAAAAACTGTCTGCAACTGTGATCTGAAAAGATAAAACACTTTGTAACACAAAATTGATCATAAATCATCATTCTGCAACCTCATAGCTACCTACCCAGCCTGCTCACTTAACATTTTTTCTCCTTTTGATTTGGGTGCACTTAGACTTGCAGACCCAGATTTACAATTTTTATTTTGAATGTTTCCTATCTAGATCTACACTTATTTCTGCCAGGGCCCAAATTAAGCAGTTGAGTCCCTTTGATTCTCTACCTATCTACAAATCTGCCAAGATTAAGCTGTTTGGACAGATATATTCTCTATATTCTAAAACAGGAAATTGAAACCTAGGGAGACCAAGATTAGACTGTTTGGCCTTCCCTTAATTGAATGAACTCTTCAAAATGGAATGACTCATCAAAATTGGAATACAGCAGTGGCATTTGGACTAGCACACTTCATGGCTTTTTTCTTTGGTCTCTTCTGGAAATATGGAACACTGCAGCTTGCAAAGTATGACATATTTGGCCTGTAAAAATGTCAATCATGAAAAATGAACACCTGTTGCAACAGGAGGCTAACAATATCTTGAGCATATGATGTCAGTTTTGAGCAATTCAAGTTGTGTTGGATTCAAGATGACGAGCTCTATGTTTTGGCACCAATTTCAAGTAGTTTTGAACATTTACATTTTTTAGCACTTTATTGATCCACTAGATCAGGAAATATTGGAGAAAACTTAAATAAGTTTATTTTTTATGAGGGTGGGGGAAATATTAGAGAAAACTTAAAATTATTTTTAAGGCATCAATGTAAAATCCTTCACAAGAACCTTTAGGCACATGTCTTCTCTAGAAACCTTATCTATAAATAGTGAAGGGATGAATTTTTCGAGGAGGTTTTGTAAAAGCATCTGCTACAATGTGTTTTTCTTGTAATGAAAACTATGAGGAGGAGGACAAAAGTTAAGATCAAGATTACCAGGTTCTTCAAGGACATCTCACTAGAAAAAAATAGGATTTTTTTCCTAGACAACTCCCTTTTTAACTATTGAGAATGTCTCACGAAAGGCATGTGTAAGGCATACATATGAAATCTCATATTTAGCATGGTGCATGGCCTAGTTTTAGCCAGAACCAAAAAATATTTAATGAATTAATTTATATTAATCAATCTAATTGAATGCCAATTACAACTTATAAGGTAAGTAAATGTTCTTGCTAGTGATTTTCCCATGTGCCAATCATTTGATGAGCCTCGACATGCATGAGTCTTGCATATGGACACACTCTTGCCAGTCTTAATCTTAGTTTTTTGGCATGAATTAACAAAAATGGTGGACCTACTATTCATGAATCTGACTCACAAAACATATCATTCAAATTTGATATGAATAATGCCCATGCCAATCTCTCTAGCGAAGGAGAGGAATACCTGTAGGAACTGTTGTGTCTTTTTCTAGCACCCGTAGCACAAGTGCTTCAGGAGATATAGAAAGCTTCCTAGAGACAACCTCTGGGTTGATTATAGACCAGTGCCTAGGGCATCTTAGATAGAGGAGTGCATTTGATATCATCTGAGGGATTATGTTGCACTCCAATTGTCACGTAGTTTTGAAAGATAATAAAAGGGGGCTTGGTTCAATAGTCTTTCATCAAGGTGAACTCAAGTAGATACATGGATCCAAATACATGTGGTGAATCAGGTTGACCTCAAGGAGGAATGTCATATTTTGATTACTGACACACAACATTGAGCAGCTTAATATTGAACTTGTAGTAAAGGTGAATAGGAGAGAAAGGAGGGAAATATATGCATAGGGTTGTAAACAAGACATAATCCTAAGCAACAATATTTTGGCATAAGTATGGAAGACTGAAGAGGTGGAATGGCGGAAATAGTGGAGTGTTAATTAAGATCCCAAGATCTATACAGCATGAGTACATTTGTTACTAATTTGCATAAGTAAATATGTGCTCATACAAGTACTGTAGGCTATCGAATAACACAAGAAAATATGTGCTCATACAAGTACTGTAGGCTATCGAATAACACAAGTAAATATGTAATTACCATAGGTACTGTTACTACTTAGCATCATACATATAACCATGAGAGAATGAGACCAATAGCTTCATTACACAATTTCAGTAGAAGAGAAACATACATGAAACAATATTTACAAAGGGGAAAACATACCACTTACAGCCATGATTGGAAGCACCAAAGAGTTTCATTAATCCTCAGAATGAGTCCAATATACCAGTCCATTACATTTGTCCATACATCACACGAGTCCCTCATAAATAAGAAATTAGAACCAAAGTGGAATCACAGAATTTGGACCATTGTGGGTGTAGAATTATGGAACCTATATTAAGTGTTTCTTCCCCAATTTATACTGAGAAGGAGGGGGATTTGAATCAACAGTTACAAAATATCTCAGCCAATGGCTAGCTGTCCAATTGACTAGCTGTCTCAGAGGCAATCTCTTGCTGCCCGAAATGATTCCCAAGGATTTGATTCCTTTCTTGAAAATAAACAGAAATTACAGAATAATAGAAAAAGGAAAATGGAAAGATGATAGAGGAAGTATCCCTATGCCATTTCTGAGATTTCCCCTGATAAGGCCACGTCTTTTCCTTGGTGTGCTTCTCCTGTTGCTTGGTCGGTTCCTGTCGCTTTCGCCTTAATTGCTTGACTTCTCCACCATTTGTAGTTGGTAGCGATCAATTGTGTTTGCTTGTTCCAGAGAAGAACCAAAGATTGTCCTGGAAATCCTTCACAATATAACTGAGTGAAGCTCCATGTTAAGCCATTAAGCCTTTCTGAGTCCCATATCTCCATTTACTCTTTGAATTCATGCAAGCGAAACAATCAAATTCATTCCTCTGGCTATCGTTGTTATGGGTTTCTTGTTATAAAGGCTTCCACAGGATTGGCCCATATCGATTTCCCACTGCTCCATGCCTTCATTCAATGCCTCAGCTACCAACCCATCCACCTTCAAAGCCCTGTACCATATTATCAAGGAATCATTGTATCAGTACTTTTACTCTTAAAACATTACGAAATAGTGAGCTATGGTGTCCCTTGGCCCCCTTTAGTTTAGTGCCTTTCTGCATGTCTTCTCATATGATCGGGGACAGTGACTTGGTGCTTAGCCTTGAGTCCATAAGACCTTTTGTTCTGGCCTAGGGACCACTTTTCCTTTGTAAATGGTTTACTGCCCCTAGTTCGTTAAGTTCCTCTTGCCTAAGATCCAACACTTATATCAGAGCCCCTCAATCGACATTTTCAAATTGGGGATTTAACTTGGAGTGATGCAACATTTTAATTTCACTGATCGTTGATCATCCTCTATGCTTAGCCCTTGGTTTCTTTGGCTCTTTATGCGACTGCGGGACAACCCCTGTATTGGATCCCCTTTATCGACAGATCACAATTAGAGGTTTTACTTTGTGTAACAACATGCCTCAACCTTAAAACACCAATTTGTGATCTCCAATGTGATTTCATCCTCTTCCACATGTCACCTTGTGAGTGGTGGCACGTGTCGCCCTGTTTTGGCCTGTTATGACCCCACAAAACATTAAATCTGCATGCCATGTGTCCACCGCACTGCCACGTCAACTATCCCATGTTCCTTATTAGGATCAATCTTACATTTCCATGTATCCCATTGGAGGAGAGAGAAGAGGCCAGGTCCTACCTGGTTTTATGTTGAAATCCTTTGTTAACCTACATTAGGCCCTCCCTAGCACTTTAACACTGAAGGCACAATCTCGACGCTTTAACACTATTGGTGTTCACTGATCACAACTTTGTTAAGATTGACACTTTGAAAATGTCGATCATCGATCGTTGATATGGCCTGGACCTGCTAACTTCCAATATGCTAATATTGCTCTAATCCTCTGATGTGTGGGACCTCCGATATGTCAATACTTTCGATTTTCGAGATCGCCGATATGCCGGGACCTAGGATTTTACACTTAGGTATTTTCTCCTTGTTTTCTGATTATCAAAGGGAAACTTCAATATGCTCTAGCTTTTGATTCGGAGTCCCTTCTGGGACTTCCACATACCGTTGGAAAGATAATTTCGAGCACTATCTAATGGAGGGGGTATGGTTTATCTTTGAGTGCTTCTATGTCTTGGAATATGGCTAAAACATTTTCTGCTCTTTTGTGCCCTTTTGATAGCTGAAAACAAATTTTGTAGTG
Organism: Pinus tabuliformis; assembly: GCA_031772625.1. Lineage (NCBI taxonomy): Eukaryota > Viridiplantae > Streptophyta > Pinopsida > Pinales > Pinaceae > Pinus > Pinus tabuliformis. The sequence goes on from CM062811.1 coordinate 443,051,132, forward strand.
AGTGACAATATTGGCTCCAACTGGGGACAGTGCCTTACTCGCAAGGTGCTAAGAACCTGGAGACTAGTAGCCCTCACCATTGGGTGTGGAGGAAAAAATATAATGAATCTATACAACCCAAAAATCTCCATGGGACTTTATTTGTTGGAATTTCTTTCGTCATAAAATTGAAATGCAGAAATACAAATTCTAACAACTGGAAATTAAATGCTCAGCTAGTGAGCTTATTTATATACAACTCCAACTTACGTATAGCGAATCAATTCAACTAAGTGATCTCAACCCTCCATTCAAACCAACCCAACATCAGAGTGCTGGACCTTATGACTCCATGTTGTTGAAATTTAAAAATCAAAACAGGCATGCACCATGAAAAGTATTCAAAGAAAAAACCTAATACATTCTCCAAAAATAACCTTTGTTGCTGACCAAAGAATGTGCTCATGTAATCAGCTATAGGGTCATAGAACCGAAAGAAGAATTTGCAGCTGCCTTATTTCCATGAAACTTCTGCTGACTAATATATTATTGGTCAGGGAAACCACAAATACTGTTTAGCTCCTCAGCCTTAGATTTTTCAAGAAAAGCTTGTTGTTGGAAGCCTTCTCCCCACTTGTTGGTAAACCACTCCCTTTGAACATTCGTAACCATCTCATCCTCCTCTAAATAATATGAATCATAAATTGGAGGAGGTTCTTGAACTTGTTATCCAGGCGAAGGATGTGAACCATGGACTGGATCCTCTTTGTTGACCTCCTGGTGGCCTCCTCTTCAAGTGTGGCTTCCCATGATTAGGATTGTTATGGATATGCATCACATAACTCTCCATCAGAGTCATATACATCATAAGAAGGAGAATCATCAAATTCTACTGACTAAGATCTCTTAGGTTTATATGTAGTCGATGATGTTTCCTTCTTTTCTTTCTTGTTCATTGGGTGATGCTTCTTGATGCGAGTAGATGTTTTCTTGGAGTAGACCTCCACAAACATCTTCAGTAGGGTCATTAACCATGAGAATATTTTCAACATTAAAATATGCACAAAAATATTCAAACAGAGCATCCAGTGGATATAATATTTTGCAAAAATAATTGAATGCCATGTAAAAACTCTTTAAGGAAGATATGCTGCCACGAGGTATTGTTCTATAACAAATTATAAAATCATATTCTAAAGAGTACATTAACAATTTCATTTGTGCATCTTAAAAAATAATACCTTGTTACTTCATGGATTCATGAAAATCTTTGAGGTGTTGGACAAGCCTTCTATTTGTGTTCCCAATGAATCTAGGCAAATAAGTATTCCATTCATTAAATGAAGGGACATGATTGGGATAACCAACAATGGAAGAAAAATCTAGTGGGGAAAATTGGTTGGCCAAGAATGCAGGAATGTCCATTTTTAAAACCCCTTTAGGTGAGTGAGCTCAAGTTCAAAGGTGGGGGAAATTTTTAGTTGTTTAGCATCGGAGTGAGTATGAGGCTGCATCAATGTCTGGATGATCAAATAAAGATATAGACAGTGGATTTGCTAGGATGTTTACCATAAAATTGGAATAGTGGAGTCACCAAGGTGAGAGATCTTCAAGCCACACTTCCCTTACTCACCTAATAGAGGGAATGTAGATATTTTTTGTACCCAGGGAAAAATATTCTAATCTGTTCCCAGGCAATGGCGCCAGGAAAATGTTGTCACCTTTTCTAGCACCCGTAGCACAAGTGCTTCAGGAGATATAGAAAGCTTACTAGAGACAAACTCTAGGTTGATTGTAGACCAATGCCTAGGACATCTTAGACAGAGGAGTGCATTTTAGATTATCTAAGGGATTATGTTGCACTCCAATTGTCACGTAGTTTTCAAAGATAATAAAAGGGGGGCTTGGTTCAATAGTCTTTCATCAAGGTGAACTCAAGTAGATACATGGATCCAAATACAGGGGGTGAATCGGGTTGATCTCAAGGAGGAATGTCTTGTTCTGATGGCTAACACACAACAATGAGAAACTTAATATTGAAGTTGTAGTAAAAGTGAAGAGGAGGAGAGAAAGGAGGGAAATAGATGCATAAGGTTGTAAAAAAGATAGAATCCTAAGCAACAATATTCTAGTAGAAGTATGGAAGACTGAAGAGGTGGAATGGAAGAAACGGTGGAGCTCTAATTAAGGTCCCAAGATCTATACATCATGAATAAATTTGTTACTAATTAGCATATGTAAATCTGTGCTCATACAGGTACTGTAGGCTATCAAATAACATAAGTAAATATGCGCTCATACAAGTATTGTAGGCTATCGAATAACATAAGTAAATCTGTAATTACCACAGGTTCTATTACTACTTAGTAGCATACATATAACCATGAGAGAATGATATCGGTAACTTCATTACACAATTTTAGTAGAAGAGAAACATACATGAAACGAGATTTACAGAGGGGAAAACATACTTCTTACAACCATGGTTGGAATCACCAAAGAGTTTCATTAATTCTCATAATAATTCCATTATACTAATCCATTACATTTAGCCATACATCACACAAGTCCCTCATGAATAGGAAATTAGAGCCAAAGTGGAATCATATAATTTGGACCACTACGAGTGCAGAATTTCAGAACCTCTATTAAGTGTTTCTTCCCCCTATTTATATCAAGAAGGAGGGGGCTTTGAACCAACAGTTACAAAATATCTCAGCCAAGGGTCATGTTAGGTCCCTATACTACTACTATAACCCCTTATTGTTATTAGTTCAACCCCCTTATTATATTGTTGTGCCCATGTAGTCCCCATATTGTTATTATTGTGCCCCATAGAAGCCCACTATTGTTATTGTTGTGCCCTTACATTATTATTGTTATGTCGGCTTTGATTATATTATGACCCCTTAAACTCCTATATATAGAAAGGAGGTCTTGTCATTTGTATCATCCAAGAATTGTTCATTTGTGTAATGTAAAGGAGGTTTCGCCCTCGAAGAGGTTGATTTCTAAGTCGTTGATTTACCTTTTATATCTTTTTGTGAGCTGATTTCATAACATTTGGTGTAAGAGCTTTGGATTCTAGGGTTTCGCTACTTCAAACAGGTCATCGTGGAATTTTCTCTATAACATTTTTTCTACCAAGTTTTATAAGATAAAAAAAAAAAAACATTTGAGCCAAAATCGTTTTGAACCTCAGGTATGAATTTCAGATCTTGTATCTCTATATTTTTGGAGATATGATCTGAGGAATTTAGGGGTTTTGCACGCCCAAGAATTCCATCTCAAATAGGTCATCATGGAAGTTTTGCTATAATTTTGTTTCTACGAAGGATCAGACTCTAAAATTAAAACCCATTTGAGCTGAAATCTTGGTGAAGCTTGGACCCGAATTTCAGATCTTGTTTCACTACAGTTTCAGATCTGAGGTCCAAGACATTTAGGGTTTTTGCATACTCCCAAATTACATTCGACACAGATGACATTGGGAAAATTGTTATAAATTTCGCTCGGAGCATCATATTGAAATTTCGTAAGAAGTTACAGAAAAATCGTGGACTTTACTTTTCTGTGTATTGATTTTAGGTCCGAAGTTCAAAACAGTGACACGTGGCAAGTCATACAATTTCTCTTTACTAAACTTGTATATAATCATGTCATCGTAGGACATTTGGCCCAACTCTTTATTAAAGAATCCAATATTGATCAGACTGGCGGGGTTAGAAAGAGGACTCAGACAACTACCATAGGCCAAAATTTCAGAAGTTGAATATCTGAAATTACAGAGTTACAATCTCTTAAATATCGAGCTCCTAAAAGAAAGAAAAATAATGACTCGAATCAAGAAAATAGAAACACCTAGTAAGAAAAATTGGATGGATGATTTGAAGAATGCGATTGAAGCTAAGGTAAAGAGTTTTATATGTGCCATGGAAGCTAATATCGATGGTATAGAAACAAATTTGAGGAAATGAATGGAATATTTGAAGAGATACAGGGAAGGTTTGAAGGAAGGTGGGACAAAGCTGCTTCAAAAAGGCCTCCTAATGACAAAAAGGTAGTAGAGGAAACTCATGGTGAGAAAAAAATAAATGTTAATCATGATTTCATATAATCTAACATTAGATTGATGACCCACCATATTCCAAAGATCAATATGAGGAAGTTTGATGGCAAGGATCCCATAACATTGATACAACAGACGGAGAAATATTTTGATCTACATGATGTGCAATTGTTACAAAAGGTATGTATTGAATCTTTATATTTAGAGCCGAACCAATTTTTATGGTATAAAGGGCTTTGTTCTCGTAAACCACTTGTCACTTGGTCATTTTTCACGGAGGAAATGATAGCACATTATGAGGATACAAAGAGAAACACATCTTTTAGCCAATTGATAAATCTCAAACAAAAGGGTTTAATGGCAAAGCACATTGAGGACTTCCAAAAATTGAATATAAGGGTAAATGATATTCCGAAGAAGCATAGGATTGATGTCTTCATAGGGACTTTAAAGGATAACATTCAACATGAGGTTCATCTTTGGGAACCTGATTCATTGGAGAAGGCATTCAGGCTGGAAAGAAAAATTGAAAGCAAAATTATGGAAACAGGAAATCGTACCACTCACAATTATAAAGATGGAAGTGTTGTTGCTCCAAGCTTCCACAACCTACAAGGTTGACACCACAACAATTGGAAGAAAAAGGATAAAACAACCTTTGTTACAAATGTGATAGAAAATACACTAAAGTTCATACATGTGCTGAGAAGAAATTATTTTACATTGATTGTGAAGAGGAGGAAGAAAAGGATCAAGAAATGTCAAAATAAGAGGATATACACTAGGAACCAACCCTAGAGAAAGAAGAAATGAAATCGACCATATCTTGTAATGCATTGGCAGGAATTACCACTCCTCAAACTCTCAAAATAGAAGGACATATCAAGAAGAAAAAGGATAACCTCACCTTCGCATAGAATTGAATGAAACAACAAACAGATCAACATCCCAGAGAAAGAAGTTTTGATATAGATGATTGGGTATTTTTATAAATACAACCATACAAACAAATGTCCCTCAACCAAGCTAAGAATGATAATAGATTATCACTAAAGTATTATGGTCCTTACAAGGTGCTACAAAAGATTGGTACTATTGCATACAAATCGGAGCTTCCTGCATCTTCCCAAGTGCCCCAAGTTTTTCCATGTTTCATGCTTAAAGAAGGTTATAAGTGACAAGCTCTCAGTTCAAACAATATTTTCGGAACTTGATGAGGAAGGAAAAATCATATTGGAACCTGAAGCAGTCACGAAAACAAGAACCTAACAGCTACGAAATCGATCAATTTCGGAGTATCTCATCAAGTGGAAGAACTTACCCACTAAAGATTCCACATGGGAGGATGCAAGTTTTATACAGAAGCATCTAGAACTACTCAAGTGTTGAGGGCAAAACATTTTGAAGGAGACGGGCATGTTAGGTCCCTATACTACTAGAGTAACCCCTTATTGTTATTAGTGCAACCCCCTTATTATATTTTTGTGCCCATGTAGTCCCCATATTGTTATTATTGTGCCCCATAGAAGCCCACTATTGTTATTCTTGTGCCCTTACATTATTATTGTTATGTCGGCTCTGATTATATTATGACCCCTTAGACTCCTATATATAGAAATGAGGTCTTTTCATTTGTATCATCCAAGAATTGTTCATTTGTGTAACATAAAGGAGGTTCCCCCCTCAAAGAGGTTGATTTCGAAGTCGTTGATCTATTTTTTCTTTATTTTTGTGAGCTGGTTTCAAAACAGGCCAGTTGTCTAATTGACTAGCTATCTCCACGATGATCTCGTGCTGCCCAAAATGATTTCGAAGGATTTGATTCCTTTCTTGAAAATAAACATAAATTATAGAATACTAGAAAAAGGAAAACAAAAAGATGATGGAGGAAGTATCCCCATGCCATTTCTGATATTGCTCCTGATAGGTCACGTCTTTTCCTTGGTGTGCTTATCCTACTGCTTGGGTGGTTCCTGTCACTTTTGTCGTAACTGCCTAACTTCTCCGCTCTTGAGTTGGTAGCGATCAAGTGTTTTTGGCTTGTTCCATAGTAGAACCAAAGATTTTCTTGGCAGTCCTTCACAATATGACTGAGTGGAGCTCCATGCTGATCCATTAAGTCTTTCTGAGTCCCATATCTCCATTTACTCTCTGAATTCGTGCAAAAGGAACAGTCAAATTCATTCCTATGGATATTTTTGTCCTGGGTTTCTTGTTACATAAGCTTCCACAAGATCAAGCCATATCAATTTCCCACTGCTCCATGCCTTCATTCAATGCCACAGTTTCTGACCCATCTGCCTTCTGATGAGCCTCATCATTGTGTAACTATATGGACCTTAGTACACCTCCAAGCTTGTTAAAATCAACTCTTGTCATAATTCCTTACATGTTTTAATTATATTTTGCTTAATGAGATGAGTAAAAGTAATATGTATGTCTAGTGGTCTAATGTGCATTGATCGTAGGTTTTTGAGAGAAAATCATGGCAATTTTGACTAATTAAGGGCAAAAACTCAAATGAGACAAGGAGCAGAGATTATAGGAGATAGATCCTTCTCATTAAATCCTCACTCATTCGAATATTCCTCAAGCAAATCACACTATCTCGGAGTTGCAAGCAGCCGAGTCATGGAGATCATGTGCAATCGAGCCAGTGACAGTTAAGAGCCAGTTCATCTTGAGTTTGGGAGCCAAGCCTCCCTATATTTAAGGAAGTTGTTGGAGACTTCAGTTGAATAAATAAGGAGGCCTAGAGCCTTATTAAGATTTAGATTTTTTATGTGAGAGCACTAAGCATTTTTGAGTTCAAGCTTTGTGGAAAAACATTGTTATTTAATTTTTCTGATATGATAATAAGAATGAGCATTTCCTTGATCCAGCACTGAGTTGACTCAGAGGGTTGAATCTCTTGGGTTAGGGCCCAACCCTAGTAGCAAAGGATCCTCTTCTTGTACTTGTCTGTGTAGGTATTTCATAGATTTAAGTGTTGAATTGGTTTTAGCATTGTTTCATTGCAAGTAGTGGTGAATTTGATTAGTTTGCTTCCATTTGTGCATGGTTTAGCAGTAGCTTTAGAGGGATAAAGGAATACCAAAAAGGCTGATAGCAGGTGGATTTGGCTTCATTCCTCCCTTCAAGGACAATGGTTTGAGGAAAAACTCCTATGAAGCCCCAAAAATACATAATTCTGATTTGTTATGGAATTTAGGGTTTTATGCTACTTAGGCCAGCATCTTTTCAGTTTTCAAGAATATGTTTCAATTGTCATTTATGATATCTTTAGCTTTTTATTATATCTCTTGGTATTTCACAATATTCTGAAATTATTTCCATGCATGAATTAGGCAACTAAATAATGAAATTTTGTTTTCTTAAGTTGATTAGAAATCTTCCTTGTTTGATATGATTCATGGATAAATGCCAGTAATGTATGTATTGCAGGAGTTTTAATAGTGCAGGAACATCTCATGCCAGCAACCCCAACCTAACCTCATCCATCCATGATCACCAAAATCCACCAAGTCCCTCAACCAATTCATCATTCCATAAGAACAACTTTCTAGGTTTGTTGAGAAAATCTAGCCATCTTACAAACTTTGGTTTGAGCTCTAAGGAAGTCCTAGCCACCCCCTTGCCTTGTTTCTTCCATCATTCACCTTCCATGAGCCCTATACCACCTTCCAAGTCACGCTTATTTCTCTCGTCTAGCTCCTGTAGGAATACAAGGATCTTGTAGGAGCATTAGGACGACCTGTAGTGGCATGTTCTCAAGCTGATTTGTGGAAAAAACATCTAGGAAGATAGGAGAAGACCCCTACTTGCCTCCCAAGCCATCTGACCTTCCATCACCAACTCTAACCCACCTGCCACATCACCAAGAAGATTTAGCATTCACATTTTCACAAAAAGGGACAAAAAGGGAAAAAGGAGTCATTGTGTTCATTCATATGCACAACAGTAGAATGTTTGGTTATTTCAGATTGCATGCCTAGGACAGTTAGGATTGCACACATGTTAGCTTAGAATTCTTCTGGAGCAAGATCTCTTAGCAATTAGTTAGATGAGTGGTGTGTTTAAAGCATTTATTTCAGTCTTTCCTTACTGCCATAGACAATATTTGAATTCTCCCAATTAGTGAAAATTCCCTTTTCTTCATTGGTAATCAAACTCCTTCTGAATCAATAGTGACAAAGAGTGGACCCATCACATCTACTTGTGTATAAAAAACTGTCACCTCCAAGTTTGTACGAACCCCAGGTTGCTAAAGTAAAGTTGGTAGCCCCTGAAGTTGCAACATTCTTGCTGCAATACTGGTGCTCATCACTTTTTGGTGCCATTGCCGGGGAGGTGTCTGAGTAAGATGTGATTTCTACTTTCTTTCTTCCATTTCTTATCTCTTTCATTTTGCTATTAGCTTCAATTCTGCAAGCGTAATTGTAATTTGGTTTGCTTTCTTTTCCATTCTACAATTGAGATTTCATCTAGTAGTTAGCATCCATTCATTTTGTTATTTCAATTCTGCAATTAGTCTCAAAGCTTGGAAAAACACAAAACAAAACAAAAACACTTCTTTCATGCCTCATAGGAATAGGGACAACTTAGGAAAATTTCTTCCAAATAACCCCACCACTTCAAACATCCAACCTTCACTCTTCTTCGGTGGCTGTGAATTGGAGGACCCCTTAAGTGAACAACCAGAGATTTTTGAAGAGCCTACAAGGGAGAAGAAGAAGGAGAACCCATTCCAACTGACTTAAGGGCTGAAAATAGAAATGAAAGAGGAGATAGAGAAAGAATTGAGGGTTATTTTCCCATTAGAGAAACCAATGGGGATGCCAAGATGAAAAACATAAGCCCCTCTTCTCTTCCTCACTTCCATGGCTTGACCTGAGAAGATCCAGATACTTTCTTGTAGTTCGCTGTCATATGCAGAACCTATGATTACACCACTGATGATCATAAGTTGAAAGTATTCCCATCCACTCTCAAGGATGTAGCTTTGAGTTGGTTCATGGTTTACCTGGGGATAGCATCACAACCTGGCCTCAGATGCAGCGAGCCTTCAACAATAATTATCGATACTACTGCATGTCAAAAGACAATAAAGAGGAAATTTTTTGAATGACCTTGGGGCATGATGAATCCTTGGAGGATTATGAGGAAATATTCCATCTTAGCTACAAAAGGGCTAGTTGCACACTTGATCCTGAGTCACTGAAGCTAGTCCTACTCAAGGGGGTAAGGGAAGATATTCTGGATACCTTAAACCTGCTAGTAGGAGAGGACATTTACCAGCTACACTATGATGATATCAAGACTATCTTTAAGAACCATTCTAGGGAAGCTAGGAAAAAGGGTAGGGGTAGTCAATCAATGGCCAACACATACTCTTCCAATACATCCATAAAAGGTGAAATTGGAAATATGTTGGAAGTTAAATGTTGCAAACCCTCGCCCTACAAATGGATACTATGCACATCAAGAGAAAGCAGGAGGAAGCAGAGAGAGCATTAGCCATCTTCTACCCTAGATGTTCAAGGAGCCACCCTAGGAATGAATGTCCATTAAACCTGATAGAAATCTGCTCGGTCTATGAAGAAAACCACTCCATAGACAAGTGCCCTTCTCTACCTGGACTAAAAGCTGTGTATCAGGGAACTGAAGGGGTGACTGAACAACTTTGCTACATAAATCAAAGGAGACCTCATGGGCCTCGACCATACCAGCAGGGCATGCAAGGGTCATCCTATGCATATTACAACCCTAATAAAAACACATCCATTCCCTCTTGGGGCCCCCTGCTCATCCCTCCTAGTCTACACCTTCTCCTTGGTATTTTTCACCTCAGTACCATTCCCAGCCAACCAACCAATCATTTCAGCCATATACTCCTCCACAGCCTCAGTGGAATGCACCACCCTAGGGGTGGAGGCCCCCATACAACAATGCTCTAGCTTTATTGCCTTCACCTCCTACTCAACCACAACTTTTACACCCTGCTCCACCTAAACAACCTCAGATGCCTGCCTAGCCAAATCTGAACCCGAACAATAGACATGCACAACAAGTATATAGTGGAGAGACATCCTACCTTGCTTATGCTATGGAAATTTAGGAAATAAACCTAAGGCCTGGGAGAGTACTCCCAGACAACCAACCTCTATTTCCACCTAAGGAGAGTGAGGAGGAAAGAGAGGAAAGAATGCCGAGAGTGAATCCACCACTCTTTCCTGAAAGATTAACTCATCCAATCTAGCCTACCTCAGAAGAGAATGAACTTCTGGGTGAATTGAAAAATCTATGTGTCAAAATTCCACTTCTCCAAGCCATTAAGGATGTACCTATTTACAACAAACTAATTAAAGAGAAGTGTTTCAAACATCCATGGAGGCAAAAAAGAGACACCCCTACCATTAATGTCATTGGACAATTGTCTGACTTAATGTTGGGGCAGGTAATTTGCCCAAAGTATTTAGACCCTGGAAGCCCTGTAGTAGATGTGCACATCAATGGCACCATTGTCCCACACATATTGATTGATCTTGGTGTTGCCATTAATGTGATGACTAAGGACACCATGCTCAAGCTAAATATCTAGGGTTCATTAAGAAAGACCACAACAGTCTTGCAACTTGCATACCATTCCACAGTAGCCCCTGAGGGGATTTTTGAGGATGTGATGGTCTCCATTGACTCCTGGGAGTACCCTGCAGACTTCCTAGTTCTATAGCCTAAGGCCAAGCTTAATGGTTATCCTCTCATACTTGGGAGGCTTCAGCAATCCATTTCTGATGCCTACATCAGCTCCAGGGCTGGAAATATGACTTTAAAAAATGGGCAGCTTTCCAAGCAATTGGTCTTGTACCCTCCTACTCGGCCATCTTTAAAACATGATTTACCTTTATGGCTAGAATAGGAGGAAGAAGATGAAGTCTACTCAGCCCAACTCTATACCCTAGAAGCTACCATGGGAAGTGGATAGTGGGATGAAGATGATTTGATTGAACACATACTCCAAAATCCAACTCCGAGCACCTTGTCCTTAGAGGAAGTAGTAAAGGAAACCAAGAACAACCATTAGATTGATCTATGCTTAGTTGATTCAAACCCTACTCGTGTCAAGACAATAGAATTCGGCACTGAAAGAACTTTGAAAATCAACCCGTCTCTTTCTGTACACCAAGAAGAAGATTTATGCAACATGCTTAGGGATCATTTGGGTGCCTTTGCTTGGAGTTACAAAGAAATGAATGGATTTCACCCCTGGGTGTGCACCCACCACATTTATATCAAAGAAGGTTGCAAACCAGTCTGAAAACCCCAAAGGAGAATGAATCCAGCTCTCAAAGATATAGTCAAAGAAGAACTGCAAAAGTTGTTGGATGCAGGATTCATTTACCCTATCTCGGACAGTGAGTGGGTTTCGTTTAGTGTTGGTTCCAAAGAAAAATGGGAAGTGGATGATTTGTGTTGATTACAGAGAGTTAAACAAAGCAACAAACAAGGACCATTTCCCTCTACCCTTCATTGACCAAGTATTAGATGTCTTGTCAGGGAAAAAGTTTTTCTCTTTCTTAGATGGGTTCAACGGGTACAATCAAATCCAGATTAGCCTAGAGGACCAAGATAAAACCACCTTCACCTATCCTTGGGGTACTTTCGCTTATAGGGTCCTTCCTTTTGGCGTATGCAATGCCCCTTCCACTTTCTAGAGGGCAGTCCTGAGTATCTTTTCTGAGCTAGTCCATGATGCAATGGAAATTTATATGGATGATTTTACACCCTATGGGTGTGATTTCCAGGAGGCTCTCTCCAACTTGGGTAAGGTGTTGAACAAATGCATTGAAATGAACTTGTCCCTTAGCCTTGAAAAATGTGAGTTCTTGATGACTACAGGGACTGTTCTAGGTCATTCAATATCCTAGAAAGGACTGCAGGTGGACCCGAATAAGATAGCCATCATCCAAAGGGTCCCACCTCCGCAAAAAAAGAGGGATGTTAGAAGTTTTCTAGGCTTATCTGGATACTATATGAGATTTATAAAAGACTTTAGCAAGTTAGCTTCTCCTTTATTTGGGTTATTGGCCAAAGACTCTAAATTTTTATGGTCAGAAAGCTGTCAAGAGGCCTTGGACACCCTAAAGGACAAGTTGACTATTGCACCTATTCTTCAAGGCCCAAATTGGGCTCTTCATTTCCACATACATGGTAATGCCTCTCACAAAGCCATATGAGCATCTTTAGGCTAGATAGATGACAAGCTACCTTATGCTATTTACTTCATCTGTAAGAATTTGTCAAAAGCTGAACTGAGCTACACAATGACTGAAAAGGAGCTCCTAGTTGTTGTGCATTCATTGAACAAATTTAGGCATTACATTATAGGTTACCAAACATTTGTTCTTACTGACGATGCTGCAATTAAATACTTGATGAATAAACCTGATGTAAATTCCCGTATTATTGGATGGTTACTTTTATTACAATAGCTTGATTTAACTAATATTTATAAGCCTGGAAAGGAGAATGTTGTTGCAGATTTTTTTATCCGGAATGACTTTGCCTGTAGGGGAGGAAGGAATGGTTGATGATAAGTTACCGGATGAACATTTATTCGCCATTTCAATTCTCTCTCCATGGTTTGCTGACATAGCAAATTACTTGGTGTCTGCATAGTTTCCACCAAATTTGTCCTCCAGGGAAAAGAGAAATATTGTGAGGAAGAGCACCCCATTCACTTGGATTAGGGGAAACCTATTCAAACTAGGCCCAGATCAAATTCTGAGAAGATGTGTCAGGGAGGAGAAAGTCTTTGACATCCTTCTAACCTGTCATGATGGGCCTTATGGAGATCACTTTGCAGCCAAAAGGAAAACATTCAAGGTGATACAAGCTGGTTATTATTGGCCCACTCTTCAGCATGATGAGAGGAGGTATACTAGTCAGTGTGATCGGTGCCAAAGGATGGGGAAACCTACCCCAAGGGATGAAATGCCTCTGCAACCTCAAGTGACTTTCGAGCCATTTGATAAGTGGGCATGGATTTCATTGGACCCATTGACCCTCCATCTAGGCAAAAGAAGTACATCATTGTGTGCACTGACTATTGAACCAAGTGGGCTGAAGACGAGGCCATCAGAGAAGCAACAGAAGAGAAAGTGGCTGAGTTCTTAAGGGAAAATGTATTTTATAAGTTTGGGTACCCTAGAGAATTGGTCACTGATCAAGGCAGTCAATTTACATCTCACATGATTGAAAATTTGTTGAGCTAGCACAAGATCAAGCATAGAAAATCCACTCCTTACCACCCACAAGTTAATGGTCAAGTGGAGGTAACCAGCAGAGCGCTGGAAGGCATTCCGACCAAAGTGATTAGCAATAGCAGGAAGGATTGGGCAGATAGATTAGTTGAGGCCACTTGGGCTTACAATATCTCTTGGAATACCACCACTAGATTCACTCCTTATGAGCTGGTATATGGGAAGAAGGCCTCGTTGTCCATTGAATTTGAATACAACACCTTAAGAATGGCAGCACAATTGGATATAGATCTCACCAAGGCACAACGAGAAATATTGCTCCAGCTGAATGGGTTAGATTAATTTAGGATGTAGGCCCTCCTGCACATAGAGGTGACTCAAGTTCAAAGGAATATTTCGCATGACAAGAACATAAAGGAAAAATAGTTTCAAGAAGGTGATTGGGCTTTGTTTTGATTCCATATACAAGGATTTTAAAGGAAAATTAAGGACTAGATGGTTAGGGCCTTCTGTCATAGAAAAATGTCATGATAATGGTCCGGTACAGATAAGAACCATTGTTGCATAGGCCATCCCTTTACTTGTCAATGGGTATAGATTGACGGTCTACAAGAAGCCCTTATCAAAGCAAGAATTCATTAATGGCGTCAGCAAGACAATCATGGTGGTGAAGAAAGTATCAACTTCTAGCCCATCAAGTCCCTGGAAGATAAAAGAAAGGAAAAAGAAAAGAAAAGAAAAAAAGAAAAAGAAAAAAAAAAAAGAGAAAAAATAAAGAGACTCAGGTGAAAACCTCCATGAGGCACCTGAGTCCCACTGTTGGGTTGAGAACATATTGAGGTAGCCCAATGGTGTTGAAAACAAAATAAAAAAATAAAAATACCTATGGGTGAAAACCTCTTTTGAGGCACCCAGGGCAAGCAGCTATGATGAAAACCTCTTGGAGGCAAACTAGTTGTTTTCAAAAAAAGAAAGGAGAGAAAATAAAAAAGTTTGAAAAATGTTGTTTGAGAGGAATAGAAGGACCTACATAACCCATATTTTCATTCCTCCATTTCATATTATTCATTATTCCATCAATCCTTCCATTTATGAACTCCTCCAGCTCAGTTTACACAGGCTCTATGTTTTCTACAGGATTCCCTGAAGACCTATAGGAGTTTCCTGTAGGAATTACAATGGCCTTGGAATCCCAAGAAAAGTGACCCTAGAGCAAGGGGATGACTAGCCTATGTCAAAAAAAAAAAAAAATCACTCCACCACATCATCACCATGCCTTTCATCACCTTGTTACCCCTACATCCATCCAATAAGTCAATTCAAAAAAAAAAATACAGTTTTCAAAGAAAAAAGAAAATAGAAGAGGGTGAGAACAGAGGACAGAGGGACAATACTCGAGGGATATACCTCTCACCTACCATTTATAGGAACCCTTCTCTACTCTTGTCAACAACCCTCATGCTCCAGAACTGAAAAAAGGTATGAAAGTTTACGGGAGAGGCAGCTAGAAGACATCCTGTAGGTTTCCTGTGGGAAATCCTGTAGCAGCCTATCCCACAAAGGAAATTTAACAGGGTTGCAACCATCTTCATTATAAATATTCCAAGGTTAAGGAAGCTCCTCCAGAGCTCAATAGCAACAACAAGATCATCAACATCACTCTCCAATACCCGCATATCCAAGGAAACAAGCATCAAAAGAGGCCAATAATAGAAAAATATGCAACAAATACACAGCACAGGGACATTAGTCTCCAATGAACATCATCATCAAGGCATCTTACCCTCAGGTATGTCATCTTACTCATGCTCTCTCGTTAGCACGATATGATAAATAATATAGGATTATGTAAGAGTTGGTTTTATAAGCGAAGGTGGCCAGTTAACTTAGCCACCTTCAGCCAATCGACGAGGAGAAAACAGTTAGACCACTCTACATGTGGAAACAATCAAATCAGAAGAAAAAGGAGATAATTCCAAAAATGGTTAAGTTACGGAGGAACGAAGTGGGAGATGATTACGAGGTGAGTGAAATGATGGACTGATAGTGGGACCAACGGTACAAAATGAGGTGCTCGTACTTAGACAACCATCACACCATCCCGCACGATCATCCATATAAGGAAATAAAACATTGATTCCCACACAAAAAGAGCATTAGTAATCTCGATAGTTCATTGAAAATAGGATTTCCTCAGCCTTCTTGAAGCAGCACATACAGGAGACAGTGAGCATTTTGTAGCGTAGAGGCACCTACAGGAAGACCTACAGGATATAAAGAATCCATATACAGGATTATCAGTGGGCATTAAGGGAGAAGAGATCAAAGGTTTTCCTCATCAAAAAGTAACCAGTGAGGTAAGAGCTATACATTACCATTTTTTCCAATTAAAAAGAAGGAAAAAATCACCATTTGGTTAAGAGAGTTGCAGTCTAGGAGAATTATATTGCAGAATTAACATTTAAATCTCTCTTACCCACCAGAATTATTGAATTATAGCCATACAACCCTTCACAATTACCAGGGAAATATGACAGGGGGTTTTAACAAGAGGGAACCCACAAACACAATAAGAATTCATCAGCACCCTCCTGTAGTAGAAATTTTCACAAGGCACAATTGGATGGGTTTCTTTGAAAGAATGAGAGGATACGATGATGAGGTGGCCAGAGACTTTTCTCTCTCACTCATACCCCTCACTAGGACCCATGCCACTGTTGTGGTGAAAGGCCTATCAGTAGAAATCACCCTTGAAGTTATAAGCAGAATCACCACACTCCCTTTAGGGTTACCTTGGAGAAAAGAAGATAAGGGTAACATCACCCTTGCAAAGAAGAAATTATTTTTGGAAGGGGAGGAGGCAATGGAGGACAAAAATGGGGTCAGAAGAGAAATCCTTCCATACCCTTGGAATGAAGTTAGTTACCACCTCATTAAATATATATCATGTGAAGGGAGATACAGTGTGGTGTATGGATACCATTTTAGACTCCTCCAAGAACTGGGATTTGGAGCAGACACACCTCCTCAAAATAGATTAAGTATACCCTACTTTCTTCTTCAGTCACTGATAGATATGAGCATCAAAGTGCAGGAGGGAAAACATCAACAACTAGCCCATCATGGGTTGATCAAAATTATCCTAGAAGATGCTCTACAAAACCTAAGACTCCCTATTACATGGAAAAATTTCAAAGACATGCAAGAAGAGGGAGAAATTCAAGCTCTTGAATATGAAAAAAGCCCCACTGCTAGTGAGAGGGATGAAGAAATAGAGGGAGAAAATGAAGAGGAAACAGAGGAGGAAAAAGATGAAGAAAAGGAAGAGGAAAATGAAGAAGAGACAGAAGAAGAAACAAAAGAAGAGATAGATGAGCAGAGTGAGGAACTAGAGGAAGAAGAGAAAGAGAGAGACAAGGATGAGGAGGAGAATGGAAAAGAGGAGATAGAACAAAAGGAAGAACAAAGGTCTACAGTTCAAGGAAAAGAAGGGGAAGAATCACCAAGGGTATCTCCAGAACCCATAGAGAAGGAGGCAACAGCTGCTCTTACTGCCCTAAGTACACCTATCAAGTCAAAAGGAAAAATACAAAGACAAACCCCATTGTACTTTAGGACAAGAAAGATAACAAGGATTAGGCAAGGAAGACCTCAAACACCCACTAAAACTCCTATTGTTATTGAATACTCACCAAAGTCGCAACAAAATATAGCTCCTCTTGAGAAAAATCAAGGAGAAGGATCATCAGGACAAGCCTCTCCCAAATCTCCCATCACATATGTTAGGAGTCCTGTCACCAGATCTTCCTTATCAAAGGGAAAAGGTCTCCTACATAATACACAGAAAGACCTACAAGAAGCAGAGGCCATCCTACATCAAACTCTGTTAAACCTACATGAAACTCAGAAAATGGACCAAGAAGGTATCACTCAATGAGAAATAAAGAAGGAAGACCTAGAACTTAGAGAACCTAGTCCACAACCCAACCTCAACTCTTACTATAGGTTCATTGAAGGGGGTAGGGTTATCCCAAAAAATCTTTCCATCCCATTATTCTTTGAACTTGAAAAAGAAAGGGCAAGGACACATAGGTGGATGCAAATTTACAAATCAAAATGAGTGGAGGATGTAGGCTACATTGAGGAAAAATTAAAGGAGGGGTAGAGAACTAAGCAGCATAAGGGACAGAGAGGCAATGATGAAAGCTCAGCTAGAAGTAAAGAATGCATGGATAAGGGGATAGTAACAATAAACAAAAAGCAAATTGGCAGCTATGTGTAGTTTATCCTTAGAGGCAATCCAGTGCAGGATGCCAACCAAGTCTTATGCTTGTATCTCAAAGAAAAATGGCTACAATTCCAAATTAAGACTTTAGCATAGAGAGGCACTATGCCCTTCCAAGGCTATAAACAATTCATTGATCTCTATGATCAAAGCACCTTGGAAGATAGAGAAAAGATGTCTAAGTTTTACCTACACAACTTGGCCTTGACAGATTTGAATGTGTGGGACCCAAATTCAAAGCTAGTAGACTTTCAATTGATGGCCTTAGCATCATGGATGAATCATGACGAGGCGAGAGCTACAAAGATGAAAAAAGTAATGGCAAGAGAAGAGATAGAACCACTTATTATCAAAAGTGAACAATCCAATCCAATGGTTGTCATTAGCACCCACAACCTGATTGCAAATGATCCTAAGCTTGAACTTAGGTACCTTGCCACACAAGAGCAAGCAATCACACATTTTGAAGACATGTTCAGATTGCTAGGGGATGACATCGTGCAATATTTCCAAAGGAGATGGAACAACTTGCCTTACAGCTTGGAAATCAGAGAATGAGAGAGGCACTAAACAGAACACCCATGTACAAACAAGCTCTATAAAGAATCAAAGTCGATTGGATTGGCTTGAGACTCAGTCCACCACTGCTTTTAGGAATGTTGGAAGGAAGGAAAGAAGAAGAAGAAAGAAAGTAGTGGGAAGAGATAGAGAGGAAGGTAGGATTTTATTCACAAGAAGAAGAAACTACAATAGAAGCATGGGATGTCAGGGAGGCCACCAGAGCAGTGAACGACATGGATATAAATTAAGTTGCTTGGAGGATGAGAAACACTTTAAGTAGGGGGTGATGATGAGCCTCATCATTCGGTAACTATATGGACCTTAGTACACCTCCAAGCTTATTAAAATCAACTCTTCTCATAATAACTTACATGTTTTAATTATATTTTGCTTAATGAGACGAGTAAAAGTAATATGTATGTCTAGTGGTCTAATGCGCATTGATTGCAGGTTTTTGAGAGCAAATCATGGAAATTTTGGCTAATTAAGAGCAAAAAATTGAATGAGACAAGGAGGAGAGATTATAGGAGATAGATCCTCCTCATTAAATCCTCACTCATTTGAATATTCCTCAGTCAAATCACACTAGCTCAGAGTTGCAAGCAGCCGAGTCATGGAGATCATGGGCAGCTGAGCTAGTGACAATTAAGAGCCAATTCATCTTGAGTTTGGGAGACAAGACTCCCTAGATTTAAGGAAGTTGTTGGGTACTTTAGTTGTATGAATAAGGAGGCCTACAACCTCATTAGGATTCATATTTTTTATGTAAGAGCACTAAGCATTTTTGAGTTCAAGCTTTGTGGAAAAACATTGTTATGTAATTTTTCTGATATGATAATTAGAATGAGCATTTCCTTGATCTAGCATTGAGTTAACCAGAGGGTTGAAGCTCTTGGGTTAGGGCCCAACCCTAGCAGCAAAGGCTCCTCTTCTTGTACTTGTATGTGTAGGTTATTTCATAGATTAAGTGTTGAATTGGTTTTAGCATTGTTTCATTGCAAGTAGTGGTGAATTTGATTAGTTTGCTTCCATTTATGCATTCGTTTAGCAGTAGCTTCATAGGGATAAAGGAATACCAAAAAGGATGATAGCAGGTGGAATTTTCCTCACTCCTCCCTTCAGGGACCATGGTTTGAGGAAAAACTCCTATTCAACCCCAAAAAGACAGAATTCTGATTTCTTATGGAATTTAGGGTTTTCTGCTACTTAGGCCAGCATCTTTTCAGTTTTCAAGGATAGGTTTCAATTGTCATTTCTGATATCTTCAACTTTGTATTAGATCTCATGGTGTTTCACAATATTCTGCAAGTATTTCCATGCATGAATTAGGCAACTAAATAATGAATTTTTGTTTTCTTAAGTTGATTTGAAATCTTACTTGTTTGATATGATTCATGGATAAATGCCAGTAATGTATGTATTGCAGGAGTTCCAATAGTGCAAGAAGATCTCATGCCAGCAACCCCAGCCTAACCTCATCCATCCATGATCACTAAAAGCCACCAAGTCCCTCAACCAATCCATCATTCCATAAGAACAACTTTCCAGGTTTGTTGAGCAAACCCATCCATCTTACAAACTTTGGTTTCAACTCTGAGGAAGTCCTAGCCACCCACTTGCCTTGTTTCTTCCATAATTCACCTTCCCTGAGCCTTATACCACCTTGCAAGTCACCCATATTGCTCTCGGTTGGATCCTGTAGGAATACAAGGGATCCTGTAGGAGCATTAGGACAACTTGTAGTGGCCCGTTCTGAGGCCAATTTGTGGAAAAAGCACACAGGAAGATAGGAGAAGACCCCTACTTTTCTCCCAGGCCATCTGACCTTCCATCACCAACTCTACCCACCTGCCACATCACCAAGAATATTTAGCATTCACATTTTCATAAGAAAGGACAAAAGGGGAAAAAGAGTCATTGTGTTCATTCATATGCACAACAGTAGAATGTTTGGTTATTTCAAATTGGATTCCTAGGACAATTAAGATTGCACACATGTTAGCTTAGAATTCTTCTAGAGCAAGATCTTTTAGCAATTAGTTAGATGAGTGGTGTGTTTAAGGCATTGATTTCTGTCTTTCCTTATTGTAGTAGACAATATTTTTGTTCTCCCAATTAGTGCAAAATTCCCTTTTCTTCATTGGTAATAAAACTCATTTTGAATCAATAGGAGGATGGTTTGAGAAACCATCGTGGTCTATCACCAGCTCAACAGTGACAAAGAGTTGACCCATCGCATCTACTTGTGTATATAGCACTGTCACCTCCAAGTTTGTACAAACCCCGGGTTGATAAAGTAAAGTTGGTAGCCCCAGGAGTTGCAACATTCTTGCTGCAATATTGGTGCTCATCACCTTCAAAGCCATGTACCATACTATCGAGGCATCATAGTATAAGGAATTTTACTCTTAAAACATTACGAAATAGCGAGCTTTGGTGTCCCTTGGCCCCCTTTGATTTAGCGCCTTTATGCATTTCTTCTCATATGAATGGGGGCAGTGACCTGGTGCTTAGCTTTGAGTTGGTAAGGCCTTTTGTTCTAGCCTGGAGGCTACTTTTCCTTTGTAAATGGTTTAGCACCCCTGGTCCTTTAAGTTCCTCTTGCCTGAGGGCCAACCCTTAGATGGGATCCCCTCAATCGGTGTTTTCAAATCGTGGATTTAACCTCAAGAGATTTGACATTTTAATTTCACTGATCTTCAATCACCCTCTACGCTTAGCCCTTGTTTTATTTGTCTCTTTTTGTGATTGCAGGCCAACCCCTGTATTAGATCCCCTTTATCAGCGGATCACAACTGGAAGTTTTACTTTGTGTAAAAACATTCCTCAACCTACAAACATCGATTTGCGATATTCGATGTGACATCATACTCTGCCATGTGTCACCCTATTTTGGCCCCTTATGACCCCTGAAAACATTGAATCTGCATGCTATGTTTCTGTCGTACTACCACGTCATGTGCACATCAGCTGTCCCATATCCCTTATTGTGACCAATCTTACATTTCCACGAGTCCTGTTGGAGGAGAGAGAAGAGGCGCGATCCTGCCTGGTTTTACATTGAAATCTTTTGTTAACCTACATTAGGTCATCCCTGGCGCTTTAACACTGAAGGCAAAATCTCAACCCTTTAACACTATTGGCATTCGTTGATCACAACTTTGTTAAGATTGACACTTTGAAAATGTCGATCGTTGATCGCCAATATGGCCTGGACCTGCTGACTATCGATATGTAAATATTGCTTTAGACCTCTTATGTGTGGGACCTCTGATATGTTGGGACTTTTGATTTTCGGCATCACCAATATGTCGGAACTCAGGATTTTACAATTAGGCATTTTTCCTTGTTTTCTGGTTTTCAAAGGGAAACTTCAATTTGCTCTAGCTTTTGATTCCGGAGTCCATTCTGGGACTTCCACATACCGTTGGAAAGGTAATTCCAAGCACTATATAATGGAGGGTGTCCGGTTTAGCTTTAAGTGCTTATGTGGCTTGGAAGATGGCTTCAAAATTTTCTTATCTTTTGCACCCTTTTGACAGCTGAAATCAAATTTTGCAATGAGTTACAACATTGGCTCCAACTGGGGACAGTGCCTTGCTGGCAAGGTGCTGAGAACTTGCAGACCAGTAGTATTCACCATTGGGAATGGAGTATAAAATATAATGAATCTATACAACCAAAAAATCTCCATGGGAATTTATTTGGTGGGAGTTCTTTCCTAATAAAACTGAAAATGCAGAAATACAAATTCTAACAAATAGAAATTAAATACTCAGCTAGTGAGCTTATTTATATACAACTCCTACTTATGTATAGGGCATCAATTCACCTAAGTGAGGTCAACCCTCCAATGACACCAACCCAGCATCAGAGTATTGGACCTTATGCCTCCATGTTGCTGAAATTTAAAAATAAAAACAAGCATGCACCATGAAAAGTCTTCAAACAAAAAACCTAATACATGCTCCAGAAATAACCTCTGTTGCTGACCAAAGAATGTGCTCATGTAATCAGCTATAGGGTCATAGAACTGACAAGAAAAATTTGTAGCTACCTTATTTTCATGAAACATCTGTTGACCAATATCTTCTTGGTCAGGGCAGCCACAAATATTGTTCAACTCCTCAGCCTTATATTTTTCAAGAAAATATTGTTGTTGGAAGCCTTCTCCCCACTTGCTGGTAAACCACTCCCTTTGAACATCTGTAACCATCTCATCCTCCTCTGAATAATATGAATCATAAATTGGAGGAGGTTCTTGAACTTGTTCTCCAAGCGAAGGATGTGAATCGTGGACTAGAGCCTCTTTGTTGACCTCCTGGTGGGCCTCCTCTTCTTGTGTGGCTTCCCATGACTGGGATTGTTGTGGCTCTACATCACTTGACTCTCCATTAAAGTCATATACATCATAAGAAGGAGAATCATCAAATTCAGCCGAATAATATCTCTAAGGGTTTATTTGGAACTCGATGACGTTTCCTTTTGTTATCACAAAATCACTACTGAGGGCTGCAACCAAGTAAGATTTCATGTAACTATTTCAACCTATCTTTAGACCAAAGATTAGCCTCTTTGATCAGAGAGGGCTCTCTCACAACTCTTGATAAAATCCTTCAAACACTAGATGGCTAACTCTTTATTCACTTATGAAAGCATAACTGGTTGGAAACACATCAAACTGGCTCTCATTGGGCTATGGAGTCTATAATATTAAGTAAACAAGGAAAACACAGTGATCTCATGGAAATCAAGGCTCTTAGCATTACATGTCAAACATACTCCACCAAAACATAGCTTGCTGAATACACAGGAAGTCAGAGCATATAATTATGAATTCTGAGTGATTGCATTACAACAAGACTATAAAAGAACATAAAGTATAAAACACCATCACTACATTTGAACATGACAATCCTTCGAGAATCTTGAGAAGAGAATAACTCTGTTTTACTATTACTGTCAAAAAAGGTCTTACAATGGCCCAAAACAACACTGTTTTTCTATAAAGTATCCAACCTTTTTTACATAAAAGTTATTCCTATATATAGCCAATCAAAACACTACTGCATGAGACTCCTCAACAAGCATGAAGGGAGCTCGGAATTTAGACATTAATGACCTTAACTATATCATAAACAAACTAATTGATTACAAGAGATATGGTGCTACGAAAACAGAGGACTCCATCACATTGGCACTTTAAGTCTTTCTCCTCGTATACTTTGTTGCGTTCTTGGAGCTTGCCACCTGTAGCATTACAATAATAACCAAACCCAAACTGAAAGCAGATTCAATGTATGGACAGCTCCGGATACCTGATGCATAGATGATTCATCAACCAATAAGAAAATGAAGCCTATATTCTCGGTTGCTGCCTCCCATCGATGTTCATGTATTAATGATCCAGTTTCAAGCCATTTAATCCTTGGATAGTCCCATGTGACTGAAGAAAACTCATGATCTGGCCATCCCATAACTAGACAAGTGTATCACTTAACACCTCAGCAGCTCTATCATAACCCTAAAAACTCGGACATAAAGTGAAACTTTCAATAAGAGACAAAACTTCACCTTTTCTTCGAATATTTACACCTGGCATCCTTTTTTAAATATCTGATTGACCTTCTATAACCTCCATGCTGGCATTAAGTCATCTCTTTAAATATTTGCTGACCTCAGCATTCAAACTCAAGTTTTCAACATAACCAGTCATCTACAGCAGTTTCGTAGCGCGCTACGAAACTGCTGTAGGTCATCAAAATTAAATACATGAACCTTAAAGCAACAATAACTCAAGTCTGTGATTTCTTCAGTCATTCTATACAGGTGTAAAGACATCAAAAAGTCTCAAAAAGCTTTAAAAAGACGATGGCCAAAATATATCAAAATTTGGAAAACACATCCCTTCTTGAATCATTTAGCTAGTTTGTCTAGCTTCTCTTTCAGGCTGATGACTTCTTCCTTCAACTTCTTGTTCTCTGCTCTTAGACCTGCATTTATTTGTTTCATAGTCTTCGCCTGCTTCAGAGCTGGCACTGTCCATACATAGGCATCAGATACTGAGCTAGCTTGACTGATCAAACTTGTTTTACCTTTCATTACAGCTTTCTTATAGCTTGTATATCTTACTGCCTTTTCTTTAAAAACATTTTGAACCTGAGGTATTTCCTTACTTCCTTCAGCTTGTTTCTTAATGGCAATCACATTTCCACTTTGACTGATAACAACCTTATTATCCTTGTTCTTGTTTTTAGCTGCTTGGACTATTTCAGAGAAGACTTCAAGTGCCTCTGTCCTAGGCATCTCTGAAGGTGCTTTCTCTTTCTGAGCTTTTTCCACTTCTTTCATTTGCCTTCTAGTCATTGGTCTGCGTGGTTTAAAGGCATACTCTTCACTTGGTTCTTCAAACTTTAATCTTTTAGAAGCCTTTGACTTCTTAGAACTTTCAGGTGAGGATTGTGTTAGATCAATATGCATTGGTGATACCAATTGATCTTGCTCAAGTTCAAGTGGTTCAATTTGGATTGGATGATCTTGCTCTAATTCAATGGCTTCAAGTAAGTCATTTAAACTACCCTTTGAAATAGGACTTTCTTCTACAGGGGCTGACTTTCCTTTTTCTTTGCTTAGCTGGCCTCTAGTTCTCACCCTTGAAACCCTTTCAACTTCACTGGATTTAGTTTCATCTTTTCTTTTGTGAGTCTTCTGTTTTGATGACTGAGGTGTTTCCTTGGGAGATGACTTAGAGGTTTCCTTTTCAGATACTCTAGATGATTTTGAAGTTTTATCTACTGATGCTTCAGGTGTTTCTTTAACTGCTGGCTTAGGAGTTTTCTTCATTGATGATTCAGGTGTTTCTTTAACTGTTACAGACCTCTCTGATTTCTTTGTTTTAGCTTTGGGCTTCTTATGGTCTGTTATTTCTCTCCTAATTTCAGCCAAAGTAGTTTCCTCACTCCTTTCTTCTCTTTCTCTTACAGGTAATGGAGTGAGGCCCGTTTTACTTGGGAAACCGGCCATAAACACAAATGAATCCCAGTCTTTACCAATTTTATGTAGGCTATCCAACACCAGCAATTTAACCAGACCATGATGAAAAAGAGATGTTTCATAAGCATCTTTCTTTAACTGAATCTTATCACACATCTTGCTAATACTCCTGAACAAGTAAAAAGGTATGTCTATTGAACTCTTACCAGTGAAGTGTAACAGCAGCTTGAAGTGGTATGAGTAGACTTTGTTGTACCTACCCTCACATGTCAGGTACTTCTGGATACATGTCAATAGCATAGCATAATTCTCCTTTAGATAGCTCCTTGGGACAGCTTTAGTGAGATCTTCATCTACATAAGGTGCCTTCAAGAACTCTTTACACGGACCCATGTCAAACTTGAAATTCTTGAACCACTCTTGGCCACCCCTCGGGATTTCTGTGATAGTAGAAATGACTTCAGGGGACACCGGAAACTCCAACATGGCCACCTTCGAATTCAGTCCAGTGAAGTTCAATGCAAATGCCTTGGTCACTTCTGCATGTCCACCCTTTAATTTTTCACAAAATCGCCAACAACCAGCACTTCGAAATGCCTTTGCTACCTCCTCATTTCCGAGAGTTACATCTAACCCCTCCGGCTCTGTTCTCACACATTTACCCGAACGGTGTTCCTTTCTTTCCATGCTTCTTTAAGTATTTTTACACAAGGGAATGACGGTGTTTTGCAGCACGAAAACAATCTTTAGCTGTAGAGAGCAGGCTCGCTTGCAGTAGTCCGTTTAAAACAAAGCTCAGGCTTTTCATAGAGCAAAAACATTCATATGATATGAAGAACTCATTATGGAATGACCACCCCCTATAACGTCCTACAAACTGACACACAACTATATGACTTCGGACCTTATGGCAAAATAATGGCTAATCATGACATAGAAAGGGTGTGAAAAGACAATCATAACCAGATTTGTGACTCACTACTCTCGGATTAGACATTCAGAGAAAAATGCTGCAAAAAACCCTGAAACTCCGATTTCGTAGCGCGGGCAGTTCAAATTTAAGAGGATGCGCTACGAAATCGCTGACAAACAGAGCGCTACGAAAACACGCAAACATTATTTCGCAGCAAAACTGACCAATCACACCCGCGCTGCGAAACTGCGCAAGTACCAAAGACATGACATGACATAACTAACAATGATGGAGGGTGTCTAATGATCTTGCCTTTACACGAATTCTCATCCACAACTCTTGAATTTCAAATTTGAAATTGACATCAACTAACAAACCTATTTACAAGACCTCAATACTTTATAAAAACTTATGGACACTCTTATATACATGAACTATAGTTCCTAGTGATAACACCTTCTTTGCTTTCTTGGTCATTGGGTGATGCTTCTTAATGCGAGTAGATATTTTCTTGGAGCAAAGCTCCACAAACATCTTGAGCAGGGTCATTAACCTTAGGAATATTTTCAATAATAAAATATGCACAACAATCTTCAAACAGATCATCTAGTGGATATAATATTTTGCAAAAATGATTGAATGCCATGTGAAAACTCTTTAAGGAAGATATGCTTCCACGAGGTATTGTTCTATACCAAATTCTAAAATCGTATTCTAAAGAGTACATGAACAATTTCATTTGCGCATCTTCAAAAATAATACCTTGTTGCTCCATGCATTCATGAAAATCTTTGAGGTGTTGGTCAGGCCTTCTATCTGTGTTCCCACTGAATCTAGGCAAATAGGTATTCCATTCATGAAATGAAGGGACATGATTGGGATAACTAGCAATAGAAGAAAAATCCAGTGGGGAAAATTGGTTGGCCAAGAATGCAGGAATGGCCATTTTGAAAACCCCTTTAGGTGAGTGAGCTCAAGTTCAAAGGTGGGGAAAATTTTCAACTCTTTAGCATTGGAGTGAGTATGAGGCTGATTCAAAGTCGGGATGGTCAAATAAATATATAGACAGTGGAGTCGCCAGGATGTTTATCGTAAAATTGAAATAGTGGAGTCACCAAGGTGAGAGATCTTCAACCCACACTTCCCTTGCTCACCTAACAGAGGGAATGTGAATATTTTTCGTACCTAGGGAAAAATATTCTAATCCATTCCCCGACAATGATTCAAAAAGATGTTGTTGCTTTTTCTAGCACCCGTAGCACAAGTACTTCATGAGATATAGAAAGATTTCTATAGATAGTTGCTAGGTTGATTGTAGACCAGTGCCTATGACATCTTAGATAGAGGAGTGAATTTGAGATTATCTGAGGGATTATGTTGCACTCCAATTGTCACGTAGTTTTGAAAGATAATAAAAGGGGGGCTTGGTTCAATAGCATTTCATCAAGGTGAACTCAAGAAGATACATGGATCCAAATAGAGGGGGTGAATCGGGCTAATCTCAAGGAGGAATGTCTTGTTATGATGGCCAACACACAACAATGAGCACCTTAATATTGATGTTGTAGTAAAGGTGAAGAGGAGGAGAGAAAGGAGGGAAATAACTGCATAGGGCTGTAAACAAGACATAATACTAAGCAACAATATTCCAGTATAAGTATGGAATACTGAAGAGGTGGAATGGCAGAAACAATGGAGCGATAATTAAGGTCCCAAGATCTATACATCATGAATACATTTGTTACTAATTAGCATATGTAAATTTGTGCTCATACAGGTACTGTATGCTATCGAATAACACAAGTAAATCTGTGCTCATACAAGTATTGTAGGCTATCGAATAACACAAGTAAATCTGTACTTACCACAGGTACTATTACTACTTAGAAGCATACATATAACCATGAGAGAATGACACCGGCAATTTCATTACACAATTCAGTAGAAGAGAAAGATACATGAAACGATATTTACAAAGGGGGAAACATACTGCTTACAGACATGATTGGAATCACCAAAGAGTTTCATTAATCCTTAGAATGAGTCCAATACACTAGTCCATTACATTTAGCCATACATCGCATGAGTCCCTCATGAATAAGCAATTGGAACCAAAGTGGAATCACATAATTTGGACCATTGCAGGTGCAGAATTTCGAAACCTCTATTAAGTGTTTCTTTCCCTTATTTATACCGAGAAGGAGGGGGCTTTGAATCAATAGTTACAAAATATCTTAGCCAAGGGCTAGCTGTTCGATTAACTAGATGTCTCGACGGTGATCTCCTGTTGCTAGAAATGATTCCCAAGGATTTGATTCCTTTCTTGAAAATAAACAAAAATTACAGAATAATAGAAAAAGGAAAATAGAAAGATGATGGAGGAAGTATCCCTATTCCATTTCTGAGATTACCCCTAATCAGGCCATGTCTTTCCCTTGGTGTGCTTCTCCTGCTACTCAGCCGGCTCTTGTAGTTTTCATCTTAACTACCTGACTTCTCCACTCCTTTGAGGTGGTAGCTGTTAGAGTCGGTCTGGTCAGCCCTCCGTCAGAGATCAAAACTCTTTGTGCATTTCAATTTTAGGTGTCCCACTCCATTCACTCAGCTGCATTTCGCTAGGGGCATGCCATGATCTGATGAAGAAAGTTATGCTAATCATTTTCCCTCATGTCTCGCTCCTGCTGGCTCAGGTCTTTTGTCAACAATCACCAAAGTCCATGACAGTCAAGCTCTGGTCTTTTACAGGACAAAGTCAATTTTTTATGTTTGGGTCTAGGAATTCATCAATTTGGTCTTTGCAACATGTTCCGTAAAGCCATGCAGGCTAGAGGGAGGCCTTACATAGCTATGGTTCAGAAAGCTTCATCATCACCTGGATAGACATCGACTCTTCTTCAAAACTCTGTTTTGAAGAAAAGTCAAACAAGGTCATTTATGACAAATTTTCCAAAAAATCACCAGTTGACTTTTCAGATGCAGTTATGATTTACATGGCCAAATGCTCTTTCATATAGTCCCTGCAAAGAGGTGTCGAAAATTTCATCGTTTGAGCCAAAATGTCAAAGGGAAAGTGAAAATCAGTGTGTTTAAAAGTCAATGAAAAAGTGCAAAACACAACATTAGAAAAATGGGTTTTCAAAGAGGCAAAAATTAAACCCATCTCCTCCAAGGCTATAAATACATGTTTTGACCCAAAAGCAAAGGAATTGTGTTCTTGCAAGATTTGGAGAAAGCATTTCAAAGGTGTGAGTGGGAGATTGGAGCGTTGGAAGTGATTGGGAGCAAGTTCTAGAGCGCGCGGCGCATATAACCAAGGGCGCGGCGCACTCACCGTGTGCGGATCACACGCAACCAGCCCGCTATTGAAAGATTGCACAGGGGCGACACATACAAAGCGCGCGGCGCACTGGGAATTACGCGCAGCGCACACAGTCCAGCGGCCAAGAAACGGTGCCAAACCACTTCAAACTTTGGGGAAGGCTATCAAATTGAGAGGTAAGCCTTATGACATCACCTGCTCATCAAATTGTGTCAAGGATATGGTGTTTGTGAAGAGGTTTGAATGTCACCCAAAACACATAATGTCACCCATGAGAAAATCAACAAGAAAATGAAGGCTGAGGTTGTAAATTTGTGTTGATATTGCCAAGGCTTCACTCCACTCACCTATTCCCCTCACCTATCATTTTTCCCATCCTCCCTTATCATTTTTCCTAAACCCCTGCCCTAAGTCACTACCAAACCCTCTCCCTATTCCTCCACTATTTGGTTAACTCAAAGTCACCACGAAATCAACTCATTGTGCAAGCCAAGCTGTGGGAGAGGGGTGTATGGTCAAAGAGTTAGAGAGTCAAAAAATTAGGAGGAAATTTGGGTGTTTTCATAGCGCGCGGTGCACACACCAAGGAGCGCGGCGCACTCGTTGGGCGCAGCGCACCCAGGGCCCGTCCACTGTGTAAAACTGACACCGGCGCGACGCATACCCAGCGCGCGACGTACTGGGTAGTGCGCGCGGCGCATAGAGATATAAAGCCCAGAAAATATCCAATCTTCCTAAAAACTTTTGGAAGCTCACCAATTTTGAAAGGTAGGCCACCTACCTCCATTCTTGCATCAAAATTGAAAGGGATAGCATGGTTGTAGGGGTATAAATCAAATGAAATTTTTCTTTTGTAAAGCAAACAAAAGGGAAACAAAGAAATCATTGATTCTAGGGTTTATGCTACAGTGACAATGCTGCCAATATATTTCAAACCCTACCTCCATCAGCCCTATACCCAAACTACTCCCAAATACCTGATAAATCTCTCCCTTTAAACCCTTATTCCTATTTCATCATTCCCCTCCTAATACTCCCTATTTTATTGTCCCCTTGGCGGAAGATTTTCAGAGCAGCTACCAGCTTCATTGGAATTCAAGGGCAGCATAAAACTCAGGGTACAAACAGCAGTAATGGCATTCGAAGTTTCATCAGAGTATGAGGAGGAGACCCACAGTGACACAGCTTCGGGAGAAAGGGCCCAAAGGAGACATCACCGGAGTGGCAGACATCTTAGAGACGAGCCAAACACCCTCACCGAGTTGCAGGCATGCCCTATTGCTATGTCTTGTTTCCAGTACTTAGCATGTTTCAAATTTTGTCAGAGGGTGGCAAATGTCAGAGTTCATCATGAGTTGGCCCGATTTTTTGCACTTCACCTACATGGAGGACAGTCTATCTTGGTTGGGGTCACTTTCACATTGACACCCGAATCCATATCATTGGCAACAGGCATACCCAACATTGGAGAGCAGTGGCATAAGAAGAAAAAGGTGGAGAGGCATCATTATGAGCCTTACATCAAAGAAAGCTGTTTGAGTCACCTCACGAGAGTTTTTCCATTCAGATTTCTGAAAGATGAGTATGCCCCGCTCATGAAAGTGATCATGAAGTACTTCAGTTGCGAGGGGAGGTTTTCTTGCCTTTATGCCTATCACATCAGGTTGCTCATGCACTTTACCAGGGTGCGGATGATAAACCTCCCATTTTTCATCTGCAGGAACATAGAGAGGATGAGAAACTTCATGTAGCACAAGACCCCTCGACAACAGCTCAACAATGTGTATCACTTTTCCCTTATCCGGATTTTGATAGACCATCAGTTGGGATTGCAGGGTATTGCTTGGGAGGACTTCATCTCCCGTGACTTCTTCAGCGCTCCAAAGGTGGTTTCAGAGGTAGAGCATGAGGTAGGGGGCCCATCTCATCAGTATGAGCGACATGAGACTGCCACTATGCCAGTATACATCACCTATCAGAAAGGCAGTAGACCCTTATTTGCAGCAGCAAAGTGAGTGTTATCTCCACCCGGGGTGGAAGGGGCCTCGCTTCCGACATCAGCATCACAGGAGCAGGGTAAGGGTAAGGAGCCAGTGCAGGAGGAAGGGCCATCAGGTGAGCGAGAGACCGAGTTTGTTCTCCTCCAGGATGATGAGATAGATGCAGAACCAACAAATGAGGAGCTCACAGAGATCATCAAGGAGCAGCAGTCAGTGATTGACTCCTTGTCCCTTGACTTGGAGAGGGCCAAATGGAACATGAACTACCTGGAGCGGAGAAACAAATAGCTTGAGGACCAACAGATGATCATGGAGCTGTAGAACATCCATGAGCATCGCCAAGCTGCTCAAAGAAGAAGGGTTGCGCTCACATCTTTGGAGCAAGCAATCAATGAGGATCGGGAGGCCAACCTTGAGAGGGTCAACATGAATTTGGAGATGCTGTTGGAAAAAGCCAACCAGGACCTTGCTCTATTGAGACATATGGATTTCCGTTACAGGGTGTGAAGCATGAGTGCACAGGCCCGGATAAGGAACTTGAAAGCAAAATTGAGGAAAGCAACAAGAAAGGAAAAATAAGCAAAAGAGCAAGATAGGCTTAGAATCTTGGCTTAGGCTTCCTTGGCTCAAAATGGCACCCCATAGAGAACCTCTAGCCCAAATTTCTAGAAATTTGGAGAATTTTTGGTCACATGGAAATTTTTTGGGCAAAAAACAGGGATTTTCTCCCTGTGCACGACGTTAAAATTCTAGGGCTCCAATTGAGAAATGGCTTGCAGATTTAGATTCAGCATGGAAAATTATGACTACTGGTGTCCGGGAAAAATATTTGGGCAAGATCTGGGTCTCCTAAAGGTCAAAAAACACCCAAAAATGGCCTCTCTGCCACTTTTTTGACACACAGAAAACAGTCTTGGGAGAATGGAGATTTCGAGGGGAAAATGGGCACCAAATTTGAAAATTCCAGTTTGGTTAGAAAGTAGACAGGACAGGCTTTCGAGCAAGCTCACTTGGGAACATTTTGAACACCTTCAAGTTCCCCAAAACAGGTCCCAAAGTAGCGGGACGCACAGAGAAAATGGCGCGGTGCACAAAGGAAAAAATTGCCAATTTGCTTCCGTTTCGCGAAATATCGGTTTGCGACTTCTCCAAGTGAGCCTGCTCATCTACACTTCAGTTTTTTGGTACCAAAGGCGGCATTTAAAGAGTTTTTTCTCCAGATTGGCTTCTATCTAAGTGGCGAAGGAAGGAAAACGGTCACCCCAAGCCAAATGTCATGTTTGCAGCGCTGCACCTGTAGCTGATGGTTGGCTCTCCATTTCCATTTTGTAATTATTCGAGTAACTTCCCAACCCCTAGGCATTCTATCTCTTCCTCACACATTCTATATATTGTATGCAAGTTATTTGCAAAGGGTTGGTTGGCTTGTAACTTCTGGGAGACTGTGGGAAAGAAACTTGGTTTCTTCACTGTGTATTTTGACAGAGAATTAATGAAAGGCAAGGGCTCTGTTTCATGAGATTCTTGTGGTTGTGAGTGTAACAAATGTGTCTCTTCTGTTTTCACATGTATTTCGTTATGTTTCATAATTCGATTCATGTTCATTTCCAGTGAAATTTTCTGAGTGAGATTAGGTAGAATTCAATTTTATTGCTCTGCCTGTGGGAAAATTTCATGTTCAGTGTTATTCTTCTATTGAAAAGGATTCATGTCACTATGCCCTTTTCACTTTCTTCAGCAATCTATTCATGCCGTTGTACCTCAAACTAACTTGTTACATTTTCCGCCTACCTTGCCTCACGGAATAATCTGTGCCTTTGTATTAAATTCTCTGTTCTTTGCTGAGCACCGGTCCCATAACATCCCAGAAGCTCGGTCATTCATAAAATTGTTTCCAGAATCCCTATTCACTTACTAGCCTAAGGTAGATATTTCATTGTATGTCATCTCAGACTGTTTTCGATTATCTATTCACTGAGCGTGACTTGGAGAGAGCCCTCTCATGCTCTGGTAGGGCTAGCTACCAGACTAAGCGTGGTTTGTGGTTACCCTAATTTTTTCCTTCCTTCAGCCTAAGGCAAATTTAGGTGCTACCAGTAGCGATTAACTATATTTGCTTCTTCCAGATCAGAACCAGATATTGTCCTAGAAGTCCTTCACAATATGATTTAGTGGAGCTCCATGATGATCCATTAAGTCTTTCTGAGTCCCGTATCTCCATTTACTCTCTAAAGTCATGCAAGTGAAACAGTCAAATTCATTCCTGTGGCTATTGTTGTCCGGGTTTCTTGTTACAGAGGCTTCCACAGGATTAGCCCATATCGATTTCCCACTACTCCACACCTTCATTCAATGCCTCAATTGCCGACCCATCGACCTTCAGAGTCCTATACCATACTATCAGGGCATCATTGTATCGAGACTTTTACTCTTAAAACATTATGAAACAACGAGCTTTGGTGTCCCTTGGCCCCCTTTGGTTTAGCCTCTTTCTGCATTTCTTCTCATATGACCGGGGATAGTGACCCAGTGCTTAGCCTTGAGTCGCTAAGGCCTTTTGTTCTAGCCCGAGGGCTACTTTTCCTTTGTAAATGGTTTAACACCCTTGGTCTGTTAAGTTCCACTTGCCTGAGAGCCAGCCCTTATATCGAAGCCCCTCAATCGACGTTTTCAAATCGAGGATTTAACTTGGGGTGATGCATCATTTTAATTTCGTTGATCATTGATCACCCTCTACGCTTACCCCTTGGTTTATTTGGATATTTAT
The DNA here is from genome assembly GCA_031772625.1 of Pinus tabuliformis. NCBI lineage: Eukaryota > Viridiplantae > Streptophyta > Pinopsida > Pinales > Pinaceae > Pinus > Pinus tabuliformis. The sequence goes on from CM062811.1 coordinate 443,085,281, forward strand.
GTGACTGCGGGCCAACCCCTGTATCGGAGCCCCTATATCGGTGGATCACAATCGGAGGTTTTACTTTGTGTAAAAACATGCCTAGACCTACAAATGTCTATTTGTGTTCTTCGATGTGGCGTCATCCTCTGCCATGTGTCACTTTGTGAGTGGTGACATGTGTCTCCCTATTTTTCCCCCTTATGACCCCTCAAAACATTGAATCTCCATGCTTTGTGTCCACCGTACTACCACGTCATGCTGATGCCAGCTATCCCATGTCCCTTTTCGGGAGCAATCTTATGTTGCCACGCATCCCATTGGAGGAGAGAGAAGAGGCCCGATCCTGCTTGGTTTTACGTTGAAATCCTTTGTTAACCTACATTAGGCCCTCCTCGGCCCTTTAACACTATTGACGTTTGTTGATCGCAACTTTGTTAATATTGACACTTTGAAAACGTCGATCGTCAATCGCCGATATGGCCTGGACTCACCGACTGCCAATATGTCGATATCGCTCTAGACCTTCGATGTTTGGGACCTCCGATATGTCGGGACTTCCGATTTGCAGGATCGCCAATATGTCGATACCCGGGATTTTACACTTAGGCATTTTCTCCTTGTTTTCTGATTTTCAAAGGGAAACTTCAATCTGCTCTAGCTTTTGATTCTGGAGTCCCTTTTGGGACTTCCACATACCGTTGGAAAGATAATTCCGAGCACTATCCAATGGAGGGGGTCTAGTTTAGCTTTGAGTGCTTCTATGGCTTGGAAGATGGCTGCAAAATTTTCTGCTCTTTTGCACCCTTTTGACAGCTAAAAACACATTTTGCAGTGAGTGACAACAGGGACACAAATGGATATAGTAGGTGGTAGCATGGTGAAATAAACTCAACAGGTAAGTAACTTCCAATTGAATTAGAATCCATTTCCTACTTCTTTCCCTTACATATTTCCAGAAACATTTAGTTCAACTTGAAGAGGGATAGGTGTGAGAAAGTTGTTTTAAATATGTCAGAAAATTGAGTTGTGGTCCATCCTCAATTTCATACCCAACTTTTTGCAATAGGTAAAAGAGTGGCTCAAAGCATTATTTTCCTTTAGTAATTTGCTTTTATTATGTTTAACATATCTTTATGCTAAAATTATAACAATAATTTTGAACATGATGCTTTAGCCATTGTCCAATTTGCATAAATCTCGTTGAAGCCTAAACTTCTTTGCGTTTAGCAACCTTATGTAACTCTCTTTGTTTATCAAGTTAAGGAATATCATAACATAAAATAATATTCTATTTGAAGACAATTCGGCATAGTTAAAGCTACCATGGCATTCAAGAAAGGCTCTTCATCATCGAGGTAGGTACAACAATTATTGCATCTTATTCGAAACCTTACTTAATTGAGATTTTGAATGTTTAAATTGTATACTATATATCTAAGTCACCGGATTCGTCCTAAACCCCCTACGAATCTCGAATCCAGCGAATCCAACACGATTCGGTCCGGATTCGTGTCCAAATCATATGACACGTCGAGTCCTTTTCCGACACGTCGAATCCGAGGTCGTGTCACGATTTTCAAAAGCGTGTCACGATTTTGGGAAACGTGTCTTATTCATGGTAATGTTAAATTCTTAAAGTAAAAGTGACATTCTCCTTAATCTTCATTTTCATCATTTTACTTAAATTTTTAACATTACCATGAAATGACTCAGGATGTTTGAGAGTGGTTCCGGCCTCATTCGATTTTATATGGAGAAAGTAGAATTTTAGATTTCATTCAAAATCCAGCAGACTTATCAGTTTTTCAGGATTTTAGGATTGGGGGATTGCAATGTTTCCATTGAATTTTGTTATGTATTAGGGTATGGAACTCGTATTTAATCAAGAGCACCAATCCCTCTATGTACCTTGATGTTAGTGACATTGTTTGTCGAACTCCTGTATCATGACCCTCCTAAAAATGTACGCATCACTCAAACAAAATCTTGACTTGACATGTTATGCTTGTTCTATCTTATGTTAATGCTTAAAGGGTGATATTAATGACAAAGATCCCTATACAGATACAGAGGTAATGACAAAGATACCTCTGGATATTAATGCTTAGAGGGTGATATTAATGACAAAGATCCTGATTTTCCAACAAGACTAAAAAATTAGACATTTCTCGTGGTGGCAAGAGGGCCAAGCATAAGAAATAGATAATAGATTGACATGTATTTGAATTTTGTATGTACTATGCATGCTAATAGCTATAGATGAAGATCTATGTTTGAAATCAATAAATTTGTATCATTAATTAAAATTTGTGTAAGAAATATGATAATATCTAATTTTTAATATATATATATATATATATATATATATATATATATATATATATATATATATTTAATAAAATAATTATAACGTGTCCTGTTTTGGGGGGTCAGCGTGTCCGAATCCGACACCACAAATCTCGAATCCTACGTGTCCCGAATCCCCGTGTCAAGTGACTTAGCTATATATCAAAGATAAGACCATACGAATAATTCCCTATAGCAAGAAAATAACAATTCGTTATACACAACAAATAGTATTAAATCATTGATACGTGAACCTGAACGAAAATGACATATCTTACTATGAACTCAACTATAAGTCTAGCATTTACAAAGTTCTTCAACTAAGCAATTATTGCACATTTAGTATTTATGATTTGTAAAGTTCAACCAACCAGTAACTAGTGACGTATTCATTGAGTAGAATGTAGGATGAGAGCGGTGAAGCACCCTAAGAATTACAATCTATGGTGATGTGGTGGAGGAAAGTGATAAAAAAGTGTTGTCAAAAATCAATGCATATATACTACCAAAAATTACCACATTCAATCTAGCACTATAAATAGGATTAAATGGCAAGTTACATTTTCAACTCAAAGATTTGCAAGTCCATGAAACACTGATAAAGAAATTTAAACACAAGGCTAGATGTTCAAGGTTAAACTTAGCTTCTAGGTTATATTTCCCACTCGGTTTCCATCGCTCAGTAATTTCTTGGTAATAAGACTTCAATTCTCACCACCAATAAAATATTACATAAATTAAGTTTTAATATGTTACAAAAATAAATAATGTATTTGCTTAATATTTTACATTAACAAATAGATAAATATTTATAGCCAAAACTTCACTAATACAAAGTTATTGACAAATTGAATGTTATAGTACCCTTACCCTTTAGTTCGTATTAATAAAACTTTATTAGAGGAAATTTCAGCCTTATAGTGGCCTACTAAGGAATTATAATAAAATAATAGTTAAAATGATAAAATAAGAATTATGAATTTTGGAGGGAAAAAAAAAACTACTTTTTTTAATTATATTTTTTACTCATCTCCTCATAGGTTTACTCAAATTTCAAGTGTAGGCACTTGTTGGACGCATAATTAAATTTCACATCCAATGAGTACTCATTATGCATACGTTTGAGAATACCCACATTGATAAAAATTGAAGACACATTAAAAAAACGTGTTCAACATTTTTTTTTTAATGTATCTTCAAATTTATCCATATGAGTCTTCTTAAAAGCATGCATAATTGATACTCATTGGATGTGGATTTTTTTTCACATTCAATTAGTGTCTACACTTGAAATTTGAGTAAACCTATAACGAGATAAACAAAAAATACAACTAATTTTTTTTTTTTTCTTCTTTTCCCTCCAAAATATTTACATGTAACTTTTTTAAATTTAAAAAATTGTGATTGGTTTACATATTATAATATGAAAATTTTAGGTTAAAATTTCTTTTAATATAATTTTCTCTTAAATCAATTTTATATATTTTATTATAAATTTTTTAGATTCTATATATATATATATATATATATATACACACACTTTAATGTAAAGATTCTTCTATACCTAATAGATGATGGTGGTGATTTGAAATTTGAGTAAACTTATAACGAGATAAACAAAAAATACAATAAATTTTTTTTAACCTCCAAAATATTTACGTATAACTTTTTTAAATACATAATAGATGATGGTGGTGATTTGAAATTTGAGTAAACTTATAACGAGATAAACAAAAAATACAATAAATTTTTTTTAACCTCCAAAATATTTACATATAACTTTTTTAAATTTTGAAAGATTGTAATTGGTTTACATAAATTTCATGGAAATTTTTAAGCTAAAATTTCATTTAATAAAAAGAAAATGTACTTTAATCTAAAGATTCTTCTATACGTAATAGATGATGGTGGTGAATAATATTTACTTAATTTGAATTTATTAATAAATAAAAAAGTCAATCTTAAAAAATGGTAGGGGATCACAAGTTTAATTATTATTAAATAATATTTTTTTAGAGAGTAGAGGATAAGTACACTTTCATGTTGAGGGTGAATATTTAATGGAAAAACTTTATGAACTCAAGGCTTTTAAAAACATGGACTGGATCGTTTGACATTGAAAAGTTTTATTGCACATTTAAGGTAAATACTTTGTTATGGTAAAGTTTTTTAAGATTATAATACATTCTTAATTAGACTTCTAAATTCTTGATTCTTCCTTGGTTAAATAATTATTTTTTGAGTGTCAATTGGTTTCGGACATGGCATTTCAATAAAGTTTTGAAAACCCTCCTCTTCATAGTTTTAGATAGTTTGTTGTTTTAAAATCTAAACGCAAGTGTTTAACTAATTATAAATTTTTCATAGTTTTAGATGGTTTGTGTGTTAAATTTAAAGGTAAGTTTTTAATTAATTATAAATATTTTATTTATTCAAATGTATTTTATATATGATTTAATTTTTTTAATAACAATTATTTATAAACTAATTATCATGATAGTTTTATAGTTAGAGTGCACGTTTTTATTTTTATTTTTATAGATAGTTACAATAAGTTTTTGTGTTTGAAGTTTAGGGAGCCATGTTTCACTGTTAAATTGAGGAGTTTGTATATATGAGGGATGGGATAGACTTTCTTATTTTGAGAATTTCGGCTTGGTAACCTTTAATATCCTTAACTTTCCCATTAGCAAACTTCTTAATCCCAAACTCTATGTCTTCCAAAGAAAAATTATATTCCTCTATAGGAGTGTTCGCGATGTTTCCCATGGTGATCGGGGAGTCATAAAGATTCTTAAGATAGATATCCCATTCCTTTAAGGGGATCAAATTATCTTCTTCCATTTTATGGACGTGAATATTCCTCCAAAACGTTCTAGGCTCAACTTGAGAGAGGTGAAAAAGATGTTCTTGTCTCTTATTTATATAATACATGTTCTTCCTTTTGATAAGAGATTTGTACACACTTAATTTTTTAAGCTTTACAATTTTATTAGAAGCAACTCTAATCCCTTTCCTAGCAATCTTACAATCTTTATCATACCAAGGGTGTTGTTCTTCTTATACGATACCTCAATAGAGAATTTGTTAATGGCAGTGGAGAGGGTTGTAGTAAAATTGTGGTAGATGTGATCAATGTTATCATTATACGTTAAAATACCTAAATCTCTTGTTAAATCTTTTAAGAAGAGATACATTTTACTTTTGTCAAAGCGAATGTGCGTTTGACTCTCACCATTCTTTTACATATCACTGGTGTGTATATCTAAGTTTAAGGTTAAGAATAGAGGTATGTGGTTAGAATCAGGTTCGTGATAATTTTGGAGGTTAAAATTAATAATATAATTAGGACCTTTGGTATCATATATCGCATAATCCACAACACTACTATCCAACACATAATACAAATTATCTTACCAAACATAAACACTTATTAATCTTTTACAAATAATCAAATCTTAAAACCTGTAAAGCTTAATTAGAACGTATATCCACATTTTATCTTACTTTTTCTCCTTATACCTTAAAAAAATCTCATAATTCTTCCCTAACCCTTTTAGGAAAATATTTTTGCATATGAAAATATATGTTGACTTAAATACGGCCTCCTCTCTCATCATCATTTCCATACCAACTGTCCAACGGCTCTATAATTGCACTTTATAATTTTATATTTCAACTTTAAAGGAACGCCACATTTAGCGGGATTGGGTAAGTTTACTAAAATCCATGGCGATATTTTAAAAGAAGGGCCAGGCGGTCCCTTGTGGTCGTGGCATTGTGCACGTCACATAAACAAATTCCCAGCGTTACCTTTTCTAGAGCCTTCCTTAATGTGGGGACCTCATTACTAGAAAGTTGGACAATATCATAAACAAATACTCAACCTCCAAATAATTTCCATTGGCCAAAAAATCACGGTGCTTCGAAAATACAAAACCAAAAAGATGAGGAGCGTGGGAAAGCTAAAGCACTAAGACTATTACATGTTGACACTGAAAAGGATACAAGAATCATGCACGTGGCTAAATATATGCATTTTATTGGAGTGGGTGCCACGTGTTTTTTCCATTCTTACATCCTCTATGATTGGTCTTTATTTTTATTATTAAGGGCAGAGTTTAAATATTATTATTTTTTGTATTTTATTGGATAAAAGTTGTAGTTTCGAATTTAAAAGTGAGTAGAATATATATATTTTTATAGATTTTAGGAAAATATGGAGCGATTTATTAACCTATAAACAAGAAAGTCTCAAATACCAGTTTGGTGTTTCATTTTACTATATATATAGATATATTATTAATACATAAACAAAATTACACTCTTTGAATAATATGTATTAATAAAGATAAATTTTTATTTTTATTGTTTTTTGGGGTAACTAACTTGGCAAGTTCTTGTTATGTAAAGTTATGTGAGTGATGAGGTTTTTTATTTAAATCTCCCAAGTGTGTGTTGTCCTAGAAGGTGGAGCAATCACCCCTAAACATTATAGTGGTAGTGGGAGCTCTGCTTACTTGCTGATTCCTCCAATATAAATAAATAAATAAATTCCACTTTTACCAAATCTTGAATTGTTAATGTCGTCGTCTTCTTCTTCTTCTTCTTCTTCTTTTAATCCGAATTGAGCTAAGTCTAGATTGGGTCAACCCCAATGTTGGATGGAATAATGATCTGCCCACCAGTGGGATGATATCATCGAGATTGTGCGAAGCTCGATTGAGTTTGGATGCCCGTTGAGATAATTTAATTTCCCAAAATGTGGTTCACATCCTCAACCTCTTTCCATAAGATTTGAACCTCTAACCTAGAGAAGACTAAACCCTACAGAAATCATATCTACACCTCATAAGTAAGATTTATTCTCCTCATATAAGTATCATAATTTCATTATGCTCTATAATGTTGGTTTCCAATGCACTTATTTATTAATACTCTTTCCATAAAGTTTGGAAGTGATTAGTGATGGGAAGGCTTATTATGTGTGTTTTGGCATGGTTTTTGGAGTTCTAATTATAAGGTGAATGTTGATGATGATGATGATGGTGATGGTTAACGTCCATTGAGACCAAATTGGTCGATCGGACCTATAATTTTCTTAGTTTTTAATTGTCTGGCTCCTCGTCTTTCTTGGCGAGATTGGTGCTGTAGCTTTCTTTTTTTCTCTACGGTCTTCCAACTTCCTTTATCTTGCATCTCCTTCATCTCTTCTAGTTCTTGGGACATTGGTGTCTTAGCTTCATGATCTATTGTGTTTGTCCTTTTGAAGATAGTCGGAGAAGAAGTTTGGTCTAGGAGATCTGCTTAGCTGGTAAATGAAGTTTTATTTTTTGCGGTATTCGAATCCTCATAACTGTTGATGCTTGAGGGGTTGTCGAGTTCACTTTTTTGTTGTTGGGCGGGGCTTTCCCCTGCTTGTCTTGAGATTTGTTTCTTTTGTGCCCGATTTCTTGTGCTTCAGAGTTTTCTTGAGAGTATTCTTCTTTGATGACAACGTAGTGTTCTTTCTGTGCTCCTTCCCACCATGTAGATCTGTGGTGATTTTTTCTAGCAGAATTTTTCTAGGAGGCTTTTGGGAAATTTTTAGCTAGATGGCCTGTCTCAAAGAAGGATTGACATCTGAAGAGGGCACTTTCATAATCAAGTTTCTGGTTCCACACATAGTCTTTACTTATTAGGTTTATTTCAGCTGGGAATCTGGCATTGAAGTCCATTTCACACAGATGCGTGCATAGGTGGTTCTGCCATATTCCTTTGTTTCTGGGCTACAATAAAATTTCCCAATTACATTTCCAATGGCTCTTAGCAAGGAGAAATTCCAGAGATGTAAGGGTAGGTTTGGCAATCTCACCCAAACTAGTGCTGAGGTTATGACTGTTGTTGAGGGATCGAATGATGGGTTCCATGGCTTCATGAATAGGCCTGAGTTTTCCCAAAACCAAGGGTCGGAATCTAGAATACATTGTCTACTTTCAGGGTTTTCAAAATCTACTATAAAGAAACCCCTAGCACATGGGTAGATATTAATTGCATCAGAAATGACAGGCTTCCATACCTCCGAGATCCAACTGTGGAGAGCTGTCAGTCGTGGCCAAAAACCATTGAACCGACAGATTATGGCACTTCAGAAAACTTCAAAGCCTCATCGAGTGAGGCCTGGACCACCTGGACAATGGGAGTTGGGGCTTCACCGACGATATGGGCAGGAGCTTGCCCCCCAGAGGCGGACGAAACTGAGCCAACAACTATTTTCGCGAAGCTGGGAGCCATCTGGAGATTTAATATTTGTGAGCTGTTGAGATTTAATATTTGTGAGATTGATCTCACAGGATCCCCCACAACAAAGAACAAAATGTGCAGCCACAGAGATAATTTGCCAGCCGCAGATATCAAAGCCCTCGCTTGCTTGCTATCTTAAATCCCAAAAAATCACTTGCTATTTAAAAATGGTTATCATTTTAATAGTAGAAATTCGAGCTTTTATTTAAATTATAGAAAAATGTATTTTGGAAAGGTAGGAAGTAACATTATTTTATAATAAATTATAATTAAAAGAATATATATGTGTGTGTGTGTGTGTGTGGAAATATATTAAAAAAAAGAGGTTTTTAATGAAAAGGGTTGAAAGAGAATGTGAGTGGTTAGTGCAAATTTCAATTATATAGTTATTGTTTTTTCTTAATTGTATTGATTTAATTTGTAAGTCAAATCTATTTAGAAGAAAAAAGTAGATCTTTATCTCTTTAACATTGCTTTTGTAAAATAGGTTAGACAATTTGTATTAAGTGTCTTGATTCATAAAAGAGTTATAGCTTGTTAACTTTAATAGTTAATTTACCACCACCCATGGTGAGGGAGAGTCCAATAATGCAGGGCATCATAATATAGGTGATTAGAGGAGTAAAAGCTACCCAATATATCTAAGCACATGGATCTTGATTATGATCTAGACATTGAAGAAATTATTTTCGATTTAGTGAAGGAAACAATGGCGCCTCATGCAAGTTACTTTGTGAAATGGAAAAATGCCACCCCTCTCTACCCATCCTAACTCCAAAAACTTGAATAAATACCACCATTCTTGATTCATATATGAGGGGCTTATAGCCTAATTGCTTCACCAATATAGATACTATGCAGAATTATCTCTGATCTTTGCTTTCTGTCGTATATGGAGACCCGTGTCCTTCTAATAGCTATGAGGCATCTTCTAACACTCAATGTTGAGAGCCAACTTCTTCGCTCCATGTTCTTTTACAAGCATGTAAGGTTGCAATATGTCAATCCATTACCCACTTGTCTAGTCTAACTGATGCAACCCTAAGGCTGCCACATGCTCTACACCTTATTGGGACTTAAATTTCCCTTAATGGCCCTCTATTAATTCTTTATACCTCCATGCTCCTTATATATAAATATCAGAAGCGTTGTATACTTGTAAAACCCAGGCCTATACCTTTCCTTGGGTATATATTAAAATACACAGAAATGCTTCACAAACCCCACTTTCAGCCTTTACCCAGACTTCAATAACATTACAACCATGCTCATAACCCTATCGGGTCCACACATCACCCCTGTACCATTTTATTAACGTAATATCGCTATCGCAAACCATCGTAGCCATACATGCCGGAATATATGAACACATGGAATTATATTGAAAACCTCGCAAAAACAAGGATTTTTACCTTTTCCCATTAGTGCGCTTACCATACGCAAAAGTCAACCCATCGAGCACTGAGAGCCATCGATTGGGAGCAATAAGATTTAACGGTCCAAATCAACTCGCCTAATTGCAATCGGCAGGCGCAAAGCTATTACATCGGCGATATCCCTTGGTCTAATGTGATATCGCTGATCGCTATCGACGGTAACAATATGCCCTTACAATACACTGCCTCCCCAAAACGTCGATGCGATATGTCACAATCGGTAATCGCAAAGGTTTGGGATCTAAGCCTTTGACATACCCCGCTCTGAAATGTCGATGTGATCTAAACGCTTGGTTCCGATATGACTCAAACCCTCCATTTAAAGGATTTCAAATTCGAATCCTCTGTTAAAAGCGTTTTAAGCTCGATATTTGGTATATTTGGGTTTTTTCCACCTGCGAAGCCAGAACACTAAAATGCATTCACCAATTGATCCCTTAACACCAGATCTCCGTTAAAACATATGAAAACACAAGCCAACAGCGAATTCATCTGAATACATGGAAAAGATAAAAAAACATTCAAGGCCTCCACGGGCCGGTTGTATAGTTATACATGCAACACTGGTTATTCACAGTAAACGATAACAGAGTTTTGGCTGTAGGCCTGATCATATATAAAAAACCCTCTGTCTTAAACGAACGCATCAATTACATAGTTCCACACTCAAAGAAATTCTCTATACAAACATAATACAACTACATTTGAGGCTCTCTCCCTCCTCTGGCCTGATTCTCTTAATTGATGGCCTCTTTCTTCTACACAGCCCGTAGGCTTATAGAGATCTTGGGTCTTCTCCTCCTCTGTCTCTCCTCTCGCACCCCCTTTAGAAAACAAAGGAGATTGCATATATGCTAAGTTAACCATCTCCTCCACATTTGGAGGAATAAATTATACATTTAGAATCCAAATCCTATCCTAAGCTAACAAACTAGACTACTTGGCTTGATCTCCACACAGGGAGGATCATTTGCCATTTTATTCCCAATTTTGTTCAAAATTAGGCCACTCTTAACTACTTACATTTATTTGAAATTAATACAAATTTAACAACCAAGTCTTCCTCCAACTTGCATTAGCCATAACATGTGACCACTCCATCACATTGCTTGCTAGGTCTAGATGCTCCTTCATCAGACTCCCAAAGTTTAAATTTCTCATGATCTCCTGATCATGCACTTCTGATATGTGTCCTCCTAGATCCTTTATGTGGTTTGGTAGGCTGTCCTTGGTTACTGTTGTTGTTGTTGTTTGTTCTCCCAGTCTCCATACTTTATGCTGCAATTCCCCATTTGTTATACTCCCATTGTCTGCTGCTATCCTTTTCATATATCTTATTGTTGTTTTGCTCACTCTAATTCATAGTTTTCTATTCCCTTTACTTGTACCATTCCTTCCAGCCAATCTTCCTTTCTTCTTTTGTCCTGTATTTGTTTTATTGGAACACTGTTGTATGAGTTTCCACAATTCATCCAATTCTTTGTCCACTTCACTTCTCATATGTTGAATACTATTCCCTTGCAACTGATTGTGTTCTTGAAATAGAAAATCATAATCCTTGTGCCATTAACCTTCCATATACATTTCTGAAATGTACAAATACCTTCTCCATTGATTCTCTACAATAATCCCTGGTCCTTCTTCTGGTTTCTCATTCATGACTTCATCATTCCTTACTTCAAATTCCAGCATACCTGTAACTCCACAAATTTCTTGGAAACTCAGAATTCTTCCTGCTTGTTTAGCTACTTGGAATATTTCTTCTTCCAGTAACTTCGTTTCTGCACTCTTAAGGATTATGGAATTATACTTGTCTACTCCTAAAATGTCACTTCCAGCCTCTTCTTCATCAATAAATTTTTGTGGTATAATAGTAATTCTGTTACAATTATTTCTTACACTCGTCTCCAGTTCAACACTCCCATACTGTAGGTTCAACACCATTTCATCATTTTGAGACTTTCTGATCTCACCATTCATTAATTCGATCTGTTCCTCAGAATTAACTTCTTGGTTCATATTGACTTCACATTTCCTTTTTTCTGCATATAAATATTCATCAAAATTAATCAATTCAATAGACACAAATGCTTTACCTTGCTCCCTCTTCAAAGGACTTGACTTATGCCATAAATATGTCATCTCATTTGGAATTTCTTCCAAGAGCTCTGCACAATCTTCATTGTTTGCATCATCTTTCTTTAATCCTTCTTTACTCTGGCTTTCTTCAAGGTCAATGATCTTCAATGACTGTTTAAAATCTACATAATTTACTACAACTATGTTTAACAACTTCTCTTCCCTTTGCATCACATGATTATGTGAGTTTCCTTCACTTTTGACAACACTAAATAGTTGCCTTACCTCAATGTATCCTTTGATTTCAATAATTCTTTTGCCATCCTCCTTTTGACTTATCCTTTGGATGTCATCTAACTGGACATCTTCCTGCACTTGGCTATAACTTCCCTCCTTATTCTGCATATGACTATGAGTAGTCATCTCTCCACTTGTTAATATAACAATTTCCAATAACTGCTTGTCTTTCCTCAAGTCTATATGACCTGCAAACACACAACAACTTTCAGTTTTCAAATTACAATACCTTTCATTTTCTTTTGATGCTTCAAGCATCAATCCTCAATCATAGATCTTTTGGATTTCAGCAAATCATTCTTGCTGTGACTCCATTTCTTTGAGTCTTTCCTTCTCTAACATATCAATATGAATTTGTTCAAGTTCTCTGAACTCGTTTATCAGCTTGCCATTCTACCTCTGTTGCAATAGCTTCCACTTGACTCTTTTCTTCATTCTCCATATGTATCTTCGGTCTTCACTTGTTTTTCTTTGTACTGTCAGACTAATCTCTGGTTCTTCATTCTGCTGCCAGTTGCTATACTTCTGCAATCTAATGCCTTCCTCAAATTCACTTTCATGTAGCTGATCATCCCTTTCAAATGGATGGTTCTTTCCATCTTCATCTTGTTGAATTGATACTTATGTCTCCGAGGACATAAATTCCTTGTTGCTCCTGATCTTTCATCTCACCTTCAAATAATCTCTGCTCAATTTCTCTGATTTCAGCATCATATTTATTAATGTTGTCTTCCACATCATGCATAGTAACCATATCCTTTCCTCCATCAGGTTCCTTTAGGAATCTTTCCATGAATTCTATTTCCTTGTGAAATCTCTCCAGCAATTCATCACAATTTCCATTCTCAGCTTCATTCTTTTCCTGGCAATCCTCCTGAGTTGTCCTGTTTTCTACACTATCATATTGCAAGCATCTTTCATCAATTCCATTAAACAAATTCATTGGTTTACCTTCTTGTAGTACCACTATGGCATTGTCATTAGACTTCTGGTCTATATCAACCTCATCTGATTGTTTCACACCAAACAAAATTTCATCTATGAACTCCTTCTGCTGCAATAGATCAGCACCTTCTTCCTCTAAAAGGGATTCTCCATCATACTTCACCTCAGGAGCTTCATTCCTGCTCATGATAGTTTCACTAGACTATCCATCATCCTCTGCATATCCTGCAAACATACACAAACTATGAGAATTAAAATCACAAGGCTTCATTGCCTCATCTGCTTCCCTTGTCAACATATCTTCAAATTGTTCTGAACTATGCCAATAGTCCATGAGATCTTCAGTTGATCTCTCATTATCCTCTTCACCCAACATTTCACCTTGTTCTGGTCTACAAATGGAAACTTCCATTTCTGCTTCTGCTCCTCTAAGTTCCTCTGGTTCCTCTTGAGCACTCAATATCTACTCAATCTTTCTCAATTCTTCTGCTATCTCTAACTTCACTTGCTGATTTCTCTTTTCTCGTAGCCTCTGCCACTTTACTCTTTTCCTCATGGTCCAACCATGCTTCTGGTCTTCATCACTTCTCTGCAACATCTCCATCAATATTCCAATCTGGAAATCTATCTCAGCTTTCTCTCTGTCAAACTCTTCTTGACTCATCCTCATGCCATTTGCTTTGGCATCTTTCCTTCTACTGTGGCTTCTTTCTGAACCTCTGCTATGACTATCTGTAGTCATCCTCTTCTCCTCTCTTTCCATGAGCTCCTCACTCCTCTGCAACAAGCCTCTGCAATAGCAAGTCCTCCTTACTGCAATCTTACCTCACTAAGCTCTCCTCACTCAGTCTTTTGGTAAGCACGGTCCTCTATCTAGAACCTCCTCTTGAGCAACACCTTTGCTCCCTCTAGGCTTCTGCAATCTCTCACTCTCTCTTTCGAGAACACTTTAGCTATCCTCTCTGTCCAATCTCCTGTTGGATTCTTCAGGTTCACTGCCACTTCAGAATGATTTCCTTGCTCTACTTTTAAAAACACATCTGGTTCTTCTCTCACAACTTCTCTTGTTCTATTGTGCTACAGTATTCACACTTTATTATGATGTCACCTGTGTTTGAATGGATTTCCTCTGTCTCTTTCATCTGCAAATTCTACTACAATCTCTTAGAATTTCCCCAAAAGTTCTTCTACAGCCTCGCTGCTGTAATCTGGTACCAAACTTCATTCATTCAACATGTTGTTGTTTCTATACCTCTATAGTCTTAAATCTTCATAGGCAAACATCTCTTCGCAGGAAATTTCTTCCTTTTCCTGCTCTGATACCAAAAATTGATGCAACCCTAAGGTTGCCACATGCTCTACACCTTATTGGGACTTAAATTTCTCTTTATGGCTCTCTATTAATTCTTTATACCTCCATGCTCCTTATATATAAATATCAGAAGCGTTGTATACTTGTAAAACCTAGGCCTATACCTTTCCTTGGGTATATATTAAAATACACAGAAATGCTCCACAAACCCCGCTTTCAGCCTTTACCTGGACTTCAATAACATTACAACTGCACTTATAACCCTATTGGGTCCACACATCACCCCTGTACCATTTTATTAGCGTAATATTGCTATTGCAAACCATCGCGGCCATACATGCTGGAATATATGAACACACGGAATTATATTGAAAACCTCGCAAAAACAAGGATTTTTACCTTTTCCCATTAGCGTGCTTACTGTACGCGAAAGTCGACCCATCGAGCGCTGAGAGCCATCGGTCGAGAGTGATAAGATTTAACGGTCCAAATCAACTCGCCTCATTGCAATCAGCAGGGGAAAAGCTATTACATCGGCGCTATCCCTCAGTTGATGCGATATCGTTGATCGCTATCAGTGGTAACAATATGCCCTTACAATATATCACCTCCCCAAAATGCTGATGCGATCTAAGCGCCCAGGCCCGATATGACTCAAACCCTCCATTTAAAGGATTTCAAGTCCGAATTCTTGTTAAAAGCATTTTGAGCCTAATATTTGGCATATTTGGGTTTTTTCCACCTGCGAAGCCAGAACACTAAAATGCATTCACCAATTGATCCCTTAACACCAGATCTCCGTTAAAACATATGAAAACACAGGCCAACACCGAATTCATCTGAATACATGAAAAAGATAAACAAACATTCAAGGCCTCCATGGGCCGGTTATATAGTTATACATGCAACACTGGTTATTCACAGTAAACGATAACAGAGTTTTGGCCGTAGGCCTGATCACATAGAAAAACCCTCTGTCTCAAAGGAATGCATCAATTACACAGTTCCACACTCAAAGCAATTCTCTGTACAAACACAATACAACTACATTCGAGGCTCTCTCCCTCCTCTGGCCTGATTCTCTTAATTAATGGTTTCTTTCTTCTACACAACCTGTAGGCTTACAAAGCTCTCGGGTCTTCTCCTCCTCTGTCTCTCCTCTCGCACCCCCTTTAGAAAACAAAGGAGATTGCATATATGCTAAGTTAACCATATCCTCCACATTTGGAGGAATAAATTATACATTTAGAATCCAAATCCTATCCTAAGCTAACAAACTAGACTACTTGGCTTGATCTCCACATAGGGAGGATCATTTTCCATTTTATTCCCAATTCTGTTCAGAATTAGGCCACTCTTAACTACTTACATTTATTTGAAATTAATACAAATTTAACAACCAAGTCTTCCTCCAAACTTGCATTAGCCACAACATGTGACCACTCCATCACATTGCTGGCTAGGTCTAGATGCTCCTGCATCACTAACCCACACACAAATAACTAACTAACAATGTATTAAATGTCAATATTCTAAGTTTAAATTCTTTGTTGTTAATCACTAGGAAATCATAAATAAAATGGTTAGGATTCCCTCTGTATGTGTAGATCCAAATGAGTGCATAACAAAGGCCAACTCATTATGCGTGGTGTCAATCAACAAGATTGGTTATGCAAAATAAATTATTTATTCTTGGTACAAATTTTGAATGCAAACTCCTCAACTTCTAACCACCACTAAGTATAAAAGGGATTTTTTTAATCCAAAACACTTATTCCACATCATGTTCAACACAAATATTAGATAAACAAAAATATCCAACCTAACAGAGGTGAGTCTGCAACCATCCAATTGCAAGAACAATGTAGGAAATCCTCTATTCATTCATAGAACTAGGAATATAGAATAGTACACCCTTTTACTTACAAGTTCATAGTTTTACATATAGTCAAAGAATGGTTTGAGTTCCCATTAGAGTGTAATTCCCAAAGGCACCATATCACCTATTATAATTGGAATTATGTCATTATTTGGATGTTGTAGTAAGTGCGAGCCAATGCAAACAACTTGGAATAGGTATATTAGGGTCCTAACCTCCCTAATCCCTACAATAGATAAAATACTATGTATTATTATGTTATGAATTGTTGACTATGTGTTATATTATTTCCATGAATAGCCCCATGAGTTGTTACATTGTGTTGGCCGTAGTAGGGTGGTCACAAGGGGGGCAGCAGGCCCCCATGCTGGGGGGTTTGCAGTTTTGGGCATCATGGTTTTTCCCATGGTATTTTGTAGATTTAGTCAAGGGAACTAGGGTTACGTTCTAATCGAGGGTTCTTTATGAATGCTTCAAAATGTATATAATGTATTCTAACATTAAAAGAAAATATAATGAAAAATCATTTTGGTTTTCTCGGTTTTGGGCTCTACGAGAAAATTTTTGCGTATATTTTTATGTTATCACCATTGTATATTTATTTTTCTTTTAAGAATTTGTTTGGCGGTAATTTTGTATAGGGTTAAAACCTACATTTGGTATTAGAGTTATTTCCTCTTCAAGGGGACACCTTTGCAGCTGAGGGGTTTGTTGCTTAGGCCTATGGTAGACCCCGTTACAGTCAGAGATCTGCATAATTGGTTCTTCCAGTGAAAGGATATGGAAAATAGTGGAAAGATAGAGATTGAGAAATTCAATGGAC
This sequence comes from Pinus tabuliformis, assembly GCA_031772625.1. NCBI lineage: Eukaryota > Viridiplantae > Streptophyta > Pinopsida > Pinales > Pinaceae > Pinus > Pinus tabuliformis. The sequence continues at coordinate 443,102,662 of CM062811.1, forward strand.
AAAGTTTTGGGTTGTGGAAGCTCAAGATGAAGGAATTTTTGGTGGACAAAGATCAATGGATTGTTGTAAATCTAGGTATGGCACTAACAAGAATTTTGACAGAATACTGGGTGAGATTATATCAGAAGGAAAAGAGCACAATACAATTATGTCTCTCAAATTCAGTATTGTTGAATGTATTAGGGAAGCTACAATAAAGGCTTTGTGGGAAAAGGTAGAGACTTTGTATCAATCTAAGTCTTTGGTGAACAAATTGTTCCTACAAAAAAGTTGTATAACATGAGGATGAAGGATGGAGACTCGATGAAAGAACATTTGAATGCCTTCAATACTGTGGTAAGTTAGTCTTTATATATTGATATTAAAATTTCAAATGAAGATAAGTGCATAAGTCTATTTTATTCTCTACTAGACTCGTGGAAGAGTCTGGTTGTTGCTAGAGGTAGTAATACAAATACTTTGAAATTTAATGAAATAGTCTCATCCTTTTTGTTGAAGGAGATGAGATAGAAAAATATGGAGAGATAGACTGGAGATGCCTTGTTTGTAAGAGGATGAGCCCACAATAGAAATGGAAATAAGTCCTCAAGTGAGAGATCTAAATCTGCATGAAAATTTGTAAAGGTATGATGGAAATGCAGGAAAAAAGGGTGCTACAAAAGAAATTGTTGATCTAAAACTCCTAAGAAAGGAAAGGGATATGATGATTTTCCTTCTACATAGGTGAAAACTACCTCATATGAAGGTGCAGATCTGTACTTGGTTTATTCTAGTACATATGTAGATCATTAGGCATGGTTGATTAAATCAGGTGCATCCTTTCACATGAATCCTCATAGGGAGTGGTTCTACGAGTACGAGAAATACGATGGTGGTGATGTCTTCCTGGGTGATGGCATGAAGGCCATAATCATAGGACACACAAAATTCAAGTCGAAGTTACAAGGTGGAAGGATTAGAACATTTCCTTGTGTTCTACACATTCTTGCATTAGGCAGAAATCTAATTTTTGTAAGTAAGAAGGATGATGCAGGTGTAAAAATAGTTTTCAAGAAAGATACCTACAATATGGTTTGAGGAGAACTAGTATATATGAGGGGAGTTTAGATCAAAAATTTGTACAAGTTGCTAGACAATATTGTTATTGATGAGTGCAATAATTTTGTGGTTCCTGAAAGTGGAGCAAACAATCTTGTAGTATCTAGTGAAATGACTATGTTGTGGCATCAAAGACTAGGACACATTGGAGAGAAGGGCCTTCAAATACTACACAATAATGGTATGGTAGAAGGTATGTCTAATTTCTCTCTAGATTTCGATTTTTGTGAACATTATGAATATGGGAAGCAACTTGTGTGAGTACTGGGACACATTGGAGAGAAGGGCCTTCAAATAGTACACAATAATGGTATGGTAGAAGGTATGTCTAATATCTCTTTGGATTTAGATTTTTGTGAACATTATGCATATGGGAAGCATAATTGGGTGAGTTTCTCCTCTAAAGATAAGAGGGGAGAAGGGATATTAAAGCTTGTGGACAATGATGTGTTTGGACCTTTGTCGGTTCCATCACTGGGTAAATATGCGTACTATGTCTCATTTATATACATGAATGTATTTCTTTCGGAATAAATATGAAGTCTCCGACAGCTTAAAGAATTTAACGCTTCGTGGAAAATCAAACAGAGAATAAGATCAAGGTGTTGAGGACAAATAATGGTGGACAGTTCTACAAGAAGGAATTTGAAGAGTTCCATAAGAAGTGTGGTATAGCATGACAAAAGACTACTCCATACACACCTCAACAAAATGGAGTTGCAAAAAGAAAGAATAGGATGTTGATGGAAAAGGAAAGGTGCATACTCAGTGGTGTCGGGTTAGGACAAGAATTATGGGCAAAGGCAGTGGATACAACATGTTACCTATTTAATAGATAACCTTCATTGGAGGAAAAGAATCTACATGAGGTATGGACTGGTAAGAAACCCTCTCTCTCACATCTCAAGGTATTTGACTGTGATGCATATGTACATGTTCCAAAGGAGAAAATAACCAAGTTGGATATTAAATATGAAAGGTGCACCTTTATTGGGTATAAAGATGGTTTGAAAGGTTACAATCTTTGGAACCCAGAAACAAAGAAGGTTGTGTATAGTAGAGATGTGGTATTTATAGAGGTGAAGGATACTGTTAAACATGAAGTCCTACCAAAGGAAATAAAACCATAGAAGATAGAGTTTGAACTAAAGGATGAAGATTCAGATAACACAAAGGAACATGAACTAGAAGAAGAAGAACCACACACTCTGGTTTTGAGGAGATTAGTTTAGGAATGAAGGAAGCCATACAAATATAATCCATCTAATTTCTGTTCAATTTTTTCTTTATCTATTACTGATGACGATCCCAAAACTGTTAGGGAAATAGTGGATTCAAAGATGGTAAACTCTAGAAAAAGGCCATGGTTGAAGAAATGGAATCCTTGGACAAAAATGAGGCTTGGGATCTATTGGAGTTGGTAGATGGAAGGAAACCCATTGGTATCAAATGGATGTTTAAGAAGAATATGAATGTAGAAGGAAAGGTGGAGAAAGACAAAGCTCAACTGGAGGAAAAAAGTTATTCCTAGATGTCCAGAATTGATTTTGGTGATATTTTTTCTCTTGTTGCAAAGTTAACTTCTATTAGATTACATTATTTGTTATTGTTACTTTTGGTTTTGAGGTAAAATAGATGGATGTGAAGACATCATTTCTTCATGGGATCTGGAAGAAGAGATCTACATGAATCAATTAGAAGGCTTTGCATTGAAGGGTAAGAAAGAACTAGTTAGCAGGTTAAAAATGTATTTGTATGGTGTTAACACTCAGGTTGTTCCCTTTGACTCCAAAGGGAATACGGCCGAGGTAACCACTAAGCAATCTTTTAGCCACAGGTCCTAGCCTACCTGCAACCAGAGAGGGCTCTCTCTTTCTGATTTAGCTTTGTTTTGGTGTAATTTTAGGCTAGTTATGATGCACAAGATTTTGTTTTGAATTTGTTGGGATGATGATTTCAGTCAGAACAGGTATGCTTTTTCAGAATAATCTAGGCCATTGGGCATGGAGTCGATCATGGTGAACTGCTTGAAATGTTTCTTGAGAAAAAAGGTTATGCTACAGAGCCAGACAGGCATCCATGGAACAATTCTTCAAATCTGTAATATGATGGCATGAAATCAGGGAGTGAAAGGCAGCTAAGGATATTTCACTATACTGATAGAGGGAAAAAGTGGGAACATTATCCAAGAGCATTTAAGAATTCCTGAACAACATTCATAATGATAGAATGAATACAAACATGAGCAGTTAAGAATTCATGTTTATGATTAATTCTGAAGAAAACACAATTAACAACAGAGATTGAGTAGAGGGTGCATTCAAACAATTCCTCAGCTATTCTTTTTCTCTTTTGCTAAGTTAATGAAACATATATTAGAGTTAAGAAAACATAGAAAGACAAAACATGGTTTAGAATAACTTATTGCTCCATCAAACAACACAAGAATTCTATAGCAGAACGCAGATCATCACTTTGACATCAAACAATGCAGAGATCATGAGCTTTCCCAGCCATTTGTATTAGATAGTCTGAAAATTTACAAGGCAGTGTCTCAGAGAGAAAATCAACAACCCCAAATACGTTCTGTGGGGAGGTATATATACAAAAATAAGATACAAAATATCTAGCTGATGAGTTAATAGCTCATAAATTCTATGCCAACCCCTGAGGAATTATAGCTGAAAGAGTAAATGTTGCAGTAAATATTTAATGCATTAGTTGTCCATCTTGTTAGAGAGTTTTGACTTTTGTGACCAACTGAGTCGGCTGGGGCTGCACTGTCTAAAATCTGTGTTTTTTCCTTTTTGGGCTTGCTGTCCCAGTATTTTGCTGAGTCATTATTCTCATCCGCTTTGCCTGTTGTCTCCATGCTGTATTCAAGTCCGTTGACCTGAGGCTGACCAAAACAGACAGAACCGAGATCATTTTGGCAAAATTTGTAGCATTGCTTGCCACCAATCTTCTTTAGGCAGTTGGTGTCTTCGTATTTTTATTAAAGTCTCATCTGCCTCTGTGTACCTGTAAAAATTGGGTGGGACCTCAAACAAGTGATTAATTTCATGTTCAATGTAAAAAAAAATTTCCAGCTTATCATAGAGGCTCTGCCCTGATGGAGGCCCTGCTTCTTCTGAGGTACTTGTGGATGTTGTGATCTGATTTGAAATGAAATTAGTCATCCTGGTGGCATACTGCTCACGGGTTAGCAATCTTCCAGCGCCGGCAGTAGGCTGGGCAATCCTTTGCCTTGCAATGCTCCTATTCTCAACTTGTAATCATCTATCTCAGCCTGCATTTCTTGACATTTTCTCTCCAAACGTTGCACAAAATTTCTAAGGGTCAGCACCTTTTTGGCTGTTAAAACAGTTTCTATTCTGTTGCTGATATCTAAGGCTGGCAACTCCTCTTTAGTGTGAGTGTTCAGGAAGTGTATCATCCTACTAGCCTGCTCAGGCATATTTCCTAGTGCTGCTCTGGCCTTTTGACTTTCAATTTGGGCTTGGCCTATTAATTCGATCTGCTCATGCACAGTTCAGATTGATTTCCACTGTCTATTGATAGAGTGGTCAATCCTGGTCCACAAAATCTTCTTTATTTCAGCCAAAGTCTTTTCTAAATTCAACTCCTTCTCCAAGGCCTTTATTCTGTCCTTCAGGGCCTTAATTTCTCTGGTCTGTTCAGCCACTGTCATTTTGGATTTATCATATTTTGCTTCTAACTCAGCCAATTTTTCTTTGGCCTATTTAATCTCTGTTGCCTAAAGCTCTAGCTCCTTGACAGCTTTTGTCAATTCATCCATGCTTATGCTAGACTCAGGAGCCGTTGTTGTTGCCGCTGCAGCATCTGAAGTTGTTGTAGTTGCTATAGTAATAGGAGGGGTCACTGTTGCTTGTGTAGCTGCAACAGTAGTTGGGGCAGTTTGAGGTGGTTGGGAGGTCGACTCTCCCTGCTTGTCTTGCAGTGCCCTTTCCAATTCTCCTTCCATTTGGACTATTCTCTGATTCATTTGAATTAGCAGGTCCAATGTATCCTCAACTTCTTTCTCTTTCACCAACTCTCCCGTTTGTGGATGCATGGTCGAGGAGAGCCTCATTTGCTTTTTCAGAGCAGCAATATCATCCTCCTTTTTCTTCATTAGGGCCTTGATAGCTTTGGGATTCTTAGGATCATGCCCCAGGTCGACAATAATGTCCTCCAATGTTTTAATTTTGTTGTCTTTGGCTGTGGAGGACATTCTTTCTAAATCAAGCTGAGTATTAGTGTTCCTCAGAGATTCCTTTAACTCATGGGCCAGTGTGGCCTTGTCTACAAGTGTGGCATAGACCATTTCCCCTGTTTGCTTATGTAATTCTATTTGATCCATGGGGTGAATCTCTTTTGCCATAACCTCTAACTTTGTCCTAACATAATCTGCAGTTGACTGAGGCTGCTGAACCTTGGGTTTAAAATGGATGAGAATCATTTTTTCTTCTTTGATGTCATACGCTGCCATCAACCTTTCCTGCTTGGCAGGTGTTGCCTTAAGAAATTGGTCATATAAATGTACTCTTAACAGTTCATTTTGTGCCTTAATTTCTTTAAAGGTGGCCTTGATGCTAGCTGGCCTCTTGCTTTGCTGTGTGGAGGAGGACACCTCCATGCCATGCTGTCTATCTTGCTCTTGTTGGAAAGAGCTTGTAGCTGTTTGTTGACTGTCTTCTCTATCTTTCCTTGGAATTCCAAGGATTTCTTCACTGACTTCATCCACAATTGGAGAATCAACTTTTTGCCTCTTAGCTTCGGGCTGCTGAGTGGACCCACTAGCAGGTGTGGAGTCATCTCGGTCTCGTTTTCTGCCTCTTTCCTCATGGGCAGGAGTCTGCAAGGCAGGCATTGTTGGTGCTTCTGTTTGTTGTAGAGGAGCCTGTACTTGAGGTTGCTCCATTGAAGAGGCAGGCTGTTCTGTGATCACTTCTTTCTCTGCATCCATTATCTCTTTCCCTTTTGCCGTACCTGTTGCTGATGTAGATGGTCCCTGGGCGGCTTGCATGGCTGCAGCAACGGATGTGCCTTCTCCAATTTGATGTGGCAACTTGAATGTTACCTGCTGCAAAGAATCCAAGTCAAGAGTTTTTTCTAAATACTTGACATTTTTCTCCATTATTTCCTCTTGAGTCAATTCCTCAACTAATGTGCCTTGCAACCACTCATCTTGGTTGGCATATTGTTCAATTTGTGGATATTTACAATGGTCATAACCTAGTAGCATGTATTTAACTCTTCTGGCACTGATAAAACCTTCAGAGTCATAAGGGACCCACTAGAAGCTCCTCTTTAACTTATATTTGTCCCTGAGAATTTGATCAGCATCTTGCCAACCTTCTTTCTTGTTCATAATGAAGGGGCCTAGATGGTCTTTGAATTTGAGGTGAGCTTTCTTTTTGGCACTATGAAAATGGGTAAGATCAGAACTAATGAGTTGCCTATAGTATTCCAAGGCAAACAGTCTCATTGGTACTGTTACACTAAAATTTGTCACCATGACTATTTGCAGTTAGTATGGCTCCATCAACTATCATACTATCCTCCTTGGCAAGCCTCATACCTCTGCTCTCCATGTCAAACTCCAAGAAAGAGAGAAAGTCATTGAAAATCTATATATCTCTGGGTACGCAGTTTCTCTTAGCCTTACCTGCGTGTACGCACCCCAAGTTCACAATACCTGCGTACTTGTACGCTCTGTCTATAAAGCAATGGGTGCGTACTCTGTAAAGGTCAAAAGGCGCAAGTTTCACTCCCAAAAAGTTACTTGTGGTCATTTCTAGAGCATTCTAGAAGCTTGTTTGACGTGTATGAAGCGCCTCCAGATGGTTCATGTATCCCTACCAAAGAGGAACTTATCCCATCAAGAGGGGAGCTATCCCATCCAAAGAGGGGCTTATCCCATTGATGGTGGACCTGAATAACTTCCTCTAGAGCACTATAAATACAGGCATTGGGCCAGAGGGAGGGGAAGTTGAAAGCTGAACATTCTTAAGGGTAGATGCTGCTGGAATTAGGACTCCCTTGTAAAGCTTGAGAGGAGAGATTCCCATCCTTTCCTAGCCTTATTTGAGAGTGGGTGAGCTGATCAAAGTAAAGGAAAACTCTTGCTAGACCCTAGGAGGGACTTGCACAACACCAAGGCTCAGGTTGTAATGGTTCCTTTTGTTACCTTTTAATACAAATGAACTTATTTTTCTCAACATATTTTTATTCATGGTTTGTTTCATATACTCCTTGGTCTATATGATAGATATGTATTGTTTTATGAGTTTATCAGGTGCTATTTAATCTTTTGGCTTGTTAGTGAATGCAGGTTTCGAAGAGAAGGAGGAGCTCATCCGGATCTGTGAGGCTGGACTACTACAAAGTGTTGGACTAAAGCTATGTTAAAGATCCCCTAATTACTTGTATTTGCAATGCATGTTTAGAGAAAGGTAGGATTTATTTGTTTTGTTTGTCACTAGAAAGCTTTTGCTTCTAGGGAGGTCGGTTGTGTCCGCACTAACGACTCTTTCCGCATGACAGGTACATACCTTGGAAGCCTGTAAGGACAGAGCTCACAGCCATAGATTCTAATGACAGTGTGAGTTTGATATAGGTACCAATCACCTATTTTATAACTCTTGGACAACTGCAAGGTCCTCTGTATCTCAGATGACAATCTGGGAGGAGGGGATCTCATTAGGAGGCAAGAGAGTGGGTATACAAATTGGTCAATAAACTCACAGTAAGAAAATGGAGAGTTTTGAACCTCATGGAAAACAGATGACCAAAAGATGACAGACCTCTTTTCACCCCTAGAATCCAATTTCTTGATGGGGCATTGGAAGTTTTTAGACTGGTAATACATGAATAAGTGGTAGATATATGATGAATATTTGAATACTCCCTCCCTATCTACTTTCAATATCTGATCATGTATTTTATTGGCTATGAACTTGGCATAGTTATACTTGTAAGCAGGGGGTTGGCCTGGACTATATGCAGCTAATAACACCAACACTGTTTCATCAATGTGCTCACTTGTTTTAAAACCCAGCACATAAGAGATCATATCAACTAGAAGCTTGCCCACCTCATTGAAATGGACATATAAGAAAGGAGGTGGCCCTGTAGGCTGGCGGTCTGCCCTCATGAATGTCTTGGTAATTTTTTCAATTTCAGAACTGGAGAGTTTGGAGCCTGCATCCAGCAAATAGTTCATGGAAAAGGGAAACAATAGCTGAGTTTGCTTGAAGTTGAGCATTTGGTTGATGGAGTCAGGTGTAATGTGGAAAAGTATGCTCCCAGATGGAGACTTAACAGCTCTCTGAGTTGGCTCATAGTTCTCGGCACATAAGCGGATGATCTCAGGAAAAATATTGACAGATGGGAGGAAGTAATAAGGCAAATTGGATTCCCATATACCATACATGTCACAGTTGCTTTGATAGCTGTTTCTCAACTGGCAGAAGGTCTGCAAGTGATTTCTGTCACCAACAAGATCTTGGATAAGGTAATCTCTATCAGCAAGAGGCATGGCTTCAAGCTCTTTGTTTGGTGGATTCATAGGAGTGACACTAAGAGCTGATGGAGTAGCCATTATAGAACTTTTCAGATGTTATCTTTGGAGTGAAGTCTTTGAATAGAAACAGACTGAGGATAACTGCTTGTGAGGATTTGTAGCGGAGTGGCAGAATGAGTTCAGCTGAACCAAAAGTCTTCAATATTTGTGGCTGTGGTGAAAAGAACAAACTTTGCAGAGTTTGATTTAAGCTTTGGTTTCTTTTTAGCAAACTCTCTGAATTTAGAGACTGTGAGGGCCAAATGCAGAGGGGAAAGGGATTACACAGCTCAAAGCACTGAGGATTTGTAGTGAAACGCAGCAAAAGGGAAGAATGCTAAGCATGTATAAAATTATAGCGGGAATTCAAGCTTGAAAGTGGATTTTGGCACGGTGAAATCGTGAATGGACCGTGGTTCTCTTAAACAGGGGGGTGTATTAGTGAATTTAGGCCAAATTTATGAGGGACAGAACCATTAACTTAGGAGATTGCAGGCAATTGAGTGAACAAATTCGAGAAAATGAGAAGAACACGAGCGAACAGGTGGAATTCGGCAAATACCTGGTTTAGCTAGTGCCGAGGGTGGTTGAGCTGATTGAATGGCGAGTACTGACGTCGAATTTGTAGGTGGCGGCGTCCGAATTGTTCAAATTTGAAATCTGGAGGAAATATGGCATGAACAAAAAAGCGACGCTCTCCAAACTTTCCAATGAAAATGACCGAAAACGGTCACTTTGCGTGTTTTTAATAAAAAAATTGGCGCATATGCGCTTTTGGCGCTTTCCCATGATGACGTCATCGGCGGGTCCCGGGTATGGCCGGGTGACGTGGGCGGTGACTCGGATGACGACGTGGTGGGACACGGTGGCACAACGTGGACGCGGGCGGACAAAGTGGCGAGTGACGTGGGGCAGCGGCGGAGACACGGTGGTGACGTCATGGCTGACGGGACTGCTGACGTGATGGGGCGGATGGTGGTATCCGGTTTCCTCGTACCACCTTTGAGCAGAGGCGGTTTTGGGGACGGGCCTCCGAACACCCTGGGCGGTCGACACGTGGTGGGGGTATGACAGGGAAACCGCCCATCCCCCGGACGTTAACCCCCGGCGTGTTGTGGGCTGAAAACACTCGCCCATCGTTGGATCTGGCGCGGTGGGGAATGGACGGCTGGCGGGGCGTTTCGGGTTGGCGCGCAGGTTTGGAGCAGGTCCCTCCCGTATATTAAATAATACCGCACTGTGTAGGGTCCAAACTTTGGCTTATGTGGGTTTCTGTGGGTTGGGTTAGTGCGGGGTAAAATAATGTAATGTTTAATTTAAAACATTCAAACATTAAATATTAAAGTTTGACTGCGGGGGCAAATTGCAAGGTTTAGATGGGTGGGGGTTTGGGCATAGGTTATTAATCCTAACTAGAGGTTAGATTAATTCCGGGGTTAGGACATGGAGGGGTTGATAATAGCCCCAAATGGACCAATATCTCCCATAACTATGTTACTTAGCTATAATGCTAGGGGGTGGGATAGTTAATATGTTTTTTGGGAATTTTATATAGTTTTTTGTAGAAAATAGGGGTGGGGATGTAACCAGGGAGTTATATAATAGAGTTAGGAGTTAATATGGGTATGTGAGGTGAAGTGTGAGGGAGAGATTAAGCTTGTGAACTGAAAACTTAGATACAAGGAATGGATGAAGTATGAAATGACGGTTTTACACAAGAAATGTGGCTTCTTTTTGAAGAAGAAGGTCAAAACTTGACATGATTTTCTCAAGGGGGAAATGTAAGTAGGATTGTTTAGGAAGATCCTAAAGTCCTCAAGGGAATATTAGTAAGAAACTTTTTGAGGGGAATGAGGGGAGTTAGACATGCTTTGATAGTTATGCCATTTAGACCATTGCTCTGACCCTTCTTTTATTGATGAGATAAGACATGATTTTCAATATATCATGTGGTCAAACCTTGCTTCTGCAACCTCAAACTACCTACCCAGCCTAATACACCTAACATTTTTTCTTCTTTTGAATGGGTGCACTTAGCCTTGCAAACCCTGATAATCCTCTTTTCTTTTGGCTGCCCTCCTATCTAAATCTACCCTTATCTCTTCCAACGGCCCAGATTAAGCAGTTAGGCTCCTTCATTTCTCTATCTAGCTACTCATCTGCCAAGCTTGAACTGTTTGGGCAGATATTCATTCTCTAGTCTAGAACAAGCAATTTAAATCCTGGCATGGTCCAGTTTGAACTGTTGGGCCATCCATCAAGATAGCAGTGGCATTTTTGTTAGCCACTTTCTTGGTCTTTCTTTGGGGTTCATTTCAATTATTTTTTCTGACCAATTCATTTTCTTGCCTTTTGATCATTCTTTTAAGGCATACCCTCTTTACATTTTTTAACTCTCTGTTCTTTTCACAAAATATGGAACCTTTGTAGCATCAAAGATGAACATTTTTGGCACTTCCACTGTCAATCATGAAAAATGAAACCTATTGGTATAGGAGACTAACAATGGCTCCACTTGGGGATGGCTTTTCTAGATGAAAAGCCAAGAACAGCAGGTCAGATCGCCTTATTTTTCCATTCTTGCTGCAGTCTGAATTTTCCTTCTGTTAGAGACCATTGATCTGAATCCTTGTAACTTGTATGAAGTACCCTTTGAGCTGATTTGCTGTGAAATTACAGCTCTGTTTTTACTGGTTTCTCTGAGTATTCATCACCACCTTCATAGCTCCCAAGTGTTTTCTCTTGCTTTCCAATGATAGGATCAAAACATATATCAAAAATGGTGCAGTACCCTGATCTTCCTCAAAATCTGCTTCACTTGGTCCTTTATCTATCCGCTGTAAATGAAAATACTGGAAATACAAATATTTATGTACAATATATAGCTGTGTTGTGTTTCATCAAAGGGGGTCAAAATAATGTTTGAGCATCCTCCCATTGACTGGGCCTTCCTCAGTATTTGAGCCATCCAAACTCTTCAGAAAATAGGTGTTATTACCTTGTACAACATAAATGACATAAGGTCCCTTCCACAAGAAATCGAACTTGCCATGCTTTCCTTTGTCCTCTCTCCTGGAATCCCATCTCAGCACTTTGCTTCCTATGAAGAAGTCTTCAGCTTTGGTTCTTTTGTCAAACATTCTTTTGAGCTTCTCTTGCAGTACTTGGGTTCTATGATACACTTCCTCTCTTGTTTGTTGTAAGTGAATTTTCTGATTGATCCTTCTTTGAATATCATTAGGCTCAGCTTGTATTTCTTGCAGCAACTTGATTACAGGGATCCCTAAAGATGAAGGAAATATTGCTTCCATTCCATAAACTAGTTCATATGGGCTTGTGCCAATGGATCTTTTGGTGGTCAATCTTTTTGCCCATAGTGCATTTACCAACTTCTTATGCCAATTCTTTTTGTTCTCCTCCAAGACCTTTTTGATGATGTTGATAAGGCTTTTGTTGGAAGACTCAGCTAGGCCATTGCCTTGAGGATAATAGGTTGTGGAATGGCCCAAGGTCATGTGGTATTTATGGCAAAAGTTGATCATTTTTTTGGACTTGAAAGCAGGAGCATTGTCTGTAATAATTTTATCTGGATAGCCAAACCTGGACAGGATGTTGGTTTCTAAAAATTGCATAATAATGGAGTCATTGGCTTGCCTACAAGGGATGGCTTCTATCCATTTGGTAAAGTAATCTGTAGCAGTCAAAATCCACCTATGCTGGCCAGAGGACGAAGGGTGGATTTCACCAATGAAGTCTAAACCCCATTGCTGGAATGGTCTCTCAGTTGAAACAGGTTTAAGTGGTAAAGGTAACAACTTTCTCTTGCCTTCAAAAATTTGGCATTTGTGACAAGACATTACAAAATTTTTCACATCAGTAAACAAGGAAGGCCAATAAAATCCGGCCCTTAGGATTTTATCAGCTGTGGATTTCCAGTATAAGTGTCCTCCACAGTCACCTGCATGAAATTCCTTGAGGACATTGTCAGTTTCATCCAATGTTAGGAAATTAAGTAAAATTCCTTCATGATTTCTCCAAAACAAAACATTGTCTATGATACAAAACTTTGATGCTTTCATTTTCAAGAACCTTTTCTTAGTTCTGGACAACCCTGGAGGAGCTTGCAGGTTTAACAATACAAAACATATATCAGCATACCAAGGAGATTGCAAAAAGGCTTGATTGATCTGTGGAGTCGCCATCTCCTCTTCGTTGTCCATTTCATTAATATCAAGGGCCTGGAAATTGGTTTCAGTCATTAGTTTGGCTAGCCCTTGTCCTTTTATCAGTTTGGTAGGCTTGATTTCAATGTCATATTCTAAGATATTGGCAATCCATTTGCCCCTTTTGCCTTCAATTCCTTCTTGGGTTAAAATGTCCTTAACCACTGCATTTGGGACATAGGCAATCACATGAGAGTATAAAATATAGATTCTGAAGTCTTTGATGGCCTTTACCAAGGCATAGGCTTGCTTTTCCATAATCTGATATTTTAAGGGAGCATCTCTAAGGGCTTTGCTAAAAAATGCAATGGGTTTTTCACACCCTTGGTCATCTTTTTGTAATAGGACAGCAACAATTGTATGCTCAGATGCGAAAGAAAAAATTATGAAATCCCTATCAAACCTAGGACTTGTGAGGACTGGTGTGTTTGTCAACGCTCTTTTGATATCCTCAAAGGCTTGTTTAGCTTCCATGGTCCATTTGACCTTAGAGTCCTTCTTCAACATATTGTTTAACAGTCTTATGAGCTCAGCCAAATTAGGAATGAATCTTCTCAAGAAGTTGATCTTTCCTAAGAAGCCTTGTAGTTCTTTGATGTTTCTCGGATGAGGCACTTGAAGGATAGCTTGAATTCTATCCGGATTGATCCTAATACCATCTTTTGAGATTATATGACCTAGGAGCTTGCCTTCCTCTAGGCCAAACAGTGATTTCTTTGGATTCAAAGATATGCCATATTTTCTGCAAATTAAGAAAACCTGCCTCAAATTTTCTAAGTGTTCTTGATCTGATTTTGAAAAGGCAGTGAGATCATCAAGGTAGACTACTAGGAAATCATGGATTTCTTTGGCAAAGGCTATATCCATTGCTCTTTGGAAAGTGGCCCCTGCATTTTTAAGCCCAAAAGGCATTTTGACATATTTAAAAGTTCCCCAAGGTGTTGTAAAGGCAGTTTTGTCTTGATCATTCAAGTGTACTAAAATCTGATTGAATCCAGAGAATCCATCTAATAATGAGATCCTAGAGGCTCCCACTACCCTTTGTAGGATATGATCCATTTTTGGTAAGGGCTAATGGTCTTTGAGAGAGAATTTGTTCAAATTCCTTAGGTCAACACACAGTCTAATCTCTCTCGTCTTCTTCCTAGTAGGCACTAGGTTTGAAATCCACTCTGAGAACCTGATTGGAGCGATGATTCCTGCTTCATACATACGTTTAACTTCTTTTTCAATGAGGGGAAGGAGGACATGATTTACTCTCCTAAGCTTTTGTTTAAAAGGTTTTTGGTTCTCTTTCAAAGGTATAGTGTGTTGGATGACTGAGGTATCATAGGACTTGAGGTCCTCATAACTCCAGGCAAAGATCTCTTGGAACTCTTTGGACAATTCAATGTATTTCAACTTCTGATCAGCTGGTAATGCCTTGGATAATTTTACCATTTTGGGGTTTTCTGTGGTTCCAATGTTACAGTCTTCAATTTCAGCATTCAGTGGTTGCATTTTTGGTTTCCTTGAGATATCACTTGAATCAAACAAATCCTCCAAAGGGGTCAAACCTATGGGCAGAAAATTGTCTTTTAGATCAATTACTTCGGCTTCTGTCTTAGTTATTTCATCAAAATCTGTTTGCTTCAACTCCTGTACATTTTCGTTATTAAAGGTAGTAGGATGCAAAACTAGATTCACTGTTTCAGCTGATATATTCTGCTTAATTGTGTGTGCCTGTTGTTGATCATCCATAGTGCTAGTATCAATGTTCATGCCGGAAAATTCTTCCTTTAAAGTGAGGAAGTTATTTATCTGTGTGTCACTCTCAAAGACTTGCCAATTCTTGATGTTATCCAGGACTGCAGGTCTATGTTTGATTTCAACAGTGAAACTGTGATTGGGTTTAAAAGGTAGCTTGCAAGAGTTGGCAAAGGTTGCCAAGCTATGAGCATGTAAATTGAGCTTTCTGGAAACTTTAGTTAACTGAGATTCTGAGAAGGTGTCAAGTATTTGAATAACTGCTCCTTTATAAGCCCTTAACCTAAGATCATTTGTGATAAAGTTTCCCTTCATCTGCTGTATGATCAGATCTGAATCCCCTAGAATTGAAACTTTGGTTGCACCTATATTTTTGATGAGTTTGAGACCTAACAAAAGGGCTTCGTACTCGGCCATATTGTTTGTTCATCGAAAGTTTAACCTATATGCATGGCCTTCATCCTGATCATTCTGCATGTTGTGAATCCAGACCCCTGCCCCAGCTCCCAACTTGTTTACAGAGCCATCAAATTCTAAATACCATAAGGTTTCATGGTCAAGGTTTGCATTGAGACTTTTAGAAAGTTGGACCATGGGCAGATTGGTTTCTTGCAAGTCATTTGATGTATCATTCTCCTTTGTTGTATCAATTATATCAAAAAAAAATTGATCTTGAGAAGCAAATTGTTCATTCAATCCCTCTGTCTGTGCTGCCACTAGTAGTTTGGGATTAGCTTTGGTACACATGTCAGCATTATACAAAATGAATGAATCCATGTCGGAATGTATTGAATAGATGGGGAAGTTTTGGGGCTTTTCTTGACTGCTCACCACATATTTCATTAATTTTTCACGGTATAATCTCTTTGGCTGTCCAAATACTGAAATGGTGGCATAGGACATGCCTAATTGCAAAGATCCTTGGAGTTTGGCCCCCCAAGATCTGGATAAAAGCATACCGTACTTGGGTGGAATGTCAGCTACCACCACGTCCATCAAAATTGTTTTGGTTGGGTATTGGACTAGGGAAACACACAAATCTTTAATTAGGCCTAGACACCTAACTTGGCTTGAATCAAATGAGAACATATCTTTATATGGTCTTGTGATATCTAGGTCTAGTTTTTCCATTACAGATTTGGGCATTAAGTTGTGTGAGGCCCCAGAATCAAATATTGCATTGTGTAACACCTTGTCATGAATGTTTAAACTGACATAGAAGGGTGGAACCCCTCCATTTGCTGTCTTTCCGTTAACCTCAGGACCAAATAGTAATTCAGGTTGATCATCTAGAACATTCACAGCATCCCTATTGTCTGATATTTGGAGTGACCTATTAATTTGTTGTCTATACACTTGATGTTTGGCCAATTCAGAAAGAGGAACAACTATCTTCAGCTTACTTATTTCTGTTTCCAAGTTGAAGGGTTTTTCCATTTGAGTCTTAGCATTAAGTGCAGCAGATTTTTCCTTTTCAGCTGAATTTTCAGTAACCCTTTCTTCATGATTGGTATGATTTTGAATGGAATCAGTCCTAAATTTATTTTCAGGAATGTTGTTTGAACTTGCTTTTGAGGGGAGGGATGGCTGGTTTCCCGAGGGCTGTACATCTGATATATCCTCCACAGTGACTTCTCTTGGATGTAGGTCTGTTTTATCAGAGGATTCTGGAAGAACAGTTTTATCTTTTGTCTTTTTTGGCTGTTTACTGTCCTTTGGTTTGATAGGTTCAGGCACATCTATGGTTCTACTCCTTAGTTTATATTGTTTGTGTACCTCATAAACCGCTACATCATAGCCTTCCCTAAAGTCAAATGACTCTCCTGATTTGGTTTGAAATTGATTGCAATTATGGGCCTCTTGATCTTCTTGTGTTAGAAAGACCTGATGTTCGCTGTCCAAACCCATTAGGTTGATGTGAGGGTCCTCGGTCGGCTCACTAGATGTTGAGGCCTCAGCATAATTTTCTTGAAAAGGAGGTCTAATGTTCTAGTCAGGATCAGCCCTTCCAACATTTGGATTTTGATTCTTTCTAAAAGTTGGGTTTCTAGCAGTACTTGGTTGACCTTCCCATGATGATTTTCTCTCTATGGTTTCTACCCTATCCCCAAGTCTGTCCATGCCTTTGATGATTGCGTCTAGCTTTTGTTCAAATGCTGAAGGTTCTTCCTTAAAAGTAGTTCTTCTCTCAGCTCTTGCCCTATTTCTTTTAGCAATAAGGTTTGCCTCTACACTAACAGCTATGTTTTGCATGCCTGCCAAGGTTAGAGGGGCTATTTCCCTCAGTTGATATGCCATGTCAAAATCAAATCCATCAGGGAATTTGATTAAGGCTAAATCAGGTGGAGGTCTAAGGTTTTGAGGGATGGCATCGTAAACATTGTTGAATCTTGCACAATAATCTAGGACAGTTTCTTGTGGGCCTCTTTTTATGCTGTCATACTCAGATAAGATATGTAGTGGGTCTTTTTTCTTTTCCCATCTTTTCAGGAAGGATTGGTAAAGAGCACCTGGATCGGCTATGGAATTTGCAGCAAGTGCTCTGAACCATGTTCTTACTTCACCTGTTAAACTTTGGACAAAATTTTTCATTCTCACATCATCATCATCTATTTCATAATTTTCAAAGTAGTCTTGCATTTTCTTGGTATGCTATAAGGCAGTATATGTGCCGGTACCATCAAAATAAGTGATCTGTAGTCCTGAGGCATAGCCCCAGGATTACCAGGTAGCTGTAAAGGGGCATAACGATTTGCCATATTTACAGGGATAAATGGGACAACGAGAAGGAAGGGAACAGCTGGAACAACAGGGACAACAACGGAATTTGTGCAGTGGATGGAGGTGTGAAGAATGTGTTTTGAGAGGTGGATGAGGAAGAAGGAGAAGAAGGAGTTATGTGAGGACGAACTGATGGTTTAGCAGGGGTTGGGATATAACTTTGCTGAACTGCTTCAGGGCTAGAATCAGCAAGATCTTCTTGTTCCTCTTGCTTCCTAAGAATCTTCGGGATTAAATTAGGATTGTCAAAAATAGCTGGAGGATCTGGGTCAGGATTTGACCTGGTATACCTAGTTTTCTTCTTAGGAGCCAGCTTCCGAATTTGTTTTTGGTATTTTTGGGAATGTTTTTAGAATTAACAAGGAACTGCTCAAATTTTTGGAACAACTATCTAGAGTTTAAAACTAGCATGAAGTTTGACTGAAGCAGCTTTTATTTACTCCTGTAAATGCAAAGCAAGAACAGTTTCAAAGGCTTTCTGGCTGACATTCAGGCTTCATCTGTAGTTTTAAAGAGTAGACAGCAATTGAAAAATTCGTTCGATCCCCAGTGGAGTCACCAATTATGTTAACACTCAGGTTGTTCCCTTTGACTCCAAAGGGAATACGGCCGAGGTAACCACTAACCAATCTTTTAGCCACAGGTCCTAGCCTACCTGCAACCAGAGAGGGCTCTCTCTTTCTGATTTAGCTTTGTTTTGGTGTAATTTTAGGCTAGTTATGATGCACAGGATTTTGTTTTGAATTTGTTGGGATGATGATTTCAGTCAGAACTGGTATGTTTTTTCAGAATAATCTAGGCCATTGGGCATGGAGTCGATGATGGTGAACTGCTGGAAATGTTTCTTGAGAAAAAAGGTTATGCTACAGAGCCAGACAGGCATCCATGGAACAATTCTTCAAATCTGTAATATGATGGCATGAAATCAGGGAGTGAAAGGCAGCTAAGGATCTTTCACTATACTGATAGAGGGAAAAAGTGGGAACATTATCTAGGAGCATTTAAGAATTCCTGAACAACATTCATAATGATAGAATGAATACAAACATGAGCAGTTAAGAATTCATGTTTATGATTAATTCTGAAGAAAACACAATTAACAACAGAGATTGAGCAGAGGGTGCATTCAAACAATTCCTCAGCTATTCTTTTTCTCTTTTGCTAAGTTAATGAAACATAAATTTGAGTTAAGCAAACATAGAAAGACAAAACATGGTTTAGAATAACTTATTGCTCCATCAAACAACACAAGGAATTCTATAGCAGAACGCAAATCATCACTTTGACATCAAATAGTGCAGAGATCATGAACTTTCCCAGCCATTTGTATTAGATAGTCTGAAAATTTACAAGACAGTGTCTCAGAGAGAAAATCAGCAACCCCAAATACGTTCTGTGGGGAGGTATATATACAAAAATAAGATACAAAATATCTAGCTGATGAGTTAATAGCTCATAAATTCTATGCCAACCCCTGAGGAATTATAAATGAAAGAGTAAATGCTGCAGTAAATATTTAATGCATTAGCTGTCCATCTTGTCAGAGAGTTTTGACTTTTGTGACCAACTGAGTCGGCTGGGGCTGCGCTATCTAAAATCTGTGTTTTTCCTTTTTGGGCTTGCTGTCCCAGTATTTTGCTGAGTCATTATTCTCACCCGCTCTGCCTGTTGTCTCCATGCTGTATTCAATTCCGTTGACCTGAGGTTGACCAAAAGAGACAGAACCGAGATCATTTTGGAAAAATTTGCAGCATTGCTTGCCACCAATCTTCTTTAGGCAGTTGGTGTCTTCGTATTTTTATTAAAGTCTCATCTGCCTCTGTGTACCTGTAAAAATTGGGTGGGACCTCAAACAAGTGATTAATTTCATGTTCAATGTAAAATAAATTTTCCAGCTTATCATAGAGGCTCTGCCCTAATGGAGGCCTTGCTTCTTCTGAGGTACTTGTGGATGCTATGATCTGATTTGAAATGAAATTAGTCATCCTGGTGGCATACTGCTCACGAGTCAGCAGTCTTCCAGCGCCAGCCAGTAGGCTGGGCAATCCTTTGCCTTGCAATGCTCCCATTCTCAACTTGTAATCATCTACCTCAGCCTGCATTTCCTGACATTTTCTCTCCAAACTTTGCACAAAATTTCTAAGGGTCAGCACCTTTTTGGCTGTTAAAATAGTTTCTGTTCTGTTACTGATATCTAAGGCTGCCAACTCCTCTTTAGTGTGAGTGTTCAGGAAGTGTATCATCCTGCTAGCCTACTCAGGCATATTTCCTAGTGCTGCTCTGGCCTTTTGACTTTCAATTTGGGCTTGGCCTATTAATTCGATCTACTCATGCACAGTTCAGATTGATTTCCACTGTCTAGTGATAGAGTGGTCAATCCTGGTCCACAAAATCTTCTTTATTTCAGCCAGAGTCTTTTCTAAATTCAGCTCCTTCTCCAAGGCCTTTATTCTGTCCTTCAGGGCCTTAATTTCTCTGGTTTGTTCAGCCACTGTCATTTTGGATTTATCATATTTTGCTTCTAGCTCAGCCAATTTTTCTTTGGCCTGTTTAATCTCTGTTGCCTGAAGCTCTAGCTCCTTGACAACTTTTGTCAATTCATCCATGCTTATGCTAGACTCAGGAGCCGCTGTTGTTGCTGCTGCAGCATCTAAAGTTGTTGTAGTTGCTATAGTAATAGGAGGGGTCACTACTGCTTGTGTAGCTGCAGCAATAGTTGGGGCAGTTTGAGGTGGTTGGAAGGTCGACTCTCCCTGCTTGTCTTGTAGTGCCCTTTCCAATTCTCCTTCCATTTGGACTATTCTCTGATTCATTTGCATTAGCAGGTCTAATGTATCCTCAGCATTTTTATCTTTCACCAGCTCTCCCGTTTGTGGATGCATGGTCGAGGAGAGCCTCATTTGATTTTTCAGAGTAGCAATATCATCCTCCTTTTTCTTCATTAGGGCCTTGATAGCTTTGGGATTCTTAGGATCATGCCCCAGGTCGACAATAATGTCCTCCAATGTTTTAATTCTGTTGTCTTTGGCTGTGGAAGACATCCTTTCTAAATCAAGCTGAGTATTAGTGTTCTTCAGAGATTCCTTTAACTCATGGGCCAGTGTGGCCTTGTCTACAAGTGTGGGATAGACCATTTCCCCTATTTTCTTATGTAATTCTATTTGATCCATGTGGTGAATGTCTTTTGCCATAACCTCTAACTTTGTCCTGACATAATCTGCAGTTGACTGAGGCTACTGAACCTTGGGTTTAAAATGGCTGAGAATCATTTTTTCTTCTTTGATGTCATACGCTGCCATCAACCTTTCCTGCTTGGCAGGTGTTGCCTTAAGAAATTGGTCATATAACTGTACTCTTAACAGTTCATTTTGTGCCTTAATTTCTTTAAAGGTGGCCTTGATGCTAGCTGGCCTCTTGCTTTGCTGTGTGGAGGAGGACACCTCCATGCCATGTTGTCTATCTTGCTCTTGTTGGAAAGAGCTTGTAGCTGTTTGTTGACTATCTTCTCTATCTTTCCTTGGACTTCCAAGGATTTCTTCACTGACTTCCTCCACAATTGGAGAATCAACCTTTTGCCTCTTGGCTTCGGGCTGCTGAGTGGACCCACTAGCAGGTGTGGAGTCATCTCGGTCTCGTTTTCTGCCTCTTTCCTCATGGGCAGGAGTCTGCAAGGCAGGCACTGTTGGTGCTTCTGTTTGTTGTAGAGGAGCCTGTACTTGAGGTTGCTCCATTGAAGAGGCAGGCTGTTCTGTGATCACTTCTTTCTCTGCATCCATTATCTCTTTCCCTTTTGCCGTACCTGTTGCTGATGTAGATGGTCCCTAGGCGGCTTGTGTGGCTGCAGCAACGGATGTGCCTTCTCCAATTTGATGTGGCAACTTGAATGTTACCTGCTGCAAAGAATCCAAGTCAAGAGTTTTTTCTAAATCCTTGACATTTTTCTCCATTATTTCCTCTTGAGTCAATTCCTCAACTAATGTGCCTTGCAACCACTCATCTTGGTTGGCATATTGTTCAATTTGTGGATATTTACAATGGTCATAACCTAGCATCCTGTATTTATCTCTTCTGGCACTGATAAAACCTTCAGGGTCATAAGGGACCCACCAGAAGCTCCTCTTTAACTTATATTTGTCCCTAAGAATTTGATCAGCATCTTGCCAACCTTCTTTATTGTTCATAATGAAGGGGCCTAGATGGTCTTTGAATTTGAGGTGAGCTTTCTTTTTGGCACTATGAAAATGGGTAAGATCAGAACTAATGAGTTGCCTATAGTATTCCAAGGCAAGCAGTCTCATTGGTACATACCGTGGAAGCCTGTAAGGACAGAGCTCACAGCCATAGATTTAATGACAGTGTGATTTTGATATAGGTACCAATCACCTATTTTATAACTCTTGGACAGCAGCAAGGTCCTCTGTATCTCAGATGACAATCTGGGAGGAGGGTATCTCATTAGGAGGCAAGAGAGTGGGTATACAAATTGGTCAATAAACTCACAGTAAGAAAATGGAGAGTTTTGAACCTCATGGAAAATAGATGACCAAAAGATGACAGACCTCTTTTCACCCCTAAAATCCAATTTCTTGATGGGGCATTGGAAGTTTTCAGACTGGTAATACATGAATAAGTGGTAGATATATGATGAATATTTGAATACTCCCTCCCTATCTACTTTCAATAGCTGATCATGTATTTTATTGGCTATGAACTTGGCATAGTTATACTTGTAAGCAGGGGGTTGGCCTGGACTATATGCAGCTATTAACACCAACACTGTTTCATCAATGTGCTCACTTGTTTTAAAACCCATCACATATGAGATCATATCAACTAGAAGCTTGCCCACCTCATTGAAATGGACATATAAGAGAGGAGGTGGCCCTGTAGGCTGGCGGTCTGCCCTCATGAATGTCTTGGTAATTTTTTCAATTTCAGAACTGGAGAGTTTGGAGCCTGCATCCAGCAAATAGTTCATGGAAAAAAGAAACAACAGCTGAGTCTGCTTTAAGTTGAGCATTTGGTTGATGGAGTCAGGTGCAATGTGGAAAAGTATGCTCCCAGATGGAGACTTAACAGCTCTTTGAGTTGGCTCATAGTTCTCGGCACATAAGCAGGTGATCTCAGGAAAAATATTGACAGATGGGAGGAAGTAATAAGGCAAATTGGATTCCCATATACCATACATGTCACAGTTGCTTTGATAGCTGTTTCTCAACTGGCAGAAGGTCTGCAAGTGATTTTTGTCACCAACAAGATCTTGGATAAGGTAATCTCTATCAGCAAGAGGCATGGCTTCAAGCTCTTTTTTTGGTGGATTCATAGGAGTGACACTAAGAGCTGATGGAGTAACCATTATAGAACTTTTCAGATGTTATCTTTGGAGTGAAGTCTTTGAATAGAAACAGACTGAGGATAACTGCTTGTGAAGATTTGTAGCGTAGTGGCAGAATGAGTTCAGCTGAACCAAAAGTCTTCAATATTTGTGGCTATGGTGAGAAGAACAAACTTTGGAGAGTTTGATTTAAGCTTTGGTTTCTTTTTAGCAAACTCTTTGAATTTAGAGACTGTGAGGGCCAAATGCAGAGGGGAAAGGGATTACACAGCTCAAAGCACTGAGGATTTGTAGTGAAACGCGGCAAAAGGGAACAATGCCGAGCAGGTATAAAATTATATCGGGAATTCAAGCTCGAAAATGGATTTTGGCACGGTGAAATCGTGAATGGACCGTGGTTCTCTTAAACAGGGGGGTGTATTAGTGAATTTAGGCCAAATTTATGAGGGACAGAACCATTAACTTAGGAGATTGTAGGCAATTGAGTGAACAAATTCGAGAAAATGGGAAGAACACGGGCGAACAGGTGGAATTCGGCAAATACCTGGTTTAGCTAGCGCCGAGGGTGGTTGAGCTGATTGAATGGTGAGTACTGACGTCGAATTTGTAGGTGGTAGCATCCAAATTGTTCAAATTTGAAATCTGGAGGCAATATGGCATGAACAGCAAAGCGATGCTCTCCAAACTTTCCAATGAAAATGACCGAAAACGGTCACTTTGCGTGTTTTTAATAAAAAAATTGGCGCATATGCGCTTTTGGCGCTTTCCCACGATGACATCAGCATGACGTCATCGGCGGGTCTCGGGTACGGCCGGGTGACGTGGGCGGTGACTCGAATGACGATGTGGCGGGAAACGGTGGCACAACGTGGACGCGGGCGGACAAAGTGGCGAGTGACGTGGGGCAGCGGCGGAGACAGGGTGGTGACATCATGGCTGACGGGACTGCTGACGTGATGGGGCGGATGGTGGTATCCGATTTCCCCGCACCACCTTTGAGCAGAGGCGGTTTTGGGGGAGGGGCCTCCGAACACCCCGAGCGGTCGACACGTGGCGGGGGTACGGCACGGAAACCGCCCATCCCCCGGACGTTAACCCCCGGCATGTTGTGGGCTGAAAACACCCGCCCATCGTTGGATCTGGCGCGGTGGGGAACAGACGGCTGGCGGGGCGTTTCGGGGTGGCGCGCAGGTTTGGAGCGGGTCCCTCCCGTATATTAAATAATACTGCACTGTGTAGGGTCCAAACTTTGGCTTATGTGGGTTTTTGCGGGTTGGGTTAGTGCGGGGTAAAATAATGTAATGTTTAATTTAAAACATTCAAACATTAAACATTAAGGTTTGACTGCGGGGGCAAATTGCAAGGTTTAGATGGGTGGGGGTTTGGGCATAGGTTATTAATCCTAACCAGAGGTTAGATTAATTCCGGGGTTAGGACGCGGAGGGGTTGATAATAGCCCCAAATGGACCAATATCTCCCATAACTATGTTACTTAGCTATAATGCTAGGGGGTGGGATAGTTAATATGTTTTTTGGGAATTTTATATAGTTTTTTGTAGAAAATAGGGGTGGGGATGTAACCAGGGAGCTATATAATAGAGTTAGGAGTTAATATGGGTATGTGAGGTGAAGTGTGAGGGAGAGATTAAGCTTGTGAACTGAAAACTTAGATACAAGGAATGGATGAAGTATGAAATGAGGGTTTTACACAAGAAATGTGGCTTCTTTTTGAAGAAGAAGGTCAAAACTTGACATGATTTTCTCAAGGGGGAAATGTAAGTAGGATTGTTTAGGCAGATCCTAAAGTCCTCAAGGGGATATTAGTAAGAAACTTTTTGAGGGGAATGAGGGGAGTTAGACATGCTTTGATAGTTCTGCCATTTAGACCATTGCTCTGACCCTTCTTTTATTGATGAGATAAGACATGATTTTCAATATATCAGGTGGTCAGACCTTGCTTCTGCAACCTCAAACTACCTACCCAGCCTAATACACCTAACATTTTTTCTTCTTTTGAATGGGTGCACTTAGCCTTGCAAACCCTGATAATCCTCTTTTCTTTTGGCTGCCCTCCTATCTAAATCTACCCTTATCTCTTCCAAGGGCCCAGATTAAGCAGTTGGGCTCCTTCATTTCTCTATCTAG
This sequence comes from Pinus tabuliformis, assembly GCA_031772625.1. NCBI lineage: Eukaryota > Viridiplantae > Streptophyta > Pinopsida > Pinales > Pinaceae > Pinus > Pinus tabuliformis. The sequence goes on from CM062811.1 coordinate 443,127,557, forward strand.
CTACTCATCTACCAAGCTTGAACTGTTTGGGCAGATATTCATTCTCTAGTCTAGAACAAGCAATTTAAATCCTGGCATGGTCCAGTTTGAACTGTTGGGCCATCCATCAAGATAGCAGTGGCATTTTTGTTAGCCACTTTCCTGGTCTTTCTTTGGGGTTCATTTCAATTATTTTTTCTGACCAATTCATTTTCTTGCCTTTTGATCATTCTTTTAAGGCATACCCTCTTTACATTTTTTAACTCTCTGTTCTTTTCACAAAATATGGAACCTTTGTAGCATCAAAGATGAACATTTTTGGCACTTCCACTGTCAATCATGAAAAATGAAACCTATTGGTATAGGAGACTAACATATGGGTTAAAGCAGTCACCAAGGATGTGGTATAAAAAATTTGATACATATATGTAGGGACTTGGCTTCACAAGGAGCAAAGTGGATCTCTGTGTGTATTTTAAATTAATTGGTGACCATGTTATTTATTCTGTCTTATACGTGGATGATATATTGTTGATTGTAAATGACAGAGAAATTATCTAGAATGTGAACACCCAATTGTCATATGAATTCCACATGAAGGATCTTGGTGCTACAAATTATATTTTGGGCATGGAAATGAAATGAGATCAGGAAAAGAGGAAGCTCTTGTTAAGCCAGAGGAAGTAAGTTGAGACAATATTGTAGAGGTTTAATATACAAGATAGTAAATCAGTGAAGGTTCCTATTCTTGTAGGTGCAAGGTTATGTGTTGAATAGAGTCCAAAGATGCAAGAAGAGGAAGAGTACATGTATCATGTTCCATATGTGAGTGCAGTTGGTAGGTTGATGTATGAAATGTTTTATACTAGACTAGACATTGCACATGCAATTGGAGTATTGAGTAGGTTTATGTCAAAACCAAGGAAGGAGCATTGGATAATAATGAAGTGGGTTTTCAGGTATCTGTGTTGCACTAGTTATTATGGTTTGTGCTACCAAGGAAGAATAGATTTGGATGGAGTGTCATAAATATGTGGCTTTGTTGATGTAGGTTGGACTAGAGATCTGGATCAGAGAATATCTACAAGTGGGTATATGTTTAACCTATTTGGCGTAGTTAGTTGGATGAAAAAGAGAATCTATATTTTCAATTTCAACTACATAGGTTAAATACATGCCAACCACTCATGAAAACAAGGAATAATTTTGGTTACAATGATTGTGTTAAGGTATGGGGTTGTCATAATGAGATATAATGATAGAATGTGAAAACTAAAGTGCAATTTTCTTTGCAAAGAACCTTTCTTATCACTCGAAGACAAAGAATATAGATGTTAAATATCACTTTGTGAGGGATATGGTGGAAGAAAAAAAGATGTTGTTGGGAAAGGTGGACACTTTGAAGAATTTCACAGATACATTGACAAAGTATGTGATCATTGAAAAGTTTTCTTGGTGTAGAGAAACAATGGGCATTGCAAGGTGGGACCAATGATTATTCACTCTTGCAGCCCCTTGTGTGGAAAGAAAACAACAAGTGGGAGAACATTGGGTATGTGTTATATTGTTTCCACGACTAGCCCCACACGTTGTTACATTATACAGGGCGTAGTGGGGGGGTCACAGGGGTGGAAATACCCCCCTTGTACAGGGTTTTGGGGAGTGACTTGGGAATTTTATTTTTATGTGGACCTAATAGTGGTTGGGTAGACCCAAGGTTGTGGGGAAAACCCAAGGATGGTGAGCAGACTCACCCATGGTTGCGCATGGTTTTGGGCATGATTTTTTTCCCATGGTATTTTATAGATCTTGTCAAGGGAACTATGGTTATGTTTTAATCTAAGGTTAATGGATTGTGAATGCTTTAGGATGTATATAATGTATTGTAACTTTGAAAGGAATATAATGAAAAATCAATCTGGTTTACCCGGTTTTAGGTTCCAGGAGCAAATATTTGTGTATATTTTCATGTTATTTCCATTCTATATTTCTTCTGTTTTTAAGAATTCATTTGCAGGTAATTTATTTACAGGTTTAAAACCTACATGAAGTTCATCATTAATAAATAAGGCCTATGTAGTGGCGTGAATACAACTATTGTAAGAAGGCTTACTAGAGGGTTCCACCTACTAAAAAGTTCCTTCTCTAGAATGTTCTTAGGGGATAGAAGTAGTTTAGGGAGAGGTAGAAATAATGTTAAAAATATATTTTGGAATCAATAGTAATCATAGATTTCCTATATTGGATGTTGCCACCTTGAAGAGGTAAGTGGACAATGCTTTCCTGTTAATAAACATATCTTTTTTTTGGCTCATATTTTCACCTTGTTCACTGTTTTGTTTCTCTTTACAATATATTGAGATATCATTTGTTCTCTTGCTTTGAATATTTCTAGTTGATACCCTACAAGTGGTATTAAATCAATTTCGTCAGTATTTTATTTTAGAATTTTTTTTGGGCTAGATACATGTTCCAAATTCTATAAAAAACATAGATATATGCCATTATGCAAGTAAACCTACAATAGATTAAAATACATGCAGGAACTATTTGAGTTTTCACCTAGTAGGAAACCCCTATAACCTTAGTGGTATCCCTTCAAGTAGTACCGCATTACACAACACTTGTGCATAGAATTTCACTTCCACACATTTTTTTTGTAAACTGTCATGGATATTCCACTAGATGGATTACTATGTTATGCTTATGCATGCCATATATGAAATACAAAAATTAGGGAATAGACAAAAATACTATCACTCAAAACAATTATAACACAAGATATGACTTGGGAAACCCTTATGAGGGGAAACCCAACTAGAGGGTGATGCTTCTCTACTCGTTATTTCTCTTAATGGAATAGTCGCAAGTACACAGAAGTGAGACTTGTGGCCAGTGGGCTACTACAATACACAAACCATCTTTGTTTTCTATCTCTCTATCGACTCTCAGCTACTTTGCTCATTTATCATAACAAAATGCACTCAAATATAATGGAACTCCTTTTCCTCCTAATGGCTCGGTTATAACACAACCTGGTTATAACACAACCTGATAGCATAATAATGGTAGTGTGACTCTTTTAACTCTTTAATCGAGTTACAATATCGACTCTTCTAGAGTCTTCTTCATCATGATCACCATGGTTAGCCCCGTTTTCCATGAATAATGGGGGTCGGTGAGGCATCCTTTTGAATCACGATGGTCAAAATAGGAAGGTCAACTTCTCGGTGGCATGAATTTTTCATACAGACTCCAATTGAGGTGATTTTTGCACCATTAGAAAGGTATGTGTTTAGAATAGTTCTAGAATAGAATACCATTTGATGCCTCAAACTACTTATAGAAAGTTTTAGACCCTAATTTCCCCAAATGGGACCCTTAGAAAAATTGGCCATGTGAGTTTATTCCTTCACTTTTTCCACTCTTAAAGCATAAAGATGGATGAAATATAATATAATGATCCAATCTAGGCCATGTTCCCTCATGTATATTGTAAGTCTTGTAAGTATCCTGAGATTGACCTTATATTATTTGCTCAAGTTCCTAACTACTATAGTGGCATTGAGGACAACACTTAGGAAGACTACTCTCACCTACCTGGGTAATCAGGTAGTATGACTAAGGGTATAATAAACTCTTCTTAGTTAGATCTTTAAGATATTAGGCTAAGTACTATTGTTGGACCCTACAAGTACATTAGAGAGCTAGAGCACATGGCACCCACTTGTCCTTAGGACAGGCTCAAAGCCTTACTCCTTGCTTTTAACCAATAAATGTTGTTGAAATTCTACAAATTCAATCCTTAGAAACCTTGGTTCCTAAATCTAGGCTACGAAATTCCTACAAAATATTCAATATTCATAATTTTGGCATTCTATTATTGCAATATTATTCAAAAAATAGTATAAGTTGGAACCATTGATTCTAAACTAGCCACACTCAACAACCTTCCTACCTAGATGTCTACCTTGTCAAATTTTATTTATAAATTCAAGGACCGTAACTCCCTAGAACAACCTTTACACCAAGAGGGAATTGAATCATCCCATTCCATGGAACTTCACTCTAATTCCTTTTCCTAATATTTATGTATTCCTAAAGTGGGTTCGAATAAATTTGATGGCTTCGACCACACTAGTTAGGTTACTCAAATGGAACATTACTATTTATTACATGGCATCATCTTTGACTTAAGGAAACTTTGTGTCGGTGTCTTCTTAAATCCAAAGCACTAGAAATGCTTGTGGTGATGTAAGAATTTCCACCGTAGGTATATTTCTTGCACTCAATTTGTTATAAATATTTATGAACATTTTGACATGGACACACATTATTCGAGCCATTTGACCAAACTTAAACAATTAGGTAGAGTTGAAGACTACATCACTACTTTTGAGAAACTAGCCTTCTGCATGAAAGGAATGTTGGACACCTTATTTCATGAATGTTTTATGAGTGGTATCATGGAATACATATGTGTTCATGTCTTAATCCCTTACTACAAGATGTGGCTTTAAGCCACTCACAAAGCCAAGGAAGCAAAATAGGTAGTCACTACTCAAATAAAAAAATCATCCTTTAATCCTCGTCCTTGCCCTACTAATCCCTCCCTTCCCTGTCCTCCTCTCAAGATCCATAAGTTAATAATATAGGAAATGGCCAAAGAACAACTTAAATATATGCACATCAATTGTGTTGAAAACTATTTTTTTGGGCATAAATGTAAGGAGAAAAACTTTTTATGGTTATTTTAAGGACATTTCTGAATATGATAATGATGTTACCCCTCAAAAATCACTTTTCCATACAAATAATTACAATGCTCCCTCTCATCAACTCAATGTGGAACCCATAATTTCTCTACATGCTTTAACTAGTCTTTCAACTCCTTGAACTCTTAAAATAATTGAATATAAAGAACATTGTATGGTCATTGTCTACATCAAAGGCGGTAGCACCAATAACTTTATTCACTATAAATTCACTCAAGAGACGTATTTCTATATCAATGCAATCAACAACTTTCAAATTATGTTTTTTAATGGAGGTTCCATGAAATGTGGGGGGCGTTGTGAAAATGTATGCCTTCAAATTGGTGATTATTCTTTGAAATTCCACATGTTTGCCATTGAAATGGGGGCTTGTAACACTATTTTGGGTGTTGAATGGTTGCACACTCTAAGTCCCATCACCATGGATTACAAGGACTTATACATCAGCTTCTATAAAGCTTGGAATCATGACACTTTCCAAGGCATCACTTCAAGTTTTCTTGAGATCATGAATTCACACTATATGGAAAATCTCCTCCAGAAGGTCCATTTTGATGTTATTTCCCATTTCCATGCTATTCAAACCTTTAAAAATATTTCCCAAACCATTAATCCTGAAATGGAACTTCTACTATCCAAACACCACTTAGTTTTCGAAACCCTCCAAGGCCTCGCACATTCCCATAATTCCCATGAACATTCCATTTGAATTGTACCTAGTAGTGTCCCACCCAATATTCACTCTTATTGCATCCCATTCACTAAAAAAAATGAAATTGGAAAATTTGTTCTAGAATTATTAGTTACGGGTGGCATCCACTTGTGATAGCCGATGTAGCTAATCCCTCTTGTAAATACTATTGTGAATTGTAATTCATGTAAATAATGTGGAAATGTAAACACATTGACTAGCTGAGGAAGTGGACATGGATTTAGCGGCTTGAGAAGGAGGAGTTTCTAGTAAACCCAAGCCTTGCATTTATTTCATCACTTAAATATATGTTGGTTTAATGACATTGTTGTGCATTCATTAAATGGAGGAGATGGGCCTCCTAAGTGGAGGATGAGTCAACAAAATTTCCCTCGTAGATTGCATTAATAGGGTCAACACACAAGAGAAGATGGGAGAGGAAAATATTGATGGGAGATATGGGGGAGATAAATTGATCATTGGAGGGATTTAAGCATTTGAGGATTGACGAATTCCTATATGGATTCTTATGTGTCAAGAGAGATTTACTGAGAAGAGGAGGGAGAATGTAGAGCAAGTTTGGTAGCTAGTGTGGTTCCTTGGAAGTCTCATTCTTCCTGAGAACCTGTGTTTTGCACTCGAGAGACAAATTCCCTAAATTATGCTTGCATGTTATTTTTCTGAAGCCTATGTTGCGCGTTGTCATTCTGAGGCTTATGTATGTTCATATGTGTTATTTTACTAAGGTTAGTGTGCATGCCTACGTGTTGTGTGCCAAAGAGAGTTTAGTGGAGTGGTGACACTTAGGTCCGTGCTAAGTTGATAAACTTGTGAGGGATTACTTGTTGATACAAGAACCGAGCAGTGGCTTATCTTGGGGCTGATAAACCAGAAGGAACTTGTTGGGTTGAGAAAATACTAGTTAGGTTGAGGCACTTGGGTACTTGCTAGGGCTGATAAACACCAAGTGAAGCCTTGGGGATGATAGAACTAGGGTTAGAAACCATTAATAAACTACATATATGAGTGTAAAAGTTACTCCTACAATAGCTAATCCAACTAATAAACCTCCCATTGTGCACATGTAATATGTTTCAAAAACTGAACTTTACTCTTTGTGCCTTGCTTGAAACCTGGTGGTTTTTGTATGATTGGTTGAGGCCCTTATGGTGTTATAATGGGGAGTTGTAAATAGATTAGCTGAGGAATGGGCCCTTTCCATGTGTGACTAGTTGAGAAATCCTAAGAAATTTACCTCCTTGGACTCTGAATCTAGCTTAGGGGTGGTCATTTGCAAGAAATTTTACAGTGTAGTTGACCTATGGTTGGGTGGTGAGTTGAAGTCCCATCCTTAGTTGCTAGTCATACAAAGATATAAGATAAGTGATTATTTGTATATTTGATGTATCTGAATATTGAATGTTATTTTGGTATAACATTGGCTATGTATTGGCACTATCATTATGGAAAGAGTATTCCTTGTATCTATTTGCAATGGTCTATATTGCAAGATTGTGTATAAGGATATTAAGGAATCGAAGCTCTCTATGTATACTAATATATTTTTGAATTGCAGGGTCATTTCATTGCCTATGATGTATGTTAAGAATGTAACTTAATTGATATGGTGCTTAAAAGCCATGTTCATCTTGTATCTTCATGTGTATAATTGCTAAAGGATTTTTGTGCTTAGGCATTATCAAGTTCTAGTTGTTTTAAGGGTTGTATTTTGCTTATTAAAGTTATTGTAGATTCTGATGAGTAATTTTTTATCATGGATCGGAGCAACATTATAAGCATGCATTTGAGCATGGCTATGTAATGGGGCACAAGAAGTTTAATCATGACCTAGATGAGCAGGCCTAATGCCACTATAGGTGCATCTACAGGGTGCATTAGCCATGAATTTAGCTTAAGCATGAAGCTTGGGTAGAAGGCATGCATGTTCTATCATGAATGTATTTTATTCCTGGTTAACACTCGTTAATTTGTTAAATGGATGAACAAGTGTGGGTTGATGTGATTAGGCATGGTTGGGTTAGACCAGGCTCTCAGAGAACCTTGGTCAAATCCCTGGAAGGGTTGTAGAAGAACCCATAAAACAATTATAATGGTTAAGGGAGGTAACCTATAGTGACTGCGAAGTTGGACTCAGATTAGGATGGATGTGCACATAATACATATAGTTATGTCACTATTGTGCGAAGGGATAGGTCAGGCCAAGACTTGAGTGAGTTCGCAAGAATGCAAAGCTAGTTCAGGGCCTAGATGGGAGCCCATGTTTAGACTAGTTCAGAGGGCTGGATGGCCAACGTAGTTGAAAGTGCAGAGCTAGTTCAAGGTTTAGACATGGGCCTGGGTTTAAGCTAGTTCGGGTGTCTAGGAGTTTGAGGAAATTTGGTGTGAAAATTTCATAACTGCGTCAGGACCCTGCACCTTCAATATATATTAATTAAGTATTATGACAATCTGACATGGCATTGACATGTGGGAACCATGTGGATGCCACATGGGTTTCACATGGCAGGTCTTTCCTACGTGGAAATGTTTGAATAGTGATATTTTGAAGGGTTATCTATTTTAATCTAGTGATCAGTTTCAAATGAAATTTATATTTTTGGAAATATCTTGATGAGTTGAATGTGATTGTGAAGCCCAAGTTTAATTCTACTAGCTTTGGGAAAAGGAAGAAATTTTTAATCCCATTTCCATGATGAGTAAATTGAGGTTGGGTTAGAGAAAAGTAACACCTCCCACAGAGCTGATTGAGGCTAGGTTGGTGGGAGGGAGTGTTACACAACCCTAGTAAAAGCTCTTATTCATCTCTAATTTCCATTGTACTGAAAAAAGAAGGTATTGGATATGTCAAACTTCACCAAGACTTTCATTTAGGAGGGTGACACCTTAGGGAAAGGTGTTGATGCAATTCTTATGCAACATGACATACCATTTTCCTTTACTCGTAATTTTTTTTTAGCAACACTTGGGTATATCAACATATGAAAAAGTAATGTTGGTCATTTTGCATGTAGTGAAAATTTGTCATCCTTACATGTTTTGACAACACTTTCAAATTAAAATTGATTATCTTAGCATCAAATACTTTTTGGAGTAGAGGATTTCATACCCCGAGAAATACAAATGGGTGACTAAAATGCTTGGATTAATTATGAGATCATTTACAAGAAGTACAAAGAGAATGTGGTAGATAATGTTTTTTCTATGGCATATGAAGAGGAATGGTTTGTAATTTCACTCTCCTTCACTGTAGAAAATTTATTTAATGTTGTTTTCCATAAATAGTTATAAGATTCTAATAATTCCAACATGATCCAACAATTGCATCATGATTCTAATGTATTTCCTGGATAAACATGGAAAAATGAGGAGCTACACTATAAAGGCAACTTGTATTTGATCAAATAGTCCAATTTTAAATCCATAATTCTCTTTGAACTCCATGCCTCACCAACAAAACAACATTATGGATTTCATAAAATATATGAACAAATAAAATATTCATTTCTCTAAGAAGGCATGAAAAAAAATATCCACACTTTGTGTCTGAATGTGATCTCTTCCAACACAACAAGGGAGAAACAATGAAAACTCCATGAGTACTACAACATCTCCCTATTCCACTTACTATATGTATAGATATATCTATGGAATTCATTGTCAAATTAACCAAATATGGAAATAAACATGTCATCATGGTTGTAGTTGATAGACTTTCCAAATATGATCATTTATATTCCCTTAAGAACCACTTTAAGGCTGACATTTAAACTCAATCTTTCATGGAAAATATCTTCAAACTACATGGTATGCCATAATCCATTGTCTCAAAAAATGAATTGAATTTCACTAGTTACTTCTAGCAACAATTGTTTAGGATTTAGGGCACTAAATTGTATCTTAAAACTACTTATCATTCATGGGTTGGTGGTCAAATAGGAACTATCAACAAGTGCATGTAAGCCTATTTGGGGTGCTTTTCATCCACTAGACAATCATAATGGGTTCATTGATTACCCCTATTGGAATAGTGATACAATACACATAATCATGGCGACATTCACATAACTCCCTTTAAAACTATACGATAGAGTTAATTTCCCTTTTCTTAATACACTTTTAAATTTTGTTATGATAATATGATAATAAATATTATTGCATATTCATAAATATTAAAATTATGTAGTGTTCCATTTCCTAAACCTCTTGAAAAATGCACCAAATTTTATGAGTTGACATACTTGGTTTCGTTGAAGTATTTCAAAAAATAGTTTGAATGCAAGTATTGCAGATGGCTTCTTATGATTGGCTTTCAAATAAACATATACAACACTTAAATCATACCCAAAATGAAACCCCAAATCATCTTGGATGAGTTTTGATTAAACTTAGAAATATTGAAGGTTCCTATGCTAAAATAAATCTAGGTTCCTCCTCTCTTGTATGCATTGTCTTTCCTTAATTTAAATCAAAGAAAGGATTTGTTTCTTACTTCTATTCACTATTATGTGAACTTTTATCAACCCTATATATATATATATATATATATATATATATATATGACTGAAATATTGAAGGTTCCTATGCTAAAATAAATCCAAGTTCCTCCTCTCTTGTATGTATACAGGGTTGATACAAGCTCACATAATAGTGAATAGAAGCAAGAAACAAATCCTTTCTTTGATTTAAATTAAGAAAACACAATGCATACAAGAGAGGAGGAACCTAGATTTATTTTAGCATAGGAACCTTCAATATTTCAGTCATAAGTTTGGAATAATTACAGTTGTATTAACTTAGGAATGTGGTCCCATAATGGTTGTAGTTGATCTTGACTTTATTAATTTGTCTAGAAATACACCATCAACCTTACCCAACCCTAGAGCATAGAAACAAGCCCTCCACACCCACTACTTATGATATTTGACTGAAGAGATGAATTAGCCAACAAATCAGCGAAATAATAGCTGAGAGAAAGGCCACAACTCAAAAGAAACTTGGCAAAACATCCTCCTTCTATTCACCACTCACAACCAACAAGAATGAAGGCACACACAACCCATCAAAAGAGTAACTTGTCTCTTGTTTCAACAAACAAATTCAAGAAAATAGGGAGATTGATCCATGCACATTCTGACAAGGAAACTTGGCACTCTTCTTCACCCAAAATCGACCATCTTTTAGATTTAAATATAGCTCCTATGCATCCCTGCCTAGAGACCCCTACGCACTTCTAGGAATGTAGAGTTTCATCCCTAAGGATTCCCTCAAACTGAACCCTATTAATCACCATAAAATATCTGAATAAAATAACAGGAAACACCGTTAAACCCTTTGGTGTTCTGATCCTTCGTAATTTATCTCCTCACAAGAAATTTGAGCCACTTCAGTGCCCTAAAAGGAACACACACCAATTGAAACAACCTGCAAATATTCCCAATGGAAACTTTGAATTAAGATACCCAAATTTGCCTCAATAGGGAGACGCTTGAAGTTCTTCGAAATGAGGGTGGAATCCCCACCCAAAAATTCCTTGTGCTAAACAACACAAGTTTTCTTGGCTAAGAAGATCAAGAGAATTAAGGTTGAATTATCAAATGATAAAGATATCCCAATGAAAGCCCCCTTTCTCTATTTATAATTGTTGGCCACTTACTCCCTTGCCACAAGTGTGCATTCCCCTTTTTCTCTATTTTTCTCCACAAGAACACATCCTTTTTGGTTGAATTCTCTCTCTCTTGTGGTCCCCACATTCCATTGAGTTGTAATATGTATTTTCACTTAAGCCCCTCAAGCCACAAATCATCTTCAAAACTCGCATTATAAAATTGTGCTATGATTAACACCATCCCAATTCTCCTGGAAATCCACCTTAGATGAAAAATCAAAATTGGGAACATTACAGTCCTCCCTGCCAAAAATCGCTTGTCCTCAAGCAATGCCTGAATTAGCGCCATCTCTGACTGGTGATTCAAATGATCAATGCAAATGATATTTAGGTCCCAAATGTGCCCTTGAGTTATCCACGATCTCTTTGTTGTCCTATCATGAAGGAATCCATCGATACCAAGATCCTAATCCATCCTAACCATTATGAAGCACCCCTTTCTCCACTCATTGTCCAACCATGTATAGGTACTAGAAAACCTGTGCATACTATTAATAAGTAAAGCATCATGATAATGTAGGAATATTCTCAATTCCTAATGAAGTTTTCGTACTGAGTAATCCACCTCATGCACTCCAAGAGTAAACTCTTGAAGATACAACCCAATCCATGTGAGGATGAAGTCTCTCCTGCATGAGCTTTGCCTGAGATCATCATGTTGACCAACCTGCCATGTTGATAAAGTTCCCCATTCCATATGAAAGCCACTAAATCCTAATGGAAGATATGAATGATCTTCCCCTGTGGTAGCTACCTCATACCTAAAGGTCGTTGAGCTGTCAAGTACTATGATGCCTGGGTCCCATGATAGTCTTAGAAGGTTTCCACCATGTTGTTGATGTGCCACTTTGACTTTAACAGGTTGTCCCTTAGGCACACATTGTAGAATTCTCCCCTGAAAATTTATGGTGAAATATATATAAGGGTCAAGCTCAACTTGCCCAGGAATCTCCATGATGTCAATGCCTACTCCTCCAAAGCTAATCCTAGTCCTGAGTATCAACTGGAAAAATATGCCTCACCACGTGGTGAAGGTATCATCAAATCCCATTTATGAACTAGATCACTCTATGCCATTTATTCTTCTCATCGTGAAGTAGATTGACCCATCAATCAACTGGATCCTTGGATCCCATATACAAATATGTTGTGGCATAGTTCTAGTAACTGTTGGAATCAATCTAAACCTCATCTATAATCCCTGCACGTAGTCAATATATAGACTCCATATATCATGAATCGATATGGTGCATGCTAAACTATCCTACTCTTCCAAATCACATAATGAACTCTACTATCCTACCTCCTGATAGTGCACCCAAAAACTGCTTGGAGCCTACAAGTCCTCCTGTAAAAGTGGCATACCATCCACTATGCCTCATGCTCAAGCAATGTCTTAGAATATATTTTTGAATGTATGTCACATAGTTCTCTCATGATCATCTCCTCACATGTGTATTGAGGAGTTTAGCATATGCTACATCTGCAACATACCATGCCATCCCTAAGCCTACACTTTCCAACCTACACACTAACCATACACCTCAACTAGAAATCCTCTCTCATGATAATGTGTGTCTTATCCAACCTTCTCAAGTGAGCTTCTCGCGTTCTTCTAGTCATGATGAGGGAATCAAGGGACAACAACCAACTCCTCTATGACTGTGGGAAATATGGAAGAGAAAAAGGTGTGAGTGTCCCTATGGGTATAATTATGAGATGCTCTTCCGTATCCCCATTGATCCTAGGTGAGTTACACCCAATGTCATGCCTTTCATCCCTATCAGGTGGTCTCCCTTGAGGTAATACTCCAAAATCCTATGGGCCAACATTACACCTCACAACATACAAACAAGTATCGCTGTGCTACTTAGCATACAAACATGCACCTTTGTGCCCCTTGGCACATGAATGCTCCCAGTTGCACACCTCTGGGAATTATTGGACACCACTACCAATTGACATATCATCCTGAATCAACTGGCATCCCTCCTGGGATGAAGTAGTTGCAACTTCATGCAGAAAATTGAGGTGGTGTGAGTCACTCCTCCTACTCCACAATGCAAACCCTCACATCACGAAACTCCACCATGTACCTTTGTGCTCACTTGCAAAACATTGCTCATTGTTGTATAGTCCTACACACCACCAGATGCCCTAGTCTAAGGTTGAGACAATATGTGTCTGTCTGCACCCTGTTAGTGTCACAACCTCGACTATCACATCACCATACCCTTTGATGCATGGACCTCGCCTCCAATTCCTCCCTAAGAGACATGAGAGGTGAATCCCACTATGTATCAATGGTGATGCCACCACTGCACTACTCCTCCATGACCATTGTGCCCCACATAAATGGGGAGTACCCTCTACCCCATGCAAGGCGCTATTTGTTGGTTTGCTAATACCATCTCCTCTGACATATTCCTGCCGGAGCATGTTAATCATCTTGTGATCCCATGTGAAATCATCACACAAATACAACCCAAGGGGTCTTTCCATAAGATGATTGGTCATTAGTGCTGACTAGAAATCCCCTAAGGAAGGTATGTGCTTAATTGTTGGGTCAAATTTCTCATTGATGCCATATCCATTCCACATGTATGACATCTGCTAAGAAGCCCAAACTTGTGTCAATTGAGGTCGAATCCAAAGTGGATGTATCCCCATTTGAAATATAAATGTCCTCACTACCCATGGATGCATGATCAAACCCCACTGGAAAAAATATCTCTGTAAGGGCTTGTTCATCTAGGTCCTCTGTGTGTTCAAACATCACTAGAGGCTCCTTTGTCTGCTCATGAGTGCCCCTGTCATCATGACTGTCTTCCATGGGGAATGGAGAAGATCCATAACTCAGCTCCATACAAAGCTACTCAACTTGCAACTCTGATTCTTGAAGGGCCAATTGAGCGCTCTTCAAGGACTCCTAGGTAGTCTCGGGCTCACAATTAAGCCTTTCAACTTCCTCCTCCTTTCCATCTAGTGTATCATGGTATATATCAACAAGCATGAATAAATGATATCTATCCGAAAGGAGGTGTAAGTAATTGGTTTTCATCTCTTCTAATGCCTCTTTGAGTGTTTGAAGGTCTGCAAGTGAAGGATATCCTACCAAAATGTCAGGTTTCACTGCATTCCTCCAACAATATTTTGCTACTATTTCCTGTGTATTATCATAATGCTTTGTGGTTTCTATAATCCTGTCAAGGCTTAACTTCAATTAGTTCTCCAAATTAAGGTCATGGTTAGGTTCATGAGAAAAAATTCTTCATTAAATAAATCAATAGTGAAATCTGATTTCTCACAGCTAACCTCCTATATGTTTTCATCTATGCACATTTCTTGAATGGGAATTAGGGTAAAAACAATTGTTGTGATTGTGGTCTCATAATCCACCTTGTACTCATCTTCTAACCCATGAATCTAGTTGGATGACAAGTAATCCATGACAACATCAGATTTTTCCTCATCCCAAGCCATTGCATCAACTCACTGAAGTGTATCTATGTGAGCTTCTTCCTCAGTGGGTATATCTTCTCCTAACTCATCATTGTCCTCACCCTTAATCTTTGTTTTTCTTGCACCTACAATATTGATATTGGCATTTTGTGCAATGATCATGCTTCTCTCATTTTCATCACTTGTAGGACTGCAATTGCTTTTTCCTCTTTCTTCCCTTGTTGATTCCCATTCTTCGAACAACTCCACCATTTTCTCTTGTTGATACATTTTGTGCAAGTCAATCTGAATATTAATGTTGGACTATGGTTTCAATATTTGTAATTTAGCCTCATAATATCAACTTGGTGTTACCATGATTCAAACCCACAATTGGCCAAAATCATGGCTCTGATACCATTCTAGTGTTCCCTTTTTGAAACCTCTTGAAAAAGCCACAAATTTTTCTGAGTTTACATACTCTAGTTCGTTGAAGTATTTCAACAAACAATTTGAATGCAAGTATTGTAGATGGATCCTTATGATTGACTTTTAAATAAACATATACAACACTTAACTCATACCCAAAACGAAACCCCAAATAATCTTGGACTGATTTTCATTAAACTTAGACACACACACACATGTGTGTGCATGCACGCACGCATGCACGCGCGTGTGCACACACACACACACATGGTATATACAAGCTCACATAACAATGAATAGAAGCAAGAAACAAATCCTTTATTTGATTTAAATTAAGGAAACACATTGCATACAAGAGAGGAGGAATCTCGATTTATTTTAGCACAGGAACCTTCAATATTTCAGTCGGAAGTATGCAATAATTCCAGTTGTATTAACTCAGAATGTGGTCCCAGAATGGCTGCAATTGATCTTGACTTTATTAATCTATCCAGAAATACCAACAACCTTACCCAACACTAGAACATAGAAACACACCCTCCACACCCATTCCTTATGAGATTTGATTGTAGATATGTCTCAGCCAATAAATCAGTGAAATAATAGCCAAGAGAAAAGCCACAGTTCAAAAGAAACTTGGCAACAAATCCTCCTTATATTAATCACTCACATCCAACAAACATAAGGAACACACAATGCATCAAAAGAGAAACTCCTCCTTTGTTTCAACAAAAAAATTCAAGCAAATAGCATTTCAGAAAGGAAACTTGGCACTCTCCTTAAACCAAACTAATTCCTATTTCAAATTGATTTACAACTCCTACATAGGCCCACCTAGAGACCCTTGCACACTTCTAGGAATGTAGAGTTTCATCCCCAAGTATTCCCTCAAACGTAGTCTTGCTAATTACCACAAATATCTAGATAAAATAGTAGGAAACACCTGTAAACCCTTTCGTGTTCCGCTCCTTCGTAATTGATCTCTTTACAAGAAATTTGAGCCACTTCAGTGCCCTAGAAGGAACACACACTAGCTAAGACAACCTACAAATATTCCCAATGGAAACTCTAAATTAAGCTCCCCAAATTTGCCTCACTAGGGAGACACTCTATGTTCTCCAAAATGAGGGTGGAATTCTTGCTTGGAAATTTCTTGTCTTGAACAACATGGGTTTTCTTAGCTAATTAGTACAAGAGAACTAGGTTTGAACTATCAAATGATCAAGATATCCCAATGAGATCCCTCCTTTCTCTATTTATAATTGTTGGCCTCTTACTCCCTTGGTGGCCCCCACTCTCCACTAGTTTTCTATCTTTCTCTTTCTCCCCTTCCTTGCCACAAATGCACATTTTCCCTTTTTCTTTAGTTTTCTCCACGGGCACATATCCCTTTTGGTTGAATTCTCTCTCTTGTGCCCCCCACATTCCATTAAGTTGTAATTTATATTTTCACCTGAGTTCCTCAAGCCAGAAATCGTCTTCAAAACTCACATTATAACTTTGTGCCATGCTTAGCACCATCCCAAGTCTCCGAGAAATCTGCCTCAGATGAAAAATAGAAAATGGGAACATTAAAAATTATATGCTTTAAATTAATAATTTTTAAATATTATATAATAATGCTTACAATTATAATAACATGATAGTTATATTTTCATTGGAAAAAACTTTTGTATTTTATTATTTCCTCTGCCAAATATTAATTTCTGGGTTTCATGATATAATAATTATAATAAATTTTAAAATAATTAACCATTGGAAATTGAATTGGGGCTATCTAGGGTGGTTGGAAAAAATGGCTATTATCTTCCCCACTCAAGTTCAAATCATCACTAGTGACATGATGAGCATTGTTGTAATGGATTTGAGGCTATGAAAATTCTTGTATTGGCTTCGTGCCTTGTGAACTCTTAAGTGAGTATACTTGTGGGCTAGCCTAGTACCAAAAACCTCACTCTAGCCCTCTGACTGAGAGAGACACTGATTTATTTCCTCGGGAAAAAAGGAAGAAGTAATTGTTGGAATAATAGCTTTATATTCAATAATAATCTATAATATGTATATATATTTTTCCATGGAAATATGTGTATGTATATAAAATAAATAATATTTTTAAAACAATATTCATAACTAATTTCTATTTGAAATATAGATAATATATTATTATTAATGATAAAGTAATAGTTCTTAATACGATAATGTCTTTATAAATTTCTTATTTATATTTTTTAAAATATTTGTATAATATTAATTCAAATATATAATTAACCACTATTATTTAGTTTTATTTAAATATAAGTTGGTGAATATACTAATTTTCAATACCAATTTTTTAATTCAAATTAATTCATAATAATTTCATATTAAGTGTTAGATTCTCTCAAATCTAATCTCCGCTTTAAGTTAGCTTTAAATTTTTATGGCCTCATATCCCTTCCAATCGAAAGTGAAAATATAATTAAGCTAGGGTTTTCTGAAGACTGGCATCTGAATACTAAAGGTTGGAACGCTCTTTACAACACAAATTTGATAAATCCACGTGCCCCATTCTGCTCTCGACCTCCTAATTGGTCCTATGAATTTCCCCACGAGGAGGGGTGAAACCCCCTCCAAGAACACTTTCAATGGCACAATCACAAATCCAGGTGGAGTCAGGAGCTCTTCTGGAGGGCAGGGATGAAATAGGGATCACCCTGTTTTTGGGGATCAAAGGCAATCCCTCTTAGAAGGAAGATGCTTACCAAAGGGCACCACAAACCCCATAATAGGTTGGAATGATCCTAATAGTTTATGAAACATCATGCATTGATCTATAAGTTCATGGGTATTTGGTACAAATAATGGGATATTGTAACATGGATCCAAATGAAGTGGAAACCCAAGGGATCAATTGAGCTAAGATTGAGAGCGAAGGGTTTCTTCACCATTACTTTAGCATATTTGGATGACAGAAAGAGGGTATTTGAGAAAGAACCTTATTTTATGAATACTGTGGGATTGTTCATGAGATTTTGGGAAGAATAATGTAACCCGAAGAAGGAGAAATTCCTTGTGGCACTAATTTGGGTTAAGTTATTTTGTCTTCCTGATGATTTTTGGGAACCAAATATCTTGAAAGGAATTGGGAACGCCATTGGAGAGTTCCTAAAAATATTATAGATTAAAAAAAGGAGGTATGTGTCTTATGCCTAGATCTATGTCTACATTAATATCCCAAAATCCCATTCAGAATCAATCGATCTAAAATATCATGATGAGGTATGGACTCAACCATTAGATTACAAGCACCCATCATTCAAATGTCATTGTTGTCATGAGTATGGGAATTTGGTAAGAGGTTTCCCTCTAATGATTGCTAAGCAATGGGTGATCAAAGCCTAAGATAATTTAGAGGGCTTCTAGGAGGTATCTAATAGAAGAGGAAGCACAAATCATCAACAACAGGAAAAATCAATATAAGAAATAAAGAAGATATGCCTAAGGGATCTACGAATGAAAATATGTTTGTAATTTTAAATGTGGAAGAGTTCCTAAGGAAACAACCACAAATACAGAGGGTACTTCTAAGGAATTCCCAATGGAGGTCGAGGATCATGCAGGTGTGACAAGAGATAAGTTGTCGAAACACAAACCCATAGAGGAACCAAGTGATAATTTGATCTCTAGGAATTAATTTCTAATATGAACTCCATCATGGGGGTGGAATATCATCAAGGTAATTTGAATGCTAATGAGAATACCATGCTTGAGTTCTTGTGTACTTGGGCACATGTGGAGGAAAAGGATATTCTAGTGGAACAAGTGCACCATTTTATTCATATATGTGACAACTAGCAAAAGTATAACCCAATCCTAGAAGGAGGCTCATCCATATCTAACTGAAGCAAGAAAGGGCCAGTTCATTTGCAAAAATATAAAGAAAAAACCACTAATGATTGGACCAAAAAAGGGTGCAAGACAATGTAAGAGGTTCTAAGGGATGCAGGGGAATTCCTTTTAAAATTTGGTCATATCAATAATATTATGGAGTATTTACTCCACCCAACTATAGTTGAACCATGAATATTGTCTCTTGGAACATTATAGGCCTTAACAATAAAGGTAAATAGATATATCTGAGGTCCATAATAGAAAAATAGAAATTGAAGATAATATTATTTCTAAAAAAAAAGTTCCTAACCTAAAACTAGAAAAGATTATGAGAAGGTGTTAGAAGGGGATAGAGCCTATGGTCAGATATTCCTAAAGTAGTGTTTGGGGAATAGTTGTGATATGGGATCCTCATTGGGTTCCTTTTATTGACTCGATAACTAGCCCTAATACTTTGTCAGGACATTTTAGGTTCCTTGGATCAAGCGACTGGTTTTGCTAAAGGAAGTTTATGGCCCATCAACCCCTGGGAGAAAGGAATGGTTCCTCAATGAATTGTGGGACACGCATAGAAAATTATGGGGAGAGAGTTGGATCCTCAACAGGGATTTTAATTTGGCCAGGATTCTAGACTAGAAACTGGGATGGATTCGGTGATTGGAACCTGTTAGGGTCCTATATTAATAGGATTCATAATTTTGAATTAACTGTGGTTGATCTTGTAATATTGTACATACCTTTTCTTTTTTGCAAATGTTTTCCATATTAAAAAATTAAAAAACGTAAAGAGGGTATGTCCTAAAAGAAATATTAAAGGACAAAAAGAATAAGAAAAGATAAAAAAAGTGAAAAAATATGAACCCCAAACAAAAACAGATCATGAAAGTGTGCAAGTCTAAGTGCCACTACTTTTTACTTTACTGTCCAAAATAATGGTTGTGTGCATCTTGTCTTAAATGCCACAACCCATGATAGTCAAACTGTTTAATGTTGACTACTTCATGCTTTAAATTTCATGTTTTAGATAGAGAATAAAGATCTAGCCAAACTGTTTAATCTTGGCAGATCATTAGGTAGGTAGAGAAATAAAATGTGCTCATAAGCTTAATCTGAGCCATTGGAAGATATAAGGTTAGAATTAGATAGTTTATTTTTCAAAAGAAAAAGGAAAGAAAGGGTCTGCTTATCGAAATGCACCCAATAAAGTGAAGCAAAAATGTTAGGGTAAGTAAAGGGTAAGTAAAGGGTAAGTAGAAGAAAGGTTGCAAAAGTACAAAGTTGATTAAAGCAAAAGCACATTTAATATGCTTAATCATATGTTTCAGTGTGCAGGGGCAATTACGAAATTGAAAGGATGGCCACAAGTTAATTTGGCTAACTTCCCCTCATTTCATTTCACCCCACACTACATACTTACTAATTTCCCCATTATCCCATTATTTCCTAAGAAAATACCCTTTTCCCTTCATTTTCACCCTTACCCCTTGGTTTCACACATTTCCCTAGCAATCTACCATCCAAACTCATTCCCTACCCAAAAACCCATTTTCCTTTGAAGAAACCACTTTCCCCTTATTAATTTCCCTATTTGGCCTAAAAACCCACTAAAAACCCTTATCCTAAGTTTAAATCCCCCCCCCTGCATTACTTCATTAACTCCCCCATTCCTATATTTCCCGACATAATACCTTTTATCACATAAAACCTCTTACTCTAAGTTTTCTCTCCCTTCCACTTTATTTAATTAAATCCACATTTAATCCTGGTCCCACTCCATAACCCGTTCATTATATTTAACCCCGCACTTATTTATTAAATAATTACAATCAAGTGTAATTATCCCTCGGGCCCCGCAAATCTCCGCCTTTACTTCCTCTTTGCAGCTCCACCACGCAACAACCGTCTGATCTACCACCCCTAGATCTGACAGCATGCATCCATATCGTGTTGATTTACTTTCTAACCTTTACCCGCCTGATAGCACGCGAAATGGGTGGTTTTGCTCGGGCTCCTTTTGGTTACATGGAAGCTCCATGCTAATTCACGTGCTCTCGGAGAAATACTGCCCGATGCCCAAAAGCGATGTGATGGCCCCCGAAATCACCTCCCCTCCAAAACTCAAAACCACCCACTATTCATTATGAAATTCCTTGCCAAATTCTAATCGTTGCCAGTTAAAAGGCCGAAGACGCTCATTTTCACCCTTTTCACTCATTCACTCTGTGAAAGCTTCCTAAGCATTCCTGCACCACCCTAAGCCTCTACAACCAAATTTGATGGCCAACTACCTCCTGAACACGCTCCGAACGCCCAATTCAGCCATCCAGTGCACAGCTGAAGCCAGAGTACCTCTACAACTATCATTGAAACCAATTGCAACCTATACCACCATTTACAGGTATTTGGACAAAAAACCAGAACGACCATCTCATTTTGAAAGCGTATAGTGAATTCAAACAACAATTAATTAAATTTAATTAATCTTTCCTTTGAATTGAGACTATTTTCCCCTTGAATACGTGAACCCCTCTTTTGCAAAGTGCAGATTACCCTATCTCTGTACCAGACTTATTCAGACTTCATTCCCACAGTCTGTGCAAGCCCAATTCACACCTTTCTCCATAAGATGGTTGCTCAGACCTCTTTGGATGTCATACCTCTATCAACCCCTCACCTGGACATTGAAAATTTGGCCCTAGCAGACAGGGACTTCCAAATTAAAGATACTGCAACTCCAGCCCACCTTCTGAAGCTCCACTATTGGAGTAAAGACAGATTTTTGAACCATACAGATGACATAAACCTTTGGGAATCCAATTACCCAAATACACATTCCCAGAAGTTCACCCATTCCCTGATATTGTACATTTTTGTCATACCTGTATATCCCTAGCCAAAGGTTGCCCCAAATCAATGGTTATTATTCACTATTACACCTGAGTCAAATAACCAAATGCTACAAATCCAATCTAGCCCTAATTAGACTCCTCTGTCCATTGGAAACCTGTTAGACTTATACATCACATTAGACTAGGTGAAAATCAAGCAAATTTTCCAAAATTTTATCATTGAAGAGCGCCATACTCCTACAGATACCCCACCCTATGCTGCCACCATTTTCTCAGAAAATGGAAGACACATAATCACCATGCTCTCATGCATCCTAGGATACACATCAGATGTGCATGTAGATGAGGTCATCATGGCCTTCTTGCCCATTTTCACTCCAGGAAAGCCTCCTAATATCATGTATGATTATGCTCAGTTCATTGCAGACAGAATGCATGAACAATTCACCAGATTGTCCATTGAAAGAGTTTTCAAATACTCTTCAGTGTTATTTTATATGTTTTTGTATTACCAGAAAGAAAGTTCCTAATGAGCATCCAGAAGTTGGACATCAGGGGAAAGGATAGATCAGTGGTCTACTGGACACCCTTGGTCCAGAAGTTTTCCATAGCATTCACCTACAAAGATTTCATAGACTCCTTTTTGTATCTAGTCATGAACATGATGACTTCTGACACTCAACCTAGAACCAGTCAAGACATCAAGAGAGTGCTGCAATTGGCAAAGAACAACAAGTTGGGAGACTGGTACCTCTACCAGAACCACACTGAGATCAGAATTTATGGTTTCCAGTTAGCCCCTTATAAATTGCCAAAATACCTCCCTATGAGTATATTTTCCCTTGAATATTTTAGACAAATCATCAATTCTGATGAGGTCCACTTCTTATTTGCTAAGAAGAAAACTCAGTTCAAGGTGAAAAACCAAATGGGCCCATTCATTTGCAACAATAGAGAGGATGGACCAGAGGTTGACATGTTACTACAAAAGATGAAATTTAGAAACAACTTCATATGGCATTATGACCCTCATGGAGTCACAAACAAGTTGAGACTTAAGGTCAAATTGGCACCCTACATCCACCACCCAAGACCAGACATTGAATAGTTTGCCAACCAATCTGAGTGGATGGAGAACACATTGATTGATATGGACATCACAGTTGTGGATGTTGAGAACACACTGATTGATTTAGAAAATAAATTTGACCAGAGCTCTTTCCTGCAGATTCTAGAAATAGGAGAAACAATGCATGTTCATCCTGTGTTACAGACCCCAACCAATGAGGAGAAGAATCCAAAGAGGAACAGGGAAGAGGCATCGAGCTCTGCCCTGGAGACTACTGATGAGTTGTTTGAGCTAAGAAAGAAGCCCAAGTTGAATCATGTGTCTAAACGGGAGGAGAACATTGCTTTAGAGGAAATAAATGACACTGATACAATGGGGCAGAAAAGTAAAGAAGCAGCTGCATCAGGTGAAACACAACAACCATCAACCTCCAACACACAGATGATAGAGAGACAACAGAGTATGGGGGTTTCTTCCTTTTCAAGCTAGTTGACAGGAAAAGGATATCAAAGATAGATTCAAAGAGATAAAGATGAGGAATGAAAGTTTAAAGCAGAGACATATGCCCAATACCTCAAGCTTACACCACAAAATCAGACCAGATTTATGTCAGCCTTTGACATCAAAGCAGGCAAGATGCAGGTGTCATTTTTGCAGCTCACTATACAGAAACCAAGGACCTTGGTAGACTACAAGAAGACTAATTTTGAGGTGTTGGCCAGCAATGTTCATCCCATTGGTCAGATAGAGTTACATAAGTAGACCAGAGAAATGATTTACTCCACCCTCATAGAAAAGGCCATGGATGCTTTTAAGCTGAAAGATTCATTGGATAATGTGACAGCCCAATTAAAGTTGGAAAAGGCCTCCTCATAGGCCAAAGACAACAGAATAAAGTCCTTGGAGGACTTGGTCATTGAACTCAGCCATGATCCAAGTGACATTAAGGCCACATATGAATTAATCAAGAAGAAGAATGAGGACATAGCAGCCCTCAAGAAACATCTTAAGCTACCTCATTCACAACACCCACAGACAAAGGAGGTCCTGGAAAGTCAGAGAAATCATGAAGAGATGATGGACCTAGTGCTACAACTGAATGATTAGTTGAAGGAGATGGAGAAAGAACTGGATAGCTTGATGCAGCTCAAACAAGCTAGTATTGATAATGCTCCTGCAACTGTCATTCCAACAGTTACCACTGTTGTACCTTCTACTTTGGCAGCATCCTTAGCTCCCACTACTCCAATGGCCATTGCACTACCGACATCTACACCAACTACATCAACAACAGAATCAACAGCAACAGGCTCTACAGGTGATGAAGCAAACATACTGGTCAAAGCAATGGAAGAAATGTCCATTCAGACCACTGAGATGAACAAAATTAAGGAAAAAGTCACTAGCCTAGAAACAGATTAAAAATTGGCCCAAATCATGCATAGAGAAGAATAACAAAAGGCCACAAGAATGACTGAAAGAATCAAAAGCCTGGAGAAAGAGCTAACACTGAATGAAACTTTAGGTCAGGCTACAGAGCAACTGTGGGCCAATATCATTGACTCTGTCAATGATATTTGGTTAGCCATTTAGGTTATTTTTTAATAGATTGATTTGATAAAGTAGGCTATAGAATCCATTCAAAAATTTAAAGAATATCTTGGAGATATGCCAGAGGAGGCTGCAAGGATAATTCATTTCCTCAACTCTAAGAACAAGTATGAGATGCAAGAACTAGAGATACCTGATAGGACATGTACAATTTTGGAAGTTAGAAGAGTCCTCACTCAGAGGAATTTGATGTTAAAGTTGGAGGATAAGTGTCAAACCATGCAACTGGCCATTGACAAGTTTATGGTTAAGTTCGAACTTTTGAGGCAAAAGGGATTACCTAATCCCTTAGTTGTAAATGATAAGCTAATCACATACGAAGATTACAATAAGAAGATCAAGGAAGTGGCCAAAGATTAGGTAAACACTTCATCCATGAAGGGCATACCAATAGGCAAAGTATTGTATCAAACATTTGAAAACTTGTTTTACCTCCAACATGAGGTAAAACACATTTTTATTAATAAACCAACTTTTACCAAGTATATAGAGGCAGATGAGATATACCGAAAAATGCTCAATATCCAATTACCAAATGCTGAGACATGGGAAAAACTCAATGATTTACTGTAGGAAATACACAATAAAAATATAAATGTACAGTAAAAAGTAAAAGAGCACAGTAAAAGGATATTGACAGGTCAGCAAGGTCAAAGAGTATCAGATGAAAGGTCATAAGTAAATATGACATCCAGCGTGAAGACCAAATAGCCAAGCAGCTTAAAGGGCAAAATATCGAAGACTAAAAGACAACAGAACCTAAATAAAAGGGATAGCAAATAGAAGTTCAATAGCTGTCTCTATCTTCTTCCATGAAGATATTTCCTTTTCCTAGATTAGTTCTCAATGTAGTTTGAGATATTTTTTAAATTATTTTTGTATAAATACTTCAGATTTCGAAGTAGTGAAGGTGGATTGCTATACATTTGTAGATTTATTTTGATCTTAAACCTAAGGGCTATTGTACCACTTTTCAAGTCAACAGACTGGAGCAAGTAATAAAAATATTGCACTAGAGGATTCATGAGATGAGTTGTTGTAGTGAAGTATCTTCTTTGTTTGATTTTGTTACCTTCTTATGTGTTTCATAAACTTAATTGTTTTCTAAATTTGAATGAATTAACTCGAAATATCACTCAGAATTTGTTTAAGTACACTTTTTTTTGCACAGTTAGTCATTTATATGTTTTCCTTTGATACACGGATTTGAGAACCCTTAATTGCTCTCCCATCCTAGTTGACATCTTTCATTTCTCTTCATGATCTAGCCTAGGGAGCCCTTAATTGCTCCCTGGATCCGATTGGAAACTATTTCACCTTCAAGCCTTTGAGATTTTCACTAAATCCTCTATCTTGCCCTCTAGACACTGTTTTTAGAACTTAATCCAGTTTCGTTTGCCTGACATTTGACCCCATATCCCAATGGTAAAATACAACCCTTTTCATCTAAGTAAGTGATCCCACCACCCATTTTCAAATAAAAATCCAAGCATAATCATAACTATCCTAAATTTAATTAACTAAAACAAAGTTAAATAAAAAAGAGAGAGCCCTCTCTGAGATTAGGAAGGCTAGGTCTTGATCTCCAAAATTGGTTAGTGGTTACCTCTATCATTTCTTTTTCTGACAACTTTGAAGAAATTTTGAAGTGATAACATCATTGGTGACCATACTAGGGACTTCGATCGTCAGTCTGATAAAACTTTAAGGAAACCTTAAATTTAATCTTAAGCCCCTTAAGGTCATTTTCCGGAGTTTTTTTTGAAAAGTTTCATTAAAAACAGTTTAAAAAGTTAGAATTCTGGATCCCAAGAAGACTCACTATACCAGGGAAAATCCATATCCAAACCCTGCAACTACAGTTGATGACCCAGACAGAATTTTAAGAAAACCAAAAAACGTAGAAACTCAGGCAAGTAGTAGCCAGTTAGTAAAAGAAAATTCACTCCCTAAGGAGTTTTCAACTTTAGAGGAAATCCCTTTTGATCTATCATTTGACCTCTCATTATTTAGAACTAAATCTGAGAATGAAATCCATAAAACAGTGTTAGACCCTGAGTTTACTCAACTCATTGAATAAAGAAGGGTCATCCATCCAGATTTAGATAAATTTGTCTTGGACGCTTTTGACAAGTTAGAAGCCTTGACCTCTACATTGATCAAAAATATAGATGATGCTTACCTTCAACAATCTGTTGAACTAGCTGCCCTCACTGCTGCTTCCTTTGAAATTTCTGCACAGTTTTCACTCACTGTAAATACAAATTCTTTTACCATAACCTCACCTATAGTATCCACCACAATCCAATCTCCTAAACCAGTTATTCATCAACCATCCTCACCATAATCTAGTTCATCTCCATCTAGTTCAATCACTTCCTCAATTACCAACACTTTACCTCGTAGTCAAGCCAAAATCCAAGCCATGGCAGACCGATATGCACCTCTGGTTTTACCTGCACAACTCCGTGCCACGCCCCAAGATTATCAAAGAAAAATATTTTTTTTTATGCTACTGGTTAGTACACTTCCCAGCAACATGTGAACAAGATGACTGACTATTTTGAGTTGCATGAGATAGATGAATCAGATGTCCAAATGAGGTTGTTTTCCTAAACATTAACTGGGGATGTCAAGAAATGGTTCAAAGCTTTACCTGCCCACCATATTGCAGACTTAGATAATTTTCATAGGAGAGAAAGAAAAACCCTCTGCAAATACTTTCTGAATATGACAAAATTAGAAGAGCTCCTAATGAGTCAGTCCATGATTATTGTACTAGGTTCAATAATATCTACAATGCAATCCCAGCTAATATTAAGCCTACATCTGACCTAACATTAATTAAATTCCCTAATGGTTTTGACATTAACATGTCATACCAGAGGAAAGAAATCCTGAATCATTGGAACAAATACAAGGCAATGCTATTAGTGTAGAGGTCAACTTGTTAGCCAAGAAAGCTAGAATGAGAAATGAAAAGAGAGTAGTAATCAAAGAGGAAACTTTCACTTCTGATGGAAAGATAAATAGTTTAGCTAAGAGTGTAGAGAGAATAATGGATAGATTAGAAAGCATGGAAAGGAAAACTCAATGGGAGAATCAACAACCACCCCCAATAAGAAACCCCAACTTTAGGAAGAACCCTAATGCTGGAAAGAATGCTATACCAGATCAGCAGATTAGGCCCCCCTTCCAAGAGAACTATGCTGAGGGTTCACAGACCAAGAAGGAGAGGATGATACCCAGATAAACTTACTAGAAATCAAAGACGAAGATGTTTTTTTTCTTACTCAAGAAGAACAAGAGTTGTACATGTTGCAACAATTGCAGTTAGAATCTAGTGAATCCTTTGACTTTAAACAGGGATATGAGTCATCTATATATGAGGTACACAAACAATATAGCTTAAGAAGTAAAAAGAACAATGAACCTCCCATTAAGAGATCAATCCAGACCCAGACTAAGAAAATAACAGAAGCTCCTGTCACTAAAGTCTTACAAATCCTCCCTAGGGGAACACCGGAGACTTCTACCCCAAAAATTGTAGATATAACCTCCACTAAAACTCAAACTGAAACAATCATTGAAAACATTCCAAACAAGAGAAATCAAGGCAAAGCAGTTGAAACACAGGCTGAAATGCCTAGTACTGAAAAACAAGATAAAAACACACAGACTGCATTTGTTAAGGAAGATTTGATCCAAACAAACAAAGCTCAACTCCCTTTCAACATTAAAATTAAAATAGAAAAACTAAAGATATCAGTTCCTTTGACTGAATTAGTAAAGAATGAATCCTATAGATCACAGATAACTTAAACTTTAAATAAAGGAGAGGGAGAAGATGTTGTCAATTTGAATGATGATCAACCTGAATTATTGTTTGGCCCTGAGGTGAATGGTACTCATCAACAAGGGGGAATCCCTCCTTTCTACATTATCCTAAACATTCATGACAAAATATTACATAATGCTATGTTAGACTCAGGGGCATCCCATAATTTGATGCCAAAAGCAATCATGGAGAGATTGAACTCAGAAATCACCAGAGCATATAAGGACTTATTTTCCTTTGACTCTAGCCAAGTTAAATGCCTTGGTTTGATCAAGGATTTATGTGTAACTCTAGTCCAATGGCTAGCGAAAAATATAGTATTGGACATAGTAGTTGCAGACATCCCACCCAATATGGAATGTTGTTATCTCGCTCATGGGGAGAAAAATTGCCAGGATCCTTGCAGTTAGATATGCCTTATGCCACCATTTCTATTTTTGGCCAACAAAGGAATTTATATAGAGAGACCCTCAGACCTTGATGAAATACATGGTGAGTAGTGCTGAAAAATCACAAAAATTTCCCATATACTCCATGCATTTTGATATGGACTCTTTCATCTTGTACAATTCAGAACATGAAAATAATCAAATCACAGCTAAAGACCTGAAATACAAACCAACTGATAGTGAGAACATTTTTCATGAGTCCCTATGGCATCTAGATTTTGATGGATATGTGAATAGGTTGGGGGCTGGTGCAGGAGTGTGGATCCATAATATGGAGAATATTCATTCTGAGGGACATGCATTTAGATCAAAATTCAAGTGTACAAACTGTTAGAGCCTAAATCTACCTCAGGCTGAGAAAGGTAGGATCTAGGTCAACATCAAACCACACTTGGCCTGGTAGCTAGCCCTATTAGGTTGGGAGAGGGCTCTCTCCGGGTCAATATCAGCAAAATATGATCAACAAGGGCTTGAGATGACTGATGTGCTAACTGATTTTAGGCTAGGTATGTGTGTGAAAGAGTTTGATTGAATGAATTGATGTTTTTGTTGGCTCTAATGGAAAGGCAGATTTTGGGTGCGGGGAATGAGGCTCAGTCTTGCAGAGATCTCAATGGGGCAAGGTAGGAAACTAATTTTGGCACTTAAAATTGAATGAGATGGAGGGATTAGACAGGTGAGGAGTTGAATAGGGAAAGAGAAATCATGGATCCTCTCCAAACAGCGGAAAACATTAAGAAACTAAAGAAAACCTCAAGTAAAGCACTGCAATTTCAATGGATTCTACTTACACTCTTGTTTGATTTAGCTGAGAAGAAATAAGAGAGATAATGGCATACAATCACATAAATAAATTCACAATTACAAAGGAAATCACTGTACCAAGACAAATTGCCACATGGATCCCAAAGAGTGCTGCAAACCCTGGTCTCAATTCCTCAGCCAAAATGCTGATATGAGTGTACAATGAAGCTCAAGGCTTTCTCAAAAGTCCAACCATGCTAATGACTGAAAAACAAAATAATATAGACAAACCATAGCTCATCCTAGCCTCTAGGGGTCGAGCTCACATGTTTAGGAGTTGTTTCAACTAATTCTAAACTGAGAACTAGAAATCAGGCAACAGAACAGCATGCCTCTAGAAACAAGGGAACTGATTCATTCAGTTTCAAACAACTTTTTAACAGATGAATCTACCTCCATAAGTGAAAATTTGACATATTTACATCATGATCCATCAATGTATATTAAATTACATCACAAATTTGACACTAAGCATGTGAAAAAGTCAAACTGGCAAAAGCTGGGCGAAAAACAGAGCATTCCTGGTCAAACTGGGCCAAATTTCCTCTATGCGCCACGCCTGATTCTCTATGCGTAGCGCCTGTTTGGAGCCACTTTTGAAGGCCTTCCCAGTGTCCAAATTCACTTTAAGTGTGCTTGTTGGAAAGGTATGCCTGCCTACTTTCCAACTCAAGTAGAATTTTCCAATTTGGCCTCCATTTGCCCCTCCAAAATTTACTTCTCCCAAAACTACTTCCTGTGTGTCAAAATAGGGGCAGTGAGGTCATTTTTTGAGTGTTTTTAACCTTTTTGAGGGCTAAAAACCTTTCCAAATTTCTTGGAAATTGGTATGCAAGCATATTTTTTCATGCCAAATCCAAAAATGCTAAGCTTTTGTCATTTGGAGGCTCCTATCAAAAGCGAGCGCCGAGTGGCGCGGCGCATAGAGCAGAAAATCCTGTTTTTTGTGCCAAAAATTCAAAAAATGCAAAAAGCACCCCAAATTCTTTGAAATTTGGGCTAAGTCTTCTTCATCAAGCATTGTGTTGGGCCAAGGAAGCCTTAACCAATATCTAAAGTCCTTCATGCTCCTTTTTCCTCCTTGATGCTCTCTTCAATTTTGCCTTCAAGCTCCTGATTCTAGCTTGGCACACCATGTTCCTTGACAAATAATGATATGCCATGTTTCTCAGCATATTATTCTCATTGATGGCCTTTTCTAATCTCCTATCCGAGTGGATATTGGCTCTTTCAAGCCATGACTCCCGATCGGCATTAACCTCTTGCTCAAGTGAAGTGAGCTCCACCCTCCTCCTTTGGGCAGCTTGGCGATTCTCCCGAATGTTTTGCAACTCCATAATCGCTTGCTGGTCTTCAAGCTGCTTATCTAGATAAGAGCATAGATCATCTTTAAGAAGATGATACATGAGATCAGTTGAAGACATGTTGCTTCAACTAATTCTCCAAGGTGACTCCTTCACCTATCGTTGTGCTTCATTTCGTCATCATGCTGCACATCACAGCACTATACCATGCTGCACCCATCATTGTACTGCATTATGTGCCATTGTTGCACCATGTTGCCATCCTGACCTATGTGTTGGATACACCTTGCTTGCTTGTTGTCCCTTGCTTGCTTGTTGTCCCTAGCATGCTTGTTGTCCTTAGCATGCTTGTTGTTGCATGCTAGTTGTCCCTTGCATGCTAACTGTAACACTGGATGCTTGGTGTATTTGTTGCTAAGTACCATACAACTGTCCCAATGTTAGTTAGTTGTCCCTTGCATGCTGCTCTCCTTCGGAGACAGATGCTCCGACTATTTCGGCAGTTCTGGCAGTTTCAGCAGTTCCTA
This sequence comes from Pinus tabuliformis, assembly GCA_031772625.1. Lineage (NCBI taxonomy): Eukaryota > Viridiplantae > Streptophyta > Pinopsida > Pinales > Pinaceae > Pinus > Pinus tabuliformis. Next base: position 443,158,879 of record CM062811.1, read on the forward strand.
TTGTTCCCAGCAGTTCCGGCAGTCCCGGCAGTTCTGGATTTTCCAGCAATTCCAGCTTTTCCAGCAGTTCCAGCATTTCTGGCATTTCTGAATTTTCCGGCTTTTCCGGCTTTTCTGGTAGTTCCGACTTTTCTGGCATTTCTGGCTTTTCCGGTAGTTTCAGCTTTTCCGGCAATTCCAACTTTTCTGGCTTTTCTAGAAGTTCCAGCTTTTTTGGCAGTTCCAAATTTTCTGACAGTCTCGGCTTTTCCGGCAGTTCCGGATTTTTCGAATTTTCCGGTAGTTCCATCTTTTTTGGCAGTTCTGGCTTTTTGCCCTCTGGATCAAGGAAATGTTATTCCTTAAGATCTTTCCTCCTACTAAAACCCAAAGACAAGTAGAGAGAGGAAGAGATCCCAAGTGTGTTGAAATTACTTGAAGGCCACCTCTATTTATACTAAAACTTTGAGCACATGTGGGGTTCATTTGGTTGCTGGTCGACCTTGACGAATTGTCTTATAACGCAAATAAATTCATAACTCCATGAATACTTATCAGAATCGGATGATCTTTAGATCAATCCTACACCTCTCGATGATAGGGATCCAAGAAAAATATTAGTTGCCATAAATAAGATGACCCAAATGGAGTTTGGCCATATTTTCCAATTTTAACACTCCCTCTCAACTAGGGAGAACTCCATGCATTGATCCATATGTCCGATTGTACTATCTCTACCATCAGTGCCCTGAACTGCTTTGCTCTACTCTGATCTGTTGAGCTCTACTCTGCTTTGATCTGCTGAGCTCTGCTCTGCTTTGTTTTGCTCTGCTCAGCTGAACCATGAAGAAGAAGAATTGAATGAGAATGTCTCATACCATTCTCTACTGACCCGAAGTCAGTTTCAACTGAAGAGAATGTGTCACATCACTCTTACTGACCCGAAGTTGGTTTTATTGATCCCAGATAAATATCACAAGAGAGTGCCTCAAACCACTCATACTGATCCCAGATTAGTTTCATTGATCCCAAATCAATGTCACAAGAGAGTGTCTCAAAACACTCATACCGATCCCAGAGCAGTTTCACTGATCCCAAATCAATAGAGGTCATCCTAATATAGGGAGTATGGTAGATATAGCGATGCATCCATCGATAGTACTACAATGGTCCCTATCCTCATTTCCTTGCTCATTGATCAGATGAGAGGTACTTCCCATGAGTCCTAGACTGCATGGATAGGATGCCTCGACAGGAGAACTAATCATCCTATCCACAGGAGAACGAATCATCCTGTCAGTGGATGCCATGGAGAACTAATCATTCTGGCCCACAGGAGAACTAATCATCCTGTTCCACAGTTGCCACGGAGAACAAATCATCCTGGCCCACAAGAGAACTAATCATCATGTTCCATAGTTGCCATGGAGAACAAATCATCCTAGCCCACAGGAGAACTAATAATCATATTCATAGCGCACCATCAGGGGAGGGTGAGTTTCCCTGTGGTCGTATGTTGCTCCAGTAAGTATCCCAAGCCCCCTAGAGCTCCCAGAGCTCAATGCATGCAACATGCAGGGCCCTTATAAGAAGGTCTCTCAATGACTCCAAGTCGTTCAGGAAAGTCATAGATTTGACCTTTCCCCAGGGCTTTAACAAAATGTCTACAACTTGTACATCAGTCTCAATGTGATGGAGCCTCCTCACTCATTGAGTTACCATATCGCAGATAAGGCAGTTGCTGATTTCTATCTGCTAGAGCAATCACTGAATACGATATTCCTCAATAATCGAATCCCCCCTTTGGTTGTCACAGAGAATGACAGTGGTATTCATCATGTGTACAAACAGCTCGCTTAAGAGCTTCTACAACCATGCAACTTCACACGAGATCATACTCGTAGCTATGTATTCAGTATTGGCGGTGCTTATAGCAACCGACTTCTGCTTCCTGCTCATCCATGATATCAATGCAGAATCCAAAGAGAACCAGCAATGAGAAGTGGTCTAGTGATCCTCCACACTGCCTGCCCAGTCAGCGTTCGAATAATCATGTAGTTTCATATTTCCAGTAGTGTATCTCAATCCATGAGAGATTGTGCCCCAAAGATATCTCAGAAGATTTTTGGCACCAATCCAATGAGGCTCAACAAAATATGATCTCACCATGCTAACTGCAAAACATATGTCCGGACGGAAGTTCACCAAGAACATCAACGTGAATGAGTTTATGAAACTCAGAGGCATTCCTCAAATCTGGTCCGACAAAACTACCATATAACTTTTGAAAGTTAAGATCCTCGAGGTAGTCATAGGCTTGCAGTTTATCATTCCACATCTGGAATCCAACTCCCTCTTACTTCTGCAAATGAGAGGGTCTGCACCTGTCAGAAATAAGTTGTCCTCATATGGTGCTAGTATGAGAGGTCTATCATCCACAACCTTCGGGTAATGGTTTGGATCAGTTTCACTCCTAGTGAATCTCAGCTTCATCAGACAACTATCAATCCTCTCATACTACGCTCGAGGTGTTTTGCTTCAAGCCATAGAGGGATTTCTTCCACCTGTATACATATGATTCCCAATCATGAATCTCAAACTCCTCAGGCTGTTCCAAACCTATGGACCCGCTGCATGAGGGAAATGGTCCCCTTATAAGGTTTTCCTTCGGTACATCTCAGACATGTACCTTCATGCTCTACTTGAATTCAGACATCCCTATCACCATTTGACTCACATGAGGTAGGGCCCCATAGGTATACCTCCAGTGTTATAGATGCAATATGTCAATTGACATGATCCCCAATGGACCATCTTGCAACTTGATACAAATTTCCAACCCTGAACCCATGAGAAAAAGAATCTTTGAAAATTATATATATATATTTTTTAACACGTACCTTTCCATGGATGAATGGCACCCTAAAACCTTTGACTTCCATTTTCGAGATGGATACCAGGTTCTTCTTGCGATCAGGTACATAAAATATATTCTGTAAATGAATCGAGTTACCCTTATTCAATTGAGAGTTAACATTCCCTACACCCTTTTCGGGATAGGTGGCATCAGCTCCAAGTATAATCCCACGATTGTTTCCATCTCTACCAAATTAGAGAGTGCACCCATCTATTTGATGAAGTTCCTGAAAGCACTGCAATCTATAAGCCAGATTCCCAAAGAATTTGAAGGAGAGGGCCAATACAAGATAATGCTTCTTTAACTTATCATAAACAACATTTGATTCTTCATACCTGTGGTTCCTTGCTTTCTATGAAGAGTTGACCATTTCCTTGATGACCTGCATTACCTATCATTCCTTTGATGATCATTGAAGATGTCCCTGGAATGATTGTTACCATCATCAAGTGATGTGTCCTTGCCATTCAGACACTCCTTCGCATAATGGTCGAACTAGTTATCTGCCTTTCCTTCCACCCTGAGATCTGGTCTTCCAATGAAGTGATCTTTAGGTAGGCCATATTTTGCTGCGTCATTCTGATAATATTCTTTGCTTCGACTTCACCCTTGGTGAATTTGAAGAGGGATGAGGAATCCACTGATCCTTTTGTCCTTTCCCAACTGTCTTTGGTGATTGCTCTTTCACTCTTACTTGGGCATTGTCTTCACCTCAGCTCTGATACCATGTTAATTTTAGGTATGTTCTATGCTTAGAGCAATTTATTTCAATTTTCACAGTTAGCTCCATATCTTTTCCAAATTAGCAATCACATTAGCATTAAAGTAAACTGCAGATAGAACATAAACATAAATAATAGAATACAAGCCAAGGAAAGATGACACAAGATGTGGCACCAGCTAGGGACAAACCCCAATGTGGGGAAACCATGGATCAATTCTTCTTATATGTTCTTCAATAGTTTAACAGAGAGAGAGAGAGAGAGATAGTACGTTTACAACATAAGTCAACACTTTGACTTATCTAGATAAGAGCATAGATCATCTCTAAGAAGATGATACATGAGATCAGTTGAAGACATGTTGCTTCAACTAATTCTCCAAGGTGACTCCTTCACCTATCGTTGTGTTGCATTGTGTCATCATGCTACACCTCGCCGCACTACACCATGTTGCACCCATCATTGTACTGCATTATGTGCCATTGCTACACCATGTTGCCATCCTGACCTATGTGTTGGCTGCACCTTGCTTTCTTGTTGTCCCTTGCTTGCTTTTCGTCCCTAGCATGCTTATTGTCCTTAGCATGGTTGTTGTTGCATGCTAGTTGTCCCTTGCATGCTAGTTGTAACATTGCATGCTTGATGTATTTGCTGCTAAGTACCATACAACTATCCCAATGTTAGTTAGTTTTCCCTAGCATGCTGCTCTCCTTCGGAGACAAATGCTCTGGCTATTTCGGCAATTCCTAATAGTTCTGGCCATTCCCGGTAGTTCCGGCTATTCCTGACAGTTCTGGCAGTCCCAACAATCCTAGCAGTTCTGCCTTTTCCAGCAGTTATGGCTTTTCCAACATTTCCAGCAATTTTGGCTTTTCCAGCAGTTCCGACAGTTCTAGCTTTTCTAGCAATTCCAGATTTTCCGACAGTTCCGGATTTTCCAGCAATTCTGGCTTTTCCAGCTTTTCCGGCAGTTCTGGCTTTTCCAGCTTTTCCGGCAGTTCTGATAGTTCTGGCTTTTCCAGCTTTTCCAGCGTTTCCAATAGTTCCATCTTTTCCGACAGTTCCGCTTTTCCGGCAATTCCAGCTTTCTGCCCTCTGGCTCAAGGCAATGTTATTCCTTAGGATCTCTCCTCCTACTAAAACCCAAAGACAAGTAGAGAGAGGAAGAGATCCCAAGTGTGTTGAAATGACTTGAAGGAAACCTCTATTTATACTAAAACGTTGAGCACATGTGGGGTTTATTTGGTTGCTGGCCGACCTTGACGAATTGTCTTATAACACAAATAAATTCATAACTCCATGAATACTTATCGAAATCGGATGATCTTTAGATTAATCCTACACCTCTCGATGAGAGGGATCCAAGAAAAATATCAGCTACCATAAATAAGATGACCCACATGGAGTTTGGCCCTAGTTGCCAATTTTAACATGATTGCATGACGGCATCCAATAAATACCATGCAATATCCTTTCCTACAACATGCTTTTGGGATGTCTTGAATGGAAAATGATGTTCAGAGGCTTCCTCCTTAACCTTAGATGAACATGACTTCATCGTTGTGTTGGGAACTAAAGATGAGCTGTAATTCTGGAAACAAGAGTGCAAGAAGCCCAATCTTTCTACCAGTTCCTCATTCCTTCCCTAGTGATTATGCTTGAAATCTACAAATTCCCTTTTTTTTAATTCCAATAGTTGATGATTGGTTGCAATTCCTTGTTTCCCCTTGTCTTGAGACTCACTAAAAACTTGTACTCCTAATCATCCTGCCATTGTGACCACCTCCTAGAAGAATTTGACAAATCACACTAGACCTCTGAAATTCGACAGTCACAACCCCTTATTCCTCTCCTCACATCGTATAGATTGCACATAACACAGTGATCAAACTAACAATGATTACTGGCCATGGATTCGGCAGAGTCTGGCATATAGTCACAAATACTAGAGACCTTACCCGACCAAAATCCCCTATGAAAACAACTTGACAACCAAAGGCATTGGTCACTCTTAAAAACTAGATGCTCCAATGCTAGGAAAAATATTTCCACCACCAACCCATCACACCATAGTTGAACCATAAAACCACATCTGGGAACCCTCCTCATTTTGTTGCTCATAATAAGATCCGATAAATGCAAAGTGAAATAAAAGAAGTTATGCCTTTGTAGGGGCTTTAATTGTCACTCCTCATTCCCATGCTGAGGATGGCATTTGGATTTACAATGTATAATCATGAATTAGATGGTGTATTATCATGGGAGGGGTTTGATGAAAAAGATCCCCCCACCCGATTTATTTTCATCACTCATAATTTGACTTCTTGGTTGGGTTGATTGCCTATGCTAAATTATAGATAGACAACACTGCATAAACTCTATTTTTTCAGTTGCCTCTACTAGTACTCGAAATCTAAGAATGAGTGTTGATAGGATAAAATCCAGAAGAGTTGCAAATGATGAACTACAATAGAGTAATTTCCTAACACAATAGCACATTTTATTCCCCTTTCCTTAACCAACACAAAGCCTTAATAAACAAAAAGAGATTTTGCCAAATTGTTGGAGGCATAACTCAAATCCTAATCATAAGTAAGTTTTTGATTTCCTTTGAGATAAGATGATGCCCCTGACACCTACTTTCTCTGACTTATGAGGCAATTTATAAGTCTAGTATAGTTATTTTTCTCTAGCAGAACTTGTCTAAAGGAAATCCTATTGCAAATGTGGAGCATAATCCCATAAAACAATCTTGCATGTTCATTTTTTCATGTCATGTTTTTTTCTTCTACTTGATTAAAACCTCTCCAGTTTTATTTGCAATTAATTTCATCTGTATGATTTAGAATTTTGTAAATGTGGAGAGTCATTTCATGCTCTGTTTTTCATTTTCCAGCTTTTCAGTAATGTATTTTATTGGTGCTTGAAATTTGAAACTGATGGAAGTTATTATAAAGTAATTAATGGTTGAGTACCAGAGATAACTCTTGGACTATGAACCACCTATCTATCTATTAAGGAGGGTCATATTGGTTGGATGAGTCTACAAAAAATTCAGTCAAACCTGGGTTGACATGGTCAAAACTCATCCTAATGGAAAATATTCACTAAGTGAACTTGGACTTGCTCAAAATCCGTCTTGCCTCATGAGGTTTGTTAAGTCAAAGTTGGATCAACTTGCTCGTGCATCTAATAAAAGTAGGTTTGGGTGTTGTTTGTTGAAATATGGCAACAAGAATATTCCAATTTAATTTTTCCTTGAATTAAATTGTGAATTAAAATCGAATTTAGTATTAACAGCTACTTGGAAATAATTAATTAATTAGTTGGAGATATTCAAGTTATAATTCTTTCTAAAGTCATGCAAGAGTTATCCCTTAAATTAAGGAGATAAGATTGAGTTATATTTGAGTTGTAATTAGTTAACTCAATTTACTGAGTTAAGTCTAGTTAAATTAGTTCCAAACTGTTTGAGGAACTAATAGTGTGTTAACAGTCAGTTGATGCATTAATGCACTCAACTAGTGCTACTCCAGTGAACTCAATATTCCCTCATTAGAAACTCATGCATGTCTATTATGAGAAAGACCCAGTTGAGATTAATGTTCAAGGACAGTGTACTATCAATTGCATGTGTTTTCTCGTGGAGAAAACTCATGCATGCAGTCAAGGATTCATCCTTGAGGATTGCGCAGTTTTGAAGGCTTGGTTTTCCACTTGGTAATGGGCTAATCATCCACAAGGAACAGTGCAAGAAAATAGGAGCTTGGAGGGCAGAGAGGAAGGCTGAAGAGAATCCAAGATTTCCTATGAGCATCCTTGAGGATTGCGCAGTTTTGAAGGCTTGGTTTTCCACTTGGTAATGGGCTAATGATCCATAAGGAACAACGCAAGGAAATAGGAGCTTGGAGGGCAGAGAGGAAGGCTAGAGAGAAGCCAAGATTGCCTATGAGCATCTGTGAGGATTGTACTGAGAGCTGGCTAGCTGTGAGAGCTAAGGCTTTGTATAATTCCTATGTATTTCCACCATGTATGATAATACAATAGTGTGGGGTTTTTATCTGAGGATTTCCCCAAATTATTTTCATGTGTATTGTGTCATTGATTCTTCTTCTTCTGGTTATATTGTCCAGATCGATCTTTAAGCTTTCACAAATTGATAGTAGAAGTAGGTTATAGTATTCTTCTTTGATTTATATTGCATTATCGGGTTAACCTATCACATATTTTCTACATGGTATCAGAGCTGTGAACAGTATACTGAGAAGAGAATTCGAAGTTTGAAGTTCGGGGTTGTAGGTGCAAATCGAATTCATATCATACTTCAAGGTTGGCCAATGGCGTTCTATGGCTTGAGACTCGAGTATGCCTTCGAAGGTAGCTCAAATTACATAGCATAGAAAGATAGAATGGAGGCTGTATTAAAAGACAATGGCTTGAAGGAATTCATTGATCAAGAAATCCCAAAGCCAGCTTCAACTAATGCACAAGAGTTGGCTGAGTGAAAGAAGTGTATGGCGAAGGCAAGATGGATCATCCTTGAGGGAGTTCGAGACCATATTGTCTCGAGTCTCCATGGGAAGAATACTCCATTTTCAATGTGGAAGACATTGAAGGACCTCTACCAGAATAGTAGCGACCAGAGGAAATTGGCGCTCAAGGATAAGCTTTGAAGAATCAAGATGGAGAAGGGTGATACTATTTCCACATATCTAAACAAGCTCACCACCTGCAGCGATGAGCTTGGCAGTGTGGGAATAACTATTGTCGATGATGATATGGTGAGCCTTGCTCTCATTGGCCTTCCAAAGAGTTGGAATAGCTATTAGGACTCTGTGAATGGAAGGGAGAAACTGATATATTGGAAACCACTATGGTCGGATCTTATGTAGGAGGTGATCGGGAGGAGCACACGAGATGGTTCTTCATCCAAGAATGATGATGAAGAAAATCTGGCCTTAGCAAGTAAGGCAAGGAAAGGGAAGGGGAAGGCTTCCCATTTCAAATCAAATTCTTCTCATGGAGGGAAGAAGGGTGACATGTCTAGAGTAAGATGCTTTAATTATCACAAGATGGGACATTATGCGACTAATTTCCCGTCGAAGAAGTCCAAGAAGAGATCCTCAGAAGGATCGGAAGGTGAGGCATTAGCCTCTCAGTTCGAAATGGACTTTACCCTCATCGCATGCATGGTATCATCGATGATGGGTTGTTTTTGGTATCTTGACAGTGGAGCCTCATTCCACATGACCGTGATAAAAATTTATTCAATGCCTTGGAGGAGAAAGACCTCAAGATGTGCATAGAGATGGGTGATGATGGAAGGTATAGTGTTTCAAGAGTGAGCATGGTTGCTTTTCAAAGGGAGCATGGAGCTCCTCTCACCTTGACAGATGTGATGTATGTGCTTGGACTGAAGAAGAACTTGGTATTGGTAATGATGTTGGAGGACAAAGGCTACAATGTTGTCTTCAGTAAAGGAAAGGCGTTCCTAAGACACATAGCCATGGGCCAGACCAAGAGGATAGGGATTCGGGTGAAGAATCTCTATAAACTAGAGGTAGATGATTGTACAACATTGAGTACGAAAGCAAAATTGCTGCAAAGCCAAGACATTGTCGAGTTGTGGCATAGGAAGTAGGGCCATTTGCATCATGGGGCTTTGAAGATAATGCAACAGATATCTACACGACTTCCCAAAGGTAAACTTGAGCAAGTTGACACATGCAAAGGTTGTACCTTGGGAAAGTACACCAAGTCTTCCTTTCATGATCGAGACAGTCGAGCAGAGGCTATCTTAAAGCAAATTCATACTGATTTGTGTGGACCATTCTCGACGGCATCCACAACGAAGCAAAGGTATTATGTGATTTTCATTGATGACTATTCTCATAAATGCTGGATTTATTTCATGCAGAAGAAGGACCAAACCTTCACAAAGTTTTGTGAGTTCAAAGCTTTGGTCGAGAAAGACTCAGGGAAGAAGATCAAGGCCTTGAGAAGCGACAATGGTGGAGAATATGTCTCTCAAGAGTTTAAGGACTTCTGTGCAGTGGAAGGAATTAAACGAGAGTTGACGACGCCTCATAACCCACAGCTAAATGGGGTGGCCGAGAGGAAGAACAAAACTATTGTAGTGGCAGCAATGCTGCATGACCAAGGCCTACCACTTCACTTATGGGATGAGGCATGCAACACAACGGTCTATTTGTAGAATAGAAGCCCGCATCGCATACTTGGGATAAAGACACCAGAGAAAGCTTTCTCCAGTAAGACACTAGATGTGGGTCACTTCAAGATCTTTGGCTCATTGGTATATTGCCATGTGACAAAGGATGCACGGAAGAAGCTTGAGCCAACAAAAGAGTTGGGAATATTTGCGGGGTATACTGATACACCTCACAACTATCGTGTGTACTTGCCTACCAGTTGGAGGACAGTGGTTCGCAGAGATCTCAAGTTTGATGAGTAGAAGGCCATGCAAGTTTCCCTTGAGAGGGAGCTCCAACTACAGGTTATGGAGGAACTATTGGTTCCTAAGGAGGAGGAGCCCCAGACTAATGCGGAGCAGCCGCATGCAGAGGTTCTAGGAGTGGAGACATCCACTCAGGCAGAGTCTTCCAGAGATGGACAGAAGCGCACAAGAGAAGCTGATAGATTGTTGGAGGATACGAGAGAGAATGTGGGAGCACCATCTTCTCAGCGTAGACAATGGAGGTCACCTGAGAGGTACACTGGATACATGGCCCTTGCTGGGGAATGTGTTGAAAATGAGCCAGCTTCCTTTGAGGAAGAAGTGCAGCAGCCAATTTGGATTGATGCTATGATGGAGGAGTATGACTCCATTGTTCGTAACAGTGTTTGGGATGTGGTTCCGAGACTGGAGAACAAGTCAGTTGTGAGTTCCCATTGGCTTTACAAGGTAAAGCAAGCTGCTGATGGTAGTGTGGAGAAGCATAAGGCAAGATTTGTTGTCCGTGGCTTTTCATAGGTCGAGAGGATCATGTTGTTGTAGTATATTTTGACAGAGGAGCAAGATGCTGACATTTTGACAAAGGCATTGTCAAAGTGTAAATTCGAGTTCCATAGAGACAGGATCAGGGTGGCAGATAATCCCTTTCTTGTTGAGAGGGAGTGTTGAAATATGGCAACAAGAATATTCCAATTTAATTTGTCCTTGAATTAAATTGTGAATTAAAATTGAATTTAGTCTTAACGGCTACTTGGAAATAATTAATTAATTTATTTTAATTTAATTAGTTGGAGAAATTCAAGTTAGAAGTCTTTCTGAAGTCATGCAAGAGTTATCCCTTAAATTAAGGAGATAAGATTGAGTTATATTTGAGTTGTAATTAGTTAACTCACTTTACTGAGTTAAGTCTAGTTAAATTAGTTCCAAACAGTTTGAGAAACTAATAGTGAGTTAGCAGTCAGTTGATGCATTAATGCACTCAACTAGTGCTACTCCAGTTAATTGAAGATTCCCTCATTAGAAACTCATGCATGTCTATTCTGAGAAAGACCCAGTTGAGATTAATGTTCAAGGACAGTGTACTATCAGTTGCATGTGTTTTCTCATGGAGAAAACTCATGCATGTAGTCAAGGATTCATCCTTGACGATTGCGCAATTTTGAAGGCTTAGTTTTCCACTTGCTAAAGGGCTGATCATCCACAAGGAACAATGCAAGGAAATAGGAGCTTGGAGGGTAAAGAGGAAGGCTGAAGAGAAGCCAAGATTGCCTGTGAGCATCCTTGAGGATTGTGCAGTTTTGAAGGCTTGGTTTTCCACTTGGTAATGGGCTAATCATCCATTGTAAGGAAAAATGCAAGGAAATATGAGCTTAGAGGGCAGAGAGGAAGGCTGGAGAGAAGCCAAGATTTCCTGTGAGCATCATGAGGATTGTATTGAGAGCTGGCTAGCTATGAGAGCTAAGGTTTTGTATAATTCCTATGTATTTCCAGCATGTATGATAATACAATAGTGTGGGGTTTTTATCTGAGGATTTCCCCAAAGTATTTTCATGTGTATTGTGCCATTGATTCTTCTTCTTCTAGTTATATTGTTCATCTTGATCTTTAAGCTTCCGCAAATTGATAGTAGAAGTAGGTTATAGTATTCTGCTTTGATTTATATTGCATTATCGGGTTAACCTATCACAAATTTTCTACATTGTTGTGCTCCTTTTAACTTGTTTTTGACTTATATCAGAGAGGGTTTCTTAGATATAGTTGTTATAACAATCATGCGGCCCCATGCTTATTCCTATGATGGCTAGTCAAACAGGCGGTGGTAATCAGTAGGAGTAGTTGAAGAAATAATGACAGTTTTTGTAGTTTCTACAATAGCTAGGATGTATAAATTTTAATGTTTGTGTTCAATGAAATGATCAAGCTCTCTTGGAGAGTCTTCCCAGTTCTATCAACTAGTATCAAGTTGGTGGAGATCAGAGGGTTGAAGTAAGAGTGTTTGCAACCGAAGGAACCCACTCCCACCAAGTTCTAGGCTCATTGAGCCAAGGGATGAGTCTGCTAGTTATATGGTTGTTGGTAGACTAATCTGAGAGTGGCGGCCACCATGTGTGAAGAGCTCGGTGTCCAAAAAGCATGAGATCTGAGGAAGATCAATGTGGAATGCAGTGCATGGATTTTGGAGAAACGCAACAAGAATTTTGCCCTAGTGTTGGAAGCTGCCCACCATTGTGTGTAGAGAGCGCAAGGGAGCCTTGAGAGCTCAGCATGAGCCAGAGGCTGATGTCTTGGAATAAGCCCTGGGATCCGAGTCCAGGGCCCTTTGCTCTGGAGATGGATCCAAGCAAAGCCGACCAGTTCATGCTATTGTGGGAGAGGCTGACGCAATACTTGGAAACTAGTGTCTGGAACAGGAAATATTTTTCGAAACTTCCTAACATGACATCAACAATGGTTTGTACAAGTATTTCATGTATTCATATGTCACTCATGGATTTCTGCCACGCTTTGTAGTGGGTAAATCTGGACAAAATTCGAGTGTACGCCACGACAGGAAAAAAATGGAACCAGATCTGGCAACAACCCCTACAACGGTACAATGTTTATGTTGTGTGCGAGCCTTATGGATCTTGCAACAATAACAATGTTCAGTCCTTGTGATGGACTTTGTCTCAAAAGACAACCACGAATGGGGATCTTAGCAGTGGTCCAGCGATTGTGTTCGCGAGACACCATCGTGATGCAGCCAGTGCAGAAACCAGAGCCCCACCAATGGATTGGGGGGGGAATCTACACCCCAGGCGGGGTTCCATACTCAGGGCAAGGGAAATGCAAGGAGGCCTATAAGGCCAACCCTGTAAACCCAATTTCCACTAAAGTTGCTGGTGAAAACAGCAAGGCTGAAAGAGTGAGCGGGATTCATGGATCCACCAGAGAAGGGGCCAGCGGCCAAGATGTTGGTGCCCACGATGAATATGATGGCGATGGGTGCAATGGTGGCCAGGGATCCCTTTTTAGGGTCTATTGTGGTGGCGTAGACAATGTAGACCAGAGCGAAGGTGATCAAGACTCCCTCACCGAATTTCATGCCCACCATTACGCTGTGAATCAAATTCATCAGGCCATTGGCGATGAACTTAAGAAACAAGCCAGCAACGATCGATCCAACCAGTTGAGTGATCTAGTAGAGGATGCCTTTGAGAATGGTGATCTGGCCGCCAAGGACCAACCCAAACTTGATGGCCGGGTTGGCGTGGCCACCAGAGATGTTCGTCGCAATGGACATGGCCACGAATAGAGAAAAACCATGGCATACAGCAACGCCGACAAGCCCTATTGGATCTAGAGCTCTAAGCAGAGGTAGTAGCGTTGGAGCATAATTGTGTGGCACACACCATGACGAGGAAGAGTTGCAACCTATTGGGCGATGTCATTTGTAAAGCTGCATTGAGTGTGCCATAGAGCACTATGTAGAGGATCTCCTAAACCTATTACGTGTGGTGGAGCATGACATTAGTTGAAGTCAAATTTTGTGAATGTTGGCGTTGAGACTATTGTGTGTTGATTAAACTACGGGCTTGATGTAGTGGTGTTGGAACTTGGTGGGTACTGAGATTGGCGCAATTGTGAGTTATATTCTCTAATAGGAGAAGGACAGAACATGCGGTGAGCCTGGAGCAGTCTAGCATGGTGAGTCCTCATTGAAAAAATTGGAAGGGTTGCAGATCTCAGTGTTTGAAGAAACTGATCTGCTGCATGTGGAGTCACAAAGTGTGGTTTGTGAATCAAATCGTTATGAGAGCTGAACAGATCACCTTGAGAGCTGCTCCATCTGAGGTCCAACAAAAAGTGTGTGGAGTTGTATGTGGAGCATGCTGGTGACACAGGACTATGGAGTTAAGGAGTGTTGGGCAGGCCAAACTTGAAGTTTTATGAAGGACGAAATGGATGTTGTAGCTGGTGTAGTGTGGAATTACTAGACAACAATAGCCTAGGAAGAGGCATAGATGAGCTGTCTGGAGAAGAAACCAGCATAGACCATGGGACAGAGCGTTGTTGAAAGGCCATGAAGGCATTGAAATAAGCCGAGGTGGTGTTTCCATCACTTCCCATGATGTAATTGGCATAAGCCATATGAAGGCTGGGTATTGTGGATGCCTCAGGCGTTGAGGAGTTGCCTTGAGAAGCAACAAGAAAAGGCTTGTAGAATATGCACCCATGGAAAATATTTTCAGAGTGGAAGCCACAGAGATCCATTCAAGCTTGGAGGAGCCTCAAAGTTTAGGAATGTCATAGAAGAAGGCCGAGGAGTGCCAAGGGCTATAGATGCCATTTGAGAAGTGTTGAAGCTAACGTGAGCTCAGGTGAGCTATTGAAAGGCCACCTTGTGTGTTGAGACTCATTGTCAGAGCCCATGGAGCTGTGTGAGGTCCAACGATTTTCCGAAAGAGGCATAAGGGTGAGCCTAGGAGCGTGTGAGCTTAGAGCCAAAGTTGTAAGCTCGATGGTGTGCAGAGATGTGGGATCTGTGGTGTGAAGAGGCAAAGGAGGGCTCGATGGTTGTGAAGGGAAAGTGGAGTCTACCCTCCTATTGACGTTGGAAAGCATTGTTTCCAGTGGAGTGTTGGTAGATAAGAGTGTCTAGAACAGAGTGTCCGCTAATGAAGATTGTGATGTCCGTGTGGCGTAGATCTAGTGGAGTGTTGGCAGATAAGAGTGTCTGCAACCGAGTGTCCGCTAATGAAAAGTGTGTCGACTGTGACGCATGTGTGGTGTAGATCCAGTGGAGTGTTGGCAGATAGGAGTGTTTGCAACTGAGTGTCTGCTGATGAATATTGTGTTGACTGTGACACCTATGTGGCATAGATCTAGTGAAGTGTTGGTAGATAGGAGTGTCTGCAACTCAGTGTCTATTGAAGAAGGGTGTGTCAACCGTGACGCCTGTGTGGTGCAGATAGTATCCAGTGGAGTGTTCGTAGATAGGAGTGTCTGCCACTGAGTGTCCACTGATGAAGACCGTAACACCTGTGTGGCATAGATTGCAGAGAATATCTAGTGGAGTGTTGGCAAATAGGAATGTCTGCAACACCACGTCCGCTGAAGAGAGTTGTGCTATGTGAAACCAACAACAAAATATGAAAGCCCCCTTATCAAGTTTTTTTTGTACTGTTGTAAGGCCTCACTGAGACTGAGACCAATAGGGACTTTAAAATTTAGGTCTTTGTGGTTAAGGGGAGGTTTGTTAGAATAATCATGTTGCCAAACATCTGTCCATGACGATTAGTCGGTAGCAGGTGGTGGTAGTCGACAAGAGTAGTTGAAGAAATAATGATAGTTGTTGTAGTTTCTATGACAGCTAGGATGTATAAATTTTCATGTTTGTGAATGAAATGATCAAGCTCTCTTGGAGAGTCTTCCCAGTTCTATCAATAGTTGACAACAATAGGTGAGCAGCTCCATCAACAACCACCACAACTAGGGTTGGGACAGTGGAACACTTGCTAGGGTTGATTAAAACCTAAGGCTTTGACCTATAGCTAATGCATGAAATTACCAACAACTTTCCACAATTTTTTGAGATTTCATGTTTGGATCACATTCAAGTACAGATACAACCCTTTTATGGGCCCTCCTTTCTAGGGGTTAAGGCTGCTATATTTATCATTTATATAGTATTTCAAATTTTGTCATGTGGGTTTTGGATTTTGAGTTGAATCTTCAAATCTTGACATTTGGTAATCATGATGGATAAATGATGATATGAATCATTCTTGATGATTGAAATTTGATCATATTTCAATTTATATAGTATTTCAAATTTTGTCATGTGGGTTTTGGATTTTGAGTTGAATCTTCAAATCTTGACATTTGGTAATCATGATGGATAAATGATGATATGAATCATTCTTGATGATTGAAATTTGATCATATTTCAATGGCTATGTTTCGTCATATGATTTGTCACACCCTATTCATTGTAATTTTCCTATGTTATATACTAAATGTAGTCCTTCATGTATATTATAAAAATACTTTTATTTTCTTACTATATATATGATTGTATTTTTTTATGGTGTTGCATCCCAAGTTTTTGAAGAGTCTCCGGCTAAAATGAGTCATGCCTCAAGTCAAGTCATTGATGTGTGTTGTATTCATATGCTCTAGTTGCATTTCCGACAACTGTTAGTCACAATCTAATTTGTGACGAGATTAAGTTTTCTATCTGTATGCAATTTTTATTCTATTTCATTTTGAGGAAATTTTGAGCTCCTAAAATCTGTATGTTATAATATTTAGTCAAAAGCATCGTATGGAAGAGGTTGCAATGATCTACACAAAGACTCGTATGGAAGAGGTGTGGATGATTGAAGAAGTTGTCTTCAATGTTTATATAGACTATTCATGGATTGCTTTATTTTTCTAGTAGACATAAGATGTAGTTTTATTAGTGAAAATTGTGAACTTCCTTGTGAAGAAAAAGGAAAATTTACTATTGGAAACAATTGATCAAAAGTGGCTGGTTTGGGAAAGCCTAAGAAAAATTTTGATAATATAATTTGGGGAGTAGAAGTCTAATTCTCTACTCCACATATTTGAGCATTTGAGTCATTCTCAAAGTTAGATTGAAAAGCAATGGGACATTTTTTTCAAACTGAGAGTGCAAGAGCCATGCCACTTCAAACTAGATGACATTTTCACGTATCAAATTAGATTTCTCAGCAAATTTTGCTTGAATTCTCTTTAGTGCAGGTACGAGATGAGAGACATCTTGCTACACGAATATATGAACTACGTTGAATAATCTTGCCTTGGGCAATCCATTAAGGGAAGGAAGTTGATTTAATATTCCTTTTTAATCCATTGAGTCATTAGTTGATTTATCCAACGTTGTTTCTAGTAGCTTCACTTCAAAAAGGAAAAAATATATCAACCAAAATTCTAGATGCAGATTCCTCATGCCTTCCACATTCACATTCTTATTTCGTGCAACACTACCTCTCTCTCACTCTACATTCATCTACACTTCTATCACTCTACATTCATCTACACTTTTATCAGCCTACTTTACACTTTTGATACAAATGCTAGTAAAATATAACAAAGGATAAATAAAGATGAATATTTAAAGACTTTTTTTTCTCTTTTAACATACTTTTTGTTAGAATCAAAAAGGGCAGAGCAACTTCAGAAAACTAATGGGTTGTAATATTTAAAGACTTTGAAAACCTTTATGAGCGAAACTAGATGCGTCGTTTCATGAGCCTTTTAAAAGTCTCCACTGAATCCTTCGACATGCCGTAGTCCAACTAGCCGGAGGAATTGCCCGAAAAGTTATGGAAATTTTAGTCATATTTAGAGAAAATCCGGCAAGGATTTTTGTAAATCTAAATTATAGTTGTTAAACTTCAAAATTTTAGGTGTCCTAGACATTTTTGATGGTGCTGAATCCATTTCCACCATCAAAAACACGATTCAAACACTGCTTCTACAAGTTTTTTTGAAATTTTTTTGCCCAGATTCCAGCCACTTTTGGCCGTCCAGGCAATTCCTCCACCTCGGTAGATGACTCCCTTTGATATTTAAAATTTAGGCAATTCCTCCACCTCGGTAGATGACTCCCTTTGATATTTAAAATTTTTTATCGGACATTTAAGGTAAATACATTTTTATAGTAAAATTTCCTCAAGTTATAATACATTCTTAATTAGACATTTAAAAGTTTTATCATACCTTGATATAGTAAAGTTTTCTAAGGTTATAATACATTTTTAATTACACTGAGTGGAAGAATATTAAATTCTTGATTGTTGCTCGATTAAATAATTATTTTTTAGTCTCACTCGGTTTCACACCTAGCATTTGAATAAAGTTTTGCAAAATCCATAGTTTTATATAGTTTGTTGTTTTAAATTTTTAAAAATAATATTTTAATTAATTAAAAATATTTTATTTATTCAAAATCTTATATAATTTCAAATTTTAATTTTTTATTTAATAATTATTTATATATAAAATATAAAAACGGCTATCCACTCTTTATATTATCTTTTTCCCTGAAATTTAAAAATATCATAATTCTTCCCTCACGCTCTTCTTAAAAGGAATTTGCATAAAAAAAATATATGTTGACTTGTGTCATCGTCATTTCCATACCCACTGTCCAACGGCTCTTTATTTCACTTTATAATTTTAGCCATAGTCAAACCAGTTTTTAAACTTGCTCGGGAAATTATGGATAGGATTTCGACAAAATTTGACAGGAATTTTTGTAAATTCGTTTAAAATTTGTATGGTTTGTTTTATGGTGTTGAATTTATTTTTATTATAAAAATAAAATTCAAACATTTTTATGGTAAGATTTTTTAATTTTTTTTTATCTAATTTTAATTGATTGTCTTAATAAAAAAACATCATAATTTTATATTTCAACTTTAAACAAGCCCTACATATAAAAGGAGTAGATAAAGTTACTACAATTTATAGCGATATTTAAAGATGAGACCAGTTTATCGGTAAATGAAATAAAATAATATAATATTTTAAAATCCACCAGACTAAAAATAATAACATAATAATATTTATATCAAAACAACTAAACACACCTGCGTTAAGGTTCCTCCTTGTAATAAGTGGCATTGTACACGTCACATAAGCAAATTCCTAGCGCTAACTGGTCTAGGCCCTTCTTTTCTCCCTCCGCTTAGTGTGGGGATATGGGTACAATATGACCTCTAATATATATTTACATATTTACATCCTAAAGGATGCAAGATTCATGCACGTTTCTAAATATTTACATATTTACATCCTAAAAGATGCAAGAATCGTGCACGTTTCTATATATATATATATTCTATTGCGGTTGGTGTGCGTTTTTTTCCATTCTTACATCAGGTATGGTTGGTCTTACTTTCAGGTATGGTATGGTTGGTCTTACCTCAAATTTATTTTTATTATAATATTTTATTAAAAAATTATTTTTATTATAATATTTTATTAAAAATATTAAAAATAGTAATTAATGGTTTATATTTTTTATAGTTAAAAATAATAATATCTAGTTGTCTATATAGTTTTTGATATTTAAAAAATTATTTGTTTTAAATAATAAATTTGAAATTTTAATTCGAAAAATATTTTATTATTTGTATTTTTTTCACAGAAATGGTTATGGATTATATTAGTTGAGTGGTCTAAATGCCAGATTTCCGATTACAATGAGAGGGCGCAGAGCCCAAATAGTTTCAACAACCTGAAGTGCAGAGCTTGTGTTCAGCTTCCAGCTCTTTTTGGTTACAGCTATTGAGTCGATTTCTGTGATTTGCCCAAGCTTATAAATACAAACAAACTGATTCAATAGCAAGCAATAAAACATATCAGCTGATTGATTATGGAATTGGATCCCATGTTTCTTCCCCGTCTCTTATCATTGCCCCAGCAGAGAGAAGAGCAACTTTATTGGCTTCAAGATCTGCTTCTTTGTTGTTGTCTCTCAAAACGTGGAAGTAATTCAGGTTTTGGAACAGTTTCCCCAAACTTCTGATTCTAGATATCAGTCTAGCTAATCTTAAGTCCCAAGGGGCTGAGTTGGTTACCATGATTTTTATTATCACTTGAGAATCTCCAAAAATGTTTGCCTCCTTGATTTCCAAATTCAAGAGCAATTTAATACCTTGGAAGAGGACCAATGCTTTATCTTGGATGCTGGAGTTGATCCCCAGACCCCAAGCAAAGCTGTGAGTTGATAAGCCCTCAATGTTTTTTACAATTCCTCCTGCGCCAACCTTGCCAGGATTTCCCTTTGCTGCCCCGTCAAAGAAGAGGGAGTGCACTTTTTGATTGGAGATCCAGTCTTGAAAGTCTTCATTGTTTTTCCCCTTATTTGCCATTCTTTAGGGGAGGGGATGTTTCTGATGTCTTGATGAAATTGCAGATTTAAGGAGGTCCCCCAAACTGTATCTAACTGAGTTAGATTTGAAGCATCTTTTTGATCTCCCAAGCATTCTTTTAACTGAAACTTTGCCTTAGCCGCTACCACCTACCACCTTGACATCACGCTGAGAGTTTTTGAAGATTCTGCTGTTTCACTCTAGCCAGATCTGCCAGCAGCAAACTTTAGGAAGGGAAGACCAAGCTTCTTTAATTACTTTGTTTTTTGGAGGAGGACTGGGATAACTGTTCTGCCAATTAGCAAAAAGATCAATTATGGAGGTGGGAAGAACAAAATTGGGATTCCAATAATCCATCAGCTCACTCCAAACCTGCACAACGAAATTACAGTTTAACATGATATGCATGGCACATTCCACATTCTCTCTGCACAGGGGACACCTGGACGGGCCATGGAATCCACGTCTCTACAATTTGTCATCTGTGAGGATTTTCTTGTGGCATAGGAGCCAGCAGAACATGTCGATTTTGGGCAGAGAGGAAATGCTCTAGATCGCCTTCCATGGAGCAGGGTCAGGAGGGACATTCGGTCTCAGAGCGAGCTTAGCATAGCCTTGAGCTACTGTGTACCCTGCAGACAGTGAACCCCAGCCAAGCGAGTCTCTTCTACTAATATGAGAGAGGGCAATTCCATTCAGCATAGCGCGCAGACAGTTGCATTCTTGGCGCAGATCCAGAGGCAAATCAATAAAGCTCCAGCCTGCCCAACGCGTCCCATTCCACGTGGAGATATCCCACAGCGTGGATTTTCCTGAGGCGGTCAACCAGCCACGGAGCGCCTTCACGGAGGGGCAATCCCCAATCGGTTCTCGATCCATTATGCGATCAGCCCAAATGTTGATTTTCTTCCCATTACCAAGTATCCAGTATGCATTGGAGCGTATCAGGGGGGCGGCTTTGGAGCAGAGCCTTGCAAAAGGAGAGGCGCCTTGGGGGAGAGGCCCATCCAGGCATCTAACTCTCTCACCTTTGAAATACTTCTTCCACAGTGCTAATTGGGCCCAGCCAGGCTTGGGCGCAATAATTTTCCAGAGATTCTTGGCTCCCATGGCAGTGTTCTGTAGGGGAAGGCTCTTGAAGTTTAAACCTCCCTCCATTTGAGGCTTGGAGACAGTCTCCCAATTAACAAGAGGGATTTTCCTCTCATTCTATTTGCCTCCCTTCCAAAAGAAGTTGCGAATGTGCTGGTCCATTTTCTGAAGAATGCCAATTGGAGCAAGTAGAACAAAGAACTAAAATAATGGGAGACTACAGAGCACAGCTTTTATGAGGACTGGTTTGCCCGCAATGTTAAGCCAATTGAATCCCCAAGCCTGGAGTTTGCTCTTGAATTTTTCCACTTGAGGAAGCCAATCCCTGCTATAGGCCCGCTTGAGGAATATAGGGAGCCGAAGATATTTAAACGAGGTCCAAGTTGAAGAGGCTGTGAATCCCAGGCATCTGGCAATGGAACTAAGCAAGATGGGTGTAATATTCCAACAGTAAATGTGGCACTTCCCCTTATTGAGACTGCTTCCCGACGCCATACAAAACTCCTCAAGTGCTTCTTTAAATCTGTTGGCCGAATGGATCGATGCAGCACCCAGCAGCAGTGTGTCGTCTGCAAAAAGGGCATGATTGATGCTTTTGACTCCTCTTGCAATGCAGATCCCTGAGATCTCCTGTTCTTGCATTTTTTTGTTTAGATGAAAGCTGAGAATGGAAGCTTGGAGTACAAACAGAAGAGGAGACAGAGGGCAGCCCTGCCTTAGTCCTCTTGAGGCTTTGAAAAAATCAGCAGTTCTGCCATTAACTAGGGGCGCGATCCATGGTTTTGAGATGCAGGCTCAATCCAGTTTATGAAGCTCTCCCCAAATCCAAATTTTTTCAATACATTCAAAAGAAAATTATGCCTAACACGATCAAAAGCATTTGCTAAGTCCAGTTTGATAGCCATAACTTTTTCCTTGTGCTGCTGGCTTGAGAGGATTGCCTCTTGAACTAAAATGAAGTTGTCCACTAGTTGTCTGCCATGAATAAAGCTCCCTTGATTCTCTGGAATGATTTTGGGGAGAAGACATTTCAGCCTGTTTGCTATAACCTTGGTGATCAATTTGTAGCCAATGTTGCACAGAGAGATGGGACGAAATCTGCTGAAGGATTTGGCACCTTTCTCCTTGGGGATGAGTGCAAGGAACGCAGAGTTTGTGCTACCTCCAATTTTATGACAGACTTGGGATCTTTGAACCATTTTATAGAGATCTTTTTCCACAATGTACCAGCATGCTTGAAGAAATCTGGCGGAGAATCCATCCGGACCAGGGGCTTTATCTGGGTTCATGGCAAAGAGAGCATTCTTGACCTCACCCTTGGTAACTTTAGCTTCTAGCTAAATGTTCATCCCTGTAGTGATTGAAGAGGGAACTCAGTCCAGAAGACAAGAGTTCTGAATCATATTCGCATCTTCGCTGTACAAATTTTTGAAATGGATAAAAGCTACTAATTTGATACTTGCAAAGTCCTTGTGATTGGTAGCATCTCCCTTGATTTCAGTAATGGAGTTGAAGCTTTTTTTGGCTTGAGCTTGCTTATGGAAGAAAGAAGAATTCCAGTCTCCCGCTTTGAGCCAAAGGCTGCGAGATTTAATCCTCCAAAATTCTTCTTCAGCTAGGCAGGCTTTGTGAAAATGCTGTTGTAGTTGGACCTCCTTATCAAGGATTTCTTTGGTTACATATGCCTCTTCCCACATCAAATGATGAACATCCAGTTGATTTTGGAGATTTTTTCTTTCAGCTGCTGGATTGGGGAGGGTTTTGGCCCAGCACTTTAGAGCAGTTTTTTGTTCTTCTGAGCTTTTCTTCCCACAAATAGAAAGGTGATCCTTTGATTGGCTAAGACCAGCTTTCCTCGACTATCTGCAAAAAATTTGCTACCTTGACCCAGAGGGGGCTAAATCTGAAGGGGATGGGGCCAAGATCGGGATGGGCCCAAAGATCAAGCTTGATAGGATTGTGGTCAGATATGTTGCTAGAAAGAATTTGCATACTAGAGTATAATCCAAGCAAAAGAAAGGAACTTTGGACAAAAAATCTATCTAGCCTTGCTGCAATGTGACCAGGGCCTATTCTTTTATTTGACCAAGTATACTTACCAGAGGAGGGCTTGATGTCCAACAGATCCTAGTCTTGAAGTAGGTCCTCTGCCCATTCCCTTGTCGGATCTCACACAATGCAGCCTCCTCGCTTTACTAAGGTGTGCAACGTGAGATTCAGATCTCCTGCAATAATGATGTTTTCTAGATTCCCTAGATCTTCTTGGCTTCTTATTGAGTCCCAACACGCCTTTTTTTCTCCAACATTTACTGGCACATAAACGTTGAAGAGACAAAAAAATTCTTTTGCAACGAGATGCTGCATTTTTAGCAGTAGCCAGTGAGTGTTTGATGTCACAGATACTAACGAAAACTTACTATCATTCTAGAGAGTGCCTAGCCCTCCAGAGGCTCCTCGGGCTGAGATAGCTTTTGCTTTGCTTTTGCTCCATAGTTTTTTGCTTGTTTGGAGGAAGTCTGTGTCCTCCATTTTTGTCTCCTAGATAAGGAATATGTCCGGGGCTTCAATTCTTATTAAGTTTCTTATGGCCTCTTCCTTGATTTTGCTCCCCATACCCCTACAATTCTAGGAGACTATTTTCATTATTTACCCTTGCTCTAAAGGGCTCCCTTGGAGCCTTGAGACTGGTTTCTCGCCATCTTCAGCTTTTTTGCTAACAACTTCTCCAGAGTTGGTTGGCTGCCCTGTAACTTATCTTTGTACGTTTCCTCCTCTCTTTTCTCCCGATCTGTTTCGCAGCCTCTTGTGGGTCTCCTTACAAAGGCTTGGGAGTCACCTATTTCTCCTTCCTCTTCCGAGTCTTCCGACTCTTGGTCCTCTTCCTCAACTTCAACAAGAATTCCTTTTGAGATTTCTGTGACACTTGCATCTTTGGAGAAGATTGGTGGGGTGCCTTTTTCTGAAGATGTTGCCTTTTGGTCCATGTCCTCGTGGATGTCCTCTGGCTGCGAGCTAAGAGGGTCGAACTTGTTTCCTGGAACAGGCTTGGGTGGGATCTTCTAAGCAGAGGTATGGTGAGGACCTTTACCATTAGGGCCTCCCGACTTTTGTGTCGTGTGAGAGGTTTTGGAGCGCTTGACTTGGTTCCAACTGTCCTCCTTCCCTTGCACAGCCTCATTGTTGGACGGACAGCCTATGGCGAAGTGGCCATAGACATGGCATTTTCGGCATTTGAAGGGCAACTGCTCATAGTCCAGTTTCTGCACATGCATCCAACTTCCAACATTGATTTTGATGGCCTCTGGTAGCCCCACCTCCAGATCTAATTCAACGCATATTCTCTCGCAGTCGTATTGATCCTTATTGTTTGCTCGATCTATGAATTTCCCAAGGGCATTTCCTATGTGCATCAAGGAGTCCTAATTCTAGCAATGAACTGGGAGATTTGGGAGCCTTACCCACATCGGAACTGCTTTAGGCACGTCCACTACTGGATCAAAATCTGGAGTCCACTTATTTAGATACAAACCTTGACGGCCCATGAAGTAGGGGCCGTTTTGGAAAATCAGATCCTTGTCATCCTTTGAAGTGAATTCGAAGAGGAATAATCCTCTCCCCAGAAAGTAAGAAGTAACACTTTCTTTGATCAACAATGCCCAATTTTTGTTGACCCATCTCTCAGTGGTTTTTGGAGATGGCCTTAGCCTGGTGAATTGGCCGATGAGAGCTCACTCAGCCAAGGATAATGCAACCTGGATCGGGGTTTCTGGGGGGAGGGAGATCACAGGTATATCATCCAGTTTTTTGATGAATTTCGAAGCTTCTGATATCTTCTTCTTTGGAAGCCCTGTCAAGAGACGATTGAAGGCCTCAATAGACGAGGACGTCAGAGGAGGAGGGGGTGGTGCCTGGGGAGTGCCTAGCACCTCCATTGGCACGAGCCCTAGATCAGATTTGGTACTACCAGAGCTGCGCCAGATCAACCGCAGCTTGGTGCGAAGCCCTCGGCGGGCATGCCCACAGAGATTAGGATGCGCAGTAGGCGAGGGCGCTAGGAGGCTACAGGTCACGCGGAGTGCAAACCTCGCAGAATGGAGGGCGGGAGCCGAAGTCCAAAAAATTATTATTTGTATTTTTAAAAATAAAATGTATATAAAATTTTGAAACATTTTATTAAATTAGTTAATTTAAAAAAAAAATATTATTATTTTATTGATTATTAAAAAAAATTACATTTTTTACTTTTATTTTAATAGAATAATATTATTTTTCCTTTTTACTTCTTTACTCTCTTTTTTTCAACTTGACACAATCTCTCTGCGGTAATAGAAAAACAATTTGGGGCACGTGCATCTGCGGTCCGGCTTGCTGATATCAGGTGCACACATTCCTTATATTTTTCTAATACATATCTGCTCATATATTTTCAAGTATGAATAATTCACCACAATTACCAAAGATTACCAAAGGTAGACCTAACACAGTTACTCTACAGAGCCTCTATGAGTATATAGAGTCTTTAGAGAAACATAGAGAAGAAAGAGAAGTCAAGCTACAAATAAAGTTAGCAGCCACGTTGGAAAATAAATTCACATCTCTTGAAGACAAGATCCAAAAACAAATAGAAAATAAAATAGAACTATTGGAGAATAAGATGGATGCAATGGAGACTAGGTTGCATGTTATAGAAAAACAAAACCAAGATATGAACCAAACAACCCAGCAAGTAGATGCTCATACTTTAGAGAGTCTTAAAATGAAGGACACGATCAAAGAGCTAGAAGAAAAAGTTAATATCTGTCTCACCCTAAATAGTGTGGCAGCGAAATTAGATATCAAACCAATTAAAGATGAAATGAAAAAATTGATGGAATTAGACCATGAGCATAACAAAAGGACCTTGAACCTTATAATCTTTGGTTTGAAAGAGGAGGTAGACAAGGATACTTTAGCCATAGCCAAGACAAAATTACATAACAGATTACAAATTGAAACAACGTGTCTCACAGAAGCAACAAGGTTGGGGAAACTAACTGAGAATAAAGGAAGGCTAATCCAAATAAAGGTGAGCTCTACTAACCATAAGTATGACATACTTAGTAAAACCTCAAGTCTAAAAGGAATGGGAATATTTATAAATGAAGATCTCATTCCAGAAGATCAAGCAGAATTGAGAAAGGAGGTTCAAAAGGTAAAGGAAGCTAGGAAGGAAGGAAAATGGGCAATAATCAGAAATAGAAAAGCCGTTATTCAAGATAGAAACCAAAAAGATAATAATAAATAGCAATTCAACATGCTCCAGATTCTTTCTTGGAATTGTCGGGGCTTTCCATGGAACAAAGGCCCCAAGCTAAGTTGGATCTCGAATGATGTTGATATTATTTTGCTTGTTGAAACTTGGGAGCATGAAGAATCTAAGGTCCCTAACATAGATGGCTTTACATTATGGTCTACCTGGAATAAGCGATCCTCCCATAGAGGCATTGGGGGTATAGCTTGTTACATTAAGAAGAACATCTCTCCCCATGCTAGGATTTATAAAAGCGACCCTTACAACCAATATAGTTGGATAGAAATTACTGACATTTATGATAAAAAGACCTACATAGAAATTTGTTATTTCCCCCCATCAATTCTAACTTCTATAAGAAAAAGAATCTAGATAAAAATAGTCCTTACAATGGTTTAGAGAATGATATTTCTAGCCTAAGGAATGAAGGAAATATCCTTTTAATTTGTGACTTTAATGCTCAAACTTCAAGCAACCAAGCTATTCTTCTAAGCAATCATTCCAACCCTAATCCTCTATGGTTAGACGAAGACCTTCCTCTGGTTAGCTGGTACAAAAGGAGCTCTGAAGACCTCAGGGAGAATTTGTTTATGTTAGAGCTAGTCAAGCTCTGTAGTGCTCAAGATCTCATAATTTGCAACGGTCTAAAGAAGTGGCCCAATTATAGCCAGATGACCTGCATCCATGGGCTTGGTAGTAGTGTGGTAGACTATGTTATCTCTGATCTCCCTCTATACAACGAAATAACAAATTTTGACATCTTAAATGACCACGAGCTTGACTCTGATCATAGGCCTTTACTTATAACTCTCAATTTTCTTATGCATAGAGATCCCATAGAAGATAATCCTTATATCCAAAAGAATTTAATCTTCGATAGAAATAAAAAAGATCTCTTTCTAAATGAATTAAAAACTAATTTGCTTCCTTTATCTAGTATAGACAACATAGAAGATCTCTATCATAATTTTACTACAACCCTCTCATATTCTATTAACAAGTTCTCAATTGAAGTTTCAAGTAATAAAAGAAATAGAAAAACCAACCCATGGTATGACAAAGATTGTAAAAGTGTGAGGAGAGCAATTAAGGAAGTTGTTGATGAATCTCTTAAAATTGGCAAGATAAAAATATACAAAGACCTAACTAAAAGGAAAAAAAGGCAGTATATTCGTAAAATACAAGAGAATCTCTTACACCTCTCTAAGGTAGCTCCTAAGAAATTCTGGAGACAGATTCTAACTAGGAAAACTAAAGATAATAATAAAATTGCTTTACACGACTGAAATTCCTATCTTAAAAAGCTTTATGAATCTCCAAATGTCATGGATAACTTTGAAACCCTGCTCACAACAAAAGAAGTTTTCTCATTAGAAGACATTGATTTTGGCGTTAATCGCTTGGCTAATGGGAAAACTAAGGACATTAAAGGTTACCAGGTGGAAATCTTAAAAATTGGAGGTCCTGTCCTCATCCCCCACATTCACAAGCTTTTCAATCAAGCGGTCAAGCAAGGGTTCCCTAAACCATGGACTCAAAGCCTCATTATCCCTATTTTTAAAAGTGGGGATACAAATAACCCCTCTAATTATCGGAAAATTATGATGAGCCCTCTCCTTGCCAAGTTATATGGTATTATTTTGGAAAGGAAGCTGAGCATATGGCTTGAAAGTGAAGGTAAGCAGGCTAAAGGCCAAGCGGGTTTTAGAAAACAAAACTCAACAGTAGACCACTTCGTTACGCTTAGGATCATTGTGGAGGAATGCCACAATGATAAATCCAATCTCTTTTGTTGCTTTGTGGACTTTAGAAAGGCTTTCGATACGGTTCCTAGAAACAACCTTTGGAACAGATTAGAAGAGCTAAAGGTTCCTTTTGAGTTGAGAGCTGCCGCTATAAGGTTATATGAGAATGTAATTGCCAAGTTAAAGAGCAATGAGGGGTGGTCAAAAGATATTAAGTGTAATATCGGAGTTAAACAAGGTTTCCCCCTCTCCCCTACCCTATTTGGCATTTACATCGACAAGCTAGAAGGTTGTTTAGAGGAAGCAAGATGTGCTGGCACGATCTTAGCTGGGATAGTCATCATCCTTCTTCTCTACGCTGATGATATTGTTCTTCTCGCAAGGTGTTCATCTGATCTTGATAAGAAACTTATACTTCTTAAGGATTTCTGCTCTACCATGGGTATGATTGTTAACATTGATAAAACAAAAGTTATGATTATCAAATCCAAGAAGGACACTTATGCTAATTTTATGTATGACAATAGTAACTTGGAGGAAGTGTCTTCCTACAAGTACCTAGGAATTGATATTCATCACAAGCTCAACTGGAACTATAGCATTGAGAAAAGGATTAATGGGGGATGGAAAGTTTATTTTGGTCTTGAAAATAATTGTAAAATAGCAAACCTCGTAATGTGGGATAGAAAAATGTTCCTCTTTGAAACTTTAATCACTCCGGTTATCTTATATGGATGTGAGGTTTGGAGTTGTAGCATCTCTAGAGAATCTTGGAGAAAGATTGAGCAAATCCAGAAGCGTTTTATAATGTATAACCTCAAAATTAAAAGCAACACACCCTATCCTATTCTGCTTATAGAAGTGGGTCTTTCCCCTATCGAGAGCCTAGCTATGACTAGGCTTCTGTTGTACAAGCACAAACTCAATAACATAGGAGACCATAGACTTCCTAAGCTAGCTTTAAATTCTAGCCAAAACCAGCTAAGGCTCAAACGAGGTTGGTATAAAGACACCGGGGCTTGGTTAAACCATTGGGAGATCGACGAGAATGTTGCATTGCAAAACATTAATAACATTAAAAATATTGTTACTTCTAAGTTCAAAGAAAATGTGGTGTGAGAAAGATTTAGCAGCTAAAAGAAAATTAAGATATTATAAGGAGGTCATCAACCCCACCCTAGAAGATCAAAAGTATCTCTCTATTTTAACTAGCTCAAAGAAGAAAATTAATATAGCCAAGATTAGAACAAATGCTCATGAGCTCCATAGTGAAATGGGTCGTTGGGCAGTTCCTAAAACACCATGGATGGAAAGGTTCTGCCATCTCTGTGAGAATACAAACATCGAGGATGAAAATCACTTCCTCTTAGAGTGCCCTGCATACAACCACATTAGATCTCCATTTCAAAATCTTTGTTGAAATACTGACCTTCGTAGCCTTTTACGTTGTCAATATTACAGTGAGCTCGAGAGGCTTCTCTCCAAGCTTTTTGAGCATAGGAATAAAATCTTAAATCAAACTAAATAATTCGTTTCTTTAGGTCCGATAGACCAAAGTTTGGTCTCAGTGGACATTAACCATCATCATCATCATTATCATCATCAACATTATATATGTATATTAATTATTTTTTATGAGTGAGTTATTGGTTTATAACTATTATTTCATAACTATTGAACTTAATTGTTTTCCCTAAATATCAAATTCAATATTTTTTATTATTATTTTAAATTTATTTATTTATTTATAATAATTTAAGTTTTTAAAAAATTATATATATATATATTTTATTAAAACAACTCAAATAACATTAAAATTAATTATAAAAATTATATAATTATATATTTTATTTAATAAATAATTATCTTTAACCATTTTTAATTATTTATATATTTATATATAATTGATTATAATTCAATATAAAAAAATTAAGCCGAAGGTTTTTTTATGGTGAGGTTTATCTTCATGATATTTTTTAGATTCGTCGATCTTTATAGAATTTGAAGTGTTCTTCCCTCAGATGCTAAATTCAATAACCTTTTCATCCGGTCTCAATCTCTCAATCCCCGCGGCTACCATTTATCAGGTACGTCAGCACAGTGTGGTTGTCGGGGCCTTTCAAAACCACCGTGGATCTGGATTCGAACCCGTGCCGCCCTAGCGAGAAAATCCTGTAGAATGCCTCTGAATGTCCCATAAATCTCGACGTACCGGCCAAGAGTAGAATCAACATGACCAGGACGCTCGCGAGCAGAGAAAACATCCATTTTATTTGTCAGAATAGCGATTCCTATTGAAACCTGCGCCATTTTTGTCATGACCTTCGACGAAATGTCGATTGGTGTCAGATTCAATCTCTCAATCTCCACAACTACCATTTATCAGGTACGTTAGCATAGTGTGGCTATCGGGGCCTTTCAAAACCACCGTGGACCTGGATTCGAACCCATGATGCCCTAGTGAGAAAATCCTGTAGAACACCTTTGAATGTCCCATAAATATCGACATACCAGCCAGGAGTAGAATCAACATGACCAGGACGCTCGCGAGTAGAGTAAACGTCCATTTTATTTCCACATAATGGTGATTCCTATCGAAACCTGCAACATTTTTCTCATGACCTTTGATGAAACATCGATTGGTGTCTGAATAACTCAAATTCAAGACACCTAGACACCCACTACGTCCTCTCCTCTCCCACGCCGCTGCTTTTCCCACTCCCACGTTCCATCATCCACGCTCAATGCTGACACCACTGCGTTTTTTTGGCAAGTAATGTTGATACTGCTGCTCTGTTTTTGGAAAGTGAGGCTCGATGCTGACACCGTTGCTCTCTTTTTGGTAAGTGACGCTGACACCGTTGCTATTTTTTATTGCAACTGAGACTTGACACTGACACCGTTGTTTTTTTGGCATAGTGCCCAATGCACTCTCAGCTCCCACTCCCATGTTTTATTTTCTGTGTTGACAGGTGGAAGACATGGATTTTCTTTTCACCACGCAACTCGTTAACAACACATTACTTGAAAACTTTCACAACACTATTCAAATTCATCGTCCCTGACAAAATCTGAATAGATGTCCCTCCCCTTCCACACACTCCCCTCCATTTAAAATGGTTAGCTTTTCTTTGCCTAGTAATGTACAAAAACCAATTTATAACATATACATAAAACTTAATTACCTAAAATAATTTATAATAATATTACTAATTTATAATATTATAACAAATGGACTTCCACTTTGTACCCAACATTGAATCGATTAACCTCTCTTTTAATTGTTGATAACTCAAAATATTACCATTGTCCTCATGAAAATTACACATTTGTGGCCAACTTTCTTCACAGCTTGGTTGGAGGATTCACTTCTCGTCTTTTGTTTGTTTTTTCTCCTTGTTTTATGCGTATGAGAGTTTGACCATGTGCTATAATGCTTGTTTCCAAAGCATTCATTTGTTAATAGTTTTTCGATAAAGTTGGACAATGACTAGTGATTGGAAGGGTAATTATGGGTGTTCTACCATATTTTTTGGAACTCTTATTTTAAGGTAAACGTTATTCTTATACTTTTAGAAAGGCCAATTTTATGTAAATTAATTCAATAATAAAATAAAAGTATTAGAATGTAAAACATAACATTTTTTTTAATAAATTATAATTAAAAGATAAAATAGAATATTAAAATATAAAATAATAATGAAGAAGAATGAAATGATGGTGGTGAATGAAAATTTCAATTTTTTTAAGAAATATTTGTAGAGATTTCACAATTGTCCTATTTTTCAATATTTTAGTAAAATAATTCCAATCAAATATATCTTCAATATTTTAGTAAAATAATTCCAATCAAATATATCTTTAAAGTCACTTGGATGGTTTCTAGAGGTGTGATCCAAATAAGGAAGGACAAAGAGTTGCATTTATTGTTATTACAATAATCAACATGTTACTAATCCTAGTTTGCATTTGTTTCCATGGATTAATAAGAATTCTTTTGTGCCTCCCTCAAGCATTTTGTAACTTTTTTATTGTTTAATGTATGATTCCATGCCATCACTTTTTGGTTTCAACCAGATTTTAGGAGACTCATTTTCTATTTCTTTGTCCATTGAATTATTTCTCTATTCGATGTCATTGTAGGAGTTGATTAAATTTATGATCTAGAATTGATCCAGGATAAAGAATGAAAGGTATTACAGAGTCATGTGCATGGATGTGCCTATGTTACTTATGCAACGGATCGATAAGATTGCTAGAATACATAGACAATGAGGCAATCAGAGAAAACATAACAGTCAAACATGTAAACAAAATAAGTTTAATAAGGATTTCACCCAATGCTTCTGGGCTACGTCTCCTAGTCCAACCTTTCAGTGGTGGCCTCTCTATTATGTTTTCAAGCAGAGTTTTTACAATAGTGAGCTTGGTTCGAGACTCACTAAACAGAATGAGGTTAGTAGGAATGGAGTGCACAGACTCTCCTTACTGAAACTCGACCTCTGAGGGTCATAGTAGTATGATAGGCCTATACCGAGGAGCTTGCATGAACCTCTCAAGCCTTCAATGGAGTACACAAACTCTTTGACTCTCTCTGGCTCTATCTGGCTCGATGCTGCCTTCAGATCAGCTCAGCTTCTACTATCTGTTCTCTGCTACTAGCTTCTGATGTGCCCGTTCTCTGCTTCTGTCAGTTCATGGCTTTAAAGCCAGTCTTCTCTTTGACTGCTCGTTTCCACTTCCCAGCCTTCTAGTTTCCTTTCCTCTGTCCATTCAAATTCCTTTGCTCTGCGTCATCATCACTGGGTAACGCCTCGCAAGGAGGTGGCCACCTGTTTTGCTAATGAACTAGGTGTCAGATTCCCTGAATCATACTTGAATGATTGTTAAATCTGTTTGCTTCAATATCGCCTGTGAACACGAGTCATTTGCTGACTCATCATCCATGTCAGACGTCAAATCCCCTATCATCTTGCTTTTTGACTTGTCAAATCTGGTCAGTCATTAAGACGTATCTCCGTCGTCGATCTGGACCCCCCAGATCCTACGATCGTCCTTCATATTGGGCGGACAAGTCACACGACGTTTACCCGTCTTATGCGGGCAGTTTTTTCTCTCTTCCACTGGACGTGTGTCACTCGATGTGTGGCATCGGGCGGGATTCAGTCAAAACTGCTTCCTGCCTCGAAGCCTTCGAATATTCTGCCAGTTTTGGGGAATTCATGCTACGGAACCGAAATAGTTACTTTTTCGAGTTTTATAGCGTGTTCGGGTTTGAGCGTTTCGAGGCTTTCCTTCATTGAGGGGGACGCCCTGCGTTACGTGATTAGCGCTAATCACGTATCAGAATCCACCTCTGTTTCTCGAATTAGCCTCCGGTTTTGCCAGTTTGTGTCTTTGCACTTTACCATGGGCAACAGTCTGCGCGCTTGACTGAGGGTCCTCGTTGCTCCGCTCTGGCCACAACTGCAATTGTTATGAGGATTCCTTCTGATAGCTTTGATCTTTTCTAGGACTTGAATCTTTTAGCATAATTTGAAACAGTCATGAAAACTTAGATATTTTTTTTAGGATCCAGTTCGGATCACGACCTTCCCACTGAAAAAGCTTTTGGACCACCAAAAGTTGGTTTTCTTTCAAGCATCCATCAAATGAGGGTATTGCTTCCTCGCTTGCTCAATTTCTATCCATTTCGCATTGCTTGGCTTTGAACCTTTGAGTCTGATCCTGAGGTACTCAACATCACCTCTACGTGTAGTTCTTACCTTCCTGTCCAGAATTGCATCTTCCTGCAACTCATTAAGATATTCAGGTAACTGTTAACGGGAAAAGTGTCTATTCAGAATGACCCTATCCCACTAAGGTGTGACAATACCTTAGAAACAAACAGAGAAAACTACTTTTGTATTCTTCTTTATGAACTATAAATGAAGAGGAATAGGATGAACCAACCTGTGTCTTGCGCTAGTCCTTTGATCCAATCTCTCTTCTCTTTGACAGCTTCCAGCTACCTGCTCCCTTACTTGCCCAGCTTCACCAAGTTCCTGTAAGATCACAGAAGAAGAAAACTACACAAAGACATGGATTTATATTCATAAATAGCTTAGGATCAGATTTAAGCTAAACATGCAAATATAACAAACATCAATGATACACAAGCATGTAGGAGAAACTCAAATAGTTTTATTGATATAACAAGAAGGTCCAGTAGGAGTTACAACCGATGATTCCTGATCCAGCATCAACCTCCCAGCAAAGGAATCCCCTCTTCACCTCCAACAAAGCATAAATCACCCAATACTCTGATATCTATCTCAAAACCAATAGCAATTCTCTGCAATGTACAAAATTCCAGCCTCCTGGATCTCTGGGATGAGGGATCCATATATAGATGTACGCAAAGAGGATGAGTCAGCTTATGATTTGACTAGTGGCTTCTCTCTGTCAGCTCTTGCTTCCACTTGGAGACTGAGAGCCTCTTACTCATCCTTGGTTGAACTCAGTGAGGCAAGTGTCATTGGGGAAGATTCTGGAAGCTTCCATTGTCTGTCCACCTCGCGAAATGACATTGCCATTTGTCATTTCCCGCTCAACGCACCCTGGTAGTGCATTTAGGTGCGTTTCAACGCACCTAGCTAGTGTACTTGGGTGCTATGCAACGCAGCTAGCTAGTGGAGCAGTTGAAATGATCTTGATTTGACTGATTCTGAGCAGTTTCTGGTGGAGAACTTCTGGGAGAAGCTGTAATTTGTTGACCTTGTTCCTCTAGGGGTCGGAACAACACTTTTAGGGACTTAGGATCCCTTGGTTTATGGACATTTCATGCTTAGAGCTGTAAGGCACAAAAATGTCTATAACAGTTGCCCCCTAAAGTATGAGGCCGTTTATCGGGTGAAATGCTTTATTAGGAGGATCCAAAGTTCTTTCAATGCTGGGAGGAGACCTGTAATAAGATACAATACAATACATTATCTTCATACTGTTTTCATGATCTAGCTGAGGCGGGCATTCCCATGCTCAGCTTTATAAATTCATTTTCATGTACATAGGATAGACAATCGTCTGATGGTAGACTGATGATTCTGATAAAGCCATCATCCTTTTGGTAGGATGATTATCTGTGCTGCAATGCTGTACATTTCAATGTCTTTATTTTCCTGAATATATACCGCAGCCCGGATGGATGAAACTAGATCTGGGGTCTTCAATCTTGTCCGATCTTCACTCGAAGTACAAGTCTCTCCATGTGAGAAATGTTTTGAAGTCGAACATGGAAAGACATCGCTTGATTACCAGTCAATGATGTAAACTGTTAACAAGCGCGAGAGGAATCACCGATAATGATGATGACCCTCAAGGTACTGCAGTACAATTCACGTGGTGTGAATAAAGGACTTGGTGTCGAACACCACGCAAAATCTTTCGGTCGAAGGTCATTGATGTATACCTGTCGCTGGAAGTGAGAAACTTGCCATTGAGGCATGCAAGCTTCAAAGTACTGAATGGGTTGTTCCTAGATCAACTTCTTGGATAATGAGCTGGTGTCGACAAGAAGCGATCCGTCAAAGGAGGGCCTTAATGAATCCCACATCAATGACACGGAACGGAGCAAATGATTTTGATGGAGGTGAAAACGATCTGATGATATATGGTTCGGGATGGCGGTCATGAAAGAATGAAGTATAATGTATGGTAGTGGATGGGACACGGATGACTTCTCTGGATGACTTCTCTTGAACATGTCGGCGACACTTATGTGATGGATTGGTAGCATTTACCCCAAATGTGGATGGTATGGCATGACCATGGTGATGTGACCGGAGAATGAAACAACCGAACCCGACTCAGGCATGGAGTGGAAGTGTCATGTTCAAGAGCGACTTGCTACCAATAAAGATTCTTTGAGTTTCTTCCCAATTTTTCCCCAGTCATTGCTGACCAGTACCTCTTTATTTTTGTCAAGCTTGAGGAGGATAACATATGCTTGTTCTATAATTTTCCCTTCGGGCAAACCCATTGCTATGTTTTAACGAGCCTAGCGATAGTGAAACTCGTTCTCGTCTAAAGACAAGTTTGTCGCTATTAATATTTTTAACGAGTTTAACGACAAAGATAACTCGGTCCTTTTCATTTTTAGAGAGTCTGAAAAGGTACGTAAAGGTAACTCCAAAATTCCTTTTTCGTCATCTAATCCCTTAAGTCCGAAAAAGTATAAAACAATACAGAAGGGATGAATTTTTGATAGTTTTAACGAGCCGAACAAAACAAGCGCTCGATCTTTTTGTGCAATAATCCCTCAGGTCCAAAAAGATTAAAATCTAGAGGAGGGATAGCGCATCCGGTCGCTTTAACGAGCTGGAAGGCCAAAACTCGGCAATCTTTTCATATTTTACGAGTCAGTTGAAAAGAGCTTAAAGAAGACTCATCTTTTGAGGAACGAGTGATAAAATGGGTAGCAGTTGATTCCAGGTAAGGCTTGGAATTTTCCAATCACGGCAGTGTCACAAGGATGGCTAGTGAAATCACTCTTCGCAGCTGTTCCTCAAAATGGGTAAACAATCAAATGGAGGTGAATGATCGGCCAATGGAAAAGTGGAGGTGATGGTGCAAACACGACCAAGGTTTTAATGGTTGAAATGCTTCATTCACGGTGGTTATTTACCGGGGAATAGTTCATTTTTTAACGAGCTTAAACGCGGGTGGAAACATTTGCTCATGTCTTATGTTTATTTTTTAACGAGCTTGAACTATGCGCTAAAACTGCTCGATTAATCCAGTCATATGATAAGAAAGTCTCATATAAAAACGACAATTTTTAGATTTTTTCCCCACATCCTTTCTTTATGCAAGTTCGGTGACGACTAATCCTACGAGTTTAAAGGGTTAGAGGTCCTAAAAATTTAAAAAATAAATAGCCGCCCCTCGCTTGCACTCCGAAAGGTTTGCATGCCCCCAGGTATAAAACAGAGTTTCGAGGTCTCCATCTATTCGAGCTGACAAAACATTCTTTAATCAGGAAGGGTCACCCTTTATTCGAGCTGACAAAACATTCGTTTTATCAGGAAGGGTACTACCTCTTACAGGTTACCCAAAGATTGTTCTATTCGCGATGTAAACAAAACACTTCTTCGACGATGTTTACCAAGATAAACAAAGGTGAGTGACGACGTCCGCCACTCACATAACTTTGACAAGAGAATCTTATTCTAGAATAACCCCTCTTCCACCAACGGACGGTGTACAGACTAGTCATATTCTCTCGCGGAAACCTACCCTATACCCGAAGTTTCCTGCCGAAGCAGACCAGGACGCATGCCCCCTGGGTTTCAGTCACATCCCTCCGAATTACTCGCGCTCATCGGGAGGACGGACTGGAGATTGAGACATTTCTTGCGTGAAGAGACCATTTAGGGATGGTATATGACTATTTGCTATGCGTGATCTGGGAAATGAAAGCTGGTCCACGAGCTTGACCACTCTTCCTTCGTGCGGAAAACACATTACTCTAAAGAGTGAGGAGACGATGGCTCCCATGCAATAAATGTAGTCTCGTCCAAGGAGTAGGTTATAATCCAAGGGTCCTTGAACAACCATTACATTCATTTGAACTGTCTTCCCTCTCAATTTTATGGGCACATCGGGAAGGATCCCTAAAGGTCGACTGGTTCCTTTATCAAGGCCTGTCAGATTTCTCATCTCAGGCAAAAGCGATGGTGAGCCAAGCGCTTTCCAAGCAGTAGAGGAAAGGATACTCACAAAATCCCCCTCATCTATAATGGTACCAGCCATGACCATTCTATATATTTGAACGATAATTCGGAATGGTATGCTTGCTGGTAAACGGGGTCTGCCTAGTTGATTCCAGTCGAAGGAGACAAATAGGTTGCTTGGAGGTGGGACCGAGTAGACGGCCAGGTATGGCTCTGACGAACTTCCCTCCTGCGGTAAGGGAATGGGTAGATTGCCCCCATGTTCGTCGGAGTCTGTGTTGATGAAGAGAATTTGGACGGTGTCATCCTTGTTCTCTTCAGTGACTGTATCATCTGAAGATAAAACCTCTGAAGGCAAGACCGGGTCAACTGCCGCCTCGACCTTTTGACTTTCGTCTGGTATGGATTCAGATGGTTTATCTTCGACGATAGGCGCTTCAGCCGACCACTTGAGCGGGCCAGCTGAATTCTCAACTAGCGACGGACTTGGCAAGAGTTTTTTTATATCCAGGAGGAAGTCGTAACGGTGAAACCGGACGATCATCCAAAACTCTTTTCGCTTCGTCTAAGAAGGGACAACGGTGGACGGCATGATTGCCTTCGCACAGTTTACAGGGAAATCTAGCTTCCCCTTTTTGTCCTGGGGCTTCACTTTCGCTAGTTAACGGTGTGCTTTCAACATGATCATCAGAGGTTGATGACACCGGATTGTGCAAACGAGGAGACCAGTCCCTTAGTATCCGAGGGATGCAAGGACAATCTCTGTGAAAGTGGTCTCCTTTGCAAATGACACATGGCGATTTAGGCCTGGTCGGTGCAGTGTGTGGATTTTTGTTAGATGACACTCGTTTTCCCCCATTCGCCTTTGGCCCCTTCTTCTTCTTCTTCTCTTTCTTATCCTTCTCCTTCTTCTCCCTAGGAACTTGACTTTTGGCTTTGCCAGCCCCATCAAGCGAAGAGGAAGGAGGAGAGGAAGAATTAGAGGAAGTAGAAGGTTGGTGGGCAACTCTGGACTCGTCTAGTTGCTGATTTGATTGTTCAGGAATAGTGGTGTTCTGAACGACATTGGTTGAGAAGAGCCATACTAGCAAGCCAATTGTCAGTCCTGGAAGCGACAATGTGGCCATATGGGGTGCACCAACATCTCCCCAAGAGGAGAAGGGACTAGGATTTCCACCAAGGGGAATTCCTTGGTTGGTAGACTCCATTTTCTCAACCTAAGATCAACGTAGGAAAAGGGTATGAATATTCCGTTTAAAATAAATTTTTAGACGCTTTGACACAACTTGTTTTTTCAATTTTAAAGAGTCGAGAAAAAACAAAAGATGACTCTAGTCTCCTTCGATTTTTAATGAGCCTGAAGTGACAAGTGCTCAGATGGACCTTTTCCGTTAAGGAGTCTGAAAAGGAACGAAAGGGACTGCTCTGGAGATCTAGGTAGAGGGAGTACCAAACCAATCACAAAACTACAGAATACTTTTTACGGTACGGCAGTCAATCTTCCCGAATGCTGTGTTCGGTGCATTGCGATTAGTAGGGCGGCCGACACGGCTTCCTATGGATAAAAGGTTTTAAGCCTATAGGGGTCTCCCAATATATACTCGACGGTACGTGGGAGCACAAGTCCGTACTGGCACTTATCGTCTCAAAGTGGAGGAATCACCCAACCATCAGTGAGGACAATAGTTACCAGGCTTTACGACGCCGGAATACGTCTCTAGCCTAGACCTCTAAATGTTGTGCGTTAAGTTCCAAAGCGTTGTTAGATTCATTCAATTTATTTTAAGTTGATCTTTCTTAGAAGTTTTCCTTTTGGGATCACCACGAGATGTAGATGTAATTCCTAAAATGCAATCTAAAGATGATAAGCAAACTTTTATCTCTTTTCAGCAATGAAAATCCTAGCTACAAGGGGAAAAGAAAGACACAATCTTTTCTCAAAGAGCAAAGAGCACACTTGTAAATGCACTTTTCCTAAATCAAGCCAAATAGACTGTCAATATGCAAATGCACATGTGCATGTATTTGTTTTCACTTTCTTAATATTGATGCCTAAAAAGAAAGTTGATGTACAAATCTGAATTTGCTTTCAAGTGACAAACACAAACAAGCTTCTTTTCGAAATCAAAAGGTAGAGATGATTATGACACTTTATGATTTTGAAATAAACACTCGTTTCGACACTAGAAAGTCATAAATTCAAACCAAAGGAAAAAGTAAAAGCATAATCCACTGTCAACAGCAAATGAACTTTCTCCTAAGATCAAAATCGACACTTACAACAGATCTAAATCAAAGGACAACAGTATGACTATTCTACTTTTTCAATGGAAAACTATAAATGATGTAACAAACACACAAAGAACATCTACAATCTTTTTGTACAAAGGAGGCAGAATTAAGGCAAAGAAAAGGGGTTTTTAAACAAACACACACACTGATCACAGGCTGCAAAAATCAGAGACAAAACTGAAAAAATGAAGCAAAGAACCTCAGCTGCACAGGGCTAGGCTGATCAGCGCACCTGTTACACAGAGAAACTGGATTGCAGCGCAGGTAGCCCTCTCAGGAACTGCGTTGAAATGAAAAATCTCTTCACAGAGCCTGCGCTGGGGCAGAAACGAGAATTCTATCCGGGTTCTGGGTCACGGTTTGCAAGTTTAATCTATGTTTTTTGGCCGAGTAAAAGCAATCAGTAATGCACAATCAGAGGGTAAATTTAAAAGAGGTCTAAGAGCTATCACAAAGGGCAATCAGATCATTTTTGAATCAGCTGTTCAAATCATAAACAGATCCAGTGAATGGATTGAAGTAGCAGATGTCTACTTTGCATTTGTTAATGGTAAATGCAGTTCGATTGCTACTTCTATGTTTATGAAACAAACAACAAGAAAAACACAAACAACCTAACTAGACACGATCCCCAGTGGAGTCGCCATTTTGTTAACGGGAAAAGTGTCTATTCAGAACGACCCTATCCCACTAAGGTGTGACAGTACCTTAGAAACAAACAGAGAAAACTACTTTTGTATTCTTCTTTATGAACTATAAACGAAGAGGAATAGGATGAACCAACCTGTGTCTTGCGCTAGTCCTTTGATCCAATCTCTCTTCTCTTTGACAGCTTCCAGCTACCTGCTCCCTTACTTGCCCAGCTTCACCAAGTTCCTGTAAGATCACAGAAGAAGAAAACTACACAAAGACATGGATTTATATTCATAAATAGCTTAGGATCAGATTTAAGCTAAACATGCAAATATAACAAACATCAATGATACACAAGCATGTAGGAGAAACTAAAATAGTTTTATTGATATAACAAGAAGGTCCAGGAGGAGTTACAACCGATGATTCCTGATCCAGCATCAACCTCCCAGCAAAGGAATCCCCTCTTCACCTCCAACAAAGCATAAATCACCCAATACTCTGATATCTATCTCAAAACCAACAGTAATTCTCTGCAATGTACAAAATTCCAGCCTCCTGGATCTCTGGGATGAGGGATCCATATATAGATGTATGCAAAGAGGATGAGTCAGCTTATGATTTGACTAGTGGCTTCTCTATGTCAGTTCTTGCTTCCACTTGGAGACTGAGAGCCTCTTACTCATCCTTGGTCGAACTCAGTGAGGCAAGTGTCATTGGGGAAGATTCTGGAAGCTTCCATTGTCTGTCCACCTCGCGGAATGACACTGCCATTTGTCATTTCCCGCTCAACGCACCCTGGTAGTGCATTTAGGTGCGTTGCAACGCACCTAGCTAGTGTACTTGGGTGCTATGCAACACAACTAGCTAGTGGAGCAGCTGAAATGATCCTGATTTGACTGATTCTGAGCAGTTTCTGGTGGAGAACTTCTGGGAGAAGCTGTAATTTGTTGACCTTGTTCCTCTAGGGGTCGGAACAACACTTTTAGAGACTTAGGATCCCTTGGTTTATGGACATTTCATGCTTAGAGCTATAAGGCACAGAAATTTCTATAACAGTAACAAATCATCAACAGAAGGCAATTGACACTGCTCTTTGGGATCTTCAATTAATGAAGGTCCAAATAGTATCAAGCTATCTGCATTAACAATTGAGTAGATGTGCATGTAAGCTGGTAGATAAAGGCGAAAAGCATTCTCACCAATTTTATCAAGTATCTTGAAAGGTCCATGCCTTATTGGCTTTAGCTTCTTACCTTCACCTTGCATTCTATCTTTGTTGATATACAGCCAGACTTGGTCACCAACTTGGAAACTATGCTCCATCTGATGCTTGTCATGCATTGCCTTGTACTTGCCTTGGCTCTTTTCCAGTTGTTCCTATATTGCCTGGTGAATCTCTTAGATTTGTTCAATGAACTTGGTTGCTTTGTCCACATCACTGTGTCCAGCAACTGCTATGTCTTTACCAAAGACAAAATCC
Source organism: Pinus tabuliformis (assembly GCA_031772625.1). Classification (NCBI taxonomy): domain Eukaryota; kingdom Viridiplantae; phylum Streptophyta; class Pinopsida; order Pinales; family Pinaceae; genus Pinus; species Pinus tabuliformis. The sequence continues at coordinate 443,201,101 of CM062811.1, forward strand.
AAGGGAGACCTTGGTGTGAAACCAAAACAGGTCTCAAAAGGAGATCTTTGTGTAGAAGAATGTTTAGCTCAGTTGTAAGCATGTTGCACATAGCATAAATGTTCATCCCAAAGTTTGGGATGCTTGCTGCAATAGCCTCTAAGCAACTGGATCACTATCCTGTTGACTACTTTTGTTTGGCCATCTATTTGCGGATGAAAAGCTGTGCTTTTCTTCAGCCTGGTGTCCATCAATTCCCACAAGCTTGACCAAAATTTCCCAACAAATTGGGTATCTCGATAAGATATTATGGAAGTGGGTAATCCAAAATGAATCCATACATGCTGAAAGAACAAATTTGTAGTTTGTTCAGCTGTAATCTGTTTGTTACAAGGTATCAAAATACACATTTTGTTGAACCTATCCACAACAACATATAAATAGTCATGACCTTTCCTAGATTTAGATAGTCCTCCAACAAAGTCCATGGAAACACTTTCCCAAGGATGAGAAGGAACTGGTAGTGGAGTGTACAAACCTAGTTTTCTATTGTTGGGCTTGCTTTTAGCACACATGGTACACCCTCTTACATATCTAGAAACTATCTTATTCATTTTCAGCCAATAACAAAATCTTTGCAGCTGTGCTACCATTTTACTTACTCCAAAGTGACCTGATATTAGAGAAGTGTGTGCCTCTTGAAATTTATTTGCTCTTTCAGTTTGTGGAATGCATAGCTTCCCACAATGATACAAGAGTTAGTCCTTAACATGATAATCCAATTCTTCTACTCGTTTTCCTTGACTTAAAGTTGCATATACATCTTTAAAATTTATATCTTGAGCATATTGTTCAATGTAGCTCTCATCCAATATTGAATTATGCTTAAGTATAGTAGATGCATTTATAATTGGTCTAGATAACATATCTGCAACTTTATTGTGTATGCCCTTTTTATATCTGATGACCAAATGAAATTGTTTTAGAAAACCCATCCATCTATAGTGTCTTGATTGCTGCAACTTAGTTTGGGAGTGTAGATATTGAAGTGGTCGACGATCAGTATGTATAACTGTCTCTTTGCCCATTAAGTAATGTTTCCACTTTTTCACACTTTGTACTAATGCATACAATTCTTTATCATATGTAGTATAGTTAACTACTACAAAATTAAATATCTCAGAATGATAACATATGGGTTTACTGTGCTGCATCAACACTGTTCCCATGGCATAGTCACTGGCATCTGTTTCAATCTCAAATGATATTTGAAGATTGGGCAGTGCTAGTACTAGTGTTGTACTAATATTTTCTTTCAAGGTGTCGAAGGCTTTCTGTTGTTTTCCCCCACTGAAACACCTTGTTCAATCCTATTAAAGCATGTAAGGGAGTTGCACTTAAGGAAAAGTTAGAAATAAACTTTCTCCAATATTGCGTTGCTCCTAAGAAGCTTCTAACTTCTGTAGCAGATTTGGGTTTAGGCCAATTTACAATGACTGCAACCTTAGAGGGATCTATCTTCAATTCACCACCCCCTACTATATGTCCCAAATAATTCAAAGATGTTTTGCCAAATTCACATTTTGAGAGTTTAACATAAAGTTTTTCTCTTTTCAAAACATCTAATGTTGTAGAAATTTGAATAATATAACACTTATTCACAGAGATTATCCTAATTATACACTATTTGCGGAATGCATGCATAATACATAACCTCGTCTACCATTGATCATCAATTTGCGGAATTAAAAAACAATCACATGCGCACATTGAAACATCAATCACACATATCAACAAAGTATGTAATGGGGAAAGCATATAGTTGAAAACCCCAAACTATCTGTATATTATAATGATAGAGAACATGTAACAATACATAGTACAATACTTCTCACAAGTACTCAGTACTATCTCCACATGCTACACACAAACTAGCTCAGATCTGAACAAGTCACGGGTTCAAATCTCCTCCACTGTTTGCCTGCCTCTACTGCGCAATCCAAGTTGAGAATAGATCAGATCCAAGTTCGAATTCCCTTGGCTTGTACTGCGTAATCCTCATTGGCAATCTCAATCAATGATTGTGCAAATCTCATGCACAGCTATAGTCACAACTGATAGTAGTCTCACCCTTTCACCCACCTCTAACACTTGTCTCCACTGAACTGTCCATGCACTGAGTTAACTGATGTATTCTTTAGTTGATTTATGAGTTAATAATTAGTGAATTAATTAATAATTAATTCACATCCCTCATCACTAGTGTATTTGGCAGTTAGACTAAATACAACTGGTTCAACGAAGTCAAACTGAACACCACTCCATCAACTCCTCAATCAACTCCACCAAACTCAATCACTTGAGTTCTAACTGAAGTCCATCATGCAATAGCTCAACTAACCCATAGGAAAAGCGTATTTCCTTCTGGCAATTTCATGTGCCACATCTGTAGCTCGAACTGAAGTGCTGCAAGAGGATAAGATAATGTTTATAGTCCAAATATTATTAAGAGCTAATAATATTCTACTGTTCTTTTTTTTGACTGGCAGTCTAAAAATAGACTCCGCCCATATGTCTAAAAATAGAGGTCCATCTATTTTTACCAACATGACCAATCATCCATAAATAGCATCCTACAACTCATAGACCATGATCCATATGTCTAAAAATAGACTTTGCGCCAAACATAGCCTACGGGCCCACTTAGTGAAGGCGACTTCTTTTCACTAAGCTCCATCATCTTGTTGCATTTTCAACAAATGTCTGCTTAACATGCTTTAAATGTTCTTCCCACATTTTGCTAAATATAAGAATGTCATCCAGATATACAATAACAAAATCATCAAGAAAAGGTCTGAGTACATCATTCATTACTCTCATGAAAGTAGCAAGAGCATTAGTTAAGCCAAAAGGCATAACTAGCCACTCATACAATCCTTGCTTTGTTTTGAAAGCAGTCTTCCATGCATCTTGCTCTGCAACTCTGACCTGATGATAGCCACTATGAAAGTCTAACTTGGAAAAATAAACAGCTTCCTTTAACTGATCTAATAGATCATCTATTCGAGGAAGGGGATAACGATTTTTTATCATTGTCTTATTCAGTGCTCGGTAATAAATGCACATTCTCCATGAGCCATCTTTCTTTTTCACCAAAACGATTGGAGACCCACATGGTGATGTGCTAGATTTGATGAACCCCTTCTCGAGAAACTCCTGTACCTACCTCTTTATTTTTGCATTCTCTAAAGTGGACAACCTTTTATACTTGTGGATGCAATTGTTGCTTCATCTCCTGAGTCTGACTCCAAATCTTTTTGAATAGCTGTAGCAGTCTTCTTCTTCTTTCCCTCGAACTTCTTAGGTTTCAGCTCCGGATGCAGAATCTAGCAGTGTTCATCATCATGCCCATCCTTCTTACAGTGAGTGCATCAAGACTTGCTTTTATATATAGTGTTTGTCTTCCTCTCTTTCCATTTCTATTTTCTTTTCTCCTTATTTTTGCTTGCAGTGGGTTGGGATGATCCCCCAACTTATGGGTTCCCATTCTTACCTCTAGCTTCTAGATGCGTAGCCTGAACGAATACCTCATCTATTCTAGTGGGATTAAACATGAGGATAGTGTGCCTCATGTAGCTATGTAGACCACCTATGTACTTCAACAGAGTCTCAGGTGAGTCTAAAGAAATTCCTAGAATCAAAGCTCTTTTCCTAAATTCTTGGGTGTAACCTTGTACACTTTGCCCTTTTAGTTTTCGAAGAGTTTGCCAACTCATCATGGCTTGCTGCATGTAGGCTAGTGGATATAATTGCTTTTTAATTGCAGAAAAAAATTCACTCCAGACAGAAAGAACCTTACCATGTTTCTTCATGTCAGCTTATGTCCTGCCTTCCCACCATACCAAGGTAGTGCCCCCAAGGCGTAGGCTGGCCAGCTGAATCTTACTCTTGTCTGAGTCAATACTCTGCACTCTGCAATAAACATCAATCTGTCTGATCCAATTATCCAGCTTCTCTGCATTCAACTCTCCATCATATATTGGTAAGTCAAATTTAAAATCTAATTTAATCAAAGATGTCTTCTTTTTATGTTCAGCACTATTAGGAAGCGTGAGGAATTTTTCTTCTTTCCCTTTGCCTTTGGAGTGATCATGGAGGAGAGATTCTTCTACTCCTTTGTCTTGTTTGGAGCTTAATGCATCTTCATCTCTATGTTTCTTATAGTCCCTATACATTTCCTCCACCATGGATTTCAGGGTCATAAAACTATCCATGAATTGGGGGTCTAATTCCAAGGGATTTTCTTCTGACATTTTCCTCTTAGAATAGACTCTTCCACTTTTCGGGTTAGTTTCAGCCAATTCTCCTTCTCCTAATTTAAGCTTAATTCTAGTTAGCATTCAACAACAAAATCCAACACAATCTTGTCTAACCTTAATAACTCAGTTGCTATGATACCACTTGATCTGGAATTTATCCAGGATAAAGAATGAAAGGTATTACAGACTCATGTGCATGGATGTGCCTATGTTACTTATGCAACGGATCGATAAGATTGCTAGAATACATAGACATTGAGGCAATCAGAGAAAACATAACAGTCAAACATGTAAACAAAACAAATTTAATAAGGATTTCACCCAATGCTCCTGGGCTACGTCTCTTGGTCCGGCCTTTCAGTGGTGGCCTCTCTATTATGTTTTCAAGCAGAGTTTTTACAACAGTGAGCTCGATTCGAAACTCACTAAACAAAATGAGGTCAGTAGGAATGGAGTGCACAAACTCTCCTTATTGAAACTCGATCTCTGAGGGTCACATTAGTATGACAGGCCTATACCGAGGAGCTTGCATGAACCTCTCAAGCCTTCAATGGAATACACAGACTCTCTGACTCTCTATGGCTCTATCTAGATCGATGCTGCCTTCAGGTTAGCTCGACTTCTACTCTCTTTTCTCTGCTATTAGCTTCTTGCATCTCTGTATGTGCTTGTTCTCTGCTTCTATCAGTTCATGGCTCTAAAGAAAGTCTACTCTTTGACTGCTCGTTTTTGCTTCCCGGCCTTCTAGTTTCCTTTCCTCTGTCCGTTCGAATTCCTCTGCTCTACGTCATCATCACTGGGTAACGCCTCGCAGGGAGGTGGCCACCTCTTTTGCTAATGAACTAGGTGTCAGATTCCCTGAATCATACTTGAATGGTCATTAAATATATTTGCTTCAAGATCGCCCGTGAACACGAATCGTTTGCCAACCCATCAACCACATCGGATGTCAAATCCCCTGTCATCTTCCTTTTTTACCTTTCAAATCTGGTCAGTCATCAGGACGTATCTCCACCGTCGATCTGGAGCCCCCAGATCCTACGGTCATACTTCATATTGGGTGGACAAGTCGCACGATGTTTACCTGTCCAATGCGGGCGGCTTTCTCTCTCTTCCACCAGACGCGTGTCGCTCGATGTGTGGCATCGGGCGGGACTCGGTCAAAACTGCTTACCACCTCGAAGCCTTCTGATATTCTGTCGGTTTTGGGGAATCCGTGCTACAGAATCGAAACAGTTACTTTTCTGATTTTTATAGCGTTTTCAGGTCCAAGTGTTTTGGGGCTTTCCTTCACTGAGGGGGATCCCCGCGAGACGCGATTAGTGCTTAACGCTAATCGCATATCATAATCCACCTCTGTTTCCTGAATTAGCCTCTGGTTTTGCTAGTTTTGTGCCTTTGCGCTTTACCATGGGCCAAAGGTCTACGCGCTCGACCGAGGGTCCTCGTTGCTCCGCTCTAGCCACAACTGCAATTGTTATGAGGATTCCTTCTAATAGCTTCGATCTTTTCTAGGACTTGAATCTTTTAGCATTTGAAATAGTCATGAAAAATTAGAGAGTTTTTTAGGATCCAATTCAGATCACTTTCCTAAGGTATTGGGCATTGTTTTCAAAAAAATTGAATGATTGTAAAACTATATTACCCATAGATGGATGGATCTTAAGACCCATATGTTATTTGATCTATGACCTAAGATATCTATTTGTTGATAGTTTGATAAGAATAAAGAAGATCACTAATATGCCCATGAAGGCAAATATTTTTTGCCTCAAACTCTTCTTGTTGTTTAGATAAGCATCGAGGAAGCCCTTATTGAAGAACACAGTGTTAAATGCCTCAAATTCACAATCACCATTGATTTCTAAGAATGTGGAATGCCCATGATCATGACTCTGTCATTTTGGGGAGGCCAGAAGATCAATATCCATATCCATATCATGGATACGTTTTTTGGAAACTAAAAGGAGTGTCTTTTCATAGGACTTAAATACCTTGGATTGCAGACTCTATGTTTAAAAGAATCCTTACTATCTCCAAGCTCTGGTTTGTAGTTCTTAGTGCTTGGGTCCATTATATGGCTAGCATTGATAACAAAATTCTCATATACATGCTTGATCATTATGATTTTTCTAGCCACCTATGATGTGTCATCCTCATATAGAGCCATAATCAGATAAATGAAAAAAATATGGTGCCTACTACTTAGAAGTTGAATTATAATAATGCTCAGTTACTAAACAATCCATAGATCCCCTATTACATTTCTAGCATGTATTCAAGATTTGTTGGTCCTTTCTTATGAAAATTCCATTCAAATAATCAACAATGTCATCTTTATTGGATCTTGTGTGAAATTTTGGATTGATCCTAAAAACATCTTCAAAATGTAACTCTGAAAACTTGTTTTGTTTGCATTTAGCTTATAGACATGAGTCATTTCCATCACAACAATTTTGTACCCCTTCATCCTTAGATACTCGTTCCTTCTCTTCATCAGTATCAGAAACCAAACCATTGAAAGTACCAATATTTATGATCTTGTTGTAGCCTGGAATCTGATTGAAAGAAAGTGTAGCATCTTCAATATTGATAGATGGGAAACCTATGTCTGATTCCATATTCAGGACATTATCATCATTAAAACTACATTTTGATCTTCCTCATTCATGTCATCATGAAGTAACAAACTATAAATAAAATGCATCTATCATATAATTTTGCAAAGGTTATGTGGTTCATCCCAATCTTGTGATATGAAACCATAGTTTTTTTCTTATAGCTACTCCAACTCTGATCATATCATTGACCAGATGAGATACCATCCACCTTTCTGTAATTATAAAAGTATTCAATTTCGTGTTTAGTGCAACAATCCACATCAAAATCTTTCATAAGAAAATGTGAAGAAAAACCCTTTCCATGGGTATCCATTTGAATCCTATGTCTTTATCAAAATTAAAATTGCATAATGGTTCAATATTTGGTTTATCTTCATGATCCCCCCCTCAATATCATCTTCAAAATTGTTTTGATCAACTTCTTCAACAATGGCATAAAGCTGTTGTAGGGTGTTTTCTTCAAAGTTTTTCCCAAAATCAACATGTTTCTCATGATTTTCTTCATCAAGTTCCTCTTCAAAATTTTGGCATAGATCTTCATCTATAACACCAAATCCATGATAATATGAAGCATGAACCTAAAAATCCTTGGAGTCTTCTTCTTGATCTAGCCTATCAACACCATTATCCTAAGAGGGAGCCAAAGTATATTGTTTCAAAAATGCTTTGTCTTTGTCACAATAAGATTCTTCAAGAGGATTATGGGATTCCCCTTGCTATGGGCTTATTATGTTTTCTTCAACATATACCTTATTACTAGCCTCCTTTTGGGAAACAATAAGGTTTTCTTTTTTAATGGAATCTTCCTCTAGATCTCCCTATTCTTGTTTATATATGTCAAACTCCAAGAGTTCCCTCCAAACTTGAAGAGTCTTTCTTACCACCATACTTCCTAGGCTTCACACTTGTGATTTTTAGCAATCTCTAATAGGATCACACTCGTAGTTTTGCTTTGTTAGGCTTGGAAAACAATGCCAAATTCCTTTATCCTTTCTATACAAATCCCAATCAAGAAAATCACATCACAACAATCTTCAACTAACTATTCACAAAACTTCCTATATTCTCTAATGCTTTCTTAAATTTCTTGATATCACTCTTTATCGAGAACCTATTGATATTCTTGATTAACATGAAGAGAATTAAGCATGGATTCTTCTTGAAGGAATATCAACAAGTCCAGATATGTATCTTTGTACTCTTGAAATCTAGGACCCTAACACTTGAGAAATTCTTCATTGAAAATTCTAATAGAAGGTATACTCCTTTATTTGCAAGAATATACAGGCCAATCCCTTTGTGCTTTGAGACAGTAAGAAAAAACCATCATCATCACATTTTCAGGTACCACAATGAGTTTTGAAATGTAATTCAAAGCATTTACCATGTGTGAGATGGCCAAAGATTGGTCGCCATCAAATTTTGATAAATCTTCCCACGATTTTGGTAGACTTTGATTAGAGTACCCATGGATATTCTTGACATCAAAAGCATTATATATTTCAAGAAATTCCCATGGGCCCATTTTTTATCACATCTAATTTCCAATATGAAGATTCAAATTTAATGATAAATGCAATTTCGTACCTTATTATAATGAAGTCACCGAGGTGAGTTGTCAATCCCTTCACAATGTTTCTTGTCTCACATCACAAGAACCAACTCTTTAAAATATGTAAATAACAAGGTCTTTTCTCTTCCTATGGAATCTATAAGATGAGCAAAGATCTTCGAAAATAGAACTTTATCCAATGTTGTCCTCTAGAAAATATATTTTTTCACCGGTAATGGCACCAAAATCTTATGACAAAAACTCACACTTTGTGAGATAAAGTTTGAAAAGCTCAAGTGTGATCTTAGTTAAATTAAGAGAAGGCCTCTATCACCTCACGAACCCCTCATACACTTTAGGCTAACTCTCCTTTGGATCAAGGGGGGATTCCCTATGTTAAGATTGCTAGAGTTTTAAGGAAATGAAGCTCAAGCCGATATGAAGGGTAAACCCAAGAAAATGGTTTATAAAATATTTATAATATGGATTCAAAGTGATGGGAGGATTGGATATTAGTGTCTTTTCTTTGAGCATGTGGGGTCAAATAAGTTTCCCTTGAGAGGGTGAAGAATGGATACATGGTGATCACTAAAGTTTTCCACTACCAACCTTAAAAGATCCTCCTCTAGGGTGATGACTAGAGTTTTCCTCTACTAACCCTACTTTATCTTCCTATGACTTTTATAAATCTCCAAGAAAACTCCAAGGGAAGGGCCAAAGTTACCAACTTAACAAGAACTTTACCAAGTTCTTAGTTTTTTAAAGGTTACATTCATTGCTGATTTTGATGCTTGCTTTTAAAAGTGGTGATGTAACATCACCCTTTTTTTGGTGATTTCTTGGCATTTTAAATATTCTTACAATAAAGTATCAATATACATAAAGTATTGACGAAGCTCATATTTGAAACTATTTGGTTAGGTGGAGTTAATGGATGCCTAGTGTCAGTGGCTTTCATTGAGAGAGAAAAAACTGTATCGAGTGTTGCCTCTTTTAATATTTTGGGGAGTTTAGAGTTATCTTTGAAGATCACCTCATTCCTATGAGGTTTTCGCGACAAATTTTTTAGTTGTTTATGACCTTCTCCCAAAGGACCAAAGAGATAATAATAATAGAATCCTCAATCCAATAGTCATTGATAGATCTCATCCTTGGGAATTCTTTGATAGGGCTTCATAAGGAGACCCTCCTAAATGTGTTGGAGGAGTTGTACTACATCTTTCAAAGACTCATTTCTTCTCTCTAAAAATGGGCTTGGGAGCAGGTTCCAACAACTATGTGGAGCTCTTATCCTTAAAATTGTTGCTTATGTTTGCAATTGAGAAAGGAGTGGATCATTTACAGGTCTTTGGAGACTCTATGTTGGTTATAAATTGGGTCAAAGGGTCTTATAGATGTCACAATATGAGACTATTTCCTTTTCTAGAAGAAATATCAAGACTAAAAGATACCTTTACTCATTTTTCAGTGCTTCATGTTTAAAGGGAACTCAATAGTCAAGCGTGTTGTCTTTCTAAGGAAGGTGTAATTGGAATTTGGGACTTGGTTGATCAAAGAACAACAAAATGATCAATTCTATGAATTTTATCATAGACCTTTCATTGATAGAGTTGATCAAATATGACAATTTTCTTTTGATTCACATGCTTCAATAACATTTTGTGGGACTTTTCATTATATCTCCATGCATACATACTTATCCCATATGGCGATTTTATGTACAAAGACTGAGATGATGTTTGCACTTAGTCTTGTTGTAGTTATTTTGGAGGATAATATTTATATCAATTTTTATATGGCTATATGGCCTCTCTTTTTGGACAGATCTTGGTGGATCCTCATATTTGAATACATGCTTGTCATGTATGTCCATAATGTAATTGTATATATGCTGATACCTCGTGTGGTGGAGTAGAGATGAACCAGAGCCTCCAGGGTCCCAATGCAACACCATCATTTCCATGAGAGGAGAGAGAGCTTTGTTTACTTGTAGCCAGAATCTCGAGCAGGTGGACTATCTAGTCTAAGATGAGAGGAGTAAATGAAACATGAAGGATGAGAGGGATCACATGGTGAACATCTTCAAATTCCTAAGATAATCCTTGAATAAAGAACCAAACAAGAATACTCCCACGCTTAAATGTTGATCCAGCCTAGGGAGCATCATTTGGAGGAGAGAATGAAGGCCTCGCATCAGGAGAGAGAGGTAGTGCTTCATCATGTAGGTGAGTGGGGAGGGATGAAGAAGTGACCTCACAATTATAATTTGGGTGCAAGCTGCATACTTGATTATTAGCGCTAACCAACATAGGTTTCTCCATTCTATAGGTGTGCTAATTCTAGAAATTCAGGAAAAATAAAATATAATTTTGAATCTTCTCCTTCCAGAATCTTCTAAGGTTGTTTTAACTATTTACCATTGATACAGATCTAAAATTCCTATTTTACCCTATCTTGGAGACCTTATCTCTTATCCCTTAAGATTATCCTCCCTCATAAGTGGATCTCAAGCCTAGATTGGTAAATCCTAAACTACCATGTTTACCATATATATTTATTGCCTTACATGGAGCTTGGGTTGCCTTTTTGAGATTGCTAGTGCCCTCATGTTGCCGCTTTCAGCTTAAGGAAATCATCATTCATTAGCACTAGGGTTGAGTGTGAAGGTGTGCTTTGTGACAATGAAGGACAAGTCAAGTGGGGAGACACATCTACAAAGTCAACTTCTATTTATGGTTATAAATCTCTCCTTTATTATTAATACGAAAGGAATCATGCTTTCCTATACTTTTCTTATGCTTATACTCTTTTATTTCAATGCCATGTTGACTCATTGAATAAAGATATTATATTATGCTATGTGGATGTTGCAGTTTCTTTTCTTTTTTTAGTCATTGTTTCAGGTTCCATTAATATCACGTGGAGCTAAGATTGGAGCTTACAAGTGAAGAAGAGAGAAGGAATTGCTACAAATTCTAGGTAGGTTCCTTTTCCATATTCCAATCTCTTTAAGGAAAGCATTGATTCTTTTTTTCTTTGGTGTTCTAGATCATACCACTAGATCTAGGGAATTCATTTTTATCTGCATAAGTGAAATTCTATGTAACAAATTGGCGACTCCACTGGGGATCAATATTTCCTTAGTGTTTTCCTTGACCTTAGCATATTTTCTCCTCTTAAAGTGACCTTAATCAACTTATTCAGACATTGACTGACCTTAGGAAAACACTTATTTGAGCTTGGTTGGGTTTCTTGTGTTGTGTTTTGACCAAAAAATCCCCAGCGCATTCCTTGTTTTGTGACAGAGCGTCCCACCGCACCTATTTCTTCTCTATAACTGCACTACAATGCATTGGTTCCTGTTCTGCACCTGTGCTGATCTTGTAGGAAGCAAAATTTGCATTCCTTTGCCTTGCTCTTTTCTCTGCTTTGGTCTAGTAGGCTTTCCTTGTGTCTCTGAGTTTGTCTCTGTCTCTGAAATCCATCATTATGTTTTCTTTTGATTTCATTAGCCTTTGATGAGAATTTCTTTGGATTTTTCTTTATTCTTATCAATTAGGTATTTTGCGAACATTTTGCTTGATCATTAGTTGGCTTGAAAAATGTTGTATTACAGTCATATATTGTGTGATTTATTTTATTAGTGATCTAGTTGTATCTTAGTTTTCATTACATTTGAAGATTAAGAGGAAAGAAAAGAAAATTCTCATTATTTGCATCATATAGGGTTTTGAATTGAAATTGGAAAAATTGTTTTTAAAAGATATACTTAGGAAGCTTTGTTTGCTACATTTTTGTGTGTTGCATTACTCTTTCTTTTTTCCTTCCCGTAGATAGATTTTCATTGAAAAGTAAAGAGTTATTATTATCATGCTAGATTGCATTGTAGAGAATTTAGATGAACTCGTGGTGAGCCTTGAAATTGAACCATAATCAAAGATCAACCCTAAATTTTACTAAATAAACCTAAGGATAATTTGTAACATTTAACAACAAACATAGAGGTCTAGGCTAGAGACATGTCTTGACGTCCTTAAATATAGGAGATGTCATTATTTATATGTGTTGCATTCTAGAGGTAGTTAGTATTCCATGTACGTAAGTGTATAGGATCATTCTCCACGTACCTGCAGGTATATCAGATGGTGCTCCATGCATGATAAGTATATCGTAATGCTTCATATCATACAGGACGTCTTAGACAACACTACCACAGACTGCACTTCCATGTACCTCCAGGTATATTTTGGAAGTCCCTTGTAAATTTCTATCCCACCATAGGTAACTGAATCAGTCACCTTATACACTGTGAAACACTAAACACATCATTTGGGGAGATTTCTTGCCTGTACGTAAATCCTTGGTTTACCAAGGTCGTATATTGTAGTTCATAGTGACTTGGTAAACTGTTTTTACTAATTACGCCTTTTTAATTTATTTTATGTTGTTAATTTCTAAAATTTATTAAACCATCATGGAAGAACAATCCCAACAACCCCTTGTTCATGTAGGATGCAAAGATTACCTCCTCTACCTCCTGAGGCAACTCTTGGTCATCGAAAGAACAAAAAGATGTAGGCTGCGGAATCTGGTACTTCAGAAGCTACCCCTTCTCAACCTATATCTGAAATTAACCATCTAGAATCTTCCCTTCCTATAAGTACTGAACCTGAGATCACCTCTTTACTAGCTGGTGAGTTTGATGCAGTCAAAACTGAAGCACCTAAAATTTCACCACCTAAGGTCATTGAACCTAGATTTTCTGATTCAGAAACACTACAACCTGAGGAACCTTAGTTAATTAGACCTATTACTTTAGAGTCTTCCTCTTCTCTTCCTCTATCTTTGACTCAACCACAACCCATATATCTTGGTCCTGATGGTGAACAACTTCCACCTGATATTTGGAGTATTGAGGAAATTCCTCAAGAAGAGTCTCGACCTTCTTCTCCTGTCCATTTAAGAGGGCTTCATATTTATCAAGTCCCTACTCCTCATACTCTGATACAAGCTCCTTTGTTTAATACTCCTTGTTTCAACTTACCTTTGAGTTTCCCTTGACAGTCTTCTTTGGGAAATTTAACCATGATTGAGTCTACCACGGTGTCTCAACCAACATTTACCATTATGAGTGAGACAATTGATGTTGCAGCTACATCCATGTTTGCAACATCACTGGAAACACATTCATATGGTGGGATGTCAGTTCCACCTAGTTACCAATCATTATCTGGAACCTTTTCTAGTGCATTGACCAGTCCTTGAACTTTTACCTTGTCATAATCTTTTGGAATTCCATCTGATACTTCTTTAATGAGCACCACATAGCCTAACCCTCCTATTGTTCTCCAACCTTTAGTGGAGCAACAATATGGTTCATATATTAATGGATTTGGACATTTACAACAAACCACTGCACCTTACACTAGGTGCCCTCCTCCAGGAGGGGACTTGCATCCATATCCTCCTTATCCTTTAGCAGGGGGAAACCTATTATTGGAATGTATCAATACATTGATAAAATACCACAACCTAGTGTTCTATCCTATTCGAGTTCTCCACTTCTAGGAATTTCTTCCAATCCTTGACACCCTATGTTTCTTGTACAACCTGGTTCAGTTTTGAATCAATTCCAAACTTCTCAATCTATTCCAACTACACCCTAGTTTCCTATTTTCCAACCTATATCCCAATGCTCAAGCTTTATCTCAGTTATGTTAACCTATGTAGTCTGCACCTCAAACTCAATCTATTCCATCGGTAATTGGGACCTCTCAAGTCCCACTTACCCAACTTTTTTAAGGTGCCTTACAACCTCCACCGCTTGGTCAGGATATACCTCAAATGAAAGTGAAACAACTTGTACATGTTAGGACACAGATACCAAATAGTCAACCTAACATAGGGATGATGCAAAATCCCTCGAGGAAACCATACCAAATTATTCCTCAAATGCCTTACCAAGGTCAACAAATTCAAACTCTGTCATTTCAACCCTTTCAAAGTTATTTTGGAACTGGGAAACATGGTCACGCTTACCTGGGCTACCAAAATCCTCCTTATCTTGGAGCCCAGATAGCTATTTCTCAAGCCATTCCATCTTACCCAAGATACCCTCCACTAGACTTTAATAGGCAATTTTCATTTGTAGAAACTCCCAAATTTCCAGATTTAACTCAGCTAATGAATGATCCCATTTGTCATTCTCATTTTTGGCTAGCCATTTCTAACAAATTTCCAAGAAATATCCTAAAATTCAATCGAAATACTAGATAAGACTCATTTACTCATGTTATGGCCTATCATTTATGGTGTTCATCCAACTCCTTAAATGATGATTTGATTCATTTATGACTTTTCCATCGAACCCTTACTAGTACAGCACCAAAGTGGTATATCAAATTTCCACGAGCTTCATTTAACAACTTCAGTGCCTTAGAAACTATGTTTCTAACTCATTTTTCATTGCACATTTGTTATTAAACTAGAACCAAAATTTTTACCTCTTGCAAGAAATCTAACTCCACTCATATATCAGATCATATTCATTAGTGTCGACGTCAGCATCCTTTGGTCAAAAACTTTGTTCCCGATCAATTATTGATTGAATGGTTTATCAAGTTTCTGTTACCATATATAAATGAAGATGTTTCTAAGGGTAGAGTTGTTGTCGAAGAGAAAGTCATTTCTCGTGCCCAATACCTTGATCTCATTTATACTCAATATGGCACACTTTGTGATAAAATACCCAATTCTTCAAGACCACAACAAATTGTTCTAACACCTCCCGATAAAGAATCACATGCCATTGATGGCATGATTGGTTCTACTAGCCAATGGACAGTGAGTAAACCATATAGTTCATCTCCTATTCTAGCTACTCAAAACCTATCCTCTGCTACTCCTACGACTACTTTCGAGAATAATGTTGTCCAATCCATGAAAGGAAAATCTCAGCAACCAAGAATTAAGAATAAAGGAAAAGGAAAGAAGAAGAAAGATAGTTATTCACAGGACAAACAAAATAATGAGTTTCCTGAAGATAAACGAAAGCCTCATTATCCTTGCCTAATCTGTAATTGGGTGGATGTTAATCAATTCCTTAATTTGTTATCTTCCATGTCTATTGTGTTAACATATCCCTTTCCTAATTAGGAGATGAACATGGTTGCACAGGATCCAACTTCCTCTTCCTCAGTTATGATGCTATCTTCTAGCAAAAAGAGAAATGATGTTATGGTGGCTACGAGAAATAAATACTATGATAATCTGAACCCCTCAACTAGTAAGGATATCGATTAAGCTACCAAGTCTACCTCATCTACTTCAAATCCTTCTCCAACTATGGTTCCAATTAATTAACTATTAAACCTACCAAGGGTGTTATTCACAAATAAAAATTCAATCCTCATGTGAGAGTTGCACAAAACTCTAACATAGTTGAGGACTTGGCTCAAGCTCCTTCTACTATCTCCACTCTCAAGGTTTTGCAGAATTGTCCTTCCCGGAAGAGGGATTTACTTGCCGCTATTAGGGGCATCTATCCTTGGGATTCGAGTATTGTTGTCTTTAGTCACAAGAATAATACAACCAAACTTCCACCACAATTGGCATTTATGATCTAGGTTGTTGTTTGAAATAAGACTATCCATCGGACAATTGTGGACAAAGGTGCTTCAACATGTATCATGTCACTTTCTTGTTGGAAGGCTATTGATTCTCCTCAACTCAACCAATCGCCCACTACTCTTAAATCCTTTGATGGAAGAGGTTTGAAGCCTTACAAAATTTTGAATACGTTTCAAATAGAATTAGCTGGAAAAATGGTTTCAGTAGAAGTTGAAGTTATAGACAAACCTTTGGATTATAACCTTTTACTGGGTCGCACATGGATTTATGCCATGGCCGCTATCATTTCAACAAATTTTAGGATGATCACTTTCCCTCACTAGGGGGCATCGTGGCCATCAATCATGTCACATTTTTTTCCAATAATTCTTAGACTATTGGAAGCATCCCTCTTATGGGTGAATACCCATAGTCTTATCAACATGTTGGAATGGAATTACTTAAGGATTCCTCTTTGATGGGAAATTTTTCCCTTCCTCCTCATGACAACCTAAATTTGGTTGATTTCATCAATATGATCTCTTCTTGTAATTTTCTATCTAATCCCTGGATAGTGCCCTATACTTCTAATGTTGATACATTTGGTGACTGCATGTCGCTCAGTCTCGTTGAGCTCGAATATGAAGCTATCTATTTTTCCTGTTCAACACATTCTAATTTCCCCTCCTCAATAGATTGGGTTGATAATTCCTGAGATTATGGTTCATCTTCTAATCCTTTATATAGTACATTCTCTACTAATGAAATAATCATGGAAATCATGATGTCAGATGATGTGTTGTGGGATGATAATCATCATCATTCCTCCTTACCTAAAACCTTTGAGGATAATCTTGGATACATTTATTCACCCAATATCATTGAGATATCTATGTATTCCCTATCTATTCATGATGTTGATTCTAAGAAAAAAATTATTGAATATTGAAGAGATAATTCCTCTTGATATTTAGATTAAACTTGGAATTGTTGAAAATGTACACATTGCTGCATTTTGTTTTCCTTATGAGGTCAAGATCTATAAAGCCCTTTTCCAGGAATTTTGAGATGCTTTCGTCGGACATAGGAAGAGATGTCAGGTATTGATCCAAATATTGTTGTACATGATATCAAAACATATCCGGATGCTAAGTCATTTCGATAGCATTTGCATGTAGTTCATCCTAAGAAATTTGTTGCAATTCAAGTAGAGGTTGAAAAGCTTATGCGTTCTAGTTTCATTTACCCAGTTCCTCGTATTGATTGGGTCTCGAACATTATTCTGGTAATGAAGAAACAAGGCATAATTCATGTTTATTTTGATTATCAGGATATCAACCATCCTTGTCCTAAGGATAATTATTCCACCCCATTTAGCCACCAAGTTGTTGATGATTGTGTTGGAAGCAAAGTTTTTTCGTTTATGGATGGATTTTCTGGCTACAACTAAATCAACATACTCACATCAGACCAACATAAAATTTCATTTATTTTTCCACTGGGTACCTTTTCCTATCAAAAGCTCCCTTTTGGTTTGAAAAAGGCTGGTGCAATTTTCCAGAGGGCTATGAATTATTCCTTCCGTGACATCAAGCATACTGTGAAACCATATTTAGATGGCTTACCTACCCACTGTAAACATCGAGAGGATCATCTTATGCATCCCAGGTGTTATAGACATTTTTGGGCACTGCAACCCCAATCATATATGTCCATAAACCAAGGGCTCCTAAGTCCCTAAAAGTGTTGTTCCAACCCCTAAAAGAACAAGGTCAACTGATTACATCATCTCCCAGAAGTTCTCCATGAAAAAATACTCAGAACTGGTCAAAGCTGGACCATCTCGCCTGCTCCATGGTTAAGGTGTGCTTCATCCCACCTAAACGCACACGGGAGGTGCAATGCATACTAAAAAGCCCTTCTATGGGGTGCGATGGGCGAGAATGGACAAATGGTAGAGTCAATTTGCGAGGTGGAGGATCATGGAATCTTCCAGAAACTTCTCCTGTGACACTTGCCTCTCTACATTCGCCCAGGGATGAGTAAGAGATCATCAATCTCCAAGTGGAATCAAGAACTATCAGAGAGAGGACACTAATCAAATCTTAGAAGCTGACTCACCTCCCTGCAATCATCTATATATGGATCCCTCATCCCAGAGATCTAGAGGCTGGAATTTTGTATCTTGTAAGGAAGTGCTGCTGGTTTCTTGGTGTAACATCATAGTATTGGGTGATCTAAGCTTTTCATGAGGTGAAGAAGGGCTTTCTTGCTGAGAGGATGATGTTAGGTGAGAAAAATTGGTTGTAATCCTCTTTGCTATTCTTGATATTAATAAAGCTATTCAAGTTTTCCTCCACATTCTTGTATGATTGATGATATATGCATTTGTGTGGTCAATATATATCTGGTCCTATATTGTTTATGATAGTAGATCTCTATTCTTGGATAGTGTTATGCTGCTTTGATTCCACAGGTGCTCTTTGAAGCTGGGTAGACGAGGAAGCGAGTGGCAAAGATCTATCAGAAGGGAGAGGAATCAAGCAAGGAACCAAGCGCAAGACAGAGGTTGGTCTCCTTTGTTCCCCTCTTATCTACTTCTCATAAAGGAAAACGAAAGTAGTTTTAGTTTGTTTGTTTCTAGGATAGCTACCAGTCTTAGTGGGACTAGCAGCTCTGCATAGACATTAGATTTCCCGATAACACCAGGTCTATTTTCTTATGTTTTCAATATTATAATATCAGGCTAAATCCACACAAATTTGTGTTTTGTGTTCAATCCGATCAACTTCTTGGCTTCATTGCGTCGAAGCAAGGAATTCATATTGATCCACTTAAAGTGAAGGCAATCCTTGATTTTCCTACCCCTTCCACACTTGTTCAGTTGCAATGCCTCCAAGGGAAGGCTAACTTTCTACGGAGATTTGTTCCCAATGATGCTAAATTGGCAAAAGGATTTACTCGATTTTTTAAGAAATGGGTTCCCTTACATTGGGATGATACTGCCCAAAAAGATTTCGATGATTTGAAAGATTTTTTGGTTTGAGAATTATTGTTGTATCCTCACGATTATTAACATGATTATTTCCTATATCTCGCTACTGTAGTTACTTCCATTTCTATGGTAATGGTCCAAGAAGATGACACAGATGACAAAAATCTCATTTATTATTTGAGTCAAAATTTGAACAACACAGAAATAACATACACTCATGTTGAAAAGTTAACTTTGAAAGTTGTCCAAGTTGTCCAAAGGTTTCACCACTACATTCTGCTTCACAAGAGTATGTTCGTTTCTGATTGCAACCCAATGACATATATTTTGTCACAAAAATTGCTTAGGGGTAAATATCTGAATGGATTGTTATTCTCCATGAGTTCAATTTGGAATTCATCAAGTTGAAATCTAAGAAATCCTTAGTATTTTTTGAACTGATATGCGACCTTCCCTCATTTGAAACTGAGTCTACATCTAACGGTTCTATTCTTTACAAGTCATTTTTTCTGATTGATTCTTTTGATCCTTGGTATGGAGATATTATCATCTATCTCTAGACCCATACTTTTTGGCCAAATACCTCTTGCTCTAACCAACTTACATTATAATTAGCGGCACACTTTATCATCGTGGTATCGATACCATATTTAGATGATGCCTCACTCATAAGGAGGCCAAGAAAGCTCTAATTGAATTCCATGTTGGATCATGTGGCAAACATATATCTGGCTATGCTACTTCCTAGAAGATTTTACGTGCTATTTACTTTTTTCATACTATGTTTTTTGATTGCGTCATCGTGGTTCAAAATTGTTCGCTTGCCAGATTTATGATCGTAAAACCTGTGCTCCACCTGCTCCTCTACATCTTGTTATCATTGTTGGACCTTTTGCAAAATGGGGCATTGACTTTATGAAATGTAACCCTCACTCAGTTGGGGAGCATGGCTATATCATTATGCGGTAGATTATTTTACCAAGTGGGCCGAAGTGATGCCTTCATATAATAACACTAGTGAAACAGTTGCTTTATTTCTTTTTAATCATGTCATTGCTAGGTTTGGTGTACCACAAGCCATTTTTACAGACCATGGGAAACATTTTCGGAATCACATGATGTCTGAGCTTACTGCCAAGTTGGGCCTTCAACATGACAACTCAACTCCTTATTACCCACATGAAAATGGGAAAGTAGACGTTATTAACAAAATTTTGAAAACAATTCTACAACGCATGATAAGGATTCAAAAAATGAATTTACACCTCATTCTTTATGCGGATTTGTGGGAATATCGAACCTTTGTCTAGACTGCAACTAGATTCACACCTTTCCAATTGGTGTATGGTCTAGAGGAAATCCTTCCCATCAAAAGCAATATTCCATCTTTGAAGCTCGTCGTCGAACTGCTCCCTACAAATTCCGTAGAAGAAGACTGTCTCTTACATCTCGCATGCTTAGATGAAACCCAAAGCATTGTTGCAATGTCCAATTAGGCCCATTAGAGGTGTGTCAAAGCACAATATGACAAGATGTTAAACCTTGTGTCTTCTCAAAAAGTTATATAGTCATTTTGTACGATCAAGAAGCCGATAAGTTAGGGGCTAGGAAGCTTGAGCCTATGTGGCTAGGTTTGTACATAGTTAAATGTGTTCTCACAAAAGGGGCTTATGAGCTCATTGATTTTGATGGAATCCCCTTGGCACAACCTAGAAATGGGTTGTACCTCAAAAAATACTATGCTTAGATCATCTTTGCATAGTCACTATGTGCATACTGTATAGGTGTGTTAGTGTGTTTGCACTGTGTTTCTTTTGAAGTTTCCTACCATATATGTTAATCTTGGATTACATTTGATTTGTAGATGTCAGTGTCCCTTTAGCCATATGTTTATTATGTTGATGGTGCTAGCCGTAGTACTTAGGATGTTTCCTTCGTAGCATGGGCTATTTATGCTTTGAGTGGCGACTTGGTGAGTTTACAAGGGATTTGTATCAGTTGTTCCACCAATAATGTCACTAAGTATAGCACAGTGATCAAGCTATTGTATAATTTTGTGCCACAATGCATTCATCATTTGATGGTCAGAATTGGTTCACAACTCGTACTACTACATCTGAGCAACATCTATTCAGTATGAAGTCCAACTATGCTTCACATGTTTTTGAGGGTTCGCCTTTTGGAAAGACATTCTGATTACATTCAATATCAACATATTCCTAGAAGTATAAACACATTAACTTATGCATTAGAGAATTATGTTTTAGGCAGACATTTGTAGCATATGTATAATTTCAATTCACATCACACATTGAACAAGATATAGAGAAACTAGGCAACATTGATAAAATATATATAGTTTGATTTTACAAAAAATTGTGTCCGAGACACAAATGGCCACACGATCTATACTATCAAAATACATGTAGAAAAAAATATGGCTTTATGGCCTCCTAGTATACTAGTCCCAGTGATGATTGCGATAGCAGAAAACTATGCGAGAAACCTTACACAACAGTTGATTGATGTGCTTTGGTACTCCAATAGTGTATAATTGTAAGCACATAGGGATCTCGTTGACTCTTGTCTCTAGTACACTATGGGTCAAAACCTCCACATGGCACTCAAACTCAGCGAGAGTCTCATCCACGTTGAGATCCTGCATCTCCTCTTCTACAACTGCAACTCCTATTGGTGCAAGTTGTGGCTCTCCTCATCATTGAATATATGAAGATCCTATTGGTCGTACTAGACCAATATCTGCAATAAAAAATCAATAGTTAGTCTTGAATACATAAAAACAAAAAAACAAAAATTGCAAAACCTCAAAATTCAAAAATATTCAAAATGACATTGTTTTACCTATATTACCCCATTGCTTGCCTTAAGGTAAAATGAGCTCCAGATCTCCTTAGAAGTTAGTTCTAGAATAGGGATAGTCCCTAATCATAATAATTTTTACTCGCATCCATCAGAAGAAAGTAGGCGTGAATCTCATCAAAGATACACATGCATGATGAGACATGAGATCTGCCCATTTCCTCAGTCGTGGAACTCTAGGATATGGAAGCCCAAGCTCAATATGTTGACGTTGAAGTAGTGGAATCCTCTCTGGAGAAAATGATATCATAATGGAACCATATCCAAAGTTCTTCAGTCACCCATCCTTTTCCCTATTGAATTGTTCCTTCATAGTTTCCAACACCCCCTCACTCCAGTTAAATATAGTAGGTTCTATGCATTCCAATGCATACTCATGTGGGACTTACTAGACAAATGCAAAGTGGCACTTCCAGCCAATCGACAATGTTGAAAAGGATCATCATGAGAGGAAGTTGATTCACATCTTTAATCTCTAATTTCCCTTCCTTTATTGGTTGAGAATGAGGTCTACAGTGAGAAGCTATATGATACTTGATGGTTTTACCACCTCTTCTCATCCCAAAAAATGAGACAAGAGATCCTCTATGAGGTAAACCTGTCAGAAAAAAAATATCCTCAACCTATATCCTAAGATTATGTGCTCCAATCCTGAAGAAATGTCCTTGAATATCCCATGCCCTTGACTAGATATTCCAGTAATTTAGGTTGAGCTCTCATCCCTGAAAGCCATAAAAATTGAGTCCAAAATTCCTCAAGACTTGTATTATTGTTGGGTCATTAGTAGCTTCTAAATCTTGGGACTCATGTTCTCTTTCTCTCCAAATCAAAACCCTTTTTTCTCCTGTAGATACCTGCAATACCATGAGAAAGACAATTAGAAAGAATCTTATGCAAAAAGTTTAGGAAAATTCAAGTGAAAATTAGAAATACATTTTTTGAATTGCTCCCCGTGCACTTGATTTTGAGAGGATAGAGCACCCTAGCACACCTCCCTTTCTTGGGAGGGTGTGCTGAAGTGCTCTTCCTAGTGTTAACTGAGAAATCCCAATGCACTTTTCGATACATCTGGGGTGCATTGGACCTAGGGCGAAAATATAATACCCTAAATCACTTAAAATCAAAACAAATTGCATAAAACCAAAAATGGAAACCATGAACAAAATGAGAAAGGTAGAGCTTCTACTAGGAGCTGACGATACTTGAAATGGTCCACCAGTTTGGTTGTAATCGCTCGCTAAAGATCGAGGGTAAATATCACTTTAGATATAACTCATAATAGGTAAAATTGAAAATCGTAAATATGAATTTACGTTTTGCCCATTTATGGTCAATTTCATTATTATTTTATTATATTTTACTATTTTGACCTAATTTTACCATATTACATGTATTTTTAATCTTTTGATGATGTTTTGAGTAGGTTAAAATCTATTTGAATGATCTTTTTACGATTTTACGTTCAATACATGTCATTTTGATAAAAGAGCATACTTTTATCACTTTCTCGAGCTCTGTAAACTAATGAAAAAGGAACCCCCTGGAGTCCTCTTTCATCTATTTTCAGTCTTCCTAAACATGAAAAGATTGTCGAGCACTTGTATTTTTGAAATCGTTAAAGTAAATGAAAAGAAGTCTACTCAGTATAAGTTTAACCCTTTTTTGGACCAGGATAGACTATTTACAAAAAAGGAATACTTTAGTCAAACATGACTAAAAAGTTATATTGAGTATTGTTTTCTACCTTTTTAGACTCAAGAGGCTAAATTTACGAAAAGGAACCTTTGGAGTTTTCTTTTTTGCCTCTTTTTCAAACTCTCTAAACATGAAAAAGAAGTCGAGTTACACCTTCGTTGGACTCGTAAAAACATCAAACAACATTGGACTCGTCGAACATGATGAGACCGAACCACTCCTTCTCAGGGTTCATTAAAAATACTCAGAAGGATTCATCTGAAGGATGAACTTATAGATCAAGCATATGTTATCCTCCTCAAGCTTGTCAAAAATAAAGAGGTATTGACTAGAAATGGTTGGGGAAATTGGAAAAATAAGGTACTTAACCTATTAATGGTAGTGAGTCACTCTTGAACATGACACTCTTTCACTTCATCTTCATGATTGTTAGGTTGGGAAATCTGCTTACCTCTTTGGTTAATCACACCATATCAAAAACATCCATAATTGGTTTTGGGTCAATGTTTCCAACTCCATAAAGTGTTGTTTATATGTTCAAGATAAGTCCTTTAGTTGATATCTTCTACAATATTGAGCCTTCATTCATGTTTGTCATTCTTGAACCATCTCTTCATCAACATCATTTTGTCTCAAATCTTGATACCTGTTTCATGTCATTGATGAGGGATACATCAAGGCCCTGTTATGACAGGTCACTTCCTATCAACATTAACTCATCATCCACGAAGTTGACATAGAAACCCCCTTTAGTACCTTGAATCTTTCATACATCAATGGCAAGTTTCCTCACTCTCGAGGAAAGGTCTTCATCATTGGCCTTACACCAAAATATTTTGTGAGGTGTTCGACTTCAGCTCATTCATTCACACCACATAGATTGTACTATAATACCTCGAGACCCATTAACATCATCGATGGCTTCTTTCACGTTTGTTAATGGATTACATCAGTGGTCGATCATCAGATGGTGTCTACCATGTTCGAATTCAACTCATTTATTCACATGGTTTGACTTGTACATCAAGAGATCGAGTGAATGAGGTAGAAGACCCCAGATCTATTTCTATCCATTCAAGTTGTGATTTAAGGATACATACAAGATTACGAAGTGTGATGGCTATGATCATCCAAATATTCATCCAAGCATGGGTTCATTCTCTGTCATTAGTGGATGAGACTATTTGATAATTGTACATGTAATATTGGCTTATATGTTGAGCATGGGTATGTCTCCCTCAACAATGATATCATGATGATAATATGTATTGTAAAAGATTATGATCTCGACCAATTTGTTCTTGATCTAAACTTTCCACAAGGTAGAGCAGAGTCAGTCCTCAGTCATTGCTTTTAACTTTTCACTTTAGGGGGAAATTTGTTACAGGTCATTTTATCACATCAACCCAAAAGGCCTAGAAACTAGATCAATCAACATCCATGGAGTATGGGTTGGATTTTGGAGATTGCTAGTGCCCTCATGTTGCCGCTTTGAGCTTAAGGAAGTAATCATTCATTAGAATTAGGGTTGAGTGTGAAGGTGTTCTTTGTGATAAGGAAGGACAAGTCAAGTGGGGAGACACATCTACAAAGTCAACTTCTATTTATGGTTGTAAATCTATCCTTTATTATTAATACAGAAGGCATCTTGTTTTCCTATACTTGTGTTATCCTTATACTCTTGTATTTTAATGCCATGTTGACTCATTGAATAAATATATTGGATTATGCTATGTGGATGTTGTAGTTTATTTGCGTGTTTTATTCATTGTTTCGGGTTCCATTAATAGCATGTGGAGCTAGGATTGGCGCTTACAAGCGAAGAAGAGAGAAGGACTTGCTATGAATTCCCTGTAGGTTCCTTTTCCCTATTCCAATCTCTTTAAGGAAATAATTGATTCCTTTTGTCCTTTGTTGTTTTAGATAAAACCAGTAGATCTAGGGAATTCATTTTTGTCTACAGAAGTGAAACTCTATATAACAGGTGGGGTAAAATTAGTTACCTTAGGATCAGGGAAAATAAATGATAAATTTTTTTGGATTGGTGGGGCTAGGGGAGGGATACATAAAGGAGCTAATCATGGGGATAGTTAGGGAATAGGAAAAAAACTAGGGACCCCATTAATTTCTAATTGTCCTTCACTTAAGAGACAAGCTATATTTTCCATTGAGTCAGCCTCTGAGTTGAGGTTTTTAAGAATATGCTAGATTTGTGAATTATCAAAGGTGAGGAGAATACCTTGAGCACGTTGGAGAGTCTAGTTTAGATGATTGTCATGAGCAAGGGAGGTGGTTCTTAAATTTCTTATTACAAGGTAGGAGTCTCCCAAAATTGTAATGTTGTTAACTTCCCTCTTTTGGGCTAGGAGGAGCCCCATATACAAACCATAAACTTCAGCTTGATTATTGGTCCTTTTACCTAGACCCCAAGCGTACTTATCCACTATTATTCCTTCAAGATTGTAGAGAATCCTCTCATTCCTTCCATCCCTATAAATTAAAAAATAAAATCAATGAAAAAAACAATGAAAATAAAAAACCAAAGAAATTTAAAAAAATAAAAGATCAATTTTTTAAAAAAATTATTGAAAAAATAAAAATAAAAATAAAAACAAATTTTTATTTTTTATTTTTTAAAGTATGAAAAACATTTATAAAAACTATTAAAATTTTAAAAACAAAAAATAAAAAACAGAATAGTAAAAAAAAACATTAGAAAAAACACATAACCAATAATATGGACATGGCATTTCCCCCAATCCCCCCTCGCACCCATGCCACCAACATGGCCTATAGTGAGCAACAGGTTGACTATGTAGAGAAGTGGGTATACTCCTCCATGCGATTGGCCTACTACTCGCCATGGGTTGTTTCAGTGACATGGATGAGAAGGGGGGGGGATAGTAGGTGATGCTCTCTCTCTCTCTCTCTCTCTCTCTCTCTCTCTCTCTCTCTCTCTCTCTCTCTCTCTCTCTCTCTCTCTCTATATATATATATATATATAAAATTTAATATATTTTAGTTTTTTTTTAATATCAATTTTTAATTATTGTTTTGTATTTTTAATTTATTTTAATTTCACTTATTTTAGGAATCTTTTAATTAATTACGTTGAGAGACGCTCTACAACCTAGTAGTTGGAGAAATGTTGTCCTGTAATGTTACATTAATAGAAATAAAATAATAGTCACATTTAAAAAGGCTATAAAATGTTAATAACAATAAAATATTTCAATATCAAACATAAATATCAATAATAAAAACCTTTCAATGTCAGCCATAAATAAAAGGTGCAATCTAGCTTATACACAAAATGGATTTTTTCCCTCGGATTGGGCAATACAATTTCAAGCAATATTGTGATTTTATGTTGTTTAAAATACATTTTTGAATGCAAAAATGGATTCAACACCCCAAAAAACCCCAAGGGGCAATCTAATTCTATAGAATAAACAACTTAACCTCAAGTTTTTAAAAATCTTCGTTGGATTTTGGTTAAAATTAACCAAAAGAAATTCCTTGAAAAAGGTAATTTCATCTATTAGTTAGATTACACATAAATAAAATACTTGAATATCCACCTTAAATGACATAATTTTACATCAACTTTATATATCGAGATATACAAAGTAATTGATAGTAAACACTTTCTAATTCACTTTCTAATTTTTCATATGAGGGAGAAGTGTAATTCCTTCACTACTCAACATAGAATTTACATGTGGCATCTAAAATAATATTAATATTACAACCTATTATCAAGGAGATGTGATACTCCTTCTATGTTGAACATAGATTTAACATTTGGTATTTAAAAAACAAAATATTAATAAATATATAAATATTTCAGAGTCAACCTTAAGTAAAATTCTTGAATTTCCATATTTAGTAACATAATTTTATACCACTCGGGATCTGGGTGGCTCCTTGAAAATTGTGCCCTGTCATATCAGGCAATAATCACTCCTGTGATGATTAGAGGCTCCAAGTGGTGTCCATGCATTTCAATTCTAATCCAGGTGATGGTCGCTAGAGTTAAGATTACTTATCAAGTTCATTCTTCCTGCATTCATTTTAAGATTGGCCTTATGATCGCTCTACTATGTCATTTAACACACATGACTCAGTCACGTGGTTTCCCCCTTCATCCCTTTATGCAAAGAATAGAGGTTGATAAACATAGACATTGTAGTGCTCTCGTTGCCATTGTTTGCAAAGGTTTTCACTTTAGGATCATTTTTTCATGGTCAGTTGCCATGGTCTGGGAAAGAGGAAAAGCAAGAAGGGAGGCAAAGGCTAAGGGTGTCGTCCTCGCCTTCTGTGGCATGACGAACATATGAAATTGTTTGACCCCAATATCTCTTACCACATTTATTGTAGGGTTTCCTCAATGTAGGTAAAAGAAAGAAGAAGATTAGGTGATGGCCATTGGGTGGTTAGAACCTACTCATGCATCACCTCTAGAACATGGAGTTATCCTAAGAAAATTTTGAACTATGGATGGTTGAGATGAATGTTCAACTCAATCGAACATGTATCTCGCTACGCAACTTATCAAGGTCCATTGGCATCAACTTCCCATTGACTCCTCTTTCCTCTTTGTCCTCTAGTTCCTTGGATAACTATGAGAAGAATGACTCCTCCCACCAATAAGGCTCCCCTCCTCACATTGATCCCCCAGTTGGAGAAATACCTGGAAATTTTTCATTAATTCAACTCACCCCATCCCAAAGAAATAGTGGGGAATTCGAAGAAGCTCCCCACTAGTGCTGCCCAAACTTCTATAGGAGCACCTTCTTAGTAGGAGTCAAATTTGTATGGATGCATAATTGTTGAGGAAAAGGTAGATGAAGTTAATTCAAGCAAGGGAGGTGAAGAAGGCAACAAAAAATGGCACGCAACTCCTTCGAACTCCAAGGGTAAGAAGGTTGTTTGAGTTGTAGAATGACGTCTCTTCAGGCATTAATTATCTCCATATTTCAACTTGCTCAAAGAATATTACTTTCTTTTTGTTTAATTGCTCTAGTATATCTAGTTCCGGTAATGTTGATTTTGAGTTTTGTCATTCTATGGCCTACACATTGTATTTGAACTCTATGGGAAGCCATATGGTTTCCAAACTTTGGGAATATGGCTCTAACCTCAGGCTTCCCAAGTTTTTTTATTTCTATGTTCACAATTAGACTCTAAGTTCTATGGGATATTTTTGAGTTTCCCTCTCATGGGAAAACGACATACACTACACTCCTCTACTCACATTTTTGTGCTACTCTTAGAAAACTATAGACCTACATGATTGTAACCTATGTAAATTTTTTATAATATAGAATTCCTAATTGCTTACAGAAAAAAAGTGCACGCACACATAATTTTATATCAACTTTATATATATAGAGATAATAAATTGAAATTATTTTATTTTATTTTACTTATTTATTTATACTTTCTAGTATGAGTGACATGTGTAATTCCTTCACATTTCAATGTGCATCTCGAATAAAATATTTGAATATCCATGTTAACTAATATATGTGTGTGTGTGTGTGTGGACAATTTGGGCCATAAATAAATATTTCAATGCTCATGCTGAGTAAAATATTTCAATGTAAACTATGTATATATTACATAAGCAATTAAAAATAAAAAAATCTTATGATTAAATTTTTTTATTGACGTGTTACTCAAAATTAAGAAGACATGAAATTATTTTTATACTTAATAAGGAGTTGATGCATGACATGTGCATGCACGCACAAACACACAACCAACATAGATCCATCTTAATCCCATATTTATCAAGTAAGGAGAGGGATCAAATCTCTCAAGATGATTTTTTTTTCCAAGTTTTTCATTGTAAAAGAAGTTGCACATTAGGAGATTTGGTCTCTCTCGGCGCTTGATAGACCCAGCCTTAAGATGGATCTATGTTGGTTTTTAAATTTTGTATAATTTTTTCTATTGTAAACAGTTTCAAAATTTAGCTTTATTTTCTCTACATGGTGAGAAAACCTATCATAACTCATTTGTCAAACCAGAAGTTAGGACAACCATCTCTGGTTTCTATCAGTGAATGCAGGTTGGCTTATCACTGTTATTCAAGGAAAACCATGCCACCTGGAATAACCCACAGGTGGTCGTAAAGGGTGGGCTTTCACTCCTGCTAGATGCCTATGGGTCTTGGGTCGTTAACATGTTTCCTTACATCTGAGGAAGATGAGTTCTTAACCAAGTAGAAGCAGTTTTAGGGCATACTCCAGGCCCAATTTTAGATTTATTTTACTTATTATTCTTCTTTTAATTTAGATATATATATATATATATATATATTTGTGTTTGTGTGTGTGTGTGTGTGTGTGTGTGATTTTTATTAAAATATATAATTTGATTTTTATTAAAAAAAAATTATTTATTTTGTTAATTTATTTATTTTTTAAAATTTTTAAAATTTAGCTTTATTTTCTCTACATAGTGAGAAAACCTATCATAACTCATTTGTCAAACCAAAAGTTAGGACAACCATCTCTGGTTTCCATTAGTGAATGCAGGCTGACTCATCACTGTTATTCAAGGAAAACCACGCCACCTGGAATAACCCACAGGTGGTCGTAAAGGGGCGGGCTTTCACTCCTGCTAGATGCTTATGGGTCTTGGGTCGTTAACTTGCTTCCTTACATCTGAGGAAGATGAGTTCTTAACCAAGCAGAAGTAGTTTTAGGGCATACTCCAGGCCCATTTTAGATTAATTTGATTTTTATTAAAAAATATTTATTTATTTTGTTAATTTATTTATTTATTTAAATTTTGGATTATGCTAAAAAAATTTAAACGGTCTTTTCTTTATGATTTTTTTAAACTAGTGATTATTTTCTAGACCATAGTCTAAAAAATGTTGCAATCTTAATGCTCAATTGAAAAGGGGACGCTAATGATTTTATATTGCTAGTTGTATATTTCAATTTGATGGTTGATTTTAAAGTTTTGGTTGCAATGGTAGAAATTTTCATATGCTAAGATGAGCGATGACTTAATGTCAAGAAAAAGAAAAAGAAATTATTATTTATAGGATCACTCTTTGATTGTTTGTAGGATTTTAAGGTTTTTTGTACTTATGATATTTAGTTTTAATTACATAGTTGAAAAATGTTAGATTTTTAAGGTTTTTCATAGTCATAATATTTGGTCTTTAATTCCATAATTGAAAATGTTGGAATTTTGAGGTTTTCGTATTCATGATATTTGGTTTTTAATGTCATGGTTGAAAAATATTGGAATTTTGAGGTTTTACATTTTCATGATATTTGGTTTTTAATGCCATGGTTGAAAATGTTGGAATTTTAACCTTAAAAAAAGAGTGATATCAGTAGCACCACTTTTCAATTTGAGGGTGGTTTTTCATGTTTTTTATATACAAAATATGGGTTTCTAAGGGCTAGAGTTCTCATTTTGAGGTCACAATTCTAGGTGAGTTGGTAACTTTATTAAGGTTCTCCACTAGAAATCTTGGTAAGGTTTTCCAGATTGGACGTATCCAATATTAATACAAAGAGAATGCACCCTTTCTAATAGATAAGGACATTTACACTTAATAAATTCAACAAATAAGTCCACAAAGACTTTTTTTTTTGTGACTATTGGAATCAATAACTAAGGAATTCTCATACTAATAAGTTAGTGGGTCAATTCCTTTTGCTACCAATATAACCACTAACTGCACCATACTTTCCCCTAATATGGAAATGGATTAATGGGGGGATTGAACCAAGTACCTCATGATATTTTACATAACACGTTTACATGCTTTGCCAAGAGATCTACCACCATGGGCTGAATCCAAAAAGAATTAAGACAAATACTTACTGGGTAAATCGTTGCTCATCAATCAACCCAATCCTGAATCATCAATAAATTGCAAATTTTCATCCACAAATCATCTCCCTAATGAGGTAGCTTAGTAGACTTCCATCCATAGCACCAAATCCATGACAAAAACAAATTTAAAAAATTTTAGTGTTGCAAGGGGATTTCACCCCCAACCATTTGAAAAGGAGAGGAAGTGCATATACATTTATAGGAGATGACCAAAATCCTTTTACATTAAAATATTAATTTATTAGGATAAAATCCCCTAATCTAGCTTATGGAAGGTAAAATCTCTCCTGATCAATTAAATAATCTAAATTACATAAACTAAGGACCATTCACGCCACATTTAAAACTTTTACATAAAAAAAAAATCGCTATAGAGATGGAAACCTTTGCCAGATAAGGGCTTAAGCATGTAGCATCTAGCCTCCAAAGGTCCTTCAAAGTACAATCTTCTACATACCCACAAGATTCCAATAAAATATCCTCCAAAACTTCCAAGTATGGGCTTCCACAAATGGGCGTTGATGTATTCAAAAGGTTATAAGGTTACCTAATGCACAATGCTAGGTCTACAAGATGTTTGTAATTTGGACACATTGACCCTCTATATGGTAAGGAAAACTTGTGATGAAACACCCCCTTTTACAAAGCATCTGAACCAATTTTAACTCAACAAGGGGTCAACCCCAAATTTCTCATATCCAATTCATAATTAATAAACATGTCAACTCCAATCTCTAGCTTAGGTTGGACCAATTAAGTCTCCATGTGCTCATATTTATAACAACCTTCTTAACATTATCTATGTGTGCACCTTGGACTCCTTGATTATTGTTGTACTGTTAGAGTAGCCTTCATTACTGATTTATTCTAGTATAATTCAATATCTAGGAACACCAACCCTTTGCTAGTTTATTTTATAGGTCCATTGCTCATAAAATTGTTCAACAATGATCCATAATGTGTCCACTTGATGGTGTACATGTTATATGCATGGAGAGAATCATCTATATATAATAAAACATGCTAAATTTCCTTTTCTTTTGGTAAAGTGTTCTTCTCCTTCAACCAAATTTGTTGATAATTTTTCAATCATGTCTTCAACCATATAAATCTATTCTTGTTTGCAATGAGATTGATGTTATAGATACTTCTAAAATTAAAGGAGCAAGAAGTTTGTCAACATGTTTAATCAACAATATATGATTTAGGAATTGGAAGAACTCCTAATAAATGCAAATTATGGGAGTTATTTACAACTAAAATCAATTTTCTTTTCAGACCATGCCCATTAATTATATGCATAAATGAAATGAGAGGTAACAATGAGTGCAATTCCAATTCTAGATCTATACTTGGATAGCTCAATGAAAACATTTTATGTTGTTTCCTCTCTAAGGAGTTCCACAATAGCCAACTGTAATTAGTCTCTAAATTGATGATAAGATCATAAAGACCACCACCTATGGAAATAACCATCCTCTTCATTTTGTTTGTCGTTTCACCCTTTAGCCCACCACATACTAGGTTTGGAGTTCCATCTCTAGAGATATTCTTAAGTATTCTGAAAATGTCATTTGCTACCAATCAAGCTACTCAAAATTCCACAATCAACCTTCAAACTTTAAAAGGGACCTTTGAAATCCCTAAAATAAATAACTCCACCAACTCCTCTCAAATTCTAGATTCATCTTGATGTATGAATAATAAATATGGATTTGTAAGGATATATAGATCAAAGAGGCTTGAAGGGTCACATCTCCAAAAATATCAATGGGTTGCAACTGAGAACTATCAAATAATAGGTTAACTCCAGGCATAATTATATCACCACTATGGTAATCATTTGAATTCTTTAATTGTTTTTTTACTTATCTCCTTACTGGTTTACTCAAATTTCAAGTGTGGGCACTTGTTGGATGTAGAATTAAATCTTGCATCTAACAAGTATCCACTCTACATACTTTTGAGTAGACTCATATCGAGAAGAAAATACATGAAGATTAAACCTTGAAATCTTGGCTCAGTTGGAAACCTATATCTCCCTCTACTACTCCATTACAATATAGGAGACACCTAGTCATGAAGGGAAAGAGCTACAGGAGGAAGAAGTATAGAGCCATCTAGAACCATAGGTACAATAAAATAAGATACAATAGGGTAGGATGATTGTATTGCATGAGAAAAAAAAAAAACCTATCTAGCTATTGGAACAATAGGTAAAAATACAGGAGGCAGAAAAAGAAGAAAAACAGTCTGCCCCAAGGAGCTTGCCTTCCTTCTTCTCTTTTCCACTAACGGTTGACCCTTGTGTTGTAGGGACATCATAAAGTGTTTTTCCTACACATTTGGTGCCCCACTTGATGATTGAGTTAGATAAGGCCAACATTGAAACACATAGATGGAAGAGGATTGCACAAGAAAAGGGTGTAGTTGATATTGCCAGCATGAAAGATGAAGTCAACAAGATGAGGGAATAAATGTACCTCTTAAGAATGGATGAAACTAACAAAAGAGAGAACCTCAAGAAAATCAACAGCTAAGAAATCAATTGAAACAGACACAAGAGTTGTTGAAGGTGAAGGATGCTCAAATAATAATAATGGTGACATCCTTAGGAACCATGACACACCTCTATTTGGAAGTTTTTAACTGTAGGCGGCCTTATAAGGCATATTCATTGTTCCTAAAAGAACAATGGTGTAGGTTCTAGATAGCTCAAAGAGGAAAAATACAGTTGCAAGAAACCAAACATTTAATAGAATTTTTCGTAGAATGCAGCATGGAGGGGTAGGCCAAGCTTGTTAAGTTCTATATACATAGTTGTGTCCTCACAAATATGTCCATTTTGGATCCCAATCCGTACTTAAGGGATGCACAAATATTCACACTAGCATCATGTTTAATACATGAAGATATTAGAGAAGAGGAAGTAAAAGGTATATTGGAAGGGGAATTGAAGGATCCACTATGTATTAGACCAGAACCCCCATCCCCTACAATACTTACAACATTCTATGCTATTCTTACAGAGGATCATGAGGTAGAAAATATTTGGAAGAAGAGAAAGGTAGAGGTTATTATGTATTTTGAGAACACTTTTAGACTTTTTGAAGAATAAATTTCATAAGCTTTCTAGAGAAGATGACTAGACTTGTTTCACATCATGAAGATAAGGGAGTATCACTCTCCTGATAGATTGGAAGTAGCATTGACAAGAACCCCTCTATATAAGAGGATCATCTAAGGACTTTTGGTTCATTTATAGGACTCAAGTTAAATTCCCCTCTACTGCTAGGGATATAGGAACACCAAAGCCAAGAATAAGAATCCCAAGTGTGGAAGGAGATAAAGGAAAATGCAGGATTCTATCCAACAAGGGAAACCACAAGTAGTTCAACTTGGGACGTCAAGAAAACAATAAAAGAGATAAATGAATAAGAGAAAATAAAGAAGAAGATTTATTTTCCCAAGGGTGAGCAACATTTCCAGTAGGGAGGTATGATGGGCCTCTAAAATAGGTAAATTATAAGGCCCATCATTCCACTCCTAAGCACATAAAATGATGTTTGAACCCACATTTTGCACTTAATGGTACATTTTACTTGCTTAAAGAGTTCCTTGAATAATTCAATGTGGTTTTCATATTTTATATGCCTTAACATGTTTATTGTGCAGGATTTATAGAGGTGCTAAGAAAATTTCAACGAATCTAGCACTTGAGAGATTTTAGGGACTTTCCACATACAACAAGAAGAACTAAACTTGGTTGGATCATGGCATTTAATGCCTCCTCTTGTTGTTGCAAGTTGGATTTGGGACAATATCCAATTTTTTATGACTTTTGGAGGGAAATGCAACCCTCCTCTCAAGGAGGCTTCTCCCCATTTGATGTATAAATAAGAAGCTCGAATTGGCCCAATAGGGGAGTAGTAGAATATAAAGCAAAAAGTAAGATTATGTTTTTTGTACTCTCAAGCAAGTTTTGTAGTCTTGTAATGTAAGAACATATTTTTATTTAATGGAAGCAGTGCTTTATTTTATATCTTATGTTATTTATTCTTTATGGACTCTTAGCATCCTTGAGATCGGCCCACCTTAGGAGCTTCAAATCCCTCTTGTACTGTTATTGATACTATGCTTTGCAATTGTATTATTTAGTTTCTAACACTAGCAATTATGAAATTACATTCTAATGGTTTTGTGCATGATTAAGTAGGTGGTTTATTGAGAAATTATTCATTATAGATTAATTTATGCAAGATGGCATTGTTTTTTATCAATCATGTCACTTATTAATGCATTTACAAGTCATTTTCCATTACATTTATTTTGTTGTTATAAATATTGTAATTTATTGATTTGTTGTAAAATTGATTTTATTTTTTTTCACTTACTGGTTCACGGATACCCGGGTCAGTGGGTAGCCGCTACGTCCAGGGTTTTAAACACTGAGTGGACGCCACCCGAAGGGCATCAACACCCCTCGGCCTATTTACTGACCTAACCCCAAGAGCTTTCGGGATTCGACCTTGTGACCTCCCATTGGCGAGGCACTTGATTTGACCGATTGAGCTAACTCTTGGGGCTATAAAATTGATTTTATTATTAAAGGAGACAAACAAAATTTGTTTTTGAGATGCTAAATATTGAATTAGGTTATATTAATCCTTTACTAGTATAATGAAATAATTCTATCATTACTACCTTTCCCCCCCACCTTAGGTTTGTGCTCTAATTTTTTTCCAAGCTTGTTAGACTTTTCATGTAGCAAAACAGAGAATATTGTAGTAGCTTGTAATCAATCCCTTTCTCTTGCCAAATTTAGCTATAAGCAATTTGGTTAACCTCCTTGATGTATTACAACATGTTTGGGATGTTTATAGTGGGATTTAGAAGCATAAAGACCTCAAAAACTTACCTATAGATGCTTTTTATCAATTTCTTTTTGAGTGTTGTTTTCTGCAACTTAGGTTTTAGATTTTTAATCCTTTATTTTCAAGAAGTGTGTTTTTTTTCTTTTCATTTATTGCAATTAGCATATATTTTTGTGCTATTCATTTTCTACAAATCATTTTTTCAAATCTAGTTTCCTATGGAATATCTTATCCCAGTAACTTAACTTGGTTTTTATTAATCTAACCTTCATTCCAATACCTCCCAATTGTATGAGAATTAAAAGAGGAAGATGATAGTACTTGTTGCACATACAATGTCGATTCCTCTTAAGTTTGTATGAACCTTTTGATGGTGTTAGATGCCGCCAACATGTAAGGGGATCTACCAGATGTGAAGTACCAATTAAACCTCACATTATTTGGGGTAGGAGTCCCATTAGGCTATATAGTTTGGACACTATTGGAAAGGTTTCAAAGATATTCCTTGGTTACACACACACGAGAAAAAAACACCTCTTTGGG
Source organism: Pinus tabuliformis (assembly GCA_031772625.1). NCBI lineage: Eukaryota > Viridiplantae > Streptophyta > Pinopsida > Pinales > Pinaceae > Pinus > Pinus tabuliformis. The sequence continues at coordinate 443,238,036 of CM062811.1, forward strand.
GCAGCAATTATGTGAGCTTTGTGAGACACCTAATGTAAGGTGCACGATGGAACTTCCATGGTTTGTAAAAGGAAAATGAGCCTCCAATTAGAAAAGTAATAGTACTATCCTAAAGGGGGACCTAGGAAGGAAGATAAAGACTTGTTGATTACCTACATATTAGTCCACATAATAAACAACAATCATGAAAGCATAAAAACACTTATTCAATAATAACCATAACTAAGCAATGAATTAGTTCATTAACTTAATATGTAACTAAAGCAACATATACCATAAACATAACAAGAATAGTCCTACTATATCTATGATACATGTATGAAGAAGTGTCAACTCATAGAGCTTCTGATTAAGAATGAAATATCCCAAGTACATTGTTACATAGATGAAACACTATATCTAGTAGTGGAACATGAAGCCACAACTTGCTTCTCCAAATAATGATATATCTCATATGCACTACAAGAGAAGCCAAGGCAAGACTCCCAAAATCCAAGCCCCTAGCTTGAGTTATGAGGAGCTATTTATAACAAATGATAATGACCTTTGAGCTTCCTCATGACTCTTCAACTTCTATGACTTTTCATATTCTATACATGACTTATTACATTCCATATGTGGCTATTCACATTCCACTCGTGTCCCTTGGAATTTATTACATATTTATTACAAAAGAGAAGTTACATATGAGATGGTGGCTATATAAGAAAAAAACGATAATAAGGAAAAGTCTCAAATTGACAAATCATTTTCTTCCTCACGGAGCTCATTTGTGATGTATCTGTGCCATTCCCTGAACTCTATTGAGATGACTTTGACATGAACTGACAAGTCTCCTGCATATCACATGTTCACCTCTAGTTCCTTTGTCAATATTGTCTTCGAGCTCGACTGTACATTATTCCATAGCCATGAAAGTTTCATATGGGCTTTGACAGTCATGATGGCATATTGTAGAATAATGTCTTTTTTGACTTCCAAGCCTTCCTATTCTATTGCATTCTTGACATATTCACTGTATTTCCTAATCTCATGGAATATGATTTCTTTGCCTCTGATTTGTTCAAGTGATCCTATTGTGGGCATCCCATGTTTATGTGTTAGAGACTCGAAACCATTGTGTAGTCGATTATAAGCAGAAATAGTACTAATCGACTGTTCCCCAAGACACATATAGTTATGATGGTAGAGTTCCAGCTGAACTCTGTCTATCTCCGTGGCAATCCTGTATTTTCTTTCCAAATGTTGTGAATCATCTAGATACTTGGTAGCCCACTCCTAAAGATGATCAAATGCTTTGTTGTCACTTTTAGGAGTTTCACCACTTCTTGTGCTTTCTTCTGAATGCCAACAAGGGGAGCTACCACTTCTTGTAAAAGTATCATCTCATCATATAACCATTCCATGGTGTCCTCCATTGGCCCGAATTCCTCCTTCATGGTTGACTTCCATTCTGTGGTGTTGAAGCTCTGTGAAGATAATAATCGATTCTCTGCCACAAAATGTTTCACATGTTTCTTCACTGCAACAAGTTCTCTCCTTAATCTAGCATTATCATTCACAATATATTTAGAGTTTTCCTGTGCTGCTATATTAAAAGCAACATTTTCCGCCATGATTTCCCTATGATTCCTTCTGGTATGGAAGTTATCACCTTTTCTGTATAAACTGAGACTAGATTTTGAGGATCATTCAGGAAGTATCTACGCCTTTGTTGTATGATCCTCTTCTTAATATGATCAAACATGACATTGCACACACCCATGACTCTATCTGATGGTGGAGGTGTGATTTCCATTTCTCCAAATGGTATATGACCACCTATGATAGGGGGTTCTTCTAGATAACTTGGTTCATCATCCATGGGTTGGATGGTATCCTCTTCCTCCAACTCTTTCTCTTCTATCTCCTAAGTCAATTGTTATTATTCCCATATTTTTGTTGCTTCTACCTCTAAGGATTTCCTTTGTTCTTCATCTTCCTTTATTATCCTTTCTTCTTCTTCTCATTGCTTCTTAAGAAACCCATTTTTCTTCCTCTTCTCCTTTTGTTTTGCTTCCTTCCTCTCCTATTTTTCTTGAATAACTTCTGCGTTTAAAGGATCATATTTTTATTTCCTACTGCTCTCACCTATTGAATAGTACCTACTCCTCTTTTTAGGAGCCACTTTCCTTGCTTAAGGGTTATCTTTTATTCCTCCTACACCTGCATGTCTTGAGCTGGTGGATCATGAATTGTTCTCCAACTCTGGATGTACCTTTCTAACTGCATTATACCAGTTCTTCACCTTCTCATCTTATGTTGTGGACATTGTTGAATACCTCGAATTGAAACCAATATTTTCACAATGTTGTCTACACACTCTCTTGGGATCATATCCATGGAAGTCCTTTGTTCTAAAGTGCATGTAATCCAACTCTTGTATTTCTTCCACTATTGCCTTGTGCCTATTTAACTCATATAGTTAGATACTCCACAGGAAGGTGGGCTAAGGGGATTTCTTCCTCCTATGAAGGTCTCCTCACAATCCCTTATCCAACTGATTTTCTACTTCCTGCATGAAAAACTTATTGGTCACATATCATGGCATGAAATGTGGGAATATCTGATAACCAAAACATCTGATGTATGTACCCTTAGACACTGCAAACCAGTTCATGATAACCCGTTCTAACTCCTTCACCTAATCAGTCATGCAAGGAGGATCGATCTCCAATATCATATCGAGAATAATTGCAAAGAAGTTCTCAGCAAATCTATCATATGCACCTCTGAAGCTTGATTATGGCAACACTCTGTGGTGAAAGTAAACTGGGAACTTTTCCTAACGGGTCTAGTTCCGGTACATTCCTAGGAATGCATATTGTGGCATAGATTCCATCTAGTAGAAATGCAGACATATAGAACGTCAGGGCCTGATTGGCCCTCAAAGATGATTTTTCCTTCTCCACATGATGCTACAATACAAATGACAATATGTCTTCCCAATTGAAATCTCTACCACGAGTTACCACCATATTGATCATATATATCTAGTTTTCCTCAAACACTAAGCGTTCTTGCGCCCATGCAATTGACAACACATGGAAATCAGATATTGATATACATCTTTGAGAATATTGGTTGGATAAAATGAATATGGGTAGTGGAAAAACTTAGTAGGTTCTCGACACCAAGATTTGATAATGTAACTTCTGTCGAGGTCGGCCCATTTGGTGTAGAAGTCATTATTTACATATTCCATGCACCTAAGAATCTTGTAGTAAGTTTGCATGTCATATCCATAATAGGTGGTGATATGACAACTAATTTCACTATGAAGAACAAGATGAGAGTTATTGATGTGTATAATAATCCACTCAATCACTTATGCACAAGGGATGACCAGGAATTTGCATGCGATGTTATGCATCCTGGACCACTTGATATTGATATATACTTCCAATTCCTCCAAGTTCTCAGGAAACCTTGTTTGCATGAATGTGTCTTTTATGCCACTCCATGTGACCTATGTAGACTTATCAATGAAGCACTGTGTGTCAACATATATGGGAATGGCGTTAGAAAATTATATATTACAAAGCAATGGAACACAAAATATTGCGAAAACACAAATATAGAAACACATAAAACAAGAGAGGCACAGATATATGTGGTTCACCCAATTTGGGCTACGTCCATGGAGAAACAACCGATCCTTCCTTTTATATTATCCAGCAAAATCAAGAGATACAACCTACAATAGATGTATTGTAATTTCCTCTTCACTCTCACATAGCCTCCTCTCTCTCTCTCAGAATAATCATACACAACCATAATACAATTCCCTCATATAAACCGAGGGTTGCATTCTAGGGTAAAAACCCCTAAATTAACATAACTTCTGTCGTCATATCATTCTCCTAATGAACGACCCAAATTGATTGCGAAATTACAATATTTTACGAGGAAAATTTTCATATATTTTTAGCTTTCGGGGCGCTTCCCCCGAACCCCCTCTAGAGGGGGTCTCTTTAAAAGTAGTCGTATTCTCCCCCCTAGACCCCCTAGTATCTATCATACATGTGACGTTGCCGCCCTGTTTAGGAACTGGGGTCAACGTGGCTGAGACCTATGAATCAAGAAGATAATCAGGCTCCACATCTAATAATCTCCCACTTGGAGACTGATTATAGCAACTCCACCACGAATTCATTTGCTGGGCAATTCTTCCCTTTGGACCTGATTGTTTCTCATCTCCATCATCATACCTGAAGACCAATTGAAACTGAACAGGATCTCAGTTTATCCCTAGTTATAACTTTTGTTAACATGTCTGTAGGATTTTAGCTAGTGTGTATCTTTTCCAGCTTCAACTGTCCATCTTCCAACATTGGCCGTATGAAATGGTACTTGAGATGTATATGTTTATTCTTGGAATGACATGTTGATTTATTTGTAAGATGAATGACACTTTAGTTGTCACTGTATAACCTGCCCATCTCCTACTTCTTTCCCAACTCATCCATAAACATTTGTAACCAAATCATTTTTTTACTAGCCTCTGTAGAAGCAACATACTCTACTTCCGTTGTTGTTGAAAGTGCAACAATGTTTTGTAATTTTGCAACCCAATTGGCAATTGTTCCACCTACAGTAAACACATACCCTGCGGTGCTCCTCCTGTTATCTCTATCACCTGCCATATCTAAATCAACATATCCCTGTAGAGCAATGTTTGAACCACCAAAGAATAATTCTTGATTTGTGGTGCCTCTCAAATATTTGAGAATCGACTTCACTACCATCCAATGCTCTTTTCCTAGATTATTCATATACCTGCTTAAAACTCCCACTGCATTTGCAATATCAATACTTGTGCAGACCATTGCATACATTAAGCTTCTAACTACTAATGCATATGTAACTTTACACATATAATTCATCTATTCCTGGGTCTTGGGACACATCTCCTTACTTAGTTTGAAAGTGCTAGCCAAAGGTGTACTAATTGGTTTTCCATTTTGCATATTAAATCTTTCCAACACCTTTTCTATGTACTCACTCTAAGCCAATGTTAATTTGCAAATTTTCCCATCTCTAGTTATTCTCATACCAAAGATTTGTTTTCCATCACCCAAATCCTTCATTGCAAATGAATTTTCCAATTTTCCTTTGAGCACATTTATTATCTTCACGTTAGACCCTGCAACAAGCATGTCATCTACATACAATAGGAGTATAATATAGTTGCCATCATTTTGTTTCTTAAGATAAATACAGTGATCAGAATGACATCTAGTACAACCTTGTTCATACATAAACTTGTTAAATTTTAGATACCATTGCCTTGGACCCTATTTTAGGCCATACAATATATTTTTCAACCTACACACTAATTTCTCCTTCCCTTTGACCTCATACCCTTGTGGCTACTGCATATATATTTCTTCCTCCAATTCCCCATGGAGAAAGGTTGTCTTTACATCTAACTGCTCAAGATGCAAATCTGCTACTATCACTAGACTTAAAATAATTATGTTTGAAGTCATTTTAACAAGAAGCGAATAAATTTCATCAAATTCTATACCTTTCTTTTGTGCAAACGCCTTCACCACAAGTCTAGTCTTATACCTTTGCTTTCCTCCATCTTCTTCCTTCAACCTATAAACCCATTTATTCTACAATGTTGTTTAACCGTAGGAAACTTGACTAAGTTCCAAGTCTAGTTATGCATCAAGGAGTACATCTCATCTTCCATGGATTTCTCCCACTTCTTCCTAGTTTCTATCTACATTACTTCTTCATATATTTTCAGTTCACCAAAAAAAATCAACAATACATAATATAATGAAGGAGAGTATCGTTCAGGGGGTCTACTTATAATGGTAGATCTTCTAACACCACTTTCAGGTGTTTGAGGTTCCTGTTGCTGTTATGGTTTTTCTTGTTGTTATGGTTTTTGTTGTTGTTGTGGCTACTAATCATTATGATTTTTATGCATCTTTGTTTTCCTTTTCCTATTTCTTTTCCTGCATCTGATCCTTATACAAGACCTTTTAATTGAATATGACATCTCTGATCCTAATGATTTTGTGATTTTCATAATCATATAAGAAATAACCAAAATCATTAACACCATATCCAATAAAGGTACATTTCTTTGATTTTTCCTTAAGATTTTCTCTATTTTCTTTATTAATGTGGATAAAGGCTTCACAACTGAAAGTCTTTAAAAATGAGTAGTTTACCTTTTTACCTATCCATGCCTCCTCTGGAATACCACCATCCAAAGAACTTAAAGGCCATATTTTTATTAGATAAACAACAATATCTACAACATCTGCCCAAAATTGTAAGGGAAATCTTGCATGCAATCTCATGCTCCTTGCACACTCCATGATTGTCCTATTCATTCTGTTATCACCCCAAGAAACTCTCCTAGGTTGTATCTCAGAGATGCTTGGGAACATTACAAACTCAACAAAATGTTGGAAATGGATGAATGGAAGGAATGATGCTTGTTCAAGCCAGATAACCACTTCTACTATGCTTAACTCCAGACATGGGTGAATACCCCCAGACTACAAGGCTTTAGACCAACAATTACTCACAGTCTGAGGATTAGGTGTACATGGAGAATGTTGACCACACTAGCAGATGCACAAGACTGATGGCTGGCTGCAACCAGTAAAGAGGTCTGCAAATCTATTTCCTAATGCACAGACAGGATGCCAACTCTCTAGCACTAAGTAAACAGAAACCTGCATAACACATTCAATGATACATACTAGACTTCAACACAGAGGTGGGATGACAGCCCCTCTAATGATAAATATCAAGAGCACATGAACAAATGCATAACAGGCACAACCTAGAACAGAGTAGAAATGGAAAGTGAGCAATTAACAACAAAAGAAGCTTGTATTAGCTGAAAATGAATACCAGACGCTGCAAGTATCAAAGTAGTTACAGTCTCTAGAAGTTGAACCTTACATCAAAGCAACAACCATCAACCCATGTCATCTGTGTTTTTGGTATATATAGAGTTTTATTACAAAGATATTTTGCTATTCTAGGTGTGGAGGGGTCATAATGGACCACCAACCGCTTTAACTGCTTAATGGAGTCTTTGGTGCGATCTGTCTACTTCAATGAACGAATTTGATCTTTTCTGATGCTCTGTTGTACTTCTCGAGCAGGTAGAGTGTTGTATGAAAGAAGTTCCATAACTGATCAATGCTGCGATCTACTCGAGGCACGTCCTTCTTGTTCTCGGTCATACTGCCCTTGAATGTGGTGGTCGGAGATGAAATGCGCTGGGTACTTGGTAGATGATCGCTGTCGTCCTTCAGGTGCACGGCGTGACTAGGGTGTGTTGAATTTATGGAAGATGTACGAGCAGGTGGAGGATAGATATTGGTCGTTGGATCACACAGATGGACAACGGATATGGCTCAGCGGGAGATATTGAGAGAAACAAGATCAGACGATCGTGAGTCTTTGGATCTCGGGGAGGAAGATCCAACAGCTATCGGGCGGAAGAGATGCGTGGGTGGTTAACGTGCGAGAAAGGTGGTTTTGGCAGCAGGCAGTATTTATCGCACCGCTTACGGGAGATGGGCGGTAATCGTACATGGCCACATGATTCCATTAGAACTATGACGCGTGGTGGCAGGGAATAGTTGAAAACCACTTTATCACGAGTTAACGCGCAGGCGGTTCACGGGATCAGGAGGAGCGAACGTCGTTGGATCGCCTGGTGAATGATCGAACGACAGGTTTAACTTCACGTGTTTTTTGATTGATGTGACAGGAGAACAACGGATTAAGGATTATGTGAAGGCACACAGTTATATGGGTTTAATACTTAGTGCCTAGGGGCTTGACGGAATAGAGGTCTATGCTGAGTTATGGAGGAAAAACCAGAGAAGGTGAGGGTTAAGAGAGTATAAGAACAATAAAGGATAAAGAATAGATATACTGTTGCGGGTTGCCTTGGCACCTATCACACGGCCAAGATTGTATTTGGTCCTCCAAATGCTGAATTGAATAGTAGAGCTAACATTGGCTCCTTCTGGGGATGAGATCCTCCCTGTGAGGTCTCAATAACCTGCAGATCACTGGCTTTCTGATGAAAACAAATTAGCAAAATTCCTAGTGTTCCATTGGGCATGGAGTCTGATTGATCCTACACTAAAACTGATAAAACAAAATATTTACAACTTTTAAGGCCAAAAGACCTTAAATCACATAAATTTTCAGAAAATGCCCATTAACTGGGCCATCAAAAACTGCTTCTCCTTCCATGCTTTTCAGCATGAAGGTATTGTTCCCTTGAATCTAAGAAATGATAAAAGGCCTTGTCCAGAAAGCATCAAACTTCCCATGATTTCCTTTCTTTTCTTTTAGTGCATCCCACTTCAGAACCAATTCTCCCACCTGAAAGTTGTCTGATTTGGCCTTTCTGTCAAAAGCTTCCTTGATCTTTTTCTGATGTGCTGCAGACTTTTCAACCAGCTGTTCTCTGATTTGGTGTACCTCTGATAAATCCGTGATCCTTTTTTCCATGTCTTCCTCCTCATTCTGTTCTTGTTGCAGGAACTTTGCCATAGGGAGAGTTAATTGAATTGGGAACATGGCCTTAGTGCCATACACCAGTTTGAATGGAGAATTCCCGTTGGATTTCTTGGTGGTTACTCTGTCAACCCATAGTGCATTCATGAGCTTAGAATCCCAATTCTTTTTATTGTCTTCCAACAGCTTTTTAATTATTCTTATCAGGCTTTTGTTGGAAGACTCTGCTAGGCCATTGCCTTGAGGGTAATATGAGGTGGAATGAACTAGCTTGATGCCCATTGAGTCACACATGTCCACCAATTCTTTTTCCCTAAAGGCTGCTGCATTGTCTGTGACTAATTTATGTGGACAACCAAATCTGGTGAAGATATGCTCTGTTAAAAACTTGATGACCACATTATGATCAGCCTTTCTGGTAGGGATTGCTTCAATCCACTTAGTGAAATAATCAGTGGCAACTAGTATCCACCTGTGCTGGCCACTGGAATGTGGATGGATTTCCCCAATGAAATCCAAGCCCCACTGCTGAAAAGGACCATGTGTATGTATTGGTTTCAAGGGCAGGGACTTCAATTGTTGTTTTCCTTCAAATCTCTGGCACCTGTCACAGGATTTAACAAATGAAAACACATCAGAGAATAAGGTGGGCCAGTAGTACTCGGCTCTGAGAATCTTATGGGCAGTGGTTTTCCAATAGTGATGTCCTCCACACATGCTGGAATGAAATTGCTACATAACTTTCATTCACTATTCTTTGTCCAGACACCTCAAAATCACTCTAGATGGATCCCTCCAGTAGAGCAAATTTTCATGGATACAATATTTTGCTGCCCTAAGTTTAACAGTTTTGACTTGACTTTGAGTAAGGCCTGAAGGGATTTCTAGCTTCAACAAGAATTTAACTATTGTAGAATACCAATCAAAAGAAGCTAGATCTTCTGCCACTGGTTGTTTTCTCTCTGGTTCAGCTGCTTCCTCTTCTTCTGTTTCACCATTTTCTAAAATTGAGCCCATGAGGTTTATGTCCAATGTTCTACAATTTTCTTCAGCTAACAATCTGGCAAGACCCTGACCTCTGACAAGTTTGGTGGGCTTCAGTTCTATATTAAATTCAATTAACTTTGCAATCCATTTAGCCCTTCTTCCATTAGCATCAGGTTGTGTTAAGACATCTTTTATTGTAGCAGAGGGTACATCTGAAATTATCTTGGAATGCAGAATGTAGACTTTGAAAGCTTTCAAAGATTTGATAAGAGCATATGCTTGTTTCTCAATAATGTCATACCTCAGTTCAGCATCCCTTAAGTTTTTGCTGAAAAATGCCACCAGATGCTTTGAGCCTTCTTCATCTGCTTGCAATAACACTGTTGCAAGGGTGTCATTAGAGGCAAAAGAAAATATATGGAACTCCTTGCTGTAATCCGGACTTATTAAAGTGGGAGCCTCCATAATAGCCTTCTTAATGGACTCAAAGGATTTTCTTGCTGAATCAGTCCACTTGATTTTTGACCCCTTCTTCAACATGGAGGTAATATGCTTCACCAATTCTGCAAAATTTGGTATAAACCTCCTCACAAAATTAATCTTGCCTAGAAAGGACTGGATGTCCTTCTTTGATCTCGGGACAGACAGGGTCTATATTGCTTTTACTCTTTCTGGGTCAATTCGGACACCTGCAACAGAAACAACATGTCCTAATAGCTTGCCCTCTTCCAAAGCAAACTGTGACTTTTTAGGATTGACTGAAATCCCAAACCTTCTGCACTTCAGAAACACTTTCCTCAAATGCTGCAAATGGTCTTGATGGCTACTGGAGTATACTGTTATGTCATCAAGGTAGATAAGGACAAATTTATCCTTCTCTCCCACAAATTCTATATCCATAGCTCTCTGAAAGGTGGCTCCAACATTCATCAATCCAAAAGGCATCTTGGAATACATAAAAGTTCCCCAAGGAGTGGTGAATGAAGTCTTCTCCTAATCATCTGGATGCACAACAACCTGATTAAACCCTGAAAATCCATCCAAGAAAGACATCACTTTGGCTCCTGAGACTTTTTGCAGTAGGTGCTCCATCTTGGGTAAGGGATAATTGTCTTTCTTTGAGCACTTGTTTAAGTTTCTGAAATCGACACAGAGTCTAATTTCTCCACTTTTCTTCCTCACCACAACCAAATTGGCTACCCATTTTGAATATCTGAGAGGGACTATGATCTTGGCAGCCAGCAACTTTTTAATTTATTTTTCAATCAGAGGAAGGAGCAAAGGATTTATTGGTCTCAGCTTCTGTTTGAAAGGTATGGTGTCTTTCTCTAGAGGGATTTTATGTTAGATAATCTTCTTATCATATGTTTTCAGTTCATTATATTCCCAGGCAAAGACATCAACAAATTGCTTCATTAAATTGCAGCATTCAGAACATTGATAAGCAGATAGATGCGTGGACAGATTTATGTATCTTGGCTGACCTGGACTCCCTATATCATGCTTACAAACTACATATTGATCTTCTTTTTTGGCAGCCTTGTAAGGCACATCATTCTAGTCAAACAATATTTCTAGAGCAATTAAACCCTTCGGTATATAATTGCTGGGAAGTTGGACAATACTATCTTTGCCAATTTTGTCTCTAAGCTGGGATTGAGGGCTTTCTTCCAAAGCTTCATTTTCTTGGTCAATTTGCATTTAAGAGAATTCACCAATGACTTGTAAGAACCTATTCAATTCATCATCATCATCAAAAACTTTCCAATGGTGGACATTATCAAGCAAGGATGGTTTATACTTCGTTTGGACTTCATAAACTAGTCTGGGAGGCATGGAAGGGATAAACATGCTAGCAGACACAGTAAGGGAATCAACAAGCTGATTTTTGGCTCTAGGGATGTATGAAATAGAGAAATCATCAAAAGAATCTTTGAGTCTCCATACCTCATCTCTGTACGCTTTCAGCCTTGGGTGCTTTGCTTGAAATGTTCTATTTACTTGCTGAATGATCAAATCAACATCTCCAAACACCTTTAGGTTCCTTATTCCTCTATATTTTGCTGCGTTAAGGCCCAATATCAGATCTTTATACTCTACTATATTGTTGGTGACTTGAAAAGCCAGCTTAAAAGACAAATGTGTGCTTTCTTGCTCTGGAGATACCAGCACCACCCCTGCTCCTGCAGTCTCCTTGGAACATGCTCCATCAAAGAACATCTCCCAAACCTGACTTCCTTGCTCTTCCTTGGCCTAAACTATTGGTTTCTTAAGCTGCATTGAGGCCTTCTAAGATTCTTCCATTTGGAGAATACATGCTCCAAAATCGGTGTCCACAGCATAAATGGGATGATTGGATGGATTCTTTTCGTCACTGATGATGTATGCCAACTGTGCTTCTCTGTAAAATCTCCTTCTTTCTCCTCCAAAAATTGGGACAGTGGCATAAGATAGATCATTCTGTAATGTCCCACCTAGTCTCTTAATCCATCCTCTAGACAGCAGCATGCCAAACTTAGGAGGGACATTTGCTACCACAATATCCATCATCATACTCTTCATGGGCAACTGAGTTAGGGTAATGGCTAGATCTTTAATCAACCCTAGACATTTCACCTTTCTTGAATCAAATGAGAATAAATCATGATATGGTCTAGTGATGTCAAGGCCTAACTCTTCCATGACAGCTTTAGGCATCAAATTGTGGCTGGCCCCCGTGTCTAGCAGGAAATTGTGGAGGATTTTGTCATGAATGGTCAAGGAGACATAAAATGATGGAGAATTATTATCAGCAAGTTCGATCATAGGGCTAAGCACAACTGCAGGTTTTTCATCTTGCAAATTGACAGAGTCAATGGAGGTTTGTGTGGTTTCCAGCTCAAGAGCTTCAAGGATAGGCTTTCTAAACACTTCACTCTTTACCAACTCTACCAGAGGCACAAATATTTTTAACTTCTGGACTTCTGACTCAAAGATGAAAGAGGAAGGTAACTTATCAGAACCTCTTACCTCTTGAACTGGTGTTTTGAGGATGACTGGATCAGCTGCTGGTCTTCTCTGTCTGATATTCTATGACTCTATTTGGACAACAACTCTTTGGGTAGGATTCTCCTTGGCATTTTTTGCATTTGACCTCAGATTATATCTTTGCTGCTCTTCAGCTTGTAGGACAGCCTCTCTGTCCCACCTTTGACTGTCTTGTTCCTGCAGCAAAGATTCTTCGTATGCAGCCAATGTCAAAAAGGCAGCACTGCCTTTATCTTCCATACAATGAATTTCATCCTCATCTTCAATCTACTCCTCCTCCATGACCACATTTTGAAAAGGAGCTTTAACCTTTTGATCCTCGTTAGCTTCTTTACCCTTCTGAAAGATTTGCATTTGCTCGTTTGCTCTCTTGAATGGATTTGGGTTTCTTGGAGCAAATGTGTTTGGGAGCTTTGTCTTTCCTGAGTTCTGTTCAACCTTCAGCTTAGCTATCTCAGTAGCCAATGACTCTATCATTCTAGTCATTTTGTCTAATTTAGGCTTTGAAGATGAAGCAGAGGAAGAAGAAGCCTCACCTCTCTGCCTCCTTCTATCAGCATGACTTCTGAGCTTTTCTGCAGCCATAATATTAGACTCTACTTCTAATGCTGCATCCTGCATGTCAGCCAGAGTAGCACATCTTCTTTCTCTCAACAACAAACAGAAATCAGAGTCAAAGGCACTGGCATAGGCAAGTTTGGCAGAGGTGGGGGTAGGCTTTACTTCAGTTGGTATCTTACTATACATACGATTGAATCTTTTATTAAAATCAGGCAGTGATTCCCCCTTCTCCCTCTTCAGGTTACCAAACTCAGTATGGTAATACAACAAGTCTTTTTTATCTCCCCAGTGCTTCAAAAATGCTTCATCTAAGGCTTCAATATCAGCAATAGATCCAGGGGGCAATTCTCTAAACCACTTTCTAGCCTCTCCATCAAGGCTCTGTACAAAAACTCTCATCCACACATCATTTTCACTTATATCCAAGTTATCAACATAGCTGTAGAAAGATTCAAGGTTCTCTTCGGCTATTACTCCCTCTGTGCCAGTGAACTTAGGCATGTATTTCTAATATTCTCCTGTAGGCATGGCATTCAAAGGAACAGGTAGGACCAGGGGTCCATACCTAGGAGCAATAATTCTTTCCATCTTCGTAGGTGCTTGCTGTCCTGCCATGACTGGGGTATGTGGAAGGATACTGGAAAATTGAGTAGTATGAAACAATGAAATGGATGACAGAGACAAGGGGATGTTATGGACTGTATGGGATGCTTTCTTTGGACTAAGATCCAAAGGGGAACTAAATGAGCAAGGAGCTTTATAAATCTCTGAAGGAATTTTCTCACTAGCAATACTAGGCTTTATATCTTCAAATTGTGTATCTTCAACTAAAAACTTCTCATGCAGAGACAAATAAGATTTCTTGGGCTTACCTGATCCTAATGCTCCTTTCTGTGATGTTTTCTTTGGGTTAACAATCTTCTCAGGGTCAGGCACTAGAACAGCTGGTGATTTCTGAGGATTTCTTCGAGTATGCCTCACAAACTGAGCCAGGACTGTAATGTGGAGTCACCAAAGGTTGGTCTTCCTCCAGTGGAGTCACCAGATAGATGATTACAACCAGAAATGTGCCCAGACTTTGTCTATCATCAAAATATGGAACTGTGTCGTCTCCCAGGGAAGCTGAGCTTCAATCTCCTCTCCCTAACATGGCACCAATTAATGTTATCACCCCAATAAACTCTCCTAGGTTGTATCTCAGAGATGCTCGGGAACATTACAAACTCAACAAAATGTTGGAAATGGATGAATGGAAGGAATGATGCTTGTTCAAGCCAGATAACCACTTCTACTATGCTTAACTCCAGACATGGGTGAACACCCCTAGACTACAAGGCTTTAGACCACCAATTACTCACAGTTTGAGGATTAGGTGTACATGGAGAATAATGAACACACCAACAGATGCACAAGACCATGTGATGGTCGGCTGCAACCAGTAAAGAGGTCTGCAAATCTATTTCCTAATGCACAGACAGGATGACAGCTCTCTGGCACTAAGTAAATAGAAACCTGCATAACACATTCAATGATACATACTAGACTTCAACACAGAGGTGGGATGACAGCCCCTCTAATGCTAAATATCAAGAGCACATGAACAAATGCATAATAGGCACAGCCTAGAATAGAGTAGAAATGGAAAGTGAGCAATTAACAACAAAATAAGCTTGTATTAGTTGAAAATGAAGACCAAACGCTGCAAGTATCAAAGTAGTTACAATCTCCAGAAGTTGAACCTTACATCAAAGCAACAACAATCAACCCATTTCATCTGTGTTGTGGGTATATATAGAGTTAGATTACAAAGATATTTTGCTATTCTAGGCATGGAGGGGTCATAATGGACCACTGTTAAATTGGCATCTAGGGAAAAACTCCATGTGGGTCAGCTTATTTATGGCAGTTGATAATTTTATTGGATCCCTCTTGTCGAGAGGTGTAGGATTGATCCAAAGATCATCCGATTCCAATAAGTATTTATGGAGATATGAATTTATTTTGTTTATGTAATTATAGTCAAGCCGACCAGCTCTTATGTAGGCTCTAGAAGCCCAACCGTCGTGTCTATTCATCATCCTCATTTTGGTATAAATAGATGAGGATTTGATATCATTTGCACACACGTATTCTTGAGGTGATCTCCTCTCCACGTCTGGGTTTTTGGAGAAGGAGAGAACCAAAAGAATACGCTGGCCTAAGAAGGAGCCCTAGCTACAGATGATGCCCTAGCTGATCCAACGCAGTCAATTACTTATACGTTGTTCAGGAGACAAGTCATATGCTAATATATACAGGTTATGGAGACAGTCATTCCACAAGGCATTCAACGTATCTGTTTCGTTGTCATATGGAAGCGCCGCAGTATATACGCTGTTCATGGTTCATGTTATACGCTGGACATATTGTTGTTCATGATTTATACGCTGTATATGTTGGTCTATATGCAGTGATGAAGCAAAGGAATGCAGTCATATAATATTACGCAATGATGAAGTCATGAATTGAAGTCACAGGCATACTTGGATACGATGTTCAAGATATATACAGAGACATATATATATCTATATCTATATATATATATATATATATATATATATATATATATATATATATATATATATATATATATATATATATATATATACGCTGTTCATGGTTCATGTTATACGCTGGACATATTGCTGTTCATGATTTATACGCTGTATATGTTGGTCTATACGCAGTGATGAAGCAAAGGAACGCAGTCATATAATATTACGCAGTGATGAAGTCATGAATTGAAGTCACAGGCATACTTGGATACGTTGTTCAAGATATATACAGAGACATATATATATACGTTGTTCATGGTTCATGTTATACGCTGGACATATTGTTGTTCATGATTTATACGCTGTATATGTTGGTCTATACGCAGTGATGAAGCAAAGGAACGCAGTCATATAATAACACGCAGTCAGGCAATCCATTGTATATATACACATAACTCTCTGAAATGATATAACTCGCAGCTCTCTGTCAGGCAATCCATTGTATATAGATGCAATATACGCACAGCTCTCTGAAATGATATAACACGCAGCTCTCTATAATGATACGCAGTGAGGCAATCCATTGTATATATATGCTCACAGCTCTCTCGGTGTTGATATCTCGCACAACAGTATATAACTATATTCGGATCTGTACAGGCATATCTCAATAGAATAACCAATGGCCTCGACATACTTGTAAGGATCTCGAAGACCGTGTTGATATCTCGCACAATAGTCTATATATATACAGATCTTAGTGAAATCCTTATGACAATACAAACATGGAGTATCAGATCTAGGAGGTGTGATGAGGACGTAGTGTTGACTGAAGTTCTGGACCAAATACACTCTCGGCATACCTATGACTTGAAGTAGAGAAGATCTCGGATGAGGGTACCATATTGTCTTGGTATATAAACCTCGGTGGCATACCTGTAGCAGCCCAAACACTATGAACAGCAGTGATAGATCTATTCTCTTGGCCTAATGAAGATTATGTTAGTAGTTACATAACTCTGACATCGAAATAGGTTTCGATGATGGTCAAGAGATCCTTGGCATGCCAGTAAAAGAAAACAGTCTCAACATAATAAGAATGATAAGGATAAACAATCTCAGATCATGATGATGAAAGGCACATTAAGTAAGGAGCAGCATACTGATGATCAAGGCAGCATGATAAGGATAGTTGAAGCAATATGTCTTCAAATATCAAAAGTCAAAGTGTTGACTTCTATTGTAATTGTACTCTCTCTCTCTATCTCTCTCTCTCTCTCTCTGCTGAACTTTGAAGATAAAAGAAGATTTGATCAAAGGATTTCCCCACACATTGTGGGGTTTGTCCCTGGCTCGTGCCATATCTTGTGTCCTCTTGCCTTGGCTTGTCTTCTGCGATTTATATTTATATTCTATCTGCAATTTATCTTAATACTGATGTGATTGCTAACAGTGAAAATCTAAATAAATTGCTCTAGCATAGAACATACCAAATCTTAACATGGTATCAGAGCTGAGGTGAAGACAATGCCCAAGCAAGAGTGAAAGAGCAATCATCAAATACAGTTGGGACAAGACAAAAGGATCAATGGGTTCCTCATAATTCACCGAGGGTGAATTCAAAGCAAAGAATGTTATCAGAATGGCACAACGAAAGATTTTGATACTCCATCTTAAGATCACTTCATTGGGAAGTTCGGATCTTAGGGTGGAAGGAAAGGCGGATGCCTTGTTGAAATAAGTTCGACCGTTATGTGAAGGAGTGTTCGAATGGCAGAGATACATCTCTTTATGAAGATAACAATCATTCTTGGGACATCTTCAATGATCAAAAGAATGACTGGTAATGCAGGTCATCAAGGAAATGGTCGACTCTTCCACGAAAGCAAGGAACCCCAAAATCTCTTTTATGTACCTGATCGAACCTGATGTCCATCTCGGAAATGGAAGTCAAAGGTTGCAGGGTGGCACTTATCGATGGAAAGGTACGTGTTTGAAAATATATCTTTTAAAGATGTTTTTGAGTTCAGGGTTGTATCAAGTTGCAGGAAGTCCACTGGGGACCATGTCCATTGACTCAGCTCTAGAGGTTTGTGAGTCAAATGGTGACTAGAATGCCTGAATTCAAAAGGAAGCATGAAGGTACATGTCTGAAATGTACCAAAGGAAAATATTATAAGGGTACCATTCCCCTCATGCAGCAGGTTCACAGGTTTGGAACAACCCGAGGAGTTTGAGAATCATGATCAAGGAATCGCATGTATACAGGTGGAAGAAAGCCCTCTATGGCTTGAAGAAAAACACCTCAAGCATAATATGAGAGGATTGATAGCTGTCTAATGCAGCTGAGATTCACTAGGAGTGAAACCGATCCAAACCATTACTCGAAGGTTGTGGATGATAAACCTCTCGTATCGGCACCTATGTCTGACAGGTGCAGACCCTCTCATTTATAGGAGACAGAGGGAGTTGGATTCTGAATGTGGGAAGATAAGATGCAAGCTTGTGACTGCCTCGAGGATCTTAACTTTCAGAAGTTATATGGTAATGATGTCGGACCAGATTTGGGAAATGCCTCTGAGTTTCATAAACTCATTCGCGTTGATGTTCTTGGAGAACCTCCGTCCAGACATCTGTGTTGCAGATAGCATGGTGAGCTCATAATTGGTTGAGCCTCACTAGATTGGTGCCAAGAATCTTCTAAGAAATCTTCAGGGCACAATCTCTCATGAATTGAGATACACTGCCGGAGATGTGAGACTACTTGGATATTCAGATGTTTATTGGGCAGGCAGTGTGGTGGACTGTAAGAGCACTTCTGGGTACTGTTTCACCTTGGGATCTGCTTCGATATCCTGGATGAGCAGGAAGCAGAAGTCGGTGGCTTTGAGCACCACCGAAGCAGGATATATTGTTGCTAGCATAACCTCGTGTGAGGCAGTCTGGTTGCGAAAGTTCTTCAGTGAACTGTTTGGATTTACATTGGATACCACTGTGATTCTCTTTAACAACCAGAGGTGGGATTCAATTATTGAGGAATCCCGTATTCGTCAATTGCTCCAACAGATAGACATCATCTGGGATATGGTAAGTCGATGAGGAGGGAAGCTCCATCACATTAAGATGATGTACATGTTGATACACCTTGTCAAAGCCCCGAGGAAAGATCTAATCTGTGATTTTTCCAAACGACTTGGAGTCGGCAAGAAACCCTTGTATAAGGGTCCTGCATGTTGCATACATTGAGCTCTGGGAGCTCTGAGGGCTTGCAGTTCTATTGGAGCAACATACGACCACAGGGTGACTCACCCTCCCCTGGTGGTGCGCACTGAAACAAGATGATTCGCTCTCTTGTGGGACAAGATGATTCGCTCTCTTGTGTAGCATGATGATTAGTTCTCCTGTGAGGCCTGGATTGATGTGTTCTCCATGGTGATTGTAGCAGGATTGATGTGTTCTCCTGTGAGGCCTGGATTGATATGTTCTCCATGGCGATTGTAGCAGGATTGATGTGTTCTCCTGTGAGGCCTGGATTGATGTGTTCTCCATGGCGATTGTAGCAGGATTGATGTGTTCTCCTGTGAGGCCTGGATTGATGTGTTCTCCATGGCGATTGTAGCAGGATTGATGTGTTCTCTTGCGAGGACAGGATTGATTAAGTTCTCCTGTCGAGGCATCCTACCCATGCAGTCTGGGACTCATGGGAAGTACCTCTCATCTGATCAATGAGCAGGGAAATGAAGTTAGGGACCATAGTAGTACCGATGGACGCATCGTTGTATCTACCGTACTCCCTACACTAGGATGTACTCTATTGGTCTGGGATCAATGATACTGGTCTGGGACCAGTGGTAGGAGTTGTACATACTATGACGCTGACTTCAGGTCGGCTGAGACTGGTCTGGGACCGGTGGTACATACTCTGAGACTGACTTTGTGTCAGTGTAGGACTGGTCTGGGACTAGTGAAAGTCATACCTACTATGATGCTGACTTTGGGTCGGTTGAGACTGGTCTGGGACCAGTGTTACGCACTCTGACTCTGACTTCGGGTCAGTGGAGAATGGTATGAGACATTCTCGATCAATTCTTCTTCTCTTCATAGTTCAGCAGAGCTGAGCAAGAGCAGAGCAGAGCAGAGCCAGCATAGCTAAGCAGAGCAGAGCCAGCAGAGTTGACCAGAGCCAGCAGAGCTGGGCAGAACAGTGCAGGGCACTGATGGCAGAGATAATACAGTCGGACATATGGATCAGCAGATGGAGTTTCCCCTAGTTGAGAGGGAGTGTTAAATTGGCATCTAGGGAAAAACTCCATGTGGGTCAGCTTATTTATAGCAACTAATAATTTTATTGGATCCCTCTTGTCGAGAGGTGTAGGATTGATCCAAAGATCATCCGATTCCGATAAGTATTTATGGAGATATGAATTTATTTTGTTTATGTAATTATAGTCAAGCCGACCAGATCTTATGTAGGCTCTAGAAGCCCAACCGTCGTGTCTATTCATCATCCTCATTTTGGTATAAATAGATGAGGATTTGATATCATTTGCACACACGTATTCTTGAGGTGATCTCCTCTCCACGTCTGGGTTTTTGGAGAAGGAGAGAACCAAAAGAATATGTTGGCCTAAGAAGGAGCCCTAGCTGCAGATGATGCCCTAGCTGATCCAACGCAGTCAATTACTTATAAGTTGTTCAGGAGACAAGTCATACGCTAATATATACAAGTTATGGAGACAATCATTCCACAAGGCATTCAACGTATCTGTTTCGTTGTCATATGGAAGCGCCGCAGTATATACGCTGTTCATGGTTCATGTTATACGCTGGACATATTGCTGTTCATGATTTATACGCTATATATGTTGGTCTATACGCAGTGATGAAGCAAAGGAATGCAGTCATATAATATTACAAAGTGATGAAGTCATGAATTGAAGTCACAGGCATACTTGGATACGCTGTTCAAGATATATACAGAGACATATATATATACGTTGTTCATAGTTCATGTTATACGCTGGACATATTGCTGTTCATGATTTATACGCTGTATATGTTGGTCTATACGCAGTGATGAAGCAAAGGAACGCAGTCATATAATATTACGTAGTGATGAAGTCATGAATTGAAGTCACAGGCATACTTGGATACGCTGTTCAAGATATATACAGAGACATATATATATATATGCTGTTCATGGTTCATGTTATACGTTGGACATATTGCTGTTCATGATTTATACGCTGTATATGTTGGTCTATACGTAGTGATGAAGCAAAGGAACACAGTCATATAATAACACGCAGTCAGGCAATCCATTGTATATATACGCACAACTCTCTGAAATGATATAACACACAGCTCTCTGTCAGGCAATCCATTGTATATATATGCGATATACACACAGCTCTCTGAAATGATATAACACGCAGCTCTCTGTAATGATACGCAGTCAGGCAATCCATTGTATATATATGCTCATAGCTCTCTCGGTTTTGATATCTCGCACAACAGTATATAACTATATTCGGATCTGTACAGGCATATCTCAATAGAATAACCAATGGCCTCGACACACTTGTAAGGATCTCGAAGACCGTGTTGATATCTCGCACAACAGTCTATATATATACAGATCTTAGTGAAATCCTTATGACAATACAAACATGGAGTATCAGATCTAGGAGGTGTGATGAGGACGCAGTGTTGGCTGAAGTTCTGGACCAAATACACTCTCGGCATACCTATGACTTGAAGTAGAGAAGATCTCGGACGAGGGTACCATATTGTCTTGGTATATAAACCTCGGTGGCATATCTGTAGCAGCCCAAACACTATGAACAGCAGTGATAGATCTATTCTCTTGGCTTAATGAAGATTATGTTAGTAGTTACATAACTCTGATATCGAAATAGGTTTCGATGATGGTCAAGAGATCCTTGGCATGCCAGTAAAAGAACACAGTCTCAACATAATAAGAATGATAAGGATAAACAATCTCAGATCATGATGATGAAAGGCACATTAAGTAAGGAGCAGCATACTGATGATCAGGGCAGCATGATAAGGATAGTTGAAGCAATATGTCTTCAAATATCAAAAGTCAAAGTGTTGACTTCTATTGTAATTGTACTCTCTCTCTCTCTCTCTCTCTCTCTCTTTGCTGAACTTTGAAGATAAAAGAAGATTTGATCAAAGGGTTTCCCCACACATTGTGGGGTTTGTCCCTGGCTCGCGCCATATCTTGTGTCCTCTTGCCTTGGCTTGTCTTCTGCGATTTATATTTATGTTCTATCTGCAATTTATCTTAATACTGATGTGATTGCTAACAGTGAAAATTTAAATAAATTGCTCTAGCATAGAACATACCAAATCTTAACAACCACCAACCGCTTTAACTGCTTGATGAAGTCTTTGGTGCGATCTGTCTGCTTCAATGAACAAATTTGATCTTTTCTGATGCTCTGTTGTACTTCTCGAGCAAGTAGAGTGTTGTATGAAATAAGTTCCATAACTGATCAATGTTGCGATCTGCTTGAGGCACGTCCTTCTCATTCTCAGTCATACTGCTCTTGAATGTAGTTGTTGGAGATGAAATGCGTCGGGTACTTGGTAGGTGGTCGCTGTCATCCTTCAGGTGCATGGCGTGACCAGGGTGTGTTGACTTTATGGAAGATGTATGAGTGGGCGGAGGATAGATATTGGCCATTGGATCGCATAGATGGACGACAGATATGGCTCAGCGGGAGATATCGGGAGAAACAGGAGCAGACGATCGTGAGCCGTTGGATCTCGGGTGGGTAGATCCAACAGCTATCGGGCGAAAGAGATGCTGTTGAGAATGCAACAACATGATGGAGCTTAGTGGAAAGAAGTTGCCTTCACTAAGTGGGCCCGCAGGCTATTTTTGGCGCAAAGTCTATTTTTAGACTATGTCTATTTTTATACATATGGATCATGGTCTATGAGTTACAGGATGCTATTTGTGGATGATTGGTCATGTTGGTAAAAATAGATGGGCTTCTATTTTTAGACATATGGGCGGTTTCTATTTTTAGGCTGCCAGGCTAAAAATAGATCAGTCAAATATTATTAGCTCATAATAATATTTGGACTATAAACATTATCTTATCCTCTTGGAGCACTTCAGTTTGAGCTACAGATGTGGAACATGCAGTTGTCAGAAGGAAATACACTTTTCTTGTGGGTCAGTTGAGCTATTGCATGCAGGACTTCAGTTAGAACTCATGTGGTTGAGCTTGGTGGAGTTGATTGTGGAGTTGATGGAGTTGTGTTCAGTTTGACTTGGTTAAACTAGTTGTATTTAGTCTAACTTCAAAATACACTAGTGATGAGTGATGTGAATTAATTGTTAATTAATTCACTAATTATTAACTCATAAAGCAACTAAATAATACATCAGTTAACTCAGTGCATGGACAGTTCAGTGGAGACAGGTGTTAGAGGTTGAGATTGCTATCAGTTGTGACTATAATTGTGCATGAGATCTTGCACAATCAATGGGATTGAGTAATGCCAATGAGGATTGCGTGGTTCAGCCAAGGAAATACGAGTTTCTTCAGCCATTCATCATTATTCTCTTGCAGGATTGCGCAGTGGAGGCAGGCAAACAGTGGAGGAGATTTTAGGCATCAGATCTGAGCTAGTTTGTGTGTAACAGGTGGAGATAGTACTGAGTACTTGTGAGGAGTATTGTACTATGTATTGTTACATGTTATCAATAATTATAATATACAGATAGTGTGGGGTTTTCAACTGTATGCTTTCCCCGGGTTACATACTGTGTTAATGTGCACATGCGATTGATGTTTCATTGTTTTTAATGCTGCTAAATTGATGATCAATGTAGAGGAGGTTATGTATTATGCATGTATTCTGCAATAGTGTATAATCGAGATAATCTCTGTGAATAAGTGTCATATTATTCAAAATTTCTACATGGTATCAGAGTTGTTGATCATCATATCTATTATTCAGAAAGTGTTTACATTTTATTTCTTCAGGCAGAGTCTGTAATCGGTCCAGGTAGCCTCTGGATTCATCCTTCCTTTGGAAGGAGAGATATTCGGTAAAAGCCCATACAGTCAATCTCTGTATGAGAAATACTTTGTTCTCAAGAATTTTAGATCAGAAGCGGTTGAGTTTTGAGCTGGTGGAATTCAAATTTGCAGCAGTGTTTTCTTGGTGTCAAAGTTGAAATGTCTTTCAACGGATTGCGATTGGAGTATGCTATTGAGGGCAGCTCGAATTATATTGCATGGAAAGACAGGATGGAGGCAGTGTTAGATGATAATGGGCTGAAGGAATTCATAGAGGTTGAGGTCCCAAAGCCTACTGATACTGCGCAAGTTGATGCTTGGAAAAAGAAGACAGCAAAGTGTCGAAGGATTCTGTTGGAGGGCATGAAGGATCACATTGTGTCCAGCCTGCATGGAAAGGCTTCTCCATACTTGATGTGGAAAGTGTTGATAGATCTATTCCAAAGCAAGAGTGACCAGAGGAAGTTGGCGCTCAAGGATAAACTCAGAAACATTAAGTGCGAGAAGGGAGACAGTATGCCCAAGTATCTCACGAAGTTCACTCAGTGCAGGGATGAGCTGGGAAGTGTGGGGGTAACTGTCGATGATGAGGACTTGGTGAGCTTGGCTCTCCTTGGTCTTCTGAAGAGTTGGCATTCCTATCAGGACTCTATCAATGGTCGGGAGAAATTGCCAGGATGGGAGAGACTTTGGTCAGATCTTGTGCAGGAGGAGATCAGGCGGAATACCAGGGACATATATTCAAAGGCAACTGATGAAGAAAATTGTGCTTGGGCTGCCAAAGCAAAGAAGGGGAAGAACAAGAAAGCTTCTCATTCCGGTGCATAAGGCAAGAAGTAGGACATGTCCAAGGTGAAGTGGTTTCACTGTCACCAGCACAGACACTAGGCCACAAATTGTCCGCAGAAGAAGAAAAATAATCAAGCTGCTGGATTTGCAGCGAGAGAGGCCTTAGCCTCGTAGTTTGAGCTTGATTTTTCATTGATCGCATGCTTGGTATCAAGTGTGATGGGATCGGTATGGTTCTTGGATAGTGGTGTGTCTTTTCACATGACAAGAGATAGAGATTTGTTTTCTGATCTGGAGGAGAAAGATCTTGGAGTGCACATCAAGATGGGGAATGATGGTAGATACAGTGCGACCGGTATCGGTACCATTTCCTTTGAGAGGGAGTCTGGTAAACCCTTCGTATTGAAGGAAGTGATGCATGTTCTAGGATTGAAGAAGAGTCTTATCTCTGTGGCGATGTTAGAAGACAAGGGATATGATGTTGTTTTCAGTGAGGGAAAGGCTTTCCTGCGTAGTAAGGCAACTGGAGAAACCTGGAATATAGGGGTTCGAGTCAAAAACCTTTACCAATTGCATGTAGATGGCTGCGTAGAAATGGCATGCAAGGAAGAAGAATTGGTAAGCTGGCATGATGGCGAGCTATGGCACAGGAGATTGGGTCACCTTCACCATGGAGCCTTGAAGATACTACAGCAGATCACTACTAGGCTTCCTAAAGGCACTCTTGCGCAGTCAGATCAGTGCAAGGGGTGTACTTTGGGAAAATTTGTGAAAGTAACCTTTCACGAGAAGGATATTCGTGCCACGATGATCCTTGAGAGAATTCACATAGATGTGTGTGGACCTCTCTGAGTAGCTTCAACAGCAAAGCACAGGTATTATGTAATCTTTGTTGATGATTTCTCTCGAAAGTGCTGGATCTTCTTCATGCAGAAGAAGAGCGAGACATACTCAAAGTTCTGTGAGTTCAAAGCACCGGTCGAGAAGGAGTCGGGGAAGAAGGTGAAGGCTCTTAGGAGCGACAATGGTGGTGAATACATCTCTGGCGAGTTCAAGGATTTCTGCAGCGTAGAAGGGATTCGAAGAGAGCTCATAGCTCCCCATAACCCACAACAGAACGGGGTTGCTGAGTGGAAGAATAGAATGATCGTGGGTGCTGCACAGGTGATGTGGCATGATCAGGGCCTACCCCTTCACTTGTGGGCAGAAGCATGCAATACTGCAGTATATGTGCAGAACCGTTATCCTCACAGGATACTTGGCATGAGTACACCCGAGGAGGCTTATTCTGGTAAGAGGCTTGATATTTCTCATTTGAGGTTTTCTGGTTCTAACGTTTACATGCATGTGACGAAGGATGCCAGGAAGAAGCTGGAGCTGACCGCAGAGGTTGGGATATTTGTGGGGTACACTGATACGCCCCACAACTATCATGTGTATTTGCCAGACAGTGGCAAGACTATTGTGCAACAAGATATAAAATTTCAGGAGGAGAAAGCCATGGAGTGTTCACTTGAGAGGGAGCCACACTTGCATGCAGATGAGGAGCTATTAGTTCCTAAGGATGAGCTTCAGGACGTGGATCAGCCACAGGACGAAGTTCATGGAGTGGAAGAGACCACTCATGCAGCGCCAACCATCAAAGGGCGAAAGCACTTGACAAAAGCTGAGCGACTGGCTCAAGATGCAGAGAAGGTTGTAGGACCACCTACAGCTCAACGCAGGCAGAGACAGTCACCTGATCGGTACACTGGATACATGGCTCTTATGAGAAAATGTGTTGTGACTGAGCCATCCTCTTTCGAGGAAGCTGTGGAAGATCCCGCATGGGTAGATGCCATGGTGGAAGAGTATGATTCGATTGTCAGAAACAATGCATGGGAGATTGTCCCAAGACAGGAAGGGAAATCAGTGGTGGGTTCAAGATGGATCTACAAAGTTAAGCAGGCAGTTGACGGGAGTGTGGAGAAGTACAAGGCAATATTTGTTGCCCGAGGCTTTTCACAGATAGAGGGGATCGATTATGAGGAGACCTTTGCACCTGTCGCAAGGTATTCTTCCATACAGACGATTCTTGCTCTCTCAGCGTAGATGGGGTGGCACACTCATCAGATGGATGTGAAGATTGCGTTCCTCACTGGAGTCATTGAGGAGGAGGTGTACATAGAGCAGCCCGAAGGTTTCGAGATCTTTAGCAGCGAGTCGCATGTGTGTAGGCTCAAGAGAGCGCTATATGGGTTGAAACAAGCACCACGTGCTTGGTACACACGGATAGACAGTTATTTCACTAGACTTGGATTCTCCAAGAGTGAGGCGGATCCTAACCTATACTAGATTGTGGTGGAGGGTAAGTTTCTTATCATTGTACTTTATGTAGATGATTTGATTCTAACAGGTGATGAGATGTTGATAATTTCATGCAAGGATGGTCTTGCTAAGGAGTTTGAGATGAAGGACTTGGGCCTCCTTCATTATTTCCTGGAACTGGAAATTTGGCAGCGCAGTGATGGACTATTTGTTTCTTAGGGTAAGTATGCTCAGGAGATACTGGAGAAGTTCAACATGCATGGCTGCAAGCCTGTTGATACTCCTCTTCCTGGAGGTTGGAGGAAGGAGGATGCTACTTCAGCAGAAGTAGCGGATGCCACTATTTATCGACAATTGGTGGGGTCGCTTATGTATCTGGTCAATACATGACCCGATATATGCTATGTTGTTAACCAGCTTTCACAAGCTATGGTTAAGCCAACCAAGCTCTTCTGGAAGGCAGGCAAGCATGTGTTGCTTTATCTTAGAGGCACATCAGCATATGGATTGTGGTACAGACAGGAGGATGAGGTGAAGCTATGTGGCTTCACGGATGCAGATTGGGCAGGGAGCCCAATGGATAGAAAGAGCACATCTGGAGGGTTCTTCAGTATCGGGTCGACAGTGGTTTCTTGGTACAGCAGGAAGCAGAGATCCGTGGCACTCAGTTCAGCAGAGGCCGAGTATATGGCAGCAAGTTTGGCTGCATGCGAGTCTATATGGATGAGGAAGATCCTGGTCGGGTTGTTCGGTTCATACTTGGAGCCTACTGTGATTTATTGTGATAACCAGAGTTGCATTAAACTCTCATCTAATCCAGTATTTCATGATAGATCCAAGCACATTGACATCAGGTACCATCATATCAAAGATTGTGTGCAGCGGAGAATCATGTTACTTTCATACACATGCAGCTATCAGAAGGAAATACACTTTTCTTGTGGGTCAGTTGAGCTATTGCATGCAGGACTTCAGTTAGAACTCATGTGGTTGAGTTTGGTGGAGTTGATTGTGGAGTTGATGGAGTTGTGTTCAGTTTGACTTGGTTAAACTAGTTGTATTTAGTCTAACTGCAGAATACACTAGTGATGAGTGATGTGAATTAATTGTTAATTAATTCACTAATTATTAACTCATAAAGCAACTAAAGAATACATCAGTTAACTCAGTGCATGGACAGTTCAGTGGAGACAGGTGTTAGAGGTTGAGATTGCTATCAGTTGTGACTATAGTTGTGCATGAGATCTTGCACAATCAATGGGATTGAGTAATGCCAATGAGGATTGCGTGGTTCAGCCAAGGAAATATGAGTTTGCTTCAGCCATTCATCATTATTCTCTTGTAGGATTGCGCAGTGGAGGCATGCAAACAGTGGAGGAGATTTGAGGCATCAGATCTGAGCTAGTTTGTTTGTAACAGGTGAAGATAGTACTGAGTACTTGTGAGGAGTATTATACTATGTATTGTTACATGTTCTCAATCATTATAGTATACAGATAGTGTGGGCTTTTTAGCTGTATGCTTTCCCCAAGTTACATACTGTGTTAATGTGTGCATGCGATTGATGTTTCGTTGTTTTTAATGCTGCTAAATTGATGATCAACGTAGAGGAGGTTATGTATTATGCATGTATTCCGAAATAGTGTATAATTGGGACAATCTCAGTGAATAAGTGTCATATTATTCAAAATTTATACAGATGCACGGGGGATTAACGTGCGGGGAAGGTAGTTTCAGCAGCGGGCGGTATTTATCGCACCTCTTACGGGAGATGGGCGGTAATCGTACACGGCCACGCGATTCCATTAGAACTGTGACGCGTGATGGCAGGGAAAAGTTGAAAACCGCTTTATCGTGAGTTAACGCGTGGGCGGTTCGTGGGATCAGGAGGAGCGAATGTCATCGGATTGCCTGGTGAATGATCGGATGACAGGTTTAACTTCACGTGTTTTTTGATTGATGTGACAGGAGAACGGCGGATTAAGGATTATGCGAAGGTGCGTGGTTATATGGGTTTAATACTTAGTGCCTAGGGGCTTGACGGAATAGAGGTCTATGCTGAGTTATGGAGGAAAAACCAGAGAAGGCGAGGGTTAAGAGAGTATAAGAACAATAAAGGAGAAAGAACAGACAGACTGTTGCGGGCTGCCTCGGCGCCTATCACATGGCCAAGCTTGTATTTGGTCCTCCAAATGCTGAATTGAATAGCAGAGCTAACACATCCTTTCTAACACACCATTTTCTCGTGGCGTTCCTGGAACTGTCTCCTCTCTATGAATTCCATGTTATGAACAATAGTTATCAAACTCTTTTCTATAGTATTCACCTCCATTATCTTATCTAAGACACTTCAACTTCTTTCCTGTCTCATTCTCAACCAAAGTTATTCAAAGTATCAAATACATCAAATTTATTCTGAATACATAAAATCGAGGTTTTTCTATTTGCATCATCAATAAAAGTAACATAATAGTGAGAGCCACCAAGAGATGATACGTGAGCTGGTCCCCATACACATGTATCCACAACCTTTAATTTTTATCTCTTCTTTTCCTTCCCAACTTTGACAAATTTAACTCTCTTCTGTTTTCCATAAACACAATTCTCACATAAATCCAAATCAACATGCTTCAAACCTAGCAACAAATTTCTTGAGAGAAGAATTTGCATCCTTTTCTCACTCATGTTCCCGAGCCTGTGATGCGACGATGTCATATCTAATCCAGTGGAAGTTAAAGCATTAACAAAATTATAAATACCATTGCATAAATACAACGTACCAACCTTTTCTCTATTTTCTATTACCAGGGCTCCTTTAGTGACCTTCCATGTTTTGTTTGTGAATTTGGTTACATGACCTTCACCACCTAACTGCCCTATTGAAATTATATTTTTCTTCAGATCTAGAACATGCCTTACCTCCTTCAATATCATTTTGTTTCCATTTTGTTTCTTTATAAAAACCTTACCTATTCTAATGATTTTATAGGGTTTATCATCACCCAAATGAACATTTCCAAAATATCCTTTAACATAGTCATGAAAATGTTTCCGATTAGGTGTAGTATGAAATGAAGCCCCTAAATCAACCATCCAAGAATCAATAATATTTTCTAATGAAAGAATTAATGTATCTTGCAACACATCACCTATCACATTTGCTTCATGATTGTTCTCTTGTTGTCCATCTCCTTCTTTTCCTTTCCGAGATTTGCAGTCTTTCTTCAGGTGTCCTTTCTTCCCACATTTCCAACACACTATCCCTAATTTGGATTTATATCTGCCTTTTCTTGACTTAATGTGATTTCCCGGGCTCCTTCCTCTTTACATTTTGCTTCCCTAGTCTCTGCAGTCAAAGCATTACCTGATGTCTCACTGGAGCTTTTCTGTTGTATTTCCTCGCTAAGGATGGCACCAACAACATCATTAAAATTTAAAGTACTAGATCAAGATACATAGTTACTAAGAGTCATAACTAAGTCATTCCAACTTTCTAAAAATGAACACAGAAATAACAGAGCCCTAACTTCATCATCAAAATTTACCCCTACAGAACTTAACTGACTTGTAACTGTGTTAAATTCATTTAAATGATTGGAAATAGAACTACCTTATGACATCTTCATATTAAATAGATGATTCATAAGAAATACCTTATTCGAGGATGAGGTTTTTTTCATATAGTTTAGCTAATGTCATCATTAAACCTTTTGTTGACGTTTCCTTTGAAATATTGAATGCCATCTGTTAGTTTCAGTCTTTCCAGCCTTCCTCCAGTGATCAAATGTGCTCTTACAAAGTGGCCTCAGAGTGTCAAGGTCAAATTTTGTCATTTCAGTGAGTCTTCAAGCAAAATTTGATCACTAGGCATTAGGTCTAGGGTTTGCCCAAATGTCAGTCCATGTCATCATTAAGCTGAGCCTATCATCATTCATAGGGTTTTCATTATCATGTCAGTGTCTAATGAGTCTTTTTACAACTTATTCATGCTTCAGTTGTGCCTAGGCAAGGTCATTTCCCTCTCCTAGGGTTTTGAAGGCAATTTCTCTTGGATGGTCAAATCACCGGAAAAAATTGTTTCCTGATGTTCATACACCTTCCCCTATCCTTAAAGTACCTTACCAAATGCTTCCCATCACTCAGATCCCCCAAATTCCTCATTTTTGCACAAACCCTAGTTTCTAGCTACAACCTGGCAATTTTCTAGGTTGGGCCTGTGTTTTTCCCTTTTCGACCCCTTCCCCTTGTTCAATCACTAAGATTCCACTTGATCCTGCTTCCTAACATCCCTCCCCACTCCCACAAATTTCCCCAAGAATTTAGAAGCCCCCTATCCCCTTCATCTCGCTCCATTTTGACAAAATTCCTTGCTTCACACATCGGGACAAGTCGCACTCAAATGATGTTCCAAAGCAATAAAAGATGAATTTTGGAAAACTGAGAGAGGTTTTTGCTCACAACATGCCAAGGAAGAAAAACCTCCTTCACTTTTTACACAGGTGTCATGGTTTGAGAGAAATGTCAAGAATATCGTTGCTTCAGGAGAATCAAAGACACCTCTGAAGTGACCTTGGGAAAATCAAGTTTTCTCCTAGCTTGGTTGGCCAAATGACTTGCTTGATAGGTAAAATGATAACTAGACACAAATATCTTTCCAATGAGCTATCATGAGCTCAATTTGGGGTTGAGGAAGGCATTCAAAAGTTGACTGCAACAGCACTCTTCTTTCAGGCAGCCTCATTTGGTACTTTTTGACCAGTCTTGGGAGATTTGATTTTTTACAGGTCAAATCAACTCCAAATTGAAAAATTCCAGTTGGGTTGGAAAGTAGACTCAAAGACCTTTCCAACGAGCTATCTTGCGCCTAATTCCGACACCGGGAAGGCCTCCAAAAGCCTCCTGAAAAAGCGCGACCCGTTGGGTGGTGCGCGACCCGTCAGAGGGTTGTTTGCAGTGTAAAAATACAACGTGCGCGACCCGTTGGGAGGGGCGCGACCCGTTGAGCTGTCTCCCTGCAAATCACTTTAAATTTGCTTAAGTGCCCTCCAAATCATCAAATTGCTTGAGGAAGGGTCTCCCAACTTGGAAATGGTTGCTGGTCATGTTTATAAGACATCATGAATTTGTTTTGAAGATCAAATTGTGCAAGAAAAGAGACTCCATATGGCTGCAATGTTTGATTGTTAAAATGTGCTAGGGTTATTGCTGTTTCATATTTTTCCCTTGTAATTGTTTCCCTATTTCCCCTTTTTCACTTCCCTTGTATTTTCATGCATTTTCCCCTGCTAAATTGTAAAATACATACAAACCCTACCCCTCTCCCTAAGCACTAAACACTCAAACCCTAATCCTACTTCTCCATATGCCCATGTAAACACATGAATTTGGTGATGTATATACAGTAATTTTTGCAAATGTTTTCCCTATATTCCCTGTTATATACATGTATTCCCATTCTTCTTGTAAAATGTCCCTCCCCTAACATTCCCTTCATGTTCCTTGTCCCCTTGAAACAGCAAAGAAATCAGCATTTAAAGGCAGAAACAGTAGTACATTTTGTCCTCTCAGCTCTTTAAAACAATGTCAGAAACCGAAACCTATGAGCAGAGTGATGACCAAGCATCATTTTCCGCGATTGAGGTGCAGAGGAGGCCACATAGGGGTGGAAAAGGTGGCCATCACAGGAGAAAGGAGCCCACTTCTTTGACAAGTTTACAGGCTTGTCTCATGGCAGTTTCATGTTTTCAGTACATGTCTTGTTATGAGTTTTGTGAGAGGATCTCTCGGATTCAGCACCACCGAGAGCTGGCCCGCCTCTTTGTCTTGCACTTGCATGAAGGACATGTCAACCTTGCCGGGGTGGATTTCACTTTGACACCCGAGGTGATTGCATAGGCTACAGGGATCCAAATGTTGGGGAGATATGAGAAAGTCCTTGATGAGCTATGGAGGATTCGAGGAGACCGAATCTTGAACCGAAGGAGGCCCGGTGACCTATTGCTTGCGGAACGAGAGTCCATGCTCATCCGGGTCAATGCACACTTGGAGAGGCTGTTGGCTAAGGCCAACCAAGACAAAAATTTGCTAAGAAACATGAAGAATCACTACTGGGCGAGAATGCATGTATGTAAAGCCAAGATGAAAGTGTTCCAAAGGAGGTTGTCCGAGGCTCTTAGGCGGAGGAAGAAGACCAATCCACTCCGTATCTTGGCTGAGGCATCCCTCAAAGATCATGGCACTCACTAGCATCAGCTACAGCACAAATCCCAAAAATTTTGGAGAATTTTGGGTAATTTTGGTATTTTTGGGAAATTTACAGGTTTTGGCTTCTCAACGGGTCTCACCCCCGGTGAGACCCTTTGTCATCGTAACTCCGTTTTGCAAAAACTCAACATTTTTGGATTTGTCATGCAAAGTTACACATGCCTATGGATGGACTTGAGTTTTCATGGAGTTTTGGGCCTCCAAAAGGTCAAAATACAGCCAAATTTTGACTTTCTGCCCCTTTTTTGAGCTGCAGAAGTAGTCTTGGGAGAATTGACTTTTGACTAGGCAAATGACCTCCAAATCCAAAAATTCTAGTTGGGTTGGAAAGTAGACTCAGAGACCTTTCCAATGAGCTATCCTGCACCTCATTCTGACACCGGGAAGGCCTCCAAACAGGGCTCCAAAGTGCGCGACCCGTTGAGAAAGTGTGCGCGACCCGTTGAGGAATTTGTGCCAGATTTTACCAGTTCGGCCAGAAAATCACTGTTTTCACCTAGTTTGACTTTTTGGGGTTCTAGATGATGGATTTTTATGTAACTATCATGACTCAAAGACACTTTTACTCTTCTTTAACACTTCTAGAAGTTTCTTGAATGTAAATGGTAAATATTTAATGTATGGATAGGTTTCCTAGCTTATAGAGGCAAGTTGTTATGACTGCCTATTATCTAGTGCTAAGTTTAGAAGTAGTTGAAACAGCTCCTAGGAAGGGGAGCTCGACCCCTAGAGGTGGGGAAAGAGGTTAGATCATCTATATTATGCACTCTTTTGCTCATTTTCATGGTTGGACTCTTGAGGGAGGAGCTATCATTGTATATTTCACTTGTATCTCTGCAATTTTTGGCTAAGGAAGACCAGGGTTTTGCAGTCATCTTTGGGATTCTTGTGGACTCATGTGTTGATGGTGTGTTTCTTCATGTCATTGTAAGCTTTGTTATGTGATTCATTTCCTTTCTATACTGCTGCATATTAAACAAATGAAGTGATAAAGTTAGAATTCATGCTAGCCATGCTCTGCTTTTGAATTTGTTTAATTTCTATGTTTTCTGCTGTCTAAAGAGAATTCAAACCCATTGTTTGCTCTCTTTAGCCCTCTCATCTTTCTTTTTAATCATCCCTTTCAGCTAAAGACATCAATACAGCTTCCTACCTTGCCCCAAAGACCCCCCTGCAGAAACTGTGTCCAATCCCCGCACCCTAAATTGCAGTTCCTCAATTTGCCACCAAAAACCCCAAAAACCCCCAAATCAACCTTCAAATCATTTTACTAGCCTAACATCAGTGTTACCGTGTTGGTCATCTCATCCCATTGAAGATCCACCGAGATTGACCGGAGAGAGCCTTCTCCTGCCCCGTAGGGCTCGCTACGAGGCTGAATGGTTTGATGTAGCTTTGAGGTTTGCCTTTTCAGCCTGAGGTGAAATTTCAAGTGCTAACACCATCAACACTCACAGACACAACCATATTGTTCCTAGTGCCTTTCTATCGAGAATCTCCCATTCTGTGTCCGTCATACTCGTGGGATTCTTTGATTTTCCACTCAATGGTGGGTACAAATATTTATGATACAAATAATATTCCATCTACATCTTCCATAGTTGGTAGTTTTGACGTTAAATTTATCGACCCTAAACCTACCATCTTCCTCCATTGATCCCACTTGAACCAAGAACCATTCTCTCCTACAAGTTTATCAACCAAATATACCTTCAGCTCTGATACCAGTTGTTATAAAATTATATATTACAGAGAAATGGAACACATAAATATTGTAGACACACAAATATAGAAACACATAAAACAAAAGAGACACAAATATAAGTGGTTCACCCAATTTGGGCTACGTCCACGGAGAAACAACCAATCCTTTCTTTTACATTATCCAGAAAATGAAGAAATACAACCTACAACATATCCAATGTAATTTCTTCTTCGCTTTCACACAACCTTCTCTCTCTCTCTCTCTCAAAATAATCATACACAATAGCAATACAATTCCCTCATATAAACCGAGGGTTTCCTTCTAGTGAAAAAAAACTAAATTAACATAAATTCTACCACCAAATCATTTGCCTAATGAACAACCCAGATTGACTATGAAATTACAATATTTTACAACGTGATTGAGACCTATGAATCAAGAAGATAATCAGGCTCTACACCCAATAAATCGTTGGTTTTGTCACTTCAATTGCTTCCTCAGTGCTTTCTTCTGAGGATTCCTTGGAGGCCACTTTACGTGTAGTGGGAGGCATGGCTACAATAGATGATGAAAGAGTGACAATACTTGTAGCTTAAACACCGATTTGTGGAAGCACACTCATGATGACAAGATTAGCTCTATGAAACTCACTATGTAGCAATATCCTAGTAAATCATATATAAAGAGACATTAAATGTAACTGAGAATATAAATCTATCAACAACAACACATAATCACTTGCATGCGTAATAAAATAGGCATGCAAACAAGGAGGGCACACTTTCCAAGCACTAAGGGGGGTCAAGGGTCATTCGGGGCATAATTTTTAGAGTTTATTGGGCTTAGGGTTCCAGGAGTGTGCTTTGCTTGAGGATGGCTCAAGAACAAGTCAAGCAATAATATTTTTGTGATGGAAATGATAAGAAGAAGGATCTACAAGATTTTATGGTTGTTGTCGTAATAATGGTGAGAATGTGAAAAGTTGAGGAATGTGCTTAGTTTCAGCATGAAACAACAAATTAACACTTGTAAAAACAATATTGAATAGAAACTCTAGTAAATAAACTAAAAAACAAAGAAACATCAGCAAGAAAAGAAAGATCAATAGTAAATTCATGAAAGGAAATGAATAGATTCAACATGCAAAACTTACTTGTAACGTAGATCAACGAAGAGTTTCTTGATCCACAGTTGTGTACCCAACCGAGATGAGAATGATTATGAAAATGAATGATTAGCTCAATTAATTTAAATGATATTACATGCAAATCGGTTTCATGCATGATCACCACTTGTTAACAAGTGAATGAGTTAGTTGAAGGAAGTTATGTGGGCTCCTATCTTCTAAAAGTGCACCCACATGCAACAATAAGGCTCATGCATGAATTCAAGAAAGGTGCATGTATTCAACACGAAGGAATGAGCTCAAGGAGGGAATATTTCTTTAGCACAAAGGAGTGCACTCAAGGATGGTGCACTTCTTCGACCCAAAGGAGTGAGCTCAACACAAGAGCATGTATTCGTCAACTAGAAATTCACTTTTTCCTTAAAATATGTTTTTTCTTTCTTTTGATTGGTTTTGTGTTCTTTTGAGTTCTTTTCGAGTGTGTGCATGGTGAAAAGGCTAGTTTCTATGTCACAAAAAGTCACAAGTCCACCTAAACATGGGTTAGATAAAAAAAGCACTTTTAAGGGTTAGGTTATGACACTTATGAAACATTGAATTAGGAGGAAGTGACAGTAGGAGAATAAGAACAACGAAACAAATAATGTGACGACACTAAGGGGCTTGATATTACAGTTCATGTAGGCTCAAAAATTGACTTAGGAAAAAATTTTGGAGGGTCGTTATTGCAACAACAACACTTGGCAACACACTGGGAGGACCCCATCTTCTCTGAAATGGTTTCATGTAGGAAACAAATCTCAATTATCAAGGAAATATTGATTCAATTAGTGATTTACCTTAGCTCCCCACTCTTACCTGGTTAAAGATATGGTTTTCCTAGTTCCACTGCTTGGTGTGACACACTATAAAGCAAGCCATATCATTATCATATAGATGTAAGTAAGGGTAATATGGTATGACAAATTAAAACAACCAGAGTATGAGTTTACATCTCTGGCATTGCTTCGCTACCATCAGGTCTGGACAATACCCAACCAGAGTCGCTTCAGGAACACAAATTTGCTTCACTGCTAGTGAGCTTGGATAGTACCCTAGCGAAGTCACTTGCTTCACCTCCCCGTGTAGGAATCATTTCACTTCTTTCACCCTTTATTTTTCTTTCTTTTTCATAATATTGTGCATCGACACTTATTATTTTCAATGGGCAAAAGATGGATCCCAACTTATAGAGAGTAGAGGAGGTTGCTCCTTCAGAGATAGGCTTAAGACCTCTGGTGCTTTGTTCACTAATTTTTTCCCCTTATCTTACTATACTTAGTTAGATAAGAAAGAACACACCATTCATGAACATGATCAAGTGTGGGAATGAGAATCCTAAATAGATACATGCATCATGATTTTCTTACATTTTCTTGGCCGAAAGGATCATATTTTCCATCAAAAAATCATCAACTTGAAAGACGTAAACCAAAACAAAGAAGAGGGTAATAGATAAACCAAGGGTTGCATGTTACTGTAAGTTTCCTTCCACAAAATATTAGCCACATCATCTTTAACCTCAAAACCAAATTTATTCAAGGACTAATGAAATCATAAGAACAAAACGGAAATTTAGTGCATCTAACTAAATGAAACGTATCCTATCTCAAACTAAACAATACAAGTTTGGTTCATGTGAAACGGAAATTCCAATGCAACCATAGAAGCTTCTCCCAACCTTTGGGTGGAAGAATTTGATCATGTAAGACCATAATAAAATGTAGTGCATTGAAAAGGATAGACAATGCAAACATACACATTGACACATAGAAACAGGAAGTGCAATCACAACGATGTAACACACTCGAATTTTCTATCAAACGAGAGACTCTACAATAACAATAATTACTAGGTCTATGACCATACAAAACTTGATGAAGCGCATGCAAGTACAGGCCATGAGACATGGGCCCTGACTAATAAGATTCCTCAAGGGAATCTGCAATAGGATCATGGAAACAACCTTTAGGGAAACTTTGACAGGAAAAACTAATCAAAGAAAAATCCACATCATAAGTGACATCAATAGGCTGAATAAAATCCATGATATCATGCAAGTGATATTATTTGATGGATGATGCAAAAGATGTGTTGGATCCATTAAGATCACTCTTCATTTACACATCGCAGATTAAATATTTGTTTGAGGTGGGATGTAGTGGTGGAAATTCAACAATAAAATTAAACTTTTCTCCCTGAGGGAAATGAGAATCCCTCGAGAGAGAGTCGACATACGACAAGATGATATTAACAACAAGATATTTTGAGAGATTATTGGACTGATCAAAATCTTAAATACCATCAGGGTGACAAGATGCTAGGGTCCCACCCTAACCCCCTTATTTATGTCTTGGGATCATGTCATAGTCAAGAGTCAATAAAGCCCATATTAATATTTGTAAGTGGTTAACCCGCAATTAATGATGGGACCACAGTTAGTTGCAAATGGGCGGAAGTATTAGATAGATGGTAAATGGGCGGTAGTATTAGATAGATGGTATTAATAAAACCCATGATATTGGCCCGTGGTATTGCATGTATGAGTCATATATAAAGGATAGAGACTCCCTGCGAGGAGCATCGTTTCTTGTTTTGTAATCAAGCTCTGCTCTAGTGGAGGTTGCCCCCTCGAAGAGGCCTGTGAACATTTCTCGCTGAATAATAAAATCATTGCTATTCTGTGCTCTAGGTATATTTTCTTCGCATATTCTGTGTTCTCGGTATCTTTTCTTTGCAAATTCTATGTTTGGGTATTACTTTGCAGGTTAAGAGCATAACAAGTGGTATCAGAGCACTTTCCAGGGCTCGGTGGGATCTCCAAATTTTAGCAAATTTTTTTTTGGCTAGAGACGTGTTCCAGCGTCTTTAAACCACGGGATTTGTCGTTAAGCGCATAAACCTGCGGATTTGGGGAGGCATGCACGCAGGAAATACAAGAGGTGGTCACGTCTGTTGGACTCCCTTGTAACCCCTGTGGGTACCCCTTCGAGTAGTAGCGCATTAGATAGAACCGCGCACGGACTGTCTTCCACGTACCCTCTGGGTATATAGGAAGCCCCCTAGCTACCTTGAAAACCTCGCCATAGATAAACCTTCGGCCGTCTTGTGGCTACAGTACACCGAGAACAGCACTCGGAGAGATTACTCGCTCGTACGATAGGGTAGTCGGGTTGTACGGCTAAGGGTACGGTCGATCCTCCTTAGTTAGAGCACTGAAACATTGGGCCGAGTACTACTGTCAGACCCTTATGTATATTGCGATCTGTAGCAACTGACACTCCTCACGACCATAGTTCCCTTTCTATCGAGGGATCACACATCACCTATTCCAGATTAGCAAGGGCAGCAGCAGCAGACATCAGTCCCGCAGCTCCATCAGATCAGCAGCAGCAGTTGTTCCATCATTCAGATCTCTCAGATCCACCAGATCGGAGTAGTTGTGAAGGGTTCCTGTCACTGGATATATTTTTCGCAGGACTTTTGGCGGCATTGACATTCTGAGGATTTGGCGACTGCAGTATTGATCAGGAAGGAGTAAAACTCCATTAGGAGTTTTCCAAAAAGAAGAAAAAAAAAAAAAGGGTCTGAGATCTTCCGGGGCGCTTATTGGTGACCTAGCCCATCAGAATAAGGACGACGAGCTGAGCAAGGTGGTACCATTCAATTTCTTAGTAAAAATTTTTTAGGCGGTCCCAATTTTTGTCCTCAGGTTGGTGTATGGTAGAAACTCGTGCCCAAGCGATGGCCAATGAAAGGATCGACAAAATTGAAGAGCATGTGCACTCCCTCCAATCGGCGGTGAAAGTTATCGAACTTGAGCTTAAAGGAATAAGTAACCAGATAAGTGATGCACTCCCAAAGGGCAAGGAGCCAGCCCACGAGGAGGCGTATATTGGCCATGAATACCATGAGGGTGAGTCTAGCCACTCTCATCAAGTCTGGCACACCCATCCACCACCTAGTCAGTGACCTCCCAAGTTGGATATGCATAAATTTGACGTTTCTCACACGTCCGCATGGCTAGCACAAATGGAGCAGTATTTCCAATTGAATCATATCATAGATGAGGGGACTAAGCTTATGGTGGGAACCATGTACTTGGACAGTGAACGATGGCAATGGAAGGAATGGCATCAGCGTTGCAATGGACAGTTTCGGGATTGGGCCCAATTTGCCAAAACTCTTCGCAGTCGCTTTGAACAGGAAGACTCTTTCTTGGGGCGTCTCACTAAGCTCCGACAGACGGGTACAGTGGAGGAATATATTACTGCTTTTGAAGCCTTAGCCTTCCGCACTAGGGGTCTCACAGATGAGTTCTACATGGAATGCTTTATCAGTGGTCTTAAAGAAGCCATCAAAGCTCAGGTTCTACTACACCACCCTCCTACATGGACAGAGGCTTGCCAGGTAGCCCGTAAGGTGGAACGTGCATTAACAACCCAATCCAGCCGCCCCAACTTCCCCGCTAAAGGTCGTCCCTCACAGGCGCCCAATACGACTCAGACACTTAAGATTCAAAAGGTGTCACCTGCGGAAATGGCCGAAAGAAGGAAGCAAGGACTATGTTACTACTGTGATGAAAAATATTCCCCAGGTCATAAATGCAAAGAGCACTTTCAAATAGATGCCACTGACTACAGCTCCACCGAGGAAGATCCACCACTTGAGGAACCGGAGGAGATCGAAGAAGATAACCAAAAGGAAATTGTATCTGATGAACCAATTATTTCGCTAAATGCATTGGCAGGAATTTCTTCCCCTCAAACTCTCAAAATCAGGGGTTTTCTTAAACATCGCCCAGTAGTAGTTTTGATTGATAGTGGAAGTACCCATAATTTCATCCATCAAAAGATCGTTGAAGCAGCACATTGTTTCGTCTGGGCAGTTTCTAACTTCCAAGTCCAGATTGCAGATGGGGGCACAATGAAATGTGAAGGTCGCTATGAAAATGTCAAAATTCAAATGGGGGATTATCAATTGAAAACCCACATGTTTGCAATACACATGGGGGGTTGCGACATTGTCCTAGGCGCGGAATGGCTCCGCACTCTTGGGCCAATCACAATGGATTTCCAGGAGTTATATATGAGTTTTAAGCAGAACAACTCCACACATACCCTCCGTGGACTACAGGCGGGAGCCCCCTCTATCATCAGCTCGCATAGGATGGAAAAATTGTTAAAAAAGGGCCATCATGGAGTGGTAGCTCAATTTAATGCCATCCAGGTCGTAGACACCATGTCTCCGCCAATTCATCCTGAGATGCAACAGATTTTAAATAAACATCGGACGGTCTTTGACAAGCCTCATGAGCTTCCACCCTCGCGAGGGGAACATGATCATAGCATCACATTGGTTCCAGGGGCCCAACCCCCAAATGTGCGGCCATACAGATATCCGTTCACCCAAAAGAATGAAATAGAAAAAATCATCAAGGAATTGTTGGAAGCAGGTGTCATTCGTCCCAGCATTAGTCCTTATTCATCCCCCGTGGTCATGGTCCTCAAGAAAGATGGGGAGGGGCGGATGTGTCCCGACTTCAGGGCCCTCAATAAGTTAACAGTCAAAGATAAATTTCCCATCCCAGTGGTTGACGATTTGCTGGACGAACTCAATGGGGCTCAATTCTTCACTAAGTTGGATCTTTGCTCAGGCTATCACCAAATTCGCATGAAGGAAGTCGACATTCCCAAGACAGCCTTCAGAACTCATGAAGGCCATTATGAGTTCCTCGTCATGCCATTTGGTCTCTGTAATGCCCCCTCTACTTTTCAGAGCCTTATGAATCACCTCCTCAAACCATATCTCAGAAAATTTGTCCTTGTCTTCTTCGATGACATCCTCATCTATAGTGGCACTTGGGCAGCACATCTTCAGCATGTAGATCTACTCTTGCAACTGCTCCGAACGCATAAATTATTTGTCAAGATGTTTAAGTGTGCGTTTGGCATGGAAGAAGTTGAGTATTTGGGCCACATTGTGGGGCGTGAAGGTGTCAAGGTGGACCCCAAAAAGATCCAGGCAATGCAAGAATGGCCTCAACCTAAGACCTTGAAAAGCTTGAGAGGATTTTTGGGTCTCACAGGCTATTATTGTAAATTTGTCCGCAACTATGGCTGCATAGCGAAGCCCCTAACGCAACTCCTAAAGAAAAATTCCTTCTTTTGGAACGAGGAAGCACAACAGGCATTTACCGCTCTCAAAATCGCCATGTGTTCCACTCCTATCTTAGCACTACCGGACTTCACCAAATCATTTGTCATTGAATGTGATGCTTCGGGAACAGGTATTGGAGCGGTCTTAATGCAGGAAGGGCGACCATTGGCCTTCACCAGCCAACAACTAAGTGGGAAGAATCTAGGCCAATCTACCTACGATAAGGAAATGATGGCCATCTTACATGCAGTCGAGACCTGGTGACCTTACTTGTTGGGACGACGTTTCCAAATCCGCACAGATCATCACAGTCTTAAATATTTTTTGGAGCAACGCCTATCTTCCCCACAACAAAATAAATGGTTAGCCAAAATGTTGGGATATGATTATGAGATCATTTACAAGAAAGGGAAAGACAACAGGGTAGCAGATGCATTGTCGCGCCAATTTGAGGAGGAAAGTACTCTGCTCGCAATTTCCCTCCCCATTCCCGACTGGATTGAAGAGGCTCGCAGGGAATGGTTTTCACATCCCGGGCTCTCACAACTCATTTCTCAATTACAGGTAGATCCTAATTCCAGCAAGGGCTACTTGTGGAAAAATGATATTCTTCGCTACAAGGACATAGTCGTAATATCGCCAACATCCACCCTCAAAAGTCGCATTTTGGCAAAATTGCACTCATCTCCCATTGCAGGACATTCGGGCTTTCAGAAGACGTATGCTCGCACCAGAAAATCATTTTTTTGGGCCGGCATGAAACAGGACATCCTTACTTTCGTAGCAGAATGTGACGTCTGTCAACGCAACAAAGGGGAAACCATCAACACACCAGGCACATTACAACCATTGCCCATTCCGGCGTCAATTTGGACAGAGGTCTCCATGGATTTCATTACAGGTCTTCCAAAGTCTGGGAACAAGTCAGTCATCATGGTGGTTGTGGACCGACTGTCGAAGTATGCTCATTTCTGCGCCCTACCCCACCCATTTACACCAACCTTGGTTGCTCAAACTTTCATGGATCAGATCTTCAAATTGCATGGCATGCCCACTTTTATTGTGTCCGACCGTGACCCAATCTTCACCAGTAATTTTTGGCAGGAGCTCTTCAGAATACAAGGCACTCAACTCAAACTCAGTACTTCATATCATCCGCAAACAGATGGTCAAACCGAAGCCGTCAACAAATGTCTAGAAACCTACCTTAGGTGTTTCACTTCAGAAAAGCAACACCTTTGGGTACAGTGGTTACCTCTGGCAGAGTGGTGGTATAACACCAACTATCATGCCACCACAAAAATGACTCCCTATGAAGCAGTCTATGGACAACTTCCGCCTTCCCCTACTTCTTATCTCACGGGGTGCTCCAAAGTACAAGCTGTGGATCAACTCCTACAACACCGCGCAACCATTCTTGCACATCTGCGCGAGAATCTTCATCAAGCTCAGAACTGTATGAAGCAACAGGCTGACCAACATCGCACAGAACGCCAATTTCAAGAA
The DNA here is from genome assembly GCA_031772625.1 of Pinus tabuliformis. NCBI lineage: Eukaryota > Viridiplantae > Streptophyta > Pinopsida > Pinales > Pinaceae > Pinus > Pinus tabuliformis. The sequence goes on from CM062811.1 coordinate 443,281,659, forward strand.
GGGGATCAGGTCTTTTTGAGGCTGCAACCATATAAGCAAACATCACTCAAAGACAAGGGTTGTCAAAAGCTCTCCCCAAAATTCTACGGACCATACCAAGTACTTCAGCGCATTGGAGAAGTGGCTTACAAGTTGGCTTTGCCACCTACAGCAAAAATCCACCCAGTTTTCCATGTATCGTGCCTCAAGAAAGTGATTGGGAACAATTGCCGAGTTCAAACCAGTCTACCTGAATTGGACGAAGAAGGGTCAATCTGGCTTCAACCTGAACAGGTTCTAGACACATGAGACAAGCACCTGCGCGGCCGCATGATTAAGGAGGTCCTCGTCAAATGGAAAGACACCTCTCCGGAAGATGCAACTTGGGAACCAGCCACTATTCTTCAGCAGTTTCCGCAGCTTCAGCCTTGAGGACAAGGCTAGTCTTAAGGGGGAGGGCATGTTAGGGTCCCACCCTAACCCCCTTATTTATGTCTTGGGATCGCGTCATAGTCAAGAGTCAATAAAGCCCATATTAATTATTTGTAAGTGGTTAACCCGCAATTAATGACGGGACCACAGTTAGTTGCAAATGGGCGGAAGTATTAGATAGATGGTAAATGGGCGGTAGTATTAGATAGATGGTATTAATAAAACCCACGATATTGGCCCGTGGTATTGCATGTATGAGTCATATATAAAGGATAGAGACTCCCTGCGAGGAGCATCGTGTCTTGTTTTGTAATCGAGCTCTGCTCTAGTGGAGGTTGCCCCCTCGAAGAGGCCTGTGAACATTTCTCGCTGAATAATAAAATCATTGCTATTCTGTGCTCTGGGTATATTTTCTTCGCATATTCTGTGTTCTCGGTATCTTTTCTTTGCAAATTCTATGTTTGGGTATTACTTTGGAGGTTAAGAGCATAACACAAGAACCTAACATAACCATCAGCATAGGCTAAAGTGTCATACTCACCTAAATTAACTTTGACTTCTGATAAAACACAGTAAACTACTTATCTAAACAAGAGACATTATTCAAGTCGAAATATTCAAAATGAAATTGAGGTTGATCAAATAGATTTTCAATATTGCCACAAAAATCTTGAACGATAAGCATGTCATATTCTTGATTGAAAGGAGATATACTTGAAAGAAAATATTTGATAATCACATTAGGATCCACTTTAAATTCTTGCAAATCTAAATATTCTTGTAGGAACAAAGATTCATCCACGATACTTGAAAAAACATTACCATATAATTCAAGAAAAAGGAAATCATCAGGGTCATGGTTGTCCAAGGATTCAAATTTGATTAACTTGTAGAGGGTCGACAAGAGAAGTATAAAGGTTGAGAGATGACTGATTGATAGGATCAAACAAATCATCATTAAGGTAAATATGTGAAATAAAGGTCAATTCTTCATTGAAAAATTGATATTTTGATTCAGTGATTGGTTTATGTTCAAATCATGGAACATAAAAAGAAGGGGGACATGGAACAAAAGGCATATATGGTTCTTCCTCATGATCATGAAATTCTTTTTTATTAGAAGAACACGATGAGTCAGATCAAAAATATTTTCTTGACATCCTGACTAAGAAACGAAACTTTTCATCCAAGAATTTCCAATCCAAATCCTCATCTAGAAATTCATAACAAAGATGAAGGAATATATCAGCAAAATGTTCAACAGATTCATTGGATTCCATTATAAGCCAATCAATTTCATTGAGAACATCTTGATATTCATATTCGTTGAAAACATGACAAAGTTCATTAACCAATTTCTTAAAAGATAAAAGCAGTGGGTAAATAATAACACCATTTATTCGCATGACCATCCAATGTAAGGGTAAACAACCATGCAAGGATGTATTCCGAATAAACACCATTTAAGAAAAAAATTGAAAAAATTCAATAACATAATCAAGGACAGTCGTCGTACCCTTTCCATAAAATTTTAAATGTGACAATTCATGTAAACATTATGTGGGGATTGAAATATCTAAATCTTTGTAAAAACACCTCGAGATTATGATCTGGGATGACGCCATTAAAGGTAAAAGGTTCAAACATACTTCACAGGATCAAGTTGTCAATGGCCGTCCTTCTAGTGCCAAATTTTTTTATGGTGTTGGATTGCCCCAACATGTAAGGGGATCTCCCTGATGTGAAGTCCCAATTTAACCTCACACTATTTTTGGTAGGAGTCCCATACAGTTATACGGTCCGACCACCATTGGAAAGGTTTAAAATATGCCTTCGTTACACACACATACACGATAGAATGCAACACCTCTTTGGGGTAGCAAGTATGTGAGATTTATGAGACACCCAATGTAAGGTGCATGAGAGAACTTCCATGACTAGTAAAAGGAAAACGAGCCTACAATTACAAAAGTAATTGTACTATTCTGAAGGGGGACCCAGGAAAGAAGAGAGAGACTTGTTTATTACCTACATATTAGTCCACATAATAAACAACAATTATGAAAGAATAACAACACTTATTCAATAATAACTATATCTAAGAAACAAATTAATTCATTAACTTAGTATGTAACTAAAGCAACATATACCATAAACATAACAAGAATGGTCCTACTATATCTATGATACATGTATGAAGAAGTTTCGACTCATATGGATTTTGATTAAGAATGAAAGATCCCAAGTACACTATTACATAGATGAAAAATATATCCATTAGTGGAACATGAAGACATCACTTGCTTCTCTAAAGAATGATCTATCTCCTATGCACTACAAGGGAAGCCATGGAAAGACTCCCAGTATCCAAGCCCTAGATTGAGTTATGAGGAGCTATTTATAACAAATAATAATGACCTTTGATATTCCTCATGACTCTTCAACTCCTATGACTTTTCATATTCTATACATGACTTATTACATTCCATATGTGGCTATTCACATTCCACATGTGTCTCTTGGACTTCATTACATACCATTTATTATAAAAGACAAATTACATATGAGACGGTGGCTATATAAGACAAAAATAATAATAGGACAAAGTCTCAAATTGAAAAATCATTTGCTTCCTCATGGAGCTCATTTATGATGTATGTGTGTCATGCCTTGAACTCCATTGAGATGACTTTGACCTGATCTTGCAAGTTCCTTGCATACCACATCTTCACCTCTAGTGTGTCTGTCAATATAGTCTTGGAGCTTGACTATACATTATTCCATAGCCACGAAAGTTTCATATGAGATTTGACTAGCACGTTGGCATATTGTAGAATAATTTCTTTGGCGACCTCTAACCCTTCATGTTCTGATTCTTGCTTGATTTATTCAATGTATTTCCTGATTTCCTGGTAGATGATTTCTCTACCTATGATTTTTTCAAGTGATCCTATTGCGGGATTCCCATTTTTCTTTGTTAGAGACTCGAAACAATTGTGCAATTGATTATAAGAAGAAATAGTACTAATCGAATGTTCCCTAAGATGCATATAGTTATGATGGTGGAATCTTAGCTTAAATTTATTTATCTATGCAGAAATCCTGTCTTTTCTTTCCAAATGTTGCAGAGCATCCAGATATTTGGAAACCCACTCTTGAAGATGATAAACAACTATGTTTGTAACTTTTAGGAGTTTCACCACTTCTTGTGCTTTCTTTCGAATGCCAACGAGGGGATCCACTGCTTGTTGTAGAAGTATCATCTCATCATATAACCATGCCATGGTGTCCTCCATTGGCCCTAGTTCCTCCTACATGGATGACTGCCATTTTGCAGTGTTGAAGCTCTATGAAGATAACCATTATTCTTTGTCGCAATATGCTCCACTTATTGCTTCACCGTAGTGAGTTCTCTCCTTAATTATCATTCTCATTCAACAAATATTTAGAGTTGTCTTGCAATGTTGTAGCAAAAATAACATTTTCCGCCATGATTTCCCTAAGATTCCTTCTAGTATGGTAGTTATCACCTTTTCTATAGAAACCAAGACTAGATTTTGAGGATCATTCAAGAAGTATCTATGCCGATGTTGCATGATCCTCTTCTTAAGTTGATAAAACATGACACTACACATGTCCATAACTTTATCTATCGGTGGAGGTTTGATTCCAATTTCTCCAAATGGAAGATGACCACTTGTGAGAGTGGACTCTTCTGGAGAACCTGGTTCATCATTCATTGGTTGGATGGTATCCTCTTCCTCCTACTCTTCCTCTTCTATCTCCTCAGTCAAATTTTCTTCTTCCAGTCTTTTGCTGCTTCTTCCTCCTAGGATTACCTTTGTTTTTCATATTCTATTCTTGTCCTTTCTTCTTCTTTTCACTGCTTCTCAAGCAATTCATCTTTCTTCCTCTTCTTCTCTTCCTCTAATTCTTTCCTCTCATGTTATGTTTGAATAACTCCTGTGTTTAAAGGATCAACTTTCCATTTCTTGCTACTCTCGCTTGTTGAATCATACTTGATCCTATTTTTAGGAGCCAATTTCCTTGCTTGAGGGGTTATTTGTTCTTCCTCATGTACCTGAATGTCTTGAGCTAGTGGATCTTGGGGTGAACTAGTCTCCAACCCTGGATTTACCTTTCTAACTGCATTATACCAGTTCTTCACCTTCTCATCTTTTGTTGTGGACATTGTTGGATACCTTGAAATGAAACCTATATTTTCATAATGTTGCCTGCATACTCTCTTGGGATCATATCCATGGAAGTCCTTAGTTGCAAAGTGTAGGAAATCCATCTATTGTATTTATGCCATTTTCACCTTGTGACTCTTCAACTCATATAGTCTGATCATCAACGGGAAGGTAAGCCAATGGGATTTCTTCCTCCTGTGAAGGGCTCCTGACAATCCCTTGTCCAACTGATTTGAAACTTCGTGCATGACCATCTTATTGGTCACATATCATGTCATGAGATGAGAGGATATATGAAAACCAAAACATATTATGTATGTACCCTCAGACATTACAAACCAATCCATGATATCATGTAGTGACTCCTTCACTTGATCGGTCATGCAAGGAGGATCGATCTCAAATATCATATGGAAAATAAATGCAAAGAAGTGCTTAGCCAATTTGTCATATGTGTCTCTGAAGCTTGTTTCTGACAACACTCTATAGTGAAAGTAAACTGGGAACTTGTCTTCAGAGGTCTAGTTTCAGTACATTCCTAGGAATGTGTATTGTGCACATATTCCATCTAGTAGAAATGCAGGCATATAGAATTTTGGGACCTGATTTGCCATCAAAGATGCTTTTTCCTGCCCCATATGACACTACAACTCAAATGAAAATATGAATTCCCAATTGAAACATTCACCACAAGTCACCACCATATTGAGCATATATATTACAATTTTCCTCAAACACCTCAGCATTCTTGTGCCCATGTAATTAACAACACATGGCAATCAGATACTGATATACATCTCTAAGAATCTTGGTTAGATAAATTGCGGATGAGTGGTGGAAAAACTTAGTAGACTCTCGACACTAAGATTTGATAGTGTCACTTGTGTCGAGGTTGGACCATCTCGTGTAGAAGTCATTATTTGCATATTCCATGGGCGTAAGCATATTGTAGTAAGTATTCATGTCTTCTCCATAATAGGTGGGGCTCTGACAACCAATTTCACTATGAAGCACAAGATGAAAGTCAGCCATGTGTGTAATAATCCACTCAAGAACTTCTGCACAAGGGATGACCGGGAATATGCATGCGATCCTATGCATCCTGGGCCGCTTGAAATTGATGTATACTTCCAAGTTCTCCAAGTTCTCAGGAAACCTTTTTTGCATGAATGTGTCTTTTATTTCATGCCATATGACCTCTATAGACTTATCAATGAAGCACTTTGTGTCAGTGTATATGGGAAAGGTTGGCTTTTCCACTTCAATTAGTTCCTCAGTACTTTGTTTGAGGCTTCCTTAGAGGCCACTTTACATGTAAAGAGAGGCATGGCTCCAACAAATGATGAAAGAGTGAAAATACTTGTAGCTTGAACACATGTTTGTGGAAGCACACTCATGATGATAATATTATCTCTACGCAACTCACTATGCAGCAATATCCTAGTAAATCATATACAAAGATCCATTCAATGTATTTGAGAATGTAAATCTATCAACGACAACACATAATCACTTACATGCATAATAAAATAGGAATGAAAATAAGGATGGCACACTTTTAAAGCATGAAGGGGGGTCAAGGGTCATTAATGTCTTTGTAGTGCACTCATGTACTTAAGAAAGAGAAGGAAAACCATCAAGGGTGCACTCGCACACCCTAAAGGGACAAAGGAGTGAGGTTTCAAGCCTTCAGTCCTTCATGCTACACTCGTGCGCTCAAGGAGATAGAGAGGATGCATTGGAACACTCCGAAGGGATGAAGGGACAAGCATTCAAGCCTTCAAGTTTTTAGGGTGAGCTCATGCGCTCAAGGGAAAGAAGGGCGCATTGGCTCCTGCCGAAGGGACAAAGGAAAATCATTCAGTACTTCACGGTGCATGTTAAATTTAACACTTTTCTATGTTGTTCGAATTAATTTTAGCCCAATTCAATACTTCAATTAGAAATCTTTTCAATAACAATTAACCTTTCCAATCAACAACAGTAATTAAAGATAGAACAATAAATGCAATGACAAAGGAGAGAATCAACAGATCAACAAGAGACACCAGATTTGGTCAAAGACCAGGGAAAAAACCCACAAGGGGGAAAACCTTGTGAAAATTCTTCTTCTATTAAATTTTCATAAAATGTTCAAAAAAGAGTATAATGAGCCTAATATAAAATCAACCAACAAAATTAACCTAGAATTATTCAGAAATATGTTCTTAGCATCAATATATACGAAGACAACTTTTCCTGACTACGGCAACTGCTGTAAGATGTCAAAATTTAGCCCTACTACCGAACTGCAAGGAGGAAGAATTCTGCATGCGGTTAAGACATTCCAATTGCACCCTTGAGCATGTTAGCCTGGGGTTATAGCCAAAAAATTCCTAAAACCCTAAAACACATGCGAGCTTTGAACCCTATAATTTCGGACCTGTGCAAACCTCTTTCCTTGACCCAGCCTCAGACCTGTGTGAACCAATCAATAAAGAAGAAAATAAGACATTGTTTGGAAATGCCCAAATGAGCTTATGGTCGCTTGTATCTATAGGCTTCCGAGGGCGACCAATTTCCTATTAGGATCGACCTATCAAAAAGTGCATATGTCGGCTTTTCTTCATAAGTACACTTTCACTTGTCCAAATTGAGCTCTTCAATAGGCAAAATTAGTCCTCTCAAAAAGAGGAATCTAGTCCCATGGTTGGAATTTGTCATTGAGCTACCAAATTAACACTGCCTATCATCTAGGGAGAAATTCCAACTGCATCTTGTAATAATAATATGTGACCTATTGACGTGTCATGTCCCATATATGCTCAACTCTATCAGTTGAAACATTCTCGAATCTAAAGAAGAATAATCATTGAGGAGCTAAAGCTACCACCCTCTCGGACAATGAGGGAGATCCTATTCCACACTCTCATCTCATGTCATCTCATTAAGAAATAGGCAAGATACAACTTACCAAGCAAGGATCACAATCATCCCATGATGTAATCAATGGGTGAGATACAACTTGCTATTTAAGAGGTAAGGATCACATCCATCTTATTTGTGGTCGATCTTCCTAGAAATAACCCTAAAGAGTCATGTGGTAGAACACCTACATCATAATCCAAGATTGGCTGAGATACCAACTTGCTAAAGGTAAGGATCACACAACCCCACGCCTCCTCAACCCGTTGGCCAGATGGGTTGGGACAATCCAAACAAGCCCAACTTGTGGTTATGATGCCAACTAGGGTATGCTTTTCTAAACTAAGATGGGGGGAGATACCTAACTTGTCAAAATAGGAAAGGAGCACACACACCCTATGGGTGATAGATAGGGGTGATACCCTATTATCTAGAGATTTCTCAACCCTAGGAGCCCTCCATCTCAATTCCACACCTTGGGAGCTCAAACAAGTGGGGGAGACATGGCTCAGTTTTCTTGATCAGTGATGTCCCTTATCAGGAGGGGGCACATCTGTCATTCCAAGCTGCTCTTTGAAGACCAATAACTTCCCTTTCGGCAAAGTTTCGGTGAGAATATCTGCAATCTACTTATCTGGTGATATATGATGGAGTCTAACAACTCCTCTCTGCACCATGTCTCGAATGTAATGATATCGAATCTCTATGTGCTTGGACTTGTCATGAAATATGAGATTCTCTACCAGATGGATCCCACTCTTGTTGCTATAAAATATCATTGTAGTCTCTAATACCTTCTCAAATAGCTCTCCAAAAATCTTCCTCAACTAGATTTCTTTGCATTTAGCCATGCTAGCAGAAATTCATTTTTCCTTAGTGGTACTGAATGCTACATAATTTTTATTCCTTCTCATCCAATATATCATGGCATATCCAAGGCTAAAATATCATCTAGATGTAATCTTCCCGTCAACAACATTCCTTGCCCATTCGACATCAGTATATCCATGAACTCGAACATCTTCGGTAGTATATCTCAGACCAAGGGTGATCGTCCCATGAAAATATCAGAAAATGTGTTTAGCAAGAATCCAATGTGCATGGAGAGGCCCGTTCATGAATTGGCTCAACGTTTTCACTGCATAGCATATGTCCATATGCATTTTCACTAAGAAAATTAGAGCCCAATCAATTTTCTATACTCGGATGGATTTTCCAAATCGGGTCCTGTAGCTTCTCCACATAACTTCTTGAAATTCATTTCCATCAATGTGGGAAAGGACTTGCATTCCTTCATTCCAAATCTCTCCAATAGCTTCACGACTTATTTTCCTTGAGAGAGGAAAATCTCATTGGGCCTTTGCCACACCTTAAGGACTAGAAAGTAGTGCATGAATCCAAGGTCATTCATCTTGAATTTAGAGGCTAGCTCCCTCTTACAATTGATCATATGGGGCTCACTACTTGTCAAGAATATATCATCAACATACAAAACCAAAATTAATGGCATACCTTGGACTACCTTGAAGTAGAGGTTGGGATCAACATTACTTCTCGCGAATCCCAACTTCAACAAATAACTGTCAATGTGTGTGTACCATGCTCTGGGGGCTTGCTTCAAGCAATACAATGCCTTCTTCAACATTCAAACACGTGTCTTTCTATCCTATACTTAAAATCCTTGTGGCTACTCAACATGCACTTCTTCTTATAACATTCCATGGAGGAATGTTGTCTTTACGTCCATTTGATTAAGGGTCCATCCTTGAGTTGTGGCAAGAGAAATTATTGAACGAGTGGTTGTATATCGATCCACGGGTGAAAATATGTCGTTATAATATTATTCCTCTTTTTGGGAAAATCCTCGAGCCACAAACCTTGCTTTATTTTTCTCAATTCTACCATCAAATCCATGTTTGATCTTGAATAGCCACTTTGAAGTCACCACAAATTTCCCTTTCAGTATCGACACAACATCCCATACGTCATTCTTCATAATTAATTCATACTCTTTGGCCATAACATCCTTCCAAACTTGTTCTTTCAAGACTTCTTGAAAGGTGGGAGGTTTGGCTTGAATCATAGTTCTCATGGCTACAACATATCCCTGGTATCTACTTGGCTTCTTCCTTTCTTTAAATGATATTCAAATGAGAACTCATCTCTCATCATCTTGTAATGTGTCACAGACCCAAAGTGGCCTCTTCCTAACAGGAGGATCTAAGGGATCCATGCGCTCCTTGGGATCATCAACAATGTATGTCTCAGATTCAGGCACAGAAGGACCATCTAATATATCCATATCATCATTCTTATTCTTAGATGGAGGAGGCAGAGGAAGGTCCCTTTCTTTCCTAAGGGAAGCATCTTCATCAAATGTTACATCCATGCTAATTTCAACCTCCCTTTGACTAAGAATATATATTCTAAATGCCCTATAATTTTCAAAATATCCAACAAACATACCTTTTCTTCCTGAGGCTTCTAGCTTGTTTCTTTTATCCTTCGGCACATGAAAATATACAGGGCAGCCAAGGATACAGAGGTGGCTAACATCAATATTGACACCTATGAACACTTATTTGGGGGTATTTTTGTCTAATGCTTGATGAGGTACCCTATTTTGAATATATACAACAACATTCATTGCTTCTCCCCAAAGGAACTTCGACAACTTTTGATCATGGAACATGGCATGAGTGACTTCTACAATAGACCTGTGATTTATTTCATCTACTCCATTTTGTTCGGGAGTATATGGCACACTAATCTCTTTATGTATACGTTCCTTCTTGTAAAAATTGATGAACTCATTTGTAATGTATTCTCCACCATTGTCAAACCTGAAGATATTGATTTTCTTCCCTGTTTTATTTTTGACCAAAGCTTTGAACTCCTTGAACATTTAGAAGGCTTATTCCATGTCTTCCTTGTGAAATAACCAATGAAGGTGATGTAGTAGGTATGGCCACCAATAGAATGCATAGGAATCAAACCAAATATGTTGGAATGGATGAGATGGAGGATTTCATTCATCTTGTTCTCGCTAGAGGGAAATGGTCCCCTTGTCTTATTTCCACTTGCACAACTTGGACATACACCATCATGTTGGGATTGAACATCGGGAATATCAGAGAACGATTTCTTCAATTTCGGAAGAGCATCATAATGTAGATGGGTCAATCTTTCGTGCCACAACTCTCTTAGATTATTAGTATCATGGACCAATGCCATAAGAGGTCTACCAATGACTCTATAGAGTCCTTCAAATCTCAATCCCAATGTAAATGCATCTCTCATAGGTGATCCAATAGGAAAAGTAAGAACATTTCCCTTTATGAAGGAAATCCTCATCCATTTTTCTTCCAAAGCAGATGTTGATACCAAATTCTTTTTCAATCCTGACACATATATTACATCATGGAGAAAAATATATTCCCCAGAATTCAAATGAAATTTGATGGACCCAAATCCTTTAGCGGGATGAGTGGAGTTGTCTCCAAGAATAATTTTCAAGTTTGACTCTCTCTCTACCAAATTAGAGAGAAATTCATTATACCCAAATAAATGATGAGTGTCCCCACTATAAACCAACCAAATATCCCACAAATCTGCAGGGGAGGAACTAGTGAGTGTGGAAATAAGAATATATTAAGATTTATTTGCAACATTATTTTCATACATGGAGTATCTTTACTTCTTTTGAGGATGACAATATTCTTCATGATCACTTGGAGCATCTCTTCTTATTCCATCTCTTAGATTATGATCATTCCTTCAATCATATCTTCTTCTTTGATCATCAAACAAGTTGTTGTTGCTTCTAGTGTTGTAGCATGGACCATTTTCCTTCTCGCGGAAATCTAAAGAATAGTAGCCTCTCTTATTACAAATGAAGCATTCAATGTGTAATGATTCCTTGGCTCTTCCAAACCTTCTATTTGAAATTCGAGGAGGATGATTTCTTGAATTTTATGGACCTCCGTTTCCTTTCTTATTCTTCTTCTTGTCATGAGATGAATGTTGTGGGCTCTCCTTCTTCGTGATTTTGTATCCTACCTCTAGAAACCATCCTTGATTATTCTTGAGTGAGCTTTCCAACAATCTCAAGAAATGATGGAAAACTATTATTATTGCTTATAGTGGTAATAAAGGTTTCCCAAATGGGAGGGAGACCTCTAAGAGTAATAGCCACCAATTCCCTATTAGGCAGCGTTTATCCAACTATTTGCAATTGATCTCTAAGAGGAGATATCCTCATAATGTAGGATTTCATAGAGTATCCTTTGTTCATCTTCATATATTTAAGTTGATATTTCAAGGAAAGTGTTGGGTGTGGAGCCTGATTATCTTCTATATTCAAAGGTATCGCCACATAGGACCCCAGTTCGAAATGGGGGCGGCAACGCCGCCCGTAAAATATTCGCTGCAGGGGGGGTCCAGGGGGGGGCGGCTGCGACCTTTGGGAGCCCCCCCCGGTGGGGGGTTTTGGGGGCAGCGCCCCCGAAGCTAAAAACAGCTGTAAAATTGCCTTGTAAAAGTATAGTAATTTCTAGTCAATCTGGGCCGTTCATTAGGCGGATGATCTGACGGTAGAACTTATGTTTAGTTTAGGGTTTTTTGCCCTAGAAGGCAACCCCTCTCTTTATATGAGGGCATTGTATTTGAGGCTGTGTGATATATGTGTATTCTGTAAGCGAGAAATAGAGAGGTGAGACTGTGAGAGAAAACAGAGGATATTACAGCGGATTTGCTGTAGGTTGTGTCTCTTCATTTTGCTGGATAATAGAAAGGAAGGACTGGCTGTTCGGGGTGGACGTAGCCCAAACAGGGTGAACCACGTATATCTGTGTCTCTCTTGTTTCGTGCGTTTTCTGTGTTTATATTTCTGCAATATTTTATGTGTTCCATTGCTCCGTAATATATAATTTTCTAACAACTGGTATCAGAGCCGAAGGTCTATTTGGCTGATAAACTCGCAGGAAAGAAGGGTTCCTGGTTCGAGTGGGAGCAATGGCGGAAGATGGTAAGTTTAGGGTCGAGAAATTTAACGGCCAAAACTTCTTGCTGTGGAAGATGCAGATGGAAGATTATCTGTATCAGAAAGATCTATACCTACCATTGGGCGGAAAAACAAAGATGCCGACGGGTATGAAAGACGAAGAATGGAACCTTCTCGATAGAAAGGCACTCGGAACAATACGGTTGTGCCTTGCTGCGTCAGTCGCCTTCAATATTTCAAAGGAAACCATGACAGAGGGTTTGATGCAGACGTTGTCGAAACTATATGAAAAACCCTCGGCCTCAAACAAGGTATTTCTTATGAAACGGTTATTTAATATGAATATGTCGGAAGGTGGATCTGTTGCAAACCATCTAAATGATTTTAATACAGTTACAAGTCAGTTAAGTTCTGTAGGGGTAAACTTTGATGATGAAGTTAGAGCTCTGTTATTCTTGTGCTCATTACTAGAAAGTTGGAATGGTTTGGTAATGGCCATTAGTAACTCCGTTTCTGGATCTAGTACTTTAAAGTTTGATGATGTTGTCGGTGCTATCCTTAGCGAGGAAATGCGACGGAAAAGCTCCGGTGAGACATCGGGAAATGCTTTGAGTGCAGAGTCTAGAGGAAGAAAAATGGAAAGAGGAAAGAGCTCAGGATATCGCAGTAAATCAAGGAAAGGCAGATCCAAGTCCAGATCGGGGATAGTGTGCTGGAAATGTGGAAAGAAAGGACACCTAAAGAAAGACTGTAGATCTCGGAAGGGAAAAGAAGGAGATGCACAGCAAGAAAACAATCATAAAGCAAATGTGACAGGTGAGGTGTTACAAGATGCTTTGATTCTTTCTTTTGAAAATATTACTGATTCCTGGGTGGTAGATTCAGGGGCTTCATTCCATGCCACACCTGATAAGAAATACTTTCAAGACTATGTTCAAGGAGATTTTGGACAAGTTCGTCTGGGTGATGATAAACCCTGTAAAATCGTTGGAATGGGTAAGGTTCTTGTAAAACAGCAGAATGGAAACCAATGGCTATTAAAGGAGGTAAGGCATGTTCCAGATCTAAAGAAAAATCTGATTTCAACAGGGCAGTTAGGCGGTGAAGGTTGTGTGACAACTTTCACAGATAAATCTTGGAAGGTCACCAAAGGAGCCCTGGTAATAGCAAAAGGCGAAAAGGTTGGTACATTGTATTTATGCAATGGTATTTCTAACTCTGTTAATGCTTTAACTTCCAAAGGAGCAGATGCAGCATTATGGCATCATAGGCTCGGACACATGAGTGAAAAGGGGATGAATATTCTTCACTCAAGGAATTTGTTGCCGGGTTTGAAGAATGTTGATTTGGACTTCTGTGAGAATTGCATTTATGGAAAACAGAAGAGAGTCAGATTTCTCAGAGTTGGGAAAGAAAACAAGAATGAAAAATTAGAGCTTGTGCATACAGATGTATGGGGACCTGCTCAGGTATCATCTCTTAGTGGCTCTCGTTATTATGTTACTTTTATTGATGATGCAACTAGAAAAACTTGGATTTATTGTATTAAGAATAAATCTGATGTATTTGATACTTTCAAGAAATGGAAAGCTTTGGTTGAGATTGAGACAGGAAAGAAATTGAAGTGTCTTAGATCAGACAATGGAGGTGAATATTGCAGCAAAGAGTTTGATAGGTACTGTTCAAAGCATGGAATTCGCAAAGAGAAGACAGTTCCAAGAACACCACAAGAAAATGGTGTGTCAGAAAGGATGAACAGAACAATCATGGAGCGTGCAAGGTGCATGAGATTGCATGCAGGATTGCCTTTACAGTTTTGGGCAGATGCTATAGATACTGCTGTTTATCTAATAAACAGAGGGCCTTCAAGTTCCTTGGATGGTGGTGTTCCAGAGGAAGCATGGACAGGTAAAAAGGTAAACTACTCTATTTTAAAGCCTTTTGGTTGTGAGGCCTTTGTCCATATTGATAAAGAAAATAGAACAAAGCTTGAGGCAAAGTCAAAGAAAACCTTTATTGGATATGGTGTTAATGATTTTGGTTATCACTTATATGATTACGAAAATCACAAAATCATTAGGAGCAGAGATGTAATATTCAATGAAAAGGACTTGTATAAGAATCAGTTGCAGGAAAAGAAACAGGAAAAGGAAAACAAGGAATACGCAGTTTTTGATGAAATCACTGAAAAAGTAAAGGTGCCTGGAAATAATAATAATCAACAACCACAACAACAGCAACCACCACAACAACAACAGGCACCCGAAACACCTGAAAGTGGTGTTAGAAGATCTACCAGGATAAGTAGACCCCCTGAACGATACTCTCCTTCATTATATTATTTATTGCTGACTGATTCCGGTGAACCCGAATGTTATGAAGAAGCAATGCAGGTTGAAAGCAGGAAGAAGTGGGAGGTAGCCATGGAAGAAGAGATGGACTCCTTAATGCATAACCAGACTTTGGATTTAGTCAGGTTGCCTGTAGGAAAAACTACATTGAAGAATAAATGGGTTTACAGGCTGAAGGAAGAAGATGGAGGAAAATAGAGGTATAAAGCTAGACTTGTGGTGAAGGGGTTTGCACAGAAGAAAGGTATTGATTTTGATGAAATATTTTCTCTAGTTGTTAAAATGACTTCAATCAGAACTATTTTAAGTCTTGTAGCAGCTGAAGATTTGCATCTTGAGCAGTTATATGTAAAGACAACCTTTCTCCATGGGGATTTGGAGGAAGAGATATATATGCAACAGCCACAAGGATATGAGGTGAAAGGGAAGGAGAAACTAGTGTGCAGGTTGAAGAAGAGCTTGTATGGCTTAAAACAGGCTCCAAGGCAGTGGTATCTAAAATTTGACAAGTTTATGTCTGAACAAGGTTATACTAGATGTCACTCTGATCATTGTGTTTATTTGAAAAAGTAAAATGATGGCAGCTATATTATATTGTTATTGTATGTAGATGACATGCTTGTTGCAGGATCTAACATGCAGGAAATAAATGTGCTCAAAAGAAAATTGGAAAATTCATTTGCAATGAAGGATTTGGGAGCTACGAAACAATTCCTTGGTATGAGAATAACTAGAGACAGGAAAAATCGTAAATTAACATTGTCTCAGAATGAGTACATACAAAAGGTGTTGAAAAGATTTAACATGCACATTGCAAAACCAGTTAGTACACCTTTTGCTAGCCATTTCAAACTTAGCAAGGAAATGTGCCCAAAGACCCAGGAAGACATGGATTATATGTCTAAAGTTCCATATGCATCAGCAGTTGGAAGCTTAATGTATGCAATGGTCTGCACAAGGCCTGATATTGCACATGCAGTGGGAGTTGTAAGTAGGTACATGAACAATCCAGGAAAGGAACATTGGATGGCAGTGAAATGGATTCTCAGATATTTGAAAGGTACCACAAATCAAGCATTATGCTTTGGTGGTTCAAACATCTCCCTACAAGGATATGTTGATGCAGATATGGCAGGTGACAGAGATAACATGAGGAGCACTACAGGATATGTATTTACTGTTGGAGGAACAACTGTCAGTTGGGTTTCAAAAATCCAAAGTGTTGTTGCACTTTCAACAACAGAAGTAGAGTATGTTGCTGCTACAGAGGCTAGTAAAGAAATGATTTGGTTACAAAGATTTATGGGTGAATTGGGTAAGGAGCATGATATGGGCACGTTATACAGTGATAGCCAAAGTGCCATTCATCTTGCAAAGAACTCAGCGTTTCATTCCAGGACTAAACACATACAGCTCAAGTACCATTTCATACGATCAGTGTTGGAAGATGGAGAGTTGAAGCTGGAAAAGATACACACTAGCCAGAATCCTGCAGATATGCTAACAAAAGTTGTAACCAGGGAGAAACTGAGAATATGCTCAGTTTCAGTTGGTCTTCAAGGATGACGATGAAGATGAGAAACAGCCAGGTCCAAAGAGGAGTCATTGTCCAGCAAATGGAGCAGCGGTGGAGTTGCTACAATCAGTCTCCAAGTGGGAGATTGTTGGGTGTGGAGCCTGATTATCTTCTATATTCAAAGGTATCGCCACATAGGACCCCAGTTCGAAATGGGGGCGGCAACGCCGCCCGTAAAATATTCACTACAGGGGGGGTCCAGGGGGGGCGGCTGCGACCTTTGGGAGCCCCCCCCTGGCGGGGGGTTTCGGGGCAGCGCCCCCGAAGCTAAAAACAACTGTAAAATTGCCTTAGTAATTTCTAGTCAATCTGGGCCGTTCATTAGGCGGATGATCTGACGGTAGAACTTATGTTTAGTTTAGGGTTTTTTGCCCTAGAAGGCAACCCCTCTCTTTGTATGAGGGCATTGTATTTGAGGCTGTGTGATATATGTGTATTTTGTGAGCGAGAAATAGAGAGGTGAGACTGTGAGAGAAAACAGAGGATATTACAGCGGATTTGTTGTAGGTTGTGTCTCTTCATTTTGCTGGATAATAGAAAGGAAGGACTGGCTGTTCGGGGTGGATGTAGCCCAAACTGGGTGAACCACGTATATCTGTGTCTCTCTTGTTTTGTGCGTTTTCTGTGTTTATATTTCTGCAATATTTTATGTGTTCCATTGCTCCTTAATATATAATTTTCTAACAGAAAGGATTTCATTCAAACTGTTGACTTCATAGATACCAACTATATTATCATACATGTCCTTAGACTTCCTCAAATATCAACACATGCAAGTAAATTATATTGTAAGGCATCAACTATAATTTTCTTTGATTTTAGCTCACCTTTCTTGTGCTTGTTCTTGGCAGCGGTGGAAGCATTCTTTGGAGGCTTAGGTAATGATCCTTGAATGAATTCCAAAACATCATTGTTATCAACTATGATCTCCAGCCTGATTTTCCATGCAACAAAGTTAGATGAGTCACCCAACTTCTCATGTTCCTTGAAGAAAGAGGAAGACATATTGACTTGATTAGATAGGCTCTTTCAAATTTCCAAATGTGATTGCTTCAATGCTTGTCTCTTTTAAATTTAAGACTGCTATATGTTGTTTCAATTACTTTTAGCCCAATTAAATACTTCAATTAGCAATATTTTCAATAACAATTAATCTTTCCAATCAACAATAGTAATTGAAGATAGAATAGTAAATGGAATTATAAGGGATACAATCAACACATCAACAAGAGACACCATATTTTGTCAAAGACCAGGGAAAAAACCCACAAGGGGGAAACCATTCGAAAATGATTCTTCTATTAGATTATCATAAAATGTTCAGTAGAGAGTACAATGAGCCCAATGAAAAATCATCCAACAAATTTAACCCAACAATATTCAGAAATATGTTCTCAACATCAATATATATCAGAGACAACTTTTCCTGTCTGTAGTCAACTATGGTTAGATGTCAAAATTTATCCCTAAAGCCCAACCGCATGGAGAAAGAGTTGTGCATGAAGTTGGGACCTTCCAACTTAACCCTTGATCCTGTTATCCTGCGGTTATACCCAAAAATTTCATTTGACAAGCCTGTGGTGGAAACCAAAACCCTAAAACATGTGCAAGCTTCGAACCCTATAATTTCATACCTATGCGAACCTCTTTCCTTGACCTAGCCTCAAACCTGTGAGAACCAATCAATGAAAAAGAGAAGAAAATGATGCTTGGTGATGTTGAAATGAGCTTGAGGTCACTTGTATTTATAAGCTTCCAAGGGTGACCAATTTCCTGTTAGGGCCAACCTATACAAAAGTGGATATGTGGGATTTTCTTCATAAGTACACTTTCCCTTTTCCAAATTGAGTGCTTCAATAGTCAAAATTGGTCCTCTCGAAAAGAAGAATCTAGTCCCGTGGTTGGAATTTGTCACTAAGTTTCCAAATTAATAGTTTTCTCATGTTCTCAGGGAGGGTGCAGTTCTTTGTGGTGAAGGAGTGTGCTCAAGAGGCAAATTGGTTTATTCTGGGCGCAATTTTCAAAGCTAATCAGGATTCAGGCTCTAGGAGTGCGATATTCCTAAGGATGGATCAAGAAAAAGTGTGGCAACAAGATTTTTGTGATAGAAATTAGAAGAAGAAGGATCTACAAGCTTTTATGGATGTTGTTGCAATCATGGTGAGAATGTGAAAAGTTGAGGAATGTGCAAAGTTTCAACATGTGACAACAAATTAACACTTGTAGAAACAACATTGAACAGAAAAGGTAGTAAATAAACTGGAAAAAAAAGAAATGCTGGTAGGAAAAGAAAGATTGACAGTAAAATCATGAAATATAATGAATAGATTCAACGTGCAAAACTTACTTGTAACACATATCAATGAAGAGTTTCTTGATCCACAACTATGCGCCCAACCCAAATGAGAATGATTATGAAAATGAATGATTAGTGGGGTTAATTTAAAAGAGATTACACTCAAGGATGGTGCACTTCTTTGACTCGAAGGAGTGTTCTCAACATAAAAGGATGTTTTCATCAACTAGAAGTGTGCTTTTTCCTTAAAATATGGTTTTTCTTGCTTTTGTTTTCTTTTGTGTGCTTTTGAGTGCTTTTCAAGTGTGTGCATGTCAAAAAGGATAGTTTCTAAGTTAATAAAAATCATAACTCCACCTAAACATGGGCTAGATAACATAAGCACTTCTAAGGGTTAGGTGATGACACTTGGGAAACATTGATTTAGGAGTATACGACACTAGGAGAAAACATAAGAACAACGAAACAAACAATGCAATGACACTAAGGGGATTGAAACGACAGTTTATGTAGGCTCCAAAATTGACTTAGGCAAAAAATTTGAAGGGTTATTGTCACATCAACAACAAAACCCCAAATTGATAACTAAAGTAACAATACTGAGGGACATTACTTGGTGAAGTAATTTTCTTGCTACAACTCATCTAGTAGATCATCTATTCTAGGCAGGGGGAACCTAGTCTTACACATAATTTTGTTCAACGCCATGTAATCTATACACATTCACCAAGTCTCATCCTTCTTTGGCTCAATGATGATGGGTGACCTAGATGGTGATGTACTCAATCAAATGACACCTTGTTCTAGTAGTTGTAGCAATTTTTTCTTCACCTCGCTTCTATAACATACTGCCTGTGTAGCCCAATGTTTTGAAATAGGGAGTCAGACAATAATTGGATCTTGTGCTCCACTTCCCTCTTGGGTGGTATCCCTTTAGGCTCTTAGAACATATCCCTATATGCCTACAACAACTCTTCCTGTTGTTGTTTCCATTTCTTAGTACACCCCTCCAGGGATGCATTTGCTTTTACTGATTCTTCTACATAATAATTTTCTCTTAAAAATAGTAAAACATACTTCTTGCTAGAACTGATCAATTTCTTGGCTTGGTTGGCACTTAACAGTGAAATTTTTGACTTACCATTGTGTGTATTTTTGGTGAAGGATTTCTTATCCTTGTTGAGGAAACACTGGTTGGATATTTGCATGAAGATTGCATCCTACATGTACATATAGGAAATTCCAAACACCACTCCACATACATTAAGGGAAACTACATCTATCTCTACTTAGAAAATCTATTTTTGCATTATTTTGTTACCTTTATCTATGCATCCTTATTTACCCATCCGAATGGATATGTGCTTTGATGGTCATGAAATTCAAATCCCAATTTTTTGACCATATATACTGCAATGATATTTCATTATGATATTGAGTCGAATAGAGAATTAATCTTGGTCTTTTTAATCTATATCTTTTTTTTTTTTTTATCGATAATACTACTCTAGGAAATTATATTATGTACATAGAGAAATTACATGCAGTGAAACAAGTTTTCCAGGCCAGCGATGGCACTATGACATTGCAGCCAACAGAGGCGTGCATTGAGCGCTGGATACCCCAAAACCTCAACAAAAAGCCCTTGTTTTAACATAGACAGTGCCCACGCAGGGGCTGAGACACTGAAACACTACCCACGCAGGGGCTGAGATCCAAAAACACTACCCACGCAGGGGCGACCCTGTAAGTTACCAGACTTCCATAATAAACTTGATGATGAAATTTAAAACAGAGCAGGATCAAAATTGAAAACAGAGCAGGACCATACATAATCAGCGTCCAGAACGAGACCAAGCTAACATGCGACCAAGACATAAGACCAAGTGACCAAGACAGAAGACCAAACATGATCAGACGACCAAGACCGGGTACATCAAAATAGGACCTGAAAGGCGGGCAGATGATGGAGTTATTCGTCTGGCTCCAAGTCGGCCAGGTCCATCTCCACGATCGGGTACCCAAAGCCTTCAAAGGTGTCATCCTGGTCCTTGTTCGCGCCCGCTCTGGACGATGACGCCTCCTGCGTCTGAGTCTGGATAGGCGCCTTCCCTCTTGCATCTTCTGCTTGAGCCACGCCTTGGTCCAGCGGATTCGCAGAGGGTAATTCATGATTGCTTGCCCCCTCGAGGTCCGGCGCTGCATCTCTGACAAAGAGGATGGAAACATGGGCATTGAAGTTGCCCAGCTTGAATACCGCAGTGCCGAATGCTGGGATTTCAGGCTGCCTTGGCGGTCTCTCATTCGGGTCGGAGGTATCCACGAATTGAGATACTTGCAGGTGGGGGATTCCAGCTCGACGTAAACTACAACAGCAACAGCACTGGTGATACCCTTCTGCCACTGCTTGAGGGCGAGAAGGTGCCCCACGACCAGGCCCTCTTCGACATGGCTGTCTTTCTCTAGTTCTTGCCATATGAACAGAGAAGCTGCCCAGAATGTCCGCTCTACAAAACAAATGCCAAATCTCCAGAAGCGTCCAAGTGCAGAGAATGTTCTCACTCGTCTGCAGAACCAGAACTCGCCAAGAATGTCGCTGCAACATTCTTGCTCCATCCTTAACCTCCGCGGCCTTCCCTCGGAACCAGAGCGCCATGAATGCGCTTCTCCCTCGCCGTCAGCCAGCATTAATGCGCATTAAGGTGTTTTGGAGCAGAGGCTTATGGTATTAAAGCCTTCGTCCTCTTCACGTGGCATCGTCCTCTTGGCATGTGGCACCATGCCATTTACCACCTCTTCACCGGCATCCGGGGTTTTTAATCTATATCTTTATATGGAAGAGTCTAGTATTTTTTCATGTTGTTGAAGGCTACTCAAATTCACCTCCTTCTACACTAATGTACATATGATATTCTCATTCATGTTTGAGGTAGTTTCAACCTGGTTTCCCAAATTTTCTGTTCTTCCTTTATATGATGAACACTGAAATAAACTTCTAATTGTTTCAATCATTGATTTAGCTTCAAAGCATCAATCTCACCTTTATACAACTGGATATTGACCTTCGCTTCCATTATGAACAAGGGTTGTAAATAGTTCATGACATCGATCTCGATTGATATTTTCTAGGTTCTTTCTTTGGCTCCTTTGTTTATATCCGATCTCTTGATCTCCCCTCTAATTGGGCCTTTTCATTAGAACCCCCATATTCTCCAAACATCCCTAGATTATTTTTTAGGGCTGATATGAGGAGGCTCACATTATGTTTATATTTGTAGCTTGTGCTTCTAGTCGAGAAAACCTCTCCTCTGTGGGACTAGGAGGGTTATTCACAAATTTGTCAGGGATGGTCGGGGTTTTGTGACTTTCGAGTTAACCAATATTGATCCCCTACAACTCCCTATAATACACCCAAAGAAAGTTTCTATGATACCAATATGATCTATAAATATCCATGGATATTCCACTAGACAATTCGTCACAATAGATCTAATAGAATTATACTTAAAAATATGAAATCTACACTATGAGGGTTTATTTCTCTTTAGATTTATGGATCCGTAAATTCTTGTTTATTGCGTATGGATGAAAATTATAATTATGTACAAAATAGAGAATAAAAAAATAAAAACTGACAAACCACAATTGATATGAGATATATCTTGGGAAACCATTGTGGGAGAAAACCCAACTGGAAGGTGAGGCCACTCTGCTCTCTTTCTCTGAATAGAAAATGGAAGCAATTAAAAAGTAGTAAGGCATATGGTCTGTGGATTACTACAATGCACAAATACTCTCTGTGTGCTCTCTCCTATCCCTCTTAGGTACTCTTCTCATCTATCAAACAACATGAACTCAAAAAGAAGGGAACCCCTTTTCCTCCTAGTGGCCTATTTATAACACAACCCAATATCCTACTAGTGGTTAGGTTTGACTCCTTCAACTCTTAACTAGAGTTACAATATCAATTCTTCTAGAGTCTTCTTCATCATGATGATGTGGCTAGCCCCTTTTCCATGATTAATGGGGCTAATGTGGCATCCTCATGAATTATGGTTGTCAAAACAGGAAGGTCAACTTCTGAGTGGCATAATTTTTGCATATGGACTCTGATTGAAAGGATTCTTACGTCGTTTGAAAGGTATCTGTGTGTAGAATAGGGAAAAAGGGTGTGACACTAAAGCATAAAATTCTTACCTCCAAAAAGGTGTTTTTTAATGCCTCATACTACTCCTAGAAGGTTTCAGACCCCAGTTTTGCAAACTGGGTCCCACCAGTAAAAATGGTCATGTGAATTGATTCCTCCACTTTTTCCACTCTAAAAGAATAGAGATGGATGAAAAATAATATAATGATCCAATCTAGATCAACAACCTATGGTTACAATGCGGTTCTTAGCTCTCTTTGCATGCTCCCTCCTCTTACCAAAATATCCTTTGAAAGTGAAACTACAAAACATAATAGAAGAGTTGGGATAATGGGAAGCCTAATAGGCTTGACCTTTCAGTTCCCATTCCCTCATCTTTCTCGCCTATTATTATTTTTCATTATTCATTTATTTCTATGTTTTTTCTCATTTACTTTTATCTTTGTATTTTCTTTAATAGTTTATTTAACCTTCATTAATCGCCTAACCTCACTTGTAGGTACTAAAACTTACAACCATTCACTTATTTGGATCCATTTAGGATATGTTTTGTAGGAGAGAGGTTTAAAGGTATGCTTATTGGATTATGGCCTAGCTCTTTTCCATATGATGAATGGATTATAGATATTATATGTTCAGGATGTGGAGTAAGCTCTCTTTGTTTGCAAGTGGGATGACTTTTTTGTATCTATGTTCCATTTAAAAGAGGACAAACCCTTGTCTTGCACTCTAGCCCATATTTCATGGGTTTCCAGGGCCTCTATCTCAATATTCGGATGTTGGATTTTAAATCAATGAAGGAAATAACTATAGTCCATGTTTGGGTTTGCCATTCCCATCTTCCATTAATCTTTTAGGACATAGATACCCTACAAGATGTAAGAGATGGTTTAGGGAATTCACTTAAAGTAGTAGACCATAAGGGAGGTTAATATTCTTATTTACACATTTCCATGGAATTCACTTTGTATGAGGTTCTTCTAAAGGCCATTCTACTCAACTTGGAAGAATATACTTTCTTCCATGATTCTGACTATTGATAATCATCATTTGAATGTAATATATATATGCATATGGGCACTTTGAAAAGAATTACTCACAAGCTTCCTCCTCTCCTTCTCTAAATAATGCAAAGTACTTCTCAATTACACTCTTCAAAGTTCAATTTTTTGGTAGCTTCACTACTTTGTGTGTGTCATGCACACTGGTCCCACGTGACAACTCCTGAATGCTTTATGCATCTACTCAATGTAACTTTTCATTTTTATTAATAGAAAGTTAATGATTTTTTCTTTGGAAAAATTACACTCCTCAAAGTGAACATATTTATGACTTAAGGAGAAATTTGACCACAAAACAAGAACTCTGGCACAAAAGCCCATATTTTTGGGTCAAAAACACCAAAATCAACCCCATTTTAAAAGCATAGTTGTATTGGTAGTACCCTTTTTTGGGGGATGATTAAAATCCTAACTTATTTGAAATTGATATTTATATATAGATTTCCTTGTTGGGAAGTTAGCTATTCTATTATCATAAATTCAGACATTTACATATCATATATGAAAACTATAAAGGTCACTTTCTTGCTTTGATAACGAGAGTGTGAGTTGTATGTTGAACAAAGCATTAAAAGAAAACCTGAATAAGACTACAAGCCCACCCTAAGGGAAACCAAGATGAGTAAAGTTTAGTACTAATAATATTTAAAATATATAAAGCTATGAGGGTAGTAATGCAAAAATAAGACCTAGAACCTTCATATACTTATAGAACTATTGTACTAGAGGACATAAAGATATAAAATGAAATGTATGTCTAGGTTTGAAGGGCCAAGTATTAAAACATTGAGACTATGAACTTGGAGAAGCGGGTTTGGTTGAGTCATCAATTGAGAGTTCAATGGGGTGCTCTTGCAAGCATATTGTTGTTGCTGAAGCCATAACACCGCCATGCTTCTTTCCTAACCACAAACCGAGTGTGAGAATTTTGTCTTACTTTCTAGTTTTCCTAAAAGAGCTCAAACCTCCAAACTTTTGACCTCTTGACCTAAAAGCTCATGAGCTACGAATGACTTTGTATGAAAATATAGTTCCATAGTTAAGAAGAATTTGTGTCATAGGTGCGATTAGAACTCACATCTAGAATGGATTTCTTTGTTTGAGCCCTGGTATCCTTTGGTTGGCGTAGAGCTCTTTCTACTTGGAGATCTACTTCCAATAACTTAATTCACTAGATATAGGTTAGAAAAACCTCTTTGTGGAAAGAACTAAGAATGTCTAAGGTTACTTTTTCAACACAAGTATCATGTAACGGTGGTTAGCCTCTATGGCCATGTAGAAACGCCTATAGTAAAAGACACAACAATGGGAGGAGGGGGGATACAATAACAAAAGGAAAAGTAAGATGAACATAAAAGTGACTAGGGATTTAATTCATAGATCCATTTTTCTTAGAGAGAAGCAAATATGCCATAATATCTGCTTGCTATGATGGTTGTTCCCAGTTCTAATCCTTAGTGACACTGGTACGAGGGCCATTATGCGGAGAACATGGCACCATCGAAGCCAGAGGATGAACTCAAAGTGAAGTTTGCATGGAGGGGGTGTACCATCTCACGCTCATAGGAACAAAAAAGCAATGCCATCAATAAGTCGATTTGAAGAAATTTAATATTTATATAAAAAGGCAATGTAAAAAAATATTTTTTTAATAAATATGGGGTGTAAACAAAATAAAACATAAAAATAAAACCTGAGATAACTTACAATAATTGAGATGAATTTAGGCTTATTTGTAATCTCATTTGGAAATTGAAATCGATCTATGTTATTATTTTGGGATATCCTTGTATATACATCGGGTGATATTTTACATAAATAAAAAAATTAAATAAAGTCAAATGTGTACAAGGTCCTCAAATTGGTGGCTTATAATAATAATTGTTTTTAAACGAGTCATGTCCATTCAAGTGAACGCAAGGAAGGATAAGTCACACTCACTCATATGGGAATATGCTTCCAATAATCTACTCACATTGCTTTCCCTATCATCTTCCATGGTAATGCATAATATTATTAAATAATTTATTAAAAAATAATTTAATTTAATATTAATATGTATTTATTTAATTATATATATATATATATATATATAAAATAAATTTTATATTAATTAATATATATATATATATATATATATATTAATTAAATTTATTTTGAAAAGTTGAAGAAATAATTATTGTTTTTCTCATATGAATTTAATATTTATAAATAAAATGTTTATATATAGAGTTTATATGAATATTATTTTTAAATAAAAAATAAATTCTTAATATTAAAAATAAAATATTTTTATACACATATAAATCGATTTTATGAAAATAAATGCCTCATAACGTTAAAAAATTCTTAATTATTATGGAAAATCCCCGAAAAAGGGGTCCACTTACATATTCCAATTGCCTTGGACACGCAATGGATTTTCGTGAACTTAAAACAAAAAGATACTTTCGGATTTCATGTTATTGATTATTTCAAACACGATAGCGACGTTTTACCTACATTTATTTTTAAAGAATCCAATATCTAATGTGTTGGAGAAGGCATCCATAGGGAAATAGGATTGTGAAAGGGAGAAGCTCCGTGAATTGAGAAAGGCCAGTGATATATAGCAAATGGAACTTAAATAAATAAATAAGTGAAGGGCGATGCACATATTAAATAGATTTAATGTTTTGGAATTTTATTTTTAAATTAGTATAGATATAATTTAATTATGGATTTATTAAGTGTTTAGAGAGATCAAATTTTTTGATATATAAAGTTTTTTACACTGTAAAATTTGAAAAAGATTTTCATCTCAAGAGATTTTCTTTTTCTTCTCTATCTTATTGCTTGGATTTCACATATTAAACTCTTCAGAAAGTCATTTATTTCGATCACTTTCCAGCGTATATTTCGGAAGAAAAATCAAGTTGTAGACTCATGTCAAAGAAAGGACTCTTTGTAAACTTTGGATATATGCACTACTCACTTATGGAGTTTGATACCATCAGTGCGGAGGGAATTATCCCCCTCCCCTAATCTCCTTTTTGTACTACTCCTCCCCATTATATTTTGTTATGTGGTTTTGTATGTTGATCATGCACCATATATTTGCATTGTTTGTATATGGGGTCTTACTAAAACATAATTTATGAACTATTCTAAAGCATAGGAAGCACTTCTTGAATATATGTCAGTGTATGTGCTTTTATCTCACTATAAATCCTCCTTGGAAGAACTTTTGGTAGCACTCTGTACAAAGACACTATTTTGATTATATGCATTGGTACATTATATAAACCATCATTTTTTCATCATATATATATATATATATATATATATTGGTGTAGTCTAATTTATATATGAAATAGACTCTCACTGGAATTCACCAAATTTGGCAATACAATTTCATGATTTTTTTGTTGTTTAACACCCTGAAAAACCTCTGGAGCGCTCAAATTATGTTGGGAAAAATACTGATAAGGGAGCTAAATCAGTATTCTAAAAACTCACTAGAACTTTTCTTTTCTTATTCATATTTATGTAGGTGACTATAATGAAGTTGACCTGCGCATGTATGTAACTGTTATGAAGACAACTAGCGTATATCCAATTAACTAACTTTTTAGTTAATTAATCATTTGTTTAACTTGAACCAGTGTATCAATATTTCATTACGCATTAATTAAACAGTAACCATGTGCAGTAAGAACAAAATAAACCATCACACATTAGCAACACATCAACACACATGAACACCAGGATTGTTTTAGGTAGAAACCCAATGTGGGAGAAAACCACTACTGTTGTCGTCTTTGTCTTCATCTTTTATTACAATGAAAACCTTCTTGTACTCTTGTACTGGTGCAGACTCATACCAACATGCAGGCACCCACCTACAGAAGGCTGCAACCTTCTCTCATTCTCCAGTACTCACTAGAAGGGAGCTCCAACCCCCTGATCTAATTTACCAGCTACCATTGGAAGGAAGCTTCTACTCCCTTATTGAAGGATCCAACCCTCAATACTTCCGTGGACCACGTTTCATAATATTTCATACTGGATCCACTTTTCATCATAGAAACCAGATCCTGTCACTGCAAACCCTAGTCAATCTTATGTCAGAATATATAAGTTTTTATATGAGACATACCCGTGTATATACGCGCTTTCTCTTCAGAAAACCTTGTCACAGATCTCTGAACCAAATAGCAACATCATTACTATTCAATATTTCATAACATAATCAGTTCAACCTCAACCAACACTGTCAAACACAGATCATCATGAAAGGCTTCATCGACAGACAATAATAAACATAACAAGACTAATCAGACATCATATTCAGTAAAACCTTGGCATATGTATGCGAATTGATACACGACTACCGAGAAGCAGATTTGCATATGTATGCAATCTTTTTGAAGAAAACCTACATATAGATCTGTAACTACTGAATCATACCTTCACTGCACAACATAACATCACTCAAACCCAAAATCGCAACATACACTATAAAAGACACACATCATAACATCATCACAAATCTATTACCCCATAAGAAAATTATTCAATGTGTAGTCATTTAAGATCTATAAGATCTAATCCATCATTACACTCCCAGGTTCACACTTATTTCGGATCAAACAATTCGTCAATAACCCATATCATACACACTTAAAACTTTGATCTCCATCTCCTTATATAGCTTAGGCCTTAGCCAATGCCATGGGTCAAATCCTTAGTTATTCCAATTGTATTCTTTGACGGGATCAAATAAATGTTGCCACACTCATTACTATGGGTCAATACCATGGTAAAGATCCCTGTTATTTAGAATACCATTGTGCGGAAACTGTACGTGACTTTTCTTCACCATACTTGCGTATGTAAGCGGCTTTGCTTCACAGAACCTGTGTATACTTCCTCAAACTTCATCTTAATCAATCATCTATCTCTGAAATAATATTCCTTTGTCCAATATTTTTATCACATATATACTGACCTGAATACTCATCCTACTACCATCATGTTGACATCTTTATTAAGTAGGTTTCCATCAAGGACAACACATTTGTCATAATGCCAACAATCTCCCCCTTTGGACTTGATGGAAACCACTTTGGTGTTTGGTCACCACCACCTGTAGATACTTGTAAACACATCTGTAGATATACCAAGTTTCTCTCCCAAGTCACCAAGCTTCTCTCCCCCTTTGATATCAAGGGAAAATGGATGATCATTTTTGGATGAAGGCTTATCTCCCTTTGTTGACATAAGTACTGTAGATTTGATCTGCTGAGTATGAAAACTGAATACTGACCATGCTCCCCCTGAGCACATGTTGAATTTTCTGAAGATATACAAAGAAGTACATGACTTTATGACTCAACTAGACATGACCTTTCCTATCACCAATGACTCATGCTTACATTGATCACCCAACACAGTGGGGTTACATATTTGACTCAACATTACATCACATGCCCAAAATTATGGGATTACATGACTTGACCACAATAGTCCATACATGATTGAATTTTACAATGATTTATATCATAAATCTTTACATGACCTTTACATCAAGAGACAAATATGGAATTTATAACCAAAACCAAAGACCTCTATAGTGAGGTAACAAGACCAAGATAGTCTTCAACAACCATCATATACTATGTAGGATCTACACCATAGATAACAGAAACAACAACTCATCATCAATATGCAAGATAAGACAATGTAGCTTCAATATCATCAACCTGTGACCAAGTATGCAACATCAACAACATAAGTGAGAACCAAGCATATCATCATAAAGTAAGATAGGGAAGTGTAGCATCATTCTTCAACATCATCAAAATATGCCATGTTTCCAAGTATCATCCAACAGATGTAGCAGTAGTATATCAATAACCATGTCTTTATGAAACCTGCAGCAACATCATTCTCTTGGCCCATTATCTTCATACAAGAAGAATTGTCACATCAAAAACCATTTCACCAATATGAAACTCAAGTAGTCATCCATAAGATCCCTTTCTGCAATATGTATGAACTCATCATCATCATCAACCAATCATAAGACTGTGAAATCAACCCATCTCCTTGATCTCATATCAACAAGATCAACATTCTCTTTTCATGTCATATGTATCATCATATACATGCATCAAAAATTTGATCAACAACATTATTGACATTTTATATGCATCTCTTCAAGTAACATAACATCATCCATATTTCACCATAAGAAACTTATCCAAAATGACAACAACACCATGTAGTTATCATTCAAAACTTCAACAATCATGTGTGTCTTTAATAACATTACCAATATACTTATCATGAAAACCATTATTCAACAAGGAATACTAAAGAAATCATAATGCCAATGATGCATTATTAGAAACATAGCAAATGCCCCCTTGAACCTGTGCCAACTGTTCACTGTCAGATCTAATCAAATCAACTCATCCATCAGTTAGGTCATTAAAGCATATTTATCAATTAGTAAATCCATCAAAGCATCAATGTCATATTGCAACGATTCATAAACCATCATTAGTTAGTACCACTTCTATGTAGTATCCACAGACTGTAACCATCAACATCATAACAAGAAAGCCAAATAATAATCATTTGAATCATATCATAGCCTTTCCCCGAGTTTGTCATGCTATTTCTTCATCATAGGAAAACATACGCGACTGTCCTTCATAATATCCACGTACATAAAGTAAAATGTTGAAATTTCATAACCACAACCCCCCCAAGCCTATATTGTCTATACCTATTCACTATTACTACATCAAATTCACTATCAACAATGTAAGTAACATGATTATGAAAACAATCATGGGAGTCATCATCAAGACAACATATGTATTACTCCCCTTGAGATTACACATCACTGATCCTGAGGACCTAATAGTCATCTTCTGCTCTTATGAGGTCATGTACCTCACATCACTTCTGCAGTCACTGTGAGAAGTAAGCTTTAAGAACCAATGGATTGTAGTAGGGTCAATCTTCCCTACGTTTCTAACTGAGATTCCTTCTTCCTCCATATATGCTTGCAATTTCTAATTATGTGCTGGAACTTATCCCATCTCTTGGTTTTGTTCTACATACTTGACCTGAAATCAGTGGCCTTATGCCCAAATGAGTTACAAGAGAAACAATATCCATAAAACCATCCTTTGTGCCTAGGGACATATCTTGACCTTGATCTAGGAGATGTGTGACTTGATTCAGATTTCCCTTGAACAACACTATATTGGTTTTTGTCATCACATTGTGTATGATCATACCCAATGCCAGTCTTGATCAAAGGAGAGCGTTGTTCATTAATAATATTCTCTAGAGACTCAGATGCCTTTGCCCATTTGTTGATCTTCTCATAATCTTCCTTTAGGGTCATAATTTCAGATTCTAATGTTTCACAATGCTTTTCCTTTTCTTGAAGTTGTTTTCTTATGCTTTCTGTTCTTCTATTGGTTGCTTCTAATTCCATATTTAACATGTTTATTTCCTCAATCATATTGTTTCCTTTTGATTCCAATTCTTTGTTAGAATTCCTGAGTTTATCATTCTCCTTTAGAGATTTCATTGAATCATTTACCTCACAACTATCTGATTCATTTATTGACTGATCTTCCAAAGCCATAATTACTTTATGGTGAATTTTAGACTCTTAATCATTTATTGACTAACCTTCAAGCAATAATTACTTGATAGTGATTGTTAGAATCTGAATCTGAATTTTCTTGGTCATCGGATGTGCTATGACTATCTTCATTAGAGTAAAAGATTTTCTTGTCAAAGAACTTATTTTTAGCAACATTCTTTCCATTTTCTTTATGATTTTCTCTATAAGGACATTTGGATGCATAATGTCCTACTCTTCCACAAAAAAAACATTTAAAGGGAAGCTTACCTTTGAATTTTCCAGTTCCCACTTGCAACTTTCTCATGAAGTTTGCTTCTTTCTCTTTTGATATGTATCTTATGTCTTTGGGTGCTTCCTTCTGTTTTCCTTTATATGTGGCTTTGAAGACTTCTTCTCTCATGTCTAAATGACCACCTTTCCTAATCTCAATTGCTGTCAATATTCCATGGAGTTGATCAAGTGTGAGACTTTTCAGATCTTGCATTTATTCAATAGCGAAGACTTTGGAATCGAACTTCGGAGTTAGTGATCTAAAAATATTCTCAACAACAATAGCATATTTTATTTCATCACCAAGATTTCTCATGGAATTAAAAATTTCATCTACTCTAAGGAAAAATGTTGCAATGCTTTCATCATCATGCATTTTCAGTGTCTCATACTGTATTCTAAATGATTGGAGTTTAGCACTTTTTACCTTGGTGTCGCCTTCATAACTTTGGATAAGCTTATCCCACATTTCCTTTGTTGTTTTCAATTGCATTACTTTCACGAACTCGAACTCGACCAGACTTCCCAAGATGGCATTCACAACCTTTGCATTGATTTCATATTGTTTCTTTCCGTAGTATCTGTGGGAATGGAGGTTGGATATTGATATCCACTTTCAATGATTTCCCATACATCATCTCCCATCACCTGTAATTACGCTGTCATCCTAAATTTCCAAAAGACAAATTTAGTTCCATTAAATAAAGGTGACTTGATAGAAAATACTCCTTCTTGACTACTCATCTTGATGGATCTCCTTCAAGTGATCAAGCTTCTTCAGAAGAACCTACTTTGATTCCAATTGTTGGGAAAAATATTGAGAGGGGGGGTGAATCAGTATTTTAAAAACTCACTTAAACTTTGTTGGGAATAATACTTGGGGGGGGGGGGGGTGGGGGGTAAATCAATATTTACAAATCACTAACTTTTTCATTTCCATAATCAAATTTATATACGCTAATTCAGTGAAGGGAACTCATGTGTGCATGCAATTGTTCTTAAGGGAACCAACATATATCCAGTGAACTTGTGATTCAGTTAATTCATCATGTGTTGATATTTAATCAATGCATCAGTTCTTTATTAAACATTAAACAGTAACCATGTGCAACAATAACAGAATAAACCATCACACATAAGAAACACACATGAACACCAAGGTTTAAGGTGGAAACCCAATGCGGGAGAAAACCCACTTGCTGTTGTTGTCTCTGTCTTCTTTTAATGTAAAGAATAATCTGTTTAAAATCTTGTACTGGTGAAGACTCATACTAGTACATAGGCACCTACCTACAAAAGGATACAACATTATGTCATTATCCAGCATCTATTGGAAGGGAGATACAACCCCCTAGCCCTTGTACTAGCCGATATGTTTACCAGTACGTAGGCGCCAACCTACAGAAGGCTCCAACCTTCACTCATTCTCCAGCTGCTGTTGGAAGGGAGCTCCAACCCCTTGATCTGATCACCAACCACTAATGGTAGGAAGCTTCGACTTCCTCACTGAAGGGTCCAACCCTCAGTATCCTCTAGGGACAATGTTTCATAAATTGTCAGACTGGATACTCCTGGTACACAACAACACAATATGAAGGCCATGTTTCATCAAATTTTCATACTGGACCCATAAGTAACATTGAAGCTCAAAATCAATCATCACTACAATAAAACCATCAAATACATCTGCATCAACTAATCACTAAAACCCAATCATCAATCTTTGATATAATTGAAACCCAATCATCAATCTCTAAATCAATCAATAATTAAAACCTCTGACACACTGAATCAAATAATCATTGAACCTCTGACACAACTGAATCAACCATTCACTCAAAACCAAATCAACCATTACTTAATCAAAATTCAACCAATCAACTGGAACAAACAGATCACTATAACCAGTACACAGTGTTGAAAAGTATGCAACAAGAAATGCTTGTTGAGAATGCAACAAGATGACGGAGCTTAGTGGAAAGGAGTCGCCTTCACTAAGTGGGCCCGTAGGCAAATTATGGCACAAAGTCTATTTTTGGATCACAGTAGGAGTGATCACAGAAGGAGTGATCACAGTAGGAGTGATCAGAGTCTATTTTTAGACTGGCTGTCAAAAATAGAAAAGTCAAATATTATTGTCTCATAATAATATTTAGAGTATAAACTTGATCTTATTCTCTTGGAGCACTTCAGTTTGAGCTACAGATGTGGCACATGTAGCTATCAGAAGGAAATACGCTTTCTTTATGATTCAGTTGAGCTACTGCATGCAGGACATCAGTTAGAACTCATGTGGTTGAGTTCTGTGGAGTTGGATGAGCAGTTGATGGAGTTGTGTTCAGTTTGACTTAGTTGAACTAGTTGTATTTAGTCTAACTGATCAATACACTAAGTGATGAGTTGTGTGAATAGTTATTAATTAATTCACTAATTATTAACTCATAATGCAACTGAAGAATACGTTGGTTAGCTCAGTGCATGTACAGTTCAACAGGAGACAGGTGTTAGAGGTTGAGATTGCTATCAGTTGTGCATGAGATTGTGCACATGCATGGGATTGAGTTATGCCAATGATCTCTGCGTAGTGTGGGCCAATACCAAGTGAAATATAGCTTGTGCTAATGTGATTTACAGTGTGGGTGATTTTCACAAGGTAAATAGGAGTTTGGATCAGCCATTCTTATTCATTCTCTTGCAAGATTGTGCAGTGGAGGTAGGCAAGCAGCGGGGGAGATTTGGAGATCAGATCTGAGCTGTATTGTGTGTAACAGGTGGAGATAGTACTGAGATACTTGAGAAGAGTATTGTACTATGTTTGTTACATGTTCTCAATCAATATAATATACAGATAGTTGAGGTTTTTAGCGAGATGATTTCCCTGGGAAAATACTGTGTTGATATGTGTGATTGATGCTTCTATGTGCGCATGTTATTGTTTATGCTTCTATAAATTGATGATCAACGTAGAGGAGGTTATGTATTATGCATGTATTCCACAATAGTGTATAATCGGGATAATCTCTGTGAATATGTGTCATATTATTCAAAATTTCTACACACAGATCTAAACCCAGAACACTGCATCAACAACTAGAACCAACTGCAACCTCAAAAATCATGTGTTAGAATGTATACATTGCTTCAATGAAGTCAACCTGCGTGTATACGCTACTTCCTTTAACCCAACCTGTGTATACCTCTAAAAATATTGAATCATAAAACTTCTGAATCAAAACTGTACCAACCAATGACATTCTGAAGATCTACTGTCATATTATAGAGTTCTAAACAGATAGCAACAAGGATCACCCTTCTTTCTCAATAAATCAATCAACTAGACTCAATATCCTTATACAATCAAATTTACTTTCAGATCTAATGAATACATAATTGACAAACAACAGTAAAACAACAAAACTGATCAGATAGATCAGTCATATTTGAACAACACAATTTTATTTTTCATACACTACTTGGAAGAGCCAAATCATCATGTATACGTGCCTTCACCAAGGCAAACTAGCATATAGATCTTCAAATAATAACTTATAACTTCACATCTATTCCAGACTTTAGACTACCTAGATCATAACATATAAAGGACAAAACATTTGTTAGAACTCAGATCTAGCCTATCCATTATTAGATCACATAATGATAAGCCATTATGATCCTGATCCATCATTAGATCTCAACCATTATCAAACACTCAAGTGCATACTTAGTCCAGATCAAGCAAAGCATCAGAAACCCATAACATGCATATTTTATTTTGATCTAACACTTAATAAGATATTCATTCCTTATGCACTTAGCCCTTTGATCTTCTCCTCCTTATATATTTTTAGCCTTTCTCAATACCTCAAACCAAAACAACACTTAGAACCTGTGGTATTATTTGACGGGGTCAAATAGCCATTACTCCGCTCAATATTGTGGGCTAATACCATGGTATCAAGGAAAATTTTAAGGATGGAAAATTTTCTTGAAGTTTAAAACATTGGCGAATCTCACTAATCCCTAATATGAAAATTATAAATGTTTATTGATATATTTGTAAAATTAATCAAATTTATAATTATTTTATATATAGTCTCTATATAATGTGGGCGATTTTTAAGGTAAAATAATTTTATATTCTAAAATTTGGGCGAATCGTCTTTTATAAAATTGGAAATTGGCGAATCTTTTTTGTGGAAAAATCATGGAAAATTAGCCCACTGGGCGAACATTAGCCCCTAAAATTTTCCATGCATGGTATTGACCCTTGGTATTCTTTCACCTTAATTTCCTTAATTTTTCATCCCATATGCACTTTTCCTCTTGTGAAAGTGTGTTCATATGTATATTCTTTTTTTGTACAGTGAACCCGCATGTATACGCTCTTTTTGTATAGTGAACCTGCGTATACAACTTAACATACTTGAAAACATCCTTTTTCTTCAAATTCTTGATTCTGATTTGTAGTCCTTTGTTCCAACATCCTGTTCTTCTGTACCATTTCCCTATTACCTATGAATTGACCTGTTATAATTTGATTTTCCATCATACATCACTTCTGAATTGATTTTCCTGAGTTTCCCTGCATTTTGTCACAACTGCCATGCATTCTGTCACATCCTGTTTATACTTTTATCAATTAGTTCATTCATCAAATATAAAGGACAACACACACTAAAAAACCTTTATCCATTATTCACTTCCATCATTCTGTCACCTCTGACCTGTAGATTCATCTATGTTCCATAATTATGTCACCTCTGATTTGTCTTGTAGATTCATCAAGTTGCCATATACTTGTTCTGCTACAAGTGGGTTGCCATCAAGTACAACACATGCATCATAATTCCAACAAACTTTTCTTTTCTTATTCAGATTTTTGTACGAGACTATAATGAAGTAAAATTTTGTATGTATGTGACTCTTATGCATACAACTAGCGTATATCCAGTTAACTAGCTTTTCAGTTAATTCATCATATGTTTAACTTGAACCAGTGTACCAATACTTCATTAGGCATTAATTAAATAGTAACCATGTGCAGTAAGAACATAATAAATCGTCACACATAACCAACACATCAACACAAATGAACACCAAGATTTTTTTAGATGGAAACCCAATGTGGGAGAAAACCACCATTGTTGTCATCTCTATCTTCATATTTTATTATAATGAAAAATTTATTACAATCTTGTATTGGCACAAACTCATACCAACACACAGGAACCCACCTATAGAAGGCTACAACCTTGACTCATTCTCCAGTACTCACTAGAAGGGAGCTCCAACCCCTTGATATGATTTACCAACTACCATTGGAAGGAAGCATCAACTCTCTCATTGAAGGCTCAAACCCTTAGCACTTCCATGAACCGTGTTTCATAATATTTCATAATGGATCCACTGTTCATCATAGAAACCAGATCTTGTCACTGCAAACCCTGGTTAATCTTATGTCAGAATATATACGCTACTATTATGAGACATACCTGCATATATACACTCTTTCTCTTCAGATAACCTTGTCACATATATCTAAACCAAATATAGATCATCTCATAGAAGTATCATTACTATTCAATATTTCATAAGATAATTAGTTCAACCTCAACCAACACTGTCAAACATAGATCATCATGAAAGACTTCATCAACAGACAACAGTAAACATAACAAGACTGATCAGACATCATATTCAACAAAACCCTATCATATGCATGTGACCCTTATAAGACACTTTCGCGTATGTACATGCCTTTCAAGAAGCATAACCCCGTACATATCTGTCCATATTGCAGAATTGACACGCAACTACCGAGAAGAAGATCCATGTATGTACATAGTCTTGCTGAAGAAAACCTGCATATAGATCTGTAACTATTGAATCATACCATCGCTGCAAAATAGAACATCACTCAAACCCAAAATCTCGGCATATACTGTAAAAGACACACATCATAACATCATCACAAATATATCACCCCATAAGTAGATTATTCAATGTGTATTCATTTCAGATCTATAAGATCTGATCCATCATCACATTCCTGGGTGCACACTTATTTCAGATCAAACAATTGATCTCCATCTCCTTATATAGCTTAGGCCTTAGCTAATACCATGGGTCAAACCCTTAGTTATGTTGATGGTATTCTTTGACGGGATCAAATATCTGTTCTCACAGTCATTACTATGAGCCAATAGCATGGTAAAGACCCCTCGTATTTAGAATACCATGGTGTGAAAACTGTACGCAACTTTTCTTCACCATACTTGTGTATGTATGCGACTTTACTTCAGAGAGCCCACGTATACTTCCTCAAACTTCATCTTTATCATTCCTATGTCTCTGAACTGATATTCCTTTGTCCAATTTTTATGTCACATCTATGCTAGCCTAAATACTCACCCTGCTACCATGATGTTGACATCTTTATTAAGTAGGTTACCATCAAGGATAACACATTTTTCATAATGCCAACAAATTATGTAGATTAAAAAATTTAAACTCAAGTTTTAAAAAAACTTTATCGAATTTTGATTAAAAATAACTAGAAAAAACATCATGAAAAAGACCATTTAATTTATAAGTTAGACTATCTATATGTATATATATATATATATATACAATTTTTCATTGTTTAAATTTCCTTTT
Organism: Pinus tabuliformis; assembly: GCA_031772625.1. Taxonomy (NCBI): domain Eukaryota; kingdom Viridiplantae; phylum Streptophyta; class Pinopsida; order Pinales; family Pinaceae; genus Pinus; species Pinus tabuliformis. The sequence goes on from CM062811.1 coordinate 443,320,181, forward strand.
TAAATGTATAAATGGATATAATGCCTTAAAAATCTCTTTGGACATTTGAATTGTGTAGATAATTTTAACTTGCAATTCCGACAAATCTTTGCTAGATTTTAGACCAAATGGATCGAAAAACATACTTGAATAAAATACCAAAATGTAAAACAGTGAGACTACTTAAAATGTCTTAAAAATATTTAACCATAAGAATGTTTTAATGACATTGCCCATATTAAAATGATTTTATGTTTTTAATATATTTTTAAATATACCTCAATATTACTTAATCTTGTGTAGTGGAATAATTTATTTATGATACATATTCAATATTTTTATTGTTATTAATATTTTTAGAAGGTGTAGTGTAACTTATAGGAAAAATGACATTTTTCAAGACATTTTTCAAGACATTTTTGGTTAATTTTAATCAAAACCCGATAGATATTTTTAAAAAGTTGAGTTTAAATTGAATTAAGGCTTTTGTGATCCATATCATCAAAAGCAAGAAAACTTTCGGTAAAAATCACATCATCAGATTTTTGTCGACGTGTTTAAGTAAGAAAAATGTCGGTAAAAATCACATCACCAGGTTTTTGTCGACGCATTTTGAACCATCTAGTGTGGTTCATCATTAGGACAAGATGAAGAACTAGATATTGGCATCAAGTTAAATAGATGAAGATAAAAAAAAGAGCGGCTATAATATAACAATTGGATTTGACTAAACAAATAATATTTTAATATAAGGAAATAATTGTTAGAATATAGCTGTTAATATTGAATTAAGGAAAATAATTAATCAAAAGGAAAATTTTAATGAATACGTAAAAATAAAAACAAATATAATATTTAGCTCAAACCTAAATAATCAAACCAATAAAACAATTAATAAAATCAATATAATAATATAATAAAATAAAAATAATATTTGGGTCAAACTTAAATAATCAAAACAATTAATTCTAAAAACTTAAACGTGAATAAAAATAATAAATGGTCAAACTTTATAAATAATAATAATAATAATACAAATAAATAATAAAAATCAAGAAATTATATATATATATATATATATATATATATATATATATATATATATATATTATATGCGTAGTCTAACTTATAAACGAAATGACCTTTTTCACGACCATTTGTCTTGTTAATTTTAATCAAAATATGACAGAGAGTTTTAAAAACTTGAGTTTAAATTGTTTAATCTACATAATTCGAGTGCCCCAGGGGTTTTACAGGGCGCTGAATACATTTATGCATTCAAAATTATATTTTAGACAACAAAAAATATTGAAATTGTATTGTCGTATTTTGGTGAATTCTAGTTAAAAAAAGATATTTTGTCTATAAGTTTGACTACACCAATACACACTTAAGAATAAATGACAGGGATCCAACAACCTCTAATTTTCCAGCCATCGTCTTTATTCATATTTCTGTGCTTCCCTTCAATCTCTATAGCTTCCCTAAATTTACGAGGATGGAAATTATCTATATTAGCAATGACTCGGGCGTTTTCAATGCAAATGTGGTGTTTTGTCTTTTCCACATGTTCCGCTAATGTTGAGGAGTGAATCCTCCCATGTTTGATGTTTGCCACATGTTCCTGAATCCTCTAATTTATTGAGCGGCCAGTTTTACCAACATAGGGTGTCCCGCATGAACAAGGGACTACATAAACACCTTTCATATTCTTAGGGTCCACCAGGTCTTTTACAGATCTTAGAGAACTTTGAATGGTGTTAATGGGCCTAAAGGTTGAGGGAACCTTGTGCTTTCTTAGGATATTTGCAATCTTGTTAGTGGTCCCTTATATAAAAGGAAGGTGTACCCGAGAAAATAGATCATTGGGTTCTTTATTAATCTTGGAACCTCTGCCAGCTTTAAGGAAAGCCCTAAGACATTAGAGCTTATTATAACCATTATTTTTGAAAACCTTGAGGAGATGAGTTTTCTCATCTTCAAGGTGACTTCCATCAGAAACTCTAAATGCATGAGTGGCTAAAGTGTTGAGAACACCCAACTTTTGAGCAGGGAAATGATGAGACTTAGCATGAAGATACTACTTTGTGTGAGTTTTCTTCTGAAATTTCTTGTGTGAGAATGATCCATCATCCTTCTTTGGAATAAGGATGTCAAGAAAAGGCAGGCTCCCACTGATTTCACATTATTTAAGTTTGACCCAAATATTATTTTTATTTTATTATATTATTATATGGATTTTATTAATTGTTTTATTGGTTTGATTATTTAGGTTTGACCTAAATATTATTTTTATTTTTCATTTTAGGTATTCATTTCATTAAGTTTTTCCTTTTGATTAATTATTTTATTAACAACTATATTCTAACAATTATTTCTTTACATTAAAATATTATTTATTTAGTCAAATCTAACTGTTATATTATAACGACTAAATTTTTTTCTTTTCATCTATTTAACTTGATGCCAACATTTGGTTCTTCATCTTGTCCTGTTGATGAACAACACTGGATGGTTCGAAGCATGTCGACAAAAATCGGATGATGTGATTTTTACCGAAAGTTTTCTTATTTTTCTTGAGTTTAAAGTATTTAATCTGTATAATTTGGGTGCCCTAAGGGTTTTTCAGGGGGCTGAATCCATTTATGCATTCAAAATTTTATTTTAAACAACAAAAAATCACATTCTTTCTTGAAATTGTATCACCAGATTTTGTTGAATTCTAGTAAAAAAAGGCTATTTTGCCTATAAGTTAGACTATGTCTTTTTAAAATACACATATCAATTTTATATTAAAAATTAAATGAATTATAAATCTCTTTATTATTAGGGAGTAACTGAATATTATATATATATATATATATATATATATATATATATATATATCTATATATATAATATATATATATATATATATATATATATATATATAGTTCATCAAAACTAAGTGGTATATTAACCTAAAGATACATTATGTTGTAACCTACTTTGTATTTTACACCATTTACCATCCACCCCCCAAAAAAAACATTGATTGACCATTTCCGCTCCCACCAAAAATAAAATGCCACTCAGCCTCCTCCATTTGTCCAACTCCCATTCATCCATTTATTAATCATTATATTATCCAATTACTCCACCAGGACTGTTTCCCTCCAACAATAAATTGTTGGAAATAATACTGAGAGGGGGGGGGGTGAATCAGTATTATCAGATCAATCAAACTTTTCAATGCTCAGAAACATATACGCTACTTCAGTTAGGTGAACCAGCGTGTACACGCTACTGTGGTTAAGTAAAACAGTGTATAAGAAGAAAACTCATAATTTAGTTAGCTTATTCTTCAGTTAAGTTCATCAGGACATTATTCACCACATTAACAGTAAGCAGGTGCAGTATAACAGAACAGATCAAAAACCACACACATGAACACCAAGATATAAGGTGGAAACCCAATGTGGGTGAAAACCACCTGCTGCAAGTTGTCTCTATCTTTCTTTAATAAGAAACTTCAGTTTACAATATTTTGTACTGGTGCAGCCTTGTACCAGTACGCAGGCTACAACCTGCAGAAGGCTACAACCTTCTCTCGTTCTCCAAACTTCCTTGGAAGGGAGCTCCAACCCCCTTTGCTCTTGTACTAGCCAAGATACTAGTACGTAGGTGCTGGCCTACAATCTTCTTTCTTTCAGGTATCACTTTTCATACATTTTCAGACTGGATATTCCTGAAGCACATCATTCAATCTGTAGAACCCAATTCATTCAACTTTCATAACAGATCCATGAAGCATAAAACAACCAATACTAGAATTATCAAACTTTGAATCACTGAACCACTGAACCCTGTCAATCACCAGATACCAGAACCCAGAGCAGTCTACAGAACTCTGCAATAACAGTCAGATCCAACTGCAAAACCCAAAATAAGCTTTAAGAGATATACGCTACTTCAATGAGCGAAACCCGCGTGTACACGCGTTTTTACGTAAGCCAACCTGCGTACAGATCTAAAAATAGATTCTCTCAACTTGCAGCTGTACCAGACATCAGTTAGATCCAGAACATAATATTGCGACAGTATGCAGATCTAGAAATACGCATAATCAACCATATCATAATAGAGCATTTCAAACCATTAGATCCCGATTTGTCCTTAGATCTAGTCTTCCATCCGCCGATGTGATTTCTCCTTAGCTCATATCAAGCAACCCGAACCCTGCATATCAGATCTCTTTCTCTCTTAGATATTCAAGCCTTGTCGAAAGATAATATTGCCTAATGATCTTCTTCTCCTTATATAGCCTTAGGCCTTTCTCAATACCAAGAGCCAAAACCATAATAACACAATACCATCAACTTTAAAACTAGGGATCGACACGCCCGTCGAGACATAATGGTCTGAAATCATAGGCACAACTTCCAAGGACTAACCACCATGGACCAAAGGAACCTTTCCACATACACGCGCTTTTTCTGAATCGAACTAGCGTGTACACGCGACTTGGGCTTAACGAAACGGCGTGTATGAGCTTCCTTGGCATGCTGTACTGAGATCTGTCTTCTGATTAAGTTGCCATCACCTGTACCAACTTCTGAGTGAGTTGCCATCAAGGACAACACTTAAATCATAATGCCAACAATCTCCCCCTTTGGACTTGATGGCAACCACCACACCAAGTCACTCTCCCCCTTTGACATCAAGGGCAAAGGGCTGTGCTCCCCCTGAGGACATGCTGATACCTCTGCTTGGCTGTGCTGACTCGTGCTCCCCCTGACAGTAGGCCAGATCTGCAAAAGATGTTCTTCAACAAGAACCAAGACTTATACACCATAAGGGACCGTCCTATCACCAAAAGACTCAATACATACATCCATACTCCCTACCAAGAGGGGACATATCAGAAACAACCAATTATATTACAGCATTCATCCCAGGCATAGTGGGGAAACCAACATAGGCCATTACATGACCTTGACACCATAAAAGAAATATGACAAGAGAGATACATGACATAGAGACAACAGATCTAGACCAAGACTTAGGAAAGGCACCAGCAGCATCTGATAAACATCTTGTTAGATCAGCAACCAGGATTTCTTTCTGAGCTCCTTCTCCTGAAACCAACAACCAAAACATCTGAATGCCAACAATGCTTTATGAGACTTTTAAGCTGCTCCCCCTGAACCTGTGCCTGTTGCACTCCCTGAAACTGTGCCTGAAGAATTCTGACATTCCCATTGCTGTTCAGAACTCCAGAGTTTTCCCTTGCTGTTCAGAACTTCATATACGCGATTTTTCCTGTATAAAACAGCGTATGTACGCGGATATACTTTCTGCAACAAGCGTCCAACATATACGCGACTTACCCATCATGAAACCGCGTGTATACGCGCATATCCCTTACGTAACCTGCGTATACCAACTTTTCTGTAGAACAAACAAACTTCAACAACAGGATGAAGTATCAACTACTCCCAGCTTTTGTCTGAGATATTCAAAAGTTTCCCTGGGCAGTGGTTTTGTGAGAATATCAGCAACTTGCTCCTTAGAAGGAACATACTCCAACTTGACCTTCTGCTCAAGCACTTGTTCCCGAAGAAAATGGTACTTGATTGGTATGTGCTTGGTCTTTGAGTGCATGACTGGATTCTTTGAAATGCTGATTGCACTTGTATTATCACATAAGATAGAGACAGGTGGAGTGCAAGTGATTTGAAAGTCCTGCAAGGTCTGCATCATCCAAAGAAGTTGTGTGCAACAAGATGCTGCAGCCACATATTCTGCTTCAGCTGTAGATAAGGCAATCGAACTTTGTTTCTTGCTGAACCAAGATACTAATCTGGAACCCATGAAGAAAGCACCTCCACTTGTGCTTTTCCTATCATCCACACTTCCAGCCCAATCTGCATCTGTGTAAGCATGAAGAGTGAGATCTGTATTTCTAGGATACCATAAGCCATAGTTTTGGGTCCCTTGAAGATATTTGAAGATTCTTTTGACTGCCTGAAGATGAGTTTCCTTTGGGTTGGCTTGAAATCTTCCAACCATTCCTACTGCATGTGTAATATCTGGTCGAGTACCTGTCAAATAAAGCAAACTCCCAATCATGGATCTATAAGTGGGTTGGTGAACTGCTGCTGATTCATCATTTGCACTGAGGCTGCATCCTGTAACCATGGGTGTACATACTGGCTTTGACTCTTCCATGCCATACTTCTTCAAGATCTGCTTGAGGTATTTGGTTTGAGACAAGAAGATACCTCCTTCATTTTGTTGGATTTGCAATCCAAGAAAATATGTCAATTCTCCAAGAAGTGACATTTCGAATTCTTTCTGCATAACCAAGGCAAAGTTTTGACTCATGGTCTCTTCATTGCTGCCAAAAATAATATCATCTACATAAACAACAAGAATTAGCAATTTGTTATTTTCAACTTTTATATAGAGATTGCTATCTGCTGATCCTTTTGAAAAGCCTTGTTGGTGAAGATATTTGTCCAACCGATAGTACCAAGCCCTTGGAGCTTGTTTGAGTCCATAGAGTGCCTTTTTCAATCTACATACAAGGTTTGGTCATTCCCAAGAATGAAACCATCTGGCTGCTCAATATATACTTCTTCTTCTAAGTCTCCATTCAGGAAGGCTGATTTCACGTCCATTTGAAATACCTTGAAATTTTGAAAGCTTGAGAGAGCAAGGAACATTCGGATGGCCTCTAGTCTTGCCACAGGAGCAAAGGTCTCTTCAAAATCTATTCCTTCTTGCTGTGCATACCCTTTACAAACAAGTCTGGCCTTGTTTCTAATTACTTCTCCATTTTCATTTAATTTATTCTTGAAGACCCATTTTGTTCCTATTACATTCTTATCTTTTGGTCTAGGAACTAATTCCCAAGTGTTGTTCTTTTCGATTTGCTCAAGTTCTTCATCCATTGCTTTGACCCAACATTCATCTTTGCATGCCTCTTTCACATTTTGTGGTTCAATGGAGGAGAGTAGTGCCAAGTAGCTTGAAGCTTCTGCAAGTGTCCTTCTTGTTTGTACTCCTGCTTCTTTCTGCCCCACAATCTGAGTTTCTGGATGATTCTTTTGGACATATCTGGATGGAGTCTTCTCTTCCGTTCTTGTCTGCTCCTCTGGTTCTTCTTGAGATTCTTCTTCTTCTTGAGGTTCTTCTTCTTCATTATTTCGCCTTTGAGAGTAACCTTCATCTTCTTCAATGTCTTCATGATGAACTTGCCTAGGAATATATCCCTTCTCATCAACCACTATATCAATACTGTCAACAATTCTGCCAAGTCTTTTATTGTAGCACTTGTATGCTTTGCTATGTGGAGAATAACCAAGAAGAATGCCCTCATCTGCTCTAGGTTCAAGTTTGCCAAGTTGCTCATCAGTATTCTTGATATAACATTTGCTCCCAAAGATTTTGAAGTGCTTCACGGAAGGAGTTTTACCACTCCAAAGCTCATGAGGTGTTTGAGTGATGTTTACTCGGACATTTGTTTTGTTAAGAATAATAACAGCAGCATGTGCAGCTTCACCCCAGAAGGTTGCAGGAGTACCTGATTCATCGAGCATAGCACGAGCCATTTGTTGGATAGTTCTGTTCATTCTTTCCACAACCCCATTTTGCTGAGGAGTTCTAGCTGTAGAGAATTCTCTTCTTATCCCATGTTCATCGCAGAAATCGAAAAATTCATTTGATGTGAACTCCCCACCTCTGTCAGATCTGAGGCACTTAATTTTGTGTCCTGATTCATTTTCAGCCAATGCTTTGAAGGATTTGAATTTTTCGAATGCTTCATCTTTGTGCTTCATAAGCCCTAACCAAACAAACCTTGAGAAATCATCAATGAATAATATCAGATATTCTTCTCCTCGAGGTGTCCTTTTTCTAAATGGACCACATACATCTGTATGGACTAGCTCAAGAGGCAAGCTAGCTGATCCTTCCTTCTCTGGAAAGTTAGTTCTGGTTTGCTTTCCAAACTGACAAGATTTGCATATGGTGTTGTCTGGAATTTTGATATCTGGAAGATCGCGAACTGCCTGATATTTGCATGCTTTCCTTATTTGTGAGAAACTTAGATGTCCCAACCTTCGATGCCATAACCAGTGCTCTTCATCCTTGCTAAGATAGCATTGTTGTTGTCCTTCTTCAAATATGTACAGATTATTTGGAGTTCTTTTGCCCTTGAGAACTGTTTTTCCTGTATCAAGATCACGAACAAGACATCCATTCGATCTAAAAATAACCTCGGTTTTTTGATCACACATCTGGCTGACACTTAGAAGATTATGCTTCAATCCATCAACATATAAAACATTTCCAGCCTTGACCTTTTCTTTCAAAGGAGCAATACCTTTTCCTTTTATAGTTGCAGGAGTATCATTTCCAAAAGAAACTTTCTTTCCCTTTTCTAAAGTAGAATAAGATTCAAGTTTTTCTTTATCACCTGTCATATGTTTCGAACATCCACTGTCAATGTACCATAGATTTTCCTGTCCTTCTGCATAAAATGCTATCCCACATCTTTCTGTTTGAGGTTCCTTTATTCTCCATGTTTTGGTGCTTGTGGCTTGTTCCTTTTTCTCCTGAAACCTGCTCCTGCATTCAGAGTCTTTATGACCAAAATTATTGCAAATAGAACATTCAACTTCATTTTCAAGAACCGAAAAGTTGTTATAGGTCCTTTTTGTAATCCCTGTCATACTTCTTTGTTTTTGAGCTTCCCTAGTCATGATTGTTTTATATGCAACACATTGAGCTGCTCTGTGACCAAAGTTGTGGCAAGAAAAGCATTGTCCATTGAAGAAGCTTCTGCGGTTATTGAATCTACCAGCCAACTGATTGTAATTTCTATTTTCATCTATTCTTGAGCCAAACTGAGAAGATTTTACCTGTGGTTGGTTGTAGCTTTTGTTCATCCTTAAGGAGGATTGTCCCTGATAGTTTCTGTTTGTAATTTGTCCCTGCTTTACCTGATTATCTTCATTGTTCTTCCGCTCATTTCTTCTTGCTGCATCAAGATAACTTTTTGAGGTGGATGCTTGAGAGGTTTCTCCATTATAGCCCAAACCTGTCTTGTTTAGAGGAGACCGCTGCACACTGATAATCTCATCCAAAGTTTCAGATCCTTTGACAAATTTAAGATTAATAGCTTTTGTTTTCTCAATTTCTTTTCTGAGACCAACAATTTCACCTTCTAGTTTTTCAAGATGTTTTTCCTTTTCATCAATCTGAAATTGCAAAGTATCAATGATCACATTCTTTTCTTCTATGCCTCTCTTGAGTCTAGTGATTTCATTATAGAGATTATCCACATCTACAGCATCCTCATAATCATCATCTTCAAATGCCATTAACAGCTTATATTTATTACCTTGTTCATCTTCATCACTGTTTGATAAGCCATCACTATCTTCATGGGTGTAGTAGCTTTTCTTATTTGCACTTTGTTTCTTGTTCCATCTAGCAGGTTCTTTTCCTTTATCCTTATAAGGACATTTTGCAGCATAATGACCTACTCTCCCACAAGCAAAGCATTTGAAAGGTAGCTTACCTCTGAACCTTCCAGAACCCCTTTGAAGATTTCTGACAAAATTTGATTCTTCTTCCTCTTCTTCTGGAACATGGCTTGCTTCATAGTAATCTTCTTTTCCTGATGCCTTAAAAGCAGCTTCCCTTCTGTCAGATGGACCTCCCTTTCTCATTTCATAAGCGGTTAGAATTCCATGTAGCTGAGACATAGTGAGAACACGGAGATTTTCTTTTTCTTCTATTGCAGATACTTTAGATTCAAACTTGGGGGATAATGATCTTAGAATCTTTTGAACTACTATAGTTTCTCTTATTTCTTCACCCAAATTTTTCATACAATTAACAATCTCATCTACCCGAAGAAAATAATTAGCCACACTTTCATCATTATACATTTTGAGAGTCTCATATTGAATCCTGAGAGTTTGAAGTTTAGCTTGCTTTACCTGTTCATCTCCTTCATAGCTAGTGATCATTTTGTCCCATATTTCTTTTGCTGATTTGAAGTGCATGACCTTCATGAATTCTGTTTGAGATATACTTCCTAATAGAGTACTGACTGCTTTTGCATTTGTTTCATACTTCTTTTTCTCAGCTGGATCTGTAGGAGTAGTTGAAGGAAAAGCATAGCCTGTTTCTACAATGTTCCAAACTTCTGTACCAAGAGATTGAAGATATGCAGTAACTCTTACCTTCCAATAATTGAAATTTGTCCCATCAAAAATCGGTGGCCTGATTGATGCTTCTTTCTCGTAGCTGCTCATGATGAATGATCTACCTTCAAGCGATCAAGCTTCTCTGAAGGACCTGCTCTGATACCAATTGTTGGAAATAATACTGAGAGGGGGGGTGAATCAGTATTATCAGATCAATCAAACTTTTCAATGCTCAGAAACATATACGCTACTTCAGTTAGGTGAACCAGCGTGTACACGCTACTGTGGTTAAGTAAAACAGCGTATAAGAAGAAAACTCATAATTTAGTTAGCTTATTCTTCAGTTAAATTCATCAGGACATTATTCACCACATTAACAGTAAGCAGGTGCAGTATAACAGAACAGATCAAAAACCACACACATGAACACCAAGATATAAGGTGGAAACCCAATGTGGGTGAAAACCACCTGCTGCAAGTTGTCTCTATCTTTCTTTAATAAGAAACTTCAGTTTACAATATTTTGTACTGGTGCAGCCTTGTACCAGTACGCAGGCTACAACCTGCAGAAGGCTACAACCTTCTCTCGTTCTCCAAACTTCCTTGGAAGGGAGCTCCAACCCCCTTTGCTCTTGTACTAGCCAAGATACTAGTACGTAGGTGCTGGCCTACAATCTTCTTTCTTTCAGGTATCACTTTTCATACATTTTCAGATTGGATATTCCTGAAGCACATCATTCAATCTGTAGAACCCAATTCATTCAACTTTCATAACAGATCCATGAAGCATAAAACAACCAATACTAGAATTATCAAACTTTGAATCACTGAACCACTGAACCCTGTCAATCACCAGATACCAGAACCCAGAGCAGTCTACAGAACTCTGCAATAACAGTCAGATCCAACTGCAAAACCCAAAAATAAGCTTTAAGAGATATACGCTACTTCAATGAGCGAAACCCGCGTGTACACGCGTTTTTACGTAAGCCAACCTGCGTACAGATCTAAAAATAGATTCTCTCAACTTGCAGCTGTACCAGACATCAGTTAGATCCAGAACATAATATTGCGACAGTATGCAGATCTAGAAATACGCATAATCAACCATATCATAATAGAGCATTTCAAACCATTAGATCCCGATTTGTCCTTAGATCTAGTCTTCCATCCGCCGATGTGATTTCTCCTTAGCTCATATCAAGCAACCCGAACCCTGCATATCAGATCTCTTTCTCTCTTAGATATTCAAGCCTTGTCGAAAGATAATATTGCCTAATGATCTTCTTCTCCTTATATAGCCTTAGGCCTTTCTCAATACCAAGAGCCAAAACCATAATAACACAATACCATCAACTTTAAAACTAGGGATCGACACGCCCGTCGAGACATAATGGTCTGAAATCATAGGCACAACTTCCAAGGACTAACCACCATGGACCAAAGGAACCTTTCCACATACACGCGCTTTTTCTGAATCGAACTAGCGTGTACACGCGACTTGGGCTTAACGAAACGGCATGTATGAGCTTCCTTGGCATGCTGTACTGAGATCTGTCTTCTGATTAAGTTGCCATCACCTGTACCAACTTCTGAGTGAGTTGCCATCAAGGACAACACTTAAATCATAATGCCAACATAAATACCTCTTTCCTGTCAATGATTATCCCTCCAAATAGTTTAATCCTCACCCATAAATAAAACATAGATGTTTTACCTCCATTTCTTTTACTTATTCCATCTATCAGTTGCATGCACGGGTTTGGTACAACCAACATCAGAAACACAACATTCATCACTACATCAATTAGTTAATCACCTAGTAAAATGACAGTCCTTACCTAATTACATTTTTAGCATGTCTTCTTCTCAAGGAAAGTCTAAAATAGTTGAAGAAAACCCAATGCTGCCCCCTATAGTAGACTTAGATAAATTACCCTTAGTTGACCAACAATAAAAAAATTTCGAAACCCAGTATGAGTTTGATCTTTATGAACTGTACAATTGGGACAAATATAAATTCTTCGATGTTAGCGATGAATTGAGCATGTGGGACTATTTCCTGCCTCGATTCATCTTCCCTCAGACTCATTTCTTTTTAGAATTTGTAGCCTGATGTCATTTTAGATACATTCCAAGTCAAAGAGACATTATTTCTCAAAATAATTATATTTTGTTTACATTATCCCCTTAGACTATATGCCAAATGCTTCAAGTTAAACCTTAGCCTCTATGTACCCTTTTTATGTAGATTCCCTCATGGAAGTCTATAAGAAACTCACTTTCCCTCAAAGAGCTAAGATTTTCAAGATATTTTTACCTGAAAATGCAGAATTACCAAGAACAAATCCTCCATACCCTTCCTCAATGTTTCCATAGATGACTAGACAGGTTGTCTCAATGGTTTCTTGTCTATTAGGTTATCTAAGTGATCAACGAGTTGATGAAATTATTCTAGGATTTTTATTATTGTTTTCAGTAGGTGAAAAACCCTCAATTATCTTCAATTACAGTGAATTTCTGTCATAAGCTATACATGATCAATTCTTGAAGTTTTCTACTCAAGGAGCTTTTAAATACCAGTCAGTTCTTGTATACCTGTTTTTGTTTCATCAAGTAGATAAATTTTTGTTTCCATCACAGAAGTTAGATGAACAGGGTAATCCTTAATCTATAATTCATTGGGCTTCCTTCGTAAGGAAGAACACCAATGAATTTTCCTTCAGTGATTACACAAATCAGTTCCTACATATGGTTTCATGCTTGCTCAATAGTGAAGTTATTCCTACGATTTCACCTGAAATCAAGAGAATTCTCCACCTCAGTGAGAAAACAAAGACTGGAGATTGGTACTTATATCAAAACTACACAGAGATCAAAGTATATGGATGTGAGCTTCCTCCATATAAGCTACCTAAGTTTGTGCCAATAAGGATTTTTGCATTAGAGTATATCAGGCAGATGATGAACATGGATGAGCTGCACTTTGTGTCAGCTAAGAAGAAGTCTCAATTCAAGTTAAAGGCCCATATTGGACCCTTTATTTGCAACACCAGAGAAGCAATGAAGGAGGCAGATCTTATTTTGAAACAAATGAAGTTAAAAATATTTTTTACCTAGTCTTATGATCCCTTGGGGATTATTTATAAACTAAGGGTAGAACAAAAAGCTATTCCTTATGCACACACTCCCAAACCAGAAATTGAACAGTACATGAATCAAGAGGAGTGGCACAAGAATACATTGTAGGAGGTAGAAGAGCAGGTGTTCATTTTGACAACATCACAAACTCCACTTCCAGAGGCGAAACATGCTAAGAGGACAAGGGAAAGTGTTTCCCCTTTAGTTTCAAAATTTCCAGAGACAGAGTTCATAATGTACAAGAAGAAGAAGAAGAAGAATCCTCTTGAAGAGCCATTTCAAGAAGAGACTTCATAGGATCATACCACATTGTTTCTCACAGGTCCCCATGCTGCAAATTTTCCAAGGATTGACGATTTTTTCTCAATCTCTCCTGTATCTTCAATTTCTAAAAACCCATTAGAAGGAGCTCAGATAGGAGAGCTAACTGATATTGCAACATAACAAAGTATCTTTTCTAGATATAGGGAAATCGAGAAGAAAAATGAAGCACTAAAGGGAACCACTTATTTTGAATTATGGAAGCAAACTTCAACGTCCCACCACTGGCTTCTTTTTGCACTGGATAATGAGAAAGGACGGTTTTAGATGGCCCTCTTGGAGGCTAAAGCTCCCTTCCCTAGGACTACAGAAGACTACAAGAAGTATGTTTTTGCTTTTGATAGTAAACAGATTCATTCTATTGAGAAGATTGGCTTACACAAGCAAACTGGAGAAATAATTTACTCCACTTTGACTAGTTCAGCAATGGAAACATCTAAGTTGTAGGTTTCACTATACAATATTCATTCATAGTTAAAGTTAGAAAATATATTATCCCTGACCAAGGATACCAAGATATAATCCTTATAAGATATGGTAATTAAATTTGGATATGATCCCAGTAATGTTAAGGCTGCCGAAGAAATGATCAGGAGTAAAATCGTTGATATCCTAGCATTAAGAAAACAGTTAAAATCCCTACCACAGAAGATCCACAGACCAAAGAAGTTGGTGAGTTGGAGAAAGAGAAAGAAAGCATGTTTAAGATTATTGTTGAACAAAATTTGCAGATACAGAAGATGGAGATTGAATTAGAGAATTTATTAAAGGAAAAAGAACAACAAGTTGATGTAGCAACAACTATTCCTATAGAAACAACTTCTATTGCAGGTACTTCAACAATAGGGACTTCTATTGCAGCAGCCATAACAGTGGAAACATAGTCCACAGATTCAACAACTGATCTAGCTAAAGCTATGGGAGATTTATCCTTAAAGGGTTAAGAAATTGAAAAGCTAAAGGCTCAACTCAACAATCTTTAGGAACAAAAAATAAAAACTGATAATTCTTACTTGGCAGAGCTTCAAAAAAGCCACAGAATAACTCAGAGAATAGAGACCCTTAGAAATGAGACTGTTATTGCTCAAGCCATTGTAGAAGCCAAAGTGAATATCTTGCTGGAGATCAATGATTCCATATCTAATTTATGGCCTTTAATTGAAATCATTTTTGAGGAGGAAGAATTATTGGAGAGGTCAAAGGAGGTAATAGCAGAAGTAAAGAAATACTTGGGTCATAAACCAAGAGATGCAACAACATTGATTAGAATTTTGAATTCAAAAACAAGGGAAGAGTTGGAAGACTATGAAATTGAAACTATTGTGGAACTTAGAAGGATACTTACCAAAATAAATTTAATGCTGCAATTAGAAAATAAGTGTCATAATTTAGAAGCTAACATTCAAAAGTTTCATAAAAATTTTAATGTGCTTCATCAGAAAGGACTTCGAGGTTTGAGAAGAATGGGAGAAAAATTGGTTCCCCTTGAAGAATACCAACATAGACTTCATTCTATAGCTGTGGACAAATCAAGATTTGATAAGATCAAGGGAACCATTATAGGGAAGAATTTTATTGAAGGTTTGAGTTTTGATTTGTTAATAAAAAATTTGCTCATAGTCAAACCCACCTTTTAGAAATACAATGAAGTGGATGAGACTTACAAAAAATTAATAAAATATTCCATTCCTGATGAAGAAAGATGGGAAAAGATATGTCAATTCATTGATTGAACAAACAATAGGTTTTCAGCAGCAAACAATAGGTTTTCAACAACAGGATGTAGATTTATAGGAGCAAAAGAACAGATGATTAGGAAAGGAAACAAACATCAACTTTTACAACCTTAGTCATCAATAAAAGCCTTGAATTTTGTGAAAGATGTCCAAGTAGTTCAAGTTTCCTATTTTATAGTTCTATTTTTGTAATTAGTTTCAAAGATATTTTGTAAATAAATTTTTATTTTTAAATCAAGATATTTTGAAGAAAGTTGTATAAATATTTGTAGCTACAAGTATGAAGGGTTGAACCCTTGTGATTAAGTACTAAGCATAATTATAATCCTCTGATTTATTTCCTGAGATTAAAAGAAGGATTCTGGATTTATTTTGAAACAACTTGTGTGTTCCTGTGAGTACTTATATGTTACTTATGTTTTTAGTTTTTCTTAATTCTGCATATGTTTAAAATTAACGAGAAATTTGGGTAAGCTAAGACTGAATATCAGTCTATCTCGAAATCCATGTGAAGTTATGATCAATTACAGAGACTAGTTAATTGGAACTTTATGTTTTAATTAATTCCTCTATATCTTTTAATTGTCACTTCCCTTTAAGATTTAAACATATTTTGTTTGGTTGTGAAAGGATTTTACATGCATCACCTATATATGATTAGTTAAATACTTAGTTTGAAGGTTTAATAGATGATATATCTTCTTAAGTTCAGCCTTACACATTTTTCAAAGCTAAATTTCTGTTAAAGGTCAAGAATCAACCCTTTTAATATATCATAAATAATTAAGAATCTACAACTGTTTAACAGTTTAAAGCATTGCTAATCCAAAAATCCAAAAAAAACAAAACATTTTATATGCTTTGGCATAATTCCTTAACCTAGAATTATTTACAGAGGCACAACATAAGATTGGTACTGTTGTCGGGGATCAAAATTTTTTGAGTTATCTTTCCCTGGGACAATGATTATGTTTTCCTTTTAATGGTGAATAAAAGGTTAGTAGGTAAAAATATTTCCCCTCGCGATTCCACAAAGAAAAATTGGCTTCACGTAGGCACACCAGATCTCTCTCAGATCCTCATCTTTATTCTCCATTGTTAGATTGAGAGAGGCTGGTGAGAGTTTCCTCTTTGAGAGGAAGGTTAGAAGCCTCTACTTTTGCTCCTGTATGACTTCCACCTGAAACTGTCTCAGGAACTGATCCTTTAAGACATATCCCAATTCCTCTTGAACTATCATATCTACCACCAAAAGTGATAGAACTTTTATCTAAAGGGGTTGAGTTGCAGTAAACTCTTCTTGTTTATCAGTTAGAATCTTACCAAATTCCTTAAACTCTTTCAAAATATACCAAATTAGGAGAAAAATTAGGTTTAGAATTACCTGAATTAAAACCTAGTGATTTCATTTCTTCTGTCATTCATACATATTCATCTACTTCTACTAAACTTGAAGATAGATTCTCTGTTTATACAAATCCTTTATTTGAAAGTGAAGGAAAATTTGTTCCAGAAGTGTAGACGTTAGTTATTCAATCACCATTAATAATAACTTCTAGAAATTCTACTCAATCATCTTCACCTCCTTCATCTCCCACATGTTCATCTTCATCTTCACCTTCCCTATCCCCTCAAATTTCATCTTCATCTTCGCTATCTTCACCTAATCAAATGGTTGGTTTTCATGCTATCATTCAGGCTCGTTATATAGCCTTAGTCCTTCCTGGTTAGCTTAATCATTTTCCACAAGGATATCTAAAGCACTTACCTAGGTTTAATGGGGAAACTAGTTTATCTGCTGAGGATCATTTAGTTGCCTTTTTGGATTTTGCTGATAATATGAACATAAGATTGAAGATATGTACATGAGGCTATTTGTTAGGATTTGGTTTAGACAATTGCAAGCTCATTCTATACCTACATGGAATGAATTGATCACTATATTTAAAAATCGACGGGGAGGTAAAAAGGATAAAGTTTACTATATTACAAATTTTGATGATCTAAAAAGAAATCTTGGTAAACTTGTCGTTGATTTCATAAAAAGATTTAAAAAATTTATAACAAAATGCCACTAGACTATAAACCACCAGTGGCTGTAGCGAAAGTTAGATTTTATAAAGATTTTGATGATGATTTTTCTCTTATGCTTAGAGAAAGAACATCTATAACCCTAGCAGACATGCAAACCAATGCCATTGAAGTTGAAACTAATAGATCAACATCAGCTAAACTTAAGGCAAAATCACAAAAATATGAGAGAAAGATGAAAGCTAGGGAAGAAGGTACTTATCCTTATAAAAATAAGAGTGAAGATCATAAAATAGATGAAATTACTTCTCTACTAAGAAATATTTCAAATAGAATTTCAAAAATGGAAGCCCAGCCTAGAGTTGTTCAACCAATATCAAATAGACCTCAAGTTCAATATAAGAGACCTTTTCAGCCTCAAATCTTACAAGGACCTAACACTTATCAACAATTTCAACCCCCATTAATGATTGATGGTTAAGATATGAAGAAACTTGTCCTTTAGTTACAAATGATATCAATTATTTTGATGATCCATCATCACAAAATTTTATAATTCCACTTTTTCATGATCAACCTTCAATTCAAAATCAAGAGGCTTCCCAAGTTTCTAAATGTCATGTCTTCTCTGAATGTCTTATTGCAGAATTAAGTAGAAGTTATGATTTAAGACCAAGACCAAGTCCTAGTAGACTAGCTAAAAAATGTCACTATTAATGAACCTCCAGTCAAAACAACTGAAACACAAACAACAATGATTCAACCATTAAATCCACTAAATGAATAGAATACATTTGAAAAAAATGTTCCAACAACTTTTAATGTGGAAAAAGAATTAGAGAGAGTAAAGATTCACATTCCATTATCTGGACTCTCCAAAAATCCAGGTTACAAGAATCAAGTGTCAAAATGGATTCATCTTCAAGTATTGATGCCGAGGGAGATGTGATTAGTTTATAGGATGAAAAACCTTCAATGGTTTTTGTTCCTAGTTCTGATATGATTGATGAAAATGTCCCTCCCTTTTATGTTACTTTGAAGGTTCCTGATTTTCTCTTATACAAATGTATGTTAGATTCTAGGACCTCTCATAATCTACTGCCTAAAGTAATTATGGACCAGCTTCAACTACAAATCACAAGAATCTATCATGATCTATATACCTTTGATTCAAAGAAAGTACCTTGTCTTGGATTAATCAAATATTTAGTTGTAACACTTAATCCCAATTAAGAGTGTTGTTTTAGATATTGTTGTTACATATATTCCCCCCAAAATTTGGAATGCTATTATCCAAATCTTCTTGTGCCAAGTTAGGGGGAAGTCTGCAAATGGATATGCCTTTTGCTACAATTCCTGTTTATGGAGGAGAGCATTTGAGATTATATAGAGAGGTGAAATTTATTAATACTGCTTGTAAATCTGATCAAGTAATAAGTCATCCTATTTATGTTTCTAATCAGGATTTTGGGTGTTTTAATTTAACAACTAATAATATCCAAAATCCTCAACTTAGCATTGAACAAATTGTGAATAAACCCCAATGTATAAAAAGTGATGTTTGGAAGTTATACTTTGATGGAGCCTTTTCCAAATATGGAGTTGGAGCTATAATTGTACTTATCTCTGCAGATAAAGAAAATATAACTCAATCTTTTAAGTTAGACCTTGATGTTACAAACAATGTAGCAGGGTATGAAGCCTTACTTTTAGGACTAGAGTTAGCTAAAATCTTGAAAGTCCAAAACTTAAGTGTATTTAGTGATTCAGAGCGTATTGTGAAACAAATTAGAAATATATTCCAAGCAAATATTCCTAGGCTTAGATCTTCTTGGAATGAGGTATGAGATTTTATGGAAAATTACTTTCAAGATTTTAACATTGCAACAATCCATAGAGATGAAAACATTTATGCAGACTCTTTAGCAGTCTTTTCTAGCTCTTTCAAAATTCCTGATCCTATGCAATATCAATATCAAATTCAATTAAAATATAGGCCTTCAATCCATGACAACCTTAAACATTGGAAAGTTTTTGAAGATGATGAGTAATTAAATATTTTCTTACAAGCAATTGAAGAATTTTCATCTCTACAAATTGAAGAAGACCAAATCAATGAACATAAGTCAAATACTGAAAATGAAACTTCACATTTAAATCATAAAACAATTGATAATAATATCATTCAATTGTCTAATAATTACATTCCAAAAGGATTATTTCCTCTTGAAAAACTTTTTGATAATAACGATGTTTCAAAAACTTCATTATCAAGTTCACCGCAAGAGGATGTAGAAGATTGTAATATGGGAACCAACGAAGAGATCATAAATGTGAAAATTTCAGCATCATTGCCTTAGGAAACAAAATACAAATATTCTAATATTCTCAAACATTATAAAGATGTCTTTGCTTGGTCATATGAAGAACTTAAAACCTATGACACAACTCTTATTGAACATAAAATTCCTCTCAAGCCAGAAGTTAAACCTTTCAAATAGAAATTGAGAAGAATAAATCCAGTTTTGCTTCCAAATATTGAAAAAGAACTTGAGAAATTATTGGATGCAAAAATTATTGTTCCCCTAAGGCACTCTGATTGGATAGAAAACCTAGTTACTGGCAAGAAGGAAAATGGTGAGATATGATTGTGTGTAGGCTTCAGAAACATAAACAAACTATATTTAAAGGATAATTATCCATCTCCCAAGATGGATCAATTGCTCCAAAAAATTTCATGCTCAAATAGAATTTCAATGCTGGATGGCTTTTCTAGATACAATCAGATCTTGGTAAGTCCAGAAGATAGGGAAAAAAACAACATTTACAACTCCTTGGGGTACATTTATGTATGCTAGAATTCCATTTGGCCTAACCAATGCAGGAGCTACCTTTCAAAGAGCAATGGACGTAGCATTTGTTGGTAAGGTTAACAAATTTGTTGTTATTTATCTTGATGATTTGACTATATTTTCAAGTTCTGACGAGAAACATTTAAAACACTTAAGAAAGGTTTTTGACAGATGCAGGAAATATGGAATTTCCATCAATCCAAAGAAATCTTTGTTTTCTATAAATGAAGGAAATCTACTTGGAAACATTATTTCAAAGGAAGGAGTACTGATCAATCCAAAACGAGTCTCTTCCATTGAGGTAATTATCCTACCTAGAAATAAAAAAGAAATTCAAACTTTTCTATGAAAGATTGATTTTTTTAGAAGACTTATACCAAATTATGCCAAGATAGTAAAAGCTATTATTAATATGCTAAAGAAATATCATGAAGTCAAATGGACAGTGCGGGCAAGGTATGCCTTTACAGAGATCAAGAAAGCTATTTGTGAAGCCCCAGTACTATCCAATCCTAATTATTCAAAGCCTTTTAGAATTTTCTCCGTTGCCTCTGATACTACCTTAGCTGTCGTTTTATTGCAAAAAAAATGATAATGAATATGACCAATCTATTTCATTTTTCAGCAAAGTAATGAGAGATGCTAAGCTGAAATATGATATCATTGAAAATAAAGCCTATGCTCTTGTGCAAGCCCTAAAAGCCTTCAGAACTTATGTCCTTCATTCCCCTATTACTGCCTATGTCCCAAATAATGTTGTAAAGATTGTCTTAACACAACATGATACAGATTATAGGAGAGAAATATGGATATCAAAAATATTAGAATTTGATTTAGATATCAAATCTACCAAATTGGTGAAGGTTTAGCCAAACTCTTGGTTGAATCAAATTGTAAAGTTCTGGGAATCAATACTATCATGCAAGTATTAGGAGAGAAGTAAGAACCTTCTCAAATTCCATAAGAGAAGAACACACAAGAACCTTATTCTACTACAAATTCAATTCCTCTTCCACTTCATATTGATGAAAAGTTCATATTATCTGAATGGTATGCTAGTATTATACATTTTTTTCGTGATTTTTAGTATCCTCTTGGATTCACAAAGACTCAATGTAGAACTCTCAGACTAAAGGCTATGAAATATTGCATCATCAATACCAATATGTATTGGAAATATCCACTAAATATCCTTCTTCTATGTCTAACTGAAAATGAAACAAAAGGTATTATAAAATAATTTCATGAAGGTATATGTGGAGGAAACTATGCCTGGAGAGAAACAACATATAAAATTCCAAAAGAAGGATTTTATTGGCTGAAATTTTTTTCACAAGTAGGAGCAAAAGTCAGAAGTTGTATTCCATGTCAGATACTTGTTGGGAAGCAAAGGTTAGTAACACTTCTATTGGTTATAGTATTTATTGAAGCACCCTTTTTACAATGGGGATTAAATTTCATAGGAGAAATAATTCCAACATCCAGTAATCAACATAGATGGATCTTAACCGCTACATAATACTTCACAAAGTGGGTAGAATCCATCCCTTTCAAGAACACAATATACACAGTTATTATTAAATTCATTGAAGAAAACATGTTATCCAGAGTTGGCTATCAACAGCAAATAGTCACTGATAATGCACAAGCATTTAGTAGTATCAAAATGATAGAGTTTTGCCAAAAGTATCATATTTTATTGCATCATTATGCCCCATATTACCCTCAAGGAAATGGATTGGCAGAATCATCAAATAAGAGTCTGGTCAAAGTTATCAAGAAGGTACTAAAAGATCATACAAGGAATTGGGATAGTCATCTCAAGTATGCAGTTTGGGCTAACAGAGTATCACCTAAGAGATCTACTGGTAAATCCCCTTTCCAACTTGTTTATGGAACTAAGGCAATTTTTCCTACACAACTAGCTTTTCCTGTTATGAAATTTTTACAGGAATCATATGAGGAACCTAATGATTTTTCAAGAAGAATCAATAAGATCATTGAGTTGAATCAATATAGAGATGAAGTTTAGTACAAGCTTCATCAATATCAAAACAAGATGAAGAGCTTATTTTACATAAAGGCTAGGGAAAGAGACTTTAGGCAGGTATATTTAGTCTTAAGATGGGATGCCAGAAGAGAGGAAAGAGGAACACATGGTAATTTTGATAGTATATGGTTAAGACCATTCAACATTGTAGAAGTCAAGGGAAATAACACTTTTATCTTGTAGCATTTGAAAGGAAGGCATTCTTCAATGCCTGTCAATGGACAATATCTGAAACACTACATTCGGTATTGAAGTTGCTACAGTCATAGTCCATTGTACATTACCGATTTTTATTTAAATTTTGCTGTCAAGTGCGATTTCCACATCAAAGACTCCATAGCCTGAGGATAAGGCACATGGATCTACATATTCTCTGCATCCCACAGGGGGAAGAATTCCCCAGATGGAGATGAAATTGTAACCTACTTTTTATTTTACATTTTTTTTGTTGAAAAGAGAATAATAAGAAATATATATATATATATATATATAAAGAAAAAGAATAAAATAGAAAAAGAAAATGGATATAAAAAAAACGAAAGATAACAAAAAAAAGAAATAAAGGAAAAAAGAAATAAATCCCGTGCAAAAGACGTGCTAATCTAAATGTCGCAACATATATGATTAATTAGTTGTTGATTAGTTTAAACACTAATTAATGACCAATTAAAATACTTTTATAATATCTAATTTGAAATTTTGTTGCTTATTGTAATAATCATGTTATTTTCAACTGTCAGGATGTTCAAAGCCTAAGTCAATGGCGGGAGGAAAATTTTGGACCAACCCCCCCTCGCATTCTCAACTTTTAATCAAGCGGAGGGGGGTGTGAAAAGATGAAATTACCAAAAATGTTGCCACCAATGTGTCCTCCTCTCTTTCATTTTAGACCCCCCCTCCAAACCCATTTACCATCCACTCCCCTTGAAAACCGTCGATTGACCATTTCTGCTCCTGCCAAAAATAAAATGCCACTTCGCATCCGCCATTTGTCCAAATCCCATTTGTCTATTTATTAACCGTTATATTATCCAATTACTCCACCGCGACCATAGCCTTCACGCAATAAAGGCTCCGCTCCTGTCAACGGTTATCTCTACAAATGGTGTAATCCTCATGCATAAATATAACATAGACGTTTTACCTCCATTTTTTTCTTATTCCATATACTAGATGCATACACAAGTGTGGTACAAACAAATTAAAAAAAACAACATTCATCACTACATAAATCAACTAATCACCTGGTAAAACAACAGTCCTTACCTAATTACACTTTCATCATGTCTTCTTCTAAAGGAAAGTCTAAACTAGTTGAAGAAAATCCAATGTTGCCTCCTATTGTAGACTTAGATAAATTACCCTTAGTTGACTAGTAGTACAAAATTTTTGAAGCCCAATCTCATTTCGATCTTTATGAATTGCACAACTGGGCCAAACAGAAATTGTCTGATGTTAGTGATGAATTGAGTATGTGCGACTCTTTCCTACCTCAATTCATCTTCCCTCAGACTCATTTCTTTTTAGAATTTGTAGCCTAGTGTCATTTTAGGTACATTCCAAGTCAAATAGTCATTATTGCTCAAAACAATGATATTCTATTCATAGAATCCCCTAAGTCTATATGCCAAATGCTTCAAGTTAAACCTTCAGCCCCTATGCACCCTTTTTCTATATATTCCCTCATGGAAATCTATAAGAAACTAACTTTCCCTCAAAGAGATAAGATTTTCGAGATATTTTTACTTGCAAATGTAGAATACCAAGAACAAATCCTCCATACCCTTCCTTAATGTTTCCAAAGATCACTAGATAGGTTGTCTCAATGGTTTCTTGTCTATTAGGTTATCCAACTGATTAGTGGGTTGATGAAATTATTCTAGGATTTCTATTAGTGTTTTCAGTAGGTGAAAAACCCTCAATTATTTTCAATTACAATGAATTTATTTCAGAAGATATATATGATCAATTCTTGAAGTTTTCTATTGAAGGAACTTTTAAATACCAGTCAGTTCTTGTGTACCTGTTCTTGTTTCATCAAGCAGATAAATTTTAGTTTCCATTACAAAAGTTAGATGAACAGGGTAATCCTCAATCTGTAATTCATTGGACTTCCTTGGTAAGGAAGAACACCAATGATTTTTCCTTCAGTGATTACACAAATCGGTTCCTATATATGGTTTCATGCTGGCTCAATAGTGATGTAGTTCCTAGGATTTCACCCGAAACCAAGTGAATTCTCCACCTTAGTGAGCAAACAAAGACTAGAGATTAGTACTTGTATCAAAACTACAAAGAGATCAGAGTATATGGATGTGAGCTTCCTCCATATAAGTTTCCTATGTTTGTGCCAATAAGGATTTTTGCATTAGAGTATATCAGGTAGATGATGAACATAGGTGAACTACACTTTGTGTCATCTAAGAAGAAGTCTCAATTCAAGTTAAAGGCCCAGATTTGACACTTTATTTGCAACACTAGAGCAACAACAAAGGAGGCAGATCTTCTTTTGAAACAAATGAAGTTCAAATTAAGGTTTACCTGGTCTTATGATCCCAAAAACTACTCCTTATGCACACACTCCCAAACCAGAAATTGAACAGTACATGAATCAAGAGGAGTGGTAAGAGAATACATTGCAGGAGGTAGTAGAGCAGGTCTTCATTTCGACAACATCAAAAACTCCAATTCCACAGGAGAAACATGCTAAGAGGACAAGGGAAAGTGTTTCCCCTTTAGTTTCAGAAGTTCCAAAGAAAAATTTCATAATGTACAAGAAGAGGAAGAAGAAGAAGAAGAATCCTCTTGAAGAGCCATTTCAAGAAGATACTTCACAGGAGCATACCACATTGGTTCTCACAAGTCTCCATGCTTCAACATTTCCAAGGATTGAGGAAATTTTCTCAAGCTCTCCTGTATCTTTAGTTTCTCAAGACCCATTAGAAATAACTCAGACATGAGAGCTAACTCATAGTGCAACAGAACCAAGTATCCTTTCTAGATATAGGGAAAGCAAGAAGAAAAATTAAGCACTGAAGGACACCACTTTTTTTGAATTTTGGAAGAAAAATTCAACTTCCCATCACATGCTTCTTTTTGCACTGGATACTGAGAAAGGACAGTTTCATATGGCCCTCATGGAGCCTAAAGTTCCATTCCCTAGGACTGCAGAAGACTACAAAAGTATGTTTTTTCTTTTGATACTAAACAAATTCATCCTATTGACCAGATTGATTTACACAAGTAAGCTGGAGAAATGATTTACTCCACTTTGACTAGTTCAGCAATGGCAACATCTAAGTTGCAGGTTTCATTAAACAATATTTAGTCACAGTTAAAGTTAGAAAAGATATCATCCCTGGCCAAGGATACCAAGATAAAATACTTAGAAGATATAGTAATTAAATTGGGATATGATCCCAGTAATGTTAAGGTTGTCGAAGAAATGATCAGGAGTAAAAACGTTGATATCCTAACATTAAGAAAACAGCTAAAACTCCCTACCACAGAAGATACACAAACCAAAGAAGTTGGTGAGTTGGAGAAAGAGAAAAAAAGCATGTTTAAGATTATTATTGAACAGAATTTGCAGGTACAGAAAATGGAGACTGAATTAGAGAATTTATTAAAGGAAAAAGAATAACAAGCCATTGTAGCAACAACTTCTATTGTATGTACTTCTACAAAAAGGACTTCTATTGTAGCAGACATAACAGTGGAAACACAATCCACAGACTCAACAACTAATCTAGTTAAAGCTATGGGATATTTATCCTTAAAGGGTCAAGAAATGGAAAAGCTAAAGGCTCAACTCAACAATCTTCAGGAGTAAAAATATCAAAAATGATAATGCTTACTTAGCAGAGCTTCAGAAAATCCATGGGCTAACCTAGAGAATAGAGACCCTTGAAAATGAGACTGCTATTGCTCAAACCATTGCACACGCCAAGAGAATATTTGGTTGGATATCAATGAGTCCATAAATAATTTATGGCCTTCAATTGAAATCATTTTTGAGTAGGAATAATTATTGGAGAGGTCAAAGGAGGTAATAGCAGAAGTAAAGAAAGACCTGGGTCATAAACCAGTAGATGCAACAACATTGATTAGAATTTTTAATTCAAAAACAAGGGAAGATCTAGAAGGTTATGAGATTAAAGACAAAATTGAAACTATTCTGGAAGTCAGAAGGATACTTACCAAAAGAAATTTAATGCTGCAATTAGAAAATAAGTGACATAATTTAGAAGCTAACATTTATAAGTTTCATAAAAAGTTTAATGCGCTTCATCAGAAATGACTTCCAGGTTTGAGAGGAATGGGAGACAAACTGGTTCCCCTTGAAGAATACTAGTGTAGACTTCATTTTATAGCTATGGACAAATCAAGATTTGCTAAGATTAAGGAAACCATTACAGGGAAGGCTTTTATTGAAGGTTTGAGTTTTGATTTGTTAATCCAACATGAAATCAAACATTTGTTCATAGTCAAACCCACCTTTCAGAAATACACTGAAGTGGATGAGACTTACATAAAATTAATAAAATATTCCATTGTCATGAAGAAATATGGGAAAAGATATGTCAACTTTAAAGCAGAAAAATAATAGATGATTAGGAAAGGAAAAAAAAATCAACTTTTACAGCTTTAGTCATCACTAGAAGCCTCGAATTCTGTACAAGATGTCCAAGCAGCTCAAGTTTCCTATTTTATACTTCTATTTTTGTAATTAGTTTCAAGGATATTTTGTAAATAAATCTTTTGTTTTTTAAATTAGGATATTTTGAAGAAAGTTGTATAAATACTTTGTAGCTTGAAGTATGAAGGGTTGAACCCTTTTGATAAACTACTAAGTAGAATTATAATCCTATGAGTTATTTTCTGAGATTAATACAAGGATTATAGATTTGTTTTGAAACAACTTGTGTGTTCATGTGAGTACGTCTATGTTACTTATGTTTTCATTTTTTCTTAATTATGCATATTTTTAAAATTAACGGGAAATATGGGTAAGATAAGACTGAATATCAGTGTATCTAAAAACCGCTGTGAAGTTATGATCAATTATAGAGACTAGTTAATTGGAAATTTTTGTTTTAATTAATTCCTCTATATCTTTTAATTGTCACTTCCCTTTAAGCTTTAAATGTATTTTTTTTGGTTGTAAAAGGATTTTACATGCATCACCTATATATGATTAGTTAAATACTCTGTTTGAAGGTTTAATAGATCATATATCTTCTTTAGTTCAACCTTACACATTTTTCAAAGCTAAATTTTTGTTAAAGGTGAAGAATCAACCCTTTTAATATATCATAAATAATTAAGAATCTACACCTATTTAACAGTTTAAAGCATTGGTCATCCAAAAATCCAAAACAAAACAAAACATTTTAGATGCTCTAGCATAATTCCTTAACCTAGAATTGTCTACAGAGGTACAACATCAAATTGGCGTCGTTGTCGGGGATCGAAAAATTTTGAATTATCTTTCCCTGGGACAATGATTAGGATTTCCTTTTAATGGTGAATAAAAGGTTAGTAGTTTAAAATATTTCACCTGGCGATTCCGCATGACAAAATTAGCTTCATGTAGGCACACCAAATCTCTTTCAGATCCTCATTTTTATTCTCCATTGTCAGATCCATAAAGGTTGGTGAGAGTTTCCTCTTTGAGAGGAATATTAGAAGCCTCTACTTCTACTCCCGTATCACTTCCACCTGAAAGTGTCTCAGAAACTGATCCTTTAAAACCTGTCCCAATTCCTCTTGAACTATCAAATCTACCACAAAAAGTGTTAGAAATTTTATCTAAAGGGGTTGAGTTGCAGTAAACTATTTTTTTTATCAATTAGAATCTTACGAAATCATAAGAAGAATTAGGTTTAGAATTACATGAATTAAAACCTAGTGATTTCATTTCTTTTTTCATTCATATATATTCATCTACTTTTGCTAAACCTGAAGATAGCTTCTCTGTTTATACAAATAATTTATTTGAAAGTGAATGAAAATTTGGTCTAGAAGTGCAGAAGTTAGTTTTTCAATCACCACTAATAAAAACTTCCAAAATTTCTACTCAATCATCTTCACCTCCTTCATCTCCCACAAGTTCATCTTCATCTTCACCTTCCCTATTCCCTCAAAGTTCATCTTCATCTTCACTATCTTCACCTAATCAAATGGCTGGTTTTCAACCTATCATTCAGGCTCATTATGTAGCCTTAGTCCTTCCTGGTCAGATTAATAATTTTCCACATGGATATCTAAAGAAATTACCTAGGTTTAATGGGGAAACCGGCTTATCTATTAAGGATCATTTAGCTACCTTTTTGGATTTTGCTGATAATATGAACTTAGAGCATGAAGATGTGTACACGAGGTGGTTTGTTCAATCTCTTGAGGGAAATGTTAGGATTTGGTTTAGACAATTGCGAGCTCTTTCTATCCCTACATGTAATGAATTGATCACCATCTTTAAAAACCAATGGGGAGTTAAAAAGGATCTTGTTTACTATCTTACAAAATTTGATGATCTAAAAATATATCTTGGTGAACCCATGGCTGATTTCATAAAAAGATTTATAAAAATTTATAAAAAATGCCACCAGTCTGTAAACCACCAGTGGCTGTAACTAAATTTAGATTTTCTAAATGTTTTGATGATGATTTTTCTATTATTCTTAGATAAAGAACATTTTTAACCCTAGCAGACATGCAGATCAATGCTATTGAAGTTGAAGCTAATAGATCAACATCAACTAAACTAAAGGCAAAAGTAGAAAAATATGAGATAAAGATGAAAGCTAGGGAAGAAGGTACTTCTTCTTCTAAAACTAAGAGTGAAGATCATAAAATAGGTAATTTTACTGAGAAATATTTCAATTATAATTTCAAAAATGGAAGCATAGCATCGAGTAGTTCAACTAGTATCAAATAGACCTCAAGTTATATATAAGAGACCTTTTTAGCCTCAAATATTACAAAGACCTAAAACTAATCAACAAATTCAATTCCCATTGATGATTCATGATCAGGAACCTGAAGAGTCTGGTCCTTTAGTTACAAATGATATTAATTATTTTGATGATCCATCATCACAAAATGATATAATTCACGTTTTTCATGATCAATCTTCAGTTTAACATCAAGAAGCTTCCAAAGTTTCTAAATATCAGGCCTTCCCTGAATTTCTTATTGTAGAATTAAATAGATATATGATTTGAGACCAAGAATAGGACCTGGTAGACTAGCTAAAAATGTCACTATTAATGAACCTCCGATCAAAAAAATTGAAACACAAACAACAATTATTCAACCATTAAATCCACCAAATTAATAGAATACATTTGAAAAGACCGATTCAACAACTTTTAATGTGGAAAATTAATTAGAGGGAGTCAAGATTCCCATTCCATTATCTAAACTCTCCAAAAATTCAGGCTACAAGAATCAAGTGTCAAAATGGATTCAATCTTCAAGTATTGATGCTGAGGGAGACGCTATTAGTTGACAGGATGAAAAACCTTCAGTGGTTTTTGGTGCTAGTTCTGATATGATTGATGAAAATGTCCCTCATTTTTATGTTACTTTGAAGGTTTGTGATTTTCTCTTATAAAATTGTATGTTAGATTCTAGGGCCTCTCATAATCTAATGCCTAAAGTAGTTATGGACCAACTTCAATTACAAATCACAAGACCCTATCATGATCTATATACCTTTGATTAAAAGAAAGTACCCTGTCTTGGATTAATCAAAGATTTAGTTGTAACACTTGCTCAGATCCCTGTTAAGAGTGTGGTTTTAGATATTGTTGTTAAAAATATTCCCCAAAAATTTGGAATGTTATTATCTAGATCTTGTTGTGCCAAGTTAGGGGGAAGTCTGCAAATAGATATGTATTTTTCTACAATTCCTGTTTATGGAGGAGAGCATTTGAGATTATACAATGAGGTGAAATTTATTAGTACTATTTGTAGAGCTAATCAAGTAATAAATAATCCTATTTATGTCGTTGATCAGGATTTTGGGTGTTTTAATTTAACAACTAATAATTTCAAAAATTCTCAACTTAGCATTGAACAAACTGTGAATAAACCCCAATGTATGAAAACTGATGTTTGAAAGTTATACTTTGATGGAGCCTTTTCAAAAGATGGAGCTAGAGCTGGAATTGTACTTATCTCTCTAGATAAAGAAAATATAACTCAATCTTTTAAGTTAGACTTTGATGTTACAAACAATGTAGCAGAGTATGAAGCCTTACTTTTAGGACTAGAGTTAGCTAAAAGTTTGAAAGTCCAAAACTTAAGTGTATTTAGTGACTTAGAGCTTATTGTGAAACAAATTAGAAATCTATGCCAAGCAAAACATCCTAGGCTTAGATCTTATCGGAATGAGGTATGGGATTCTATGGACAATTACTTTCAAGGTTTTAACATTACAACAATCCCTAGAGATGAAAACATTTATGCAAACTCTTTAGCAATCTCTGCTAGCTCTTTCAAAATTCTTGATCCTATGCAATTGCAATATCAAATTCAAGTAAAGTATATGCCTTCAATCCCTGACAACCTTAAACATTGGCAAGTTTTCGAAGATGATGAGCAATTAAATATTTTCTTACAAGGAATTGAAGAATTCTCAGCTCTACAAATTGAAGAAGAGCAAATCAATGAACATAAGTCAAATATTGAAAATGAAACTTCACAGTTAAATCATAAAATAGTTGATCATAATATCATTCAGTTGTCTAATAATTACATTCCATAAGGATTAATTCCTCTTGATTTTTTTTTTGATAATAATGATTTTTCGAAACCTTCATTATCAAGTTCACAACAAGAGGATGTAGAATATTGTAATATTGGAACCAATGAAGAGATCATAAATGTGAAAATTTCAGCACCATTGCCTTAGGAAACAAAAGACAAATATATTAATATTCTGGAACATTATAAAGATGTCTTTGTTTGTTTATATGAAGAACCTAAAACCTATGACACAACTATTATTGAACATAAAATTAGAATCTAAACCTTTCAAACAGAAATTGAGAAGAATAAAATCTAGCTTTGCTTCCAACTATTGAAAAATAACTTAAGAAATTATTGGATGCAAAAATTATTGTTCCCCTAAGACACGTTGATTGGATAGCAAACCTATCCCCTGTTAGGAAGAAAAATGATGAGATACAATTGTGTGTAGACTTCAAAAACCTAAAAAAACTATCTTTAAAGGATAATTATCCATTGCCCAAGATGGATCAATTGCTCCAAAAAGTTTCAGGCTCAAATATAATTTCAATGTTGGATGGCTTTTCTGGATACAATTAGATCTTGGTAAGTCCAGAAGATAGGGGAAAAACAACATTTACAACTCCTTGGGGTACATTTATGTATGCTAGAAAGCCATTTTCACTAACCAATGCAAGAGCTACCTTTCAAATAGCAATGGACCTAGAATTTGTTGGTAAGGTTAACAAATTTGTTGTTATTTATCTTAATGATTTGACTATATTTTAAAGTTATGATGAGAAAAATTTAAAACACATGAGAAATGTTTTTGACATATGCAAGAAATATGGTTTTTCCCTCAATCCAAAGAAAGCTCTATTTGCTATAAAGAAAGGAAAGCTACTTGGACACATTATTTCAAAGGAAGGAGTAGTGATTGATCCAAAAAGAGTATCATCCATTGAGGTAATTAGCCTACCAAGAAGTAAAAAGGAAATTCAAAATTTTCTAGGAAAGAATAATTTTTTGAGAAGATTTATACCAAATTATGCCAAGATAGTCAAAGATATAACTGGTATGCTAAAAAAAGATCATGAAGTCACTGCAGGCAAGGTATTCTTTTACACAGATCAAGAAAGCTAATTATCAAGCCACAATACTAGCCAGTCCTAGTTATTCAAATTCTTTAGCATTTTCTCCTTTGCCTCTGATACTACCTTCGTTGTTATTCTATTACAAAAGAATTAAAATGAAGATGACCAACCTATTTCCTTTTTCAGCAAAGTAATGAGAGATGCTGAGCTGAAATATGATATCATTGAAAAGAAAGCCTATGCTCTTGTGCAAGCCCTAAAATCCTTCAAAACTTATGTCCTTCATTCCCCTATTACTGCCTATGTCCCAAATAATGTTGTAAAGATTGTCTTAACACAACCTGATACAGATGGTAGGAGAGGAAGATGGATTGCAAAAATACTAGAATTTGATTTAGATATCAAATCTACCAAATTGGTGAAAGGTCAAGGTTTAGCCAAACTCTTGGCTGAATCAAATTGTAAAGTTCTGGGAATCAATACTATCATGCAAGTATCAAGAGAGAAGAATACACAAGAACCTTCTCAAAGTTCAGAAGAGAAGAACACACAAGAACCTTCTTCTACTATAGATTCAATTCCTCTTCCACTTCATATTGATGAAAAGTTCATGTTATCCGAATGGTATGCTGATATTATACATTTTCTTCATGATTTTGAGTATCCTCTTGGATTCACAAAGAATCAATGTAGAACTCTCAGACTAAAGGCTATGAAATATTGCATCATCAATGCCAATCTGTATTGGAAAGATCCATTGAATATCCTTCTTTTATGTCTAACTGAAAATGAAACAGAAGGTGTTATAGAACAATTTCATGAAGGTATATGTGGAGGAAACTATGCTTGGAGAGCAACAACATATAAAATTCTAAGAGCAGGATTTTATTGGCCGAAATTGTTTTCACAAGTAGGAGCAAAAGTCAGAAGTTGTATTCCATGTCAAATATTTATTTTGAAGCAAAGGTTAGTAGCACTTCCACTAGTTTCAATATTGTTTGAAGCATCCTTTTTACAATTGGGATTAGATATCACAGGGGAAATAATTCCAACATCCAGTAATCAACACAAATGGATCTTAACTGCTAAAAACTACTTCACAAAGTGGGTAGAATCCATCCCTGTCAAGAACGCAACAAACATTGTTGTCATTAAATTCATTGAAGAAAACATATTATCCAGATTTGGTTGTCCCCAAAAAATAGTTGCTGATAATGCACAAGAATTTAGTAGTATCCAAATGATAGAGTTTTTCCAAAAGTATTAGATTTTATTGCATCATTCTACCCCATATTACCCTCAAGGAAATGGATTGGCAAAATCATCAAATAAGAGTCTAATCAAAGTTATCAAGAAGGTACTAACAGATCATAAAAGGAATTGGGATAGTCATCTCAAGTATGCAGTTTGGGCTAATAGAGTATCACCTAAGAGATCTACTGGTAAATCCCCTTTCCAACTTGTTTATGGAACTAAGGAAATTTTTCCTACACAACTAGCTTTTCCTGTTATGAAATTTTTACAGGAATAATATGAGGAACCTGATGATTTTTCAAGAAGAATCAATCAGATGATTGAGTTGAATCAAGATAGAGATGAATTTCAGTACAAGCTTCATCAATATTAGAACAAGATGAAGAGCTTATTTGACAGAAAGGTTAGGGAAAGAGACTTCAGGCAAGGAGATTTAGTCTTAATATGGGATGCTAGAAGAGAGGAAAGAGGAAAACATGGTAAATTTGATAATCTCTAGTTAGGACCATTCAACATTGTAGAATTCAAGGGAAATAACACTTTTATCTTGTAGAATATGGAAGGAAGATATTCTTCATTGCCTGTCAATGGACAATATCTTAAACACTACATTAATTATTGAAGTTGTTGAAATCATAGTCCATTGTACATTATCGGTTTTTATTTAAATTTTGTTGTCAAGTGTGATTGTCACAACAAAGACTCCATAGCATGAGGAGAAGGCACATGGATATGCATGTTCTCTGCATCCCACAGGGGGAAGTCGTCGCCAGATTGAGCCGATGTTGTAACCTAATTTGCATTTTACATTTTATTTGTTGAAAAAAGAAAAAGAAAAATTATATATATAAAGAAAAAGAAAAAAGAAGAAGAAAAAGGATATAAAAGAAAAAGAAAAATAACAAGAAAAGGAAAAAAGAAATAAATCTCATGCAGAAGGCGTGCTAATCTAAATTCCACCACATATATGATTAATTAGTTGTTGATTAGTTTAAACATCAATTCGATACTAATTAAAATATGTTTATAAAGTCTAATTTGACATTTTTTCATTTATTATAATAATCATGTTATTTTCAACCATCGGGATGTTCCCTGCCCAAATCAATGGCTAGAGGAACATTTCGGACCCCACCCCCCCCCCCACATTTAATCAATGGGCAGGGGGTTACAAAAAACTGAATTTACAAAAATTCCATTGCCAACATTTCCTCCTCTCATTCATTTCGGACAACCCCTCTCGAAAACCTTTTACCATCCACACCCTTGAAAACCATCAATTGACCATTTCTGCTCCCGCCAAAAGTAAAATGTCACTTTGCCTTCGCCATTTGTCCAACTCCCATTTGTGTATTTATTAACTGTTATATTCTCCAATTACTCCACCATGACTGTTGCCTTCCTGTAATAAATACCCCACTTCTGTCAACGGTTATCCCTCCAAATAGTTTAATACTCATGCATAAATAAAACATAGAAATTTTACCTCCGTTTATTTTTCTTACTCCATCTACCAGCTACAAGCATAGGTCCAGTACAAACAACATAAAAAACACAACATTCATCACTACATCAATCAACTAATCACCTGGTAAAACAACAGTCCTTTCCTAATTACATTTTCAACATGTCTTCTTCTAAAGGAAAGTCTAAACTAGTTGAAGAAAACCCAATGTTGTCCCTTGTTGTTAACTTAGATAAATTACCCGTAGTTGACCAACAGTACAAAATTTCTAAAAGGAAGTGTGAGTTTGAACTTTATGAACTGCACAATTGGGCCAAACAGAAATTCTTTGATGCTAGCAACAAATTGAGCATGTGGGACTCTTTCTTGCCTTAATTCATCTTCCCTCAAACTCATTTATTTTCATAATTTGTAGCCTAGTGTCATTTTAGGTACATTCCAAGTCAAAGAGCCATTATTGATCAAAACAAAGATATTATGTTCACAGTAT
This sequence comes from Pinus tabuliformis, assembly GCA_031772625.1. Lineage (NCBI taxonomy): Eukaryota > Viridiplantae > Streptophyta > Pinopsida > Pinales > Pinaceae > Pinus > Pinus tabuliformis. The sequence continues at coordinate 443,355,532 of CM062811.1, forward strand.
CCCCTGAGTCTATATGCCAAATGCTTCAAGTTGAACCTTTAGCCCCTCTGCACCCTTTTTCTGTAGATTTTCTCATGGAAATCTATAAGAAATTCACTTCCCCTTAAGGAGCTAATATTTTCAAGAAATTTTTACCTGAAAATGCAGAATACCAAGAACAAATCCTTCATACACTTCCTCAATGTTTCCAGAGATCACTAAATAGGTTTTCTCAATGGTTTCTTGTCTATTAGGTTATCCCACTGGTCAATTGGTTGATGAAATTATTCTAGGATTTCTATTAGTGTTTTCAATAGGTGAAAAACCCTCAGTTATATTCAATTACAGAGAATTTCTGTCATAAGCTATACATGATCAATTCTTGAAGTTTTCTACTGAAGGATCTTTTAAATACCAATCAGTTCTTGTATACCTGTTATTTTTTCATCAAGTAGATAAATTTCAGTTTCCATTACAGAAATTAGATGAACAAGGTAATCCTCAATCTGTAATTCATTGGACTTCCTTGGTAAGGAAGAACACCAATGAATTTTCCTTTAGTGATTACATAAATTAGTTCCTATATATGGTTTCATGCTTTCTCAATAGTGATGTTGTTCCTAGGATTTCACCTGAAATCAAGTGAATTCTCCACCTCAGTGAGAAAACAAAGACTGGAAATTGGCACTTGTATCAAAACTACACAAAGATCAGAGTATATGGATGTGAACTTCCTCCATATAACTTACCTAAGTTTGTGCCAATAAGGATTTTTGAATTAGAGAATATCAAGCAGATGATGTACATGGATGAGATGCACTTTGTGATAGCTAAGAAGAAGTCTCAATTCAAGTTAAAGGCCCAGATTTGACCCTTTATTTGCAACACCATAGAAACAATGGAGGAGGAAGATCTTCTTTTGAAACAAATTAAGTTCAAATTAAGTTTTACCTGGACTTATGATCCCTTAGGTATTATTTCTAAACTAAGGGTAGAACAAAAAACTAATCCTTATGCACACATCCCAGACCAAAAATTGAACAGGACATAAATCAAGAGGAGTGGCAGGAGAATACATTACAGGAGGCAGAAGAGCAAGACTTCATTTCAACAACATCACAAACTCCAGTTCCATAGGAGAAACATGCTAAGAGGACAAGGGAAAGTGTTTCCCCTTCAGTTTCAGAAGTTCCAGAGACAGAGTTCATAATGTACAAGAAGAAGAAGAAGAAGAATCCTCTTGAAGAGCCATTTCAAGAAGAGAGTTCACAGGAACATACCACATTGGTTCTCATAGGTCCCCATGCTACAACTTTTCCAAGGATTGAGGAAATTTTCTCAAGCTCTCATGTATCTTCAGTTTCTCAAGACCCATTAGAAACAACTCAAACATGAGAGCTAACTCATAGTGCAACAGAACCAAGTATCTTTGCTAGATATAGGGAAATCAAGAAGAAAAATGAAGCACTAAAGGCCACCACTTATTCTGAATTCTGGAAGCAAAATTTAGCTTCCCAGCACAATCTTCTTTTTACATTGGATACTGAGAAAGGATAGTTTCAGATGGTCATCCTGGAACCTAAAGTTCCCTTCCCTAGGATTGTAGAAGACTACAAAAGGTATGTTTTTTCTTTTGATACTAAACAGATTCATCCAATTGACTAGATTGATTTACACAAGAAAGTTGGAGAAATGATTTACTCCACTTTGACTAGTTTAGCAATGGCACCATCTAAGTTACAGGTTTCATTAAACAATATTCAGTCACAGTTAAATTTAGAAAAAATATCATCCTTTGCCAAGGATACCAATATAAAATCCTTAGAAGATCTAGTAATTAAATTAGGATATGATGCTAGTAATGTTAAGGCTACCAAAGAAATGATTAGGAGTAAAAATTTTGATATCCTAGCATTAATAAAATAGCTAAAAATCCCTGCCACAAAAGTTCCACATGTTATGTTCCTATACCAATAGGTGTCATAATTTATGATCGACTTAGTTTATCTCTATAATATGTACATACGTTTTCTTTCTTCAAATGTTTTCCATATTTGTAAAAAATCAAAAAATTAAAAAATGTAAAGAGAGTATGTACCAAAAGAAAAATCAAGGGACAAAAAGATTAAAAAAGGTCAAAAAAGATGAAAAGTGAACCCCAAGAAAAGAAAAAAGACCATGAAAGTGTGCGAGTCAAAATGCCACTACCATTTGCTTTGGCAAAAAATAAAAAAATTGTGTGTAGCTTGTCACTTATGCCACAATCCATGGATGATCAAACAATGTAAACTTGGCTATTTCATGTTTTGAATTTCTTGTTTATAGATAGAGAATAAAATCTGACCAAACTGTTTAATCTTAGCAGATAAGTAGATAGGTAGACTTAATAAAAGGAGCTCAACAGTTTAATTTAAGCCCTTAGATGTAATAAGGATAAACTTAGATAGATTTCCATTGTAAAAGAAAAGAAAAGTTTGATAAGGGTTTGCCAGTTCAAGTGCACCCTAATAAAAAGTAGAAACAATGGTAGGATTGTAGGTGGTAAGTAGATGAATGGTTGCAGAATTATGCATGATGATTGTTTAGTTAAAACTTATATCATTTACTTTCATCATCATATTGCTTTAAAAGTATGGATAACAAGGAGGCATTTGCAAAGTCAGGTGATTAATTTCCTCATTCATTTTACCCCTTATTTCACTAATTTCCCACAAATAACAATCAAAGTACCTAAAGCCTTAAGTTAAAGGGGCTCAGAGCATTTCTCTGACTTCTGGAGGGACTGGACCCTCAACCCGATAACTTATAAGGTCTAAGTGCTAAAGCCCCTTATCAACATTCACCCCCTCCATAAGTCATTCATTTTCCCTAAAAACCCCCTTTTCCTAAGGTAAAATCACTATTTGTCTGGGAAAAGTAATTATGTTGGGTCCCTATAATACTAGTGATTACCCCATTACTATTGTAGTTATACCCCTTATTTATATTGTTGTGCCCCTATTACCCCCATGTTGTTATTTCTGTGCCCCATAGAATCCCTCTATTGTTATTTTTGTGGCTTTATATTATTATTGTTAGGTCGGCTGGATTATATTGTGACTCCTTAGACTCCTATATATAGAAAGGAGGCTTTGTCATTTGTTTCATCAAAGAATTGTTCATTTATGTAATGTAAAGGAGGTTGCCCCCTCGAAGAGGCTGAATTCTAAGGCATTGATCTATCTTTTCTATATTTTCTTGAGCTAGTTTCATAACATTTGGTATCAGAGCTTTGGATTCTAGGGTTTCGCTGCTCCAAACAGGTCATCGTGGCATTTTCGCTATAAATTTTTTTTTGTGACGTTTCAGAAGTAAAAAAAAAACCCATTTGAGAAGAAATCGTGCTGAACCTTGGGTCCAAATTTCAGAGCTTTTTGCGTGATATTTGCGGAGATATGATCTGAGGAATTTGGTCTTTTTGCAGACTCCTGAATTACATTCAAAACAGGTGACTTGGGGAAAATAGTCATAACTTTCTCTCTGGGGATCGGATTGAAATTTCATCAGAAGGTACAGAAAGAGGATGGACTATAGTTTTTTGTATGCGTGTTTCAGATTCAAAGGTTGAAACAGTGACTCGTGGCACATCGTACAAGTTCACTCTACTGAACTAGTCTAAAAGCAAGTCACTGTGGGAGATTTCACATAACTCTTCCTTGGAGAATCCAATTTGGGTCAGACTTGTGGCATTGGAAAGAGGACGTAGAAGGCTACTACGGGTCGCAATTTCAGAACTAGATGATCTGAAATTACAAAGATACATCAGATTCAATATCAGGATTCTATAAAGTGAAAAAAGGTGTGTAGTTTTTTTTTAAATTTTTGTGTAAGCTGGGTTTAACGGAATTCAAAGGGCATAGTAAAGCATTATTATCGGTAACTGATGCCCCGAGGAAAGAAAATGCAAACACCTAGTAAGGAACCTGAAAGATCTAGCATGACTCATGAAGAAGAGGAAGAAATGCGACATGATATATCAAAATTACAAGAACAAGTGCAACAAATGTCACGCTCACAAAAGCTAACAGAAGCTAAGATAAGTGGCGTGGAATCTAAGATAAATGGCGTGGAATCTAAGATAAATGGGGTGGAATCTAAGATAAAGGGCATGGAAGCTAAGATGGATGATTCGAAGACAGATTTGAAGAGAGACATGGCAGATTTGAAGACAGATTTGACAAATTTTCTACAAGAAATACTTACTAATGGTGAAAAGGTTGTAAAGGAAACTCATGATGTGAACAAAACTAATGTTAATCATGATTCCATAGATGCTAATGTTGGATCGAAGACCCACCATATTCCAAAAATCGATATGAGGAAGTTTGATGGCAAGGATCTCGCCACATGGATATTATAGGTGGAGCAGTTCTTCGATCTCAATAATGTGCAAAACACACAAAAGGTACGTATGGCAACTGTATATTTGGAACCAAATCAGTTTGTATGGTATCAATGGCTTTGCTCTCATAAAAAATTTATCACTTGGGCAATTTTTACGGAAGAATTGATAGCACATTATGAAGATACAAAAAGCAACACTTTTTTTAGCCAATTGATAAGTCTCAAACAAAAGGGTTCAGTAATGGAGCACATTGAGGAGTTCCAAAAATTGAACATAAGGGTAAAATATATTCCAGAGGAGCATAGGATTGATGTGTTCATAGGGTCTTTAAAGGATAATATCCAACATGATGTTCGCCTTTGGTAACCTGATTCATTAGAGAAGGCATTAAGGTTAGCAAGAAAAATGGAAAGCAAAATTATGGCAACCAGGAAGCATACCACTCACAACTATAAAGACGGAAGTGTTGTTGCCCCTAGTCTTCCACAACCTATAAGGTTGACACCACAACAATTGGAAGAAAAAAGAGAAAAAGGGCTTTGTTACAGTTGTGATAGCAAATACACTAAAGGTCATAAGTGTGCTGAGAAGAAATTATTCTACATAGATTGTGAAGAGGAAGAAGAAAAGGAGCAAGAAAGGTCAAAAGAAGAAGATATACTCCAGGAACAAAGCCTAGATGAAGAACAAATAAATCCAACCATTTCTTGTAATGCATTGGCAGGAATTACCACTCCTCAAACCATCAAGATAGAAGGACAAATCAAGAAGAAAAAGGTAATAGTGTTGATTGATTCAGGAAGCACCCACAATTTTATTCATTGTAGGGTAGCAAAAGAATTGAATTGCTTCCTATATCCAGCACCAAAGTGTCAAGTGATGATTGCAAATGGAGGAACAATAAATTTCTTTGGAAGGTGCCATAATATCAAGCTATCCATGGGAGAATATGTATTGACTAGCCCAATGCTTTCCATTCCAATGGGAGGTGCTGATGTTGTACTAGGAGTCCAATGGCTACAATCCTTGGGTACAATAGCTTTTAATTTTCAAGAACTTTTCATCAAATTTTCTACGGAAGGAAAGGAAGTTGAATTAAGGGGTATTGTAGGGAAACCAGGAAAGATAATCAACTCTAATGGTATGACAAAGCTTCTAAAAAAGGAGCAAAGAGGTGTAATTGCACAATTATGTTCGCTAGATGTTTCCACATCGGAATCATCAATTTCTCCAGATCTCCAAAAAGTCTTGGACAATCATTCCAAGGTATTTGAGACTCCCAAAGGTCTCCCACCTATGCGTGATCATGATCATGCTATTCATCTGATTCCAGGAAGTGTTCCTCCAAACATCAGGCCGTACAGATATCCCTATGTCCAAAAAAGTGAAATTGAACGTATGGTTGCAGAAATGCTAGAGGCTGGTATAATTCAACCAAGTCAAAGTTCTTTCTTTCTCCAGTAGTATTGGTGCACAAGAAGGATGGATCATGGCGCATGTGCCCGGATTATAGGGAGCTAAACAAGCTCACTATTAAAGATAAGTTCCCCATTCCTGTCATTGATGAATTACTGGATGAATTGCATGGATCAATTTACTTCACCAAGTTGGATCTTCGTTCGGGATATCATCAAATCAGAATGAAGATTGAAGACATTCCAAAAACGACATTTAGAACTCATGAGGGTCATTATGAATTTTTGGTCATGCCTTTTGGCCTTACTAATGCACCTTCAACATTTCAAGGTTTGATGAATTCAATTTTCAAACCATTCCTTAGAAAATTTGTGTTAGTATTTTTTGATGATATACTAATCTACAACAAGTCTTGGAAGGATCATGTTGAACATGTTGACAGGGTGCTACAACTATTGGAGGAGAAAGAATTATATGCAAAAAGATCCAAATGTTTCTTTGGAGTCCAGGAGGTGGAATATTTGGGTCATATTGTATCTCATGAAGGAGTTAAGGTAGACCCTAGCAAAATTAAAGCCATTAAGGAATGGAAAATCCCCACATCCATAAAGCATCTGTGAGGATTTCTTGGGTTGACAGGGTATTATCGTAAGTTTGTTAAGAATTATGGGAGAATAGCAGCACCTCTAACAACATTATTAAAGAAAGATGCATTGATGCAGGAGCATCGGAATAAGCCAGCAATGTGAAAATCTGTTCACATGTTGTGGCTGGACAAAGTGAATTTCATTTACTGTTTGGTCAATTTAGTTTACTCTGAAAGTCGATTTGCTAATGGTTTGTTGTTGTTGAAATAAACATGACTGTTTTATTTGAAATGTAGTGATAAGGTTTCTGAATTCCTCTCCGCTCCCAATTTGCGTTCCTGCTGGTTTGGAATCTGATGCTAAAATTAAAGTGCTGTAATTAGAAAAAATAGACAATAACAATCTCACAACCCCTGGGTTAGCATATCTTTGTGTTGGAATTTATTAATACTTGTGGTCCTCAAAACACCGTTACACAGAAACACTGACGCATACGCATAATATTGTTTGAAAAATTGTGGTGTCTATCACTCGGTTGTCAAACCAGCACGGAGTATAATCCATTCAGTTGTGAAATCATAAAATCAGCGGTGAAGATAATCATCTGGCTACGCAGGATGTGTTCGATGTTTGTAACGGCAGTATTAAGCTCTAGTAATAATCCAACTTTCGATAAGATCAGATCAAAACCTTGAAGGAATCGGAAGTGAAGAAAGCGATCACCAATCTCCGAATTTTCGCATCAGAGTTTGACAAGAAGAGACAGTTGCATTAATTAAGGATTCGGCGAACTCTTGACCGGAATTCAGTTATTGAGATTGCGATCGTGAGTTAAAATCGCATTGGAATCTAATAAAATGCTATATATATGTGTGTTATCATGGTGTGACCGCCGATTACGATAAATGCAGTTGTAACGGATCAGAATATCGGTCAATCTATATACACACATATTATAACTTGATATATCGCATCATATTTGGGAAAAAAAATCTAAAAATGGTTGATTCGATAGGGAAACAAAGCTGGTGATTATCCACAGGGTGGGCTTTGAAATTAGCCATCTGGAAAGATTGATGGAAAAAAAAAACGCCAGGTCAGCGCAGAGAGAATGGAGCGTATGTCGAATTTGCATTGGAATGGTTAAAAACAGAAATCTGGGCGCATACTGTGGCGGCAGGGGGTGGACGAGTTTAGTTGTCAGAACCAGATGCATGGGATCAGATGCGTGGGAGCGATCTATGTAATATCATTGATTAATAGTATGGAATGTTTTTTTCGTTTTAAAAAAAAGATTATGTTGAATCTGCGTTTTTTAACGAAGAGAATATAAACCCTTCTGAATTATTAAAAAGTTTTGGTTCTGATTCATATAAAGGTGTTTTCATTAGACTGATATGAATGGTTTTTATGCTATCATATGTTGAGAAAATATTTGTATGGGCTGCGCTTGTATAAATGTAGTAAAAGACTCAGTATTTGTATGACTAAACTCTATTGCTTGTAATCGAGTTGAACTGAGCTCTGTACTTGGCGCATCATTTTTTTGGTATCAGAACCAGAGTTACAGGTGTTGTAGCAAAGATGCCGCCAAGGAGAGGAATTGGTCGAGGGAGACCAGAACCAAATGCAGTCTTGATAGAAGAAGTGCGAAGACTGAGTGAATGAATGGAGACAATGGAAACAGCCCAGAGAAGAGCGCCTGATGAGGGGGCTGAAAATTCTTCAGAAGAATCTGAGGAAGATGTGGAAGTAGAAGAAGAGAATGAAAACGTTAAACTCGTGAAGATGCTGGCGAAGGTTGGAAGCAAACCCAAAATAGAGATCCCTATGTATGAAGGGAGTCTGAATGCCGAGGAGCTCATGGATTGGATCAGATCCATAGATTAGTACTTCGATTATGAAGAGATTGAAGAGAATAAAAGGGTAAAATTTGCAGTCACTAGATTGAAAGGTCACGCAGCCATTTGGTGGGACGAGTTACAGACATCAAGAACGAGAAAGGGGAAATCTAAGATCAAGCAGTGGGATAAAATGGTAAGCAAACTGAAAGCCAAGTTTTTACCTAAAGACTATCATTTGAATCTCTTTAAGCAGATGCAAAATCTGAAGTAGAAAGGAATGTCTGTTAAAGAGTATACAAAAGAATTTTACAGGTTAAGCATTAGAACAGGGCATGTAGAAGATGATCTGGAGAAAGTAGCCAGATATGTTAATGGGCTAAGGTATGAGATCCAAGATGAGATTAGCCTGTTAAGTTTGAAAACTATTGAGGATGCCTATCAAGCAAGTTTGAAAGCAGAGGAGAAAATACTGCGGAAACAGAGTCAAAGAAATAGAGGAAAGAGCTCAGCAAGAGGTAGAGGATCAGCCAGATCCAGAGGAACACAACATCAGTTTGAAGCAGGAAGTTCAAGTAGCAGATCACCACAGATGGGTGAATCTAGCAGAGGGAGATTCGCGCCCAGAGGAAGAGGGCGAGGAAGAGATGTTAGGTGTTATACCTGTGGAGAATGGGGACATATGTCGCGGGACTGTCCTCATAACAAATCAGCAAGCCAGAGGGGTGCAAATGTGGCTGAGGCGAAGCCGAAACCACCTCGACTTGTAGAGAAGGAAGAACCACCGGAAGAAGGTGAATCATTGCTGCTTAGAAGAACTTTGCTGAGATCAGAAAAGGAGATTGGAGAACCTGCGCAAAGAAAGAACTTGTTCAGGACTACATGCAAATCAAAGGGTAAGTGTTGTAAGGTTATAATTGATAGCGGGAGTACTGACAATCTTGTGTCTACAGAGATGGTGGAAAAGCTTGGGTTAACAAGGAAAGCGCATCCTGCACCTTACAAAGTATCTTGGCTTCAGAAGGGTCATCAAGTCATCGTGATAAAACAGTGTAATGTGGAAATGCAGATTGGCAAATACAGAGATGTGATTTTATGTGACATAATGCCCATGGATGTATGTCACATGTTATTGGGGAGACCATGGCAATTCGACCGAAAGGCAATTCATGATGGAAGAAGAAATACATACACCATAGAAAAGGATGGAGTTAAGCATACGTTACCGCCAGTGAAGAATGACGCTGATAAAGAGCTGCCTGAAAATAGTATCATGTTGGTGAGTGGTAAGGAACTGCTACAGGAGGTTGATAAAAGCGAAGAGGTGCATTTCGTTATCGTGGGAAGGCCAAAGGTAATTCTAACCTCCACAAATTTAAATGATTTGCCTGAAGAAATTCAGTCTGTGTTAAATAGTTACATGGATATCATTGTGGATGAATTGCCGAATGAATTACCACCGGTTAGAAGTATAAGTCACCATATCGACTTAATACCAGGAGCAAGTCTACCTAATAAAGCTGCATAAAGATTAACTCCTCAGGAAAATGTAGAAGTTGCAAGACAGGTTCAAGAGCTGATGGACAAGGGCCTGATTCGAGAAAGTTTGAGTCCGTGTGCTGTGCCAATGGTGCTTAGTCCGAAAAAGGGAGGAGAATGGCGCATGTGTACCGATTCCAGAGCTATCAACAAGATAACGGTCAGGTATAGATTTCCTTTGCCCAGGATGGATGATTTAATGGATTGTTTAAGTGGATCCAGGTACTTTACTAAGATAGATCTGAAAAGCGGGTATCATCAGATCAGAATTCGGGAAGGCGATGAGTGGAAAACAACTTTCAAAACCAACAGTGGACTATATGAGTGGTTAGTGATGCCTTTTGGGCTCACTAATGCGCCGAGCACATTCATGAGACTAATGAACGAGGTTCTGAAAGAATATACAGGTAAATTTGTTGTTGTTTACCTTGATGATATTCTGGTTTTCAGCAAAAGTAAAGAGGAGCATTCGGAACACTTGAAGTTAGTTTTGAAAACTCTGCAGAAAGAGAAACTACTAATCAATCTGAAGAAATGTAGTTTCATGAAAGAGGAGCTGGTATATTTGGGATTTGTGATTTCCAGAGATGGTTTGAAAATGGATCTGGAGAAGGTACAAGTAATCAGAAACTGGCCTACTCCCAGGAGTGTATTTGAGGTAAGAAGTTTCCATGGACTTGCTAGTTTCTACCGAAAATTTATAAAGGGATTTAGTCAAGTTTGTGCACCAATCCTTGAGACAATCAAGGAGGTCAATCAGCCATTTCGATGGACAGAAGCAGCTGATAGAAATTTTAATTTGTTTAAAAAGAAGATAATAGAAAAGCCTATTCTAGCATTACCAAATTTCAAGGAAGTCTTTCAAGTGGAAACCGATGCAAGTGGGGAAGCAGTTGGTGCGGTGCTAAGCCAAGAGAAAAGGTCGATAGCATATTTCAGCGAGAAGTTAAATGATGCCAAGAAAAAATACTCTTCCTATGACAAAGAATTTTATGCTATTGTGCAGGCATTGAAAAAATGGAGGCATTACTTGTTGCCGAAGGAGTTCATCTTATATTCAGACAACCACGCTTTGCAGTTTATTAATAATCAGCCAAAGCTAAACCAGAAGCATGCCAAGTGGGTGGAATTTCTGCAAAGTTTCACTTTTGTAATAAAGCATAAAAGTGGTAAGTCTAATAAAGTGGCGGATGCATTAAGCAGGGTAAGTTTTCTTTTGCAAGAATTTAAAGTGGGTGTTGTAGGTTTTGATGAAATGTTAGAAATGTATAAGGATGATGAGGACTTTAAAGACATCTACACAACAGTGCAGAATCCGGTGAGCCATAACAGAGGTCAATGGATGGATTACCTTATTCAAGGAGGCCTATTATTTAAAAGCAACAAATTATGTATTCCTAAATGATCAATGAGAGAAAACATCATTAAAGAGAAGCACAGTGGAGGATTGTCTGGCCATTTTGGACAAGACAAAACTTTCGCTCAGGTGAATGCTTTTTATTATTGGCCTAAAATGCAAACTGATATTAAAAAGTTTGTTGAGAAATGCAGGGTATGTCAGTATGCCAAAGGGAGGAGTCAAAATACAGGTCTGTATCAGCCATTACCCATACCAGATCGACCATGGGATGCAGTGAGTATGGACTTTGTTCTGGGTTTACCAAAAACTCAGAGAGGAAACGATTCTATTTATGTTGTTGTAGACAGATTTTCTAAAATGGCCTATTTTATTGCTTGTAAGAAGACTAATGATGCCACACACATAGCAAATTTATTCTTTTCAGAGATTGTAAGATTGCATGGTTTTCCTGTAAGCATTGTATCAGATCGAGACACTAAATTTGTAGGCCATTTCTGGAGGACACTTTGGAAGAAGTTGGGAACTAAACTCAGTTTCAGTTCAGCCTACCATCCTCAGACGGATGGACAAACTGAAGTTGTGAACAGAAGCTTGGGAAATATACTAAGAAGTCTGGTACATCAGAATCCCAAACAGTGGGATTTGGCATTAGCTCAAGCTGAATTTGCTTACAATGACACACCAAACCGAAGCACCAGAATGAGTCCATTTCAGATTGTCCTTGGAATGCATCCAAGAGGAGTATATGAGCTAAGAGACTTGGGAAAGCAAGAAACCAGAAGTGCAAGTGCTGAAGATTTTGTTGAACAAATGCAGAAGCTACACGAAGAGGTTAAAGGCAAACTACAGGACAACAGCAAGAGATACAAGCAGAGAGCAGATTTGACAAGGAGAGAAAAAGACTTTCAGGTAAGAGATTTGGTCATGGCATATTTTAGGAAAGAAATATTTCCTACAAAGACTTATAATAAGCTGAAACTGAAGAAGATAGGACCCTGTAAAATCAAAAGGAAATTTTCAGCCAATGCATATGAAATTGAGTTGCCGGAAGGGATGGGAATATCCCCCATTTTTAATATTGCAGACTTGTATCCATTCAAGGAGACAGAAACAGAGTTGCAGACTGAAGTTACAGGTGATGAAGTTCAAACTGTGGATTGGGAAGAACAGATACCAAAAACATCCAAGAAGGAAGTGGAAGCTATCTTAGATCAAAGAGTGTTCAAGAAAACTCGTGGACATGCATATTTCCAATATCTGGTCAAGTGGAAAGAGCAACCAATGGAAGATTCCAGTTGGTTGACAGCAGCTGAATTACAGAAATATGGAGTAAGTCCTGAAAGTTTCAAGGACAAATCCTTTCTTCCCCGGGAGTCTGATGCAGGAGCATCGGAATAAGCCAGCAATGTGAAAATCTGTTCACATGTTGTGGCTGGACAAAGTGAATTTCATTTACTGTTTGGTCAATTTAGTTTACTCTGAAAGTCGATTTGCTAATGGTTTGTTGTTGTTGAAATAAACACGACTGTTTTATTTGAAATGTAGTGATAAGGTTTCTGAATTCCTCTCCGCTCCCAATTTGCGTTCCTGCTGGTTTGGAATCCGATGCTAAAATTAAAGTGTCGTAATCAGAAAAATACACAATAACAATCTCACAACCCCTGGGTTAGCATATCTTTGTGTTGGAATTTATTAATACTTGTGGTCCTCAAAACACTGTTACACAGAAACATTGACGCATACGCATAATATTGTTTGAAAAATTGTGGTGTCTATCACTCGGTTGTCAAACCAGCACGGAGTATAATCCATTTAGTTGTGAAATCATAAAATCAGCGGTGAAGATAATCATCTGGCTACGCAGGATGTGTTCGATGTTTGTAACGACAATATTAAGCTCTAGTAATAATCCAACTTCCGATAAGGTCAGATCAGAACCTTGAAGGAATCAGAAGTGAAGAAAGCGATCACCAATCTCTGAATTTTCGCATTAGAGTTTGACAAGAAGCGACAATTGCATTAATTAAGGATTCGGCGAACTCTTGACCGGAATTCAGTTATTGAGATTGCGATCGTGAGTTAAAATCGCATTGGAATCTAATAAAATGCTATATATATGTGTGTTATCATGGTGTGACCGCCGATTACGATAAATGCAGTTGTAACGGATCGGAATATCGGTCAATCTATATACACACATATTATAACCTGATATATCGCATCAGATTTGGGAAAAAACATCTAAAAATGGTTGATTCGATAGGGAAATAGAGCTGGTGATTATCCACAGGGTGGGCTTTGAAATTAGCCATCTGGAAAGATCGATGGAAAAAAAGAACGCCAGGTCAGCGCAGAGAGAATGGAGCGTATGTCGAATTTTCATTGGAATGGTTAAAAACAGAAATCTGGGCGCATACTGTGGCGGCAAGGGGTGGACGAGTTTAGTTGTCAAAACCAGATGCGTGGGAGCGATCTATGTAATATCATTGATTAATAGTATGGAATGTTTTTGTTTTAAAAAAAAAAAAGATGATGTTGAATCTGCGTTTTCTAATGAAGAGAATATAAACCCTTCCGGATTATTGAATAGTTTTTTGGTTCTGATTCATATAAAGGCGTTTTCATTAGACTGATATGAATGGTTTTTATGCTATCATATGTTGAGAAAATATTTGTATGGGCTACGCTTGTATAAACGTAGTAAAAGACTCAGTATTTGTATGACTAAACTCTATTGCTTGTAATCGAGTTGAACCGAGCTCTGTACTTGGCGCATCATGCATTTTCATGGACTCCGGAAGCAACAAAGGCCTTTGAACATCTTAAAGAGGCAATGTGCCAAGCACCGGTCTTAGCTACATCGGACTTCACAAAAACCTTTATTGTGGAATGTGATGCTTCAGGAAATGGAATTGGTGTTGTTCTAATGCAAGATGAAAGACCCATTGCTTTTGAAAGTCGTCCAATCAAGGGAAAGTTTTTAAGAAAAGCTATTTATGAGAAGGAAATGTTGGCAATACTCCATGCACTTAAGAAATGGCAACCCTACCTAATGGGAAGACACTTCAAGGTAAAAACGGATCATGATAGCCTTAAATACTTTTTAGAACAAAGATTATCCTCTGAAGAGCAACAAAAGTGGGTCACAAAGATGTTGGGTTATGACTTTGAAATCATCTACAAAAAAGGGAAGCAAAATGTGGTGGCAGATGCACTCTCAAGAAAGGATGAGGATGTGGGAGCATTGTTGTGCGCCATTTCTATTATCCAACTAGATTGGATAAACGAAGCAAGGGAAGAATGATGAAGAAGTGTGGGAACTTATTCGAAAGCTACAACAAGATTCCAGTACGTCTGATACATTTAGCTAGCAAAATGATTCTTTATGGTACAAAGATCGCTTATACCTCTGTAAGAATTCCCAGCTAAAACAAAAGATTCTTATGGAATTGCACACTTCTCCCTTAGGAGGGCACTCGGGATTTTTAAAAACATACCACAAGGTTAAGAAGGAATTTTTTTGGGAGGGTCTTAAATCAAATATTCAAAAGTTTGTGGTGGAATGTTTGGTTTGCCAACAAAATAAAGTTGAAACAATTAAGACATCGGGTCTATTACAACCTTTATCCATTCCAAGCCAACATTGGGAAGAGGTTTCAATGGATTTTATCACAGGTTTACCCAAGTCTGAGGGAAAGAGTGTCATCATGGTGGTAGTTGACAGACTTACCAAGTATGCACATTTTTGTGCATTATCACATCCATTTAAAGCCAGTACAGTTTCTACTGCATTTATGGAAACAATTCAAAAGCTACATGGAAACCCAAAGATTATTGTAAATGACAGAGATCCCATTTTCACTGGAAATTTTTGGACATAATTATTTTCTTGTCTTGGTACTCAGTTAGCTCATAGCTCATCTTATCATCCTCAATTTGATGGGCAAACTAAGATAGTAAACAAATGTTTGGAAGGATATCTTCATTGATTTGTATCTGATAAACAGACACAATGGGTCAAATGGTTACCTCTGGCTGAATGGTGGTATAACACTTCCTTCCATACAGCAACAAAAATGACCCCATTTATGGCACTTTATGGGTATCAACCACCATCCATCACATCATATTTAAGAGAAAATTATAAGGTTCAGGCAGTGGAACATCACATCGAACATCAACAACAAGTCCTCCAACTCTTAAAGGATAACCTCGTGTTGGCACAAAATAGAATGAAACAACAGGCAGATCAACATCGCAGTGAAAGAAGTTTTGATGTAGGTGATTGGGTATTCCTACGGCTACAACCATATAAGCAAATGTCCCTAAAGCAAGCTAAGAAGGATAATAAATTATCACCAAAGTATTATGGTCCGTACAAGGTGTTGCAAAAGATTGGTACTATGGCATACAAATTGGAGCTTCCTTCAGCTTCTCGATTGCACCTAGTTTTCCATGTTTCATGTTTAAAGAAGGTTATAGGCGACAAACTCCCAGTGCAAACAATATTTCTAGAACTTGATGAGGAAGGAAAAATTATATTGGAACCGGAAGCAGTCACAGAAACAAGAACTCGACAGCGACGAAATCGATCAATTTCAGAGTATCTTATCAAGTGGAAGAACTTATCCACTGAAGATTCCACATGGGAGGATGAGAATTTTATGCAGAAGTATCTAGAACTACTCAAGCATTGAGGACAACACTTTTTTGAAGGAGAGGGGCATATTGGGTCCCTATAATAGTAGTGATTACCCCATTACTATTGTAGTTATACCCCTTATTTATATTGTTGTGCCCCTATTACCCCCATGTTGTTATTTTTGTGCCCCATAGAATCCCTCTATTGTTATTTTTGTGGCTTTATATTATTATTGTTAGGTCGGTTGGATTATATTGTGACTCCTTAGACTCCTATATATAGAAATGAGGTTTTGTCATTTGTTTCATCAAAGAATTGTTCATTTATGTAATGTAAAGGAGGTTGCCCCCTCGAAGAGGCTGAATTCTAAGGCGTTGATCTATCTTTTCTATCTTTTCTTGAGCTGGTTTCATAACAAATTACACCATATAAAAACCCACAAATGCACCTAAGCCTAAGTTATGATGTTCAAATGCAGAAATGTCAATATATTTCAAAAGCATTTTACTTAGCATTTTTCCATTTCTATTTTCATATTAACATCTAATTTTATTTATGTATTTAAATCCGGAAAATACACCCCTTTCCCATATATATAATTTAAATTCCATATGTTAATATCCTGCCTCGATGGTTTTAAATATAAACTGTAATAAAATAATTAGATGGATTAATTAATCGATCTACGATTAATTAAGAGCCATAACCCTCCGCCACGTTAAAAGGGATTAATTAATCAAACTGTGATTAATTAATAACTGTCCTCCAATCAAATCACTCCCGACGTCATTAAATCTCCCTAATCCATAATTATTATCCCGTCGGGCCCCTCCATTAATTCTCGATCAAATCATTGCCCCGACCATTGTACGATCTGACCCCTTCAAATCTAACAGCTGACGCTCATATCAGGTGGCCCCCGATGCCGACCTTTACCCGCCCGATGTAAGCGGTTTTACTATTCATCCCACCACTACGTGTCGCCCGATGAATGGCATCAGGTGGACCTCTCCCAATACCGCCAAGCTCTCAAAAGTGGTGCGATAGATTCCGCTTACCGCCTCTGTTTACCACCTCCACTAAACAACAAAACGTCACCTCCACTAGTTGGCACCAACTGTCGCTTTCCATTATACCTGCAAAAAACATTAACTTTGCAAATAAAACCAAAAATACTCAGTATTTTGTTTTTCCAAGGAAAGATCCTTCTGTTCTCCATGCACATGCATAAATACATTCAAACTGTCACCCTGCTTCCAATCGTCAACTTCCAGAAGCGCTGAACTCTAATTACCATTGTGAAACCGTGTGCTCCCTGTGAACAGTGCACCAGTGCCATTTGTCCCTTCATACAACCAAAACCAGGTATTTACCCCATTTTCAACTAAAAAACCCTATTTTCATACTGAACCTGAGCTAAATTGCTTTAAAAATTAAGTAATTTAGTGCAATTAAGTTGTTTGACAGTCTTGAGACTCTCTGAGATGACCCAGTTTTCCATAGTTCCCTAAAACCCCTTGCTATAATCCTTGAATCCACAAGAACCAAGGATGGATGCCCCAGTTTCCTTAAATGTCATGCCAGTTACCACTCCCCACAGAGATTTAGACCATCTTCCCCTGGCTGACAAAGATTTTCAAATAAAATACCTCACCTTCGACGAAACCCCTCTGAAATTGTATTGCAGATACCAAGACAATTATTTGAACCATGTAGATAAGATAGGCCTCTGGGAATCAAACCTGCCCAAATATCAATTCCCCAGTGTTCATGTCTTTCCAGAAATTATTCACTACTGTCATGCAAACTATGACCCTATCATGAGAGCTGTGATGTCCCCAGACCAGAAATTCCTATTCACTATCACTCCTGAATCCATAAATGAAATGTTACAGTTACAACCTGGTCAAGATCTCACCCCCCTTACCATTTTTGATTTGCTTGAAAGATTCTCTAAGCTATCTAGTTCCAGAAGTACCCAAATCCTCTAGACTTTCATTGTTGAAGAAAATTACATGCCAAAAGACCCCCCTCCTTACGTGTCAATTATCTTTTCTGAGCTAGGCAAAGATATCACAACAATGATATCATGCATTCTAGGTTTTACCACTAATGAATATGTAGATGAGATTATTTTTTCCTACATGTCTATTTTTACCCCTAGTCAACCTCCTACAGTCAAGTTTGATTATGCAAAATTCATCGCAGATAAAATGCATGATCAGTTTATGAGATTAGAAAATGAAAGAGTGTTCAAATATTCATCAGTCCTGTATCATTTGTTTCTCTACTACCAAACTGATAAGTTTCCCTTCTCTGTTCAAAAACTTGATACTAGAGGGAATCCTAGATCTGTCATCTTCTGGACCTCTCTATTCCACAGGTCTAGTTCTTCTCACTATCCATACATAGATTTTATTGACCTATTTATACATCCAGTGACTACAATGTTATTAGGAAGTCCTCTTCCCAGAACCAGAGCAGACATTAAGAGGGTTCTTCAACTATCTAAACAATATAAATTAGGGGATTGGTACTTGTACCAAAACCATACTGAAATTAGAATTTATGGGAGTGAGTTGCCTCCTTACAAATTACCTAGATATCTCCCCATGCAATTATTTTCTCTGGAGTACTATAGGCAAATGATCAATTCTTATGAGATTCACTTTGTCAAAACCAAGAAGAAGGCCCAACTAAGAATAAAAGATCATCTAGGCCCATTTATTTTCAATAATAGAGAAGCAGGAAAGGAGGCAGATGAAATCCTCTAAAGATTGAGATTAAAACAGAGTTTCATCTGGACCTATGATCCCCATAGCTTCATTTGTAACAGAAGGCAGAAACATAAGCTATCTCCTTATATCCATCATAGGATCCTAGAAATTGAACAATATGCTAATCAATCTAAATGGGTGGAAGGCACTTTGGTAGATCAAGATAGCACACAAGTTGCAGTTGACAATGTATTGGTGGATTTAGAAAGAAGGCTTGATGAAGATTCATTTGTACAGGTGTTTGGAGAAACTTCATCACAAAAGTAGTCACAAGAACATAGCACACAACCATCAGAGCAACAAAAGTCATCAAAACAGGCAGAAGATTCAGAGCAACCAAAAATTTTGGAGGAGCTAGATCAAACAGAACCAAACATGAGCAATCCTCCCATTTTGCAGACTCCTCTAAATGAGGAGAAAAATCCAAAGAGAAGTCGAGAGGAGGCCACTCCTTCTACTGTGCCCATTGACCAAACCTATGCAAAAAGGCAAAGGTTGAATCCCCTGTCTGAACAGGAATTTCTTGAAGAAACAGAAAGTGACACAGTAGCCGAAAGGAGTGATAGCATGCAAACCATTCCAACAGGAGGGACACCATCTACTTCACAGATACAAGCATTGGAAAGACAACAGAGCACAGAGGTGTCTTCATTCAGAGCTCCTTCAGAACAAAGCTAGGACATAAAAGGAAAATATAAAGAAATTAAAGCAAGGAATGAGAAATTGAAAGCTCAAACCTATGCTCACTATCTTAGAATGGCCCCAACCAACTAGACAAGGCTGATGTTAGCCTTTGATATAAAGGAAGGAAAGATGCATATGAGCTTCCTTAAGCCAACTGTGCAATAGCCAAGATCCATGGCTGATTATTAAAGACAAATTTTGGTTTTGGCAAAGGATATTCATCTTATTGACCAAATAGAACTACACAAACAAACCGGTGAGATGGTATATTCTACATTGACTACTTAGGCCATCACAACACATCAATTGTAGAACTCATTGAACAATACCTTTGCATAGCTTCAAATGGAAAAGGCCTCCTCTCAGGCTAAAGACACCAGGATAAAAACTTTAGAAGACTTGGTGATAGAGTTGGGACATGATCCCAAGGATGTCAAGTAGCGAAGCAATTGATTAAAAAGAAAAATGATGATATAGCTGCATTGAAGAAGCAGCTTAATATCCCTCCTCTCCACCATCCTCAAACTATAGAAGTTATAGAGAGGCAAAAAGAGGAAGAACTTATGGACCTAGTCCTTAAGTTAAATGATTAGTTAAAAGAAACTGAGAAGGAATTGGAAAAAGCAATACAGTCTAAGCAGAGTGAGCTGGCCATCGCTCCTTAGACTGTCATACCTACAGTTTCTACAGCAGTACCCTCCACTCTGGAAACTTCCTTGGCACCAACACTTCCACCAGTGACAGCATTGCCAGTAGCAGGGACTATTTCAACCATAGGTACATCAACCAGTGCAGAGACATCAGCAGAAAAAAACAAATGAATTGAATAAAACCATGGAACAAATGAGTATCCAGGCCACAGAATTGAAAAAGCTCAGAGAACAAATGACAAGTTTGGAAACAAACTACGAGCTTGCACAAATTCAGAATAAAGAAGAAGAATGGAAAAACAAAAGGATGGAGGAAAGAATCAGAGTCCTAGAGAAGGATTTGACATTAGAAAAACCATTGGGAGACATGAAAATATATTGTGGGCCAATATCATTGATTCCATTAATGATATTTGGCCTTCTATCCAGGTAATTTTTGAACAGAATGAATTGATTAAAAGAGCTATGGAAGCTATACAGAAGACTAAAGAAGAACTGGGAGATAAACCTGAAGAGGCAAGTCAGTTGATTGATTTTTTAAATAGCAGAAACAAGTACCAGTTGGATGAGTTAGAGATTGAGGATAGAACAACTACTATTATTGAAATAAAGAAAGTTCTTACTAAAAGGAACTTAATGCTTAATCTAGAGAAAAGGTGTCAGAGTATTCAGGCAGACATAGATAGCTTCATGTTGAAATATGGCATTTTGAGAGAGAAAGGCCTTCCTAGCCCACTGGTTATACATGACAAGTTAATGACACAGGAAGACTATATCGAGAGATTAAATAAACAGGCCAGGAGTCAAGCAAGTTCTTTAGGAGTAAAAGCATTACCTACAGGAAAGGTACTTTATGATGGCCTGGAGAATCTATTCTACATAGAGCATGAAGTAAAACATCTATTCACCAGCAAACCCAATTTTGCTAAGTACACAGAAGCTGATGAAGTTTACAGGAAGATGATCAGGATGAAATTACCAGATAATGAATGGTGGACCAGTTTGACTGACTTACTGTGAAGTTACTATGGTAAATTTGTGGAGTAAAAAATGTTTACTATGGTAAAATATGGTAATACAGGATGAAAGGATGAAACATCACACGTAAATAGTATCAGTAGGTGAAGGTAAGAGTGAAATCCAGCACATAAATACCGAGGCAACTGCAAGAGCCAAATCCGAGTTCCAGTATCCAATGCATTCACAAATAAAGGGACAACAACAATCTATTTTCCATCTGTCTCTATCTTCGCGTGGAAGAAAACTTTTGTTTCCTCGAAAAAATCTCATATAGTTATGAGATATTTTGTATTAATTTTTGTATAAATACTTCACAAATTGAAGTAATTAAGGTGGATTTAAAAACCATTTATGTACACTTTTTGTTTTGAGCTAATGGAGCGATTTCAATCAAGGCTGGCCTGGTTTACTGGATTAAATAAAGCTAAGGACATTTCACTCAATTCATGTGCACTGTGGAAAAAAAATAAGTATCATTTCTCTGAGTTTGATTATTGTTTTCCTTTATGTTATGAAATATCATATGTGTTTCTTATAATTCTTAAAAGCAAATAAGGAATAATATCATCAGAATTAGCTTAAGTGCTCTCTGTTTTAACTATTTTCTTCTTTAATGTTTTCTACTTAATTGCTTAAGTCTGGGAATTCTTAGTTGCTCCCTTACTTTTGTAATTCATTCCCTCTATTGGCCCCTAGTACAGGATTCTTAATTGCCCTTGCTATTTTCCAAACCTCCCTTCTGCATCTTAATCCTTGTCAAGGATTCTTCATTGCCCTTAGCCCTAGTTATGATTTTCATCCATTGAGACCTTTAGATTTGTCATTGCTGTGCTATCTTGCCTTGTGAACTCTTACCTTGGTGATTAATCAAATCCTGTTAAACCTTTCCTATTTGACTCCATGGACCAATGGCTTGAATACTTGCTCTGCCCATTTGTTTCCTTAATTCCACCAAACAAATCAAAACAAATTCCTTAAGCATTAATAACTAGTCTAATATCATATCAAAACAATGCTAAATTATAAAGAGAGAGCCCTCTCTGAGTGTAGATTGGCTAGTATCTATACTTAAAATATTGGTTTGTAGTTACCTTGGACACTTTCCTTCTTTCAAATAACTTCTAAGGAAAATCCGAGTGATAACACCACAGACCAAACAAGTTGGTGAGTTGGAGAAAGAGAAAGAAAGCATGTTTAATATTATTATTGAACATAATTTGCAGATACAAAAAATGGAGACTGAATTAGAGAATCTATTAAAGGAAAAAGAATAGCAAGCCAATGTAGCAACAACTATTCCTATAGAAAAAACTTCTATTGCAGGTACTTCTACAATAGGGACTTCTATTGCAGCAACCATAATAGTGGAAACACAATACACAGATTCATCAGTTAATCTAGCTAAAGCTATGGGAGATATATCCTTAAAACGTCAAGAAATTGAAAAGCTAAAGGCTCAACTCAACAATCTTCAGGAGAAGAAAATCAAATCTGATAATGCTTACTTGGCAGACCTTCAAAAAATATGTAGGCTAAATTAGAGATAGAGACCCTTGAAAATGAGACTGCTATTGCTCAAACCATTGCACAATCCAAAGAGAATATTTGGCTAGATATCAATGAGTCCATAACTAATTTATGGCCTTCAATTGAAATCATTTTTGAGAAGGAAGAATTATTGGAGAGGTCAAAGGAGGTAATCACAGAAGTAAATAAAGACGTGGGTCATAAACGAGGAGATGCAACAACATTGATTAGAATTTTGAATTCAAAAATAAGGGAAGATCTAGAAGACTATGACATTGAAGACAAAAATGAAACTACTTTGGAAGTCAGAAGGATACTTACCAAAATAAATTTAATGCTGCAATTAGAAAATAAGTGTCATTATTTAGACGTTAACATTCAAAAGTTTCATAAAAAGTTTAATGTGCTTCATTAGGAAGGACTTCCAGGTTTGAGAGGAATGGGAGACAAATGGGTTCCCCTTAAAGAATACGAGTGTATACTTTATTCTATAGATGTGGACAAATCAAGATTTGCTAAGATCAAGGGAACCATTACATGGAAGGATTTTTATTGTAGGTTTGAGTTTTGATTTGTTAATCAAACATGAAATCAAACATTTGTTCATAGTCAAACCCACCTTTTAGAAATGTATTGAAGTGGATGAGAGTTACATAAAATTAATAAAATATTCCATTCATGATGAAGAAATGTGGGAAAAGATATGTCAACTCATTGAATGAACAAAGAACAAGTTTTTAGCAGCAGACACCAGGTTTTCAGCAAGCGGATGTAGATTTATAGGCACAAAAGAACAGATGATTAAAAAAGGAAACAAACATCAGCTTTTACATCCTTAATCATCACTAGAAGCCTCAAATTCTGTGTAAGATATCCAAGCAGTATAAGTTTCCTATTTTATAGTTCTACTTTTGTAATTAGTTTCAAATATATTTTGTAAATAAATCTTGATTTTTTAAATTAAGATATTTTGAAGAAAGTTGTATAAATACTTTGTAGCTTGAAGTATGAAGGGTTGAAGCCTTTTGATAAACTACTAAGCAAAATTGTAATCCTCTTAGTTATTTTCTGAGATTAATAGAAGCTTGGATTCATTTTGAAACAACGTGTGTGTTCCTATGATTACTTCTATGTTACTTATGTTTTCATTTTTTCTTAATTGTGCATATGTTTAAAATTAATGGTAAATATGGGTAAGATAAGATTGAATATCTATGTATCTTAAATCCCCTATGAAGTTATGATCAATTACAGAAACTAGTTAATTGTAAATTTATGTTTTAATTAATTCCTATATATCTTTTAATTGTCATCCCCCTTTAAGCTTTAAATGTAATTTCTTGGCTGTAAAAGGATTTTACACGCATCACCTATATATGATTAGTTAAATACTCAGTTTGAAGGTTTAATAGATCATATATCTTCTTAAGTTCAACCTTACGCATTTTTCAAAGCTAAATTTTTGTTAAAGGTGAAGAATCAACCCTTTTAATATATCATAAATAATTAAGAATCTGCACCAATTTAACAGTTTAAAGCACTAGTCATCCAAAAATTGAAAACCAAACAAAACATTTTAGATGCTATGCCATAATTCCTTAACCTAGAATTTTCTACAGAGGTACAACATTAGATTGGTGCTGTTGTCGAGGATAATTTTTTTTGAATTATATTTCCCTATGACAATGATTAGGATTTCGTTTTAATGGTGAATAAAAGGTTAGTAGGTTAAAATATTTCACATGGTGATTCAATAAAACAAAATTGGCTTCATGCAGGCATACCAGATATCTCTTAGGTCCTCATATTTATTCTCCATTGTCAGATCTAGAGAGGCTAGTGAGAGTTGCCTCTTTAAGACGAAGATTAGAAGCCTCTACTTCTGCTCGTGTATCACTTCCACCTAAAACTATTTCAGAAATTTATCCTTTTATACTTGTCCCAATTCCTCCTAAACTATCAAGTCTAACACCAAAAGTGTTAGAATTTTTATCTAAAGGGGTTGATTTTCAATAAGCTCTTCTTGTTTATCAGTTAGAATCTTATAAAATTCCTAAAACTCTTTCAGAATCTCCCAAATCAGAAGCATAATTAGGTTTAGAATTACTTGAACTAAAACCTAGTGATTTCATTTCGCCTGTCATTCATACATATTCATCTACTTCTGCTAAATCTGAAGATAGATTCTCTGTTTATACAAATCCTTTATTTGAAAGTGAAGGAAAATTTGGTCCAGAAGTGCAGAAGTTAGTTATTCAATCATCATTAATAAAAAATTCTATAAATTCTACTCAATCATCTTCGCCTCCTTCATCTCCCACAAGTTCATCTTCATCTTCCATTACAGGAATAATACACCCTAGGCTATGGGTTGAGCACCCCAACAGACCAGAGGGCATACACCAACAAGAAGTAGACAAACAAGCAGTTTAATTCTTAAACTACTGAAGTAGGAAGAATAAGTATTACTTGAAGGTCCTACGTTTGAGGTTGTTCCCATAGGGTCCAAACCCTCTGCTTCCTCCAATGCCTTAAAACCCGCAACTCATTCAATCAAAGCATATACAAAAACAATAATTGAAATCATGTTCATGATATAAGTTTTAGATCATATAAGAATAAAAGTCTAAAACATGAAATCGTACATCAGTTAGATTAAAACATGAATTAAGGCATTAAGATCTAATCATCACGAACAAGACATGGCTTCTTTATTGGTGACAACAAAATAATATGGATGAATACAACCTGAGCCTTCTCTGGCTCATAACAAACCTTCCTCTGAATCGATCTAGCCAAAAGCCTCAACAATCCTCTTTCAAAAGCATACACATGGATGCCGTATAAAGGAGGTGGACATCAGAATGAGGAAACATGAATTTCCTATAGTTGGGAGTGCAGGAGGCATAGGGATAAAATCAAACTTGATAAGGGATAAGTTGGATATAATATCAATATCCCATCTCTCTCTCCCCTTAGGCCTTCCCCATGAGGTGTATTTATATGGCCTCAAAACAATTTTTTCAGTTGGGAAATAGTTAGGCCACGAGATCTTGTAGGTAGGCTTCTGGTGTAACCTGTGAACCCAACCCAAAAAATAGGGATTTTATATTTTTTTTCATATTTAAATCATATACGCGGGTTGGGTATAGCTGAACCTGCGTGTGCACGCGCTTTGTACAGGACAGAGTTGCTTATGGAATTTAAAATAATGTTTTTCAATATTTGGACCAAGTCTGATGGGAAATGGTTGCCCAAGGCCATGAATCAAAGCATCAAGTATACAAAGGTGGTAAATGATGCTATAATAGATGACCCCTAATATATGAGATTAGAAGGGGTACATGATGGCTAAAATGTATCAAGTGTATAGAAAGAATCATGCGAGGACTTGGGAAGAGATCACCAGATTCCAACTTGCTAAACCAACGGAAGAGATCAGAAAGAAAACTCATGTTTGAGGTAGGTATACCCATGCTCAGAGATAGTAAAGCATGTCCACATATCAAGTGTACAATGGATCCAATATGTATACAAGTAAAAAGAACACTGATAAATACACGGTGGATCACCTGATCATAGCCGCAAAAATACATATCAAGGCCATGTCACAATATCACATATATAATAATGGATCAATGATGCTGAAGTAGATACCTGATCACTAAAGTCACATAACTGATACTCAAAAGTGCCAAGTCAAAAAAGTGGAATAATGGCATTGCATACAACTCAGGTGCCAACATATAAGATGCTGTTGTGATGAACTGCAACATATAAGGTGGATGGTGTCATTGGTAGTAAATAGGAGGGATTGACATGTGAACCATGAAATGTTGATTCAACCTGAGGTCTTCACTAACTATCATGGTACATTTCTACACTATGGGAATAAATGAGTTGAAATCAACCATGTGAGAAATCATTTGATTACCGGTCATTGATGTATACCATTAACAAATGCGAGACAACTCACCAATAATGATGATGAGAGTCAAGGTACCCCAATACAATCTAACAAGTGCAAATAAATGAGTTGAAGTTGAACACTTGAGAGAATCTATCAATCAGGAGACATTGATGTATTCTCATTGTCGATAGTGAAGGAGTCTACCACTAATGACTGCAAACCCTAAGGTACTGAAAAAAGGACTCTAGATCTTATTCCCAGAGAAATGATTCAGAGTTGATGGGAAAAGATCTACTGGAAGGAAGGAATTAAGACATCCTACATCAATCCAGCATGAGTTTAACCTGTAGGCCAATAATGTGGAAGGAATCGGATGAAGAAAGATGAAGTAACCAAATTGAAGCATTTTTCTAGTGTACACAAGATGTGGCTAGCACATGACAGAAAACCTCTAAATCAACCAATAATAAAAGTTGACATAGAGGCGAGGAATCCACCAATAGGGTCAAATGGAAACCAAGGTACTGCACAAATCCCAATGTGTGATAATGTAAGATGACGTCGAACACAAGGGAAACCACTCAGTCAAAGACCCATAATATTGATCGATGTTGAGCACAAGGTCACCTATTAATGATGGAAATAGGGCAAGGGTGCAGCTATAGGCCTACTCTCAAAGAAATATGTCAATGTTGATAAGAGAAAACCCGCTAACAAGAAGTTAATGGAGACCTTCTCAAATCAGCACAATCAAAGGACCAAATTGTTGGCATTATGATTCAAGTGTTGTCCTTGATGGTAACTCTCTTAGAGGTTGGTACAGGTGCTCAGAGGTTGGTACAGGTGATGGCAACTTAATCAGAAGACAGATCTTAGTACAGCATGCCAAGGAAGTTCATATACGCAGGTTCGTTAAGCCCAAGTCGCGTGTACACGCTAGTTGGATTCAGAAAAAGTGCGTGTATGTGGAAAAGTACCTTTGGTCCATGGTGGTTAGTCCTTGGAAGTTGTGCCTATGGTTTCGGACCATTGTGTCTCGACGGGCGTGTCGATCTCTAGTTTTGAAGTTGATGGTATTGTATTACCATGGTTTTGGCTCTTGGTATTGAGCAAGGCCTAAGGCTATATAAGGAGAAGAAGATCATTAGGCAAAATCATCTTTCAACAAGGCTTGAATATCTAAGAGAGAAAGAGATCTGATATGCAGGTTCTGGGTTGCTTGATCTAAGCCAAGGAGAGATCACATCGTTTGATGGAAGACTAGATCTAAGGATAGATCGGGATCCAATGGTTTGAAATGCACTATCATGATATGGTTGATTATGCGTATTTCTAGATCTGCATATTGTCGCAATGTTATGTTCTGGGTCTAACTAATGTCTGGTACAGCTGCAAATTGAGAAAGTTTATTTTTAGATCTGTACGCAGGTTGGCTTCGGTAAAAGCGCGTGTATACGCGGGTTTTGCTCATTGAAGTAGCGTATATATTTTGAAGCTTGATTTTGGGTTTACAGTGGGGTCTGACTGTTATTGCAGAGTTCTGTAGTCTTCTCTGTGTTCTGGTAACTGGTGATTGACAGGGTTCAGTGGTTCAGTGATTCAAAGTTTGGTTGTTTTATGCTTCAATGATCTGTTGTGGAAATTGAATGAATTGTGGTCTTCAGATTGTAATGTTGTGCTTCAGGAATATCCAAGTCTGAAAATGTATGAAAAGTGATACCTGAAAGAAAGAAGATTGTAGGTCAGCACCTACGTACTAGTATCTTGGCTAGTACAAGAGCAAAGGGGGTTGGAGCTCCCTTCCAAGGAAGTTTGGAGAACGAGAGAAGGTTGTAGCCTTCTGCAGGTTGTAGCCTGCGTACTGGTATAAGGCTGCACCAGTACAAAAGATTGTAAACTGAAGTTTCATATTAAAGAAAGATAGAGCCAACTTGTAGCAGGTGGTTTTCACCCACATTGGGTTTCCACCTTATATCTTGGTGTTCATGTGTGTGGCTTTTGATCTGTTCTGTTATACTGCACATGTTTACTGTTAATGTGGTGAATAATGTCCTGATGCACTTAACTGAAGAATAAGCTAACTAAATTGTGAGTTTTCTTCTTATACGCTGTTTTACTTAGTCACAGCAGCGTGTACACGCTGGTTCACTTAACTGAAGTAGCGTATATGTTTCTGAGCATTGAAAAGTTTGATTGATCTGATAATACTGATTCACCCCCCCTCTCAGTATTATTTCCAACAATTGGTATCAGAGCAGGTCCTTCAGAGAAGCTTGATCGCTTGAAGGTAGATCATTCATCATGAGCAACTACGAGAAAGAAGCATCAATCAGGCCACCGGTTTTTGATGGAACAAATTTCAATTATTGGAAGGTAAGAGTTACTGCATATCTTCAATCTCTTGGTACAGAAGTTTGGAACATTGTAGAAACAGGCTATGCTTTTCCTTCAGCTACTCCTACAGATCCAGCTGAGAAAAAGACATATGAAACAAATGCAAAAGCAGTCAGTACTCTATTAGGAAGTATATCCCAAACAGAATTCATGAAGGTCATGCACTTCAAATCAGCAAAAGAGATATGGGACAAAATGATCACTAGCTATGAAGGAGATGAACAGGTAAAGCAAGCTAAATTTCAAACTCTCAGGATTCAATATGAGACTCTCAAGATGTATAATGATGAAAGTGTGGCTAATTATTTTCTTCGGGTAGATGAGATTGTTAATTGTATGAAAAATTTGGGTGAAGAAATAAAAGAGACTATAGTAGTTCAAAAGATTCTAAGATCATTATCCCCCAAGTTTGAATCTAAAGTATCTGCAATAGAAGAAAAGGAAAATCTCAAAGTTCTCACTATGTCTCAGCTACATGGAATTCTAACTGCTTATGAAATGAGAAAGGAAGGTCCATCAGACAGAAGGGAAGCTGCTTTTAAGGCATCAGGAAAAGAAGATTACTATGAAGCAAGCCATGTTCCAGAAGAAGAGGAAGAAGAATCAAATTTTGTCAGAAATCTTCAAAGGGGTGCTGGAAGGTTCAGAGGTAAGCTACCTTTCAAATGCTTTGCTTGTGGAAGAGTAGGTCATTATGCTGCAAAATGTCCTTATAAGGATAAAGGAAAAGAACCTGCTAGATGGAACAAGAAACAAAGTGCAAATAAGAAAAGCTACTACACCCATGAAGATAGTGATGGCTTATCAAACAGTGATGAAGATGAACAAGGTAATAAATATAAGCTGTTAATGGCATTTGAAGATGATGATTATGAGGATGCTGTAGATGTGGATAATCTCTATAATGAAATTACTAGACTCAAGAGATGCATAGAAGAAAAGAGTGTGATCATTGATACTTTGCAATTTCAAATTGATGAAAAGGAAAAACATCTTGAAAAACTAGAAGGTGAAATTGTTGGTCTCAGAAAAGAAATTGAGAAAACAAAAGCTATTAATCTTAAGTTTGTCAAAGGATCTGAAACTTTGGATGAGATTATCAATGTGCAGCGGTCTCCTCTAAACAAGACAGGTTTGGGCTATAATGGAGAAACCTCTCAAGCATCCACCTCAAAAAGTTATCTTGATGCAGCAAGAAGAAATGAGCAGAAGAACAATGAAGATAATCAGGTAAAGCAGGGACGAATTACAAACAGAAACTATCAGGGACAATCCTTCTTAAGGGTGAACAAAAGCTACAACCAACCACAGGTAAAATCTTCTCAGTTTGGCACAAGAATAGATGAAAATAGAAATTACAATCAGTTGGCTGGTAGATTCAATAACCGCAGAAGCTTCTTCAATGGACAATGCTTTTCTTGCCATAACTTTGGTCACAAAGCAGCTCAATGTGTTGCATATAAAACAATCATGACTAGGGAAGCTCAA
Organism: Pinus tabuliformis; assembly: GCA_031772625.1. Lineage (NCBI taxonomy): Eukaryota > Viridiplantae > Streptophyta > Pinopsida > Pinales > Pinaceae > Pinus > Pinus tabuliformis. The sequence goes on from CM062811.1 coordinate 443,385,730, forward strand.
AAACAAAGAAGTATGACAGGGATTACAAAGAGGACCTATAACAACTTTTCGGTTCTTGAAAATGAAGTTGAATGTTCTATTTGCAATAATTTTGGTCATAAAGAATCTGAATGCAGGAGCAGGTTTCAGGAGAAAAAGGAACAAGCCACGAGCACCAAAAAATGGAGAATAAAGGAACCTCAGACAGAAAGATGTGGGATAGCTTTTTATGCAGAAGGACAGGAAAATCTATGGTACATTGACAGTGGATGTTCGAAACATATGACAGGTGATAAAGAAAAACTTGAATCTTATTCTACTTTAGAAAAGGGAAAGAAAGTTTCTTTTGGAAATGATACTCCTGCAACTATAAAAGGAAAAGGTATTGCTCCTTTGAAGGAAAAGGTCAAGGCTGGAAATGTTTTGTATGTTGATGGATTGAAGCATAATCTACTAAGTGTCAGCCAGATGTGTGATCAAAAAACCGAGGTTATTTTCAGATCGAATGGATGTCTTGTTCGTGATCTTGATACAGGTAAAACAGTTCTCAAAGGCAAAAGAACTCCAAATAATCTGTACATATTTGAAGAAGGACAACAACAATGCTATCTTAGCAAGGATGAAGAGCACTGGTTATGGCATCGAAGGTTGGGACATCTAAGCTTCTCACAAATAAGGAAAGCATGCAAATATCAGGCAGTTCGCGATCTTCCAGATATCAAAATTCCAGACAACACCATATGCAAATCTTGTCAGTTTGGAAAGCAAACCAGAACTAACTTTCCAGAAAAGGAAGGATCAGCTAGCTTGCCTCTTGAGCTAGTCCATACAGATGTATGTGGTCCATTTAGGAAAAGGACACCTCGAGGAGAAGAATATCTGATATTATTCATTGATGATTTCTCAAGGTTTGTTTGGTTAGGGCTTATGAAGCACAAAGATGAAGCATTCGAAAAATTCAAATCCTTCAAAGCATTGGCTGAAAATGAATCAGGACACAAAATTAAGTGCCTCAGATCTGACAGAGGTGGGGAGTTCACATCAAATGAATTTTTCGATTTCTGTGATGAACATGGGATAAGAAGAGAATTCTCTACAGCTAGAACTCCTCAGCAAAATGGGGTTGTGGAAAGAATGAACAGAACTATCCAACAAATGGCTCGTGCTATGCTCGATGAATCAGGTACTCCTGCAACCTTCTGGGGTGAAGCTGCACATGCTGCTGTTATCATTCTTAACAAAACAAATGTCCGAGTAAACAGCACTCAAACACCTCATGAGCTTTGGAGTGGTAAAACTCCTTCCGTGAAGCATTTCAAAATCTTTGGGAGCAAATGTTATATTAAGAATACTGATGAGCAACTTGGCAAACTTGAACCTAGAGCAGATGAGGGCATTCTTCTTGGTTATTCTCCACATAGCAAAGCATACAAGTGCTACAATAAAAGACTTGGCAGAATTGTTGACAGTATTGATATAGTGGTTGATGAGAAGGGATATATTCCTAGGCAAGTTCATCATGAAGACATTGAAGAAGATGAAGGTTACTCTCAAAGGCGAAATGATGAAGAAGAAGAACCTCAAGAAGAAGAAGAATCTCAAGAAGAACCAGAGGAGCAGACAAGAATAGAAGAGAAGACTCCATCCAGATATGTCCAAAAGAATCATCCAGAAACTCAGATTGTGGGGCAGAAAGAAGCAGGAGTACAAACAAGAAGGACACTTGCAGAAGCTTCAAGCTACTTGGCTCTACTCTCCTCCATTGAACCACAAAATGTGAAAGAAGCATGCAAAGATGAATGTTGGGTCAAAGCAATGGATGAAGAACTTGAGCAAATCGAAAAGAACAACACTTGGGAATTAGTTCCTAGACCAAAAGATAAGAATGTAATAGGAACAAAATGGGTCTTCAAGAATAAATTAAATGAAAATGGAGAAGTAATTAGAAACAAGGCCAGACTTGTTTGTAAAGGGTATGCACAGCAAGAAGGAATAGATTTTGAAGAGACCTTTGCTCCTGTGGCAAGACTAGAGGCCATCCGAATGTTCCTTGCTCTCTCAAGCTTTCAAAACTTCAAGGTATTTCAAATGGACGTGAAATCAGCCTTCCTGAATGGAGACTTAGAAGAAGAAGTATATATTGAGCAGCCAGATGGTTTCATTCTTGGGAATGATCCAAACCTTGTATGCAGATTGAAAAAGGCACTCTATGGGCTCAAACAAGCTCCAAGGGCTTGGTACTATCGGTTGGACAAATATCTTCACCAACAAGGCTTTTCAAAAGGATCAGCAGATAGCAATCTCTATATAAAAGTTGAAAATAACAAATTGCTAATTCTTGTTGTTTATGTAGATGATATTATTTTTGGCAGCAATGAAGAGACTATGAGTCAAAACTTTGCCTTGGTTATGCAGAAAGAATTCGAAATGTCACTTCTTGGAGAATTGACATATTTTCTTGGATTGCAAATCCAACAAAATGAAGGAGGTATCTTCTTGTCTCAAACCAAATACCTCAAGCAGATCTTGAAGAAGTATGGCATGGAAGAGTCAAAGCCAGTTTGTACACCCATGGTTACAGGATGCAGCCTCAGTGCTAATGATGAATCAGCAGCAGTTCACCAACCCACTTATAGATCCATGATTGGGAGTTTGCTTTATTTGACAGGTACTCGACCAGATATTACACATGCAGTAGGAATGGTTGGAAGATTTCAAGCCAACCCAAAGGAAACTCATCTTCAGGCAGTCAAAAGAATCTTCAAATATCTTCAAGGGACCCAAAACTATGGCTTATGGTATCCTAGAAATACAGATCTCACTCTTCATGCTTACACAGATGCAGATTGGGCTGGAAGTGTGGATGATAGGAAAAGCACAAGTGGTGGTGCTTTCTTCATGGGTTCCAGATTAGTATCTTGGTTCAGCAAGAAACAGAGTTCGATTGCCTTATCTACAGCTGAAGCAGAATATGTGGCTGCGGCATCTTTTTGCACACAACTTCTTTAGATGATGCAGACCTTGCAGGACTTTCAAATCACTTGCACTCCACCAGTTTCTATCTTATGTGATAATACTAGTGCAATCAGCATTTCAAAGAATCCAGTCATGCACTCAAAGACCAAGCACATACCAATCAAGTACCATTTTCTCCGGGAACAAGTGCTTGAACAGAAGGTCAAGTTGGAGTATGTTCCTTCTAAGGAACAAGTTGCTGATATTCTCACAAAACCACTGCCCAGGGAAACTTTTGAATATCTCAGACAAAAGCTGGGAGTAGTTGATGCTTCATCCTGCTGTTGAAGCTTGTCTGTTCTACAGAAAAGTTTGTATACGCAAGTTACAAAAGGTATATACGCGTATACACGCGGATTTATGCTGGGAAAGTCGCGTGTAAGGTGTACGCTTGTTGCAGAGATTATATCCGCGTACATACGCTGTTTTATTCAGGAGAAATCGCGTATATGAAGTTCTGAACAGCAAGGGAAAACTCTGGAGTTCTGAACAGCAATGGGAATGTCAGAATTCTTCAGGCACAGTTTCAGGGGGTGCAACAGGCACAGGTTTAGGGGGAGCAGCTTAAAAGTCTCATAAAGCATTGTTGGCATTCAGATGTTTTGGTTGTTGGTTTCAGGAGAAGGAGCTCAGAAAGAAATCCTGGTTGCTGATCTAACAAGATGTTTATCAGATGCTGCTTGTGCCTTTCCTAAGTCTTGGTCTAGATCTATGTCATGTATCTCTCTTGTCATATCTCTTTTATGGTGTCAAGGTCATGTAACGGCCTATGTTGGTTTCCCCTCTATGCCTGGGATGAATGTTGTAATATAATTGGTTGTTTCTGATATGTCCCCTCTTGGTAGGGAGTATGGATGTATGTATTGAGTCTTTTGGTGATAGGAAGGTCTCTTATGGTGTATAAGTCTTGGTTCTTGTTGAAGAACATCTTTTGCAGATCTGGCCTACTGTCAGGGGGAGCACGAGTCAGCACAGCCAAGCAGAGGTATCAGCATGTCCTCAGGGGGAGCACAGCCCTTTGCCCTTGATGTCAAAGGGGGAGAGTGACTTGGTGTGGTGGTTGCCATCAAGTCCAAAGGGGGAGATTGTTGGCATTATGATTCAAGTGTTGTCCTTGATGGCAACTCTCTCAGAGGTTGGTACAGGTGCTCAGAGGTTGGTACAGGTGATGGCAACTTAATCAGAAGACAGATCTTAGTACAGCATGCCAAGGAAGTTCATATACGCAGGTTCGTTAAGCCCAAGTCGCGTGTACACGCTAGTTGGATTCAGAAAAAGCGCGTGTATGTGGAAAAGTACCTTTGGTCCATGGTGGTTAGTCCTTGGAAGTTGTGCCTATGGTTTCGGACCATTGTGTCTCGACGGGCGTGTCGATCTCTAGTTTTGAAGTTGATGGTATTGTATTACCATGGTTTTGGCTCTTGGTATTGAGCAAGGCCTAAGGCTATATAAGGAGAAGAAGATCATTAGGCAAAATCATCTTTCAACAAGGCTTGAATATCTAAGAGAGAAAGAGATCTGATATGCAGGTTCTGGGTTGCTTGATCTAAGCCAAGGAGAGATCACATCGTTTGATGGAAGACTAGATCTAAGGATAGATCGGGATCCAATGGTTTGAAATGCACTATCATGATATGGTTGATTATGCGTATTTCTAGATCTGCATATTGTCGCAATGTTATGTTCTGGGTCTAACTAATGTCTGGTACAGCTGCAAATTGAGAAAGTTTATTTTTAGATCTGTACGCAGGTTGGCTTCGGTAAAAGCGCGTGTATATGCGGGTTTTGCTCATTGAAGTAGCGTATATATTTTGAAGCTTGATTTTGGGTTTACAGTGGGGTCTGACTGTTATTGCAGAGTTCTGTAGTCTGCTCTGTGTTCTGGTAACTGGTGATTGACAGGGTTCAGTGGTTCAGTGATTCAAAGTTTGGTTGTTTTATGCTTCAATGATCTGTTGTGGAAATTGAATGAATTGTGGTCTTCAGATTGTAATGTTGTGCTTCAGGAATATCCAAGTCTGAAAATGTATGAAAAGTGATACCTGAAAGAAAGAAGATTGTAGGTCAGCACCTACGTACTAGTATCTTGGCTAGTACAAGAGCAAAGGGGGTTGGAGCTCCCTTCCAAGGAAGTTTGGAGAACGAGAGAAGGTTGTAGCCTTCTGCAGGTTGTAGCCTGCGTACTGGTATAAGGCTGCACCAGTACAAAAGATTGTAAACTGAAGTTTCATATTAAAGAAAGATAGAGACAACTTGCAGCAGGTGGTTTTCACCCACATTGGGTTTCCACCTTATATCTTGGTGTTCATGTGTGTGGCTTTTGATCTGTTCTGTTATACTGCACATGTTTACTGTTAATGTGGTGAATAATGTCCTGATGCACTTAACTGAAGAATAAGCTAACTAAATTGTGAGTTTTCTTCTTATACGCTGTTTTACTTAGTCACAGCAGCGTGTACACGCTGGTTCACTTAACTGAAGTAGCGTATATGTTTCTGAGCATTGAAAAGTTTGATTGATCTGATAATACTGATTCACCCCCCCTCTCAGTATTATTTCCAACACAAATAGCTGATGTGATACTGAACATAACTCTAATAGACTGGGTATGGCCGACTGAATATGAGTCAAGAGACACCGCAAAAGGGCTAAATCGGGTTTACTTCCCTTGAAAAAAAGCACGACTCAACGGTGACTATATGGAAACATATGATAACTTTGTATAAGTTTGTCATGCAGGAGGCATAAAAAATCTCTCCATATGATTGGAAGAGATAACCAACTAGAGGAGTACTACCTCAATAACAAGGTTATGGCTCTCCTAAGTTAAACTAAAGCCCATCCCAATGGAGGAAGGACTCATTTTAAGTGCTTTTTTCAAGGGAAACACACCTGAATCTTGCTGCCAACAATGATGGAAGTAAAGTCCCATTCCCGTTCTTTTTGGAACATATTATTTTTTTTACCTTTTTCATATTTGGAAAGCCTAAAAAAGAACAAATTAATGCCTATGGTATAGTGGAAAGAACGAGTGTCCATATACAGATGCACTATTTCCTGGGAGAGGAACATTTCTATGCTCAATGCAAGGTGACGAAACTGGTCAATGACACTCAAAGGAATGTTCTTTCCATGAGCAAAAGGTGTCAAGTTGCAAAGGCTAAGTGATTTCAAGGTTGATTTTGCAAAAAGAAATGGTCAAAAAGTGGCTTATACACAAGTCCAAGTGAAGCCGGCTTAAGGCCAAAAGGTACAAATAGTCAACATGAAATGCAGCAATACAACTCAACATGTGGGAACCTCTAGGGTATAAAGCCAGAAAGACAACAAAGAAGAAGGAGTGTTAGGATATTTCGACACATAGGAAATAGTTAAGTATAATTTGGTCTAGTGTAGAGTTAGGTAAAGTGTGTTTCTTTACTATGTACATTTCGTAACTTACAATCCGACGGTCACGATATGTAGTGATCTGACGGTTCATTCTCTCCTCGGTATTACCGACACTTGATCCGTGGCTTAACACCCGATTGGTCCATGATCTCTATTTAAAGAGCATGGAGGGTCATTTGTAGGTTAACCGTTCATGAGAGAAGCTTATGTAAAATTTCATTCTTTTATTAATAAATTGCCTGAAGTGGCTGCGTTGGCTCAGGTCGTGGACTGTTTCCCTCTTTGAGGGTTTTAACCACGTCAAAATACTGGTGTATTGATCTGTGATCTATGTGTGAGTGGTGTCCTTTGGTGTTCTGTTTGAGGAACTTACCCTGTAAATTCCTACATGGTATCAGAGCTATTTGAGGGCCGCGTCCGTTGGTGATCCAAATCTGAAGCCGGTAGAACTGCATCCGACTACCGTTTCCTAGATCTACTGTTTTTGACTACTTTTAGGCCGAGAGGACTGCTCTGTTGTGTTGGTAGCATCTGTTCCAGTGAGGAACCCCTTTTGTTTCACGCGAAAAGGTTTCTGGTAGCCCTAGCTACGTCATTTTTAAGATCTGGAGGTATACAGTGTTTATTTGCAGTTTACCGTTATTTTCTCTCTGTTTATTTTGGTTTCGGTTTATTTAGCTTTTTTTTATTACTGGATCTATACCTTTCATTTCTGCGTATGCTCTTTGCCCCGTAACTCTGTGCGATCTGGGCAAATCAGAAACAGAAAGGAAGGATTTTTCTCATGCATATGCTCTTTTCTGCTACGCCTTAATGTGATCTCGAAAAATCAGAAACATTGAGGAAAATATTTAGTTTCCAGCTAAAGCTAACTTCAAGCTGCAAGGTTCATTTTTTTTGTATGTCCGTGTTGGGTTTTGTGTTTTTTTTTTGTAGGGAAAAAGAGCTTTCTCAAAGTAAGCACGCAACCCAAAGCTTCAACCCCCCCGCCTCTCTCTCTCTCTCTCAAACTTTTTGTTTAGCTCACTTGGTCCAAAGCTAATTTATGAGAGTAGAGGTCTTGAGTTCAAGTCTCCTTTTTGTGGGGGCGGATTTTTCATTTCCGCACATTCCCGCACTTCGTCGGCATCTTCATCAAATTTTCTTCAAAAAGCCATAACTTCTTCATCTGGAAGCCATTTTCAGAGCTGTTTTTTTTGAAACAGCCTAATTTTTCGAGATATTTCCATTGGAACACTTAGTTTCAGCATCTATAGCTTCAGTTTCTGTTAAAATGGAAAGTCCATGCCAAGTTATTCTTGACAGCACCAACTACTTCCAATGGTGGTCCTACATTGTGGATTTACTTAGAAGTAAAGGTCTCTACAGAATAGCCTCAGGCCAAGAAACCAAACCGAAAGATGAAGATAAGGCAGCTAAATGGGAAAATAGGCAAGATCAAGCACGTGGGTTGATAGGGATGTCTATTTCTCCAAATCTTAGATTCCATATTGCAGAACTTGATACTCCTGAGGAAGCAATGAAACAGATCACTAAAGTTTTTGGAATTAAAAATGAACTTAAAGCCCATCAACTTGAAAATGAGTTGCTTACATTGGACCCCAATAATTTTTCTTGCATTGAAGATTTTTTGTCCAAGTTCAAGACCCTTAGACTTCTCTTGGAAGGTGTTAAGGTTAAGAAAGAATATATTCTTACTAAGTTGGGACCAGCCTATTCTGTGTTTGTTTCCACCTCCCATTCTACAAGAGAAGCCTTCATTTCTCAAGGACAAGCCTACAAGTCCCCTTCCTTTGATTCCTTTTGTGATTCTTTAATAAGAGAATAAGAAAAACTCTTACACCTTGGTCTTCTTCATCTTGGAAACTCTTCTAAGAAAGCGTTAGCCGCCCATCAGCAACCAAATTCAAAGAATCCTAAGAAGTTGTATCCTAAAAGGAATGGTCCTAAACTAAACAAGGGTCCTAAGCAATTTCAGCCTCAAAATGAAATATCATTTCAACAAAATGATAAGACAAATAAAAACAAAGGGAAGAAGACTGATAGACATTGCAACTTTTGTAATCGAGATGGCCACTTAGAATCCAAATGCTTTAAGAAGATGGAAGCCTTGGAAGCAGTAATGAATAAGCATAATATCCATTTGGAGCACTCTTCAACTTCAACTTCATCTTCAGGAATGGCACTTTCTGCATGTGGTTGTCAAGCATCTCGGTCTGGCTATGCACTAAATGTATCTTCTTCTTCTCATTCTCATGAGTGGCTCATTGATTCTGGAGCTTCTTATCACATGGCCAAAAACAAAGCCATGTTTTCTTCTTTAAATGATTGTAACACCAAAAATATATATGTTGGTGATGATAGATCTCTTAGTGTTGTAGGGACTGGAACTGTTCATACAGACAATGGTCAATTTAATGATGTATTATGTGTTCCAACCTTATCCTGCAACCTTCTATCTGTATATCAAATAACTCATTCAGGTGAAGGTAAAATCATTGAATTTTCACCCCACGATGTTGTAATTAAGGACCTAAGAGATCCTAGACAGATTTTAGCTACTGACATTGCTGATGATTCTACAAGGTTGTATAAGTTTCACAACTTTGGGTCATTAAATCTTCCCTCAGTATTTGTTGCTCATAACGATGAAGTGAGCAAACTTTGGCATGAGCGATTTGGTCACTTAAACTATCGCTCCCTTCAGAATCTATGTAAAGAAAATATGGTGACAGGTCTTCCAATGGTATCTTGCAGAGATGGTGTTTGTTCCGGATGTGTACTCAGAAAAAATCATCGGGACAGTTTTGAAAAACGTGCCTCTTGGCACGCCTCAGCCCCTTTATAGCTTGTGCATAGTGATTTATGTGGTCCACTTCCAGTTGTTTCATTCTATGGCTACAAGTATTTCTTAACTTTCATTGATGATTTCTCCAGACGCACGTGGGTATACTTCTTAAAACTCAAGAGTGAAGTATTTAACATGTTCTTGGCCTTTAAGGCCTTTGTTGAAAAACAATATGGACATCAAATTCTTAATCTAAGATCTGATAATGGCGGAGAATATGTTAACAACAAATTCATCAACTGTTGCACTGAGAATGGAATTCAAATGCAACATACTGTTCCATATACTCCACAACAAAATGGTGTAGCTGAAAGGAAGAATCACACCTTAAAGGAAATGGCTAATTGTATGCTTCAATCTAAAGGACTTAGTCTTAATTATTGGGCAGAAGCAATTAACTGTGCAAATTACATAATAAATCGCACTCCTACTAAGGTTTTAAAGAATATCACTCCAGAAGAAGCATGGAGCTCAATTAAACCAGATGTAAGTCACTTTCGTGTTTTTGGAAGTGAAGCATGGGCCCATATTCCAGATGAGAAACATAAAGCTTTAGAACCTAAGAGTGAAAAATGTATTTTTGTTGGATATTCTAAAGATGTCAAAGGATATAGACTTATTCCACTTAAGTCCAAAAATGTTATCATTAGAAGAAATGTAAAGTTTGTTGAAAATATATCGGCCTATGAGCCTAGTTCGGTGGATGTGCCACCTATCCCTATCTCTTCTACTTTTGAAAATATTTCTTCTTCAGATGATGAAATGGAGGATGAAAATCCTCCCCACCTTCTCAGGATCCTCCTTCAGCTCCTCAGCTTCCAAAATGGGTCCGTGCTACTCGGGATGCAGCAGGTGATCTTGCCGGTGATCCTACAGATCAGCGACATACACATTCTTAGTTTGATAGAGCCTCTTCTTTACTGGCTCAAGCCTCAGTGAATTATGATCCTGACACCTTTGCAGAAGCTTCAGGCCATCCAGATTGGGAAGCAGCTATGAATGAAGAATATCATTCATTATTGGCAAATGATACATGGGATCTTGTTCCTCTACCAAAGGGACGAAAACTTGTTAGATGCAAATGGGTTTACAGAACCAAGTATGGACCAAATGGGAAAGTTGATAAACATAAAGCTCGTCTTGTTGCTAAGGGTTTTTCACAAGTTGAAGGCATTGACTACACTGAAACCTTCTCCCCCGTTGCCAAAATGAACTCTATCCGCCTTGTTCTTTCCCTTGCTGCCTCTTTCAAATGGGAAGTCCATCAGATGGATGTTAAATCTACCTTCTTGCATGGGGACTTGCATGAAGAAATCTATATGGAACAACCTATTGGCTTTATACAAATAGACTCCAGCCTTGTATGTCAGCTTAAGAAATCCCTTTATGGTCTCAAGCAAGCTCCTCGAGCTTGGTATGCCAAAATGGATAACTTTTTTTTAGAAAATGGCTTTTCTAGGTGTCATTCTGACAATACTGTCTACACCAAGAAAGTGGGCAAGTCTCTTATCATTCTTGTTCTTTATGTTGATGATCTTATCATGACTAGTAGTGATCCCAACCTTATAAACCATGTGAAGTCTAGCCTTAAAAGGAAGTTTGAAATGACAGACTTAGGACACTTACATTATTTTCTTGGTCTTCAAGTATTGCAATCCAAGGAAGGTATTTCCCTTTCCCAGTCCAAGTATGCCTGTGATATTCTACGCCATTTTCACATGGAAGACCATAAGCCAGCCCCTTCTCCCTTTCAGTCTGGAGTCAAGCTTTCAGTCACTTGTACTTCTCCTGAAGTTGATGCTACCTTATACCGTCAACTTGTAGGAAAACTTTTGTATCTAACCCATACTCGTCCTAACCTTTCCTTTGCTGTTGGCCTTGTTGCTCGGTTTATGCAAAACCCACATGAAAGTCATTGGAAAGCAGCTAAAAGAATACTTCGTTATGTTCGAGGTACAGTTCAGTTTGGGATTCATTACAATGCCGAAGCAGCTCCTCTATTGGTTGGTTTCACTGATTCCGATTGGGCTGGTGACCCTGATGATCGGAAGTCTACTGCAGGTTATGTGTTCACTCTTGGTTCAGGACCTATTACATGGGCTTGCAAGAAACAAGGTGCCATTTCTCTTTCTTCAACAGAAGCAGAGTATCATGGTGCCGTAGAAGCTAGTATGGAAGCCTTGTGGCTTCATCAGATCCTGTCAGAGGTTGGCTTTCAGCAGCAACATCCGACTACACTTTGGTGTGATAATCAAAGTGCCATTCAACTATGCAAAGATCCAGTCCAACATCAGCGCAACAAACACATTGAACTGCACATGCACTTCATCAGAAAGCTCATCCACGACCATGTTCTTGAAGTGAAATATTGTTCAACAAATGATCAAGTTGTAGACATCTTTACAAAGGCTCTCACAGAGGCGAAGTTCACTAAACTTCGATTTATGGTTGGAGTTCAGGAAGTTGTCACTAAGGAGGGATAGGCTCTAGTGCCTCCTTCCTTCTCCTATTGTGTCATATTTGTAAATCCTTCAATCCTATCCCAAGTTGTTCTTAAGGGGCGATGTTAGGATATTCCGACACATAGGAAATAGTTAAGTATAACTTGGTCTAGTGTAGAGTTAGGTAAAGTGTGTTTCTTTACTATGTACATTTTGTAACTTACAATCCGACGGTCACGATATGTAGTGATCTGACGATTCATTCTCTCCTCGGTATTACAGACACTTGATCTGTGGCTTAACACCCGATTGGTCCATGATCTCTATTTAAAGAGCATGCAGGGTCATTTGTAGGTTAACCATTCATGAGAGAAGCTTATGTAAAATTTCATTCTTTTATTAATAAATTGCTTGAAGTGGCCGCGTTGGCTCAGGCCGTGGACTATTTCCCTCTTTGAGGGTTTTAACCACGTCAAAATACTGGTGTATTGATCTGTGATCTATGTGTGAGTGGTGTCCTTTGGTGTTCTGTCTGAGGAACTTACCTTGTAAATTCCTACAAGGAGAATGAAGCTTCATCGCAAAAATTCATGGCGAGACTAAAGAGGAATTCCAAGCCTACTCAATATTTGCATCACATGCCACATATGTCAGTGAGGAACTAACTAGGAAGCCCATGTAAAGGAAGGCTCTACCATCATGTCATGATTTTATAAGGTAGCAAGTGAAAATGGTTTTAAGAATCATAACACAATGGGGTCAACCCTAAGGCAATATATCGCAGTATGGAGGCTAGAATGCATAATGCAACGAAAAAGTGATATTTTCTAACCTATATTCTAGTGAAGAAAAATGATTCTTGCCATGACGGGAAAGTGTCATGGAGTAGAAAAATCTCAAAGTCTTCATTTTAACCTGAAAGACAACCTATCCCAGCACTCAAGGCCAAAAGGTCACAAAGTTCATAAAATTATTAAAAATAAAAGATAAATTTGGTAAAAGTGAGTTTTTAAATTTTTTTCAAATCATAAGTTATAAATAGACCTTTTGGCCCAACAAACCTCATTTTTGTTTTGAGTAATTGAGGGAAGGAGCTCTAGAGAAAAATCTAGCAACCACAATCCACCCAATTTCTCAACCTGAACAGTTACCAAACATCTAACTATTCCTCAAATTCAATCCTTTAATGAATTTATGTGCATTTCAAACAATGTTTTAAGATTTTTTACCATAAAGAATTTATTTTTAGATTTTTTCTCTGTGCGTACATGGGTTGGTATATCAAAACCACATATGAGTAATCCCTATATGTGACTGTTTATGAAGTGAACCCGCGTGTGCACAGTGAAACATTTTATACTATGATTTTTAATGGATGAAATTGTTTCAATTGCAGGATGACTATCACATGGAAAGAAAGAGAGCATAGTGCAGTAGACAATGAAGTAATGAATGACGCAATATCACTGGATGCATTAAGAGGGTGTGGATTGTTAAATTTTTTCAAAATGATAAATATGAAAACCAATATAAGGTTGCTGGAGATACTTGTGAATTACTAGGATCCAGAAGAGGATGCTTTTATGATTGATCAAATTCCCTTGTGAACTGAAGTAGAAGATATCTACTTCATTACTAGACTTTCGTGAAGAGGGGAACCAATTTACTTGCAAGGGAAGGCCCGAGGCAGTCTCAACATAGATTATTATATTCACATATATTGCCCGGGAAATAATGAGAAGGTAGGGACACATATCCCAATAAACAATCTGGAGAGTCTACCCCTCATAATTCTCCTTTTTACTATTATGAGGGTAGGAGGTTTAGCTTCATTTAACCAGGAATCATGTGTTACAATGAGCCTAATATTGGATTGCCTCACCATAGTATTTGTTTAGTGTACAACCCTCCTAATCAATCTGAAGAAGCAACTCACTTCTATAAAAATGAGTAATACCAAACATTTTGGATATGGTACCATCCTTTGCACTTTATTCTTTGAGAGGATACCAAGGCTTTGACCCAAAGTGCTCTCTACCATCAACAACTTGAGAGATCCACGTATAGGTAGATGGGCTGATTTGATCAAGAGACTGGGGGGTGGTGAGGTCCCTAGAACAACTTTTGATGACGAGTTTTTCCTTTGATGGGAACAAAAATTCATTGACATCGAGGACTACTCTTATGCAAGTATGTACTTCAGAGGGGATCCATATCTAGTGCTTCCACCAGATGTTGCATGGGGTGCCATAGGTAAAAATATTTTCAAGTTTTTTTTTTTGGATTTCAAAAAATTATGAATTGAAATTCTTTTTAATGAGACAAAGATTCTTACAAAATTATTTGATCATGATACAGATGTGGGACCAATAAGACTTGAGGGTTTACCCAGGCATATGCGTCATGGAAGAGATGCAGAGACTACCACAGTGGAGACTAAGAGATTCCTCCATATCATACAGAGGAACTTGGAGAGGTTAACGCACCAGGTGATCCGAATTTAAACAGGAATGCCACAAATTACAGATATAACCATAAATACAGAGATGTAGCAGAAACAACACTTCCTTTAATTAATATCAAATAATGAAATATGCTTATAAACAATATGGAAATGAGACTAGCTCGGCAATGGTAGCTTATCTCTGAGAAGAGATGTGGTGGCTACATGCCTCAAAACTCTGTTACGATGAGGCTCAAGGCCCTTCTTATTATTGAACAATAAGAGAAAACCCTAAACAACCAAAACCCCTAACCCAAGGAGATGTAACAACAAGAGTTTATGGGCCCCGTTGGGGTTAGTTGGACAACCAACTTCCCGGGGTCGTGACTTGGTCATATTATCTCCATTATATGTGCATGATTCCCCGTTGGAAACATCTCTCTGAGGACTAAGACGGAAAATATGATTTTTTTGGTAGTATATTGACAAAAAAACATCGTTTAGGGCCTCAAAATGGCTCCGGAAGTTTAGGACCTGAAAAACTACTAGAAATAGTAAATTGTGCTACAATTAAGGAAACTAAAAAACTAAAAGAAACAATGGTGGGGGTCCAAGTGGAATTGGCAGGTGGCCACCTACATCTACCTGGATCACCAGGTACCTATGGTGGCGATAGAGGGTCTACCAGAGGCTATGCAAAGATGCATGGTAGGAGTACCACAAGATTGGGTGCGACTCTTCCGACGGGTGGCTAATGCCATCGTCTTCTTCGGAGATGCACATCCAGGGCTGGACCCATAGATATAGATTAGATATGTCCATATTTTGATAGGCATGTTTGAGCTTAAGCCCTAATTTTGTAGGACATTTTTTTCCCAATTTTGTATAACAATTTGAACAAAAAACGTCTATCTATATATAGACAGTTTCACAATGTGATGATCATATATACAAATGATGCTTGATTGTTTTTTGTTTTTAATGCGATGAATGATTAATATGCCAATCTAATGCTTGATTAGCTATGGAATCAACAAATGAATTTTCTGATCGTGGAACATGAATAAATGTGATAAAATTAAATGATCTTTGTATAAACGCACTCTCAAAAATTGGCGATATAAATAAGGATCTCTCACACGATAGATGTCATTTAACTAAGAAACCATTAGTTGTGAATCCAAGTATACTACTAAAGAATCAATACCAAGAGACATTGTATCTGATAGTAGGTTAACCATAGTAGTATATTCAGCAACATTATTTGAAGTATGGTCGATACATATGCCTCTTGAAACCAACAAATGATCGAATGGATAGTAAATTACCCAATCCGCAGAAGCCAAATTTTGGGTATCTCGACTAGCGCCATCGACGAACCTAGATATACTAAATCATCCATCGGTACATGCCAAAGTAGATCAAAATATCAATATCACTATGAAACCTATAGATAGATATGTACAAATATATAAAATATCTACAACCAAGCAAATGCTAGGAAGAAACCTAAGCATAATACTTTTTAAGATAGAGCCCATTTTTGGGCTTCGACATCTCGCAGCTCATTTCCATCAAAATCAACCAATGCGTCAGCTCCTTTCTTTAAGACGTTTTTAACAATAAAAGGACCGTACCACATGGGTTTAAACTTGCCTGCCCCCAAGGCGTCTTTGTCTTGGTCATAGGCTAGGAGAAGGTCACCTTCAAAGAAAACCCTAGGATGCACAACCTTATCATATCAGATTTTCACTCATTTTTATGAGCTTCGTTTATTATGGTAGCATCTCGACGCTGCTCGATGGATAGTAAATTAACCAATCCGTAGAAGCCAAATTCTGGGTATGTCGACTAGAACCATCGGAAAACCTAAATATACCAAATCATCCATCAATACCTGCCAAAGCAGATCAAAATATCAATATCACTATGAAACCTATAGATAGATATGTACAAATATATAAAATATCTACAACCAAGAAAATGTTAGGCAAAAACCTAAGCATAATACTTTTTAAGATAGAGCTAATTTCAAGGCTCCGACAGCTCGTAGCTCGTTTCCATCAAAATGAACCAATGCGCCAGCTCCCTTCTTTAAGATATTTTTAATAATAAAAGGACCATACCACATGGGTTTAAACTTGCCTACCCCCAAGGTGCCTTTGTCTTGGTCATAGGCCAGGAGAAGGTCACCTTCAAAGAAAACCCTAGGATGTACAACCTTATCATATTGGATTTTCACTCATTTTTTATGAGCTTCGTTTATTATGGCAACATCTCAACGCTACTCATTAATATTTTCCAAATGAACGAGGTGTTCTTCAAGACTAGAAGTGTCTGGAAGAAGTTCTATAGCTAATTTAAGAGAATGAATTTCACATTCCATAGGGAATATTGATTCCAAACCACAAACTAGTTGAAAAGGAGTGAAACCTATAGAGGTCTTAACCGACATTCGGGATTCCCAAAGCATAAGATATAACATGATATGCCAATTGGATTGAGCCTTATTAATTATCCTTTGTAGGATAAATTTAAGGGATTTATTCATGGCTTCCACCTAACCATTGGCCTGAGGATAGTAAGGAGACGAATGCTCTTGCCGGAAACCCAACTTGAGAGCCAATTCAACCATCATCTTATTTTGGAAATGACTACCATGGTCAGTGACAATCTCTTTTGGAATATCAAAATGAGAAATGACTTGGTTGAAAAGAAACATGGCTTTTGTTTCACCATCATTCACTACAGTATGCATAGCTTTAGCCCACTTGGTAAAGTAGTCCACTGCTACAATAATATACTTATGACCCTTTGCCGAAGGCAGGTTACAAGTTGTAAAATCAATGCCCCATTTCGTGAATGGATCGATAGTGATAACAGGAAAAATAAAAGTTGGATGAGAGCTCATTTTCTGAGTATAAACCTGACAAAGATGGCATTTTTTGACTACTTCAACACAATCTTTAAAAATTGAAGGCCAAAAATACCATGCACGCAAGATTTTTTGGGCTAATAATAATATAACTTTTCACTAAGTGACATAATTTTATTCGCTCATCTTTTGAAAAATAGAGGGGGAAATTTGAAGTATGATGATATATAATGATATCTCCATACTGTTATCGGGAAATCTAGCGTCTATGCAGAGCTACTAGTCCCACTAAGGCTGGTAGCTACCTTAGAAACAAACAAACTAAAACCAATTTCGTTTTCCTTTATGAGAAGTAGATAAGAGGGGAATAAAGGAGACCAACCTCTGTTTTGCTCTTGGTTCCTTGCTTGATTCCTCCCCCTTCTGATAGATCTTTGCCACTCGCTTCTTCGTCTACCCAGCTTCAAAGAGCACCTGTAGAATCAAAGTAGCATAACACTATCCAAGAACATAGATCTACTATCATAAACAATATAGGACCAGATATATATTGACCACACAAATGCATATATCATCAATCATACAAAAATGTGGAGGAAAACTTGCAGAGCTTTATTAATAATCAAGAATAGCAAAGAGGATTACAACCAATTGTTCTAACCCAACATCATCCTCTCAGCAAGAAATCCCTTCTTCACCTCATGAAAAGCTTAGATCACCCAGCACTATGATGTTACACCAAGAAACCAGCAGCACTTCCTTACAAGATACAAAATTCCAACCCCCTGGATCTCTGGGATGAGGGATCCATATATAGATGTTTTCAAGGGGGGTGAGTCATCTTCTGAGATTTGATTAGTGTCCTCTCTCTGATAGTTCTTGATTCCACTTGGAGATTGATGATCTCTTACTCATCCCTGGGCGAATGCAGAGAGGCAAGTGTCACAGGAGAAGTTTTTGGAAGATTCCATGATCCTCCACCTCACAGATTGACCCTGCCATTTTTCCACTCTCGCCCATCGCACCCCATATAAGGGCTTCTCAGTATGAATCGAACCTCCCGTGTGCATTTAGGTGGGATGCAGTGCACTTTGACAATGGAACAGGTGAGATGGTCCAGTTATGAGTAGTTTTTGATGGAGAACTTCTGGGAGATGCTGTAATCAGTTGACCTTGTTCTTTTAGGGGTTGGAAAAACACTTTTAGGGACTTAGAAGCCCTTGATTTATGGACATTTATGATTGGGGTTGTAGTGCCCAAAAATGTCTATAACAGTTGCCCCCTAAAGCATGAGGTCGTTAATCTTTTTTGATGTTGGGTGAAATGCTTTATCATGAGGATCCAAAGTTTTTTCAAGCTGGAAGGCGACCTGTAATAAGATACAATAAAATACATTATCGTCATAATATTTTCATGATCTAGCTGAGGCGGGCATTCCCATGCTCAGCTTTATAAATTCATTTTCATGTACATAAGATAGACAATCGTCTGCGTGTAGATTGATGATTCTGGTAGAGCCATCATCCCTTAGGTTGGATGATTATCTGTGCAGTAATGATGTACATTTGATGTCTTTATTTTCCTGAATATATATCACAGCTCGGATGGATGAAACTAGATCCGGGGTCTTCAATCTTGTTCGATCTTCACTCAAAGTACAAGTCGATCCATGTGAGAGATGTTATGGAGTCGAACATGGAAAGACATCGCCTGATTACCAGCCAATGATGTAAGCTGTTAACAGGCACGAGAGGAATCACCGATAATGATGATGACCCTCAAGGTACTACAGTACAATTCACGTGGTGTGAATAAGGGACTTGGCATCGAACACCATGCAAAATCTTTCGGTCGAAGGCCATTGATGTAAACCTATCGCCAGAAGTGAGAAACTTGCCATTGAGGAATGCAAGCTTCAAATTACTGAAAGGGTTGTTCCTAGATTGACTTCTTGGATAATGAGCTGATGTTGACAAGAAGCGATCCGTCATAGGAGGGCCTTAGTGAATCCCACATCAATGACACGGAATGGAGCAAATGATTTTAATGGAGGTGAAAATGATCTGATGACATAAGGTTCAGGGTGGTGGTCATGAAAGGATGGAGCGTAAATGTATTGCAGTGGATGAGACACAGGTGAATTCTCTGAGCGACTTCTCTTGAACATATCGGCGACACTGACATGATGGATTGGTAGTGTTAACCCCAAATATGGATGGTGTGATGGACCCATGGTGATATGACCAGTGAATGGTAGGGAAAATTTTAAGAACCCCCCCTAAATTTATAAATATAATAAATGGGCGAATCTCCATGGTATATAGGAAAAATGGAAGGCGATTTTATCAATAATATAATATGTATATATAATTTTTTGGCGAATCTCTCAGCAGGTAGGGCGAATATTTTACTCAATTATAAAATCTTGTAAGATCTTGGCGAGTCTTTCACTAAATAATAAAACTTTGTAAAGTCCTAGTGAATCTTAGCATAGGCTACATGCTGGTTTAATTCCCCCATTTAAATAGGCTACATTCCAGGTGAATACCATGGGTCAATACCATGTGCCATTTTGGTGAATACCATGGGTCAATACCATGTGCCATTTTTATTTTTATTAATTCTAATATTAGGGTTAATAATGGTTTTTTGCATGGGATTAATAACAATCTAGTCCATGGTATTTGTCCCATAGTATTTTGGCCATAGATTTCACCTAAATATAACCCATTTTTTTGAGTGTTCGTAAATATAAGGTGACTTATGGAGTAAATATAAAAAAATGTTTTATTTGTTTACCATACCTTTCGTTTATTTATATTTTTATTAATTTACCATACCTCTTTTACAAATATGGTATTTGGCCCATAGGATTCACTTAAATAAAACCTCTTTCTTGAGCCTTCATAAATAGAATGAGGGTTATGGACTAAATATAAAAAGAGGTTTTATTTATTTACGATACGTCTAGTTTATTTATATTTTTATTTATTTACCATACCTTTTGAGTAAGTATAAAAAGACGTTTTATTTATTTACCATACCTCCACTTTACTTATATTTTTATTTCTTTACACCCTTACATGTATATAAGGTGACTTATGGAGTAAATATAAAAAATGTTTTATTTATTTACCATACCTCTCATTTATTTATATTTTTATTAATTTACCATACCTCTTTTATAAATATAGTATTTGGCCCATAGGATTCACTTAAATAAAACCTATTCTTGAAAATGGGTGAATGGATTCACTTAAATAAAACCTATTCTTGAAAATGGGCGAATGGAAGGTTGTAAGTCCTAATTTCAAGGGCTAAATTTACCTTTTTTACCCTCTCCCTTAAAATAAGGTGGGCTATTTGAGGTGATTTGTAAAAATGTACTATGATACAAAATATTCGCCCACTAAAAATTTAAAACCCCTTAATTTCGCCAAAGGGCGAACATTCGCCCCTAAAATTATCCTTGGTGAATGGAACAACCCAACCTGACTCGGATGCAGAGTGAAAGTGTCATGTTCAAGAGCGACTTGCTACCAATAAAGTTTCTTCAAGTTTTCTTCTCAATTTTTCCCCAGTCATTGCTGACCAGTACCTCTTTATTTTTTTCAAGCTTGAGGAGGATAACATATGCTTGTTCTAAAATTTTCCCTTCAGGCAAACCCATCACTATGTTTTAACGAGCCTAGCGATAGTGAAACTCGTTCTTGTCTGTATGGACAAGTTTGTCGCTATTCGATTTTAACGAGTTTAATGACAAAGATAACTTGGTCCTTTTCAATTTTAGAGAGTCTGAAAAAGGGATGTAAAGAAAACTCCAATAATCCTTTTTCGTCATATAATCCCTTGAGTCCGAAAAAGTATAAAACAATACAAAAGGGATGAATTTTTGGTACTTTTAACGAGCCGAACAAAACAAGCGCTGGATCTTTTTGTGTAATAATCCCTCAAGTCCAAAAAGATTAAAATCTAAAGGAGGGATAGCACTTCTAGTCACGTTGACGAGCTGGAGAGGCCAATTACTCGGCAATCTTTTCATATTTTACGAGTCAGTTGAAAAGAGCTTAAAGGAGACTCGTTTTTTTGAGGAACGAGTGATAAATTTGGGTAGCAGCTAATTCCAGGTAAGGTTTGGAATTTTCCAATCACGACAGTGTCACAAGGATGGCTAACAGGATCACTCTTCACAACTGTTCCTCAAAAAGGGTAAACAATCAAACGGAGGTGAATGATTGGCCAAAACAGAGTGGAGGTGATGATGAGAACACGACGAAGGCTTCAAAGGCTGATGATAATACATTCATGATGGTTATTTACTGGAAATTGGTTCATTTTTTAATGAGCTTAAACTCTGGGGGAACATTTGCTCATTGCTTATGTTTATTTTTTAACGAGCTTGAATTCCGTGTTAAAACTGCTCGATTCAGTCATATAATAAGGATGTCTCATATAAAATGGCATTTTTTCAAAGCTTTGCCCCGCATCCTTTCTTTATGCAAGTTAGGAAACGACTAATCCTACGAGTTTAAAGGGTTAGAGGACCTACAAATTTAAAAAATAAATGGTCGCTCTTCGCTTGCATGCCAAAAGGTTTGCATGCCCCCGGGTATAGCGAAAAATTTCCAGGTTACCAAAGATTGTTTTATCCATACTTCAGGCAAAACACTTCCTTGGCGATGTCTACCGAAATAAACAAAGGTGAGTGGCGCAACTGGCTCCACTCACATAGATTTGACAAAGGAATCTTATTCCAGTCTAATTTCATAAACTAGTCATATATCCTTTGCGGAAACCTACCCTATACCCAAGGTTTTCCTGTCAAAACAGGCCAGGGTGCATGCCCCCTGGGTTTCAGTCATGTCCTCTGAATCACTCGCGCTTATCTGGTGGACGGACTGGGGATTGATGAGACATTCCTTACGTGAAAAGACCATTCAGGGATGGTATTTGACTATTTGCTATGTGTGAACCGGGGAATGAAAGCTGGTCTATGAGATTGACCACTCTTCCTTCATGCGGAAAACACATTACTCTAAAGAGTGAGGAGACAATGGCTCCCATGCAATAAATATAGTCACGTCCAAGGAGTAGATTATAATCCAGGGGTCCTTGGACTACCATTACGATCATGTGAACAGTTTTCCTTCTCAATGTTATCGTCACATTGGGAAGGATCCCTAACGGTCGATTGGTTCCTTTGTCAAAGCCTGTTAGATTTCTCATTTCAGGCAAAAGCGATGGTGAACCCAGCGCTTTCCAAGCAGTTGAGGAAAGGATACTCACAGAAGCCCCTTCATCTATGATGGTACCGGCCATGACCATTCTATTAATTTGAGCAATGATTCAAAATGGTACACTAGCCGGTAAGCGGGGTCTGCCTAGTAGATTCCAATCGAAGGAAACAACTAGGTTGCTTGGAGGTGGGACAGAATATACAGCCGGATAGGACTCTGATGAACTTCCTTCCTGCGGTAAAGGAATGGGTAGACTGCCCCCATGTTCATCAGAGTCTGTGCTTACGAAGAGAATTTGGACGATGTCATTCTTGTTCTCTCCGGTGACCATATCATCTTAAGATGGACCTTCTGAAGGCAAGACCGGGTCAACTGCCACCTCGACCTTTTGACTTTCGTCTGGTGTGGATTCAGATGGTTTATCTTCAATTATAGATGCTTCGACCGACCACAAGGGCGTGTCAGCTGGATTTTCAACTAGTGACGAACTTGGCAAGAACTTCTTATATCCAGGAGGAAGTCGTAACGGTGAAACCGGATGGTCGTCCAAAACTCTTTTAGCCTCGTCTAAGAAGGGACAATGGTGGACGGCGTGATCGCCTTCACACAGTTTACAAGGAAATTTACATTTTCCTTTTTGTCCAGGGGCTTCACTTTCACTAGTTGACGGTGTATTCTCAACATGATCGTCAGAGGTTGATGACACCGGATTGTGAAAATGAGGAGACCAGTCCCTTAAGATCCGAGGGATGCAAGGACAATCTCGATGATAGTGGTCTCCTTTGCAAATGACACATGGCGATTTAGGCCTGGATGGTGCAGTGTGTGGATTTTCGCTAGATGATGCCTAGTTGCCCCTTTTCGCCTTTGGCTCCTTCTTCTTTTTCTCTTTCTTCTTCTTCTCCTTCTTCTTCTCAGTTACTTGATTTTTGGCTTTACCAGCTTCATCAAGCGAAGAGGAAGGAGGAGAGGGAGAATTGGACGGAGTAGAAGGTTCGGGGGTAACTTTGGTATCGTTTAGTTGCTGACTTGATTGTTCAGGAATCACGGTGTTCTAAACGACATAGGTCGAGAAGAGCCATACAGGCAAGCCGATTGTCAATCCTGGAAGCGACAATGTGGCCATATGGGGTGCACCAACATCTCCCCAAGAGGAGAAAGGACTAGGATTTCCTCCGAGGGGAACTCCTTGGTTGGTGGACTCTATTTTTCTCAACCTAAGACCAACGTAGGAAAGGTGACATTTATTCCGATTAAAATAAATTTTAGACGCTTTGACACAACTTGTTTTTTCAATTTTTAAGAGTCGAGAAAAAACAAAAGATGACTCTAGTCGCCTTCGATTTTTAATGAGCTTGAAGTGACAAGTGCTCAGATGGACCTTTTCCTTTAAGGAGTCTGAAAAGGAATGAAAGAGACTACTCTGGAAATCTATACAGAGGGATTACCAAACCAATCGCAAAACTGCAGAATACTTTTTACGGTACGACAGTCAATATTCCTGAATGCTGTGTTCAGTGCATTGTGATCGATAGGGCGGTAGACACGACTTCCTATGGATAAATGATAAAGCCTATTGTGGTCTCCCAATATATAGTCAACGGTACGTGGGAGCACAAGTCCGTATTGGCACTATCGTCTCAAAGTGGAGGAATCACCCAAACAACAATGAAAACAATAGTTACTAGGCTTTACGACGCCAGAATACGTCTCTAACCTAGACTTCTAAATGTTGTGCGTTAGGTTCCAAAGCATTTTTAGATTCATTAAATTTATTTTACAGTTGATCTTGCTTAAGAAATTTTCCTTTCAGGTTCATCGCGTGATGTAGATGTACAATTCCTAAAATGTAATCTAAGATGATAAACAATCATTTAATCTTCTTTTTGCAATGAAAATCCTAGCTACTAAGGAAAGAGAGACGATATTCTTTCAACATAGAGCAGAGAGCACACACTATATGCACTGTCCTAAATCAAACCAACAAACAGTCTAAATGCAGATGCACATTCATGTATTTGTTTTCAGCCTTCTTAATGTGTGAATGATAAAAAAGAAAGCTAAGTGCAAATCTGAATTATTTTTCACAGTGACATTACTAACAAGTTTCTTTTCAAGACAAAATGAAGACAACGACGACATTTTGTGATTTGGAATTGAAAACTTGCTTTCGACACTTGAAAAACTATCAATTCAACTCAAATACAAGAGTAATAGTGTAATCGACTATCAAGAACAATCATATTCTCTTCTATGACTGAAAATGACACTTGCGACACTTCCAAATCAAGAAACGACAGTTCAATTACGCTACTTCTTTGTAAAAGAGAACTGAAAATGGATCACAATACATAAAAACATTTACAGTTATTTGCATAATGGAGGTGGAATAATGGTAAGGAAGGGGGTTCTAATAGAGGTATACTGACTACGGACAACAAAACTCCTTAATAGAGCTGAAAAGAGTGAACACAGAAACCAAAATCTAAGAGCATAAGAGGTCTTGTCTAATCAGCGCACCTGTAACACAGGGAAAGTGAGATGCAGCACACCTACTACACACGGGAAGTGCGATGCATCCAGATTCCAAAGAAGAGACAGTTTGATGGTCCAGGGATGAGACTTCAGCTGGGTTTTGGGTCACAGTTTGCAACTTAGTTCGGGGATTTAGGCTGAGCAAGTTGTAATCAGTAAATAAATCACAGGGGTAGATCTAAGGAGGCTACTAGAGCCACCACAAGGGAAATTAGAGAGTTTGTAAATCAATTGTTTAGTTCATAAACAAAAACCGGAGATAGACTGAAGCAGCATTGATCTACTTTGCACTTGCATAGCAAATGCAGTTTGAAGGCTAGCTGGCTTGACTTTAGATTCCATCTGTAAGTTTATAAAGCAAACAAATATAGACAAACAAAAAATCTATTCGCTCCCCAGTGGAGTTGCCATTTTTTTATCGGGAAATCTAGTGTCTATGCAGATCTTCTAGTCCCACTAAGGCTGGTAGCTACCTTAGAAACAAACAAACTAAAACCACTTTCGTTTTCCTTTATGAGAAGTAGATAAGAGGGGAATAAAGGAGACCAACCTCTGTTTTTCTCTTGGTTCCTTGCTTGATTCCTCCCCCTTCTGATAGATCTTTGCCACTCGCTTCTTCATCTACCTAGCTTCAAAGAGCACCTGTAGAATCAAAGCAGCATAACACTATCCAAGAACATAGATCTACTATCATAAACAATATAGGACCAGATATATATTGACCACACAAATGCATATATCATCAATCATGCAAAAATGTGGAGGAAAACTTGAATAGATTTATTAATAATCAAGAATAGCAAAGAGGATTACAACCAATTGTTCTAACCCAGCATCATCCTCTTAGCAAGAAAGCCCTTCTTCACCTCATGAAAAGCTTAGATCACCCAACACTATGATGTTACACCAAGAAACCAGCAGCACTTCCTTACAAGATACAAAATTCCAGCCCCATGGATCTCTGGGATGAGGGATCCATATATAGATGTTTGAAAGGGGGGTGGGTCAGCTTTTGAGATTTGATTAGTGTCCTCTCTCTGATAGTTCTTGATTCCACTTGGAGATTGATGATCTCTTACTCATCCCTGGGCGAATGTAGAGAGGCAAGTGTCACAGGAGAAGTTTCTGGAAGATTCCATGATCCTCCACCTCACAGATTGACCCTGCCATTTTTCCACTCTCACCCATCGCACCCCATAGAAGGGATTTTCAGTATGCATCACACCTCTCGTGTGCATTTAGGTGGGATGCAGCGCACTTTGACCATGGAGCAGGTGAGATGGTCCAGTTTTGACCAGTTATGAGTAGTTTTTGATGGAGAACTTCTGGGAGATGCTGTAATCAGTTGACCTTGTTATTTTAGGGGTTGGAACAACACTTTTAGGGACCTTGATTTATGGACATTTATGATTGGGGTTGCAGTGCCCAAAAGTGTCTGTAACACATACCAAGGATCTTGTGAAGAAATAAGAAAAATATGTTCATCAGGGAATGATTCCTCATAAAGTATTTCTTCTTCACAAGGAAAATCTAAGATTAATTCTGCAAATACTAACAATTTCTTAGATTTGGCTAACAAGAGCTTGAGATATAACTATTGTAAAATAACAATCCATCTATTATATTTCCCCCCAATCACTCACCTACTGAGAAAAAATTGAAATGGATTGACAGCCTCCAAGACAAAAGTTTTCCTAAGCAGAATATAGTGTCTAAGTCGCTGGACAACATGAACAACTGGCAAAGCTAATTTCGCTACAAGATAATATCATAGTTCAATACCTACTAAGCCTTAGCTCAAATAATAAATCATGTGCTCACGGAGAGCGTCATCTTCCTGAACCAGAACCATACCAATGGTTGATTCTACCGCAGTGAGATATAAGAGAAAATCGCTATATAATCAGGTGGAATTAGTAATGGAGCAGAGGTCAATGATTTTTTCAAAGCATCGAACGAGTGCTGAGAGAAATCATCCCATAGAAATGAGACTCCTTTCCTCAACAATCACATAAATCCCTTTGTAATCTCAATGTAATTAACAATAAATCTCCTCAAGAAATTGGCTTTTCCTTGGAGACTTTGAAGTTGACGGATGGTGGATGGGGGAGGCAACTGAAGTATTGCCTAAACCTTGAAAGGATCTACATGAATCCCTTCAGTAAATACAATGAATCCCAATAAGTGACCGGATGTGACAATGAAAACGCATTTATTTGGATTCAACCAGATTTTGTAAAAATGACATTGTTGAAAAACCAAATGAAGATGATGAGGATGATCAATTCTCTTTCGAGAATGAGAAGCTAGGTCATCCAAATAAGCTTCAATGATATGTTTGATATCGTGGAAAGCATAGGACATGGCTCGCTGAAAAGTAGCTCTAACATTTTTAAGGCCAAAAAGCATCTTTTTGTATGAAAAAGTACCCGAGGGGCAGATAAAAGTTGTCTTATGCTAAGCTTAAGGATAGATATTAATCTGATTATAACCTGACAAACCTTCCATCAAGGAGAAAATCTCATTTCCTACACATTCATTGATAATCTGATCAATAAACGAAGTGGGGAAATTATCTTTAGGACAAGCCTTATTTAAATCCATAAATTCTATGCATATGCGGATCGTTCCTTGTTTCTTATCAATCGAGACTAAATTTGAGACCCACTCAGTCAATGGAACGGGCTACATAAAACCTTCCATGAGTAGCTTCTCAACCTTGACTTTGATAGCTGCTACTTTCCAAGGGTTTGTCGGCCGAAGCTTTTGTCGTATAAGCTTCAAATTTATATAATTCTTGATCTCATGCTGGACTATTGGTGGATCAATTCCAGGCATTTCCTCATAAGACCAAGCAAACACATCATGAAATTATTTAAAAATATCAGTATAGATTTGAATTTCTTTAGGGGAGCATTTGGCTCCAATGAAAACATTCTCGATTATATTGGGATTCCTGGAGATGTTCATCGGAATAGTTTTTGAAATAACAAACATGTTACCTTTGACAAAAACCTGTGTTGGAGCCAAAGGGTTTAAAACTGTGTGAACATCACCAGTTAATGAAGGACTAGACAAACTTGATTCTACTTCATGCAAGTCTGGGAGAAAATATGACCGATCATGAAAATCATTCCATGGTCTGTCTATACTCGTCATTTCTTCTAGGATATCTTCCTCAAATGGTAAAATAGTATCAAGGTAGTCCATAGAAGAAGTAGAGGCAAGAGTCCAAACCGGAGCGACGTCTCCATCCAATTCCTCTAGTGAAAAACGAGTAGGATCAGAATCTGTAGTGTTGATAATAAATTAATAAGAAATTTTAGTTGTAGACATAGGATGTGCCATTCCGCCCACTTGTCTTGCTTCTAATGTAGTGGTAGAAGAGGGTAAGTGCCAAGGATCCAAAAAATAATAAGTTCTAAAAAAATATTTTTGAGAAGGAGTCTTGGACGATGAAATGACTTTTATTCAAGCGACAGGAGAAGGAAGATCAAAAGTAACCATCAATGAGGAATACATTCCAACTCCTAAATTCTCAACAGATTACTTGGGATTATTCACCAAGGGAATGGAGGAATCATAGGATGCATTAGATTCTTTCAGATAATACTCCATCTGGTCAACAGTAACAATTCTCCCTTCATGGGGAAAGCATAGGATGCAAAATAATGATGATACAATGGCATCCATTTCATAAATCCAATTCCTCCCCAATAGAAGATTATAATCCAAATTTTCATCAAATATTTCCACCTCTATATTGACAACCTTTCCCTCAACACAGATAGGAAAGGATTGAATAATTCCATGCGGTCTATGAGAATGACCATCAAATGCAGTCAAGAGAGTAGGTGAAGGAACAACTTGAGGAGATCCAATAGCTTTCCAACATGCAATAGACAAGACACATGTGGAAGCTCCCTCATCAACTACAGTTCGAAAGATATTGATATTTGATATGTATATTTAATTTGAAAATCCATGTGATGAGGTAGTCTCTTCTTAATATTTGACATGTCAAATGTAATAGTAAGATAGTTTTTCAGATCTATAGCCCTGATCACAGTGAGTAACACACTCCTTTGTTTCAGACACGACTGAAGTACCTATAATGCAGACATCACACAAGGGCTTTGGGCTAGATCTTCAAAAATGGAGTAGCTCTGGGAAGCCCAGGCATTAGGGTTAATTATCGACCTTTTTGCAGAGCCTTTCAACATCCGAGGTATAGACTCAACTGCGGGCCTCTCAATATGGAGCAGTTCTGAAACATCGGGGGAAACCTTAGCCTTAGAAGTTTCAGGTTCACCATAATCATGTGATCTTGTAGCAACATTGACATGAGTACTCATCATATATACATTTGATGGATTTTCCCCTTCCTGGTTGCCCCCTATGGGGTTTCTAGTACTAACATTCATGCCATCAAACATTTGTTGCCCGTGGGGAAAAGGGTTAGTTAGAACTACCAGGGAGATAAAAGAGCCCTACTACACTAACAAGCATTGACTCTTGAGCATCCTAAATCTTAGGGAAAATATGAGTTAAATGGTCTCCATTGCACAATTTGCAAGGGAACTTAACTTTCTTTTTAGACTCCTTTTTACCCTCCCCAGTATTATTATTGGGTTTGTTTTCTTTGCCCTTCCCATCGTTATCTTTCTTCTTAACTCATCCCTTCTTCTTCCCATCAAATTGTTGATTTCCTTTGGGGTTTGAAGATTGGACAACATTAATAGCTGAAGGTTGGGAAGGCATAGACACTGACGGTGATGCCTGAATTGAAGAAGCAGTTTGTAAAGACAACTAATGAAATTGACTTAGTACGTTATACGTACTACTATCAATCGATCCGATAATTCCATCAATGTGGGGACCTGGATTTGGTTAGCTAAATCGATCTTGGGCCAAGGAGCATTAGGAAAAATCTTATTAAGAATCCAAGACTGAGAATATATGAGTTATAATTGTTGGGCTCTAAAGATAGCTTGTTCTTCAGTGAACACTCTAGAGAGCAATACATCCTTAGAGATTTCTGGTTGTAAATATTTTAGAAACCGTTCAAGAACGAATTAATTAGGAATATAGGCTTTGATGAGCCTCTTATTTCTCCACCATTCTTGAATATGGTTAGAAATGTGAGCTGACGTATCTCAGTGGAAACTAGCCAATAGCTTAGTTCTAGCATCATACCTAATGGGCAACTAGAAATGGTTCAAAAACATAGTAGCCAACTCACCAAATGAAGCAAAGGTACCCCCATTAAGCTCTATATACTATTTAGCTGCATTTCTAGTTAAGGTGTGCTGAAAAAATATCAACCTGATTGAATCGTCAATTAGGGAGTTAGAGGAACACCATAAATAAAATGTTGTTATATGGTCATCTAAATCCTCCCCAGGCTTTCCTTCCAATTTTGGAATATCTGATGGAAGTTTGGTAGGAACCGGAGGCCATGCCGAATTATATCAGATATGATCATTCGTCAATTTTGATAGATCTGGAAAATTTAGGGTTGCTAGGAATGGTAAGTGCAGAGGAGCTTACAAATTCCATCCACTATGAGATGGATTCCCAACAATTTGAAAAGAATATCCTGGATTTGTAGAGGCACCGGGTTGTTAAGGGTTGTTCGTAGAAGGAAATGAACCGTAAGGAAAACCTTGTGGTCCAGAGAAATTCAGAGTTCGACCAATTCCCGTCGTAAAGTTACCATAACCAGGAATATTCCCCCCCCCCCCCATCCCCACCCCACGGCGAAGTATTAAAAGGAGAGGAGAGCCCTTGATAAGGGTTCCATGCATTAGCGAAGGGAGAAAAATACTGAAAGGAACTTATGGAGGAGTAAGGAATGTTCCCCTGTTGACCAAAAGAAAACTAATTCCCAATTCCTAAACCACTAAAAGTAGGGTTAGTCCACCCTTGAAAAGGATTATAACTTTGACCTTGAGCAAAAAAAGGAAGAGATCCTAAAGAAGGATTAGAATGAGGAATGTGACCACTCCCAAAAGGAAAACCCTAAAAATAGGTTGAACCACTAGCCATAGAAGTCATGGTTATGGAAACAATGGATGGGATGGATAGAGGAACTGAAGGAATTTCACTAGAAGGCATCCCAAAGGGGAAGGAACAAGTGTGGGAAGTAAAAGCTTGGTTGCCCCCACTTGAATATGGAATGGAAGAGCCAAATATTTCGATACTAGGAGTGATAGTAGATATAGCAATAATACCTCCTCCTTGAACTGAAACAAGAGTATGCTCACTAGTAGCACACATAGCTAGATTCGTGCTCCCAACAATGGTCATTGAAGGAAAAGGACGATAAAAACAAGGGCTTTCCAGCCTGTGAGTCGGGGTCCTATTGTGCTATTCAACAACCCCCCATTTGTTAATAGTAGTAGTCAATATTACATTAATAAATGGGGACCCTTTAAAAAATATTTCAAAAAATTAGTTTAGCATTTAGGTATTTTCTTTATTAATTTTGGAATAAAACAAGATATCAATCAAACCCCTTTTCAAAAGAATTAG
This sequence comes from Pinus tabuliformis, assembly GCA_031772625.1. Lineage (NCBI taxonomy): Eukaryota > Viridiplantae > Streptophyta > Pinopsida > Pinales > Pinaceae > Pinus > Pinus tabuliformis. Next base: position 443,417,027 of record CM062811.1, read on the forward strand.
TAAATGCTTGCCTTTCTCGCATATCACATGATTAAGCATGATTGAAAGCCTTGCTAACCCACCAAATCTAGTGAAAAGCAATCAAAGAAGAATTTCATGCTAAAATGCTTTGAAATTACTAAGTTTCTTATATAAACTAGGTCCTTAGGTATTTCTCATCAAAACTAAGTCTCACATCGCATATCGCTATTTGTAGAAGGCGCGCCTTAATAAGTTACCTCAAAAACAAGCGAAATGAAAAATTGTGATCACATCATTTCCCTTACCACATCGCATTTCGAGCATTTAAAAGAACATCGCAGACTTATTGCCCATCGAAATTGCTAAATGCGATCAAGGCCCAGATCCACCCCCTACACACTTTACAAACGAATGTTTAAGTCTATCGTTTAGTAAAAATGTCTTTACGTAGAAAACCTAACAAATGAGCTTTGTCTTAGAAATAATAAATGAGAACATTGCATCTCACATAAACATATGAAACAATAAGAAAAGTAAAAAGGGCATAATGCGATAATGCGATCTGCGATATTGCTTCGCAAATCACAAAATCATCATTATCGCAATTTGAAGGCTCACCACCCTAGAAGCTCTTTTCCTAACTTACGATGTGGCCATTTATGAGCATTAAAGCTAAGAGATATCGAACATTAGTGGGAATTTAGTGAAGGATAATGGCATTTATGTGTGAAAATCCATTTAACGTGATATGATATATTCTTATGTGCGTTCAAATAAAACTCATTTTATCACCTTTACAAGTTATCTGTATCATTCCATTTCACATTCATTATTATCTCTGTATATCCGATAGATGTTGTTTTTCTCCACTTTTAGGAACAATCCACAGAACAAATATTTGGGAGAAATGGTGAAGAAAGGCAAGGCAATCGCATCTGAGAAATCATAAATGACTCCCCTATTTTCAGATACTACTTGCAGCAGAGATGGAGGAACCTCTACGTAGGAAACCATGTATAATATCTTAGAATAAGAGGAACCAAGATTCCTGGAAACAAAGATCACAATTGACAATCGTGATTCCTTAGATTCCTCCATTTTTTAGAAAACATGATCATTTTTGCATTGCATAGCTGCGTGCCCAAGGATAATCCCTTATACATATATGGTTAAATGGGTTATTGATGAGGCCGATATCTCAGACAAAGAATTCAGGACACGAAGCTAGGAGGTTATGGGATCTTTTTCACCGGACAACCTATGACTTATGTACCACCTACTAGAGCCAAAAGTCATCTACAACAAACAGTTCGTTGAGAAGTTTTCCGAAGAGAAAGAGGACCCAACAGACTACACCCAGAATTGGTCAAATAATGAGGGAAAACTAAAAAACGAAAAGAATGGTATTTACTCTACTGCGTCTATTTGTCCCCCTCATAGTTTTGTAGCGGCCATACTATGTAGGATGTTTGGCAAGCCCAATAGTACTAAATTTTCCAAAGAATGGTTGCCATTAATAGATGTAGCCATAAACGCAACTATAACGAATTGGGCCCAAATTTTGTCTCATAATTTAGCGAAGGAAATAATCGATTATAGAAGGAAAAGGGGTGTCTCAATGAGGGTATACCCTCCATTTTTTATGAGTGCCTATGTAATGGATGCAATTTATTTTGGTTCGAAATTTCCTATCATCTAATGGAAGTGGACTGTCCAAGATCCACTTCCCATTCATATATACCACAAAGACATGTGGGAATCTCAGTTTCAACCAAATTTTTTACAAAATTTGTCATGGAGTCATGCTCCCTATCCACAAACAGATTTACAACTGAGATGCCCCCAGGTTTTCCAAGGAAGATGAGGTAGATATCCTCCCAGTGGCTAGATGGTTTGGGGAGGAAACATTCATGTATATCAGGGTATTTGGCAGCATCACCCCACCACATGTTCTCCCATACTATGTCCTAGATAAATTGATCGCTAGAGAGATAGCCTATTAAACAACTAGTGAGGGTGGGCCGAGCAAAGCATTGAAGGAAGCAAAAAAGGCCATTTGGCCTACATTTCCTTTGCAATGTGGAGCATTTTCACTATAGGATTTGGGGCATACATTTAAAGAGGAAGAGATCATGTTATCTCTATAATTACCTAACTTCCCAGGTAGGTAGTATGACCCATTTGGCACTGCCAAAGACTTCACTACCATGGTAAAAGTGAAGGTATTTAGTCACGGGAAAGATCCATTTGATGACATATTCCTACATAAAGAGACATTTACAGAAGTGAATCACATGTCATCACTACTTTTTGACCAAGAAGAGCTTGAGGCTTTTCATCAATATAGAGAAAGTAGATTGTTAAAGGTCCCATTGGACCAATTGTGGATTGAAAAAATAAGGGAGCTAACTCCCAGCGTAAGCCTAGAAGGTAGTTCCAGAGGAGACTCTAGAAATGACTCCCAAGAAGAATCCCAAGAGAAATACACCAGGGAATAAGAGCACTCAGAAAAACAGTCACAGAATGGGAAAAGCAAAAGTGTGGTGTCATAAAGAGATACAATCTAGTCTACAGAAAAGAGAGCTAAGCAAACTTCAGCTTAAAAACACGCTGAAATTCATTCTACCTCCACTCAGCCAATAAAACCCCTGGTGATTGATTTAGATGAAGAATGGGAGCACTTTAATAAAAATCTCCATGCTGAGAAATGAACACTAGAGATACAAAATCCATAGCAAAGAACAACTCAAGAAATTACAGTAGAGAAAACTGTAAATACTCGAGAGGTAGAACACATTCCTGTCACTCCTATCTCTGAAATTGTTTTAAGGATTGAGGAGATTCCTCCTTTAGATATATTCTACAGTCCTACCCACAAAGTCATTGTTAAAATACAAAGGAAAAAAAGGAAGTTGGATGATATGGCTACTACTACTCCCGATAATGAACTGATGGATATCGTTTAGAAAGACTCACCCATCGACCCATCTGCCAACCTTACTAGATTGTCACAGTTTGTAGGGGCCTATGCTACAATGACTATCGATAAAGTAACAGAAGTGCAAATGTTGCTAAAGGAAAGGGAAAATAAAATCGTGTTGTCAGAAAAACAACTACATCAAGAAAAACCTAACAAGCAAGAAGAATCACAATTAGCTAAGCTCCAATAAGAATTCGAGCAGATGCAAATAAAACATCAAGCCATATTAGTCAAGAAGGAAGTGAAAATACAAGGAATTATTGATCTGCATAAAAATGATCCAAAAATTGATCAGTTAATTACTGAAGCTCTTAGCCTTAACTCGCAGCTGATGCACCAAAAGGAACTATTATGCCAGAAGATCTCGCAATGGAATTCCTATTGCGAGACAAGTGACAAATTGACGAGTCAAGTTATTGAGATGAGACTCGAATATGATGAAATCTTCAAGAGAGTTTCCAACTTCATTACCTGTTAGAATTTAGAAGATGGGAGAAAGGCCAACTTGCCTAAACTGTAGGAATCACACAAGGAAATTTTATTTGCAGACTGGAATGCTAGGCTTAAATAGGTAGAAAGGGCAACAACAACAGCAAAAAATAGTGTTATCGAGAACATCAATGAAAATTTACATAGTGCCAACCTAGTAGTAGAGTCCATTCCAGGTTTTCTTCTGAATGTCAAACAACTTGAACAACGCTGGAGGTAGGCAACAGAGGAAAAAGCAGAAGCAATTAGGCAAATGACCAAGTTAAACTGGAAAGCATACTGATGACATTTAGTGAAGCATCACAGCCAGTGGATGACCCTGTGATGCCTAACCACTTCTACAGAGAAAATGGTGCCAACACTGACTGATGTCGTGTTCACTGGACAGTTGAAATCTGAAATCGATCAACCATCATAGCTTAAGCTCATGACAGAGATCTACGATCTTAAGGATCAAACACAAAGGAGTTAGTCACTATGTTCATTTCTATTTTTGCTTTATTTTGCATAATTTGAGGAAGGTCATTTAAACCTCCTCAACTATTTTTTGTAATAATCTATTTTTAGTTTTATAGTTTAGTATTTAAACCCCTCTCATGCATTTAGAGAGGGGTCCAGAAATTTTATCAGAAACAATCTTAAAAACATGAACTTCTATCCCTTTGAGGAAGTTCTGGTGAAATGAATGGAACAAGATTTATTTTTATCTTATCTGGCATCTTCTACTGAAATTTCACTTTTGTACTCTTAGATGGTGTTGGATTGATTGGAAGTAGATCAATATTGCTGAATCACATGAGAAGGACTTATTACAAATGGTACTTTTATCTCGTAATTTTGTTTTACTTATGTATTAAGCAATAATTTCTCTTCAAGTTGTTTATGTATGAAAGTTTGAATCTTGGTTATCATTTATTGCACTTTTGTATGGTGATGGCCTAAATTTTTATGTTGAATATATGAATAATTTCTTATGTGATATATCTTTCACAATTGTTTCGGTTAACTATTTATCTGAAACGATTATTGTTAAACGATTTCATTTCTTATTGCAATTGAATGATCTTTATTATCAATTTCTTTTGGACATTATTGTAGATCACATACTTCAAATTTATTCCACGGTATAGTCGTAGCTAGATAATGTTTAAATTAGGATATATACATGTGATTATTAGCCTATATTAGATTACATTTAGCTTAAACATTACTCTAGACATCACATATCACCCCATCAGCACTATCATAAATTAGATTGGGAAACTGGTCCCATTATCCCTAGTCGAAGCCACCACACCAAACAGAAAAGGAACTGCCAACCAAGGGCCAGACCAGGTGGTTTTCCCCCATGTTGTAAGCAACGATTTTTGAGGCTTCAACATTTTGGTGCTAGAAGGAGGGCCTGACTATGAATGGAAAGTAAATCCAAATCAACAGGCCATTCTAAGAGTAAAACTCCCTCACCATCACCTCCAACTTCTTGATTGCATTCCAAATCTCCTGATCCTAAGCGAGAAGTTGCAAAGAAAACTACAGAACACACTACTGAAATCCCAAACAAGCCAGATCATTCTTCTTCTACTGAAGCCCCTGAAGTCCAATCTTTGATTCATAAATTGCAGGTGATTTCGTTATCTCAAGAAGAATCTAAGATATCCCAAGATAGTGTTACCTATCAGTTTACCCCATCTCAACGGTAAACTAGAGCACAGAGTGGAAAACTTGGAATCCCACTATTCGAATTCCCTCTGCCAAGCCATAAGAAAGCTAATAAAACACCATCTGAATCTCATGGTGAGGTTCTCTCATCGAAAAAATCTTCATCTTCATTCATTCCATTTATACCATTGCAAGATCAATCATCTTCCTCACCACTCCAGATCATGATTCACACAAGTACATGAACTACATCCTCATCTACCAAATCACCTTCGACCATTGCTACACCTTCTCCTACTCACATACCAGCAATGGCACAGAATCCTCTGAGGCCATGGACAAACCCAGGAGCTGTTAGGATGGCTAGGCCTTTACATTAATTTCCAGCTCATCCAGAGAAATGGTTACCCAAATTCAATCCTGATAATGGCCTACTTGTTGAGGAACATATAAACAATTTCATGTTGTCCATTAACTTGAATGAAGTAGTGGAAGAAGACGCAGTTGTAAGATTATTTCCATATACTTTACAAGGAGCAGCAGGATCATGGTACTTCTCATTACCATCAGGTTCTATTAATAGTTGGGATGATTTTCAAGAGCAGTTCTTAACTAAATTTGGAGATGATAGATCCACATCTACCCTAATTAACGACCTCTCCAATTTGAAAGCTGAACCTAAAGAACCAATAAAAGACTTCAACTCTCGCTTCAATAAATTATTGAATAAGATACTAACAACATCTAAGCCTAGCGATGAAGTCCAAAATGAGTGGTATATTTCTTCTCTCCCTTCAAACACAACTATTTTCATTGATAGAGCTACCAAACCAACTTGGGAAGAAAATATGAAAGAGCCAATAGTTGTAGAAAAACACATTATAGTTGTAGAAAAGTAAAACGCATTAGAAGAATGAAAATATAAGAAAATGGATTTTAGGGATGACTCCAAGAAGAAACCACCTAAAGATCCTTTTGATCTTGAAGGTTTACAAAAATTCCTCAAAACGATGTGTTGGCTTATATGGGCCTGACCCAGGTTCAGAAGAGTTATTTAGCCAAACAAATCCCGTAGCTAACGGCCCTTTCGGCAATAGCCCGCGAATCATGAACCGAGGTCTCACCCGAGGTAGCAGGGCAGGGTGCTAGAACCAGGTTTTCGCACCCTTGGGATGTCTTGATGTGGTCTGGAAGGGTCATGCATCGTTCTGCAACTTCACGCCACTCTGCCTCGCGTAGATCCGGACCCAGGAAACCCCTTAATGCTTATTAATGCGCTGTTATAGATTCGATCTACTTTTTATGGTTTTTAGGTAAACATTTAACTGAAATAACCAGTTCACACACCCAGAAAAGATACATATTTGCATAAACTCATAACATAAGCATACACGCATAGATCAAACAGTTATATAAATCAGCCAGATACACAATAATTCAGAGTTAACAAAGAATTTCAGAATCACGTATCTTTATTCAATTCCTTGACTAATACATCTAGATCCACCCTGCGCACTCAGCTGCAGGGGTTCGTGCACATAGCTGCGGACTCTACTAGGCCTCTATGCACATAGCTGCAGAGCCTCTATCTACCTACAACCACCCTTGACTTAGACTTACAGACGCTTCAAGACATCACTCCTCAAAAACCCATTACAATTAAGATCCAAAAGTACATACCAAGAAGCTGACTTTCTATCCATAGAGCCTTGCTCTATTTCTACATTCCCATGGTCCACAAACCATGGGCAAGCTAACTTACTTTCTATTATTCTATATTATTTCTTGGGTGGACAACCATTTGACTCGATCTATTACATTTTGCACTCTGCATATTTCGGAGTTTTTACAATATTTTTATCCTAATTTATAGGTCCTACGCCCCAAAACTATTACGTGGGACCTCCACTACCGAACAAGCCCCCAACACAATCATTGTGACTCATCCCGTGTCACTCGTTGGTGTGGTGAGATGCATTGCCTAGGCTCCGCGGTTCACCTCTCCATGAGTGACGTCCTTCATTTTGTTGCTTCTTCTTCATCTTCTACAATGCTGCTTCCAGCTCTTACTTCATGGGTTCTACTAATTCTTGCAACCGATAATGCTCATTTTGCTCTGCTCGGTGAGCATAGAACACCCCCTCATAGGATTTTAGCTCTAGTTGGGGTGCTGCATACGGGACCACCTTGTACCAACATAGCCAATTTCGAAGTTCGTACCTTCTCTTCGCACTATCCTCTGCAACTTGTGTTGCAATTTTTCAATACCATTGCCTCTGTCCGCGAGATCCTAATATTCAAGATACACCAGAGACTACTTGTTAACTATAATTCCACCATTTGGCTCCATATTCACAGCTTGTGCTTTATCCTTTATGGTTCGTCAACCAGCCCATGGGTAAGGTGACAACATCTGGACCAGTTCTGCTTCGTGTCTATAAACTTCCAGTACATCCCCTCCCGTCAATGCTAAACTCTACGCCACGCCCGCAGCTTTCCACATCGTATTCTTCAAAAAGCTCGACATCTTTGGCCATATCACAACTCTTAGCCTTACTCCTTGAGCGTAGATAATGAAGAGTTCCATAGCGGAGGGAAAGCACAATAGCTTAAGGTTCTCAGAAGCACAGCTTGTTTGGTGAAGGCCTCCCTGTGATTTATAAGTGTTTCAAAATTAAAATTCGTTGGCTCCTGCCTTTTCCGATGTTCTCACGTTAAGCCTATGACAGATCGTTCCAAATCTGGTTCGTACCTTCTCTCTTAATTTCCAGCCGCTCGTTCCCTTTTTCCGTAACTCAGACATCATGTCAGGAATAGTGATAGCAATGGTCACCTCTCTGCTTGTCAACACAATAGTGCATCCCTTTCCACACAACTGTGACCCTTGTGACATACCATATCCACGCACAGCCTGGTGGTCGCGCAGCTTCCCCCTAGACTGCTTTATCGTCTCGCACTCTCTTTCAACTAGCTAGAGTGGTGAGACTATCCTTCGATCGGTTAGTCAGGTGGTTGACCCACCTGTGTAGAGCTTCAGGTGACTGCCATTTACTCGACCCGAGAAGGGGTCTCCATTGAGCTCAACAAGCTGGACCGTGCCTCCATATGTAACTTATTTGACTACATAGGGACCCAACCAATGCATTCGGAGCTTGCCAGGGAATTTCTCGAACTTGTTGTCATACAGTAATACTAGATCATTCTCCCTGAAAGTGCGCACCTTGATATGGAGATCATGCCATGATTTCTCTCACTGTTTTTGTACTTGCTGATGGAATCTGGCCAAAAACCATTCCTCCTCAAGTTCCTCCAGTTGTGCGAGCCATTCCTCCAAAGCCCCGCAGTCGGCCATGCCTGTTATTGCCGTAATTCGCAAACTGGGTACAATATATTCCATGGGAATAACGGCTTCTTTACCATAGAATATCTGGAAAGGTGTCTGGCCCATCAAATTCTTGCACGTGGTTCGGTAATCCCATAACACAATAGGGATGCACAAGTCCCAGTCATTTCGTTGCGCGTTACAGACCTTAGTCAATGCAGTCTCCAACAATTTGTTGAATGCGTCGATGGTCCCATTCACTTGCAGATGGTATGGCGTACTCTGTTGATGATATATTTGAAATTCCTTAGTGAGTGTGTTGATTGTTTCATTCAAAAAGTGCATTTCTTGGTCGCTCATTAGAATTTTGGGACATCCAAACCATGTCAACACGTTCTCAAACAAAAATTTCGCTGCTGTAGCAGTGGTGCAGTCCTTAACCGGCTATGCTTCTGCCCACCCGATCAAATATTCTATCGCAGTGATGATATAACATGCACCCATCTTCCCTTGAGGTGCAATAGGTCCCACGAAGTCGATTGCCCACTTCTCGAATGATTGCAGTGCCATCTATGGATTGAGTGGAATTTCGTCCCTTCGCGATGGTTTCCCAATCCGTTGACATACGTCACAAGCCCAACAATATAATTTTGAGTCTTGATGTAGAATTGGCCACCATAGTCTTGCACGAAGAATCTTATATGCTGTGGCATGACCATCATAACGTCCTCCAACAACCCCTCCATGTGCTTCGGCTAGGATCTGTCCTCGCTCGAATTTAGGTACAAATCTACATAATATTTTGTCGTTGCCCATCTTGTAGAGGTGTCCTGCAATAACAATAAAGTCTGTTGCACGTATTACCAATTCTTTCTTTTGTTGCATAGAATGTCCCTGCAGCGTGGTTCCTGTTGTTAAGAAGTGGATTATGTCCTCAAAATGGCCATCCGTGATGCGCACTGCATATAGCTGTGCATCCGGTAGTCCTTCCTCCAAGTTTGTGGGCTCTTCGCCGTTCTCAATTCGAGATAGGTGGTCTAGGCCTGCATTCAGACATCCAGGCTTTATGACGACTTCGAACTCATACTCTTGGAATAATAGCAACCACCTACAAATGTGCCCCCCCAACATAGGCTTATTCACTAGGTATTTTAGTGCTGAGTGGTTAGTATACATCTTAAAGTGTCCTCCGAGCAGATAGTGGTGGTATTTCTGGAGCGTGTATACCATCGCCAATCCTTCTCACTCAGTAGTGGAGTAGTTCTTCTCAGCTTTTGACAATCATCGACTTGCGAATGCGATTAGATGATCAATTCCCTTCGCTCCTTCTTGAGTGAGTACCGCACCCAATGCGATACATGACGCGTCAACATGCACATGAAATTCGATGTCCCATTTCGGAAAGACCAATATAGGGGCTGATGCCATATTTTCCTTAAGTGTTTCCAGGCTTCTGTTGCATTCCTCATTCCAGAAATACGTAGCATCCTTCTTCAGCAACTGTTCCATTGGTGCCGTGATCTGCACGTAGCTTTTTATGAACTTCCGATAGTAACCAGTGTGTCCCAGTGTGGCATGCAGTTGTTTGACACTTCGCGACACTTGCAGATTGAGTATGACAACGATCTTCACTGGATCCACCATCAGACCTTGCTTACAAACCACATGGCCGAGCAAGTTCCCAAAGGGGATGAGGAAAGTACACTTCTTTAGATTAAGCGTAATCTGGTGCCATCGGAAAGTGTCCATCATTAATCATAAGCTCACGGTATGTTTCTTAACTAGCCCAAATACGGTCCAATCATCAAGATATACCTCTAAGAACTTGTGTATATACTATTTGAATGCAGCTACCACAACGCGGGAGAATATCATCGGTGCATTCTTTAGTCCAAAGGGCATCACCGTATACTGAAAATAGCCCCACTCGGTGGCGAAAGTTGTCTTAATCTATCCTTTGGCATGATCTTAATCTGGTGGTAACCCGAGAAACTATCTGTGAATGAGTAGGCTTCCTGTCCTCCCACATTTTCTAGTACCTCATCTGTAAATGGTGTCGGAAAGGGATCATTGACACATGCATCATGTTATCACTGAAAATATTTCAAAGGAAAAGGGTAAGGGAAGGGTTAATTGATCCTAGACATATTCATGTTGATCTTGTTCGTGTTCATGCAATAGACATTTGATACAATTCTTAGTTTGAGCAAACAAGCCCATGGTGAGCAGAGAGCAGAAATCTTCATCAAATTCAAGCAAGGCAGCTCCTCAATTAAGCAAGGTATTTTCTTCCAAGTTGTTTTGTCTAAAGAAATTTCAAAGGAGAAAATGTCAAAAGAAAGGAAAATATCATCATCAGTACAACCATCACCAATGTACAAGAAGACCTATGAAAAGGCATTCAAAGAGGATACAAGAGGCACTACCAGAGGCAAGTGAAACAAGGGAGGTAACAAAATCTCATAAAGGACATCCTTAGCTAAAGGAAATCACACAACAAGTAAGGTTAAGTCTTAAATTTTGCTAGATTACCTTTTGAAATTCTCCTTGAAGAATGGTGTCTATTATATTTAGTTTTGGAAAAAGCTTCATGACAAATGGAGAATCCATTCCAAGAAAAATAGAGACTCACAAAAGTTAAATTTTGGTATCAAAACTGTGTTTTTTAAATTACACAGCAGTTTCGTAGTGCGCTACGAAACTGTTGTAGCTACATATTATGACTTCATGGGCCAGTTTTTGAGAGACAAAGGAAATATTTTTGAAGAGGAATTTTTGAAAAGGATCAATTACAAAATGCAAACATCCAACAAGGGTAAAACAGATGAAAGAAGGACGTCCATGAACTCCAAAGCTATATGTTATGAAAATGATCATTATTTCATAGCTTGTTTTTACCAGTCAACTTCTAGATGGGTTTTTGAGCAGTTAAAAACTCATCTATGAAAAGTGAAAGAGGTTTTCATTTATAAGATACTGAAGTACAAAAACCTCTTCCACTTTCTTCAAATCCATTATTATTTGAGAGAAATGAATGATCAAAGTTGCGCTACGAAACTGCTGTAGGTGCAGTTTTTAATTTCCTATTTTACACATCTTCTTCAAGGATCGATTCTGGGCAGCTGGAGTAGTGTTTCAAAAACCCAAAAGAGGTTTTTGTTCAGCATGGATTGGTTCACAAAAGAATCCTTCATTTTTTCCAAATACGTTTTTTGTGAGAAGTTATGAACTCTGTCCCAAGACCCATTTTTCAGCCAGAACAGAGCAAGGGACAGTTTCCTAGTTTCTAGGAACAACAAAAGGATGAGTCATCAAGGGCCAGCTGGAAGGCTATGAGCACCATCAAATTCGACTTCATGGAGTTTTAGGTGTCAAAGAATGTTTTAAATGTTTAGATAAGTTTGTTGTAATCATAATAAGGAGTTACACTCCTAGTTGTATTAGGTCTCTAGGACTCCTAGTTAGCTGTCCTTTGTATTAAATAGTTAGTTTTAAGTGTCAATAGGTGTCAAATTAGGAGGAATTCGAATTCCCCTCATGCTGGAGGAAGGAATCTACATGAACTCTATATATGGGAGAAGAACTAATGTATTAGGGGTTGGAAATTTCAAGAGAAACAGTGCATATTATGTTATTGCAGAACACTGTATGTTTTATGTTAATGCAGAAGTTTGGCTTTACTACTCAGGATTCAGAGAGGGTTTTATGTGTTTTATTTCCTCATGGATTTCTTCATTTGCTCACTTGCAGTGGTATGAACACATGTTACTTAGAATTCATTGATAATGCTCTAACTTCCTTCATGTGTTCATAGACTGTGTTTCCTATATCATGTCTCTGTTTTGCTAGTAGATTAAAACTCTTTATGCCCTGACTTCCATGTAAGCTGATCTGTTGTTGTACTAAAACATACTCTGACTCCATAGCCCAATAGATGCTTGTTGATTGGCATTCCAACCATTTATACATTTTCATTTGATTTCAATCTATAGAGTTAGCCATCTTATTCATTATCCAAATCTTTAATCTTGTGAGAGAGCCCTCTCAGGTTGGGAAGGCTAAGCCTCAGCCTAAAGTAGGTTTGAAATAGTTACTTAGAGTCAACCTGACCAGTAGCCTATCAGGGTCTGATTTTGAGATAACATTTTGGTGCGTCTGCCGGGAGCCTGAAGTCTATTCATTCCCAAAATTAAGAGGTTGAACTTCTGAAGGTAGCAGGAGCTCAGACATCTATTTGAGGCTGCAAAACTACCTTGGCGACTCCACACATCAAATAAGAAATTGGAAGGTGACTCCACTGCTAGAAGATCAGTAGCTTGATGAAGTTTCAAGATGAATTCCATTGCAAGAATGAATGCCAGGTATGCTCCTATGAATCGGTCTCATATCCCTGGTTTTCCAAATCCTATGCCAAAGGTTGATTGGTTAGAGGATCTTCCGATATTCAAAGATGAAAAGAAAGACAATGCTGCTCTTCATTTGGTTAGGTTTCATATGCATGTACACAGTCTTAAGGTTCAGTTCCCTGAAGATTGTCTCATGAAGATGTTTATGACCACTTTAGAAGGAAAGGCATGGTCTTGGTATAAAAGTTTGGAAAATGGTTCATTATATTTTCTTGCTGATTTCCATGATGTGTTCTATGACATGTATAAAGAGTGTCATCCCTCTTTATTGCTGGTCAAAGATTGTTGTAAACATTCTACGAGTTTTATTCAATATTTGGAGGATTGTTATGATGATGATGAATTTATGGATGAAGAAATTTTAGAGGCTCTTCATAACAATGCATTTCAACACCAAGAAGAAAGTATAACATCTCATGAAACGCAGCATGAAGATCAGCAGGGGTTTATTTGTGAAAACCATGTTTCATCCTTTGATATGAATGAAAAGATGCAGCAGATTTGTCAGTCTTTTGATCATAAAGAATATGAAATTGATTGCAAACACCAAGAAGAAGTACTGGAAGATATTTTTTATAATCCTCAGGCAGAAGAAAAGGTTGTTCATTTTTGTGATTCCTTGCAGCAGCTTACATCAAAGAATGATCACAATAGTGATGAAAATTACATTGTCTATGGGAATCATGCAGAAAGGCAGTTGGATAGCACATCAAAGGAATTTTGTGTGGCTAAGGATCAGTTGTCTAAAGAGATAGAATGTTATGATGATTATCAAAATAACCATGTTTTCTTTGACCCTATAAATGAATACATGGCAAAGTTTTGCACATCAGTATTTCAATTTCATTTGCATTATGAAGATCATATACATTATAGGTTGATTTGGTCATCTCACTACCATGGTTATTTTGAGGTTGAATGCAGTCAAGAGCCTCCAATATCAGAGAAGACAATTGATTGGCTTTATTGGAAATATCATGTTGCTTGAGCTACAAGTGGAGATTGCAGCTGATAGGGTAGGTAGGTAGGAAAATGCAAATAAGCTCAAGGTTGACTGAGCATTCTTTTTCAGTAGATATAGACTTCTTTCTCATACAGTGATCATCAAGCTTAAGCCCGAGGTGAAGGCCCAAGAAGCTTAAAGGGGATGCTTGTCAAACAAATTTCCATTTATCATAAGAGGATAAGGCACTGGACCTGCGAGTTCTTAGTGTACCACAAGGGCACACTATCCCAAGTGGAGCCACTGTTATCACTGAAAATATTTCAAAGGAAAAGGGTAAGGGAAGGGTTAATTGATCCTGGACATATTCATGTTGATCTTGTTCGTGTTCATGCAATAGACATTTGATACAATTCTTAGTTTGAGCAAACAAGCCCATGGTGAGCAGAGAGCAGAAATCTTCATCAAATTCAAGCAAGGAAGCTCCTCAATTAAGCAAGGTATTTTCTTCCAAGTTGTTTTGTCTAAAGAAATTTCAAAGGAGAAAATGTCAAAAGAAAGGAAAATATCATCATCAGTACAACCATCACCAATGTACAAGAAGACCTATGACAAGGCATTCAAAGAGGATACAAGAGGCACTACCAGAGGCAAGTGAAACAAGGGAGGTAACAAAATCTCATAAAGGACATCCTTAGCTAAAGGAAATCACACAACAAGTAAGGTTAAGTCTTAAATTTTTCTAGATTACCTTTTGAAATTCTCCTTGAAGAATGGTGTCTATTATATTTAGTTTTGGAAAAAGCTTCATGACAAATGGAGAATCCATTCCAAGAAAAATAGAGACTCACAAAAGTTAAATTTTGGTATCAAAACTGTGTTTTTTAAATTACACAGCAGTTTCGTAGTGCGCTACAAAACTGCTGTAGCTACATATTATGACTTCATGGGCCAGTTTTTGAGAGACAAAGGAAATATTTTTGAAGAGGAATTTTTGAAAAGGATCAATTACAAAATGCAAACATCCAACAAGGGTAAAACAGATGAAAGAAGGACGTCCATGAACTCCAAAGCTATATGTTATGAAAATGATCATTATTTCATAGCTTGTTTTTACCAGTCAACTTCTAGATGGGTTTTTGAGCAGTTAAAAACTCATCTATGAAAAGTGAAAGAGGTTTTCATTTATAAGATACTGAAGTACAAAAAACTCTTCCACTTTCTTCAAATCCATTATGATTTGAGAGAAATGAATGATCAAAGTTGCGCTACGAAACTGCTGTAGGTGCAGTTTTTAATTTCCTGTTTTACACATCTTCTTCAAGGATCGATTCTGGGCAGCTGGAGTAGTGTTTCAAAAAACCAAAAGAGGTTTTTGTTCAGCATGGATTGGTTCACAAAAGCCTCCTTCAGTTTTTCCAAATACGTTTTTTGTGAGAAGTTATGAGCTCTGTCCCAAGACCCATTTTTCAGCCAGAACAGAGCAAGGGACAGTTTCCTAGTTTCTAGGAACAACAAAAGGATGAGTCATCAAGGGCCAGCTGGAAGGTTATGAGCACCATCAAATTCGACTTCATGGAGTTTTAGGTGTCAAAGAATGTTTTAAATGTTTAGATAAGTTTGTTGTAATCATAATAAGGAGTTACACTCCTAGTTGTATTAGGTCTCTAGGACTCCTAGTTAGCTGTCCTTTGTATTAAATAGTTAGTTTTAAGTGTCAATAGGTGTCAAATTAGGAGGAATTCGAATTCCCCTCATGCTGGAGGAAGGAATATACATGAACTCTATATATGGGAGAAGAACTAATGTATTAGGGGTTGGAAATTTCAAGAGAAACAATACATATTATGTTATTGCAGAACACTGTATGTTTTATGTTAATGCAAAAGTTTGGCTTTACTACTCAGGATTCAGAGAGGGTTTTATGTGTTTTATTTCCTCATGGATTTCTTCATTTGCTCACTTGCAGTGGTATGAACACATGTTACTTAGAATTCATTGATAATACTCTAACTTCCTTCATGTGTTCATAGACTGTGTTTCCTATATCATGTCTTTGTTTTGCTAGTAGATTAAAACTCTTTATGCCCTGACTTCCATGTAAGCTGATCTGTTGTTGTACTAAAACATACTCTGACTCCATAGCCCAATAGATGCTTATTTATTGGCATTCCAACCATTTATACATTTTCATTTGATTTCAATCTATAGATTTAGCCATCTTATTCATTATCCAAATCTTTAATCTTGTGAGAGAGCCCTCTCAGGTTGGGGAGGCTAAGCCTCAGCCTAAAGTAGGTTTGAAATAGTTACTTAGAGTCAACCTGACCAGCAGCCTATCAGGGTCTGATTTTGAGATAACACATCATTGAGCTTTCTGAGATCGACGCAGATGTAAATTTCACCCTTTGTTTCTTTTCCTACACAACCATAGGAATTACCCAGTCAGACTCTTCTACTGGTTCAATTATTCCTGCTGCAAGCAACTTGTCCAACTCTTCGCGGACCTTTTCTTTGTATTTTGGATTCAACCGCTAAGGCCGCTGCTTAACTGGCTTTGCATCTGGCTTCAAGGTTATCTTCATCATTCCTAGGTCACCGAGGATCCCTTTTAACTCCGTGATTTTTGTGGGGAATAAATCTTGATATTCTCGAAGCAACTCGACCACCTTTTCCACTGTGGCATCATCCCAATAGTCTCCTAGTGTTGCATACTTCAGCTCTTCCTCTATTCCGATGTTTACTTGTTTCATTTTCAGTGGCGCGGTGATGTCTGGATCCTCAATTGCTGGTCCACGCACCTCACGACTCCCCTCTGTTTCTGGAATATTGATGTTTCTAGGGTTGTCCTCATCATCTTCTACCTGCACATTGTAACATTCCAGGGCTTGGCTCAACTGTCGCAACCAGTCTGGCTGCATGATTTCTTCTGGTTCCAATGGTATTTTGAAAATAGTGGCCTTTACCACCTGCAATACATCATCCATAGTATCCATCCATTGATCCTCAAAGAGGAAAGTTGACAGAAACCCTTCACACAAGATATCCCATTTGCCTGTGCCATGTCAGAGCTTTGTTTCAGTATACCAATTCCTTGGGATGACGTCCAGGGTATGATAAAATAAGTGTACCCACTCCTGTTGAGGCTCTTCTCCATAGGCTTGGACCCATCTGGTCAAGTGCATGCGCGGATCGTCATGTCCATCATATTTCTCCATTGTGCATAGTTTCGGCCTCCCAAATCTTATCTGCATCATTCGCCTATAGTCACGCCAATTTTCGAAGGTTCCTTCATGTGTGCCCCACCAATGCGCAGGCGTCGCGTGCAATGCCCATTTCAATGCATCAAACCATTGGTGCTCTGGTACTGTGCTTTCAAATTTGATCAAGAATTCATCTACTACTGTTAGCCCATCATACATCAGTAGTTCACGATCCTACGCTTTAATGCAACACAATGATTTAGTCACCATATTGCAGTTTAATGTGGTTACCCCATTCAACCGGTTACGCCATCACTCATCTTCTTCATCTGAATCTTCGGTGCAGGATTCTGCATGCTCCCACGATATTCTTCCTTCCACCGTCGAATTGTCCCATACTTGATGTCGTGCAGTGATTTTATAAATACAATCTAATTCATCATCATTGCCTCTGTCGCGCACGGGTTCAGTGTAACACGGTCCTTCAACCGGGTCTAGTGGAATGACTACACAGAGTGACTTCTTCTCGAAGATCATTTTCTGCTTCTTTAAATTAATAACTCCATTCATGTCAGTGGCCCAGTCTATTCCTAATAATGCAGGGTAAGGGCTACTTTCATCCACAATTTTGATTACCTTGAAGTCCGTTCAAGTGCTCCGCCTTCTATATCTATCATAATCCCTTGCAGTCTTCCCATGGGCAGGATCTTTTGTTGATTCGCCATCCTCAATTGAATAGGAGACCATTGCAGTGTGGGCTTGCCCATGCACTCCCACGTTTGTTTAGGTAGTACATTTGCGTTTGAGCCCAAGTCTAGAATGATCTGATCCATCTCATAGTCACCAATCTGCGCTGTTAACCACATTTCCCACCCAGTCCACGACGCATGTTTTCCCAATTTCCGGATCACGCAAGGTTCACTTGACCCTGTGCACCTATTTATCAATTCTTGCAAGCCCTTAACCGCTTTATTGTTGCAAAGCAATTTCATGCATGTCTCTAAAAAGGTAGTCAGCATCGAGGGATCTCTTTCTAGCTTGGATTGATCCCTACTACCTGGGGTAGAGACCTCCGTGAAGCTCTCCCTAGCTTCCAGACCTGTCTCCTTGCAAACTCCTGCATCCTCCTTGGTTGGTTTCCCCTTATCTTCTCCTATGACCGTGCCACTTATGAGCACCATATTTACGTTGGGATCTTCTTCACATGGTTCGGACCTCATCATCTAGACGTTTTGTGTCATCGTAGGTTGTGCTGCCTTTTTCTCATGAATCTACGCTATTAGTGTGGGGCAATCTATCAGTTCATGGTCGAATTGTTCGCAGTAAGGGCACAATATTCTGGTCGGATTGGTATAGTCCCACACTTAGTGACCTGGTCCTCCGCAGTTGTAACATATGAGCTGCCCGTGATGCCTTCCTAGACCCATTCCTCCCCATCCTCGTCCATGTCCCTAGAACCCACTGTGTGCTATTACCATGGCTAGATCCTGCCCTCACACTTCAGTCTGCATTCTATAGGTAGGTGACTAGTCCATCAGTAATTGATAACTATGGCAGTCTCGTTCCTCGTGGCCCACCGATATGAAAAAGTTGCAAGATAGCCACTTGGGGGGGGATGGTTGTCTCATGTTCTATAATAGATGGTAGTTGTCCGTGGCATGCTTTCCTCCCTCTTGACATATCGTGCACCAGAGTGTGGGAGCCGTGCTTGGCCCTGCCTATACCTCTGGTCGCAATGGCGTTGGTCCCCTTACTGCCACATAGTTCACAAAGACTGGACAGTGATCTTTATCGTGACCCTGGCTTCTACACTTTATACACCATACTTCCTCTCGGGCTTCTGGGCAGGGTGCCTATTCTTGTTTTAACTTCTGCATTTCTAAACACAGGTTTTGTATTTGCGTGTGGATTTGCTAAACTCCCAACCCTAGATCCTATATTGGGGTTTCGTGCAATCTCATTGTGGTCTCTAATGCTTCGGCTTGGGTTGAGATCTTTTGCTGTGACAGCGTCGTCCTTAGATGTGGTGTGAGGGACACCAAAAACCACACACAGTGTTGCGCATCCAACAGTGTCATGTTTGCCTCACAGATTGTACTTTTCAATCTCTGATCTAGATCCCACGGAGTTTCACCAGGCATCATCACAATTTCCTTGAACCCTATGATCAACTATGCTTCCCATTTCGGCTAGCTAAACTATTTTTTTAATTTGGTCCAGATCTCCGCTATTCCTGCATTTAGGTTATTTCTTGAGTACTTTATATACCATGTCAGCGCTTGGTCCTGCATCGTGCTAACTAAGGTAGCCTTTTTTATGTTATCATCTGTAACTCCATGCGCTTCCCATACCGCCATTACCATGAACCAAAAATGTTCTGGATCTTTGCTTCCTACTCCTTTGAATACCAGAAGCTGGATCACACTCATCATTCTTAACCTTTGGCTTGCGCGTTGGTGTTCTATCACCTTGTACTGCTCCTGATCCAATCAATCTTCAAGCTCTTTCTTTGTAGGATTTTAGTGTTCCGACATCAGACACCCCTTAGGCAAATCTTGGTCTCGGCAACGGAACCATTTGTTGGCTTATATGGGATTGACCTAGGTTCGGAAGAGTTATTCAGCCAAACAAATCCTGCAGCTACCAGCCCTTTCAGCAACAACCCGCAGATCACGGACTAAGGTCTCACTTGAGGTAGCAGGGGAGGGTGCTAGAACCAGGTTTCTACACCCTTGGGATGTCTTGATGTGGTCTGGAAGGTTCGCGCACCATTTTGCGGCTTTGCACCACTCTGCCCTGCGTAGATCTGGACCCAGGAAACCCCTTAATGCTTATCAATGTGCTGTTATAGGTTCGATCTAATTTTTATGGTCTTTAGGAAAACATTTAACAGAAATAACCAGTTCACGCACCCAGAAAAGATACAGATTTGCATAAACTCATAACATAAGCATATGCGCATAGATCAAACAGTTATATAAATCAGCCAGATACGCAATAATTCAGAGTTAACACAGAATTTTAGAATCACTTATCTTTATTCAATTCCTTCACTAATACATCCAGATCCACCCAGCGCACTCAGCTGTAGGGGTTCGTGCACACAGTTGCGGACTCTACTAGGCCTCTACGCACATAGCTGTAGAGCCTCTATCTACCTACCAACACCCTTGACTCAGACTTACAAACTCTTCAAGAATTCGCTCCTCAAAAACCCATTACAATTCAGATCCAAAAGTACATACTAAGAAGCTGGCTTTCTACCCATAGAGCCTTGCTCTATTTATACATTCCCATGGTCCGCGGACCATGGGCAAGTTGACTTAATTTCTATTATTCTATATTATTTCTTGGGCGGACAACCCTTTGACTCGATCGATTACATTTCATGCTCCTCATATTTCGGAGTTTTTACAATTTTTATCCTAATTTATAGGCTCTATGCCCCAAAACTGTTACGCGGGACCTCTGCTACCCAACCCGATGTCTAACAAAATGGTTGATATCAAAAAACAAGTAGCAGAGACCTATAAAAAATCTTTTAGACCATTTAAGAGGAATTCCCCTACCGATCCTAAACCCCCAAATGCTATATAAAATGTTGAATCAGATGGAGAGGAAGATGAAGTTTTAGCAAACGAAGAACAAACAGATGATGAAGAAGTAGCGGAGTTGCAAGGAATGTAGGATTTTATTCTTCCCAACGAAGAAACTCAAGAAGCACTACCTGTTGCAGCTCAAAGTAAAAACCCTATTGATTTGCCACAAACAAATCCAAATCAGAAGGCTTCAATGACCCCTCCTAGGGACAAAACAATAGGTAAGAAGTCTTCATCAAAATCCACTCAAACCACTCCTTCTCAATTAGATTCTTCATCTTCAGTTAAAACTATGATAGTTTTTTATGAAATGTAATATAATATTATTGATGATATGAAGAAAACTAGAGAAAAAATCACCTTTCATGAGCATAGCAAATTAAAACATCAGCAAAAGCTACTCAAAGAACTCAAAGCAGTACCTACTACACCTCTTCATGTTGTCGTGATCTCACAAGCTGCCCAAGAAATGGGAAGCCCCCCTAGCACCTCTTTAAACAAAATTGATCCAACCAACATTTATGTGATTGGAGGAAGGTCTAAATCTCATAATCCTCCATTCCTCCTTACTTTTAAAGTTTTTAAAAAGAATTTACACAACTGTTTAGTTGATTAAGAAGCTCCATCTAACATCTTACCTAGAACAGTTTCTACAAAGTTGAATGTTAAACCTCAAAAATCTATTGTACATATAGTACAATTAGATCAATCTCAAGTCGAAGTTGTTGGGGAACTTAATCAAGTAACCATCAAAATTTTGTCCAACCCTAAAGCTTGTCAAGTCATTGACATTCTTGTGGCTGATATTCCTGAGTTCTATGGCTTAATCCTTAGTGGAGACTGGTCATAGAAACTTCATGGTTATTTTGCAACTGACTCGTCTCACATGTGGCTTCCCTATAATGGCCAACCAAATCAAATAAGGGTTGATTGCAAAAAACATCAAAAGTACATAGTCATAGAGCTAGAAGGAGAAAATGAACTAGTCACATATAGCAACAATATCATCAGTAACTACTCAGTAGAATCATTTCTAGGAAATTTCAATGCTTACGCTTCACCTTTCTTGGAAAAGTCTTTTGTATCTCAAGTTGGAAAATTTTCCCAAACAAACACTTCTAAATGCATAAATTTTGTAGATAAACATGTAGTTAGATCTTTATTTTGGAAATTATTTTTTGATGGATCTAAATCCAATGATGGAGCAGGAGTAGGATGCATATTAGTTATCCCTGAAGGAGAAAAGGCTATGTTAGCATGCGAACTTGAATTTTATTGCACAAATAATACTGCGGAATATGAAGCATTAGTTCAAGGTTTGTATAAGGCCATTGGCCTTAATATCAAACACCTCCAAGTGTTTGGAGATTCAGAAATTGTGATAAAACAGGTAAGAAATACTATACACTGTCTGTCAGGACATTTGAAACACTATCAGTTGTTGGTCCAAGACCTGACTTCCCACTTTACAACATTTAATATTTCCCCTATTCCAAGACTCCAAAATGCCAGTGCTGATCTCCTAGCTAATGTCGCTTCCAAGCTTATTCCACCAGAAGATTATAGCCTTGATCACTTTTCTATTGAATTGATTTTTAGGCCTTCTATTCCTGATAATATCACCAACTGGAGAGTCTTTAACAATGACCCAAATATAATAATATTTTTAACCTCAGAAGGCTCTTAGGATGACGAGATAGTTGATGAAGACGAGCATGATAGCCAACTTAAGCAAGAAAAAACCAATAATGTTATATCAAAGTCTGTTGTTAAGTTGGAAGATTTATATGACCTCAAAGACAGATTTTAAAAGCCCACCAACTCGAAACTTCAGAGTTCAACTTTGAGGTTTGAATTGATTAACCTTGGAACCAACCTGAAACTTCAAAATATTAATCTAGGCCTCAGACTAACATCAAATGAAAAATCAACCTTTACACGGTTGTTGAAGAGATACAAGAATGTCTTCACATGGAACTGTGATGATCTTAAAACATACGACACTTCTATTATTCAACATACTATCCCCATGATGTCTAATGAGAAGCATGTTCAACAGAAATTAAGGAAAATCCATCCTAATTTAGAAAAATAGATTAAATCTGAATTAAGCAAACTACTGAAAGCCAATATTATTTTCCCTATCAAACATTCCCGATGGGTCTCCAATCTTGTCCCAGTCAGAGAGAAGAACAATGATATTTGGATATGTATAGGCTTCTACAACCATAACAAAGCTTTCCAAAAGGACAATTTCCCATTACCTCCTATGGAATAGATATTGCAATCAGTTGCAGGCTCAAAACTAATGTCTTTCCTGGATGGATTCTCAGGTTATAATCAAATCCTAGTACATCTAGATGACCAACTAAAAACTACATTTAGAACAAAATGGGGCACTTATGCTGATCAAAAGATGCCATTTGGACTGATTAATGTTGGTGCTACTTTCCAGAGAGCCATGGACATAGCCTTCAAAGGTTTAGTAAACAAATCAGTAGTGCTATAACTATATATTTCAAAAAGCGCAACAATCATCTAAGAGATTTAAAGCAAATCTTTGAGCATTGCCAAAGGTATGGAATTTCTCTTAACCCTAAATAATATTTCTTCATGTTAAGTGAAGGTAAGATCCTTCAATTCATTGTTTCCAAAGAAGGGATTCACGTAGACCTTGACAGAATAAGAGAAATTTTTGAAATACCTTTACCTCATAACAAAAAATCAATGCAATCTTTCCTAGGTGAGATAAATTTTGTTAAAAGATTTGTCCCTGACTTCTCATGAATTGTTTTAAATCTTCAATCCATGATAAATAAAATTCTCTTTTTAAATGGAGACACTTAGAACATGAATCTTTTAACTTGATCAAACAAGCAATTGTAAATGCTCCATCTTTAGCCACCCTGAATTTTTCAAATCATTTCATTTTATATACTTTTGCTTCCGAGAAATCATTTCATTTTATATACTTTTGCTTCTGAGAAATCATATGCAGTCATATTGACATAAGTCAATGAAGAAAAAGCTGAAGCCCCAATCTCTTTCTTTAGCTCCAATTTGTAGGGGGCTAAATTGAATTACTCAGATGTTGAAAAACAAGCTTTCACCATTTTCAAATCAATAAAACACTTCAGACCTTTTCTCCTCAAAACCCACACCAAAGTAATAGTACCATTCTCAGCACTGTTAATACAAAGTGATGTAGGCGAGAAGAGAGAAAATTGGGTAACAACTCTGTAAGAATATGACATTGAAATCAGACCAGTGAAAATTATAAAAGGTCAAGGTTTTTGCAAGATGTTAGTAGGAGCATCTAATTTATCAGCACTACAAGACTCAGGTGATGATGTGCAAGTCTATAAGGTAAGCCTTAATGACATTGAGTCAAGATATGTTGATATCATATTTACTTAAAAAATGGATATGCCCCAATGCAATTAAATTACAAGAAGAGAAGGGCCTTGAGGCTAAAACCTAGACAATATGAAATTGTCAATGATGTGCTATTTAGAATAAATTATGATTCCATTTTACTTAGATGTCTTGAAAAATCTGAGGCAAAGAAGGTGTTGCAAGAACTTCATGATGGACCAGCTGGTGGACATTTTGGAGGAGATACCACCACACATAAAATCCTGCATGCTGGTTATTACTGGCCAACATTATTCAAGGATGCACACATTTATGTAAGGAGATGTAAAGTTTGTCAGATAGCTGCTGGGAGACAAAGAAAACCTACATTACCATTACAGCCAGTCAATATTGAACAACCTTTTGAGCAATGGGGATTTGACATAATAGGTGAGATCGTTCCTCACTCTTCTAAGTAGAATAGATACATCCTTATAGCCACTGATTACTTTACAAAATGGGTGGAAGCAATTCCACTCAAGGTAGCCAATTCTGAAAAAATTATTGAATTCATCGATCAATTTATCATAACCTGATTTGGACTACCATCTGCCATGATGTTTGATAATGCGTCATATTTTTTAGCAATGCCACGACAAAATTTGCTCTCAAAAGATGTTTTAACCTTAAGTACTCTACTAACTATTATCCCCAAGGAAATGGGTTAGCTGAATCATCAAACAAAAATCTCATAAGGATTATTAAACGAACTGTTGATAAAGTTAAAAGAATTGGCATAACTCTTTGATATTTGCTTTGTGGGCAAATCGAATAACTCAGAAATCCTCCATTGGCATTTCTCCTCTCAATTTGGTCTATGGGAAAGAAGTTGTCTTACTTACAAATGTAGTTATTCCCTCTTTAGCCTTAGTTCAGTTCATTGAAGAAACTCCCTCCTCTTCTATGCAAGTTAGACAGTTACAAATGCTTAAGCTTGAAGAGGAAAGGGAAAAGGCGAGAATCACACACACATCATCAACAGTTAGTCAAAACTTCCTTTGATTCAAATTCTGTAACTTCAAAATCTTTTCAAATCAGAGGCCTAGTATTGAAATGGGATCAAGCCTACAAAGAAAAAGGTAAGCATACCAAGTTCCAACAAATGTGGCTCGGCTCGTTTCAAATCATGGAACAAATAGGCCCATCAACCTTTTTATTGCAGGATTTATCAGGTAAGAGAGAATCTCTACCTGTTAATGGGCAGATCCTAAAGAAATACTTTCCATAGAAGATGATCTCTTTTGTTCACTGTATATTATTGCCTTTATTTTATTTTTCTAGAAAGAATAATACAAGTTGAAAAACATTTACTTTTGGCTTTACAAATGATAGTATCTTTTTAATTTTGACTTTTCACTTGTATGAGTAAAGATTGTTATGAAAATTATCTTCACATAAGAAATATATAATTAAGTTCTATTGCTCCAAAAATTCATGTTCTCTGCCAAAATTATTTGATCTTTGATGACACTTAACTTTAGAAAGAAATCTTTCCTTTACATCAGTAAAGAAAAGTATCAATAACAAAACAAAGCCTCTCTATAGAAAAGAATCCTCAAACTCTACAATTGTCACCCAGAAGCTCTTAAGGAGCCAATTATTCTCCCCACCTAATCATCTTTCATTTTTAGAGTGTAATTCTAAAATATACTTAAACTTAAAGGATAAGAGGCCTCATCAAGAGTCAGCTTACCATGATCATAAGGTTATAACTAGCTGACATTACCAATACTGCATATCAAAATAGGGTAATGACTTGAGATTGTATTAATAAAAAAGACAAGGGGTCTCATCACGAGCCAGCTTGTTCAGTTAAGTTATAAATCAAGTGAATGGAATTGTCAATTTTGGTCACCAAATCAAGACATTATCCTTTAAGGTATAAAAGATAAAAAGTTGAAGAAACAAAATTATTTTAGAAAATAAAAAGACAATTAGTATATAAATCTAAGCTTATCTCTAAAAATGCATTCTGAACAAGGTGGGATACTGAATCATTGCTGGCTAAAAGGTAACCCTGTCGAGGCTATGAATGTCTGCTGGCAGCAGAGGCTCTACCTATGACAACTGAGTATACCAAAAACTGATCTAAAAAGAGCCTCTCTATTTTTATCTTTAAAACCAAGTAATAAATGATCTAGACAAAGTAACTTTCTTATGAGATGAGGATAATCAAAAGGATTATGATTAAGTGGATATCGTTTAAAATTTCAAAGAGCAGTATGAATTATCTTATATTTCATGTAAATTCTATTTTCTAAATTATCTTTATTTTGGAAGTTTTATAAATTTCAAAAAACCCTCAGAGATAATTGGTTCTTCCAAGAGAATCACCAATTGTTGTGTTATTCAAAAACCCCCCATTTGTTAATAGTAGTAGTAAATATTACATTAATAAATGGGGACCCTTTAGAAAACATTTCAAAAAATTAGTTTAGCATTTAGGTATTTTCTTTATTAATTTTGGAATAAAACAAGATATCAATCAAACCCCTTTTCAAAAGAACTAGTAAATGTTGGCCTTTCCCACATATCGCATGATTAAGCATGATTGAAAACCTTGCTAACCCACCAAATTTAGCGAAAAACAATCAAAGAAGAAATTTGTGCTAAAACGCTTTGAAATTATTAAGTTTCTTATATAAACTAGGCCCTTAGGTATTTGTCATCAAAGCTAAGTCTCACATCGCATTTGTTGGAAATAATACTGAGAGGGGGGGTGAATCAGTATTATCAGATCAATAAAACTTTTTCAATGCTTAGAAACATATACGCTACTTCAGTTAAGTGAACCAGCGTGTACACGCTACTGTGTCTAAAGAAAACAGCGTATAACCGGAAAACTTATAATTCAGTTAGTTTATCTTCAGTTAAGTGCATCAGGTCATTATTCACCATATTAAGAGTAAACAGATGCAGTATAACATAACAGATCATCACACAAAAGCCACACACATGAATACCATGATATAAGGTGGAAACCCAATGTGGGTGAAAACCACCTGCTGCAAGTCGTCTCTATCTTTCTTTAATAAGAACTTCAGTTTACAATCTTTTGTACTGGTGCAGCCTTATACCAGTATGCAGGCTACAACCTGCAGAAGGCTTCAACCTTCTCTCGTTCTCCAAACTTCCTTGGAAGGGAGCTCCAACCCCCTTTGCTCTTGTACTAGCTAAGATACTAGTACGTAGGTGCTGGCCTACAATCTTCTTTTCTTCAGGTACCACTTTTCATCAATTTTCAGACTGGATATTCCTGAAGCACAACATTACAATCTGAAGACTATGGTTCATTCACAAATCATTGAAGCATAAAACAACCAATACTAGCATCATCAATCTTTGAATCACTGAACCACTGAAACCCTGTCAATCACCTGTCACCAGAACACAGAGCAGACTACAGAACTCTGTAATATCAGTCAGACCCAACTGCAAACCCAAAAATCATGCTTCAAAAGATATACGCTACTTCAATGAAGGCAACCCGCGTATGCACGCGGTTTTACCGAAGACAACCTGTGTACAGATCTAAAAATAACTTTTCATAACTTGCAGCTGTACCAGATATTAGTTATACCCAGAATATAACATTGCGTCAGTATGCAGATCTAGAAACACGCATAATCAACCATATAAAGATAGTTCATTTCAAACCATTTGATCCCGATCTCTCCTTAGATCTTGTTCTCCATCAACCGATGAGATCTCTCCTTAGCTCAGATCAAGCAATACATCATCAACCAATAACCTGCATACTGGATCTAATACTTCATCAGATATTCAAGACTTTTCCGATACCCTTACCTAATGATTTCCTTCTCCTTATATAGCCTTAGGCCTTGTTCAATACCAAGAGCCAAAACCATAGAAATCCAATACCATCATCCTCAAAACTAGGGATCGACACGTCCGTCGAGACACCATGGTCCGAAACCATAGGCACAACTTCCAGGGAATAACCGCCACGGACCAAAAATAAGTTTTCCACATACACGCACTTTTACTGAAGCCAACCAGCATGTACACGTGACTTGGGCTTGATGAACCTACGTATATGAATTTTCTCTTTTTCTTATAGTCTGATCATCAATTCCTTGCTGCTGACCTTCTGCACTATGATTTGTCATCAGTGTGGTTTGCCATCAAGGACAATACTTGTCTCATAATGCCAACAATCTCCCCCTTTGGACTTGATGGCAACCCCAAGATCCTTAGAATTATTCTCCCCCTTTGGCATCAAGGGCAAAGGGCTGTGCTCCCCCTGAGTACATGTTGATCTCTCTGCTCTGCTGTGCTGAACATGCTCCCCCTGACTGTAGGCAAGATCTGCAAAAGATGTTCTTCAAACGAACCAAGACTTATACATTATAAAGGACCTTCCTATCACCAAAAGACGCAATGCATGCATCCATACTCCCAACCAAGAGGAGATATAACAGAAATATAATAAC
The DNA here is from genome assembly GCA_031772625.1 of Pinus tabuliformis. Taxonomy (NCBI): domain Eukaryota; kingdom Viridiplantae; phylum Streptophyta; class Pinopsida; order Pinales; family Pinaceae; genus Pinus; species Pinus tabuliformis. The sequence continues at coordinate 443,445,457 of CM062811.1, forward strand.
CAATAACATTACATCATTCCATCCCAAGCATAGTGGGGAAATCATAGGCCGTTACATGACCTTGACACTATAAAAGAAATATGACATAGAGACAACAAATCTAGACCAAGACTTCTGAAAGACACCAGCAGTATCTGATAAGCATCTTTTATATCAGCAACCAAGATTTCCTTCTGAGCTCCTTCTCTTGAAATTAATAACAGTTGTGTACTAGAACCAAAAGCATCTAAATGCTTTATGAGACTTTAAGCTGCTCCCCCTGAACCTGTGCCTGCTGCACCCCCTGAAACTGTGCCTGAAGAATTCTGGCATACCCATCTCAGATCTTCTCCAACCGGAGTCTACCCTTGCTGTTCAGAACTCCATATACGCGACTTTTCCTGCATAAAACAGCGTATGCACGCGGATATGCTGCCTGCAGCATGCGTACACCATACACGCGACTTTCCCAGCATAAATCTGCGTATATACGCGAATTTCCCTTACGTAACTTGCGTATACCAACTTTTCTGTAGAACAGACAAGCTTCAACAGCAGGATGAAGCATCAACTACTCCCAGCTTTTGTTTGAGATATTCAAAAGTTTCCCTGGGCAGTGGTTTTGTGAGAATATCAGCAACTTGTTCCTTAGAAGGAACATACTCCAGCTTGACCTTCTGCTCAAGCACTTGTTCCCGAAGAAAATGGTACTTGATTGGTATGTGCTTGGTCTTTGAGTGCATGACTGGATTCTTTGAAATGCTGATTGCACTTGTATTATCACATAAGATAGAGACTGGTGGCGTGCAAGTGATTTGAAAATCCTACAAGGTCTGCATCATCCAAAGAAGTTGTGTGCAACAAGATGCCGCAGCCACATATTCTGCTTCAGCTGTAGATAAAGCAATCGAACTCTATTTCTTGCTGAACCAAGATACTAATCTGGAACCCATGAAGAAAGCACCACCACTTGTGCTTTTCCTATCATCCACACTTCCGGCCCAATCTGCATCTGTGTAAGCATGAAGAGTGAGATCTGTATCTCTAGGATACCATAAGCCATAGTTTTGGGTCCCTTGAAGATACTTGAAGATTCTTTTGACTGCCTGAAGATGAGTTTCCTTTGGGTTGGCTTGAAATCTTCCAACAATTCCTACTGCATGCATAATATCTGGCCGGGTACCTGTCAAATAAAGCAAACTCCCAATCATGGATCTATAAGTGGGTTGGTAAACTGCTGCTGATTCGTCATTTGCACTGAGGCTGCATCCTGTAACCATGGGGGTACAAACTGGCTTTGAATCTTCCATGCCATACTTCTTCAAGATCTGCTTGAGGTACTTGGTTTGAGACAAGAAAATACCTCCTTCATTTTGTTGGATTTGCAATCCAATAAAGTATGTCAATTCTCCAAGTAATGACATTTCAAATTCTTTCTGCATAACCAAGGCAAAGTTCTGACTCATAGCCTCTTCATTGCTACCAAAGATAATATCATCTACATACACAACAAGTATTAGCAATTTGTTATTTTCAACTTTCATATAGAGATTGCTATCTGCTGATCCTTTTGAAAAACCTTGTTGGTGAAGATATTTGTCCAACCGATAATACCAAGCCCTTGGAGCTTGTTTGAGACCATAAAGAGCCTTTTTCAATCTGCATACAAGGTTTGGATCATTCCCAAGAATGAAACCATCTGGCTGCTCAACATATACTTCTTCTTCTAAGTCTCCATTCAGAAAGGCTGATTTCACGTCCATTTGAAATACCTTGAAGTTTTGAAAGCTTGAGAGAGCAAGGAACATTCGGATGGCCTCAAGTCTTGCTACAGGAGCAAAGGTCTCCTCAAAATCTATCCCTTCTTGCTGCGCATACCCTTTACAAACAAGTATGGCCTTGTTTCTAATTACTTCTCCATTTTCATTCAATTTATTCTTGAAGACCCATTTTGTCCCTATGACATTCTTATCTTTTGGTCTAGGAACCAGTTCCCAAGTGTTGTTTTTTTCGATCTGCTCAAGTTCTTCATCCATTGCTTTGACCCAACATTCATCTTTGCATGCCTCTTTCACATTTTTTGGTTCAGTGGAAGAGAGTAATGCCAAATAGCTTGAGGCTTCTGCAATTCTTCTTCTTGTTTGTATTCCTGCTTCTTTCTGCCCCACAATCTGAGATTCTGGATGATTCTTTTGAACATATCTGGATGGAGTCTTCTCTTCTATTCTTGTCTGCTCCTCTGGTTCTTCTTGAGGTTCTTCTTCTTCTTGAGGTTCTTCTTCTTCATCATTCTGCCTTTGGGGGTAGCCTTCATCTTCTTCAATGTCTTCATGATGAACTTGCCTAGGAATATATCCCTTCTCATCAACCACTACATCAATGTTGTCAACAATTCTGCCAAGTCTTTTATTGTAGCACTTGTATGCTTTGCTATATGGAGAATAACCAAGAAGAATGCCTTCATCTGCTCTTGGTTCAAGATTGCCAAGTTGCTCATCAGTATTCTTAATATAACATTTGCTCCCAAATATTTTGAAGTGCTTCACCGAAGGAGTCTCACCACTCCAGAGCTCATGAGGTGTTTGAGTGTTGTTTACTTGGACATTTGTTTTGTTAAGAATAATAACCGCAACATGTGCAGCTTCACCCCAGAAAGTTGCGGGAGTACCTGATTCATCAAGCATAGCACGAGCCATTTGTTGGATTGTTTTGTTCATTCTTTCCACCACCCCATTTTGCTGAGGAGTTCTAGCTGTAGAGAATTCTCTTCTTATCCCATGTTCTTCACAGAAATCGAAAAATTCGTTTGAGGTAAACTCCCCACCTCTGTCAGATCTGAGGCACTTAATTTTGTGTCCTGATTCATTTTCAACCAAGGCTTTGAAGGATTTGAATTTTTCGAATGCTTCATCTTTGTGCTTCATAAGTCCTAACCAGACAAACCTGGAGAAATCGTCAATGAATAATATCAAGTATTCTTCTCCTCGAGGTGTTCTTTTTCTGAATGGTCCACATGTATCTGTATGTACTAGCTCAAGAGGCATGCTAGCTAATCCTTCCTTCTCTGGAAAGTTAGTTCTGGTTTGCTTTCCAAACTGACAAGATTTGCATATAGTGTTGTCTGGAATTTTGATATCTGGAAGACCACGAACTGCCTGATATTTGCATGCTTTCCTTATCTGTGAAAAGCTTAGATGCCCCAACCTTCGATGCCATAGCCAGTGTTCATCATCCTTGCTCAAATAGCATTGTTGTGGTCCTTCTTCAAATATGTATAGATTATTTGGAGTCCTACTTCCTTTGATCACTGTTTTACCTGTATCAAGATCACGAACACAACATCCATTTGATCTAAATATTACCTCTGTTCCTTGGTCGCACATCTGACTGACACTCAGAAGATTATGCTTCAATTCATCAACATACAAAACATTTCCAGCTTTGACCTTCTCTTTCAATGGAGCCACACCTTTTCCTTTTATGGCTGCAGAGATATCGTTTCCAAAGGAAACTTTCTTCCCCTTTTCTAATGCGGTATATGACTCAAGCTTTTCTTTGTCCCCTGTCATATGCTTCGAACATCCGCTGTCAATGTACCATAGACTTTCTTGACCTTCTGCATAAAAGGCTATCCCACATCTTTCTGGTTGTGGTTCCTTTATTCTCCATGTTCTGACATTTGAGTTTTTCTCCTTCTGAATTGTCTTCCGGAACCTGCTCCTGCATTCAGAGTCTTCATGACCAAAGTTATTACAAATAGAGCATTCAACTTCATTTTCAAGAACCGAAAAGTTGTTATAAGTCCTTTTCATGGTTTCAGTCATTCTCCCTTGCTTTTGAGTTTCTCTAGTCATGATTGTCTTGTAGGCAACACATTGAGCTGCTTTGTGACCGAAGTTATGGCAAGAAAAGCATTGGACATTAAAGAAACTTCTGTGATAACCAGATCTATCATCCAACCGATTGTAGCTTCTATTTATTCTTGGAGCAAATTGAGAATATTTTACCTGTGGCTGATTGTAGCTTCTGTTTGTCCTTAAGGCAGTTTGTCCCCAAATTTCTTGATGGTCTTTATTTGTTCTTGAGGTAAACTGTCCCTGATTCACCTGATTACTTTTATTTGGCCTTTGCTCGCTTCTTCTTGCTGCATCAAGATAACTTTTAGAGGTAGAGGCTTGAGATGTTTCTCCATTATATCCAAGACCTGTCTTGATCAGAGGAGATCACTGCACATTGATAATCTCATCCAAGGTTTCAGATCCTTTAACAAATTTAAGATTAATAGCTTTTGTTTTCTCAATCTCTTTTCTAAGACCAACAATTTCACCTTCTAGTTTTTCAAGATGTTTTTCCTTTTCATCAATTTGGAATTGCAGAGTATCAATGATTATATTCTTTTCTTCTATACATCTCTTGAGTCTAGTAATTTCATCATAAAGGTTATCCACATCTATAGCATCCATATAATCATCATCTTCAAATGCCATTAACAACTTATATTCATTACCTCGTTCATCCTCATCACTATTCGATAGACCATCACTATCTTCATGAGTGTAGTAACTTTTCTTATTTGCACTCTGTTTCTTGTTCCATCTAGCAGGTTCCTTTCCTTTATCCTTATAAGGACATTTTGCAGCATAAAGACCTACTCTTCCACAAGCAAAGCATTTAAAAGGTAACTTGCCTCTGAACCTTCCAGAACCCCTTTGAAGATTTCTGACAAAATTTGATTCTTATTCCTCTTGTTCTGGGACGTGGCTTGCTTCATAATAATCTTCTTTGCCTGATGCCTTGAAAGCAGCTTCTCTTCTGTCTGATGGACCTCCCTTTCTCATTTCATAAGCAGTTAGAATTCCATGTAGCTGAGACATAGTAAGAATTCGTAGATTTTCCTTTTCTTCTATTGCAGATACTTTAGATTCAAACTTGGGGGACAATGATCTTAGAACCTTTTCAACCACTATAGCCTCTTTTATTTCTTCACCCAAATTTTTCATACAATTAACGATCTCATCTACCCGAAGAAAATAGTTAGCCACACTTTCATCATTATACATCTTGAGAGTCTCATACTGAATCCTGAGAGTTTGAAGTTTAGCATGCTTTACCTGTTCATCACCTTCATAGCTCGTGACAATTTTGTCCCATATCTCTTTTGCGGATTTGTAGTGCATTACCTTCATGAATTCCGTTTGGGATATACATCCTAATAGGGTACTGACTTCTTTCACATTTGTTTCATACTTCTTTTTCTCGGCTGCATCTGTAGGAGTAGCTGAAGGAAAAGCGTAGCCTGTTTCTACAATGTCCCAAACTTCTGTACCAAGAGATTGAAGATAGGCAGTAACTCTTACCTTCCAATAATTGAAGTTTGTCCCATCAAAAAACGGTGGCCTGATTGATGCTTCTCTCTCGTAGTTGCTCATGATGAACGATCTACCTTCAAGCGATCAAGCTTCTTTGAAGGACCTGCTCTGATACCAATTTTTGGAAATAATACTGAGAGGGGGGGTGAATCAGTATTATCAGATCAATAAAACTTTTTCAATGCTCAGAAACATATACGCTACTTCAGTTAAGTGAACCAGCGTGTACACGCTACTGTGTCTAAAGAAAACAGCGTATAACCAGAAAACTTATAATTCAGTTAGTTTATCTTCAGTTAAGTGCATGAGGTCATTATTCACCATATTAAGAGTAAACAGATGCAGTATAACAGAACAGATCATCACACAAAAGCCACACACATGAACACCATGATATAAGGTGGAAACCCAATGTGGGTGAAAACCACCTGCTGCAAGTCGTCTCTATCTTTCTTTAATAAGAACTTCAGTTTACAATCTTTTGTACTGGTGCAGCCTTATACCAGTACGCAGGCTACAACCTGCAGAAGGCTTCAACCTTCTCTCGTTCTCCAAACTTCCTTGGAAGGGAGCTCCAACCCCCTTTGCTCTTGTACTAGCTAAGATACTAGTACGTAGGTGCTGGCCTACAATCTTCTTTCCTTCAGGTACCACTTTTCATCAATTTTCAGACTGGATATTCCTGAAGCACAACATTACAATCTGAAGACTATGATTCATTCACAAATCATTGAAGCATAAAACAACCAATACTAGCATCATCAATCTTTGAATCACTGAACCACTGAAACCCTGTCAATCACCTGTCACCAGAACACAGAGCAGACTACAGAACTCTGTAATATCAGTCAGACCCAACTGCAAACCCAAAAATCATGCTTCAAAAGATATACGCTACTTCAATGAAGGCAACCCGCGTATGCACGTGGTTTTACCGAAGACAACCTGCGTACAGATCTAAAAATAACTTTTCATAACTTGCAGCTGTACCAGGTATTAGTTATACCCAGAATATAACATTGCGTCAGTATGCAGATCTAGAAACACGCATAATCAACCATATAAAGATAGTTCATTTCAAACCATTTGATCCCGATCTCTCCTTAGATCTTGTTCTCCATCAACCGATGAGATCTCTGCTTAGCTCAGATCAAGCAATACATCATCAACCAATAACCTGCATACTGGATCTAATACTTCATCAGATATTCAAGACTTTTCGGATACCCTTGCCTAATGATTTCCTTCTCCTTATATAGCCTTAGGCCTTGTTCAATACCAAGAGCCAAAACCATAGAAATCCAATACCATCATCCTCAAAACTAGGGATCGACACGTCCGTCGAGACACCATGGTCCGAAACCATAGGCACAACTTCCAAGGAATAACCGCCACGGACCAAAAATAAGTTTTCCACATACACGCGCTTTTACTGAAGCCAACCGGCGTGTACACGCGACTTGGGCTTGATGAACCTGCGTATATGAATTTTCTCTTCTTCTTATAGTCTGATCATCAATTCCTTGCTGCTGACCTTCTGCACTATGATTTGTCATCAGTGTGGTTTGCCATCAAGGACAATACTTGTCTCATAATGCCAACAACATTTTGCTATTCTTAGAAGGCGTGCCTTAATAAGTAACCTCAGAAACAAGAGAAATGTGAAATTGTGATCACATCATTTCCCTTACCGCATCACATTTCGAGCATATAAAAGAACACCACAGACTCACAGCCCATTGAAATTGCGAAATGTGATCAAGACCCAGACCCACTCCCTACATACTTTACAAATGAATGTTTAAGTCCATCATTTAGTAAAAAGGTATTTATGTAGGAAACCTAGCAAATGAGCTTTGTCGTAGAAATAATATACGAGCACATCGCATCTCGCATCTCGCATCTCGTAGAAACATAAGAGACAATAAGAAAAGTAAAAAGGGCATAATGCGATAATGCAATCTGTGATATTGCTTTACAAATCGCAAAATCATCATTATCGCAATTTGAAGGCTCGCCACCCCAGAAGCTCTTTTTCCTACTTACGATGCAAACATTTATGAACATTAAAGCTAAGAGATAACGAACATTAGTGGGCATTTAGTGAAGGATAATGACATTTATGTGTGAAAATCCATTTAATGTGATATGATATCTTCTCACGTGCGTTCAAAAAAAACTCCTTTTATCACCTTTACAAGTTATCTATATCATTAAATTTCACTTTCATTATTATCTCTATATATCTGATAGCTATTATTTTTCTCCACTTTCAGGAACAATCCACAGAAAAAATCTTTAGGAGAAATGGTGAAGAAAGGCAAGGCAGTAGTATCTGAGAAATCAAAAATGACTCCCCTATTTTTAGATACTACATGCAGCAGAGATGGAGGAACCTCTATGTGGGAAACCATGTATAATATCTTAGAAGAAGTGGAACCAAGACTCCTAGAAACAAAGATCACAGTTGACGGTCGTGATTCCTCAGATGCCTCCATTTTTAGACGGCATGCTCATTTTTGCATTACATAGCTGCACGCCCAAAGATAATCCCTTATACAGATATGGTTAAATGGGTTATTAATGAGGCTGATATGTTAGACAGATAATTCAGGACATGAAGCGAGGAGGTTATGGGATATTTTTCATTGGACAACCTATGGCTTAAGTACCACCTACCAGAGCCACAAGTTATCGACAATAAGCAATTCTTTAAGAAGTTTTCCAAAGAGAATGAGTATCCAACTGACGGCACCCGGACCTAGTCAAATAATGAGGGAAAAATCAAAAAAGACAATAACGATATGTACTCTACTGCATCTATTTGTCCCCCTCATAGTTTTGCAATGGTCATGCTATGTAGGATGTTTGGCAAGCCCGATGGTACTAAATTTTCCCAAGAATGGTTACCATTAATAGATGTAGTTGTAAATGTAACTATAATGAATTGGGCCCAAATTTTGTCTGATAATTTAGTGAAGGAAATAATCGATTATAGAAGGAAAATGAGTGTCTCAACAAGGGTTTACCCTCCATTTTTTATGAGTTCCTCTGTAATGGATGCAATTTGTTTTGGTTCGAAATTTCCTGTCATGGGATGGAAGTGGACTATCCAAGATCCACTTCCCATTCATATATATCATAAAGACATGTGGGAATCTCAGTTTCAACCACATTTTTACAAAAAAATTCATGGAGTCATGCTCCCTATCCACAAACAGATTTACAACCGAGATGCCCCCAGGTTTTCCAAGGAAGCCGAGGTAGATATCCTCCCAATGGCCAGATGGTTTGGGGAGGAAACATTCACATATATCAGGGTATTTGGCAACATTACCCCACCACATGTCCTCCCATACTATGTCCCAGATAAATTGATGGCTAGAGAGATAGCCTATCAAATGGCTAGTGAGGGTGGGATGAGCAAAGCACTGAAGGAAGCAAAAAATGCCATTTAGCCTACATTTCCTTTGCAGTATGGAGCATTTGCACTACATTCTTTGGGTAATGCATTTAAAGAAGTAGAGATCATGTTATCTCTACAGTTACCTAAATTCCTAGGTAGGTAGTATGACCCATTTGGCACTGCCAAAGACTTCACTACCATGGTAAAAGTGAAGGTATTCAGTCACGAGAAAGATCCATTTGATGACATCTTCCTACAGAAAGAGACATTCATGGAAGCGAAGAACATGTCATCACTAATTTTTTACCAAGAAGAGATTGAGGCCTTTCATTAATACAGAGAAAGGAGATTATTAAAGGCACCATTGGACCAATTGCAGATTGAACCAATAAGGGAGTCGAATCCCACTGTAAGCCTAGAAGGTAGTTCTAGAGGAAACTCTAGAAATGACTCCCAAGCATAATCCCATGAGAAATCTACTAGGGAATCAGAGCACTCAGAAAAACAATCACAAAATGGGAAAAGAAAAATTGTGGAGTCAGAAAGAGATACAACCTGGTCTACAAAAAAGGCAGCTGAGCAAACTTTAGCTAAAGAACAAGTTGAAATTCATTCTACCTCCACTCAGCCAATAAAACCCCTAGTGATTGATTTAGATGAAGAATGGGAGCACTTTAATAAAAAGATCCGCGCTAAGAAACAAACGCTAGAGCTACAGACTCCATAGCACAGAACAACTCAAGAAATTATAGTCAAAAAAATTGTAAATACTCAAGAGGTAGAACACATTCCTGTCACTTCTACCTCTGAAATTGTTTTAAAGATTGAGGAGATTCCTCCTTTAGATGTATTCTATAGTCCTACCCACAAATCTATTGTTAAAAGACAAAGGAAGAAAAGGAATTTGGATGATACAACTACTACTACTCCCGATAATGAACTAATGGATATCGTCTAGGAAGACTCACCCATCGACCCATCCGCTAACCTTACTAGACTGTCATAGTTTGCAAGGGCTTATGCTATAGTGACTTTCGATAAACAAATAGAGGTGCAAATGTTGCTAAAGGGAAGGGAAAATAAAATCTTGTTGTTAGAACAACAACTACAACAAGAAAAATCTAACAAGCAAGCATAATCACAGTTAGCTAAGCTCCAACAAGAATTCAAGTAGATGCAAATAAAACATCAAGCTAGCTTAGCCGAGAAGGAAACACAGATACAAGGAATAACTAATTTGCATAAAGATGATCCAAAAATTGATCAGTTTATTACTGAAGCTCTTAGCCTTAACTCCCAGCTGATGCACCAAAAGGAACTACTATGCCAGAAGATCTTGCAATGGAATTCCTATTGCGAGAAAAGTGACAAATTGACGAGTCAAGTTATTCATATGTGACTTGAATATGATGAAATCTTCAAGAGAGTTTCTGACTTCATTACTTGGTAGAATTCAAAAGATGGGAGAAAGGCTGACTTTCCTAAACTGGAGGAATCACACAAGGAAATTTTATTTGTAGATTGGGATGTTAGGCTTAGACAAGAAAAAGGGCAACAACAGATGTAGCAGTGGCAGCAAACAGTGTTGTCGAGAACATCAATGAAAAGTTACATAGTGCCAACCTGGTACCAGAGTTCATTCCAGGTTTTCTTCTGAATGTCAAACAACTTGAACAACAGTGGAGGCAGGCAATAGAGGAAAAAGCAGAAGCAATTAGGCAAATGACTAGGTTAAATTAGGAAGCATACTGGCGACATTTAGTGAAGCCTCACAACCAGTGGATGACCTTGTGATGCCTAACCACTTCTACAAAGAAAATGGTGCCAAAATTGACCGATGTCATGTTCATTAGGTAGTTGAAATTTGAAATCGGCCAACCATCATAGCTTAAGCTCATGACGAACATTTGCCATCTTAAGGATCAAACACAAAGGAGTTAGTCACCATGGTCATTTCTATTTTTTCTTTATTTTGCATAATTTGAGGAAGGTCATTTAAACTTCCTCAACTATTTTTTGTAATAATCTATTTTTAGTTTTATAGTTTAGTATTTAAACCCCTCTCATGCATTTAGAGAGGGGTCCATAAATTTTATTAGAAACAATCTTCAAAACATGCACTTCTGTCCCTTTGAGGAAGTTTTCATGAAATGAATGGAACATGATTTATTTTTATCTTATCTGGCATCTTCTACTGAAATTGCACTTTTGTACTCTTAGATGGTGTTGGATTAATTGGAAGTAGATCAATATTGTTGAATCACATAAGCAAGACTTATTACAAATGGTACTTTTATCTCGTAATTTTGTTTTACTTATGTATTAAGCAATAATTTCTCTTCAAGTTGTTTTTGTATGAAAGTTTGAATCTTGGTTATCATTTATTGCACTTTTGTATGGTGATGGCCTAAATTTTTATGCTGAATATATGAATAATTTCTTATGCGATATACCTTTCACAATCATTTCGGCTAACTATTTATCCGAAATGAATATTGTTAAATGATTTCATTTCTTATTGCAATTGAATTATCTTTATTATCAAATGATTTTGGACATTATTATAGATCACATACTTCAAATTTATTCCCATGTATAGTCGTAGCTATATAGTGTTTAAATTAGGATATATAATATGATTATTAGCTTAGATTAGATTACTTTTAGCTTAAAAATTACTCCAGATATCATATATCACCCCATCAACACTATCATAAATTAGATTGGGAAACTCGTCCCATTATCCCCAATCAGAGCCACCACACCAAACGGAAAAGGAACTGCCAACCAAGGGCCCGACCGGGTGGTTTTCCCCCATGTTTTAAGCAACGTTTTTCAAGGCTTCAACAGGTCCCAATGTACAAAAGAACTTCTAGATAATTATAAGGAAGAGGTGAAGGAGGAGTCACAGGTGACTCAGGAATCTCTTCAACCTCAACTTTGTCTTCTGATTGGAAGAGGAACCTAGAAAGGACAGGGGTATTTGTAGCCAAATCACGACTTGCACTAGGTCTACCCTGTGAGACTATAGCATGATGTAGAGGATCAATCTCCGATGTGTTTTATGCTACTGATTGGAAATCACTAGTATAATTTCTCCTACACCTTCTAGAAGAAGGCTCGACACTCGTAGGTGAGAGCCCACGAAGCCTCCTGGACTGACAAACTGATCGATCAAGGACCTTTAATTATTATGAGAACTTGTAAAGACTCAAAAAATTATCAAGCTATGGTAATCTAGGAGAAAAGAACACTCAATGAAATATCCCTAATGATACAATCAATCAAGCTACATTTAGGTATTTATGCTCCGAGTGATTAGGACCGGACACCAAAATACAAGAAATTGGTATAAAGGACCTTCCGAATATAGTTTGGGATAATGACGGCCCAAGCCTACTAGCAAAGGTAACAAAAATAGTTACGTTGACCTCCAATCAAAATCCTTTTTCGGTGCAAGTACCCAAGCTTCGCAAGGGCACCCTCTAGAAGTACTAATGAGAGTGATGCAACGTCTGCCTCAGGTACCACAGGTATTCCCCCCCACAGTCACCTATGTGGTCCCTAGGAAAGGCAACTATGGTCACCAGTTCATATTGGCAGTCGGGCAGAACAGTCTTTGGTCGAGATCCAACAAGTTGGAGAGGGGGTATCTCTCTTTCCTGCCTTCACTCGCCCTCGTGCTTAACTCTGAGAAGAGAAGAGATTTCCTGGTCAACTTCACGATACTAGATTTCACTCTTTTAATCAACTTCTACATTTTGAATTTAGAGTGGCCTTGGAGAGTTAACTCTCCACTCGCCTATTCCAAGGCCCTAATATGACCTAGACTAGTTGATGTTACTAATGAAAAATCAAAAAAATTCTAGTTCATTTTAAATTAGGCACTTGATTTTAATGGCTTTTCTTTAGGTCATTGGTAAGATGGAAGTGCAACTTTATGATGTTATGGACGCAAAAAAAATCAATAAAAAACTTAGCTATATGCACAATGCACATGAAGCTTTTTTTTCTTTCGATGAAAATAGATTTCTACAAGGTCTTACAAACAAACTATGAAAGAAACAATTTATTTTTCTTTTCTCAAAACACACATTCACACATTAAAAATCTACAAAAAGGACTAAAAATTCTCTATAGCGAAACTATGCTAATGAAAACTAAATGTCTAATGAAAGATTCAAAAGACTACTCTAAAAACAAGAAAATGTGTTTCTTAAAGTGAACAAGAGACCAAACTTGACAAGAGGAAGAACAAATTCACTCACCAAATCTTCCCAAAATCAAGCGAATTCAACCTAATGAAAATAATTCATAATTTCTCAAAAGGATAAAAAGACCAAAAAAAAATGAAGAAGGAAAAATAAAGGCAACAAAACAATGCTTTTATCTTTTTCTTTTTAAGGACACAAAAGAGTTTTCGAGAAAGAAAAAACTACTAAAGGCTTCAAAATCAAATTCAAGCATAAAGAACCTCAAACTTCACAAGCCATAGATATCACAAGCATGATAAGACTTAGAATGTCAGGAGGCTAGAAAATCAAATGAAATGATCTGAAGAGAAACATACAAACTCTAGCAAACAAGAAAGAATTCAAGAAAACCAAGAAAACTTTGCAAGGTTGCAGGAAAAACTTTCTCAAAAATCAAGAAAAAACAGTTGACTTGTATGGGCTTGACCCAGGTTAAGAGGTGATTTAGCCTAGCAAATCCTGGTAATACTGGCTCTTTTCGCAACAGTCTACGAAGCGTGGAATGAGGTCTCACCCGAAGTAGTATGGGAGGGTGCTAGAACCAATTTTCCACACCCTATAGATGTCTAATGAGCTTTTGGAGGTCTGTGGTCTGACCCATCGCTACGCACACTTGCTATCCCTTCGTAACCTGCGATGCTACTTCCGTGCAGCCCTACTCGGGGCGCAACCCATATAATACCCAAGTCCCTTGCTATTTAATCTATTATTATCTAATTACTTAACTTGTTTATGTAAGACTAATGATTATTACAGCATATTTAGCAATCATATCAGTGCGCATGATAAATAAAATAGTATAAATGTAAAGAAGGCAATGCACAGCAGATACACAGAAATAGGAATCAACTTCTCTTTATTAATCTTCAATTTAGATTACAGACTCGACACTGCCCTGTGCACTCAGCTGCAGGGGTCCATGCACTCAACTGCAGACTCTACTAGGCCTCTGCACACTTAGTTGCAGAGCCTCTTCCTACTACTACGACCCAATACACTTAGACTCCTACTCTAAGCTCGAACCATTCGTATTATTTTCTCTTATTCCTTAGCTCTCTTTACAACTTAGAGCCTCGCTCTATTTATACAATCCCATGGTCCGCGGACCATGGGTAGGCTAACATGACTTTACATTACATTACAATACTTTAGGGCGGATAGCCCTATGACTCAACCTATACTTCACGCTTCGCGCCCGCAATTCGTAGACTTTTAAAAAACCATTGACCAAAACTTGGGTTTTAAGCCTCAAAACATGCTGTGGGGGGGATTCCATGCCCAACAAGGCCCCAACACAATCATCGTGACTCGTCCCAAGTCACTCTGCTGGTGCAGTGACCTTGGCGCAGAGCCCCTCCAACTGGTCCCATACTGCCCGGAGGTCCGCAATGCACTGTTCTACGGTTTACTAGACCTACTGCATGCGCTCTTCTGATGCTTCTTTGTGAGGATCGACTACCTGCCTTAGCGCATATAGTCCCTACATCTGTGTGAGCTTTTCTTAAATATCGGCTATAATGGTGAAGGCCTCATCAATCCAAGGCTAGATGCGTGCCTTGAGAAGTGCCTCTTTCTGTTTGGTGGCATCCACCTACTCTTTCAGTGCCTTTGCTTGCTGCATCTTTGCTAGTTGTTGGGTGAGGACGATTGTATATGCAGTTCCCCTAACATTATCATACTGTTCCTGCAGTTTGCGTGCCTCTGTTTCCAGGCATTGTATGTTGGGGTCCTCCTGCAAGGATGTGAGGACGTCAAAAGCTTGGTCCAACATACCGGTACAGTCCTGCACTGCCCGTCCAATTTCTTCCAGTCCTGTTTGAATCATGCTAACATGCTGCTCTCTAACTTCTGGAGGAGTGGAAGGTTGTGCCTTTAGCCGTAGCTCGGCAATCTGGAGGTTCAGCTCCAGTTGCACTTGCGTTGTTTCCTCACGCGCGCTTCAAACTCTACTTGCCAGATAGTGGATCCGCATCTCTGTTTGTAGGTCTATGGCGATGGACAACTCTAGAACTTTCCAGCATGCTTCATCAACTGTTTGCACGATCTGTTGGTTCTATGACGCTAGTTTGTCATGCTACATGTTGAGCTATTCGATGTTGATCTTCTACTCACTCATTACTTGGATTGCGTGGTCCTCCCTGGCGCGAAGCTCTATTGTGATGCCGTCCTATAGTTGATATAATGTGTCTCACGGAAGGGCAGCCAAATTTAGGCCCATTCCCTTGATCCTGCTTGCTGCGGCTCTATCATCCTCATTCTCCGCTGTTAGTGCTCCTTCCAGTAACACTATGGTGTTGGCCATATTTGTGCGTAGCAGCTGCTCTGTTGTTTATGTACCTATGGTGCCGTAGGTGGCTACTGTTCCTTCTTGTGGGGGCCGCAATTGTAGTTCCTACAGCTACGCCCTTAGGGCACCCAACACAATTTGTTGCTCCAACACGGCTTCTTGAAGCACTTCCTTGGTGACCTCGTGAACCATGTCGCCGATGTCGTAGAGGTTGCCTTCAGTTAAAGTAATCATATTGATGGCCAATTTCGATGCTTTGACCTTTTTTCGTAGACTCGATCTCTCTGTGGTGCGTGGCCATTTCAAATAGGTGGAAGTCATGCCTGGGTCTGTGCCTTCTTCTGTGTCCTCTGCTTCTTGTCCTGTAGACAAGTCCTGGCCCTCTTTGTCCTACATTGTGGTGGCCCTAGTTTCCTGTGCTATTACTGCTTCTTTGATGGCCTTTTCTTGCTTCGTGGTTGCACTTGCTTCCTCACGGACAACCCTTACCTCCACAGTCACTTTTTCATTGCGCCTTTTCTGGGCCAACTTTCTGACCCATAGCTTGGCTTGATCCTTTTGCTTCTGTGGTGCTATTCTATCCAGCCTCGCCAGATCCATGGCATGCCACTTGGGAGGACATGATTCTAGTACTGAAAATATCGCATCATCAATGGCGATAAAGGGGAGCTTGGTCCATTACTACACTAAGTCCTTATGTGCCTTGATGTACACATTATGCATGTCCGCCTTGAAGTCTACAAAGCTCCGCAGACTGTTGTACACTGTGGGGGATAGGCGCAGCCGTCTATTGATCCACATCTGAATGCTCGCCTCCATGAGCACCTAGAATATCTTGGTCTCACAAATTCGCTTGGTGTCCTTTGTGGCCCAGAGCGATGCATACTTTGTGGCCTTTGGTAAGTCCTATTCAATACTAGGGAACTGACTATCCTCGAGCATTTCCCCTGTTACCAGTAAAATAGACAAGAGCAACCATGCATAGTGGAAGGTTTTACCCTGCTCCTGGGCTTCCTTGCAATTAGTCAGGAATTACTAGCAGAGCAACTCGACCCAGTTGAATTGGACCCTCTCCTCATATTGTACTGCCAGAATAACTATCGGTGCTAGTACCTCATCTTCACGAAATTTTCTCATAACCTTCCCAGCTAGGAGTTGGGTGGCTATGCGCACCCCTTTATCTTTAATACTACTAATTATGTAACCCCTATTTTTCTTCTCCAATTTGTATTTTTTCTTCATGGCCTCTGCGAGTGCCAAATCTCTACTTTTGCCTGCTATTGCCACGGGGTCCTTTCCCTTATAGGGGAGATGGGAAATCCTATGGATGAGATCTGTCGTGATGGGAATAGGCTCTTCTAGCCATAAGTACCCATCGTGCACTAGGCAAAGCAGCTACCTGATGATGAAAATAGTGATAGACGTGTGGTGAAAGTATGGAATCCACAGCAGATGAAGTAATCTGGCCTTCTCCACACCACGCAGCCATTTCCGCAGCTCCAGTGTTGTGACCAACCCCTCTGTGCTCTGCTTCATGAGGCTCTCTGTCTCTAAGTGTGGGAACTTTTTGCTATCTGTGAGGTCCCAATCTTCAAACTTCATTGTGGGTATGCAACCCAGGTGCGAGCCCTCAAACACAATTCCATCGGGGAGGAGCGGGGTCTGGAGTGCGCTCTTAGTGGCATCCAAGTCCTTGGGTATCTTAGCTTTCCCTTTTCACGGAGGGATGTACTCGGGCAATTTCGTTGCAGCACACACCAGCTGGATGTCCTCTTCCATGTCTTCTGCTACCTCTATCTCATCGACAAGAGCCTGTAGGTCCTCCTCCTCGTCATCTATCTCAATGGTGACAACCTTGCCCTTTTCTTCCATTGAAAGTTTACCGAACCGTGGATTCCTTGGGGACATGCGAACTGGTCCCACCGCTTGCTTATCCTTCTTGGGCCTCGGTGTTCGGGGTGATTTCTGGATTTCCGACATGACCCTAGTGTGTCCAGGAACATCATGTACTATGGGGTTCTGCGTGGCCTTGTCGGTGGTTCCTTCTGGTGAGCCCAAACCTCTCCTGGTACCTGTCATCATGTTTGAGCTGCTTGTGGTCGTTCACGAACTTCGGGGCTCAAATCTTGCTCAGCACTCAACACTTTGTGCTCTAATCAACTGCTCAAATCTCAAATGAACAAGTGTTGTCTTGTGGTTATCCCTTGGAGTTTTATAGCACCTTTTGAATTCAAATTTGACTGTTCCCCCCAATTTTGAGCCATCAATGCTTTCTTGGCGGCAGATTGCCCTAAATCTTGCCCTTAATTCGTGTCTTAAATGCTCACCACCCGCTCCCTTTTGCCTTAAATTAGACATCTCGTCACGAACAGTGACACTAATGGTTACTTCCCATCCTACCCATGTAGCAGCGCAGCCCCCCGTGCGTGGGTGCGAACCTTGTGTCATGTTGATTCTACATGCACCTCCCTCATCACACAGCTCCCAAACAGACTCTTTTTTAATCCTGCACTCTCTTTCAACTGCTTGGAGCACTGAGACTATGCTCCTTATGACTAGTCATGTGGGTGCACCACCCGTGCGAGACTTCAACTTGCCTTCCAGTATAGTCCATGGAAACTCCTCAATTTCCTGTGCGAACGCCGATGCCGTGCATTCTACTGTATGTAGTGCTCTCCCCTGGTTACTACATTTGGTGAGGTGCAGTCATAGCCATGGTAGTAGAGTCATAAATTCTTAGTGACAATCTTCTAATTTAGTGGTACGATCATCTGTATCTTGCCTTGTCATCCTTGGTTTATTGACGAGACATGCCTGCGTGATCTTGTTTTCCAACCTCTTGATCTTAGCGTCCATCAAAATTCTTTTCTTCCTCAATCGTACCTGGTCTTTTTCGATCTCGTGAAGTCTAAGGTTCCCTTGTCGGATTGATTGTTGAATCCTTATATGTTTGACCTCACGTAGATGTGCGATTTCTTCCTCCCGACCATCTCGCACTATCACCACTGTGGGGTCTAGTACGTGCAGATTCCTTTTTGTAGTTTCTTCAATAATTACGATTTTCACTTTGTTTCGCACCTTTGGAATCGTCTCCGCGTTTAGGGTTTTGCACATGGTCCAGTAGGCCCATCGAATTGCTGGCACGCATGGGTCCCAATCAGTTCATCTCGCCTGGTGAACCTTGTTTAGTACTCTGCACACCCTATCAAAGGCTTCGTTGTGGAGAATTGGTAGCGTGCGTCACCTTTCCTACTATTGCGGTTTGTTCTGCTTCTCTATTTTGGGGGTGGTGTACGCTTGTGCGAACTGTACAACATATGTTTGTACACATGGGGAAAGGTGGGCATGCAAGTTGTTTTGGCCCTGTTGGTTGGCTTTCATTCGGAGCTAGGGTTTTCCAAAATGTAGGCGCATCATCCTTTGGCATCCGCACTAGTCCTTAAAATTTCCTTGATGCGTAGCCCACCATCGTGAGGGTGTTGTGTGCAGTGCCCACTTCGGCGCATCGAACCACTATTATTCTGGTACTGCACTTTCAAATTTTCTCAATTCATCCTCTGCTGTTAATCCGTCATATGTCGGTAGCTCCCTTGCCTTTGTTGTCACGCAACGCAATGATCTAGTCATCATGTAGCAATTAAGCATTGTTACTTCGTGCAACTGATTCTGCCATCGCTCTATCTCTTCGCTTGAATCTGAAGTGCAGGGGCTTTCGCGCTCCCACAAAATCCTTCCATCTGTAATCGGATTCACCCAATCCTCTTCTCGCACAGTTATCTTGTAAATACAGTCAAGATCATCATCGCTATCATCGTCACGCATCGGTTCAGTGTATCGCGCTCCTTCGGCTGGATCTAGCAGTACTATTATGCATAGTGACTTTTTCTCAAATATCATTTTGCGCTTCTTTAGATTTATGACTCCGTTCATATCGGTAGCCTAGTCTATTCCTATTAGCACGGTATAGGGATTTTTGTCATCGACAATCTCTATCACTTCAAAATCTGTCTGCGTGCTCGCACCTTCAATATCGATTGTTACCCCTTGCAATCTTCCCATGGGAAAAATCTTTTGTTGGTTCACCATTCATAACTAAATAGGGGACCATTGCAATGCAGGTCTTCCCATGCATTCCCATGTTTTCTTTGTTAGTACATTTGCATCTAAACCCAGATCCAAGATTACCTAATCCATTTCATACTCACCTATTTGTGCAGTCAACCTCATTTCTCTTCTTGTGTGCAATGCATGCTTTCCATGTTTCTATACCACACGCGGTTCTCTTGATCCCGTGCACCTAGTGATAAGTTCCTATAGTCATTTGACTGCCTTGCTATCACGTAGCAGTTTCATGCATGTCTACAGAAAGTAAGTGAGCATTGAAGGATCCATCCCTGGTTCTAGTTGATCCTTACTACCTGAAGTGGAGGCTTCTATGAAGCTCTTCTTTGCTTCCATGAATGTCTCCTTCACACATTCTAAATCAAATTCGGGTTCCTTTGTAGGAGCCTTGCAAACCCACACAATTTCTTCTAGCTTCTTCCCTTTATCATCTCCCGTGGTCATACCACTTTGGGGCACGATGTTTACATTTGGGTTTTCTTCGTGTGGCTCAAACTTCATCATTTGTAAATTCTGAGTCGGAGGGGGCTAGAGTACCCCTTTTTTGCACATCATCGCTATCAGTGAAGGGCAGTCTTCTACCTCATGATCAAACTGAGTATAGTACCAACATGATGTCCTTGTTGTGTTTGTACAATCACAGGCATAATGCCCTGGCCCTCCGCAATTGTAACAAATTAGTTTTCTGCAACCCCTTCCTGATCCCATTCCACCTCGACCACACCCCTAAAACCCAGCATGCACCATCCCTGCATTTGGGTCGAAGACTCATGTTTCGGTCTGTACCCTGTAAGAAAGAGTTTGATCCATCATTAGTTCGTAGCTTCGGCAGGTGTGTTCATCATGGCCTACCGACCTGCTGAAATTACAAAACAATTGTTGGGACGTTTGTGTATACTTCTACAACAGATGACAATTGTTCGTGTTGTGTTTCCCCCCTATCTGATAGATCGTGCACCATAGTGAAAACACTACACTCGACCCTACCTATGCCTTCGGTCTTAATGGCATCAACCCTCCTCCTACCAAGTAGTTTGCGAACACTAGACAGTGGTCCTTGTCGTGCCCTTGGCCTTTGCATTTTATACACCATACTTCCTCGCGCACCTCTGGCCGAGGTGTCCTATCTTGTTTCAAACTTTGCCTTTCCAGGCACAGATTCTATAGTTTCATGTGGATTTGTTGGACTCCCAACCCCGATTCTTGTATAGGGATCTCATGTAATCTCATTGCCATCTCCAATGCTTTAGCCTGGGTGGAAATTTTTTGTTGTGACAGCACCATCCTTAAGTGTGGCGTAAGTGAGGCCACAAACCATGTGTGATGTTGTGCATCTGTTAACATCACATTGGCTTCACAGATCGTACTCTTCAACCTTTGGTCTAGATCCCACGGGGTCTTGCCTGAGAGCATCATGATCTCCTTAAATCCAATGATTGATTATGTTTCTGATTTTGGCCTGCTAAATTCCCTGTTCAGCGTGGCCTGGATCTCTGTGATTCCTATGTTCAGGTGGTCATTAGAATGCTTGATATACCATGTTAATGCACGATCCTGCAGCGCGCTCACCAGTGTTGCCTTTTTAATATTATCATCCACGACGTCTTGTGCTTCCCATACTGCTCTTACCATGAACCAAAATTGGTCTGGATTGTACTCTTTAGCCTTTGGTCCAGATCCCAGGGGGTTGTTAGAAAATTATATATTACGGAGCAATGGAACACATAAAATATTGCAGAAATATAAACACAGAAAATGCACAAAACAAGAGAGACACAGATTTATGTGGTTCACCTAGTTTGGGCTACGTCCACCCCGAACAGCCAATCCTTCCTTTCTATTATCCAGCAAAATGAAGAGACACAACCTACAGCAAATCCGCTGTAATATCCTCTGTTTTCTCTCACAGTCTCACCTCTCTGTTTCTCGCTCACAGAATACACATTTATCGCACAGCCTCAAATACAATGCCCTCATACAAAGAGAGGGGTTGCCTTCTAGGGCAAAAGCCCTAAACTAAACATAAGTTCTATCGTCAGATCATCCGCCTAATGAACGGCCCAGATTGACTAGAAATTACTATACTTTTACAAGGCAATTTTACAGTAGTTTTTAGCTTCTGGGGCGCTGCCCCCGAAACCCCCCGCCAGGGGGGGGCTCCCAAAGGTCGCAGCCGCCCCCCTGCAGCGAATATTTTACGGGCGGCATTGCCTTCCCCATTTAGAACTGGGGTCCAATGTGGCGATACCTTTGAATATAGAAGATAATCAGGTTCCACACCCAACAGGGGTCTCACTGGGGAGAATCGCGATCTCCTTAATCCCGATGATTTATTGCGTTTCTGATTTTGGCATGCTAAATTCCCTGTTCAGCATGGCCTGGATCTCTACGATTCCTACGTTCGGGTGGTCATTAGAATGTTTGATATACCTTGTTAATGCATGATCCTGCAGTGTGCTCACCAGCGTAGCCTTTTTAATATTATCATCCATGACGCCTTGTGCTTCCCATACTACTCTTACCATGAACCAAAATTGGTCTGGATTATCATTTCCCACTCCTCTGAATATCGGTAGTTTGATCGCACTCGCCATACTAAACTGTAGTGGTGGTGAAGGTGGGGTGGGTGGAGATGGAGGTGAGGAGGGTGAGATGGGTGGCAATGTGGGTGGAGGTGGTAAATGCGGAATACACTGCCTTCTCAGACTGATCGTGCTCCTCGGAAAAACTTTCGTGAGCTCTTCCTCGCTTTCCTGCAAGGGTGAAATTAAGGGACTGTTTTCCGACTCTTCACTACTTCCGCTTTTGTAGATCTTCCCACTTCGCGTAGTCCCAAACATTAATTTATTCACTTAACCCACTTTTCACACAATAGCATCTTAATCCAAGTGTTCAAATATTTAATATACTTACCTCATGGTCCCTTGAGAAAACGTCACTCTGCCTCACTGTAGCTGATGATCATGTCGACCATGAACTCAATGATAAATCCTCCTATTATTCAGTCGAGCCAATGGTCCACAACTTGTGCTATATTATCTCCTAACGCTTCTAGTCTATGCACTAATTTCGGAGTCCACACTATTGGTTTGTCGAGCCTACACCTTCCCTGGCTATTTGCTAACTTCACGATCTACTCATACAGCTCAGAAGGAAAGGATGTAAAGAAAATTTCATGGATTTCTGTATACAAGTAGTGCTCCAACCACTATTCCTCAGATACTCGTGGATTTTTGTTTTCCTACGCTGCGAACTCGTGAATCCCCTTGTCCAACCACTCTTCAATTTATTTCTTTGTTGGATTCCAGTGGCACCACATCAGACATCCTTTATGCATATCCCGGTCTCGACAACAGAACCGTTTGTTGGCTTGTATGGGCCTGACCCAGGTTCAGAGGTGATTTAGCTAAGAAAATCTCGGTACTACTGGCCCTTTCAGCAATAGTCCGTGGAGCGCGGATTGAGGTCTCACCCGAAGTAGTATGGGAGGGTGCTAGAACTAGGTTTCCACACCCTGGGATGTCTGATGAGCTTCTAGAGGTCCGCGGTATGAACCATCACTACATGCACTTGCTATCCATTTGCAACCTACGATGTTGCTTCCATGCAGCCCTACTTGAGGCGCAACATGTATAATACCCAAGTCACTTGCTATTCAAACTGTTATTATCCGATTACTTAACTTGTTTATGTAAGACTAATGATTATTACAGCATATTCAACAATAATATCAGTGCGCGTGATAAATAAAATAGTATAAATGTAAAGAAGGCAATACATAGCAGATAAACAGAAATAGAAATCAACTTCTCTTTATTAATATTCAATCCAGATTACAGACTCGACACTGCCCTGCGCACTGAGCTGCAGGGGTCCACGCACTTAGCTACGGACTCTACTAGGCCTCTGCACACTCAGCTATAGAGCCTCTTCCTACTACTACGACCCAATACACTTAGACTCCTACTATAATCTCAAACCATTCATATTCTTCTCTCTTATTCCTTAGCTTTCTTTACAACTTAGAGCCTCACTCTATTTATACAATCCCATGGTCCATGGACCATGGGTAGGCTGACATGACTTTACATTACATTACAATACTTTAGGGCAGATAACCCTATGACTCAACCTATACTTCGCACTTTGTGCCCGCAATTCGCGGAGTTCTACAAAACCTTTGACCAAAACTTGGGCTTTAAGCCCCAAAATATGCTCTGGGGGGATTCCATGCCCAACAAAAACCAAGAACAACAATTTTCAGGAAATTAAGGCAAAGTAATGCATGTAGGAATTTACAGGGTAAGTTCCTCAGATAGAAAACTAAAGGACACCACTCACAAACAAATCACAGATCAATACACCAATATTCTTGATGTGGTTAAAACCCTCAAAGAGGGAAATAGTCCACAGCCTGAGCCAACGTGACCACTTCAGGCAATTTATTAATAAAAGAAAGAAAATTTACATATGCTTCTCTCATGAACGGTCACCTTACAAATTACCCTCCATGCTCTTTAAATAGAGATCATGGACCAATTGGGTGTTAAGCCATGGATCAAGTGTCGGTAATACCGAGGAGAGAATGAATCGTCAGATCACTTCATGTATAGAACATATCAGGACCGTCGGATTGTAAGTTACAAAAGTACATAGTAAAGAAACACACTTTACCTAACTCTACACTAGACCAAGTTATACTTAACAATTTCCTATGTGTCGGAACATCCTAGCATCCTCCCTAAAGAACAACTTGGGATAGGATTGAAGGATGTAAAAATATGACACAATAGGAGAAGGAAGGAGGAATTATAGCCTATTCCCCCTTAGTGACAACTTCCTGAACTCCAACCATAAATAGAAGTTTAGTAAACGTCACCTCTATGAGATCCTTTGTAAAGATGTTTGCAACTTGATCATTGGTTGAACAATATTGTACTTCTTGAACATGGTCATGAATGAGATTTTTGATGAAGTGCATGTGTATTTCAATGTGTTTGTTGCGCTGATGTTAGACTGGATCTTTGCATAGTTGAATGACACTTTGATTATCACACCAAAGTGTAGTTGGATGCTACTACTAAAAACCAAACTCTGACAGGATTTGGCGAAGCCACAGGGCTTCCTTACTAGCTTCTACGACACCACGATACTCTGCTTCTACTGAAGAAAGAGAAATGGCACTTTGTTTCTTGCAAGCCCATGTAATAGGTCCAGAACCAAGACTGAAGACATAACCTGTAGTAGACTTCTGATCATTAGGGTCACCAGCGCAATCGGAATTAATGAAACCAACCAATAGAGGAGATGCTTATGCACTGTAATGAATCCCAAGTTGAACTGTACCTTGAACAAAATGAAGTATTCTTTTAGCTTCTTTCCAATGACTTTCATGTGGGTTTTGCATAAACTGAGAAATAAGGCCAACAACAAAGGAAAGGTCGGGATGGGTTTGGGTCAAACACAAAAGTTTTCCTACAAGCTAACAGTATAAGATAGCATCAACTCCAGGGGAAGTACAAGTGACTGAAAGTTTGGCTCCGGGCTGAAATGGAGAAGGGGATGGCTTACAGTCTTCCATGTGAAAGTGGCGTAGAAGATCATAGGCATACTTGGACTGGGAAAGAGAAATACCTTCCTTGGATTGCAAGACTTGAAGACCAAGAAAATAATGCAAGTGTCCTAAGTCTGTCATTTCAAACTTCTTTTTAAGGCTAGACTTCACATGGTTTATAAGGTTGGGATCACTACCAGTAAGGACAAGATCATCAACATAAAGAACAAGAATGATAAGAGACTTACCCACTTTCTTGGTGTAGTCAGTATTGTCAGAATGACACCTAGAAAATCCAGTATCTAAAAGAAAGCTATCCATTTTGGCATACCAACCTTGAGGGGGTTTCTTGAGACCATAAAGGGATTTCTTAAGCCGCATACAAGGCTGGAGTCTATTTGTATAATGCCAGGAGGTTGTTCCATATAGATGCAGGTCCCCATGCAAGAAGGCAGATTTAACATCCATCTGATGGACCTCCCATTTGAAAGAGGCAGTAAGGGAAAGAACAAGGCAGATAGAGTTCATTTTTGAAATAGTGGAGAAGTTTTCAATATAATAAATGCATTCAACTTTTGAAAAACTCTTCGCAACAAGACGATCTTTATGTTTACCAAATTTTCCATTTGGCCCAAACTTGGTTTTGTAAACCCATTTACATCTAACAAGTTTTCTTCCCTTTGAAAGAGGAATAAGATCCCATGTATCATTTTCCAATAATGAACGATATTCTTCATTCATAGCCGCATCCCAATCTGGATAGCCTGACACTCTTACAAAGGTGTCAAGATCATAATTCATTGAAGCTTGATCCAGTAAAGAAGAGGCTCTATCGACTTGAGAACGCGTATGCCGCTAATCTGTAGGATCACTTGCAAGAGCACCTACTGCATATCGAGTAGCACGAACCCATTTTGGAAGCTGAGGAGCTGAAGGAGGATCCTGAGAAGGTGGGGGAGGATTGTCATCCTCACTGTCATCATCTGAGGAAGAAATATTTTCAGAGGTAGAAGGGATAGAGAGAGGTGGCACATCCACCAAACTAGACTCGAAGCTGATATATTTTCATCAAACTTTACATATCTTCTAATGATAACATTTTTGGATTTAGGTGAAAGAAGTCTATATCCTTTGACATCTTCAGAATATCCAACAAAAATACATTTTTCACTCTTAGGTTCTAAGGCTTTATGTTTCTCATCTAGAATATGGGCCCATGCTTCACTTCCAAAAACACGAAAGTGACTTACATCTAGTTTACTTGAACTTCATGCTCCTTTTGGAGTGATACTCTTTAAAACCTTAGTAGGAGCATGATTTACTATGTAATTTGCACATGTAATTTCTTCTACCCAAAAATTAAGACTAAGTCCTTTAGTTGAAGAATACAATTAGCCACTTCTTTGAAGGTGTGATTCTTCCATTCAGCTACACCATTTTGTTGTGGAGTATATGGAACAGCATGTTGCATTTGAATTCCATGCTCAGTGTAAAATTTGATGAATTTGTTGTTAACATATTCTCCGCCATTATCAGATCTTAGCTTAAGAATTTGATGTCCATATTGTTTCTCAACAAAGGTGTTAAAGGCCAAGAACATGTTAAAGACTTCACTCTTGAGTTTTAAGAAGTATACCCAAGTGCGTCTGGAGAAATCATCAATGAAAGTTAAGAAATACTTGTAGCCAAAGAATGAAACAACTGGAAGTGGACCACATAAATCACTGAGCAAGGGGCTGAGGCATGCCAAGAGGCATGTTTTTCAAAACTATCCCGATGATGTTTTCCAAGTACACATTTGGAACAAACACCATTTCTGCAAGATACCATAGGAAGACCTGTCACCATATTTTCCTTACATAGATTTTTAAGGGAGCGATAGTTTAAGTGACCAAATCACTCATGCCAAAGTTTGCTCACTTCATCATTATGAGCAACAAAGACTGAGGGAAGAGTTGATGACGCAAATTTTTTTAACTTATACAACCTTGTAGAACCATAAGCAATGCTAGTAACTAAAATCTATCTAGGATTTCTTAGGTCCTTATTTACAACATCATGAGGTGAAAATTCAATGATTTTACCTTCACCTGAATGAGTTATCTGATATATAGATAGAAGGTTGCAGGATAAGATTGGAACACATAATAAATCATTAAATTGACCATTGTCTAGATGAATATTTCCAGTCCCTACAACACTAAGAGATCTATCATCACCAACATATATATTTTTGGTGTTTCAATCATTTAGAGAAGAAAAAATGGCTTTGTTTTTGGCCATGTGATAAGAACCTCGAGAATCAATAAGCCCCTCGTGAGAATGAGAAGAAGAAGATACATTTAGTGCATAACCAGACTGAGATGCTTAACAACCACATGCAGAAAATGTTATTCCTGAAGATGAAGTTGAAGTTGAAGAGTGCTCCAAATGGATGTTATGCTTCTTCATTGCTGATTCCAAGGCTTCCATCTTCTTAAAGAATTTGGATTCTAAGTGACCATCTTAATTACAAAAGTTGCAATGTCGATCAGTGTTCTTCCCTTTGTTTTTATTTGCCTTATCATTTTGTTGAATTAATATTTCATTTTGAGAACTGAAAGTTCTTAGGACCCTTGGTTGGTTTAGGACCATTCTTTTTAGGATGCTTATTCTTAGGATTCTTTGAACTTGGTTGCTACTGGGTGGCTAAGGCTTTCTTAGAAGAGTTTCCAAGATTAAGAAGATCAATATGTAAGATTTTTTCTTGTTCTCTTATTAAAGAATCACAAAAGGCATCAAAAGAGGGGGACTTGTAGTCTTTTTCTTGAGAAATAAAGGCTTCTCTTGTAGAATGGAAGGTGGAAATAGACACAAAGTAGGCTGGTCCCAACTTAGTAAGAATGGAATAGATAAGGCTACCATCTTCTTTCTTAACCTTAACACCTTCCAAGATAAGTCTAAAGGTCTTAAAATTTGACAAAAAATCTTCAATGGAAGAAAAATTATTGGGGTCCAATGTAAGAAACTCATTTTCGAGTTGATGAGCTCTAATTTCATTTTTAATTCCAAAAAATTTATTGAGTTGTTTCATGCTTCATCAGGGGTATCAAGTTCTGCGATATGGAATCTAATGTTTGGAGAAATAGACATCCCTATCAACCCATGTGCTTGATCTTGCCTATTTTCCCATTTGGCTTTCTTATCTTCATCTTTAGGTTTAGACTCTTAGTGTGAGGCTATTCTATAAAGACCTTTACTTCTAAGTAAACCCTCCATGTACACCCATTGGAAGTAGTTGGTGCTATCAAGAATAACTCGGCATGGACTTTCCATTTAAATAGAAACTAAAGTTTTAAATGCTAAAAATAAGTGTTCCAATGGAAAGATATCGAAAAATTAGGTTGATTAAAAAAACGGCTCTAAAAATGGCTTCCGGATGAAGAAGTTATGGCCTTTTGAAGAAAAGTTGTTGAAGATGCCGGCAAAATACGTGAATGTGCGGAAGTGAATGATAATTTTATATTTAAAAAAAATACCCCAAATTTCCAAACTTAACCTAATTAGCCCACTTTTAAAAAAATTATGTGACCCGCTTTTATAAATAAGTGAAAGTCACTTTTACAATGGTACTTTATGAGTTACCCACTAAATTGTAACTTAAATAAAAGATAAAGAGACTTTAGAATTATAAGGGACTCATTTTTTATAATGGGTGAGAACACTTTTACATAAAGTAACTTGAAAACATAAGTTACATGTTTTTTTTGAAAAATTAACTCAACAAAAAGAAAGACTTGAACCCAAGACCTCTATTCTCACAAAGTAACTTTGGACCAAGTAAGCTAGTTTAAAAGGTTGGTAATTTTTGGAAAAGAGGAAGGCTTTTTTTTTGTCAGTCACTGCAGCTTTGGGGTGCGTGCTTACTTGAAAAAGCCCTTTTTCCTACAAAACAAAAAACCCACACAATCCAACACAGAATGCAAAAGAAAACCAAACCTTATGGCCTGAAGTTATCTTCCACTAGAAACTAAAATATTTTCCTCAATGTTTCTAATTTTCCGAGATCACACTAAGGCGCAGCGAAAAAGAGCATATGCATGAGAAAAATCTTTCCTTTCTGTTTCTGATTTGTCCAGATCACACAGAGTCACGGGGCAAAGAGCATACACAAAAATGAAAGGTATAGATTCGGTAATAAAAAACAAAGAGATAAATAAACCAAAATAAATAGAGAGATAAATAACCAAAACTGCAACTAAAGACTGTATACCTCCAGATCTTAAAAATGACATAGCTAAGGCTACCAAAAACATTTTCACGTGAAACGAAAGGGATTACTCACTGGAACAGATGCTCCTAACATAATAGAGTAGTCCTCTAAGCTTGAAAGTGGTCAGAAACAATAAATATAGGAAATGACAGTCAAATGTAGTTGTATCATCTTCAGATTTGGATCATCAATGAATGCGGCCCTCAAATAGCTCTGATACCATGTAGGAATTTATAGGGTAAGTTCCTTAGATAGGACACCAAAGGATACCGCTTACAAATAGATCATAGATCAATACACCAGTATTCTTGACGTGGTTAAAACCGTCAAAGAGGGAAATAGTCAACGGCCTGAGCCAACGTGGCCACTTCAGGAAATTTATTAATAAAAGAAAGAAAATTTACATAAGCTTCTCTCATGAATGATCACCTTACAAATGACCCTCCATCCTATTTACATAGATATCATGGACCAATTGGGTGTTAAGCCATGGATCAAGTGTCGGTAATACTAAGAAGAGAATGAACTGTCGGATCACTTCATGTCTAGAACATATCGTGACTGTCGGATTGTAAGTTACAAAAGTACATAGTAGAGAAACACACTTTACCTAACTCTACAGTAGACTAAGTTATACTTTACTATTTCTTATGTGTTGGAATATCCTAACAATACAAAGGCTGGGTTATAAATGAACTGAAACCAATTCTCTATTCCAAAGACTCAGAACAGCCAAGAACTTCACCGAGAAGCCTTGAACCCAAACAGAGAAACCAACACTTTACCAAAAAAAAAACCCTAGGTTGACTAGGT
Organism: Pinus tabuliformis; assembly: GCA_031772625.1. Lineage (NCBI taxonomy): Eukaryota > Viridiplantae > Streptophyta > Pinopsida > Pinales > Pinaceae > Pinus > Pinus tabuliformis. Next base: position 443,475,492 of record CM062811.1, read on the forward strand.
CTTTCACAAAGAGAGACAAGAAACTAATAATCTGCTAGAAGCAGGACTTTCCAAGGCAATCAATGACTAAAGAAAAGCAAGAAACATCAGGAAAAACCCTATATTGGCCAATATTTGAATAATTCAAATAAAACTAGGCATACGTGACTGTGCAGTAATAGAACTGTGTGTATACGCGACTGTTCTCAAGGAAACATGTGTATACGCATGTTTCTTTGGACAAAAATGTGTGTATACATGACTGTATGAACTGAAACACGCGTATAAAAAAGTTAGTAAGGAAAAATAAAAAATTTAGGTGATTTAGAAGATCATATTATTTTCCCAAGTTGCAGACAAGACAAAGATACTGGAAAGATAGGAAACCAAACAAGAAAGCCCAGATCAAGCAAGAAAACAACCCAAACTAGGAAATAATAGAAGTATTCCCTAGTGGAGTCGCCAATTCTATTACAAAAGTAATACACCCTATGGCATGAAGATGTGTACTTGAGGCTATTTCTCCAATATCTTGAGGGAAATGCTAGGATTTGGTTTAGATAATTGTGAGGTCATTCTATCCCTACATGGAATGAATTGATCACTATCTTTAAAAACCAATGGGGAGTTAAAAATGATCATGTTTATTATCTTACATAATTTGATGATCTAAAAAGAAATCTTGGTGAACCTATGGCTCATTTCATAAAACGATTTAATAAAATTTATAACAAAATGCCACCAGACTGCAAACCACCATTAGCTGCAATTAAAGTTAGATTTTCTAAAGGTTTTGATGATGATTTTTCTGTTATTCTTAGAGAAAGAACATTTTTAACCCTAGAGACATGCAAACCAATGACATTAAAGTTGAAGCTAATAGATCAACAACAGTTGAGAGAAAGATGAAATCTAGGGAAGAAGGTACTTCTTCTTCTAATAATAAGAGTGAAGATCATAAAATAGATGAAATTACTTCTATACTAAAAAATCTTTTGAATAGAATTTCAAAAATGGAAGCACAACTTAGAGTAGTTCAACTAGTATCAAATAGACCTCAAGTTCAATATAAGAGACCTTTTCAGCTTCAAATCTTACTAAGACCTAATACTGATCAACAAATTCAACCCCCATTGACGATTAGTGATCAAGAACCTGAAGAAACTTATCCTTTAGTTACAAATGATATCAATTATTTTTATGATCCATCATCACAAAATGTTATAATTCCAGTTTTTCATGATCAACCTTCAGTTAAAAATCAAGAGGCTTCCCAAGTTTCTAAATATCAGGCCTTCTCTAAATTTCTTATTGCAGAATTAAATAGAAGATATGATTTGATACCAAGACCAGGACCTGGTAGACTAGCTAAAAATGTCACTATTAATGGACCTCAGGTCCAAACAATTGAAACAAAAACGACAATGATTCAACCATTAAATCCACCAAATGAATAGAATACATTTGAAAAGACAATTCCAATAGCTTTTACTCTGGAAAAAGAATTAGACAGAGTCAAGATTCCCATTCCATTATCTAAACTCTCCAAAAATCTAGGTTACAAGAATCAAGTGTCAAAATGGATTCAATCTTCAAGTATTGTTACTTTTAAGGTTCATGATTTTCTCTTATAAAATTGTATGTTAGATTCTAGGGCCTCTCATAATCTAATACGCAAAGTAATTATGGACCAACTTCAATTACAAATCACAAGACCCTATGATGGTCTATATACCTTTGATTCAAAAAAAGTACATTGTCTTGGATTAATCAAAGATTTAGTTGTAACACTTACTCAGATCCCTGTTAAGAGTGTAGTTTTAGATATTGTTGTTACAAATATTCCCCAAAATTTGGAATTTTATTATACAAATCTTGTTGTTCCAAGTTAGGGGGAAGTCTGCAAATGGATATGTCTTTTGTTACAATCCATGTTTATGGAGGGGAGAATTTGAGATTATACGGAGAGGTAATATTTATTAAAATGTTTGCAATGCTGATCAAATAATAAGTCATCATATTTATGATGTTGATCAATATTTTTGGTGTTTTACTTTAACAATTAATAATCTCAAAAATTATGAACTTAGCATTGAACAAACTGTGAATAAACCCCAATGTATAAAAACTGATGTTTGGAAGTTATACTTTGATGGAGCATTTTCAAAATATGGAGATGGAGTTGGAATTGTACTTATCTCTCCAAATAAAGAAAATATAACTCAATATTTTAAGTTAGACTTTGATGTTACAAACAATGTATGAGAGTATGAAGCCTTACTTTTAGGGCTAGAGTTAGCTAAAAGTTTGAAAGTCAAAAACATAAGTGTATTTAGTGACTCAGATCTTATTGTGAAACAAATTAGAAATCTATTCCAAGGAAAACATCCTAGGCTTAGATATTATCGGAATGAGGTATGGGATTCTATGGACAATTACTTTCAAGCTTTTAACATTACAACAATCCCTAGAGATGAAAACAATTATGCAAACTCTTTAGCAGTCTCTGCTAGCTCTTTCAAAATTGCTGATCCTATGGAATTGTAATATCAAATTCAAGTAAAGTATAGGCCTTCAATCTCTGAAAACTTTAAACATTGGAAAGTTTTCGAAGATGATGAGCAATTAAATATTTTCTTACAACCAATTGAAGACTTTTCATCTCTACAAATTAAGGAAGAACAAATCAATGAACATAAGTTAAATACTAAAAATGAAACTTCACAGTTAAATCATAAAATAGTTGATCCTAATATCAATCAGTTGTCTAATAATTACATTCCAAAAGGATTAATTCCTCTTGAAAAACTTTTTGATAATAATTATGTTTCAAAAACTTCATTATCAAGTTCACAACAAGAGGATGTAGAAGATTGTAATATTGGAACCAATGAAGAGATCATAAATATGAAAACTTTAGCATCATTGCCTTAGGAAACAAAAGACAAATATGTTAATCTTCTAAAACATTATAAAGATGTCTCTGCTTGGTAATATGAAGGACTTAAAACCTATGGAACAACCCTTATTGAACATAGAAATCCTCTCAAGCGAGAAGCTAAACCTTTCAAACAGAAATTGAGAAGAATAAATCCGGTTTTTCTTCCAACTATTGAAAAAACACTTAAGAAATTATTGCATGAAAAATTATTGTTCCCTTAAGATGCTCTGATTGGATAGAAAACCTAGTTCCTATTAGGAAGAAAAATGGTGAGATAAGGTTGTGTGTAGACTTCAGAAACCTAAACAAACTATATTTAAAGGATAATTATCCATTGCCCAAGATGGATCAATTGCTCCAAAATTTTTTAGGCTCAAATAGAATTTCAATGTTGGATGGCTTTTCTGGATACAATTAGATCTTGGTAAGTCTAGAAGATAGGGAAAAAACAACATTTACAACTCCTTGGGGTACATTTATGTATGCTAGAATGCCATTTGGCCTAACCAATGCAGGAGCTACCTTTCAAAGAGAAATGGACCTAGCATTTGTTGGTAAGGTTAACAAATTTTTTGTTATTTATCTTGATGATTTGACTGTATTTTCAAGTTCTGATGAGAAACATTTAAAACACTTGAGAAAGGTTTTTGATAAATGCAGGAAATATGGAATTTCCCTCAATCCAAAGAAATATTTGTTTGCTATAAAGGAAGGAAAGCTACTTGGACACATTATTTCAAAGGAAGGAGTAGTGATCAATCCAAAAAGAGTCTCGGCCATTGAGGTAATTAGCCTACCTAGAAATAAAAAGGAAATTCAAACTTTTCTAGGAAAGATTAATTTTTTGAGAAGATTTATACCAAATTATGTCGAGATAGTCAAAGATATTACTGATATGCTAAATAAATATCATGAAGTCAAATGGACAGTGCATGCAAGGTATGATTTTACACAAATCAAGAAAGCTATTTTTGAAGCCCCAGTACTAGCCAGTCCTGATTATTCAAAGCCTTTTAGCATTTTCTCCTTTGCCTCTGATACTACCTTAGTTGTTGTTCTATTGCAAAAGAATTATAATGAAGATGACCAACCTATTGCCTTTTTCAGAAAATTAATGAGAGAAGTTGAGATGAAATATGATATCATTGAAAAGGAAGCCTATGCTCTTGTGTAAGCCTTAAAAGACTTTAGAACTTATGTCCTTCATTCCCCTATTAATTCATATGTCCCAAATAATGCTGCAAAGATTGTATTAACACAACCTGATATAGATGGTAGGAGAGGAAGATGGATTTCAAAACTACTAGAATTTGATTTAGATATCAAATCTACCAAATTGGTGAAAGGTCAAGGTTTAGCCAAACTCATGGCTGAATCAAACTGTAAAGTTCTAGGAATCAATACTATCATGCAAGTATAAATAGAGAAGAATAAATAAGAACCTTCTCATAGTTCAGTTAGAAGAACACACAAGAACCTTCTTCTACTATAGATTCAATTCCTCTTCCACTTCATATTGATGAAAAGTTCCTGTCATTCGAATGGTATGCTGATATTATACATTTTCTTCGTGATTTTGAGTGTCCTCTTGGATTCACAAAGAATCAATGTAGAAATCTCATACTAAGGCCTACGAAATATTGCATCTTCAATGCCAATCTGTATTAGAAAGATCCATTGAATATCCTTCTTCTATGTCTAACTGAAAATAAAACAAAAAGTGTTATAAAACAATTGCATGAAGGTATATGTGGAGGAAACTATGTTTGGAGAGAAACAACATATAAAATTCTAAGAGTAGGATTTTATTGGCCGAAATGGTTTTTACAAGTAGGAGCAAAAGTGAGAAGTTGTATTCCATGTCAAATATTTGTTGGGAAGCAAAGGTTAGCAGTACTTCCACTAGTTCCAGTATTGAATGAAGCACCCTTTTTATAGTGGGGATTAGATTTCATAGGAGAAATAATTCCAACATCCAATAATCAGCATAGATGGATCTTAAATACTACAGCCTACTTCACAAAGTTGGTAGAATCCATCCCTGTCAAGAATGCAACAGACACTGTTGTCATTAAATTCATTGAAAAAAACATATTATCAAAATTTGGTTGTCCACAAAAAATAGTCACTGATAATGTACAAGCATTTAGTAGTATCAAAATTATAGAGTTTTTCCCAAAGTATTAGATTATATTGCATCATTCTACCCCATATTACCCTCAAGGAAATGGATTAGCAGAATCATCAAATAAGAGTTTGGTCAAAGTTATCAAGGAGGTAGTAAAAGATCATAAAAGGAATTGGGATAGTCATCTCAAGTATACAGTTTGGGCTAACAGAATATCACCTAAGAGATCTACTAGTAAATCCCCTTTCCAACTTGTTTATGAACAAAGGTAATTTTTCCTACACGGCTAGCTTTTCCTGTTATGAATTTTTTACAGGAATCATATGAGGAACCTAATGATATTTCAAGAAGAATCAATCAGATCATTGAGTTGAATCAAGACAGAGATGAAGTTCAGTACAAGCTTTGTCAATATCAGAACAATATGAAGAGATCATTTGACAAAAAGGTCAGGGAAAGAGACTTCAGGAAAAGAGATTTAGTCTTAAGATGGGATGCTAGAAGAGAGGAAAGAGAAACACATGGTAAATTTGATAATATACGGTTAGGACCATTCAACATTGTAGAAGTCAAGGGAACTAACTCTTTTATCTTATAGAATCTGGAAGGAAGATATTTTTCATTACCCATCAATGGAAAATATCTTAAACACTACATTTAGTATAGAAGTTGCTACAGTCATAGTACATTGTGCATTACCAGTTTTTAATTGAATTTTTCTGTCAAGTGTGATTTTCACAACAAAGACTCCATAGCCTGAGGAGAGGGTGCATGCATCTGCATGTTCTTTGCATCCCACGGGGGGAAGTAGTCCCTAGATTTGGTCAATGGTTTAACCTACTTTGTATTTTACATTTTATTTGTTGAAAAAATAATATACATATATCTATCTATCTATCTATCTATCTCTCTCTCTCTCTCTCTCTCTCTCTCTCTCTCTATATATATATATATATATATATATATATATATATATATATATATATATATATATATATATATATATATATATATATATATATATATATATATATATATATAGATATATATATATATATATATATATATATATATATATATATAGAGAGAGAGAGAGAGAGAGAGAGAGAGAGAGAGAGAGAAAATGAAAAACGATATAAAAGAAAAGGAAAAATAACAAAAAACAAGAAGAAAGGATAAAATAAATAAATCTCGTGCAAAAGGCGTGCTAATATAAATTCCACCATGTATATGATTAATTAGTTGTTGATTAGTTTAAGCATCAATTAGCAACTAATTAAAATAATTTTTTAAAGTCTAATTTGACATTTTGTCGTTTATTGTAATAATCATGCTATTTTTTACTGTCAAGATTTTCCCCCCCCAAATCAATGGCTAGGGGAACATTTCGGACCCCCCCAACGTTCTCGACGTTTAATTCGGGGGAGTCCAAAAAGCTAAATTTACAAAATTTTTGCTACCAATGTGTCCTCCTCTCATTCATTTTGGACACCGCCTCTCCAAAGCCATTTACCATCCACCCCCCTGAAAATTGTTGATTGACCATTTCCTCTCCCACCAAAAATAAAATTCCACTCTACCTCCACCATTTTTCCAACTCCCATTCGTCCATTTACTTACCGTTATATTATCTAATTACTCCACCATGACCATTTCCTTCATACAATAAATACCTCGCTCCTGTCAACGGTTATCCCTCCAAACGCTTTAATCCTCATGGATAAATAAAACATAGACGTTTTACCTCCATTTCTTTTGTGTATTCCATCTACCAGCTGCATGCACAAGTCCAATACAACTAGCATAAAAAACAAAGAATTCATCACTACATCAATCAGCTAATCACCTGGTAAAACAACAATCCTTACCTAATTACATTTTCAGCATGTCTTCTTCTAAAGGAAAGTCTAAACTAGTTGAAGAAAACCTAATGTTGCCCCCTATTGTAGACTTAGATAAATTACCCTTAGTTGACCAGCAGTACAAAATTTCTGAAACCTAATGTGAGTTCGATCTTTATGAACTACACAATTGGACCAAAAAAAAATTCTCTGATGCTAGTGATGAATTGAGCATGTGGGACTCCTTTCTGCCTCAATTCATCTTCCCTCAGACTCATTTCTTTCCAGAATTTGTAGCCTGGTGTCATTTTAGGTACATTCCAAGTCAAAGAGCCATTATTGCTCAAAACAATGATATTCTGTTCACAGTATCCCCTAAGTCTATATGCCAAATGCTTCAAGTTAAACCTTCAGCCCCTCTGCACCCTTTTTCTATAGATTCCCTCATGGAAATATATAAGAAGCTCACTTTCCCTCAAAGAGTTAATATTTTGGAGATATTTTTACTTGAAAATGCATAATTACCAAGAACAAATCCTCCATACCCTTCCTCAATGTTTCCAAAGATCACTACACAGGTGCCTCAATGGTTTCTTGTATATTAGGTTATCCAACTGATCAATGGGTTGATGGAATTATTCTAGGATTTCTATCATTGTTTTCACTAGGTGAAAACCCATCAACTATCTTCAATTACAATGAATTTTTGTCAAAATCTATACATGATCAATTCTTGAAGTTTTCTACTGAAGGAGATTTTAAATACCAGTCAGTTATTGTGTACCTATTCTTGTTTCATCAAGGAGATAAATTTCATTTTCCATTACAGAAATTAGATGAACGGGGTAATCCTCAATCTATAATTCATTGGACTTCCTTGTTAAGGAAGAATACGAATGAATTTTCCTTCAGTGATTACACAAATCAGTTCCTATATATGGTTTCATGCTTGCTCAATAGTGATGTTGTTCCTAGGATTTCACCTGAAATCAAGAGAATTCTCCACCTAAGTGAGAAAACAAAGACTGGAGATTGGTACCTGTATCAAAACTACACAGAGATCAAAGTATATGGATGTGATCTTCCTCCATATAAGTTGCCTAAGTTTGTGCCAATAAGGATTTTTGTATTAGAATATATCAGGTAGATGATGAACATGGATGAGCTACACATTGTGTCAACTAAGAAGAAGTCTCAACTCAAGTTAAAGGCCCAGATTTGACCCTTTTTTTGCAACACCAGAGCAAAAGTGAAGGAGGCAGATCTTCTTTTGAAACAAATGAAGTTCAAATTAAGTTTTACTTGGTCTTATGATCCCTTGGGGATTATTTCTAAACTAAGGGTAGAACAGAAAACTACTCCTTATGCACACACTCCCAGACTAGAAATTGAACAATGCATGAATCGAGAGGAGTGGCAGGAGAATAAATTGTAGGAGGAAGAAAAGCAGGTCTTCATTTCAACAACATGACAAACTCTAGTTCCATAGGATAAACATGCTAAGAGGACAAGGGAAAGTGTTTCCCCTTCAGTTTCAGAAGTTCCAGAGACAGAGTTCATAATGTACAAGAAGAAGAGGAATAATCCTCTTGAAGAGCCATTTCAAGAAGAGACTTCATAGGAACATACAACATTGGTTCTCATAGGTCCCCATGCTGCACTTTTTCCAAGGATTAAGGAACTCAAGCTCTCCTGTATCTTCAATTTCTCAAGACCCATTAGAAACAACTCAAACAAGAGAGCTAACTCATAGTGCACTAGAACCAAGTATCTTTGCTAGATACAGGGAAATAAAAAAGAAAAATGAAGTACTAAAGGCAACCACTTATTTTGAATTCTGGAAGCAAACTTCAGCTTCCCAGCACATGCTTCTTTCTGCACTGGATACTAAGAAAGGACAGTTTCAGATGGTTGTCCTGGAGCCTAAATTTCCCTTCCCTAGGACTGTAGAATACTACAAAAAGTATGTTTTTGCTTTTGATACTAAATAGGTTCATCCTATTGACCAGACTGATTTACACAAGAAAGCTAAAGAAATGATTTACTCCACTTTGACTACTTCAACAATTGTAGCATCTAAGTTTTAGGTTTCATTAAACAATATTTAGTCATAGTTAAAGTTGGAAAAGGTATCATCCCTGGCTAAGGATACCAACATAAAATCCTTAGAAAATATAGTAAGTAAATTGGGATAGTACAATTTCTCACTGTATATCACCTGATAATGCAATATACTAAAGAAAAATACTTGATCTACTTCTACAAACAAACTTGCGGAAGCTTAATTGATTTTGATCAAGATCAAATAGAACACATATAATAGATGAAGAAGAAATAATCACACATGAACACAGAAGAATAATCAGGGGAAAGCCTCAGCTAAAAACCCCAATCTATGTATTATCATACAAGTGGAAATATATCTAGATTACACAAAGCTTTAGCTCACAAGCTATCCAGATCTTAGTACAATCCATCAATTCTGCTCATAGTCTGAATAGACACAACATATGCTTTCCTTCAGTCCTCCAAGCCTCCTATTTCCTTGCGTAGTTTCTCTTGGGTCCTCTGGCTGCCACCTGTGTGAATTCACCTCTCACACAACTCACCAAACTCAGAAATAATTGCGCAATCCTCAAGGAATGAATTCCTTCTTCATGCAAGAGATATCCTCAATGGAATATTCCTGCAACTGATAGTACACTGTCCCATCCTTTGATCTCAACTGGGTCTCTCACTGAACTGACATGCATGAGTTAGTTATGAGAGAATATTCAATTATCTAAAGTACACTAGTTACATGCATGTATGCATTAACTAACTGAACTCACAATCAGTTCCACAAACTATTGGAACTAATATAATTGGACTTAACTCAGTTAATTGAGCTAACTAATGACAAATCAAAGTACAACTCATCCTGATCTCCTTAATTAAGGGATAACTTCCTCAATCAAAGGGATATTTGTTGCATGTCTTCACATAGACTTCATGTTTGATTTTCTCCAACTAATTAACTCAAGATGAATTAATTAATTATTTTTCAAATATATGCTAAGATCAAATTCGAATTTTAATTCTCAAATTTAGTTCAGGGACTAACTAAAATTGGAATGTTTCCCGAAATGCTATTTTTAGCACTTCTATATTTAGCATTTCTTGTTGCTATTTTCAGCACTCCCTCTCAACAAGAAAGGGATTATCTGTCACCCCAATCCTGTCTCTGTGGAACTTGAATTTTCATTTTGACAATGCCTTAGTCAAAATATCTGCATCCTGCTCGTCGGTCGAAACATACAGAAACAACATGATCCTCTTCACCACACATTCTCGAAGATTATCATACTGGATATCGATGTGCTTAGACCTGTCATGAAATACTACATTCTCATAGAGTTTGATACAACTCTGATTATCGCAATAGATCACAGTTGGATCCATCCTTTGATCAAACAATCCAACTAGAATTTTCTACATCCAAATGGCCTCACATGCTGCCTGACTGGCAGCCATGTTTTCAGCCTCTGCTGAGCTAAGTGAAATTGACCTCTGTTTCTTCCTGTACCAAGAAACTGCAGCTGAACCAAGGTTGAAAATTCCTCCTGAAGTGCTCTTCTGATCTGATGGACTCCTTGCCCAATCTACATCTGTGAAGCCCTAAAGCTTCACTCCCTCTGTCCATTTGTACCATAATACATACTGAGATGTGCCTCCGAGGTATCTCAGCACATGCTTCGCTACCTTCCAAAATAGCTTGGTAGGCTGGGCCATAGCTTGACTCAGCTGGTTCACCGCAAAGCACAAATCTAGTCGTGTGTTCACTAAATACATCAATGAACCCACAAACTATTGATAAATAGTAGCAGCTACTACCTCACAGGAAGTAGCATCCTCCTTCCTCCAGTTACCTGCTAGAGGAGTTTGCATGGGCTTGCACTTCTCCATGTGGAATCTCTTGAGTATCTCATTGGCATACTTGCCTTGAGACACAAACACTTCCCCATCTTTTTGCCACACTTCCATGCCTAGAAAGTAGTGCATAAGACCCATGTCTTTCATCTCGAACTCTATTGCAAGGTCCTCCTTGCAAGACTTGATCAACTGATCATCACCTGTCAATATCAGATCATCAACATAAAGAACAATGATCAATGGCTTACCTTCTACCATGATGTGGTACAGGTTTGCATCCGCTTCACTCTTTGTGAAGCCCAACCTAGTGAAATCGCTGTCGATCCTGGTGTACCAAGCACGAGGTGCTTGCTTCAACCCGTACAAAGCTCTCTTGAGTCGGTACACATGTGACTCACGATCGAAGGTCTCAAATCCTTTTGGCTGCTCTATGTACACCTCTTCCTCAATCTTGCCATTGAGGAATGTAGTCTTCACATCCATCTGATGGATCTTCCAACCCATTTAAGCTGATAGTGCCAACATCAATATGATAGATGATTACCTTGCTACAGGGGAAAAAGTCTCATCATAGTCAATCCCCTCAACCTGTGAGAAACCATGGGCAACAAACCTTGCCTTATGTTTCTCCACACTCTCATCAACTGCTTGCTTTACCTTGTAAATCCATCGAGAACTCACCACTAACTTGTCCTCTGGTCTTGGAACAACATCCCAAACACTATTCTGAACTATGGAGTCATACTCCTCCACCATAGCATCAACCCAGACTAGTTGTTACACTGCTTCCTCAAAGGAAGATGATTCAGTCTCTACACACTCCCAAACTAGGGCCATGTAACCAGTGTACCGCTCAGGTGACCTCCTCTGTCTGCACTGAGAAGATGGTTGTCCCACATTCTCTCTCGCATCCATCATCAATCTGTCAGCTTCCCTTGAGCATTTCCGCCCATCTCTAGAAGACTCTACATGAGTGGATGTCTCCACTCCTGGATCCTATGCATGCAACTGCTTTGCATTAGTCTGAGGCTTCTCCTCCTTAGGAACCAAAATTTCCTCCTCTACATGCAACTTGAGCTCCCTCTCAAGGGAAACTCGCATGGCATTCTCCTCATTGAACTTCAGATATCTGCATACCACTATCCTTCGATTGGTAGGCAAGAACACTCGATAGTTGTGGGGTGTATCAGTGTACCCCACAAGTATCCCCAACTCAGCTGTTGGCTCTAGCTTCTTTCAGGCATCTTTGGTCACATGGAAATAAACCGATGATCCAAATATCCTGAAGTGACTCACATATGGTCTCTTCCCGGAGAAGGCCTCCATTGGTTTCTTCATCCCCATTATACGATGCTGGCTTCTATTCTGCAAGTATACTGTTGTATTGCATGCCTCAGCCCACAAATGAAGTGGTAGGCCATGTTCATGCAGCATCGCACGAGCTGCTCCCACAATCATTTTGTTCTTCCTTTAGACCACCCCATTCTGTTGTGGGTTATGGGGTGCCATCAACTCCCATTTAATTCCTTCTGCTACACAGAAGTCCTTAAATTGTTGAGAGACATACTCTCCACCATTGTCACTTCGCAAGGCCCTTATTTTCTTTCCAGATTCTTTCTCAACCAAGGCTTTGAACTCACAAAACCTTGAGAAGGTTTGATCCTTCTTCTGCATGAAGTAGATCCAACATCTACGAGAAAAATCATCAATGAAAATAACATAGTACCTTTGTTTAGCAGTGGAGGCTATCGAGAATGGTCCACACACATCTGTATGAACTCGCTCCAGGATTGCTCCAGCTCGACTGTCTCGATCCTGAAAGGAAGATTTTGCATACTTACCCAAGGTACAACCTTTGCATGTATCCACTTGCTCCAGTTTACCCTTGGGAAGTCTGGTAGAAATTTGCTGCATGATCTTCAAGGCCCCATGGTGCAAGTGGCCCAATATTTTATGCCATAGCTCACCAATATCTTGGCTTTGCACTAACTCTACTTTGGAACTCAATGCAGCACAGTCATCTACCTCCAGCTTGTAGAGATTCTTTACTCGAATCCCAATCCTCTTGGTCTGTCCCGTGCCGATGTGCCTTAGGAATGCTTTTCCTTTACTAAAGACTACATCATAGCCTTTGTCTTCCAACATAACGACGGACACTAGGTTCTTGTTCAGTCCAAGAACATACTTTACATTAGTGAGCTCCATGATCCCTCTGAAACACAACCATACCTTCACCTGAAACACAGTACTTTCTATCATCACCCATCTCTATGCACATCTGCAGGTCCTTCTCATCCAAGGTACTGAATAAAATCTTGTCGCCGGTCATGTGGAATGAGGCTCCACTGTCTAGGTACCAAACACAACCCACCATTGATGAAACCATGCATGTGATGAGGGTGAAATCCAATTCAAACTATGAGGCTAGTGCCTCACCATCTAATCCTTTTGAGGATCCCTTCTTAGATTTCTTCTATGGACAATTCGTAGCATAATGGCCCACCTCATGACAATGAAACCATCTCACTTTCGATTTTTCAATCTTCTTCCCACCATGGGAAGAACTCGATTTGGAATGGGAAGCTTTCCCTTTCCCTTTCCTTGCCTTACTTGCTAAGGCTAGATTTTCTTCATCATCATGCTTTGATGAAGATCCATCTCTAGTGCTTCTCCTTATCTCCTCCTGCATTAGATCTAACCACAGTCGTTCCCAATCTGGAAGTTTCTCTCTTCCATTTACTGAGTCTTGGTAGCTATGCCAACTCTTAGGAAGACCGAGGAGAGCAAGACTCGCCATGTCGTCATCGGCTGTCATGATTCCTACACTTCCAAGCTCATCCCTGCAGGTGGTGAGCTTGTTCAGATATGTAGAGATCGTGTCACCCTTTTCACACTTGATTTTCTGAAGCTTGTCTTTTAGCACCAGCTTCCTTTGATCGCTGTTGTTCTGATATAGATCCTTCAATGTTTTCCACATTGAAAACAGTGTCTCCTTCCCATGGAAACTCGAGACAATGTGGTCTTGAATTCCCTCGAGAAGAATCCTCCTTGCTCTAGCCACACATTTCTTCCATTCCGCCAATTCTTGGGCATTAGCAGCTACTGGCTTGGGGACTTCTTGATCAATGAATTCCTTCAAACCATTGTCCTTTAATACCGCTTCCATGCAATCCTTCCAGGCTATATAATTTGAGCTCCCATCCAAGGCATACTCAAGTCTCAAACCGTTGAATGCCATTGGTGAAATTTGAGATGTGATAAGAATTCGATTTCTATAATCAGGAACTTCAAACTTTGAACTTCTCCCTTCTTTGTATATTGTTCTCTGCTTTGATCACCTTTTCTCTGATACCATGTAGAATTTCTCACTGTAGATCACCTGATAATGCAATATACTAAAGAAAAATACTTGATCTACTTCTACAAACAAACTTGCGGAAGCTTAATTGATTTTGAGCAAGATCAAATAGAACACTTATAACAGATGAAGAAGAAACAATCACACATGAACACAAAAGAATACTCAGGGGAAAGCCTCAGCTAAAAACAGTGATCTCTGTATTATCATACAAGTGGAAATATCTTCGGATTACACAAAGCTTTAGCTCACAAGCTATCTAGCTCTCAGTACAATCCCTCAATGTTTCTCATAGACTAAATAGGCACAACATATGCCTTCCTTCAGTCCTCCAAGCCTCCTATTTCCTTGCGCAGTTTCTCCTGGGTCCTTTGGCTACTACCTGTGTGAATTCACCTCTCACACAACTCACCAAACTCATAAATAACTGTGCAATCCTCAAGGAATGAATTCCTTCTGCATGCAAGAGATATCCTCAATGGAATATTCCTGCAACTGATAGTACATTTTACCATCCTCTAATCTCAACTGGGTCTCTCACTAAAGTGACATGCATGAGTTATTTATGAGAGAATATTCAGTTATCTGAAGTACACTAGTTACATGCATGCATGCATTAACTAACTGAACTCACAATCAGTTCCACAAACTGTTGGAACTAATCTAACTAGAATTAACTTAGTTAACCGAGCTAACTAATTACAACTCAAAGTACAACTCATCCTAATCTCCTTAATTAAGGAATAACTTCCTCAATCAAAGGGATAACTATTGCATGTCTTCACATAGACTTCATGTTTGATTTTCTCCAACTAATTAACTCAAGATGAATTAATTAATTATTTCTCAAACAGCGGCTAAGATCAAATTCGAATTTTAATTCTCAATTTTAGTTCAGGGACTAACTAAAATTGGAATGTATCCTGAAATTCTATTTATAGCAATGCTATTTTTAGCACTTCTATATTTAGCATTTCTTGTTGCTATTTTCAACATAATGTTAAGGCTGTTGAAGAAATGATCAGGAGTAAAAAATTTGATATCCTAGCATCAAGAAAATAGCTAAAACTCCCTACCACAGAAGATCCACAAACCAAATAAGTTGGTGAGTTGGAGAAAGAGAAAGAAATCGTGTTTAAGATTATTATTGAAAATAATTTGAAGATACAAAAAACGGAGACTGAATTAAAAAATTTATTAAAGGAAAAAGAAGAACAAGCCGATGTAACAACAACTATTCCTATAGAAGCAAATTCTATTGCAGGTACTTCTACAATAGGGACTTCTATCGCAACAACCATAATAGTGGAAACATAATCCATAGATTCAACAACTAATCTAGCTAAAGATATGGGAGATTTATCCTTAAAGGGTCAAGAAATTCAAAAGCTAAAGGCTCAACTCAACAATCTTTAGGAGAAGAAAATCAAAATTGATAATGCTTACTTGGTAGAGCTTCATAAAATCCATAGGCTAACTCAAAGAATAGAGACCCTTGAAAAAGAGACTGCAATTGATGAACCATTGCAAAAGCCAAAGAAAATATTTGGGTGGATATCAATGAGTCCATAATTAATTTATGGCCTTCATTTGAAATCATTTTTGAGCAGGAATAATTATTGGAGAGGTCAAAGGAGGTAATAGAAGAAGTAAAGAAAGACCTGGGTCATAAACTAGGATATGCAACAACATTGATTAGAATTTTGAGATTAAAAACGAGGGAAGAGCTAGAAGACTATGACATTGAGGACATAATTGAAACTATTCTGGAAGTTAGAAGGATACTTACCAAAATAAATTTAATGTTGCAATTAGAAAATAAGTGTCATAATTTAGAAGCTAACATTCAGAAGTTTCATAAAAAGTTTAATGTGCTTCATCAGAAAGGACTTCCAGGTTTGAGAGGAATGGGAGACAAACTGGTTCCCCTTGAAGAATACCAACGTAGACTGCATTCTATAGCTGTGGACAAATCAAGATTTGCTAAGATCAAGGGAACCATTACAAGGAAGGATTTTATTGAAGGTTTGAGTTTTGATTTGTTAATCCAACATGAAATCAAACATTTGTTCATAGTCAAACCCACCTTTTAGAAATACATTGAAGTGGATGAGACTTATAGAAAATTAATAAAATATTCCATTCCTGATGAAGAAAGATGGGAAAAGATATGTCAACTCATTGACTAAACAAACAACAGGTTTTTAGCAACAGACAATAGGTTTTCAGCTACAAGATGCATATTTATAGGAGAAAAAGAATAGATAATCGAGAAAGGAAACAAACATCAACTTCTATGTCCTTAGTCAGCACTAGAAGCCTCAAATTTTGTGCAAGATGTCCAAGCAGTTCAAGTTTCCTATTTTATAGTTCTATTTTTGTAATTAGTTTCAAAGATATTTTGTAAATAAATCTTGATTTTTTAAATCAATATATTTTGAAGAAAGTTGTATAAATACTTTGTAGCTCGAAGTATGAAGGGTTGAACCCTTTTGATAAACTACTAAGTAGAATTATAATCCTCTGAGTTATTTTTTGAGATTAATAGAAGGATTTTGGATTCATTTTGAAACAACGTGTGTTCCTGTGAGTACTTCTATGTTACTTATGTTTTCATTTTTGTTTAATTCTGCATATGTTTAAAATTAATGGGAAATCTGGGTAAGATAAGACTGAATATCAGTCTATCTAAAAACCCCTGTGAAGTTATGATCAATTACAGAGACTAGTTAATTAGAAATTTCTATTTTAATTAATTCTTGTATATCTTTTAATTGTCACTTCCCTTTAAGCTTTAAATGTATGTTTCCTGGCTGTGAAAGGATTTTACATGCATCACCTATATATGATTAGTTAAATACTCTGTTTGTAGGTTTAATAGATCATATATCTTCTTAAGTTCAACCTTACATTTTTCAAAGTTAAATTTTTGTTAAAGGTGAAGAATCAACCCTTTTAATATATCATAAATAATTAAGAATCTACACATGATTAATAGTTTATAGCATTGTTCATCCAAAAATCCAAAACAAATCTAAACATATTAGATGCTCTGGCATAATTCCTTAACCTATAATTGTCTACAGAAGTAAAACATCAGATTGGCGCAGTTGTTGGGGATTGAAAATTTTTGAATTATCTTTCACTGGGACAACAACTAGGATTTCCTTTTAATGGTGAATAATAGGTTAGTAGGTTAAAATATTTCACCTAACGATTCCAAAAACCAAAACTGGCTTCACACAAGCACATCAGATACCTCTCAGATCCTCATTTTTATTCTCCATTATCAGATCCAGAGAGGCTAGTGAGAGTTGCCTCTTTAAGATGAAGATTAGAAGCCTCTAGTTCTGCTCCTGTATCACTTCCAGCTAGAACTTTTTCAAAAACTGGTCCTTTTAGACTTGTCCCAATTCCTCCTGAACTATTAGATCTACCACCAAAAGTGTTAGAACTTTTATATAAAGGGGTTGATTTGTAGTCAACTCTTCTTATTTATCAGTTAGAATCTTACCAAATTCCTGAAACTCTTTCAAAATCTCCCAAATCAGAAGCAGAATTAGGTTTAAAATTACATGAATTAAAACCTATTGATTTCATTTCTTCTGTCATTCATACATATTCATCTACTTCTGCTAAACCTGAAGATAGCTTCTCTGTTTATACAAATCCTTTATTTGAAAGTGAAATAAAATTTGGTCTAGAAGTGCAGAAGTTAGTTATTCAATCACCATTAATAAAAACTTCCAGAAATTATACTCAATCATCTTCACCTCCTTGATCTCCCACAAGTTCATCTTCATATTCACCTTCCTTATCCCCTCAAAGTTCATCTTCATCTTCACTATCTTCACCTAATCAAATGGCTGGTTTTCAACCTATCATTCAGGCTTGTTATGCAGCATTAGTCCTTCCTGGTCAGCTTAATAATTTTCCAAATGGATATCTAAAGCACTTACCTAGGTTTAATGGGGAAACTAGTTTATCTACTGAGGATCATTTAGCTGCCTTTTTGGATTTTGCTGATAATATGAACATAGAGCATGAAGATGTGTACATGAGGCTATTTGTTCAATCTCTTGAGGGAAATGCTAGGATTTGGTTTAGACAATTGTGAGGTCATTCTATCCCTACATGGAATGAATTAATCACTATCTTTAAAAACCAATGGGGAGTTAAAAATGATCATGTTTATTATCTTACAAAATTTGATGATCTAAAAAGAAATCCTGGTGAACCTGTGGCTGATTTCATAAAAAGATTTAATAAAATTTATAACAAAATGCCACCAAACTGTAAACCACTAGTGGTTGCAACTAAAGTTATATTTTCTAAAGGTTTTGATGATGATTTTTTTATTATTCTTAGAGAAAGAACATATGTCACCCTAGCAGACATGCAGACCAATGCCATTGAAGTTGAAGCTAATAGATCAACATCAGCTAAACTTAAGGCAAAAGCAGAAAAAGCTGAGAGAAAGATGAAAGCTAGGGAAGAAGGTACTTCTTCTAAAAATAAGAGTGAAGATCATAAAATAGATGAAATTACTTCTCTACTAAGAAATATTTCAAATAGAATTTCAAAAATGGAAGCACAACCTAGAGTAGTTCAACTAATATCAAATAGACCTCAAGTTCAATATAAGAGACCTTTTTAGCCTCAAATCTTACAAAGACCTAATACTGATCAAAAAATTCAACCCCCATTGATGATTGATGATCAGGAACCTGAAGAAACTGGTCCTTTAGTTACAAATGATATCAATTATTTTGATGATCCATCATCACAAAATGCTATAATTCCAGTTTCTCATGATCAACCTTCAGTTCAAAATCAAGAGGCTTC
The DNA here is from genome assembly GCA_031772625.1 of Pinus tabuliformis. Classification (NCBI taxonomy): domain Eukaryota; kingdom Viridiplantae; phylum Streptophyta; class Pinopsida; order Pinales; family Pinaceae; genus Pinus; species Pinus tabuliformis. The sequence continues at coordinate 443,494,496 of CM062811.1, forward strand.
CCAAGTTTCTAAATATCAGGTCTTCTCTGAATTTCTTATTGCAGAATTAAATAGAAGATATGATTTGAGACCAAGACCAAGACCTAGTAGACCAGCTAAAAATATCACTATTAATGAACCTCCAGTCAAAAAAACTAAAACAAAAACAACAATGATTCAACCATTAAATCCACCAAATGAACATAATACATTTGAAAAGACTGTTCCAACAACTTTTAATGTGGAAAAAGAATTAGAGAGAGTCAAGATTCCCATTCCATTATCTGAACTCTCCAAAAATCCAGGTTACAAGAATCAAGTGTCAAAATGGATTCAATCTTCAAGTATTGATGCTGAGGGAGATGTGATTAGTTTACATGATGAAAAACCTTTAGTGGTTTTTGGTCCTAGTTTTGATATGATTGATGAAAATGTCCCTCCCTTTTATGTTACTTTGAAGGTTCATGATTTTCTCTTATACAATTGTATGTTAGATTATGGGGCCTCTCATAATCTAATGCCTAAAGTAATTATGGACCAGATTCAATTACAAATCACAAGACCCTATCATGATATATATAGCTTTGATTGAAAGAAAGTACATTGTCTTGGATTAATCAAAGATTTAGTTGTAACACTTGCTTAGATCCCTGTTAAGAGTGTAGTTTTAGATATTGTTGTTACAGATATTCCCCCAAAATTTGGAATTTTATTATCCATATCTTGTTGTGCCAAGTTAGGGGGAAGTCTGCAAATGGATATGTCTTTTGGTACAATTAATGTTTATGGTGGAGAGCATTTGAGATTATATAAGAGGCTTGATTTATTAAAATTAATATTAATATTTTAATATTAAGATATTTTATTTATGGCTCTAACAGTTAAAGTGAAATATTTTTACTACATATCCCTTGTACTAGGTTGTAATATTAACTAGCTTAGATCCATATACCAAGCAATGATTTTAAGTACTTTATGTAATTTGACAAGTCAAAGTGTTTTATTGATTGTTATTATTTTTTTTTGTTTTTTGATTTTATTTTTTATTGACCAAGTCAAAATGTTTACAGGACATTACAACATTTCAGCATAGTGGACTAGAGAGCATCTCTCCAGTAAATTAAAATAAAATATTTATAAAATGTTCTTGTTTTAAAATGAGTTATGGTTTTTGGGCAAGTGGTATTCATAAGTCATGGTATTGGCCCATGGTATTGTAACAAAGCATAGTAAAATGGGGGTGAATATCCATTGTTAAGAATCTTGTTATATTGTAACTTTACTGTAAGTATTAAGTTTTAATTTAAAAAATGTTATAAAATTAAATTAAATTAAAATATTTTGATTTTAAAATGATTTATGGTTTTTAGGCATGTGGTATTGATAAGCCATGGTATTGGCCCATGGTATTGTAACAAAGTAATATCTATAGTAAAATGGAGGTGAATATTCATGATTAAATTTTGTTATTGATGAAAACAAAATTACAATATAAAAAATTTGAATTTAAAAAATGTTTACATCTAGCATCTACCGCCTACACATCTCCCCTATACTAGGCCCACGCAACAACCAACCAACAACAAACCAAGGGAACACACTGAGAGTGAGATTATTGATTTTTTTATATTGTTTTTAACTTAAATTAACCAAATATGTATATTCATTTATGTTTTCATTAGAGACACCATTGTATTTTTGTTAGAATATATTTTACTTTTATTTGAAAAGGGACACATATCAACTTGAGGTTGAGCACGAATAAAATCACACATCACCATCATACTAGATTGTAGAATGTGCCTCTTGGTGCAACAAAAATAATAATTTCAACAATTTAAAAGTTGAATTTTAGTAAAAATTTCATGATTGGATTTTTATGATGATAAAGAAGAAATGTTGAAAATCTTAAAACATTTAATATTCTTTTGTCTAGATGAGTTGACCTTAATCTTAAAAAACATTGAAATGAATATCAAGAATGAATGATTACATGAGTAATTTACATTTGAGGTAAAAACACATTCTATATGTGGAATCTAGATGAATAAACAATTATTGTGGACTAATTAAGATCTTACAAATAATGTGAAATAATATGTAATTCCCTAGTTTTGATTCTTTGTTCAATGTTGTGTATGTACATGATGAATGAATATAAGTCACATATTGTAATTTTAACCAAAAAATTGAATATTAATAAAAAAGTGTGCTTGAGAATTGGGTTGTGAGAAGAGGAATTAAAACAAACCATAGGGAAAGTGTGCCCTTTGTGTAGCTTCAGCTTGGGAGTGGGTTTTGTTGCAAAGATAACTGTTGTAACAAGGACCCTGTGGCTCTGTGGAATGTCCCTCTTTTGTAGCTAGTTGATAACCAAATTTACGAATATAAGTGTTCATAGATGTATCTAGAAATTGTGTTAAATTTAATGCTAAATTATTATGGTTATGTCATCATGGTTGAATTAATTTCTAATTCATTCTTCTATTTTCCTATGTTAGCCTACATTTATAATGTATGGTTACATAAAGAATAGAATGGATACATTTAGGTTGTATAAATTTATAGTGTCATGAATGTTGATAATATAGAGTTAATAACAAAACAACTAAGTTGAGTCCTTATTAAATTTGTGAGAATTTGGGGGGTTAAAATAAGTACACACATCTTCAAAGTACACAGAGGGTATTGGTTATGTAACAAAATGGTACCAGAGCTATTGTTTATAACATTGGGGTTGTGTGGGCCAAAATTAATCTATATATGAAGAAATTGCAATTGTGTGACAGGTGTTTGATGAAATTTCTCCATGAGAATAATTGGAAAAGTAGCATTTCAAGTTTTCAAAAGTTGAATTATGTATTCTAAGTACTGGCAAGTAGAAGGCTATTAGAGTATTTGGTAACTTATGGAGGCATAAATGAAGAAATTTCATGGATCCCATTAATAGGTATATTTTGAGGCTCGTTGTGCTATCCTCTAGCACTTAAAACTCTCATTTTCTCACATTAATTTGCATTTTTAAATCAAAATATGCTTAGTAGGAAGACTAAAGGGTGCTTGTCATATTTCATGGCATAATGTGATTAATATGCAGGAAAAATAATAATTTTTGGAGATATTTACCATGCAAGGGTTGATTGGATACATCTGGAGAGAATATAGGGGGGGATTTTCCACTACATTAACTCCCCAACTCGGTTTGAGATCAAAGATTCCTTACCAACAACTTGAATTCACTAGCAGCCAAGGAACTCAAGTGCATGTGAAGATACAAGGGAACCAGATCCACCAATCTTGAGATTTTGGAGGGAATCACTCCTCTTTTCAAGGGAGTTGTGCTCAGCTACTTTTTGTATAAATAAACAAGCCTAAAGGCTAATTAGGATTAGAATTATTGCTGAAGATAGTGGTAGATACTGAGAGCCTTGTGCTTGATATTTATATTTTCATGTTTTATATGATGTATGTGAATCTTATTTTCTGTTAATGAGAAGTTCATTGTTGGCCTGCATTTGGGTTCATTTTGGAGGGCTCAAACCCTTGGGTTTGGGCCCAACCTAGGTGCTTTAGTCCCTCTCTTGTATTCTTTCCATGTTCTTGTTCAAGTCATTGCAATTATTTTCTTGTTTAAGTAGGAATTTTATCACAAAACTTGTAGTTGCAGGTTTGCCTATCACCTCTCTTGTGGGAAGAGTGGTTGGAAGATCTACAACAACAACCCAAAAATATGTGTCTATGATTTATTATAAATTGTTAAGTGTTGGATTGTAATCCTTCTGCATGCTTGGTTTTTGCAACTTAGAAGTTAGTAGCATTGAATTGGCAATTAGATTTTTATTGTAGGATATAGTATATTTTGAATAAATTCAACTCCTCCTTGCCATGCTAATTTATTTTACTGTGATATTGATGATTTGATGCATGTGTTTGATTAGTATGTAGGGAGTGTTATTAACTTGTAGGAGTGGGAACACTCTTCCACATCCATCTAGACCCTTCCATATCTCTCTTGGGCACTTCACATTTCTTCCAAACTCTGCCACCAAGATCACTCTTCCAAGGAAAATGAAGGACACCGTGGGCATAAACTTTGGTACAAGATAGGCCTCTAAGGGGTACTAAGCTTGGCTAAGGGGCTACCACACCCTTCATTCACCTTCATTCACCTTCATCCACCTTCCTTCACCTTCAAGATACCATTATTTTCCTCAAAAAGTTCCCGGACCCCGCCCCCCCTGTAGAAAAACAAGGCCTCTTGTAGAAAAACATTGCCTCATGTATCACTTCCTCTAGCAGTCCTATAGCATGGCTTTCTTCAACTAGATCTGCTCTGAACTTTGACCCTTTCCCTTTGAATTTGAATAATTTCCCCCAAGCTTTGATTTCATGGTTAAAGAAGATTCTAAGACTGCTTCAACCCCATCCTTTCCTCACTATAAACATAAGTCAACAAGTAGAATTAGACTTAGAATTTTTTTCCCATAGTTGTGTTGAAAATTGAATTCCTCATTTTTAAGAAAGTTTCAAATAGATAAATGATTCATGCAATTTGTTTATTGATTTTATTAAGTATGCAACTAGAGTAACATGGTTTACTTCTGCAACTAGACTAGCCTCTTCCTTTCATGCAATTTCAATTAGCATTTAAATTCAATGGATGGAATTTTCATTTATGTAGTTAGAATCTTGTTCATCTCTTTGAAATCATTATATAATTTGATAAGAAATTGTCTTTGTAGTTAGTTGGAGTGGTATCTAAACACCTTAATCTGATCTAATGACTAAGGGTGACATGAGTAGAACCTAAACTATTGTGCATATAACGTCGTCACTTCTAAGTTTGTATGAACCCTAGGTTGATAATTTAAGTTGAGAAGCCTTGGGAGTTACAACATCCTTGGTGCAATACCAAGGCTCATCCCTTGTTGGTGTCGTTGCTAGGTTTGTGCTCAATTAGGGCTTGTTTCTACTTAGGATTTACTTGTTTTTTTTCTTTGCATCAATTTTATTGTGGCAGCACTTCTTAAGGGTCTGCTCCTTCCATACTTCCCCCAAAATAATCCAATCTCCCTTCAGCCTATAGGAACAGGATTCAAACTTCAATAAGTTACCTCAGCCTCAAAGAACAGGCTTCAAACTTCAAGAAAGTACCCTGGACTCCACAAAATAAACCAAAAATAGTCTCCAAATTACCTCGTTATCCTTTTCTTCCTTGCTATGGCTAGGGAAAAAAATATGAGCTCTTCTCTTTTGTATTTTGTTGCACAAGTGGATGACTAAATGAATTCTCTCCACCTTCTATTTATACACTAAATTAATTTCTCCACGAATTTAATAAGATACATGTCTTTTGGATGAATTCACTTCAAGCCTACATGACTTGATTTTCCATTAATTAATTATCAACTTCAAAAATTCATATCTTCATTTTTAGAGCTCTATTTTGAGTGATATTTGAAGCGTTGGAATGGGCACGTTAAGATCTATCACCTCAAATTTTCTCATGCTCAAATTCATCATGGTTTTGACCCAAATCATGATGGGTGAAAAACCACATGCTTGGGTTCCAAGCCCACAAGTGACCCTTGTGGCACTTTTCCCTCCAAACCCCGAACCCTAGGGCTTGAAGTACCTACTAATATACACAAATCAACACTCCCTCTTAGCGAGGGAGGTACTTCTAAGACTAGGAAGTTACTTTTCATACTCGCAACACTTTCCCAACTCTTGGCTCTCACAATCGAAGCAATCCCTGTTCTGTGAATTACACCTCTCTCGGAAGTGTCATTGTCACTACTGGAAGGAACCTACTTCTTCTTCTTTTCCTATAACATATTCCACTCTCTCCATGATTCCTTCTTGGTAGTTGTAGGAGCACCTTTTCTCCCCACTTAATACACGCTCTTCTTGGACTGCAAAGGCTCTCTCTGAATCTATAAGCTCCCTCTCGAACTCGAATCCCTCTGAGTCTCTGGAACTTGGACCTTGTTCTCGGGAAGGTGTACATTCTTCTCGGGAACCTGTAATTTCTCCTCTGAATCCTACACATGCTCCTACTTCTCTGGAACCTGCACTTTCTCCACTTGTTTCTTTCAATGATCCACAAGCTTGCTCATCAACCTATAAAGACCATGCTCCCTAACTTCGAGTACAATCCCATTGGATTTAGAGCCTCTAGACCTGAGTATTGCCTTCCCATCCTAGAACAAGACCTAAAACCCTTTCCTCTTAATCATCAAGATGGAAATCACGCTATATATGAGTCCTGGTACAAATAGTACATCCTGGACCCACATCACACGTCCTGTCTCCATTCTAAATGGTACAACACCCAATCCTCGGATCTCCCACTGACTCTTGTTGCCCAACACCATTTGCAACTTCAAGTCCCATTCATCTAGAGTCTTAAATTCCTCCCGTGAACCTATCATATGTTTTGTCGCACCACTATCTATGTACCATTAATCCTCATTGACAATACCCAGCAAGAAATGAGAGATCATAGCAAAGTCCTCCTCCTCCAATCTTCTGGTGAGATCATCTATCTCAGCGAAGGTGGAAACACCTGCATCCTGCTTCCCTTTCTTCTTCTCGTCATCTCCCTTATTCTTCACCAGACTGTAGGTTTTAACCCTGTACAGAAATTACCTGCATACGAATTCTTAAACAAAGAAAATAAACAATGTGAGAGCATAACCCATAAAACACATATGCACAGAGATTTTTCCCTGGATCCCAAAACCGGGACTACCAGCTTGATTTTTCATTATGTTCCTTTCAATGTTACAATACATATTTATACATGCCAAAGCATCCAATACCATGGACCGAAAAACCATCGCGTCCAATACCATGTGCGAAAAACATGCACAAAACCATAGGTAGGTTCACCCAACCTAATATAGGGTCCAAAAAAAATTTTCCCGGGGCGCTGCCCCGGACCCCGTAGAGGGGGGTTACCCGCCCCCCTCAAACCCCCCGGACAGGGGGGGCTGCCGCCCCCCCTGTGACCCCCCCGCTGCGCAATCGGCGCAACGAAGGGGGGCTACCGCCCAACAATCTCCCACTTGTTGTTTTCTTTCCACAGGAGAGCTTAGTCATTTTTCCAGCCCTGAAACACCCATTGTTTCTCTACACCAAGAGAACTTCTCAGAGCTCACAGATTTTGTCAATGCATCTGCAATATTCTTCAAAGTGTCCACCTTTACCAGCAACACCTTTTTGTCTTCTATCATATCCCTCACAAAGTGATATTGAACATCAATGTGCTTTGTCTTTGAATGATAAGCAGGGTTCTTTGCCAAGAAAATTGCACTTTGGCTGTCACAGTCTATTCTTATAGCTCCCTGTACTAACCCCATACTTGAACACAATCTTTGCAACCAAACTGCTTCCTTGCTTGCATGAGTGGCTGCCATGTATTCTACCTCTGTAGTTGATAGTGCCACTACAGATTGTTTCTTACTCATCCAACTGAATGCACCTCCAAATAGGTTAAACACATACCCACTTGTAGATCTTCTCTGATCCAGATCTCCAGCCCAATCTGCATCAACAAAACCATGAATATCCAACACTCTGTCCAATCCTGGTCTTCCTTGGTAGCACAAACCATAGTCACTAGTGCCACGCAAATACCTAAAAACCCGCTTCACTGCTGTCCAGTGCTCCTTCCCAAGTTTTGACATAAACCTGCTCAATACTCCCACTGCATGTGCAATGTCTGGTCTAGTACATACCATTGCATACATCAGGCTACCGACTGCACTTGCATATGGAACACAGGACATGTCCTCTTCCTCTTCTTGTGTCTTGGGACACTGTTCAGCAGATAACCTCACACCTACAGGAATAGGAACCTTCACCGGTTTACTATCCTGCATATTAAACCTCTGCAGTATTGTCTCGACATACTTCCTCTGGTTTAACCAGAGCTTCCTCTTTGCCCGATCTCTTTTAATTTCCATGCCCAAAATATAGTTTGCAGCACCAAGATCTTTCATGTCAAATTTGGAGGACAATTGGGTCTTCAAATCTTGGATAATTTCTTTGTCATTTCCAACCAGCAACATATCATCCACATACAAGACCAGATAAATAACACGGTCACCAATTAATTTAAAATACACACAATGATCTGCTTTGCTTCTGGTGAAGCCAAGTCCCCGTATAAATGTATCAAATTTCTGATACCACATCCTTGGTGACTGTTTTAACCCATACAGAGACTTCTTTAACTTGCATACCAGTTCTTTCTTACCCTTCACTGCAAAGCCTTCAGGTTGCCTCATGTAGATTTCCTCTTCCAAATCCCCGTGAAGAAATGCTGTCTTCACATCCATCTGTTCTACCTCAAAATCAAAAGCAGCAGCAACAGATAAAAGTAATCTAATAGAAGCTACCTTGGCAACAGGAGAAAAAATATCACCAAAATCAATTCCCGGCACCTGGAATAACCTTTTGCTACCAACCGAGCTTTGTATTTCTCCACCTTTCCTTCTGCATTAGTCTTCTTCTTGAACACCCATTTGCTGCCAATGGGTTTCCTTCCAGCTGGCAACTCTACCAGATCCCAAGCCTCATTTTTGTGCAAAGATGCCATTTCATCAACCATGGCCTCTTTCCAGAGCTTTCCATCCTCTGAATCCACTGCTTCCTTCACAGTTCTGGGATCATCATCAGTAACAGACAAAGCAAAATTTGAACTGAAAGCAGATGGATTATACCTTTCTGGCTGCCTTCTTTCTCTACCTGATCTTCTCACAGCCGGAGTTTGTGGCTCTTCATCTTCTGATTCCTCCTCTGCTGCAGAGTCTGATTCTTCCTCCTTTGGCTCAAACTCTATCTTCTCAAGTTCCTTTGGTTGGACTTCATGTTGAATAACATCTTTTACCTCTCTGAACACCACATCTCGGCTGTACACAACCTTCCGTGTGACTGGGTTCCAAAGCTTATAACCCTTTAAACCATCCTTATACCCAATAAAGATGTACTTTTCAGATTTACTATCCAACTTGGTTCGTTTCTCCTTTGGAACATGTACATATGCATCACATCCAAATACCCTCAGATGTGAAAGAGAGGGTTTCTTACCAGTCCATACTTCTTGTGGGGTCTTATCCTCCAACGCTGATGAGGGTGATCTGTTGATCAGGTAACGTGCAGTATCCACCGCCTCTGCCCAGAATTCCTGTCCTAACCCGGCACCACTGAGCATGCTTCTTGCCCTTTCCATCAATGTCTTGTTCATTCTTTCTGCGACTCCATTTTGCTGAGGTGTATATGGAGTAGTCTTCTGCCGTGCTATACCACACTTCTTACAAAATTCTTCAAATTCCTTGCTGCAAAATTCTCCACCATTATCTATCCTCAGCACCTTTATCTTCTTCTCTGTCTGATTTTCCACCAGAGCCTTAAATTCTTTAAACCTGTCAAAGACTTCAGATTTCTTCTTAAGGAAATATATCCATGTATTCCTTGAGAAGTCATCTATGAATGATACATAGTACACAGACTTACCCAGTGATGGAACCTTCACAAGTCCAAACACATCACTGTGCACAAGCTCTAATATCTGTTTCGTCCTCTTACCACCAGAGGGGAAACTCACTCGATTCTGCTTCCCATACACACAATTTTCACAGAAATCAAAATCCAGAGAGCTATCATTCATACCTTCTACCATACCTTTACCATGAAGTATTCGAAGGCCCTTCTCTCCAATATGTCCAAGCCTTTGATGCCACAACATGGTCTTCTCTCTAGAGACCACTAGATTTTCTACTCCATTTTCAGGAACCATAGAACTATTGCACCCATCAACAACAGTGCTACCTTGCAGCTTGTACAGAGTTCCAATCCGAACTCCCCGCATCAATATCAGTGCTCCTCGAACCATCTTGCAGGTATCTTTCTCGAACATCGTCTTTACACCTGCATCATCCAACTTGCTTACAGAAATCAGATTTCTGGTTAATGCAGGAATATGTAGAACACCCGGAAGTGTTCTAACCCTTCCACCTTGCAACTTCAACTTTACTTTTCCCCGACCAATGATTCTAGCCTTCCTATCATCTCCTAAGACGACATCACCACCATCATATTTCTCATACTCGCAGAACCACTCTCTATGGGGAGTGAAGTGAAAGGATGCACCTGAGTCAATCAACCATGCCTCATGATCTACATGTGTACTTGAAGAAGCCAAGTACACATCCCCACCTTCATCTGAGGTGGTTTTCGCCTCTGCAGAAGGAGCATCATCAGATCCCTTTCCTTTATCAAGATCTTTAGATTTACAATCCCTTCTGAAGTGCCCTTCCTTTCCGCATTTCCAGCACACCACCTTTGTAGGTTTTCCTGGAGATTTAGATCTCCCTCTAGATTTAGATCTCCCACTCGATGACTTATTTTTTTTTCTGTTCTGGGACCGTCCTCGTACAGACAAGGCATCACCATTCTGGTTGTCCATATTCTTCCGTCTCATCTCCTCCGTCAGCAAGGCTGAGACTATTTCATCAAACTGCAAAGCAGTTGCATTGCTACCTATTGCAATAACCAGACTATCCCACGAATCTGGTAGAGAACACAATAGACTGATGCACTTATCTTCATCTGAAATTTTAATATCAACAGATAATAATTGACTTACCACAGTATTAAACGCATTCAGATGCTCTGTCACCGAGTCTCCATCTTTCATCCTCAGGTTATACATCTTTTTCCGCAGGAACAGTTTATTCACCAGAGACTTAGATTGGTACAAAGTCCCTAACTTGACCCACAAAGCCTTTGCCGTAGCTTCCCCTGATACATTCAGCAATAATGAATCTGAGACACACAATCGTATTGTGCTCTTTGCCTTCCGATCCAATTTCTTCCATTCTTCATCGGTCACTCCCGATGGTTTAGTACCCGGATCTACTGCGATCCACTGATCTTTATCGACCAACAGATCCTCCATCTTGAGTTTCCACAACTCAAAACTCTGACCATAGAACTTCTCAATCTCGATCTTTCCACTGCTCGCCATCTTCTTTCACCACCAAAATTGATCTCGCAGATCTCCCACTGAACAGGGTCTACCACAGGCCCGAGCGAAACCCCTCAGCAACAAAGGCCTCCCCTTGAAGCCAAAACAGCTCTGATACCAAATGTAGGTTTTAACCCTGTACAGAAATTACCTGCATACGAATTCTTAAACAAAGAAAATAAACAATGCGAGAGCATAACCCATAAAACACATATGCACAGAGATTTTTCCCTGGATCCCAAAACCGGGACTACCAGCTTGATTTTTCATTATGTTCCTTTCAATGTTACAATACATATTTATACATGCCGAAGCATCCAATACCATGGACCAAAAAACCATCGCGTCCAATACCAAGTGCGAAAAACATGCACAAAACCATAGGTAGGTTCACCCAACCTAATATAGGGTCCAAAAAAAATTTTCCCGGGGCGCTGCCCCGGACCCCGTAGAGGGGGGCTACCCGCCCCCCTCAAACCCCCCGGACAGGGGGGGCTACCACCCCCCTGTGACCCCCCCGCTGCGCAATCGGCGCAACGAAGGGGGGTTTCCGCCCCCGTTTAACTACGTAGGTTAGTCGTGGAAAGAATATAACACAACCCAACACAGACATCTCGATGAAAAATGACCCATCTTGCCACAATTGAAACACTTGACCTTACTCAAGTCCTTCTTTTTCTTACCCTTCATTCGCATTACAAGTGCCACGTAATAATCAAAAGTATTCTTCATTGGATGAAGATCCTCGTCTCACAAATCTTCCTGAATGAAGTCATCCCACAGTCAATTCCATTCCGAAAAACTTCTCTCTGGATAACATCCCTTTGATGAAGGGATTACATTCCTTGGTGAACTCTTTCAAATCAATCCTCACCATATCTTCATTTGAAATAGTCACACTGACAACAACAAGCTCATATTTGACCTAAGACAATCTCGTCAGATACGAAGTCACGCATTCACCCTTTATCATCTTGGTGGACTTCAACTTATCCTTCAATACCAATACTCGATTCTCATTCTTATTCTAGAAAAAAATTCTAAAGAGCCATCCATATCTCATGTGTGGTGTTCTTCCTAGAAAAATGAGGTATTAGGGCATCCTTCACACCATCAGGGATGATAAATCTTGCCCTCGTATCCAAATTCTCATATAATTCCAGCTCCTTAGGGTTGGTTAGCTTCTTGATGGATTTCTCGATAAATTCCCAGATCATGTTGACCTGCAAGACCAACTTGATCCTTTCTTTCCATGGACTATAGTTGGACAACCCTCCAACTTGTCCTCATACTAGATACCAGCCTGCAACTTTGACATTGTCACCTACAATGTGGCCAACTCCCTCTTATGATGTACTTCTTTGTGCAAAACTCTGATTCACTGACTTCCAAAGTAGCTCAAACATGCTCTGATACCATGTTTAGCTTCCACAATATTGGTTCTAGGTTACAATCTTAAAATATTTGATGCTACCAAACCAAGAATCTCAACACGAACTACTTTTCACAGTGGAAAATATAAAGTAGTAAATCATAAATGCACAACAATACACAATTTTTAACAAATTGTACAATAATGTACAACCCCAATATCCATTATATTAAACCAAATTTGAATAATACAACATTCTATGGTATACAAGACACAATGACAAACTTCATTGCAACTTTGATGTTGTATCTTGTACTGCCAGTCCTTCACTCCTGTACTGCTCATTAACTGCCGCTTAGTCCTTCATAGGAAAACACATCGAGACTCTAGGAGGGCTACCTCCTAACACTATTGAACATCACTTATGTATCATGGACATGGGTTAATCCAATCTACTCTTTAGGTTGGCCAATTCTCGAGCTCCAAATTGTCAGGTTAGCACTCACCTTTGTCCATCAAGGTGCTGCACTTCGGCACCAAACTTCACCCAACCTTAAGCTCCTATTCATCACTTCAAGATAGCTTGTCTAGGGATACTTTGGGCTATCAACACGTTGCCTTCCACTAGACCAATGATTCCAAATCCTGCATTGCAAAATATACTCCTAATTGGGGTTTCTTATCACTCAATCCAATCTGAATACACAACTCCCACAGGCTGCAATAAACTGATCCAAATATGGTCAATATCCTTGACCCAACAAACAAAAGTTGCACTCCAATATGCAAGAACCAACTCGCTATTTTAGGTTACTTAGGTTGTTGCACTTCTAGACTGGTTAGGGCACCCATCCACAATCCCTAAAAGTCCTCAAATATGTCCCAGAATTGCTTCCTATGTTGTGGATGCCTTCATCCAGCAAGCTCCAAATCCAGGTTTCTTTGTTCTCTGCACTAGATCCTCAAGTCAAACCTTATGGCCCTCTTTTATAACCTAGAACAGGCCTACAGTGGTCTCTAGGCTTACGGCTTGCTACGACAAGCCTTCTCCTTACTACAACAACCCTTCTTAAGGGTTTTCTCCTTCCCTACTTCCCCCAAAATAGTCCACTCTTCCTTCAGCCTCTAATAACAAGATTCGGCCTTCAAGACGGTACCTTGGCCTCCAAAAAATGATCCAAAAATAGTCTCCAAATTACCTCGTTGTCCTATTCTTCCTTGTGCGGCTAGGGAAGAAAATCCAAGCTCTTCTCTTATGTATTTTGTTGCACAAGTGGATGACTAAATGAATGCTCTCCACCTTCTATTTATACACTAAATGAAGGGATCCATGAATTTAAGAAGAGACATGTATTTTGGATGAATTTACTTCAAGCCTACATGACTTGACTATCCATTAATTAATTGTCAACTTCAAAAATTCATATCTTCATTTCTAGAGCTCTGATTTGAGTGATCTTTGGAGCATTGGAATTGGCATGCCAAGCTTTATCACCTCAAATTTTCTCATTCTCATATTCATCATGATTTTGACCCAAATCCCAATGGGTACAAAACCCCATGCTTGGGTTCCAAGCCTACAAGTGACCTTTGTGGCACTTTTCCCTCCAAACCCCGAACCCTAGGGCTTGGAGTACCTACTAAGCTACACAAATAAAGAAAACATGCCAATGTAGTGAGGATAATACTAAGTCTCATGGGGTCAGATAAGTTTTGTTTGGGCTTTTGTCCTTTAATTGGTTAATTATTTGTGTTTTATTATCATGACTTGTAAACAAATGCGATACATAGTTATCCTAGAGAGTGAATTAATAATTATGGGATTTTATTATAACCAACCTTTCACACTCTAAGGCATTGTGGTATCCCACTCAACACTCCCAAACATGGGATGGGTAGCCATGATATAGGGCTTCCAAATTCCCCCCCTCCCTTGAGACTATACCCCCATAATACCATCTTAGCAAGCTTGCCAAGGAGGACTATAATTAGATAAAAGTGCATGTATAAGTGTGATTAAAAAAATGCAACAAAAGGAAACAATCATGGATTGAATACATTCATGGCAACTAAATGTCCATGACTAGATTCAAGCATAGTCATACGTAGGATGAAAAATACATATATTTTCACAATATAAATAGCATTAGTTTTCACATTCATAAATAATGATAGAAAAATTATCTTTTAATGGAACTTGGTCCAATAAATTTTCCTTATATGAGAAATTTTCCACCCAACCATTGGTATCTAAAATGGATTGCCACCCAAAAGTTGAGCAATGAGGCCACCAAGGAAAAGGAACTGCTGGGTCTTGAAATTGTCATTCACTTCCATTACATTTTCACTTATATTTTCGTATTGTCACCTTCACTCCACCTCTATTTCATTACATTTACCTCCATTTCATTACATTTACCTTATCGTTATAATTATTGGGTCACATTTATGTTTTTCCAAATTTCATTAATTCTTAGCATTTTTAAGTGAATTTATGGTTAAAAATTAGAAAATAATGTGCATATGCTTATACCTAACAAGTGGGATGAGATTGTTGACATGTGTAGGTCAAAAGGAAGCTTATAAAAGACCCTTATGTGGCCTCCCAAAACCAAATTCGAATTTGAGTGGAGAAGATCATGGGATCATGAGGATATGTGTCTCATTTCCTTTTTGTATTGAAACTCTAAGAAGATATGTGTTTTATCATTTCCTATTTTGATTGTAACTCTATAGATATAGGGAGAGATTCATGGACTCTCATTAATGAGATAACTTCTCATCTTTTTGTATAAATAGGGGAAGTTTTCTCTTATCATTTGAGATGTGAAAAGTTGGGGAAATTCTCTTGTTTTGAATATAGAATTTGGATTTGGCACCATGCTCATGAGTGATGTTCTCTTTGATTTGGTTATGCTTGCATTTGGAGTTTCTCAACTTTCCATCCCTTGTGCTTTTGGATTGGCCACCTATAATGTGTGAGATTTATTGTTTTTCATAGATTAATATTTATTGTTTTCATAGATTAAGATTTATTTCTTTCATAGATTAAGATTTACTTATTTCATATCTTTTCCTGTGTGAAAGGTTAAGAGTGATTTTTTTTATTTGCTTTCATATCTAGAAATTAAGAGTGATTATTTTTCTTTCATTTCATATCATGTGGTTTTGATTATTCATTTCATAGGATCCCAATTTGATAATGTACACATGATCCCTTAGAGTAGATTTCATTTCATGCAATTTCATTTCTGAAATTGTGGTAGATTAAGATTTCAATTCCTGTAAGTGTGGCAGATTAACACTTCAATTCCTGCAAGTGTGATAGATCAAGATTTCAATTCTTACAAGTGTGGTAGATCAAGATTTCAATTCCTGCAAGTGTGATAGATCAAGATTTCGTAGTTAGAATGATCTAAATTGGAAGTTAATTTCTAGCATATATAGTGCACGCATGCTTCGCAAGTTTTACGAAACCCCCAGGTTCACAACTAAATGATAGGTAATTAATTTGCTTCAACATTTTGGCGCCGCTACCGAGGAAGTGTGCATAGGAACTAACTTTTAGTTTAGAGTGTATTTTATTTGTTTTTGTTTTTATTAACCATTTATGGACAAAGGGTCTAGAATGCAGCCCAAAGACTACATTGAGGAATGGTATCAAAAAGTGGTTACGTCACAATATTCATCAATTCTTCAAGAGATCCTTGTGGCAAATCGAAAGGTCAAGTCGATTTTGCATATCCTTACAAACAATCAGTTACATTTTTCAAGTTTGGATATGAGCATTTCAAAAAATATAATCCGTAAATGGCTTCATTAGAAGCATAAATATACTTTAAAAAAAAAATAGATAGATAGGAAAAATAAAAATAAATTTTTATAGTTTTTAGGATAAATTTGATGTTTTGTGATGCAGTAAGAACCACCCATCTACTAACCCTTGGAAGGGAAGATTTGCAATAAACAAATGTTTGAGAACAAGGAGCGCAAATGAAGATCACGAATGATAATTTAAGGTATGATATCAAGCCTTTTCATTTTATTTTTGCAAAATTTACAGAGGAATCGATTGATAAAATCTTGACTATGCTAACAAAATAAAAAATAAATAAAAAAATCTCTCAAGTATGCTCTCTTTCTGCACTTCGTGTGATCTGAAGGATCAAAAAAATAAATTGTTTTGTTAGTATATCATAAAAATTATTTAGCTACAGAATGCAATTCTGCAGCTAATTTCTGTTTTCATGATTTGATTTAATTCAATTTGATTTTTCAATAAACTTAAAAAAAAAAATAAACAATAAAAAATATTCCAAATGCATTTTCTTTATTAATAAATTGTTTTGTTTAAATGAAATATATATGTATATATTTTTAATTTAAAAAAAAATGTAACATATAAAATTTTTAAACAAAACATTTACCAAAAAAAAAACAATAACAACAACAACAACCAAACGTAAACAACAACCACGCAACTCTTCAAATCCTTCAATACCAACTACATGTATGGTGACTGTAAATCTACTGATAGAATCCAATTTAATTTGCGCCTAAAAAAATGTTGTAGCAGCATTAAACACCAGGAGTTCTGGGAAAGGTGGTCAATTGGGGGTTATGATTTGAAAGTCAAAACCTCTTAAGAATGCTGCAAGACTTGCAAATCCATGTGCAAAAATGATGATCCTTACCTCTGTAATGCATGAGTTTTCTGCGGGGATACAAAAATGATGCGGTTAGATTTCTTGGGCAGATCTTTGGATCAGTAACTTCGTGATTAAGACTCACTGGTTCGATTTCTTCAAAGCGATGTCCCATCTTTTATCTCATTCCAGATTTTGAGTCCCCCAGAATTGTCCATAGGATGATTGATAAGTTAGATCTTCCCTTTTCCTTTGCTGGAAGACATCCACGTAGCCACAATCCCAACCTTCAAAACCTACAAATCAAAAATCACCGGAGCATTTCTAGAAAACACAACAGCATAAACACATGATTTTAAAATGCAAATTCTGAGCAAAACGAGGCAAATTAGACAAAAATATAACATGGGTTTTCTCTAAAACAGGGGAATTTAGGTAAGTTCTGAGCGATTTTCTAGATTTTGCAATTTTTTAGGAGAAATACGAAATTGATTTTTACAGAAAAAGTAATTGCCAGAAAGCGTAACTATCTTGACACCCGATTTTAAAATGAATTTTCTAAGAAAACCAGGGCGAATCTGAAAAAACTGGGACATGTGTTTTTTCTGGAACGGGATGAATTTAATAAATTAGAAAACCATTTCCTTGAATTTCTAACCGTTCGGGAGAAACTCGTTGTTCTTCATGACCCCGTTTGGTGACTGCGTGAAGGAAAAACGGATTAAAAGACAAAAACGGGATTTGCTGGCAGTGAAGGAGATCTCTATGGCCAACAGTCAAAATGGAACAACTATCAATGCTTCAAGTGCATAACGTTGCAACCATTTTTGATGTTTGAATAGGTTCTGCGCAGAAAATCAAGGAATGGGCCAAACAAATGATTGAGGAATGATTTAAAAATAAAAATCCTGTTATCCAGGTGTTTGAATTCCGTAGGAAGGCTCTTTATGGTCTTGCCAGTTCACGAATCAGTCAATAGAAATCAATATATGGTTGGCGATGATATGAGCGAAAGAGGAATAATTCCAAGGAAGATTTTACATGTAGAGGAATCATTTAAAACAATTCAATTTGACAGATTGAATAATGGCTTGCAAAATAATTGGAAGATTATTTAGATGGTTTATGAACACTTGGCATTAATATTGTTGTTGTATATTTTTCTATGAAGTTTTAACTTGGAGAGCACAGCAAATCTTTATGATGCCAATCATTTTACTGAGCACAGTGCATGAAGTCATCCGACAATAGGGAGTTAATTTATTTTTCATGGTTATTTCTTAAAAATGGATTGTTATTGATATAACACATATTTCATTAAATTGGGAATTAAATAATGGATTTACAATTTCAAATAACTAAAAAACCCAATTCTAGTGATGTCCTTGTAATAATTTTTTTCCAATTTTAATGAAATATGTGTTATATCATGAATTGGATTGAATATAACACTTTTGATTTTCCTTAGTCTGTTTCATTTGACATTTGTGTAAGAACCAGAAAGGAACTAATCATTTCTTTTTGAACATACTTATGTTCTTTATGTCAAGTTTTTTTGCAGGTTTGGGATGATCGAATGATCATTGAAGAAAACTAGTTGTGCACACAATTGGTCTACAAAGGACCAATTCCATGAGAAACATAAGAAAAAGTCCATGTCCATATCCATCAAAGCCATTAGGTTTCCTCCCTTTTGAATATAAATCCAACCAAGCAATTCAAAGCAAGTCACAGTCATTTTTCCCAGCAAGAGTCAGTTGTTCAGTTTCCTTTATTCACATACACTTTCTGCTTGACCCACAAATAAAAGCAAGAAGCTCACTTACATGCTTATTGCCCATTGTCATTATTATTTTCCATTGTCATCTTCCATTTTCATTTTTCCTTTTCTATCCTTTTTCATTTCGCAAATAAACCCTGCTTCAATGCAAATTATTGAGTCCATAGTCCTTTGAGTTTAAAATCCTTGCAAAAATACCTTGAGGCTTCAATTCCTTAATGGAAAGTCCTCATGTCGACGAGCAATGGGAATACATGAATGTCCCTTGTTCATCGGATCTTCTAGCTACTCGACAACCACAAAATTATTCGTACTTAGCAAGATGTGTTTGGGCATCTTGACTCTCATTGTCATCAATGGTGAGAGTTCTCGTGTTGACTATTGGCATCCATTAATGGCCACTAAGTCAACAATTTCCTAATATGTTCGAGATCAGAACATTTATTCACATAGCAGGAATTGTGCCAATGAGTTTTGAAGACATCAAGACTATCATTTTTAGTAATTTGGAGCAAATGTAGAAGATATGCAGCTACAGAACCAGATGGCAGTTGTGGAATTAGACGGCAGCTGCAGAATCAAATGACAATTGCATAATCAGATAACAGTTGCAGAATCAGATGGCAGCAGCAAAATTAGCACTATTCTGCAGTAGATTTAGCAAGTTTTAATAAAAGAAAATAAAAAGTCATCTTGACTCTTTTCTCCATGACTTATCCAGCCACTTGAAGAAGATTATGATCAGAATTTTGTAGCCACCACACATGCAGCGTATCCATTTCTAAAGGGTAAGTTAAGGCATGCCATTTTCTAACATTTTACCATAAAATGCCTTGAAAAGCTAGAATAATTATTTTTGGAAACAACATTTCTCTTCTTCATCTCATAAAATTTATGATATCATCAGTTGGGGGGGATACATTCATATTCATATTTTGCCATATTCATATCACATTCAAAAGCCCACATACTTTCAAAAGATATTAACTATTATATTATAGTTATGAGCATATAGAGGCTTGTCAAAAGTACTAAAAATATAATTGGATACAAACACAAACATGGTTGTCACACAAGAACCAACTATGATGCAATCCAATAAAGATATACTTTGCAACAAAAATCAAATTATCATTATGCAAAGTTCAAAAATAAAAAATGAATGCAACAACAAAATATGGTTGTAACACAAGAACCAACCATGTTGCAATTAAACTAAAATATTTTGCAAAAATATGAAGTTATCAAATGATATCATGCAAAGTTAAGTGAAAGCTCAAGGATAAAAAATAAAAAAATGTAATAGATTGCATGAGGACATGCAATAGCTTCAGTTGGGGGGTATGTTGGGCCTTGAAATTGTCATTCACTTCCATTACATTTTCACTTATATTTTCATATTGTCACCTTCACTTCACCTCTATTTCATTACATTTACTTCCATTTCATTACATTTACCTTATCATTATTATTATTGGATCACATTTATGTTTTCCCAAACTTTATTAATTCTTAGCATTTTTAAATGAATTTATGGCTAAAAATTAGAAAATAATGTGCATATGCTTGTACCTAACAAGTGAGATGAGATTGTTGACATGTGTAGGTCAAAAGGAAGCTTCTAAAAGACCCTTATGTGGCATCCCAAAACCAAATTCGAATTTGAGTGGAGAAGATCATGGGATCATGAGGATATGTGTCTCATTTCCTATTTGTATTGAAACTCTAAGAAGACAAGTGTATTATCATTTCGTATTTTGATTGTAACTCTATAGATATAGGGAGATATTCATGGACTTTCGTTAATGATATAATTTCTCATCTTTTTCTATAAATTGTTGAAAATAGCAACAGGAAATGCTAAATTTAGCACTACTGTAAATAGCATTTCGGGATACCTTCCTATTTTTAGTTAGTCCCTGAACTAAAATAGAGAAGTAAAAATTCGAATTTGATCTTAGCAGTTGTTTGTAAAATAATTAATTAATTCATCTTGAGTTAATTAGTTGTAGAAAATCAAACATGAAGTCTATGTGGGGACATGCAACAGTTATCCCATTGATTGAGGAATTTATCCATCAGTGAAAGAGATAAGGATGAGTTGTAATATTGAGTGTAATTAGTTGGCTCAGTTAACTGAGTCAAGTCCAGTTAGATTAGTTCAAATAGTTTGTTGAATTACTTATGAGTTCAGTTATTTAATGCATGCATGCATGTAACTGTTGCACTTCAGATAACTGAATATTCTCTCATAAATAACTCATGCATGTCAGTTCAGACAGAGACTCAGTTGAAATCAGATGGAGGGATAGTGTACTACCAGTTGTAGGAATATTCCATTGTGAATGTCTCTTGCATGCAGAAGGAATCCATTCCTTGAGGATTGAACAATTACTTTTTTAGTTTAGTGAGTGTATGATGAGGCCAATCACACAGGTAGCATCATTAGACCCCAAGAAAAACTGCGCAAGGAAATAGGAGGCTTGGAGGGTTGAGGAAAGGCATATCTTGTGTCTACTCAGTCTGTGAGCTATATTGTTTGATTGCACAAAGAGCATGATAGCTTGAGAGCTGATTCTTTTTGTAATACTGAACATATTTCCACTTATATGATAATACAGAGATTAGGGTTTTAGGCTAAGGCTTTCCCCGGGTTATTCCTCTGTGTTCATGTGTGATTGATTTCTCGTTCTCAGTTATATGTGTTATATTTGATCTTGCTTAATTCGATTAAGCTTCTGCAAAGTTTGTTGTAGAAGTAGATCTTGTATTTTGCTTTAGTATATTGCATAATTTGTTGATCTACAGTGGGAATTTCCACATGGTATCAGAGCAAAGAACAATATACAAGAAGGGAGAAGTTTGAAGTTTGAGGTTCTTAAATATAGAAATCAAGTTCTTATCACATCTCAATTTCACTAATGGCATTCAATGGTTTAAGACTTGAGTATGCCCTTGATGGCAGCTCAAATTATATAGCCTGGAAGGATCGCATGAAAGCAGTATTAGAGGATAACAGTCTAAAGGAATTCATTGATCAAGAAGTCCCCAAGCTAACTGATGCTACAGAATTGGCGGAATGGAAGAAATGTGTGGCTAGAGCAAGGAGAATCCTTCTGGAGGGAGTTCGAGACCACATAGTCTCGAGTCTCCATGGGAAGGAGACATCATTTTCGATGTGGAAAAAATTGAAAGATCTATATCAGAACAGCAGTAATCAGAGGAAGCTGGCGTTGAAAGACAAGCTTCGGAAAATCAAGTGTGAAAAGGGTGACACGATCTCTACATATCTGAACAAGCTCACCACCTACAGGGATGAGCTTGGAAGTGTAGGGATCATGACATTCGATGATGACATGGTGAGTCTTGCACTCCTTGGTCTTCCTAAGAGCAGGCATAGTTACCAAGACTCAGTTAATGGAAGAGAAAAACTGCCAGATTGGGAACAACTTTGGTTGGATCTGATACAGGAGGAGATAAGAAGAAGCACCAAAGATGGATCCTCATCAAAGCAAGATGATGAGGAAAATCTAGCCTTAGCGAGTAAGGTGAGGAAAGGGAAAGGGAAGACGTCCCATCCCAAATCCAATTCTTCCCATGGTGGGAAGAATTTTGACAAATCAAAAGTGTGATGCTTTCATTGTCATGAAGTGGACCATTAAGCTATGAATTATCAATAGAAGAAATCCAAGAAGGGATCCTCGAAGGGATCTGATGGTGAGGCACTAGCCTCACAATTTGAGTTGGATTTCTCTCTTATCGCATGCATGGCTTCATCCATGGTGGGATGTGTGTGGTACCTGGACAATGGAGCTTCATTCCACATGTCATGTGACAAGAATCTTTTCAGTACCTTGGAGAAGAAGGATCTCCAGATGTGGATTGAGATGGGTGATGATGGAAAGTACCATGTTTCAGGTGAAGGTACAATTGTGTTCCAAAGGGAGCATGGAGCTCCCCTCACCCTGAATGATGTAAAGTATGTACCAGGTCTGAAGAACAATCTTGTGTCTATCGCTATGCTAGAAGATAAAGGCTATGATGTAGTCTTTAGTAAAGGAAAGGTGTTCTTGAGGCATATCGATATTGGATAGACCAAGTGAATCGAGATTCGAGTAAAGAATCTCTACAAGCTAGAGGTAGACGACTGTGCTGCATTAAGTTCCAAAGCTGAGATGGTGCAGAGCCAAAATGTTGGCGAGCTATGGCATAGAAGACTAGGCCACTTGCACCATGGAGCCCTGAAGATCATGCAGTAGATTTCTACCAAACTTCCCAAGGGAAAACTGGAGCAGATGAATACATGCAAAGGTTGTACCTTGGGTAAGTATACGAAATCTTCCTTTCCAGATTGAGACAGTAGAGCTGGAGCAATCCTGGAGAGAGTTCACTTAGATGTTTGTGGACATTTCTCTACAGCCTCCATTACTAAACAAAGGTACTATGTTATTTTTACTGATGATTTTTCTCATAGATGCTGGATCTACTTTATGCAAAATAAGGATCAGAATTTCTTATGGTTTTGTGAGTTTAAATCCTTGGCAGAGAAAGAATCTGAAGAAAAAATAAAAGCCTTGCATAGTGACAATGGTGGAGAGTATGTCTCCCAACAGTTTTAGGACTTCTACACTACAGAAGGAATTAAACGAGAGTTGACGACACCCCATAACCCACAGCAAAATGGGGTTGCCGAAAGGAAGAACAGATCGATTGTGGGAGCATCTCGGGTGATGTTGCATGACCAAAGCCTACCACTGAATTTGTGGGCTGAGGCATGGAATACAACAATATACTTGCAGAACAAAAGCCCGCACCATATACTGGGAATGAAGACACCTATGGAGGTCTTTTTCGGGAAGCGACCAGATGTGTGTCACTTCTGAATCTTTGGATCATCATTTTACTGTCATGTGACCAAAGATGCCCAGAAGAAGCTAGATCCAACAGCTGAGTTGGGAATACTTGTTGGGTACAGGGATACATCCCACAACACAGGTGGCATCATTAGACCCCAAGAAAAACTGCACAAGGAAATAGGAGGCTTGGAGGGATGAGGAAAGGAATATCTTGTGTCTACTCAGTCTATGAGCTTTATTGTTTGATTGCAGAGAGAGCAGGATAGCTTGAGAGCTAATTCTTTTTTTAATACTAAACATATTTCCACTTGTATGATAATACAGAGATTAGGGTTTTAGGCTAAGGCTTTCCCCGGGTTATTCTTCTGTGTTCATGTGTGATTGATTTCTCGTTCTCAGTTATAGGTATTCTATTTGATCTTGCTTAATTTGATTAAGCTTCTGCAAAGTTTGTTGTAGAAGTAGATCTTGTATTTTTATTTAGAATATTGCATAATCTATTGATCTACAGTGGGAATTTATACATGGTATCAGAGAAAAGGTGATCAAAGCAAACAAAAATATACAAGAAGGGAGAAGTTCGAAGTTTGAGGTTCTTGAATATAGAAATCGAGTTCTTATCACATCTCAATTTCACCAATGGTGTTCAATGGTTTAATACTCGAGTATGCCATTGATGGCAGCTCGAATTATATACCCTAGAAGGATCACATGGAAGCAGCATTAGAGGATAACGGTCTAAAGGAATTCATTGATCAGAAGTCCCCAAGCTAACTGATGCTATAGAATTGGCGGAATGGAAGAAATGTGTGGCTAGAGCAAGGAGAATCCTTCTGGAGGGAGTTCAAGACCACATAGTCTCGAGTATCCATGGGAAGGAGACATCATTTTCGATGTTAAAAACATTGAAAGATCTATATCAGAACAGCAGAAATCAGAGGAAGTTGGTGTTGAAAGACAACCTTCGGAAAATCAAGTGTGAAAATGGCGACACGATCTCTACATATCTGAACAAGCTCACCACCTACAGGGATGAGCTTGGAAGTGTAGGGATCATGACATCCGATGATGACATGGTGAGTCTTGCACTCCTCGATCTTCCTAAGAGCTGGCATAGTTACCAAGACTCGATTAATGGAAGATAAAAATTACCAGATTGGGAACGACTTTGGTCAGATCTGATGCAGGAGGAGATAATAAGAATCACCAGAGATGGATCCTCATCAAAGCAAGATGATGAGGAAAATCTAGCCTTAGCAAGTAAAGTGAGGAAAGGGAAAGGGAAGGCGTCCCATCCCAAATCTAGTTCTTCCCATGGTGGGAAGAAGTTTGACAAATAAAAAGTGCGATGATTTCATTGTCATGAAGTGGGCCATTATGATATGAATTGTCCACAGAAGAAATCCAAGAAGGGATCCTCGAAGGTATCTGATGGTGAGGCACTAGCCTCATAGTTTGAGTTGGATTTCTCTCTTATCGCATGCATGGTTCCAGCCATGGTGGGATGTGTGTGGTACCTGGACAGTGGAGCTTCATTCCACATGTCAGGTGACAAGAATCTTTTCAGTACCTTAGAGGAGAAGGATCTCCAAATGCGGATCGAGATAGGCAATGATGGAAAGTACCATGTTTCAGGTGAAGGTACGATTGTGTTTCAAAGGGAGCATGGAGCTCCCCTCACCCTGAATGATGTAAAGTATGTACCAGGTCTGAAGAAGAATCTTGTGTTTGTCGCTATGCTAGAAGATAAAGACTATGATGTAGTCTTTAGTAAAGGAAAGGTATTCCTTAGGTATATCGGTACTGGATAGACTAAGTGAATCAGGATTCGATTAAAGAATCTCTACAAGCTAGAGGTATACGATTGTGCTGCATTGAGTTCCAAAGCTAATATGGTGCAGAGCCAAGATGTTGGCGAGCTATGGCATAGAAGATTGGGCCACTTTCACCATGAAGCCCTGAAGATCATGCAGGAGATTTCTACCAGACTTCCCAAGGGAAAACTGGAGCAGACGAATACATGCAAAGGTTGTACCTTGGGTAAGTATGTGAAATCTTCCTTTCCAGATTGAGACAGTAGAGCTGGAGAAATCCTAGAGTGAGTTCACTTAGATGTTCATGGACATTTCTCTGCAGCCTCCACTGCTAAAAAAAGGTACTATGTTATTTTTATTGATGATTTTTCTCATAGATGCTGGATCTAATTTATGCAAAAGAAGGATCAAACCTTCTTAAGGTTTTGTGAGTTTAAAGCCTTGGCAGAGAAATAATCTGGAAAGAAAATAAAAGTCTTACATAGCCACAGTGGTGGAGAGTATGTCTCCCAACAGTTTAAGGACTTCTGTGCTACAGAAGGAATTAAACAGGAGTTGACGACACCCCATAACCCACAGCAGAATGGGGTGGTCGAAAGGAAGAATAGATCGATTGTGGGAGCATTTTGAGTGATGATGCATGACCAAAGCCTACCGCTGCATTTGTGGGATAAGGTATGGAATACAACAGTATACTTGCAAAATAGAAGCCTGCATCGTATACTGGGAATGAAGACAGCTATGGAGGCCTTTTCTAGGAAGCGACCAGATGTGAGTCACTTCTAAATCTTTGGATCATCAGTTTACTGTCATGTGACCAAAGATGCCGGGAAGAAGCTAGATCCAATAGCTGAGTTGGGAATACTTGTGGGGTACACGGATACACCCCACAACACAGGTGGCATCATTGTCCCCCAAGTAAAACTACGCAAGGAAATAGGAGGCTTGGAGGGATGAGGAAAGGCATATCTTGTTTCTACTCAGTCTGTGAGCTGTATTGTTTGATTACAGAGAGAGTAGGATAGCTTGAGAGCTGATTCTTTTTGTAATACTGAACATATTTCCACTTGTATGATAATACAAAGATTAGGGTTTTAGGCTAAGGCTTTCCCCAGGTTATTCTTCTGTGTTCATGTGTGAGTGGTTTCTCATTCTTAGTTATATGTGTTCTATTTGATCTTGCTTAATTCGATTAAGCTTCCACAAAGTTTGTTGTAGAAGTAGATCTTGTATTTTGCTTTAGCATATTGCATAATATTTTGATCTACAGTGGGAATTTCTACATGGTATCAGAGCAAAGGAGATCAAAGTGAATAACAATATACAAGAAGGGAGAAGTTCGAACTTTGAGGTTCTTGAATATAGAAATCGAGTTCTTATCACATCTCAATTTCACCAATGGCGTTCAACGGTTTAAGACTCAAGTATGCCCTTGATGGCAGCTCGAATTATATAGCCTGGAAGGATTGCATGGAAGTAGTATTAGAGGATAACTGTCTAAAGGAATTCATTGATCAAGAAGTCCCCAAGTTGACTGATGCTACAGAATTGGCAGAATGGAAGAAATATGTGGCTAGAGCAAGGAGAATCCTTCTGGAGGGAATTCGAGACCACATAGTCTCGAGTCTCCATGGGAAGGAGACATCATTTTCGATGTGGAAAACATTGAAAGATCTATATCAGAACAACAGTAATCAGAGGAAGCTGGCGCTGAAAGACAAGCTTTAGAAAATCAAGTGTGAAAAGGGTGACATTATCTCTACATATCTGAACAAGCTCACCACCTACAAGGATGATCTTGGAAGTGTAGGGATCACGACATTCGATGATGAGATGGTGAGTCTTGCACTCCCCGGTCTTCCTAAGAGCTGGCATAGTTACCAGGACTCAGTTAAAGGAAGAGAAATACTGCCAGATTGGGAATGACTTTGGTCGGATCTGATGCAGGAGGAGATAAGAAGAAGCACCAGAGATGGATCCTCATCAAAGCAAGATGATGAGGAAAATCTAGCCTTAGCGAGTAAAGCGAGGAAAGGGAAAGGGAAGTTGTCCCATCCCAAATCCAGTTCTTCCCATGGTGGGAAGAAGCTTGACAAATCAAAAGTGTGATGCTTTCATTGTCATGAAGTGGACCACTATGCTATGAATTGTCCATAGAAGAAATCCAAGAAGGGATCCTTGAAGGGATCTGATGGTGAGGCACTAGCCTCACAGTTTGAGTTCGATTTCTCTCTTATTGTATGCATGGTTTCATCCATGGTGGGATGTGTGTGGTACCTGGACAGTGGAGCTTCATTCCACATGTGAGGTGACAAGAATTTTTTCATTACCTTGGAGGAGAAGAATCTCCAGATGCGGATGGAGATGGGCAATGATGGAAAGTACCGTGTTTCAGGTAAAGGTATGGTTGTGTTTTAGAGGGAGAATGGAGCTCCCTTCACCCTGATTGATGTAAAGTATGTACCAGGTCTGAAGAATAATCTTGTGTCTGTCACCATGCTAGAAGAAAAAGGCTATGGTGTAGTCTTTAGTAAAGGAAAGGTATTCCTGAGGCATATCGGTACTGGACAGACCAAGCAAGTCGGGATTCAAGTAAAGAATCTCTACAAGCTAGAGGTAGACGACTGTGTTGCATTGAGTTCCAAAGCTGAGATGGTGCAGAGCCAAGATGTTGGCGAGCTATGGCATAGAAGACTGGGCCACTTGCACCATGGAGCCTTGAAGATCATGCAACAGATTTCTACCAGACTTCCTAAGGGAAAAGTAGAGCAGACAAATGCATGCAAAGGTTGTACCTTGGGTAAGTATGAAAAATCTTCCTTTCCGGATTGAGACAGTAGAGCTGGAGCAATCCTGGAGCGAGTTCACTTAGATGTTTGTGGACATTTCTCTATAGCCTCCACTGCTAAAAAAAGGTACTATGTTATTTTTATTGATGATTTTTCTTGTAGATGCTGGATCTATTTTATGCAAAAGAAGGATCAGACCTTCTTAAGGTTTTGTGAGTTTAAATACTTGGCAGAGAAAGAATCTCGAAAGAAAATAAAATCCTTGCATAGAGAAAATGGTGGAGAGTATGTATCTCAATAGTTTAAGGACTTCTGCACTATAGAAGGAATTAAACGGGAGTTGTTGGCACCCCATAACCCACAGCAGAATGGGGTGGCTGAAAGGAGGAACAGATCGATTGTGGGAGCATCTCGAGTGATGTTACATGACCAAAGCCTACCACTGCATTTGTGGGCTGAGGCATGGAATACAACAGTATACTTGCAAAACATAAGCCCGCACCATATACTGGGAATGAAGACACCTATGGAGGCCTTTTCTGGGAAGCGACCAGATGTGAGTCACTTTTGAATCTTTGGATCATTAGTTTACTGCCATGTGACCAAAGATGCCTAGAAGAAGCTAGATCCAACAGCTAAGTTAGGAATACTTGTGGGGTACACAGATACACCCCACAACTATCAGGTCTACTTGCCTACTAGTTAGAGGATAGTGGTATGTAGGGATCTGAAGTTCGACAAGCAGAAAGCATGCGATTATCACTTGAGAGGGAGCTTAAGTTGCATGCAGAGGATCTGGAAGTGGAGACATCCACTCATGTTGAGACTTCCAGAGATGGGAAGAAACGCTCAAGGGAAGATGAAAGGTTGATGTTGGATGCACGGGAGAATGTGGGACATCCATCTTCTCAACGCAGACAGAGGAGGTCACCCGAGCGGTAAACTGGGTACATGGCCCTGGTTGGGGAGTGTGTAGATACCAAACCTTCTTCATTCAAGGAGGCAGTGCAGCAACCAGTCTGGGTTGATGTAATGGTAGAGGAGTATGACTCTATCATTTGAAACAGTGTGTGGGATGTTGTCCCAAGACCTTAGGGAAAGTCAGTGGTGAGTTCTAGATGGCTTTACAAGGTAAAGTAGGCAGTTGATGTCAATGTTGAGAAACATAAGGCAAGGTTTTTTGCACAAGGTTTCTCACAGGTCGAGGGGATCGACTACGATGAGACCTTTGCTCCTGTAGCAAGGTACTCATCTATCAGATCGATGTTGGCACTATCAGCTTAGATGGGTTGGAAGATCCATCAGATGGACGTGAAGACAACATTCCTCAATGGGAATATTGAGGAGGAGGTGTACATTGAGCAGCCAGAGGGTTTTGAGACCTTCGATCGTGAGTCGCATGTGTGCCGACTCAAGAGGGATTTGTATGGGCTGAAGCAAGCACCTCGTGCTTGGTACACCAAGATCGACAGCTATTTCATTGGGTTGGGCTTCACCAAGAGTGAAGCAGATGCGAACCTTTACCACATCATGGTAGAAGGTAAGCCATTGATCATTGTTCTTTATGTCGATGATCTGATTTTGACAGGTGATGATCAGCTGATCCAGTCTTGCAAGGAGGACCTTGCAAGAGAGTTCGAAATGAAAGACATGGGTCTTATGCACTACTTTCTAGGCATGGACGTGTGGCAGAAAGATGGTGAAGTATTTGTGTCTCAAGGCAAGTATGCCAATGAGATAATTAGGCACTTTCACATGGAGAAGTGCAAGCCCATGTAGACTCCTCTAGCTGGGAACTGGAGGAGGGAGGATGCTACTTCAAGTGCGGTAGTAGTTGCTACTATTTATCGACAACTGGTGGGTTCACTTATGTATCTGGTGAACACATGACCTGACTTATGCTTTGCGGTGAACCAGCTGAGTCAAGCTATGGCTCAGCCTACCAAGCTGTTTTGGAAGGTAGTGAAGCATGTGTTGAGATGCCTCAGAGGCACATATCAGTTTAGATTGTGGTACAAACAAACAGAGGGAGTGAAACTTTAGGGCTTCACAAATGCGGATTAGGAAGGGAGTCCATCAGACGGGAAGAGCACTTCTGGAGGAATCTTCAACCTTGGTTTCAACTGCAGCTTCCTGGTACAACAGGAAACAGAGATCAGTTGCACTTAGCTCAGCAGAGGCTGAATACATGGCTGCTAGTCAAGCTGCATGTGAGGCCATTTGGATGCGGAAGATTCTAGTGGGATTGTTTGGTTAGAGGATGGATCCAACCATGATCTACTGCGCTAATAAGAGTTGTATCAAACTCTCTAAGAATCCAGTTTTTCATGATAGGTCCAAGCACATTGATATCTGGTATCACCATCTTCGAGACTGTGTGGTCAAGAGGATCATGTTTTTGTTGTATGTTTCGACCGAGGAATGGGATGCAGATATTTTGATGAAGGCATTATCAAAATGCAAGTTCGAGTTCCACAGAGACAGGATTGGGGTTACTGATACTCCCTTTCTTGTTGAGAGGGAGTGTTGAAAATAGCAACAAGAAATGCTAAATATAGAAGTGCTAAATTTAGCACTGCTATAAATAGCATTTTGGAATACCTTCCTATTTTTAGTTAGTACCTAAACTAAAATAGAGAAGTAAAAATTCGAATTTGATCTTAGTAGTTGTTTGAAAAATAATTAATTAATTCATCTTAAGTTAATTAGTTGTAGAAAATCAAACATGAAGTCTATGTGGGGACATGCAACAGTTATCCCATTGATTGAGGAATTTATCCATCAGTTAAAGAGATAAGGATGAGTTCTAATATTGAATTGTAATTAGTTGGCTCAGTTAACTGAGTCAAGTCTAGTTAGATTAGTTCAAATAGTTTGTTGAATTAATTATGAGTTCAGTTAGTTAATGCATGCATGCATGTAATTGTTGCACTTCAAATAATTGAATATTCTCTCATAAATAACTCATGCATGTCAGTTCAGATAGAGACCCAGTTGAGATCAAATGGAGGGACAGTGTACTATCAGTTGCAGGAATATTCCATTGTGAATATCTCTTGCATGCAGAAGGAATTCATTCCTTGAGGATTGCGCAGTTACTTCTTCAGTTTAGTGAGTGTGTTATGAGGCCAATCACATAGGTGGCATTATTGGACCCCAAGAAAAGCTGCGCAAGGAAATAGGAGGCTTGGAGGGCTGAGGAAAGGCATATCTTGTGTCTACTCAGTCTGTGAGTTATATTGCTTGATTGCAGAGAGAGCAGGATAGCTTGAGAGCTGATTCTTTTTGTAATACTTAACATATTTCCACTTGTATGATAATATAGAGATTGGGGTTTTAGGCTGAGGTTTTCCATGGGTTATTATTTTGTGTTCATGTGTGATTGATTTCTTGTTCTCAGTTATATGTGTTCTATTTGATCTTGCTCAATTCAATTAATCTTCTGCAAAGTTTGTTATAGAAGTAGATCTTGTATTTTTCTTTAGTATATTGCATAATCTGTTGATCTACGGTGGGAATTTCAACATAAATAGGGGAAGTTTTCTCCTAACATTTGAGATGTGAAAAGTTGGATAAATGCTCTTGTTTTGAATATAGAATTCGGATTTGACACCATGCTCATGAGTGATGTTCACTTTGATTTGGCTATGTTTGCATTTGGAGATTCTCAACTTTCCATCCCTCATGCTTTTGGATTGGCCACCTATAATGTGTGAGATTTATTGTTTTTCATAGATTAAGATTTATTGTTTTCATAGATTAAGATTTATTTCTTTCATATCTTTTCTTATGTGAGAGGTTAAGAGTGATTGTTTTTATTTGCTTTCATATCTAGAAATTAAGAGTGATTGTTTTTTCTTTCATTTCATATCATGTGGTTTTGATTATTCATTTCATAGGATCCTAATTTGATAATGCACACATGATCCCTTAGAGTAGATTTCATTTCATGCAATTTCATTTCTGAAAGTGTGGTAGATTAAGATTTCAATTCCTGCAAGTGTGGTAGATTAACACTTCAATTTCTGCAAGTGTGATAGATCAAGATTTCAATTCTTGCAAGTGTGATATATTAAGATTTCAATTCCTGCAAATGTGATAGATTAAGATTTCATAGTTAGATTGATCTAAATTGCAAGTTAATTTCTAGCATATATAGTGCACGCATGCTTCGCAAGTTTTACGAAACCCCCAGGTTGACAATTAAATTATAGGTAATTAATTTTCCTCAATAGGAACCATGCTACAAGATTTTATCTCTCTCAACCCAACCTATCTACTCTTATGTTCAATGAATTTTCACATCATTCAAGCACTCCAGGTGTCTCATCTAACCATCTAATAGCCATGTAATTCTATTCTACTACACACAACACAAGAAATATCTTCCCTATGTTTAATAGTCCCTCAAGGATATTCTTCTCCCCAACTCCTCCACCCCCACTCCCACCTAGCCACCCTACTCCCCCCGCCCAAAAGTCCTATTTAGTGAAAGCAAAAAATATTCCAATATCTTGTATTATTTTTGGAAATTTCACACAAGGATAACAATTGGTTCTCAAGCATCCAAGGAGTAGAACATGTTATTCCAATTACTACTTCGCTTCCCACTTGTAGAAATTCCTTTTAGATTCAAACTACAAATTGTAATATGCTAAAACAATTGACTTGAATCTACTCTACTCATCAACGGAAACAATAAACGATTAATGAAATCATGAAGCATAAAAGAGAAATAATTCAATCACACATAACATAATAGTTTTCTGGGGAAAGCCACAGCTAAAAACCCCTAATATATGTATATTTCATTAATTAGAAAATATGAGAAGATTACAATGTTTTTCTCAAGCCCAAGCAACCTCTGCACTATCTCAATCTATCTTAATGTTTACCAAACAAACTCAAGCCAATACTTAGTCGATTCTTCCACCTCCCAAGCTCATATTTCCTTGCCCAGTTTCCTAGGGAATTATCCCATATTTAATTGGGAAATGCACAAATATGAATTGTGAAATCCTCATAGGCCTTCCTCTTATTGCATGCACCACATGTATAATTCAGATGATTTTACCACTGATAGTACATTGTCCTTGTGTTGCGGGTGAGAACACCCTATGGATTTGGGTTGAGAACCCCAATAGAGTAGAGGGAAAACCACAACAAGAAATGCTCATGAAATCAACCTAAATGCTTATTCTACTGAACTATGCAGGAGTGTCCTTACAAGGATGTCCTACGTTTGGGTAGATCCCACAGGGTGCAAGCCCTCAACTTCTCCTGATGTTCTTGAAAACTGAAAATTATTCAAATGGAACATATACAGCAGCAGAAACATAAAGCATGTTCATGATATTAACCTTAAATCATATAAATGAATGACCAATTATACACCAATATAAGATTCATAAACGAATTAAAACATAACTTGATGCATAAACACATTTAATATCAGAAACAGAATAAGATTCCTTTTATTGAATTTAGCTACAAGTAAAGTGGAGAAATATGACCTGAATCTTTCTCTAGCTCCAAGCGGAACCATCCTCCAGATCCATCCTTTCCCGACCTTCAAAAATCTTCCTCCATCACCAATACATGGTTATCTCAAGAAAGATGAAGGATATCTATAACAAGGAAACAAGGGTTTCCTGAAGCTTTGGGGAGTGCAGGAGGCACAGGGATTCATTAGACTCGATCAGGGATAATCTCACTATAGTATTATTATCTCATATCTTCTCCCTTAAGACCTTCCCATGGAGGTTTATTTATACTTCTCCAAATTAGTTTTTTCAGTTGGGAAACAGTTGGGCCATGCGAAATAGGAGGTGAGTAATAGGTAAAACCTGTGAACCCGGCCCGAAATTAAGGAAATTTAATTTTTGTAAGTGTTTTAACATATGTACGCAGGTTGGGTATCTTCTAACCCATGTGTACATGTTTTATCACAGGGAAAAGTATCGTATAGGGACTAAAACATTGTTTTTTAGATTTTGGACCAAGTCTGGAAGGAAGGGTTTCCCTAGGCTATAATCAGAGCATCAGATCTACCAAGAGTGGTAAATGGTGCTATAATAGATGCCCCCTATTATATGAGGTCAAAAGGGGTACATGATGGCCGAAATGTATTAAGTTTATAGAAGGAATTATGTCGAGACTAAGGAGGAGTTCACCAAAGTTCAGCCCACCAAGCCATCAAAAGAGATTAGAAAGAAATTGTTGTCTGAGGCGGGCATACCCATGCTCAGAAATAGTAAAGCATGTTCACATGTCAAGTAAAAAATGGATCCAATATGGATACAAGTATAAAGGAACTGAAAATACATAATGGATCATCCGATCATAATCAATAAATTACATGTCTGAATATCACATATAAAGAGCTGATCAATGATGTTGAAGTATGAAGTGAAACTGATCCAAATAGTACCAAGTGAACATGATGGAATAAATGGTACTACACCGCAACTTGGGTGCCAACATATAAGTTGTCGCTATAAGGAACTACAACATATAAGGTGGAAGGTGTCAACTAGCAGAAACAGGAGAAACTGACAAGTGAACCAAGACATGTTGATGCAAACCCGAGGTCTTCACTGACCTCCGTGGTACATTTCTACACAATGGGAATGAATAATCTGAAGTCGACCATCTGAGAAATCGTTTGATTACCGGTCATTGATGTATACCATTAACAAACGCAAGGCTACTCACTGATAATGATGATGAGAGTCAAGGTACCCAGTACAATCTGACAAGTGTGAATAAATGAGTTGTAGCCGAACATTTGAAAGAATCTATCAATCAAGATACAATGATGTTTTCCCACTATTGATAGGGAAGGAATCTGCCACTAATGACTGTAAACTCTGAGGAACTGCCAAATTGACTCTAGATCTCTCTCCTAGAGCAATGAGATGAAGTCAATGGGAAAATATTCGCTAGAAGGAAGGAATTAATGCATCCTTCATCAATCTAACACGAGTGTAACCCGTAGGCCAATAATGTGGAAGGAATTGAATGAAAAAAGACATAGTAACCCAACCGAAGCACGTTTCTATCATACATAAGATGTGGCTAGCGCACAATAGAAACCCTATGAACTAACCAATAATGAAAGCTGACACAGAGGTGAGGAATCCACCAACAGGTCCAAATGGAAACCAAGGCGCCGCACGAATCCCAATGTGTGATAATGAAAGTTGATGTTGAACATAAGGCAAACCACTCAGTTAAAGACCTATGATACGGATCGATGCTAAGCACAAGGTGACCTATCAATAATGAAAATAGGGCCAGGGTGCGGCTCTAGATCTGCCCTCAGAGAAATTTGTCATAGTCAATAAGGGCAAGACCCTCCAACAAGAAGTCAATGGAGACCTTCTCAAACCGGCATGAGTAAAGCACCAATAAAAAACTGATGTGACAATGAACATGACGCTAAAAACTAGGGATGGCCAACTGAAAAATAGGTCAAGAGACACCGCAGAGAGGCCAACTCAAGTTTACTTCCCTTGAACAAAATCACGACTCAACTGTGACTATATGGCAGCATATGATAACTTTGTATAAGTTTGTCATGCAGGAGGCATAAGAAAACTCTCCATATGATTGGAAGAGGTAACCAATCAGAGGAGTACTGACTCAATAACAAGGTTAAAGCTTTTGAAAGTCAAACTAAAGCCCATCTCGATGGAGGAAAGACTTATTTTTTTAGTGCTTTGTTCAAGGGCGACACAATTGACTCTAGCCGCCATCAAATATGGAAATAATGTCTCGTTCCCGCTCTTTTTTGGAATATATAATTTTTTTGTCTTTTTCTTTTGTATGAAGCTTGAAAAAGAATAAAAGAATGCTATAATATAGTGGAAAGAACGAGTGTCGAAAAACCAGACATTCTAGTTCCTGGGAGGGGAACATTCCTATGCTTAATGCAAGGAGACGAAAGTGGTCAAAGACACTCAAAGGAACATTCTTTCCATGGGTAAAATGATCTGTCAAGTTGCAGAGGCTAAGTGATTGCAAGGTTGATTTTGCAGAAGACATGGTCTAAAAAGTGGCTTAAACACGAGTCCAAGTGAAACCGACTCAAGGCCAAAAGGTTCAAATAGTCAATATGCAATGCAGTGGTACAACTCAACACAAAGGAGCCTCTAGGGTATAAGACCATAAAGTAGCGCAAAAGAACAAGAATGAGTCTTCAACACACAAGTCATGGCGGGACTAAAGATGACTCCCGAGCTTTTTCAATATAGCAAGATGGGCAACCAATGTCAGCGAGGATATAACTAAGATGCCCATGTAAAGGTCTGCTCTACCATCACACCATGATTTTTAAAGTCAACGAGTGAAAATGGTTTGTGAAACAAGACATGATCGAGTCAACCCTATGGATATCATATCATAGTATGGAGGCTAGTATGCAAAATGCAGCGGAAAGTGGTATTCCCTAACCTATATGCAAGTAAAAAAATGATACATGCCATGATGAGTCTGTGGTCATGGGACCAAAATGATTTCTCTAAGAAGTCTCTAAAATTTCCTGTAAAGACAACCCATTCTCGACACTCCAAGCCAAAAGGTCAAAAAGTCCATAAGATAAAAACCAACTTTTAAAAAAATAATTTTTATTTTTCAACTTATATAAAGACTTTTGGACTCACAATTTTGTCATTTGTGTTTTGAGCGAGGAACTATGGAGGCAAACTCAATCAAGCTTCCTCTGACCAATTGAACCATTCAAATCATTCCAAAACTTCCAGGTAACCCTTATATCATGCCTTTAATTATTTGTGATACTTTTTATATGTTTTTTCCAAGTTTTGACCGTAGGAAAATATGTCAAAAATTTCAACTCTGCGTACACGCGGGTTGAAAATAAGGAACCCACATATATGAGGGCCCTACACGTGACTGTGTAAAAAGGCAACCCACGTGTGTGTGAGTAAAAAATTTAAAACATAAATCTAATGGTTTGAAACATCTTTTTTGGGCAGGATGACCATCACCTGGAGAGAAAGGGAGCATAGTGTTATTGATAACCAAGTACTAGAGGACGAAAATGCCTTGGATGCTTTAAGAGGCTGTGGCTTGCTAAAATTATTTAAAATGCCAAATATGAAAGCAAACACTTAATTGTTTAAGTTGTTGATACATTACTGGAGTGCAAAGGATGATGCATTCATGATCAATCAGATGCCCTTAAGGATCGAGATCGAATATATTTACTTCATTACCGGTCTTTCTCGAAGGGGAGAGGTAGTGCATTCTACTGGCAGGACAAGGGGTAGTCTTAGTGTAGAAGACTACATCCACATATACTATCCCGGTCATCCTGAAAAGATTGGAAGTTAGATTCCAATCAAGCACGTAGAGAGCTTGTCCTTGAAAATTCTACTATTTACCATTTCTAGGGTAAATGGTTATGCTGCTTTACATCAGGCCTCATGAGTATCTATGAGCCTAGCAGTGGAATGTCTCACCACAGTGTTTGATTAGTGCACCTCTACTGACTAATATGAAAAACCAACTGACCTCCATTCAGAAGGGTCAGATAAAGAATTTTGGGTATGGCACAATATTATGCTCATTATTCTTTGAGAAAGTACCTGGGCTTCGACCCAAGGTATTATCAACTATCAGTAGCCCGAGGGATCCACGGATGGGAAAATGGGCTAACGTGATGAAACACCTAGGGGGTTGTGATGTCCCCTGGATGAATTTCAATGATAAGTTTTTCGCATGGTGGGGTCAATAGGTCATCGCAGTCGATGACTACCCCTATGCCGGGATGAATTTTTGAGGAGATCCAGATTTAGAATTACCACTGCAGCATGGGGTGCCATAGGTAACAATTTTTAAATTTTTAAATTTCTTAAGATATTTTTGATTCTTAATATAAATGAACTTAAAAATATTTTTGATGGGACAAGACACTTACAAAATATATTGATCATGTTTCAGATATGGGGCTAGTGAGACCTGACAGATATATTGATCATGTTTCAGATGTGGGGCCAGTGATACCTAAAGGATTTCCCTAACATAGGCATTGTTGAAGAGACGTTGAAGGGGTTGTAGATGAGACAGAGAGAGTTCTCCATGCAGTTTAGAGGAACTTGGTGATACTCACTCACCAAGTACCCATGATAGCCATAGAGGACCTGCCCGAGGAGATGCAGCGTCACATGGTAGGAGTACCACAGAATTGGGTACGACTCTTCTAGCATGTGGCCAATGTCGTTTTTTATTTTCTAGCTACTCATCCTGAGCCCACTAGATAGATGATTAGATCTTCTTTAAGATTAGACATGATGATGGGCATAAGCCCAAATTTTATAGGGCATTTTGTCCCAATTTTTGTATATTATTTTGAACACAAACACTCTATCTATGTACATGTGATTTTATGATGATCATATATACAGATGATACTTCGATTATTTTTTATGTTTTTCAATTTGATGAATGATTTATATGCTAGTCCAATGCTTGATTAGCAATAGAATCAGCTAAGGAATTTTTTGATCGTGGAATGTGAACATATGTGATATAAATAAATGATCGTTGCAACAATCATACTCTCAGAAATTGGCAATACAAATAGGGATATTGTACCCAATAAATGTTATTCAGCTGAGATACCACCAGTTGTGAGTCTAAATAAACCATTAACGAATCAATATCAAGAGATATCGCTTCAGATAGAAAATTAATAATGACAGTATATTCAGCAATATTATTTGAAGCAGGACCGATACATACTCCTCTTGAAACCATCAACTCACTAGATGGATAATAAATCACCCAAGTCGTGGAAGCAAGGTTCCGGGTATGCCTATTCGTACCATCAGCGAATCCTAGATATACTGAATCATCCATCAATACCTGCTAAAGTAGATAAAAAATATCGACATCACTAAAACCGAGAGATAGATATGTACAAACATACAATATATACAAACAAGTAAGTGCTCGATCGAAGCCTAAGAAAAGTATTTCTTAAGGTAGAGCCCATTTGTGGGCTCTGCCAACTTGTTTCCTTTGGATTCAATTAATTCATAAGCTCCCTTTTCAAAACTCACTTGACTATAAAGGGACCGTATCACATAGACTTAAACTTGCCTACCCCCAAGGCATCTTTTTCTTGATCGTATACCAAGACAAGGTCACCTTCATAAAAATTTCTAGGATGGACGTATTTATCGTATTGAGTTTTTACCCTATTTTTATGGGCTTCATTTATTGTGGTAGCATCTCGACACTGCTCATCAAGATGCTCCAAATAAACGAGGTGCTCCTCGAGACTAGAAGTCTCTGGAAGAAGTTCAACAACTAGCTTAAGAAAAAGAATTCCAAATTCAATAGGAAAGATAGATTCCAACCCGTAAACTAGTTGAAAAGGAGTAAATATAATGGCAGTCTTAACTGACGTTCGGTATGCCCAAAGTGTCGAATACAACATGATGTGCCAATTGGATCTAGATTTGTTAATCATCCTTTGCAGGATGATTTTAAGGGATTTATTCATGGCTTTAACCTGCCCATTGGCCTAAGGATAATATGGAGATGAATTATCTTGCTGGAAACCCAACTTGAGAACCCATTCAGGCATCAGTTGATTTTGGAAATGACTGCCATGATCAGTGACAATCTCTTTAGGGATACCAAATCATGAAATAACTTGATTGAAGAGAAACAAGGCTATTGTTTCACTGTCATTTTTAAAAGTAGGCATGGCCTCAGCCCACTTCGTAAGTTTGTCTACGACGACAATGATGTACTTGTGATTTCCTATCGAAGGTAGATTACAAGTAGTAAAATCAATTCCCCACTTCGTGAAAGGACCGATAGTGATAATAGGGAAAATCAGAGCTGGATGTGCACGCATTCTCCGAGTGTAGACTTGACAAGGATGGCATATTTTGACTGCTTCAACACAATCTTTGAAAATAGAAGGCCAAAAGTAACCTGCTCACAAAATTTTTTTGGATGTTGCAAGCCCAGATACATGACCGCCATAAGCTCCACTGTGGCAATCATTAAAAATGGACTCAGCTTCCTCCAAGGTTAAGCATCACCTAAAGATTGAATCAATCCCGCGACGATATAATGTGTCACCTATAATATCATAATTCTTAGCGAGGTGACGCAACTTTCTATGCTCATCTTTGGAAAAAG
This sequence comes from Pinus tabuliformis, assembly GCA_031772625.1. Taxonomy (NCBI): domain Eukaryota; kingdom Viridiplantae; phylum Streptophyta; class Pinopsida; order Pinales; family Pinaceae; genus Pinus; species Pinus tabuliformis. Next base: position 443,534,947 of record CM062811.1, read on the forward strand.
TGGGCAGAAACTTTGAAGTCTAGAGATATATAATAATATCCCCATAATAAGGATCTTGTGAAGAAATAAGAATAAATGCACTGGGAAAATTTTCCTCGTGAATAATTTCTTCCTCATAAGGCAGCTCTGATATCAACTCTACAAATACTAAAGATTTCTTAGATTTAGTCGACATGAATTCAAGATCGAATTCTTGCAAAATGACAATCCATCTATTATATTTTCCCCCAATCACTCGCCTACTGAGAACAAATTGAAATGGATTGACAACTTCTAAGACGAACATTTTTCGAAGCAGAATGTAATACGGAAGCTGCTGCATAGCATGGACAGCTTCCAAAGCCAATTTCTCAATGGGAGAATAGTGTCGTTCAGGGCCTACCAAGCCTCGACTTAGATAGTAGACTACATGCTCAGATAAGGCATCATCTTCCTGAACCAAAACCATACCAATGGTTGATTCTGCTACAACGAGATACAAGAGGAAATATCTGCTATAATCAGGTGGACTCAACAATGGAGCAAAGGATAATTCTTTTTTCAAAGCATAAAAATGTCGTTGCGTGAAATCGTCCCATAAAAATGGGACTCCTTTCTTAAGCAAGCACATATATCCTTTTGTGATCTCGACATAATTGGGTCTGAATCTCCTCAAGAAATTTTCCTTTCCTTGGATATTTTGAAGTTGATGTATGGAAGATGGGGGGGACAACTGAAGTATTGCCTCAACCTTGAAGGGATCAACACAAATCCACGCCATTGATACGATTAATCCTAACAACCGACCTGATGTGACTATGAAAAGGCACTTATTCGGATTTAACTGGATTTTATAAAAACAACATGACTCAAAAACCAACCGAAGATGCTTAGGATGATCAATTATCTTTTGAGAACGAGCAGATAAATCATCTGGGTATGCTTCAATAACGTGTTTGATGTCGTGAAAAGCATAAGACATGGCCCACTGAAAAGGGGCTCCAGCATTTTTGAGGCCAAAATGCATCTTTTGGTATGAAAACATACCCCAGGGAAAAATAAAGGTTTTCTTGTGCTAATCTTCTAGATGGATAGTAATTTGATTGCAACCAGAGAAGCCATCCATGAATGAAAATATTTCATTACCCACACATTTATCAATAATTTGATCAACAAAGGGCATGGGGTAATTGTCTTTCGAACAAGCCTTACTTAGGTCCCTAAAGTCAATACAAACTCAGATCGTTCCTTGCTTTTTGTCTACGAGGGCTAGATTAGAGACCCACTCTGTTAGAGGAACGGGGTATATAATGCCCGCCTTGAGCAGATTTTCGACTTCAACTTTAATACCTGCTGAATTTCTAGGATTGACCAGTCGAAGCTTTTAATGAATATGTTTAGCATTTTCGTATGTCTTGATCTTATGCTAGACTATAGATGGATCAATTCTAGGCATTTCCTCATGATCCAGGGATCTTTTGCTTATAGATGTATGAAAAGAATCACATGTGAAAATTGCAGCTCAACACTGAATTTTAATGTGCACACAATAAAGAAGAAGAAACACATAAAAGCATGAAAATAAGACACCGAGACATGATAACGGAGTTCGTCCAACTCGGACTATGTCTCTGGGCCCTGCTCGATCAATGGGGAGGCCTTCATATATTAAATGGCATGAAGAGAAGAGAATTACAATCATCAGTTGCATAAAAAGAGGCTTATACCTCCATTCTAGAAAATGGCTGTGAAATGGAGACCTCATATGGAGAAATGGATAGCACCAATGTGTCCATGGCATTGAGAGGGGCTGAAAACATATAAAACATGTTCAAATCATACAAAATGCACTATTGGCCACCTGAAAGCTCTCCTGCCTCGAACAACGTGCTAAAAATGCTCTCCCCCATCCTTTTTTCCAATCATCGGGCTTTTATATGTTTCATTTAGGATAAAGGTTGCTTAACAATCGGGTTATGTTCATTCAAAATGGAAGTCTTTAGGTAGAAGGGTCAGCGGGCACAACAAACCCTTTAAAATATCCCTTTTTCCGCTCAAGTGATATACACAAAAACACTGAAAGACATTGAAAAACAAGAAAGGCCGAACCTCAAAATATATCAAATTGGACCTATAAATCCATTGGGTCCGATCCTTATCGTCAATCGCTATTACTGATGTCATTGGCCCTGTCTATTAGGAATCTCCGATCGTCGATTGTTGATATGCCGATCTTCCGATCGCCGATCCGCCGATTAGATCTGGACCGTTGATCTGTTCCTTGATCGGACAGTCCAGATTGCATCGCATGTCGTAATCGCACTGTTCAATGGCCCTGTCGTGAGGAATCACTGATCACCGATCACTGATTTACCGATCGTCGATTTGCCAATCCACCGATCGCCGATTTAATCCTGGTTGTTGATCTGTTCCCAATCCAATGGCTGAGATTGCTCGTTGCTGATTGGCAGATCATAATCGCAACAGCCTAAAGGTCCTGATCTTGTACCTTGTGTTTCGCCGACCCGATCCACCGACGCCGATATTGGCGATCGCTACATCGCAAGTCTGAAGCCCCCAATATCGCCGATTTCCTGCCTCCAACCCAATATATCAACAATCGTTGATCGAGGGTTGTTAAGTCCACCCCTTTGCACGTTTTTTGATGTGATTTCCTTTTTAAAGGCTAAAAACCCATTTTTAGGAGAAAATGCCTCATTTTCCAAAGGAACAAGGCAACCTTCTTTCTTCCATAACTTCATCATCTGGACTCGGATTGGAGTTCTGTTCACACTGTTGGAATCAGGGTGACGAGCACTTCGATCTGATGTCAAGATACTTGCTTTTCTACCACTTTGAATTTTGAGCTTTTCCATGTCATTGTATTTGAAGATCCACCTGGATCAATCCTCCCCATTGAGGAGCTTTTGGACTTCCAAAAGCTTTTCATTAGTTAATTAGCAAGTGAGGGAATTGTTCGCACACCTTTTCCTTCTCTAGCCATTTGGCCTTGTTGGGGTGCATTCCCTTGAAACCAACTCAAAGGTATTCAACATCTCCTCACCATGAAGTCCTGGTCCTTCTATCAAGGATGATGTCTTCAAGTAACTCATCAAGATATTCTGGAGCAAAATCATCAACTGTAGGAACTGTGCCCATCTCATCAGTGTCCATGATTAATGGAGGTTCATACAGCTTTAGGTTCTCTATATTCACTACTGAGTACATTTGCATATTGTAGGTTTTAACCTCGTACAGAAATTACCTGCATACGAATTCTAAAACACAGAAAATAAAAAATGCGAGATCATAATACATAAAACACATATACATAGAGATTTTCCCCTGGATCCCAAAACCGGGACTACTAGCTTGATTTTTTCATTATGTTCCTTTCAATGTTACAATACATATTTATACATGCCGAAGCATCCAATACCATGGACCGAAAATCATCACCTCCAAAAACGTGTGTGAAAATCATGCACAAAACCATAGGTGGGTCCGCCCAACCTAACATAGGCTCCAAAACCAAAATTTTCTGGGGCGCTGCCCCGGACCCCATAAAGTGGGGTTACGGGTGCCCTTCAAACCCCCTATTAACTACGTGGAAAGAATATAACACAACCCAACATTCTCCCACTTGTTGTTTTCTTTCCACAGGGAACCACAAGAGAGCTTAGTCATTTTCCCAGCCCTGAAATGCCCATTATCTCTCTACACCAAGAGAACTTCTCAGAGCTCACAGATTTTGTCAATGCATCTGCAGTATTCTTCAAAGTGTCCACCTTTACCAGCAACACCTTTTTGTCTTCTATCATATCCCTCACAAAGTGATACTGAACATCAATGTGCTTTGTCTTTGAATGATATGCAGGGTTCTTTGCCAAGAAAATTGCACTTTGGTTGTCACAGTCTATCCTTATAGCTTCCTGTACTAACCCCATACTTGAACACAATATCTGCAACCAAATTGATTCGATGCTTGCATGAGTGGCTGCCATGTATTCTGCCTCTGTAGCTAATAGTACCACTACAGATTGCTTCTTACTCATCCAACTGACTGCACCTCCAAATAGGTTAAACACATACCCACTTGTAGATCTTCTCTGATCCAGATCTCCAGCCTAGTCTGTATCAACAAAGCCATGAATATCCAACACTCTGTCCAATTTTGGTCTTCCTTGGTAGCACAGACCATAATCACTAGTGCCATGCAAATACCTGAAATCCCACTTCACTGCTGTCCAATGCTCCTTTCCTGGTTTTGACATAAACCTGCTCAATACTTCCATTGCATGTGCAATGTCTAGTCTAGTACAGACCATTGCATACATCAGGCTACTGACTACACTTGCATATGGAACACGGGACATGTCCTCTTCCTCTTCTTGTGTCTTTGGACATTGTTCAGCAGATAAACTCACACCTACAGGAATAGGAACCTTCACCGATTTACTATCCTGCATATTAAACCTATGATGTATTGTCTCAACATACTTCCTTTGGTTTAACCAGAGCTTCCTCTTTGCCCGATATCTTTTGATTTTCATGCCCAAAATATAGTTTGCAGCACCAAGATCTTTCATGTCGAATTTGGAGGACAATTGGGTCTTCAAATCCTGGATAATTTCTTTGTCATTTCCAACCAGCAACATATCATCCACATATAAGACCAGATAAATAACATGGTCACCAATTAATTTAAAATACACACAGTCATCTACTTTGCTTCTGGTGAAGCCAAGTCCGCCTATAAATGTATCAAATTTCTAATACCACATCCTTGGTGACTGTTTTAACCCATACAGAGACTTCTTTGACTTGCATACTAGTTCTTTCTTACCCTTCACTGCAAAGCCTTTAGGTTGCTTCATGTAGATTTCCTCTTCCAGATCCCCGTGAAGAAATGTTGTCTTCACATCCATCTGTTCTACCTCAAAATCAAAAGCAGTAGCAATAGATAAAAGTAATCTAATAGAAGTTACCTTGGCAACAGGAGAAAAAATATCACCAAAATCAATTCCCGGCACCTGGGAATAACCTTTTGCTACCAACCGAGCTTTGTATTTCTCCACTTTTCCTTCTGCATTTGTCTTTTTTTTGAACACCCATTTGTTGCCAATGGGTTTCCTTCCAGCTGGAAACTCCACCAGATCCCAAGCCTCATTTTTGTGCAAAGATTCCATTTCATCAACAATGGCCTCTTTCCAGAGTTTTCCATCCTCTGAATCTACTTCTTCCTTCACAGTTCTAGGATCATCTTCAGTAATAGATAAAGCAAAATTTGAACAAAAAGTAGATGGACTATACCTTTCAGGCTGCATTCTTTCTCGAACTAATCTTCTCACAGCTAGAGTTTTTGGCTCTTCATCTTCTAATTCCTCCTCTGCTATAGAGTCTGATTCTTCCTTCTTTAGCTCAAACTCTATCTTCTCAGGTTCCTTTCGTTGGACTTCATGTTTAATAACATCTTTCACCTCTATGAACACCACATCTCGGTTGTACACAACCTTCCGTGTGACTGGGTTCCAAAGCTTATAACCCTTTAAACCATCCTTATACCCAATAAAGATGCACTTTTCAGATTTACTATCCAACTTGGTTCATTTCTCCTTTGGAACATGTACATATGCATCACATCCAAATACCCGCAGATTTGAAAGAGAGGATTTCTTACTAGTCCATAACTCTTGTGGAGTCTTATCCTCCACAACTAATGAAGGTGACCTATTGACCAGGTAACATGCAGTATCCACCGCCTCTACCTAGAATTCCTGTCCTAACCCAGCACCACTGAGCATGCTTCTTGCCCTTTCCATCAATGCCTTATTCATTCTTTCTGCAACTCCATTTTTTTGAGGTGTATATGGAGTAGTCTTCTGCCATGCTATACCACACTTCTTACAGAATTCTTCAAATTCCTTACTACAAAACTCTCCACCATTATCTGTCCTCAGCACCTTTATCTTCTTCTCTGTCTGGTTTTCCACCAGAGCCTTAAATTCTTTAAACCTATCAAAGACTTCAGATTTCTTCTTAAGGAAATATATCCATGTATTCCTTGAGAAGTCATCTATAAATGATACATAGTACACAGACTTACCTAGTGATGGAACCTTCACAGGTCCAAACACATCACTGTGCACAAGTTCTAATATCTGTTTTGCCCTCTTACTACCAGAGGGGAAACTCACCTGATTCTGCTTCCCATATACACAATTTTCACAGAAATCAAAATCCAGAGAGCTATTACTCATACCTTCTACCATACCTTTACCATGAAGTATCTGAAGGCCCTTTTCTCCAATATGTCCAAGCCTTTGATGCCAAAACATGGTCTTCTCTCTAGAGACTACTAGATTTTCTGCTCCACTTTCAGGAACCATGGAACTATTGCACCCATCAACAACAGTGCTACCTTGCAGCTTGTACAGAGTTCCAATCCAAACTCCCCGCATCAATACCAATGCTCCCTGAACCATCTTGCAGGTATCCTTCTCGAACACTATTTTTACACCTGCATCATCGAGCTTACTAACAGAAATCAGATTTCTGGATAATGCAGGAATATGTAGAACACCCGGAAGTGTTCTAACCCCTCCACCTTGCAGCTTCAACTTTACTTTTCCACGACCAATGATTTTATCCTTCCTGTCATCCCCCAAGAAGACATCGCCACCATCATATTTCTCATACTCACAGAACCACTCTTTATGGGGAGTGAAGTGAAAGGATGCACTTGAGTCAATCAACCATGCCTCATGATCTACATGTGTACTTGAAGAAGCCAAGTACACATCCCCACCTTCATCTGAGGTGGTTTTCACCTCTGCAGAAGGAGCCTCATCAGATCCCTTTCCTTTGTCAGGAGTTTTAGATTTACAGTCCGTTTTGAAGTGGCCTTCCTATCCACATTTCCAGTACACCACCTTTACAGGTTTTCCTGGAGATTTAGATCTCCCTCTAGATTTAGATCTCCCACTCGATGACTTATTTTTGTTTCTGTTTTGGGACCATCCTCGTACAGATGAGGCATCACCATTTTGGCTCTCCATATTTTTCTGTCTCATCTCCTTCGTCAGCAAGGCTGAGACTATTTCATCAAACTGCAAGGTAGTTACATTGCTACCTATTGCAATAACCAGACTATCCCCCGAATCTGGTAGAGAACACAACAAACTGGTGCACTTATTTTCATCTGAAATTTTAATATCGACAGATGCTAACTGAATTACCACATTATTAAATGCGTTTAGATGCTCTGTCACCGAGTGTCCATCTTTCATCCTCGGGTTATACAACTTTTTCTGCAGGAACAGTTTATTCAGCAGAGATTTAGATTGGTACAAAGTCCCTAACTTGTCCCACAAAGCCTTCGCTGTAGCTTCCCCTGATACATTCAACAATACTGAATCTGAGACACACAATCGTATTGTTATCTTTGCCTTCCGATCCAACTTCTTCCCTTCTTCATCGAACACTCTCGTTGATTTAGTACCCAGATCTACCGCAATCCACTGATCTTTCCACCAACAGATCCTCCATCTTGATTTTCCACAACTCAAAACTCTGACCATTAAATTTCTCGATCTCTATCTTTCCACTGCTCGCCATCTTCTTTCACCACTAGAATCGATCTCGCAGATCTCCCACTGAACAGGATCTACCATAGGCCCGAGCAAAACCCATCAGCAACAAAGGCATCCCCTTGAAGCCAAATCTGCTCTAATACCAAATGTAGGTTTTAACCCCATACAGAAATTACCTGCATACGAATTCTAAAACACAGAAAATAAACAATGCAAGATCATAACACATAAAACACATATACATAGAGATTTTCCCTTGGATCCCAAAACCAGGACTACCAGCTTGATTTTTTCATTATGTTCCTTTCAACGTTACAATACATATTTATACATGCCGAAGCATCCAATACCATGGACTGAAAACCATCGCGTCCAAAAACATGTGCGAAAATAATGCACAAAACCATAGGTGGGTCCGCCCAACCTAACATAGGGTCCAAAACCAAAATTTTCAGAGGCACTGCCCTGGACCCCATAAAGTGTAGTTACGGGTGCCCTTCAAACCCCCTGTTAACTACGTGGAAAGAATATAACACAACCCAACACATATATATCGGCAAATCAAGACGAAAGGCATTGTTTCCAATCTTCTCCAATATGGTGAATGGACCATACCGAATGGGTCGGTACTTCTTCCCTTCTCCCTTCATCCTATCCTTGCTGATGTGGAACCACACTTTGTCACCCGCTTGGAATTGGTGGTTGACTTGGTGTTTTTCATGTAGAGCCTTGTAACGGGGCTTGAATTTTCTCCAACTACTTGTGTACTGCTTGGTGAATCAGCTGGATTTGTTGAATTAACTGTTGAGCTTTGTCCCTATCATTACGTCCACTGGAGCCATCTTCCCTTCTAAAGACCATATCAAAAGGGTCCTTTGGCAAGTAACCAAAGCATCTCTCAACTGGTGAATGTTGTGTAGATGAATGCACTGCTCGGTTGTAGGAATGTTGTACATATGGGAGATGTTAATCCCACAACTTAGGATGTTTCCCACAATAGCCTCGTAACAAGTGTACCATAGTACAATTGACAACCTCTGTCTGTCCATTAGTCTGTGGATGAAATGTCATGCTTCTTTTTAGTTTGGTGTCCATCATCTTCCACAAGCTGGTCCAAAACTCTCTGAGAAAGTGAGATTCCCAATCTGACACAATCGATGTGGGTAATCCAAAATACTGAAAGAAAAGAGAAGTAGTCTGCTCTGTAGTGATCTGCTTTTTACAAGGCATAAGAATACACATCTTGCTAAAATAGTCTACGATTACATACAAATAGTCGTGACTCTTTTGGGACAAAGGCAAACCTTCTACAAAGTCCATTGACACACTTTCCCATGGATGACTCAGAATTGGGAGTGGTGTGTACAGCCCGAGTTTTCTATTAGAGGGCTTTGAAACAGAACACATCACACAACCCTTTACATAGCGAATCATAATGTTTTTCATATGAGGCCAAAAAGAAAATCTTTGTACATGACATAAAGTCTTTTCGACACCAAAGTGTCTAGACACAATAGAGGTGTGGGCCTCTCAAATTACATGTACTCTTTCCCCTATGGTTTACCAAGGTGATACAACAACTTCCCCTATAAGTGATAGTTGTCCACCTGTGAACCATGGGTTATTTTTGCATAAATCTCCTTAAAGTCATCATCATTAGTGTATTGTTCAGCATAACTCTCAAAATATAATGAAGCATTATGCAAAATAACAAAAGTAGAAATAGGAGGGTGAGATAGCATGTCGGCCACTTTATTGCTAGTGCCCTTCTTATACTTTATTACCAAATGACACTGTTGAAGAAAACCCATCCGCCTAAAATGACGAGACTGCTGCAAGTTGGTTTGTGACTGAAGGTACTGCAAGGGCTGATGATTTGTATGGATGATGGTCTCCTTATCGATCAGGTAGTGTTTCCGCTTTTTCAAAATCTGCACGAAGGCATAAAGCTACTTGTCATAAGTGGGATAGTTTATCACAACCTAAGAAAGCTTCTCAGAATGGTAATAAATCAGCTTCTTTTGCTGCATCAATACAACTCCCATGGCATAACCACTGGCATCGATTTCAATCTCGAATGGCTGTTGGAGATCGGGTAAGGCTAAGACTGACGCGATGCTGATCTTTTCCTTCAATGTTTCGAAGGAATTTTGTTGTCTTCCTCCCCATTGGAAGACCTATTTCACACTTGTCAATGTGTGAAAAGGTGCTACAATAACAAAGAAATTGGCAATAAATCTCCTCCAATACTGGACTCCACCTAAAAAGTTGCGGACCTCAGTTACACTAGTAGGATTAGGCTAATTTACATTTGCTTCAACTTTAGAGGGATCAATATTAACTGACCATGACCAATAATATGACCTAGGTAACCCAAAGAGTTTTTCCTGAACTCACACTTTGACAATTTTACAAAGAGTTTTTCTTTTTTCAGTACATCAAGCACTCTCTTTACATGACACACATGTTCAACCCAACTTTTACTAAAGACAAGTATATCATCTAAATATACACGAACAAGTTCATCAATGAAAGGCCTAAAGAGATCATTCATGACCCTCATAAAAGTGGCTGGAGTGTTTCAAAGTTCGAATCACATCACCATCCATTCGAACAGCCCCTGCTTGGTCTTGAAGGTGGTTTTCCACACATCCTGCTCTACAATTCAGACCTAGTGATAACCACTGTGCAAATCCAGTTTGGTGAAATAAACAACAGTCTTTAACTGATCTAATAAGTCATCAATGCATGGAAGAGGGTAGCAGTTTTTCACCATGATTTTGTTTAGTGCGCGGTAATCCACACACATTCTCCATGTGTCGTCTTTCTTTGGGACTACGACATTCGGTGAACCACACAAAGAAGTGCTCGGCCTGATGACTCCTTGGTCCAGCAATTCCTGCACCTGTTTCTTGATTTCCTCCATCTCAATGGTCGACATCCTATACATGCCAATATTTGGCAAAGGAGTGTCATGCTGCAAATGGATTTCATGTTGGATTTCCCTCTTCGGAGGTAATCCCTTCAGTTCTTGAAACAGCTCATCATAATTAGAAATTAATTCAAATAATTCATGTTTATGTTCTTGATCGCAGCCCTAGAAAGCATCAGTGAATTCTGCCTCTTTTTCCCTTACAACCATAAGCATGCAACCCTTACTGGAATTCACCAGTCTTTTCATTTGTCCAGCGCTTACAAGGCTGGCATTGATTTTATTTTGATGAGCCCTTACTATATATTCTACCCCATCTTTTGTGATTTGGTATTTGTTTTCGTGACGAAAGAAGACTGCCTTTCTATCATACAGATATGGGCTCCCTAACACCATGCCACAGATATCCAATGGTATTACATCCAGTTCTACTTTGTCTACTAGCTTAGAAGCGATCACAAATTTGACTTTACACTACTTAGTTACATTCAGTTTTTCTTTATCATGTATCCATCCAAGCAGGTAAGGCTTCGGGTGTGGTTTTGTTTCTAGGCTGAGTTTCTTTACTAGGGATTCTGCAATTAATTTTGCTTGGGACCCAGTATCAAACAGAGTTTCAACTTTAGTATGATTTACAACAACTCTTATATGAAACAGTTCAATTCTCTTTCGGTCGTTAGGAAGGGACTCATTTACAGAACTGGTGCCTTCATGCAATTCAGAATTAACATGAGGTGTAAGAGTACCTTTTGTTCCTGCTGCTATGATCAACGCTTCATCTCCCAAATCCGATCCAAAGTCTTGTTGCACCATTGCCACTATCTCCTGTTTCCCTTTTCCTCCATACTTCTTTGGACATTTTTCTGGGTGTTGTTTCCAACAGTGATTGTCATCGTGGCCTTCCTTTTTGCAATGATTGCAATACAGCCATTCTCCTTCTTTGGTTGCTGCCACCTTCTTCTCCTTTCCTTTCCATTTCGCTTTGGATTTTCCATTGGGAGGTTTGAATGGTGGTTTTTTGGAATGATCATCTCTTTCATTTTTGCCCTTGTTCTCAATATGAATTTCCTTCACATTGGTTGAGTCAATAGTGGTTGGTTCAAACAACAACAGTGAATGCCTAATATAGCTATTTAATGAGCCAATATACTTAGTTACAACTTCAGGTGTATCAAGTGCAATACCCGAATTAAGTGCTTGCTTTCTAAACTCCTCTGTAAAACTCTGAACATCCTGACCTCTGCCTCGTCTTAAATACTACCAATTCATTAAATATTTTTGCTTGTATCCTAAGGGATAAAACTGTTCCTTTAACGTAAAAATAAAATTAGGCCATGAGTAAAATAGTTTACCCACATTCTTACTGCTTTGCAATTTTCTCTCCCACCAAACGAGAGCAGTGCTGCTCAGCCGTAGAGAGGCCAGCTGAATCTTTGCCTCATACTCCACAATCTGCTGAATCCTGCAGTAGACCTCAATCTTCCTAATCCAATGATTAAGCTTCTTTGCGTTACTTTCACCATTAAACATGGGAAGATCAAATTTCACATCTAATTTAAAGAAAGATTTCTTAGATGCATCCTTTGAATTTCTATGATTATGGTGGTGAGAGGAAGGAGAACTTCACTCCCGGAAGGAGAAGAGGGGGTTATTCTCCACCATTCCCATGTATTGAACCTTGTTCTTATGGGTTTCTCTCTTCTGCTTTCTCCAGCCTTAAAACCAACTGACTAATATTCTCTACCATTGAATAGAAAGTCTTGCAGAAATTGTGCTCCTCTTCAAGATGAGCCTCATCTTCCATGTTTCTCCTTCGATGTGCATGCCCCGCTTCGGGATCAAAAGGTTCTAGTTCCCCTTCACCTCTTTGGAGCTTGTTTTTTGTTAGCATACAAACATGTAATTTCACATCTAAAAATACCTACTCTGATACTACTTGATCAAGGGATCTTTCGCTTATATATGTATGAAAAGAATCACATGTGAAAATTGCAGCTTAACACTGAATTTTAATGTGCACATAAGAAAGAAGAAGAAACACAGAAAAGCATGACAAGAAGACACCAAGACTTGATAACAGAGTTCGTCCAACTCGGACTATGTCTCTGGGCCCTACTCGATCAATAGGGAGGCCTTCATATATTAAATGGCAAGAAGAGAAGAGAATTACAATCATTAGTTGCATAAAAAGAGGCTTATACCTCCATTATGGAAAATGGCTATGAAATGGAGACCTCAGATGGAGAAATGGACAGCACCAATGCATCTGTGGCATTGAGAGGGGTTGAAAACATATAAAACTTGTTCAAATCATACAAAATGCACTATCAGCCACCTGAAAGCTCTCCTACCTCAAACAACGTGCTGAAAATCCTCTCCCCCATCCTTTTTTCCAATCATCGAGCTTTTATATGTTTCATTTAGGACAAAGGCCACTTAACAATTGGGGTCTGTTCATTTAGAATGGAATTCGTTAGGTAGAAGGGTCAGGGGGCACAACAAACCCTTTAAAATAGCCCTTTTTCCGCTCAAGCGATATACACAAAAACACTGAAAAACATTGAAAAACTCGAAAGGCCAGACCTCAAAATATATCAAATCAAACCTATAAATCCATTGGGTCTGATCGTTATCGCCGATCGCTATCGCTGATGTCATCGACCCTGTCTATCTAGAATCTCTGATTGCCAATCGTCAATACTTCGATCTGCCGATTATATCTGGATTGTTGATATGTTCCTTGATCGGACGGTCTAGATTGCATCACGTATCGCGATCACACTGTTCAATGGCCCTGTCATGGGGAATTGCCGATCGCCAATCACCGATTTTCCAATCCACCAATCGCCAATTTAATCCTGGTCGTTGATCTATTCTGCATCCGACGGCTAAGATTGCCCGTCGCTGATCGGTAGATCGCAATTGCAATGACTTGAAGGTCTTGATTTTGTGCCTTGTGTTTCGCCGATCCGTTCCACTAACATCGATATCATTGATCGCTACATCGCATGTCTAAAGCTCCCGATATCACCAATTTCCTACCTCCGACCCAATATATCGGAAATCGCTGATTGGGGGTTGTTAAGTCCGCCCCTTTGCATGTTTTCCGATGTGATTTCCTTTCTAAAGGCTAAAAACCCTTTTTTAGGAGAAAATGCCTCATTTTCCAAAGGAACAAGGCAACCTTCTTTCTGCAATAACTTCATCATCCAGACTCGGATTGGAGTGCCACTTACAGCATTGGAATCACGGTGATGAAAACTTCCACCTGATGTCAAGATACCTGCTTTTCTACCACTTTGAATTTTGAGCTTTTCCATTCCATTGTATATGAAGATCCCCCTAGATCACCTCATAAGACCAAGTGAACACATCACGAAACTCTTTGAAGAGATTGGTATAAATTTGAATTTCTTTAGGGGAAGTGTCAGATCCGATGAAGACATTTTTGTTTATGTTAGGATTCCTAGAGATGTTCACTGGTACAATTTGTCAGATGACAGAAATGTTACCTTTGGCAGAAAACTATGCTGGGGCCAAAGGGTTTAAAACTATATGAACATCACTAGTAGAAGGACTGCACAAACTTGACTCAATTTTTCACAAATGAGGGAGTAAATATGAATGATGATGTAAATCATCCCATGGTCTATCAACACCCATCATTGATTCAAGAATTGCTTCCTCAGATGGTAAAACTATATCTAAGCAATCCTGAGCTGAAGTTGAATTGAGGGTCCAGGCCAGAGTCACATCTCCATCTAACTCCTCAGGTGAGAAAGGAGTAGGATGGGAGTCTGCAGAGTTAACAATAGATTCATAAGAAATTTCCGGTGCAGACATAGGACATGCCATTCCACCTACCTATCCTCCATCTAATGTGTTGGTAGATGAGGGAAAAGGCCAAGGGTCTGAAAAATAATGAGTTTGAAAGAAATCTCTTTGAGAAGGTCCCTTGGAGGATGAAATGGAATTTATTCTAGTTGAAGGAGAAGGAAGATCGAAAATACCCATTAAAGAAGAGTACATTCCAACTCCTAAATTCTCAATAGGTTGCTTGGGATTGTCCACTAATGGAATAGTAGAGTCAGAAGATGCGTTGGAGTCACCCGAAGAATAATCCATCTGATCCACTTTTACAATCCTTCACTCATGAGGAAAACAAAGGATGCGAAATAATGATGAAACTATGGCATCCATATGATATATCTAATTCTTGCCTAAGAGGAGGTTGTAATCCAGGTTGGAATCGACTATTTCTACCTCAATATTTACTACCTTTCCCCCAACACAGATGGGAAAGGCTAGAATAATTCCGTGCGGCCTATGAGAATGTCCATGTCATGTTGGAAGGCCATTGGATTGCCTCAAGTTTTTCCTTCACCGACTCTATTAACGACATGTGGAAGCCCCCTCATCTATAATGGTTCGAAAGATGTTATTCTTTCGATATGTAGACTTTATCTAGAAAGCCATGTGATGGGAAAGTCTCTTTTTGACATTTGACATATCAAAAGTGAGCACAAGAGAATTTTTTTGATCTACTGCTCTGATTGCCGAGAGCAAAGCACTCCTCTGAGAAGGGCATGATTAGAGTACCTCTGATGCTGACATAGTACAAGGACTCTGAGCCAGATCTTCTACAATCAAGTAGTTCTAGGATACCCTAGCAACAATCAAGTAGTTCTAGGCTACCCTAGCATTAGGGTTGATGTTCGAGTGCTTTGCAGAGCCTTTCAACATCCGAGGTATAGACTCAACAAAGGGCCTCTCAATATGGAGCGGTTCTGAGGCATCAGAAGCAGACTTAGCCTTAGATGATTTCGATTCACCATAATCACGCGATCGTGTAGTGACATTGATATGTGATCTCATCATGAAGGCATTTGATGAATTATCCCCTTCCTAGTTGCCCCCTGTGGGGGTACCAGCATTCGAGTTCGCACCAGCAAGTAATTGTTGCCCTTGGGGAAAAGGGTTAGTGAGAATAGCCTAGGAGCTAGAAGACCCTTGCTGCACTAATAAGTGTTAAGCGTCTTGGATCTTAGGGTAGAGATGAGTCAAATGATCTCCATTGCATAACTTGCATGGAAATTTTACCTTTTTCTTGGACTCTTTTCTACCCCCTCCAGCATCATTGTTGGGTTTTTTGTGTTACCCTTCCCATCCTGGCCTTTTTTCCTACCTCATCCTTTCTTCTTCCCATCGGATTGTTGGTTTCCTTTGGGGTTGGAAGATTGGATGATGTTTATAGATGTCGGTTGGGAAGGTGTAGATATAGATGGCGATGCCTGCATAGAAGAAGCAGTTTGTAAAGACAATTGTTGCAATTGATTTAGCAAGTTAGCCATATTAGCATAAATTGATACGACTAGATTGTCGGCATGGGGACCCGTCTTTGGTTTGGCTATATCCACCTTGGATCTAGGAGCATCAGGTAAAATTTTTTGAAGAACCTCAGACTAAGAATAGATCAGTTCTAATTTTTGGGCCCTGAAAATAGCCTGCTCTTTAGTGAAAACACCAGAGAGGGACACGTCCTTAGAGATCTCAGGTTGTAATGATTTAAGAAACCATTCAAGAAGGAATTCTTGTGGGATATTGGCTTTAATGAGCCTCTTCCTTCTCCTTCATTCCTGGATATGATCTGAAATGTGCATTGCCTTATCCTGTTGGAAATTATCCAGAAGCTCAGTTCTGGAATCATATCAGACAGGCAATTGGAAATGGTTTATAACGATAGTAGCCAAATCACCGAAAGAAGTGAAGGTGCCCCCTGGAAATTCTATGTACCACTTAGCCGCATTTCTAGTTAGGTTTCATTGAAATAATCTCAACCTGATTGAATCATATATCAGGGAGTTGGACAAACACCATAAGTGGAAAGTGGTTTTGTTGTCACCCGGAACTTCACCAACCTTCCCCTCGAATTTTGGTATATCGGAGGGAATTTTGGTTGGGACCGGAGGCCAAATCGAGTTATACCTAATCAGATCATTAGTTTATTTAGAGAGATCTAGCAAGTTTAACATTCCCAGAAAAGGGAGACATGGCAGACCCTAAGGATTCCACCCAGTGTGTGCAGAACTCCCAACGTTCTAAAAAGAATGGCCTGGATTTGTGAAGGCACTAGATTTCCTGAAGTAACTCATAGACCCGACTGAACCATATGGAGCCCCTTGTGGTCTAGAAAAATTAAAAGTTTGACCAACTCTAGCCAAAAAACCTCCGTAACTAGTAAAGTTACCCCCTAAAGAAGTGTTAAAAGGAGCATAGAGCCCCTGATAAGGATTCCATGCATTAGCATAGGGAGAAATTTTTTGGAAAGAATTGACAGAGGAATATGACATATTCCCTTGTTGGCTGAAATAAGATTGATTCCCAGCTCCTAACCCACTAACCACAGGGTTTGTCCAACTTTGAAATGGATTATAACTTTGACCTGTAAAGGAAAAAGGCATTGATCCCACAGTTGGGTTGGAATGTGGTATATGACCACCCCTAAATGGGAAACCTTGAAAAGAAGTTGATCCACTTGCCATGGATGTGGATACGGCTGATGGAATACTTAACGAAACCAATGGAATCACGTTAATTGGCATTCCAAAAGGGAAAAATCCAATGCCAGAGGGAACAACTTGAGAACTTCCACTTGAATATGGAACGGAAGTAGAGCCAAATATAGCAGTGCTAGGAGTAACAAAAGTTATAGACATTGTTCCTCCTCCTTGTACAGATACAGGAGTCTACATACTTGTGGCACTTGTCATGGATGCCATGCTTCCAACAGTGGTCATCGAAGGAAAAGATCGATATAGATCTAGGCTTGAAGGCCTGTTGGTCGGAGTCCTGATGTATAATAAAACATCTGGATAATCAGGAGGAAGAGGAGAATTAGGAGTTGCAATAGACTCTAAAATCTCTTCAACCTCAATATTTTCTTCTGACTAGAAGAGGACTCGAGAAAGAACTGGAGTGTTCCTTTCTAATTCTCTACTTGTACCAAGTCTGTCTTGTGAATCAATGACTCCAACTGGAGGATCAATCTTCGATGTGCCTGCTTCCACTGGTTGAAAACCATTGGCAGTATTGCTCCTACGCCTTCGAGGAGAAGTCTCAGGACTCATAGGTGATAGCCCAGGAAGTCTCCTAGATCGACAAGCTGGTCGATCAGCCACTTTTAATTATTTTTAAGAAATCTACTTAAAGACTCAAAAAAATTTAATGCTAGGCCAATTAGGAGTAAAGAGCACTCTCTAAAAGTCCCTAAAGATATAAGAAATCAAACAGATTTCAAGTATTTCCACTTCAGATGATTAGGACCAAACACCAAAATACAAGAAAGCCAAAATCAAGGGCCTTCTAAAAATAGATTGGGGTAATTACACCCCAAGCCTACTAGCGAAGGTATCAGAAGCAGTTACGTTGACCTCCAGACAACAGCCTTTTTCAGTGCAAGAACCCAAGCTTTGCAAGGGTACCCTCCAGAAGTACTGTTGAATGTGATGCAACGTCAGCCTCAGGTTCCACGGGACTCCCCTCCATAGCCACCTATGCGATCCCTAGGAAAGGCAACTATGGATACCAGCTCGTATCAAAAGCCGGGCGGAACAATTGTGAGGCAGGATCCAACAAGTAGGAGAGGGGGTATCTCTCTTCCTTCTCTTCACTCTCCCTTGTGCTTAACTCCCAGTCACGGATATTTCTTAGTCTTTCTAACGATATTGGGTTTCACTCTTTATTCAACTTCTAAGTTTTGTAATTTGAGTGGCCTTGGAGAGTTAACTCTCCACTCACCTAATCCAAGGCCCTAATGAACCTAAACTTGTTGGTGTTTGCTAATGACAACAATAAAAGTTCTAGTTCATTTTATTAATCGCTTGATTTTATATAGTTGTTCTTTAAGTCAGGGGGAATTACCAAAGTGAAACTGATGATATTTTTATGATGCAAAAGAAACCAATAGAAAACTAACTATATGAATGAAGTCATTTTCTTCGATGAAGAATGATTTCTACTTGGGTTCTATGAAAACCTATATATAAAAAAAATGTTTTTCTTTTCTTTTCTGAAACAATCCACACACACCCAAAAACTAAAAAGGACTAAGAATGCCTTAAGATGCAAACTAACCTAATGCAAGTCAAAATGATGATGCAAGATCCTAAACAACACTCATAAGAAAATGAAATTCTTTATAGAGACAATAATCTAACTTAAAAATGAAGAGGGAAAAAATTTGAACACAAATCTCTCTTCAAAGCAAGCATAAAAATTTGCAAAAGGTCACAATTTTCTTTTCAACGATAAAACAAAAGAAACTGTAAACCAAAATCTTCAGAAAAAGAAAACAAAAGCAATGATTTTGTGATTTTATTTTAAGGAAACAAAAGCAACCTTTTGAGGTTACAAAATTACTACTAAAACTTGAAATATCAATAAATAAGCACAAGGAGTCCTTTAATCTCGTAAGTTATAAACTCGAAAATGAATGAAACTTGAAAACTGACAAACTGACAAAAATGCCAAGAAAGAAATACTTCCAAACTTGTCAAAAAGACTCTCAAAAAAGAAAGAAAATCAACTAGGCCACCAAACAAGGAAAAGAAAAGAAAGGGAACTTGAAATCCAGGCTGAAAATGAAATTGATAACAATTTCCTATTCTAGAAGGCCAGAACAACCAATAACTTCAAAACGAAGCCTTGAACCCAAGATACAGACTACAAAATTGCTTAAGAAGCAATCCTAGCCCAAATCTTTTCAGTGAGAAGGAGATTTTGAAAAAGAAAGCTTGCAGGAAAACTGAGTTCTCCAGACAACAGATGACCATACAACAACATAAATCACCAGGCAGTAGACCTAACTGGGTAGAAATATTTGAAAAAACAATTCAAAAAATTGCATATGCGACTGTGTAAAGACACAAAAGCGTGCACACACGTTTCTAATACAAGAAACTCATGTATACGTGAGTCTGCTTTAAAGAAAACTGCGTGTATACACTAATGTAATAAAAGGAAACAACGTATACAAAGTTTAATTAGGAAAAAAACAAAAATCAAGGTCTGATCAAGAAGATCAGTCTTGATGCCCGGGACACTGATGGACCAAGCAATACTGCAAAAGTAAGCAATGAAGAAACTGAACCTTGTGATCCAGGTGGATATTGGTGGCCACCTTCCTAGTCCACTTGGACCCCCACCATTGTTTCTTTCAGATTTTTAGTTTCCTTAATTGTAGCACAATTTACTATTTTTAGTTGTTTTTCAAGTCTTGAACTTCCAGAGCCATTTTGAGGCCCTAAAAGACGTTTTTTGGGGAAATTGGGAGAAACATGGGCCCATGGACTGATGTTTCTCTTCGTAAAGTTGTACTTCTTCGATAGATCTTTCTAATGAGATATTGTACGCGTCAAACAGAGATCGTATGCCAAAGTTACGACCTTAGGAAGTTGATGTACCAATTTACCCAAAGGGGGCCCACAGTTTGGCATTTCGTCTTCTAGGGTTAGGTTGTTGGATGTTGAGGGTTTTCCATTGTTTCTCAACAATAGATAGGCCTTCGAGCCTCATTGTAACACAATTTAGAGGCATGTAGCTGTCACATCTCTTCTCAGAGATAAGCTACCATCGCCCTAGCTGGTCTATTTCCATTGCTATTTGTAACCATATTTCAGTATTTTGCATTAATGAATTGAAGTATTATTTATGTTGCATCTTTGTGTTTATCATTATCTCTATAATTTGTTGTGTTCCTGTTTAAATCCGAATCAGTGGTATCAGAGCGGTCTGCTTTTTCTTTGTTTTTCTTTGCATGTCCCCAACGAGGTTGGGATATAAGGAGTTAGGGCTTGAACTGGTCGAACCTTTATAAGACCAACCTCGCAAATCCCGATGGCCTCCCATGGAAGATGAAAAGAAAGATGAGGGGGCAAGAGATCCTATCAAAATGTTGCTCGAAGAAGCCCTCGAGTGACAAAGGAACGCGATGATGGACAGCTTTGCCCAAATCCTTCAGCGGCTACCCAAGGGCGACGCATCAGCTTCTAACAGCTACTCTAGAAACGCCACACCGTTTAAGGTACAAGTTAATTTTGAAATCCCCATATACAAGGGTCAGATAGATGCAAATGGTGTCGATAAATGGTTGAATTTTCTAGAGGGTTATTTTTCTGTTCATGATTTTTCCAGTCGGGAAAAGATTATTTTCGCTCTTCTCAAAGAAACCCCCCATATCAAGGACTGGTGGGAAACCTACTGCGAGTAGAAGGATGAAAGTACAGGCTCACTATTTTCAGCCGCACCCACTTGGGATTCATTCCGGGATGCCATCAAGGAGCAGTACTACCCTGTTGGAAGCTATGAGGATCAACACATAAAGTGGACCACGCTGTGACAGGAGAGGGACCAAGACATGTTGGAGTTTACCAATATTTTCCATACCCTTCGCACAAAGTTGGGTATCAAGGATTCAGAGCAGCATTTGGTACTCAAATACCGTAGCTGACTGCACAAGTACATCCAGGAAGAAATATAATTCCTGAACATCCCCTCGCTTGGCACAGCATACCGGTATGCTTTCAAGGTCGAGAAAAAGTTTAAACAAAAGAAGCGATACTTTGGATCTACGAATCCGAAGCAAGGGAAAGGTGTCCCCAAACCATAGAACAAAGGACAAAGCCAAGGCGGGTTGACCCAAGACAACCTGCCAAAGATGCAAGCAAAGAATAGCGTTGCGAAGCTGAAAAAGGACACAGAAAGTGATGTGAGTTCCATAAGAGCTCCACTCACAACACAAGTGATTGTCGAGCCAAGCAATCACTGGTGGTTGAGCTAAAGGTTTCAGAATCAGATGCATGTTTTGACTCTGAGTCAAAACCTGACAAGGGGAATGACAAAAGGAAGCAGATTATCAATGTGGATCCCAACGCCACCGTTTCCACTACAAAGATCCAGAAGGAGGAACCTGAAGATCCAGAGGAAGAGGAGAGTCTCTTCCACTCCCAGATGTGGGTAAAGGGCTCCCTGCTATAGTTCATTGTTGACAATGAGAGCCAAAAGAACCTCATTTTGGCAGAGGTCATGAAGTGGTTGGGCTTACCGACCACGGCACATCCACAACCGTACACCATCGGGTGGCTTCACCAAGAACGGGGTCTTCGCGTGAGCCAGCAGTGTCACCTTCCATACAACATCGAGCCCTTCATGGATGAGGAATTGTGTGACATTGCTCCCCTTGAAGTTTGTGATGTATTATTAGGACAACCATACTTGTGGAAGCGACATGTTGTGTATGAATCAAGGCCCCGTGTTGTTATTGTTACTTTGGGTAATAAGTTGTATAGGATACCGGAGGTAGCACCACCTACCGCCATCTCTTTGGTTACTACAAAACAATGTAGTAAGCTCATTTCCAAAACCAGGAAATTTGTTTTCCTAATGATACACCCTCAAGGAAAGAAGAAGACGGTGGACACGACCTCCAGATAAAGCCACTCCACATGACAACTACAGATGGACAAGGTCATGGAGGAGTACGAGGACATCTTCACCTCCCCCACATGGGTTCCTTTGCACTGTCAGGTCAAGCACTCCATCGATCTAACCCCAGGTGTGCCACTGCCCAATGGACCAATCTATTGGCGCTCTGTTCTGGAGAACAATGAAATCAAGAGGCAGATTCAGGATCTGTTTTAGAAAGGTCACATCCATCCGAGTTCATCACCTTGTGGGAGCCTGATCATGTTGGTACAGAAGAAGGATGGGACTTGGAGACTCTGTATTAACTATCAGGAATTAAACAAGATCACTATCCGTAATAGGTACCCGATCCCACGGATTGATGACCTCCTAGACCAACTGAAGGGGGAAAAATATTTCAGCAAGATCAATTTGAAGTCAAGATATCACCAGATACCAATCGAACCCTTCGATGTGTGGAAGACTGCCTTCAAAGCCAAGGAGGGCCTTTTCGAATGGTTGGTTATGCCTTTCGGATTGACGAATGCTCCTACAACATTCATTAGGTTAATGGATGACATCTTGTGACCATTCACCAACTCATTTGTAGTGGTATACTTAGATGACATCCTAATCTTCACCTAGAGTTGGGAAGAGCACCTCCACCACATCCGACAGGTTCTCCAAACACTGCGGCAACACAAGTTATGTGCCAATTTGGAGAAATGCACTTTTCGCATGACCCAGGTTTAGTATCTGGGATACATTATTGATGAGCAGGGGGTGCATGTGGATCCAAACAAGATCCAAGTCATTCGGGATTGACCATCTCCAACCACTCTAACAGAGCTCCACAACTTTCTAGGTCTTTCCAACTTCTACCGCAGGTTCGTGTTGGGATTTTCTCATATCTCTTGGCCCTTGAGTCAAGTCACCAAGGGAGGAGAAAAAGCAAAATTCTTTTGGTCTGAATCTCAATATAAGGCATTCACAGAGTTGAAAGATTGCCTCTACACGGCACCAGTGCTCACATTACCAAACTTGCAACAACCATTTGAGGTCGAGACAAATGCCTCTAACTATGCTATTGGGGCAGTCCTTACTCAACACGGGCATCCAGTGGCATGTCACAGTGAGACACTTTCAGACACAGTTCGGAAGTATCCCACTTATGATAAAGAGATGTATTCCATTGTGAAGGCCTGCCGACAATGGAAGCATTACATTTTGGGGAAGGAAACAGTCATCCACACAAACCACCGACCCTTACAGTTCATACAAACCCAAGGGAAATTGCAGAATGATCGCCATCAGAAGTGGTCCACATACCTGCAATAGTTCCATTTGAATATCAAGTATAAGAAGGGCAGCACCAATAATGTTGCAGATTGCCTCAATCGACTACCGATCATGGTGTTAACCACCATGCTCAACTCTTGTGGGCACGAGACTTCTGATTGGAAACTTCTCTACAAAAGTGACCTAGAATTTGGCCACACATACCAAACACTTTTGGAGGGTCAGCATGTTCCATATTTTCACCTCCAGGATGCTCAGTTATGCCATCTGGGTCACCTTTGTGTTCCTTCAAGAGAGCGTGCCAAGATGATTTGGGAAGCACACTACAGTTGGGCTGTTGGGCATTTCGGGGTTGAGAAAATGGTGGCAGTACTACAGAAGTATTTCTTTTGGCCGAATCTTTGATAGGATGTTGGGAAGTACATCAGATCATGCACTACCTATGCCATTGCCAAATCTACCATCAAGAAGCAAGGCCTCTATACCCCGCTGCCTACCCCTAGTCAACCTTCTGAATCCATCTCCACGGATTACATGTCAGGCCTTCCTTCCACTAAGCATGGAAACAACTGTGTTTTTGTGGTCATCGACAGGTTCTTGAATATGGCCATTCTGGTAGCCTACAAGAAGAATATCACAGTAGAAGCCACTGCTAAACTCTTCTTTTAACGAGTGTGGGTACACTTTGGGATCCCACAGTCTATCATCTCAGATCGGGACAGCAGGTTCCTCAGTACATTTTGGTCCAGTCTCTGGTCGATGTTAGACACCAAACTCACTAAGTCCATAGCCTTCCATCCTCAAACTGATGGCCAGACAGAGGTTGTCAACAAGATGATCATACACATTCTACGCATGTACAACTCAAAGCATCCACGCACATGGGATGAGAGCCTCCCCTATGTTCAGCACAGCTACAACCGAGCTCTCCATAGCTCGACTGGCCACAACCCTTTTCAGGTGGGCTTGGGATTCTAGCCATTATGTCCCATTGATGTGGCCATGCCATTTGTAGCTACTCATGTAGATTCGACTCATGTCCAATCCGAAACAGATAAGGAAACTAGCTTCATTGAGCACATCCAACATATTTTCCAGCAGGTCCATGGCATTCTGGAGAAATCAAATGCCAAGTACAAGCAGCGTCATGATCAACATCGGGTGCCACACAAGTTTCAAGTGGGCAACAAAGTTTGGTTGCATTTGCAAAAGGAATGCCTTATCGGAGCCTATTGGAAACTTAGACCACTCCAATATGGTCCTTACACCATTACCAAGGATGTGGGAGACAATGAATTTGAGCTTAGCATTCCCCCATTCCTTGGCCTGCACCCAGTGTTCAATGTGGACCGCCTTTGGCCATACTTTCCACCATTACTAGACACATCTGACATTGCAGAACAACTCACACCCACAAAGTTAAATCTAAATTTCATAGAACATGCTGAAACTAATCAGATCATGGACACAAAGATCAAGCACACTCACTAGCAGAATATCCAACTGTGTCGAGTTGTCAAAGCAAGCCAACTCCTTCACCAGGGTAAGTGGCTCACCAGGGACCAAGTTCAGCAGAAGTTTCCTCATCTCATGGAGGAACTCAACGCAATGGGGATCATTGCTTCCTAAGGGGGGAGGAATGATCTAGGTGGATATTGGTGGCCACCTGCCAAGTCCACTTGGACCCCCACCATTGTTTCTTTCAACTTTTTAGTTTCCTTAATTATAGCACAGTTTACTATTTTTAGTGGTTTTTCAAGTCCTGAACTTCCAGAGCCATTTTGAGGCCCTAAACGAAGTTTTTTGGGAAAAATGGGAGCAACATGGGTCCATATACTGATGTTTCTCTTCCCAAAGTTGTAGTTCTTGGATAGATCTTTCTAACGAGATATTGTACGCGTCAAACAGAGATCATATGCCAAAGTTATGACCCCGGGAAGTTGATGTATCAATTTACCCAAACGGGGCCCACAGTTTGTCGTTTCATTTTCTAGGGTTAGGTTTTTGGATGTTGAGGGTTTTCCATTGTTTCTAAACAATAAATAGGCCTTCGAGCCTCATTGTAACATAGTTTAGAGGCATGTAGCTGCCACATCTCTTCTCAGAGATAAGCTACCATCGCCCTAGCTGACCTTTTTCCATTACTGTTTCTAAGCATATTTCAGTATTTTACATTAATGAAATGAAGTATTATTTCCTCTGCATCTTTGTGTTTATGGTTATCTCTGTACTTTGTTGCATTCCTGTTTAAATCCAGATCAACCTAATTGAGAAAAAACAACCCAAACCAGGAATAACAAGATTGTTATCCCCAGCGAAGTCACCAATTCTGTTGCACGTGAGACCACCCTAGGGCTTTGGGTTGAGAACCCCAACAGAGCAGAGGGAAAAACACAACAATAAATGCTCAAGCAATCAACCTAAATGCTTATTCTATTAAACTGTGTAGAAGTGTCCTTACCTGGATGTCCTACATTTGGGTAGATCTCGCAGGTTGCAAACCCTCAGCTTCTCCTGATGTTCTTGAAACCTGAAAATTATTCAAATGGAACATATACAGCAGTAGAAACATAAAGCATGTTCATGATATTAATCTCAAATCATATAAATGAATGACCAATTATACATCAATATAAGATTCATAAAAGAATTATATTGGGTTGTGTTATATTCTTTCCACGACTAACCCACGTAGTGAACCAGGGGGTTTGAGGGGGGTGGGTAGCCCCCCTCTATGGGGTCCAGGGCAGCACCCCGGGAAAAAAAATTTGGACCCTATATTAGGTTGGGCGAACCTACCTATGGTTTTTGGTCCTTGGTTTTGGACGCGATGGTTTTCGGTCCATGGTATTGGATGCTTTGGCATGTATAAATATGTATTGTAACATTGAAAGGAATATAATGAAAAATCAAGCTGGTAGTCCCGGTTTTGGGATCCAGGGGAAAATCTCTGTGTATATGTGTTTTATGTGTTATGCTCTCGCATTGTTTATTTTTCTATGATTTAGAATTCGTATGCAGGTAATTTCTGTACGGTGTTAAAACCTACATTTGGTATCAGAGATGTTTTGGCTTCAAGGGGACGCCTTTGTCGCTGAGGGGTTTCGCTCGGGCCTATGGTAGACCCTGTTCAGTGGGAGATCTGCGAGATCGATCCTGGTGGTGAAAGAAGATGGCGAGCAATGGAAATATAGAGATCGAGAAGTTCAATGGTCAGAGTTTTGAGTTGTGGAAACTCAAGATGGAGGATTTGTTGGTGGATAAAGATCAGTGGATCGCGGTAGATCCAGGTACTAAACCAACGAGAGTGACCGATGAAGAATGGAAGAAGTTGGATCGGAAGGCAAAGAGCACAATACGATTGTGTGTCTCAGATTCAGTATTGCTGAATGTATTAGGGGAAGCTACGGCGAAGGCTTTGTGGGACAAGTTAGGGACTTTGTACCAATCTAAGTCTCTGGTGAATAAACTGTTCCTGCGAAAAAAGCTATATAACTCGAGGATGAAAGAAGGAGACTCGGTGACAGAGCATCTAAACGCATTTAATACTGTGGTAAGTCAGTTAGCGTCTGTTGATATTAAAATTTTAGATGAAGATAAGTGCATCAGTTTGTTGTGTTCTCTACCAGATTCGTGGGATAGTCTGGTTATTGCAATAGGTAGCAATGCAACTGCTTTGTAGTTTGATGAAATAGTCTCAGCCTGGCTGACGGAGGAGATGAGACGGAAAAATATGGAGAGCCAGAATGGTGATGCCTTGTCTGTACGAGGACGGTCCCAGAATAGAAACAAAAATAAGTCATCGAGTGGGAGATCTAAATCTAGAGGGAGATCTAAATCTCCAGGAAAACCTGTAAAGGTGGTGTGATGGAAATGTGGAAAGGAAGGGTACTTCAAAAGGGACTGTAAATCTAAAGCTCCTGATAAAGGAAAGGGATCTGATGATGCTCCTTCTGCAGAGGCGAAAACCACCTCAGATGAAGGTGGGGATGTGTACTTGGCTTCTTCAAGTACACATGTAGATCATGAGGCATGGTTGATTGACTCAGGTGCATCCTTTCACTTCACTCCCCATAGAGAGTGGTTCTATGAGTATGAGAAATACGATGGTGGTGATGTCTTCTTAGGAGATGATAGGAAGGCTAGAATCATTGGTCGCGGAAAAGTAAAGTTGAAGTTGCAAGGTGGAAGGGTTAGAACACTTCCGGGTGTTCTGCATATTCCTGCATTGGCCAGAAATCTGATTTCTGTAAGCAAGTTGGATGATGCAGGTGTAAAAACAGTGTTCAAGAAGGATACCTGCAAGATGGTTCGGGGAGCACTGGTATTGATGTGGGGAGTTCGGACTGGAACTCTGTACAAGCTGCAAGGTAGCACTGTTGTTTATGGGTGCAACAGTTCTGTGGTTCTTGAAAGTGGAGCTGAAAATCTAGTGGTCTCTAGAGAGAAGACCATGCTGTGGCATCAAAGGCTTGGAAATATTGGAGAGAAGGGCCTTCGAATACTTCATGGTAAAGGTATGAGTAATAGCTCTCTGGATTTTGATTTCTGTGAAAATTGTGTATATGGGAAGCAGAATCGGGTGAGTTTCCCCTCTGGTGCTAAGAGGGCGAAACAGATATTAGAGCTTGTGCACAGTGATGTGTTTGGACCTGTGAAGGTTTCATCACTGGGTAAGTCTGTGTACTATGTATCATTTATAGATGACTTCTCAAGGAATACATGGATATATTTTCTTAAGAATAAATCTGAAGTCTTTGACAGGTTTAAAGAATTTAAGGCTCTGGTGGAAAATCAGATAGAGAAGGAGATAAAGGTGCTGAGGACAGATAATGGTGGAGAGTTTTGCAGCAAGGAATTTGAAGAATTCTGTAAGAAGTGTGGTATAGCACGGCAGAAGACTGCTCCATATACACCTCTGCAAAATGGAGTCGCAGAAAGAATGAACAAGACGTTGATGGAAAGGGCAAGAAGCATGCTCAGTGGTGCCGGGTTAGGACAGGAATCCTGGGCAGAGGTGGTGGATACTGCATGTTACTTGGTCAACAGGTCACCTTCATCAGCGTTGGAGGATAAGACTCCACAAGAAGTATGGACTGGTAATAAACCCTCTCTTTCACATCTGAGGGTATTTGGATGTGATGCATATGTACATGTTCCAAAGGAGAAATGAACCAAGTTGGATAGTAAATCTTAAAAGTGCATCTTTATTGGGTATAAGGATGGTTTAAAGGGTTATAAGCTTTGGAACCCAGTCACACAGAAGGTTGTGTATAGCCGAGATGTGGTGTTCAAAGAGGTAAAAGATGTTATTAAACATGAAGTCCAACCAAAGGAACCTGAGAAGATAGAGTTTGAGCTAAAGGAGGAAGAATCAGACTCTGCAGCAGAGGAGGAATCAGAAGATGAAGAGCCACAAACTCCGGCTCTGAGAAGATCAATTCGAGAAAGAAGGCAGCCAGAAAGGTATAGTCCATCTGATTTCTGTTCAAATTTTTCTTTGTCTGTTACTGATGATGATCCCAAAACTGTGAAGGAAGCAGTGGATTCAAAGGATGGAAAACTCTGGAAAGAGGCCATGGTTGATGAAATGGCATCTTTGCACAAAAATGAGGCTTGGGATCTAGTGGAGTTGCCAGCTGGAAGGAAACCCATTGGCAGCAAATGGGTGCTCAAAAAGAAGACAAATGCAGAAGGGAAGGTGGAGAAATACAAAGCTCAGTTGGTAGCAAAAGGTTATTCCTAGGTGCCGGGAATTGATTTTGGTGATATTTTTTCTCTTGTTGCTAAGGTAACTTCTATTAGGTTACTTTTATCTGTTGCTGCTGCTTTTGATTTTGAGGTAGAACAGATGGATGTGAAGATAGCATTTCTTCACGGGGATTTGGAAGAGGAAATCTACATGAAGCAACCTAAAGGCTTTGCGGTGAAGGGTAAGAAAGAACTGGTATGCAAGTTAAAGAAGTCTCTGTATGGGTTAAAACAGTCACCAAGGATGTGGTATCAGAAATTTCATACATTTATATGGGGACTTGGCTTCACCAGAAGCAAAGCAGATCACTGTGTGTATTTTAAATTAATTGGTGACCGTGTTATTTATCTAGTCTTATATGTGGATGATATGTTGCTGGTTGGAAATGACAAAGAAATTATCCAGGATTTGAAGACCCAAATGTCCTCCAAATTTGACATGAAAGATCTTGGTGTTGCAAACTATATTTTGGGCATGGAAATTAAAAGAGATTGGGCAAAGAGGAAGCTCTGGTTAAACCAGAGGAAGTATGTCGAGACAATACTGCAGAGGTTTAATATGTAGGATAGTAAACCGATGAAGGTTCCTATTCCTGTAGGTGTGAGGTTATCTGTTGAACAGTGTTCCAAGACACAAGAAGAGGAAGAGGACATGTCCCGTGTTCCATATGCGAGTGCAGTCGGTAGCCTGATGTATGCAATGGTCTGTACTCGACCAGACATTGCACATGCAGTGGGAGTATTGAGCAGGTTTATGTCAAAACTAGGGAAGGAGCACTGGACAGCAGTGAAGCGGGTTTTTAGGTATTCGCGTGGCACTAGTGATTATGGTTTGTGCTACCAAGGAAGACCAGGATTGGACAGAGTGTTGGATATTCATGGCTTTGTTGATGCAGATTGGGCTGGAGATCTGGATCAGAGAAGATCTACAAGTGGGTATGTGTTTAACCTATTTGGAGGTACAATCAGTTGGATGAGCAAGAAACAATCTGTAGTGGCACTATCAACTATAGAGGCAGAATACATGGCAGCCACTCATGCAAGCAAGGAAGCAGTTTGGTTGCAGAGATTGTGTTCAAGTATGGGGTTAGTACAGGGAGCTATAAGAATAGACTGTGACAGCCAAAGTGCAATTTTCTTGGTAAAGAACCCTGCTTATCATTCAAAGTCAAAGCACATTGATGTTCAGTATCACTTTGTGAGGGATATGATATAAGACAAAAAGGTGTTGCTAGTAAAGGTGGACACTTTGAAGAATACTGCAGATGCATTGACAAAATCTGTGAGCTCTGAGAAGTTCTCTTGGTGTAGAGAAATAATGGGCATTTCAGGGCTGGAAAAATGACTAAGCTCTCTTGTGGCCCCTTATGGAAAGAAAACAACAAGTGGGAGATTGTTGGGTTGTGTTATATTATTTCCACGACTAACCCACGTAGTGAACTGGGGGGTTTGAGGGGGGCGGGTAGCCCCCCTCTACGGGGTCCGGGGCAACGCCCCGGGAAAATTTTTTTTGGACCCTATATTAGGTTGGGCGAACCTACCTATGGTTTTCGGTCCTTAGTTTTGGACGCGATGGTTTTCGGTCCATGGTATTGGATGCTTCGGCATGTATAAATATGTATTGTAACATTGAAAGGAATATAATGAAAAATCAAGCTGGTAGTCCCGGTTTTGGGATCCAGGGGAAAATCTCTGTGTATATGTGTTTTATGTGTTATGCTCTCGCATTGTTTATTTTCCTGTGATTTAGAATTCGTATGCAGGTAATTTCTGTACGGGGTTAAAACCTACAAATTACAACATAACTTGATGCATAAACACATTTAATATCAGAAACAGAACAACATTCCTTTTATTGAAGATAGCTACAAGTAAAGTGGAGAAATACAACCTGAGTCCTTTTCTAGATCCAAGCGGAACTATCCTTCGGATCCATCCTTTCCAGACCTTCAACAATCTTCCTCCATCACCAATACAAGGATATCTCAAGCAAGATGAAGGATGTCTATAACAAGGAAACAAGGGTTTCCTGAAGCTTTGGGGAGTGCAGGAGGCACAGGGATTCATCAGACTCAATCAAGGATAACCTCACTATAGTATCAATATTTCATATATTCTCCCTTAAGGCCTCCCCATGGATATTTATTTATACTTCTCCAAATTAGTTATTTCAGCTGGGAAACAGTTGGGCCACGGGCAATAGGAGGTGAGTAACAGGTAAAACCCATGAAATCGGTGCGAAATTAAGGAAATTTATTTTTTTTAAGTGTTTTAACATATGTGCACGGGTTGGGTATCTTCTGACCCATGTGTACACACTTTCATCATAGGGAAAAGTAGCGTATAGGGAATAAAACATTGTTTTCTAGATCTTGGACCAAGTCTAGAAGGAAGGGTTGCCCTAGGCCATAATCAGAGCATTAGATCTACCAAGAGTGGTAAATGGTGCTATAACACCCTGAACTCCAATCTCAACTAGGTCTTTCTCTGATCTGACATGGTTGAGTTAATTATGAGTGAAACTTCTATTTACTAGTTGATCAATGTTGGTTACACCCCACTATTGGATCTCCCATTAATTCCTCCATCAATTGGAACTAGTTTAACTGAATTTAACTCAGTTAAACTGAATTAAATAATTACATCTCAAAATAAACTCGACCAGGGCTCCTAAAAAATAGGAGATGCTCTACATGACTATAGTTATACCCTCAACTCAAATTAACTGAGCCAACTAAGTCAAATTAACTTAGTTAACTATTAATTACAATTTAATTCCTAATTTAATTCAAGGACAAAATTAAATTAGGATTTTCTTGTTGCGTTTTCAATGCTCCCTCTCAATAAGAAAGGGATTATCTATTACCCTGATCCTGCCTCTGTGAAACTCGAATTTTCATCTTGACAATGCCTTTGTTAAAATATCTGCATCCTTCTCCTATGTAGGAATGTACTCTAACAACGTGATTCTCCTTTGCACACAATCTCGTTGATGGCGATATGGGATGTAGATATGCTTAGACTGATCATGCTCTTTTTGTCGGATGGACTCCCTACCTAATATGCATCTGTGAAGCCTTCAAGGTTCACTTCCTCTGTCCGTTTGTACCAAATACCAAACTGAGTGGTGCCTCTAAGGTATATCAACACATGTTTAGCTATCTTACAATAGATTTTGGTTGGCTTAACCATGACTTGACTAAGTTAGTTAACTACAAAACACATGTTCATTTTTGTTTTCACTAAATACATGAACGAAACCACAAGTTGTCTATAAATAGTAGCCTCCACTACTTCACCTAAAGTAGCATCTTCCTTCCTCCAATTACCTGCTATAGGAATCTCCATGGGTTTCCTACTCCCTATGTGGAACTTCTTCAATATCTAGTTGGCATACTTTCCTTGAGATACAAACATTTCCTCATCTCCTTGCCATACTTCCATACCAAGAAAGTAATGCATGATCCCCAAATCCTTCATCTCGAATTCTCTTGCAATATCCTCTTTGCAAGATTTTATCATCTTCTCATCACCTGTTAGAATCAAATAATTAACATATAATAATATAATCAAAAATTTACCTTCAACCACAATATGGTTAAGGTTCACATGTGCTTCACTTTTGGTGAAGCCCAACCCAGTGAAATAGTTGTCAATCCTAGTGTACCAAGCACATAGTGCTTGTTTTAGTCTATACAACACTCGCTTGAGTCTACACACATGCGACTCTTTGTTGAAGGTCTCAAATGCTTCCAGCTGCTCAATATACACCTTTTCCTCAATCATACTGTTGAGGAATGTTGTCTTCACATCCATCTAATGTATCTTCCATCCCATCTACGATGACAGTGCTAGAATAGATCTTATTGAAGAGTACCTTGCTACTAGAGAAAAGGTCTCCTTGTAATCAGTTCCCTCCACCTTAGAGAACTATCTAGCCACAAATCTGGCCTTGTGTTTCTCAACACTCCCATATGTTTCTTCCTTTACCTTGTAAATCCATCTGGAACTCACCACTAACATGTCTTCTAGTCTTTATACTCCTCAATTATGGAACCAACCCATATTGGTTTTTGCACCGCTTCCTTGAATGAGGATGGCTCAACCTCTACACTCTCGCTCATTAGAGCCATGTAGCGAGTGTACCAATCTGGTGACCTCCTCTATCTATGTTGTGATGTGTGTGCTCCCACATTCTCTCTAGCATCATGCATCAATCTATCAGCCTCTTTGGTGCACTTCCTTCCATACCTAGAAGACTTTTCATGAGTGGGTGCTTCCACTCTCTCCTCCTCTACATGTGGCTGCTCCAAATCATCTTAAGGTTCATCCTTTGTAAAATATACTCATTTACATGTGACTAAAGCTCCCTCTCAAGGGAACATCTCATGGCCTTCTCTTCATCGAACTTCACATCTCTATGAACTAGTGTCATCCTATTGGATGGCAGGTACACCCAATAGTTGTGAGGTGTATTAGTGTACCCCACAAATATGCGCAACTCAGCTGTTAGCTCTAGTGTTTTCAATGCGTCCTTGATAACATGACAGTAGATTGATGAACCAAATATCCTAAAGTGTGCCACATCTGGTTTCTTACCTGAAAAAACTTCTTCTAGTGTACTCATCTCGAGAATTCAATGAGGGCTTCTGTTCTACAAATAAATAGTTTTGTTGCATGCTTTAGCCCACAAGTGCAATGATATGCCCTAATCATGTAACATCGTCCATGCAACTCCCACAATACTTTAGTTCTTCCTTTCATCCACCCCATTCAACTGTGGATTATGACGTGTTATTAATTCCCATCGAATGCTTTCTGATGCACAAAATTTCTTGAATTCATTCGACACATATTCTTTGCCATTATCGCTTCTGAGAGCTTTAACTTTCCTGCTAGTATCTTTCTCGACAAGTGCTTTAAATTCACAAAATTTAGCAAACTTCTGATCTTTCTTCTGCATGAAGAAAATCCAACACTTATGAGAAAAATCATGAACAAATATTACATAATACATGTGCTTGGCCATGGATGTTGTCAAGAATAGTCCACACACATCTGAGTGAACTCTATCAAGGATCACTTGCACTCGATTGTATTTATCATGAAAGGAAGCTTTGGTGTACTTCCCCAATGTACACCCTTTTCATGTGTCTCTCTGCTCTAATGTATCCTTGGGAAGTCCTGTAGAAATTTGTTGCATGATCTTCAAAGCTTTGTGGTTCAAGTGACCCAATATTCTATGCCAAAACTCACTAATGTCTCAACTCTACACCTTCTCTGCTATTTTACTCAAAGCAGAACAATATTCTACATCCAATTTGTAGAGGTTATTCACCCGAACCTTGATCCACTTCTCCTATCCAGAGGCTATGTGATGAAGGAAATCCTTTCCCTCGCTAAATATTACATCATAGCCATGGTCCTCCAACATGGAAATTGAAACCAAATTCTTCTTCAAAACCAGAACATACATGACATCTTTTAATGTGAGAGAAGAACCCAACTCCCTCTCAAAGGTAACAATACTAATTTCGATCGCTCTCTACCTCACATCATCTCTCGTCTTGATATGAATCTAGAGGTCCTTCTCCTCCAAGTCACTAAATAACTCTTTGTTGTTGGTCATATGGAATGAGGCTCCACTATCCAGGTACCACACACTACCCATAACCAATATCACCATGCAAGCGATGAGGGTGAAATCCATCTTGAATTTTGAAGCAAGTGCTTCACCTGTCAGTCCTCCTGAGGGCTTCTTATTGGCCTTCTTATGTGGAAACTTTGTGGCATAGTGTCCTAGCATGTAACAATGAAAACATTTTATCTTCGACATGTCCTTCTTCTTTCCATCTTGACTAGAACCTGATTTGGAGTGGGATGACTTCCCCTTCCCTTTATTAACCTTTCTATCTAAGGAACAGTTCTCCTCATCATCATGTTTGGATGAGGATCTATCTCTGGTGTTCTATTGAATCTCTTCTTGTACCAAGTCAGACCACGATCACTCCCACTCTGGTAGTTTCTCCCTCCCATTAATTGGGTCCTGGTAGTTGTGTCAACTCTTGGGAAGGCCTAGAAGTGATAGGCTCACCAAATCATCTTTAGCAACTATAACACCGACACTTCCAATCTCATCACAACATTGGGTGAACTTGGTCAAGTACTTCAGTATTGTGTCACCCTTCTCCATCTTGACCTTTCTGAGCTTTTGCTTTAGTGCTAGCTTCCTATGGTCAATGTTGTTTTGAAATAGGTCTATCGAGGCCTTCCAAATTGCAAATGGACTTTTCTTACCATGGAGGTTCGAGACAATATGATCTTGAGCTCCTTGTAGGATACTCCTTCTCACCTTTGCCACACATTTTATCCACTCTTCTAGTTCTTGAGCATCAATTGGCTTAGGAATATCTTTGACTATGAATTCCGTAAGCTTGTTATCTTCGAAAATTGCCTCCATCCTGTCCTTCCATGCAATATAGTTCGAACTACCTTCAAGGTCATATTCGAGTCTCAATCCGTAGAATGACATCTTGCTCGATCTGAAGTATGATATTGCAAATTCGATTTCTCTTGCAAAAGACAAACTCGTATTCTCGTCTTCTATAGTGATTTCAGCTCTGATACCATGTATAAATTCCTTGTAGATTCAAATTGTAGATTGTAATATGCTAAAAAAATTGAATTTAATCTACTCTACTCATCAACGAAAAAAATAAACGATCGATGAAATCACAAAGCATAAAAGAGAAATAATTCAATCACATGAGACACAATAGTTTATAGGGGAAATCCACAGCTGAAAACCCCTGTTATCTGTATATTGCATTAATCCAAAAATATGAGAAGATTACAGTGCTTTTCTCAAGCCCAACCAACCTCTGCACTATCTCAATCTATCTCACTGCTTCCTAAACAAACTCAAACTAATACTTAGCCAATTTTGCTACCTTCCAAGCTCCTATTTCCTTGTGAAATTTCCTAGGGAATTAGCCCATATTTAATTGATAAATTCCATAAATATGAATTTCACAATCCTCATAGGCCTTCCTCTGATTGCATGCACCACTTGAACTATTCATATGATTATACAACTGATAGTACATTGTCCCTGAACTCCAATCTCAATTG
Source organism: Pinus tabuliformis (assembly GCA_031772625.1). Classification (NCBI taxonomy): domain Eukaryota; kingdom Viridiplantae; phylum Streptophyta; class Pinopsida; order Pinales; family Pinaceae; genus Pinus; species Pinus tabuliformis. The sequence continues at coordinate 443,571,091 of CM062811.1, forward strand.
GGTATTTCTATGATCTGACATGCATGAGTTAATTATGAGTGAATCTTCAGTTTACTGGTTGATCAATGTTGTTTACACCCCACTACTTGATCTCTCGCTAATTCCTCCATCAGTTAGAACTAGTTTATCTAACTTTAACTCAGTTAAACTAAATTACATAATTACAACTCAAAATAAACTCAACCAGGGCTCCTAAAAAATATAAGACACTCTACATGACTCTAGTTATACCCTCAACTCGAATTAACTAAGCCAAATAAGTCAAATTAATTTAGTTAACTATTACAAGTTGTCATGAGATGTGGAATTACAATTTAATTCAAGGATAAAATTAAATTAGGATTTTCTTGTTGCATTTTCAACACCATTATTTCTCATATTGCACATTATCTTTAATGTGGAGCTACTCTTACCATATTGTTTTCCTCTATTGAAAACCTCAAAGATCATAGAGCAGTTCACACTACAAAGCTCAAACTTGATTGCATCTAGATGGCTACATTGGAATGAATCACAAATACAAAGTTGGAGAGTCCCCTCTTGTGGAGTATACAATTCTTTGAGATTGTTAAAATATTATGGCTTCCTCAGTAGGGAATTTTTATCACAAAGAACTAAATTTACTAGAACTCCCCCCATTTAGCATAGAAGTTTGACCCAATGGAGACTATCACTACTCAATATGGAAGGATTGATCCAAGAGGTATTTTAAGGTTATCTCATAAATGGTCTTGGCACTAATAATTTTTGGGTCGTGAACTTCTTGTGTATATTCCAATGCCTTCCCATGAATTTGCATGACTCTAATGACTAGCAAAGAGCATAAGGACTCATCCACATAATATCTTTCCAACAAGTTAAAGAAAACCAAAACATGAGCAATGAATGAAAAAATTATGGACGTGAAAAGGCTCCCATCTTTTTAGATATATCAAATTCATCTAGCTCTACATTCACACTTGACTCTAAATTCATGCTAAGGTAATGCTATTATCATTCTTGAATGGAAGGACTTTTGTCTCTTTGGTTTTTTTCTTTTATTTTTTGTTAAAGTGTATTTCCAACCCTTTTATGATATTTTTGTGAATCAAGATAGAAAACACCTCTTGTTTGAGATAGTTAGAATCGTAATTCCTATTGAACATGTACATTATTTTTCATGATTATTTTAGAAATAAAATTTGGTTTTCATTTTATTTCTACAATATTTTTTTCTATGTTTATGTTATCTTCATTTCATTATCAACATTACATGGATAATACTCCATGTGTCATTCTTTGATTTGAAGAAGTGAATCTTTGGATGGTAATAGGGAAGGTTTATGGTTGCAATGAAAAGGTAGAGGCCTTCTAAAACCCAATATTTTATAGATCCCCCTTTACTTGTGATATTTTAATCATCAAGAGATTTACATCTCAATTTATTTTTAGATCCTTATCAATGCTTAATTGATCTAGAGTTAAGATGAGTCTTTATTGGTTGGTTAGACGTATACATTTGTGTCAAGAAGAACATGAAAAAACCATGGTGACTCTTTGGATGCTTTGAGAATATTAGATGAAGGTATATTCAAAATGACCTATGACAACATAATAAAATTGGATAAACAATGTCAAAGATTGAAATAAGAAAATGCTAAATTGGCAATATAGCTTGCCAAAACCTAGTTCACAATTAATGGTGCCTAGAAATAGAGTTAAGCCCAAGAATTGATACGGTCATGTTCACTTTGAAGAGATAATTAAAAAAAATTGGAAGAATTTGGGGACTATCTAATCACATTAGGAAGTCAAGGCTAAAACACTAGCCTCAATGAACTTGAAAGAATTGGAGCTAGTAGAGCCATTAGTAACAGATGATCATAAGACACTAACATTTATTGGATAGTTTTGAACTATGAAAGAAGCATGTTTCTCTTTCCTAAGCACACACATAAATTCATAACATGATCACTACATTTGAGGGTTACCATGCTATTTTTTATTATAAATTTGATGATTTGTGGAAATCTATCATTAATTCACAAGGAAAAAAGGCACTTCTAATGCATTGCTACAATTTTTCTTGCTATCAAAGTAGTGGATAATTGGATGTTTGATCTATATAGTTTGTAGATTATACAATAACAAAATGTGATTGTTTTCCCATGTGGTTTCAACTATCCATGACATGCAATTAGATTTTGAGTATTGTACCAAAGTTAAAATTGTTCAAAGCAACACATATAACAATGTCTAATCATCTTAATTAGCCCATTTATGTTGATCAAAATATGTCATAACTTTGAGAGAAAAATGACATACTTCGATGCCAATTGCCTAATGTGATAGAGATACACATACAACGAGATATTGCTAACATCTCCACTAGCATTGTGAAATAAAATATTTTCACACAACTTCTTGTCTTTTGGTTTTAATATATTTAGTGTCCCCCACACCTCTCTTCACACTAGTTTAGCATTTTTTATTTTGTATTATTTGTGACTATGGGAAGATAGTTGGTTCCAAATTCACCATGACAATGGAATCAAAGTGTGCCAAATTTATGTGGTGTATAATTGGTTCTTCTTTCCACATCAACTCACCTCATGTTCAATGACTATTGTTGTGAATTTGTAGATGGCCTTGAACTCCTTATATGCCCCAGTTTGTTCATATCTTATTCTTTTTAATGCCCTTTGAGGTGTATTTTAATAGTTTATTAACTATGTTTTGCATATTTTGAGGTGGATATACACACCTAAATAATACACCTTTAACTAATTGAATATGTGCTAGCATTGCTCCATCTCATATATGAATCTATCACACACCAAAAGAGATCAAATCCCTGTGTTAGAAAATAATTAAAGGAGCAATGAAAACACATACAATATTGAAAAACCAAAAAAATAGAAACATATAAAATGGGAGAGACACATATATACGTGGTTCACCCAATTTGGGTTATGTCCATGGAGAGTCAGCCAGACCTTCCTTTTATATTATCCAGCAAAATAAAGAGATACAACTTACAACAAATCTATTGTAATTTCTTCTTTGCTCTCACATAGTCTCCTCTCTCTTTCTCGCTCAAAATAATAATACATAGTCGCAATACAATTCCCTCATATAAACTGAGGGTTTCCTTCTAGGGAAAAAAACCTAAATTAACATAACTTCTACCTTCAAATCATCTGCTTAATGAATGGCCCAGATTGACTACGAAATTACAACATTTTACAAGGAAAATTTTCATTTATTTTTAGCTCGGGGGTGCTGCCCCCAAACTCTTGTTTGGGATCCACTACACCCCATCCAGGGGGGGTACAGTCACCCCCACACCCTCGCAGGGGGGACAAGTCCCCCCCGCACCCCTCCACATGGAGGGGTATATAGTCTTATCGGGGTATACACCTGACTTAAACGAGACCTCTGAATCAGGAAGATAATCAGGCTCCACACCCAACAATCTCCCACTTGGATATTGATTATAGAAACTCCACAACTACTTCACTTGTTGGAACATGCTTCCACTTTGGACCTGGTTGTTTCTCATCTTCATCATCATACTTGAAGACTGATTGGAACTGTGCAGAAACTCAGTTTCTTCCTGGTTACAACCTTTGTTAACATATTTGCAGTATTATGTCTAATGTGTGTCTTTTCCAGCGTCAATTGTCTATCTTCCAAAACTGACCGTATGAAATGGTACTTGAGTTGTATATGTTTAGTCTTGCAATGAAATGTTGAGTTCTTTGCAAGATGGATGGCACTCTGGTTGTCACTGTATAACCCGCCCATCTCCTACTTCTTTCCCATTTCATCTATAAACCTTTGTAACCAAATCATTTCTTTACCAGCCTTTATGGAAGCAACATACTCTATTTCCATTGTTAAAAGTGCAATAATGTTTTGCAATTTTCAAACCCAACTAACAACTAATCCACCTATAATAAACACATACCATGTGCTACTCATCCTATTATCTCTATCACCTGACATATTTGCATCAACATATCCCTATAGAGAAATGTTTGAACCACCAGATCATAATGCTTGATTTTTTATACCTCTCAAATACCTGAGAATACACTTTGTTACCATCCAATGCTCTTTTACCAAACTGTTCATATACCTTCTTACAACTCCCATTGCATGTGTAATATTTGGTCTTGTGTAGACCATTGCATATATTAAGCTTCCAACTGTTGATGCATATGGAACTTTACACATATAATCCATCTCTTCTTGAGTCTTGGGATGCATCTTCTTAGTTTTAAATGGCTAGCCAAAGGTGTACTAACTGGTTTTGCATTATGCATATTAAATCTTTACAATGCCTTTTCTATGTACTCACTCTTAGACAATTTTGGTTTGCGATTTTTCCTGTCTCTAGTTATTCTCATACCAAAGATCTGTTTTGCAACACCCAGATCCATTGCACATGAGTTTTCCAATTCCCCTTTGAGAACATTTATTTCTTGCTGTTAGACCCTACAACCAGCATTCCATCTACATACACTAGCAATATAATATAGCTACCATCATTTTTATTTTTAAGATAAAACAAAATGGTCAAAGTGACATATAGTATAACCTTGTTCAAACATAAACCTGGCAAATTTTAGATACCACTACCTTGGATCTTGTTTTAATCCATACAAGCTCTTATTTAATTTGGACACTAATTTCTCCTTTCCTTTAACCTTATACCCTTGTGGTTGCTGCATATATATTTCTTCCTCCAAATCCCCTTGGGGTATACACCTGACTTAAACGAGACCTCTGAATCAGGAAGATAATCAGGCTCCACACCCAACAATCTCCCACTTGGATATTGATTATAGAAACTCCACAACTACTTCACTTGTTGGAACATGCTTCCACTTTGGACCTGGTTGTTTCTCATCTTCATCATCATACTTGAAGACTGATTGGAACTGTGCAGAAACTCAGTTTCTTCCTGGTTACAACCTTTGTTAACATATTTGCAGTATTATGTCTAATGTGTGTCTTTTCCAGCGTCAATTGTCTATCTTCCAAAACTGACCGTATGAAATGGTACTTGAGTTGTATATGTTTAGTCTTGCAATGAAATGTTGAGTTCTTTGCAAGATGGATGGCACTCTGGTTGTCACTGTATAACCCGCCCATCTCCTACTTCTTTCCCATTTCATCCATAAACCTTTGTAACCAAATCATTTCTTTACCAGCCTTTATGGAAGCAACATACTCTATTTCCATTGTTAAAAGTGCAATAATGTTTTGCAATTTTCAAACCCAACTAACAACTAATCCACCTATAATAAACACATACCATGTGCTACTCATCCTATTATCTCTATCACCTGACATATTTGCATCAACATATCCCTATAGAGAAATGTTTGAACCACCAGATCATAATGCTTGATTTTTTATACCTCTCAAATACCTGAGAATACACTTTGTTACCATCCAATGCTCTTTTACCAAACTGTTCATATACCTTCTTACAACTCCCACTGCATGTGTAATATTTGGTCTTGTGTAGACCATTGCATATATTAAGCTTCCAACTGTTGATGCATATGGAACTTTACACATATAATCCATCTCTTCTTGAGTCTTGGGATGCATCTTCTTAGTTTTAAATGGCTAGCCAAAGGTGTACTAACTGGTTTTGCATTATGCATATTAAATCTTTACAATGCCTTTTCTATGTACTCACTCTTAGACAATTTTGGTTTGCGATTTTTCCTGTCTCTAGTTATTCTCATACCAAAGATCTGTTTTGCAACACCCAGATCCATTGCACATGAGTTTTCCAATTCCCCTTTGAGAACATTTATTTCTTGCTGTTAGACCCTACAACCAGCATTCCATCTACATACACTAGCAATATAATATAGCTACCATCATTTTTATTTTTAAGATAAAACAAAATGGTCAAAGTGACATATAGTATAACCTTGTTCAAACATAAACCTGGCAAATTTTAGATACCACTACCTTGGATCTTGTTTTAATCCATACAAGCTCTTATTTAATTTGGACACTAATTTCTCCTTTCCTTTAACCTTATACCCTTGTGGTTGTTGCATATATATTTCTTCCTCCAAATCCCCATGGAGAAAGATTGTCTTTACATCTAACTACTCAAGATGCAAATCTTCTACTGCTACTAGACTTAAAATTGTTCTAATTGAAGTCATTTTAACAACTGGAGAAAAAATTTCATCAAAGTATATACATTTATTTTGTGCAAACCCCTTCACCACAAGTCTAGCCTTATACTTTTGTTTAGCTCCATCTTATTCCTTCAACCTATAAACCCATTTATTTTGCAATTTTGTTTTACCTACAGGCAACTTGACTTAGCCCCAACTCTAGTTATGAATCAAGGAGTCCATCTCTTCTTCCATGGCTTTCTCCCACTTCTTCCTGGTTTCTACCTTCATTGTTTCTTCATATCTTTCTAGTTCACCATAATCAGTCAAAAATACATAATATAATGAAGAATAGTGTCGTTCATGGAGTCTACTTATCCTGGTAGATCTTCTAACACCACTTTCAGGTGTTTAAGGTGCCTGTTGATGTTGTGGTTGTTTTTGTTGTGCTTGCTGATCATTATGATTTTCAGACACCTTTACTTTTTTTGTGATCTCATCAAGCACTGTGAATTCTTTGTTTTCCTCTTTTCGTTTCTTTTCCTACATCTAATCCTTATACAAGACGGCCTTTTCATTGAAATATGAAATCTCTTCTCCTAATGAACATGTGATTTTCATAATCATATAAGCGATAACCAAAATCATTAATATCATATTCAATAAGGTTACATTTCTCTGATTTTGCCTCAAGCTTTGTTATATTTTCTTTATTGATGTGGAAAAAGGCTTCACAACTGAAAGTCTTTAAAAAAGAGTAGTTTACTTTTTTTGTCCATGCCTCCTCTAGAATACCACCATCCAAGGAACCTGAAAACCCCTTGTTTATTAGATAAATAACAATATCTACAACATCTGCCCAAAATTTTAAGGGCAATCATGCATGCAATCTCATGCACCTTGCACGCTCCATGGTTGTCCTTTTCATCCTTTCTGACACACCATTTTCCTATGGTGTTCCTGAAACATTCTTCTCTCTGTGAATTCCATGCTCTGAACAATAGTTATCAAACTATTTGCTGCATTATTCACCTCCATTGTCTGATTTGAGACACTTCAAGTTTTTTCTTGTCTCATTCTCAACCAAATATTTTCATTTCTTGAAGGTATCAAATACATTAGATTTATTTCGAATATAATAAATCTAGGTTTTCCTAGTTGCATCATCAATAAAAGTAACATAATAGCAAGAACCACCAAGAGATGATACATGAGCAAGTCCCCGTACATTTGTATGCACAAGATCTATTTTTTTGCTCTTATTTTCCTTCCCAACAGTGAGAAATCTGACTCTCTTTTGTTTTCCATAAGCACAATTTTCATAGTAATCCAAATCAACATGCTTCAAACTTGGCAACAAATTTCTTGAGTGAAGAATTTGCATCCCTTTTTCACTCATGTGCATGAGCCTATGATGCCACAATGTTTTATATTCTCTTGTGGAGGTTAAAGAATTAACAAAATTATAAATATCGTTGCATAAAGACAATGTACCAACCTTTTATCCTTTTTCCATTACCAACACTCCTTTACTGACCTTCCAGGTTTTGTTTGTGAATGTAGTTACACAACCTTCACCACCTTCTTTGTTGAATTAGATTTTTCTTCAGATATGGAACATGCCTTACCTCCTTGAATATCCATTGGTTTCCATTTTTTTTCTTTATAAAAACCTTACCCATTCAAATGATTTTACGGGGTTTATCATCACCCAAACAAACCTGTCCAAAATCTCCTTGAACATAGTCATGAAAATGTTTCCTATCAGGTGTGGCATGGAATGAAACCCTTGAATATACCACCCAAGGATCAATAATATTCTCTAATGAAAGAATCAAAGCATCTTGCAACACATCACCTATCACATTTGCTTCATGTTTTTTCTCTTGTTGTCCATCTCCTTATTTTCCTTTCCGACATTTGCAGTCTTTCTTCAGGTGTCATTTCTTCCCACATTTCTAGCATATTATCCCTAATCTAGGTTTGGATCTTCCTTTTCTCTACTTATTGCTATTTCCTGGGCTCCTTCCTCTTTCCATTTTTATTTCCCTAGTCTCTAAAGTCAATGAATTACTTTATGTCTCACCAGATATTTTCTATAGCATTTCCTCGCTAAGGATGGCACCAACAACATCATCAAACTTCAAAGTACTAGATCCAAAGACATAGTTACTAATAGCCATAACTGAGCCATTCAAAATCTCTGGAAATGAGCACAGAAATAATAGAGCCCTAACTTCATCATCAAAATTTACCCCTACAGAACTTAACTGACTAGTAACCATGTTAAATTCATTTAAATGATCAAGAACAAATCCACCTTCTGACATCTTCATGTTAAATAAACACTTTATAATAAATACCTTATTTGAGGCTGAGGTTTTTTCATATTGTTTGGCCAACGCTATCATTAAATCTTATCTTGTCACTTCCTTTGAAATTTTGAATGCCACCGATGCTGCTAGACACAACCATATTGTTCCTACTGCCTTTCTATCAAGAAGATCTAATTCTTTGTCTATCATACTCGTAGGATTCTTTGATTTTCTGCTTAATGGTAGGTACAAATCTTTCCGATACAAATAATCTTCCATTTGCATCTTCCATAGTTGGTGGTTTTGGTCATTAAATTTCTCGACACTAAACTCACCATATTTCGCTATTGCTCCCACTCGAACCAGGAACCCTTCTCTCCTACGAGTTTATCAACCAAATAGACCTTCGGCTCTAATACCAATTGTTAGAAAACAATTAATGGAGCAATGAAAACACATACAATATTGCTGAACCAAAAACACATAAACACATAAAACAAGAGAGACACAAATGTACGTGGTTCATCCAATTTGGGCTATGCCAACAAGGAAATAGCCATTCCTTCTTTTTATATTATCGAGCAAAATGAATAGATACAATGTACAATAGATCTTTTGTCATTTCCTCTTCGCTCTCACACAATTTCCTCTCTCTTTCTTGCTCAAAATAATAAGAAAGGCACAATACAATTCCATCATATAAACTAAGGGTTTCCTTCTAGGGAAAAAAGAAACCCTAAATTAACATAACTTCTATCTTTAGATCATTCGCCTACTAAACGACCTAGATTGACTATGAAATTACAATATTTTACAAGGAAATTTTTCGTCTATTTTTAGCTTCAAGGTCACTTCCCTCGAAATCTTGCCGGGGATCTGCTAACCCCCTAACCCCCTACCTGAGGGGATAGTCCCCCAAGAACCCCCCACCACATGGAGGGGTATAAAGTCTTCTTGGGGTATAGACTCAACTGAAACAAGACCTCGAATCAGGAAGATAATCAAGCTCCACACCAAAAACCCTAAAGGTGCAAACCTTTCCTCAAGTTTTGCACTTTAAAAAAGGTTTTCACCTCTATAGATTTGATTTCTCTCGATCTATAATAAATATGGAGCTAATATGGATTTAGATTTTTTCTTTACACACATACATATGCCACTTGTCAATTCCATGTTGAGCATGAAAGTAATTACACATCTCTCTAATATGGAGTAGCGCACTATTGAAATGTTTTAACCATAAGTTTTTTTTGTTTTCAAATTATGTGTGTGTGTGTGTGAGAGAGAGAGAGAGAGACCATGATTGCAAGGGGAACTATAAAAGGAAAACTGCAATTAGAAGAAAACTTTGTATCATGTGTAATATAATATAGTTATTACATTGTAATAAGCCTCTTTGTTTCTTTGCATAGATTGTTATATTTATGCCATATGTGTTTGTGTTGTGTCCTTAAATTATTTAGTGTAGTTGTTTAGCTTCGTTTCTATATTTTTGTATAGATCTATGAATGATCTACATTTCATTTTTTGTATCTTAACTATGTTAGGATTTATTAGTTGTGCACTAAGTTGTGTTAAGATTCTTGGCATAAGTTGGATAGCTATACCATCAAACAAAAATTAGTACCCACTATTAAGAATACTTGTGGTTGGATTGATTATTTGTTCTTGAAACATTTGATCTCTTATTTGACGACATGCTATTCATTAGTTTCTTCCATTATACACTAGTCAAATCCTCATCACTTTTATTGATTGGTTAACCATAATAGAAAACACTTATTAATGCTTTTTCTATAGTAGTGTTTCTTTCTTCCTTCCTTTTAGATAAAGTGTGTGCTTTTCTAATGGGAATATCATCTTATCTCATGAGGTGTGTGGAGATATTGTTAAGCCATTATATCCATTAGTATGTGGTCAATTCTCTTGGTTTGCTTGCTTGGAACACACTTTGTCTGATCACTCCTAACTTTAGCATGTCCTTTGCAATCTTCTATGCCTCAGAGACTATTCTTTGACAATGTTTGTTGCTTTGACATATACTTATTTATGGAAACCTTTATTTGCTTCATTGATTCCAAAAAAAATACTGAAGTGTTTGGGTTTCTAGAAGGCTTCAATTTTTCATAATCATTATGTGTTGATACTAGATGGAACTTTTCATGTTTAAGATGTGGTCAACATTAGTCTCCAATTTCACATATGCACATTAAGAAGGAATATTATAATATTTATTTAGCCACTTTTTCCCTAGATCTCTTCCAAGTGAATATTGAGTAGGCATGTTGAGGATGCGTGTTTACTTGGTCCAATACATGAGTCAACGCTATTAGTGGCTAATATGTGGTGTCAAATGGTTACCTTATTTTATCAGATTTCACTCCTTTTTCCCCATGTGAAGCTTAGAGGAGATTTAGTGTTGTGGTAGTTAATCTTGAATTGTGACCCTTAGCAAGTTATTCAATATATATCAATAGTAGGGTTGCTTCATGCACACCATTAAAAGGTGGGTTGATTATTACATACCATTTGTAGAATCTTCATCAGTCAACCATGGTTATTTGGATTAAGGCTAGCTCATTTAAGTCTAACATCTATATAATGAAGATCATACCTTAATTAGAAATCACTTTTGTATTGTTTGCATGTTTACTTGGTCCAATACATGAGTCAAGACTATTAGTGACTAATATGTGGTGTGACATGGTTACCTTATTTTATCAGATTTCACTCCTTTGTCCCCATGTGAAGCTTAGAGGAGATTTGGTGTTGTGGTAGTTAATCTTGAATTGTGATCCTTAGCAAGTTATTCAATATATATCAATAGCAGGGTTGCTTCATGCATACCATTAAAAGGTGGGTTGATTATTACATACCATCTGTAGAATCTTTATCAGTGAACCATGGTTATTTGGATTAAGGCTAGCTCATTTAGGTCTAACATCTATGTAATGAAGATCATACCTTAATTAGAAATCACTTTTGTATCGCTTAGCTTTATATTGATTACTTATTTAGGTAAGAAAACTAGTCACCTAAAAAAAAAAATTATCTTGCATGAAGTAAAATATACCAATATACTTATATTTGACCTTCCTCAAACCCATCTAACCTTATTATTCCCTGCATCCTCAAGGACTATTACATTCGCCTGGTGGTCATACTCCACTCGCATTTGATTTATTTTGTCACTTTCATGAGCATAACCAAATTTTTTAGGATTTTCTTTTTATTTACAATTTTTCTTAAATTATTAAAACGAGTTTATAATTTTTGAAAAATATATTTCTCATTTTTTGATTGTCCTAGAGCACTTTGATGGGACATAATACCGTTGGTGGAGTTCCTTTTTATTTTCCTCTTTATCAGCGTTTGACAAATCATTTTAAAATGAAAAAAAGGCTAATTTTATAAGTGGTCATTCCATCGATGAGTGTACTGCCATTGACATTGGCTCTATTATGTCTGACACTACTACTATTATGCCAAATAATGTCAGAACTAACGTGATTCCAGATCTCTTAGATATTTGACGGAATGGGGGAGGGGTTGGGGGTTCAACAAGTATATAGATAAAGCTTTCATTGTGTGGAAACCTAACTTGATAAAAACCTCCACACCTTTGTGGATTTAACATCAACACGTACATATGTGTACTAAGGAGTAGTTGCACAGTAAAAGGAAATTTGTTTCTTTTGGGAAATGGCCAACTTCGTCTCCCACATCTTCTGCATTTGTGGACACAGACTCCAAGGCTCCCGCTCATCTTCCATGATTAGTATATTAGCACGACTAAATTCATTTATATAGAATGTAAATGAATAATGGTTTTTAGTAACTCCCCTACTCAATAAATATGTCAACTGAGAATACTTCTCAAAAATATTCCCTCATATGGTAAACATGAATTTTGTATCATCCCTTTAGAATGTAATAACTAGTGAATCTATGTCTCCCCGAATAGAATTCAAGTGCAAATAGTATCAACTAGAATATTTTATTCCATTCTTATAACAACAGGGTTAAATTCCAATTTTGAAGTGAAAAATGCAAATGAATGGAACTTTTTCTACCACAGTTCTGACACAAATATAAAATGGCATATATGAGTAGAGGTCATACCTATCCATTGCAACATTTATAGTGAATTTCAGATAATGATACCTACCTTTGAAGTAGTCTATCAACAATCCCATCGTCAAAATATAGAATGAAGGGAATTTTTATAAAAAAAAAATCCTTCAAATCCAATAGCAAACACTATAACCACTCTAAGAAAGTTAATTTCTTTCGTGTCTCGCAAGAATGTTCTTTTTGTCTTCTATGAGATCCATTTGGGACTAGTCATTTCATCTACAAAATTCATAAGCATTGTATAGATTTTGGCCGCCGATAAAATTTCTATGAAGGACTATGTTCATATGTTTTAGTGTGTCTCCAAAGACCTAGGACTATTGAGCTTCGAAGTCGCACTCATTTACTCTTCAATGCTCTTTGAACCTAAACTTGAAAGAAAATTTTGAGTGGAGAATAGTGAGAGACTACGTACTAGCTTTGGCTTACATTGGCTGCCTCAGTAACAATGCCAACTTGTTTGGTTGGTCGCTTCTTTTCCTATTAAATAGGTGGGGACTTTATTAGGATAATGATAACATGAAGGTAGGGTTTTGGGTACATGTCAATATTTGGTTGTTTTTAGATTTCAGTGGGCATATGCAATGATGAAGGTTGTGTGAAGTGAAAATGTGTGGAGCACAATGAAATCTTCCTCCACACCTGGACACAATGAACTTCTTCTACACAATTTGAGATTTAAATTTTACATAGTAGAAATTTGGTATTAATCTACTTTTTGAATAAACTAACCCTAGGAGCATATTTGGAAATTAACATAACTAACTATTTAACTAATAACTAGTACTATTGATTTATGCAATGTAGAGTGCAGAGGAATCTTTCATTGTGCAAAGTTTTCTTTGCACATCTACACTCCACACAATGAGATATTTTTCACAACGATTAAGAAACAAATCTTATATCTTATTGCTCAGTTCCAAGAATGGATCATTTCTACTTGCACACCCTTGCCATTGACTGGGACATTGGGGATCTTTGTAATTAACTACCAAGAACTATTTACTTTTGGTATAGGTTTTAAATCCTATTGATGACCAAGGAAAAGCTATAGTTTAAGTGATTGAACTAGAACCACCAATATCAAAAGTCAAAGAAGTGCATAGTGCAGAGTGTGGAGGTGGATTTCATTGTGCAAAGTGTAGACATACCGAGGAAGATGTGCGGAGGTGGTTTTCGTTGTGTGGAATGCAGAGGTGTGGAGGAAGCGGATACAAAACATTCTCATTCTCAAATAACCACAAAATGTGAACCCTTCACTGCCTTAATTAATTAATTAGAAGGGACTATAGAGCTATCCAACTATCACCCTTGTGTTAAACTTTTAACTAGTTACAAAAATTCATGATGTAAAGAATCATAATCATTTCACCAAACACAAAAATTAAATCATAATAAAATTTTAATCATATTTAAAATAAATATTCTCTCCGACTCTCCACTTTAAATTTTTCATTTATACTCATTTTCTAAATTTATATTTTACACTATTATAAAATCCATTTACCTTTTAAATCCAACATTTATTAAAACTCGTTACACCGAAGGTGTTCCTCTGCAAGCTTTGGCTAGGCAGAATCATCGAATCATATTCTTCGTTTTTCCTTCTCCTCTGCCCCATAGTTTTTTTACCACGTAGTGATAATCACAGAAGTTTCCAATGACATAGATTCATATGAGACGTGGAGCACAAACAAGAGACCTTCCTTACTCACCTGACAATAGAGTAACCGACGGATTTCTCTTTTTTACCACGTAGTGATAATCACAGATGTTTCCAATGACATAGATTCATATGAGACGTGGAGCACAAACAACAGACCTTCCTTACTCACCTGACAATAGAGTAACCGACGGATTTCTCCTGAAAATTTTTCAAAGAATATTTTGTTCACATCCAAGAGACTTAAAAAAACAAGTGATGAAGAAGTCAGGATGTACTTTATTTCTGGAAAACACGCAGTATAATGCGTCCAATAGCCTTCACGACGCCTTGTACAACTTCTTAATTCTGATTACAAATTTCAACTCTTCCAGAAGACAGTTCGATGGAACAACTCCTATAACAACTTCCCTTCTTTCCTATAACAACTCTGGTTTCCATATTAGGAACGGGAAATTCGTTGTAAAATGTGGATGAGGTCGAGGCCTTACTTCTTATCGATGAATTCCTAAACTCCTTGACGTGATGCATCCCTTTCAAAGTCGAATGGATGTTCCACAAGCATCCACTGAATGCAGGAATAAAATTTATATAGAGGATTATAGTAAGATTACATTAGATATGTGTGTTAGTATAATATATTAATACGTCGCACGTTAAGTGAGGTTTATGAGAATGAAATTGTCTATAAATGAAATAAACTCAAACGAACATTTTCCAGTGTTTAAACTGGAAAACGTGAACTGATTATTACCCTCAAACTCTTTGAACAAATGTAACTCTCTATTGAGAACCCAACTCATATTACCTTACCTTAGTTTTTGTCTTAACGGTGTGCTGACATGGAGGCTTGGTCGAAGAGGCTTGACATTACTTTTATTGCATGAATGAACAATATCTCATCACACCTACAATAGAGCATTATGACTACATGGTTTATGTACCCTATCATGATAGCCTCTTGAAGGAGTCACAAGAGTGTACGGACAAAATTCCATTAGAACTCGATACTACTATGTGGGCGCGTTGACTTGGTTCCTGTAGAATACATAGCAATTTAGAGCTAGCCCAAAAGGTGGAAGAATACCTTTTTGAGTTGGATTCTAATAAATTTGCACATTTTGTGAAGTTGTCAAACATCTATGCTATTGATGACACGTGGGATGGTGTTGTAAAGGTAAGGAAAATGATGAAAGATCAGAGGGTGAAAAATCCACCTGGATACAATTGGGTGAAAAATCCACCTGGATACAATTGGGTTGAGGTTAACAAACATGTGCATACTTTTCTTGCAGGAGACATCTTACACCCACACATGTAGAGGATTTCGCCAAGTTGGATTGTTTTTCAAGGTAGATGAAGGTTGCAGGGTATGTGAGGACACAAGATTCACCCTAATTGACATGGAGTGTTTTGGGAAGTTTTAGTGTCTACAGATAAACGCTTAAACCCCTAGACTAGTAGCTAAGTCTAGAAAAATAGAGCAAAACATTCTCTACTTTTTCTATAACCAATAGATTAAATAAGATAGTAAAGAAACCTATTTGAAGCTTTCACTTCCTCCTTGTCTCCCTTAACCAATTCTGTCGCTCCTTTCCGTACTTAATCCACTTTAAAAGTACCTACACATAGACAGAAGACAAAAATTGATCAAAGCATATGATAATGATCTATTGATTAAACATAAAATGGAATCAAGTGCACAATACACATATGAAAGCATCCATGAACAATACTAACATATGGAAAAAGCTTTGAACACTTTATTAGTAAAAGGAAGAGTTACAACCCAATTTCCCTGATTCAGTGTCACTCCTCCAGTTCAATCCCATCCTCTCCTCATAACAAGCAAGACATTTTGACATCATTACAATACTTGAAACCAACTCAAGTCTCATACTCATAGCACCTCCCTATAATTCAATGATTTCCAACCCCTGATCACTTAGATGAGTGGTCTTTTTATAGGTTAATGAAGGAAGTTATGCCATAAATGGTGATAATGAATGCCCTCCCAAAATTAGGATTTAGTTCCATGGAGGAAGGGATAAAGGGATTGATGTTCCTTAACTTCCTCCCTCATCCAACTTCGAGACCAAAGGAGTGGATAGCCTTAGGAAACTTCTAGAGGCATCCTATGGATAAGAATATTCCAAGCCCCAATGCAGATTTCACTCAAATTTGCCCAGCAGGCCAAAGAGGTCTCAAGTGTGCTGCAATGCACCCTGGCAGTGGACTGCGCTGCACTGCAGTGCACCATGACAAAGGCCTGCCTACGCTGATCTTCTTAGAGGCAGTTTTTGGATGATTTTAGGCATGGAATCTCTTGGGAAGGAGGCATTCTTATGGTTGACTTCACTTAGGGCATGTAACAACTGAATTAGGATTTGATGGGCCCTGATAGTACTAATTTGTAATTCGGGGTTGATGTGCCCAAATGGATCTGTAACAGTTGCCCCCTAAAGCATGAAGTCATAAATATGTATGTTGAGTGAAATGATTTACTATGTGGAGAGGAGGTTTCAATGTGGAAAGTGACCTGCATCAATTACAATAAATATATCATGACAATTTGATTTTTTCTCATGAACTCGCTGAGGGAAGGCATACCCTTGCTCAGCTTATAAACTTCCATTACATGTAAAAATATAGTCATCTACAGATATAGACCCATGAATGGATGACCATGAATGTAAGTCCATTGTACATTTGATTTAGTACTCCTGAAAATATCGTAGCCCGGATGGATGAAACTAGATCCGGGGTTTTCATTCTTGTTCAATCTTTCGTTCAAGTACAAGTCTAACCATGTGAATAGATGATCTGAAGTCGAACATGGGAAGACATCTCCTAATTACCAGCCAATGATGTAGGCCGTTAACATACGCGAAAGTAATCACCGATAATGATGATGACCCTCAAGATACTACAGTACATTTCGCATGGTGTGAATAAATGATTTGATGTCGAACACCATACAAAGTCTTTCAGTCAAAGGCCAGTGATTTCAACCTATCACCGGAAGCGAGAAACCTGCCATTGATGTATGAAAGCCTCAAGGTACTAAAGGGGTGTTTCTAAGTCAACTTCTTGGATAATATGTTGATGTCGACAAGAAGCGACTCGTCGCAAGAGGGCCTTGATGTATCCCACATCAACGACATGAAACTAGGTAAATGATTTTGGAGATGAAAATCGATTAACGACAGAAGGTTCAGGAATGGTTGTCATGAAAATGAAGGTTTACAGTATTGCAAAGGATGAATTTTGAACTGAATGACTTCTCTTGAACATGTCGGTGACACTAAAATGAATTGGTAGCATTGACCCAAAACAAAGTAATGGAGGGTATGATAGACCAATGGTGTGATAACCATCAAGTTGAATGACCCAACCCACATAGTCATGGTGATGAGGTGAAAGTGTCATGTTCAAGAGCGACTTGCTACCATAAAGTGTTCTCCCCTTTTTCCATTTTCCCTAGTCATTTCTAACCAGTACCTCTTTATTTTTATCAAGCTTGAGGAGGATAACATATGCTTGTTGTATAATTTACCCTTTGGGTGAATCCATCGCTATTTGATGCTTTAACAAGTCTAGCGAAGGTGAAACTCGGTCTTGTCTATATGGACAAGTTTGTCGCTATTTGATGTTTTTAACGAGTTTAACGACAAAGATAACTTGGTCCTTTTCATGTTTAGAGAGTTTGAAAGGGACGAAAAGGAAACTCCAAAAGTTCTTTTTTGTAGATTAATCTCTCAAGTCCGAAAAAGCGTAAAATAATACAAGAGAGATATTGTTTCCAATCCGTTAACGAGCTGGAAAGGACAAGCGCTCAGTAATCTTTTCATGTTTAGAGAGTCTGAAAAGAGATTAAATAGGACTCCACTTTGAGGAACGAGTGGTGTCTAGGATAGAAACTGGTTCCGGTGATGTTGGAACTTCTCAAAACATGTTGATTTATGTGAAGAGGCTGGCTAATAAGACCACTCATTGCAACTGTTCCTCAAAAAGGGTAAAACAACCAAGTGAAAGCATATGATCAGCCAAAGGGATGGTGGCAATGGGATGAAAACAACCAAGGCTCATATGATGAAAGAGGCTCATAGAATGACAATCACGAGGGTTAAAAATGGAAATGGGTTCATTTTTACACAAGCTTGAACTATAGGGAACTATGCTTGGGTTCAATGTCATGTTTACTCAAGCTTGAAACGAAAAAACTATGCTTGGATTCAATTTCATTTTTACACAAGCTTAAAATGAAAAACTACGCTTGAGATTTGTTTACATGCCCCCAGCATGATGAAAGGGAGAGTCTCCAGTAACTATATGGAAGTCGCTGCGGTGAAGCAAGATGGTTATCCAACACCTTTTTGGCTTTGTCGAGATAGGGACAAAGGTGAATGGGTTGATTCACTTCACATAAACTACAGGGAAACTTAAAGTTACTATTAGGTGCATGCCCCCCAAGCTTCATTACATTCACCTAAATAGGCTACTCGTGGCTATCAGGTGGATGGAATGAAGGTTCATATACGAGATCAAGTGAAAGACTCGACTGGGATTTTACGAGATCTACTCAAAGACTCGACTTGGAACTTTGCTCCAGGGGTCCTTGTTTCATTTTTTAACGAGCTTGACACAAGACAAGGAACTATGCTCATACCCTTTGTTTCATTTTTTAATGAGGTTGACATAAAACTAGGAACTATCCTCATATCCTTGGTTTCATTTTTTAACGAGGTTGACACAAGACAAGGAACTATCCTCATGGGAGCTGTTTCATTTTTTAATGAGGTTGACACAGTAAAAGAACTATCCTCATATTCCTTGGTTCACAACTCATAAGAGGTCATGAAGGAGAGATTCGGTTCCAATGCTCCCAGTACATGATGTACAACATCACTGAAATGATCGTTAGTTGATGTAGGTATGGAACTGGTTGCCACATAATTAACCTATGGTGGGGATGATACCATTGGTACAAAAGGACCATTTAGGGACTATGGTTGATTGGAAACCATATTTGGAACGGGAAATGAAAGCTGGTCAACAGTGACAATTCTACCTTCATGCAGGAAACAAATCACTCGAAAGAGTGTTGAAACAATAGCTCCCATGTCATAAACATAGTCACGCCCAAGAATTAAATTGTAATCTAAAGGGCTTGGGACTACCATCACGTTCAGATAAACAATTTTCCTCTTAAAGTAATAGGCAACTGAGGAAGGAACGATTTTTCGTCTTAAAGTAATAGGTTGACTAGTTCCTCTATTAAAAGCCAACAGATTCTGGGTAACATGCACAAGTGGCGGCGAACCGAGCGCTTGCCAACCAATTGAGGAAAGTATACTCACTAATGCACCTTCATATATAATGGTGCGAGATACAATCATATTAAAAACTTGTACTATGATTTGGAAAGGCACATAGGAAGGAAGGCAGAATCCTGCTAGTCGATTCCAATCAAAGGAATTGACTAGACTACTTGGAGGGGGTACCGTAGAAAAGGGAGAATTAACCCCTTGAGTTACAAGAACTGAAATATTTTCCTCCTGTCTTGATGGAACTGGAGGACTGCCCCCAAGCTCATTCGAATCTGAAGAAAAAAAAAGAACCTGAGTGGTATCATATTCACTCTCTTTGAGAAAGGTACGATTAGCTGAAGGTGAAATCGGGTCAAATGTTACCTCAACCTATTGATTTGGGTCAAGTATAGACTCATAGGATTCACTTTTAGAGAGAGTGGGTTTGACCGATGGTTGATTTTGGTCAGTCAATTCATCAACTAGTGAAGGATTTAGGGAGAGTTTCCTGTAACCAGATGGAAGTCGCTGCGGTGAAGCAGGACGGTTATCCAACACTCTTTTGGCTTCATCTAGATAGGGACAAAGGTGAATGGGGTGATTCCCTTCACATAACCTACAGGAAACTTAACTTTACCCTTATTTACTTGAACATTACTACCAGTAGTTGATGGTGTGTCATCAGCATGATCTCTGGAAGTTGATGACATAGGATGATGTGAACGAGAAGACCATTCTTCCAAGATCTGAGGAATATTAGGACAATTTCGAAGAAGATGGTCTCCCGCACAAAGTTTGCATGGATATCAAACTTTGTGAGGCTTGATGGATGGTTTCTCATTAGATGTTGCATTCAAAGCAATGGTTGCTTGATTGCCCTTTTGCTGAATTTGCTTCTTCTTCTTCTTCTTCTTCCCTTTCTTTTTCTTCTTAGCCACCTAGTTACTAGTACCAATACTTTCACCAGGCGAAGAGGAAGAAGGGGAGGAAGAAATAACCGAGGAATAAGGCAAAGGGTCAACTTTAGGATCAACTGGAGGTTGATTTTGTCCAGTTGGAGGTGTCCTCGATTGTGGAGAAAACACGACATTTTGAACCAAGGAGGTTGTAAACAACCATACTGGCAACCCAATGGTAAATCCTGGAAGGGACAATGTAGCCATGTAAGGAGCACCAATATTTTCGAAAGAAGGAAAAGGACTAGGATTCCCATTAAAAGGAATTCCTTGATCGGTGGACTCTGAATTTGTCGCCATATGTTTCAACCTAAGATCAACTGAGCGAGCGTGGAGGATGTTATCCGCGATCAATTAATTTTATTTTAATCAAAGTAACATAACAAAACAAAAGAGGGACAATCTAGGCAAAAGGTTTACCAAGCAACTATGAACTGCGGAATACCTCCTGGCAAACCAAGAAGTACGAGCAGGCAATCTCCCCGAATGTTGTGTTTGGTGTATCACAATTTACAAGGCGGTCGACTCGGTTACCTAAGGATGGATAGCAACCTAATGTTGTCCTCCCATATATACCTAAAAGTATGTGGAGGCCCAATCCGTATAAGCAATGTCTAATGCAAAACCACACAGTGAGAGCATTCCCATATACTTTACGTACTGTAACACCACCCTATATACCCGAAGGTACGTGGACGAGCTACAATATACTCACGTACGTGGAATGAGGTATCACACTCGGGATGTATTGCAGACAAGTTAGCGACAACTGCTTTGTTTTATGACGCCGAAACACGTCTCTAGCCTAGACCTCTAAATGTTTTTCGTTAGGTGACAATGATCCATTAGGTAAATTCAGATAAATTTTAAGTTGATCTTCTTTAGACTTTACCTTTTAGGTTCACCATGTGATGTATATTTGCAATTCCTAAAATGAAACTAATATGATAAGCATTCTTTCCATTCAATTTAACAATGAAAATCCTAGCTACTTGGGGATAGAGCAATCAAATTTCTTTTGATCAAAGAGAAAATAGCACAATCTAAATGCAAATTCCCTACCCTATTCCTATCAGCACACACAAACTTTTTCTATGCAACATGCATGTATTTCTTTTCGATTTCCCTTAATGTGAATGAACAAGAAGGAAAACTAATGCACAATCAATCAATAAACTCTTTTCATAAAAATGACAATTCTGCGACAATTTTTTTCAAGGAAAGGAAGACTTTACGACACTTTCGTTTTCAAAGAAATGAGGAATTACGACACTTTCAACGAAAAGGCTAATCATATGCACACATCAATCAATCGATCTTTCATGAATGAGGACTTTATGACAATTCAACTTTCGAAGGAAAAGATGATTTTATGACACTTTCTTTCGACAAAGATCAATCAACCAAAAACTAACTTTCGATTATAGATTGAAAATGACAAAGTAAATACATAAGAAACATTTATCAATCCTAGTCTAAGTAGGGCTATGTAAGGAGATGAAAAACTATTTTCAGAGACAAGACATCATTGACATTCAACAAATCATTCAAATAGGAGAAAATTGGCAAAAACTTTAGCTCCTAGATGGGAAACTGACCCTCAAGGGATCAGCGCAGGCTGCAGTGAGAGACAGTGCACTTCAGTGCATTGGCTCTATGTGGGAAGTGCATTGCAGTGCATTGTGTCCTTCATTGGGCTGCACTGGTGATAGTAAGCCATTTCTAAAGGCAATTTGACACGGTTTTGACTCAATTTTCAATGAAATAAGAATAAAATTTAATCAACGACCACAAGTAGAGTATGTAGAAATGTCTTAAGAGGCTGATAAGATACTAAGACGGATAATCGCTCCCCAGTGGAGTCACCAATTTTTTTTGGGAAGTTTTAGTGTCTATGGATAAACGCTTAAACCCCTAGACTAGTAGCTAAGTCTAGAACAATAGAGCAAAGAATTCTCTACTTTTTCTATAACCAATAGATTAAATAAGATAGTAAAGAAGCCTACCTGAAGCTTTTTCTTACTCCTTATCTCCTTTGACCAATTATGTCGCTCCTTTTCGTACTTAATCCACTTGAAAAGTACCTACACACATACAGAAGACAAAAATCGATCAAAGCATATGATAATGATCTATTGATTAAACATAAAATGGAATCAAGTGCATAATACACATATGAAAGCATCCATGAACAATACAAACATATGGAAAAAGATTTGAACACTTTATTAGTAAAAGGAAGAGTTACAACCCAATTTTCCTGATTCAGTGTCACTCCTCCAGTTCAATCCCATCCTCTCCTCATAACAAGCAAGACATTTTGACATCATTACAATACTTGAAACCAACTCAAGTCTCATACTAACAGCATCTCCCTATAATTCAATGATTTCCAGCCCTGATCACTTAGATGAGTGGTATTTTTATAAGTGAATGAAGGAAGTTATGCCATAAATGGTGATATTGAATGCCCTCCCAAACTTAGGATTTAGTTCCATGGAGGAAGGGATAAAGGGATTGATGTTCCTTAACTTCTTCCCTCATCCAACTTTGAGCCCAAAGGAGTGGATAGCCTTAGGAAACTTCTAGAGGCATCCTATGGATAAGAATATTCCAAGCCCCAATGCAGATTTCGCTCAAATTTGACTAGCGCGGGCAAAAGAGGGCTCAAGTGTGCTGCAATGCACCCTGGCAGTGTACTGGGTTGCACTGCAGTGCACCCTAATAAAGACCTGCCTATGCTGATCTTCTTAGAGGTAGTTTTTGGATGATTTCAGTCATGGAATCCCTTGGGAAGGAGGCATTCTGATGGTTGACTTCATTTAGGGCATGTAACAACTGAATTAGGGTTTGATGGGCCCTAATAGTATTGATCTGTAAGTCGGGGTTGATGTGCCCAAATAGATCTGTAACATGGAGGATAACCAAAAGGAACAAGGTTTTTTCACCATAGTGAGAAGTTGGCAATTGCATTTGCACTTATTAAAGGAGCACGTTCTTTTTTAGCACAATGAGAAGTTGGAAGTTACATTTGCACTTATTAAAGGAACAAGTTCTTTTTCACCACAGTGAGAAGTTGGTAATTACATTTTCACTTATTAACACACTAACAATTATTCACGTTATATCAAGAATCTATGTGTTTATGTTTGCTACCATTGTGCCATTAATTTCATTTATAAGATTTTTGCACGAGATATTATTGTAAAAGATATCAACTGTTACCATCATTTCAACGACAGACAATGCTCTTCTCTTTCAACAACAAAAAACATAGCCTCCTTCATTAATAATTAACGAGGATTTTACATACATCTGAGAGGAAGATAGGTAATCACCTGCATGAAATTTAGGGAAAACAAAAGTATGTTATGCAGACAAAACCAAGAGCAATAGAGAAAATATCAACATATATCGAGGAGAGACAAAGCAAGTCCAAGCCCATCCAAGGGGCAGAGTGAGAAGGTTAGGGGCCAATATAAAAAAATCTTAGAAACAATATAAAAAGAGACAAGATCAAAATCATTTCGCATCTTAGGTGCATCTCGGAAACAATGCAAAAAGGGACCAGATCAAAATCACTATGTTCTAGATTTCAAAGGAGCTAGAATTGTGAATAGAGCCCTCTATCAGAAATTCAAAAAATATCATCCCAGGACGGAGAGGGATCCCACGCTTAGACAGGGCATATGCCTCCATGTTTTTCTCACGATACACATGGAGAAAGGAGATCTCAAGGAAAGAATGAAAGGGAGTCGAAATATTGGTCATCCAATGGTGGAGAAGGGGGATCTCTAGGGAGCTCCTCCCCTGAACCCAATCAATGACAGACTTTGAGTCCTCGGTTATCTTGATCGAATCAATTGCAATCCAAACAACATATTGAAGTACCCCCCATAGAGCCACGATCTCAGCTCGACAATTAGTCCCACCTCCTCTGTGCCAGTAGAAGTGAAATTCACGAGCAGGACAAAGCTTATTGGTGATTATTGGTAATTTGAAGTCAATAAAGTTGTTTCCATGATTATTGGTAATTTGAAGCCAATAAAGTTGTTGGCATAAACCTCCCACAATGACAATACAATCATATAAATTAAATGGCTTATAAATGTAGATAGCCATCAAAATACTAATGTGTCATTTGTAATATTGAGAATGTGTGATGTCGAGATAGGAGTGGAAGTTGGAAACTGACAAACTATTTGGAAACCCTTGATTTCATCTATTGGATTGTTTATGATGCAGTAAATGAATTGTGGTCTCTTTTGTAGTGCAGTTGTTGTATCCTTCCAAGAGAACTACAAAGTAGACTTGCTATCTTAGCAAACTAGTTGTATCATCCTCCACGTTTGTTCACTTGTGACCTACAATTGCCTAGATTTAGGGACGAATAGGTAGAAGTCTACTAGAAGCTCTATCAGTGTTCATGAGAGGGTGTCTATGTTGACTGAAGACTTGAGGAATCTTGTTGATGTTGGCCTGATCAGCCAAAGTAGGTTGTGGTCAGTTGTGATTGATGGGTGCAAGTTATATTTGGAAATTTTCCATATACCAAACAAAAGGTTCTAGATTGTAGGAAATAGGTTCTAAAGTTACAAAGTTTTCTTGTGCATATTTAATGCTAATGAATTTTTTTTATTGATTTTAAGCAAGATGTACTGGGATGGCTTGGGTTGTGGATTGTGTTACATTGCTATCCGGTTCAAAGATTATGGTAATTTACATTTTGTGATTGATTTTTATTTATTTTTGATCAATTGCCTATTTAGATTTAGAAATAAGCCAAACTTAGCTGCAATGGTGAAGTTGTGATATTTCCTTGCTTATGTTCATTTTATAAACTTAATGTTAAATTATAATGCCATTGAGGGAAAACTTCATAGATGAATTATGGCCCAATGGCACTTTTTAAAGTACACGAAGTTAAAATCAAGAGAATCTTAATGAATGCTTTAGGGTAATATTTTCTACATGTATTCATTTATATGATTGTGAGATTTTTGGTAATTATGCTAGAATTTACATAAGAAGTACTTGCATATTTTACCATCAGTAATCTTACTCTAGGCAACGACAACTTTCCATCTACAAGTAAGAAATCACTGAAGTAGAAGGTTGATCTTCATAATCCAACAATTTTTGTGCTCTTCTTGTACTATGAACATTAGCCTCATTCCTGAAGTAGTGTCAACCAGACTAGTGGAATCTAGGAGGA
Source organism: Pinus tabuliformis (assembly GCA_031772625.1). Classification (NCBI taxonomy): domain Eukaryota; kingdom Viridiplantae; phylum Streptophyta; class Pinopsida; order Pinales; family Pinaceae; genus Pinus; species Pinus tabuliformis. The sequence goes on from CM062811.1 coordinate 443,596,817, forward strand.
GGACCCATTGTGCAGCCTAGGGAATGAGTCACTTGGCTCTAGGACATTGACATGCGATCGACCTTAATCTTTATATAACGTTTATTCTCATAGAAATAAGATATTCTATATTTAGTGATTTAATTTTTCAAGATAATCTTCCCAAATCTTCTATTTCTACAATATACCTTTACACTTTTAAAGCAATTGCTAATTTTATACATTTATATTCTAAACTTGTTTTAAATCCCTTTACCACATGGATGCATTCTTATCCTATCACACCAAACAAAAACATATTGTTTTTTTAAAAGCATTATAAATTTATTTATTTTTCCAATGCCCTCTTGCACTATTGTCCTATGGAAATCCAACGCATCAAATATTGTTTTTGTCCAGCTTTATGAAAAAATGTAAAACAACACTATCAATTTTAGAATAAGCAATAAAAGAAAATTTGAAAAGTATCTCGTTGTTTGGAATAAGCAATAAAATAAAATTTGAAAAGTATCTCGTCGTTTTAAATATAAGAAATCCTTTGCGTATCCGTATCTACTTGCTTTAAATTTAAGAGATCGTTGACCCATTTTTGGCATTATCCTTTTTCAAATTAATTATAAGAATTCCTTTGAATATCGTGGTTCTACATATATTCCATGTACGATGAGCTTATTATGAGTGCTTTAAAAAAACATTTGGTTAAAATAAATTTTATTTAAATACATAATGTTAGTATCAAATTCTCCAGTAGCAAAGTATGTGGCATTTATTACATTTTTATTTTTTTAATAGTATATTTTAAATATTATACGTTTTTTCCGTACATTGAATCATAATATCTTTGAATTCATTCCTATATTTAAAAATATATTTCAACTAATAAATAGTGATTTAAATAAAAAATTATTATCAAATTCTAAGGAATAAATATAAAACAATTAAACTTCACCCTTTTAATAAAGGTCCTCAATCAATAATAAGTTAAATCGAAATTTTGTATTTTATGTGCTATTTTAATATCATAAATGGTTAAATAAAATCTTTAATCTTTAATTTGTTATTTGGTTATTATTTTTACTTTATGATTTATTGGTTATTTATTAAGGATTTAGAAATTGCAAGTGTTTATGCTCTTTTTTGGAACTCTGACATCAAAGCACTCTAATTTTCTTTTCCCTTTATTGGATTAGGAAGATCAACTAATATGGTATTTAAATCCTTTTGGTGCTATGTTCTAAAATCAGATATTGTACATTTGCATAAGGAAATAGGCTAAATCCCACCCCTTATTTGGAAGCTTAAATGGCCAACAAAATCAAAATTATGCAAGTGGATCCTATCGCATGATAAAGCTCTTACATCATGAGACAAGTTACGAAAGAGATATTTCCAAGGCTTTGAGAGATGTTGCCTTTCTTATATGGAGGTTGAGTCTAATCCTGACCTTTTCCTATATTGTTCCTTCACAAAGGCAATTTGGACATAATTCTAGGGGTCGCTAGGGCCATCATGTGCGTAGGAAGTTTCCTTTATTGAGGGCATCTTAAAAAGATCGCATAACACTTACCACCCTAGAAAAGACAAGGCTCTTCATCTCTCAGCCACTTGGGGCATCTTGATTGTTCAGAACTGTTGGCTTGATGGGGCTTGGACCCAGGTTCGAAGTTAGTTACGCTAACCAACAAAACCCTACACTACCAGCCCTTTCGACAACAACCCGCGTAGCGTAGTATCACCCGAGGCAATATTGGGGGATGCTAAAACCAGGTTTCTGCATCCAGATGGTTGTGTGATGTGTTTTCTACAGATCTAGGGCTTTATCTTGACCTTTGCGAACCCTAACCTTTGAAACCCAGAACTTACAGTAAATAACAGTTAACAGATTTCTATTCTTTGCCGATTGTGCTAAACATCCATAACATCGTACAAATACATAGATCTACATCTTCGCAAATCTATTAAGCACTTTTCCCGATTAAATGCATTCAACAGTTCATAAATACAACAACTTCGGAAATAAACAGTAATACACAGATATCACTTCAAAATATATCTTTATTATGCTTCATATTCTTAGTTACAAACTCTTTCCAACCCTGCACACATAGCTGCAGGAGCCTTCCCCTTCGCCCAAGTACAAAACAAACAAATTCAGACTCAATTCATGTACTTCCTTACTTTGTTTTTCTATGACTCTTATATGACTTCCTTTTATACTCTTCCTTCATTACAAAACCATGGTCTGTGAACCATGGGCAGGCCTCAAAACAACTTGACTCAAAATAAGGGGCTTTGACCTTCGTAAAGCCCCTTTGACTCCTATTGACCTGCGCTACTCGCACTCCGCTCCTCAAAATGTGGAGACTTTACAATATCTTTACAAACTTAACAAAACTTTAACAAAATTTGACCTAGGGGTCCCCATCCCAACATGCCCCCAACACAAAGTCGTGACTCATCACGAGTTAATATGTTGGTGTTCCCTCAACCTTTGCTTGCAGGGTGCTATATTCGATATTCAATGTCTGAAGATCTATTGTTCCCTGTGCAGTGGCTTGGCAAACTTATTCGGCCAACTTCTTGGTCGCTGGCCCTTCAACTGCAAGACCCATGGTCCTTTATGTCTGCTAAAGGGCTTTTAGCTTGCCCTCGATGGTCTGAGACAACTAGCTTGCCTCATCAGCCCACGACTGTGTGTGCACTGTAATTATGGACGCTTTTCTGCATATCTCATCGATCTGTGTATGTAGAGTCTTTCCTTCATGAAGTCTAGCAAACCTTTGCACAGGTGCAAGGGTCCACACTGTCACTCAGATCTCATCGAACTGCAGTTGGCTATCGCGGATGTCCACTTCAATCTTTTGTAAGTGTGCGTCTTCCTGCAGTGAGCGCACACATTTCCATTGTCTACTAAAATAATTGGTTGTAGCCCTTGACTGCAATGGCCAGAGTTGTCATATCTACTTTGATGGAAACTTCACGCTACTCTCCGACCTCTAGAGGTGTGGTTGGCTGCAGCTTCATTTGAAGCTCTAAAATCTGCAGCTGCATCTCAAATCGCACCTTTCCAATTTCCTCCTTTGATTCCTTCAATGCAGCAGCTAACTTGTGAATTTTCTTCACAGGCGCTGCCTCGGCTAGAATTTGGAGCTCAGGGAGTTCGTTGCATACTTGGGTAAGGGCTTCCTCTAGCTGTTGATTGCGTTGTATCATCTCGACGCGGGCCTGCAAGGCCTACACTTTCTCTGAAAACATATGTTTCTTGTTAGTCTTTACTTCTTCGACAATCAACAGATCTCTTTTCTCCCAGACATGGAGCTCGTTGGAAATTCCTTGGTGCAACTCGTGCAAGGTCTGGATAGGCAGCAATGCAATGTTGATACTCATGTTGGTCATATGCAACAACCTGACATGATCCTCAACTGTTTCAACATGCAGGGAACCCTCCTACAGCATCACTGCATGGAGGTCTGTAGTCAGTTCTGCCTTTGATGTCCTGCTTGCCTGACTTGCGCTCGCTTGACCCATACTCACTTGAACCATGCTCGTCTAGATCACTCCTGTCTGGACCTGCAATTCCTTCAAGCCTTGTTGCACTTTGTCCAATACCTTCTTGTATTGGTCCTCGATGTGCCCCCATATGTTTTCCGTTGCGGAGCGGACAACATCACCTATCTCATCAAGGTCCCCCTCCATGAGGGCCAATGGTTCAGTACCCATAGACTTATCAGACTTCTGCTTCTTGCGTGGTCCCATCGAACTACACTTCTGTCTCTTCCTGATCCTGAAGGGGGACTCTAAGTCCTCTGATCCAACATAGGGGTCTGCGCCCCCTTCCTCTTCATTTGCGGTTTCTACTTCAAAATATGTGCGCTCTGTATTAGGCTCTTTGAGGTCAATGGTGACCTATGTTGTTTCCGCCTGCGCATCTTTTGCCTTCTGTGCTTCCATATCATTGTTAGAAACCTTCTATGCTTCGTTCTTTTTGTCTTTCTTGGCCTATGTGGCAGTGGTTGTTTTCCTTGTTTCTACATCTATGGCCTTACTTGTTCCTGCGCTTTGCTAGATGGGATGAGCCAATCACTCAACCATTTGCTGATGACCCCCATAATATCATCCTCCATGACTAAATATGGCACCTTGTTCCATGTTTCTATGGCTTCCTTCTTTGCGCGTATGGACAAATTGTGAAAATCTTCTTTGAAGTTTGCTACATCTTTATATTGCGCATGTAGAATGGGTGACAATCGTGGTTGTTGGTTTATCACCATACACAATTCTAACTCAAAGAGTACCAAGAACATCTTTCTTTCAATGATACTGTCAGGGTCCTTCATTTCCCATAGCGAGGTAAATTTTGCAGCCTCACACAAGTCTAAATCCATCGTTGGGAACTAGGAATCCTCAAGCATCCTCCATGCTACCAACATGATCAATAATAGTAACCACACATTGAGGAACGCTTTTCCGTCCTCCTGGGCTTCATGATAATCATCCAAGAATTCTTGGCAGAGGTACTTTTCCCAATTGAACTGGACCCCCTGGATGCACTGTACAACGAAGGATACCACTGGTGCTAGCACTTCACCAGCACGACACATCCACATTATTTTTCCCACCAATATCTGTGCAGCAAACCACACAAATTCATCCAATATAGAGTTAATGGCATAGCCTCATGCTTCTTAACCAACCTGAAGTTGCTCTTCATCTGATCCGCTACCTTTTTCTCCTTTGACTTCCCCACAAAATTGTTTGCAAAGTTTGCACCCTAATATGTAGCGCTGTGATTCTATGGACCAACATATCATCAATTTGGATGGGCCCTCCCAGCCAGAGGCACCCATCATGAACCAACGTCAACAATTGATGCACACAGATGGTACTAATAATGTTGCGGCTAAAATGTGGGACAAACAAAATGTTGAGAAACCTTGCACACTCAATACTGACCGCCCACTTAATTGGTTCAAGCCTTGTGACGCCGACCTCCTCATAGTAAACCAATTTTAAGAATTTACTGGGTTCTAACTGCGGAAATTTCACATGATTGCCCAAATCCCAATCCTCCATCTTTAGAAATGGTACCCATTCCAACAAGTCGCCCTCAATAGGTACTTCTTCTTGCAAAAATGGTGTGAATACCTTGAATTTCAACGCGTTAGGGTCCTTAGTTACTTTGGCAGTCGATTTCCTAAGGGGGATATATGGCGATAGCTGAGAAATTGGATTTGCACCCTCTGTGCTGATATTTTCAATCACCATAGTTAGCTCTTCTTCATCCAGGTCCTGGGGTTTCGTAGGTTTCTTGCTTTTATCCATAAAACCCTTCTGTCTAATCTCATTTGGGAATTTGCATGACTATTGCTAAATCGGGGCTTGTTGTGGCTTTTTTTTCTTTTTCTCTCCTGCCATGGAGGCAGTAGGTTTTGGCCTCCGTGAACTGGGTGCTATGGTAGGGACTGGTGATGTAGTAGTCATCTTGGCAATCCCCTCTCAAAAGAGTTTCATTTTCCACTCAGGCAAAATCTCCCTCAAACCCAAGGCCCCGCTGTGAAAACTCCTGCTCTACCTCTTGCCAATATCATCTAGACATACAAAAACCTTCTATGCTCAAGCTTAGGTGCAAAATCTCAAGATAATCTCTCTAGAAGCAAAGTGTTTGAATGTGGAGGAGGATGTTGTATTTATAGCCCTTTTTGAATTCAAATCCTTCGATTCCCTCCAAATCGCCCTCATTAATGCTTTCTTGGTAGCAGATTTCCAAAGATATGCTTCTTAAATGCTTTTCCCCTGCTCCCTTTAATGGAACAATAACCATCCAATCATCTACAGTGCTTCCAATGGTCACTTTTTGGCCAAGATACGTGGGACCCACCTCGCTAATGCAGCTCCTTCATCGCAGCCCCAATCTGTGCCTTTCTCATAACCATCACGCAACCCAATCTCTTCACCAAAATTTTCTCTTGGCAGAGTAGTTTATAGTCCCACACTTCCTTCCAGTTTCCTGAAGTACTAACACTGTCCTACATCCATGTAGTCATTGTGCAAGGGTGGGATTGCCCTGGTACAACTTCAATTGGCTCCCATTGATTCTTCCTGGAAATAACTCCCCATTCAGCTTCACGAGCTAAACTGCACCTCCATTCGTAATCTCCTTGATGATGTATGGTCCTAGCCAATGCATCTGAAACTTTCATGGGAACTTAGTAAACTTGCTATCATACATCAACACTAAATCTCCATTTTTAAAGGTGTGCTGCTTAATGTGGCGATCATGCCACGCCTTTTCTCTAGCCTTCTACACCTATTGATGAAAATTTACCAAGAATCGATCTTCTTCTAACTCAAGTATCTGCACAAGACGTTCTTCCACTATATCCCAATCTTCATCTCCATGATTGCAAACTGTGAACTATGTATTCCATTGGCATCATCACTTCTTGTTCATAAACCAGTCAAAATGGTGTCTGTCCAACCAACTTCTTACATGTAGTTCTATATGCCCAAAGAACAATTGGTATGCGCGCACCCCAATTGTTCCTATTCACATTGCAGATCTTCATCAAAGAATTCTCCAAGATCTTATTGAAAGTTTCAACTATTCCATTTACTTGAGGATGGTATAATGTGCTTTTTTGATGATACATCCAGAATTCTTCTAACAAAGAAGCAATAGTTTCATTCAGAAAATGCGAACCCTTGTCACTCATCAAAATATTTGGATATCCAAAGCTAGACATAATTTACTCAAATATAAACTTCGCAGTTATAGCTACACTGCAATCCTTCATGAGTTTCCCCTCAGTGCACCAGGTCAAGTATTATGTCATTGTGATGATGTAGCACGCTCCTGTCTTCCTTCTTGGTGGCTGAATAGGTCCCACCAAATCTATTTCCCATTTGTCGAATTATTGTAATGAGACTTGCGAGTTCAGAGGCAATTCATCCCTTCATGATGACTTCCCAATCCTCTAACAGACATCACATGCCCTACAATACTCCTTTGAATCTTTGTGCATAGTTGGCCACCACAACCCAACTCGTAGTATCTTTTGCGCAGTCGCTTTTCTAGCATAATGTCCTCCAACAACTCCTCCATGTGCTTCGACGAGGATACTTTGTCTTCCATAATCCAGCACATACCTGCTAAAAACTTCATCCATCCCCATTTTCTACAAGTGCCCTGTAATTACAGATAAATATGCAGCCCTGACCACCAATTCCTTCTTCTATTGCGTTTTATATCCTTCAAGAGTTACACTCGTAGACAAGAATTTGATTATATCCACAAAATGTTCATCAACAACGAGCACAGCAAAGAGCTACACGTCAGGTAATCCTTCATCAAGACTTGTAGGTTCTTCGCCATTCTCAATTTGCGAAATGTGATTAGGTCCAGCATTTAATTGTCCTGGCTTCACAATTATTTCATACTCTTGAAATAGCAGTAACCACAGACAAATCCCCCCCCAATACAGGCTTGTTGACCAGGTACTTCAAAGTTGAATGGTCTGTATACATTTTCAAGTGTGCAACCAACAGATAATGACTGAACTTCTGGAGTGCATAGACCATCACCAATCCTTCACACTCTATGGTTGTATATCATTCTCCGCCTTAGACAATTTTCTGCTCACAAATGCAATCAGATGGTCGAGATCTCCTATGCCTGGTTGGTTTAAAATTGCTCTAATTCTATGCAGGATGCATCCACATGTACATGAAATTCTTTCTTCCAATTGGGGAACACTAAAATAGGTGTCGTAACCATATTTTCCTTAAAAACATCTAAGATTTTCTAGCAGTCATCATCCCAACAAAATATCGCATCTTTCTTTAATAATTTCTCCATTGGTGCAGTGATCTGTGTGTATGCCTTAATGAACTTTGTATAGTATCTTGTATGGCCCAATGTTGCATGCAACTATTTTACATTCCTCAGGGGATCCAAATTGATAATCACCACAATTTTAGCAGGGTCCACCATCAACCCTTGCTTACAAACAACGTGGTCCAAAAGTATCCCATATGGTACGCAAATTATACACTTATTCAGATTTAGGGAGATCTGATACTTACTACAAGTATCCAACATCAGGCGAAGGCTTGAAACATGCTTTTTTAACTAACCCAAACACCATCCAATCATCAAAGTAGACCTCCAAAAACCTGCGAATAAATTCATTAAAGGCTGCAACTACCACACTAGAAAAGATCGTAGGGGCATTCTTAAGTCCAAAGGGCATAACTGTGTACCGAAACGAGCCCCATTTTGTGGTGAAGGTAGTCTTACTTTGATCTTCTAGCACAATATTGATCTTGTGATATCCTGAGAATCCATCTGTAAAAGAGTAGTCTTCTTGACCACCAACGTTCTCCAAGACTTCATCTATGAATGGCATAGGGAATGGATCATGTACACAAGCATCGTTCAACTTCCTTAGATCTACATAGATCCTGATTTCGCCCTTTGTCTTATTCTCTTGAACTACCATAGGACTAACCCAGTCTGATTCTTCTATAGGCTCAATAATTCTTGTTGCGATCATCTTATCCAGTGCTTCACACACCTTTTCTTTGTATTTAGGATTCAATAGGTACGAGCACTTCTCTACCATCTTCACATCTAGCTTCAAATTGATCTCCATAACACCTATATCACCTACTATCCCCTTTAGATCAAGTAACTTTGTTGGAAACAAGTCCTGATATTCACGTAACAACTCCTTGACCTTGTCAGTTGTGTCCTCATCCCAGTAATTGCCTATATTCGCGAACTTCGACTGTGCTTCTGACCCAATGTTCACTTGCTTGGTATTCAATGGTTTTGAAATGTCAAGAACCTCTACCTCAGGCCCAACGACTTCACATTGTCCCTCTGACTTAGGGATACTGATATTCTTGGGATCTCCCTCACCTTCTTCTGTGGTAACATTGTAGCACTCCAGAGCATGGCATGGTTGCGTGCTCTAGTTAGGTTGTACCCATGTGATAGGCTCTATAGGTGTTCTGAATATCATAGCCTTGAGTTCCTGTAATGCTTCATCAATACATTTGAATCCGTTCTCAAAATTGAATGTGAGAAAAAATCCCTCCTTCATAACATCCTACTTTGTGGTTCCATGTTGCAGCTTTATTTCTAAGTACCAATTCATCATAATAGTATCCAAGGTGTGGCAGAATATATGTACCCATTCTAGCTATGGTTCCTCTCCCCATTATTTTGTCCAATGAGCTAGATGCTCACGCAGATCATCCTTCCCTGTCTATTTTTCACTAATGCGGGTATTTGCATAGCCAAATTGAAACTTCATCATCCTTCAATACTCCTTCCAGTCTGTAAAATTGTCATTATGTGTACCCCACCATCTGGAAAGTGTATCTCTCAGCATGATGTCTAATGCCTGGAACCGATGCTCCTCTGGTACATCCCTTTCAAATTTATCAAGAAACAAATTTACATCTTCTAAGCCATCATAATATGGTAAATTGCGTACCTCAATGGATATACACTGGAATGATTTAGTAAGTCTATTCCATCGCAACGTTGATACTTCATGCAATCTATTATGCCAATTCTCAAGCTCCTAATCTGAATCTGAGTTGTAGGAGTTGTCATTTTCCCAAGTAATTCTTCCATCCACCATAGGATTGATCCAATCCTTATTCCACACAGTAAGATTATAGATTTGTTCAATATCATCCTCCTTATAGTAATCTCAAACTGGTTCAGTATACCGCACACCTTTGGCTGGATCCAATGGAACAATGACTCTTAGTTCCTTCTTCTCAAATGTCATGCTACACTTCTTCAAGTTGATGACTACATTCATATCAAACACCCAATCAATTCCAAGTAATGCCAAGTAGGGATTACTATCATCCACTATTTTGATTACCTCAAAATCATCTATAGTGCATGCCCCTTCAATGTCTACAATTACTCCATGTAGGCATCCCATAGGAATAATCTTCTGTTGGTTCACCATTCGCAGCTGAATTGGGGACCACTGTAGCATCGAATTTCCCATTCTTTCCCAAGTCTGTTTAGGAAAAACATTCACATCAGATCCCAAATCTAAGATCACCTAGTCCATTTCAAATTCTCCAATTTGTGCAGTCAATCTCATCTCTCGACCAATCCTTTTCTTACTTTTGTCTACTTTATGCACTGTGCACTATTCAAGTAGTGGCTTATTCTTGCCAACACAGTTGTCTATTAATTCTTGTAGTACCTCCACTACTTTTTGGTCCTTAAGAGCTTCATGCCAGTTTGTAAGAAGGATTTCAATACTGAGGGATCTATCTCCTATGCAGCAATGACCTCTTCAGGCTTCTCTATTCATGCATTCTGATTATTTGACGTGGAAGCTCCTGAATCCACAAAGATCTTCTTCACCTCCATAAATGTTTCTTTTTCCTTATGCAAATCAAGTTCAATATCTTTTTCAGCAGCCCTACGCACCCACATATCCTCTTTTGGTTGTTTCCTTGTGGCTTTATCTTCCCCGGTAGCTATACTGCTTCACGTAACTATATCAATGATTGGGCCATCCTTGTGAGGTTCTGACCTCATCATCTAGATGTTCTGAGTGGGCTACTGGTTCTTCTTCTCTTGCATCTTTGTGATGAGTATAGGACAATCTTCTATTACGTGGTCAAACTGTCGGCAATACTGACAAGAGGGGTGTGTCGGGTTTTGACAATCTCACGCATAGTGACCTAGTTCCCCACAGTTGTAACAAATAATCTTTATGAAACCTCTTCCAGCTCCTCCCCCTCATCCTCTTCCTTGTCCCTAGAATCCTCTGTGCACTGAAGGTGCACATTGAGCATGATGTGGATGTGTCTTAGCCTGTACTCTATATGTCAGAGTTTTTTCCATCATTAACTCATAACTTCGGCAATTGCTCTCATCTTGGCCTACAGAATTACAAAAATTGTAGTATATGTCGGTGATTTTGTACGAACTTCTGCAACAAATGGCAATTTTTAGTTGAGTGTTTTCCTATTATTTGGCAGATAATGCACTAGGGAATTACATCGTTACTTGATCCAACGGAAGTTTCTGGCTTCAGGGGGTTAGGACCTCCCCCAATTAGATAGTTCTGATATACTGGGCAATGATCCTTGTTATGACCATTTCCTTTACACTTTAAGCACCATACTTCAGAACGGGTTTCATTTTTACCTCTTCTTCCTTTTTGAGATCCTGCAACTTCATATGCAAGCTAGCTAGTTGCGTTTGAATCTGCTGCACTCCCAGATTTGTATCCTGAATAAGCGAAGCCTCCAACTTCATAGAAATTTCTAGTGCTTCAGCCTATGATCCAATCTCAAATGAGGCAACAATGTAGCAATATACCAGTCCTTATGTTGCTCATCTGAAATCTGTAGATTAGCCTATTCTAGCAGACATTTCAGCCTTTGATCAATATCCCATGCAGATTCATTTACCTTCTACTTAATTTCTTTAACCTCAGTCACATACTGGGCTTGAGACTTTTCTGAATTCATTATTCAGTGCATATTTTTTGTCTTTCAATGACGTAGTTGGATTAGTCGTACTGTACTTAATATACCAATTCAATGCCCTATATTGCAATGCTATGATCAGCTGTGCTTTTTTCATATCGTCATCCATTATTTGTTGTGACTTCCACCCAACATCTGCTACAAACTAGAATTGATCATGTTATTCTTTCCCAAGACCCCTGAATATAGGCATCTTCATAGTGTTCGTCATACTAAATAGAGGAGGTTGAGGTGGAGGTGATGGTGAAGGTGGAGTGGATGGGTGTGGAATTCCTGCAGTGCCTTGATCTACCAACTGCGGTGCACCTCTGGGCATCTTCAGACTATTAATTTATTCTTTGTTATCAAATGCTCCCAAGAGAGGACTATACTCAGCAATTGCATCTAGATATTTTCTAAACTATTTCCCACTTCGTGTATCTCTCGTCGAGCTTCTTCTAAAAATCAATTTAGTGGCATAACCCATTTCTCACACAATAGAATTGTAATCCAGGTTTTCAAAGACTTCAGATACTTACCTCTTGGTCCTTTAAAAAACTGGTGTTCAGCTTCGCTATAACTGACAAACGTATCAATCGCGAACTCTGTGATAAATCCACCCAAAATATCATCGATTCATTTATTTGCAGCCTTCGCAACCTTGTATTCTGATCCTTCCAAGCGCTTCACTAACTATGGAGTCCACACAATAGGGTTATCCAGCTTCTAGGTAGGTTGACCATCTGCTAATTTAGCCAACCATTTGTATAATTCACATGGAAAAGAGTAAAAGAAAACTTTGTGTTCATCTATTTACAGATATCTCTGCAACCACTCTTTTTTCGACAGACGTGGATTCCTGTTTTCTTGAGCTACAAACTTGTGCAGCTTCTGATCTATCCACTTCTCAATCTCATTCTTTGTTGGTCTCCATGGACCCCACATCACATGCCCCTCATATAGATCTCGGTCCCGACAACATAACCATTTGTTGGCTTGATGGGGCTTGGACCCAGGTTCAAAGTTAGTTGCGCTAACCAAAAAAACCCTACACTATTGACCCCTTTGGAAAAAACCCGCATAGCGCAGGATGTAGTCTTACTCGAGGCAGTATTAGGGGATGCTAGAACCAAGTTTCTACATCCAGAGGGCTATGTGATGTGTTTTCTGCAAACGTAGGGCTTTATCTTGACCTTCACGAACCCTAACCCTTGAAACCTAGAACTTATAGTAAATAACAATTAACAAAGTTTTGTCCTTCGCCAATTGCGTTAAACGTGCATAACATCATACAAATAAGCAGATCTACGTCTTCGCGAATCTATTAAGTACTTTTCCCGATTAAATGCATTCAGCAGTTCATAAATACAACAACTTTGAAAATAAACAGTAATACACAGTTACACATATATAAATTCAAAATATGTCTTTATTATGCTTCAGATTCTCAGTTACAAACTCTTTCCAACCCTGCGCACAGCTGCATGAGCCTTCCCCTTGGCCCAAGTACATAACAGACAAATTTAAACCCAATTCATGTACTTCCTTACTTTTCTTTTCTATGAATATTATATCACTTCCTTTTATACTCTTCCTTCATTACAATACCATGGCTTATGAGCCATGGCCGGGTCTCAAAAAAACTTGACTCAAACTAAGGGGCTTTGACCTTCCTAAAGCCCCTTTGACTCGTATTAACCTGCACTACTCGCGCTCTACTCCTAAAAATGTGGAGACTTTACAATATCTTTACAAACTTAACAAAAAATTAACAAAATCTGACCCAGGGGACCCTATCCCAACAAGAACCATGTGATCTTTGAGAACCTACTTCCTTCTTCTCGACACATATACATCCATATTCTTGCCATTTTGGAAGCTTATCTGCATTCATCAATCAAAAGCCCCAAAACAAAGGTATTGGAATTTTGATTCAAATTGATCATCTATTGGGCCTTTTTTGATGGGGTTGCACAAGGTGACTCTTCTATGGCATGGGCAAGGGGATCATATACTTCTTAGAAAACAACTCCATCTCTTTTTCAAAAAACCCTAGATTAGCCGCCAAAAAATTACATTGAACTTGTAACACCCCATTTTCTGCCAATTGTAATGATAATTACAACCCAATGTCACTGTGATCCATGACAAAGATATTTTAAAGATTTTGAGTTGTGATAGACATTTAAAACTTATATAATTGCATTTTTCTAATTAATGAAGAAAATTCACCAAAAAATTGAATGAAGGGTGTAGCACTAGTATTAGCCATGATACCATGAATGGAATCTAATGAGGGGGTTATAGGCTTACCTTTTCTACCAAGTAAACACCTTTTGCCAAAAACCCATATTGCCAAATTTCTAGAAATTTAAATTCAAAATTATTTCCCTCTCCTCCCACTTTCCCAAAAATAACGATTAAAATATAGTTGGGTAATTGGGAAGCCAACCAATCATAATTATGGAGGGCTAGCTAGGATAGCCAAAAATTGCTAGCTAGAGGTACTAGTAAGTATGTTATGGTCCAACCCTAACCCCTTTAGTTATGCAATAAGCCCAAAGGGCCTAGTCAGAGTAATAGTTTGTTAGCTGAGTCAATAAAGACCCTAAGTGGTTATCTGCATTAATAATAATTGTAAGTGATTGACCCGCATTATAGAAAAGGGCCCACAGTTAGTTATAAATGAGCCATAGTTAATAAATAAAGTGGTAAACCTGTATTATGCAAGGGACTACTAGTAGTTAGGGTTTTAGATGTCATAAAGCTATAAATAACCTTAGATAGCAAGGGAACAATCATCGAGTTTTATTGTAATCGAGCTCTGCTCTATTGGAGGTTAACCCATCTAAGAGGTAAGTGAACATTGTATTATGCTTCTGAATAATAAAATATCTTTGCAACGTGTATCAATTCATGTGATATTTCTATGTTTCGGGCTATATTTTTTCATATTTCTAGCATTATGGTTTTCTCACAGGTCAAGTGTATAACAAGTGGTATCGGAGCACTTTCCAGGGCCAATCGTACCTCCAATTTTGGTAGATTTTTTTTTTAGTCTAGAGATGTGTTCCCATGTCTTTAAACCACAGGATTTGTCGTTGAGCACATAAACCTACAAATTTGGGGAGGCATGCACGCAGGAACTAAAAGAGGTGGTCACGATTGTTGAACTCCCTTGTAACCCTTGTGGATACCCATTTGAGTAGTAGTGCATTAGACAAAACTGCATAGCGAATGCACTTCCACATATCCATGGGTATATCGGAAACCCCCTAGGGTAACCTAAAACCTAACCTTTAATAAGTTTTTGACCATATTTCTGCTATAGTACATTGATAATAACACTCGGGGAGATTACTCGCAAGTATAATAGGGTAGTCAAGTAGTATGACTAAGGGTATGGTCAATCCTCCTTAGTTAATGCTCTAAATGATTGGGTCGAGTACTATTTTTGGACCCCTGTGCATATCATGATCTGTAGCACCTGGCACTCCTTTGTGACCATAGTTCTCTCATCTATCTAAACATCACCCTCTACCTTTTTGTCTAGTTCAGATCCAACAGTTGGGGTTCGACAACTACTCTACATATAAGATCCAGTAGTTAGGGTTCTATTGCTTCCGTACATATTAGATTAATAGTTGGGGTTTTTCACAACGTCGATCAAACTCTTTGTGGAGTGAGGGTTTTAGCCGCCATAATATAGATTAGATTATCGAAACACATTTTGCAGTGCAAATATTGTGGGGTTTATGCTACTACAATCCAGCCCTGATTTTCGTAGGATATTTGGCAGTATCAAGAAATTTGGGTTTCAGCCACAAAAATATTGATTTGTTGGGAGTAAAACTCCTTTCAGAGTTAAAAATAAATAAAATTGGAGCCATCACGGGACACTTGCAAGAGACCTAGCCTATAAGACTTAGGACGACGAGATAATCGTAGTGGTACCATTCACCTGTAATCCCCCAATTTTCATGCAGTCCCAAAATTTTCCCTACACGGCTTCAAGTGACCGACATCACTAGACTCCCGAGCTTTCCCTATTTCCAACGATACTAATCTTAAGTAAGATCAAAATTTGAATGGGGCTAGTGTATACATGGTGCCAAGCCTCAAGTTATGGCTTCAAAGAAGGTTGTAGAGAAATTCGATTCCCTTGAGGAAAAAACCAATGACTTCTAGGCATCCTTTAATGACAGAATCACAACAAAAGTTTTGGAAGCCCTAAGGATGTCTTGCGAAACCATTAGGGAAGAACACAGTGTTGATGCACACATAGAAGGAGAATCTAGCCATCACATTTATTTCCATGGAGGTCACCAACATTCAAGCTAAAAGAAACCCAATTTGGAGATATACAAATTTGATCACTCCAACCCAGTAGTATGGGTGGAACAAATGGAACAATATTTCAACCTTAACAATATCTGGGAAGATCAGACTAAAATACATGTTGGAGCTCTTTACTTGGACCAAGAGCAATGGAAGTGGTGGAAGTGGCATAAAAAATGCTACCCACGGAGGCCAACTTGGAACATGTTCTCAAAAGCCATTTGTGGCCACTTTGATTGGGAATCTCACTTTTTGGGTCGTCTCACTAAGCTCAGGAAAATGAGTACAATAAGGGAATACATTGCAGCCTTTGAACAATTAGCCATAAGGACTTAAGGACTAGGAGATGCCTTTTACTTGGAATGTGTCCTCAATGGCCTATAGGAAGCCATCCAAGCCTATGTCATAATGCATCACCCAGTTACTTGGTTGGAAGTATGAAACAAGGTCGTAGAGGTAGAAATAATTTTAAATGCCCAATCCAATCATCCAAATTTCGTCACATGGGCACGTCCCACCCCTGCTACAGGCCCCACCCAAACACTTAAGGTTCAAAAGGTGTCATCGATAGAAATGGCCAAAAGAAGGAAATAAAGACTCTGATTCTACTGTGATGACAAATACTCCCCAAGACATAAATTTAAGGAACCAAAATTATTTCAAATTTACGCTACTAAAAACAGCTTTGCTGATGAATCTCCATCCACTGAAGTCCCTGAGGAGGAAGACGGTGAACCCCTAATAGCCCCAGACACTGATACTACATCTATTGTAGATGAGTCAGTTATCTCAATCAATGCCTTAGTTGGCATTTCCTCTCCCCAGACTCTCAAAATATGAAGTTTCTGAAATATTGGTCAGTAGTGGTGCTAATTTATAGTGACAACACGCATAACTTTGTCCATAAGAGAGTAGCAGAAGTATTTCATTGTTTTTTCAGGGTGGTATCTAATTTTCAAGTCCTTATCATTGATGGAGGGACCATGAAATGTGAAGGACGCTGTGAAAATATTAAATTTCAAATGGGGGATTATCACCTAAAAACCTATATTTTTTCCATTGAAATGGGCATCTGTGACATTGTCCTTGGTGTTGAATGGCTCTGCACACTAGGCCCTATCATAATGGACTTTCAAGAGTTATATATGAGCTTTAAGCAGAACAACCAATCGCATACACTGTAGGGACTCCAAGAAGGTGCTTCCACTATTATAAGCTCTCATCGAATGAAGAATATTTTACAAAAGGTCCATCATGGGATAGTAGCACAATATTTTAATGCCATTCATTCTATTGAATCCACTTCTCCTCCCATTCATCTAGATATGCAATAGGTATTAGATCGCCACCAATGGGTCTTTGAAAAAACTAAGGAGCTCCCACCCTCTAGGGGTGAACATGATCATAACATCCCTTTTCTCCTAGGTATCCATCTGCTAAATGTCCACCATATCAATATCCTTTTGCATAAAAGAATGAAATTGAAAAAAATCATCAAGGAACTCCTTGAAGTTGGTGTTATTCATCCCAACACCATCCCTTATTCATCTCTGGTGGTCATGGTTCTAAAGAAAGATGGTGAATGGCACGTATCTAGACTTTAGGGCCCTTAACAAGCTCACTATCAAGGACAAATTTCCTATCCCAAAAGTTGATGATATGCTTGATGAACTGCATGGTGCAAATTTTTTTACCAAGCTCGACCTCCACTTAGGCTATCACCAAATACTGATGAAGGAAGTTGACATTCCAAAGACAACCTTCCAAACTCATGAAGGCCATTATGAATTCTTGTTCATGCCATTTGGTGTCTGTAATTACCTGTCCACTTTTCAAAGCCTCATGAACCACCTTCTAAAACCATATCTCATGAAATTCGTCCTGGTGTTTTTTTATGACACTCCCATATACAACATAATAAGGGACACTCATCTTCAACATGTTGATAAGGTATTGTAACTGCTCCAAGATCATAAAATATTTGTCAAAGTATCCAAGTGTTCCTTTGGCGTGGAAGAAGTAGAGTATCTGGAACACATTTTTGGTCGCGAAGGAGTGAGGGTTGATCCGAAAAATATTCAGGCAATGCAATATTGGCCCCAACCAAAAACCTTGAAGAGTTTGAGGGGATTCTTAAGTCTCACTGGCTACTATCAAAAATTTGTCTACAATTATGGACACATTTCTAGACCCCTCATTGACCTTCTCAAGGAAAAATCATTTCTCTGGAATGATGCAGCTCAGCAGGGCTTCTTGGCTCTCAAATAGGCCATGTGCTCTGCACCAATATTGGCCCTACTAGACTTTACAAAACATTTTGTGATTGAACATGATGCTTCAAGTATGGGCATTGGCACAGTATTAATGAAGGAAGGTAGACCATTGGATTTCACTATTCAACAACTCAGTGATAAGCATCTTGGTCAATCTACATATGAGAAAGAAATGATGGCTATCTTACATGTAGTAGACACTTGGAAACCATACTTATTGGGGTGTCGTTTCCAAATCTGCACTGACCATCATAGCCTATAGTATTTCCTTAAGCAGCATCTATTGTCACCACAACAAAATAAATGGCTCACAAAAATGTTGGGATATTATTATGACATAATTTACAAGAAAGGTCATGACAATATAGTGGTCGATACGTTATCACGCCAATTTGAGGATGAGGGCACCCTTTTATCTCTCTCTCTACCCATACAAGATTGGATTGAATAAGCCTATTATGAATGGTTCTTGTTGGACCTTAGCATTACTCTCTCTTTGACAACTTTTCTGACTTCTTTCTCTTGTTTTCCATAAAAGACAGATCCCCATCACTGATAAATGATAGATTTTGTCTCAAGGAAGACATTAAATGCTTGACATGTTATACTTTTATGTTTGGTCTATTTGAAATAAGTTTTTTCAAATTAGATATGGAACACAACCTATTCTATAGCTAACCATGTGTTCCATAGCCACTTCCCTGGTCGAACAGGTTACAAGTGTCAAACGAAGAAACCGGCCACATGGGCATCTCTAAAATTGTCTCGATCGACAAAAAAGCCAGCTCAAGACCACAGTCAAAGGTGGAGTCAAATGTATGAAACCCGAAAGCAATAGGACTCTTTGTCTACCCTTTTGTGGTTAATTAATAAATCCAACAGATCAGTTGAAGCATTAACTCAGATCAACCACCTGTGTCAACGGTTCTGTGCAACCACCTTATTCGAATTCAAGTCACCTGTAGCTGATCAAAAATTTACGCAGATTGGTTGTAATACATGTAGACCACCTGTAGCTAATTTTCCTCAAAAGACAGTTATGAATGTTTTCTTTAAATACCAGTTGTACATAACTGAGAGCAGTTCGAAGTTTTTGGATGTATTAAGCTCAGACTTGCAGCTCTGTAATTTTGAAATTTTTGTTCCTGTTAATAATATGAAGCTGTGTTTTGACCAGTGATCATTTGAAAGAGTATCTTCAGCTAGTTAGAAGCTCAACTCAGTCAGTTGCAGAGGGCCCCTGCACTGAAGGAGGTTTTTTTTCTTTTTATTTGTTTATTGTTCAGTTTTTAGTTTCATTATTTGCTTTTAGCAGTGTTTGTAACTTAGGTTGATTCCTTGTAGTTTGTTTTCTTTTGGTTCTGATCAATAGCGCAATGTTAGAATTCGATGGTGCAATCTTGTTTCTCTAACCCATTTCATAAAGGAACAACTTTGCTTTTAAATAGGGTAAGGTTGAAAGTAATGAGGATGCATTGTTGATTAGTTTACTCACTGTTATGTTTTCTTTTTTATTTATTTCCTAGTTCAGATTGCCAATGCACTGTGTGAATAAATGTTTTTGGTCACCATTTCAATCTGATATCCATCCTAAACTAAATGGTTAAAAATTTGTTGAAAATGCAACAAGATGATGGAGCTTAGTGGAAAGGAGTCGCCTTCACTAAGTGGGCCCGCAGGCTATTTTGGCGCAAAGTCTATTTTTAGACATATGGATCATGGTTTATGAGTTGCAGGATGTTATTTGTGGATGATTGGTCATGTTGGTAAAAATAGATGGACTTATATTTTTAGACATATGGGCGGAGTCTATTTTTAGACTGCCAAGCTAAAAATAGAACAGTCGAATATTATTAGCTCTTAATAATATTTGGACTATAAACATTATCTTATCCTCTTGGAGCACTTCAGTCCGAGCTACGGATGTGGCACATGCAGCTGTCAGAAGGAAATACGCTTTTCTTATGAGTTATTTGAGCTATTGCATGAGGGACTTCAGTTAGAACTCAAGTGATTGAGTTTGGTGGAGTTGATTGAGGAGTTGATGGAGTTGTGTTCAGTTTGACTTGGTTGAACTAGTTGTATTTAGTCTAACTGCAGAATACACTAGTGATGAGTGATGTGAATTAATTATTAATTAATTCACTAATTATTAACTCATAAATCAACTAAAGAATACATCAGTTAACTCAGTGCATGGACAGTTCAGTGGAGACAGGTGTTAGAGGTGGAGATTGCTATCAATTGTGACTATAGTTGTGCATGAGATTTGCACAAGCAATGGATTGAGTATTGCCAATGAGGATTGCGTGGTTCAGCCAAGGGAAATATGAGTTTGGATCAGCCATTCATCATTATTCTCATGCAGGATTGCGTAGTGGAGGCAGGCAAGCAGTGGAGGAGATTTGAACCTGTGATTGATTCAGATCTGAGCTAGTTTGTGTGTAACAGGTGGAGATAGTACTGAGTACTTGTGAGGAGTATTGTACTATGTATTGTTACATGTTCTCTATCATTATAATATAAAAATAGTGTGGGTTTTTCAGCTGTATGCTTTCCCCGGGTTACATACTGTGTTAATGTGCGCATGCGATTGATGTTTCATTGTTTTTAATTCCACAAAATTGATGATCAACATAGAGGAGGTTATGTATTATGCATGCATTCCGCAATAGTGTATAATCAGGATAATCTCTGTGAATAAGTGTCATATTATTCAAAATTTCTACATGGTATCAGAGCTGTTGATCATCAGATCTATTATTCAAAAAGTGTTTACATTTTATTTCTTCAGGTAGAGTCTGTAATCGGGCCAGGTAGCCTCTGGATTCATCCTTCCTTTGGAAGGTGAGATATCTGGTAAAAGCCCATACAGTCAATCTCTGTACGAGAAATACTTTGTTCTCATGAATTTTAGATCAGAGGCAGTTGAGTTTTGAGCTGGTGGAATTCGAATTTGCAGCAGTGTTTTCTTGGTGTCAAAGTTGAAATGTCTTTCAACGGATTGTGATTGGAGTATGCCCTTGAGGGTAGCTCGAATTATATTGCATGGAAAGACAGGATGGAGGTGGTGTTAGATGACAATGGGTTGAAGGATTTCATTTATGATGAAGTCCCAAAACCTACTGATGCTGCTGAAGCTGTGGCTTGGCAAAAGAAGACAGTAAAGTGTCGAAGGATTCTGTTGGAGGGTGTGAAGGATCACATTGTATCCAACCTGCATGGAAAGGCTTCTCCATACTTGATGTGGAAAGCGTTGACAGATTTATTGCAAAGCAAGAGTGACCAGAGGAAGTTGGCGCTCAAGGATAAACTTAGAAACATTAAGTGTGAGAATGGAGACAGTATGCCCAGGTATCTCACAAAGTTCACTCAGTGCAGGGATGAGCTGGGAAGTGTGGGGGTGACTTTCGATGATGAGGACTTGGTGAGCTTGGCTCTCCTTGGTCTTCCGAAGAGTTGGCATTCCTATCAGGACTCTGTCAATGGTCGGTAGAAATGGCTAGGATGGGAGAGACTTTGGTTGGATCTTGTGCAAGAGGAGATCAGGCGGAATACCAGGGACGGATCTTCATCAAAGGCATCTGATGAAGAAAATTGCGCTTTAGCTGCCAAAGCAAAGAAGGGGAAGGAGAAGGTTTCTCTTTCCGAATCTAGTTCTTCCAATGATGGGAAGAAGGTTGACAAATCGAAAGTGAGATGCTTTCGTTGTCATGAGTTGGACCATTATGCTACTAACTGCCCAAAGAAGAAATCCAAGAAGGGATCCGGGGAAGGATCTGAAGGTGAGGCACTTGCTTCACAGTTTGAGTTGGATTTCACACTCTTCGCATGCATGGTTTCATCCATGGTGGGAAGTGGTTGGTTTCTTGATAGTGGAGCCTCTTTCCACATGACCAGTGACAAGAGTTTGTTCAGTACTTTGGAGGAGAAAGATCTCCAGATACTAATAGTGATGGGTAATGATGAGAAGTATAGTGTCTCAGGTATAGGCACAGTTATTTTTCAGAGGGAGCATGGAGCTTGCCTTACCTTGACCGATGTCAAGTATGTACCAGGATTGAAGAGAAACTTGGTGTCGATCACGATGCTGGAAGACAGAGGTTGTGATGTAGTCTTCAGTAAGGGAAAGGTTTTCCATAGACACATCATCACTAGATAGATGAAGCAGATTGGTTCACGGGTCAAGAACCGGTATGCTCTTGAGGTTCAAGATGCATGAAAAGCCTTGAGCAGTGAGGCAACTGATGGATACTTGGTGGTTGAGAGGGAGCGTATATTACCTTTCAACATGTAGAGCCAGAAGAAGTCTCAAGCGATTGTGGAGGAGCCACGATTGGTGCAACAACTTCAGGAGGTTGTGGAGCAGCCACAACAAGGGAAGATGAGAGGAGATCGAGTAGAGACATCTACTCATGCAGAGACCTCCAGTAGGGGGAAACTTCAAGCCAGGTGGGCTGAGGGATCGCATCCAGCCATACCTCTAGGTAGGAGGTCAGGTGATGTGGATTGATCGTCCCAAGGAGGAGGGGTAGGATCCTTGAGGTACCCAACCTCTTGGATGAGACCTTGCTACGGGAGCCCCGATGTGGAGTAGCAGGAACTGACTGATTGGGTAGAGACAGATGCGGATGGAGTGGCAGAGAGAGCGAAAGTGTAGGGAATCCCAGGACAGCGCATAGCTAGTAGGCTGTAGCAATGAGAGAGGCACAAGTGTTTTGCATAGTGCTAGGTGGCACAGAGAGGTGTGCAATGGTGTGAGATGCATGGAGATGTTGCAGTAGCACAGATGTCAGAGAGGGATCACTTGTCAGCAGCAGGTAGAGCTTCAGAATTAGAGTATGTTCCTAGCCCAACAGAGTGGTCAGTGGGGAGTGTTTTTTTTTTCCAAGTGTTGTTGGAGCAAATGGACTGGGCAAATGTGTTGCATGCAGAACATTCCAGAGTTGCAGGATAGGGGTTGCAGATAATCTATATCTTGTTGAGAGGGAGTGTTGAAAATGCAACAAGATGATGGAGCTTAGTGGAAAGGAGTCGCCTTCACTAAGTGGGCCCGCAGGCTATTTTGGTGCAAAGTCTATTTTTAGACATATGGATCATGGTCTATGAGTTGTAGGATGCTATTTGTGGATGATTGGTCATGTTGGTAAAAATAGATGGACTTCTATTTTTAGACATATGGGCGAAGTCTATTTTTAGACTGCCAAGCTAAAAATAGAACAGTCAAATATTATTAGCTCTTAGTAATATTTAGACTATAAACATTATCTTATCCTCTTGGAGCAATTCAGTTCGAGCTACGGATGTGGCACATGCAGCTATCAGAAGGAAATACGCTTTTCTTATGAGTTAGTTGAGCTATTGCATGAGGGACTTCAGTTAGAACTCAAGTGATTGAGTTTGGTGGAGTTGATTGAGGAGTTGATGGAGTTGTGTTCAGTTTGACTTGGTTGAACTAGTTGTATTTAGTCTAATTGCAGAATACACTAGTGATGAGTGATGTGAATTAATTATTAATTAATTCACTAATTATTAACTCATAAATCAACTAAATAATACATCAGTTAACTCAGTGCATGGACAGTTCAGTGGAGATAGGTGTTAGAGGTGGAGATTGCTATCAGTTGTGACTATAGTTGTGCATGAGATTTGCACAATCAATGGATTGAGTATTGCCAATGAGGATTGCGTGGTTCAGCCAAGGGAAATACGAGTTTGGATCAGCCATTCATCATTATTCTCATGCAGGATTGCACAGTGGAGGCAGGCAAGCAGCGGAGGAGATTTGCACTTGTGATTGATTCAGATCTGAGCTAGTTTGTGTGTAACAGGTGGAGATAGTACTGAGTACTTGTGAGGAGTATTGTACTATGTATTGTTACATGTTCTCTATCATTATAATATATAGATAGTGTGGGGTTTTCAGCTGTATGCTTTCCCCTAGTTACATACTGTGTTAATGTGCGCATGCGATTGATGTTTCATTGTTTTTAATTCCGCAAAATTGATGATCAACGTAGAGGAGGTTATGTATTATTCATGAATTCCACAATAGTGTATAATCAGGATAATCTCTATGAATAAGTGTCATATTATTCAAAATTTCTACAACATTCACTTCACACAAGGATTGAAACCAATCAGTTGCCTTCTGCATGTTTTATTCAGTCCTTTAGACCATAAAGTACAAGAAGTTGCTTGTATGCCATCTCAAGAAAGTTATCTTTCAAAATTGAAGGCATGGGCAACTGGAAGTACTTCAGTTAATTTCATTCTCTGTAATGATTTCAATTTGCCTTACAACTTCACCTTTTAATTTTTGACTTAGGATTAAATGACAAGATAGGATAGATGCTCTGTTTTTCCTTCTTTTAACTTAGATTTTGACTAGCTTTTGAACTCTTGGTTCACCTTTAAGAAATTTAGATTCGATTTCTCATAGTTCAAATTGTACATCATTAGGGATCAAAGAACAGAAACCCCCAAAACAATATAAAATACAAAACAATGGAGTAAGAAGGGTTAACTAGCACATACAGTGCACTACACTTCATCAGCTTACGAGCCTCGGTTGATAATTTATGCAAACCAATTTAAGATACTAAATTGACTAAACATTTTGGCGTTGTTGTTGGGGAAGTGTACCTAGGTAACCTTATCTCTTACATTAAAAAAATAATGATATGCATAGAGAAAGAGACTATCGGGGTAGATTTATAGCTAGAGGCAAGAGTTCAATTCCTACAACACCACCTACTCCACCAAGAACAAGAAGAGATACACCTCCATCCCAAACTCATACTCCCAGCCATAGAACTCTTGAAATTCCAAGGGCAAAAATCCAATCAAAAGAATCTCCTACTTCATTTACCAAGTCAGTCTTAGAGGAGAAAAATCTTGGATCTCTAATAGCAGGAGTAGCCTTTTTCACCTCTACAGGGAAGCACATTTTAGTTGAAGAATTAGGAATACCTGGTGAAGAAGAAGAAGTAGAACCTCTCTCCCATATCCCATTAATAGAAGAACCAGAGGAGGAGAAAGTAACCTTGCAGGTTGAACCCTATACTGACCCTGAAGAAACTATAATGGCAAAAGAAGGAGAGGATGGAGAATTCACACTATTTGGAGGAGGGGGTAGAGGAAGAGGTAGGGGAAATAATGGAGGAGGCAGAAGAAATAGGGAAATAGATAATTCTTTTGGATTCCCTATAGTGGATGAAGAAATAAATGCCACAATGAAAATTTTCTCACCTTCTTTCCTCCCAAACTTCCATGGGTTAAAAAGTGAGGATCATAAAACATTTTTATTTGAGTTTGAAGTCTTGTGCAGAACCTATGATTATCTAGAAGACTCTCAAAAACTTAAGTTGTTCCCTTCAACACTAAAAGGAGCTGCTTTGAAGTGGTTCATGGGGTTAGTCACTCAGTCCATTAGAACATGGAATGACATGAAAAAAGTGTTTTTGGATAGGTATTTGGATTATTGCATGCCTACCAATCACAAAGATGAAGTGTTAAAAATGATGCAAAGAGAGGATGAAAATTTAGAGGATTTGATTGAGAGATTCAACTATAATTTGAAAAGAGAAAAGATGGACAATTTAGATGAAGATACCTTAAAAGCTCTTTTATTAAAATCCATTAGAGATGAGTGGATATATATCCTTAACATGATGGGGAAGGGAGATATCTCTCAACTTCCATTAAATGATATAGGAGAATTATGTGTTCATCTCTAAAGAGGGAAATCCAAAACTTGGAAAGGTCCAAGAGATCCTTCTCTTGTTAGAGTAAATAAATCTACAACTGGATCAGTGAGTAGGGCAGAAATTGGTAATATGCTTGATGAATTCAAAACAAATATTCTAGGGAGTCTTAGTGAGAAAATAGACACCCTTAAGTTGCAAAACAAGCAGAAAACTAAGGCTGATGCTTTAGCTATTTTCTGTCCAAAATGCAAAAAAAACATGCTCTAAGAGAATGCCCTTTAGATGAAAAAATTATAGAGACTTGTATGATTTTCTCAGAGAATCATGAAACCAAGGGTTGTCCTTCAATTCCATGTCTTAAGGTTGTTTTTCAAGAAGAAACAGTTCCAAATTTAGTAGAACCTCTTTGCTTTGTCTCTAGAAGACCTTGGCAGGGGCCACAAAATCAGGGATTTAACAATCAAATGTATCTTTAGCCCCCACCAAATTGGAATTCTTGGCAGTAACCTTAGCCTCAACCTCAATCTCAATCTCAAACTTGGCCTCAACCTCAATCTTAATCTCAACCTTGGTCACAAGGAGTACAAAATCCTTATGGGAGATTTTCTCAATATTATCAATATCCTCCATCATATCAGAATTATCCTTCCCCACACATTCCACAACAAAATCAACAGCCACAACTTCAAAATCAGAACCCTCAACTTTCATTACCATTTCCACAACAAAACCAAAGTCCTCAACTCTTACTTCCATTTCAGCAGAGACCAAATCAACTACCTGCCCAACCATTACCAACCCCCAACAATAAAAATCCACAGAATACTTACATGGTGGAAGGACAACGATTTCCAACTTATATGATCACTTCTCTAGATCTCAATGATGTTCAACTAAGATCTGGTAGGATATTAGAAAAGGAAAGACCTTCTATAGTTATTTAGGAATAAGACAATTCTGAGGAAGATTCTCTATATCCCAATAAAATTTTTGAGGGAACATCTCTCTGAAACCAAAATACTGAAAATGAGAAATAGAAAGAACCAGTGAACTCAACTCCTATCATTGAACAGCCAGTATCTACTTCTGCAGCTCCTTTTCCTGAAAGATTACAAGTTGATAGAGGAGTAGAAAAGCAGATCATGTTGCCTAATTATGATTTTCTAGATGAATTGAAAAATGTCTGTATCAAAATTCCTTTGTTACAAGCCATTAAGGAGATTCCAATCCTAGCTAAAATAATAAAGGATTTGAGCATAAAGAAACCAGGAAGAAAAGAAAAAGAAACAAAAAGAATTCACCTGGTAGGAAAAATAGCAGATATAATGATGGGAAAAATGGCCATACAAAAATATGTAGATCCAGGAAGTCCAATTATGAAAACACATATCAATGGAGTTGAAATTCCAAATACATTGATTGATTTAGGGGTAGCAATAAACATCATGAGCAAACAAACCATGGAACAACTCAAGATTCCTAATCTTCTTTACACCCCTACATTACTGCAATTAGCGGACAGATCTGTAATCAAACCAGATGGAGTGTTAGAAGATATTTCAGTATCCTTAGATTCTTGGGAATATCCTATTGATTTTATGATCTTAACCCCCAAGAACAATCTAGGAGGACATCCACTCATATTAGGAAGACCTTGGCTGGCCACAACTGATGCTTTCATTAGCTGTAGATCTGGTGATATGTATATTTCTGACAGGAATTCAACAAAGAAATTCACTCTATATCCTCCAGCAAGAACAATCACAAAAATAGATGACAAAGAATGGATTGATGATGAAAATGACATTTAGCCTCTCTTTACTATTTCATATATTAGTGAAGATAGTCAAATCTAAAATACAACAGAAAATTTTGAATCATCCCCAGAATATGAACATGATCAATTTCAAGAAAAATCCAATATTGAATATTTGTCATCTAGGTAGATGTCTCTTTATTCTATGGAAGAATTTGGTAGCTCTACAATTGAAATATTTCCAGGGAGAACATTGAACATAAACAATAACTTTGAGAAATTACAACAGGAAAAGATAATCAAGACATTACAACAACATTCTGCTGCATATGCATGGGAATATACTGACATGAAAGGAATTAGTCGTAAGATTTGTATACATCACATCTACATTGAGGAAAATTTTATACCTATCAGACAACCTCAGAGAAGAATGAATCCAAATCTTCGGGAAATTATGAAAGAAGAGCTGCAAAAACTGTTGAATGTAAACTTCATTTACCCAATTTTAGACAGCCAATGGGTTTCCCCTTTAGTAATTGTGCCTAAAAATAATGGTAAATGGAGGGCGTGCATCAATTACTGAGAATTGAATAAAGCTACCCTTAAAGATCATTTTCCTTTGCCCTTTATAGATCAAGTGTTAGATACATTAGCAGGTAAGAAGTATTTCTCATTCTTGGATGGTTTTAGTGGTTATAATCAGATTCAGGTGGCACCTGAAGATCAAGATAAAATGACATTTACTTGTCCATGGGGAACCTATGCCTACAGAGTACTTCCTTTTGGGTTATGTAATGCACCTGCAACATTCCAAAGAGCAGTACTAGGAATTTTTTCTGATCTAATACATGATTGTGTAGAGGTATATATGGATGATTTTACAGTCTATGGGAATACATTTGAAGAAGCTTTGGAAAATTTGGAAAGAGTTCTTAAAATATGTAAGGAAGAAAACCTTTCACTAAGCCATGAAAAATGTTTTATGATGTTTACAGAAGGTATTGTTTTAGGGCATCACATTTCAGGAGATGGGATTAAAGTTGATAAATCTAAAGTTGAAGTCATCTCTAAATTATCAATTCCAAATTTCCAAAAGGATGTTCGAAGTTTTCTAGGATTCACATGATACTATAGATGATTTATAGAAAATTTCACTAAAATAGCATCCCCACTCTTCAAACTACTCACCAAGGATTGTGAATTCAATTGGAATCCTGACTGCCAATTAGCATTTGAGACTTTAAAAATAAAAATTTCTGAAGCACCCATCTTGAGAGGTCCAAATTGGAAACTACCTTTTCACATTTCAACAGATTCAAATACAACTTTGGGAACTGTATTAGGACAAAAAGACTTGATTCCCTATGCCATCTACTATACAAGTAATAATTTGACTCCCACTGAGTTGAA
The DNA here is from genome assembly GCA_031772625.1 of Pinus tabuliformis. NCBI lineage: Eukaryota > Viridiplantae > Streptophyta > Pinopsida > Pinales > Pinaceae > Pinus > Pinus tabuliformis. Next base: position 443,625,802 of record CM062811.1, read on the forward strand.
CTATACTGTAACTGAAAAGGAATTTTTAGTTGTTGTTCATGCAATCAACAAGTTCAGACATTATATAACAGGCTATGAAGCCGTTGTTCATATAGATCACTCTACAATTAGATATTTAATGAATAAACCTATTACTAATGGCAGAGTTACAAGATGGCTTTTACTCTTGCAATAATTCAATATTATTGTGCTAGATAGACTTAGAAAACAAAATACAGTTGCTGATTTCTTGTCCAGAATTCAAAATATCAAATATGACACTCTAGTTGAAGATAAGTTTCCTAATGAATATCTTTTTGCAGTGAATACTCAAACTCCTTGCTTTGTAGATATTGTTAATTATTTAATCACAGGGAAATTACCTTCACATTTGTTTCCTAGAGAAAAAAGCAAAATCATTCAGATAAGTTCAAGCTACTTATGGATCACTAAAGAATTGTATAAAACGGGCTCAGATCTTATGATTAGAAGATGTGTTAGGGAAGATGAAATTCCTGATATTCTTAAGGAATTTCATGATGAGCTGTGTGGTGGACACTTTTTTGACAAGAGGACAGCCTATAAAATCCTTTCTTTAGGATATTATTGGGCATCCATCTTCAAAGATGCCAAAGAATATGTCAGGAGGTGTGACAGCTGCCAGAGGGTAGGGAAACTTGCTCCTTCAAATGAAATGCCACCACAAATTCAGGTACTCATTGAACCTTTTGAAAAATGGGCCTTAGATTTTGTTGGGCCAATTATTCCTTCATCTAAGCAAAAGAAGTATATATTGGTATGCACTGATTATGTCACTAAATGGGTAGAGGCCAAAGAATTACCTTTTGCTAATGAAAAATTTTTAGTTAATTTTCTTTTTGAGGACATCTTCACCCGTTTTGGTGTTCCATGAGAAATTGTGACAGATCAGGGATCTCAATTTACATCTAAAATGGTGAAGGGTCTTGTGGAAGTTTACAAGATCAAACATAGGAAATCTACTCCATATCATCCACAAGCAAATAGTCAAGTTGAATCTACAAATAAGGTGATTGAAGGAATTCTCACTAAGACTGTGCATCTACATAGAAAAGATTGCGTAGAAAAGCTTCCTGAAGCCTTATGGGCCTATAGAACTACATGGAGGAACACAACGGGACATACGCCCTATGAACTTGTTTATGGGAAACAAGCCCTGTTGCCTATAGAGTTTCAAATCAAAACCTTCAAGATGGCAATCCAATTGGGATTGGATTTATCAGAGGCATAGAAACATAGAATGGAGAAACTCAATGAACTTGATGAAATCAGGCAAGATGCAGTCCAAAGAACCAGTATAGTCCAACAACAGAGGGCTAAATGGCATGATAAATATATTAAGGAGAAGAAGTTTCAAGCAGGAGATTGGGCAATGTTGTTTGATTCAAAGTTCAAAGATTTTAAAGGGAAGTTTCAAACTCATTGGCTTGGGCCATATGAGCTTGAAGAAGTTTTTAATAATGAAGCAGTAAAGATAAGGACAATAGATGAAAGCAAAATACCTCTTCTTGTGAATGGTCATCGGTTGAAGATATATCAAAAACCAGTTTCAAGAGAGGAGCTCATTAAGATTTTCCGGGATAACTCTGAAATCAAGCTAGTGAAGAAGAGTTCTTCTTCTCCACTAACTTAGTATTTATTTTTCCTAAAAAAAAATAAAATAATAAAATAAATAATAAAAGAAAATAATAAAAAATAAAATAAAGAAATTGTATGAGGTTGAAAACCAATCATTGATTGGCATCCTTATACAGAAAATACAGGGTGAAAAACAGAGATTTCTGACATCCTATATTTTCCATTTCCTTTCTGTAATAAGTAGTGACAAAAAGCTACATTCATTTACAGTTTAGAGTCTGCAAATTCAACATCTCATTCCATCTTATTCTGTCTTCATTTTTTTCTATAGTTCCACTTCTTCTCACTGTCATATTTCATTTACATTTTATCTTCTTACAGTTTTACCACATTTCACCCTATTTTCCATTTTATCTTACATCTCATTCCATATCACTGTCATAACTCATTTCCATTTTATTTTTATATCCATATTTCATAAGCCATATTTCACTTTTCCTTCTTTTCACATTCTGTAGCTGATTCCATTCCATAGCGAATCTGATTGTGCAACTACAACTTACTTATCAGGTCTGGCACAATTGTACAACTTACAAATAAATCATGAATGCAGGGAAATTGAAGAATCAAGTTTTGGATATCAACCATGCTCAAAGTACCTACGGATCAACACCAAGAGAATTATCAAGAAAAAGGTTAACTTCTAAAGGTAAAATGCAAATTTATTTCAAATAGGAAGTCATAAACATAAGTCATGTATAATATGAATGATCATATGTCTCCTTAACAAGTCATCATTTGATTTGACTACCACTTCATGATACCACATCTCCTTCACATCTTCCACATTCAATACCAAACGGTCTATAATGATTTCATCATACCACACCTCCGCTACTCTGTACTTAAATGTTCTCTAATAACTCCATCTGTTAACGGTCAAAACTACGATGTGACCAACGTATTCACGTCTCTCCAAACCCTCATCGTCTAGTTATTCCACGCAAACCCATAGTTCTTTTTCACCATACTCATAGTCAGTCCATTTCATAGACTAGGAGAGTAATTTTGAAGGTTAGAAAATTCTACGAAACAGAGACCATGGGACTCATTGTCAAGGTAGAACCCGTAGGGGTAAAGTTTATGGAAGGGTACCCACAAATCAAGGAGATGCTGCAGAAAACTAGATGTCTCAATTTCATTGAAAAATTTGATGGATACCACAAGGAGATCGCAAAATATTTTGCTATATCATTCGATGGTACAAAAGTAGAGATTGGAGACATTAAGTTTGCAGTAACAGAATCTTACATAGCAGAGGCTACAAAACTGCCAAGACTTGGTGAGAGATGGCTCAAAAACAAAGAATTTCATAGTGAATCATGGAAGGTAATCCTTAGGAACCCAGGTATGGATGTCACTGTGTTTAGAAAATGAATTCCTATTTCAGCACTTAAAAATAAATGGAGAAGCATGATTTTGATATTACAAAAATTTATCATTATCGGTGCATGTTAAGTGATTTGGGAGCGACTGTGAGGAAGGAAAGCGCGCAACACTAGGGTTTTTAGCAGGGTTTCGGTGTTGGGCACCATAGAGGGGCTTGAAGGGGGGAGTTCTACTCCCTCCTATAGTCATGTAGTCTCCAATCATTTCAAGAAGCCCATGGAAGTGGAAATCGGATGTACAGAAAGAGGAAAAAAGGAAAACAACAGAGCACAGAAGATGGAAGAAATGTAGGAGGAAGTCAGAAGAGAGAAACGTACAGAAGTAGACAGTCAGAAAGCTGACCCCAAAAGTTGGACAGTACCTTGTAAACCAAGGGCTTCCATCACACCCCAAGTGGTGTTAAGTGACCTAGCGCTATAGGTGCACTGGAAGCACATGGCGAGCTATGCAGTGATATGCAAATTCATGGGGGTATGGCCAATGAAGAAGGCCCTACATGCATGGATAAAGAACCATTGGAAACCCAAGGGAGATATAGATCTGCACCTTCGATCCAAGGCTTTCTTCACGGTTGTGTTTACAAACATAGAGGATAAGGACAGGATGTTTGAAGGAGGTCCTTACTTCTATGCGGCTGCAGGTCTCTATATGCGACCTTGGGTGATGAACTTTGTCCCAGAGCATGAGACTTTTACTTCGGTGCTAGTATGGATAAGACTTTATTCCCTACCTCTAGATTACTGGCAGCCAGAATCATTAAAGACCATAGGTAATAAACTAGGGCATTTCATAAAAATATTAGAGGCCACACTGCATGGAAAATATACTTCATTTGCTAGAATATGTGTGGAAATCGACCTCTCAGGGGATTTTCCAGATGAAATAATACTAGAGGTTTATGATGAAGATTGGGTGCAACTGGTGGATTACAAGCATATAAACTTTAGATGTCGCAAATGCCTTGAACACGAGCACCTCTTTAGAGACTGCCCAGTTAATAAAATGGAGAGCAGCACCAAAGCAACATCAGGTAAAGAGACTGAAAGCTTTACTAAAGTGGGAGGTAAGGGAAAAGGGGGGAGAAAGAACCAAAAAAAATCTATGAGGAAAATAATCCTAGTCATAATAGGTTCAAGATATTAGAAGAAGAAGAGGAGGTTGAAAGAGAGAAGCAAGCAGTGAAGGACAATCCAGTGAAGGAAAAGGATGACAACATAAAGGATAGATTTGACAAGAGCCAACAAAAGGAATATTGGCCCAGCACGATGGAACTTGATAGGGACCAAGAGATGACCTCAAGTGAAGTGGGAATGTAGGAGCAGGAACTACAGGGCATACTAGAAAGGGAGCATCTAGATCTAGAAATATTTTTGGAGGAAGGAACTACCAAAGGTGTGGATTCGCTACCTCAAGAGGAATTTAATAGAGTACAATAGCTCTTCCTCTTGAGAACTCAGGCAAAGGGTTCGGGGGTCAAAAGGAATCATGATAGTCAGGATAATGGAGGGGTCAAAACTATGGAGGCAATAGAGGGATACGCTCCCAAGAACCCAAAAAGGAAAAGAGGAAGAAAAAAGACAAAATGCGTTGCTGATAGACTGTGGAAAACTCATGATCAACTCAGGTGAGATGAAAGACCTAACCAGTTACTCATTTACAAATCTTTCTTAATGAAGCTTACAACATGGAATATTAGGGGTGTACTTGTGAGAATGACTCAACTGATCTGAAGAGGTCATCAAATTCATCTTTTGCATGGATGAATTGTTTAACTTTTACCTGAGTAGTGAAATTAAAAGTAACATTATTCGGGTCATACTACCTTTTGGGAATAACCACTAAGTTTAAACCCCCTATTTTCTCAGCTTCAATTTAGGCATGCTTATAATCATGTAATGAATAAATGCCGCAGCAAACCGGAAAGGCAGGCCATAACTGTTTCTTGGCATCTTTAAGATTTTTTGTAAGCCCGTTTTCAACTGTCTGATAGGCTATTTCCCTAGCCAATAACTTATCTAGGACATATAGAGGAAGGACATGCAGGTTGGTAATGCTGCCAAAAACCCTAATGTATGTAAACCGCTCTTCCCCAAACCAACTTCCAACTGAAGTTAAATCGATGCTAGCTTCCTCAGACAGTCGAGGGGTTGGTCTATTAAAAATGGCTTGATGAATGTGTAGGATGAATCCATGAAAAATATTGTAAAAATGCTTCTTATATTGTTTCTGCCACAGGTATTTATGGTAAATATGGATAGGAGTTGGGTCCTGAACAGTCCATTTCCATCCCATGATAGGAAAATCAGAATTGAAACAAATGGTGTCAACTATGTAGGCACTCATATAGAATGGGGGGACAACTCGAGTGGTCACAAACCTATTTTTCCTATAGTCAAGTATTTGGACTGCCATTTTGTCTGATATGATAGTAGCCCAATCCATCACAAAAGAATTCAATGCTGCTTCTATTAACGAGACCATTCCAATGGAAAACTTAGCAGAAGTGGGGCTTCCAAATAGTCTACACATCATTGCGGCAACATAACAATATGGATATGCTAGAGAGTCCATAGAATACACACCAGATGATTCCTACTTGTGTTTATTAGGGAAGTGCCTCCATTGTTTGATGGGGTCTGACTCTATTTCATTTTCCTTCGCGAAAGCTTCAAGGAATGATTTGTTATAGCACTTCTGAGGCTCTGGCAAGTGATACATTTTCTTCAAGTCCTCAGGCTTGAAGGATCCAAACATTCTTCCATCAGCTGTGAATAGCATCCTATCTGTTATATTGATGCCCTCAACTACCCATTTTACCATGTCATTGTATGGCAAAATCTTTGGTCGGGCTACTATTCTATGAAGAAAAGAGTCAGCTAAATCACCAAGTGTATTCTCAAATTCTGCAGGTCCATCCGTTGTTGCCTGTCCTTCAGTTACCTTAGGCTTTTCCTTTTCCATCATATCATATATGCCTTCCCATGAAATTTTCCCACAGTCTTGGCATGTCGTATCTGAGATCAACACAACTTTTTCTGTTCCTTCGGCTACTGCAGGGGAAGCTTTTGTCTTTCGGGCTTTCTTTGTCATTTTAGCTGGCTGCATACTTCCAGATTCAAACTGCAATTATATGAAATAGAGAAGAGCGATAAACTTAAACTTTTAGAGCAGCTAATGCTTGAACAGATAGTGGTGATAATAGTACAATCGAAAATCAGGGCAGGGGTATTTGGTGCGAAAGATTTCGTATTATGAAATAATTTTAACAAAAACGATGAAATCTTGAAGGACTGAAGTCATTACTGTTCTTAATGTTCTGTCATATTTAACGATGTGAAACTTAAATGTTCAATAAATAGATCGCATCGCAGTTTTCTTAAGGCCTAATTAGAATGTGTGTCGTAAACTTTCTGATCTTGTGATGAGCGATTTCAATATATATTATTTTAAAGAGCCATCGCATATCACAAGTCGAGATGTGTAAGTGCCATGTTCTAAGAGTCTTTTTGAATTTCTGCGATTGCGATCTGTGATGACCTAGCACATAGAGTTAGGAAAATATTTATTTAACTGTCCTATCATGTTTTCTCTATATTATCATTAAACCACTTTATTATATTAAAAAATCACATCGTGTGTCCCCGAGGTGATTATCACTTATTTCCGCTGGGATTTCAATATGAGAGATGCGAGAATCTTATTGCATCGCAAGTTTTCGGCTGTGGCTTCTCTTGGTTTTGGCGATATGCGAGATGTGAGAATCTTATCGCATCGCAAAGTTTCAATGTTCCATTAAACCTATCACTTGGAATCTGTGATGCGGTGGGTGATATGCAATCGCTTTATCACATCGCATGTTTGTCAATGATTTTCTTAAGACGGGATAAGATTGAGATTTTCGGATCGCAACAATATCATATGAATTGTATGTTCCTTAAACTTAAGTGATTTCGATTTGTGATGTGTGTTGTTTTTAGAGGGTTTTTTGAAGCACTTTTATTTAAAAAATGAGAAACAAAGAAATTGATTTCTATGTAAAGGTTTTATTACTTTTTACAAACTAAAGGGACCCTATTTCCTATTTAGCATCTTAGAATAAAATTAAGAAAAATTTCGAAATGGGGGGGCTTATTGTATAGCACAACAGGTTGCAGGTGCAAATCAAATTCATATCATACTTCAAGATTGGCCAATGGCATTCTATGGATTGAGACTCAAGTATGCCTTGGAAGGTAGCTCGAATTACATAACATGGAAAGATAGAATGGAGGTTGTATTAGAAGACAATGGCTTGAAGGAATTCATTAATCAAGAAATCCCAAAGCCAGCTTCAATTAATGCACAAGAGTTGGCTAAGTGGAAGAAGTATGTGGCGAAGGCGAGACAAATCATCCTTGAGGGAGTTCGAGGCCATATTGTCTTGAGTCTCCATGGCAAGGATACTCCATTTTCAATGTGGAAGACATTGAAGGACCTCTACCAAAACAGTAGTGACCAGAGGAAATTGGCGCTCAAGGATAAGCTTCGAAGAATCAAGATGGAGAAGGGCAATACTATTTCCACATATCTGAACAAGCTCACTACCTATATGGGTTAGCTTGGCAGTGTTGGAATAACTACTACCAATGATGATATGGTGAGCCTCCCTCTCCTTGGCCTTCCAAAGAGTTGGAATAGCTACTAGGACTCTGTGAAAGGAAGGGAGAAACAACTGGATTGGGAACGACTGTGGTCAGATCTTATGCAGGAGGAGATCAAGAGGAGCACACGAGACAGTTTTTCAACCAAGAATGATGATGAAGAGAATCTAGCCTTAGCAAGTAATGAAAGGAAATGGAAGGTGAAGGCTTCCCATTTCAAATCAAATTCTTCTCATGGAGGGAATAAGGGTGACATGTCTAAAGTAAGATGCTTTAATTGTCACAAGATGGGACATTATGCGACTAATTTCCCATCGAAGAAGTCCAAGAAGGGATCCTTGAAAGGATCAGAAGGTGAGGCATTAGCCTCTCAGTTCGAAATGGACTTTACCCTCATCGCATGCATGGTGTCATCAATGATGGGTTGTGTCTGGTATCTTGACAGTGGAGCCTCATTCCACATGACTGGTGATAAAAATTTATTCAGTGCCTTGGAGGAGAAAGACCTCAAGATGCGCATAGAGATGGGTGATGACAGAAGGTATAGTGTTTTAGGAGTGGGCACGGTTGCTTTTCAGAGGGAGCATGGAGCTCCTCTCACCTTGACAGATGTGATGTATGTGCCTAGACTGAAGAAGAACTTGGTATCGATCGCGATGTTGGAGGACAAAGGCTACGATGTTGTCTTCAGTAAAGGAAAGGCATTCCTAAGACACATAGCCATGGGTCATACCAAGAAGATAGGGATTCGGGTGAAGAATCTCTATAAACTAGAGGTAGATGATTGTGCATCATTGAGTACCAAAGCAGAATTGGTGCAAAGCCAAGACATTAACGAGTTGTGGCATAGGCGGTTGGGCCATTTGCATCATGGGGCTTTGAAGATAATGCAGCAGATATCTACAGGACTTCCAAAAGGTAAACTTGAGCAAGTTGACACATGAAAAGGTTGTACCTTAGGAAAGTACACCAAGACTTCCTTTCATGATCGAGACAGTCGAGTAGAGGCTATCTTAGAGCAATTTCATACTAATTTGTGTGGACCATTCTCGACGGCATCCACATCGAAGAAAAGGTATTATGTGATTTTCATTGATGACTATTCTTGTAAATGCTAGATTTATTTCATGCAGAAGAAGGACCAAACTTTCACAAAGTTTTGTGAGCTCAAATCTTTGGTCGAGAAAGAGTTAAGGAAGAAGATCAAGGCCTTGAGAAGCAACAATGGTGGAGAATAAGTCTCTCAAGAGTTTAAGGACTTCTATGCAGCGGATGGAATTAAACGAGAGCTGACGACACCTCATAACCCATAGTAGAATGGGGTGGCTGAGAGGAAGAACAAAACTATTGTAGCGGAAGCATGGGCAATGTTGCATGACCAAGGCCTACCACTTCACTTGTGGGCTGAGGCATGCAACACAATGGTCTATTTGCAAAATAGAAGCCCGCATCGCATACTTGGGATGAAGACACCAGAGGAAGCTTTCTCCGATAAGAGACCAGATGTGGGTCACTTCAGGATCTTTGGCTCATCTATATTGTGCCATGTGACAAAGGATGCATAGAAGAAGCTTGAGCCGACAACAGAGTTGGGGATATTTGTGGGGTACACTGATACACCTCACAACTATTGGGTGTACTTGCCTACTAGTCGGAGGACAATGGTTTGCAAAGATCTCAAGTTTGATGAGCAGAAGGCCATGCGAGTTTCCCTTGAGAGGGAGCTCCAACTACAGGCTATGGAGGAACTGTTGGTTCCTAAGGAGGAGGAGCCTCAGACTTATGCGGAGCAGCCGCATGTAGAGGTTCCAAGAGTGGAGACATCCACTCAAGCAGAGTCTTCCAGAGATGGACAGAAGCACACAAGAGAAGCTGACATATTGTTGGAGGATGCGAGAGAGAATGTGGGAGCACCATCTCTCAGTGTAGACAGAGGAGGTCACCTGAGAGGTACATTAGATACATGGCCCTTACTAGGGAATGTGTTGAGACCGAGCCATCTTCCTTTGAGGAAGCAGTGCAGCAGCCAATTTGGGTTGATGCTATGGTGGAGGAGTATGACTCCATAGTTCGTAACAGTGTTTGGGACGTGGTTCCGAGACCGGAGAACAAGTCAGTTGTGAGTTCCCATTAGCTTTACAAGGTAAAGCAAGCTGCTGATGGTAGTGTGGAGAAGCATAAGGCAAGATTTATTTCCCGTGGATTTTCACAGGTCAAGGGGGTTGACTATGATGAGAAGTTTTCTCTTGTTGCAAGGTACTCATCTATCAGATCTATGTTGGCACTATCAGCACAGATGGGTTGGAAGATCCATCAGATGGATGTGAAGACTGCATTCCTCAATGGCCAGATTAAGGAAGAGGTGTACATAGAGCAGCCGGAAGGTTTTGAGACCTTCGATCATGAGTCGCATGTGTGTTGACTGAAGAGAGCATTGTACGGGCTAAAGCAAGCACCTCATGCTTGGTACACCAGGATAGACAACTACTTCACCAAGTTGGGCTTCACAAAGAGTGAAGCGGATGCGAACCTATACCACATCGTGGTGAAAGGTAAGTTGTTGATCATCATACTTTATGCTGATGATCTCATATTGACTGGTGATGATCAGTTGATCATGTCTTGCAAGGATGACCTTGCAAGAGAATTCAAGATGAAAGACATGGGTCTCATGCATTACTTCCTTGGCATGGAAGTGTGGCAGAAGGATGGGGAGTTGTTTGTGTCTTAGGGAAAGTATGCCAACGAGATACTTAGGAGATTCCACATGGAGAAGTGCAAGCCCATGCATACTCCTCTAGCAGGTAACTAGAGGAAGGAGGTGTTATAGCTCCAAATCTCACTCTTATTGTTTGTGATGCTGTACTCATGGCCTAGGGCAACCCCTCCTTCTAGACCTGGTCCTAAAATTTAAAAAACAGTGTTTTATCCCTTATACGCGACATTTCCCTGAGTTAAATGCGTGTATACGCGGGTATGTGTATAGCCAACCCGCGTGTATGTATTAAAACACTTAAAAAAATATAAAACTCCTCATTTTTGGGCGGAGATCGCGGGTTTTACCTATTGATCACCTGTTAGTGCCCGTGGCCCAACTGTTCCCAACCAACTCCTAACTAAAAAACTACTTTGGAGATGGTATAAAAATACCACAAAGGGAAGGCCTAAGGGAGGAGAGAAGAGAGAGAAAGGTTATTATGCTGAGATTTTTCCCTTGACCAGGTCTGAAGTCCCTTGTGCCTTCTGCACTTCCCCCATTTTGTACAGGAAACCTTTGTTTCCTTGTGTGTTGATGTTCATCCACTATTTATGACATCATGGAGAGAGTCATGGAAGGAGTTTTGTTAGAGGCTTGAGGCTGGAATGGATCCGGAAGGAAGCTTTGCTTGGAGCCTACTGAAGGTGACTCAGGTGAAAATATTCCTTTTTATGTACTTTATTTGTCTATAATAAAAGAAACACATGTCTTGGTTCCCGAAATGAATCTTCTTTATGTTAATGATATTCATGTTTAGAATTCATATATAAAAGGTTGTTTGGATTTCATAACTAACTACCTTTCTTTATAACATGAATATGGTTTCTTTATAAGTTTTTGTCCATGTACTGCTGCATTCTTTGAATTGGTTGTTTTGCGGGACAAAAGAGAAGAAGGGAACTCCAAGAAGGGTTTGGACCCTAAAGGCCTTCTCAAACATAGGACCAAAGGTACGTACCCTTATCATAGAATTTGCTTATAATAGCATGATGGCTGTATGAATGTATGTTTCTTTGAATAGATAACTTTCAGTCTGCTAGGGTTTCAACCCAAAAAGCCCTAGGGGAGCATTTCCCTCTACCAGAATTGGCGACTCCACTGGGGACAACACTCTTGTTGTTCCTAGTTTGGGTGTTTTTCAAGCCAATAAGGGCTCAGCTGCCTTGTCTGCTTGTTGTTACTGTCTGGTTTGTTTTTGAACTTTAAGTTTTGCCAGTTTCTTCAGTTTGTCTTTTTTATTTTTCTTGAAGCTTTTCATATACGCTGTTTTTCTTAGATACAGAAGCGTATATACGCTTGTTTCTTTGAGTGAACCCGCGTATACGTAGGTTTCCTCAAACACAGTCGCGTATACATGCAATCTGTACATAAGTACAGTCGCGTATATATTGCAATTTTCAAGATCTATAAATCTTTTTAGTCTCTGAAGGTTTGTCTGGTGATTTGAGTCAGTCTGAAACAATCATTTTCCAGTATCAGTTATTTGTTTTACAGCGAGCATCTCATTCCGAATTCTCTCTAATTATAAGGAGTATTGGTCTTGTTTTTGCTGATTGCAAGCGTCATCGTTTTTTGCTAAAGCACGCAAGATTTCTTGCTAGGAATCTTGGCTGCTCTGTTTCATCAGGGTAGGAAGATTGAATTCAATCTTTGTGTTAATCTTGCTTTTGGTGACTTTTTGTTTGCTTGACAAAACCTATTTTTGTGACCATCCACTTCTTTGTTTCATGAAAGTTGTTGATTAACACTTTCTTGGAATTTGTCTTTTTGATCTTTTGGTTTTCATTGCCAAAGCTTTCGTTGCTGCTTTTGATTGTTAAGAGCGATTTCAAGCACATTTATTTTTGTTGAGTTTTCATCCATTGAGTGGTGTTGATTCGCAAAAGTGTTTAATTGCCTACTCTTCAATCACAAGTTTCAGTGTTGTTGAGAGCATTTTTTGAAAAGACTCTTTTGTTTGTTGCTTTGAAGAAAATCTTTTGAAAATCTTAGTTTTGCTTTCTTGAACTTGCTTTTCATTTGGTTTCCTTTTAGTAAGTGAAAGTGCTTTGTGTTTGTCTTAGAACTTGTTTTTAGTGTTTAGACGAAATGAATGGTAGCATCTCATATTCCATCTAGGCATCGTAAGTGGCAAGATAAAGATTGATAAGAAAGCAACTTTCATTTTGGTTTTTAGAGTAGTTTTAAATATTGCATCCACATATAGTTGTTGCATTAGGATAGATTTGCATCCCCTTTTTAGGCATACATAGCTTTGTTAGCTTTTGTGAGTGTGAAGTGTGTATTAACAAAAAGAAAAATTTGTTTTATTAGAAGTACCTCTGAACCCTGTAGAAATTGCTCTTCATCGAAAAACGAAAAAGTGCATGTGCATGTAGTTAAGTTTTTATTAATTTCTTTTGCGTCAAAAAACACCACTAGTTTCACTTCCGTTACCTTGTGACTTAAAGAACAGCCTAATAAAATCAAGCGCTAACTAAAATTCACTAGAACTTTTTGTTTTAGTCAGTTACACCAACAAGATTAGGATTTTAGGGCCTTAGATTAGGTGAGTGGAGAGTCAACTCTCCAAGGCCATATAAACGTCAAACGTAGGAGTCTGAATAACGAGAGAAAATCCAATAGCATTAGGAAGACCAGGAAAGCTCCGGATCTGGGAGTTAAGCACGAGGGTCTGTGAAGACAGGGAAGAGAGATACCCCCTCTCCTACTTGTCCGAACTTACCTCATGACTGTTCCGCCTGGCTTCTGCGACGAGTTGGTATCCATAGTTGCTACTCCTAGGGATCTACACAGGTGGCTGCGGAGGGGAATCCCGTGGCACCTGAGATCGACGTTGCATCACTCTCAATGGTACTATTGGAGGGCACCCTTGCGAAGCTTGGGGGCTTGCACCGGCGCAGGCTGTTGTTAGGAGGTCAGTGTAACTTCCTCTGTTACCTTCGCTGATAGGACTGGGCCATCATTATCCCAGACTATCTTCGGAAGGCCCCTGACTCCACTTTCTTGTATTTTGGTGTCCAGTCCTCATCACCCAGAGTGGAAATACTTGGAAGTTGTTTGACTGGCTGTTATCTTTAGGGACTTTATAGTGTGTGCTCTTTGTTCCTTTTATATAGTTGGCTTTAGGTATTTGTGTCTAGTCACGTTTGGACTTTGTGTTCTGAGTGATCAGCTTACCACTCTACCGATCTTGAAAGGCTTTTGGTTGTTCTTTCAGAAGTTGTGGAGTTGCCTCCTCAAGGGCAAAGGTTTTGATTGCTTATCCATATTCCTTGAAAAGTTATTTCTATATTCCCGTAGGGGAAGGGTCTTTGGATCAGTTAGATATGGCCAATATTCCTGTGGAAACCAACCAAGGTGCCCTCCCAAAAGGGGATCCTTGTGCTTTTCCTTTCTTTGGAAACGTTGGTACTCCCTTGATGGCCACTTTGAATATTCCTGGGTTGAATGTTGGACTACCCGTTTGGCTGTGGTCCACTCTGAATATTCCAAATGCTCTTGAAGCCTCTCAGTTGAATGCTTTATTTCAAGGGCATCACATGGGTGCTAATTGTTCATCTTCTTTCAAAGAGAAATCTGGGATTCCTTCTTCGCCTCCTTCTTGTAACAAGATATCTAAAAAGAGGAGAAAAAGGAAGTCAAAGAAGAAGAATAATTCTATCCTTTCATCATCAACCTCTGCTAGTCATGTTAAAGATGAGCCTTCAACCACTGCAAGTCATGGTGGGGGCACAAGTCTAGTCACTGCGAGTCACACTAACACTTCATCTTCAACCTCTGCAAGTCATGTTGGAGATGAGCCTTCAGCCACTGCTAGTCAGGTTGGGGGCACACGTCTAGTCACTGCGAGTCACACTAGCCCTTCATCATCAACCTCTGTGAGTCATGTTGAAGATAAGTCTTCAGCCGCTGCAAGTCATGCTGGGGGCATGAGTCTAGTCACTACGAGTCATACTAGCAAAGAGTCACTGACCTCTACAAGTCATGTTCAGGACTCTCCGCAAACCACTGCTAGTCATGTTGGCGGAATGGAGGTTGATAAGAAACCTGGACGTAGAAGTTTTAAACCTAAGTTCCCTTGTAAGATATGCAAAGGAGACCATCTTACTCATTTATGCCCTGGTATTCCAGAGGTTCAAAGGATATGGTCCGAGTCTGAAAGTACTTCTACTCCTAGATCTAATATGGTTTCTCATCAATCCCATCAACCATTGGTTGATAATGTGGTAGAGCCAGTGCAATCGCTGGCCGATTACACTCCTCTTTTGAGGGTGAATTGCCTAACAAAAGAGTCTGTTTGATCTCTAGTAGAGAGTCTTCTGGTATAGGGGGCATTCTGGTTTCTTCGAATGTTCCCCCTCCAAGTTCTAAGAGTTTTTCCTTTAATTGGGATAATCTTGTTGAGCCTCGTCTTCCTTCCGCTACACCTTTCCAAATAAAGGTCAGAGTGAATTCCACAAATGTCTATCGATGTATGGTGGATGAAGGATCCTCTACAAGTATTATATCCTCTTTGACTTGGAAAGCTTTGGGTTCTCCAAATTTGTTGACAGCTCAGAGTCAGTTGTTAGCCTATGATAGAAGACCTAGTGAATCTATGGGTGTTCTTCCTCAATTGCCTATCACTTTAGGTGGGAAGACTGTCTTAATCGATATGATGGTGGTTGATAGCCCTTTAGACTTTAATATGCTACTTGGGCGTGATTATGTCTATGCTATGAATGCTGTGGTGTCTTCACTCTTTCGAGTAATGTGCTTTCCTCATAACGGGAATATTGTCACTATTGATCAGCTTGCATCTGATAATCACCACCCTAATTCGACTTTACTGCAGAATGCCCCTTGGTTTGTTCCAAGTGTTCAAGTAGACTCTACCTCGCCACGGGTCAATTATGTGGCATTGAATCCTCGATGTTCAATCGCTTCTAAGAAGGATCCTTTGACCTATTATTCTCCTTCTTGGGACTTGGTCCCGGCAGTTGACCGAGAGATTCTTCCTATAGGGACATGGGACCCTTTAATTCCCTCTTTTGATCCTTGTAGTTCTCATGATTTCTCAGATCTTGTTTTGCCTTCACAGGAGGAACTCTTTGAAGCCATGAGTTATGACTACCAAAGGAGTCCTTGGCCTGAGCCCTGCAAGGGGTTTGTTCAGCAGAACTATTATGCGTAAGCCGCAAGGCTGCGTGGTCCCCTGTACCATATTGTATATAGGAGGTACGCATTTTCAAGTTTTGTATTCTATAACACAAGATTTTCTATGAAGTTTATATGTGGGATGTATTAACTTCTCGTCTAGTGTTCCTATTTATGTTCACAGAACTTGGAAGATGTCTCCTTTGGAAGTTTATGGTTGGTCCGTTCTGACGGGTATTGGTTCTCAAAACTGGCATATAGGTTAGGTTTTTCCACCTGCATTGTGCACTCATCAGTTTCCTTTCCCATTTGACCTTAGGATCGACCCCACCAAGTTATGGTGCGGAACCTTATCATTGCTTAGAAGTATCATGACTTGTGTGGTAGAGCCTACCTTATCATGGGTGCCCTAGTTAGTACCTTGTTGTCGCTTGGCACTCATGCTGATTTTTCATCCTTAGGCTCGGGAGTCCTCTGTAGTCCCGCCATGACTTATGCGTTGAAGACTCATTCCTCTTAGCTTCTTCGCTTTGTTCTGGCCTTATACCCTAGAGGCTCCTTTGTGTTGAGTTGTACTACTGCATTGCATGTTGACCACTTGCACCTTTTGGCCTAGAGCCGGCTTCACTTGGACTCGTGTTTAAGCCAACTTTTGACCATGACGTCTGCAAAATCAACCTTGCATACCTTTGACTTCTGCAGCTTGACACACCTTGACCCGTGGAAGGAACATACCTTTGAGTGTCACTGACCAGTTTTCACCTCCTTGCATTGACCATAGGAACGTTCCTTTCCCAGGAACTAGATCATCTGTTTCACCGACACTCATTCTTTCCACTGTACCATAGCATTCTTTTATTCTTTTTTCGGCTTAACAGAAAAAGACAAAAAAATTAAATATTCCAAAAAGAGCGGGAACGGGACATTATTTCCATTTATTGTTGGCAGCTAGAGTCAGTCGTGTCGCCCTTGAACAAAGCACTCAAAACAAAGTCTCCTCCGTATGGGTGGGATTTAGTTTGACTTAGGTACGCCATAACCTTGTTATTGAGTCAGTTCTCCCCCGATTGGTTATCTCTTCCAATCATATGGATGGTTCGTTTGTGCCTCCTACATAGCGAACTTATACAGAGTCATCATATGCTGCCACATAGTCACGTTGAGTCGTGCTTTTGTTCAAGGGAAGTTAGCCTGAGTCGGCCTCTCTGCGGTGTCTCTTGACTCATTTTTCAGTCGGCCATCCCTGGTTGTCAGTATCATGTCTATCATCACATTAGTTATATTGGTCCTTTACTCGTGCCGGTTTGAGAAGGTCCCCATTGACTTCTTGTTGGCGGGTCTTGTCCTTATCGACGACGACACATTGCTCTGAGGACAGGCCTAGAGCTGCACCCTGGCCCTATTTTCATTATTGATAGGTTACCTTGTGCTCAGCATCGATCAGTATCATGGGTATTTGACTGAGTGGTTTCCCTTGTGTTCAACATCAGCTTACATTATCACACATTGGGATTCGTGTAGTACCTTGGTTTCCATTTGACCCTATTGGTGGATACCTCACCTCTGTGTCAACTTTCATCATTGGTTAGTTCAGAGGGTTTCTGCCGTGCGCTAGCCACATCTTGTGTATGCCGGAAACATACTTCGGTTGGGTTACTACATCTTTTTCATCCGATTCCTTCCATATTATTGGCCTACGGGTTACACTCGCGCTAGATTGATGAAGGATGCCTTAATGCCTTCCTTCTAGCGGATCTTTCCCTATCGACTCTGACTCATTGCTCTGGGGCAAAGATCTAGAGTCCATTTGGCAGTACCTTGGGGTTTGCAGTCATTAGTGGCAGATCCTTCGCTATCGACAGTGCGAAACCATCATTGTCTCCTGATCGATAGATTCTTATAGGTGTTCGACTCCAGCTCATCTATTCACACTTGTTAGATTGTACTGGGTACCTTGACGCTCATTATCATTATTGGTGAGTAGTCTCGCGTTTGTTAACGGTATACATCAATGTCCGGTAATCAAACGATTTCTCACATGGTCGACTTCAAATCATTTATTCCCATGGTGTAGAAATGTACCACGGCAGTCGGTGAAGACCTCAAGTTGTATCAGCATTCATTGGTTCACTTGACAGTTGCTCTTGTTGCTGCTAGTTGATACCACTCCACTTTATATGTTGCAGTCAGTCATGGTGACATTCTATATGCTGGCACCTGAGTTTGCAGTGTAGTACCATCCTATTCCATCATGTTCAGTTGGTACCTTTTGGGGGATCAGTCTTTGATATCAGTGATTCGTTGCATCTTTCAGCATCATTGACAGTCTTATATGTGATATTCAAACATGTACTTGTTCATTATGATCAGATGATCCATTATGTATCTTTCAGTCATTTATACTTGTATACTTAGTGGATCCGCTAGTACTTGATATGTGGACATGCTTTAGTTTTTCTAAGCATGGGTATGCCCGCCTCAAACAGTGTTTCTTTCTGATCTCCTTTGGTGGCTTGGCAGGCTGAATTCTGGTGAAGTCCTCCTCGGTTTTTGACAGACTTCCTTTCCATGTACTCGCATAATATATTTCGGCCATCATGTACCCCTTCTGACCTCATATATTAGGGGGCATCTGTTATATCTCCCAATCTCACTCTTATGGTTTGTGATGCTGTACTCATGGCCTAGGGCAACCCCTCCTTCCAGACCTGGTCCTAAAATTTAAAAAACAGTGTTTTATCCCTTATATGCGACATTGCCCTGAGTTAAACGCGTGTATACGCGGGTATGTGTATAGCCAACCCGCGTGTATGTATTAAAACACTTAAAAAAATATAAAACTCCTCATTTTCGGGTGGAGATCGCGGGTTTTACCTGCTAATCACCTGTTAGTGCCCGTGGCCCAACTGTTCCCAACCAACTCCTAACTAAAAAACTACTTTGGAGATGGTATAAAAAGACCACAAAGGGAAGGCCTAAGGGAGGAGAGAAGAGAGAGAAAGGTTATTATGCTGAGATTTTTCCCTTGACCAGGTCTGAAGTCCCTTGTGCCTTCTTCACTTCCCCCATTTTGTACAGGAAACCTTTGTTTCCTTGTGTGTTGATGTTCATCCACTATTTATGACATCATGGAGAGAGTCATGGAAGGAGTTTTGTTAGAGGCTTGAGGCTGGAATGCATCCAGAAGGAAGCTTTGCTTGGAGCTTGCTAAAGGTGACTCAGGTGAAAATATTCCTTTTTATGTACTTTATTTGTCTATAATAAAAGAAACACATGTCTTGGTTCCTGAAATGAATCTTCTTTATGTTAATGATATTCATGTTTAGAATTCATATATAAAAGGTTGTTTGGATTTCATAACTAACTACCTTTCTTTATAACATGAAGATGGTTTCTTTATAAGTTTTTGTCCATGTACTGCTGTATTCTTTGAATTGGTTATTTTGCAGGACAAAAGAGAAGAAGGGAACTCCAAGAAGGGTTTGGACCCTAAAGGCCTTCTCAAACGTAGGACCAAAGGTACGTACCCTTATCATAGAATTTGCTTATAATAGCATAATGGCTGTATGAATGTATGTTTCTTTGAATAGATAACTTTCAGTCTGCTAGGGTTTCAACCCAAAAAGCCCTAGGGGAGCATTTCCCTCCACCGGAATTGGCGACTCCAAGTTATCTGATGTACTTAGTGAACACACGACCAGATTTGTGCTATGTGGTGAACCAGCTGAATTAAGCGATGGTTCAGCCTACCAAGATGTTTTGGAAGGTAGCAAAGCATGTATTGAGATGCCTTAGAGGCACATCTCAGTATGGATTATGGTACAGATGGATAGAGGGAGTGAAGCTATAGGGCTTTACTGACGCAGATTGGGCAGGGAGTCCATCAGATCGGAAGAGCACATCAGGAGGGATTTTCAACCTAAGGTCAGCGGCATTTTCTTGGTATAGTAGGAAACAGAGGTTGGTTACACTCAGCTCGATAGAGGCAGAATACATGGCTGCAAGTTAGGCAGCATGTGAGGCCATCTGGATGCGGAAAATCCTAGTTGGTTTGTTTGATCAAAGGATGGATCCAACTGTGATCTATTGTGATAATCAGAGTTGTATCAAACTCTCTGAGAATCTAGTATTTCATGATAGGTCCAAGCACATCGACATCCAGTATCATCATCTTAGAGACAGTGTAGTGAGGAGGATCATGTTGCTACAGTATATTTTGACAGAGGAGCAAGATGCTGACATTTTGACAAAGACATTGTCTAGTGTAAATTCGAGTTCCATAGAGATAGGATCAGGGTGGCAGATAATCCCTTTCTTGTTGAGAGGGAGTGTTGAAATATGGCAACAAGAATATTCCAATTTAATTTTTCCTTGAATTAAATTGTGAATTAAAATCGAATTTAGTCTTAACATCTACTAGGAAATAATTAATTAATTTATTTTAGATTAATTAGTTGGAGAAATTCAAGTTAGAAGTCTTTCTGAAGTCATGCAAGAGTTATCCCTTAAATTAAGGAGATAAGATTGAGTTATATTTGAGTTGTAATTAGTTAACTCAGTTTACTGAGTTAAGTCCAATTAAATTAGTTCCAAATTGTTTGAGGAACTAATAGTGAGTTAACAGTCAGTTGATGCATTAATGCACTCAATTAGTGCTACTCCAGTTAACTAAAGATTCCCTCATCAGAAACTCATGCATTCCTATTCTGAGAAAGATCCAGTTGAGATTAATGTTCAAGGACAATGTACTATCAGTTGCATGTGTTTTCTCATGGAGAAAACTCATGCATGCAGTCAAGGATTCATCCTTAAGGATTGCACAGTTTTGAAGGATTAGTTTTCCACTTGGTAAGAGGCTAATCATCCACAAGGAACAACGCAAGGAAATAGGAGCTTGGAGGGCAGAGAGGAAGGCTAGAGAGAAACCAAGATTGCCTATGAGCATCTATGAGGATTGTACTGAGAATTGGCTAGCTGTGAGAGCTAAGGATTTGTATAATTCCTATGTATTTCCACCATGTATGATAATACAATGGTATGGGGTTTTTAGCTGAGGCTTTCCCCAAAGTATTTTCATGTGTATTGTGCCATTGATTCTTCTTCTTTTGGTTACATTGTTCAGTTCGATCTTTAAGATTATGCAAATTGATAGTAGAAGTAGGTTATAGTATTCTTCTTTGATTTATATTGCATTATCGGGTTAACCTACCATCAGATTTACTACAAACTAAACGTGTAGTTTAGCTATTTGGATATCAAGAAAACTACATCACTTCTCTTACTATTAAGTTCTGATTTGTGACTCGAATTACCCATTATTGCATACCTTATCAATTTTGTAATCATGCCCTAAAAAGTAACATATCAATTTGGTTCTTCTTTTAGATGGCTCGAACTTCAATAGTAGACATGAAAACTTTTTCCTTTAACACGGAAGTGGTCCCTTTAGCTACCTCGATTCACTAACCTTAGCTTTGAAACCATGTTGAGAAATCTATTAGGGAAACATTAGGGTTTATTGTTAAGTCAATTTCTCTTTTACTTGAAATTCCTTGTGATTAGATATTATTTATTATTCTTTATTACATTTTCATCATTAAGAAAAATTCCAAAAATTTAAGGACAACAAGAGAACACAAAATGTAGGCACTCAGCCAAGGCAAAACCCCTATGAAGGGGAAAACCCAGTCAAACTCTTCCACTAGTAGATTCAAATCAGATTGAGATAACCAATACCTTACAAGCTCTCCTTCATCCATCAAGTCATCCTCCCAATTCAACCTTTTAGTCAAATCTTCCTTTGGTCAAATCATTTTTCAGTTATCAACAACTCTTCAACAAAATTTTGTTCTTCTCTGCAATCCTGAAGCTTGGTCTTGCAACTACCTTGGTCTCCATGCATGAGTGACAAATGTGACATAATTTCATACTTTCTCTTATTTCACTTCTTTTGCTATTCTCTAATCCTTTTGGTGATGGAAAATATGCTTCCTTTAGTATTTAATACCTTCTTCCTCACTCTGAAATTGCAGTTCAAGTTACAAATCAAGTAGTGCCAAATAGTTTGACTTCATTTGCTATGTATAGCAGTTGGAGTCTGTTGTTTTATGCCAACATGATAGGCTTTAAGATGACTTGATGTCTTTGATGTGTTGGAGGCTAACTTGATGGATAAGGGGTTTACATGAACAAAATAATAATTCTTGGGTTTACATGACCAAAATAATAATTCTTTCTTTGACTTAAGTAGTCCAATAAGAGTCTAGAATATATTGACTTAAACTTTGACCCAAAGCATAATCCTTAGAGAACTCAATGAGTGATTTGGACCTATTGACCATTGACCCAAGCATGAAACCCATGCTTTAATAAGTCAATTTCTTTTATAAAATAAAATTTCCTTTTTCTTTCTTTTGAAAAATACAAATATGAAGAATGACACTAGTTAAATTCTTCAACAAAAAGGACTCTTCATTTAATATTTCATAATAAGAATTTATTTCACAAATGTGAAACCACAAATGCACATAGTATCTGGGAACTGTGAATACCAAGATTCATTGTCTCTAGTTTTTAAATGATCAAAGTTGTTGAACATAGTTTTGAAAACTACACATTGAATCATTGGAAAAACAGTTTTGCCACAACTCCTTTGTGTCCCAATATCAAATAAAATTTTCCCATGTCGACATAGTAGTGGAGAGATTTAATCACCCACCATTATTTCAAATCCAACATACACATAAACCAAAAGTTCCATGCCCAAAACTTTAATAATCCAAAATTGTTATTTAATTGATTACTATGTAGTGTTGAGAGGTATGCAGAAGAAGAGTCAAAGGGGAAATGTATATGAAGTTGCAAAACATTACAAATGAAATTTTTTGTTCCTTTCTCTTCCATCCTTTCTCTCGCACAACACTTCTTTCTCAAACACATTAAAAAGAGGCTTCATTTAATATTGTATACTAAGTTTATGCTTAAAGTTAAAATTATTTCATGTATGTGGAATAAAGTTCTATCTATGCCTTTGTTCTCCCATACATACCCCCTCTTATGACATCGTTCATTCCATATAGATTCACAACTTTATGAACTTGTTCTCCTACACAGTTGAATCTGTAAAAAAATAATATGGAAAAAAGTTCAAAATGAAATCATAGGTAAACACATTAGTGTCAATGTTAGTTTTAGAGCACTCACCGATGAAATTCCCACAAATGTGAAATCACAAATGCACATAGTATTCAAAAATCGTAAATACCAAGATTTGTTATTTCTACTTTGATACATTTTTTAAATGATCAAATCCTTCAAACATAGTAGTGGATAAGGTTAATCGCCCACCCTTATTTCATACCTGATATATACACAAACCAAACTGTTCATGTCCCAAACTTTAATATTGGATTATAACTATTTAATTGAAAAATGAGAATAAGAAATTGCACTTCGTATTCATGAAGCTCAAATAAAATGATGCCACATCAACATAGTAGTGTGGAAAATTAAACACCCACCCTTATTTTGCACCTGATATACACGTAACCTAGAAGTTTCATGCCTCAAACTTTAATAACCCAAAAAAGGTAATTAACTAATTAGTATGTATTGTTGCACGGGACAAAGATATGCGGGAATGTATGCGAAGATACATAACATTGCGGGAAAAAGATTTTTGTTCCTTGCTTCGCACACTTGTTCACCTGCACAACACTTATTCCTCACATGCATTAAAAAGACACTTCATTTAATATTTGATAATAAGTATTTAATCCACAAATGTAAGATCAAAAATTGACATAATATTCGAAAGCTATGAATACCAAGATTCCCTCTTTCTACTTTGATACAATTTTTAAATGATCAAAGCCTTCGAACATAGTAATGTGGACAATTAATCACCCACCCTTTTTTCACACCTGATATACACGTAAATCAAACTTTTGATGCCCCAAAATTTAATAATCCAAAACCATTAATTAATTTTTGTGCGGGAGAAGTGTGTGAAGGGTAAATTTATGCGAACAACTAGAAGATTGTGGAAGAAAGTTTCTATCCTTGCTTCGCACACCTATTCTCCCACACAACACTTATTCTTCATATGCGTTAAAAAGGAAATCCATTTAACATTGAATAATAAGTATTTAATTGACAAATGTGAAATCACAAATGCACATAATATTCAGGAACCCTAAATACCAAGATTTGTTGTTTCTAGTTTTAAAACGATTAAATCCACCGAACATTGTTTTGAAAACCACTCATTGAATCATTAGAAAAGAATTTTTTCCTTAGCTCTTTTGCATCCTGATATCAAATAAAATGACCCCACGTCAAGACAATAGTGGAGAAAGTTAACTTCCCACCCTTATTTCGCATCAGAAATACACGTAAACTAGAAATTTCATGCGCCAAAATTTAACAAGCAAAAACTGCCAATTAATTGATTAATATGTAGTGTTGAGAGGTATATGGAGGAAGTGTTCAAAGGGAAAATGTATGCAGAGATGTAGAACATTGTGAATTATTTTTTTTTTCCTTACTCCACACACCTGATCTCCCACACAACACTCCTTTTTGACACATATTAAAATGAGACTTCATTTAATATTGGATACTAAGTTTCTACTTAAAGTTAAAATAATTCAGGGCTTTGGAATAAAGTTCCCTTTGCACCCCCATTCTCCAGAATAAAGTTATTTTGTAGTAATAAATGGAGTGAGTAGGAGTGACAAGTGTGAGGGGTTTATTTCCTACGGGAGGAATTCTAGAGTATATTCTTTTAATGTGGCATACAAAAGTTATTGGTATTAGGGGATTCCACAATTATCATTAGTGATATGATTCATGGTACAACTCCAAAGGACAATAAATTGGTTCAAGTTTTCTTTCTAATTATAACCCTCAATGAAATTTTTGAATTAGTACAATGGTCCCATGCCCTAAATGCCAACAATCAACAGGTGGAATTCTAAAGTATAGTTTTGTGAGGTTTATTTCTTGCAAAGGAATTCTGGAGTATATTTTTGCAATAGGGAATACAAAATTTATTGGTATTTTGGGATTCCACAATTATCATCAATGATATGATTCATGGTACAGTGTAAGAGAAAGCACATATGCAACTGAGAATATAAATTATTTTTTATTGATGAATAAGTTGGTGAGTAGATGCCTTCGTGATGGTGTGCCTAAATAGGCATTAACTAGTCATAAAGGTTTGGTTTGTCATGTCCATTGACTTTTCTCTTCATAACCAAAAATCATATTAACATTTATTATATTAATTATTTATTATTTTTTAATTAATTAATTTATTTATTCATAACATTGCCCCTCCCTTAGAGATGATTTGTCCTCAAAGAAATGGTAATGATGGGTATTCTTGTCGGAATCTTTTGTTTCCCATGAAAAATCTTATTCTAGAAGTTTTTTCCATTTAATGAGGTATTTCTTAATAGTTTTGGAATGTAATACCTTCTCTCTAGTAGAAATAATTCCTTCAAGTTCTAAAATGACTCTTCCTTCATCATCAACTTCAGGTATGTTTGTTTGCATTTTCAATGTTTCACTTTAGAATTGCTTTATTGTTTAAAAATGTTTGATGTTAGAATTGTTTGTGTCTTTGTCTTTCAATGTTTGACTAAATGTTATTGTTCATAGTTCAATTGGCGAGATGTTATTCTTTGTTCTCAAGGATAACAAAAATGTGGGGTTTGGTCCATCTACATATGTGTAAAATTGCAAAGCAAGGTTCACATATTTCATTGTCATTTCTATTTTCTTCTGAGAACATTACGTACAGAATCAAACCTCGTAGAAATTGAACTTTAGATAATTGTGGGAAAATTCTCACACTTTAGGGAAAATGATCACCATAAACCTTCTTATTTGGTTTTAAGATGAAAAGAGGGTGGTTTTTGATCCATTTATGTGTGTACAAACAGTGTAATGTAAGCCTCACATGTTTGGCCACTACCTTGAAATACCCCCATGAGAACCATAAGAGGTGAGACTAACAATCATATGAATATATTTGACATTTTATTATTGTGTTAATTGGTTCTAATTTAGGTGGTTGGGAAGAATAATTATGTAGAGAAGTTCTCTTTATGACCTAGCATGAGGGAGATATGTAATTGTTGGGTATGTGTTATATTCGTTGCATGACTATCCCCATGCATTGTAAAAATTTCCAATGCATAGTGAGGGGGTCATGAAGGGTTTAGGGCAACATCCCAAAAAAAATGGTAGTTTTTTCCATATATTTCTATGATTTTTGGTAGATAGTTTTTGTTTAAAGTGGTTTTATAGCACATGGTCATTTTTCCCACAGTTTTATAGTTTAAGTTGAGGAGAAACAATTGTATTCTAATCTAGGGTAAATGGATTGGTGATTCATGGATGTCGTTGGATAAATATTGTATTGTAATACTATACATAAAATATATATATTAAAAAACCTACATTTAGTACCAAAGCAATTTTGGCTTCAAGGGGAAGCCTTTATGGCTAAGGGGTTTGGATCGGGCCTATGATAGACCCTATTACAGTGGGGAATCTTGGAAGTGATTCTTGTGGTGAAAAGGAAATGGTGAGAATTTCAATGATAGAGATTAAGAAATTAAATGGTCATAGTTTTGAGCTATGGAAGCTCAAACTGGAAGATTTATTGGTGGACAATATTGATGGATCATTTCGGATTCAAGTATTTCACCAACAAGGATGTCAATAGAATATTGGACCAAGTTGGATCGAAAGAAAAGAGCACAATCCTATTGTGTCTCTCAGAATTAAAATTAATGAATGTTTCATGGGAAGCTACAACAAAATCTTTATGGGATAAGTTAGGAGCTTTGTATCAATCTAAGTCTTCAGTGAAAAAATTATTCCTATGGATGAAGTTGTTAACCTTAGAATAAATGATGGAGACTTAATTATAGAGCATTTGAACACCTTCAACATTGTGTTAAGTCAATTATTATCTATTGATATTAATATTTTAGATGAAGATACGTGCATAAGTTTGTTATGTTACCTACCAATGTCCTTTGCTAGTCTAGTTGATGTCATAACTAGCAATGCGACTAATTTAAAAAAAAAAATTGGATAGTCTCATCCTTGTTATTGGAGGAGATGAGATGTGAAACCATGGAAATCTAGAACAAAGATATATTGTATGTAAGAGGTCACTCCCCAAATAGAAATAAAAATAAGCCCTTGAGTGGGAGATCTAAATCTAGAGGAAGATCTAAGTATCTAGGAAAGTGTATAAAGGTATGTAGGAGATGTGGAAAAGAAGGGCATTGCAAGAAAGATTGTATATCTAAAATTCCTATGAAAGGGAATGGATCTGAATATGATCCTTCTACAGAAGTAAATACCTCCTTAGATGGAGGGAATGTGTACTTGGATTCTTCAAGTACACATGTAGATCATGAGGCATGGTTGGTAAACTTAGATGCATCCTTTCATATGACTCCTCAGAAGGAGTGGTTTTATAAGTATGAAAGATTCAATGGTGTTGATGTTTTCTTAGGAGATGACTTGAAAGCTAGAATCATAAGATGATGAAAAGTCAAGTTGAAGCTCATGGGTGGAAGGATTAGAACATTTCCTAGTGTTATACACATCTTAGGATTAGCCAAAAAAAATATTTTTGTAAGTAAGATGAGTGATGCAAGTGTAACAATGCTTGAAAATTATACATGCAGGATGGTTTAAGGAGAAATGGTAATTCTAAGGGGAGTTTGTAATGGAAATCTATTTACATTGTTGGGAAGAACTATTGGTGATGGGTGTAATAATACCATCATTCATAAGGTCAGTGTAGAAGAAGAAGAGGAAACTCTTGTAGCTTCTAGAGAAAAGGCTATGTTGTGGCACTAAAGATCGGGACATATTGGAGAGAAGGCCTTCCAGTACTACATAATAATGGTACTCTAGAAGGTACATATAATTTCTCTCTAGATTTTGATCACTATGAACATTGTTTATATGGGAAGAAAAATTGGGTAAGATTGTCCTTTGTTTCTACAAGTTTAGAGGGAATATTACAGTTGGTGCACAGTGATGTGTTTGGACCTGTATTAGTTCCATCAATGGGTAAATATATGTACTATGTATCATTTATAGATGAATTCTTTAGGAATACATGGATTTATCTCCTAAAAAATAAATTGAAAGTATTTGAAAATTTTAAAGGCTTTAAGGCCCTTGTGGAAAATTAGTTAGAGAAGAAAATTAAGGTGTTGAGGACAGATAATAGTGGATAATTTGTGGGAATGAATTCAAAGAATTTTGTAAGAATTGAAATATAGGAGGGAATAAGACTACTACATACACACCTCAATAGAATGGGTTTCAAAAAAGATAAATGGTACATTGATGGAGAAAGCAAGGAGCATTCCTAGTGGTTTCTTGTTAGGATAGGAGTTCTAGGTAGAGGCAATGAACATTGTGTATTATGAATAGATCATCCTAATCTGCGTTGGATGACAAGACTCAAGGCTTGATATGAGGTATGGACTGGTAAGAAACCTTCTCTTAAGCATTGCGGGGTATTTGGTTGTGATGCTTATGTACACGATCCAAAGGAGAATAGGATTAAGTTGGATAAAAGGAATGAAAAGTTCATCTTTATTGGATATAAAGATGGTATAAAAGGTTATAATATTTGGAATCTAGAAAATAAGAAGGTTGTGTATAGCTGAGATTTGGTATTTAGATAAGTCAAAGATGTTGTCAAACAAAAAGTCCTGACAAGGGAGGAAGAACCAAATAATATCCATAGTCGAAAAACAAAAATATATGACTAAAATAATTACTAAAAATTGTATATAAATGACTAAATTTGGTCACATGACCATTAGTAGTTTATTATCGGCCATTAATCACAACACCAAATTGGTGACTAACCAAATTTAGTCATTTATTGGTTGTTTTGATTAATCAATTTGGTAGTATATTTAGTCATTTTTTAGTCATTGATTGTTGTTAACGAGTCATTTATTTAGTCATGGTAGTCATTTATTTAGTCATTGTAATCATTAATTTCCATCAACTGGTAGTACATTTAGTCCTTTTATTCATTGATTTCCATCCATTGGTAGTATATTTAGTCATTTAATTATTATTTTTCCATCAAATGGTCATATATTTAGTCATATTTATTCATTGATTTATGTCAATTGGTAGTATATTTAGTCAATTTAATTATTAATTGACGTCAATTAGTAGTATATTTAGTCATTTTTATTGACTGATTTATGTCAATTGGTAGTAAATTTAGTCATTTTAATTTTTTATTTCCATCATTTGGTAGTTTATTTAATTGTTTTTGTTCATTGATTTCTATCAACTGGTAGTATATTGATACATTGTTTATTAATTGCATAATCATTATATTTACTACTAGTTGATGAGGGAGAGGATTAGGGGGGCTGCTAAGGTTTCAAAGGCAGTCATGGCCGCCGCTCTGTGTTTCTTATTTATGTTTTATGTTTTGTTTTTGTCTTCAGTGTTACTTATGTTATTGCCTTAGTTTTTCTCGTTTTCCTTTTACCCTTTTTAACTGGCCCTTTTTAGCTATATCTTGGTTTTTCTTGTTCTCAATAGGGCCCTCTTGTCAGTTTCAAGCTATTACTCCTCTTTTGGGTGACTAAGGTATCTATCGTGTGGGTCTCTCCACTAAAAAATTATTACTTTTTACCTCGATTATAGGGGGGTTCCTCAAATATTCCCTCATCCTTTTCAAATTCTCGTGTTTCCAGAGTTCATGGTTCTTTAGTCATCTATGTTCCCTTATGCGTCGCTAACAATTGTCGGGTGATTATGATGCCACTTGTCTCACATAACCCACAAATTCCTTCTTCTTCAAGTTCTATATTTCTTGGTGGGGTTGGGGTTCATACCTCTATTGGTATCATGGGCCCTGCCTCTTTTCCTCTCGCTTTAAACACTTTTTTAGGTTTTTAGCGTTTTCAACCAAACCCTCGGAGTTATGATTTCCATTCATCGCCTCTTCTTTATTTCATCCCTCTTGACCCAGTGGACCTTGGTGTTGGTCCTTTTTTATCAGTGACTCTAGCCTCATTGTCAGATGGTAGGGTTTTCTAAGAGTGTTTTCTTTATCCTGATGTTTTCATTAGAGCTCTTCCCTCCTCTTTTCTTTTTGATATCCCATCTGACAATAACATCCTAAAAATCCTAGTTTCGCAAGCTCTAGAAGACTGATATTTTTTATAGGGTAAGGAGGAAGGGGGCTTGGTTAAGGTAGCTTTAGTTGGTGTGAAGAAGGGTCAATCCAAAAAAGAAGTTCGTCACTCTCAAGGAAAAAGGAATAAGAGTCACTTTGTAAAACAAACCACCAATCTTCAAATTGTTGTGATGTTATGTCTGGATCTGACTATTCAACGGGTGGAGGATTTTAGCAAATAATATTTGGTTGGTAGAATTTGTGGCAAGAAATTTTGTCTCCCTTTTCTTAATGAATGGATGGAATCCTCATTGTGCCCTTTAAAAAAACATCTGGTCATTTTCCATGCCCTTGCGAATGGATGGGTCCAATATTTGATTTTCCAAGACTAATCAGATGCAAAAATGATAGAGGGAAGGGTGATGTTGATTGAATCTACACTAACCATCTTCAAACAATTAACTCCCCATTTTAATGTCAGGCATGAAAATATTGATTTAATGTCGGTGTGGATTCATATTCCTAGTCTTCCATCTCATCTGTGACATGAATATTTTTTCTTCTAGTCAAGAACCAATTGGGCTCCTTCTTGGGGTATGTTGCTTCCTATATTACATCCAATGACACCTCTATGGCTTGTAGTTTGGTTAGTGTGGATATTCAATTTGGTCTTCCTAGTGTGATGGATTTGGGTGAAGGGATGGATCTAATCATGCTATATTATGAAGGAATCCCTTTCCACCATCATCCCTACCACCAACATGGCCACAATACAAAGGAATGTGTCTTGCATGTGACCAAGAAAGTCCATCGACCCTCGAGTACATGATTTGGGGATGTTTCGGGCTCAACATCGTACTATATGGAATCATCTCCTATGGTTTCCTGCTCAGGTTCTTGCGAGGCAACTATAATGGATCACAATTATATTCTAGTCTTTGAAGGTTCATATCCAGAGTCCATTACTCGAGCTCCCTCGACTCCCTCGGCTGCTAAAGTTATTTTTTCAGTGTCTTCCTAATCTCTTTTGATTTCAAGTTCTTTTGATGTTATTTCATCTATGCCACTCTGTTCTTTTGGTCTTTATATTCCTTTAGAGGTCCCTTGCTTAGTTGTTTTTCCCCCTAAGGATTTGAAGTTATCTTCCCATATTTTATTGGCCCTATTCCCTTTTCTGTTGCTATAGACAATTTATCCTCCTTGTCTTCATCATCCTCATTGGCCTCTTCAGAGATACCTTTCCCTGATGATGTGCTCTATAATTTATGCTCCCAACTTGTGACTCCAAAGTGGGTGGTATTTCATAGGGTTTGCGGAAGTTATCCCTTTCGGTTGGGGAAAATCACTATCGAGGTAGAAAATCACTTCTTTATATATATATCGCACATGAGAAAGCCAGGTTTAACCTTCTCACTTAAAAACAATAGTCCATCCAAGGGGCCCTTAGAGCATGCCAAACCTCGTCAACCCTCCCTGAATGAAAATATTGTCTTTTGATTGTCAAAGTCTTGCTTTTACCTCTAAAAGACAAAATTTTAAAAGGTTATTGGAAACATCTCTTATGGACATCATTTTCCTCCAAGAGACTTTGGGTGAGGGTGATCTCATTTCGTCTTGTCTTGAAATCCCATTTAAGGGTTGGTCCTTTTATATTATGGATGCTTTAGATCATTATGGGGGTCTTCTTGTGGGTTAGTTTCCTTAAAAGGTCTCTGTTTATAGTATTTTGATCTTGGAATTGATCATGGGTCTGGAGCAATCTCCCCTCATTCTAAGGTAGTCTTTCTCCCTTGTTAACATTTATGGCCCTACACAAAACCATTATGACTTGTGGGAAGATACTCTTAATAAATATATCCTTTGGAAGAATAATATCATAGTTTATGGTGATATTAACTTCTCCTTGGGCCCTGCTGAATCGTGGGGTCCTTGGGAATTTCCCAATCCTCTAGTGGATTTTTTTAGAAGATGGTTCATTCGTAATTGTCTTGTTGATGTCGAACCTTCAAAGCTCTCACTAACTTGGAGGAACATATGAGATAGGAAGGATTGAGTTGGGAAGCATCTTTACAGTTTTTTGATTGCTAAATAATTAATGGTGTTATCACTCTGTAATTTTCCAAGGTTGAAGAAGAAAATCACAAAGGTAACCACAAATCCACTTTGGAAGTTGGGATCTAGCCCTACCAACTTCAGAGAGTGCTCTCTCTGTCATATTTAACTTTATTGTATTGATATGTAAGGCTAGTTATGAGGGTTGGGAGTTTGATTTATGAACTTTTTTGGTTGGAATAGAAAGCGAAGAGCCATTGGGCAATGGAATCTACAAACTTAATAGGGATCTGTCTCATATTTTCAAAGGAGTTTCATAAGGAAAGGTAGTTGAACTAACTGGGTCCTTTACATTAAAATGAAATGGAGTGGAGGAAAATATATAAGCTCAATTGAAGTTAAAGAGAAATTAAAAATTCCTTAGCATCATATCAGAGGAAAACATTGAAATTATCTATAGCCACGATCAAAGTGTGTTTTTCAACAAATTTTGTTCATCAACATTCTGTGAGATAATTCAGTTTTAAGAAAACATAAACATGGAAACAAAGGAATAACACATAGACAATGAGAGGAGCACTTCACCAAATAGTTCAACACATGAATCCTATGAAGAATGTCCTTTTTATTACTGATCAGCCCACTAAGGCTTGAAAAACATACAATAGCTTTCTTTTGTACAAAAACTAACCATTCTTACTTCAAATGATGAAGTATTTATAAGTTTATTACAAAATATCTTGATTTAAAATATCATGATTTGTTACGAATATCTATACAAATATCTTGAAATAGGATTCAACAATTTATTACAAAAAGTATAAGAATAGACTAAATTGTTTAAAAAAATATCAGGCATGTGAGTGTTGATGCTGTTTCTGGGAGTTCTGGTAGTGAGTAGGCCTTTAAATGAGCAATGTTGTTTTTCATGTTGGCATGTGTGTCTTGTTGTCCCACTATTCCACTGCATTCTGTTTGATGACTGTTGTGTTGAATATGCGATGTTGTTTATCTTGTTGTTCTCTGTTCTTTTGATGATGTCTTTTCTGCTAAAAACGTGATAAAAGTGTCCTCGTTGTCCTCTATCCTTTCTTGCCTTTGTTTTTTTAGTTTTAACAATTTACCCTTTTTATTAAATTTAATTATTTTTGTTTATTGAATAATCATGGTAATAAGGGACTTAATTTTAATCGAGGAAGATGCAATAATCTTCAGTAAATACATAAACACAACAAAGGGGGGTGATTTTTTCAAATTGTGAATGGATGCACATGGAGAGGCCATGTGGTAGCTGAAGACTAGAGGTAAATAGATACACTCTTAGGATAGTGTACGTCCATGGCTGGGTTGGCACATTATGAATGGAGGTCAGGAGCTGATGTGGAGGTGGGGTCGAGATCAGGCGGGAGGAGGCACATGGCAAAATAGCAATGAAGGAGGAGGAGCAGGGACGTGGCAGGTGAACGTTAGCGCGAGAGTAGGTGGTAAACAGGGAAAACGGTTGGTGCTTTTTAGAGGGGGGTCATGTTAGTTTATGGTATTGGGGGGGGGTCCGAAATAACGAGGAAAGGACATGTAGTAGTGGGGAAACCGCTTTTTGGACCCCCCCTCACCGTTAACCAGAAACATGGAGGGGGGGTGAAAAGGCCTTAGAGCTGTCAGATATAAAGGTGATCGTGATTGGGCACAGGGAGGTGTGCGACATTTAACATGGGTGGACCTGACCTACTTTTAATTACAATGTATAACATATCGCATCCGGTGGCAGCACGCAGGAGTGGAACGATAGACCCGAACCCAAAATCCCTTTAAGATCTAATGCATAACTTATCGCATCTGCCTGACCTTTACCTGCAGGCCTAGTTTATGCTTCGAAAGAGGTGGGTTATATATAATGAAATATATATAATAAAAATAATGGGGCATGGTTTGTGATATTAAATAATACAAAGGGGAACACAACTAAAGTTTGGTAATTAGAGTAAAGAAATGTAAATGAAACTAGAGTTAATGGATTAAAATAAAGAAATGGGATGCGGCTATAATTTGGGATTTATTATAAGCAGAGGAAAAATGGAGTAAGGATAGAATATATGGAATTTTTAAATAAACAAAGGGAAAATGGATTTAAGGATAGAGTTATGAATGAATAGAGAAGAAACAGTCCCCGAGCCTTTATCTACTTTTGAATCGCAAGATTAATTTTGGACTATCTTTCAATCCAGGGATCAGATTGGAGCATAGGATATACCATTGGAAAGTTGCTTCTAAGTACTTTTTAATGAAAACACATGCAGTCTGATCTGATCCAAACATTGTCATACAAAAAATATCCTCAAATATTAGTACTTAGTGTCGCTTTGGAAATAATTTGCAAGATGAAATATTATTTACAACATCTCAAACAAAATAATGATAATCTACAATCAATAAATCTTATAAAACTTATAGGACCCTAACATTGGCTCCAGCTGGGGATGACACTCTCCTTGTGATGTGTTAAGAACACCGTAGACTAGTAGCCTATTCCACTGGGTTGATCGCAAGTCTACAACCTATTCTGTCATAAAATATTTGTGACTGAATAACTCTCAAACTAAAATCAAAACTATTCTGTAAACTGAAATCTGAAATATACACTGAACTGAAATTTGTACTGCAAACTGAACCTGAAACTGAAAAAAATGTTGGAAAAAGATGCTCAGGGCACTAATCTTATTTGCACACTATGACCTACCCTATACTATTGAAAATCATATTGAATCAAATAATACAAAAATGCCAATGTAGCCAGTCATGTAGATGACTACTAATTTGAAGCTTGCATTCCATTTCTCCAAATAGAAAAATAAACTCAAAATTTTGGCTAGAGCCTTCTTCATAATCCATACCCAACACAGAATTCAATTTTGTTAAATATTCCAACAAGTTTTCATCCAAAATCATGGAGAATTTCTATTTGTTGTACAATGCCTGAAAATAACTTCTCATATACTTCCTCAAAAATGTATCTATCCCTTTTCGAATTTTCTAGCATTGTGTTTTCAAGTGATGTAAGATTATAAATATTGTTTTTATCATCTGTAGGATGTAAAACAACTTGTTTTTCTTCAACATCTCCTTGAAACTCAATGATAAAATTATTTTGTATTGAAAAAGGTAATTGGCAGAATTTGTTGGCAATTATGTTCATCTTCATGAGACTTTGTTTGAAAACTACCCTGTGCATGTTCACTATATACATTGTCCACACATACAACTTCAGAAATCTTAACTTGACAATCTTCTCTTTGAAATAAAATTTTAGAAAGTGAAAATTCATAAGAAAAATTTGAAAGACAATCCTCATCCATATCATGATGAGATAAAAAATAACAAGGCTAATGTAAAGTATTAAGTATTGGTTCCCATGAGACTATATGATCTTCCATCTCATGGTTACTTAATAACTGTGATTTTTGAATAAAGGAGTCTCCAATGTAACACAAAACAGGATCATTATCTATATAAGAAGGTTGTTGTCCTGTTATGTTCGTTTCAACTTTCTTTCCTGCGCGATCAATGATCTTATAATTTTCTTTCAACTCTTCAAATGTAGCATAACATAGGGGTAAAGAGTTATCATGACTTTATTTCAACACCTAAAATGTGGCCTAGCATAGGGGTAAAGAGTAACCATCAGCAAAATTTGCATTCTTTTCTTGATTTTCAATGTCTAAAACACATGCATGCTCATCTGTTTCAATATTTTCATCCAATTTTTCATCGTTGTCATAAGTAACACACACATGGTGAATTTTTTCCTCAACTAGCTGATTTAACATCCTCTTGTTGATAACCTTCCATATCTTCTTGAAAAGGAGGTATCTTTAGTTGTCCATTAACAACCATTTTATCTTGCAAAATACACATGTTCATAACCCTTTCCATGGTTTTCAATAATGTCTCTAACTTAAGGTTTAATAAAGGAGGAAACTCCTCTTTAATTACTTTCCTTCTTTCAGCCTCCATTATGGATCTTTTAATCAATAGGTTCATTTCCACATTAATAACACTCTTTTTCATGTTCTCCAAAGTGGAAGAGTTTCTTTCTCTGAGATCATAAGCAATCTCAACATCAAAACCATTTGGATAATTAAGCATAGCCAATCCTAGGGGAGGCTTTATATTAGTAGGTATGGAATCGTAAACACTATTGAATATGGTTGAGAAATATTGGACTATCTCATCGGGCTACCTTTTTAGATTCCAGTACTCATCCATAATCTAAAAAGGGTTCCTTTTAACCTCCCATATATTAAGGAAAATGCTTTGAAACTGTTGGAAATCAGGAATACTTCTGGCTGTCAAACTTCTATACCATTTCCTAGCTTTTCCTGAAAGGCTTTGAGAAAACAACCTCAAATTGACATCTTCATGATCGACTTCCTCCAAGTCAATGAAGTTAATGATTTTGTCTACATATTTCCTTGCTATGATATCACCTGTACCATCAAATTGAGGTAGCCTCTGATCATAGTTCTTCGGTAGATCATGCAAAGGGAATGACAAATTTAATGATGCATACCGAACAATGGTCATAACTGAGGTCTGAGATGAATTTGTACTAGTTGGGCTATGTCTGTTATTCGAATCTTGTTTGAGACAACCAATATTAAGTTGAGATGCATTTGCAGCTTCTAGGGAAGGATATACATTCGCAGAAAGGGGCTCATGTGCAGATTCATCATCTTGATTTGGATTTAACAGACCAAAGAAAATCTTTAAGATACTTTGAGGGAAATACAAAAGGCAATTGAAAAAACATAATACTATATCCTAAAGTAAATTCAGGTCTAAATACCTAAGCTTTGCATGTTGTCTTCCTATATTTGTGTTGGCAAGGCCTGTCCTTCCTTGAATCCATTTTGAAGTTTCATGGAACTTCGTCTGTGAAGCCATCAAATCTAGATTCTTTGATAATGGAGTCACCCTAAAAAATTTGAAGCTCTGGATAGTTTGAACGTGGAGTCGTCAGGTGAATGATACAACCTTCTTGTGTCTGATCATTGTCCACCATCAGTAATTAGATATGGGAGTAGATATGTTTTTCTTAGGAATCTGAAATGGTCGAGTCCCTAGTATGGTCACCAAAATGTTAGCACTCTGTAATTTTCCAAGGTTGTATAAGAAAATCACAAAGGTAACCACAAACCTACTTTGGATGTTGGGATCTAGCCCTGCCAACTTCAGAGAGGGCTCTCTATCTGAGATTTAACTTTGTTGTGTTGAGATGTTAGGCTAGTTATGAGGGTTGGGATTTTGATTTATGAATTGGTTTGGTTGGAATAGCAGGGGAAGAGCCATTGGGAAATGGAGCCTACAAAATTAATAGGGATCTGTCTTCAATTTTCAAAGGACTTTCACAGGGCAAGTTAGCTGAACTAACTGGATCCTTTATATTAAAATGAAATGTGGTGGAGGAAAAGACATAAGTTCAATTGAAGTTAAATATCAATTAAGAATTCCTTAACATGATATCAGAGGAAAACATTGAAATTATCTACAACCAAAATCAGAGTGTGTTTTTCAACAAATTATGTTCATCAACTTTCAGTGAGATAATTCAGTTTTAAGAAAACATAAACATGGAAACAAAGGAATAACACATAGACAATAAGAGGAGCACTTCACCAAATAGTCCAACACATGAATCATGTGAAGAATGTCCTTTTTATTAATGATAATCCCACTGAGGCTTGAAAAACATACAATAGCTTTCTTTTTTATAAACACCAACCATTCTTACTTCAAATGATGAAGTATATATAGGTTTATTACAAAATATCTTGATTTAAAATATCAGGATTTGTTACAAATACCTATACAAATATATTGAAACAAAATTCAAGAATTTATTATGAAAAGTATAAAAATATACTAAATTGTCTAAAAAAATCAGTCACTTGAGTGTTGATGTTGTTTCTGGGAGTTCTGGTAGTGACTAGGCCTTTAAATGAGCAATGTTGTTTGTCTTGCTAGCATATGTGTCTCGTTGTCCCACTATTCCACTGCATTTTGTTTGATGATTGTTGTGTTGAATATGCGATGTTGTTTATCTTTTTGTCCTCTATTCTTTTTTTGTTGTCTTTTCTGCTAAAAAGGCGCCGAAAGCATCCTCATTGTCCTCTGTCCTTTGCTACCTTTTTTGTTTCAGTTTTAACAATTTTCCCTTTTTATTAAATTTAATTGTTGTTGTTTATTGAATAATCATGGTAATATGAGACTTAATTTTAATCGGGGAAGAGGCAATAATCTTTAGTAAATACATAAACACAACAAAGGGGGCCGATTCTTTCGAATTGTGAATGGATGCACGTGGAGGGGCCACGTGGTAGCTGAGGATTGGAGGTAAACATATATACTCTTGGGATAGTGGACGTCCATGGCTGGG
This sequence comes from Pinus tabuliformis, assembly GCA_031772625.1. Taxonomy (NCBI): domain Eukaryota; kingdom Viridiplantae; phylum Streptophyta; class Pinopsida; order Pinales; family Pinaceae; genus Pinus; species Pinus tabuliformis. The sequence continues at coordinate 443,664,069 of CM062811.1, forward strand.
TTGGAACATTGTGAATGGAGGTTAGGAGCTGACGTGGAGGTGGGGTCAGGATCAGGTAGGAGGAGGTACATGGAAAAATAGCAGTGGAGGAGGAGGAGCAGGGACGTGGCAGGTGAACGTTGGCGCGAGAGTAGGTGGTCAACAGGGACAAGGGTTGGTGGTTTTTGGAGGGGGGTCATGGTAGTTTATGGTATTAAGGGGGGAGGGGGGGGGATGTCCGGAATAATGAGGAAAGGACATGTAGTAGCGAGGAAACCACCTTCCGTTCCCCCCCCGCCCCCCGCCATTAACGAGAAACATGGTGTGGGGGGGCAAAAAAGCCTTAGAGCCGTTGGATATAAAGGTGATCACAATTGAGTGCAGGGAGGTGTGCGGTGTTTAACATGGGTGGATTTGACCTACTTTTAATTACAATGTATAACATATCACATCTTGCGAGGGCACATGGGAGTGGAACGATAGACCCGAACCCGAAATCCCTTTGAATTCTAATGCATAACATATCGCTTCCACCTGACCTTTCCCTGATCGCAATCACATTGCGGAGGGGACTGGCAGAGTTTGTTGACTTGCCATGTGAAACATGCGATTTTGATCACACGATCACAATCGGCCAAGGGAAGTGTTCTGGGGGCATGAAGGTATTGAAACTTGCAACATGGCAACATGAGGCCTGCAGGCCTAGTTTATGTTTCGGAGGTGGTGGGTTATATATAATGTAATATATATAATAAAAAGAATGGGGTATGGTTTGTGATATTAAAATATACAAAGGGGAACACGACTAGAGTTTGGTATTTAGAGTAAAGAAATGGAAATGTGGCTAGAGTTAATGGATTAAAATAAAGAAATGGGATGCGGCTATAATTTGGGATTCATTATAGGCAGAGGAAAAATGGAGTAAGTCTAGAGTATATGGAATTTTTAAATAAACATAGGGAAAATGGATTTAAGGCTATAGTTATGAATGAATAGAGAAGAAATAGTCCCCGAGCCCTAATCGTATTTTGAAGCGCAAGCTTCATTCTGGCGTATCTTCATATTGGAGCGTAGGATATACTGTTGGAAAGCTTCTTTTGAGCACTTTATGATGAAAACACCTGCAGTTTGATTTGATCCAAACATTGTCATGAAAAAAATCTCCTCAAATCTTAGTACTTTGTGTCGCTTTGGAAATAATTTGCAGGATGAAATATTATTTACAACATCTCAAACATAATAATGATCAGCTACAATGAAGAAATCCTATAAAAATTATAGGACCCTAACAACTGGAATCTCTCCCTTTTGTAAGACACTAGGTTGGGGAGGGTGGAATTTCTAACCACATTCCAATTTTCTTTAAGATAAAGGGATTTCCTCATAAGTTGACCAGTCCTTTTAAGTTTAACTCTGCATAGTTGGAGGAGGAGAATTTTATATCCCTAATAAAGGAAAATTGGATCCATTTCTCTTCTCTGTCGGAGGTTTTGGTCTCTCCTCAGTTTGAAAAAAATATGAAAAGGGAAAAACTAAAAGCTAATCTTGTGGGCTAAGAGGAAAAAGATGCTAGAGGTCCAACAACTAGCAAAGGTGGAAAAGGAGCTGGAATCCATTTCTACCAAGGTGGGGCAGGGTTTTTCCTCTCCATAATATTTATCCTTGCATAGATCTCTTGAAGGCAGGAGGATAAGCCTTCTAAAAGCTAGAGAGGAGGAATGTGGTTAAAAAGAAGAACTATATAGCTCAAGATTGGGGATGAAAATACTAAGTTCTTCCAAGATTTTGTAAAGGGTAGGAAAATAATGAACACAATCTGGAGCTTAAAGGATGATCGAGGTGTTATATCTCATCTTTCAATGGTCTAGCAAATCTAGGAAAACAGTTCTTTGAGGATCGAATTAAGGCTCCTTGGGTCTCTTCCATTACTAAAGTTATCCATTTGGCTTAGGTTTTTTGATGTAGGATAGAAGAAGAGGAGAGTAATTCTTCTATGGAGGAGGTCACAATGGAGGAACTCAAACTAGCTTTACATAGTTTTGAGAGGGATAAAATTCTGGCGTTAAATGGGTGGGGTGTGGCATTCTTCCTTGAGCTATTTGTTTTTTTGGCACAGGACATGCTTGCAGTCACCAAAGAATCTTGAAGGGAGGGGGAATATCTTCCTCGCCTTGAACTCTACAGTCAACCTTCCTCTTTCTCTAACTTCAAACCTATATCTCTATGTAATGTGGTCTATAAAATAATTACTAAAGTCATTTCTCTCAAACTCAAGCCTATCCTCTCTAAGTATACCTCTCCATAAAAAATTTCCTTCTTGGAGGGGCGCCAATTTGACGAGGCCATATGAGTGGCTCTGGAAGGCTTGTATAGCCTTAAGTCAAAAAATTTGAAGGGGGGAATCATCGAAACTAACTTATCTAAGGCTTATGACCAAGTGAGCTAAATTTACATTAGACTTCTTCTCATTCATTTAGGCTCTATCTTGATTTCATCAACTGGGTGATGACCTGCATTTAGTCTATCTTGTTTTTTGTTTTGATTAATAGTGCTACTTCTCCATTATTCAAAGCATAGAGGGGTGTAAGGCAGGGATATCTTTTATCCCCTCTTCTATTTCTTTTAGTTGTGGAAGGTCTGAGTCATCTCATTAATGATGCAAAGAGAGGAGGTTTGTTCAAGGGCATATGTATTGCAAGGAATTGATCTATCTCACATATGTTGTTTGTGGATGATATTCTTATCTTTTGTAGTGGGGATATTCAATAATTTTCAAAGCTTGTTAACATTGTATCCATTTTTTTGGCATGCCACTATTATGTCCATAAATGTCCAAAAGTCCTCCATTTAATATCATAATCTTTTTTATTTGGAGCTTTGTCACTTATATATTGTTCTCCCTTATCCTTCTAAACTGATGGATTTGGGCATAAATTATTTGGGCTTTCATCTAAAACTAAATTGTTATGTTAAAGAAGATTAGGCCTAACTGGTGGTAAAGGTGGACAATCATTTTAACCACTAGAGCGATGGGTCAAATGGGATCTGATTTCCAGACCAAAACAACTTAGAGGACGAGGGCTTAAAAATATAGTTGTATTCTCTAAATCCCTTGCTGCTAAGTGTGGATGGAGGTTGTTATCCATGGATAGCTTGTTGATCTCAGTGGTAAAACAAAAATACATTAGGCCATCATTGTTGGAAGATTGGTTGAGGAACTCAATTAGACCTTGATTAAATACTTCCATTATTTGGAGGGATGTTTTAAAAACTTTTGACATCATCATGAATGGGCTTGCTTGGAATATTGGTTTTGGTGACAGGGTTTGTCTGGGTCTAGATCCTTGTCCTGTATTTGATTTGTAATACAAATTTTCGCCCCCTCCGACTAATTGGCTCCTTGATCATGGTTTCCACAAATTGGCTCATATTACTAATCCAAATCTCTCTTCCTTATGGCATCAAGGATAACTTTCGACAGAAGATCTAGGTATTAAGGTTGATTTCAAGGATTGTTGGAATGATTATATCCAAACCCTTAGAGACAACCATATTCGTATTTTATCTTTTCCAGATGAATTGGTCTAGTGTTTATCCCCTTCTAGCATATACATGCCTGAAATGGGCTTTATTACTCTTATGGATGATCGATTAAACATGGAGGATAGATGGTTGTGGAAAGTCATCTAGAGGGACATATGTATTCTTAAATAAAAAATCTTCATGTGGTTTTTAATGATGAATAAATTTCCAACCTTAGATGTTCTTTAGAGGAGATTTATGGTGGATCCTGGATGGTGTTATTTTTGCCAAAATAGAGGGGAGCACGTATCACACTTATTCATGGAATGTCGATATTTTAGATGGTATGGAAATCGTGCAAGGACACTCTTGGTCTCTCTCTCCCATGGTCAATTCCTAATCTAGAAGGTGCATGGTTATCGTGGAATTCAAATCCTATTTTTTGGCCTTCCAATGCTCTTGTTGTAATTGTATGCTAGGGAATTTGGTTAGCAATGAATCACTCAATTTTTTTAGATAAAATTTATGTTACTTCTTATAATAGTGTTGATGAATGGTTGGCACTACTTAGCCATTTTCCCCATGATAAGAATGCTCCATCTCCAAGGGTGGTTTCTAAAAAAGTTATTGACTATATAAATTTGTGGGGTTATTTTGACGGTGCATCTAAGGATTATGACCAGAATTGTGGGTACTATTTCATTATTTATCTCTCTCTGTCACATTTTTTCAGGGTCAATATGGGACTAGGCATGGGTTTGAACAATAGAGATAAGCTTCTAGCATGCAAGAACTTGCTTCTATTTTCAAAGGAATAGGGGTGCTCACGCATCCACATTTTTGGGTACTTAGAGTTAACCATCAGCTAGATTAGTGGCATCATAACTGGTAGGAACATTCCCTTTGTCATATCTTAGAAGAAATTATTCATATTTCTAACTCTTTTGATGCTTTCTCTTGTTATCACATTTACAGGGAGAGAAATAGTGATGTAGACAACTTATAAAAGGATGGATTTCATGTGGAGAAGGATCTTTGGGTCATAGTGGAGAAGAATCAATATCAACAAGTGGAATCTTCTCGGTGTGCACAAGATTTATTTTTTTATCTCTATATATGTCAGATATTTATAACTATAGACATGTTTTTGGCCATGATCTAAAAATACATGATCGTTATTTTTTTGTATACTTCTTATATAATGTCCCAGCTATATATGTTGTCCAACTCTTACAATTTTATGGCCTGTGACATATACATTCTCTTGGTTTCTTTGAGGCCAGTCTTGTTTTTGTTTAATTATGGTAGTTTTTTTCTTGTTTCAAACATTATGTTATCACTCAGGTTGTTCCCTTTGACTCCAAAGGGAATACGACCGAGGTAACCACTAACCAATCTTTTGGCCACAGGTCCTAGCCTACCTGCAACTAGAGAGGGCTCTCTCTTTCTGATTTATCTTTGTTTGGTGTAATTTTTAGGCTAGTTATGGTGCACAGGATTTTGTTTTGAATTGGTTGGGATGATGATTTCAGTCAGAACAGGTATGTTTTTGCAGAATAATCTAGACCATTGGGCATGGAGTTGATGGTGGTGAACTGCTGGAAATATCTTTTTGAGGAAAAGGTTATGCTACAGAGCCAGAGAAGCATCTATGGAACAATTTTTCAAATCTGTAATATGATGGGATGAGATCAGGGAGTGAAAGGCAACTAAGGATCTTTCACTAAACTGATAGAGGGAATAGTGGGAACATTATTTAGGAGCATTTAAGAATTCTTTAATAACATTCATATGATAGAACGAATACAAACACGAGCAATTAAGAATTCATGCTTATGATTAGTTCTGAAGAAAACATTTTTTAACAGCAGAGATTGAGCATAGGGTGTATTTAAACAATTCCTGTACTATTCTTTTTCTCTATTGCCAAGCTAATGACACATATATTTGAGTTAAGAAAACATAGAAAGACAAAACATAGTTTAGGATAACTTATTGTTCCATTAGACAACACAGGAATTCTGTAGCAGAACGCAGATCATCACTTTAACATCAAACAGCGCAGAGATCATGAACTTTTCCAGCCATTTGTATTAGATAGTCTGAAAATATACACAACAGTGTCTCAGAGAGAAAATCACCAACCCCAAATACCTTGTACGGGGAGGTATATATACAAAATTTAGATACAAAATATCTAGCTGATGAGTAAATGGCTCATAAATTCTATGCCAACCCCTGAGGAATTACAGTTGAGAGAGTAAATGCTGTAATAACTATTTAGTGCATTAGCTATCCAAAATTGTCAGAAAGCTTTGACTTTTGTGACCCATTGAGTCGGTTAGAGCCGTGCTGTCCAAAATTTGCGTGTTTCCTTTCTTTGGCTTGCTGTCCCAGTACTTGGTTGAGTCATTATTTTCTCCCGCTCTGCTTGATGTCTTCATGCTGCATTAACTTTTGATGACCTGAGGCTGACTAGAAGAGACCAAACTGAGATTTAGTGGGGCAAAATTTGCAGCATGGATTTCCACCAATCCTCCTTAGGCAGTTGGTGTCTTCGTATTTCTGTTAGAGTTTCATCTGCCTCTGTGTACCTGTAAAAATTTGGTGGGACCTCAAACAGGTGATTAATCTCATGCTTAATGTAGAATAAATTTTCTAGCTTGTTATAGAGGCTCTGCCCTGATGGGGGTCCTACTTCTTCAGAAGTGCTGGTGGATGCTGTGATCTGATTTGCAATGAAATTGGTCATCCTAGTGGCATATTGCTCACGGGTGAGCAGTCTTCCTGCGCCGATCAAAAGGCTGGGAAATCCTTTGTCTTGTAATGCTCCCATTCTAAGCTTGTAGTCATCTACCTCAGCCTGCATTTCCTGACATTTTCTTTCCACAGTTTGCACAAAATTCTGAGGGTCAACACTTTTTTAGTTGTTAGAACAACATCTGTTTTGCTGCTGATGTTTAGGGCTGCCAACTCCTCCTTGGTGTGAGTGTTGAGGAAATGTATCATCCTATTGGCATGCTCAGGCATATTCCCTAGTGCTGCTCTGGCCTTCTGGATTTCAACTTGTGCTTGGCCTATTAATTCCATTTGCTCATGCACTGTTTTGATTGACTTCCACTGTTTGGTAATAGAGTGGTCAATCCGGGTCCACAAAATCTTCTTTATCTCCGCCAGAGTATTCTCTAATTTTAGTTCCTTTTCCAAGGCCTTTATTTTGTCCTTTAGGGCCTTAATCTCTCTGGTCTGCTCTGCTACTGTCATTTTGGATCTGTCATATTTTATTTCCAGCTCAGCCAATTTTTCTTTGGCTTGTTTGATCTCTGTTGCCTGAAGCTCAAGGTCTTTGACAGCTTTGGTCAAATCATCCATGCTTATGCTAGCCTCAGGAGCTATTGTTGTTGCCGCTGTAGCATCTGTAGTTGTTGTAGCCGTTGGAGGGGTCACTACTGCTTCTGTAGTTGCTGCAGTGGTTGGGGCAGTTTGAGGAGGCTGGGAGGTTGATTCTCCCTGTTCGTCTTGCAGTGCTCTCTCCAACTCCCCTTCCAGATCAATTACTCTTTGGTTCAGTTTCATCATTAGATCCAATTGATCCTCAGCTTCTTTCTCTTTCTGCAGTTCTCCTGTTTGAGGGTGCTCAGTAGGAAGCAATCTCAATCTCTTCTTCAATGCAGCAATGTCATTATCCTTCTTTTTCATAAGGGCCCTCACACCCTTAGGATCCTTAGGATCATGTCCTAAGTCCACAATAATGTCCTCCAATGTTTTGATTCTGTTGTCTTTGGGTGTGGAGGACATTCTCTCTAAATCAAGCTGAGTATTAGTGTTCTTCAGAGATTCCTTTAATTCATGTGCCATTGTGGCCCTATCTACCAATGTGGCATAGACCATTTCCCCTATTTACTTATGCAGTTCTATATGATCCATGGGGTGAATGTCTTTTGCCATGACCTCCAACTTTGTTCTAACATAATCTGCAGCTGAGTGAGGCTGCTGTATTTTGGGTTTAAAATGGCTGAGGATCATCTTTTCCTCTTTGATGTCATATGCTGCCATCAGCCTTTCTTGTTTGGCCGGTGTTGCCTTGAGAAATTGGTCATATAACTGCACTCTTAGCAGCTCATTTTGTGCCTTAATTTCTTTGAAGGTGGCCTTGGTGCTAGATGGCTTCTTGCTTTGCTGAGTGGAGGAGGACACCTCCCTGCCATGCTGTCTTTCCTGCGCTTGTTGAAAAGAGCTTGTGGCTGTTTGTTGACTATCTTCTTTATCTTTCCTTGGGCTTCCAAGGATCTCTTCACTGATTTCTTCTATAACTAGAGAATCAACCTTTTGCCTTTTAGCTTCAGGTTTCTGAGTGGATCCACTAGCAGGTGTGGACTCCTCTCGGTCTCGTTTTTTGCCTCTTTCCTCATGTGCAAGAGTCTGCAAGGCAGGCACTGTTGGTGCCTCTGTTTGTTGTGGAGGAGTCTGTTCTTGTTGCTGCCCAATTAAAGAGGCAGGCTGCTCTGTGACCACTTCTTTTTCTGCACCCATTATTCCCTTGCCCTTTTCTGTACCTTTTGCTGATGTAGATGGCCCCTGGGTGGCTGGTGCGGTTGCAGCAGTGGATGTACCTTCTCCGATTTGATGTGGCAGTTTGAATGATACCTGCTGCACAGAATCCAAGTCAAGAGTTTTTTCTAAATCCTTGACATTTTTCTCCATTATTTCCTCTTGAGTTAATTCCTCAACTAATGTACCTTGCAACCATTCATCTTGGTTGGCATATTGCTCAATTTGTGGATATTTACAGTGATCATAACCTAGTAGCCTGTATTTGAATCTTCTACCACTGATAAAGCCTTCTGGGTCATAAGGGACCAACCAGAAGCTCCTCTTTAGTTTATATTTATCCCTGAGAATTTGATCAGCATCTTGCCAACCTTCTTTCTTGTTCATGATGAAGGGGCCCAGATGGTCTTTAAATTTGAGGTGGGCTTTCTTTTTGGCACTATGAAAGTGGGTGAGGTCAGAACTAATAAGTTGCCTATAATATTCCAAGGCGAATAATCTCATCGGTACATACCTTGGGAGTCTGTAAGGACAGACCTCACAGCCATAGATTCTGATAACAGTATGGTTTTGATATAGGTACCAATCACCTATTTTATAGCTCTTGGACAGCTGCAAGGTCTTCTGAATCTCAAATGACAGTGTGGGAGGAGGGGATCTCATTAAGAGGCAAGAGACTGGGTAAACAAATTGGTCAACAAACTCACAGTAAGAATATGGAGAGTCTTGAACTTGGTGGAAAACTGATGACCAGAAGATGACAGACCTCTTTTCACCCCTAGAATCCAATTTCTTGATGGGGCATTGGAAGATTTCAGACCGATAATACATGAATAAGTGGTAGCTATATGATGAATATTTAAATACTCCCTCCCTATCCACTTTCAATAACTGGTCATGTATTTTATTGGCTATAAACTTGGCAAAGTTATACTTGTAAGCAGGGGGCTGGCCTGGACTATATGCAGCTAATAATACCAACACTGTTTCATCAATGTGCTCACTGGTTTTGAAGCCCAGCACATAGGATATCATATCAACAAGGAGCTTGCCCACCTCATTGAAATGGACATATAAGAAAGGAGGTGGCCCTGTGGGCTGGCGGTCTGCCCTCATGAATGTCTTGGTGATCTTTTCAATGTTAGCACTGGAGAGTTTGGCACCTGCATCCAGCAAATAGTTCATGGAGAAGGGAAACAACAGCTGAGTCTGCTTGAAATTGAGCATTTGGTTGATGGATTCAAGATTAATGTGAAAAAGTATGCTCCCAGATGGAGACTTAACAGTTCTCTGAGTTGGATCATAGCTTTCAGCACATAAGCGGATGAGCTCTGGAAAGATATTGACAGATGGGAGGAAATAATAAGGCAGATTGGACTCCCATATACCATATGTGTCATTGTTGCTTAGATAGCTGTTTCTCAACTGGCAGAAGGTCTGTAAGTGGTTTCTGTCACCAACAAGATCTTGGATAAGGTAATCTCTATCAGCAAGAGGCATGGCTTCAAGCTCCTTGTTTGGTGGATTCATAGGAGTGACACTGAGAGCTGATGGTGTAGCCATTGTAGAACTTTCAGGTGTTATCTTTAGAATGAAGTTTTTGAGTATAACAGGCTGAAGATGATAGCTTATGAGGATTTGAAGAGGAGTGGCAGAATGAGTGTAGCTGGAGCCAAAGTTGCCTTTTGAAAAGAACAACTTGAAGAGTTTGATTTGAGCTTTGGTTTCTTCTGGTGAACTCTCAGAATTTAGAGACAGTGAGGGTAAATGCAGAGGAGAAAAGGATTGCAGCTTAGTATATTGAGAGCTCGAATCGAAACAGGGTAAAAGGGAACAATGCCGGGCAGGTGTAGGAGTATATCGAAAATTCGAGCCCGAAAACGATTCTGTGATAGTGAAATTATGTATAGTGCTCGACTACCTTAAACAGGGGGTGCTTTAGATTATTTAGGCCAACAGTTGCAGGAGAGTACCATTAAATTAAGGAGTTTTGTAGGCACTTTAGTGGAAAAATTTGCAGAGAATGGGAAGAACACGGGCAAACGGGTTGAATTTGGCAAATACCTGGATTAGCCAACACCGAGGGTGGTCGAGTTGATTGGAGGACGAAGACTATCGTCGAATTTGCGGGTGACGACGTCCAAAGAAGTGAATTTTGAAATCTGGAGGCAGTTGGAGGTGACCAGCAGAACAGCGCAGCCGCAATTGTATAATGAAAATGATCGAAAACGGTCACTTTCGGCCTTTTTAACGATAAATTTGGCGCATACACGTTTTGGCGCTTTCTCTCGATGACGTCAGCATGATGTCATCAACGGGCCCCGGGTATGGACAGGTGACGTGGATGCTGACTGGGATGACAGCGTGGCGAGACATGGTGGCACAATGCGGGGGGTGCAAAGACAGCGTGGCGGGCAACGTGGGACAATGGCGAGGGCCCGGGCATGACGTCATAGTGATGAGAGCGGTGACGTAATAGGGGGTGGCTGGTTTGCGAAAGGCGGTTTCCGGTTTCCCCGCACCGCCTTTGAGGAGAAGAGGTTTTGGGGGGGAGGCCTCTGAACACCCCGGGCTGCCGACACGTGGCAAGGGTACGGCGGCAAAACCGCCCATCCCCCGGATGTTAAAGCCTGGCATGTTGGCAGCTTAGATCACCCACCCACCGTTGGATCGGGCGCGGCGGGAGATCAACGGCTGGCGGGGCCTCCGGTGCAGCGTGCAAGTTTCAGAGCGGGACCCACCCATTATTTAAATAATATTTAGTGGTGCGGGTTTAAAAACTATAGTTCGGGTGGGTTTTGGGGTTCGAATTAATGTAGGTCATGGCGCCACAAGGTTTAATACAAAATATTTAAACCTTTTACCATTTAAACATTGGATTTCAACTGAGGGGGCAATTTTTGCAAGGGTTTAGGCATAGGCTCTTAGTCTTAACCAGGGGTTAGACTAATTCCGGAGTAACGACACCGAAGGGTTGACTATAGCCCCAGATGGACTAATGTCTCCCATAACATGTTACTTAGCTATAATGCTAAGGGGGGGGGATATTTAATATATTTTTGGGAATTTTATATAGTTTTTTGTAAGAAATAGGGGTGGGGGTGTACTAGGGAGCTATATATAATAGGGTTAGAAGTTAATATGGGTATGTGAGGTGAGGTGGGAAAGCAGAGATAGATGAAGTATGAAGTGAGGGCTTTTCACAAGAAATGTGACTTCTTCTTGAAGAAGAAGGTCACATCTTGTCTTGATTTTGTCAAGGGTGAAATGCAAGAAGGACTGTTTAGGCAGATCCTAAAGTCCTCAAGGGGATGTTAATAAGAAACCTTTTGAAGGGAATGAGGGAAGTTAGAGATGGTTTGGTAGTTTGCCATATGGACCATTGTTCTTGCCCTTCTCTTATTGATGAGATAAGATATGATTTTCAACATATGATGTGATCAGACCTTGCTTCTGCGACCTACAACTGCCTACCCTGCCTAATAGACCTAACATTTTTTCTTCTTTTGGATGGGTGCACTTAGCCTTGCAAACCCTGATAATCCTCTTTTCTTTTTGCTGCCCTCCTATCTAAATCTACCCTTATATCTTCCAAGGGCCCAGATTAAGCAATTGGGCTCCTTCCTTTCTCTATCCAGCTACTCATCTGTCAAGCTTGAACTGTTTGAACAGGTATTCATTCTCTAATCTAGAACAGGCAATTTAAAACATGGCATGGCCCTGCTTGAACTGTTGGGCCATCCATCAAGATAGCAGTGGCATTTTGGTTAGCCACTTTCCTGGTCTTTCTTTGGGGTTCATTTCAATTATTTTTTCTGACCAATTCATTTTCTTGCCTTTTGATTATTCTTTTAAGGCATACCCTCTTTACATTTTTTAACTGTCTGTTTCTTTCACAAAATATGGAACCTTTGTATCATCAAAGATGAACATTTTTGGCACTTCAACTATCAATCATGAAAAATGAAACCCTATTGGTATAGGAGACTAACAGTGGCTCCACTTGGGGATGGCTTTTCCAGATGAAAAGTCAAGAACAACAGGTCAGATCGCCTTATTTTTTCCAATCTTGCTGCAGCCTGAGTTTTCCCTTAGTTAAAGACCATTGATCTGGATCCTAGAAACTTGTATGAAATACCCTGCAAGCTGATTTGCTGTGAAATTACAGCTCTGTCTTTACTTGTTTCTCTGAGTGTTCCTCATCACCTTGATAGTTCCCAAGTGCTTTCCCTTGCTTTCCAATGATTGGATCAAAACATGTATCAAAAATGGTGCAGTACCTCGATCTTTCTCAAAATCAGCTCCACTTGGTCCTTTATCTATCTGCTGTAAATGAAAAATACTGAAAATACAAATATTTATGTACAATATATAACTGTGCAGTGTTTCATCAAAGGGGGTCAAAATAATGCTTGAGCATCCTCCCATTGACTGGGCCTTCCTCAGTGTTTGAGCCATCCAAACTTTTCAGAAAATAGGTGTTATTACCCTGTACAGCATAAATGACATAAGGTCCCTTCCACAAGAAATCAAACTTGCCATGTTTTCCTTTATCCTCTCTCCTGGAATCCCATCTCAACACTTTACTTCCTATGAAGAAGTCTTCAGCTTTGGTTCTTTTGTCAAATATTCTCTTGAGCTTATCTTGCAGTACTTGGGTTCTCTGATAGACTTCCTCTCTTGTTTGTTGTAGGTGAATTGTCTGATTGATCCTTGTTTGAATGTCATTTGGCTCAGCTTGTATCTCCTGCAGTAACTTGATTACAGGGATCCCCAAAGATGAAGGAAATCTTGGTTCCATTCCATAAACTAGTTCATATGGGCTTGTGCCAATGGATTTCTTGGTGGTCAACCTGTCTGCCCATAGTGCATTTACCAGCTTCTTATGCCAATTCTTTTTGTTCTCCTCCAAAACCTTCTTGATGATGTTGATGAGGCTTTTATTGGAAGACTCAGCTAGGCCATTGCCTTGAGGATAATAAGCTGTGGAATGACCCAAGGTCATGTGATATTTATGGAAAAAGTTGATCATTTTTTTGGACTTGAAAGCAACAACGTTGTCTGTAATAAATTTATCTGGACAGCCAAACCTGGACAAGATGTTGGTTTCTAGGAATTGTATAATGATGGAGTCATTGGCTTGCCTACAAGGGATGGCTTCAATCCATTTGGTAAAATAGTCTGTAGCAGTCAAAATCCACCTATGCTGACCAGAGGATGAAGGGTGGATTTCACCAATGAAGTCTAAACCCCATTGCTAGAATGGTCTCTCAGTTGAGATAGGTTTGAGTGGTAAAGGCAATAGCTTTCTTTTGCCTTCAAAAATTTGGCATTTGTGACAAGACATTACAAATTTTCTCACATCAGCGAACAAGGAAGGCCAATAAAACCTAGCTCTTAGGATTTTATCAGCTGTGGATTTCCAGTATAGGTGTCCTCCACAGTCACCTGCATGAAATTCCTTGAGGACATTATTAGTTTCATCGAATGCTAAGCATTTAAGTAAGATTCCTTCATGATTTCTCCAAAACAAAACATTATCTATGATACAAAATTTTGATGCTTTCATTTTCACGAACCTTTTCTTAGTTCTGGACAACCCTGGAGGAGCTTGCAGGTTCAACAATACAAAACATATATCAGCATACCAGGGAGATTGCAAAAAGGCTTGGTTGATCTGTGGAGTCACCATCTCCTGTTCGTTGTCCAGTTCGTTAATGTCAAGGGCTTGGAAGTTGGTTTCAGTCATTAGCTTAGCTAGACCTTGTCCTTTTATGAGTTTGGCAAGCTTGATTTCAATGTCATATTCTAAGATATTGGCAATCCATTTGCCCCTTTTTCCTTCAATTCCTTCTTGATTTAAAATGTCCTTAACCACTGCATTTGGGACATAGGCAATGATATGAGAGTACAAAATATAGATTCTGAAGTCTTTAATGGCCTTTACCAATGCATAGGCTTGCTTTTCCATAATCTGATATTTTAAGGGAGCATCTCTAAGGGCTCTGCTAAAAAATGCAATGGGTTTTTCACAGCCCTGGTCATCTTTTTGTAACAGGACTGCAGCAATTGTATGCTCAGATGCAAAGGAAAAAATGATGAAGTCTCTATCAAACCTAGGACTTGTTAAGACTGGTGTGTTTGTCAATGCTCTTTTGATGTCCTGAAAGGCTTGTTTAGCTTCCATGGTCCATTTGACCTTGGAATCCTTTTTCAACATATTATTTAACAGTCTTATGAGCTCGGCCAAATTAAGAATGAATCTTCTCAAGAAGTTTATCTTACCTAAAAAACCTTGCAATTCTTTGATGTTTCTTGGATGAGGGACCTGAAGGATAGCTTGAATTCTGTCTGGATCAATCCTAATACCATCTTTTGAGATTATATGCCCTAGGAGTTTACCTTCCTCTAGGCCAAACAGTGATTTCTTTGGATTCAAAGATATGCCATATTTTCTGCAAATTAAGAAAACCTGTCTCAAATGTTCTAAGTGTTCTTGGTCTGATTTTGAAAAGGCAGTAAGATCATCCAGGTAGACCACTAGAAAATCATGGATTTCTTTGGCGAAGGCTATATCCATTGCTCTTTGGAACGTGGCCCCTGCATTCTTAAGCCCAAAAGGCATTTTGACATATTTGAAAGTACCCCAAGGTGTTGTGAAGGCAGTTTTGTCTTGATCATTCGGGTGTACTAAAATCTGATTGAATCCAAAGAATCCATCTAATAATGAGATCCTAGAGGCTCCCACTACCCTTTGCAGGATATGATCCATTTTTGGTAAGGGGTAATGGTCTTTGAGAGAGACTTTGTTCAAATTCCTTAAGTCAACACACAGTCTAATCTCTCCCGTCTTCTTCCTAGTAGGCACCAGGTTTGAAATCCACTCTGAAAACCTGATTGGAGCAATGATTCCTGCTTCATACATACGTTTAACTTCTTTTTCAATGAGGGGAAGGAGGACAGGATTGACTCTCCTGAGCTTTTGTTTAAAAGGTTTTTGGTTTTCTTTTAAAGGTATGGTGTGTTGGATGACTGAGGTATCATAGGACTTTAGGTCCTCATAACTCCAGGCAAAGATATCTTGAAACTCTTTGAACAATTCAATGTATTTCAACTTTTGATCAGCTGGTAATGCCTTAGATAATTTTATCATTTTGGGATTTTCTGTGGTTCCAATGTTACAGTCTTCAATTTTAGCATTCAGCGGCTGCATTTTTGGTTTTCTTGAGATATCATTTGAATCAAACAAATCCTCCAAAGGGGTTAAACCTATGGGCAGAAAATTGTCTTTTAGATCAATTACTTCGGCTTCTGTCTCAGCTATTTCATCTAAATCTGTTTGCTTCAGCTCTTGTATATTTTCGTTATTAAAGGTAGTAGGGTGCAAAACCAGATTTGTTGTTTCAGCTGATATATTCTGCTTGATTGTGTATACCTGTTGTTGATCATGCACAGTGCTAGTATCAATGTTAATGCCAGAAAATTCTTCTTTTAGAGTAAGGAAGTTGTTTATCTGTGTGTCACTCTCAAAGACTTGCCAATTATTGATGTTATCCGGGACTGCAGGCCTATGTTTGATTTCAGCAGTGAAAGTGTGATTGGGTTTGAAAGGTAGCTTGCAAGTGCTGGCAAAGGTTGCCAAGCTATGAGCATGTAAATTGAGCTTTCTGGAAATTTTAGTTAGCTGAGATTCTGAGAAGGTATCAAGTACTTGGATAGCTGCTCCCTTATAAGCTCTTAACCTTAGATCATTTGTGATAAAGTTTCCTTTCATCTGTTGTATGATCAAATCTGAATCACCTAAGATTGAAACTTTGGTTGCACCTAAATTTTTTATGAGTTTGAGACCTAACAAAAGGGCTTCATACTCAGCCATATTATTTGTGCATCGAAAGTTTAACCTATATGCATGACCTTCAGCTTGGTCTTTCTACATATTGTGAATCCAGACTCCTGCCCTAGCTCCCAACTTGTTTACAGAGCCATCAAATTCTAAATACCATAGGGTTTCATGGTCAAGGTTTGTATTGAGACTCTTAGAAAGTTGGATCATGGGCAGATTGGTTTCTTGCAAGTCATTTGATGCATCATTCTCCTTTGTTATATCAATTATATCAAAAGTCTTTTGGTCTTGAGAGGCAAATTGTTCATTCAATCCCTCTGTCTGTGCTGCCACTAATAGTTTAGAATAAGCCTTGCTGCAGATGTCAGCATTATACAGAATAAATGAATCCATGTCAGAATGTATTGAATATATAGGGAAGTTTTGAGGCTTCTCTTGACTTCTCACCACATATTTCATCAATGTTTCACGGTATAATCTCTTTGGCTGTCCAAAGACTGAAATGGTGGCGTAGGACATGTCTAATTGCAAAGATCCTTGGAGTTTGGCCCCCCAAGATCTGGATAAGAGCATGTCGTACTTAGGTGGAATGTCAGCTACCACCACATCCATCAAAATTGTTTTGGTTGGGTATTGGACCAGGGAGACACATAGATCTTTAATTAAGCCTAAGCACCTGACTTGGCTTGAATCAAATGAGAAAATATCTTTGTAAGGTCTTGTGATATCTAGGTCTAGTTTTTTCATTACAGATTTGGGCATTAAGTTGTGTGAGGCCCCGGAATCAAACATTGCATTGTGTAAAACCTTGTCATGAATGTTTAAACTGACATAGAAGGGTGGAACCCCTCCATTAGCTATCTTTCCATTAACCTCAGGACCAAACAGTAACTCAGGTTGATCATCTAGAACATTCAGCATCCTTATTCTCTGATATTTGGAGTGACCTATTAATTTGTTGTCTGTACACTTGATGCTTAGCCAATTCAGAAAGAGGAACAACTATCTTTAGCTTACTAATTTCTGTTTCTAAGTTAAAGGGCTTTTCCATTTGAGTCTTGGCATTAAGTGCAACAGATTTTTCCTTTTCAGCTGGATTTTCAGTAATCCTTTCTTCATGATTGGTATGATTTTGAATGAAATCGGTACTGGATTTATTTTCAGGGATGCTGTTTGAACTTGCTTTCGAAGGATGGGATGGGGATGGCTGGTTTCCAGAGGGCTGTTCATCTGATATATCCTCCACAGTGACTTCTGTGGGATGCGGGTCTGTTGTATCAGGGAATTCTGGACGAACAGTTTTATCCTTTATCTTTTTTGGCTGCTTACTGTCTTTTGGTTTGAAAGTTTCAGGCACTTCTATGGTTCTACTCCTTAGTTTATACTGTTTATGTACCTCATATACTGCTGCATCATAGCCTTCCCTAAAGTCAAAAGACTCTCCTGATTTGGTTTGAAATTGATTACAATTATAGGCCTCTTGATCTTCTTGTGTTAGAAAGACCTGATGTTCACTGTCCAGACCCATTAGGTTGATGTGAGGATCCTCAGTAGGTTCACTAGATGTTGAGGCCTCGGCATAATTTTCTTGAAAAGGGGGTCTAATGTGCTGGTCAGGATCAGTCCTTCCAACATTTGGATTTTGATTTTTTCTAAAATTTGGGTTTCTAGCAGTACTTGGTTGACCTTCCCATGATGATTTTCTTTCTATGGTTTCTACCCTGTCCCCAAGTCTGTCCATGCCTTTGATGATTGCATCTAGCTTTTGTTCAAATGCTGAGGGTTCTTCCTTAAAAGTGGTTCTTCTTTCAGCTCTTGCCCGGTTTCTTTTGGCAATAAGATTTGCCTCTACACTGACAGCTATGTTTTGCATGTCTGCCAAGGTTGCAGGGGCTCTTTCCCTTAGTTGATATGCCATATCAGCATCAAACCCATCAAGGAATTTGATTAAGGCTAAATCAGGTGGAGGTCTAAGGTTTTGAGGGATGGCATCATAAACATTGTTGAATCTGGCACAATAATCTAGGACAGTTTCTTGTGGGCCTCTCCTTATGGTGTCATACTCAGATAAAATATGTAGTGGGTCCTTTTTCTTTTCCCATCTGTTCAGGAAGGATTGATAAAGAGCACCCGAATTGGCTATGGAATTTTTAGCAGGTGCTCTGAACCAAGTTCTTACTTCACCTGTTAAACTTTGGACAAAAATTTTCATTCTGACATCATCATCGTCTATTTCATAATTTTCAAAGTAATCTTGCATTTTCTTGGTATGCTGTAAGGCGGTATATGTGCTGGTACCATCAAAATAAGTGATCTTACTTTGGTAGTCCTGAGGCATAGCCCCGGGATTACCAGGTAGCTGTAGAGGGGCATAACGATTTTCCATATTCACAGGGATCAATGGGACAACAGGTAGGAAGGGAGCAACCGGAACAACAGGGACAACAATGGCAGTTTTTACCGTGGATGACAGTGTGAAGAATGTGTTTTGAGAGGTGGATGAGGAAGAAGGAGAAGAGGGGGTTACGTGAGGACAAACTGATGGTTTAGCAGGGGTTGGGATGTAACTTTGTTGAACTGCCTCAGGGCTAGAATCAGCTAGCTCTTCTTGTTTCTCTTGCTTCCTAAGAATCTTAGGAATTAAATTAGGATTGTCAAAAAAAACTGGAGGATTGGGGTCAGGATTCGACCTGGTATACGTAGTTTTCTTTTTAGGAGCTAGCTTCCGAATTTGTTTTTGGGAATGTTTTCAGAACTAACAAGGAACTGCTCAAATTTTGGAACAACTATCTAGAGTCTAAAACTAGCATGAAGTTTGACTAAAGCAGCTTTTATCTAGTCCTGTAAATGCAAAGCAAGAACAGTTTCAAACGCTTCCTGGCTAACATTCAGGCTTCATCTGTAGTTTTAAAAGTAGATAGCAGTTGAAAAATTCGTTCTGTCCCCAGTGGAGTTGCTAATGATGTTATCACTCAGGTTGTTCTCTTTGACTCCAAAGGGAATACGACCGAGGTAACCACTAACCAATCTTTTGGCCACAGGTCCTAGCCTACCTGCAACCAGAGAGGGCTCTCTCTTTCTTATTTATCTTTGTTTGGTGTAATTTTTAGGCTAGTTATGGTGCACAGGATTTTGTTTTGAATTGGTTGGGATGATGATTTCGGTCAGAACAGGTATGTTTTTGCAGAATAATCTAGACCATTGGGCATGGAGTTGATGGTGGTGAACTGCTGGAAATATCTTTTTGAGGAAAAGGTTATGCTACAGAGCCAGAGAAGCATCTATGGAACAATTTTTCAAATCTGTAATATGATGGGATGAGATCAGGGAGTGAAAGGCAACTAAGGATCTTTCACTAAACTGATAGAGGGAATAGTGGGAACATTATTTAGGAGCATTTAAGAATTCTTTAATAACATTCATAATGATAGAACGAATACAAACATGAGCAGTTAAGAATTCATGCTTATGATTAGTTCTGAAGAAAACATTTTTTAACAACAGAGATTGAGCATAGGGTGTATTTAAACAATTCCTGTACTATTCTTTTTCTCTATTGCTAAGCTAATGACACATATATTTGAGTTAAGCAAACATAGAAAGACAAAACATAGTTTAGGATAACTTATTGTTCCATTAGACAACACAGGAATTCTGTAGCAGAACGTAGATCATCACTTTAACATCAAACAGCGCAGAGATCATGAACTTTTCTAGCCATTTGTATTAGATAGTCTGAAAATATACACAACAGTGTCTCAGAGAGAAAATGACCAACCCCAAATACCTTGTATTGGGAGGTATATATACAAAATTTAGATACAAAATATCTAGCTGATGAGTAAATGGCTCATAAATTCTATGCCAACCCCTGAGGAATTACAGGTGAGAGAGTAAATGTTGTAATAACTATTTAGTGCATTAGCTGTCCAAAATTGTCAGAAAGCTTTGACTTTTGTGACCCATTGAGTCGGTTGGAGCCGTGCTGTCCAAAATTTGCGCGTTTCCTTTCTTTGGCTTGCTGTCCCAGTAATTGGCTAAGTCATTATTTTCTCCCGCTCTGCTTGCTGTCTTCATGCTGCATTAACTTTTGTTGACCTGAGGCTGACTAGAAGAGACCAAACTGAGATTTAGTGGGGCAAAATTTGCAGCATGGATTTCCACCAATCGTCCTTAGGCAGTTGGTGTCTTCGTATTTTTGTTAGAGTTTCATCTGCCTCTGTGTACCTGTAAAAATTTGGTGGGACCTCAAACAGGTGATTAATGTCATGCTTAATGTAGAATAAATTTTCTAGCTTGTTATAGAGGCTCTGCCCTGATGGGGGTCCTACTTCTTCAGAAGTGTTGGTGGATGCTGTGATCTGATTTGCAATGAAATTGGTCATCCTAGTGGCATATTGCTCATGGGTGAGTAGTCTTCCTGCGTCGGTCAAAAGGCTGGGCAATCCTTTATCTTGTAATGCTCCCATTCTAAGCTTGTAGTCATCTACCTCAGCCTGCATTTCTTGACATTTTCTTTCCACAGTTTGCACAAAATTTCTGAGGGTCAGCACTTTTTTAGCCGTTAGAATAGCATCTGTTCTGCTGCTGATGTTTAGGGCTGCCAACTCCTCCTTGGTGTGAGTGTTGAGGAAATGTATCATCTTGTTGGCCTGCTCAGGCATATTCCCTAGTGCTACTCAGGCCTTTTGGCTTTCAACTTGTGCTTGGCCTATTAACTCCATTTGCTCATGCACTTTTTTGATTGAATTCCACTGTTTGGTAATAGAGTGGTCAATCCGAGTCCACAAAATCTTCTTTATCTCCGCTAGAGTATTCTCTAAATTTAGTTCCTTTTCCAAGGCCTTTATTTTGTCCTTTAGGGCCTTAATCTCTCTGGTCTGCTCTGCTACTGTCATTTTGGATCTGTCATATTTTGTTTCCAGCTCAGCCAATTTTTCTTTGGCTTGTTTGATCTCTGTTGCCTGAAGCTCCAGGTCTTTGACAGCTTTGGTCAAATCATCCATGCTTATGCTAGCCTCAGGAGCTATTGTTGTTGCTGTTGCAGCATCTGTAGTTTTTGTAGCCGTTGGAGGGGTCACTACTGCTTCTGTAGTTGCTGCAGTGGTTGGGGCAGTTTGAGGAGGCTGGGAGGTTGATTCTCTCTGTTTGTCTTGCAGTGCTCTCTCCAACTCCCCTTCCAGATCAATTACTCTTTGATTCAGTTTCATCATTAGATCCAATTGATCCTCAGCTTCTTTCTCTTTCTGCAGTTCTCCTGTTTGAGGGTGCTCAGTAGGAAGCAATCTCAATCTCTTCTTCAATGCAGCAATGTCATTATCCTTCTTTTTCACAAGGGCCCTCACACCCTTACGATCCTTAGGATCATGTCCTAAGTCCACAATAATGTCCTCCAATGTTTTGATTCTGTTGTCTTTGGTTGTGGAGGACATTCTCTCTAAATCAAGCTGAGTATTAGTGTTCTTCAGAGATTCCTTTAATTCATGTGCCATTGTGGCCCTGTCTACCAATGTGGCATAGACCATTTCCCCTGTTTTCTTATGCAGTTCTATCTGATCCATGGGGTGAATGTCTTTTGCCATGACCTCCAACTTTGTTCTAACATAATCTGCAGCTGAGTGAGGCTGCTGTATTTTGGGTTTAAAATGGCTGAGGATCATCTTTTCCTCTTTGATGTCATATGCTGCCATCAACCTTTCTTGTTTGGCCGGTGTTTGTTGGAAATAATACTGAGAGGGGGGGGGTGAATCAATATTATCAAGTTCTTTTTAATAAATCTTCCTTATTTATACTTTGAATTATTCTTGTATGTTAGTACCATAAAACAATGAGCATGAACAAGAAAAATAGATAGTCACACCAAAGAACACCAGATATAAGGTGGAAACCCAATGTGGGTGAAAACCACCTACTGCAATATGTCTCTATCTTCTTTCAATTAGAAACTCCTTTTACAATGATTTTGTACTGGTGCAGTCCTTTACCAGTACGCAGGCTGCAACCTGCAGAGAGCTACAACTCTCTCTCGTTTTCCAGTCTCTCCTGAAAGGGAGCTACAACCCCCTACTTCTTTTCTTTCAAGAACCACTTTTCATAAATTTTCAAACTGGATCAAATAAACATCAAGTACATGCAAATTACCCAAACTCCTTATACAATCAACCAAGAATTACCCAACTTCTCAGAATGTTGTAAACAGAAAGATAGTACCAGAAATATAAACCCAGAACTCTGTAGCAATAAATAGAAGATGATCTACAAATGTTTTAGGACAGATACGCAATTTTTCCTTTATCGGGACTGCGTGGCCTCATACTTCACCTTCTGCGTCTCTGCGTATCCCCGTAGAGAGCCTTCCACTGCACCGCGTACCCATGCACTGTTTCTTCAATCACGCTGCGTACTGCTACTGTAGCCACGCACCCTCAGATGCTATCGCGCTGCGTATCTACGCACCTGCGGCTTCTGTAGAGCCGCGTACTTTCACTGTGCCTCCGCACCTGAACCTCTATCGCGCTACGTACCTACGCACCTGCGGCTTCTGTAGCACCGTGTACTTTCACTGTGCCTCCGCACCTGAACCTCTATCACGCTGCGTACCCACGCACTGCGCCTTCTTCTGATCTGCGTACCCATGCACTGCGCCTTCTTCTGTTGTGCGTACCCCCACACTTTCACAGTTAATTACCTGAAAACCTCTGATTAGGGCCAAAATGGTAGTCCACCAGTGTGCCCCAGATAGTTAGATGCCCAGATCTGATCATGCGCCCGAGAGATCACACTTCATCGATTCACTTTCAACTTCACTTTTATATAAATCAAGCTTTTAAACCGATAACCCAATATTTCAGATCTTAAGATATTTAATTTGCAAAAGATGCCTTAGCCAAGTGATCTCCTTCCCTATTTATAGTCAAGCCCTTATTCACACCATGGGACAAAACCATCAATAACCAATACAAGGGATCCAAACCGGGGCTAAATTAGATCCTATACCATGGGCCAAAACCATAGAATTAAGAACGACGGGCTAAATACCACGGGCCAAACATAAGAAACCCCACGTGAGTGCGCTTCTCTGCCTTGAAGTGAGTGAACTGGGGGTCCGCACCTCATGAACGGGTAACCTGCGGGTATGTACGCACTTTAACTATGATATTCCTACGGGTCTGCAACTTTTGTACGGTGTACCTGCGTACCTCTTATTTTCCAACATTTTGAGAGCCTGAACAGAGCATTGCCACTTAAGAGAGTTGCCATCAAGTACAACACCTGTAACATAGAGCCATACCAGAATCATAATGCCAACAATCTCCCCCTTTGGACTTGATGGCAACCTCAAGATCTTCAACGTCATTCTCCCCCTTTGACATCAAGGGCAAAGGGTTATGCTCCCCCTAAGAACATGCTCCCCTGACTATAAACCAGATCTGCAAAGAAGAACCATAATCCACCAAACACCATAAATGACCATGAAAGAGATAGAGACATATTGCAGCAATATTCAGACCAGCATCCATGATCTCCTTCTGTACTTCCTCCATAATGCCAACAATGCATTATATGCTCCCCCTAAACCTGTGCCATTCTATCTTTGACCAATCCGCAACCCAGCACATGTACGCATATACCCTAGATGAGCCTTGCGTACAACCAACAATCAGAAGAGATTCAACAACATGATGATGCATCAACAACCCCCAGCTTTTGCCTGAGGTATTCAAAAGTCTCCCTAGGCAATGGTTGTTGAGTATATCAGCAACTTGTTCCTTAGAAGGAACATACTCCAACTTGACCTTTTGTTCAAGCACTTGTTCCCTCAGAAAGTGATACTTGATTGGTATGTGCTTGGTCTTTGAATGCATGACTGGGTTCTTTGAAATGTTGATTGCACTTGTATTATCACATAAGATGGAGATAGGTGGTGTACAAGTGATTTGAAAATCCTGCAAGGTCTGCATCATCCAAAGGAGTTGAGTGCAGCAAGATGCAGCAGCAACATATTCCGCTTCAGCTGTAGATAAGGCAATCGAACTCTGTTTCTTGCTGAACCAAGATACTAATCTGGAACCCATAAAGAATGCACCACCACTTGTGCTCTTCCTGTCATCCACGCTTCCGGCCCAATCTGCATCTGTATAAGCATGAAGTGTGAGATCTGTATCTCTAGGATACCATAAGCCATAGTTTTGAGTTCCTTGAAGATATTTGAAGATTCTCTTTACTGCCTGAAGATGAGTTTCCTTTGGATTTGCCTGAAATCTTCCAACTATTCCTACTGCATGCATTATGTCTGGTCGGGTACCTGTCAAATAAAGTAGACTTCCAATCATAGATCTGTAGGTTGGTTGATGCACTGCTGCTAATTCATCATTTGCACTGAGGCTACATCCTGTGACCATGGGTGTACGTACTGGTTTTGCATCTTCCATGCCATATTTCTTCAAAATCTTCTTGAGATACTTGGTTTGAGACAAAAAGATCCCTCCTTCTTTTTGTTGGATTTGCAAACCAAGAAAATATGTCAGTTCTCCCAGCAAGGACATTTCGAATTCTTTATGCATTACCAAGGCAAAGCTTTGACTCATAGCTTCTTCATTGCTGCCAAAGATAATGTCATCTACATACACAACAAGTATTAGCAATTTGTCGTTTTCAACTTTTATATAAAGATTGCTATCTGCTAATCCTTTTGAAAAACCTTGTTGATGAAGATATTTGTCCAAACGATAGTACCAAGCCCTTGGAGCTTGTTTGAGACCATAGAGAGCCTTTTTCAATCTGCATACAAGATTTGGATCATTTCCAAGAATGAAACCATCTGGCTGCTCAATGTATACTTCTTCTTCCAAGTCTCCATTCAGAAAGGCTGATTTCACGTCCATTTGAAATACTTTGAAGTTTTGAAAGCTTGAGAGAGCAAGGAACATTCGGATGGCCTCAAGTCTTGCAACAGGAGCAAAAGTTTCTTCAAAATCTATTCCTTCTTGTTGCGCATACCCTTTACAAACAAGTTTGGCCTTGTTTCTAATTACTTCTCCATTTTCATTCAATTTATTTTTGAAGACCCATTTTGTCCCTATAACATTCTTATCCTTTGGTCTAGGAACCAACTCCCAAGTGTTGTTCTTTTCGATCTGCTCAAGTTCTTCATCCATTGCTTTGACCCAACATTCATCTTTGCATGCCTCTTTCACATTTTGTGGTTCAATGGAAGAGAGTAATGCCAAATAGCTTGAAGCTTCTGCAATTGTTCTTCTTGTTTGTACACCTGCTCCTTTCTGCCCCAAAATCTGAGATTCTGGATGATTCTTCTGAACATATCTGGATGGAGTCTTCTCTTCTATCCTTATCTGCTCCTCTGGTTCTTCTTGAGGTTCTTCTTCTTCATCATTCTATCTTTGAGGGTAGTCTTCATCTTCTTCGATATCTTCATGATTTACTTGCATAGGAATGTATCCCTTCTCATCAACCACTACATCAATGCTGTCAACAATTCTTCCAAGTCTTTTATTGTAGCACTTGTATGCTTTGCTGTGTGGAGAATAACCAAGAAGAATGCCTTCATCTGCTCTAGGTTCAAGTTTGCCAAGTTGCTCATCAGTATTCTTAATATAGAATTTGCTCCCAAAGATTTTGAAGTGCTTTACCGAAGGAGTCTCACCATACCAAAGCTCATGAGGGGTTTGAGTGCTGTTCACCCGGACATTTGTTTTGTTGAGAATAACAACCGCAGCATATGCAGCTTCACCCCAGAAAGTTGCGGGAGTTCCAGACTCATCAAGCATAGCACGAGCCATTTGTTGGACTGTTCTGTTCATTCTTTCCACCACTCCATTTTGCTGAGGAGTTCTAGCTGTAGAGAACTCTCTTCTTATCCCATGTTCTTCACAGAAATCGAAAAATTCATTTGAGGTAAACTCCCCACCTCTGTCGGATCTGAGGCACTTAATTTTGTATCCTGATTCATTTTAAACCAAGGCTTTAAAGGATTTGAATTTTTCGATTGCTTCATCTTTGTGCTTCATAAGTCCTAACCAGACAAACCTGGAGAAATCGTCAATGAATAATATCAAGTATTCTTCTCCACGAGGTGTCCTTTTCCTGAATGGACCACATACATCTGTATGTACTAGCTCAAGAGGCATGCTAGCTAATCCTTCCTTCTCCGGAAAGTTAGTTCTGGTTTGCTTTCCAAACTGACATGATTTGCATATGGTGTTGTCTGGAATTTTGATATCTGGGAGATCGCGAACTGCCTGATATTTGCATGCTTTCCTTATTTGTGAAAAGCTTAGATGCCCCAACCTCCGGTGCCATAACTAGTGTTCATCATCCTTTCTTAGATAGCATTGTTGTTGTCCTTCTTTAAATATGTATAGATTATTTGGAGTTCTTTCACCTTTGATCACTGTTTTACCTGTATCAAGATCACGAACAAGACATCCATTTGATCTAAATATCACCTCGGTTCCTTGATCACACATCTGGCTGACACTCAGAAGATTATGCTTCAATCCATCAACATACAAAACATTTCTAGCTTTGACCTTTTCTTTTAACTGAGCAGTGCCTTTTCCTTTTATAGCTACAGGAGTATCATTTCCAAAAGAAACTTTCTTTCCCTTTTCTAAAGCAGAATATGATTCAAGTTTTTCTTTATCACCTGTCATATGCTTCGAACATCCACTGTCAATGTACCATAGATTTTCCTGTCCCTCTGCATAAAATGCTATCCCACATCTTTCTGTTTGTGGTTCCTTTATTCTCCATGTTTTGGTGCTTGAGGCTTGTTCCTTTGTCTGCTGAAACCTGCTCCTGCATTCCGAATATTCATGACCAAAGTTATTGCAAATAGAACATTCAACTTCATTTTCAAGAGCCGAAAAGTTGTTATAGGTCCTTTTTGTAATCCCGGTCATACTTCTTTGTTTTTGAGCTTCTCTAGTCATGATTGTTTTATATGCAACACATTGAGCTGCTTTGTGACCAAAGTTATGGCAAGAGAAACATTGTCCATTGAAGAAACTTCTGCGGTTATCAAATCTACCGGCCAAATGATTGTAATTTCTATTGTCATCCATTCTTGAACCAAATTGAGAATATTTTACCTGTGGCTGGTTGTAGCTTTTGTTCACCCTTAAGACGGATTGCCCCTGATAGTCTTTGTTTGCAATTCGTCCCTGCTTTACCTGGTTATCTCCATTGTGCTTTTGCTCATTCCTTCTTGCTGCATCAAGATAACTTCTTGAGGTGGATGCTTGAGAAGTTTCTCCATTATAGCCCAGACCTGTCTTGTTTAGAGGAGAACGCTGTACATTGATGATCTCATCCAGAGTTTCAGATCCTTTGACAAACTTAAGATTAATAGCCTTTGTTTTCTCAATCTCTTTTCTAAGACCAACAATTTCACCTTCTAACTTTTCAAGATATTTTTCTTTTTCATCAATTTGAAGTTGTAGGGTATCAATGATCCTATTCTTTTCTTCTATACATGTCTTGAGTCTAGAAATTTCTTCATAAAAGCTATCCACATCTATAGCATCCATGTAATCA
Source organism: Pinus tabuliformis (assembly GCA_031772625.1). Classification (NCBI taxonomy): domain Eukaryota; kingdom Viridiplantae; phylum Streptophyta; class Pinopsida; order Pinales; family Pinaceae; genus Pinus; species Pinus tabuliformis. Next base: position 443,691,520 of record CM062811.1, read on the forward strand.
CCATCTTCAAATGCCATTAAAAGTTTATAGTCATTACCTCGTTCATCTTCATCACTATTTGATAGACCATCACTATCTTCATGAGTGTAGTAGCTTTTCTTATTTGCATTCTGTTTCTTGTTCCATCTAGCAGGTTCCTTTCCTTTGTCAATCTTATCCTTATGAGGACATTTCGCAGCATAATGACCTACTCTTCCACAAGAAAAACATTTAAAAGGTAACTTACCTCTGAACCTTCCAGTACCCCATTGAAGATTTCTGACAAAATTTGATTCTTCTTCTTCTTCTGGCACGTGACTTGCTTCATAGTAGTCTCCTTTGCCTGAAGCCTTGAAAGCAGCTTCTCTTCTGTCTGATGGACCTCCCTTTCTCATTTCATAAGGAGTTAGAATTCCGTGTAGCTGAGACATAGTAAGAGTTCGTAGATTTTCCATTTCTTCTATTGCAGACACTTTAGATTCAAACTTGGGGGACAGTGATCTTAAAAACTTTTCAACCACAATAGCCTCTTTGATTTCTTCACCTAAGTTTTTCATGCAATTAACAATCTCGTCTACCCGAAGGAAATAGTTAGCCACACTTTCATCATTATACATTCTGAGATTCTCATACTGAATCCTGAGGGTTTGAAGTTTAGCACGCTTTACCTGTTCATCTCCTTCGTAGCTCAAGACAATCTTGTCCCATATTTCCTTTGCGGATTTATATCGCATAACCTTCACGAATTCTGTTTGAGATAAGCATCCCAGCAGAGTATTGATTGCTTTAGCATTTGTTTCATATTTCTTCTTCTCGGCCGGATCTGTAGGAGTAGCTGAAGGAAAAGTGTAGCCTGTATCTATGATATCCCAAACTTCTGTACCAAGAGATTGAAGATAAGCAGTAACTCTTACCTTCCAATAATTGAAGTTTGTCCCATCAAAAATTGGTGGCCTGATTGATGCTTCCCTCTCGTAGTTGCTCATGATGAGTGATCTTCCTTCAAGCGATCAAGCTTCTCTGAAGGACCTGCTCTGATACCAATTGTTGGAAATAATACTGAGAGGGGGGGGTGAATCAGTATTATCAAGTTCTTTTTAATAAATCTTCCTTATTTATACTTTGAATTATTCTTGTATGTCAGTACCATAAAACAATGAGCATGAACAAGAAAAACAGATAGTCACACCAAAGAACACCAGATATAAGGTGGAAACCCAATGTGGGTGAAAACCACCTGCTGCAATATGTCTCTATCTTCTTACAATTAGAAACTCCTTTTACAATGATTTTGTACTGGTGCAGTCCTTTACCAGTACGCAGGCTGCAACCTGCAGAGAGCTACAACTCTCTCTCATTTTCCAGTCTCTCCTGGAAGGGAGCTACAACCCCCTACTTCTTTTCTTTTAAGAACCATTTTTCATAAATTTTCAAACTGGATCAAATAAACATCAAGTACATGCAAATTACCCAAACTCCTTATACAATCAACCAAGAATTACCCAACTTATCAGAATGTTGTAAACAGAAAGATAGTACCAGAAATATAAACCCAGAACTCTGTAGCAATAAATAGAAGATGATCTACAAATGTTTTAGGACAGATACACAATTTTTCCTTTATCTGGACTGCGTGGCCTCGCACTTCACCTTCTGCATCTCTGCGTATCCCCGTAGAGAGCCTTCCACTGCACCGCGTACCCACGCACTGTTTCTTCAATCATGCCGCGTACTGCTACTGTAGCCACGCACCCTCAGATGCTATCGCGCCGCGTATCTACGCACCTTTGGCTTCTGTAGAGCCGCGTACTTTCACTGTGCCTCCGCACCTGAACCTCTATCGCGCTACGTACCTACGCACCTGCGGCTTCTGTAGTGCCGCGTACTTTCACTGTGCCTCCGCACCTGAACCTCTATCACGCTGCGTACCCACGCACTGCGCCTTCTTCTGCTCTGCGTACCCACGCACTGCGCCTTCTTCTGCTGTGCGTACCCCCGCACTTGCACAGTTAATTACCTGCGAACCTCTGATTAGGGCTAAAATGGCAGTCCACCAGTGTGCCCCAGATAGTCAGATGCCCAGATCTGATCATGCGCTCGAGAGATCACACTTCATCGATTCACTTTCAACTTCACTTTTATATAGATCAAGCTTTTAAACTGATAACCCAATATTTCAGATCTTAAGATATTCAATTTGCAAAAGATGCCTTAGCCAAGTGATCTCCTTCCCTATTTATAGTCAAGCCCTTATTCACACCATGGGACAAAACCATCAATAACCAATACAAGGGATCCAAACCGGGGCTAAATTAGATCCTATACCATGGGCCAAAACCATAGAATTAAGAACAGCGGGCTAAATACCACGGGCCAAACATAAGAAACCCCACGTGAGCGTGCTTCTCTGCCTTGAAGTGAGTGAACTGGGGGTCCGCACCTCATGAACGAGTAACCTGCGGGTATGTACGCACTTTAACTATGATATTCCTGCGGGTTCGCAGCTTTTGTACGGTGTACCTGCGTACCTCTTATTTTCCAACATTTTGAGAGCCTGAACAGAGCATTGCCACTTAAGAGAGTTGCCATCAAGTACAACACCTGTAACATAGAGCCATACCAGAATCATAATGCCAACAGTGTTGCCTTGAGAAATTGGTCATATAACTGCACTCTTAGCAGCTCATTTTGTGCCTTAATTTCTTTGAAGGTGGCCTTGGTGCTAGATGGCTTCTTCCTTTGCTGAGTGGAGGAGGACACCTCCATGCCATGCTGTCTTTCCTACTCTTGTTGAAAAGAGCTTATGGCTATTTTTTGACTATCTTCTTTATCTTTCCTCGGGATTCCAAGGATCTCTTCACTGATTTCTTCTATAACTGGAGAATCAACCTTTTGCCTTTTAGCTTCGGGTTGCTGAGTGGATCCACTAGCAGGTGTGGACTCCTCTCGGTCTCATTTTTTGCCTCTTTCCTCATGTGCAGGAGTCTGCAAGGCAGGCACTGTTGGTGCCTCTATTTGTTGTGGAGGAGTCTGTTCTTGCTGCTGCCCAATTGAAGAGGCAGGCTACTCTGTGACCACTTCTTTTTTTGCACCCATTATCCCCTTGCCCTTTTCTGTACCTGTTGTTAATGTAGATGGCCCCTGGGTGGCTGGTGCGGTTGCAGCAGTGGATGTACCTTCTCTGATTTGATGTGGCAGTTTGAATGATACCTGCTGCACAGAATCCAAGTCAAGAGTTTTTTCTAAATCCTTGACATTTTTCTCCATTATTTCCTCTTGAGTTAATTCCTCAACTAATGTACCTTGCAACCATTCATCTTGGTTGGAATACTGCTCAATTTGTGGATATTTACAGTGATCATAACCTAGCAGCCTGTATTTGACTCTTCTAGCACTGATAAAGCCATCTGGGTCATAAGGGACCCACCAGAAGCTCCTCTTTAGTTTATATTTATCCCTGAGAATTTGATCAGCATCTTGCCAACCTTCTTTCTTGTTCATGATGAAGGGGCCCAGATGGTCTTTAAATTTGAGGTGGGCTTTCTTTTTGGCACAATGAAAGTGGGTGAGGTCAGAACTAATAAGTTGCCTATAGTATTCCAAGGTGAACAATCTCATCGGTACATACCTTGGGAGTCTGTAAGGACAGAGCTCACAGCCATAGATTCTGATGACAGTATGGTTTTGATATAGGTACCAATCACCTATTTTATAGCTCTTGGATAGCTGCAAGGTCTTCTGAATCTCAAATGACAGCGTGGAAGGAGGGGATCTCATTAAGAGGCAAGAGACTGGGTAAACAAATTGGTCAACAAACTCACAGTAAGAATATGGAGAGTCTTGAACTTGGTGTAAAACTGATGACCAGAAGATGACAGACCTCTTTTCACCCCTAGAATCCAATTTCTTGATGGGGCATTGGAAGATTTCAGACCGATAATACATGAATAAGTGGTAGATATATGATGAATATTTAAATACTCCCTCCCTATCCACTTTCAATAACTGTTCATGTATTTTATTGGCTATAAACTTGGCAAAGTTATACTTGTAAGCAGGGGGCTGGCCTGGACTATATGCAGCTAATAATACCAACACTGTTTCATCAATGTGCTCACTGGTTTTGAAGCCCAGCACATAGGATATCATATCAACTAGGAGCTTTCCCACCTCATTGAAATGCACATATAAGAAAGGAGGTGGCCCTGTGGGCTGGCGGTTTGCCCTCATGAATGTCTTGGTGATCTTTTCAATGTTAGCACTGGAGAGTTTGGCACCTGCATCCAGCAAATAGTTCATGGAGAAGGGAAACAACAGCTGAGTCTGCTTGAAATTGAGCATTTGGTTGATGGATTCAAGATTAATGTGAAAAAGTATGCTCCCAGAAGGAGACTTAACAGTTCTCTGAGTTGGATCATAGTTTTCAGCACATAAGCGAATGAGCTCTGGAAAGATATTGACAGATGGGAGGAAATAATAAGGCAGATTGGACTCCCATATACCATATGTGTCATTGTTGCTTAGATAGCTGTTTCTCAACTGGCAGAAGGTCTGTAAGTGGTTTTTGTCACCAACAAGATCTTGGATAAGGTAATCTCTATCAGCAAGAGGCATGGCTTCAAGCTCCTTGTTTGGTGGATTCATAGGAGTGACACTGAGAGCTGATGGTGTAGCCATTGTAGAACTTCCATTTGTTATCTTTAGAATGAAGTTTTTGAGTATAACAGGCTGAAGATGATAGCTTATGAGGATTTGAAGAGGAGTGGCAGAATGAGTGTAGCTGGAGCCAAAGTTACCTTTTGAAAAGAACAACTTGAAGAGTTTGATTTGAGCTTTGGTTTCTTCTGGTGAACTCTCAGAATTTAGAGACAGTGAGGGTAAATGCAGAGGAGAAAAGGATTGCAGCTTAGTATACTGAGAGCTTGAATCGAAACACGGCAAAAGGGAACAATGCCGGGCAGGTGTAGGAGTATATCGAAAATTCGAGCCCGAAAACGATTCTGTGACAGTGAAATTATGTATAGTGCTCGGCTATCTTAAACAGGGGGTGCTTTAGATTATTTAGGCCAACAGTTGCAGGACAGTACCATTAAATTAAGGAGTTTTGTAGGCACTTTAGTGGAAAAATTTGCAGAGAATGGGAAGAACACGGGAAAACGGGTTGAATTTGGTAAATACCTGGATTAGCCAACGCCGAGGGTGGTCGAGTTGATTGGAGGACGAAGACTGTCGTCGAATTTGTGGGTGACGGCGTCCAAAGAAGTGAATTTTGAAATCTGGAGGCAGTTGGAGGTGACCAGCATAACAGCGCAGCCACAATTGTACAATGAAAATGACCGAAAACGGTCACTTTCGGCCTTTTTAATGATAAATTTGGCGCATACGCGTTTTGGCGCTTTCCCACGATGATGTCAGCATGACGTCATCAGCGGGCCCCGGGTACAGACGGGTGATGTGGATGCTGACTAGGATGACAGCACGGTGGCACAATGCGGGGGGCGCAAAGACAGTGTGGCAGGCAACGTGGGACAATGGCGAGGGCCCGGGCATGATATCATAGTGATGAGAGCTGTGACGTAATAGGGGGTGGCTGGTTTGTGGAAGGCGGTTTCCGGTTTCCCTGCACCGCCTTTGGGGAGAAGCGGTTTCGGGGGGGAGGCCTCCGAACACCCCGAGCTGCCGACACGTGGTGGGGGTATGGTGGCAAAACTGCCCATCCCCCGGACGTTAAAGCCTGGCATGTTGGCAGCTCAGATCACCCGCCCACCGTTGGATCGGGCGCGGCGGGAGATCAACGGTTGGCGGGGCCTCCGGCGCAGCGTGCAAGTTTCAGAGCGGGACCCGCCCATTATTTAAATAATATTTAGTGGCGCGGGTTTAAAACTTTAGTTCGGGTGGGTTTTGGGGTTCGAATTAATGCAGGTCATGGCGCCACAAGGTTTAATACAAACTATTTAAACCTTTTACCATTTAAACATTGGATTTCAACTGAGGGGGCAATTTTTGCAAGGGTTTAGGCATAGGCTATTAGTCTTAACCAGGGGTTAGACTAATTCCAGGGTAAGGACGCCGAAGGGTTGACTATAGCCCCAGATGGACTAATGTCTCCCATAACATGTTACTTAGCTATAATGCTAAGGGGGGGGATATTTAATATATTTTTGGGAATTTTCTATAGTTTTTTGTAAGAAATAGGGGTGGGGATGTACTAGGGAGCTATATAATAGGGTTAGAAGTTAATATGGGTATGTGAGGTGAAGTGGGAAAGCAGAGATAGATGAAGTATGAAGTGAGGGCTTTTCAGAAGAAATGTGACTTCTTCTTGAAGAAGAAGGTCACATCTTGTCTTGATTTTGTCAAGGGAGAAATGCAAGGAGGACTGTTTAGGCAGATCCTAAAGTCCTCAAGGGGATGTTAATAAGAAACCTTTTGAAGGGAATGAGGGAAGTTAGAGATGGTTTGGTAGTTTGCCATATGGACCATTGCTCTTGCCCTTCTCTTATTGATGAGATAAGATATGATTTTCAACATATCATGTGATTAGACCTTGCTTCTGCGACCTACAACTGCCTACCTTGCCTAATAGGCCTAACATTTTTTCTTCTTTTGGATGGGTGCACTTAGCCTTGCAAACCCTGATAATCCTCTTTTCTTTTTGCTACCCTCCTATCTAAATCTACCCTTATATCTTCCAAGGGCCCAGATTAAGCAATTGGGCTCCTTCCTTTCTCTATCCAGCTACTCATCTGTCAAGCTTGAACTGTTTGAACAGGTATTCATTCTCTAGTCTAGAACAGGCAATTTAAAACATGGCATGGCCCAGCTTGAACTGTTGGGCCATCCATCAAGATAGCAGTGGCATTTTGGTTAGCCACTTTCCTGGTCTTTCTTTGGGGTTCATTTCAATTATTTTTTCTGACCAATTCATTTTCTTGCCTTTTGATTATTCTTTTAAGGCATACCCTCTTTACATTTTTTAACTGTCTGTTTCTTTCACAAAATATGGAACCTTTGTATCATCAAAGATGAACATTTTTGGCACTTCCATTGTCAATCATGAAAAATGAAACCCTATTGGTATAGGATACTAACACATTAATGCATGTATTTAACAAAATTGTGTATGAGGGGATGGTATACTTACCCTTCCGTGCTCTCTTATATGATTCAGTTTATAGTCTTTGTATTTTTGAATACCTAAATTGTAATAATGCAGAAATAAACATATTATTAAACTTTAATTAAAACATCATATATATATATATATATATATATATATATATATATATATATATATATATATATATATATATATATATATATATATATATATATATATATATATGTTACATATACAAACAAGCTACAACATGATAAAAGTTAAAATATTGATTCAACATCATAATTAAAAAAAAAAAGATAATTTGTGATTAAAAAATATAATGCAATTTTGATGAACTGTAAGATGTTCACACACACACACATATAATTTAAATATCCATAAATAACAGATTCAAACTATTGCATAAAACAATGGGCCAAGTTGTCTAACAACTAGTACATGATAAACATCAACTATGTCATTTTTTTGCAAATATTTTAGTGGCCACCATGTGAAGGTTCCTTCTTTCTATTTCAGATAAACAAATCCATCTATTTTGTCTTCATAAGAAAGGGGTATGTTACTTGTGACCTTTAAAATATTTACATTTTCATCTCCTGTTCCTTTCAATTTGAATCCATGTATAATAGATAGTGAGTGAATCCACCCAATGCCCATAGTAACATTGTCAAATAGATCCAACACCCTAACTTTATCCCCTTCTTGGAGTTTATCAATACATTTCCACATAAACAAAAAAAAATACACATTATATTAAGATATGAAAAATGTTTCAACAACAATTATATTTTAATTATATTTAGCATATTCCCAAATGCATAGATCTCAAAATCAATCTATAAATCTATTAGAAACAACAATCGGGATCATTACAAACAACCAGGATCAGATTATAGAAATAACTAGGACCAAATTATTAGAACTTATCCATCATTAGAAACAACTAGGACCTATTACAAACTATATGGACTTTTTCTTTTGTTAATAATACTCTTAAAGGAATAGATAACTTGTCAAATTATTAGGAAACTCCAATAACTCTTTTTTAATAGAAAAAAGTACTTATATTCCAATAGGAAATATAAACATTACATAAATTGCCCACTAGAAAATGATACATATCTCCAAACAAAACAAATAGTTTGTAGGGGGCCTTGAATGGAATAGTCAACTCTCTTACAAGGCCCCTCCTTAACTCATCACATGATTTTAACAATAAGGCGACCTCAAGTCATGTCATCACATGCATGTACTTTTGGAAATGATGGGGTATACAAGTGTTCAATTAGTGATAGTGCCCAAAATATTTGACTCATCTTTTAATGGGTATCTTTATATCATCCGTAAGAGTGTCTCCCAAAGTATCATACTCCAACGATTCGAAAGGATATGATTTTTCGGTGTTGTTCACGGGGACTTCAACCCTCTCGTACTTCCAAGAGAGAGCAATGGATTCTTATGGGATGATTAGTGTTAATTTCATCATTTCACTAGTTGAGGACAATACATGGGGACATTATGTTGTTGAGTGGTGGCATATGTTGGGAAGCTTCTGTCAGTCTAATGGATTTACTATTAAAGAGACATCATTTAACGTTATGAGCTCATTCATTATAATTCTTCGATCATGGGGTTTGCGTTTAAGAGGTCCTTTAAGATCTTTTGTTTCACATTATTCAATCGAGTTCTTGTTTAAATTTTTGTTGTTGGGTCCCCTCATGGAGGATTGTTACCATTTGTTTTACTTTCGACTCAGTTGCTTTCATTGAGCCCTTGTGTTTTTTGAGCTCTGTCTCCACTGTGTCTTCTTCTTGTGTCTCTGGTGTGAATGACGATCTCATGTCCCTTCTAAATTATCTATTTTTGTTGTTCAATTTCCTTATGGAAGGTGATGAACCCCTAAGGGAATTATCAATGAATTCTAAATCAACAAGAGGATTGGAAGCTTCTATGTACGAAAAGACAATGGGATTTAAATTTTGGGTGCCCTCTTTGTGCATCATCAATGGTTACTCATCTTGCTTCTAAACATAAATCATAACGATCTATCAGCTGAAGTTCATATTTTCCCTTCCGAGCATCATAAGAAGCCTAAATTGCACATAAAATTCCAAATCATCAAAACAGATTATGTTGAAAATAATAAGAAATGATAAAAATAAAATCCAGAAATTCCAATTTTAATTTGTCCTTGAATTAAAACTGTGAATTAAAATCAAATTTAGTCTCACCAGTTGCTTGGAAATAATTAATTAAGCTATTTTGACTTAATTAGTTGGAGAAATTCAAGGTAGAAGTCTTTCTGAGGTCATGCAACATTTATCTCTTAAATTAAGGAGATTATCCCTTAATTAAGGAGATAAGATTGAGTTATATTTGAGTTGTAATTAGTTAGCTCAGTTTATTGAGTTAAGTCTAGTTAAATTAGTTCCAAACTGTTTGAGGAATTAATTGTGAGTTATCAGTCAGTTGATGCATGCATGCACTCAACCAGTGTACTCCAGATAACTGAAGATTCCCTCATCAGTAACTCATGCATGTTTATTATGAGAAAGACCTAGTTGAGCTAAATGTCAAGGACAATGTACTATGAGTTGCATGTGTTTTCCTATGAAGAAAACTCATGCATGTAGAAGGAATAAATTCCTTGGAGGATTGCACAGTTATGATAGTGTGTTAGATCAGTGTTCCGCTTGGTGAGGTGAGAATCATCCACTAGGAACAACGCAAGGAAATAGGAGCTTGGAGGGTAGAGGAGAAGGCTTGTGAGAAGTCAGGATTGCCTGTGAGCATCTGTGAGGATTGTACTGAGAGTTGGCTAGCTGTGAGAGCTAAGGCTTTGTATAATTCCTATGTATTTCCACCTTGTATGATAATACAGATAGTGGGGGTTTTAGCTGAGGCTTTTCCTAAAGTATTTTCATGTGTATTGTGCATTAATTCTTCTTCTTCTGGTTATATTGTTTAGCTCTATTCAGATAAATCTTTAAGCTTCCGCAAATTGATAGTAGAAGTAGGTTATAGTATTTTTCCTTCGTTATATTGCATTATCGGGTTAATCTACAGTCATATTTTCTACATGGTCTTAGAGCGAGATTTGTAGAGAATTTGCAGAATTTCTACATGGTATCAGAGCAAGATTTGTAGAGCATTTGCAGAATTTCTACATGGTATCAGAGCCAAGGTATTGGAGTAGTGAACAGTATACAGAGAAGAGAATTCAAAGTTTGAATTTTGGGGTTGTAGGTGAAAATCGAATTCATGTCATACTTCAATTGAGATGGGACATTATGTGACTAATTGCCCATCGAAGAAGTCCATGAAGGGATCCTCGAATGGATCGGAAGGTGAGGCATTAGCCTCTCAATTCGAAATGGACTTTACTCTCATCGCATGCATGGTGTCATCGATGATGGGTTGTGTCTAGTATCTTGACAGTGGAGCCTCATTCCACATGACTGGTAATAAAATTTTATTCAATGCCTTGAAGGAGAAAGACCTCAAGATGTGCATAGAGATGGGTGACAACAGAAGGTATAATGTTTCAGGAGTGGGCATGGTTACTTTTCAAAGGGAGCATGGAGCTCCAATCACCTTGACAAATGTGAAGTATGTGCCTGGACTGAAGAATAACTTGGAATTTTTCATGATGTTGGAGGACAAAGGCTACGATGTTGTCTTCAATAAAGGAAAGGCGTTCCTCATGAGACAGGTGAAACAGATTAGTTCATGAGTTACAGGCCTATATGCTCTTGAGGTTCAAGATGCATGTAAAGCCTTGAGGAGTAAGGAAAATGTTAGAGACTTGGTGGTTGAGAGGGACAGTAAATAACCCCTCAACATGTAGCCCCAGAAGAAGTCTTAGACAATTGTGGAGGAGCAAAAATTGGAGAAGCAGAGAGGAGACCGAGTGAAGAGATCTACTCATGCAGATACCTCCATTAGGGGAGAATATCGATCCATGTGGGCAGAGGGATCACATGCAGCCATACCTCCAAGTGTGAGGTGGGGCGATGTGAAGTGATAGTCCCATGAAGGCTGAAATTGGGTAGGGTCCATTGATAGGTTTTATCTCATGGATCGTACCTTGCTACGAGATCCCAAAGTACATTGTAGTGGGAGGAATCAGTGGGATTGATGCAGTCAGAGATCAAAGTGATAGAGGCTAGAGTAGTCAGATACTAAAGAGTGCAGAGAAGGATTGACAACAGTGCAGAAAGGAAGAGTCAACAGAAGCGCAAAGTTTTCAGTTGACAGAGGCAATAACAGTCAGAGACTTTGATGACAGATGCATCATACTGATTCAGGTTGGATGTTTTTTTGTTTCTAGAGTTGCTGGAGAAACAACACTAGAGAGAAGTGTTGCATGCATAACATTCTAAAGGTTCATGATCAGGATCGAGTTGAATTCATTTCTTGTTGAGAGAGAGTGTTGAAAATAGCAACAAGAAATGATAAAAGTAGAATCCAGAAATTCCAATTTTAATTTGTCCTTGAATTAAAATTGTGAATTAAAATCGAATTTAGTCCCACCAGCTACTTGGAAATAATTAATTAAGTTATTTTGACTTAACTAGTTGGATAAATTCAAGTTAGAAGTCTTTTTGAAGTTATGCAATAGTTATCGCTTAAATTAAGGAGATTATCCCTTAATTAAGGAGATAAGATTGAGTTATATTTGAGTTGTAATTATTTAGCTCAATTTACTGAGTTAAGTCCAGTTAAATTAGTTCCAAACTGTTTGAGGAACTAATTGTGAGTTATCAGTCAGTTGATGCATGCATGCACGCAACTAGTGTACTCCAGATAACTGAAGATTCCCTCATCATTATCTCATGCATGTCTATTCTGAGAAAGACCGAGTTGAGCTAAATGTCAAGGACAATGTACTATCAGTTGCATGTGTTTTCCTATAAAGAAAACTCATGCACATAGAAGGAATAAATTCCTTGGAGGATTGTGTAGTTCTGACAATGTGTTAGATCAATGTTCCACTTAGTGAGGTGAGAATCATCCACTAGGAACAATGCAATGAAATAGGAGCTTGGATGGCAAAGGAGAAGGCTTGTGAGAAGCCAGGATTTCTTGTGAGCATCTGTGAGGATTGTACTAAGATCTGGCTAGCTGTGAGTGCTACGGCTTTATATAATTCCTATGTATTTCCACCTTGTATGATAATACAGATAGTGGGGTTTTTAGCTTAGGCTTTCCCGAAAGTATTTTCATGTGTATTGTGCATTAATTCTTCTTCTTCTAGTTATATTGTTAAGCTCTGTTCAACTCAAGATTTAAGCTTCCACAAATTGATAGTAGAAGTAGGTTATAGTATTTTTCTTTGGTTATATTGCATTATCGGGCTAATCTATAGTCAGATTTTCTACATGGTCTTAGAGCGAGATTTGTAGAGAATTTGAAAAATTTCTATAGATTCCACCTCGAAAGTTACTAAAAATGTCAAGGCTCCTATATCAATTGAGATAATTAGGCTTCTAAATCAACCTTCATGGGACAACCTTAAAGAAGACAACAAGTCCTAAGTTTCCTTCACAGAATATGTAAAAACTAATTTTTGGCTCATAGGAAAAGTAGACATTCAGAATCATGAATCATGGAGATATTCTCTCCTAATATCGATGGAATGTAAATTATAGGTTTTATACTCAACACTTTTAATATAAAATTCACTAATATTTTTTGAAAAAAAAACAAAAAAAACAACTTATTCAAACACTTATAGGGCTACAAAAGATTTATACTAGAGATGACAAGGCCAAGTTATGCCAATAATAGAGTCCATAGTGAATTCACCATTATCATGTTTGAAACAATCAACCTTATTAGATTAGGTATATGCTTGAAATACTTAACACTATGAAATAGGGTAATATGAATGAAACATATGGGAACAATATGAGTTATAGGTAAATCATAAGAATATTGTGTTATCATAATTAAGATGAATGTAAATTACTTGAAACTAATAGCATGTATTACTAATAGTTCATGTTTGTAATATTTGTAATTAACACTATTGTATTATGTGGACAATGTGTCATAACTTGGAATGATATGGATTTCATGATAACTACAACCATTTCTTAGATATGATTGTTGTTGTATGCTCTTTACCTTGTAGTTATTATACTATTCTTTATATTGAGATTTATGAGATGGAACACTCTAAGTTGGATATGAGCTTCAATGGTAAAAAATGATTATCTTACTTCACCGTTACGCTTAATTATGTAGATAACTAATATGTGATATGAGTGTAACAAGAGATCATACAAGATTGAAACACATTCCACAGCTTGTTAAGCCTCCATATTAATGGAAACAATACACTCTATTACAACTAAGCTCTAAGCTTCCATATGTAAGTTATATGTTCTCCCTTATTTTCATAATCTATGTATACTAGCTAATTACACTTCACTATTATTCTAACCAGCTTCTATCACATAGGTAATGATTACCCTTATTTACATAATAAAATAACCATTACTTACTTGAATAGTACTTATCCCATTGCTTAAGTATCTACCTAATTAAAGTTGATCATTATACTAGGCCCTTTGAAGTATCAATACTATATTTATGTTATTACTTGTATTGTTCTTTATGAGATAGAACACTCTAAGCTGGATATGATATTTAATGGTAATAATTGACTATCTTACTTCACCATTACTCTTAATTATGTAGATATCCAGTATGTGATCTAAGTGTGATAGGATACCATACAATCTTGAACCATATTCCACAACATGTTAAGCCTCCATATCAATGGAAACGGTAAACTTTATTACAACAAAGATCTAAGCTCCCATATGTAATTTATATAGATTACCCTTATTTCAATAATCTATGTATACTAGCTAATTACACTTCGCTACTATTCTAACCAGCTTTTATCACATAGGTAATGATTACCCTTATTTACATAATAAAACAACCATTACTTACTTGAATAGTACTTACTTGCATGTGGTTTCATAGAACTCACTTCAAGTTCAACACCACTACCACTATGAATATCATGCACATGCTCGTTGAGTTCAGCATAATCACTATCAACATTGACATGAAGTTGTGCAACTTTGTAGAGAGCTCTATTGACAGAGCCTTTTTCTTTTCATTTTGCTTTCATATAATTTCTCTACATGTGGTTTAATCATCATGCAAAATTACTATAATTCAAGTAAAGAATGCAAAAGCTATAATTTTTTGTCCAAAAGAACATTTTAAGCATGAAGAATGACAAAACATTGGGACATATTAACTTACAAATTAAAGAATGCAAAATCTATACATTTTTGTCCAAAAGAACATTTTAAGCATGAATAATGAAAAAACATTGGGACATATAACTTACAACAATTGTTATATTACCTCTAGTTCAAAACCACTACCACTGTGTTGTACATGCTTGTCCAATTCATCACGATCACTATCAATATCAATAGCTCTCTTGACATCAAGGGGTTTTGTATTCGTGTTGCTTTGATAAAATTTCTCTGCATGTGGTTTAACCATCATGCAAAAAATATACAAAGAATTCAATAGTTAAGTAAAGAATGCAAGCTATAAATTTCTCCAAAAGAACATTTTATGGAGAGTGAAAATTGCACGTGTACTAAAATAAATGAAACATTAATACTTGCATTAGAAATAGGAGTTTTGAATTTGTTGATACTACATTTTTCAAGTCATAGAAAGGATGTTTTAGCTTGTATTGAGCTCTAGCTTCATTCAAGAAATATGGTGACAAACTTTGTGCCAATCATAATCATTGAACCATCCAAAGAGGAGAAACAACAAAAGTCCCTAAACTTGCTCATCTAGCAATACAATCTTCCTGCCATAAACACCTATGCAATTTGTGGTTCCCTCATCCATCTATAAGGTGAATGACGCTAGCAAGACAAGAAAAGGAGTAAGATGTCAACCTTCAATTAATTCATCCCTAGATTAAGTGTACAAATTAAACAACAATGTTGATGGGAGTGAGGTTGTACTCAACTCAATATATGTTTTCATCCATTGTTTTGTCTTCCATTTAATCATCCAAAAGAAAAAAATTAATATCTAAAAATATCTAAGCACAAATGAGATGGGGATTATGTCATATCTGTAGGAATAGAGGAGCAAGCTATTTCTAGAGTTGTAAATGGGAAAACATAGAAGAAAGTCATTACAATAATTAGCCTGCTACCATGAACAATTCCAAGGGTTTCCCAATAAGGCATGTAAGTGTTTGTTTGGATTTATTAATTTCTTAATGCGTAGATAATGAAATGTTGGAAATAATACTGAGAGGAGGGGGTGAATCAGTATTATCAGATCAATAAAACTTTTTCATTTCCATATTCAGATTCATATACGCTACTTCATTTAAGTAAAACCGCATGTATACGCAACTGTGATTAATGAAACCCGCGTATATCTAGTAACCTTATGTTTCAGTTAATTGATCCTTAATGAGTGCATCAGAACATTATTAACCATAGAAACAGTAAACAGTAGCAGTAAACAGAATAGATCATCACACACAAGAAGCATACATGAACACCAGATATAAGGTGGAAACCCAATGTGGGTGAAAACCACCTGCTGCAATTCGTTTCTATCTTCCTTTATTAAGAAACTTCTTTTACAATGTACTGGTGCAGTCCTTTACCAGCACGCAGGCTACAACCTGCAGAAGGCTACAACCTTCTCTCGTTCTCCAGACTCTCCTGGAAGGGAGCTCCAACCCCCTTTGCTCTTGTACTAGCTAAGATACTAGTATGTAGGCGCCGGCCTACAATCTTCTCTCCTCCAGGTACCACGTTTCATACATTTTCAGACTGGATACTCCTGAAGCACAACACATAATCTGAAGGCCACGTTTCATCAAATTTTCATACTGGACCCATAAATATCATTGAAGCACAAAACAGTCAATACTAGCATCATCAATTTCTGAATCACTGAAACACTGAAACCCTGTCAATAACACAGTCACCAGAACACAGAGCAGACAACAGAACTCTACCATAACCATCAGATCCATCTGCAACTTCAAATATTATCCTTCATAATGTATACGCTACTATAATGAATCAAACCCGCATACATACGCGCTTTTGCCAAAGACAACCCGCGTACAAATCTAAAATTATTTTCTTATAACTTTGCAGCTGTACCAGATATCAGTCATACTCATAACATTTATAGAATATTACATGCGTCAGTATGCAGATCTAGAATAAGCATCATAAAGATAGTTCATTTCAAACCATTTGATCCCGATCTCTCCTTAGATCTTGTTCTCCATCAACCGGTGAGATCCCTCCTTAGCTCAGATCAAGCAATGCATCATCAACCCATAACCTGCATACTGGATCTCATCCTTCATCAAATATTTGAGACTTTTCTGATACCCTTGCCTAATGATCTTCTTCTCCTTTTATAGTCTTATGCCTTGCTCAATACCATGGTCCAAAACCATAATAAATCAATACCAAGAGCCCAATACTTGTGATCAACACACTTGTCGAGATACCATGGTCCAAAACCATAGGTTCAAATACCGAGGACTAACTACCACGGATCAAAAGTAAGCTTTCCGACATGTACACGCTTTTCTGTGCATGAAACTGCGTGTATACCCTACTTGGTATATAGCGAACCTGTGTATATGCGACTTGGTATATAGTGAACCTGCGTGTATACCCTACTTGGTATATATTGAACCTGCGTATATACTCTTCTTTCTTCATTCTTTGTAGTCTGATCATCAATTCTTTGCTACTGACCTGCTGCACTATAATCTGTCATTTTGCCATCAAGGACAACACTTGTCTCATAATGCCAACAATCTCCCCCTTTGGACTTGATGGCAAAGCTAACTTGTCATACTTAGAACTTGATCTTCTTACTCCTTTGAGCTGTCCTGCATCCCATGCATTTAGTCACATATGTAGATTGATCCAGTTATATGTAAGTGAGATGTTCTTCTATGAGAGGGTTGCCATCAAGTACAACACATGCATCATAATGCCAACAATCTCCCCCTTTGGACTTGATGGCAACAACACCAAATCACTCTCCCCCTTTGACATCAAGAGCAAAGGGTGGACCAAGATATTCTCTTTCCATGATAAACATTCTGCTATCCATACTCCCCCTAAGTATCTGTTGAAATCTCTGAATGAGCTCCCCCTTTGTATATGCCAAGGTGTACCAATCTGTCCATGCTCCCCCTGAGTACATGCCGAGTCTCTGTACTGCTGAAGTGTGTTGTTCATGCTCTTCCTGACTGTAGGAAAGATCTGCAAAAAGGTGTTCCTCAAGATCTTCCTATCACCAAAAGACTCAATACATACATCCATTTCCCAACCAAGTGGGTATATACTAGAATTGACTCATCCACCCAACCAAGTGGGAATACATCAAAAGTTTACACATGATAAAACAAGAACATTACATCTTCATCCCAGGCATAGTGGGGAAACCAATATAGGCCGTTACATGACCTTGACACCATGAAAGAGATACCACAAAAGAGATATATGACATAGAAACGAAATATCAAGACTATGCACATCACCAATAACTACTATCAGCAACATCTGACAATCACTGTATATATCAGCAACCATGTTGTTCTTCTGTTCTCCTTTCTGCAGCTGATCCACCTGAAACAAAAACAGCTTGAGTACTAGAACCAAGAGCTTCTAAGGTAATGCCAACAATGCATTATTAGAATATTATCTGCTCCCCCTGAACTTGTGCCAGATGGTCTCTGTCAGACCCATATCAGAATCTTCTCATTCTGAGTTTGACCCACTGATTTCCTTCAAATTATCATATACGCGACTGTGCGTACACAAATTTCCATATCAGCAACCTGTAAATGTCTTGTAACAAGGTATGTCTGAACATAGATGTCAACTTCTCCTTTTAAAACATCATCATGAAATCATTCTCATTATATGTGAAACCACCATAGCCATTACATCAATGTCAAGATCTACATGATCCAAGTATCATTACTTGGGAACATCTACATCAATCAACATATGTAAGTATCAACCTATCATCATATAGATAAGAACTCATCATCATGTCTCCAACAAGGCAACTTTGAGTAGTCATCCATGTATCAGCACTATGTATCTCGAGCTCAAGCTCTTTTGACAAAACTTCTTGATATCATCAACAGTAACAATCCTTATCCACATGAGTGCCTGCATCATAACTGTATGATCTTTATGCATATGACAACAACAGTATATGAGTGACTCATCATCAAGTGAGGAAGATGTGTATTCAAGCTTTGTACTTCTCCTTATCCTTATGAAGATCACCATGTAAACACCATATATGCATCATCAAAGAATCAACCATAAATCTGATCTGAATATCTACTATGTAACCCCAAGCATCATATGAGATTTTATCATAGACAACTCACAACCACATCATAGCAAGATATATCATTTAGCCATATAAACATCATCACCAAGGCTATTAACCATAATGCCAATAATGCATTATTAAAGGCATATGCTCCCCCTCAACCTGTGCCATCTGTTAGATGCATATATCAGCAATAAGCATCAAGACATCATCATCATCAAGTTAGGATCAAAACACTTCTAGACATCTTACAAGTATCAAAACATTTCCACACATCCTCAGTAGACTGTAACTATTAACCAATAGAGCAAATAATGGACTGAATCATATCAGATCCTTTTTCTGAGCCTGTCCCCACTGCTTTTCCTCAGACTGACACATACGCGACTTTGCAGTGTCTAACTCGCGTATATACGCGACTTCCCTTTATGAAACTTGCGTATGAGATTCAGGATACTGAAGTTTTATAATTTCAGCTCCCTCTGAGTCTGTTATGTCTGTGCTGTGCTGTGCCACATCTTTCTGACTGTACTTCCTTCTTCTTCCATATCTTCAAGTGTGATGATGTTTTCTCCTTTTGGTGTGATGTCCGTACTTTTTTCCTGCATTCCTTTGCTATATGTCCAAGCTTGTTACATGCATAACATCTTACATGTTTCATATTCCTCCTGTAGCAATCAGCAGCTTTGTGACCAAACATATTGCAAGCAAAGAAATATCCATTAAAGTACCTTGAATGTGATGATCTTTCTGCATGATGGTCTTGAACCCTTCTTCTTCCACATCTAGCTGCAACATGTCCAAGATTATGACATACATAACATTCAACATTTTTCATAGGAGGAGTAAAAGATTTTCTTTGAGGAGTCTCTTTCCTTGATTGTTGATGGGGTTGACCTTTCATCTCCTTGTTGATCATTTTAGATTTCTCTTTAGAGTTCCTTGCCTCACCTTGTGAACTAGATTCACCTTCAACAGATTCATGAAAACCAAGACCAGTCTTGATAGCAGGAGACCTTTGACTACTAAGAATATCATCCAAGGCTTTAGTACTATCTTGAAATCGTAATAGTTTATCCTTTTCTTCTAATTTACCTTTCAAGATATTTATCTCAACTTGAAGTTGTTCTTCCTTTTCTAGACATTGCTTCTTCATGTCTTCTTCCGCTTTCCTTCCTTCTTCCAACTGATGCCTCAGTTTTAGAATCTCCTTTTCTTGTTCTTCATTCACATTCTGCTGCATTTGACGAATTCTGAAGGCACATTCCAGTTGATATTTTAAGCTGATAACTTCGTTTTCCTGTTTTTCAATAGCTTGGAGTAGATCTTTATTCTACTTCTTTGTTTCTTCAAGTTCTTCCTTTAGCGAGAGGGTCATAGCTTCAAGACTTTCATAATAACTGGATCGAACTCTAAGCTCCTTGATTGTTGTGTTATTTTCAATGAGTTCATTTCTTAGAGATGTTACTTCATCCTGTAACTTTTGATATTTGTCCTTGAATAACTCTCGTTGGCCCTTTAGTCTAGTAACAGCTTCTTCGAGGGCACCATCCTTTATGTTCAGAAGTGTCTCTTGTTAACTAATTTTGTTTGTCAGCCTGTTAAATTCCGCCTCTATTTGATATCCTTCTTCCTCACCCATAAGAGCACATTCAGTTGTTTCGTTATCACTTCCATCTTTTCCAAATGGATAGATAGCTGGAGCATCAGAGGATAGCAAATTCATACCTGATAGTTCATCTTCATTCTAAAATGATTCCGAATCTGAATCTGAATCTGAAGAGCTTCTTATACCTAATCCCCAATCGATTCTCCCACTGTCATAGTTCTTCTCAGATGTCTTCTTCTTCTTAGGTGCTTTCTTCTTAAGCTTCTTTCCCATCGTTCCATGGATCTCCTTCAAGCGATCAAGCTTCTACCAAAGGACCTGCTCTGATACCAATTGTTGGAAATAATACTGAGAGAGGGGGGTGAATCAATATTATCATATCAATAAAACTTTTTCATTTCCATATTCAGATTCATATACGCTACTTCATTTAAGTAAAACTGCGTGTATACGCAACTGTGATTAACGAAACCCACGTATATCTAGTAACCTTATGTTTCAGTTAATTGATCCTTAATGAGTGCATCAGAACATTATTAACCATAGAAACAGTAAACAGTAGCAGTAAACAGAACAGATCATCACACACAAGAAGCATACATGAACACCAGATATAAGGTGGAAACCCAATGTGGGTGAAAACCACCTGCTGCAATTCGTTTCTATCTTCCTTTATTAAGAAACTTCTTTTACAATGTACTGGTGCAGTCCTTTACCAGCACACAGGCTACAACCTGCAGAAGGCTACAACCTTCTCTCGTTCTGCAGACTCTCCTGGAAGGGAGCTCCAACCCCCTTTGCTCTTGTACTAGCTAAGATACTAGTATGTAGGCGCCGGCCTACAATCTTATCTCCTCCAGGTACCACGTTTCATACATTTTCAGACTGGATACTCCTGAAGCACAACACATAATCTGAAGGCCACGTTTCATCAAATTTTCATACTGGACCCATAAATATCATTGAAGCACAAAACAGTCAATACTAGCATCATCAATTTCTGAATCACTGAAACGTTGAAACCCTATCAATAACACAGTCACTAGAACACAGAGCAGACAACAGAACTCTGCCATAACCATCAGATCCATCTGCAACTTCAAATATTATCCTTCATAATGTATACGCTACTATAATGAATCAAACCCACGTACATACGCGCTTTTGCCAAAGACAACCCGCGTACAAATCTAAAATTATTTTCTTATAACTTTGCAGCTGTACCAGATATCAGTCATACTCATAACATTTATAGAATATTACATGCGTTAGTATGCAGATCTAGAATAAGCATCATAAAGATAGTTCATTTCAAACCATTTGATCCCAATCTCTCCTTAGATCTTGTTCTCGATCAATCGGTGAGATCCCTCCTTAGCTCAGATCAAGCAATGCATCATCAACCCATAACCTGCATACTGGATCTCATCCTTCATCAGATATTTGAGACTTTTCTGATACCCTTGCCTAATGATCTTCTTCTCCTTTTATAGTCTTAGGCCTTGCTCAATACCATGGTCCAAAACCATAATAAATCAATACCAAGAGCCCAATACTTGGGATCAACACACTTGTCGAGATACCATGGTCCAAAACCATAGGTTCAAATACCGAGGACTAACTACCACGGACCAAAAGTAAGCTTTCTGACATGTACGCACTTTTCCGTGCATGAAACTGCGTGTATACCCTACTTGGTATATAGCGAACCTGCGTATACGCGACTTGGTATATAGTGAACCTGCGTGTATACCCTACTTGGTATATAGTGAACCTGCGTATATACTCTTCTTTCTTCATTCTTTGTAGTCTGATCATCAATTCTTTGCTACTGACTTGCTGCACTATAATCTGTCATTTTGCCATCAAGGACAACACTTGTCTCATAATGCCAACATGAAATTTGTCATTAATAATTTAAAGTTATAATTATTTCTATCCATATCATCTCATGTTATTGTGTTATTATATGGTCATTTTTTTGTCTAGATCACTCCAACAATAAAGAAACTGGGTTGGATTCTCCTACACTCAACCTTTCAATCTACATATTAAGAGGAATTTGTATACAGAATTTCCAAACAAGAAGAAATGAGATCAATAGATCCTCTTACCTCATCTGTATATGTGGAGTTTTTCTCATTCCATGTAGAAACTATATGCTTAACGGAGGAAACTAAATATGAAATTTCCTCATTGAGACCGTATATGAAACTCATTACATGTTGGTACCCTTCATTTGAGTTGACATGATTTGGAGAGGCTCTTACTGGGCTAGTTCTAACAGATGGTTGCGAAATCTCTGTTGACGAACTAGATTTCCACTTTGTCCTACTATTATATTTACTAGGATCTAGTGTTGCCATATGATAATTGACAATATCTTTTGCACCTGCTTCTCTATTATTGTTTTCCACCTAAAATACAATGTCAATTTCAACATATAGTCAGTTCAATAAAAAATTGAAATAAATAACACAATGTAAATTGAACCAAAAATCCATACACTTACTACAAATTTGCTCATTTTGGCCTGCAATCCGCCTTAGCCAAATGTATATGCAACCCTCACATTATCTCTTATTATCTTGCCTTTGCTCCTATTTCTCAAATATTCTTTAGAGCACATATTTTATTTCAATTACTCCCACTATATGGAAAATATAGTGAAGTCTAAACTCCTTTTCCCTCCATGATTTTTCTTTTGTAACTGTATCTAAAATTGTTCATCAAAAGTCTCATATTTTGCTTGTAATATTTTCTAGATATTTTTCCATGAATAGTATCAAAAGAATTTTCCATTTTTGTATAAAATTTTCCACACTTCATGGATCTTTCTCTCAAAATTGATTTGCAAATATCCAAATGGGCCCTATTTCTTACACCCAATTAAGAGGCCTACCTTGCAACATTTTTCCCAAATGACTCACCATCTCTGGACACCTCAACCAAGAATGGCTTATTTCCTTCTAATTTTCTTTCTTTTGGATTCATCTCTGCAGATATGTAGAAATATTGACTCAATCTTTGTCTTTTGACAAAAGCAGACACATCTTCTAAACCACTACCAATATTTCTGGTTGATCCACTAGTTCCATCAAAAGTTGTAGATGCAACAAATGTACTTTGAGGCACATTATATGTAAGTGTTCTCTCTTCATGACTTTTATTAATCGAGAACACAAGCTCCTTGGCCACATAAAATTTGGAAGTAGGTAATTCATTACTAGTCTTCACGGATTAATTTCACTTCAAAAATATCCTTGGATTTCAATTCAAACACATCCTTCAATTTTGAATAATTCATCTATAGACTTACTATTCCCTTGCTCTGATCATGTTTTTCAACAATATCTCTTAGAATTTGTGCTAAGATATCATGAGGTTGCACATCACCATGTGCTATATTAGGTTTCACATCATCACTAATATTATTTTCACCGTTTGTATTTGTTGAATCGCAAATGTGTTGGCTTCTACAAGTTAGAATCACTACATCTTTCCTTTCCTTTTGTTTTTTCTCCACATTTTCTTTGCACTCTTTTTCTTGCCTATAAAACAAAAAACAAAAAATCATATTATGTCTTATATACATAAAGTTATTTCCTATAAAATTTCATTAAACACTATTAAACAAATAATATACTACTTAGTGGATTTACAACTTTCATGTTTGTCAAACCAAGAGATGATAAATATTCATTATTCTTGATCACATGTTCTCTATGAAAGAACTCATATTATGTCAATGTTTCAACATTATGATCACTATCATCTAATTTGTGCCTTAAATTCTCTTTCCTCATTTCTTGAAGTCCAAATAAACAATAGTGTATAAAGCAATGACTTGAATCTGTAAAACAACAGTGGAATCTAAGTTTGAATCTCATATGCATGTGCTCAAAAATTAAGTGGGCATGTGAAAGAACAAATGCCACTTAAAATCATACATTTACGTGTTTCTTAATTGTAATACACTACTTAATATCTTGAAAGAAGTAGTAAATAAGTATAATACAAACTCATATTTTGTTCTCAAATCAATAGTGGTTAAACAATGACAATACTCAGAATTTAATTCAGTAATTTCTCCAAATCCAAACATGTAGTAATATGATCAAGTGAAGTTATGATTAGCCCTTAACAATAAGTGAAATTCACTTAAAATTAGCAGTGAATAGCTCAGGTTTTCTATACAATGTACCAGTAGAATAATGATGATTAGATTCAAAAATTTATGAGTAAAACAACAATGAATAAGCACACCTATACTCAATATATTTATTATAGTAAATCAACCTTAAATCAACAGTAAATAAGTGAAATACAAACTCATATTTTGAATTCAAATCAATAGTGGTTAAATGATGACCATGCTCAGAATTTAATTGAGAAATTTCTCTAAAATAAAACATGTAGTAAGATGATCAAATGGATTTATGATTAGCCATTAACAGTAAGTAAAATGCACTTCAAAGCAATAGTAAACAACTCAAGTTTGGTATATAATGTGCCAATAGAATAATGATCATTAGATTCAAAATTTTATGAGTAAAATAGCATGAATAGGCACACCTATACTCGAGATCTTTATTATAGTAAATCAACCATAAATCAACAGTAAATAAGTGAAATACAAAGCCATATTTTGTACTCAAATCAATAGTGGTTAAATGATGACAATGTTGTTGGCATTATGATACAAGTGTTGTCCTTGATGGAAACTCACTCAAAGCTCAATTTAGTTATGGTAAAAGGCAACTCACAGTGCAACAGGTATATTCAGAGGTAACAAGGTAGTGGTACAGAAGGACAGGAAGATGGAACTAAGGTCTACTGATCAGAATAAAGAAGGTAAAGGAAAAGGTTGATGTAAAGTAGTTTAATAAGTATACACAGGTCCACTTAGTCAAAACAATGTATACAACCACAGAACAAAAAGAACGTATACGTATACACGCACTCCCACAGAAGGAAAAGAGGGTACATGTTGGAAAACCAAGGTTTTGGTCTGAGGTATTTGGTCCAAGGTATTTTTGGTCCTGTTGATGCCTCTAAAATCACTGCATCAACATTTTTGGGAAAACCACCCGGTCCGGACCTTAGAGCAGCTCCTTTTCCGTTTTGTGTGGTGGCTCCGACTGGATGTAATGGGACCAGTTTCCCAGTGATATATGATTTGATGGGTGATTGGTTTGTAATGTATAGCGAGAGTGATAAGTGCTCCATTCTAAAGTGCAAAAAATATACAAAGATAACTAATCTATCCCGGGTGTTCTTCTAACAATGCGATTCTTGATTGTTTCTATTAACAAATAAACATAAAGATGACTTATTCATAACATAGAAATATGCATTCATATGATGATTACTTTGTTTAATTAATTAACCAAAGTAATAATTAAAACATTATCACATTGATCATAATATATCACTGACATATATATTTAAAAGATGACAACTCTGAAACATTCAAAAGTGACAAGTTAAAGAATTGTTTTAGAAACATATACATATCAATAATAGCAAAGTTGATAAATGCTAATTCACATAGAGAAATAAAGTGAAAACATAGATAATAGTACTGTATGCATTTGGATATCCTCTGATGTAAATCACATTCAAATTCTTCCTTCTAATTTGGGAATACTTTCACAGGATGCAAAAGTGCAAATCTCATAAAAGCCTTCTTTGTCAAAATTCATAATTCTAGTCCAGTCTTTTATAAAAAATACATATCGGAAGTACAATAGTTCAACCTCCGATTTAAGTCTTAATAAAAAAATTGCGGACCCTTTCTAAAAAATGAAAGGGTCTTTAAATACTACAAATACTAACAAACTATGAAAGAAAGTCGCTATGCACTGGTATAACATAAACACATAAATCTAGGATTTATTCTGAAAATAGCAGTGCTGCAATGGTCGAATGGATTCACTGTATTGGCTTATCTTCTTGTGATTGCAGTTGACAAATGGCAAGCATTGGCTGGATCTCTGGTGGCTAACTCATCCGAGAATGTAACTGAGCTGTATATGTGGCATCGACAAGTTCGGGGATCATGCAGTTGATTGCATCCGTGAGACACTTCATCACCATTTGCTGACTGTGTGGTTTAACAAGGAAAAACCAGAACGTTTCCCATGTTAGGCTTTGAATGCCTCCGATCAATTTTTCTCTTTGCATCAGCTCTTGTTTCCAATGTTGTTCCAACAATTTTACCTTTGGGAGTTTGCCTGGAGAGCAATCTGTAATTAGATTAGATAAATGCAGACTGTTGTTGATTAATTCAATCAGATTATTTGTTGTTGTTCTGCATCTAGATGTAGCTCTCTCAGCTTTCATTAATTGGGACTCCCATTTGGAAAATAAGATTTCCTTATGTGATTCCTATATTCTTGGCAGATTGGCATCTTTTCCCTCTTTCGAATCTTGCCATGATAGAAAATTAGTTAATCTTTCATCTATTTTCTCTAACTCAAGCCTTGCATCCACTGATTTTTCAATCATAGATGCTGAGATATCACATAAGGGAATGGCCAATGATATATTATGACATAGCATATCCAATTGCCAGGACAAAGCCTTGGTCATTTCCAGGGCTTCAGTTCTGAATTCATTTACCTAGGGATATCCTTTGAATCGCTCTATCTGATCTTTCATTTGCGCGATTTTCTCTTCTTTTGATTTCTTCTCCTGCTCGCTCAATAGTTGTAGTTTTCTCAATGCTTGAGACAACTCTTGCTATTTATGGATGGCCTATTCATCAATCCTCTGTTTTTCATGTTTTAACTGCTCATTCAATTGTTCATTAAGCTGCCTCTGTTCTATCAACTGTTGTTCAAGCTGCTCTATTTTTTGTTGTTGTTCCACCGATTATGCCTCTAGCTGAATGATTGCCTAGTCTTTTTCCTTCAACAAATGACTAACCTCTAAAGCTTTATCTATTGTCGCTATTGTATATGCTCCGGCATACTGAGACAGTTTTGTTAAATCTTCAGAGGGATTTACCTCTTCTCTCCATACCACGTTCATCATTTCAATCTGAGGAGTCAAAAGAGGACTGTGATCAATTTTCCTCTTCTTCCTCTATCTTTTGACTATAGCCCTATGCTTAGGACTGTAGAAGACATCTAGTGGTGGTATTTCTTCAATTTGCAGTACAATCTCCTCAGTGGGATTTTCAGGGATAATCTCTATGTCTTTCTGGTACTTGGGTAGGGTGCTTGTTCCAATAATCAGAACTATGTTGACCGCTGATTTCTACATTGTAGACACTTCTGGCGTAGTGAACCCTTGGGTTTTCTTGGGATTACTGATGATTGAATCAAACTGTTCCCATTCCTTGATTAACTTGGGATCAATATTAATATCTATATCAAGGGGTTTGCTAGTTGTTACCCGCTTCTGCTCATTTTCTGGTGTCTTCTCCTTCTTAGAAATCTTTTCAATTTCAGGAGTCTACTTAGTAATTCCCTTGTCACTGTGGCCTTTTGGTTGTACCATAGAAGTTATTTTTAATAAGTCTAGAGGAATTGTTTCCAATCTCTGCGCCCTGAGCTTATAGAATTCCTCTAGTTCTGCTACTCCTAATTTGATTTTGGCCATATGTTTGACTTGAGAAAATACTTTTGAAGAAACAAACAAGTCATCGATGCTATCCTCCTCATGATCAAATTTGGCGATTTTTGCCTAGGAGGTAACATTGTAGGCAACCTTTCTAGGATCATACTGCCTGTTTGGGATAGTGGAAAGTTTTAACAACTTTATTTTCTCAGCCTCCTTCTCTGCATATTTAAAATCATGTAGGGTAAAGACTCCACATCGAAGGCGAAATGTTGGCCACATGTGCTTTTTAGAGTCCCTAAGGGTCCTTGACATTCCTTTGACTATTATCGATGTTCTAATTCCCTGGCTAGCAGTTTGTCAGGAATGTACAGAGGAAGAACATGAGGTTTGGCAAGGCTGCTGAAAAGTCTTCTATAGGTGAATCTTTCTTCTCCAAACCAACTACCAATTGCAGTTTGGTCGACTGATGCTTCCTCAGATATCCTAGGAGCAGGTTTATTGAATATGGCATAATACACGGGAAGAATAAAACCATGACAAATTTTATACATATGATTCTTGTAATGGGCTTTCCATAGCTCCTTATGATAGATGTGAATGGGATTGGGATCCTGCAGAGTCCATTTCCATCCAAGAATGGGGTATTTGGAATTAAAACAGATAGTGTCCATGATATAGGCACTCATGTAAAAGGGAGGTATCACCCGGGTAGACACAAACCTATTTTTTCTATATTCAAGTATCTCGGTGGCCATTTTATCAGATAGAATGTTTGCCCAGTCCATGATATAACCATTAATTGCAGCCTCCATTAATGGGACCATATCTATAGATAATTTAGCAGAATCATGGACTTTGAAGAGTCTGCACATCATTGCACCAGCATAACAATAAGGAGAAGCCAATGAATCTATAGAGTACATACCCGATGTCTCGTGCTTGTGTTTGGTCGGAAAATGTCTCCATTTTCTAATAGGGTCAGATTCAATGTCATTCTCCTTGGCAAAAGCCTCCAAAAATGCTTTGTTATACCGCTTCTCCGGCTGAGGTAAATGGTACATTTGTCTCAGATCCTCTGCTTTAAACGATCCGAACATTTTTCCATCAGTTGTAGAGAATGTCCTGTCTGTGGCCACAATGCTTTCAACAATCCACCTGACCACATCATTATAGGGTAAAACCTTGGCATGAGCTGCTATTCTATGTAGATATGAACAGGCTAATTCCTTAAGAGTATTCTCTGATTTGCTCTTGGAATCTGTTGTTGCTTCTTCTTCGAGTTCTTCAGGCTCCTCTGCTTCCAGCAAATTGTAGATACTCTCCCAGGATGCTTTGCCTAAACCAAGGTAGGTAGTATCAGATATCAATCCTTTCTTATTTGGTTCTTCTTTGGCTAGGACAGGGGCCTTGGGTTTCTTCACCTTCTTTCCCATTTTCTCTAGATTCATGAGCTCAGAGTTGCTCTGCACAAACAATGAAAAACGTAATAGAGAAATATACCTGCTCAAAGCTAATATGAAATGAAAAGAGTTATGGTAATTTATGCATGATAAACCAAATGTAATTAAGTATTACCACTGGTGAAATCCTCGAAATATTCACCCTTAACTGCAAAATTAATGACCTTCATAATTTCTAATCATGGTTAATAAATGTAATAATTATACATCGCATCGCACATATGCTTGATGGTCCTTTAAAACGTATCTTTTGATTTTCTCGATTAGCGATCAATGATAAATCGTATATCACAATAGGGAGATTCATTGGTAAGGCTTAATGCTTTTTGGACTGATAGCCCTGATTGAAATAAAGGTAAAGAATATAATAAGGCAGAGGAATAATTAGTGGACCATTTTATTTATTGCTTTTAAGAGTTATGCCTGCTAATAATACATTTTTACGACCTTTTCTTGAAATGCATGCCTTACTTTTTGATATCACAATCAGATAATTCGAAAGGGCTTTCGCTATGTGTCATGTGATATGCACGATCACCGATTGTGATTATGTTATCAGATCAGAGGTTTAGGATGGACCTTTAAGGATGTGTCCTTGTTCATCTTAACGATATGCGACCTCCAATCGCATTATCACATTGAAGATTTGCTTATGAGGGTTTTCTCAAAGAAGGGTATATCATACTATATTACATTTTAGCAAAAGGTTTCGGATATTAGTTCTATCGCATCGTACCTTTTGATAAGGATTTCTATGTGTTATATGATTAATTCCAGGCAAGTGATTTTTATTGAATCATTGAGTTTTAACTAAGTCTTAAAAAGGGACCCATTTCTTTTTTAAAAAAAATTATAAAAATTAAGAAATGGGGGGTTGTTGTACAGCACAACAATTGGCGATTCACTGGAAGAAATAGTTATCTCTGAGAAAGTAATGTAATATTTTGAATTTTTTAATTTGGAAACCTTTGAGTATAGAGAAAATAATCTAAGAATAATTAGATAATCATTTACTCTGAATATAATGAAAAAAAATTCTGCAATTTCTTTCCCATCTTAAAAATAAAACATTCTAAGTTTATTTAAGCCTTGATTGGTTGATAAAGATAAAAACAAAAGGACCTTTCCAACTTAGCTTATATGATGACTCCATTGTCATAAGTAGAGCCTCTGTTGTCAGCAAACGTTTATAGTCTCAACAGGGTTGCCTTTTAACCATTCAATTATTCATTGTCCCATCCATCTCAGAGTATAATTTCTAAGAGTAAATCCAAAAATATATGTTTCCACATATTTTCCTTTTTGTATTTTCCATCTTCTTTATTTTTTATTAAAAGATAAAAAGCCATTGTCCTGGTTTGGTGGCCAACTGTTGACAATGCCATTCACTGGTTGTAATTGAACTAAACAAGTTGGCTCGTGATGAGACCCCTTGTCTTATAATTATAAGCCATTACCTTGTTTTGATATGCAGTATTGGTAATGTCAGTTTAATTAGTTCCCTATGATCATGGTAAGCAGGCTCATAATGAGACCTCTTATCTTTTATATCAAACATATTTTAGAATTACACTCTGAAAAATCATAAACTTTGTGGATGGGGTGAATGATTTACTCCTTAAGAGAATATGGATGACAATTTAAGAGTTGTAGATGCTAGGTTTGGATAAATCTTTTCTTTTTACAGATAACCTCATTTGGGCTTTAGAAACTTGGGATGATTTACAGTATTTCTAAGGTTTGTAAAAGATTTTACAAAGATAAAAGAGGTTTTCAGAGTTTTATTCTTATCTAACTCCCTAGAACTTCCTTCTTTTCCTTTAAGGCTTCCATCTATCAAAAGTAAATATTTACACTATTTTCTTTAAGCAACTTTCAAACGAGCAAAGACCAATAGAAGGCTATTTACAACCTTATTTCATAACAAACAAACAGAACTGCAAATTGGATATTTACAAGTAAGAAGGGGTTACCTTCTTAGGTAAAGAATTTTTTCAAGATAAACCCATTAACAGGAAGAGAATCTCTCTTTCCTGATAGATCTTTCAATATGAATGTTGATGGACCTATATTCTCAATGATTTTAAATGGTCCTAGCCACATTTTCT
Organism: Pinus tabuliformis; assembly: GCA_031772625.1. Lineage (NCBI taxonomy): Eukaryota > Viridiplantae > Streptophyta > Pinopsida > Pinales > Pinaceae > Pinus > Pinus tabuliformis. The sequence goes on from CM062811.1 coordinate 443,722,774, forward strand.
AAAATTTAGTGTGTTTTCCTTTATCTTCATGGGCTTTGTCCCATTTCAAAACAATATCACCAATTTGTAAAAATTTTGGGCCGGTAGAAATTGTATCAAAAGAAGACTTAATAACATGTTGATGCTTTACATGAGTAATTCTGGCTTTTTCCTTTTCTTCTTCTAATTTAAGGATTTGATTATATCTCAATTGAATAGAAGATGAGGGATTTTCCTCAATAAATTGCACTAGGGCCAGAGATGGGAGTGCTAAGTTTGCCGGTATGAAAGATTCCTTCCCATGCACTAAATTGAATGGAGAAGTGCCTATTGAGACCTTCTATGTTACACGGTCTGCCCATAATGCAAATACTAAAGACTTGTGCCAATTCTTTTGATTCTGATCAACAGTTCTCTTAATGATTTTGATAAGATTTTTATTGGTTGATTCTACTAAACCATTACCCTGAGGGTAGTAGTTTGCAGAATATTTCAATTTAAATCCTCTTTTAATAGAAAATTCAAGTATGGTATTTCCAGAAAAATAAGATACATTATCGAAAATTAGGGCATTAGGTACGTCAAACCTGGTAATGATGAACTGATCTATGAATTCAATAATTGCCTCAGAGTTGGATGCCTTCAAAGGAAATGCTTCTACCCACTTTGTAAAGTAATCCATGGCTGTAAGGATATATCTGTGCTGCTTTGAAGAATGTGGAATAATTTCTCCAATGATATCCAGTCCCCATTGTTCAAATGGTTATTCAATGTTGACTGGTTGCAAAGGAAAGGCTGGCTTTCTTTGTCTTCCACTGGCAGTTTGACATGTTCTGCATTTCCTTACATATTCATGGGCATCTATGAATAATGTGGGCCAATAATAACCAGCATGTATAATTTTGTGAGTTGTTGTATCACCTCCAAAATGTCCCCCTGTTGGACCATCATGTAATTCCTATAAGACCTTTTGTGCTTCAATTTTTTCAAGGCATCTTAACAAAACTGAATCATAGTTCCTTCTAAACAACACATCATCAATAATCTCGAAGTGTTTCGATTTCAATTTTAAGGCACGTTTATTTTTGTAAGGGAGATTAGAAGGAGCATACCCATTTTTCAAATAAAATAACAAATTTGCATATTGAGATTCAGGGTTGATGGTATTTATCTCATTGATTTCCTCAATATTGTTTGAACCTTCATGTCCCTGACTGTATGAAGTTCCTACTAAAAAGCTGCAAGAACTTTGACCTTTAACAATTTTCGTTGGTTTAATGTCCAAATCATATTCTTGTAACGTTGTAACCTAGTTTTCCCTCTTCTCTCCTAATTCCCTCTGGACTAGTAATGGTCTCACTACTAAAAATGGGACTATTACTTTTGTATGAGTTTTTAAGAGGAAAGGCCTAAAGTGTTTAATAGATTTGAACACAGCGAAGGCTTTCTTTTCTACTTTGGAGTAATTAAGTTCAGCACCTTGTAGATTTGAACTAAAAAATGATATGGGTGTTTCAACTTTTTGATCATTGATTTGTGTCAATACAGCTGCATAAGAAGTATCAGATGCTATAGTATATAAAATAAAATGATTGGAAAAATTTGGAGTGTTTAATGCAGGAGCAGTTATGATTGCTTGTTTGATTGAATCAAAAGCTTCCTTTTCTTTATGCCCCCATTTGAACACTGAATTTTTCTTGATCATGGTCTGTAATGGCAAAACAATTTGTGAAAATCTGGAACAAATCTTTTTACAAAATTTATTTGACCTAAAAATTATTGCATTGATTTTTTATTGTGTGAAAATGGAATATCAAAAATCTCCTTGATCCTTTCTGGATCGATATAAATACCATCTTTTGAGACAATAAACCCCGGGAGTTTACCTTGGTCAAGAGAAAAAAATGATTTCTTGGGATTCAATGAAATCCCATACTTTTTACAGTGTTTAAAGATTTTCTTCAAATCATGTAAATGATTTGCTCTTTTCATGGAGAAGACAGTAATGTCATCCAAATAGACAACAACTGACTTATTAATTAAACCCTTGAATGCTATATCCATTGCTCTCTGGAAGGTAGCTCCAGCATTAATTAAACCGAAAGGCATTTTTGTAGGCATATGTTCCCCACTTAGTTTTGAAAGTAGTCTTAAGTCTGTCATCTGGATGCACCAATATTTGGTTATATCCAGAAAAACCATCCAAGAAAGACATTAATTCGAAACCAGCTACTGAATGAAGAGTTTGCTCCATTGTTGGTAGTGGGAAGTTATCCTTTTGGCTAGCTTTATTAAGATTTCTGAAATCAATGCAAATTCTAATGTCACTGTTCTTCTTTCTAACATGCACTAAGTTAGAAACCCATTTTGAATGTCTAACAGGGAAAATTATCTTAGCTTTTAAGAGTTTGTTTAACTCTGTTTTAATTTGAATTTCTAGGTTCGAATGAAGTTTCCTCAATTTCTACTGCACTGGTTTCTCTTCAGACATCCTTGGAATTGCATGATGTATGATAGAAGTATCATATGTTTTCAAGTTATCATAATTCCAAGCGAAAACATTTTTGTATCTATTCAAAAGTCTGATAAAGACAAATCTTTCTTCTGAGGTAAGTCCTAATCCCAGATTAATATTTTGTAGTTTGGCCTCAGTGCCAAGATTTATTAATTCAAATCTCAAAGTAGAACTTTGAAGTTTAGAATTAGTAACTTGCTTAAACCTATCCTTGATATCATATAGATCCTCAAGTTTGACTACTAATTTAGGTATAGAATTTTCCTCAAGTCTTTGCTTCATTTGAAGATCATGATCATTCTCATCAATAATCTGATCATCATAGGATTTCTTAGAAGTTAAGAAATTCAAAATGTCATCGTCATGATTAAATACTCGCCAGTTAGTGACATTGTCTGGAACTGATGGTCTAAAAATTAATTCAACTAAAAATCTATCAAGGTTGTAATCCTCGGATGGGAGGAGCTTAGAAGCAACATTGGCTAATAAATCAGCTACTGCATTCTGAGATCTAGGAATGGGAGAGATATTAAATGCAAGAAAATGAGATATAAGGTCTTGAACCAAGCACTAATAATGTTTAAGATGACCAGAAAGCCAATGTATAGTACTCCTTACTTGCTTGATAAAAATCTCAGAGTCATTGAATACTTTAAGATATTGCACTTTCAGACCTATTGCTTTGTAGAGTCCTTGGATCAATGCCTCATATTCAGCAGTATTATTTGTACACTCAAATTCTAGTCTACAAGATAACATAGCTTTTTCCCCCTCAGGACTAACTAAAATACATCCTGCTCCTGCACCGTCATTGGATTTTGACCCATCAAAATATAAAGACCAAAATACAGGTTTATGTATAGTTTTATTTACAATTTCTTTAGCAATATTAACACATCTTGATGTATCTGTATGAGAAAAAATTTCTATTTGAGATGTGAAACTATTAACTGAGAAAGGTGATGATTGAGCACTAAAATTACCAAAGAATGATTCAGATGAGTAATTCCCAAGAATGTTATTATTGAAAGCTATGCGCTGATTCTCTTGTTTAAACTCTGTTACAGTATGGGTCATATGTTTTTCCCAGTCGATCTTAATTTGATTTGGTTTCCCTTTATAGGGAAGCCACATATGATACTAATCAGTAGAAATATAACCATGTAGTTTCTCAGACCAATCCCTGCTTAGAATTAACCCATAAAACTCAGGGATGTCAGCAATAAATATATCAATTCTCTGAACAACTCTAGGATCAACTGATAACCTAATGGTGACTGAATTTATTTCTCCTAATACTTGAACCTTAGTTCGATCTAACTGCACAATATGTACTGCAGATTTTTGGGGTTCAATATTTAATTTTGAGCAAACCGAAGCTGGCATTATTTTTTATGAAGCCCCTAAATCTATTAAGCAATTATGCAGATTTCTATTGTAAATTTCATAGGTCAAGAGAAAAGGAGGGGTATGAGAATTAGATCTATCTCCAATTAAAACAGCATCAGTAGCTCCTACTCTATCAGATGGTGGCTTACCTATTCCATTAGCTGCCTTAGACAATACAGCATTTGGAAGAGGAGAAGAAGGTACTGCATTTAATTCTTTGAGTAGCAATTTCTGATGATGTTTGAGCTTGCTAAGCTCAAATATAGAGATATTTGCTCTAGTCTTCTTCATGTCTTTAATGATGTTGTAATCCATAGAGTTAGCAACTACCAATGTCTTGGATGATGAGGGTGGATTGGAAGATGATGGCTGGTTTTGTGTAGGCACTGCTGTAGATTTCTTTGTGGGGGCCTTATCTTTGGTATTAGGACTCACATTTTTCTTCTTTTCAATTGGTTGAATAGGCTCTGTGGCTCCTTTACTCCTGGTACTTACTGGAAAAGCTTCCTATTCACTTTTAGTATCTGAATTGGGCAAAATGAAGTCCCACATACCATGACATTCAACAACCACTTATTCTTCTGTTTATTCTGATGATAAGATTGTATCTTCATCTTCTTCGTTATCTGAATCTGATTCTGCATTAGATATAGCATTAGGTGGTTTTGTTTCAGCTCTTTTGAAGTTCCTAAATGGCTTTTTAGTGGAGGTCTCAGCTACTTGTTTCTTAATTTCTACCATTTCATTTGACATAGTTTTTAAAAACTTTTGTAGACCCTCCATGTCATATGGATCTTTAGCCACTTTCTTTTTAGAATCATCCTTAAAAGTAACTTTTTTGTACTTTCACTCTTCAAGGGTGGTTTTATTTTCTAAGGCAATGATACGTTTTTCCACAGCGATTGCTTCCTTCATATTCTCTGCTAAAGTGAGCTTTGCAGCTCTATCTACGAATATTGCTATATTCGAAGGTAAGGCAGATATATACCATTCACTTCTAACCTCTTCACTAGGTTTAGATGTGGTAGGAATCTTATTTAAGAGCTTATTAAATCACGAGTTGAAATCTTTGATAGGTTCTCTTGATTCAGTTTTAAGATTTGAGAGATCATTGATTAATGTTGTTGTAGACCTATGATCACCAAATTTAGTCAAGGACTGCTCTTGAAAAATATTCCAACTAGTAATGGATCCTGATGGTAATGAAAAATACCAGGACCCAGCTGCTCCTTATAAGGTATATGGGAAAAGCCTAACAACAGCGTCTTCTTCAGTAACTCCATTTAGGTTTACCGACAACATAAAGTTGTTTATGTGTTCTTCTGCCAGTATGCCTATATCTGGGTTAAATTTTGGCAGCCATTTTTCGGGATGAGCCGACAATTGACTCAAGGGTGCAGGCATTGTGACTGCCCTTGGATTGTTCCATGGTCTCTATGCCACTATTCAGCTACTAACAGAGGAAAGCACAGATGAAGTTACGAGTGGTTGGGAAGACGATGTTGAAGTTCCAGTACTTTGTTGAACAACAATATGGAGTTGGCGAGTGGATGGTTGACTTTGCAATGGATTGGATGAAATGGATGAAGATGATGAAATAGTCTCACTGTCAGACCCTTTAGGTGTCTTCCTTGCTCTTTTCCTTTTAGGCAGAGGGAATTATGTTGGTTTGATACCAAGCTTTTCACTCTGTAATCTAGTAAGAGGATGGGAAGGAATGTATTGCGAAGTCACACTACCTTGAGATAACTCAGATTTCTATGGTGATATTGAAAATCCTTGAAGTTTATGAATTAAAGACTGAACTTTAGGAGATTCAAGAGTGGATTTGTCTGATAAGTTCAGGTTTTCAGCAGTGGTTGTTTTCTCAACTTCTCTCTTAGAAATTGGAGATTTAGAATGTGAGGGAGAAGTCGGGGGAGATGTTGAGGGAGATTTACTCTCGGAATGGGCTATGGATTTGGATTTTCTCACCATTCACAGTTCATGCCCTCCTTCTAGCGCCAAAAATGTTGATGCCTCTAAAATCGTTGCATCAACATTTTTGGGAAAACCACCCAATCCGGACCTTAGAGCAGTTCCTTTTCCGTTTGGTGTGGTGGCTCCAACTGGATGTAATGGGACCAGTTTCCCAGTGATATATGAGTTGATGGGTGATTGGTTTGTAATGTATAGTGAGAGTGATAAGTGCTTTATTCTAAAGTGCAAAAAAATATACAAAGATAAATAACCTATCCCGGGTGTTCTTCTAACAATGCGATTCTTGATTGTTTCTATTAACAAATAAACATAAAGATGACTTATTCATAACATAGAAATATGCATTCATATGATGATTACTTTGTTTAATTAATTAAAAAAAGTAATAATTAAAACATTATCGCATTGATCATAATATATCACTGACATATATATTTAAAAGATGACAACTCTAAAACATTCAAAAGTGACAAGTTAAAGAAGTGTTTTAGAAACATATACATATCAATAATAGCAAAGTTGATAAATGTTAATTCACATAGAGAAATAAAGTGAAAACATAGATAATATTACCGTATGCATTTGGATCTCCTCTGATGTAAATCACATTCAAATTCTACCTTCTAATTTGGGAATACTTTCACAGGATGCAAAAGTGAAAATCTCATAAAAGCCTTCTTTGTCAAAATTCATAATTCTAGTCCAATCTTTTATAAAAAATATATATCGGAAGTACAGTAGTGCAACCTCCGATTTAAGTCTTAATACAAAATTGCGGACCCTTTCTAAAAACATGAAAGGGTCTTTAAATACTACAAATACTAACAAACTATGAAAGAAAGTCGCTATGCATTGGTATAACAAAAACACATAAATCTAGGATTTATTCTGAAAATAGCAGTGATGTGATGGTCGAATGGATTCACGGTATTGGCTTATCTTCTTGTGATCGCAGTTGACAAATGGCAAGCATTGGCTGGATATCTAGTGGCTGACTCATCTGGAAATGTAACTGAGCTGTATATGTGGCATCGACAAGTTCAGGGATCACGCAGTTGATCGCATCTGTGAAACACTTCATCGCCATTTGCTGACTATGTGGTTTAACAAGGAAAGACCAAAACGCCTTTGATCAATTTTTCTCTTTACATCAGCTCTTGTTTCCAATGTTGTTCCAACAATTTTACCTTTGCGGGTTTGCCTAGAGAGCAATCTGTAATTAGATTAGATAAATGAAGATTGTTGTTGATTAATTCAATCAGATTATTTGTTGTTGTTCTGCATCTAGATGTAGCTCTCTCAACTTTAATTAAATGGGACTCCCATTCGGAAAATAAGATTTCCTTATTTTATTCCTACATTCTTGGCAGATTGGTAGCTTTTCCCTCTTTCGAATCTTGTCATGATAGAAAATTAGTTAATCTTTCATATGTCTTCTCTAGCTCAAGCCTTGCATCCACTGATTTTTCAATCATAGATGATGAGATATCACATAAGCGAATGGCCAATGATATATTATGACATAGCATATCCAATTGTCGGGACAAAACCTTGGTCATTTCCAGGGCTTCAGTTTTGAATTCATTTACCTAGGGATATCCTTTGAATCGCTCTATCTGATATTTCATTTGAGCAATTTGCTCTTCTTTTGATTTCTTCGCCTGCTTGCTCAATAACTGTAGTTTACTCAATGCTTGAGACAACTCTTGTTGTATATGGATGGCCTATTCATCAATCCTCTATTTTTCGTGTTTTAACTGCTCATTCAATTGTTCATTAAGCTGCCTCTGTTCTATCAACTGTTATTCAAGCTACTCTATTTTTTGTTGTCGTTCCACCGATTGTGCCTCTAGCTAAATGATTTCCTGGTCTTTTTCCTTCAACAAATGACTAACCTCTAAAGCCTTATCTATTGTCGCTGTTGTATATGCTCTGGCATACTGAGACAGTTTTGTTAAATCTTCAGAGGGATTTACCTCTTCTCTCCATACCACATTCATCATTTCAATCTGAGGAGTCAAAAGAGGATTGTGATCAATTTTCCTCTTCTTCCTCTGTCTTTTGACTACAACCCTATGCTTAGGACTGTAGAAGACATCCAGTGGTGGTATTTCTTCAATTTTTAGTACAATCTCCTCAGTGGGATTTTCAGGGATAATCTCTATGTCTTTCTGGTATTTGGGTAGGGCGCTTGTTCCAACAATCGGAACTATGTTGACCGCTGATTTCTGCGTTGTAGACACTTCTGGTGTAGTGAACCCTTGGGTTTTCTCGGGATTACTGATGATTGAATCAAACTATTCCCATTCCTTGATTAACTTGGGATCAATATTAATATCTATATCAATGGGTTCGCTAGCTGTTACCTGCTTCTGCTCCTTTTCTAGTGTCTTCTCCTTCTCAGAAATATTTTCAATTTCAGGAGTCTGCTCAGTAATTTCCTTGTCATTGTGGCCTTGTGGTTGTACCATAGAAGTTATATTTAATAAGTCTAGAGGAAGTGTTTCCAATCTCTGTGCCCTGAGCTTATAGAATTCCTCTAGTCCTGCTGCTCCCAATTTGATTTTGGCCATATGTTTGACTTGAGAAAATACTTCTGAAGAAACAAACAAGTCATCGAAGCTATCCTCCTCATGATCAAATTTGGCGATTTTAGCCTGGGAGGTAACATTGTAGGCAACCTTTCTAGGATCGTACTGCCTGTTTGGGATAGTGGCAAGTTTTAACAACTTTATTTTCTCAGCCTCCTTCTCTGCATGTTTAAAATCATGCAGGGTAAAGGCTCTACATCGAAGGGGAAATGTTGGCCACATGTGCTTTTTAGAGTCCCTAAGGGTCCTTGACATTCCTTCGACTATTATCTAATGTGCTAATTCCCTGGCTAGCAGTTTGTCAGGAATGTACAGAGGAAGAACATAAGGTTTGGCAAGGCTACCGAAAAGTCTTATATAGGTGAATCTTTCTTCTCCAAACCAACTACCAATTGCAGTTAGTTCGACTGATACTTCCTCAGATATCCTAGGAGCAGGCTTATTGAATATGGCATAATACACGGGAAATAAAACCATGACAAATTTTATACAGATGATTCTTGTAATGGGCTTTCCATAGCTCCTTATGATAGATGTGAATGGGATTGGGATCCTACAAAGTCCATTTCCACCCAAGAACAGGGTATTCGGAATTAAAACAGATAGTGTCCATGATATAGGCACTCATGTAAAAGGAAGGTATCACCCAGGTAGACACAAACCTATTTTTTATATATTCAAGTATCTCAGTGGCCATTTTATCAAAAAAAATGTTTTCCCAGTCCATGATATAACCATTAATTGCATCCTCCATTAATGGGACCATATCTATAGAGAATTTAGCAGAATCATGGACTCCGAAGAGTCTACACATCATTGCACCAGCAGAACAATAAGGAGAAGCCAATGAATCTACAGAGTACATACTCGATGTCTCATGCTTGTGTTTGGTTGGAAAATGTCTCCATTGTCTAATAGGGTCAGATTCAACGTCATTCTCCTTGGAAAAATCCTCCAAAAATGCTTTGTTATACCGCTTCTTCGGCTGAGGTAAATGGTACATTTGTCTAAGATCCTCTGCTCTAAATGACCCGAACACTTTTCCATCAACTGTAGAGAATGTCCTATCTGTGGTCACAATGTTTTCAACAATCCAGCAGACCACATCATTATAGGGTAAAACCTTGGCACAAGTTGTTGTTCTATGTAGATATGAACAGGCTAATTCCTTAAGAGTATTCTCTGATTTCCTCTTGGAATCTGTTGTTGCTTCTTCTTAGAGTTCTTCAGGCTCCTCTACTTCCAACAAATTGTAAATACTCTCCCAGGATACTTTGCCTAAACCGAATTAGGTAGTATCAGATATCAATCCTTTCTTATTTGGTTCTTCTTTGGCTAGGACAGGGGCCTTGGGTTTCTTCACCTTCTTTCCCATTTTCTCTGGATTCATCAGCTCAGAGTTGCCCTGCACAGACAATGTAAAACGTAACAAAGAAATATACCCGGTCAAAGCTAATATGAAATCAAAAGATTTATGGTAATTTACGCATGATAAACCAAATGTAATTAAGTATTACCATGGGTGAAATCCTCGAAGAATTCACCCTTAACTGCAAAATTAATGACCTTCATAACCGTCAATCACTGTTAATAAATGTAATAATCATACGTCGCATCACACATATGCTTGATGGTGCTTTAAAACGTATCTTTTGATTTTCCCAATTAGTGATCAACGATAAATCGTATATTGCAATCCGAAGATTCATCGGTAAGGCTTAATGTTTTTTGAACTGATAGCCTCGATTGCAATAAAGGTAAAGAATATAATAAGGCGGAGGAATAATTAGCAGACCATTTGATTTATTTCTTTTAAGAGTTACACCTGCTAATAATAACTTTTGACGACCTTTTCTTGAAACGTGTGCCTTACTTTATGATATCGCAATCTGAGAATTCGAAAGGGCTTTCGCTATGTGTCATGTGATGTGTGTGATCGCTGATTGCAATTACGTTATCAGATCGGAGGTTTAGGATAGACCTTTAGGGATGCATCCTTGTTTATCTTAGTGATATGTGATCTCTGATCACATTATCGCATCGAAGATTTGCTTATGAGGGTTTTCTCAAAGAAGGGTATATCATATTATATTACATTTTAACAAAAGGTTTTGGATATTAGTTCTATCGCATCGGACCTTTTGATAAGGATTTCTATGTGTTATATGATTAATTCTAGGCAAGTGATTTTTATTGAATCATTGAATTTTAACTAAGTCTTAAAAAGGGACCCATTTCTATTTAAAGTTTTTTGATAAAAAATAAGAAATGGGGGGTTGTTGTACAACACAATAGGTCCAAGGTATTGGTCCAAGATATTTGGTCTAAACTATTGACCCTAGGTACTTGGTCCAAGGTATTGGTCCTAAGTGGTTTTGGTCCAAGGTATTGAAAAAGGGAGTAAAGCTATATAAGGAGGAGAAGAGCATAAGGCCAAGTGTGGAAGTGTATGGGTTTATAACAAATACTTCTATCTGAAGTATATTTTATGTTGTAAGGGCTATGTCTGTGATAAGATATGAAATACTTTGAGCACCTTGAATTCAATGTTGGATCAGGTTCATGAGACATAAAATGACTTATTATTGAATAATCTGATATTGCTTAGGCTAGATCTAATTATGTACGCCTGTCTTATTCTTTAAATGTCATGATCTAGATTTGTCTGAAGTCAGGAAGTGCAACGAAGTTATAAGTAAGTATTTGCAGATCTGTACGCTGGTTCACTATGGTGAAGGTGCATATACATGCTGGTTTAGCTTTTCCAAGTAGCGTATGCAAAATAAAAGCTTGATGTTCAAGGATGACTGATCTATCATATCAGTTTTGTTGTTTTACTGTTGTCTGTCAATGAATTCTTCTTATATCTGAATGTCAAACTGAATGCATAAGGAGTTTGGCATCTGATTGACTACTTGTATAAGTGAGAAGGGTGATCTCTGCTATTGCCTGTGTAAAGCTCTGTAAATAGACAGTAGATGATCAATATATTGCTGGTTGGTACAGACTTGATTCATAATTTTAATGTTTCAGTAGTTTTAAAGGTATACGCAGGTTTGATTATAGGAAGTAGCGTATACATGCAAGTTGGGTTCAGTAAAGTAGCGTGTACATCCTGATGCATGATTTTTGAGGTTGCAGCTGATTCTAAATGATGATGCAAGTTTCAGGGTTCAACACAGTGTTCGGGTGACAACGATCTGATTGTTCAATTTAATTGACTGTTGGTTGATACAATTTAAGTTTCAAAATTTCTGATGGGTCCAGCATGAAAATTTGATGAAACAAGGCCTTCATGTGTATTTTCATGTACTAGGAGCATCCAATCTGAAAATTTATGAAACGTGGTCCCTGGTGGAAGAGAGAAGGTAGTAGCCTTCTGTAGGTTGGCACCTACGTACTAGTAATTACATTGGCTAGTACAAGAGCTAAGGGGTTGCATCTCCCTTCTAGTAGAAGATGGAAAATGAGAGAAGGTTGTAACCTTCTACAAGTGGGTGCCTACGTACTGGTATGAGTCTGCACCAATACAAGATTGTAAACAAATTTTCTTATTATTAAAAGAAGACAGAGACGACAACAGCAGGTGTTTTTCACCCACCTTGGGTTTCCACCTTAAATCTTGGTGTTCATGTGTGTTGCTTATGTGTGATGGTTTATTTTGTTTACTTCTTTGTTTAATAAGTTACTGATGCACTGGTTAAAGATCAACACATGATAAATTGTCTAAATCACAAGTTTTCTGGGTGTACATTAATTTCTCTAATCATAGTTGCGTGTACACGCTAGTTCACTTTACAGAAGTAGTGTATATAAATATGTTTGAGAAAATAAAAATTATTGATCAGATAATACTAATTCACCCCCCTCTCAGTATTATTTCCAACAATTGGTATCAGAGCAGGTCCTTCAGAAGAAGCTTGATCACTTGAAGGTATATCTTTCAAGATGAATAATCACGAAGGCATGGGATCCATCAGACCACCAATCTTCAATGGGAGAAACTTAGTATATTGGAAAATAAGAACCAGAGCCTATCTACAATTGCTTGGAGAAAATGTTTGGGAAATTGTGGAAGGAGGATATTAACTCCCAACAGAAATTTCTACAGAATCTGCAGGTAAGAGGTTATATGAAACGAATGCCAAAGCAGTCAACACATTATTGGGAAGTTTGTCAGAATTAGAATTTGTCAAAGTCATGCAGCTCAAGACAGCCAAAGAGATATGGGACAAAATCATTCAAAGCTATGAAGGAGACTCTCAGGTAAAATATGCTAAGTTTCAAACTCTCAGAATTCAGTATGAAACTCTTAAGATGCATAGTGATGAGATTATTGCTAGTTACTTTTAACACATAGATGAGATTGTTAATTGTATGAAGAATCTGGGTGAAAAGATAAAGGAAGTTACTTTAGTTGAGAAAATTTTGAGATCCTTGTCCTCTAAATTTGAGTCAAAGGTGTCTACCATAGAAGAAAAAAAGGATCTTCAAACTATCATTGTGACTCAAATTCATGGAATCTTAACTGCCTTTGAAATGAGAAAAGGAGGTCCATCAGATATGAGAGAAGCCGCATTTAAAGCATCAGCAAAGGGAAAAGAAAAGGAAGAGCACCATGAATCAGGACACATTTCAGAAGAAGAAGATGAGGTAAATTTTGTCAAGAAGCTTCAACGGGGTTTCAAAAGATTCAGAGGTAAGCTACCTTTCAAATGCTTTGCTTGTGGTAGAGTTGGTCACTATGCTGCCAAATGTCCTCATAAAGATAAATATGAAAAAGGGAAGGAATATGAAAAAGGCAATAGAAAATAGGTTGTGAATAGAAAGAGTTACTATACACATGAAGATGGTTTATCTAATAGTGATGAAGATGAAACTGAACAATATTATAGACTTCTAATGGCCTATGACAATGATGACTTTTTGGATGCATTAGAAGAGGAAGATTTTCTTGAAGAAATCACTAAACTCAAAATATGTCTAGAAGAAAAGAATATGATCATAGATACTTTGACACGCCAACTTGCTGAAAGGGAAAAACACAATGAAAATATAGAATGTGAAATTGTGGGTCTAAGAAAAGATTTTAAGAAGACAAAATCTCTCAATCTTAGATCTGCTAAAGGATCAGAAACTTTAAATGAAATTATCAAAGTTCAGCGTTCTCCTATAATAAAGATAGGTCTTGGATATACTGAAGAATCATCTCAATCACAGAAGTCGTCAACCTCCACCAGAAGCTATCTTGATGCAGCAAAGACGAGTGAACAATATGTCAATCATTAGCAAAGGCCTAAAACTACTCATCAGGTAAATCATACTCAATTTACTCCAAGGATGAATATCAGTAGAAGCCGCAACCAACAGGTAAACAATGTCAAAAGATTTTATGATCGCAGAAACTTCTTTAATGGGAAATGTTTTTCATGTCATAACTTTGGACACAAGGCTGCTCAATGTGTTTCTTACAAAACCATCATGACTAGAGAAGCACGAAATCAAAGAAGTACAACAGGAATCAAGAAAAGTTCCTATAATAAGTTTTCTCCTCTTCAAAATGAAATATAATGTTCGATTTGTAACAACTTTGGTCATGAAGAATCTGAATGCAGGAGAAAATTTCAGCCAACATTTCAAAAGGAGAAAATGCCATTAAATCCCAAGATATGGAGAAGGAAGGAATCTCAATCAGAAAGATGTGGTATAGCTTTGTATGTAGAAGGACAAGAAAATCAGTGGTACATAGACAGTGGATGCTCCAAACACATGACAAGTGATAAAGAGAAACTTCATTCATATAATGCTTTAGAAAAGGAAAAGAATGTCTCATTTGGAAATGACACTCCAACTATCATTAAAGGTAAAGGTTTTGTTTTCTTGAAAGAAAAGGTTAAAGCTGGAAATGTCATGTATGTAGATGGTTTAAAGCATAACTTGTTGAGTGTCAATCAAATTTGTGATCAAGGAAATGAAGTGGTATTCCAATCAAATGGATGTGTCGTTTGTGAACTTGATACAAGAAAGACTGTGATAAAAGGTACAAGAACTCCAAACAACTTATACATACTCAAAGGAGGACAAAAACAATGCTATCTAAGCAAAACAGATGAAAACTGGTTGTGGCATAGAATATTGGGACATCTAAGCTTTTCTCAAATAAGAAAAGCATGTAGGCTCAAGGCAGTTCGTGATCTTCCAGATATGAACATCCCAGAAAATACCATATGCAAACCATGTCAAATTGGTAAGCAAACCAGAGTTCAGTTCATTGAAAAAGAAGGGTCAGCAAGTAAGCCTATTGAACTCATCCATACTGATTTATGTGGACCAACAAGAAAAAAGGCACCTCGTGGAGAAGAATACTTTGTTTTGTTTATTGATGATTTTTCCAGGATGTGTTGGATAGGTCTTCTAAAACATAAATATGAAGCATTTGAAAAATTTAAAGCCTTCAAAGCTTTAGTTGAAAATGAATAAGATTAAAAAATCAAATGTCTCAGATCTGATAGAGGGGGAGAATTCATATCAGATGAATGCTTTGACTTTTTTGAACAACATGGAATAAAAAGGCAATTATCCACCGCAAGAACTCCTCAGCTGTTGGGGGGAAAAGTATCTAATGCAGAATGCCTCTATCCCACTCTGAAGGTGATAGTACTCCAGCAACAACTGAATGCAAAGCTATTCAAAGTTTCTTCTTTATGAGATGAGAGAGGAAGAAAAGGATGATCTACTAACCGTTATCTTGCGCTAATAGTCGATCCAGTCTTCACTCCTTGCCGCTTGCTCCTAGCTCCTTGCCCTTTCACCGGCCCAGCTACACACAGATCCTGTAAAAGCACAAGAAAAGGAAACTACAAGAAGCATACATCCATAATCGATTATAGGATTAGCATAAATCAAATATACAAGCATCCATTCATCATAAAGACACATGCATATAGAAGAACCTCAAATACTTTATTGATAATAGAAGTAAAGTTCTGAGAGAGTTACAACCACAATGGGCCCAATCCAGCAACACCTCCCAGCTGAAAGAAATCTCCTCTTCACCTCCTTCAAGCAAAACACCCAATAGCTCTATACACAAACCAACAGCACTTCCTTACTTGCACAAAATTCCAGCCTCCCTAGACCTCATGAGAGAGCTCTATATATAGGAGATTTGGAGAAAGGATGAGTCAGCTTGAGGCTGGCATAAAGCTGACTAGTGTCCTCTCCCACTTTAGTTAATCTTCAGTTCTTGAGTCCACTTGGAGAATCTTGCTTCCACTTGGAACTCATCATAGGGTGAATTCCTTGAACCAAGTGTTAGTTTGGAAGCTTCCTGGGCAGTTGACACCTTGCAGAATGACTGTGCCACTTGGCCAATCTCGCCCAGCACAGGTAGCCTTCATTGATTTTGACCTTCAGCACAGGTACAAGGAGGAGAAGTTGACATTCAGCGCAGATGCTCAGTGGAGCAGCTGACATGATCCAGAAATAGCCTGTTTTTGAGTGTTTTCAGGTGGAGAACTGATTTTCAGTGCTGTGGTTTGCAGACCTTGTTCCTCTAAGGGTAAGAACAACATGTTTAGGGACTTTGGATCCCTCAGATTATCGACATTTCATGCTCCATGCTGTTAGGCACAAAAATGTCTATAACAGTTGCCCCCTAAAGTATGAGGTCGTTTACTGGGTGAAATGCTTTATTAGGAGGATCCGAAGTTCATTCAATCGCTGAGAGGTGCCCTGCAATAAATTACAATACAATACATTATTTTTCATTCTGCTTTCATGATCTAGCTGAGGCGGGCATTCCCATGCTCAGCTTTATAAATTCATTTTGGTACACATAACAGACGACCGTCTGATGATAAACTGATAATTCTCTGCTGAAATTATCATCCTTTGAGTAGGATGATCATGTGCTGCAATAGTGTACATATCCAATGTCTTTATATTTCCTGAATATATATCGCAGCCCGTATGGATGAAACTAGATCCGGGGTCTTCAATCTCGTTCGATCTTCACTCTAAGTACAAGTCGATCCATGTGAGAATTGCACTGAAGTCGAACATGGAAAGACATCGCTTGATTACCGGTCAATAATGTAAACCGTTAACAAGCGCGAGAGGAATCACCAATAATGACAATGACCCTCAAGGTATTACAGTACAATTCACGTGGTGTGAATAAAGGACTTGGTGTCGAACACCACGCAAAATCTTCTGGTCGAAGGTCATTGATGTATACATGTCGCCGGAAGTGAGAAACTTGCCATTGAGGCATGCAAGCTTCAAAGTACTAGGGGGGTGTTCCTAGATCGACTTCTTGGATAATGAGCTGAAGTCGACAAGAAGCGATCCGTCAAAGGAGGGCCTTAATGAATCCCACATCAGTGACACGGAACGGAGCTAATGACTTTAGTGGAGGTGAAAACAATTTGTGAAATATGATTCAGGGTGGCGATCATGGGTGGATGAAGGATAATGTATGGCAGTGGATGGGACACGATTGACTCTTTCTGTACACATCTTTTGAACATATAACGACACTGATGTGATGGATCGGTAGCATTACCCCAAATACGGATGGTTTGGCGAAGACCATGGTGATGAAACCGGTGAATGAAACAACCCAACCCGATGTGATACGGAGGACAAAGTGTCATGTTCAAGAGCGACTTGCTACCATCAAAGCTTTGAGGTTCTCCCAATTTTTCCCCAGTCATTTCTGACCAGTACCTCTTTATTTTTGTCAAGCTTGAGGAGGATAACATATGCTTGTTCTATAACCTGCCCTTCGGGCAAGCCCATCGCTATGTTTTAACGAGCCTAGCAATAGGGAAACTCATTCTCGTCTAAAGACAAGTTTGTCGCTATTTAATCATTTTAACGAGTCTAGCGACAAAGACAACTCGGTCCTTTTCATTTTTAGAGAGTCTGAAAAGGTACAGAAAGTTAACTCCAAAATTCCTTTTTCGTCATCTAATCCCTTAAGTCCAAAAAAGTATAAAACAATACAAAAGGGATGAATTTTCGATAACTTTAATGAGCCGAATAAAACAAGCGCTCGACCTTTTTGTGCAATAATCCCTCAGGTCCAAAAAGATTAAAATCTAGAGGAGGGATAGCTCTTCCAGTCTTTTTAATGAGCTGGAAGGCCAAAACTCGGCAAACTTTTCATATTTTACGAGTCAATTGAAAAGAGCTCAAAGAAGACTCGCCTTTTGAGGAACGAGTGATAAACAGGGATAGCAGCAGATTCCAGGTACAGGTTGGAATTTTCCAATCACGGCAGTGTCACAAGGACGGCTAAGTGAAATCACTCTTCGCAGCTGTTCCTCAAAATGGGTAAACAATCATATGGGGGTGAATGATCGGCCAAACGGAATGGAGGTGGCAGGTGCAAACACGACCAAGGCTTTTATGGCTAATAAATTTACGATCACAATGGTTATTTACCAGGATAGGTTCATTTTTTAATGAGCTTGAACTCTGGTGGAACCCTTGCTCACGCTTTTCTATTTTTTAACGAGCATAAATTCCGCGGTAAAACTGCTCGAACTTGCGTTTATTTTTTAACGAGCATGAACTTTATGCTAAAACTGCTCGAAATACCAGTCATAGGATAAGAAATGTCTTCCTGCAAGATTCCAATTTTTATAGAGCTTGCACCTTACAAAAGCTATGCTCTAAATTTGGCAATTTTTGACCTTTGCCCCACATCCTTTCTTTATGTAAGTTAGGAAACGATCAATGACCGCTCTTTGTTTACACTCTAAAAGGTTTGTATGCCCCCAGGTATAAGGTACAATTTCAAAGCTGCCCCTACTTATCCGATAAAACATTTGTTTTAAAGGGTGAGGCTTGCCTCTTTCTGGTTACCCAAAGGATGGTTTTATTTGCTGCCGCAAATGAAACTCTTTCTTCGGCGATGTCTATCATTAGGTTACTCAAAGATGGTTACTACTTGTTGCAGCAAAGGAATCCTTTTCTTTGGAGGCTGCCCCTACTTATCCTCTAAAACATTAGTTTTAATGGGTGAGGCTTGCCTTTTACCCAAAGATGGTTACCATTTGCTGCCGCAATAGAATCTCTTTCCTTGGTAGCCTACCTGTTTAGACAAAGTTGAATGACCTTTGTCAGACAAATAACCTTATCAAAAGAACCCTATTCTAGAACAACCCCTCTTCCATCCACGGACGGGGTACGGACTAGTCATATTCTTTCGCGGAAATTCTACTTTATACCCAAGGTTTCCTCTGCCCGAAGCAGACCAGGATGCATGCCCCCTGGGTTCCAGTTCTATCTTTCCGAATCACTCGCATTCATCGGGAAGGAGGACTGGGGGTGGAGACATTTCTTGGGTGAATAGACCATTGAGGATTGGTATTTGACTATTTGCGATGCGTGATCCCGGAAATGAAAGTTGGTCTACGAGCTTGACCACCTTTCCTTCGTGTGGAAAACACATTACTCTAAAGAGTGAGGAGACTATAGCTCCCATGCAATATATATAGTCTCGTCCAAGGAGTAGGTTATAATCCAAGGGTCCTTGAATGACCATCACGTTCAAATTAACGGTCTTCCCTTTTAATGTAACAGGCACATTGGGGAGGATCCCTAATGGTCGACTGGTTCCTTTATCAAAGCCCGAGAGATTTCTTATCTCAGGCAAAAGCGCCGGAGAACCCAATGCTTTCCAAGCAACAGAGGAAAGGATACTCACAGATGCCCCTTCATCAATGATAGTTCCAGCCATCACCATTCTATAAATTTGGACTATGATTCTGAATGGTATACTGGCTGGTAACCGGGGTCTGCCCAGTTGGTTCCAATCAAAGGACACAACCAGGTTGCTTGGTGGTGGGACCGAATACACGGTCGGATACGATCCTGACAATGTCCCTTCCTGCGATAAAGGAATGGGCGCATTGCCCTGATGCTCATCAGAATCTGTGTTGACGAAAAGAATCTGGATGGTGTCATCCTTATTCTCTTCCGTGATGGTGTCATTTGAAGATGAATCTTCAGTGATGGTGTCATTTGAAGATGAAACCTCTGAAGGAAGAACCGGGTCAAATGCCGTATCGACCTTTAGAATTTCGTCTGGTCTGGATTCAGTAGGTTCATTTTCAATGACTGACGCTTCAGCTGACCACTTGAGCGGGCCAGCTGTATTCTCAACCAACGAAGGACTTGGCACGAGTTTCTTGTATCCAGGAGGAAGTACTACCGGAGAAACCGGACGATCTTCCAAAACTCTCTTCGCTTCGTCTAAGAAGGGACAACGGTGGATGGCGTGACCGCCTTCACACAGTCTGCAGGGGGATTTTTCTCCCCCTCTTTGTCTTGAACCTTCACTTTCGCTGGTTGACGGTAAGCAATCAACATGGCTATCAGAGGTTGATGCTCCCGAATTGTGCAGACGAGGGGACCAGTCCCTTAGTATCCGGGGAATACAGGGACAATCTCTATGGAAGTGGTCTCCTCTACATATGACACATGGCGATTTAGGCCCGGTCTGTGTTGTGTGTGGGTTTTTGTCAGATGTCTTTTGCTTGCCCCCAGTCGCCTCAGGCTCCTTCTTCTTCTTCTCTTTCTTCTTCTTTTCCTTCTTCTCCGTAGGAGCTTGGCTTTTGCCAGCTTTACCTTTTGAAGATGAAGGATTGGAGGAAGGGTTAGAGGAAGTAGAAGGCTGGTGGGAGGCTCTAGACTCATCTAACTGTTGACTCGACTGCTCAGGAACCATGGTGTTCTGAACTACACTAGTTGAGAATAGCCAAACAGGCAGGCCAATTGTCAGTCCTGGAAGCGACAATGTGGCCATGTGGGGTGCACCAACTTCTCCCCAAGAGGAGAAAGGACTAGGATTTCCATCATGTGGAGTTCCTTGGTTGGGGCGTTCCATGTTCTCAACTTAAAGATCAACGCAGGAATAGGAGGTGATTATGTTCCGTTTAAAATAAATTTTATAACGACGCTTAGACACAACTTGCTTTTTCACTTTTTAAGAGTCGAGAAAAAGCTAAAGATGACTCTAGTCTCCTTCGATGTTTTAATGAGCCCGAAGTGACAAATGCTCGGATGGACTTTTTCAGTTATAGAGTTTGAAAAAGGCCAAAAGAAACTGCTCTGGAGTTCTAGGCAGAGGGTGTGCCAAACTTTTTGCAAAACCACAGAATACGTTTTACGGTACGAGTGGTCGATCTTCGTGAATGCTGTGTTCACTGCATTGCGATCAGTAGGGCGGCCGACATGGTTTCCTATGGATAAAGGCTTTGATCCTATAGGGTTCTCCCAATATATACGCGACGGTACGTGGGAGCACAAGTCCGTATTGATACTTATCGCTTCACCGTCGAGGAATCACCCAACCACTCAACGCTAAGATATCACGTTTAACGACGCCGGAACACGTCTCTAGCTTAGACCTCTAGATGTTTGCGTTATGTTTCAATGCGTTGTTATGTAAATTCAATTTATTTTAAGGTTGATCTTGTTTAGCAGTTTGCCTTTATGGATCACCACGAGATGTATAGAAACACTCCTGAATGCAATCTAAGATGATAAGCAAGCTTTTCAATCTTTCAACTTTGAAAACCTTAACTACTGAGGGAGAAGGAAGATAACACCTTTTCACACAGATCATAGAGCACACACTAATGCACTTTCCTAAATCAACATGCAAACTGTCATAATGTACATGCACAATGCAAGTATTTCTTTTCTCTTTCTTAATGTTGATGAAATGCAAAAAGAAAGTTGTTGTATAACTTTGAATTCAATTTCAAGCGAAAGCAAACAAGTTTGTCCAAAATCGAAAGACACCTTACGATTCACTTGTTTCGACACTTAGAAATATATAAATTCAAACCATATAACGAAAGCGACAAACTCAATCAGCTATGAACAGCAAATAAACTAACTCTTAAGATCAAAACGACACTTAATCACAGGTCTAGATCTAAGAGGTCAATGCAAGACTGGTTCACTTTCGTTATGGGAAACTGTAAATGACACAAGAAATACAAAAGAACAAATACAGTTTATTTATACAACTGAGGCGGAATAATGACAAAGGAAGATGGTTTCAGATAGGCCTACTGACTGGCAACAAACAGCAAAAACAATAGTGAAAACAAGGCAAGACACAGCAGGAAACCTCAGTAACTCAAGCCAAGACTGGTCCAGCGCAGGTGTAACACTACCTGTTTGACCTTCAGCGCAGGTATCCCCTTCGGGAACTGCGCTGAAATGCAGACTGCCTTTGTACAGCCTGCAATGAAGAACGAGACTTTCGTCCGTCTTGGTTTCCGGGTCACAGATTGCTCAAAAATTCACAGTTTTTGCTCAAATCAGAAGCTATCAGTCAAGGACACACTAAGGGATGTAAAGGAGGATGAAAAGCTATCACTAAGAGCTTATTAGAGTCCTTTTGGATCAGCTCTTCAAATCATAAACTTGCCCAGAAACTGAGCTAGAGTAGCTGCCCTCTACTTTGTGTTTGATGGACTCAAACACAGTTCGATTCGGTACTCCCTTTGTTTATGAAATGAATAGCAAGAAACACAACAAACCAACAAGATATTGTCCCCAGCGGAGTCGCCAATTTGTTGGGGGGAAAAGTATCTAATGCAGAATACCTCTATCCCACTCTGAAGGTGATAGTACTCCAGCAACAACTGAATGCAAAGCTATTCAAAGTTTCTTCTTTATGAGATGAGAGAGGGAAGAAAAGGATGATCTACTAACCGTTATCTTGCGCTAATAGTCGATCCAGTCTTCACTCCTTGCCGCTTGCTCCTAGCTCCTTGCCCTTTCACCGACCCAGCTACACACAGATCTTGTAAAAGCACAAGAAAAGGAAACTACAAGAAGCATACATCCATAATCACTTCCTTACTTGCACAAAATTCCAGCCTCCCTAGACCTCATGAGAGAGCTCTATATATAGGAGATTTGGAGAAAGGATGAGTCAGCTTGAGGCTGGCATAAAGCTGACTAGTGTCCTCTCCCACTTTAGTTAATCTTCAGTTCTTGAGTCCACTTGGAGAATCTTGCTTCCACTTGGAGATCAAGACCCTCTTACTCATCATAGGGCGAATTCCTTGAACCAAGTGTCAGTTTGGAAGCTTCCTGGGCAGTTTACACCTTGCAGAATGACTGTGCCACTTGGCCAATCTCGCCCAGCGCAGGTAGCCTTCATTGATTTTGACCTTCAGCGCAGGTACAAGGAGGAGCAGTTGGCATTCAGCGCAGATGCTCAGTGGAGCAGCTGACATGATCCAGAAATAGCCTGTTTTTGAGTGTTTTCAGGTGGAGAACTGATTTTCAGTGCTGTGGTTTGCAGACCTTGTTCCTCTAAGGGTAAGAACAACATGTTTAGGGACTTTGGATCCCTCAGATTATCGACATTTCATGCTCCATGTTGTTAGGCACAAAAATGTCTATAACATCAGCAAAATGGTGTGGTAGAAAGGATGAATAGAACAGTGCAACAAATGGCTCGAGCTATGCTAGATGAATCTGAAACTCCTGCAACCTTCTAGGGTGAAGCTGCATTTGTTGCCGTGACTATTCTCAACAAAGCAAATGTTCGGGTAAATAGCAATCAAACTCCACATGAACTTTGGTATGGTAAGCCTCCTACTATAAAACACTTTAGAGTTTTTGGAAGCAAATGTTTTATCAAAAGGACTAATGAAAAACTTGGAAAGTTTGAACCTAGAGCAGATGAAGGTATTCTTCTTGGTTATTCTTCTAGAAGTAAAGGATACAAATGTTATAATAAAAGACTTCAGAAAATTATTGAAAGCATTGATGTTGTAGTTGATGAAGCATGCAGAAATCCAGAACAGATGAAATCAACAAAGGAACATGACAACAAGGAAGATGGGGAATGCTTTCCCGCAGCAAATCAAAATGATATTGAATAAGCAACCAATGAAGCATCAGAAGAAGATACAACAGACAAGGAAAAGACTCCATCCAGGTATGTTCAGAAGAATCATCCAAAATCTCAAATTCTAGGATAAAAAGAGTCTGGAGTACAGACAAGAAGAACTCTTACAGGGACCTCAAGTTATCTCACATTACTATCCTCCACAGAACCTCAGAATGTACATGAAGCATGCAAAGATGAATGTTGGGTCAAGGCCATGGATGAAGAACTTGAGCAAATTGAAAAGAATGATACTTGGGAATTAGTTCCTAGACCTCATGATAAAAATATTATAGGAACAAAATGGATATTTAAGAACAAGCTTAATGAAAATGGAGAAGTTATTAGAAACAAGGCCAGACTTGTTTGTAAAGGGTATGCTCAACAAGAAGGTATAGATTTTGAAGAAACTTTTGCACCTGTTGCCAGACTTGAAGCCATAAGGATGTTTCTTGCTCTTTATAGTTTTTGGAAAATCAAAGAATATCAAATGGATGTAAAATCAGCCTTCCTTAATGGATATTTAAAAGAAGAAGTTTATATTGAACAACCAAAAGGATTCATTCTTGGAAATGATGCAAAATTCTTATGCAAGCTCAAAAAGGCTCTCTACAATTTGAAATAGGCTCCAAGGGCTTGGTATTACCACCTTGACAAATATCTACAACAACAAGGCTTTACAAAAGTTCTAAAGATAGCATTTATACATAGAGATTGAAAATGATAAATTGCTAATTATTGTTGTTTATGTTGATGATATCATTTTTGGTAGCAATGAAGAATCCATGAGTCAAAATTTTGCTTCAGTAATGCAGCAAGAATTTGAAATGTCCTTACTTTGTGAACTTACTTATTTTCTTGGTATACAAGTTAAGCAAAGAAAAGATGGTATCTTTCTTTCAAAAACCAAATATCTCAAGCAGATCTTGAAGAAGTACAAAATGGAAGATTCTAAACCAGTATGTACTCCAATGGTAACAGGATGTAGTCTCAGCTCTAATGATGAATCACCAGCACTATTCCAACCAACTTACAAATATATGATTGGAAGTTTGCTTTATCTAATACGTACCAGACTTGACATCATGCATGCAGTAGGAATTGTTGGAAGGTTCCAATCAAATCCAAAGGAATCACATCCAGGCAGTCAAAAGAATTTTCAAATATCTTCAAGGAACTCAGGACTTTGGACTATGGTATCCTAAACATACAGACCTTACTCTTCATGCATATACAGATGCAGATTGGGTAGGAAGTGTTGATGACCGAATGAGCACTAGTGGAGGTGCATTCTATATGGGTTCTCAGTTAGTGTCTTGGTTCAGCAAGAAACAAAGTTCGATTGCTTTATCTACAGCTGAAGCAAAATATGTGGCTGCTACATCTTGTTGCACACAACTTATTTGGATGATGCAAACTTTGCAAGACATTTAAATCACATGTACTCCACCCATCTCCATTCTCTGTGATAATACAAGTGCAATCAGTATTTCAAAAAATCCAGTCATGCACTCCAAGACCAAGCACATATCCATCAAGTACCATTTTTTACAAGAACAAGTGCTTGAACAAAAGGTCAAATTGGAGTATGTTCCCTCCAAAGAACAGGTTGCTGACATATTCACTAAACCATTGCCCAGAGAAACATTTTAATATCTCAGACAAAAGCTGGGAGTAGTTGTTGCATCATCCTGTTGTTAAATCCAGTCTTTTAAAGGAAGGTTATTATACGCGGGTTTCATGAAGTATAGTCGTGTATACACGTGGGTTTCTGTGGCTGAAGGAGCGTATATTTTTTTCTGACAGAAAAACAGTGGGTCAAACTCTGATATGGGTGCTCTATTTGATGTTGATGATTACAGACTGATGAAATGCTCTCTTTTTTCATTGATTTTTATCTAACTGATAAAGATGCCTTGATGAATGACTTGTGGACAATGCATGGTAGCACAGGTTCAGGGGGAGCATTAGCCTTCACACACATTCTCCATTGTTGACATTATGGTTGCTGAGTCCAGCTATGGCTTCAAATATTTATACCATTTTTTGTTTAAGTCATGTAAAGGTCTAGGGTGTGATATGACTTCTCATATATTTGAATGAGTCCTATTGGACAAATGATGTAATTTGTATCCCCACTTTGCATGGGATGGATGATGTAATATTTATTGTATTTCTGTCATGTATAAAAAATTGGTATATCCCCACTTGGTTGGGTGGATGAGTCAAATGTGGTGTATCCCCACTTGGTTGGGTGATTGATGTATGAATGAGTCATTGGTCATAAGGAGGTCATACTCACTTAGTTGAGTTATAGAGTCATGTTATTCTTTTGAATCATATCTCTGTAGACTCGGCATGTACTTAGGGGGAGCTTGGACAACATAATGTATATCAAAGGAGGAAATTTGTTTGGTCCACCCTTTGCCCTTGATGTCAAAGGGGGAGAGTATTTTGGTGCTACATGTTATCTCTAACAATCTCTACAGCTTGCAGTATTCAACACCATCATGGTTGCCATCCAGTCCAAAGGGGTGATTGTTGGCATTATGATACAAGTATTATCCTTGATGGAAACTCACTCACAGGTCAATTCAGTTTTGGTAAAAGGAAATTCACAGTACAAAAGGTATATTCAGAGGTAACAGGGCAATGGTATAGAAGGACAGGAAGATGGAACTAAGGTCTACTGATCAGAATAAAGAAGGTAAAGGAAAAGGTTGATGTAAAGCAGTTTAAAAAGTATACACAGGTCGACTTAGTCAAAACAACGTATGCACGCTGGTCCACAGAACAAAAAGTGTGTATACATATACATGCACTCCCACAGAAGGAAAAGAGTGTACATGTTGGAAAAACAAGGTTTTGGTTCGAGGTATTTGGTCCAAGGTATTATGGGTCCAAGGTATTGTCCAAGGTATTTTGTCCGAGGTATTTGGTCTGAAGTATTGACCCTAGGTACTTGGTCCAAGGTATTGGTCCTAAGTGGTTTTGGTCCAAGGTATTACAAAGGGCCTAAAGCTATATGAGGAGAAGATAATAAGGCCAAGTATGGAAGTGTATGGGTTTCTAAGGAATACTTCTATCTGAAGTATATTTTATGTTGCAGGGGCTATGTCTGTGATTAGATCTGAAATACTTTGAGCACCTTGAATTCAATGTTGGATCAATTTTATGAGACATACAATGACTTATTATTGAATGATCTAATATTGGTTGGGCTAGAACTAATTATGTACACCTGTCTTATTCTTTAAATGTCATAATTTGGGTTTGTCTGAAGTTCGGAAATGCAGCGAAGTTATAAGTAAGTATTTGCAGATCTATATGATGGTTCACTGTGGTGAAGGTGTGTATACACGCTGGTTCGGCTTTTCCAAGTAGTGTATGCAAAAGAAAAGCTTGATGTTCAAGGATGATTGATCTATCAAATCAGTGCTACTTTTTTATTGTTGTCTGTCAATGAAGTCTTCTTAGATCTGAATGTAAAACTGAATGCATAAGGAGTTTGGTATCTGATTGACTGATTGTATAAGTGAGAAGGGTGATCTCTGTTGTTGCCTGTGTAAAGCTCTGTAAATAGACAATAGATGGTCAATATATTATTGGTTGGTATAGACTTGATTCAGAAGTTTAATGTTTCAGTAGTTTTGAAGGTATACGTAGGTTTTATTACAGGAAGTAGCGTATACATGTAGATTGGGTTTAGTAAAGTAGCATGTACATGCAGGTTGGGTTTAGTAAAGTAGCGTATACATGCAAGTTGGGTTTAGTAAATGATGATGCAGGTTTTTGGGTTCAGCACAGTGTTCGGGTGACAATGATCTAATTGTTCAGATTAACTGATTGTTGGTTGATACAGTTTGAGTTTCAAAGTTTCTGATGGGTCCAGTATGAAAATTTGATCAAATGATGCCTTCATGTGTGTTGTCGTGTACTAGGAGCATCTAGTCTGAAAATTTATGAAACGTGGTCGCTGGTGGATGAGAGAAGGTCATAGCCTTCTATAGGCCGGTGCCTATGTACTAGTAATTATATTGGCTAGTACAAGAGTTAGAGGGTTGCAGCTTCCTTCTAGTAGAAGCTAGAAAATGAGAGAAGGTTGTAGCCTTCTACAAGTGGGTGCCTACATACTGGTATGATTTTGCACTAGTACAAGATTGTAAATAGATTTTCTTATTATTAAAAGAAGACAATGATGAAAACAGTAGGTGGCTTTCACCCACATTGGGTTTCCACCTTAAATCTTGGTTATCATGTGTGTTTCTTATGTGTGATGGTTTATTCTGTTTACTGCTCTGTTTAATAAGTTACTAATGCAATGGTTAAAGATCAACACATGATAAATTGTCTAAATCACAAGTTTTATGGGTGTACGTTGGTTTCTCTAATCATAGTTGCGTGTACACGCTATTTCGCTTTACAGAAGTAGTGTATATAAATCTAATTGAGAAAAGAAAAATTATTGATCAAATAATACTGATTCACCCCTCTCAGTATTATTTCCAACAAATGCTAATATTTTAATTCAATAATTGATCCAAAATAAAAATATATAGTAGGATGATAAAATGGGTTTATGGTTAGCCCTTAACATTAAGTGAAATGCACTTCAAATCAGCAGTGAACTTCTTAGTTTTGCATATAATGCACCAAAATATTAATGATGATTAGATTCATAAATTTATTAGTAAAACAATAGTGAATAAGCACACCTATACTTATATTTTTATTACATTCAATAATAAATTACACCATACATATAACCAAAGTTTAGGTGACAAGCTAACAAGTTAAGGTGACAAAAAAACATCATAACCATCTACACTGCCTCTAAGATTTGAATATTGATCACTAGTGTTTGCATCTACTTGATTTTCTTCCTTGTACTCATCTATGACATGCAATACATTATCTCTCCCAATCTCTTCATTGGTAATAAAAATCTCTTCTTCAAACACTCCATCATTGTCTTCAACCACTTCTTCAAATGTTTCTTGTAAATTAACATATTTCCCATCAAGCATTATATCGACAACTTCCATGAATTTTTGTTTCAAATGAGACTTTGTTTGAATGACATACAACCATCCTAGGCTTCTTACATCATCAATTAGAAATGATTGGTCAATTTAAGGAGGGGAACACACAGCTCATTCGTCTTTGATAAAAGTTGTTGTGTATTTGTGCATACAAATCCATACTCATCAAGTTGTACTATGGACGGTTGGATCCACTTCCATTATAATAGCATAGGACCTTTTTCACCAAAATCCACTTGAATAATTTCTTGGATGAATCCAACATAAAATTTCTTCTCAGTTTCGTGAAGAAATTCAACACAATCACAATTTGTCTTTCCTTTGTCTTTTTCTTCCACTCTTAAATGACTACCATAGGCCCACATTCCACTAAAACGTGTAGCCCATAAATGTGCATATTATGAAAGCTCACTTTCCTCTGTTGTTATATCTTTACCTTCTTCTTTTGCATCACTGACTACATTATCAATCCATTCTTCAAATTTTGGAAAAGAATCACCTCCAATCAAATCATGACGTCTGCGCTTTTGAGGTCGATGTTGCATCCATGTTTGATTCTCTTCTTCATATTTTATACATAGAATATTAACGTACAAATAGTAATATTAATAATATAAATATGAATATGTGTTTTGAAGAACATAGGCATGTATCACACTTCTTTATTGATGTGATAGCTTGAAGCAACATCCATTTCCTTCTAATACTTCACCTACAACTCTCTCATTATCCCCATCATCACATGCACATTGGTTGACTTTTTTAAAATCCTTCATATATTCTATTCAAAATCCAATGGCCTCTTATATTGATTATCCCTCAAACATGTCGACTTTCGGTTTTACCCTAGTACGAACAATTTTTTTCAAAACCTTCATATATCATTCTATAGGATACATCCATCTCATTCTTACTAGGACACAATGATCTAGTTCATATTCTAGATGCATCAAAAGATGCATATAAATGTTAAAGATTGTTGGTGGAAATTCTCGTTCCAATAGATAAAGGACTTCAACAACCTCCTCCCTCAAACTATCAAAGTTTGAAGGATCTAATACATGTAAAATCATTCTCTTTAATATTACGACCAATCTTATAATTTCCAATCTTGGCCCCTTTGGAAAACTTGATATATTTACCACAATAGGTAAAATATTCTTTATTATGACATGATATTCATGGGTCTTCATGAGGCCTCTTAAGCTATTAGTGTCATGGTGGCTTCTAAGACCACTACTTACATATCCAGTGGGAAAGCGAGTCTAAGACATCACTTTTCAACTCTCTATTATCACCTTTTATGTTTGTTCCAAGGATACAATTTGGTACATTCAATTTCACTTAACATGTGCTAATGTAAAAAGAACTAACTAAGACTGCTTGGTTTAAGTGGAGTACAAGTTTTGCATACAATATGTTGACACATAAAGTGATAGGGCATTTTTCAACTTTTATATCCCCTATTTTCAAGATTGAAGTTTATCATATAACAAGGCTTAGGTATTCATTTCTAGCTCTATATTAAAGGATATTGATGATCAAGCATCAAGTGGAAAACATGATCAGAATTGGAAGATTATTTCCAATGTTTGATCTCATTGATTTTGAAGAAAGATTGTATTAGTAGTATATATCCCTAATCATGAGCAATGATACCACCAAAATGGTGGTGGTTGTTAATGATTTTGGAAAACTAGGAACAAATCTTTTATAGCTAGGGCATGGTGAGAATCCAAACTGTGATGTTCATTTCATTGATAAAATATTCCCAACATATAATATGAATATACCAACAAACTCTTCACACAGGGTTTATGCCACAATTGTCAAGTTGCAATCTTGGAACACATCAAAACATAATGGGAATGGATTCTGGGAAGTTTAGGAACAAATTATAAGACTTTGATCAAGAAATAAAACAAATAAGTCAAACCTACTTCCTTTTAAAAATGGCTCAGTTTAGGTAGAGCACCTAGTTTGACTAGCAACTTGCAGGTAAGGGTGAAACTGATCAACATCATTTTTAATTATGATTTTAATGAACTTAAATTAAAGTATCCTACTACTCTAGTAAATGTAAAATACACCTTCCATAAGCAAACTAAGTAGGTTTTTTCAAAGAGAAATTGTTATTACAAAAGCTTATAAATAGAGAAATTGTGACCAATAAACCAAATGCAGTTTAATTGAGTAAAACAAAGCTCAATTTAATTGATTCAATTCATGGAATTACATAAAAAAATAAATAAATAAATAAATTAAAATTAAAATTTAGACTCTAATAAATTCATATTACATATGATTTGAAAATCAAATTTACACTGTGTAGCGACTCAATAGAAAAAACACTCCTCCATAGAAATTTATTTACCACTTAGCTTTCCTACTAAAACACTACCTAACCAAAGCTTTAATTCCTAGATGCATTATCTGTCATTTTATGATTATCTATAGAACTATTTCAATAACTAGTATTGTAAGGTTATAATTTTAAATAAAAAGGTCTCAAGGATTTGCAGTTAGCTCCTAAAGAGGTTATCGAGATGAAAGGGATATGGGGCGAGATGGTGGCTTGAATGTTACTTCCATTTTGGCTTTAACTGCTTCTGGTTGTTCAAAGTCATATACAAATTATGCAAGGACATGAATATTTTCATGGTATTTTATCCCTCCCTCAAGCACAAAGCTATTTAAGACATTGGTTGGATCTAGACATTAGAATATGAGCACTTGCAAGAGATTAGCAGAGCTAATGCAGCTGGAGGAATCTATATGTTTCAAATATTTTCACCAATCTATACTATGTAAGGGGTGGGGTAGAAACGAAAGGGTCCAAGTGGTAATCTTAGACATTATAGAGGAAGATTGGCCCATGAGAATCAAGTTATGATGGCTGAAAATACAAATAAAATAAATTTATAGACTTGAAGAAATTCATACTACACACATAGGCTTCTAACTAGTTTCATCGGTTACATTGTATTGCAATCAAGATAATTTAAAGTTTTCAAAGTTTTTTGAATTAATTTTAAATTTGTTGCAGAGGGCGTCCCCAAATTCAACCTCACTATAGAGGGCCTCATTAGCTTCAAATTAGTTGCAGACATCCTAGCAAACTCTGAATTCCTTTCCCACTTTTTAGAAGTCTCCAAGTCCTTGCCAAACAAGATTTATCACCCATGCATGCAAGTACTTGCTAAAACCCAAATAAAAACAAAAAATTCTCATGCCATCAAATTGACAGGAAAAGCTGCTCTCATTGGCTCCATCTTGAATTAATGCCATCAAATTGATATGCAAACCCTCTCTGGTCGGCTCCAGCTCCAATTCATGACATAAAACCCCAATTAACAAACCCTCTTTCTATTTGTATAGGTGTGTTGCATAAATATCTCCCTCCTCAATCCCCCAAATTATCTCCCATAGTGAAACAACCCCAATACCCAATGCCCACTTTCCTGAATCGTCTCCCAAAAACCAATGAAAGAACCCCACTCCCTTGAATTTTGTTTGAACTTATGAATTAACAATCTCTTTATCATGGCTAGTGTACTCCCTGTTCTGAACTATGCCCCAAAAACCACTGGTACTCCCCACTCCCTCATCGAAATACCTTTTCCAGGGTGAATTATGCAGTGTGTACTCCCCACTCTCACTCTCGCCAATAATTTCCCAATACACCAACTCTTTGCACAATACTAACCCAAAAATATATATCAAATGGGAAATGTAACATGTGGATATTTGTAATATTGTTGGAAATAATAGCTTTACCCACTTTAATATCATATTGTCTATGATATTATCATATTATCATATTTTCATATAATATTATATGATAAATGTAAATAAAACATTTACAATATATAGCCTTGATGGGTAGCCTGATTAGTTGAATCCCCCCTGCCAAGTCATTAGCCCTTTTTCATGAGGCCTGGTTTCAATTCTCCTTGGGTCCATCAGGGTCAAACTCCCTGTGGTAGAATCAACTAGGCATGAGTTTGGCCTATCTAGGGGTGTTATATATATATAGATAGATAGATATATATATATATAGATATATCCATGACATAAAACCCCAATTAACAAACCCTCGTTCTATTTGTAGAGGTGCATTGCATAAATAATTCCCTCCCCACTCCCCCAAATTATCTCCCATAGTGAAACAACCCCAATCCCCAATGCCCACTTGCCTAAATCATCTCCCAACAACCAATGAAATAACCCCACTCCCTTGAATTATGTCCGAAGTAATGACTTAAGAATCTCTTTATCATGGCTATTGTACTCTCCATTCTGAATTATGCCCCAAAAACCATTGGTACTCCCCACTCCCTCATCTAATTACCTTTGTCAAGCTGAATTTTTCACTGTGTACTCCCCACTCCCGCTCTCTCCAATAATTTCCCAATACACCAACTCTGCGCACAATACTAACCCAACAATATATGTCAAATGGGAAATGTAATATGTGGATATTTGTAATATTGTTGGAAATAATATATTTACCCACTTTAATATCATATTGTCTATGATATTATTGTATTTTCATATGATAATATTATTGATAAATGTAAATAAAAAATTTACAATATATAGCCCTGATGGGTAGCCCAACTGGTTGAATCCCCCCTACCAAGTCATTAGCCTTTTGTCATGGGGCTTGGTTTCAATTATCCTTGGGTCCATCAGGGTCCGATTCCTTGTGGTAGAGTCAACTAGGTGCGAGTTCGGCCTAACCAAAGGTGTTACGAGGGAAAAAAAACATATATATGTAATTTTTGCATTACAATATTATATTAAATTAAGGTAACTATGAAGGTATCAGGTTTCACTAGCTTAACTATGAAGACACCAAGTTTCACTAGTTGTGACAGAAAACTTCCATGAGTGAATGGACTCCATATTTGATAGTAAAGTTTCATAATGGAGGAACTCTACCCTGTAGATTGATTTTGGTTTAATCAGTATAATTTCATTACTTAGGAATATGCCATGGATCAAGTTGGATAGATGTTGTAGATTTCACTCTAGCTTATATGTTATAGTCTCCTTCTTATTTTTTGAAGAATAGATTACCAAATGGTCTAATATAATGAGACCTTAATAGAAACCATAAGGTATATAACAAGAAATAATATATATTAATGTCCAAATTACCAAATGTTAGGTCATTTTATTTGTGTGACTAATTATTTAGTTGTGTTTTTCACCTAATGATCAAATTAGTCATTATTTTAGTCATTTATAGTTGTGTTGCAAAAAATTAGTAGAATTTAGTCATTTTTAGTTGTCGTGACTAAAATATTTAGTCATGTAGTCATTTATTTTCCAAATTATATTAGTGTATAGAGTTTTAATTGAAGGAAGATGAATCAGACTCTATAGAAGAACAGGAATTAGAAGAAGAAGACCCACAAATTATGGCATTAAGGAGATTAATTCAGCAAATCAAGGAACCGAAAAGGTATACTCCAACCTCATTTCAATTCAAATTTCACTTTGTTTTTTGCATATGATGATAGTAGAATCATTAGGGAGGTAGTGAATTTGGAGGATGGTGAACTCTAGAAAAAAACCATGATTGAAGAAATGACAACCTTGGACAAGAATGAGGCTTGGGATCTAGTGGATTTTCTAACCAAAAGAAATCCCATTGGTATCAAATAGGTGTTTAAGAAGAAGTTGAATGTAGAACATAGAGTGGAGAAATGTAAAGCTCGATTATAGGAAAGGGTTATTCCCAGGTAAAGGGAATTGACTTTGGTGATATTTTTTCTCCTATTTCCAAGTTAACTTCTATTATATTTCTTTTATCTATTGTTGTTTCTTTTGATCTTGAAGTAGAAAATATGGATGTGAAGATAATATTCTACATGGGGATCTAGAAGAAGAAATCTATATGAAATAGCTAGAAGGAGATGTTGTGAAAGGAAATAAAGAGAAAGTATGTAGGCTAGAAAAGACCCTATGCAGGTTAAAACAATCACCAAGGATGTGGTTTCAAACTTTTCATACTTATATACTAGGATTTGGCTTCACAATGAGCAAAGAATATCACTACATATATTTCAAATTAATTGGTGATCATGTTATTTATTTGGTCTTGTATGTGGATAATATGTTGCTAATTGGAAATTATGGGGAAATCATCCAGGAAGTGGAAACTCTGTTGTCCTCTAAATTTGACATGAAGGATCTCAATGTTGTAAATGTTATTATGGGCATGGAAATTAAAAGAGATTGGGCAAATATCACACTCTTATTAATTTAGAGGAAGTTTGTCTTTGTAGAGACAATATTGCAGAGTTTTAATATGCAAGAATGTAAACTAGCAAAGGTACCTATTCCTTTACGTGTAAAGTTATCTACAGATTAGTGTCCCAAGACATAAGAATATGAAGAGGACATGTCTCATGTTTCATATGCTCGTGAAATTGGAAGCTTGATGTATACAATGGTTTGTACTATACCAAAAATTGCAAATGCAATGTGTGTATTGAGTAGGTGTACACCAAAACCAATGAAGGATCGTTTATTAATAATAAAGAGGGCTTTTAGGTATTTTTGTCGCACTACTAGTTATGGATTGTGATACCAAGGAAGACTGAGATTGGAAAAACTCTTAAACATACATGGATTTGTCAATGTAGACTACACTATATATTGAGAGCGTAGAATATCTATAAGTGGATATGTGTTTAAACTATTTGCGGGAAAAATTAGTTGGATGGGAAAAGGATGATTTGTAGTGGCACTCTCAACTACATAAGCTAAATACATGGCATCCACTCATGCAAGAAAGGAAGAATTATGGCTATAGAGATTGTATTCAAGTATTGGGATGGTATAGAAATATGTAAGGATAGATTGTGACAGTCAAAGTGAAATCTACCTAGAAAAGAACCTAGCTTATCATTTGAAGAAAAAGAATATTGATGTTTAGTATCACTTCGTGAGAGATATGATTGAAGACAAGAAGGATTTGCTGGAAAAGGTGGATACTTTGAAGAATGTTGCAGATTCATTAACAAAATATGTGAGCACTGAGAAGTTTTCTTAATGTAGAGAAACAATGGGCATTATTTCCCTAGATTTTTTGTCATGTACTCCTGTGGCCCCCTATATGCAAAGAAAACAACAAATGGGAGAGTGCTTGTTATGTGTTATATCATTTGAAAAACTATCCCCATGTGTTGTAAAAATGTGTGATGCACAACGGGGGAGTTACAAGGTGGGGAGAAGCCCCCCTGGTTAGGGGCTTAGGGGAAGCTATTGATCTCTTTTCCTATAAAGGAAAAGATTCAACCTCCTAGGGTTTTTTCTAGATTCCCTTTACATTTTTAGAGAGGTGTTATTCCTCTGTTGATCACACTCTAATATAAATATAGATTGAATATTAAATATTAAGCATTAAACACATGCACTTTGGAGTGGACCATGTGTTCTTCAAAATAAATTATATTCTTACAATTTCATTTCACATTATAACCCATCAACTTATGTGAGTAAACATATTTGAAGAAAATTCAGATAGATGAAAATGGAAAGCATTAGTCCATACACTCAAAGAACTGTCAAATGATAACACACATTTGAAATCATAATATAATAGGAAAACATTTATGAGACTCATACTTCTTATTTCAAAATTAAATTTTTAGAATCAAAAATGAAATTTTTTCCCAAAAAAAATCTCTTTACAGGAGTCAAAAATAATTTATGGTCTTAAAGTCTTAAAATAAATTCAAGTGCCTAAAGCACAATCACGAAATCATTTGACTTAATCATAAAATTAAAATGCATTCATCCCTAAGGGATTGGGATTGAGATCCCATGGACCAATAGTAATGATAAAGTTACCTAGAAGAAAGGCCGAAAACACAATAAGGGATTTCCTTTAGAAAATAGGAAACAATTCAATAAAGTTAGATTAATTGAAGACTGAGAAGAAAGCAGGGAATTGCAGAAGGATTACAGGTGGAATGAATCTTCTCTTTCATGTAGCTATTGTAGAATAAGTTAAATAAAATCATCTCCTTGGTTTTTCATTATCCTGACTAATCATACAATTATTTTGGATCAATGAATTCATTGAATAAGTTCTTGATCCATTCTTCAATGTACTCTTTCATAGGTGGGATAGTTATATCCTTCTTCACTCTCAAATTAAACATGTCATCTTGCATTTCTTGGAATTTGACTACAACTTCGTGATGTTAACCATTTGGTCATTATTATCATTGACGGATGTAACTAGCCAGCTCTTGATTTGAGCTTTAGGAAACTTGGCTAAATTGTTGAAGTCAGTCCCTAATAAACTCTAATAGTGTTCAATTTCTTTTTAAACATCCATAGGGACCATCATAGAGTCCCTAATAATTTAGGGGTCTTTAAGGTCTTCAACAACTTTAAGGGCTTTAAAGAAGCTAAATCTTTTGCGGTCATCAATAATTGAACATTAGCACAGGCATCTTCAATCATTTAATCTTGGAAGACCATCTTGCCTTGATTTGTTTAATTCTTTTTGGGGTGGGAAAACCTTTCTGATGTCTCTAAAGTTCTCTGAGAGAGTTGATTTTATTGAAAAATCTATTTAAATTATTTTCAACAAATTATTGATCATATTATAGGTTCCTTCATAGATATTTAGAAAAATATTTAATTCTTTGGGAAAAATTCTCAATTGTTGATAAATTTCCCAGGCTTCATCTATGAGTTCAAGTCACTTATTAATATTCATATTAACATATGATCTTATTCCTATTAACAATTGTGCTTCTTTCCTAATCCTTTGGGGTGTTTGGAGTATTGTTATCACTTCTGGTGCTTGAATAGATAATAGAGTCATAATTAGGGCCATTGGGTTAAGATCTTCTTCAAGCTCATGCATTCTTCTCTTCAATATTAAATTTGCATCGTCTTGCTATATTACAAAATAAACAAGAGAATCCCCTATATTCTGATGCACATTCAGGAGTCTAGAAGGTCTGACTCCTAAAATATTGATTTCACTTTTTACTTAACTCACTACCTTTTCCTTCTTTATTTGCACCTTTTCAAATTACAACTTTTTAGTATACTTTTCATAATGTTTATCCTACATGGTCAAGGATTTTTCTTCAAATGAGGTATCACCGAGAGAGAGTGGCTCCTCCCCATCACCATCACTGAAATGTTGTTCATTGTTATCTCCTCTTATTGCATTTTTTTCTTTTTTCTATGTAGTAGAGGAGTTTCGATTCATTTGGGATGGTTGAGTAGGATGAGAATTGGTGGGCCTTTTACCTCTTTTATTTTTTTCTTTACTTCAGTATTAGTGCGTTATTCAATAGTAACATGGTAGGATGGGGTATTTATTCTAGAGACTTAGTTATCTCCACTTTCTTTTAAAATCCCTGTAAACAAATTGGCATGCCACATGGATGCCAGATGATTAGAAAACATACCATCAGGGTCAAATCCTTGTATAGATTCGGTTTCAATCAAATAAAAAGGCTTTAATAATTCAACAAATTTTGTGAAATGGGCATAATTTCTTACGATAATTTCTCCCATAGTAAAAGGGGGTGTAATGAAGTGCCTTATTTTTCCTCTCAAATAAAATAAGTCATGGGTGGTATTGTTTGCAAACTTTGACAACCAAGTATCTATCAAGGATGAACTTAGGGAGAAATAAGGGTTTTCCTTGAAATATGTATATTTTGATGAGAGTGTTGTCCTGTCACTCCTCACATCTATCTTTTCCTATCAAAAACTCTATTGCTTCAACATAAATCCTCTTGGGCTCTTTCCCTGTTAGCATATGGTCAAATTCATGAACAAAATGATCCTAAATCTCATAAAAATGGGACAAAGCCTTGTGCTTCCATAAGATAGGGTACCAAAACTGAGTTAGTTATATATATGGGTTCATGCTAATTTTAAAAGGTATCTGATGGAATATATTGCATGAAGCTATTTCCATTACCAGGTAGGTCATCATATATAATTTGTGGGTCTTCGAGAAATTGACCAATTTATATGAAATCTCCTTAGAGATTACTTCCCCTAATAAAAAAGGGGTATCTATTTTGAAAGAAAATACAAAATGTATAGTACAGACAAAGGAAATATTGCAGAGTATTCATGCCCCATAACTCGGAAAAACAACGAAGAGAAATATCTATATGGATCGACAAAATTAGATATATCTAGAGAAGAAATATTATACAGGATGGGTGCAAAAGAAAATATAAATTCTTGTAAAATATTCATCCTATTACCTTCTGAGTGCAATAAAAATCCATCTTTATCAAGCTTGAGCTTCCTATTTGGCTCAAGAAGCTTCAAAATTCTTCTAAAGGCCTTGGGAGTAGGATGTGCTAGATTCTTCCCTGAATTGAGCCTAATAGTTCTAGTCTTTGAATAAAATTGTCTTGCACACAAATGCACTATTTTCTTGAAGCAGAAGATTTTTGAATGCACGTAACATTTTCCAACCCTGTGTTCCAAATTTATTTCTCTGTCTCTCTTTGGGACAAGCTTATGCACCATTGTAAGGTTGTAGACCAATGGGAACTTTTTTTTCCTAGCAAGTGAGTTGGTTATGTATATTTGGGCACGTGAGGATAACTCAAATCACCAAAAGTTTCAAAAAATATAAGGTTTCAATAAAATCACAATGGTGAGTCCTAGAGGAATGGGTGCAACCCCCTCTTTTCACAACACAGTACCAAATATCTCCAACTCAAGCCAAACCAAGAAGCCATCGGTAGGAGATAAGTGCAAATGAGTAGCAAATGGAGCTGAAGAACATGAAAACAAGAGGCTAAAGAGAGCAAGATCAAAAGAGAAACATAACCCACAATCACAATGCTCAAGCACATGTATCCCTCAAGAAAAATATATACCAAAGTATGAGATATCCTCCTCCAAAATTGCAAAAATTATTCAATACATGTATTATCATGCAATTATAGCCAAATTCATGGGTAAATGGCCAACAAAGAAATCCTTAATATGGTGGATGATAAAATTCTAGAAACAAAGGGCCATGTAGATATCAAACTCAATTCCAAAGGGTTTTTTATAGCTATCTTCGGAAATATAGAAGACAAAGAAAGAATCTCTCAAAAATGCCCCTACTTCTCCAACTCAATGGAATTGTATTGTAGATTCTAGATAGAGTGATTTAACCTTGACAAGGAATATTCCATAGCAACGTTGGCATGGATTTTCTTATACTTCCTCGTAGAGGAATTTTGAGGGAATGAAATCTTGAAAGGAATGGGCAATACTCTAGTATTGTTCATAGCAACCTAAAATGCAACAAAAGTAGGAAAGGTATAGGTCATATGCTAAAATTTGTGTTTACATGAACATGTCCAAGCCACTCCCAACTCCAATATGCTTGAGCTATAGAGATAACAAATTGGTATATATAGTTGAGTATGAGCATATTCCTTGTAGATGCCAAAAATGTCACAATCATGGCCACCTATTTAGAGACTATCCCCTCAACCAAACTCAAACCCCCCCAAAACCCTAGTTTAAAAAGGATGCATAAGGCTTTGAAAAGGTATCAACTAGAAGGAAATCCATCTAGAAATTATCTTCCAACATCTAATCATGGTATAAAACTCACGAAACTAGTATGATTCACTACACAACAATGAAGAGGAAAACCTAGAAAGCACCCTCGACAATCAAGGGGAGCACACACCTAAATCTACAAAAGAACAAAACAAGGAAGAAAATATCACAAAATAAGAAAAACAAATGAATAAGATAAAGAAGAGATATATATATATATATATATATATATATATATATATATAATCAAGAGAAGGAGATGATATGAAACTAGAAGACCTGGACCTCCAAGCTCTAGTAGATAATTGGCATGCTTAGGACCCCAACTCTTATCTAGAGCAATAAATCCAACAATTAATGGAAGTCTACCATAGGAACCAAGAACACCAAATATCCAAAGAAAGATATACACATAATCCTCATGATTCTCCTTTTGTTAAAACTAACCCTCTAAAGGATAATTCGAAAGGAAATAAAGAGGAGAAAAAGGGACCACATCTCTAGTAAACGATTATTATAGGAACTAGAAGAAATGTTAGTCAATTCAAGATAATGCAGATGATAGATAAATTCAAATCCTCGCACTCTAATTCCTAGTGAATATAATGTCATGGAATATTATAGGTGTTAATCGAAAATCCAAAAAAATCATTTATAAAATAAATAAATAAATAATCATATCAACCCTTCGTTATGATGATAATGGACAAAAAAATCAATGTTAAAAGGTTAATAAAAATAGTTAAAATATGTTGGAAAGGATGTGAAACAATTACAGTTAATACATAAGGGACAATGTGGGGAATTTCCCTCTTATAAAAACCCTCAAAAATTACTCTAAAAAATATGTTCATGACTGAAAGAACTCTAACAACTCAATTCCAACCAATGGGATTTGTTCAAATAGGATTCATAACAAATGCTTATGTGCCAAATTAATAGGGAGAAAAAATAGAATCTATATAGGAAATTGAACCAATGTCTCAAATCAGTAATAATGAGTATTGAATTTTGGAAGGTGACTTTAGTATATTAATATCCTTAAAGGAAGAGAAAGGGGGAATCATAATATTAGAAGAAAAGGCATGCGTGTAATAATAAAGGAGGAGGCTCGCATCAAATTTCATCAAGATTATAGGGATTCCTTATATTAGAAAAGATTATCACATTAGGAATATCCCTAAAAGCATCCATTCTTTCAAGTGTAGGTTCAGATGACTAGCCAATACATATATATCTATATTGGACTAACAATAGCAAAAATTGACCCTTTAGATTTGAAACTTTCTAATTATGCCATCCCAACTTCAAGCATAATTTATTGAATTGGTTAAGAGGGAACTAAGAAAGAAGGATGTTATATGTTCCATTTCTAGCATAATATAACCAAATGGTAGCAAGAAGCTCCTAAGAAAGAAAATTCAACTATCCTAAGAAATAAAAATAAACTATGTTCCAATTCTAGAAAAAACTAAAAAACATAAAAAATTGTATAAAAAAATGGAACAAAGAGGAATTTGAAGATATCTTCAAAGAATCAATTTTAAATGAAATAATGGAATTATTATAACAAATCATCAAGGATGTAAGAATAGAGGAGCTTAAAATTCTAGAAATCCAACCATAAGCCCAAATAGAGGACAAGAACAAGCAAGAGGAAATATTATGGAAGAAAAAAATCAAGAGTAAGATGGTTAAAGGAAGATGGGAAAATTCAAAATTATTCTACATATATATAGTCCAGTACAAACACCAAAATAAAATAAGCACAATTAAAAATAGTCAATGAGCAAGATTAGAAGCTAGTAGATGAGGATATCAAAAATAATTAATAGGTTTTTATAAAATCCTTCTCAACAAGCCTCAAAAGGATTGAATTATAGCCATTAATAAAATAACGTGGCACATCCCATTTTTAATTCAATTGGAGCAAAATGAGGGAAACTACAATACAAGAAGTTCAATGAGAAATAAAGGAAATTGCAAAAGGTAAATCCTCTAGCCTGAATGGTTTACTTCATATTTCTTCCCTACATGTCCCATTTTCCCCACATAGCCTTTGTCTTACCTACCCTTAATACTACCTTTCTCACGCTCATCCCCAATGAAAATAAGCTAAATATCCCAGTAAGTTTCACCCAATCACCCTTTGTAATGTTATCATCAAAATTATTGCTAAAATCATAGCCAATGGACTCAAACACCTCCTTCCCCCCCATATCTCACTAGAGAACCCAGGTTATGTTGAAGGAAGACAAATTCTTGACAACACTCTAATGGTTCATGAAATCAGAGACAATCTCAAAGCGTCCAAAACTCCTAGAATGCATATCAAATTAGACATGTCAAAAACCTTTAACAGTCTAAGTTAGAAATATAGTTTCCACATGCAAGGCCTTCAATTTATCTCCTAAATGGATCATGTGGATTCTCTCTTTAACCTCCATATATTTCTTCTCAATCCTTGTCAATGCATCTTCCTCTTCCACCTTTGTTCCCACTCAAGGCATTAAGCAAGGGGACCGTTTGACTCCCTTCCTCTTTGTAATCCTGGTTGAAGGATTAAGCAAAGCCATTAAAGAAATACTAGCTACCAATTAAATCAAGGGACTAAAACCATATGAAAATGAGTTAAATTCAACTCACCAATAATTTGTGGATGAAACAATGTTAGTGAGAAACCCAACAACAAAAGAAGAAAGCATAATCAAACAAGTACTTAATGATTTCTCAACTTCATCAGGTACTAGCATTAACCTTAGTAAATCCCAAATTTTCCTTTTTAACACTATAT
Source organism: Pinus tabuliformis (assembly GCA_031772625.1). NCBI lineage: Eukaryota > Viridiplantae > Streptophyta > Pinopsida > Pinales > Pinaceae > Pinus > Pinus tabuliformis. The sequence continues at coordinate 443,765,573 of CM062811.1, forward strand.
TGGTTATTCAAAACAATATCTCAAGAATTCTAAGTATTCAGAGAATCTCCCTTCCATCCAAAGATTTAGGTTCCCCACTTGTTGAGAATGCACACCGTTATTCTTCATGGGAGAAAATCCTCATCAACTTGGACCAAAAAATGGAAAGATGGATTTTTTGATCTCTCAACATAGCATGACATCTTACCCTCTTGAATTCTAACCTCCAAGCCATGCCCCTCTATATTTTTTAAACTTTAACAATCCCTAAAATAGTCAATAAAAAAATATATACTCTCCAATGCACATTCTTCTGGGAGGATGTAAGAAGGAAAAAAAATATGGGCCTTAGTTTCTTGGGATAAAATATGCATCCACAAAGAACATGGAGGATTGGGTTTACATGGTCTAGAGACTATAAGTGAAAATTTGAGACAACAAACATGGCGGAGATGGTTATAAAACAAGTAGGAACTTTGGAGAAAACTATGGAGGAAAAACTGTGCTAAAGACATTAGTGAAATAGATCTAGTAAGAATGGAAGAAGTAATATCAGGATAAAAAATATGGAGTAAATCTTGGAAAAATAGGCACTTAAAACATGATCATTGTTTCTGGGTGATTCATATTGGGTGGACTACTCTATTTTGTGAGGATTCCTAACAACAAATTCCAAAGTTTGAAACAAGAACATATCTAAAACCATATAGAAACTAGTTGGTAATTAAAGGAAAAATCAAGCTCAACAACTACAAGAACCAATAATCAGGAAATCAGCAATGGCAAACATGAAGTAACCACAAAAAAAAATGTAGAAATTCCTTGTAGATTCAAACTGCTTATGTAATTTTCTAAAACAAAGACTTGAATCTACTCTACTCATGAGCATAAATAATTAATCGATTGAGAAATCACGAAGCATACAAGAGAAAGAATTCAATCAACACATTACACAATGATTTCTTGGGGAAAGCCACAACAAAAAAACCCCTTCTATCTATATATTGAATTAGTTAGAAAATATAAGATTACAATTCTTTGCTCAAGCCTAAGCAACCTTTACACTATCTCTATCGACCTCACGACTTCCTAGACAAGCCTTGGCCAATCCTTAACCAATTTTCTGATTTCCCAAGTCCCTATTTCCTTGCGTTGTTTCCTTAGGAATTAGCCCTTGAACTCCACTATCAACTGGTTAACTCTCATATTTGACATGCATGAGATATTTATGGTTGAATTATTAGTTAAATAGTTGAACACATGAAGCAGCACCCCACTATTAAACCTGCTACTAGTTCATCCATCAATTGGAACTAGTTTAACTGACTTTAACTCAGTTAAACTGAATTAATTAATTACAACTCAGAATAAACTCAACCATGCCTCCTATAAATTAGGAGACCCCCTACATGACTCAAGTTAGACCCTCAACTCGTATTAACTAAACTAACTAAGTCAAATTAACTTAGTTAACTCGTACAAGTTGTATTGTGATGTGGAATTACAATTCTTCTCTTAATTTAATTCAAGTGAAAATTAAATTAGGATTTTCTTGTTGCATTTTCAACACTCCCTCTCAACAAGAAAGAGATTATCAGATACCCCAATCATGCCTCTGTGGAACTCGAATTTGACTCTTAACAGTGCCTTAGTCAAGATGTCTTCATCTTGTTCCTCTGTAGGAATGTACTCCAGCAACATGATTCTCCTCTATGCACAATATTTGAGATGGTGATACCGGATGTCGATATGCTTGGACCGTTCATGAAAAATTGGATTCTCGGAGAGTTTGATACAACTCTGGTTGTCACAATAAATACTGTAGGATCCATCTATTTACCAAATAACCCAACAAGGATCTTCCTCATCTAGATAGCCTCACAATATGCTTGACTAGCGGCCATGTGCTTTGCTTCTACTAAACTTAGTGCAAATGATCTTTATTTCCTATTGTACTAAGAAACTGTTGCTGACCCAATACTGAAGATTCCCTCTAATGTGATCTTCCTTTCTGATGGACTCCCTACCCAATCTGCCTCTATGAAGTGTTGAAGCTTCACTCCCTCTATCTATTTGTACCAAAGACCAAATTGAGTGGTGCTTATGATTTATCTCAACACATGTTCAGTTTCCTTCCAATACGGCTTGGTTGGCTTAACCATTGCTTGACTAAGCTGGTTAATTGCAAAACACATGTTCAGTCGTGTGTTCACCATGTACATAAGTGATCCCACAAGCTGTCTATAAATAGGAGTCTCTGCTACTTCACCTAAAGTAGCATCTTCCTTCCTCCACTTCCATGCTAGAGGAGTCTCCATGGGTTTGTTGCTCTCCATGTGGAACTTCTTCAATATCTCATTGGCATACTTTCCCTAAGATACAAACAATTCCCCATCTCCTTGTAAAACTTCCATACCAAGTAAATAATGCATGAGCCCCAGGTCCTTCATCTCGAATTATCTTGCAAGGTCATCTTTACAAGATTTGACTAGCTTCTCATCACCTGTTAGAATTAAATCATTGACATATAATACTATAATATATAATTTACCTTCAACTACAATATCGTAAAGTTTTGCATATGCTTCACTTTTGGTGAAGCCCAACCTAGTGAAATAGTTGTTGATCCTGGTGTACCAAGCACAGGGTACTTGTTTCAATCCATACAACACTCGCTTGAGTCTGCACACATGCGACTCTCTATTTAAGGTCTCAAATAATTTTGGTTTCTCTATGTACACCTCTTCCTCAATACTCTGTTAAGGAAGGTTGTCTTCACATCCATATGATGTATCTTACATCCCATCTGCATTGAAAGTGCTAGAATAGATATGATTGAAGAGTGCCTTGCTACTGGAGCAAAGATCTCTTCGTAATCAATTCCCTCCACCTGAGAGAACCCCTTGGCCACAAATTTATCCTTGTGTTTCTTAACACTCTCATATTTTGCTTGCTTCACCTTATAGATCCACCTAGAACCTACCACTAACTTGTCCTTTGGCCTTGGGACAACTTCCCAAGAACTTTTCCTGATAATGGATTCATACTCATCTACCATGGAATCAACCCATACTGGTTGTTGCACTTCTTCCTCGAATGAGGATGGCTTATTCTCTACACTCTCTCTCATCAGAGCCATGTAGCCAGTGTACCAAGCTAGTGACCTCCTTTGCTTGTGCTGTGATGTGGGTGCTCTCACATTCTCTCTAGCATCATGCATCAATTTTGCAGCTTCTCTATTGTGCTTCCTTCCATCTCTAGATGTATCTACATGAGTGGGTGTTTCCACTCTCTTCTCCTCTGCATGTGGTTCCTCCACATCATCCTAAGGTTCTTCCTTTGGAGCTAAAATCTCCTCATCTGCATGTAACTGATTCTCCCTTTCAAGGTAACATATCATGGCCTTTTCTTCATCGAAATTTACATTTCTGTAAACAATTGTCATCCTGTGAGATGGAAGGTACACCTGATAGTTGTGAGGTGTATCAGTGTACCCCACAAATATGCCCAACTCAGCTGTCAGATCTAGATTTTTCCTTGCATCCTTGGTAACATGACAGTAAACTGATGAACCAAATATCTTGAAGTGTGACACATCTAGTTTCTTCCTTGAAAAAACTTCTTATGGTGTACTCATCCCAAGAATCTAATGAGGACTCCTGTTTTGCATATATAAAATTGTGTTGCATGCTTCATCGCACAAGTGCAACAGTATACCCTAATCATGTAACATCACTTGTGCAGCTCCCACAATACTTATGTTTTTCCTTTTAGCCACCCCATTCTGTTGTGCATTGTGGGGTGCTATTAACTACCATCGAATTCCTTCTAATGCACAAAATTTATTGAACTCATTCGACACATATTTTCCACATTATTGCTCCTGAGAGCCTTCACTTTCTTGCAAGTATGCTTCTCAACAAGTGTTTTAAATTCACAAAATTTTTAGAATGTCTGGTCTTTCTTTTTCATGAAGAATATCCAGCACTTGCGTGAGGAATCATCTACAAATATCACATAATACCTGTTCTTGGTCATGGAGGCTATTGAGAATGGTCCACACACATCTGAGTGAACTATTTCAAGGATCGCTTGCACTCAATTGTCCTTATCATGAAAGGTGGCTTTGGTGTACTTCCCCAATGTACACCCTTTGCATGTATCTCACTGCTCTAGTGCACCCTTGGGAAGTCCTATAGAAATTTGTTGCATGATCTTCAAGGCTCCATGGTGCAAATGGCCCAATATTCTATGCCATAATTCACCGATGTCTCGGCTCTGCACCTTCTTTTCTTTCATGCTCAAAGTAGAATAGACTTCTACATCCAATTTGTAGAGGTTCTTCACCTGAACTCTGATCCACTTCACTTGTCCTATGGCTATGTGATGAAGGAAAGCCTTTCCTTTGCTAAATATCACATCATAGCCATGGTCTTCCAACATAGCAACTAAAACTAAATTCTTCTTTAGACCTAGAACATACATGACATATTTTAATGTGAGAGGAGAATTAGACTCCCTCTAAAAAGTAACTGTATAGATACTAGTTGCACTATACCTTCCATCATCTCCCATCTCAATGTGCATCAGGAGGTATTTCTCCTCCAATTCATTGAAACATTATATGTTGTTGGTCATATGGAATGAGGCTCCACTATCCAGATACCAAAAACTACCCATCACTGATTTCACCATGCATCCAATGAGGGTAAGATCCAACTCAAATTGTGAAGCGAAAGCTTCACCGACCTCTCCTCCCGAGGGTTACTTGTCGGCCTTCTTGTGTGGACATTTCGTGGCATAGTATCCCAGCTCATGACAGTTAAAATATTTAATCTTCGATAAGTCCTTCTTCTTGCTACCCTGACTGGGATCCCCTTTGGATTGGGATTTCCTCCCTTTCTCTTTCTTTGCCTTTCCATCCAAGACACATTTCTCCTCATCATCATGCTTGGATGAGGTTCCATCTCTAGAGTTCTTCCTTATCTCTTCTTGCACCAATTCATACCATAAACGCTCCCACTTTGGTAGATGCTCCCTCCCTTTTACCGAATCCTGGTAGTTGTGCCAACACTTGGGAAGGCCTAGAAGTGTTAGGCTAACTAGATCATCTTAAGAAACTGTAATACCAATGCTCACAATCTCATCCCAACATTGGGTGAACCTGCTCAAGTACTATGGTATTGTGTCTCCCTTCTCCATTTTGATCTTCCGAAGATTGTCCTTCAGTGCCAGTTTCTTATGGTCAGTATTGTTCTAAAACAAGTATATCAAGGATTGCCACATTACATATGGTGTATCCTTCCCATGGAGATTCAAGACAATATGATCTTGAACTCCTTGTATTATTATCCTCCTTGCCTTTGCAACACATTTCTTCCATTCAGCTAGATATTGTGCATCGATTGTTGGAGGCTTAGGAACATCATTGTCTATGAATTCCTTCAGCCTGTTTTCTTCCAACAATGCCTCCATCCTATCCTTCCAAGCAATATAATTTGAGCTACCCTCAAGGGCACACTCGAGTCTCAATCCATAGAATGATATCCTATTGGCTCTAAAGAATGATCCTGCAAATTTTATCTCACCTACAAAGATAAACTCATATTCTTCTCTTCTATTTTGGTTCCAGCTCTGATACCATGTATAAATTCCTTGCAGATTAAAACTTCTTAAGTAATTTTCTAAAACAAAAGACTTGAATCTACTCTACTCATCAACAAAAACAATTAATCGATCGAGAAATCATGAAGCATACAAGAGAAAGAATTAAATCAACACATTATACAATGATTTCTTGGGGAAAGCCACACCTGAAAAACCCTGCGATCTGTATATTGCATTAGTAAAAAAATATGATAATATTACAATGATTTTCTCAATCCCGAGCAACCTCTACACTATCACTATCTGTCTCACTGCTTCCTCGACAAGCCTTGGCCAATACTTAACCAATTTTTTGCTTTCCCAGGTCCCTATTTCCTTGTGTCATTTCCTTGGTAATTAGCCCCTATTTATTAGGGAAATTCCTCAATTGGAATTGTGCAATCCATCATAGGCCTTCTTCTGACTGCATGCACCACATGTACAATTTGGATGATTATACAACTGAGAGTACATTGCCCTTGAACTCTAATCTCAACTAGGTAACTCTTAGATTTGACATGCATGAGTTATTTATGGTTGAATTATCAGCTAACTGGTTGAACACATGAAGCAGAACCCCACTGTTAGACCTCCTACTAGTTCCTCCATTAGTTGGAACTAGTTTAACTAACTTTAACTCAGTTAAACTGAATTAATTAATTACAATGCAAAATAAACTCAACCAGGGCTCCTATAAAGTATGAGACACTCTACATGAATCAAGTTAGACCCTCAACTCAAATTAATTAAACCAACTAATTCAAATTAACTTAGTTAACTCATACAAGTTGCCTTATGATGTGGAATTATAATTTTTCTCCTAATTTAATTCAATGGGAAATTAAATCAAGATTTTCTTGTTGCATTTTCAACACAAATAAGATCCATTATATGAAGGACTTATCTGGGGGTAATTATGGAAGGAAATAAACAAAAACAAAATTAGAAAACACATTAGGGGAATGTTGAGGTAAAAAAAGGGCCTCAAAATGAAAAATAAACTAAAAAAATTAGCTTTAAAAGATTCAATATGGTAATATCATCATCTAGGGTAAATATATTTGGAGCGAAAAGAAGTTTTTTTAATTGTGTTTTTGAATTATCTCCTCATAACTTTACTCAAATTTCAAGTGTGGGAACTCATTGTATGCATAATTTGATTATGAATTCAAGGAATGCCCACACATGAAATTTGACTAAATTTATAAGGAGATAAATAAAATATACAATTAAAAATGTTTTTCTTTCTTTTCCTTTAAAAAATCATAACTCTTATTTTATTACTTTTACTATTGTTTTATTATTTTCCTTGGAGGCCCATTTTAGACCTCAAAAATCCCCTAATGATGAGGAAGAAGACAAGTTAAGATGGTGCTATAGAAAAAAAATGAATTACAATCAAAATGAATCCTATTGTCTTGTAAAAGGAATCCCAAAGCAACCCTCATCAATAATACAAAATAAAATATGGAAACAAAAACATTGGCCAAAGGTGTTACTTTTTCTTATGGCTACTTTACCATGGGAAGAATGTAACATAGACAAACTACAAAAAGTACCTACCAAAGGCCCTTATTACGACTTATTTTCCAACATCAAGAAGATAGTATGGAATACACAATAAAATTTTGTCCCTTCTCATATAAAATTTGGGATAAAGGAGAAACAATATTTAGGTAGTTAGATAGGAGAAAAGACAACACAATTGAAAAAATATAGAACTATAGAACCTTAATCTTTAATTAGCCAATCATAAATAAAGCATGGCACTTATTCCCAGGATCTTTAATGTAGGAACCATGGAGGAAAGAAATAGGTGCATCTTCAAGCATCTCTCTCAAGAAGGAAATGTAGTCTTCAATAAAATTAAGGGTGACATAAGATAAACAATCTTCATAATACATGAATTTATCTTGATCAAAAATGTAATGACACATAAAAACATATTATGCAGGCCCTAAAACGTTTTCCTCTATTACCACGTTCAAACCATCCTCCTAGATTATCCAAAGTATCCCCACACAATTCATGGGAATTCCCTCCACCCAAATTTTTCAAATTCAACTTTGATGGAGGCTTTAAATGCAACCCTAATTAAATGAGTTTCAAAGGAGTTTTTAGGAACCATAAAGTTGAAATACTCTATAGCTATAATGGAGAATTAGATACTAAAAGAAATAATTATGTAGAGATTTATGCACTAGAATATGGATTAATAAAAAAATATTGATAACAATTACAGTATTGTACAAGTGGAAGAAGGATCCTATCTCATCATTGAGCTTATTAGGAAACTCCAGCAAGGCTCATCACCAAATATAATACCTAAAATCTAGCATCTTGAAAATGGATTATGTAAAATATATATAATCATATCTCATATCCTTATAGTAACCCCTCTATGTGTTAGAATAAACGGAAACAAAGTGGCCAATCACCTAGCTAATAAAGGTTTAAGTAATGACCAAGAATTAGATCGCATACATTCAAAGCCCTATTAAAAATATCTACCTCAAAATATTTCAGGAAGACCTTCACCCCCCATATGGGGTACCATCCAGCCAACTTACAATATGTTAATATACCATCACAACACTCCCTTAATTATCTTAGAATGGTCAAGACATGTGGCAAGGGAAAAAATCATAGTAAATCATGCAACACGCCTTACAATCATGGTAGTTTGCTTAGATCTCAAAGCAGTCATGTGAAAAACTCCCTCCAAGTAGAATGATAATTCAATATTCCTCTTACCACTCTCTCTTTATTTTATGAGGAACAAAGTAGTGTACCCTTCAGCCAAATAGGATAATATTATTCCTTAGAACTTGGTATTTTGGTCCTAACATACTTGTGTAATCTTACTCCTAAAGGATTATATACTTATTGCATGTTATGTTGTTTATCTTTCAAATGTTTCTTTCATATTCAACTTTGAGTTTCCTCCCTATCGTTATACCTCTCTAGTTTAACTTCCATTAGGAACCAAGATTAATTGCATACATCTATCTATAGTTGGTGCAATGGAATCAGGAGGTCACTATAACTCATGGCCCACTCTATATTTCTCTTCCTCCCATACATTGTTTCCTTATTGACTTGTGCCTCACAACCCATTATATGTTTGGCTTCACTCCCATTTTGTTCTCCATCCTTCATGGTCACTTTCCTTCCTTTGTTCTCCCCCCTTCATGGTCACTTTCCCTCCTTTGTTCTCCCCCCTTCATGGTCACTTTCCTTCCTCTACTTCCCTTGTATATCATTGTTATTATCACCACCCTTACTCATATATCTTACACCTACCATCCCGTTCTTGGTCTACACATCCTTCCCTCGTCATCACTTGCGATCCAATTTCCTCCCTCCATACTTCCAAAAGTCTTATATTCACATATAATGCCTTGATGTGAAGCAGGAAAACAAAACAAGAGAAGGGCTAGAAGCAAGGTCACACCCACACTCGAGTCTAACTAAATGCAAAAAAATATGTAGCCATATACTAGGAAAACACTCCTCTAGCTGTCAGAACTAAAAACAACATAGTTAAGGAAGAAGCAAGGGTTGAAACGAGATTCCTTCGAGGTGAGAAAATTATAGAAAATGTAGGTCAATGGATTCCACATATAGGGACCAATAGGGGAAGGCATAATAGGTACCTACAAGAAGTTGTTTTACACTAGAAAATGAAGATAATCATGGGAAATTTTTTATAAGAGAGAAGTGAAGAACAATAGGAAAATATAGTTATGCATAGATGCCCTTCAGTTATAGGTCTATAAATTGGACCACAAAGTCAATCAACTTGCTAAGAAGCTAGCCAACTTGGAATTCATGTTAGTTTTTGGTAGCATCGAATGTTCTCTAGCCATGAAAATTGGTGGAGAGGCCACATGAGTTATAAAGAACCCAGAAATTGTTTGGTGAAATTCAACCCGAATTGTATTTTATTAAAATAATTAATATTTTTAATTGGGTTCTTAAGTCTAAACTTGGAAAATTAAAATATTATTGGGTATTAATCAAAATATGGGTGAGAATGATCTAGAAGGCGGATCAAGTCATGTTTTAATCTTAGCCGTTGATTAAAGACTTAATCTTGGCCATTGAAGTCTCAACAAGAAAAGTATAAGAAGGAGGCTTGGGGTTAATTTAGAGGGGAAGTGAGAATCCCGGAGAAGGAATTTTTGGAGAATACAAGGCAGAGAGAGGATAGAAAGACGTCCAGGGGAGGGTTGACACTAGCCTACACAGAGGCAACATAGTCAATGAGGGGACATCAAGTTTCTACTAAGGGAATTTGAAGTTTAGTTGTTGGAAGCCAGGGTGTGAGACTGGAGACAGGAAAGTCAATTTTTCAGCCAGCAGAGGATACAAAGCAAAGATGCAGTGTAATACCCAGGAGGGGTGATGCAGAAGTTGCCCAGGGTGAAGCAGTTTGATGCAAAGGCCATCATAAGGTGACACAGAGCCTCCAGAGTTGAAGGATCAGTCACTATTTCTCCAGTTGCAGGGTGAGATCATTTCACTAGTATTTTTCCCAATATTCTCTCTGTAAATGATTTCTAGTTGACCATCCTAGATTTGTATTCAGAATTTTCTCTTGCATAATAAATAAACCCTCTAAGTTGTTGCACCAGTTTTCCCGCATTGGGTTTTTCGGGGACTATTTTGTCCAAAAATAACTATGTCATATGTATCTTGTTCTTTTCTTAGTTTTATGTTTCATGTATTAAATATTAAAGAAGTGTATGTTGCAAAAGTAATTTGCTTCAGTATTTAGAGAATAACTTGATAATGTATATTAAAATCAAGTAGGGGAAGTAGATTCAAATTTACTGAAGTAGGGGTTCCTTGAGTATTAGGAATTTTGACATGGTATGAAAGGATTGGTTTTGAAACAGGAAGAGTAGATCCAGCACTGAGCAAAGAGGCAAAAAGCTGCACTTGGCAGCAATTCGAATCCCCTTGAAGGGATTGCGTAGTCCTTACCAGGAAGTAGAGATTCTAAGGAAATCTCTCTCTAAGAGAGTTGACAGAGAGGTACAATTTCTAGTTCTTGAGTTTGCAAAGGTAGAGGGAGTGACGCAGACCCTCAACATAATGCTTGAAGGGTGTAGTTTCTGTCAAGGCAGAAATCCACTGGAAAAGAGAGAAGACACATAGAAGCGAAATTTTCTCCTCAGAGAAATTTCTTCCAAAATTTCAAATTTCTCACTTATCAGGCATCAATGCTACTCAGTGACTAGAGGAGTCAGTTTGATAGTTTGGGTGAGATGGCATCATATGGGCTCAAAGATCAGGACAGGTTGGAAGGAGCTTCCAACTATGTCATATGGAAGACCAAAATATTAGTTGTTGTGGAGTACGATCTCGAAGCCTACATCAAGAGTGTTGTGGTTGTTCTTGCTGACAATTATCAAAGGAAGAAGTACAAGGCCGAGTAGGGGAAGGCAAAGAGGTTCATACTTGATGGAGTTCGAGATCATGTGGCCTCACACTTGTAGGGAAAAGATACAGCCTGAGAGATGTGGGAAGCTTTGTCTTCACCGTATGAAGGCTCTTCCGAACAATGGAATATGTACCTAGAACAAACGTTGCAGTGGACATTGATGCAAAAGGGAGAAGGAGTTAACTCCTAGCTTCAACATATTCAGGACACCAGAGACTAGCTTGTTATAGTTGGTCTACTCCTCAATCTACCGCAATGGTAAGGACAACCCTTAATGGAGTCTCAGATGAATGGCAAGTCTTTGTCCAAAGTATGTTGGGAAGGGAAAGACTACCTTCATGGGAGGAGATGTGGGCAACTCTTCAATGGGAGGAATTAAGGAGGGACCTAGTAAAGTTCAACCTCAATGGTAGTAGTGGGAGTGGCATGAAGTCTAAGGAGGAGGAGGAGAATGCAACTCTAGCATCAAAGGGATAGCAGAAGAAGAATCGGAAGAAGGACATTTTGAAGGTGAAGTGTTTCAGATGTGGCGAGTCGGGCTACTTTGCATCCCAGTGTCCTTAGAAGCAAGAGGATAAGGATGAGAAAAATGATCCTAAGGCTACCCCAGCAAAAATTGACGAAGATGATTTTTCCATGAGTGCCCATGCATCTCTAGGAGGGAAATGGGGTGATATTGAGTTGTAGTCGGGAGGACTACATATGGGCAGGATCCTTAAGGAGTCTGCCTCTTCGATCAATTCCTTGCTACAAGAGCCCAAGATTCAATAGTAACAAGATATACTTAGTGTCAAACGATGGAGTGGATTGTTTGGAGAGATAGATGCAGTAGCCCAAGACCAGGAGCTAATCATCGCAGAGCAAGTTTGGAAGTAGTGCAGATGGCACAGTGAAAAAGTCAACAGCAGTGCAAAAGATTCAAAGGGTCAGAGACTAGAGCAGTCGGATTCCAAAATTCATGGTATTATGTTGAACACATTAAGTTTAGTTAATTTTGGATGATTTTTCGTTTCTAAGCAGCAACAATTGGAAAATGACACAATGCAGAGCTAGTAGTGGCAGTGTTAGCAGCAAATGCATAGGGAGCTGTAGTAAAAATGCAGCAATGGCAGTGGTAGTGCCATGGGTAGTGTTACAGTAGTAGCAGTAGCACCATGTTGAGGGCAGCAACGGTGTAGAAAATAGATGCTTCAGAAGCAGAGAAGCATGCAGATGGACATTGTCATTAGAGCATTTCCCTCGCTAAGAGGGGTTGTTAGGTTTTGGTAGCATCGGATGTGCTCTAGCCATGAAAATTAGTGGCGAGGCTAAGGCACACGAGTTTTAAAGAACCCATAAACTATTTGGTGAAATTCCACCCGGATTATATTTTATTAAAATAACTAATATTTTTAAGGGGGTTCCTAAGTCTAAACTTAGGAAAATTAAAATATTAATGGGTAATAATCAAGATATGGCTGAGAATGATCTAGAAGGTGGATTAGGTCATTTTTTAATATTAGTTGTTGATTAGAGACTTAATCTCGACTGTTGAAGTCTCAATGAGAAAAGTATAAGGAGTCTTGGGGTTCATTTAGAGACACACAGAGAGATTGAGGAAAATGATTTTTTGAGGTGAGAAGTTCGTCGAGCACCTAAAGGTCCTATGGTCGAGCACCTAAAGGTCCTTATGGTCGAGCAACTAAAGTTCCTCTCCTCTCGAGTTCCGGCTGGCTCGCGTCGTCCCAGCAAGCAACCGGCGGGGAGCACCTCGGTATACGATCACGCGCTGTAACTGGGAGTCTTATTACACCTAGGGCCAACTTTGATTCACCAAACCCAGGTTCATCTCGTGCAGGAGAGGACAAAAATATTTCCAGATGAGGGCTGATATAGGCCTACGCAGTGCTAACGCAGAGGTAGCGCAGTCAATGAGGGGAAGTCGAGTTTCTGTTGAGGGAATTCGAAGTTCAATTATCGAAGCCAGGGTGTGAGACTGGAGGTAGGAAAGTCGATTTCTTAGCCAGCAAAGGATCTAGAGAAGCGAGGCAGCATAATACCTAGGAGTGGTGATGCAGGTTGTCCAGGGTTGAAGGATCAGTCATTGTTTCTCCAATGATAGGGGGAGATCATTTCACTAGTATTTTGTCCAGTATTTTCTCTGTAAAGGATTTCTATTTGAGCATCCTAAATTTGTATTCATAATTTTCTTTTGCATAATAAATAAACCCTCTAAGTTGTTGCACAGGTTTTCCCACATTAGGTATTCTGGGGACTATTTTGTCCAAAAATAATTGTGTCCTATGTATCTTGTTCTTTTCTCAGTTTTCTATTTCATGTACTCAAATATTAAAGAAGTGTAAGCTACAAAAGTAATTTGCTTCAGTATTCATAGAATAACTTGATAATGTATATTAAAATCAAGTGAAGTAGATTCAGATTTGCTGCAATCGAGGTTCCTTGAGGATTAGGAATTTTCATAATTCATATAGACAAAAGATGAAGATATGAATATGGAGGTAGCAAATGAGGTCACCTCATCTGGACAATTATGTTTAGTTTCCTTCTTTTTTAAGTGATTACTTTAGCATTAATAGTGATATGCATTCAAGTTTAGTGTTAAAGGCTAATAGTAAAAATTCAAACAATAGTAGGCAATTAGAACTTGATTGTGATATCATTTTTGAAACTCTGTTTGTTTGGAAAAAAGAACTACTTTTATACTAGTGATGTAGTTTCCAAGTGGTAGACTAATAAAAAATCACATAGGAACTTACATACAAAAAAATAGAAAATTAATACAAAAACTATTCCAATGTCACTTATAAATAAAATATTTTGATATCAACATTATATATGATGATAATTAACATTATCTTCACAATATATAGACATACATAAGAGTAATTGATACTTGAAAAACTAAGCATATTCTAATTGTTCAACATTTTGTAATTTTTTTGGTTAAAATTTGACAATAAAATTTATGGCAAGTTTGTGATTTTTCATTGTTTAGAATGCATTTTTGAATGCATAAATCGGTTCAATGCCCTAAAAAACCTCTACATACCTCAGATTGTGTAAATTACACAACTCTAACTTACAATTCCAGCAAATCTCTATAAAATTGGACAAAATCGGCGAAAAAAGATGCCCATAAAAAGTATAAAATGTCAAATAGGTAGGCTACACTAAAAAAGTTATTGTATAGAGAGGATTTTCTAAGGTGCAATATGAGGGAAACGTGTTATCACTACCATAGTCAACATGAATTTGACATGTGGCATTTAAAAAATGTTAATAACAAAAAAAAGAATACAATATCAACATATATATATAACATTTTCTCTCTACAAATTGAATAAGTTGTTCTATTCAAATAACTATTTAGTGTCACATATTGATTTTGAATAACATGGAATAAATTGCAAGTAAAAATATACCAATATAATAAACATATATTTAGGCACAAATATAAGATAGAGTACATATTACCAAGGAAACTATATAATAAGATATATTATCAAACTGAGTTTTATTTTCATAAGAAATTGAATGTGAGTACAACCAGCATAGCTCCATTTTAACTCTTGACCTATCACACTTTTAGAGGTATGAAATCCCTTACCAATCCATTGATTTTTAAAACCATGGATGTTACGACTACCTCTCATGAAAATGGTCATACATTAATGACTTCCTTAACGTAGTTGAATCCAAAAAAATGATATCTAATATAATGCACTGTGAAAACCCCTTAATACTTAAATTCAAAAGAGTGAAGGGAACTCTACTTGAATGGTTCATGAGGCACAATACTTGCTAAGTTTTTGCAAATGGGGTAGCAAGCTAAGTGGACTTGATTATGGGGAAAACTCCATAGTTAATCGCGCTTGAGCCAAAGGCGATCTGGGATGGGTGACCTCCCAGGAAGTCCTGGTTACCGTGTGCAAGCCCCGGAAGTGATGAGTGATGCTATGTGATTCATTCACTAGTTTCAATCCCACTTCTTCACCCCTGTAAGCATCACCCAATGTAATGAGTGTTAAGTGGATTAATCAAAAATCATGAGAAATTAGTAAGTTACGACTACCTCTCATGAAAATGGTCATACGTTAATGACTTCCTTAACGCAGTTGAATCCAAAAAAATGATATCTAATATAATGCACTGCGAAAACCCCTTAATACTTAAATTCAAAATAGTGAAGGGAACTCTACTTGAATGGTTCATGAGGCACAATACTTGCTAAGGTTTTTCAAATGGAGTAGCAAGCTAAGTGGGCTTGATTGTGGGGAAAACTCCACAGTTAAGCGCGCTTGAGCCAGAGGTGATCTAGGATGGGTGACCTCCTGGGAAGTCATGGTTACCAGGTACAAGCCCCAGAAGTGATGATTGACGCTATGTGATTCATTCACTATTTTCAATCCTGCTTCTTCACCCCTATGTGCATCACTCAATGCAATGAGTGCTAAGTGGATTATTCAAAAATCGTGAGAAATTAGTCAGTTACAACTACCTCTCATGAAAATGGTCATACGTTAATGACTTCCTTAACGCAGTTGAATCCAAAAAAATGATATCTAACCATGGATCATTTTTTATTTTTTTTATTTTTTATTTTTTATAGGGTTATTTTTATTTTACTTTCACCAAGTTAAGATGTTTACATTACTTTACGTTACACATTTCTAGCATACTATAGGCATTCGATCTTATCTCAATCAAGGAATTACATATATCCCTCCTACTAAAAAGTTTTTTTTTTTTTTTAAATTTCAATTACTTTATCTCACTATATAAAGTCTTATGTAAAATAAAGGGGAAAATTGAAGTATTTTATTTATGGTTGCCAATGGTTTTTAAGGTAATGTTATTTTTTTTAAGTGACATTACACACAATATCTCTCGCATATACATATATTATCCCACACACACACACACATATTTAAATTTTTTTAATGTAATGTTACATGACAACATCTCCCTCATGTACTGGGTTGTAGAGCACCTCTCAACGCAAAAAAATGAACATCGAAAAAAATAAAATACATTCATATGTATTTTTCCTTCAAACCACCTCTTACAAATTGCGCTTTACAACATACTTTTCAGCAGTATCTATATGGTCAATCAAATCATCTCAAACAATAGTGTATGACCATATTTGAGGGTGTGCAACATGTGCACGAAGACAGAACAATTGGATTAGTGGTATTGTAACACCCCTTTTTAAACCCCAAGTTTTGTAACATGTAAATAAGACTAATAATGTTAAAATGGCCAACATGGCTAATTTAACAACTTCATTTGAGGTAATTATTAATTTTTATTTAATAGATTGATAAAGTTGAAGAAGACAACAAAAAACATTGATCTCAATGCCTAAAGGGGAAGTTGTCAAGGGAAATTAAGAAGTTTTCTATCTTACATGAATTAAATATTCTAGTTACTAATTTGATATTTGAACCACCCACCTACCAATATTTATTGGAAGGAATGGAAGTAGTATTGAGTTTCTCCAAGAGTATGGATTATATACCCATTCTAAAGAATTTTGATTGAAAATGAAGCTTGAGGAGGGAAATCAAATTCTCATTATGGCAGTGCATGTGTAGGAATCGAGAAAAGGAAAATGATGAGGAGTGGAGGAAATATGTGAGAGAAAATAAGTGCATTCCAAAGAAATAGTAAAATATGTGAGTAGAAACCAAAATCACACATGGGGCTAAACGTTTGACTTTGATTGGGGGTGACAGAGAACCCTCTAAGGCACAATAAGCCTATGTGGAGTTTGTGAATGAACTTAATTGGATAGGAAAAATAGTGTGAAATCCTTCAGGATGAGTTAGACGCTACAAGAATTGTCTGGGTAGTTGGTCTTAATT
The DNA here is from genome assembly GCA_031772625.1 of Pinus tabuliformis. Lineage (NCBI taxonomy): Eukaryota > Viridiplantae > Streptophyta > Pinopsida > Pinales > Pinaceae > Pinus > Pinus tabuliformis. The sequence continues at coordinate 443,782,514 of CM062811.1, forward strand.
TGGGACATAAGGAACTAAGAAAAGGGAAGGACCGAGGGACTGGAAGATTGGAGAAGGTATCCATTTATGTTGTGCAGGCCCATAGTGGCTATACTATGAATGTTAACATGCCCAAGCTCAAAATTTGGAAGGTTGAGCATTGATTTCCTATATTTGAAGTAGAGTGACCTTCACGTTCTCTACCTTTATTTGACTTTGTAGAACCCTACGAGAAGCTTCCTCTGAAGGAATCCAATCTAGCTTGAGCATGGCTAGTCATAAGAAATATTAATCTTGTTTAATGTTTTTAATATTAAAGGTTGCTAAATAAGCCCTTATTAATCTTGTTTGATGTTTTTTTGTTCATTCCGATAATGACTACTTATACAAGTGAGTCCTCAAATTCTTCTTTCTTCACAAGAGTCTTTGATGGAGACAAGAAGCAAGACTTGTTCACCATGTTGGATATGGTGAGAGAAATGTATGAGGATGGAAGGAAGAGCAGCATACTTAGAGAGCAGTTGAATTTCGTGGAGGAAGAGAAGTAGTTGCTTTCTGATAAATTGCAGGAAATGGAGAGGCAACTTCATATTAAAAACATGAACCTGGAAAGGATGCATGAGTTGGAGACACAGCTCTTTGTTGCCAAAGAAGCCTTGGTCAAGTATCAGCTTGAAGAAGAGGTAAAAAATTCTTGTCTGTCTTCAAATTCTTCTAAGAATTCTTATATTGGTTCTTTTGAAAAACATACCAGAGGCATAGGTTCTAAGCTAATGTCCAAGATGGGCTATGAAGGAAAGGGCTTGGGAAAACATGCACAAGGTATTGTTGAGCCAATAATAGTTGAGGAAAGGCCTAAGTATTTGGGTCTTGGCTATGGACAGTCTTATGGAGAAAGTTCCAAAGCTATCATGAAGGCCATTAAAACAGCTCCAAGAAGGAGTTGCATTACTGGTCTTCTATCTCAAGAGTGTGAAGATTGTATTCAAGAGGAATGCAATAGCTTGAAACATCATTTGTAGGATGCAGGTGTTCAGAAGCACACACTTGAACCAGAGAGTTGTGGAAACTCTAATAGCCTTGAAGAGATTGATGGTGTTCCAAAGGGAGCCACTTCTTCATTTGATTCACCTCCTCATGAAGGCAATAAAGGTGAAAAAGAAAGGTATAAATCTGGTTCTAACCATATTCCTTTTGATTATGTTCAGCATGATAAATTTCCATATAGGTATGGGAAAAGAATTGCATGTTCCTTTTGTGGTTTGGATAACCATAATGTTTCTAGATGTTGGAAGAGAATGGCCACATACAGGAAACTTTTGAAGGAAAGGAAGCAAGAAGCCAAAGGTCCATTGGACAAGGCAAATCATGCTGTCAAGAGGATGCACATGTGTTGCACCTACTACCATAAGCAAGGGCATCTTGCTGAAAGGTGTTGGACTCTGAATCCAACAATTCTTCCACGGAAGTTAAAGAAAGTGGAAAGAGACGATGGCAGAAATGGAAAGGAAGTTTCTATGGTTGATGTGTTTCAGGATGATTCACGTGTTGATGCTAATGTGCAGACAGAGGAAAGACCTTTGAAATGGATTGGTAAGAAATGGTTAGAGTTCTTATCCAATTAATATTGCATGTCTTTTTGCATCTATTTGCATTTCTTTGTTAATGGAATGCAAGTTGCAGGATTTCACCAAGAAGGTGAATGGAAAAGTTGAGTAGGAGACTCACTTTGTTGCTACAACATTATATGTTCATTTCAGCTTTGAAAGTACAACGTGCTTAAGAGAAAGTTTAAGGATGAAATGCATGCATAAGTTTGATGTGCATGAACACAGGGATGTTGACGTTTTCCTTGTATTTGAACATGTATGTGTAATTAACTTGAAGAGTTTTGACTTGAGAGAAGTTAAATTGGTCTCCAAGATGGAGATAATGATGAAGTGTTTGATCTTTTGAAAAAGATGTTGGCATTATGTTTCTGGTATGGCTATATGTTACAAATGTTGTACTTGATGGCAACTCCCGTGGCAAGGCCCTCATTTTGTTGAAAATAAAGAAGTACGCAGGAAATCAAATCATAAGGTGCGTACCCGCAGGTACACCATGCAGGGACCGTGTCCAGATACGCAGGCCAGCCGTTCAGGAGGTGCGTCCCCCCAGTGCACACATTTCAAGGCAGAGAAAAGCACACGTGGGGTTTCTTATGTTTTACTCTTGGTATTTAGCCGACGGTTTTGGGTTATTATGGTGTCGGCTCGTGGTATTGTTCCATGATTTTAGGAGGAGCTTGCCTATATAAAGCAAAGGAGATCACTTGGCTAAGCATCTTTTGCAATTGAATATCTTTAGATCTGAAATATTGGGTTATGGTCTAAAAAGCTTGATCTATATGAAAGGGAAGTTGAAGGCGAATCTGTGAAGGGTGATCTCTCGGGCGCATGATCAGATCTGAGCAACTGTGCCACTCTGGTGGACTGCCTATTCGGCCCTAATCAGAAGGACGCAGGTGTTTAACAGAAGAGCTGCGTGGGTACGCAGTGCAGAAACAGGAGATCTGCGTCGGGACGCAGTGCAGAAACAGGAGATCTGCGTCGGTACGCAGAGCAGAAGAAGGATACCTGCGTCGGTACGCAGAGCAGAAGAAGAAGAGCTGCGTGGGTACGCAGAGCGACTAAGGTTCAGGTGCGTCCGCATAGTAAAAGTACGCGGCGCGATAATGTCTTTGGGTGCGTCCCTGCAGTAACAGTACGCGGCGCGATAGTATCTTTGGGTGCGTCCCTGCAGTAATAGTACGCAGCGCAGTTCAAGGAACAGTGCGTGGGCACGCAGTGCGGCAGAAGGATCTCTGCGGGTAGACGCAGGAAAGCAAAAGGTGAACTGCGTAGCGACGCAGGCCACAGAAGGGAAAACTGCGTACCTGTCTTAAAAAGTTCTGTTGATTGAATTTTTCTGTTGATAAGGTGTTCTGGGTTAGTTCTGTTATTGCTGATCTGATAACTGTAGTGAACTGTAACTTTCATGTACTTGATGTTCAATTGATGCTTTATGAAAAGAAGTAGGGGGTTGTAGCTCCCTTCCAGGAGAGACTGGAAAACGAGAGAGAGAGAGAGTTGTAGCTCTCTGCAGGTTGCAGCCTGCGTACTGGTAAAGGACTGCACCAGTACAAAACCATTGTAAAAGAAGTTTCTAAGTTGAAAGAAGATAGAGACATATTGCAGTAGGTGGTTTTCACCCACATTGGGTTTCCACCTTACATCTTGTGTTCTTTGGTGTGACTATCTGTTTTTCCTTGTTCATGCTCATTATTTTATGGTATTGACATGCAAAAATAATTCAAAGAACAAATAAGGAAGATTGATTAAAAGAATTAGATAATACTGATTCACCCCCCCTCTCAGTATTATTTCCTACAATTGGTATCAGAGCAGGTCCTTCAGAGAAGCTTGATCGCTTGAAGGTAGATCGTTCATCATGAGCAACTACGAGAGAGAAGCATCAATCAGGCCACCGGTTTTTGATGGGACAAACTTCAATTATTGGAAGGTAAGAGTTACTGCCTATCTTCAATCTCTTGGTACAGAAGTTTGGGACATTGTAGAGACAGGCTATGATTTTCCTTCAGCTACTCCTACAGATACAGCCGAGAAAAAGAAGTATGAAACAAATGCGAAAGCAGTCAGTACTCTATTAGGATGTATATCTCAATCAGAATTCATGAAGGTAATGCACTATAAATCCGCAAAAGAGATATGGGACAAAATTGTCACGAGCTATGAAGGAGATGAACAGGTAAAGCGTGCTAAACTTCAAACTCTCAGAATTCAGTATGAGACTCTCAAAATGTATAATGATGAAAGTGTGGCTAATTATTTTCTTCGGGTAGATGAGGTTGTTAATTGTATGAAAAATTTGGGTGAAGAAATAAAAGAGGCTATTGTGGTTGAAAAGGTTCTAAGATCATTGTCCCCCAAGTTTGAATCTAAAGTATCTACAATAGAAGAAAAGGAAAATCTACGAATTCTTACTATGTCTCGGCTACATGGAATTCTAACTGCTTATGAAATGAGAAAGGGAGGTCCATCAGACAGAAGAGAAGCTGCTTTCAAGGCATCAGGCAAAGGAGATTATTATGAAGCAAGCCATGTCCCAGAAGAAGAGGAAGAAGAATCAAATTTTGTCAGAAATCTTCAAAGGGGTTCTAGAAGGTTCAAAGGTAAGTTACCTTTTAAATTCTTTGCTTGTGGAAGAGTAGGTCATTATGCTGCAAAATGTCCTTATAAGGATAAAGGAAAGGAACCTGCTAGATGGAACAAGAAACAGAACGCAAATAAGAAAAGCTACTACACTCATGAAGATAGTGATGGTCTATCAAACAGTGATGAAGATGAACAAGGTAATGAATATAAGTTGTTAATGGCATTTGAAGATGATGATTATATGGATGCTGTAGATGTGGATAACCTTTATGATGAAATTACTAGACTCAAGAGATGTATAGAAGAAAAGAACATGATCATTGATACTCTACAATTTCAAATTGATGAAAAGGAAAAACATCTTGAAAAATTAGAAGGTGAAATTGTTGGTCTTAGAAAAGAGATTGAGAAAACAAAAGCTATTAATCTCAAGTTTGTCAAAGGATCTAAAACTTTGGATGAGATTATCAATGTGCAGCGGTCTCCTCTAAACAAGACAGGTCTGGGCTATAATGGAGAAACTTCTCAAGCATCCACCTCAAAAAGTTATCTTGATGCAGCAAGAAGAAATGAGCAAAAGAACAAAGAAGATCAACAGGTAAAGCAGGAACGAATTACAAACAGAAACTATCAAGGGCAATCCATCTTAAGGGTGAACAAAAGCTACAACCAGCCACAGGTAAAATCTTCTCAATTTGGTTCAAGAATAGATGAAAATAGAAACTACAATCAGTTGGCTGGTAGATTCAATAACCGCAGAAGTTTCTTCAATGGACAATGTTTTTCTTGCCATAACTTTGGTCACAAAGCAGCTCAATGTGTTGCATATAAAACGATCATGACTAGGGAAGCTCAAAAGCAAAGAAGTATGACAGGGATTACAAAAAGGACCTATAACAACTTTTCGGTTCTTGAAAATGAAGTTGAATGTTCTATTTGCAATAACTTTGGTCATGAAGACTCTGAATGCAGGAGCAGGTTTCAACAGAAAAAGGAACAAGCCTTAAGCACCAAAACATGGAGAATAAAGGAACCTCAAACAGAAAGATGTGGGATAGCATTTTATGCAGAGGGACAGGAAAATCTATGGTATATTGACAGTGGATGTTCGAAGCATATGACAGGTGATAAAGAAAAACTCGAGTCTTATTCTGCTCTAGAAAAGGGAAAGAAAGTCTCTTTTGGAAATGATACTCCTGCAACTATAAAAGGAAAGGGCATTGCTCAGTTAAAAGAAAAGGTCAAGGCTGGAAATGTTTTGTATGTTGATGGATTGAAGCATAATCTTCTAAGTGTCAGCCAGATGTGTGATCAAAGAACCGAGGTTATATTCAGATCAAATGGATGTCTTGTTCGTGATCTTGATACAGGTAAAACAGTGATCAAAGGCAAAAGAACTCCAAATAATCTGTACATATTTGAAGAAGGACAACAACAATGCTATCTGAGCAAGGATGATGAGCACTGGTTATGGCATCGGAGGTTGGGGCATCTAAGCTTTTCACAAATAAGGAAAGCATGCAAATATCAGGCAGTTCGTGATCTTCCAGATATCAAAATTCCTGACAACACCATATGCAAATCATGTCAGTTTGGAAAACAAACCAGAACTAACTTTCCAGAGAAGGAAGGATCAGCTAGCATGCCTCTTGAGCTAGTTCATACAGATACGTGCGGTCCATTCAGGAAAAGAACACCTAGAGGAGAAGAATACTTGATATTATTCATTGACGATTTCTCCAGGTTTGTCTGGCTAGGACTTATGAAGCACAAAGATGAAGCATTCGAAAAATTCAAATCCTTCAAAGCCTTGGTTGAAAATGAATCAGGTCACAAAATTAAGTGCCTCAGATCCGACAAAGTTGGGGAGTTTACCTCAAATGAATTTTTCGATTTCTGTGAAGAACATGGGATAAGAAGAGAATTCTCTACAGCTAGAACTCCTCAGCAAAATGGAGTTGTGGAAAGAATGAACAGAACAGTCCAACAAATGGCTCGTGCTATGCTTGATGAATCAGGAACTCCCGCAACTTTCTGGGGTGAAGCTGCACATGCTGCGGTTGTTATTCTCAACAAAACAAATGTCCGGGTGAACAGCACTCAAACTCCTCATGAACTCTAGAGTGGTAAGACTCCTTCGGTAAAGCACTTCAAAATCTTTGGGAGCAAATGCTATATCAAGAATACTGATGAGCAGCTTGGCAAACTTGAACCTAGAGCAGATGAAGGCATTCTTCTTGGTTACTCTCCACATAGCAAAGCATACAAATGCTACAATAAAAGACTTGGCAGAATTGTTGACAGCATTGATGTAGTGGTTGATGAGAAGGGATACATTCCTAGGCAAGTACATCATGAAGAAGAAGATGAAGGCTACCCCCAACGACAGAATAATGAAGAAGAAGAACCTCAAGAAGAACCTCAAGAAGAACCAGAAGAGCAAACAAGAATAGAAGAAAAGACTCCATCCAGATATGTTCAGAAGAATCATCCAGAATCTCAGATTATGGGGCAGAAAGAAGCAGGTGTACAAACAAGAAGAACAGTTGCAGAAGCTTCAAGCTATTTGGCATTACTCTCCTCTACTGAACCACAAAATGTGAAAGAAGCATGCAAAGATGAATGTTGGGTGAAAGCAATGGATGAAGAACTTGAGCAAATCGAAAAGAACAACACTTGGGAGCTGGTTCCTAGACCAAAGGATAAGAATGTTATCGGAACAAAATGGGTCTTCAAAAACAAATTGAATGAAAATGGAGAAGTAATTAGAAACAAAGCCAGACTTGTTTGTAAAGGGTATGTGCAACAAGAAGGAATAGACTTTGAAGAAACCTTTGCTCCTGTTGCAAGACTTGAGGCCATCCGAATGTTCCTTGCTCTCTCAAGTTTTCAAAACTTCAAAGTATTTCAAATGGACGTGAAATCAGCCTTTCTGAATGGAGACCTGGAAGAAGAAGTATACATTGAACAGCCAGATGGGTTCATTCTTGGAAATGATCCAAAACTTGTATGCAGATTGAAAAAGGCTCTCTATGGTCTCAAACAAGCTCCAAGGGCTTGGTACTACCGTTTGGACAAATATCTTCATCAACAAGGTTTTTCAAAAGGATCAGCAGATAGCAATCTTTATATAAAAGTTGAAAATGACAAATTGCTAATACTTGTTGTGTACGTAGACGACATTATTTTTGGGAGCAATGAAGAAGCTATGAGTCAAAGCTTTGCCTCGGTCATGCAGAAAGAATTTGAAATGTCTTTGTTAGGAGAACTGACATATTTCCTTGGTTTGCAAATCCAACAAAAAGAAGGAGGAATCTTTTTATCTCAAACCAAGTATCTCAAACAGATTTTGAAGAAATATGGTATGGAAGATGCAAAACCAGTATGTACACCCATGGTCACAGGATGTAGCCTCAGTGCAAATGATGAATCTGCAGTAGTACATCAACCAACCTACAGATCTATGATTGGAAGTTTACTTTATTTGACAGGTACCCGACCGGACATCATGCATGCAGTTGGAATAGTTGGAAGATTTCAGGCAAATCCGAAGGAGACTCATCTTCAGGCAGTGAAGAGAATTTTCAAATATCTTCAAGGGACTCAAAATTATGGCTTATGGTATCCTAGAGATACAGATCTTACACTTCATGCTTATACAGATGCAGATTGGGCCGGAAGCGTGGATGACAGGAAAAGCACAAGTGGTGGTGCATTCTTTATGGGTTCCAGACTGGTATCTTGGTTCAGCAAGAAACAGAGTTCGATTGCCTTGTCTACAGCTGAAGCGGAATATGTTGCTGCTGCATCTTGTTGCACTCAACTTCTTTGGATGATGCAGACTTTGCAAGATTTTCAAATCACTTGTACACCACCTATCCCCATCTTATGTGATAACACAAGTGCAATCAGCATTTCAAAGAATCCGGTTATGCATTCAAAAACCAAGCACATACCAATCAAGTACCATTTTCTCCGGGAGCAAGTACTTGAACAGAAGGTCAAGTTGGAGTATGTTCCTTCTAAGGAACAAGTTGCTGATATTCTCACCAAACCATTGCCCAGGGACACTTTTGAATACCTCAGGCAAAAGCTGGGGGTTGTTGATGCATCATCTTATTGTTGAACCTTTTCTGATTGATGGTACAGGTTTAGGGGGAGCATATAATGCATTGTTGGCATTATGGAGGATGGTCAGAAGGAGATCTTGGAAATAGCTGCAATATGTCTCTATCTCTTTCATGGTGGATTATGGTTCTTTGTTGCAGATCTGGTTCATATTCAGGGGGAGCATGTCCTTAGGGGGAGCATACCCCTTTGCCCTTGATGTCAAAGGGGGAGAATGAAGCTGAAGAAGTTTTTGAGGTTGCCATCAAGTCCAAAGGGGGAGATTGTTGGCATTATGTTTCTGGTATGGCTATATGTTACAAATGTTGTACTTGATGGCAACTCCCATGGCAAGGCCCTCATTTTGTTGAAAATAAAGAAGTACGCAGGAAATCATATCATAAGGTGCGTACCCGCAGGTACACCATGCAGGGACCGTGTCCAGATATGCAGGCCAGCCGTTCAGGAGGTGCGTCCCCCCAGTGCACACATTTCAAGGCAGAGAAAAGCACACGTGGGGTTTCTTATGTTTTACTCTTGGTATTTAGCCGACGGTTTTGGGTTATTATGGTGTCGGCTCGTGGTATTGTTCCATGATTTTAGGAGGAGCTTGCCTATATAAAGCAAAGGAGATCACTTGGCTAAGCATCTTTTGCAATTGAATATCTTTAGATCTGAAATATTGGGTTATGGTCTAAAAAGCTTGATCTATATGAAAGGGAAGTTGAAGGCGAATCTGTGAAGGGTGATCTCTCGAGCGCATGATCAGATCTGAGCAACTGTGCCACTCTGGTGGACTGCCTATTCAGCCCTAATCAGAAGGACGCAGGTGTTTAACAGAAGAGTTGCGTGGGTACGCAGTGCAGAAACAGGAGATATGCGTCGGGACGCAGTGCAGAAACAGGAGATCTGCGTCGGTACACAGAGCAGAAGAAGGATACCTGCGTCGGTACGCAGAGCAGAAGAAGAAGAGCTGCGTGGGTACGCAGAGCAACTAAGGTTCAGGTGCGTCCGCATAGTAAAAGTACACGGCGCGATAATGTCTTTGGGTGCGTCCCTGCAGTAACAGTACGCGGTGCGATAGTATCTTTGGGTGCGTCCCTGCAGTAACAGTACGCAGCGCAGTTCAAGGAACAGTGCGTGGGCACGCAGTGCGGCAGAAGGATCTCTGCGGGTAGACGCAGGAAAGCAGAAGGTGAACTGCGTAGCGACGCAGGCCACAGAAGGGAAAACTGCGTACCTGTCTTAAAAAGTTCTGTTGATTGAATTTTTCTGTTGATAAGGTGTTCTGGGTTAGTTCTGTTATTGCTGATCTGATAACTGTAGTGAACTGTAACTTTCATGTACTTGATGTTCAATTGATGCTTTATGAAAAGAAGTAGGGGGTTGTAGCTCCCTTCCAGGAGAGACTGGAAAACGAGAGAGAGAGAGTTGTAGCTCTCTGCAGGTTGCAGCCTGCGTACTGGTAAAGGACTGCACCAGTACAAAACCATTGTAAAAGAAGTTTCTAAGTTGAAAGAAGATAGAGACATATTGCAGCAGGTGGTTTTCACCCACATTGGGTTTCCACCTTACATCTTGTGTTCTTTGGTGTGACTATCTGTTTTTCCTTGTTCATGCTCATTATTTTATGGTATTGACATGCAAAAATAATTCAAAGAACAAATAAGGAAGATTGATTAAAAGAATTAGATAATACTGATTCACCCCCCCTCTCAGTATTATTTCCTACAAAAGAGTCCTAATGGCCTTTTTCTACATGCTTGACTTGAAGGGTCATTTGTTTTAAAGGCATGTTTTGTGGGCTTGGTATCTATCCCATCATTTTTATGCAGATGTAAGACATGGAGGTGTTCACAAGATGTGAAAATCTGTCTCTTTTGTTGAAGCAAGAGTTTAGGCCATCCAGTTGTTGTCTGTATTTCTGTTACTATTAACAGTGGTTTTTGACAGCTTGTCAAACAAGTACAAATGAAAATTTTGTGAAGCAGATGTAACTTCACATTTGTTTGAGCCACTTTGGATCAATGATCAAGGCAGAGAAGTTCAAACTACCTTCTGTGACCATTTTAGCAGGAGTTCTGCATGAATTCAAGGAGGAAAATAGTTCTTCCCAAGAGGACCAGCACATCCAAGAAGGAGAGTGGTCAAAGACTTTGGTTCAGAGGCACTATGCAGAGGCAAGTGTATGGAGGCTGAAAGAAGAGGGTGTTGTTAATCTCATTTACTGTTTAGATCAGTATGTCAGTCTTTTGGAGACCAAAAGTTCTTTTAGTGGGAAGGCGTGATCCAAAATGGATCTTGGATAGACTTCTAAGTCTAAAGTGTTCCTCACAGAGGAAAATTAAAGTCCAAGGATGCTCTTGGAAATAGTCCCATTGCATAGCTCTTCTCATTCTGAATCTACTACAACTTGAATGGGCTAAAACGGACTTCGGATGAAGAAGTTATCACAGAAAGAAGGTTGCCTTTGTCCTTTGAAAAAGGAGGCATTTCTTCTAAAAATGGCATAAAAGGCTCCTTAAGGAAATCGCATCACAAATGTGCAAAGGGGTGGACTTAAGGCAAAGGCGGAAGGACCCCCAATCAGTGATCTCTGACTCATCGCATCGGAGGTAGGCATGTATGTGATATTGGGACCCCAAACTTGGCAATTGTGATAATGCGATTATGCGATTACGATAATCAGCGATCAGAGGAGCAAGGACATAGACCCTCACCGATGTGATACGTGAGGTGCAATATCAGCAATTGGTGGATCGGCGGATCGGTGGTCGACATGGTCAAATGGAAGACCCCCAGGGCCGTTGCACTTGCAATATGCCAATAGCGATATGCCGATATCGGCGATCGGGTGATCAGTGATCCCTGATACAAAGGGCTATTGGGCACATGACTTGCGATAAGCCAATAAGGGCCAGACCCGATGGGAATTATCAGCCCGATTTCATAATATTTGAAATCCAAAAATTCGAATTTTCAATGTATTTCCCGTGTAAATGGGGTTTTGGCCATTTTGCCATGCGACTTGCGATTTGTGATAGAAAGTCGGACCCGAAAGGTTTATATATGCAGCTTTGTGTTATTTGAGTCCTATGGTAAGCGGGATTTCAGGCGGGCCTTAGGCGGTAAGTGGTATTGGACGAGCTCTGCCTAATCCCATACACTGGCTGACACATGGCATGGCGCAAGAGAGAGAAAACCGCCTTTTCGGGCGGGTAATCTCCGTGCACATAAGCCACCCGAAATGGATGTCATCTGTTGGATCGGAGATCATGCAAATCAATGGTGGGCTTGCGACAGCCATAAAAGGGTGGACCCGATAGGGATATGAGCGCGATTTCATAGAATTTGAAGTCTGGGATTTTGCGCTCAATAGTGTATTTCCGGTAAATCTTTGTGTATTGGAATTTTGTTCCATTTCTGGGTTTTACCTGAAGGAAGGCCCTGATTCCTTTGTAACTACCCCTAATCATTGTGTCACGCTGCAAGTAGGTGTTTTATGGACAATGATGCATTTGTAATGTAGAGAGAGCCACAGAGCCACAGAGCCAGATGGCCAGTTGAAGAGACAAGGAGCAGAAGAAGTCGCAGAGCCGCAGAGGAATGATTTCACATAGAGAAACGACTGGGGAAGCCTTAGAGCGGGAAGGATGCCTCAAGAAAGCCAAAGTGCTCAATTGATGTGGTAGCAGGCAGCGCAGGCAGCTGAGGGAGTTTTTGGAGTCGCTTGGAGGTTGAGTGAAAAACCAGAGAGCTGAAAGCTGCTGAAAAGGGCCACTGGAAGGTTGCTGAAGAGTCGCTTGGAGGTCAAGAGAATTACAGAGGCACGCAGAGGCTGAGAGAGAGCTCAGAGAATCCAGATCCGAAGAGCCAAGAGCTAGAGCTAGAGCTAGAACCACGAGCCAAAGCCAAGAGCCAGAGCTAGAGCTAGAGCCAGAGCAGAGATCCAGAGCCAGAGCCAGAGCCAGAAAGCTGGAAAGCTTCAAATACAGGGATAAGATGGTGTTCTAAGCCCATTGTGTTCTATGTAAACCAATGGAGTTGAGCATGGAGCTTGTAAAAGGACTTATGCCATAATCCCAAAGATCCTAGTCGATTTGACTGGAGCTCAAGGAGATGTAGCCCAAGAGTTTTGGGTGAACTCCATATTATATCGTTGTTATGTGTTATTGCTTATTGCTGCATTGAATTTGCTACTTATTTTTTGTTCTATTTACTATTATACGTATTTTATATCAACATAATCAAGTGAAATTAAAACACTTAATAGTTACAAACAAACACAAGCATACACCTATTTCAAGCATTATTAATTCTGAAATTGGTTAATCATAAGGTCTTGGCAATATGTAAGCTTTGGAAGAGGGAGAGGTTCTTGTAAGCTTGACAAGAAGCCTTTACTGCCCCATTTTCAGATCATAGGGATTTGAACAAAGCCACAAAGAAGTATCATTTTCCCCTACCCTTCATTGACCAAGTGTTGGATGGCCTAGCAAGGAAGAAGTTCTTTTCTTTCCTAGATGGATTCAGTGGGTTCAACCAAATCCAAATCTTCCCAGAAGACCAAGATAAGACCACATTCACCTATCCTTGGGGTACTTTTGCCTATAGGGTCCTTCCTTTTTGCCTATATAATGCTCCTGCCACTTTCCAGAGAGCAGTCATGAGTATTTTTGCTAAATTAGTACACGATGCTATGGAAATCTATATGGATGACTTTACACCTTATGGCTGTGATTTTCAAGAAGCCCTTAATAACCTAGGCAAAGTATTGCACAAATGCATTGACATGAACCTATCTCTCGGTCCAAAAAAATGTGAATTCTTCATGACTGAAGGCACAGTGCTAGGTCATTCAATATCTCAGCAAGGACTGTAGGTGGACCCAAACAAAATAGCAATCATCCAAAGGGTCCCACCTCCACAAAAGTAAAGAGATGTCAGGAGCTTCTTAGGATTAGCTGGATAATACCGAAGGTTCATAAAGGACTTCAGCAAGTTGGCCTCTCCTTTGTTTGGGTTGTTGGCCAAAGACTCTGAGTTTATATGGTCAAAGAGTTGTCAAGAGGCCTTAGACATTCTAAAGGGTAAGTTAACCACTGCACCAATACTTAGAGGCCCAAACTAGGCCCTCCATTTTAATATTCATGTTGATGCCTCACACAAAGCCATAGGAGTAGCCTTAGGTCAAGAAGAAGAGAAATTGTCCTATGCCATCTATTTTATCAGTAAGAATTTGTCAAAGGCTGAGCTAAATTACACTGTGACCGAAAAGGAACTCCTGGATGTTGTGCATGCATTAAACAAATTTAGGCATTACATTACAATCTATCAAGCATTTGTGCATACTGATCATGCTACAATCAAATATTTAATGAAAAAACTAGATGTGAATGCTAGAATTATAAGATGGTTGATTTTATTACAGTATTTTGATCTAAATATTGTTGATAAACCTGGTAAGGAAAATGTTGTTGTTGAATTTCTATCTGGGATGAATCTGCCTGTAGGTGAAGAAGGAATGGTGGATGACTAGTTACAATATGAGCATTTGTTTTCTATTTCAGTTCTCTCCCCATGGTTTGTTGATATAGAAAACTATTTGGTATCAGCACTGTTATCACTCTAGGAAGCTCTCTTAGGCTGTAGCTCGGAGATGCCTGGTAACATATAAATCTTCAATATTGTTCTCGGAACTATTAGAATGGATGATGGTTTGGATCAAGTCAAATGATTGTTTCAACTCTATTTTCACTCAAGACATGCATGAACACCCTTAGCTTTACAAGGCTTTAGACCATTAATGCTCAATAGTTCATAGATTCAATGGATAGATGGAGAATACTGACTATACCAGCAGATGCATACATAAACACATATGAATGGCTAGCTATAGGAAGTAAATGAAGCCTGCTAATCTAATTTATCAACGCATAGATAAGATGACAGTTATCTCGCATTAGACACAGAAGAAAACATGAATAACCTATTCAAGTGCAAGCTTAGAACAAAAGAGAAAATGGGAATTGAACATGTAATAGCAAAAGAAGCTTATATTACTGGAATGAAGATGAGAAGCTTAGAGGAGTAGAGTCTCCATAGTCTCCAAAAGTTGAACCCCTGTTACTCTAAACTTTCAAATATTTATAGGCCTTTTATAATGTTCTCGAGCCTTCTGAGGCTCGAGAGGTCTTAATCTATCCCCTCTATCTTTTTAACTGTTTGATGCCATGACTAGACACACATGAGCTCAGAGGTTTCTTTTTCTAACAACATAGTAACAAAATTCTGGTAAATGTGTTGCGCTGTCAGGTGGCTCGCTCGTGCCAGCGATGCTCCATGATCATTTGTTGGTTTGGTTGTGTTGCGTTGTTGCCTTTCCCCTTCCAGCCTTTTGTCTCTTGGTCTTTGTCCTATGATGGAATGGGTCTTCGGGCCTTTGAAACCCTTTCAAATACTAACAATGACGGTTTTTTGTTTTACACAAAAAAACGCTGCAACATTGTGAAATCCCGCCAAGTTCTGTTTATTTTGGAATTTAAAAGTCCTTAAACACTTTCTATTCCTCTATCGGGTCCATCCTTATCGCTATCGCAAGTCGCAAATGGCCTATTCCCAGTCTTCTCTTTGTATTTTGAAATACGTTAAAAACACTAGAAATATATTAAAAATGGCTCATGACGGACTTCAAATTTCATATATTTCCCTTCACGAACCCTTTCGGGTCCAGGTCTTATCGCATATTACAAGTATCTTTGTATTTTATTAAATAAAAAAATATGTAAAATACATGGGAAAATGCCTTTAGGTGGATCTCAAATCTTATATAATAGCTTTAAGGAACCCTTTTGGGTCCAGTTTATCATATCAGATATCCCTATAGGTATAAGCCCCTCTCCTCTATGAAGCTCTGATGCGATATCGTGATGTGATTGATCATAATCGCATATTGCTATAACCTCGGGCCATTTGGTGAGTGCTCTTTTGTGTTCGCTGATTGCGATTCTGCGATGCAACGTGGGTCGTCGATCTTTGTGCCTGATTGACGGTCCACGTTGACTCCGCCGATCGCCATCACAAGTCTCACACAGTCTGTTGCCACCATCGATTTTGATCTGCCAACTGGATCTAGACCGTTGATCGGCCAGATCTGACGGCTACTGTGCATTTCACTGTTTATGCCTCCGATACTCTATTTTTTACTGCTTCCTTGGGTTTTTGCCTCCCGATAGTATTTTTCCGCCTGTCTAAAGGTTTTTCTCTTGCGATTATTTTGATCTTTGGCCTGATTTTACTAACTTTTGAAGACTTAGAGAGCATATTTGGATCCATTTTGGGCCACATGCCAACAAGGCTAACACTGGCTCCTTCTAGGGATGAAATCCTCCCTGTGAGGTTTCAAGAATCACAGACTGATGCCTTTCCTGTAAAACCAAAATCAAATCTATCTCCTAGTGTTCCATTGGGCATGGAGTTTATTTTGCATAGAAAATAAAAACTGAAAAACATATTTACAATATCAAGGCTTTAAAGCCTTAAATGAAATAAAGTTTCAAGAACCGTCCATTGACTGGGCCACCAAAAACATCTTCTCCTTCCAAACTGTGCAGAGTAAAGGTATTGTTCTGCTGAATTTGAGCGATGACAAACAGACCAGTCCATAAGGAGTCAAACTTACCATGATTACCTTTATTTTCCTTCAATGCATCCCATTTGAGAACCCAGTCACCAACTTGGAAATTGCCCAGTTTTGCCTTCCTGTCAAAGGTTTCTTTGATTTTCTTCTGATGAACATTTTACTTCTCAACCAACTGCTCTCTGAACTACTATAATTCAACCAGGTTATTCATTCTCCTTACCATGTCGTTCGTTTCATCCTGTTCTTCTTGAAAGAATTTGGCCACAGGGAGAATCAGCTGGATAGGAAAAACAACATCGGTGCCATGAACTAGCTTAAATGGAGAATTTCCTATGGACTTCTTGTTGGTAACTCTGTCAGCCCACAGTGCAAACTTCAACTTGGAATCCCAGCTCTTTTTGTTGTCCTCCAACAGTTTTTTGATTATCCTTACAAGACTCTTGTTAGATGATTTTTTCAAGCCATTGCCTTGAGGATAATATGAGGTAGAATGCGCCAATTGAATGCCCATGGATTCACACATATCCACCAATTCCTTTGCCTTGAAAGTTGTTGCATTATCAATGACTAGTTTGGTTGGGCAACCAAATCTAGTGAAAATATTCTCATTCAAGAACTTTATGACAACTTGATGATTAGCATTCTTAGTGGGTATAGCCTCAATCCACTTGGTGAAATAATCAGTGGCTACCAAGATCCATTTGTGCTAGCCACTAGAATGTGGGTTGATCTCACCTATGAAGTCTAAGCCCCACGGCTGGAAGGGACCATTAATGTGTAATGGCTTCAAGGGAAAATATTTTAGTTGTTGTCTTCCTACAAACCTCTAACATTTTTCACAAGATTTCACAAAAGAAAACACATCAGAGAACAAAGTAGGCCAATAATACCCAGCTCTTAGGATTTTGTGGGTTGTGGTTTTCCAATAATGATGCCCTCCACAGATGCTAGAATGGAACTGGTGCATGACTTCCACATATTGTCCTTTATCTAGACATCTCAAGAGGATTCCTAATGGGTCTTTCCAATAGAGCAGGTTTTCATTAATGCAAAATTTGGCTGATCTAAGCTTAATGGCCCGGGCTTGACTCGAGCTAAGCCCTGGAGGGACTTTTAGCTTTTGCAAAAAATGAACAATGCTGGAATACCATTCACAGGTGGCTAGATTTTCAGCTAAAGACTGATTCTACTCTTGCTCTTCTACTTCTTCCTCTGTCTGCTCATCACCTAAATTTGAACCCATGCAAATGATGTCTAACAAACTGCAATTTTCCTTAGCCATAAGTTTAGCCAAGCCCTGGCCTTTGACAAGCTTAGTGGGCTTCACCTTTATGTTAAACTCTATGAATTTTGAAATCCATTTAGCTCTCTTTCCATCAATGTCTGGCTGAGTTAAGACATCTTTTACTGAGGCTGAAGGTACATATGCAACCACTTTGGAATGCAGAATATAAATTTTGAATGCCTTTAAAGATTTTATGAGAGCATAAGCTTGTTTTTCAATAAGGTCATACCTTAGTTCAGCATCCCTCAAAGTTTCGCTGAAAAAGGCCACGGGGTGCTCTATGCCTTCATCATTTTTCTGCAACATAACTGCTGCAAGTATATCATAGAGGAAAAAGAGAAGATATAAAACTCCTTGGTGTAATCTGGGCTGATTAGAGTGAGATCTTCCATGATAGCTTGTTTGATGGCTTCAAAAGAGTTTCTTGCAGCATCTATCCAATTTATTTCTGATCCTTTCTTCAGCATGGAAATGATGTGCTTCACGAGTTCTGCAAAGTTTGGAATAAACCTCCTGACAAAGTTGATCTTACCTAGGAAGGATTGAATGTCCCTTTTTGACCTTGGGATGGAAAATGTCTGAATTTCTTGAACTCTTGCTGGATCAATCTTCACACCTTCAACAAAAACAATATGTCCCAGAAGTTTTCCTTCTTCTAGAGCAAACTGTGACTTCTTTGGGTTCACAGAAATTCTGAATTGTCTGCACTTTAGAAACACCACCTTCAAATGCTGCAAATGGTCCCTGTGAGTGCTGGAAAATACTGTTATGTCATCAAGGTAAATAAGGACAAACTTGTCCTTCTCTCCCACAAAGGCTATGTCCATGGCCCTCTGAAAAGTAGCCCCAGCATTCATCAGTCCAAAAGGCATCTTGGAGTACATGAAAGTGCCCCAAGGAGTAGTGAAGGCGGTCTTTTCCTGATCTTCTATATGTACAACAATATGATTGTAACTTGAAAATCCATCTAAAAAAGACATGACATTAGCCCCTGAAACTTTTTGTAGTAAGTGCTCCATCTTAGGCAGGGGTAGTTGTCTTTTTTAGAGCTTTTGTTCAAATTCCTGAAGTTAACACAAAGCCTGATTTCTCCATTCTTCTTTCTTACTACCACAAGGTTAGCTATCCACTTTGAATATATTAGGGGAACTATGATCTTGGCATCCAATAGCTTCTTGATTTCTTTCTCAATCAAAGGCAATAAGAGAGGGCTGATAGGTCTTAATTTCTGCTTGAAAGGGATCATGTTCTTTTCCAGTGGAATCTTATGTTGAATGATGTTTGTGTCATAAGTTTTAAGATCACTGTATTCCCAAGCAAAAATATCAGCAAATTGCTTCATCAAGGTGCAATACTCGTAACTATGGGCAGAAGACAAGTGAGTGGATAGATTTATATGCTTTGGATGAGCTGGACTCCCCACATTATGTCTATGAACAGTAGACTCATTTTCTTTTTTGGCAGGCTTATAAGGTACATCATTATGATCAAACAGCTTCTCTAGGGGCACCAATCCTTTGGGTATATGGTTACTAGGTAGCTGAACAATGTTGTCCTGACCAATCTCGTCCTTTAGCTTGGACTGGTTACATTCTTGAATGGCTTAATTTTCTTGGTTGATGTGCATTTCAGAAAATTCATCAACGACTTGTAAAAACCTATTAATTTCATCATCATCTTCCAAAAATTTCCAATATTTGACATTGTCAGGCATAGATGGTCTATATTTCACCAGAACTTCATAAGTCAACTTAGGAGGCAAAGGAGGAATAAACGTTCTAGCAGACACAGCAAGGGAATTAGCAAGTTGTTTCTTCATTCTCGGGATGTAAGAAATGTTGAAAATATTTAAAGAATCCTCGAGCTTCCATACCTCATCTCTGTATGCTTTCAGCCTTGGATGCTTTGCTTAGAAAGTTTTGTTGATCTGCTAAATGATAAGGTCTGTGTCTCCAAACACTTTCAGACCTTTGATGCCCATTTCTTTAGCAGCATTTAAGCCCAGCATCAATGCTTCATACTCTGCTATGTTATTTGTGACCTGAAAAGTTAATTTGAAAGATAAATGAATGCATTCCTATGTGGGGGACACAAGGACTACACCTACCCCTGCAGCTTCCTTAGAGCAAGCTCCATCAAAGAACATGTCCCAAATTTGCGGGCCTTCTTCCTCTATGATCTGGCAAACTGGTTTCTTAAGCTACTTGGAGGCCAACTGGAATTCTTCAATCTGAATAATACAAGCTCCAAAATCAGTGTTGACAGCATAGATGGGATGATTAGTGGGATTCCTTTCATCACTGATAATATAAGCCATCTCAGCTTCTCTGTATAATCTCCTGCTCTCACCTCCAAAAACTAGGACAGTAGCGTAGGACAGATCATTTTGTAATGTTCCACCTAATCTCTTGATCCAACCTCTGGAAAGAAACATGCCAAACTTGGGGGGTACATCTGCTACCACAATATCCATCATCATGCTCTTCATGGGTAGCTGAGATAAAGTGATGGCTAGGTCCTTGATTAATCCCAGACATTTCACTTTTCTAGAGTCAAAAGAAAATAGGTCATGATAAGGCTTGGTAATGTCAAGACCCAACTCATCCATGACAGCCTTGGGCATTAGATTATGGCTGGCTCCAGTGTCCAGAAGGCAGTTGTGAAGGATTTTGTCATGAATAGTTAGAGAGACATAGAATGATGGGGAGTTTTCATCATAATTTTCAATCATTGGGCTAAGAACAACAACTGGTTTGTCATCTTGCATATTTACATAGTCAGTGGAGGCTTGGATGGCATTAGGCTCAAGGGCCTCGAGGATTTATATCTTGAAGAACTCATTCTTCACTAGTTCAATCAGAGGTATAGGTATTCTTAGCTTCTGAATTTTTGATTGAAAACTGAAAGGAGAAGGAGACTTGTCAAGGCCTTTTACCTCGTGAGCTAGAGCTTTGAGGATGATGGGGTCAACTATCGGTCGCTTCTGCTTATTAGCTTGCTGTATTGCAGGGACAACAGCTCTCTGAACAGGAGTTTCCTTGGCATTATTCACCTTCGACCTCAGATTATTTTTGCACTGATCAGCAGTTTGCAGAACAACTTCACCATCCCATTCTTGGTTGATCTGGTCATTGAATAATGACTTTTCATAAGCAGCTGAGGTCAAAAAGGAGGCATTGCCTTTGTCTTCTAGACAATGGATCTCATCATCTTCTTCAAACTGCTCTTCTTCCATGACTACATTCTGGAAAGGGGTCTTCACCCTTTGGTCTTCATTGGCATCTTTGCAAAATCTGCAACTGCTCATTAGCTCTTCTATATGGATTTGGATTTCTAGGAGAAAAGGTATTAGGAACTCTTCCTTTCCCAAGGTGCTGCTCAACCTTTAATTTGGAGATTTCAGAGGCTAATGACTCTATCATCTTGGTCATTTTATCTATCTTGGGATCTGAAGATGATGAAGACTCGCCCCTCTGTCTCCTTCTATCGACATTTCCCTTGAGCTTCTCTGTAGCCATGATGTTTGATTCTACTTCCAAGGCCACATCCTGCATATCATCCAAAGTAGCACATCGCCTCTCCCTCAACAGTAGACAGAAGTCAGAATCAAAATCACTGGCATAGGTGAGTTTAGCAGAGGTAGTGGTGGGTTTTACTTCAAATGGTATTTTGTTGTACATGCGGTTAAATCTCTTATTGAAATCAGACAACAACTCACTGTTTTCCCTCTTTAAGTTCCCAAACTTGGTGTGGTAGTAAAGTAGATCCTTATTATCCCCCCAATGCTTTAGGATTGCATCATCTAAAGCCCCAATATCTGCTATAGATCTTGGGGTCAGTTCTTTGAACCATTTTCTAGCCTCTCCATCTAGGCTTTGGACAAAGACTCTCATCCACACATCATCTTCACTAATGTCTAGGTTATCAGCATAGCTATAGAATGATTCAAGATGTTCTTCAGCTGTAACACCTTTAGTCCCAGTGAACTTAGGCCTATACTTCTAATATTCTCCAGTAGGCATGGCATTCAAAGGAGTGAGCAGTACTAGAGGTCCATACCTAGCAGCTATGATTCTTTCCATTTTGGTAGGTTGTGGACCTTCCATAGTTGTGGTGGCTATAAGGGTACTGGAAGTCTGAATGATAGAGGGTTGAGGAGTGATTGATAAGACTAAAGGGGTATGATGGATAGGAGGAGAGGTTTCCTTTGGGCTTGCAACAAAAGGAGAACCTAAAGAATAAGGAGCTTTATGAATTTTTGAGATTTTTTCTTCACTGCTAGTATTAGATGCTATAATCTCAACATGTATTTGTTCTATTACAGGATTTTCTTGAAGAGATATAGAATATTGTTTAGAGCTACCTAAACCTGATGCTCCTTTTTGCAATGCCTTTCTTTCTTTGATGATTTTTTCAAGGTCAGATACTAGGTCAGCTTGTGGCTTCTGAGGATTTCTCTGAGTATGCCTCACAAACTGAGCTAGAACTATCAAGTGGAGTCGCCAAGAGGTTCGTCCTCTAGTGGAGTTGCCAGATAGATTATTACAACCGAAAAAGTGCCCAGACTCTGTCTATCATCAACACTGGATCTGTTTCGTCTCCCAGGGAAGCTGAGCTTTAGTTTCCTCTCCCCGGCAATGGCGCCAATTATGTTATCACTCCAGGAATCTCTCCTAGGTTGTAGCTCAAAGATGCCTGGTAACATATAAATCTTCAATATTGTTCTCGAAACTATTAGAATGGATGATGGTTTGGATCAAGTCAGATGACTGTTTCAACTCTGTTTTCACTCAAGACATCCATGAACACCCTCATCTTTACAAGGCTTTAGACCACTAATGCTCAATAACTTATAGATTCAATGGATAGATGGAGAATACTGACTGTACCAACAGATGCATACATAAACACATATGAATGGCTAGCTACAGGAAGTAAATGAAGCTTGCTAATCCAATTTATCAACGCAGAGATAAGATGACAGTTATCTAGAATTAGACAAAGAAGAAAAAATGAATAACCTATTCAAGTGCAAGCTTAGAACAAAATAGAAAATGGGAATTGAACATGTAACAACAAAAGAAGCTTATATTGTTGGAATGAAGATGAGAAGCTTAGAGGAGCAAAGTCTCCACAGTCTCCAAAATTTGAACCCCTGTTACTCTGAACTTTCAAATATTTATAGGCCTTTTACAATGCTCTCGAGCCTTCTGAGGCTCAAGAGGTCTTAATCTATCCCCTCTGTCTTTTTAACTGTTTGATGCCATGACTAGACACACATGAGCTCAGAGGTTTCTTTTTCTAACAACATAGTAACCAAATTCTGGTAAATGTGCTACGCTGTCAGGTGGCTCACTTGTGCCAGCAATGCTCCATGATCATTTGTTGGTTTGGTTGTGTTGCGTTGTTGCCTTTCCCCTTCTAGCCTTCTGTCTCCTGGTCTCTGTCCTGTGATGGAATGGGTCTTCGGGCCTTTGAAATCCTTTCAAATACTAACAATGATTGTTTTCTGTTTTACACAGAAAAACGTTGCAACACTATGAAATCCTGCCAAGCTCTGTTTATTTCAGACTTCAAAAGTCCTTAAACATTGTTTATTCCTCTATCGGGTCCATCCTTATCGCTATCGCAAGTCGCAAATGGCTTGTTCCCAGTCTTCCCTTTGTATTTTGAAATACGTTAAAAACACTGGAAATATATTAAAAATGGCTCATGACGGACTTCAAATTTCATATATTTCCCTTCACGAACCCTTTCGGGTCCAAGTCTTATCGCATATTGCAAGTCTCTTTGTATTTCGTTAAATAACGAAAATATGCAAAATACATAGGAAAATGCCTTTAGGCAGATCTCAAATCTTATATAATAGCTTTAAGGAACCCTTTCGGGTCCGGTTTATCGCATCAGACATCCCTATAGGTATAAGCCCCGCTCCTCTGTGAAGCTCTGATGCGATATTGCAATGCGATTGATCGCAATCGCATATCGCTATAACCCTAGGCCATTTGGTGAGCGCTCTATTATGTTGGCCGATTGTGATTCTACGATGCAATGTGGGCCATCAATCTGCGCACTTGATCGACAGTCCACGTTGACTTCGTCGATCGCCATCACAAGTTCCACACAGTCTGCACCGATATCCATCGATTGTGATCCATCGACTGGATCTGGGCCATTGATTGACCATATCTGACGGCTGTTGTGCATTTCACTATTTATGCCTTTGATACTCTATTTTTTACTACTTCCTTTGGTTTTTGCCTCCCGATAGTATTTTTCCGCCTGTCTGAAGGTATTTCTCTTGCAATTATTTTGATCTTTGGCCTGATTTTACTAACTTTTGAAGACTTAGAGAGCATATGTGGATCCATTTTGGGCCACATGCCAACAAGGCTAACAAGCACAGTTTCCAACAAACTTGCCCTCCAAAGAAAAGAGCAATATAGTCAGAAAGGTCGCCCCCTTCACTTGGATTGGGGGAAATCTGTTCAAACTTGGCCCAGATCAAATCTTAAGAAGGTGTCTAAGGGAAGAGGAAGTCTTTGACATCCTTCTAACCTGTCATGATGGGCCTTATGGAGGACACTTTGTAGCAAAGAGGATAGAATTCAAAGTGTTACAAGCAGGCTATTATTGGCCTACTCTTCATTAGGATGTGAAAAAGTATATTAGTCAGTATGATCAGTGCCAGAGGATGGGAAAGCCTACTCCAAGAGATGAAATGTCCCTACAACTTCAAGTGACTTTCGAGCCATTTGAAAAGTGGGGCATGGACTTCATTGGGCCTATCAACCCTCCTTCAAAGAAAAAAACAACACATCATTGTGTGCACTAATTATTTGACTAAGTGGGCTAAAACCAAGGCAATTAAGGCAGCAACAGAAGAGAAGGTGGTTGAGTTCCTAAGGGAGAATATATTCTACAAATTTGGGTACCCTAGAGAGCTAGTCACAGACCAAGGCAGCTAGTTTACCTCCAGCATGATTGAAGAACTACTCAACCATCACAAAATCAAGCATAGGACCTCCACTCCTTATCATACACAATATAATGGGCAAGTGGAGGTGACCAACGAGGCATTGGAGAACATCTTAACCAAGGTAGTGAGCAGAAGCAGGAAGGATTGGGCAGAGAGACTAGTTGAGGCCACCTGGGCCTATAATACAACATGGAAGACCACCACTGGATTTACACCCTATGAGCTGGTCTATGGGAAAAGGCTTTGTTGTCCATTGAGTTTGAATATAACACATTAAGGATCACAGCCAAACTAGATTTGGATCTCAGTCATGCACAGAAAGAAAGGTTGTTACATTTAAATGGCTTGGATGAATTCAGAATGTAGGACCTCCTACATACAGAGATAGTTTAGCTTCAGACGAAGATCTGGCATGACAAACATATCAAGGAGAAGAAATTTCAAGAGGGAGACTGGGCATTGTTATATGATTCAAGGTATAAAGACTTCAAGGGCAAGCTAAGGACAAGATGGCTCGGACCTTATGTGGTGGAAAGATGCCATGACAATGGTTCAGTGCAAATCAGAACTATTGATGAAGAAGCCATTCCATTACTAGTTAATGGACACTGATTGAAAATGTACAAGAGGCCTTTATAAAAACAAGAGTTCATTGACAATATTAATAAGACAGTGATGATGGTGGAGCAAGTTCCAACTCCTCCCTCATCAGGTCACTTAGAAAGGAAAAAAAGAATAAGGATTCAGGTGAAAACCTCCATGAGGCGCCTGAGTCTCATCTTTGGGTTGAAAACATCATGAGGTGGCCCAAGGATGAGAAAAATGAAAAGGATAAGAAGATCCCTAGGTGAAAACCTTCCTTGAGGCGCCCAGGGTAGATATCTAGGGTGAAAACCTCTCTAAGGCAGCCTAGGTGTTTTTAACATATATATATATATATATATATATATATATATATATATATAAATTAAAGAAAGAAACATAATTGTTATTTGCAGGTGGGTAAGAAAGACAAGCAAGGAGCAAAGAAAAGATCCAAAGGGAACCCTACCTCACATATATTCATCTCCTCCACTCCTTACCATGCATCCCTCCATCAAACCCATTGTTTTTCACTTCATTGCTTCAATTCAAGTGAAAATTGTGTTTTCTAACAAAATCACCTCAACCATTACCATCATCCCTGCATCCGCATACACTCCTACTCCCTCTTTCCATTCATTATAGCATCCTCATAGCACCAGCCAGCAACATGATCAAGAAATTCTAAGGGAGACACCAAACATTGCCAAGTGGTGATCCAGGAGCTCCACAGCAGCAACAACAACATCAGATCTTTAGTCACAGACACCTGCAAAACCTAATAAACCATCAGCAAACGATAGAGGGAGAAAAAGAATGACCACCAACATCATCTCTGATCTTTGACAACTGTAGCATGGCATCAAGACCACAAGTAAGTATCCCACTCACTCACTCATATGCATCATTTGATCAAAAGTTGTAAAGGTTAAGAGGTAGTTGGTTTATAAGTGAAAAGGTGGAAAAAAGGAAATTCTTTAATAAGTCAAAAGAGAATGAAAGAGTCCATAGATACAGTATTGTTATGGCAACCATTTGAGAATGCTCGAAGAATTAAGACTTGGGGTAGAAACACCAGTTCACCAAAGACTCAGCATACCCTATTTCCTAATGCAATCACTCACAGACTCCAGCAACAAAGTAAAGGAAGGGAATTCCCAACAGTTGGCTCACCATGGTTTGATCAGGATCCTCATTAAGGATGCCCTCCAAAACCTCAGGATCCCTATAAAATGGTCAGTCTTCAGAGACTTACCAGCAGAGGATGACATCAAAACCCTCATCTATGATGTTAGTCCTTCTGTTAGTGAGGAGGAGGCAAAACAAGAAGAAGATATAGAGCTCGATGGGATGAGATGGATGAAGAAGAAACTAATACAGAGCGACATGCTAAAACACGAGGATGATGCTGAAATAGAGGAAGAAATCGATGGAGATGAGAAAGAACAGGAAAAGGAAGAAGATAAGAAAAACAGAGAGGATAGCTGCAGGAAAAGGAAAACCAGCTAGCATGTATGGCCAGCCTCTCCTTGGAGGCCATCCAGTGTAGAATTCCAACTAAATCCTATGTTATTTACCTCAGAGAACAATGGCTACAATTTCATATTAAAACACTAGCACAAAGGGGCACCATGCCATTTCAAGACTATAGACAGTTTATTGATCTTTGTGATCAAAGTGCACTAGAGGATAAGGCCAAAATGGTTGAGTTTTACTTGCACAATATGGCCCTCACAGATGTGAATATTTGGGATCCTAATGCAAAGCTAGGAGATCTACAATTAATGGTCTTGGCATCTTGGATGAACCATGAGAAGTCAAGGGCTGCAGAGATGAAAAGAATATTGGCCAAAGAGAAAAATGAACCTTTTTTTCATCAGAGCTAAACAATCAAATCCCATGGCCCTAATCAACACCCATAATCTAATTGCAAATGATACTCAGCTAGCCCCTAGATATCTTGTTGCCCAAGAGCAAGCAATTTCACATTTTTAGGATATGTTTAGGCTACTAAAAAAATGATAATATACATGCCTACTAAAGGAGATGGAAAACACTACCACACATCTTGAATATCAGAGAATATCACTCCCCTCAAAGGTTGAGAGAGCCACTCAACAGGACACCTATGTATAAGCAATCAATACAAAGGTTGAAGGTCATTTGGATAGGTCTAAAACTCAATCCACCACTACTCCTAGGAATGCTAGAAGGGAGAAAAGAAGAAGAGGATAAGAGGGAGTGTGAAGAAGTAGAAAGGAAAGCAGGCTTCTATGAACAAGAAGATGAGACCACAACAGAAGCATGGGATGTCAAAGAGGCTACCAGAGCCATGAAGGACATGGACATTGATTAAGTTGCTTAGAGGATGAGCAACACTTTCAGTAGGGGGTGATGATGAGCCTCATCATTGAGTAATTATATGGGCCTTAATTAGCCTTAATTCACCTCCTAGCTTAGTCAAACCAACTATTCTCACAACTTATTGCATACTTTTGATTATATTTTGTTTATGAAATGAGTTAGAGTTGGATATTTGGCTTTGTGGTCTAATTTTCATGTAATGCAGGAATAAAGGATAAAAGAAAGGAAAAATGTAGGTATAAAGGATAAAAGCAAGGAACTATGGTAAAGACCTTGGTAAAACTAGAATGGGACACGGGAGAGTAATTAGAGGAGGTAAATCCTCCTCATTTACTACCCCTCCATTTGAATATTCCTCCACCAGCTCGGAGTGCAAACAACCATCACTTTGAAGACTAGAAGACAGTTGAGCAAGTGAAAAGGACAAAAGCTAGTTTTTCTTGAGTTAGAGGCCAAGCCTCCCTAATGGGAAGGAAGTCGTTAGAGACTTCAAATGTATAAATAGAGAGACTTAGGACCTCAGTAGGATTCGGACTTCTATTGTAAAAACTCTGCTTTATTTCTGCGCTGCAAGACTTGTGATAGTTTGTTTTGTAATCCATGGTTTTTATGATAAGAATGAGTTCTATTTAAGCCAACTTTGCGTTAGTTCTGAGGGTTGAATCTCTTGGGTTAGGACCCAACCCAAGCAGCCAAATCTCCTCTTTATTGTACTGTTATGCTAGCATAGATTCCTGGTTTTCATTGTTCATTTGCTTAAGTAGCATAGATTTCTATTTATGTTCATTTGCTTAAGTAGTTTCACTTTCATTACAGAAGTATAGCATAGATTGTTCATGGTTTTTCTATTCAGTTGCTTCAGTAGCTACATTTGCTTCAGTTTACTTCCATTTGTTCCTTCTTTTAGTTCACAGGTTAATTAGAGGAAAAATATCACTATCAGGTTGTGCACAGGTGTCTTGGCCTCATCTCCTCCCTCTGGGACCATGACTTGAGGAAGGGACCCTCCAGCAGCCCCAAAAACACAGGTTTCTGGTTCTCGCATGAGCTAGGGAGTTCGTTGTTTGACGCAATTATTTTTTCACCTGAACTAGTTTTCTCTGTCGTTTTCGTTTAAAACCACCTTCAGCACATTCCTCATGCATTGCTTCCTCGCTGTCCAATCACCAACAAACATTCACAATCATTGTCCGATTCATTATTTTCTCCAACTGCTGCCTCGCGTGGAGTCCACCACTTGCTTTATGAGCTTTAATCTCCACCGTTGATCTATCTCTTGATCCAACGACTATCACATCACCGATCACTTTATACATTTTAAACCCCCACCGTCGATCTACCTCGCCTGATCCAACGACTATCGCTTCACCCGATCACCAACTAACTTGGCCGATATCCACCATTGATCAAACCCACTTGATCCAACGGCTATGGTGCAATCTCGCGCGGATTAGTGCACGAACGTTATCCGCCCGAGAGCACACGAGAAAATTGGTTTTCTCGTGCTACATGTTGCGTAGTAAGGCTAATCACGTGAAATTTCAGAATTCCACTTACTTCCTTGAGGATGCACGAGAAACTACTTACCACCTTAGAAACCTGCTCCATCATTTCTGCACATTTCTGTTTCCTGTGATACGATCTCCGACGTCCATCTCTTGACTTCATCCGCATGATAAGATCTCAGCCATTCATCGCTATGTTAACCTCCGTTATCCATCTCTTAACTTCATCCATGTGATAAGATCTTAACCATTCATCTCCTATTAACCTCATTCATCCATCCACTCACTTAATCCCTCGCAATATGATCTTCATCGTTCATCTGCTTTGTTACCTTGTTCGTCCACCCATTCACTTAATTCCTCACGATATGATCTTCGTCATTCATTGTGTTCATTAACCCCGTTCATCCATTTATTTGCTTAAGCCCCGCGATAAGATCTCCACCGTCCATCTTCTGTTCATTGATTGATCCAACGATCCCTATGCGCTATTGAATCCTTACATCCTCCTTTCACCAATTTCGATCTCTGACTGCTTTTTCTGCTTGAAACCCGATTTAGCTTAGTTTCCTTTGCTTACACCTTAGTCTGGTTTTGATGCTCTTTACCTCTGCAACTTAGATAGAAGCATTAGATTAGTGTTAATTTAGCAATTATGCTTAGCATAGTTGTTTGGATGGTTAGTTAGGTTATTGTATGGTTTAGCATTTCATGCTGTTTTCTTCGATACTGCAGTAGAAGTAGCTCTCCCTTACGATAGATTTGTTCTCCTTCCATCAAAGAGTTAAGCTTCTTCTGATCCTATAGAGGTTTAGCTTGGAACCCCTAGGGTCTCTTGCTAGTTGAGCAGTGACAACAAGAAGTACCTTCACTTTTACTTGTGCATATAGCACTATCACCTCCAAGTTTTTACGAACCCCTGGTTGGTAAGTAAAGCTAGTAGCCCTGGTAGTTGCAGCATTCTTGTGCAATACCTAGGCTCATCACATATTGCAAGAACTAGACTATCCCATGAATCTAGTAGAGAACACAATAAATAGATGCACTTATCTTCATCTAAAATTTTAATATCAACAGACAACAACTGGCTTACCAAAGTATTAAAGGCATGCAGGTGCTCTGTCACAGCCCATCCTCCATTCTCAGGTTATACAACCTTTTCCATAGGAACACTTTGTTCATGAGAGACTTATATTTATACAAAGTCCCTAACTTGTCCCACAAAGCATTTTTTGTAGCTTCCCTGATACATTCAACAATACTAAATCTGAGAGGCACAATCGTATTGTGTTCTTCACCTTCTGACCTAGCTTTGCCCAATATTTTGTCGACATTGAACGTGTTGGTGTCATACTTGGATCTACAACAATCCACTGGTCTGCATCTTGAGCTTCCATAGCTGAAAACTCTGTCCATTGAATTTCTAGATCTCTATCTTTCCACTATTTTCCATCTCCTTTCACCACAAGAATCGATCTCACAAATCTTCTACTATAATAGGGTCTACCATAGGCTCGCGAAAAACCCCCCAGCATCAAAGGCATCCCCTTGAAGCTGAAACAACTTTGATGCCAAATGTAAGTTTTAACCCTGTACATAAATTACTTGCAAACAGATTCTTTAAACAAAAAAAATATACAATGGAGAAAATGTAAAACAAATATACACAGAGATTTTCCCCTGGATCCCAAAACCAGGAATACCAGATTGATTTTTCATTTTCTTCCTTTCAATGTTACAATACATGTATATACATGTCGAAGCATTCATAAACCCCAATCGACTAACCCTAAATTAGAACATAATCGTAGTTACCTTAACTAGATCTACAAAATACCATGGGAAAAAAACCATCATGCCCAAAACCATGTGCAAAAACCGTGCACAAAACTATGGGTAGGTTCGCCCACCATATTTGGGTCTACCCCCCATCCTTGGGTCTACCCAACTATTATTGGGACCCAATGGTGCGTGGAAATAATATAACACACACCCAATAATTACTTTAGTAAATTTTATTTATTTTTATTTTTATTTATATTAATTATTTTAATTAATTTTTGTTTTATTAATTAAAAGAATAAAACTATAATTTTACCATTTAATAAACATGTTACCTATTAATACAAACATATTATTAAAATATTAATATATAAACTCCCTTAATTCTCAAGAACTTTTCCCTTATCTTGTGGATAATATTAATTGTGGGAGGTGCTTGCCCACCAAACTTTAAGGAAGGGGGATGGGGACAAGGGGTTAGGCAGTGAAACCACCACGGTTTAATATTTGACATTATCCAGTTTTAATATTTGACATTAATTAATTGTGGATCTAGGTAATGAGACTTAGTGTAGAAATATTGGCTTAGAGGACACAATTAATGAGCTAAGGTTGCTTAGGAACTAGCCTTTCAAAATATAAATTTGGTATTTTTTGACTACTCAAAATAACTAGTATTTTGAAGAGAAATCAACATTTTTATTTGAAATTCATTAAAATTAATTTTAAATTTAATAAAATTGCATATACTAGTTATTAGTTGTTGATTTCTAGTGCTAATTAGAAAAGTACGAGTTTCTATAATTGATATTACTTACAATGATATATGGTATTACTTTAACACAGTCCAGAACATCATTAAGTAATTACACTAAGAAAAAATCAATTGGTCAAACATTGA
This sequence comes from Pinus tabuliformis, assembly GCA_031772625.1. Lineage (NCBI taxonomy): Eukaryota > Viridiplantae > Streptophyta > Pinopsida > Pinales > Pinaceae > Pinus > Pinus tabuliformis. The sequence goes on from CM062811.1 coordinate 443,813,836, forward strand.
TTGTCTCAAAACTTTTACTCCTTATAAACTTCGGCCTCTTCCTCAAGTTTTCTTCCCACATATGAGAGAGAGTGGAAAACATGAGTGAATTGAGTGATAAGTGTGTATGAAAATGAGAAGTTCAAGTGCCTTTTTATAGCATTTTAGGGTGCCCAAGAGACACATCTCTTTGAAAATTAAATTAAATTTGATTTATTTGCATTTGAAATTTCTTTTTCTTTCTCTTAACTTGTGTAGCTATGGAATACCTCCCACAACTACCCAAAAATCAGAACTCCCTCTTACATAGGGAGGTATTCACCTTGACTTCCTCAAGATGTCCACTTAGCTGAAAAATTTCTCCATCCCAAGGAAATATTGAATGAGTCTGTTATGTTAATGTATCCATCCACTTCATGTTCCATTCCAAAACCACATGGAAAGTATCTTGCATCAACATCATGTAAATGATCTAATCACCGACTAGCCAAATATCGTTTGGAAATATGATCAAGTACCCCCTAACGAGGGTAAAAAAACTAGTCATGGATAACCAACTAACCAAGTCATCACTTGGAACCAAGTTGATTTTCCCTTACCAATGGTGAAACCATGGGCCCATTTATCATTCCCCCATGTCATCACATCGCACTTGAATGGTAAAAATACTTTCCCGATGCATTGAGGCACCCACTATACCCACTATCTAAGTAACCCTTGTCAATATGGTTAGAAACTTTTGACCATGGGAGCACTCTGGGCCATTCTCCCTAACCACATTACCTGGTAGCTAGTCAATACCCTTGACCTAGGGAGAATCTCCACTTTTCTACTACAACATAAACACTTCCTCTCAATCAGGGAGCCATTCTCAACCACTTCAAGCTTATCCATAAAGTATACAAACTTCATCCGGGACAAAGGTTTTGTGATAATGTTAGCAACATGCTCATCTCTAGAAATGTTTTGGTGCCTCACTGCTCTCTTTTATACCATGTCTCAAATGTAGTGGTACTTTATCTCAATGTGCTTCAACCTATCATCGTGGTCGTCTGCAACACCTAATCCAACAATCCTGTGAGTAGTTTCCGAAGCCCCACTGCTTCACAACTCGCCAAACTAGTTGCAATATACTCAACCTCTATAGTGTTGAGTATGACAGATATTTTCTTATTGATCATCTAAGATATCAAAGAAAAACCCAAATTGAAACAACATCTTTATGTGCTCTTCCTGTCTTTTGCACTTCCTTCCCAATCAGAATATGTGTATCCCTATAATTGCACTTCACCATTTGATACATATCTCAATCCATAACTAATTGTACCACGCAAATATTTTAATACATGCTTTGCTACAATCCAATGTACATGACTAGGTTAAACCATGAACTAGCTCAGAGTGTTCATTGCAAAACAAATATCAATTCTTGTATTAACCAGATACGTCAAGGGTCTGATAAACTATCAATACATAGAGGGGCCCATGAAATCTAAATCAGAGCCTCTCAAATTCTTCAGATTGGTCACGTTGGGAGTGGCCATGGACTTCCAATCCATCATGCCAAATATATGAAGGATCATAATAATATACTTCCCTTGATTAAGGAATATCTCACCAACTTCTACCACACTTCTAATCCCAAGAAGTGATGAATCAAACCTAGTTCTTTCATCTCAAACTTAGAGGTAAACTCCCTCTTACACTAATCAATGAGATATTTTGCTCCTATCAAAAGAAAGTCAAATAACAAGATAATAGGCTCACCTTTAACAACCTTGTACTAAATATTTGGATCAACATCACTCTTGGTGAAACCAGGACTCATCAAGTATCCATCAATCGGAGAATACCAAGCCTAAGGTTCCTGCTTGAGTCTATACATAACCTTGTTTAGTATGCAGACATGAGATTCTTTCTCATGTACTTCAAATCCCCGAGGTTTCTCTATGTACACTTCTTCCTCAACAACTCCATTGAGGAAAGTGGTTTTCACATCCATCTTATGCAATTTCCAACCCATAATAGAACCAATATAAATAATAGTTCTAATAGAAGTGTTGTTTGGGAAAATTATAGACTTATAATTTGACAGACATAAATTATCAACCAAGGGTAGGTAAGCTTGTGAGATGTTGTGCAAAATATATGTAGGCTAATACCGTAAGTGTTGTTCTAAGTAAAATCACACACACACAGCTTCAAGAACTCTTTTCTTTATCAACACTTAGCAGCAAAGGCTATGGAATAAATAATTCATCTCTCTACAACACCTAGAATTGTTGATGCAGATCCAGAAAAGATACAAACCCAAACAACAAAAATTAACTCAATTCCTTCAAGAACTCTTTTCTTCATCAGCACTTAGCAGAAATGGCCATGGAGTAGATAACTCATCTCTCTACAACACCTAGAATTGTTGATGCAGATCCAGAAAAGATACAAACCCAAACAATAGCAATTAAACCAATTCACACTTTGCATAACAGAAATGAAAGCATATTAAAAAATTCCAAATCATTCATCAAATGCACTCACATTTAACCATCATTCACAAGACGTTACAAATTAGAAAAGAGAACTGAAAACTGTGTACTAATTCTAGTAATGAATGACAAAAATAAATGGAAATAAAATAAATCTGTAGCTACATGAGTTCTGAGTAAAGGGGGCCGTCCCTTACTCACAACCCCTTCAAATACGAAAGGAGTTACTCAATGAAATTCAGCAGAACATCAAGTATTATATTAATCTGGAAAATATACAGTCATACAGGTCTGATATATTCAATTTGTCCTTCTTCTCTCCAGATCCTCTCTCCTCATAATCCCCATCCAAATAAACATAAAGTTATTTTATACAAATACATGGGCATAACTTGCCTCAAGTTAGAAAATCTAACACCCTACAACTGCTGACTAACAATAGCTGATAAAGATAGCATAAATAAGCATGATGAGGTCGATCCATGACTAAAAGCATGGATCAAACAGATTTCGTGAAGCTACAGGAACTACCTCTTAATATGGCCATCTGAAAAAGGAATGAAGATCTGGGTAGTTTCAATGGAAGTTCTGAGGCGACCAATAGGATAGCATCCATATTAGTGTCTTTCTCAACAAAACCCATGTATTCATTCTCCTCGGGGCTAACTAGAACATGCACAACCATGGATATCGCTGCAGGAAATTGAGGTTGTTACAGGAAATCTCTGCGTCTGTAGGAAATTGGTGATTGCAAGAAATCTCGCATCTACAGGAAATCGACGACTACAGGAAATATCTGAATCTACAAGAAATCGGCAACTGCAAGAAATTGTGGAGTAGTTTCAGGAATCTCGGAACCGCTTCAGAAAATTGTTGACCTACACAAGATGTGGTCAACTTCTTTGACATTGTAGGTGATTCGATTAGATAACATTTTAACTTCAAAAATACTTGGGAATTAAAGTAAAATGATACATTTTAAAATAATTTGCATTCTTTCAAGTTCACAGCACCCTCTTGGTCAAAACACAAAAGATGTAGTAAAAGAGGGTTTTTAAGGATAAGAAGGGTTCAAAATAAGGGGGTTAAAGCCTCAGAAATATTATCAAAAATGAGCAAAATTCGGACTCAAAATTTCCCGAACACCTAGCTTCTTGCATGTCCCTTATGCAAGAAAAAATGTTCCTCCAGGAATAAAATTTAGTCCTTCTTCTAGGCTGTAACTAATGTAGCAAGATGGTCTAGATGTGCCCTGCTAGATTTTTCTTTCTATGTCCTATTAGAGCCTAGATTTGTCTCAGGTTGAAAAGAGAAGGTTCTAGGTCCACATCAAACCACACTCAGCCTTGTAGCTAGCCCTACGAGGACAGGAGAGGGCTCTCTCCGGGTCAATCTCAGCGAAAGATAATCGATGGGGCTTGAGATGACTATAATAAAAGCTAATCTTAGGCTAGGTATGAAGCAGAAGGATTAAATGTGAGTTTTTTGGGAGTTTTGTTGGAAAAAGGGACAGGCAAATTTTGGGTCCGAGGATGAGGCGAGATTTTTGCAGAGTTCTGATTAGGGCAAGGAAGGCAATCGTTTTGATGCTTTGAATTGAATGAATGGGTGGATCAGACTGATGAGGAGCCAAGGAGGGCAAGAGGGTCTCAAGAGTCCTCCTCAAACAGATGAAAATATGAAGAATTAAACAAAATATCCAAGCAGAGCATAGCAGTGCATGAATTCTACCTTAATCACTCATTTGTTTAATTGAAGAAGATAAGAGAAAGGAAAATGATACACAATAACATCAGTGAACTTAAAAATACATAGAGAAACACACCATCAAAACATAGAGCCACATGGATCCCAACAAGTGTTGCAAAACCCTGGTCTTTCCTTTGCCAAAATTGCAGAAATGAAATGTACAATAGGGTGCTCAGCAATCCCAAGTGTCCAACCCTAAAAATGACTCAGAAAATACATGATATAGGCTAGCCCAACCCATTCCCTTGCCTCTAGGGGTCGAGCTCATCATTCTAGGAGCTGTTTGAACTAATTCTATACAAGGAACTGAAATCTAGGTAGTCAAACAACTTACCCCTATATGCTAGGAAACTAATTCATTCATTTAATTTTCACCTTTTAGTGAATGAATCATCTAGAACAAGTAAATATGTGCCAAAATTACATCATAGTCATAAATTTACATCAAGATAGATCAATAATTACATCAAAAAGTCAAACTGGTCAAAATTGGGTGAAATTCTGAGCTGCTGAGTGAAAAACAGGCCAAAATTCTCTGTGCGCTGCGCCAAAATCTGTATGCATCGCACTACTTTGGAGCTGATTTTGAGGCACTTCCTGAAGTCTAAATTAAGCCCAAGTGTTCTTGTTGGAAATCCTTGCCTGTCTACTTTCCAACCCAAGTGGAATTTCTGAATTTGGATGTCATTTGCCCCTCCAAAACCTCAATCTCCCAAGACTGCTTCCTGTGTGTCAAAATAGGGGCAGTGAGGTCATTTTTAGGGTGTTTTTGACCCTTTAGGCAACCCAAAACTTGATGAAATCCTTAGGTAATCCATGAGCATGCATAAATTTTGATGAAAAATCCAAAAATGTAAATTTTTCCTCCTGTAGATCTCCCAATTATAAGTGTGCGCCAAGTGGCGCTACACGTAGGGCAGAAAAACCTGTTTTTAAAGCCAAAAAATTCAAAATTGACAAAATTTTCTCCAAATTCCTTGAAATTTGGGCTGAAGGTGCCTCATCAAGTGCCATGCTCAGCCAAAGAAGCTTCGGCCAAGATCTAAAGACGATCATGCTCCCTTTGCCTCTTTTGCTTTTTTGTCGCCTTCTTCAATTTTGCCTTCAGATTCCTTATCCGTGCCTTGCAACTCATATGTCATCCCATGTAATGGAAAACCATGTATCTCAACAATGCTTTATCTCTATCGGCCTTGTCCAGCAGTCCCTCCAAGTGGATGTTGATTCTTTCGAGCCAAGATTCCTGATCCTCATTAATCTCTTGCTCCAATGAAGTGAGCTCAATCCTCCTCCTTTGTGCAGCTTGGCGATTCTTGCGAATGTTTTGTAACTCCATGATAGCTTGCTGATCTTCAAGCCGTTTGTTCCTCTGCTCCAATTCTTTCATAGTCCACTTAGCCCTCTCCAATTCAATGGATAAGGCTTTGATCTTTGTTTGCTGCTCCTGGATGATCTCTCTAAGGTGTGCACTTTGCGGGCCCGTATCTGTATCATCATCATGAATGAAAATGAAATCGGTCTCTCGTTCACCTGAAGGCCCCTTATTCTACATTGGCCTCTTGCCTTTTTCCTGTACCTGTGATGTTGATGGAGGAAGCGAGGCCCCTTCCACCCCGGGTGGAGATATCACTCGCTTTGCTGCTGCAAACAAATGTCTAATGCCCCTCTGATATGTGATGAATATCGGCACACTAACGATCTCATGGCGTTCATACTGATGAGAAGGTACACCTATCTCATGCCCCTGTGAAGCTCTGAAAAAATCACGGGAAATGAAATCATCCCATGTGATACCCTGTAAACCAAGTTGATGCACAACAATGATCTTGATGAGCGCATAGTGGTAAATGTTGTTGTGTTGTTGTTCCGGAATCTTCTTCCGCACAAGAGTGGTCATCCTCTTGATGTTTCGGCACATGAAATATGGAATGTTCATGAATCTCACTCTCGTGAAATGCATCAATAACCTGATATGGTATGCATAGAGGCGTGAGAAGTGACCTTCACAATTGAAGTATCTGATAATGAGTCTCATCAATGGTGCATAAGATTCCTTCAAAAACTGAAATGGGAATACTCTCCTAAGCTGCTTCAAATAGCTAGGCCTGATGTAAGGTTCATAATATGATCTATCTAGCTACTTCCTTTTGTTCCACTCTTCCCCTATATTCGGTATCCCGATGGCCTGAGAGATGGTTTCTGGTGTCAAGATAAAGTTTACTCCAGCAAGAGTAACATGACTATCATGCAAATGTAAAACAAACAACCGAACTAACTCCTGATGATGCTGGATTTGAGCAATCATCTCACAATACTGAAAGCATGACATTTGCTGAAAGCATGTCATTGTAAGAGGGCAGGCCTGCAATTGAGCTAGGGAAGTAGGCTCTTCTCTGACATGTCTACCACCTTTTCGAGGCCTTCTCGGCACATTAAGCTCAATGGTTGAGTCACTGCCTTGCTCATATTCTTGCTCATATGATGAATCTATCTCTGTCATAATGCTGCAATGTGTATGTTGAGTAGGTGTTTGGTTTCGCAAAGAGAAATATGTGATGTGTTTTCAATGCCAATGTGCCACAGCAAAAATGAGGGATTGTGAGGAAAAATATAGGACAGTAGGAAAAAGTGGATGATGGAGCTTGCCAAGTGAAATTCAAAATATGCAACAGTCACTTTGAGGGATGAGGGAATTTAGGGATTTTGAAAGTGACATGGGGAAGGGGTAATGATAAGAAATGGTAGTGTTAAGGATAGGAAAAAAAAATGGGAGACAAGTGATATGAATGCTTTTAGAATGTAGGGGAAAAGGAGAGGGACTGTATAATGTTGTGAAAATGAGTATTCAGCATGAAAATGATTTTTTTTAAACACCATTTGAAACCCTAAAGAGCAACTTCAACAAAAGGATAAGGTTTATGTTTTTGCCATTCAAACCTTATATTCTTCTCTTCAAATCATAGCAAACACCATTTAAGAGCAATGGCTAAGGCTCACACACTTACTTGGATCCAAAGAAATGGCATGGTTTGAGTTTTGATGACAGCAGGAATATGAATCTGCCCTGTAGGTTCTGTGCGCCACGCACAAACCCAGTGCGTCGCGCCTCCTGGATGCACCGCGACAGTGTAATTTTACACTGCGGAATTTCGCACGATGCGCCGTGCGGCCTGTGTGCGCCGCGACCTATCCCAATGCGCCGCGTGGCCCTTCAAACACAAAGTTTGCTCCTCTAACCTTCAAATCAAAATCCTTTGACCTCTTTGCACAGCAAGTGATGTTTCAAGCAATGAAAATTCCTCATGGAGTAATGGGTTTGATTGTCATTGAATCCCAATGAGCTTTTTGTGTTGGAGATTCTGCGCACCACGTGCAAGCCCAGTGCACCGCGCAGCCTAGATGCGTCGCACCCTTTGAAAAATACACAGTGTATGCCAGCCCTATGCGTCACGCTCTGTGGGTGTGCCACGACCTATCCCAGTGCACCACGCTCTGTATTCCAACACACAGTCAGCCCTCCAAATTTCAAAATCGACTTCTCTCTTGCATTTCTAAATGTCTCTTGATGCAAATGGATCAATAACTTGAGAAATATCTTATATAGAGATGGATTACATTTTTGCTTCTCAATAACCCATTTTGTAATGTTTTTAACTTTAGCACTTTTTACATTTAATACAACTTCTGTCTTTTCAAATGTCCTTCTAATTTTTGACTTGAATAATGAATCTTTTGGCGGTTTTTGCAGGGATATGGCATGTTTTGACAAAGGAAGACCAGGGCTACGCCTGGAGATTTCAACAACTGAAAATTTCTGAAAATTACATGGCAATTTATTACAAAAAGGAATGATGAATTTTCTTCAAAACAGGGTTTTGAAGAAAAGTCATAATCCATCCATATGACGATAAAATTTTGTGAAATAAAACCTCCCTCTGGCCTGCTGGCATTATTGGACAATTTGAAGACACAATTTATGAAACCCTAGACCTAGTGACTGAAATGACTCTACTGATCAAAAGACTAAAACAGGACTGTAAGTGATTTTAAAACTTGATTTTGATGGACAGACCTGAGCCAGCAATGATAAGGCATGAGGGGTAATTTGAATGACAAGACCCTCCCACCAGATTATGGCATGCTCCTAGCAGAATGAAAATAAAAGAACTGAATTAGACACCTAAAAATGAAATGCAATAAGAGAACTGATCTCTGACGGAGGGATGTAAAGACCGACTCTTACATTGCCTCTAATGGGGATGGTAGCTCCTTGGAGGTTCCAAGAACGGCAGATCTCTGGGAGAGCTAGACAATGCTTTCGTCCATTGGGCTATGGAGTCATTATTTCGACAAACAACACAAGACTTTGACTCATTTATTGACTGAAACCTGACTCAAACCAACTCAATGATGAAACTGAACCTTCAATGAAACTTTATTGAGATTCCTAAAATCAATGCACAAACCAATCTCACTTGTCTTCTTTCGCACGGGCACTAAATTGGATATCCAATCAGAAAATCAGATGGGGATGATGATTCCTGATTTTTACAACCTGTTTACCTCCTTCTCAATTGATGGCAACAATTTTGGATTAAGCCTTCTTAACTTCTGTCTGAAAGGTTTCTGATTAGGCTTAATAGGAATTGTGTGTTGAATTATATTGGTATCATATGTCTTCAAATCAGAATAGTCCCAAGAAAACACATCAGAAAAGGATGTCAACAAACTGATATATTTGGCCTTTACCTTTTGTGGCAATGTTTTGGACAGCTTTACCATCTTCAGATGTTCAGCTGTTCCAATATTCACCTCTTCGACTCCCTTCTCTGTTGGCTACAATGTTGGTTTGCGGGCTACATCATCATGATCAAAGAGTTCTTCTAAAGGTATCAAGCCTTTAGGAATCACATTATCCTTGAGCTGCAACACTTCCATTTGATTGATCTACACATCATCTTTTCCATCATCATGTTCTACATCAATTGAGGTATCTTTGAACTTACCTTTGTTTTGCAGAAAATCATCAATCTCCTCATCATCTTGAAAAACTTGCCAATATCTCTGATTGTCTGGGACAGTCGGACAATGTTTCACATGGATTTCAAATTTATTACTTGAGTTCATAGGAATCTTCAAATTACTCGCTGCCTTAGCAAGTGCATCAGCAATACTATTTTGAATACGAGGCATACACATCAAGGTATAATCTGAAAACAGCTTCAAGATGTCTAGAACAACATTCCGGTATGCCCGCATCCGAGGATGCTTTGCTTGATATTCGCCTTTAACTTGCTTAATCACCAATTCGGAGTCGCCATATATAGCAATCCTCTTAGCATTCAGCTTTCTTAGGATTTTTAGGCCAGCAATCAAAGCTTCATACTCAACTTCATTGTTTGAGCAATCAAAAGCAAGCTTGTAAGAACATACCCGCACATTACTAGGCACTTTGTTCGGAGCAGAAAAAGGACTGCATACCCAAATACCAATTCTAGCACCATCATTTCCCACTGCTCCATCAAAATCCATGGTCCACAGGCCATCTTCCTCTTCTTCTAAGTGCTGAAACTCTGTTTGCTGTATTTTTTCTGCTTGTTGTCCATTATCTTTTCCTGATCGCTGAATGGTATTGTCCTGATCTTGACTTTCTTTCTTCAAAACTTCTCTGAAATTCTCTATTATTTCTGGAATGTCATCTGTTGCAACTAACTGACTATCAATCTCATTGAAACTATCTGAATACAAAACAAAAGACTCTAAATCTGTATGTACATAATTAATCGGATGATTAATTGGTTTCTCCTTGCTTGTAATCATGTATTTCATTTTTTGCTCCCGATAAAGTTTTCTCATTTGGCCAAACACAGGAATCGTTGCATAGGAGAAATCAAGTTGCATTGTTCCTTTAATCTTTGCTCCCCAAGATCTGGAAAGAAGCATTCCAAATCTAGGAGGTATATCTGCCACCACCACATCCATCAAAACGTTTTTTGCCGGAATCTGATCCAAACTGACCACCAAGTCTTTAATAAGCCCAATACATCTCACCCTACTGGAATCAAATGAATAAAGATCATGGTATTTCCTAGTGATGTCCAAACCCAACTTCTCCATGATAGCCTTCGGCATAAGATTGTGGGAGGCGCTGGAATCAAACATAGCATTATGCAACACAAACTCATGCACTCTCAAACTGATATAAAAAGGAGGCACATCACTGTCTGGAGACTCACCATTCAATGCTGGTCCAAAAATCAAATCAGGTTGATCATCTTCCACACTCACCATATCAGATGTTGGATCAAAGTTCAAAATTTTGGAAACCTGACTTCTATAACTGTTGTTCCTCATCAACTCAGTCAAAGGAATGGATACCTTTAATTTAGAAATTTCATTTTCTAAACTAAAAGTGGCAGTGTTCTCTACCTCTTTGGCTGGAACCTCTTTCTTCTCAGCTTTATCTTTTGATACAATTGGCTAATTGACTCATTCATTTGTTGATGGAGATTTGCTAGGAGTAGGATCAACAATTTCTTTCCCTTTGTTTGGTGCAACAGGTGGCTCATTCTTAGATGCTGGAACTTCCTTTCTCTTCTGGATTGGATTGATGGGAACATTTCTGTTTCTTAATGAATACTGACGCTGCTGGGTGGACAAGGCATGCATATAACCTCTCTGATACTCATCTGATTCCTCTTCAAGAGTTGTGTCATTCGCCAAGATAAAATCTGCATCCTGCTATACAGCTGAACTTTCTGCATACTCATCATCTTCAGTGATAAAGGTGGGCATATCATCAGGAGTAAAGAAGTGATTTTCTTCTCCTATTACATGGTCTTCATCATCAAATTTGGGACCAACAAAATTCTGCTGAAGAGGTTTCTTTACTTGCTACTGTTGTGATGTCGTTTCTTGTGCTCGCTGCTCACGCTGTTTGATCCTGAATTGAGGTTGCTGCTGTCCACGGAAATTAGGATTCCGGATCTGCGGTTCAGGCTTATCAAGTGCTAACCTTTCAATCATCTTTTCTACCTTGCGAAGCACCTGATCTGAGGTAGAAGCTTCTTCCTTTATTGAAACTCTCTTCTTGGTTTTCAATCTAGCTCTCTTGTCATTCAAATTTTCCTCAACACTAACAACAATTTTCTGCATTTCTTCTAAGGTAGCTGGATCTCTCTCTCTTAATTGATAAGCCATGTCTGGATCAAAACCATCCGGGAACTTTAGCAAAGCTGACTTTCTAGTTGGCCTTAAATCATCAGGAATTGCATTATAAACTGCATTAAATCTAATACAATAGTCTTGCACGGATTCACCAGCATTCCGCTTGATCTTGGTATATTCAGAAGTGATCTAAAGAGGATCTTTCTTGACTTCCCAGCGATCCAAGAATTGTCTTTGAAGCTCTTCCAATGTGGGAATACTTCTAGCTATCAAAGCTCTGAACCATTTTCTCACCTCACCTGTGAAAGTCTGCACAAATAATCTCATAGTCACGTTTTCTGCATCAATCTCATGAAGCTCGAAGAAATCCATCATTTTGTCCACATGTTGCTGAGCCGTGGTACTTTGAGGAGTGCCATCAAAAAAAGGAATTTTACTCTGATAATCTGTGGGCATGTCACCCAAAACTTGAGGCAGCGTGAGAGGTGCAAACCGAGCAACCCTTGCTCTTGGTGGATTTACAATCGGCCTTGGAGATGTTGGGGGAGAAGGTGCAGCTGATGTGTGAGGTGTATGCAGAGGTGAAGCAATTTTGGATGTAGAAGGAGTAGATGGAGGTGAATTTACAGCAGAATTTTGATCAGAAATAGTAGGCTGCGGGGGAAGGGTGGGAATGAAGGTAGGTTCAATAGGAATTTTTGAGGTGGATGCCGTTACGGAAGATCCAAGGGATGTAGATGCAACTTCTAGGAAATCAGCGATATTTGAAGCGTGAATTTCACTTTGAAGGTGCTTCAAGATAAAATTGTCAATTGATTTATTGTTTCTTTCAACGTCAAGAGCTGCAGCAAAGTCAGGATTTGGAAGTATAGAATCAAGAGCACTTTTGGATTTGGTTTCAAACAATGACAATTCAAACTTTTCATCAAAATCAAGCTCTTCAAGATACTTAAAAATTGCAGGACATGAATGAGATTTAAACATGGGAGTCATAGAGCTCTCTTGACGAAGGAGTCTTGGAATCAAATTGGGATTTTCATAAACAAGGGGAGGATTTGGATCTGGATTAGCTCTGGTATATCTCTTTGAAGCTAGCATGTTATTTTCAAGAAATCAAAGGGACATAAACAACTTGTTCAACCTTTCAAATTCTAAACTTATCATCCAAAAGCTTAGAATTCTCAAATGTACTGGGGCGATTTACAGGTCAAGTGTCACGATTACAAGCTAGACCGGAGATTGACTGAAGCAGCATTTATCTACTTCCGCTAATGCAAAGCAAAAGCGTTTCGAAGGCTACCTGGCATAACTTCAGGCTCTGTCTGTAGCTTATAAAACAAATGACATCAACAAGCAAACCATTTTCTGTACGGTCGCCACTATGTTAGAGCCTAGATTTGTCTCAGGCTGAAAAGACAAGGTTCTAGGTCCACATCAAACCACGCTCAGCCTCGTAGCTAGCCCTACGAGGACAGGAGAGGGCTCTCTCCAGGTCAATCTCAGTGAAATATAATCGATGGGGCTTGAGATGACTGTAATAAAAGCTAATCTTAGGCTAGGTATGAAGTAGAAGGATTAAATTTGAGTTTTTTGGGAGTTTTGTTGGAAAAAAGGGACAGGCAAATTTTGGGTCCGAGGATGAGGCCAGATTTTTGCAGAGTTCTGATTGGGGCAAGGAAGGCAATCGTTTTGATGCTTTGAATTGAATGAATGGGTGGATCAGACCGATGAGGAGCCAAGGAGGGCAAGAGGGTCTCAAGAGTCCTCCTCAAACAGATGAAAATATGAAGAATTAAACAAAATATCCAAGCAGAGCATAGCAGTCCATGAATTCTACCTTAATCACTCATTTGTTTAATTGAAGAAGATAAGAGAAAGGAAAATGATACACAATAACATCAGTGAACTTAAAAATACATAGAGAAACACACCATCAAAACATAGAGCCACATGGATCCCAACAAGTGCTGCAAAACCCTAGTCTTTCCTTTGCCAAAATTGCAGAAATGAAATGTACAATAGGGTGCTCAGCAATCCCAAGTGTCCAACCCTAAAAATGACTCAGAAAATAGATGATATAGACTATCCCAACCCATTCCCATGCCTCTAGGGGCGAGCTCATCATTCTAGGAGCTGTTTGAACTAATTCTAAACAAGGAACTGAAATCTAGGTAGTCAAACAACTTACCCCTATATGCTAGGAAACTAATTCATTCATTTAATTTTCACCTTTTAGTGAATGAATCATCTAGAACAAGTAAATATGTGCCAAAATCACATCATAGTCATAAATTTACATCAAGATAGATCAATAATTACATCAAAAAGTCAAACTGATCAAAACTGGGTGAAATTCTGAGCTGCTGAGTGAAAAACAGGCCAAAATTCTCTGTGCGCCGCGCCAAAATCAGTATGCGTTGCGCCACTTTGGAGCTGATTTTGAGACACTTTCTGAAGTCCAAATTGAGCCCAAGTGTGCTTTTTATAAATCCCTACCTGTCTAATTTCCAACCCAAGTGGAATTTCTGAATTTGGATGTCATTTGTCCCTCCAAAACCTCAATCTCCCAAGACTGCTTCCTGTGTGTCAAAATAGGGGCAGTGAGGTCATTTTTAGGGTGTTTTTGACCCTTTAGGAAACCCGAAACTTGATTAAATACTTAGGTAATCCATGAGCATGCACAAATTTTGATGAAAAATCCAAAAATGTAAACTTTTCCTCCTGGAGATCTCCCAATTATAAGCATGCGCCAAGTGGCGCTACGTGTAGGGAAGAAAAACCTGTTTTTAAAGCCAAAAAATTCAAAATTGACAAAATTTTCTCCAAATTCCTTGAAATTTGGGCTGAAGGTGCCTCATCAAGTTCCATGCTCAGCCAAAGAAGCTTCAGCCAAGATCTGAAGACGATCATGCTCCCTTTGCCTCTTTTTCTTTTTTGTCTTCTTCTTCAATTTTGCCTTTGGATTCCTTATTCATGCCTTGGAAGTCATATGTCGTGCCCTGTAATGGAAAACCATGTGTCTCAACAATGCTTTATCTCTATCGACCTTGTCCAGCAGTCTCTCCAAGTGGATGTTGATTCTTTCGAGCTAAGATTCCCGATCCTCATTAATCTCTTGCTCCAATGAAGTGAGCTCAATCCTCCTCCTTTGTGCAGCTTGGCGATTCTCGCAAATGTTTTGTAACTCCATGATAGCTTGCTGATCTTCAAGCTATATGTTCCTCTGCTCCAAGTATTTCACAGTCCACTTAGCCCTCTCCAAGTCAATGGATAAGGCTTTGATCTCTGTTTGTTGCTCTTGGATGATCTCTCTAAGGTGTGCACTTTGCGGGCCTGTATCTGTATCATCATCATGAATGAGAATGAAATCGGTCTCTCATTCACCCGAAGACCCCTCATCCTGCATTGGCCTCTTGCCTTTGTCCTGTACCTGTGATGCTGATGGAGGAAGCGAGGCCCTTTCCATCCCGGGTGGAGATAACACTCGCTTTGCTGCTGCAAACAAATGTCTAATGCCCCTCTGATATGTGATGAATACCGGCACACTAACGGTCTCATGGCACTCATACTGATGAGAAGGTACACCTATCTCATGCCCCTGTGAAGCTCTGAAAAAATCACGGGAAATGAAATCATCCCATGTGATACCCTGTAAACCAAGCTGATGCACAACAATGATCTTGATGAGCGCATAGTGGTAAATGTTGTTGTGTTGTTGTTCCGGAATCTTCTTCCACACAAGAGTGGTCATCCTCTTGATGTTTTGGCACATGAAATATGGAATGTTCATGAATCTCACTCTCGTGAAATGCATCAATAACCTGATATGGTATGCATAGAGGCATGAGAAGCGACCTTCACAACTAAAGTATCTGATAATGAGTCTCATCAATGGCGCATAAGATTCCTTCAGAAACTGAAATGGGAATACTCTCCTGAGCTGCTTCAAATAGCTAGGCCTGATGTAAGGTTCATAATATGATCTATCCAGCTGCTGCCCTTTGTTCCACTCTTCCCCTATATTCGGTATCCCGGTGGCCTAAGATATGGTTTCTGGTGTCAAAATAAAGTTTACTCCAGCAAGAGTAAGATGACTATCATGCAAATGTAAAACAAACAACCGAACTAACTCCTGATGATGCTGGATCTGAGCAATCATCTCACAATACTAAAAGCATGTCATTGCAAGCGGGCAAGCCTGCAATTGAGCTAGGGAAGTAGGCTCTTCTCTGACATGTATGCCACCTTTTCGAGGCCTTCTCGGCACATTAAGCTCAGTGGTTGAGTCACTGCCTTGCTCATATGATGAATCTGTCTCTGTCATAATGCTGCAATATGTATGTTGAGTAGGTGTTTGGTTTGGCAAAGAGAAATATGTGATGTGTTCTCAATGCCAATGTGCCACAGCAAAAGTGAGGGATTGTGAGGAAAAATATAGGACAGTGGGAAAAGTGGATGATGGAGCTTGCCAAGTGAAATTTAAAATATGCAACAGTCACTTTGAGGGATGAGGGAATTTAGGGATTTTGAAAGTGACATGGGGAAAGGGGTAATGATAAGAAATGGTAGTGTTAAGGATAGGAAAACAAAATGGGAGACAAGTGATATGAATGCTTTTAGAATGTAGGGGAAAAGGAGAGGGACTGTATAATGTTGTGACAATGAGTATTCAACATGAAAATGATTTTTTTTAAAACACCATTTGAAACCCTAAAGAGCAACTTCAACAAAAGGATAAGGTTTATGTTTTTTCCATTCAAACCTTATATTCTTCTCTTCAAATCATAGCAAACACCATTTAAGAGCAATGGCTAAGGCTCACACACTTACTTGGATCCAAAGAAATGGCATGGTTTGAGTTTTGATGACAGCAGGAATATGAATCTGGCCTATAGGTTCTATGCGCCGCGCACAAACCCAGTGCATTGCGCCTCCTGGATGCGCCGCGACAGTGTAATTTTACACTGCGGAATTTCGCCCGATGCGCCGCACGGCCTGTGTACGCCGTGACCTATCCCAATGCGCTGCGTGACCCTTCAAACACAAATTTTGCTCCTCTAACCTTCAAATCAAAATCCTTTGACCTCTTTTCACAGCAAGTGATGTTTCAAGCAATGAAAATGCCTCATGGAGTAATGGGTTTGATTGTCATTGAAGCCCGATGAGTTTTTTGTGTTCAAGTTTCTGTGCGCCGTGCGTCACGCAGCCTGGATGTGTCGCGCCCTTTGAAAAATACACAGTGTAAGCCAGCCTTATGCGCCGCGCTCTGTGGGTGCGCCGCGACCTATCCCGGTGCGTCGCACTCTGTATTCCAACACACAGTCAGCCCTCCAAATTTCAAAATCGACTTCTCTCTTGCATTTCTAAATGTCTCTTGATGCAAATGGATCAATAACTTGAGAAATATCTTATATAGAGATGGATTACATTTTTGCTTCTCAATAACCCATTTTGTAATGTTTTTAACTTTGGCACTTTTTGCATTTAATACAACTTCTGTCTTTTCAAATGTCCTTCTGATTTTTGACTTGAATAATGAATCTTTTGGTGATTTTTGCAGGGATAATGGCATGTTTTGACAAAGGAAGACCAGGGCTGCGCCTGGAGATTTCAACAACTGAAAAATTCTGAAAATTACATGGCAATTTATTACAAAACGGAATGACGAATTTTCTTCAAAACAAGGTTTTGAAGAAAATTCATAATCCATCCATATGATGATAAAATTTTGTGAAATAAAACCTCCCACTGGCCTGCTAGCATTATTGGACAATTTGAGGACACAATTTATGAAACCCTAGACCTAGTGACTGAAATGACTCTAGTGATCAAAATACTAAAATAGGACTGTAAGTGATTTTAAAACTTGATTTTGATGGACAGACCTGAGCCAGCAATGATAAGGCATGAGGGATAATTTGAATGACAAGACCCTCCCACCAGATTATGGCATGCTCCTAGCAAAATGCAAATAAAAGAACTGAATGAGACACCTAAAAATGAAATGCAATAAGAGAATTGATCTCTGATGGAGGGATGTAAAGACCGACTCTAACATTTTAACTTCAAAAATACTTGGGAATTAAAGTAAAATGATACATTTTAAAATAATTTGCATTCTTTCAAGTTCACAGCACCCTCTTGGTCAAAACACAAAAGATGTAGTAAAAGAGGGTTTTTAAGGATAAGAAGGGTTCAGAATAAGGGGGTTAAGGCCTCAGAAATATTATCAAAAATGAGAAAAATTTGGACTCAAAATTTCCCTAACACCTAGCTTCTTGCATGTCCCTTATGCAAGAAAAAATGTTCCTCCAGGAATAAAATTTAGTCCTTCTTCTAGGTTGTAACTACTGCAGCAAGATGGTCTAGATGTGCCCTGTTAGATTCTGCTTTCTATACCCTGTTCCAATACTCTTCATTCTTGTTCTGCAAATGACCAATCTGAACTTGATGTTTCTTCATAATACAGCAGGCCTTCTGATGTTTTCGCTTTCCATTCTTCCACCTCTTTTTGCAATCACAAGCTATTATCCTTCAAGTTTTTTTTATTTTGTTGTTCGGAGCACCCGTTCAGAAATGGTGAGCTCACTAATTCCTTAGAAGTCCCCTCATAATCGCATTGTCCATAGGAGGACTGCATCAGACTTGGTTCCTCAGTCTTGATCGGCTATGCCCTTTCCTCTGCATGTTCTTTAATCACCAGCTTTACGGCTTGGATCCTCGTAAAGCGTTTAGCAGACGCGAGGGTGCCCTTTTGGCTTTGGGTTTTGCCCAACAATTTCCTTTGTTACTAAAACTAGGTGGAAATAATTCAAACCTAGTGAAAAGAAGAAGGTTTAATTAGGAAAGACTCAAGAGTAATGAGCAACTTTGAGTTATGGGGGAACGTGATCATGATTGTCATCATGATCTATTTTGCCAGATAAACATTGGGAAGATAACATTGTGCAAATCGGAATAATAGGCGGGAATGGGAAATTGTGTAAGATACCAATGGTCAAGGCCGTCTTTTCCGTGAAGGTAGCAATGACTTAAATTCATGCAAATTTAAAAAAATTAGTACCATTACTTTTCTACCCTAAGTATTCTAACGTCAAAATGTACCTTTGATCTTACCTTACAACTGTCAATACATTTGATGACGCCTATACTTACTTTGAAATTATGAACCACTTTGAAATCATATTAGATGAAATATCATATAGCTACGTGGCCTCAAATAATAATGATGATAATTGGTACTTTCCAGATTCTGTAGAATATGCTCTGCTTGAAATTCATTCTTTAGGAAATAATTGTTTTTG
This sequence comes from Pinus tabuliformis, assembly GCA_031772625.1. Lineage (NCBI taxonomy): Eukaryota > Viridiplantae > Streptophyta > Pinopsida > Pinales > Pinaceae > Pinus > Pinus tabuliformis. The sequence continues at coordinate 443,832,521 of CM062811.1, forward strand.
CTGCAAAAAATGTTGTTGCTAGAATGTTTTGCAGGAAGTCCATCTACAAGAAACCATATTCTCCCCCTCTTGTACAGTTCACTGCACACGAATAAATAGGTTGAGGTTGAATGTATAGTGAACTCGTTGGATTACCAGCCATTAAGGTCAGATGTTAACCAATGTGAGGCCCATCACCAATGATGAGAGCGAGGACCAAGGTACATCTGATGCATCCTATCAGGTGTGAATGTATGAGCTATTGTCAAACCCCCTGTAGGATCCAATAGTCAAGGAGCCATAATGAATCCCCATTGCTGCTGACGAGATAGCTTGTCGTTAAGATATACAAGCTTCAAGGCATCACCAGTCTCTAATCTTGAAACCCAGATAATTTGTTGATGTCGATGGGCCAATATTGTGGGAAGGAGGGCCTTAAGAAATCCCACATCAGTCTAACATGGGAAATCTAGGATTAACTGAAAACAAAATTTATTGAAAGGATCCTAAAGGACCTACTGACCTGTAATTTTAACGAGCCCAGGGCAGTCCATGCTCGCTAGATTTCAATTTTAGAGAGTCTGAAACACTTGGAAAAGAAGACTCCGGAGGGGCTCCTTTTCCGTAATTAGTCCATTGGGCCCGGAAAAAGGAATAAACCTGTACCCAATAGACATTCCTCTCATGGTTTAATGAGCAAAATAAGGAACAAAGTAAGCTTAGTTTATTGCAGTATAAGATCAAGAAGAGGTAGTGAAAGGAATGACCCCCTTTCCCACCATTTCTAGTTCTTTCTTCTTCAAAATCACTTCGAATTTTGTTGGGTCAACTTTAATTCCTGCAACAGAAACATGATAATCCAAGACAATGCCTTCAGTCATGATTATAAAACATTTTTCACTGCTTAATGAAATATTAGTCTCTCTACATCTTTGCAAAACCTTCCTAAGATTAAGTAAAGCCTCTTCAAAAGTATCACCCACAACCGTAAGATCATCCATATAAACCTCTATGCAATCATATAAAAGATCAGAGAATATACCAAGTATCATATTTGTATCTGCATATTCCCAAGAAAATGTGTCTAAAAAATCATTCAATATCTCAGTTAATCGATTTTCTTGTTCATAAGTTAGGGCAAAATTGATAATTAAAGTTTTTATGGGAAATATCTCAATTACCTTGCTTCCACCTTCAATAGTTGATTCTACAAGAAAAAAATATAGGAGGGATGAATTTAATTCAGCTGTTGTACTATGGTCTTGGAAGTTATGCTTAGCAATGACATTTATCTCATGACTTAAATGCCCCTCTAAGTGCTGGAAAAAATCAGGGTTTGAAATAGAGCAATTAATTCAATTACCCCCAGTGTTTCCTTTAAGGCCCATAGCATGGGCTATTGTCAAAACTAGTTGAATAATTTATGAATTAAGTTCTTCCTCGGCCCAATGAATATTTTATGATTTCAAGAGGGGTTTAGCTGGGGGATATAGATTGATATGCTTAATTTCATCCTTATGAGTGATGGTCATGTTCCCCGAACTACACTTAATGAAGGCATCCGTTGTGGCCAACCAAGGTCTCAATAAGATCAAAGGGTGCCTCCCTAAATTAGTCCTAGGCTAAAGAACACCAGGGTCTGCATATTTTCCAATGGCAAATCCGGTAGACACAAGGCTTGCAATTTCCCCACCTACTTGAATTATAGAGGGTTCTTTCTTTTGTCTCCCTAGCTTTTTGATACATAGTTCCCTAACTATTTTAGCATAGATTGGGATATTCCTAATCACTTGCAGTAAAGGAAACTTAATGCATAAATTTCTTAACTTGGATACTAGATCAAATTGGAGTTGTTTTGTCATTTCTTCCACCCCCATCCTCTCAAGAAAAGGAGGCTGGACAGTTTGAGATAAGGAAGGTTCTTGTGATCTTAGAATGTTTTGTTCTATTGTTTCTTGTACATTTTCTATTTTAGGTGTATCAGGGGTTTCTTCCTCTATAATTTCTTCAATCTCTTCTGGTTGGGTCACCACTTTTCCTAACCTTAGGTTAATTTCCTGCAGAGATGCAGGAAACTCCTGTACAGAAATTTCCTACAGAGGCATGGGAAACTCCTGCAGCAAAGGTATAGAAATTTCCTATAGAGGCCGAGGTGCAATGTAATTGGTAGGATAAGTGCAGGGATAAGTGGCCATTTCAATATTGTGAGTAGATTAGATGGCTTTATTGTTGAGATTAGATACTGGCTAGGTAGGAAGTTTTTGTTGTACCATTTGTTGTAAATAAAAGTTTAGGGGAATAATTTGATGCAACAGGGTAAGGGAAATTCCCTTGCCGAGGCCAAGGATGCCAAGGCATTAGAATGTTCCACATCTGATTTTGGGCATAAGGAAATTGAAAATGTTGCTGTAACATACCTGCAAGACATGACTTCCATGGCCTTTGAGGTGCCATTGCAAATTCTGAATGAGTAGCAACAGAGGATTTTCTGGTAGAGGAAGCTGTTGTGGGATTATTAATCCACTTAGGATCAACTATCAAACCCTTCTCTAAACCTCCTATTGGATTCCTCTGTTTCCTTTGCCTTGTTCTTTATGAAATTCCTCTCCCTTACCAGTTTATTAGTGGACAAAGTGATGCTCACATCACCACTAAAAATATTTGAAAATATTGGACCCTATTCATATATTATGCAGAAAATTTAAAATCTTCTACTTACCAAACAATCAAGACACGGCTTTGGCGAATTTTGATCTCTGCAGGTGCGCAAGCCTTACCCCACGTCTTACCACTTCGACTCCCCAGTCTTGAAAAATTCAAACAAAATAAATCATACTAAAACACTTTCAGTATCATCCCTTAGCACCTCCTCGACAACAATGCCAAAATGGTTGGGTAGATTATAGACTTATAATTTGACAGACATAATTATCAACTAGGGATAGGTAAGCTTGTGAGATGTTGTGAAAAATATATGCAAGCTAATATCGTAACTATTGTTCTAAGTAAAGTCACACACACACAGCTTCAAGAACTCTTTTCTTTATCAACACTTAGCAGCAAAGGCTATGGAGTAGATAATTCATCTCTCTACATCACCTAGAATTACTGATGCAGATCCAGAAAAGATACAAACCCAAACAACAACAATTAACTCAATTCCTTCAAGAACTCTTTTCTTCATCAGCACTTAGCAACAATGGCTATGGAGTAGATAATTCATCTCTCTACAACACCTAGAATTGTTGATGCAGATCCAGAAAAGATACAAACCCAAACAACAACAATTAACTCAATTCACACTTTGCATAACAGAAATGAAATCATATTCAACAATTCCAAATCATTCATCAAATGAGATCACATTTAACCATCATTCACAAGTTGTTACAAATTAGAAAAGAGAACTGCAAACTGTGTACTAATTATAGTAATAAATGACAAAAATAAATGGAAATAAAATAAATCTGCAGCTATAGGAGTTGTGAGTAAAGGGGGCCCCCCTACTCACAACCCCTTCAACTACAAAAGGGGTTACTCAATGAAATTCAGTAGAACATCAAGTATTATATTAATTTGGAAAATATACATTCATACAGGTTTCACATATTCAATCTGTCCTTCTTCTCTCCAGATCCTCTCTCCTCATAATCCCCATCCAAATAAACATAAAGTTATTTTATACAAATACATGGGCATAACTTGCCTCAAGTTAGAAAATCTAACACCCTACAACTTTTGACTAACAATATCTGATAAAGATAGCAAAAATAAGCATGATGAGGTTGATCCATGACTAAAATCATGGATCAAATAGATTTCGTGAAGCTACAGGAACTGCCTCTTAATACGACCATCTGAAAAAGGAATGAAGATCTGGGCAGCTTCAATGGAAGTTCTTAGGCAACCAATAGGATAACATCCATATTAGTGTCTTTCTCAACAAAACCCATGTCTTCATTCTCCTCGAGGTTGACCGGAACATGCTCAACCATGGATATCGCTGCAGGAAATTGGGGTGGTTATAGGAAATCTCCACATCTGTAGGAAATTGGCGATTGCAGGAAATCTAAGCATCTACAGGAAATCGGCGACTGCAAGAAATCTTCAAATCTACAGGAAATCGACAACTACAGGAAATTGCAAAGTAGTTGTAGGTATCTCGAAACCGCTTCAGAAAATGGTTGATCTGCACAAGATGTGGTCAACTTCTTTGACATTGTAGGTGATTCTATTAGATAACATTTTAACTTCAAAAATACTTAGGAATTAAAGTAAAATGATACATTTTAAAATAATTTGCATTCTTTCAATTTCACAGCACCCTCTTGGTCAAAACACAAAAAATGTAGTAAAAGAGGGTTTTTAAGGATAAGAAGGGTTCAAAATAAGGGGGTTAAGACTTCATAAATATTATAAAAAATGAGCAAAATTCGGACTCAACAAGTGTATCTAGTGACTAGAGAAGATTTCTCTTCATAGTCCTCCCCCTATTTCTGGGAGAACCCTCTTGCCATGAATCTCATTTTGTATGTTTCTATGTTGCCATCTATCACATGCATAATATTGTAGATCCACTTGGAAGTCACCACTAACTTCTGCTCGGTCTTGGCAAAATTTCCCACACATCATTCTTCATGACGAACTGATATTCCTCCATTGTGGTATCCTTACAAACTTGTTGGCCTATTTCCTCCTTATAATTAGATGGCTTGGAATCAATGATGTGACTCATAAGTGTTGCATATCCTAAGTACTTCTTTGGATTTTTACTTTCCCTAAAAGTGCCATGGGGATTTGCATGCCCCTTTGCATCTTGCAATGTACTTCAAAGCCATACCAGCCTCTTCTTGGATTTAGGAAAAATGATCCTAAGTGGATCCACTAGCTCAATGAGCTCTTCTAGGTCTTCCTGATGATCTAAAGGATGTTCCATAGGTACAGAAGGGCCTAAGACCACATCCTTGGGAGCCTCCTATTCCTCATGATCATGAGAGACCCTTTGGATCTCCAATAGGCTACATCCTTCCATTCTAACTGACTTTATGCTCCCTCTAAAATAGAAGTTCTTTCAGTCATCTGGCATGGTTCTAAACGTTTGTACAATTTCTCCCTCTCAAACACAAATCGCTCTTACTAAGTTTATGCTCGATCCTAGGAGAATCCTCCCATATGCCTTTTAAATATCCTAGGTTAATTTCTTATGTACATTAGTGGATCTATGTTGCAATTCACCCGACACACATTCTCTAACTCTTTACACACATATTCTCTAACTATTTACGCATTGGTTCTATGAGGTTGAATCTCTTCTCACATTAAAATTTGTGTTTTACTCCATTGGAATTAGGTTATAATCCACCCACATAGCATTTGAATTTGATAAACTATTCCTCCATAATTTATGTGATTCTTTGCATAAATTTACATAGAAGTAAAAAGTAAATATGTAGTACATTCTTTATATTTTAGCCACCATAATTTATGCAGTGTGTGCATGAAAATGATAAATTCAAGTGTATTTTTATACTAGTTTTAGGGTGCCCAAGAGACAAGCCTCTTTGCAAATTAAATTTATAATTAATTTAAATTTATAATTTTCCTTCTTTTAATTTAAAATTTAATTTTTCTTTCTTTTAACTTATGTAGCTAGATAATACCTCCCACAACTACCTAAAATCCAATACTAACATTGTAAAATCCAAATATAATATTTAAAAAAAACCATAAAAATAAATAAATAATAAAAATAAAATATATATATATATATATATATAACCTTTTTATGAAACAAAACCAAACCCTTTCACTGTAGTATGTCATCTTATGCTTGAGATGATAAGCAATATTTAAGTCATTATCTATTGACTAAATCTTATGCTTTCTAAAATAAACAATTATTGCTTGAATTTCATATTTGTACATGTTTTTGGTGGATTAATTTTAAGTAATCAAACTAGACCCATCTTAACTATAGATCTACCAAGCGCCCAGAGGGATAAAATATGTTTTTGCTCTAAAAGAGGTTTTCATTTCAAGAAATTTGATCCCTCTCGAAGCTTGGTAGATCTAGAGTTAAGATGGATCTAGACTAGTTTAATTTCCCCCTTTAAATAGCCTATATTCCATGTGAATACCATGGGTTCTCATAAACTTGGAGCTCAAAAACCACCAGTAATAATCTTTTAAAATCAAAAAAATTCATTTCAAGAAATTTGATCCCTCTCGAATCTTGGTAGATCTAGAGTTAAGATCTCATAAACTTGGAGCTCAAAAACCACCAGTAATAATCTATTAAAATTAACAAAATTAATAATTTATTTTTATTTCTTATTTTAATTTGATCGATTTAAAATGTTTATAGGACATTACATTACAACATCTCTACCATATTGGGCCGGAGAGCATCTAGTCTAACTTATAGATGAAATGACCTGTTTTAGGGCATTTTTTCTAATTAATTTTAACCAAAATCCAACAGAGATTTTTAAAAACTTGAGTTTAAGTTGTTGAACCAATTTATGCCCCATGGGTTGTTCAAGGTGTTGAATCAATTTATGCATTCAAAAATTTATTTTAAACAACAAAAAATCACAATCTTGCTTGAAATTGTATTGTCATATTCTAGTGAACAAATGTATTTCGTCTATAAGTTAGACTATGCCAATTGGAGAGTGTAATGAGCCAAACAATTCTTCTAGCAAATTTAAAACTTCCTCAAGAAAATGTTTCCAAAAATATTTGTAATTTTCTTTATCAACTTTCCAGGAATAGTTAAAGAGAAAAATCTCGAAAATACATTCAAGAAACCATACACCAATTTTGGCACACCAATGGAAAGAGGCAAATTTTGATCTTTATTTGAGCAATTTCCAGAGAATACAATTTGGATAAGAACACCTAGGAGAACCTTTTGTTCTGAAGATGAAAAAATCCATCATTCAAAGAACTTGACCCTTTCCAATTGATCAACTGCTGAAGATGTGATTTTCGGCCCAACGGTGTTGTTAGTGATGGATCACAACAAATTGGCACATGAAAATGACTAAACGACCTTTTCTAAAATTGAGACTGAGCTACAACTAGAAAAATATTTGACCTTCTTGAAGTTGAACTATTGGAACTGATTATGAAGCGAATGCACTAGTGGTGAAGCCTCCCCTGTAGACAAGATGAGAATGGGTGACTTGATCCCTTTTCTAAAATAAGTAGTCTGCTCAATTTGACAATCTATTTTCAAGTACTCGACTCTCTTAAAATTGCAACAATTTGGCCTCAGTAATCACTGCTAACGCACAAGAATTTTGGCATCATGAATGTTGAGAATGCACAAGTAATTTGGCTCAATACACCCACTACCAATGCATTAACAAATCATCCTCTCTACACAGGTATAGCTTGACCTTCTAGTTGATGGGATTTTGAAGAATTCTCGCCATGTAGCTTTAGAACCCTTGCTCCTCCAGATGAAAAACCATGGCTCCACGTGCACATAGATGATCTTTATACAAATTGCTCAATCTAACTTGATGGTTGGAAGAAGAGAAATTTTTTCCCTTTATATATTTATGTTGCTCCCAATATTATTCTCAACCTATATTTTTCTTGCAAATTGATCCCCTTGTTGGATATTCTCTCGAATTTTGAAGTTCAATTCTATAATTCTAAAATCACTGCTTCAAGGGTTAGTTCCCAATCTTGGCATTCGCTTCTCCTTAAATAAGAATGGCACTCATCCCTGTGAAAGGGGAGACAAACTTGCAATGCATACTATGAGGAAAATAATCTTCTGTAAACTTATGATCAGATCCTTGAAATGAACCAGAAGGAATTCGACTAGGGTGGTAGTCATGCACACCAAATATGGAAGATGTCTAACTAGGGTGGCAAGGAAACCATTGAAGCTAGAGTGAGGGTCTCACCTGAAACCCTTAAAAGTGAACTCATTTGAGTTCTTCACCAATAGAAAATGATATGACGAAATAGAGTGACCAATCATTAAACTCCCTTCTCTTTTATAATCGTTTATTGAAACTTATCCAAGATTGTAGATCTTCTTTTAATATTATTTTATTGAAGAAGTTATTTTTCTCCTTTTAAGTAACTTTTGCCCCTTTTTAAAATAAATACTTTTTTCCTCTTCTATTTTTATTATTTACCCTTTTATTTAATAATAACAAAATTGGGTAAATTTCCATGGATCTCCTAGATTAACTTTTCCTTCTTGCTATCCTATTAGAAGATGACTAGGCAAGTGGAAGTAATGTCTCTAGATCATGAGATAGGGAACACTATAGTTCTCCTCACTTGAAATTGCTTGACCTCAATTTTACCCCTAGATACTGCAATATATGTACTCCCTCCCATGTAGCATCTTCTTAAGGAAAATCTTTCCAACGCACATGATATTCTTTGATCACCTTGCTCTTTAGCCTTCTTTCATATAACTCTAGAATCTCCTCGTGAATTAATATCAAATCTCCCACCTCATCTAAGGTACGTAGCTTGAATTAAGTGACAATGTGATGTCCAACTGCCTTCTTCAAGCAAGATACATGTAACACATCATGTATCTTACTTCCTTCTAGAAGATCCAACTCATAAACCACATCTCCTATCCTCCTAATGATTTGATAAGGTCCATAAAACCATGGCTTAAGAATTTATGCACCCTTCTACTTGAGAGATGATTTCCTATATAGTTGTAGGCGCAAGTAAACTATGTCTCCCACCTCGAAACTACGATTTATTTGATGGCAGCCTGCATATATCTTCTACCAATTCTAAGTTGTGTAAAGGTTTTCTTTATGTACCTTAAGGATGTATTGGCACTCCTGGACCCAATCTCTAGCCATCGAGCCCCTACTGTCTCCAAAATCCATGTCCAAAAAGGATAATCATCATAGACATACAATGCCCTAAATGGTGTCATCCCAGTCGACATGTAGTATGAAGTCTTGAAACAATATTTGCCTAGATGTAGCCACTTCACCCATGATCTCTACTACCTTGAGACATAATTCCTCAAATACCCCTCGAGCCATTTATTTACTATCTCTGTCTGTTCATCTATCTGTGGGTGATAGCTCATACTAGGAGTGAGTTTTGTGTTGACTAATCGAAACAAATCATGCCAGAGACCTCCCATAAACCTATTATCTTTGTCAATGAATATGGTCTTGGGAAGACCATGCGGCCTGAAGATCTCCCGAAAGAATAAATTTTCTACCAGGGACATTGAATTCCTAGGGTATATCATGAATAAATGGGCATATTTTTTCAACCGGTACACTCCAAATATATGCAATCCTTGCCTTGAACCAAAGTTATTCATGTAATGAATTACATAGAGATGCTTTCCCATTTCTATAATAGGGAGTGGTTGCAATAGGCATGCTAGGTGTGAATTCTCCTCCTTATTCTACCGAAAAAATGTTGCACTTGTGAACATACCTCAGAATGTCCTCCTTTAGACCCTTCCAAGAGAATCTTTCCCTAATTGCCCTATAGGTTTTGAAGTAGCTTGGATGTTGTGAAAGAGGAGAATCATGTACTGCACGTATCACCTTCTCCTTCAGCTGTGATTTTGGTAGCAAATAGAATGTCCTTGTAGTAGATGATGTCCTGCACCACCCTGTGTCTACCATCCAATATCTACCCATATAATATCTCATAACTTATCTTGTTCTTTGAGTACTCCACCAATAGTTGGTACTTCCAATCCAAAGATGAAACTATGAGGGAAAACACTACAAGTTTTCTGGATAATGCATATACCACCACAATATGCTTTCCTTCAACATATTCAATCTCAAAATCGTAAGCTTATAACTTGCTCACCCACTTCTGTTGTTGATCATTTAGCTCCTTCTGATCTAGGAAGAATTTGATACTGTTATGATCAATTTTCACTTTGAAACGGTTAGCCACAGGAAATGGTTTGGATTTGGCTAGTGCATGCATGATAGAGAGAACCTCTTTATCATATATGGAATAATGACGTTCATAGTCCCTAATATTCTGACTCTAAAAAGCAATAAGGTGCCCATTTTGCATCAATACAACTCCAATCCATTCCCCTGAGGCATCACACTCCAAAAAAATCGCTGAGAAAAATCAGGTGAATCATAAACAAACCAAGAACTCATTACCTCCTTAAGTTTCACAAATTCCTTCTTTGCAAATCAATCCAAGAAAAAACTTTTTTCTTATTCAAATTCGTAAGGGGAGTTGCTAATTGTGAAAACCCCTTGACAAACCGTCTATAGTAAGTGTAGATACCCAAGAAACCTCTCAGCATAGTCACGTTCTTGGGAGTGGGCCAATCAATGATAGCTAAGATCCTCTCCTAGTGCACTTTTACTATTACTCCAATCACATTCCCTAAATAGAGCATATTTTTTAAAACAAACTTGTACTTGGACTACTTGGCATAAAATTGCTACTCTTCCAGAATCCTCAATACCTCCTCCAAGTGTTGTAGGTGCTCCTCCCATGTCCTGTTGTAGACCAAGATGTCATCAAAGAAGATTAGAAAATACTTCAGTAACCACTTATTGAACACATGGTTCATACAAGACTCGAATCTAGTAGGTGTGTCGATTATCCCAAAGGGCATAACCAAAAACTCATAATGGTCATAATGACATCTGAAAGTTGTTTTAGGAATATCTTTCTCCTTGACTCTAATCTAATGATAACCTGAGCATAGATCGATCTTGGAAAAATATTTGGCCCCTTTTAATTCATCCATTAATTCATCAATATTGAGAATTGGGTATCATTTTTTTATTGTCTTCTTATTCATTGCCCTGTAATTGATACACATCCTTAGGGACCCATCCTTTTTCTTGACTAGTACCATTGATGAAGCAAATGGGTTGGAACTGGGGTGCATATGGCCTAGTATGAGCAGCTCCTAAATAGAATTATTGGTCTCATATTTTTATTCTCCGATGGCTTTTAGGGAGTGGTGATGATTGCTTGGACTCCACCCTCCAACTCAATGATATGTTTAAAACCTCTGTCAGGTGGTTTCCCTAATGGAATGTCCTCGAACACCTTCTAATATTTTTGTAATATAACTACGATGTCCACTGGATACTATCGGTGTTGGTCCTTTTCCCTTTTCTCTGATACTTTGCATTCTACCACCCACTCAATGTCCCCATTCCAAAAAATTGCTTCCATCTAATTTGATGTCACTGTCTTGGGAGGGTAGGTGTGCATGCCTCTTAGCACCACCTTTTTTCCATCCTTCATAAACTCCATATTCATCTATTGGTGGTTTGTGGTGTATCACCCAAGAGTGATAAGCCATTAGACTCCCAATACTACGTTACTATCAAGGATGATAGTCATGAAGAAATTATCTATAACAATAGAGTTTCACATTGTCAAATTCACTTTGGGAATCATCTTGTTGCACTACATGAACTTGTTTCCTAGAATGGATATAGAGATCCCTCAATCTATGTGGTATCTAATCCTCACCTAGCTACATAGTCAACATCAATGAAATTGTGGGAATCCCCACTATCAACAAATACGATTGCCCATTTTACCTGTATGGTTCCCCGAATATTGAAGGTAAGATACTGAGGAATGCTCAAAACTAAAGCAATGATACCATCTTTTTGTTCCCCTGGTTTTGGCTCATCCTCCACTTCTCCAATCTCCTCCTATAACTCCTGCTCATCTCCTTCAACCTCGGTATCAAAGAACACTTTAATATAATTAGCCTTTCCCTTTGCAATACATCAATGCCTTGGTTCCCATGGTTCTTGGCATGTGAAACATAATCTCCTCCTCTTGAGATATCTTTAGGTCTCCTTATCCAATAGCTTATTCCTTGCCCAATTTCTTTGAGGAGTTATAGTAACCCTTCCCTTAGGTGGGTTTTACGGGTGCCTTAGTCTTAGGAATTGCATCATGTAGATCCCTTGTCCTACTGAGTGCATCCTGTAAATTAGTTGGTATGTTAGATCTTACTAAGCCCCGTTGAGGTTCATCCAACCCCTAAACAAAGAGCATAATCCTCCTAGCCTCTGACAAATCTGGTACCATGATTAACAACCTTAAGAAGTATACTATGTAATGCTTTGCGCTACCAGTTTGTTTGAGTTGTGTGAGCTCTCTAAAGTACAACTCTAGATCCTTCCAGTTAAATCCTTCTACTATTATTTGAGCAATATCATCATAGGAAATTATGTTGCCATGGCCCAAAGTGGTTAAACAATGGTACCACCACTCATGTTCTTCTTCTTCCAAATGTAAGGTGGCCAATTTTACTGCATCTACTTCTATCACCTAATTCAACTGAAAGTAAGTGCCTAATTTATGAATGCATGCCCTTGTAGTACACTTGTTAGAACCATCAAAGTTTGGAAGGGTCAACTTCCCATCATTTCTCTATAATGTTGTGTTTTGTGTAGTTGTTCCCCCTCCTCCTTTTCCTTTGTTACCATTCCTCAAGAGCCAAAATTATTTAAAGGTAATGGCATCTCGGGATTATTCTCCCATAAACTAGTATTCCTAAAAATAATCACCAAATGACATGTCTTTTGATCATTGGGTTCTGATGGAGTGATGGGAAGAAATTTCGGCTTAGTAGGACGAGATACACCATTGTAATTTTGACAATATAATTGGGGATTATAAGATGTCCCAACTCCTTCTCCTACATAGGATTCCCCATTGCTTCCCTTATTTTGATTTTGTTGCCCTATCTCCTCAACCATTTCCTTTTGTCCCTTTTCAAGTCATTTTGGGCCTTTAAGAGCTATGAAAAAATTCTTCTTTTCTCAATGAAGTGTTGGAATATCCCATTTAAACTTCCCTTCATATTGTGAGATCCTTTTTTTCCACCTTGGTGAATTTAGTTTTGGATATATAGGAAACTCTCTTTCTCTTCTCATGAACCTGTGCCCCCTATAATTCATGTTTTGAAAATATTCATAGGTCATGTGTATTGACCCCACAACTGGCCAAGAATTTGGTTTTGATACCATTGTAATGACCAAATAATTCTTTCAACAAATCTAAAACTTCTTCAAGAAAATCTTTACAAAATTATTTGTAATTTATTTAACAACTTTCCACAAATAGTTAAAGAGTAAAATCTGGAAAATGCATTCAAGAAACCATACACTAATTTTGGCACACCAATGGAAAGAGGCAAATTATGATATTTATTTAAGCAATTTCCATAGAATACAATTTGGAGAAGAACACCTAGGATAACCCTAAGTTCTAAAGATGAATACAAGCTACCATTCAAAGAACTCAGCCCTTTTCAATTAATCAATTGTTGAAGATGTGATTTTTGACCCAATGGTGTTGTTAGTGATGGATCACAACAAGAATTGGCACACGACAATGACTGAACGACCTTTTCTGGAATTGAGACAGTGAGCTACAACTAGAAAAATATTCAACCTCCCTAAATTTGAAACACGGGAATCGATTATGAAGCAAATGCACCAGTGGTCTAGCCTCCCTTATAAACAAGATGAGAATAGGTGACTTGATCCCTTCTCTAAACTAAGCAGTCTACTCGATTTGACAATTATTTTCAAGTATTTGACCCTCCTAAACTTGCAACAATTTGACCTCAATAGTCACTGCCAACGCACAATAATTTTGGCCTCATGAATCATTGATAATGCGCAAGTAATTTGGCTCAATACAACCACTTCCAATGCATTAACAAATCAGCGTCTCTACAAAGTTGCATCTCAATCTTCTAGTTGATGGGATTCTGAAGAATTTGTGCCATGTAGCTTTAGAACCCTCACTCTTTTAAATGAAAAACCATGGATCCATGTGTGCATAGATGATCTCTACACAAATTGCTTGATTTGACTTGATGGTTGGAAGAAGAGAAATTCTCAACCTTTCTATATTTATGTTGCTCCTAATAGTATTCTCAGCCTATCTTTTTCATGCAAATCGATCCCCTTATTGGAGATGCTCTCGGTTCTAGAAATTTAATAATATAATTCTGAAATCATTGCTTCAAGGGTCAGCTCCCAACCTTGGAATTTTCTCCTCCTGAAGCAAGAATAACCTTAGCTTGAGAATGGGAAGACAAACTTGCAATGCATAGTATGAGGCAAGTAGTCTTCTACAAACTTATGATCATATCTATGAAATGAACAAGAAGGAATTCCAATAGGGTGGTAGTGATTCCCACCAAAGATGGAAGATGTCTAACTAGGGTGGAAGGGAAACCACTGAAGCTAGAGTGAGGGCCTCACCTGAAACCCTGAGAAGTGAACTCACTTGAGCTCTTCACCAATAGAAAATGATATGAAGGAATAGAATGACCAATCATTGAGATTTGTTCTCCTTTTATAATCATTTATTGAGTCTTCTCCAACCTCCTATATATTCTTTTAATATTATTTTATTGAAGAATTTTTCTTCGTCCTCCTAAGTAACTTTTTTCCCTTTTTAAAATAAATACTTTTTGCCTCTTCTATTATTTATTATTTACCCTTTTATTTAATAATAACAAAATTGGGTAAATTTCCATGGAATTCCTAGATTAACATTTCCTTCTCAGTAGCCTATTAGGCAAGCACTAGGCGAGTGGAAGTCATGTCTCTAGCTCATGAGATAGGGGACATTACAGTCTTCCCCACCTGAAATCGCCTACCCTCAAGCAATTTCAGCCCTAGATACTACAATATGTGTTTTCCCTCCCATGTAGTGTCTTCTAAAGGCAAATCTTTCTAGCGCACAAGATAATCTTTGATCACCTTGCTCCTTAGCTTTCTTTCATGTATCTCCATAATCTCCTCAGGAATTAATATCAAATCTCCCTCCTCATCCAAGGGAGGTAGCTTGGATGAAGTGAAAATGTGATGTCTTGCTACCTTCTTCAAGCAAGATACATGGAATACATTGTGTATCTTACTTCCTTCTGGAAACTTCAACTTGTAAGCCACCTCTCCTATCCTCTTGATGATTTGATAAGGTCCATAAAACTGTGGCTTAAGATTTTTTGCACCCTTATACTTGAGGGATGATTTCCTATATGGTTGTAGACAAAAGTAAATTATGTCTCCCACCCTCGAAGCTCCGCTCTATTTGATGACAGTCTGCATATATCTTCTGACATTTATGAGTTGTGTGAAGGTTTTCTTTGAGTGTCATAAGGATGTCTTAGCACTCTTGGACCCTATATCTAGCCATAGAGGCCCTGCTGCCTCCAAAACCCATGTCCACAATGGATAATGCATCATAGCCATACACTACCCCAAATGGTTTCATCCCGATCGACATGTGGTATGAAGTGTTGTAGCAATATTTTTCTAGATGTAACCACTTTACCCATGCTTTCTACTACCCCTAGACATAATTCCTCAAGTACCCCTGGAGCCATTTATTTACTATCTCTGTCTCACCATATGTTTGTCGGTGATAGCTTAAACTAGGAGTGATATTTATGCTGACTAACCAAAACAACTCCTACCATAAACCTCCCATAAACCTATTGTCTTTGTCACTGATTATGGTCTTGGGAAAACCATAAAACTTGAATATTTCCTGAAAGAATAAATTGACTACATGGGATGTTGAATTCCTAGAGGGAATCATGAAGAAATGGGTGTATTTTTCCAATTGATCCATTGCCACATATATGCAATCCTTTCCTTGCACCGAAGGAAATCTTGTAATGAAGTCCATAGAGATACTTTCCCATTTCCATTCTAGAATAGGGAATGGTTGCAATAGACCTGCAACATGTGAATGCTCCTCCTTATTATATTGAAAAATGTTGCACTTGTGAACATACCTTAAAACGGCCTCCTTGAGGCCCTTCCAAGAGAATCTTTTCCTAATTGCCCTATAGGATTTGAAGTAGCCTCGATGACATGCAAGTGGAGCCACCTCGTATCTACCATCCTATATCTACCCATATAAGATCTCATAATCCATATTGTTGATCTGGATTGGATCATTATATTGTTTTTCATCCATCTTGGTGCATTTGGAGTGGAAAAAATGGAGGAATCAGCTCACGGGACTGTTTTTACTAGCGAGAACCAATTATTTATGGAAAAGGGGCTAGCCAGATGTTCGTGATGTAAAATACTTTAGAAGAGTCTCTATTGTAACTCTAGTTAAGAGTTGATGTAGTCAAAATTAATCACTAGTAGGCTATTGGGCTGCATTATAATCGGGCCACTAGGAGGAAGATGCATTCCATTCTTTCGAGAGAATTTTTTCCATAGTCAAGCAAAGATAGCCAAGAGATATAGGAGGTAGAGCACACAAACGAGATCTGTGCATTGTAGCATCCCACGGGCCACATGCATTACTTCTTTGTACCTATAGCCATATTTCCAGATAGAGAAAGAGAGTGAAGCGACCTCACCTTCCAGCTGGGTTTTCTCCCGAAAGGGTTTCCCAAAGAGAAAATCTTGTGTCTTGTGTGTGAATATGCTTATTTTTTTGTTCTCTAATTTTCTGCATAATTTCCATTTGCATGCATGCACTAATTACAGTTAAATTCATAGATCTTAAAGTTTAATAAAATGTAATAGTGTAGAATTTTCAAATTTTTTAATATAATATTATTATATTTGTTATGACGAACTCTCTAGTGGAATATCCACAACAGTTTACAGATCATTTGGTATCAGAGCAGTCTTCTTTGGGTATTTTTGGATATTTGCAGGGGATCTAGGTCGACGAGGTCTAAAATCGTAAAACCCTAATCATGGTCAATGAATTTGTAACAAACCTTGTGATCTTGCTAAGGTGAGGATTTCACAGCTCGAACAACAAGTCATGGATATAAACCATAATGTAAACCTTCACATCGCGGCCCTAAGCAATAAGCTAGGCATATTTAGAGAATATGTGGGTTCGAATGCATGGGACAACTTAGAACGGGGATCGGGAGATCAGGAAGACACAAAGAACCAGCCAAAGAAAGAACCTAGAAAAGATCAACCCAGTTTGAGTGTCATGAATCAATCCCTATTCAAAATGGAAGTAAAATTTGATATCAAGCCATACCATGATGAGTCAACGCTTTGAAGTTGAACCACTAGTTGTAGCAATTGGAAGTTTATTTCAGCGTCCATCAGACCAAGGAAGGGCAAAATATCTCATTAGCGGCTAAAATTAGAGGGTCATGCACTGACTTAGTGGGAGAGCCACACAGAAACCCTGAGGTTGGAAGGAGAACCTCCAGTGACTAAGTGGGAGTATTTCAAAACCCTCATTAAGTCACAATTTTATCCCATTGGGTATGTGGAGGACCAGCGGATCCGGTGCCATTACTTTAGAAAAGAGCCGGGCCAAAGCATGCAGGAGTACACCACACAATTCAGAAAGATGGCTATAAATCTGGGTATCTCTTCAGAGAACCTAGATGTACTCCTCAAGTATTTGGGGGGTCTGCACCATCATCTACATGAGCAAGTAATGTTATTCAAGCCCAAATCATTGGATGAGGCTTGTGTACAGGAACTATACCTGGAGAACATAGGCCTGAAAAGATTGCAATCAAGTGGATCAAAACAAAAGGAGAAACAGGAAGATTCTAAGGAGGGGAAGAAGAAGAAAAAAGGTGGAAAAGATAAAAATACAGCAGCCATAGCACACAAATGCAAAGATCCTAACAACCACTGCAACCACTCCAACATTGATGCCCATACAGATGAAAAGTGTTGGAAGTTGCATCCAAAGCTAAACACGAAGAACAAGAAGAAAGATAATAAGATGAAGAATCGCATGGCCACTAATTCAAGCAACCAAGTTGAAAGCAACTCAAATGTGTATGAGAAGATCGTTTGTACATTAGTACATAAGGAGGTGAATCTGAGTAGCCTTTAGCAACAGGAAGAGAAATAAATGACCAAACTCTTCCATATAAAGATACAGGTCAAGAAGACAAATATTGATGCTCTGTTTGACTCAAGATCGTAGGCGAATCTCATTGTAGCAAAGTTGGTCAAGAAGTTGGGGCTGGAAGTTCGTGATCATCCAAACCCATATCCACTGGGATGGGTAAATAAGGATGCAGAGTTGAAGGTAAAAAAAAATGCAAAATTAGATTTGCTATCAGTGTTGATTTTATTGATGAAGTAGATCTGGATGTGGTTCCCCTTGATGTATGTGGAGTCATGTTTGGGAGTCCATACATGTACATGTGTGATGCAATATTCATGAGGAGAGCTAACCAATACCGGCTCATCAAGGATGGAAAATCATTCATCATCAACACGCATAAAGGCAAGTCGAAAATTTCACTGGTAAGTGCCAACTAGGCCAAGAAATTGATCAGTTCCAGCAAGAAGTATGTTTTATTGTTTTTAAGAGAAAGTCAGTCTAAAGAGGAGTCAATAAGAGGAAGAGCATCCCTAGAGGGGTGTACTAAGAAATAGAAACAACAGTTGGAGGATTTGTTACAGTCATACAAGGATGTGTTCCGAGAACCTAAAGGGCTACCAACTAAGAAAGAAATGGAGCATGAGATCCAACTATTTCCAGAATCACCGTTGCCAAATATTGGGTTGCAAAAGTAGTCTATTATAGAATCAAGTGAGGTGAAGAAACAATTGTAGCAGCTAGTGGAACATGGTGTCATTTGATTGAGTACATCTCCATGTGTGTCACCCATCATCATTGTTCCAAAGAAGGATGGGACTTGACATATGTGTATAAACGACAGGGCGTTGAATAAAATCACACTCAAGAATAGATACCCCCTGCTCAGGATAGATGCTCTGTTAGATTAGTTGCAACAAGAAAAGTATTTCACCAAGTTGGACTTGAAGTCTAGATATCACTAGGTTCGAGTCAAAGAAAAAGATACATGGGAGATTGCCTTCAAAACAAGGCAAGGTTTGTATGAGTGGTTAGTTATGCCATTTGACCTATGTAATGCATCAGTTACGTTTATGAGATTAATAAATGATATATTGCACCCTTTTATAGATTTATTTTTTATTTTCTATATGGATGATATACTAGTATATAGTGCTACCTGGGAGGAACATATTTCACATTTGACGCGGGTATTGGAAACATTGAAGAAGCACCAACTGCTAGCAAATCTTAAGAAGTGTGAGTTAGCGCAACAATATTTGGTGTATTTGGGGTATGTGATCGATGGAGGAGAGTTGAAGGTATATCCTACCAAGAAGGAGGCCATCATGAAATGGTTGGTGCATACTAATGTTTCTGAGGTCAGGAGTTTCATTGGGGTAGCACAGTACCTGAGGAAATTCATAGCCTCATTTTCAACGGTAGTAGCACTGCCCCACACCATAACTGCAAGTGGCAAGAGTTTTTAGTGGGGAAAAGGTCAGCAAAAGTCTTTCGAGGAGCTACAGAAGAAGATAAATCAAGCACCAGTTCTGGCATTACCAAACTTGCAATGACCCTTTGAAGTGGAGACAGATGAGAGTAGGTATGCTATGGGAGATGTCTTGATTCAAGGAGGAAGACTCGTTTGCTATCATTCTAAATTATTTCATGGGGAAGTTATTAACTACCCTACCTACGATAAGGATCTCTACGCAATGGTGCAAGATATGAAGAAGTGGAAGCATTATTTAATGGGAAAGGAGACAATAATCCACACAAATCACCAGTCGTTACAGTACTTGCAGGCCCAAAGTAAGCTATAGCAGACCAAACATTACAAGTGGATGGGGTTTTAACAATAGTTGATCCGGATTTAAGTAGTTTCGCAACAAATTATAGAGATAACCATAAACACAGAGACACAGCGGAAATAATACTTCATTTCATTAATGTAAAATACTCAAATATGCTTATAAACAGCAATGGAGATAAACCAACTAGGGCGATGATAACTTATCTCTGAGAAGAGATGTGGAAGCTACATGCCTTTGAACTGTGTTACAATGAGGCTCGAAGGCCTATTTATTGTTGAAAAACAATGGAAAACCATAAACATCCAAAAACCTAACCCTAGAAGATGAAACGCCAAATTGTGGGCCCCGTTTGGGTAAATTGGTACATCAACTTCCCAGGGTCGTAACTTTGGCATATGATCTCCGTTCGACGCGCACAATATTCCGTTAGAAAGATCTATTAGAGAAATACAACTTTGAGAAGAGGAGAATCAGTCCATGGACCCATGTTGCTCCCAGTTTTCTCCAAAAATGTCGTTTAGGGCCTCAAAACAGCTCTGGAAGTTCAGGACCTGAAAAACTGCTAAAAATAGTAAACTGTGATACAATTAAGGAAACTAAAAAGCTGAAAGAAATAATGGTGGGGGTCCAAGTGGACTTGGCAGGTGGCCACCAATATCCACCTGGATCATTCCTCCCCCTTAGGAAGAAATGGTCCCCATTGCCTTGAGTTCCTCCATGAGATGAGGAAACTTCTGCTGAACTTGGTCCCTGGTGAGCCACTTACCTTGGTGAAGGAGTTGGCCTGCTTTAACAACTCGATACAGTTGGATATTCTGTTGGTGAGTGTGCTTGATTTGTGTGTCCATGATCTAATCAGTTGCAACTTGTTCCATGCAATCTGGATTTAACTCTGTGGGTGTGAGTTGTTCTGCAATGTCAGATGTGTCTAGTAATGGTGGAAAGTATGGTCGAAGGTAGTCCACATTAAACACTGGGTGCAGGCCAAGGAATGGGGGAATACTGAGCTCAAATGAATTGTCTCCCACAGCCTTAGTAATGGTGTAAGGACCATATCGGAGTGATCTGAGTTTCCAATAGGCTCCGGTAAGGCATTCCTTTTGCAAATGCAACCAAACTTTGTCGCCCACCTGAAACTTGTGTGGCACCTGATGTTGATTATGTTGCTTCTTGTAATTGGAATTTTATTTCTCCAGAATGTCATGGACCTACTGGAGAATATGTTGGATGTGATCAATGAATTTGGTTGCCTTATCTATTTCAGACTGGACATGAGCCGAATCTGCATGAGTAGCTGCAAATGGCATGGCCACATCAATGAGACATAGTGGTTGGAATCACAAGCCCACCTGAAAAGGGTTGTGGCCAGTCAAGTTGTGAAGAGCCGCGTTGTAGTTGTGCTAAACATAGGGGAGGCTCTTGTCCTATGTGCATGGATGATTTGAGTTGTACATACGCAGAATGTGTACGATCATTCTGTTGAAAACCTATGTCTGGCCATCAGTTCGAGGATGGAAGGTTGCGGACTTAGTGAGTTTGGTGTCCAGCATCGACCAAAGATTGGACCAAAATGTATTGAGGAATCTATTGTCCCAATCTGAGATGATAGACTGTGGGATCCCAAAGTGTACCCACACTCGTTCAAAGAAGAGTTTAGTAGTGGCTTCTGTTGTGATATTCTTCTTGCAAGCCGCCATAATGGCCATCTTTGAGAACCTATCGATGACCACAAAAAAACAGTCGTTTCCATGCTTAGTGGAAGGAAGGCCTGACATGTAAGCCATGGAGATGGATTCCCAAGGTCGACTAGGGGTAGGCAACAGGGTATAGAGGCCTTGCTTCTTGATGGTCAGTTTGGCAATGGCATAGGCAGTGCATGATCTGATGTACTTCCCAACATCCTGTTGAAGATTTGACCAATAGAAATACTTATGCAGTATTGCCATCGTTTTCTTGACCTAGAAATTCCCAGCAGCCCAACTGTAGTGTGCTTCGCAAATCATCTCGGCACACTCGCTTAAAAGAACACAAAGGTGACCTAGGTGGCATAACAAGGCATCCTGGAGGTGAAAATCTAGAACATGTTGACCCTCCAAGAGTGTCTGGTATGTGTGGCCGAATTCTAAGTCGCTTTTGTAGAGAAGTGGGTAATCAAAAGTCTCGTGCCCACAAGAGTTGAGCATGGTGGTTAATGCCATGATCGGTGGTCGACTGAGGCAATCTAGAACATTATTGGTGTTGCCCTTCTTATACTTGATATTCAAATGGAACTGTTGCAGGTATGTGGACCACTTCTGATAGCAATCATTTTGCAATTTCCCTTGGGTCTGTATGAACTGCAAGGGTCGGTGGTCTATGTGGATGACCGTTTCCTTCCCCAAAATGTAATGCTTTCATTTTCGACATGCATACACAATGGAATACATCTCTTTGTCATAAGTGGGATACTTCCAGACTATGTCTGAAAGCGTCTCACTATGATATGCCACTGGATGCCCGTGTTGAGTAAGGACTGCCCCAATAGCATAGTCAAAGGCATTTTTCTTGACCTCGAATGGTTGTTGCAAGTCTGGTAATGCGAGCACTGGTGCCATGCAGAGGCGATCTTTCAACTCTGTGAATGCCTTCTGTTGAGATTCAGACCAAAATAATTTTTCTTTCGCTCCTCCCTTGGTGACTTGACTCAAGGGCCAAGTGA
The DNA here is from genome assembly GCA_031772625.1 of Pinus tabuliformis. NCBI lineage: Eukaryota > Viridiplantae > Streptophyta > Pinopsida > Pinales > Pinaceae > Pinus > Pinus tabuliformis. The sequence continues at coordinate 443,854,841 of CM062811.1, forward strand.
TATGAGAAAATCCCAATACGAACCTGCGGTAGAAGTTGGCAAGACCTAGAAAGCTGCGGAGCTCTGCCAAAGTGGTTGGAGATGGCTAATCCTGAATGACTTGGATGTTGGTTGGATCCACATGCACCTGTTGTTCACCAATAATGTATCCCAGATACTAAACCTAAGTCATGCCAAAAGTGCATTTCTCCAAATTGGAACATAGCTTGTGTTGTCGCAGTGTTTGGAGAACCTGTCGAATGCGGTGGAGGTGCTCTTCCCTACTATGGCTAAAGATCAGGATGTCATCCAAGTATACCACTACAAATGAGTTGGTGAATGGCTACAAGATTTCATCCATTAGTCTCATGAAGCTTGCAGGAGCATTCGTCAATCGGAAAGGCATAACCAACCATTCAAAAAGGCCCTTCTTGGCTTTGAAGACAATCTTCCACACATTAGAGGGTTCGATTGGTACCTGGTGATATCCTGAGTTCAAATCAATCTTGATGAAATACTTTTCCCCCTTCAGTTGGTCTAGGAGGTCATCAATCCGTGGGATCGGGTACTTATTACAGACAGTGATCTTGTTCAGCGCCCGATAGTCAATACAGAGTCTCCAAGTCCCATCCTTCTTCTGTACCAACATGATCGAGCTCCCACAGGGTGATGAACTCGAACGGATGTGACCTTTTTGTAGCAGCTCCTGAATCTGCCTCTTGATTTCATTGTTCTCTAGAACGGAGCGCCGATAGATTGGTCCATTGGGCAGCGGCACACCTAGGATCAGATCGATGGAGTGCTTGACCTGACTGTGTAGAGGAACCCCTGTGGGGGAGGTGAAGATGTCCTCGTACTCCTCCACGACCTTGTCCATCTATAGTTGTCGTGTAGAGGGGTCCTATCTGGAGGTCGTGGCCACCATCTTCTTCTTTCCTTGAGGGCATATCATCAGGAAAACAAATTTCCCGGTTTTGGAAACGAGCTTACTGCATTGTTTTGTAGTAACCAAAGAGATGGTGGTAGGCGATGCTACCTCCGGTATCCTATACAACTTATTTCCCAAAGTAACAATAACATCACGGGGCCTTGATTCATACACAGCATGTCGCTTCCACAAGTATGGTTGTCCTAATAATACATCACAAACTTCAAGGGGAGCAATGTCACACAATACCTCATCCGTGAAGGGCTTGATGTTCTATGGAAGGCAACATTGTTGGTTCACACAAAGATCCCGTCCTTAGTGAAGCCACTCGATGGTGTATGGTTGTGGGTGTGTTGTGGTCGGTAAGCCCAGCCGCTTCACGACCTCTGCCAACATGAGGTTCTTTTGGCTCCTGCTGTCAACAATGAACTGTTGCGAGGAGCCCTTTACCCACATCTGGGAGTGGAAGAGACGCTCCTCCTCCTCTGGATCTTCGGGTTCCTGCTTCTGCATCTTCGTCATGGCAATGGTGGCATTGGGCTCCGCATTGATAATCTTCTTCCCTTTGTCATTCCCCTTGTCGGGATCTGACTCAGAGTTGGAACATGCATCTGATTCTGAAACCTTTAACTCGTCCACCAATGACTACTTGGCCCGACACTCACTTGTGTTGCGAGTGGAGCTCTTATGGAACTCACACCACTTTCCCGTGTCCTTTTTTGGCTTCACAGCATTGTTCTTTGCTTGCAACTTTGGCGGGTTGTCTTGGGCCGCCCCGCCTTGGCATTGTCCTTTGTTCTGTGGTTTGGGGTCACCTTTCCCTTGCTTCGGATGCGCAGATCCAAAGTCTCACTTCTTTTGTTTAAACTTTTGCTCGACCTTGACGGCATATCGGTATGTCGTGCCGAGCGAGGGCGTGTTCAGGAATTCTATTTCTTCTTGGATGTACTTGTGCAGGAAGCCACTGTATTTAAGTACCAAATTCTGCTTTGAATCCTTGATACCCAACTTTGCAGGAAGGGTATGGAAAATATTGGTAAACTCCGATACGTCTTGGTCCCTCCCTTGCCGCAGCGTGGTCCACTTTATGTATTGATCCTCATAGCTTCTGACAAGTGATTACTACTCCTTGATGGAATCCTAGAATGAATCCCAAGTGGGTGCAACTGAAAATGGTGAGTGTGTACTTTCATCCTTCTGCTCGCAATAGGTTTCCCACCAGTCCTTGATGTGGGGGGCTGCTTTGAGAAGAGCGAAAATAATATTTTCCCAACTGGAAAAATTATGAATAGAAAAATAACCCTCTAGTAGATTTAACCATTTATCGGCGGCATCTGTGTCTATCTAACCCTCGAATATGGGGATTTCAAAATTAACTTGTACCTTAAACGGTGTGGCGTTTCCAGAGTAGCTATTGGAAGCCGATGTGTCGCCCCTGGGTAGCCGCTGAAGGATCTGAGCAAAGTTGTCCATCATTGCGTTCCTTTATCACTTGAGGGCTTCTTCGAGCAAGATCTTGATAGGATCTCCTGCCCCCTCATCTTTCTTTTCATCCGCCATGGGAGGCCTTTGGGATTTGCGAGGCTACTCTTGCAAAGGTTCGACCAGTTCAAGCCCTAACTTCCTATATCCAGACTGCGTTGGGGACATGCAAAGAAAGATAGAGAAAAAGCAAACCGCTCTGATACCACTAATATGGATTTAAACAGGAATGCAACAAATTACAGAGATAACCTTAAACATAGAGACGTAGCAGAAATAATACTTCATTTCATTAATGTAAAATACTGAAATATGCTTACAAACAACAATGGAGATAAACCAGCTAAGGCAATGGTAGCTTATCTCTGAGAAGAGATGTGGCAGCTACATGCCTCTGAACTGTGTTACAATGAGGCTCAAAGGCCTATTTATTGTTGAGAAATAATGGAAAACCCTAAACATCCAAAAACCTAACCCTAGAAGATGAAACACCAAATTCTGGGCCCCATTTGGGTAAATTGGTACATCAACTTCCGGGGTTGTAACTTTGGCATATGATCTCCATTTGACGCGCACAATATCTCGTTAGAAAGATCTATTTGAGAAATACAACTTTTGGATGAGAAACATTAATCCATGGACCGAGGTTGCTCCCAGTTTTCCCAAAAAACGTCATTTAGGGCCTCAAAACAGCTTCGGAAGTTTAGGACCCGAAAAACTGCTCAAAATAATAAGTTGTGTTACAATTAAGGAAACTAAAAAGCTGAAAGAAACAATGGTGGGGGTCCAAGTGGACTTGGCAGGTGGCCACCAATATCCACCTAGATCAATAGTTTCATCTGGTGATCAAGTATAAGAAGGGAAGCACAAACAATTTGTCCAATATGCTTTCAAGGCCACCCACATCAAAAATTACAGCTTTGGGCACTCTTATGCACATGGAGTCATTCACCCATGATGCATACAGAGAGGCATATTCAGAAGATGAGGACTTAAAGGAGGTGTATGAGAAATTTTAAAGTCATAGTCATGTGCAGGATGGAGACAACACCGTTGACTACCATCTCCAGGATGGGTTACTCTACAGGCCGGATAAGTTATGTGTTCCTAAAGGTGAGTGTTTGTAGCTAATTAGAGAGGCTCACACCTCCAAGGTTACAAGGCACTTTGGTGTAGGGAAGATTGTGGCTAACTTGCAAAGGTATGTGTATTAACCCAAGATGCAAGAGCATGTAGCTAGGTTCATAAGAGGATGCATTATTTATTGTACCAACAAGCCTAGTAACAAGAAACATGGTATGTATCATCCCTTACATGTACCTAATCATCCTTGGGAAAGCATACCATGGAATTTGTGGGAGGTTTACCGACAACTAGGAAGGGACATGACTACCTATTCATGGTAGTTGACAAGTTCAAAAAGATGTCTATTCTAATGCCCTGTAAAAATACCATTAGCGGACAAGAAGTAACAAACTTTTTCTTTAGACAAGTCTGGGTGCACTTTGGGATACGAAGGAGCATCATTTCAGACAATGACATAAGATTCCTCAGTGCATTCTAGACTACATTATGGGAGAGATGGACACAAAGTTGAAGAGATCTACAACATTCCATCCACAGACAGATGGGTAGACATAAGTAGTCAACAGGGCTTTGGTGCACCTTCTGAGGGGATACAACTAGAAGCATACAAAGTCTTGGGATGAAAATATGGTATATATTTAACATTTTGATAACATAGCAGTCCACACTTCTATAGAAAAGTCCACATTTGAGACTTGTTTTGAATATTTTCCACCTTCACCTTTGGATATTGCATATGGGTAGAAAGGAGGAGTGAGGGAAGATCTTATAGGAGATGTTTTGAGGGCTACAAAATTTATAGAGAAGATCAGGCAATCCATCTATAAGTACAAGAGACATTGCAGAAGTTGTAGGAGAGGTATAAGGCTAGGCAAGATCAACACATAATAGAGAAATCATTCAAGGTGGGAGATAAAGTATGGTTACAATTGAACAAGGAGAGGTTGTAGGGGCCTAGTAAGAAAATCAAGGCTCTAAGGTATGGTCCCTTTGAAATACTGGAAAAGGTGGGTGATAATGCCTATTGACTCAATTTACCACCATATATGCACATTTACTCAGTTGTGAATGTAGAGAATTTGAAACTCTATGAGCCTTCCATGCTAGATCAGGAAGAGGAACATGTCCTACCTTCTGTGGAGGATTTGGCACCAGACGCTCAAGAAGAGTTGACAAAAGATATAGTTTTGCAAAAGAGGTCCAGAACTACAAGAAAGGGGTAGCATTACCTTGGCATGTTGGGTTGAAGGGACAACTTCCAAGAAAAGTTAAATGGTACACCAAAGAGAAGGTAGAGGAAAATTTTCCTCACCTCATTCAATAAACGCTTTTGGGGATGAAAAGCCTCCCAAAATGGGGAGTTGTGATCCAAATTGGATCATTATATTGTTTTTCATCCATCTCGATGCATCTGGAGTGGAAAAAGTGGAGGAATCATCTCACGGGATCGTTTTTACCAGCACGACCCAGTTTGTTGAAACGAGGTCTGAAACCTTCCGGAGAATTTTGAGGCATCAAACAAATTTTTTGGGGGGTAAACCTCTACCACTTATGCATGGAACTATTTCATGTTATTTTACACATAGAGACCTTTCCAACAACATAATAAGTGCATCAATCAGAGTCTATATGCAAAAGTTATGCCACTCAGAAGTTGGCCTTCCTATCTTCACACCTATAGATTGGTAGGATGCCATTTCAGCCCCCATTATTTATGGAAAAGGGGCTAGCCGTGTGTTTTTGATGTAAAATACTCTAGAATAATCTATATTGTAACTCTAGTTAAGAGTTGATCGTCAAAATTAACCACTAGTAGGCTATCGAGTTGTGTTATAATCGGGCCACTAAGAGGAAGAGGCATTCCATTTTGTTCTATAGTTGAGCAAAGATAGCCTGGAGAGATAGAAGGTAGAGAAAACATAGAGGATATATGCATTGTAGCATCCCATGAACCACATACATTACTTCAAACATAGAGGATCCATGCACTATATCATCCCATGAACAACATACATTACTTCTTTGTACCTGCAGCCATATTTCCAAAGAGAGAAAGAGAGTGAAGCAACCTCACCTTCTAGTCGGGTTTTCTCCTGAAAGGGTTTCCCAGAGATAATATCTCGTGTCTTGTGTGTGAATGTGCTTTTTTTTGTTCTCTACTTTTTTGCATAATTTCCATTCGCATGCATGCACTGATTATAGTTAAATTCGTAGATCTTAAAGTTTAATAAATTGTAATCATGTAGAATTTTCAAAAATTTTAATATAATATTATTAGATATGTTGTGATGAACTGTCCAGTGGAATATCCACAGAAGTTTACAGGTCATTTATTCTTTGAGTACTCCACCAATAGTTGGGACTTCCAATCCAATGATGAATATATGTGGGAAAGCACTATACGTTTTTTGGATAATGCATCTACCACCACATTATGCTTTCCTTTTACATATTCAATCTCAAAATCATAAGCTTGTACCTTGCTCACCCACTTATGTTGTTGATCATTTAGATCCTTCCGATCTAGGAAGAATATGATACTATTGTGATTACTTTTTACTTTGAAACAGTTAGCCACTAGATATGGTTTGAATTTGGCTAGTGCATGTATGATAGCGAGCATCTCTTTATCATATATGGAATAGTGATGCTCATAGTCCCTAAGCTTTTGGCTTTTAAAATAAATAGGGTGCCCATTTTTGCATCAATACAACTCCAATCCCTTCACCTGAGGCATCACACTCCAAAACAAATGGCTAAGAAAAATTAGGCAAAGCTAAAATAGGGCAAGAACTCATTACCACCTTAAGTTGCACAAATACCTTCTTTGCAACATCAATCCAAGAAAAAACTTCTTTCTTAGTCAAATTTGCAAGGGGAGTTGCCAATTGTGAAAACTGCTTCACAAATCGTGTATAGTAAGTGCAGATACCAAAGAAACCTCTCAACATAGTTACGTTCTTGGGGGTGGGCCAATCAATGATAGCTCAAATCTTCTCATGGTGCACCTTTACTCCTCCTCCAATCACATGCCCCAAATAGAGCATCTTTTCCAAACCAAACTTGCACATGGACAGCTTGGCATAAAATTGCTACTCTTCTAGAATCCTCAATACCTCCTCTAAGTGTTGTAGGCGCTCCTCCCATGTCCTTTTATAGACCAAGATGTAATCAAATAAGATTAGCACATACTTTCGTAAATACGTGTTGAACACATGGTTCATACAATACTAGAACGTAGCATGTGCATTGGTTAGCCTAGAGGGCGTAACCAAAAACTCATAATGGCCATAATGACACCTAAAATTTGTTTTAGGAATATTCTGCTCCCTGTCTCTAATCTGATGATAACCTGAGCGTAGATCGATCTTGGAAAAATATTTGTCCCCTTTTAATTCATCAATCCTGGGAATTAGTTATTGATTTTTTATTGTCTTCTTATTTAGTTCCCTATAATCGATACACATCCTTAGGGACACATCTTTTTTCTTGACTAGGACCATTGATGAAGAAAATGGGTTGGAACTGGAGTTTATATTTCCTAGTATGAGAAGCTCCTAAATAGCATTCTCAATCTCATCTTTGTATGCTCTAGGGGATTGTAGGGAGTGGTGATGATTGGTAGCTAATCATCTCCTAACTACATCATCAACATCAATGAAATTTTTGGAATCCATGCAATTAACAAATACTATTGCCCTTTTTCCTCGTATGGTTCCCCAAATATTGAGGGTAAGATACCGAGGAATGCTCAAAAGTGAAGCAATGATACCACCTTTCTGTTCCCCTATTTGTGGCTCATCCGCCACTTCTCTAGGCTCCTCTTGCAGCTTCTGCTCATCTCCCTCATCCTCTCTATCAGAGAACACTTTAATATAATGAACCTTTCCCTTTGTAATACATCAATGACCATAGTGAGAATTCCATGTAATAAAAGTAATAAAGGAAAAATAATAACCATGGTTGATGGGACACGTATTCCAAGCTGAATGTTGGGCACAAGCATAGTGATGGGGATCACTTGTGATTGATTAATGGCTAAGGAAACTGGCAAAGGAAATGGAAAGCTTTGGAAAGGAAAAATGGAATTTTTGGCACATTTATTTATGAAAATAATGGAAATTAGGAGAATAAGGAGGTGAAAGGTCATAGGTTGGATGTGAGGAGGAAAATGAAGGAAAATAATGGAAAATGAAGAAAATAGAGGTCTCATTAATAAAAAGGCTTCTGAGGATCAGTTCATAGACTTTGGTCAGTTCAATTATGGAGCTCTCTCTCTTATACCCTTGGACACTTAGAGCTTTCATGTAGCATTCTTGGAGAGTGTGGCACACTTGGAATTTTGGAGCAAGAAGTCAAAGGAAGAGAAGGAAATCACAAGAGGACATCGAGATCAACCACTACAACGGGTTTTGCTTGCAGGTACCAAGTTGAATGTATGTTTCCTCACTAGTTTTGGCATGCATCGCATATGCATGCGGTTTATTGGTCATGATATGTCATTGGTATAGAGGATTTCTTGGATTGATAGTGGATCTGACTAGCCTTTCCATTTCCTAGATAGCCATCTTGTTGTGGGTTTATTTCTTTGTTTTTCTGGTTGGTTCTCATGTTTCCTTTAGCTTGGGTTGAGTTACTAGTTCTTGGAGCCTTGGTTGGACAATCGCTCTAGAGACCTGTAATAACTTGGGTTGAGTTACTAGTCCTGGAGCCTTGGTTGGACAAACACTCTAGAGCCCTTAGTGGGTTGAGTTACTAGTCTTGGAGCCTTGGTTGTACAAACACTCTGGAGCCCTTCGTGGGTTGAGTTACTAGTCTTGGAGCCTTGGTTGTACAAACACTCTGGAGCCCTTCGTGGGTTGAGTTACTAGTCCCGAAGCCTTGGTTGGACAAATGATCTAGAGCCATGTATAAGCTATGGGTTGAGTTACTAGTCCTAGAACCGTTGGTTGGAATAAACACTCTAGATCCCTTGAAGGATTGGGAAAAGACCAATCTGGTGATGGTTTTGTGATGTCCAATCATGAGGTGGAATCATTGTTTGATGGGTTTAGGTGGTTTGGCCTTTGGAAGCCTCAGATGGTTTGATTGAGGTGTTTTATGAGATCCCACATTCATGCTTGGAATATGGCACGGGGTGACTGGCTAAAGAGAGATTTGGCTCAACCATGTCTATGGTCGAGTGGTTCATGGAAATCCCACAAGTGGTTGTCCTTTGCATCATTACTATGAGGTTATTTATCCTTGTTATTTCATGTGTAAATGTACTATTTTATATGTGGATTCTATGGCTGAGATATCCTTGATATTTATATTGTTATTATGTTGGTTATGAGCATGTATCATGATAGTGGCTATATGGCTCGCATCATGTTTTTACTTGTAAATGAATGAACAATGTATCTATGGCCTAATAGATGAAATGGTAGCTAATGTGTTGAGGCATCAATGCTTCTTAGCAATTCTCAGTTAAGTATGAGACTCCTTTGCTCAGATATGTTGTTTAAACCTATACATTACATATTTGTGACATTTTTAATGAAATGCTTGTCATGGCTAATAGGGGTCCAGTCTAGTCCTTGTTCAAGTAGTTGCATTTGTATCATTGTTCTGTTGCTATATTTCATTTCTGAAAGTGTCATTTAGTTTTGGGCAGTGACCTGGGCTCTAGGCCTGAAAAGGTGGCTCAAATACCGAAGACACGGGCACAACATTCGGTAGAAAATTCCCCAAACGTGTGCATACCCATGTTGTGGGAGCATCTGAAGCCTCTTGGATGCATGATTGTCCATGTCAAGGGAGTGTTTGGAGGTTAATGGTCTAAAAACACAGTGAGACCTAGGGGTTGTTTACCTGAGTGGTTGGGATGGCTCCTGGGAGTTCTGCTGCTGATGTTGAAGGTTTGTATGGTGTGTTTCTGTCTATTCCACTTCCTTAACTAACACGTAGGAAGTTTAATCATATCATAATAACTTCTCATCACATGTTTACCCTGGTTGGATGGTTACTTGGGTAGATGTGGGAGGAGGGTGTTGCAGAGTGGTATCAAAGCATGGCTCACCCCTCAAGCTGGATGGGTTGTGTGTTGATCATGCATTCATGTCGGTTGCATATGTGTTTCTTGTGTTTTAAGACCATGTGCTTGTTGCATTTGTATGGTATGGGTTATGGTTGCAGTTAGGTCGCGATGGGAAGTTGATGGTGTTGCTGTGGAGTGTGTTTTCATGAGTGTATGGTTGATTATGCATTGCTTATGCACGTTAGTATTCAACTATGGTTAAGTGTATGGTGATGTGGTGGTTGTTGTCATCCATGAGGTCATGGTATGTGTCTTTAATATGGTCATGCATCAATGACTAGACTCTAGCTAGAATAATGGTTATATGCTTATGTGCTCATGTGTTATATTTCTATATGTTGTCATGATTATGTTATACATGTATTACATTTATTTTTTGATCTTGCAAATGAGGTATCCTCTCCAAATTATGCTAAGGTATGTTGGTTTATTGTGATTTGGTTTAGCTGACAAGATATACCTTGCAGGAAGAATATAAATATGATTAGCAAGATGGTAGAGTACAATTCCTGAGACTCTCCTTAAGGATCTAATGAACATCGTGGTTTTGGGAACTCTTCTGATTTGGCAGACACATTGATAATCTTAAAGGAATAAATAAGGAGTTGTAAGGCAGACAATGACAAAATTATACAGGCACAAGAGAAACATGCAGAGGTAAATGTAGTGATACTTTAGAGTTTGTCAAAATTGCAGCGACAGGGACCACTTCGGATCATCCATGAGTGGGAGGATAGAACTAATGAGGCATATGGCAGAAGGTCTCATGGTAAGCACAGGTCGGATAGAGATGACACTGTTAAAGATGGCAGATTGTTGTACACTCCGGATAGGAAAGGTGATAGACACGGGTACTATTCTAGTTCTGGTTATAACAGGCATGATGACCGACATCATTATCATCCTTATAGGAGGAGTGAAAAGGGATATTTGTCGAATGATTTCAAGAAAGAAAAGGCACCTACATTTGATGGAGAGATGAAGAAATCACAGGATGCAGAGGCATGGTTGCTTGGTATGAGGAAGTTCTTCAGGTTGCATGATTATTTAGAGAACATGAAATCCAAAATAGCTACATTCAGTCTCAAAGGTAAAACAAATATTTGGTGGGAAGATGTGAAGAATGTCAAAGGTATTCATGAGGAGGACTTGACTTGGAATGAGTTCAAGAGACTATTCAAGAAGAAGTACCTATCAAAGAGATATTTTGATGACAGGGAAAAAGAATTCTATGAGTTAAAGATGGAATCGATGACAAATGAGGAGTACACTAGTAGGTCCTTGGAGCTACTGAGGTACATGCCTTACCTCAAGGAGGTGAAGGCTAAGATTCAGAGATTCACTAGTGGCTTACCAATTGCATTCAAGGATAGGATTGAGTTCGATGAGCCTAGATCACTGGAGGAGGTCATCCGAAAGCTAAAGGATTGGTATGAGAAATCAAAGTGCAGATATAAGACTAAGCCGAACTAGAAAGGTAATGCAAGGAACAAAGGAAAATGGGACAAGAAGCGAGCAAGATCTCAGGATATAGGTAATAAATAGAATGCAACATCTTTTAAGAAGTTCAATGTATCTGAAAAAGGACAGGGACTTCAAGCTGAGGAGCAGAATAAGGAACCCATGCGGTTTTGGACTTGTGGAGGATAACATCATTTGAGAGATTGTCCATAGTATCAGGGTGGTAGATCGCAGATCTGCAGTGCTCAGGAGGCACAGACAGTGGGAGATGTTAAACACAATATTCCTAGGATCTATGCAATGTTGGATAACAGGCAGGCAGATCATTAGGCATCTATCATTGAGATGGACGGTAAGCTTTGTGATCAAGTTGTTTCTATTTTGTTTGACCATGGATCTAATTATAGTTATGTTAATCCTAACCTAGTGGATAAGTGTGGTTTGAATAAAGAAGTGCATGCAAAGTCTTGGTTATTGCAGTTGGTTATAGGTACCAAGAAGAGAGTTCATCATTGGGTAAGAGCTTGTGCATTTGACTTGAATGGTATGCCTACCTCAACACATTTGAATGTACTACCATTGGGATCATACAATATGTTGTTGGGCATGGATTGGTTGTGCCTTCATAGAACCAAGGTGTATTGTTATGACAAAGCCATTGAGTGCTTGGATGACAATGAGTAACAAAGAGTCTTGTGGGGTAAGAAGAAAGTAACACCAATTAGAATGGTGACAACTATGCAGGCCAAGCGTAGTAGCAGGAAAGGGTGTGTGTTATTTGCAGTGTACATTTCTAGTGTCAAAGGTAAGGAAGTTGAGGATGCAGATGTTTTAAGTAGGTACCCAGTTCTACAGTAGTTTCAGGTTGTATTTCCTGCAGATTTTTTAGAATTTCCACCTCACAAGGAAGTAGACTTTTCTATTGAGTTGGTGTGAGGGGCAACTCTGACATCAAAGGCACCTTATAGGATGAGTACACCTAAATTGGTAGATTTGAAGTTGCAGTTGAAGGAAATGTTGGACAAGGGATACATTAGGCCAAGTGCATCGCCATGGGGCGCGCCGGTACTATTTGTGAGAAAGAAGGATGGTACTCTCAAGTTCTGCATTGATTACTTGCAGTTGAACAAGGTGACCATCAAGAATAGGTTTTTTTTACTGAGGATTGATGACTTGTTTGATCATTTGAACGGATCATTAGTGTTCTCGAAGATTGATTTGAGATCCATATATCATCAGGTATGCATTAAAGAAGAAGACATCTACAAGACAACTTTTTGGACCAAGTATGGGCATTATGAGTTTGTTGTAGTTCCATTTGGTTTAACTAATGCTCCAACTACCTTTATGTGCTTTATGAATAGTGTGTTGCGGTTGTATTTGGACAAGTTTGTTATTGTGCTCATTGATGATACATTGGTATATTCAAAAAATGAAGGAGAGCATGTTGAACATTTAGCAGTAGTGTTGAGATTGTTAAGAGAGAATCAGTTGTATGCTAAACTCAACAAGTGTAGTTTCTTTCAGATTGAGGTACACTACTTGGGACATGTGGTTTCCAAGGATGACATAGTAGTGGACCCAGAAAAGATAAGAGCTATCATGGAGCGGGAAGCTCCCGGGAATGTGGATGAGGTGTGATCTTTCATGGGTTTAGAAGGTTATTACAAGAGGTTCATCGGGAACTTCTCGTAGATTGCTTATCCTATCACATCAATTCATAGGAATGGTAAGAGGTTTGAATGGACAGAGGAGTGTGCGGCCAGTTTTGAGCATCTCAAGCAGTTGTTGACACATGCACCAGTGTTAAAGATTGTAGATCTATACAAAAAGTTTTTAATATGTACAGATTCTTGCAACAGAGGACTTGGTGGAGTCCTTATGCAGGATGGATAGGTGGTATGTTATGAGTCGCGAAAAATGAATGATCATGAGAAGAACTGCCTGACACATGATCTTGAGTTGGCAGCGATCATACATGCATTGGTTCTTAGCAGGAGGTTTGTATTGATGAGTGTTCATAGTGGTTTGTGGTATCTATTTGACCAACCAAATCTGAATGGCAAGCAAGCTCAATAGTTGGCCACGATCAGTGAGTTCTACTTTGAGACCAAGTATATCAAAGGTAAAGAGAATAGGGTGGTAGATTCTCTTAGCAGGAAGATACAGGGAAATCACATAGCAGCTATGAGCTCCTATGGGATGGATTTACAGGATAGGATCTTGTAGGAAAGTCGAGAGGATGACAGGTATATGGAGATTGTGCACAAGTTGCAGTAAAGTACATGTATAGGTATAGGTAGTGGTACAGGTACATGTACAGGTAGTGGTACAGGTACAAGTAGTGGTATAGGTATAGGTACAAATGCAGGTGCACAAGATGTGGACTATCGTCTCACAATAGATGGATTGGTTAGATTTAGAGATAGGATATATGTGCCAGATAACAGTGAGCTCAAGAACGTGATCTTGAAGGTGTTTCATGCATAACCATATTCAAGTCACCCGCGATTATCGGAAGACATTGATAGAAGTGAATACATTCTATTATTGATCAAATTTGAAGAGAGGAGTAGCAGAGTTTGTGGCCAGGTACTTGGATTGTCAGCGGGTGGAGGCAGAGTGTAAGCATCGAGGTGGACTGCTACAACCGATTTCGATTCCAGAGTGAATGGGAGGTCATTTCCATGGAATTTATCACAGGTTTGATGAGGACAGTGAGACAACATGATTCCATCATGGCAGTGGTGGACATGTTGACAAAGGTAGCGCATTTCATTCCAGTGAAGTCGACATTCTTAGCGAGTGATGTAGCACAGGTATTCATCAGGGATGTGGTAAGATTGCATGGAGTTCCGAAGAAGATCGTGCCAGACAAGGATGCAAAGTTCACTTCCAAGTTTTGGAAGCAATTATTTGTAGGTTTGGGCACAGAGTTGGCCTTCAGTACAATATATCATCCGTAGACAAATGGACAGATAGAGAGGGTCAACAGGATATTGGAGGACATGTTGAGGATGTATGTGATACATGAACAACAGAAGTGGGAAGAGTACCTTCCACTAGTAGAGTTCGCTTACAGCAATGGGTACCAAGAGTCACTGAGGATGAGTCTATTTGAGGCATTGTATGGGCAGAGTTGCAATACTCCCATTAGTTGGAATGATCCAATTAACAGGGTGTTGATTGGACCAGAGATGTTGGCAGACATGGAGCGGGAAATGCAGGTAATCAAGAAGAATTTGAAAGAAACATAGGATAGGAAGAAGAGCTATGCAGATCGGAATACGTTGTTCAAGGAGTTCCAGTTTGAGGAATAGGTGTACTTGCACATAAAACCAAAGAAGAGCTCCTTGTAGATTGGATCATGTGCCAAGCTAGCACCCCGGTTTTTTGGACCTTTCAGGATTATTGAGAGGATTGGGCCAGTATCCTATTGACTTGCACTACCCTTGATAATGAAATTCCATGATTTTTTCCATGTGCCATTGCTTAAGAAGTATGTTAAAGATGTTGATCATGTGATTGACTAGTTCGTATTGCAGGTGGTGGTAGAAGGAGAATTCCAGCCAGAACCATAGTGCATTTTGCAGAGAAAGATGCTCATGCTTTGGAACCGAGCAATAGAGTAGGTTAAAGTGCAATGGAAGCACTTTGGGCCCGAGGAAGCTACATGGGCGATAACGGATCAGATGCGGGCTATGTATCCTTCCTTATTCATTGGTTGAGCTGATGTTTTTGTATATGTTTTTGGTACATGTTTTGGTGATGTTTGGTATATGAACATATGTATATGGATGTAAATACCGCCATGAAGTATGTTATAAAGCTCCAATAAGCGGTATGGGTGTCATGTCATTATAATGTCATGCTTGTTATGTTGTCATGTTGGTTTGCTTCTCAATGGGATGATCATTGTAAATACTGCAACGCGCTGAGTTATAAAATTCCATGGGCAATATATTTTTCTTATAACAACCTTGTTGGTTGTAGGTGTTGTTGAACACCGAGGATGGTGTTCTCCCAAGGTGGAGGGTTATGTAACAACCCTAGTGAAAATTCCATGTAATAAAAGTTAATAAAGGAAGAATAATAACCAAGGTTGATGGGACACATATTCCAAGTTGAATGTTAAGCAAAAGCATAGTGAAGGGGATCACTTGTGATTGATTAATGGCTAAGGGAATTGGAAAAGGCAATGGAAAATGCTTTGGAAAGGAAAAATGGCACATTTGGCACATTTATTTATGAAAATAATGGAAATTAGGAGAAAAGGTAGGTGAAAGATCACAGGTAGCATGTGAGGAGGAAAATTAAGGAAAATAATGGAAAATGAAGAAAATAGAGGCCTCATTAATAAAAGTGCTTCTGAGGATCAATTCACATACTTTGGGCAATTCAGTTTTGGAGCTTTCTCTCTACTCTCTCTCTCTCTCTCACATACTCGTGGACTCTTAGAGATTTCTTGGAGCACTCTTGGAGAGTGTGGCACACTTGGAGTTTTGGAGAAAGAAGGAAAAGGAAGGGCAAGAAAGCACAAGGGGACATCAGGATCAAGAGCTACAGCGGGTTTTGCTTGCAAGTACTGAGTTGCATGTATGTTTCCTCACTAGTTTTGGCATGAATGGCATATGCATGTGGTTTATTGGTCATTATTTGTCATTAGCATGGAGGATTTCCTAGATTGACAGTGGATCTACCTAGCCTTGCCATTTCATGGATAGGCATGGTGCTGTGGGTTTATTTATTTGTTTTTCGGGTTGGTTCTCATGTTTCCTTTAGCTTGGGTTGAGTTATTAGTTCCTGGATACTTGGTTGGACAAACACTCTAGAGCCCCGTAACAACTTGGGTTGAATTACTAATCCTGGAGCCTTGGTTGGAAAAACACTCTAGAGCCCTTGGTGGGTTGAGTTACTAGTATTGGAGTCTGGGCTGGACAAATTCTCTGGAGCCTTAGAAGGCTTGGGAAGATATCAATTTGGTGACATTTTTGTGATGTTCGACCGTGAGGTGGAATCAATGTTTGATGGGTTGAGGTGGTTTGGCCTCTAGAAGCCGTGGATGGTTTGATTGAGGTGTTTTATGAGATCCCACATTCATGCTTGGAATATGGCATGGGGGTGACTGGTTGAAGAGAGATTTGGCTCAGCCATGTTTACAGTCGGGTGGTTCGTGGAAGTCCCACAACCAGTTGACCTTTGCATCATTAATATGAGGTTATTTCTACTTTTAATTTCATGTGTAAATGTATTGGTTTATATCTAGATTCTATGGCTGAGGTATCCTTGATACTTCTGTTGTTATTATATTGGTTATGAGAATGTATCACGACATTGGCTATGTATGGCTCTCATCATGTTTTTACTTGTAAATGAATGAACAATGTATCTATGGCCTAATAGATGAAATGACAGCTAATGTGTTGAGGCATCAATGCTTCTTAGTGATTCTCAGATAAGTATGAGACCCCTATGTTCAAATATGTTGTTTAAAACTGTAGATTACATATTTGTGACATGTTTGACAAAATGCTTGTCATCAAAATGCTAGTCATGGATAGTAGGGGTCCAGTCTAGTCCTTATTCAAGTAATTACATTTGTATCATTGTTTTGTTGTTATCTTTCAGTTCTGAAAGTATCATTTAGTTTTGGGCTCTGGGCCTGAAAAAGTGGCTTAAATCCCGGAGACACAGGCACAACACTAGGCAGAAAAGTCCCTAGACGCATGCATACCCATGTTGTGGGAGCATCTGGAGCCTCTTGGATGCATGCTTGTCCATGTCAAGGGAGTGTTCGACGGTTTAATGGTCTAAAAGCTTAGTGGGACCCAGGGGATGGTTACCTAAGTGGTTAGGATGGCTCCCAAGCGTTCTCTTACTGATGTGGAAGGTCTATATGGTGTGTTTTTGTCGGTTCCACTTCCGTAACTGACACATAGGGAGTCGAATCATGTCATAGTAATTTCTTGTCACATGCTTACCCTGGTTGTCAGTTACTTGGGTAGATGTGGGAGGAGGGTGTTACAAATGCTTGGGTACCCATAGTTATTGGCATGTGAAATACAATCTCCTCCTCCTAAGATCTCTTTTGGTCTCCTCATTGAACTTATTCCCTGCCCAATTTCTTTGAGGAATTCTAGTATCCCTTCCCTTAGGTGGAAAGGTGGGTTTGACGGGTGCCTTAGTCTTAGGAATTACATCCTACAAATCCCAATTCCTATTGATTGCATCCTATAAAGTAGTTGGTCTATTCGATCTTACTAACCCCCGTACAGGTTCAACCAACCCCTCAACAAAGAGCATAATCCTCCTAGCCTCAGACAAATGTGGTACCATGACTAACAACCTTAAGAATTCTACTATGTAATGCTCCACGCTACCAATATTCTTGAGTTGCGTGAGCTCTCTAAAGTACATCTCTAGATCCTTCCAATCAAATCCTTATACTATTATTTGAGCAAAATCCTCATAGGAAATTATGTTGGCATGGCCCAAAGTGGTTAAATCATGGTACCACTACTCATATGCTTCTTCTTCCAAATGTATGGTCTGATTCAACTGAAAGTAAGTGTCTAATTTCTAAATCCATGCCATTGTAGTACACTTGGTAGAACCATCAAAGTTTGGAAGGGTTAGCTTCCAAATAGTGCTCTGCAATTTTGAGTTGTATGTAGTTGTTCCCCCACCTTCTATGCCTTTGTTAACATTTTTCAGGAGACAAAAGTATTTGAAGGTAATGGCATCTCAGAATTCTTATCCCATAAACTGGTATTCCTAAAAATAATTACCAAATGACATGTCTTCTTGATCAATAGGTTTTGATGGAGTGGCAGGCATAAATTTGGGCTTGGTAGGGCGAGATACACCACTATAATTTTGACAATGGCTTTGGGGATTATAAGATATCCCAACTCATTCTGTTGCATAGGAATCCCCATTGCTGCGCTTATTTTGATTTTGCTGCCTTATCTCTTGAACCATTTCTTTCCCTCCCTTTGTCGAGTCATCTAGGGCCTTCAAGAGGCTTTGAAACATTGCTACTTCTTTGCTCATTTGAGTGTTGGAATCTCCCATTTGAACTTCCCTTGATATTGTGAGATTCCTTTCTTTCCGCCTTAGTGAATTTGGTTCTGGATCTATAGGCAACTCTCTTTCTCTTCTCTTATACTTGTGCCCCCATATAAGTCACATTTTAAAAATCTTCGTAGCTCATGTGTCTTACACCACATCTAGCCAAAAACTTGACTTTGATACCATTGTACTGAGCCAAACAATTCTTCTCACAAATTTAAAACTTCTTCAAGCAAATATTTACACAAATATTTGTAATTTTCTTTAACAACTTTCTACAAAGAGAAAAATCTTGAAATACATTCAAGAAACCATACACCAATTTTGAACCACCAATGGAAAGAGGAAAATTATGATCTTTATTTAAAAAAACTCCAAAGAATACAATTCTAGAAGAACACCGGGGAGAACCCTCAATTCTGAAGATGAATAGAAGCTACCATTCAAAGAACTCAACCCTTTTCAATTGATCAACGGCTGAAGATGTGATTTTTGACCCAATGGTGTTGTTAGTGATGGATCACAACAAGAATTGGCACACGACCATGACTGAATGACCTTTTTTGGAATTGAGACAATGAGCTACAACTAGCAAAATATTCAACCTCCCTAAAGTTGAAGTACTACAATCGATTATGAGGGAAATGCACCAGTGGTCCAGCCTCCCTGTAGACAAGATGAGAATGGGTGAACCGATCCCTTCTCGATTTGACAATCTATTTTCAAGTATTTGACCCTCCTAAACTTGCAACAATTCGACCTCAGTAATCACTGCCAACGCACAATAATTTCAGCCTCATGAATCTCTGAGAATGCACAAGTAATTTGGCTCAATACACCCACTGCCAATTCATTAACAAATCGGCCTCTACATAACTGCATATCAATCTTCTAGCTGATGGGAGTCTGAAGAATTCATGCCATGTAGCTTTAGAACCCTCTCTCTTCTAGATGAAAAACCATGGATCCACGTGTGCATAGATGAAAAACCATGGATCCACGTGTGCTCCCGATAGTATTATCAACCTCACTTTTTCTTGCAAATCGATCCCCTTGTTGGATGTGCTCTCGACGCTGGAAGTTCAATGCTACAATTCTGAAACCGTTGCTTCAAGGGTTATCTCCCAAAAACCTTAGCATTCGCTACTCCTGAAACAAGAGTAACACTCGACCTTGAGAATGGGAAGACAAAGTTGAAATGCATACTATGAGGAAAATGATCTCCTGCAAACTTATGATCATATCTCTAAAATGAACAAGAAGGAATTCCACTAGGGTGGTAGTGATGCCCACCGAAGATGGAAGATGTCTAACTAGGTTGGCAAGGAAACCACTAAAGCTAGAGTGAGGGCCTCACCTGAAAGCTTCCGAAGTGAACTTACTTGAGCTCTTCACCAATAGCAAATGATATTGACCTAATATAATAATGACCAATTATTGAGCTCCCTTCTCCAACCCTCTAGATTTCTTTTAATATTATTTTATTGAAGAAATTGTTTTTCTTTTCCTTTTCCAACCTTCTAGATAACTTTTGCTGCTTTTTAAAATAAATACTTTTTGCCTCTTCTATTATTTATTATTTATCATTTTATTTAATAATACAAAATTGGGTAAATTTCCATGAATCTCTTAGATTAACTTTTCCTTATTGTTAACCTATTAGGAGATGACTAGGGAAGCCGAAGTCATGTCTCTAGCTCATGAGATAGGGGACATTAGAGAGAGGGTGCCTCTTAACACAATAATAAAAATTTATTATAAAATAGAATTTTAACAAAATTCATTATTACGGAAGTAAACTAAACTTTGGATAACCATCAATTTTAAAAAAATCATAGTTCTCTAATTACATAAAATGTTCATAATTTCAATCCATCAAATATTAAAAAAAATTTACATGATTATAATTGATTTAAAGTGTGACAAAAAAAAATCGTTATAGTATATTTAACCTCTGACCAAAAAATTCATGAATCCAATAGATTGTATATAATTTATGTTACATAGAACTTGACTAAGAAATAGGTGCACCAAATGCTATTGTTGAAGGGTGTATATCCAAACGCTAGCCATTGTATATTTTATATTTAGTAAAATCTAACTACACACTTGTATTGTATTAGGAGGCCTTAACCATACAAATGAGGTGACATATTAGGAGGTCTTAACCACACAAATGAGGTGACAACACACTCTTATTCATCAAAAGGTGGGTCATTTGTTGTTTGATATCTTTATCTATTTTATTGTGTTTCCTTCATTCCTACCTTACATTAGATTGGATGAATAGCCTACCACTAGGGTTGAACTTGCAATTTTATGGTTCCAATTTTAAAATAACCACATTTTGATTGTAATAAAAAAAATGTGTCATAAAATAGAATTTGAAAAAAAAAAATTATTATTTCAAAAAAAAACTAAATTTTGGATAATATCAATAAATAAAAAAATCATTGTTCCAACTTATTTTGAATTAGATAAAATGTTCATAATTTCAATCCATTGGATTTAGAGTCTGGCTAAAAGAATTCATTATAGTCTATTTAGAATCTAACAAAAAAACCATTAATCCAACGAATATAATTTATGTTATACAACACTGGACTAGGAAATAAGAACATTGAACCCTATTGTTGAGGAGTGTGTTATCCATTGTATATTTTATATTTGGTAAAATCTTAAGTGCAAACTTATATTAAGAGATCCTAACCGTGCAAACAAGGTGACATATTAAGAGGTCTTAACCACACAAATGAGGTGACAAAGTACTCTTATTCATAAAAAGGTAATTCATTTGTTACTTAGTATCTCTATTTGTTTTGATGTTTGTTTCCTTTGTTCCTACCTTACATTAGATAATGAACACCCTACCTCTATTTGTTTTGATATTTGTTTCCTTTGTTTCTACCTTACATTAGATGATGAACACCCTACCTTAAAATAACCATATTTTGGTTGTAATAAGATAGTCTTATCATAAAATAAAATTTAAAATATTCCTTTATTACATAAGCAAACTAAACTTTGGATAACTTTAATAAATAAATAAATAATCATGGTTCCAATTAATTTCAAATTAGATAAAAAAAGGTTCATAGTTTCAATCCATCTAAAAAGTAAAACGAAATACATTGTTAAAAATGTGTTATCCATGAACATCTCTATTTATTTTGATAAGTGTTTCTTTTGTTCCTAACTTAGCCTCAAACTCTTAACTTCCATTTTGACAATGCAACATTCTAAACAAATTGAACTACAATCCCAAGGGCATGGCCTGCTTACTTCTTTATTCACCTAATAATCAAGAAATAAAATAAAATTATTAGCTTAATCTTTATTAATAATATATAGAAATCCCAATAAACATCCACATCATTATATGATTACTTCCTTATTCACCTAATAATCAAAAAATTAAATTAAATTATTAACTTAATCTTTATTAATAATATATAAAAATCCCAATAAACATCTCCATCATTATATAAAGACAAATCTCATTGTATGTAATAAGTGTATACTCATTGTAAGAAGATAAACCCATCTAAATCTTGTACCATTAATATATTTCTTCACCTCAAAAATAAATTTTAAATAAATAAAAAATATTTTTAAATTAATTATTTATAAATATTACAATATACATAATACAATTCCCATATATATTTTTAAATATAAAAATAACATCCTCTTAAAATGATTTTTGTGTTTTTTTAATTAAATTTGAACTGAGCTTGCTTAAACATAACCATTTTCAATGACCAGCTATCACGATAATATCTAAAAACAAAATAATAATATTTACATATCCGTTATTGGATCTAATATCACGGACTCAATTCAAAAAAGGGAAAACTTGACCGTTAGAAAGCTAACCGTTATACATTTTAAGGCTCAACAAAAGCCAGGCGGAGAGGCGTTCCTGTTCGTACTCTCCATCTGTTTCCTCTGGATTTTGCTCCGACTCTCCTTCGATTTTCGCATTTTTTTTGCGCGCTTTCCTGTCTGCCCTGAATAGATTCGAGCGATCCGAGCCCTTGGTCTCTGCGAGAATGATGATCCCTTGCAAGGAGGAAGAAATCGGCCCTGCCGAGCCGAGAAATGCCATCCCCTCACACCCACTTCAGCAGATCGCAGAAAGCGCCAGTCACAGGCTCCTCCTCAAACAATGGCTAAAGGAGGAGGACTCCATCGGGCGAAGAGTGGCCCTTAAGGAATCCAGGCTCGACAGAACCAGGAAAGAAGTCACCCAGCTCTGCTGTTTCTATTTCATCTTCCATGGGATTGTCTTGACTCTGTTATACAATGCTGCGGCCAGGAATCCCCGGGAGTCCTGCAGGAGGGCATGGATTCCTTCGGTCTTGTCGCTGGTGGCCTCCCTGGTGATCATATGGGCTATGAGATACAAGATGGATATGGAGTTCCACATTGAGAGGCTGCTCAAGAGGGAGAAGGATGATGCCAAAATGATGGGCAAGTGCATTCAGGAATTGAAGCGGAAGGGGACTTCCTTTGATCTCCTCAAGGAAGTGGATACTCTGCGAAGGGCCAAGAGCCTCATGATGGAGCCCAAGGGGGTTTTGAAGTGGTCTGGAAGGGATATGGTAACCATCTTTTTCATCTCAATGTCTTGTCTGGTTTTGGCTTTTACCAGAGTGGTGCTCTGTAATTAAGCTGGGATGGGGAAGGATTGCAGGCTTTGAGGCCATGGATTTGAGTTTTCCTGCTCTTGGAGGAATATCTAGTTCCCAGCCTCTGCTGTTTGGATTCCATGCCTTAGCTCTCTACCGTCAGGTAAGTACTCTGTTGTTTCTGCCGTGAAAAATCCCTGCATAGAAATTGGCAGGGATTGATAGAGTTCTTGGCCTGCAGAGGCCTTTTTGAGGTTGACATAATGATTTATCTAAATATGTATATGGCAATCCCCATAGTCTGGTGATATAATTCCCCAAATCTTCTCGCAAATAAAAAGACAGAAGATGGGGAGAAGTAACTTGTAGTAGTACAGATGGACAGAGATTTTATTCAGCTGCTCTGCATCTGGGGATGAGTTCAAATATTTTCTTGAACTGAAACATTACAAGGGCACTGCTGTTTGTAAATTTAAACAGCTGCTAGTTTCCTTGTAGGTCTTGCTGTTCTTTCATTAGGCCAAATATCGATGATTTAAGACGTGTGTCCGTGGTGTACAGCAATGACCATCATTCATTTATTTATTTTGAAAGAAACTAAATCTTTAACATGGAAGGCATCCCCTGAATCCTTAATGATATAATTCTGCAAGTCTCTGCAACTTACACTAGTATGTCAATAAACAATGTGGCAAACGTTTACATGATGTTGGTTGGGTGGAATTTTCTGTATATCTCAGCAAGCTCTGTTTGATTTAGTAAGCTTATCATGAATACTTTCTGTGTTGATATAACTTGTTCTATGTTGTCTGTTTCTGCTGTTTTGGATGATTTTCTGCAACCAAGTATTATCTGTTGATTTTGTTTGCTATGGCTAAAATATTAGGCATTCATAGAACAATAATGAAATTAGTTCATATTGAGTGTCTGGAAAAAGTAATTGATTGCAAACTAATTCACTACACATGAGAGGAGACCGGAGAAAATGGTTGCTAGGAATGAACCCCAACCTCAATTCAGAGGAGGGTCTAGGTCACTACGCCTTGTAATAGGGTTGCATGGACATAAACGAATTGGGCAGACAACAGCAGACAGAGGGAACAAGGGAAGGAACCAAATATCTCCATCCCGAATTCTTTTCGAATGCTGTTGCATACAATAGGAAAGTTGAGCAGGTGTGCTGTGTTATAAGCTTGACACATGGAATTTTGTTTGAATGCTATATTTTCAATTCTAAAATAGACAAAGTAGACTTGGGATATGATCGAATTTATTTCTACATTATAAGCTTGTATCTGACTTCATAACATCTTTTAAGAATAGTACTTGCCATTTGGGAATGGCATTGGGTGCTGTGCACGGATCAAAATTTTGAATTCGAAATTTGTTATTTTCAGCTTAATGACTGTCATATATCTTAATTCTTATTTATAGTCTTCCTTTAATCGGGGTTTTGCATCTAAAACTACTGGAACAACAATTGAGTTAGTGAATGAAACACACATTTTGACTAGAACAGGATGTTGGAAAGTTCTCTTTGCATGCAGAATGGTCACTTTTATTAGGACAGCTTAATAGCAGTCTCCTCTGTAGAGGAGAGATTTGAATTTCCGCTGGACCGATTGGAAGAAGTCTTTGTATGTATTTGGTTTTCTTCTCAGGCATCTTGATATTTTGTAAGCTCCGAGTCCTTTTATTACTTCAGACCCCGGACCATCAGCATTTGCAGAGGGTCCTCAAAATTTCTCAGACAGTCATTCCATACCCATGCATTTCACATGGTCATATCTGATCTAGACTAGCCGTCAGATAAGTAAATAAATTCCAATTCTATGTCAGGTGATTTCATCGTATGCATGAATCTTTAATTTATGTGAGGAATGTTCTTAAAGGGTTTGGTGATATGAATCCCCCCATATGCATGTGTGATGTTTGCCAATCGAGATAAGCATCATTTATGTTTATTGTTGGAAGTGTTCGATGGGATGAATCACTAACCTTTGATAAAGTAAAAGAACTCTGGTTGAATCACTAACCTTTGATAAAGTAAAAGAACTCTGGTTGATTCGTTTGTGTAGGCAGCTGAGTTTTTAGAGAATGTTAAACTCCATGCTACTAAATTATCTAGTTGCCTTGGGCCTGCAAGCCTGGTAAACATGGCCTTCTCAACAGAAAATATCATACTCTTGATTGCCATTCTTTTGTTGTTTCAATTATCTTACAACTTTACTTTCCCTGGTTTGTCTGTAATATGTATCCTCGATGTCAAATATGTGAAGACTACTGAGTCTGGATATTTTTCAGGATGTTTATGCTTGTTTGAATGTAGAATTTCACAACTCTTCATATTGTAGATAGACTTGTGGAGCTGAACTGAGTAAGTAGGCTGAAACGTCCTAAACAGTTCATCCTACTTACACAGTTCAGCACCAGAACAGGACATCAGTAACTCCACTGTGCTTCATCTTCTAGCACGAAGTCTTAGAATCAAGGTCTCATCTAATATGTTGGATCTGAATGCTTTGTGTTGAATCTGTTGAGACCACTGAGCTTGGATAGGGCATCAATAATTACATTATGTTTCATCGAGTTCTCATATTCTGCATATTATTTGGGATAAACTCTTCATATTGTAGATAGACTTCCGGAGTTGAACTGTGTAAGTTGGTTGAAACGTATGTTAAGTCTACACCAGAAGTCCATCTAGAATGTTAATGGGTAAACTCTTCTTGAACAGGGCATCAGTAAATCCATTAACATTCTTCTTCGAGCACTAAGTTTTAGAATCAAGGTCTCATTTAATATAATGCACTTTATAATGTCTGTATGCTTGGTGTTGAATCTGTGGTGACCCCTGAGCTTGGATATGGTCCAAGATGTTTATCCTTCTTGGACAGGGCATCAATAATTACATTACGTTTCATAGAGTTTTAGAATCAAGGTCTCATATTCTGCACATTCTTTGAGATAAGCTGAATATTTTCTTTTGAGTACTTTGCATTTAACTATTTTTCTTATGTTTATGATTGATATAAACCCAGTCAAATATGCATGTGCTGTTTTCCATTTATGTTTATTGTTGAAAGTTTCAGATGGCAAGAATCTCCAAACTTTGATAAAGTAAAAGAACTTTGTTTAGTTGCTTCATTTGTTGTGTAGACAAATGAGTTTTTGAAGTGTTAAAACCCATCCTGCTAAATTAGCTAGTTGCCTTGGACCTTGTTAATCATGGGCTTCTTAAAAGAAAATATCATATGCTTATGCCATTTAAATGTTTATACATTTAAATTATCTTTACTTTCCTTATTATATTGTTCAGGATGTTTATGCTTCTTGGACAGGGCATCAGTTATTACATTATGCTTCCTCTTCTATCATAATGGTCCAAGATGTTTATGCTCCTTGGACAGGGCATTAGTAATTATATTATGCTTCCTCTTCTACCCCTGAGCTTGGATATGGTCCAAGATGTTTATCCTTCTTGGACAGGGCATCAATAATTACATTACGTTTCATAGAGTTTTAGAATCAAGGTCTCATATTCTGCACATTCTTTGAGATAAGCTGAATATTTTCTTTTGAGTACTTTGCATTTAACTATTTTTCTTCTGTTTATGATTGATATAAACCCGGTCAAATATGCATGTGATGTTTTCCATTTATGTTTATTGTTGAAAGTTTCAGATGGCAAGAATCTCCAAACTTTGATAAAGTAAAGTTAAAACTCCATGCTGCTAAATTAGCTAGTTGCCTTGGACCTGGTAATCCTGGGCTTCTTAAAAGAAAATATAATATGCTTATGCCATTTAAATGTTAATACATTTAAATTATCTTTACTTTCCTTATTATATTGTTCAGGATGTTTATGCTCCTCGGACAGGGCATCAGTAATTATATTATGCTTCCTCTTCTACACCCCTGAGCTTGGATATGGTCCAAGATGTTTATCCTTCTTGGACAGGGCATCAATAATTACATTACATTTCATAAGGTTTTAGAATCAAGGTCTCATATTCTGCACATTCTTTGAGATAAGCTGAATATTTTCTTTTGAGTACTTTGCATTTAACTATTTTTCTTCTGTTTATGATTGATATAAACCCAGTCAAATATGCATGTGCTGTTTTCCATTTATGTTTATTGTTGAAATTTTCAGATGGCAAGAATCTCCAAACTCTTTGATAAAGTAAAAGAACTTTGTTTAGTTGCTTCATTTGTTGTGTAGACAAATGAGTTTTTGAAGTGTTAAAACCCATCCTGCTAAATTAGCTAGTTGCCTTGGACCTGTTAATCATGGGCTTCTTAAAAGAAAATATCATATGCTTATGCCATTTAAATGTTTATACATTTAAATTATCTTTACTTTCCATTTATGTTTATTGTTGAAAGTTTCAGATGGCAAGAATATCCAAACTTTGATAAAGTAAAAGAACTTTGTTTAGTTGCTTCATTTGTGTAGACAAATGAGTTTTTGAAGTGTTAAAACCCATCCTGCTAAATTAGCTAGTTGCCTTGGACCTGCTAATCATGGGCTTCTTAAAAGAAAATATCATATGCCTATGCCATTTAAATGTTTATACATTTAAATTATCTTTACTTTCCTTGCTATATTGACAGGGAATCAGTAATTACATTATGCTTCCTCTTTTACCATTAAGTTTCAGAATCAAGGTCTCATATCATATTATGACTTCATCTTAGAAGATTAGTTTCCTTACTTTGCCTGTATCCTTTGGCGTTGAATCTGCGGAGACTACTGAGTTTGGATATGATCCAAGATGTTTATGCTCCTTGGACAGGGCATCAATAATTACATTATATTTCATCTTCTAGCATAATCAAGGTCTCATATTCTGCACATTATTTGAGATCATTTAACCATGATTGTGTGGCTGTTTATGCCATAAGCATATTTTACCATGAGCAGGGATGGGAAAATCCTATGGTTTTTCACAACAGAAACAAATGTGTGCATGGTAAGGTTGTTATGGACGGGTATTCAACAATTACCGTATTTCAGTAACATCTAGAAAAAATGAATAATCTGATAAAACATCCACACATGCCAATAATAAATAGAAATATTTCTTTCAACATGGAGTTAATGTTGAAAATAGCAACAAGAAATGCTAAATATAGAAGCGCTAAATTTAGTACTGCTATAAATAGCATTTCGAGATACCTTCCTATTTTAGTTAGTCCCTGAACTAAAATAGAGAAGTAAAATTTCGAATTTGATCTTAGCAGTGGTTTGTAAAATAATTAATTAATTCACCATGAGTTAATTAGTTGTAGAAAATCAAACATGAAGTCTATGTAGGGACATGCAACAGTTTCTCCATTAGAGGAATTTATCCATCAGTTAAAGAGATAAGGATGAGTTAACTGAGTCAAGTCCAGTTAGATTAATTCAAACAGTTTGTTGAATTAATTGTGAGTCCAGTTAGTTAATGCATGCATGCGTTCAAGTCCAGTTAGATTAATTCAAACAGTTTGTTGAATTAATTGTGAGTTCAGTTAGTTAATGCATGCATGCGTGCATGTAACTGCTTCACTTCAGATAACTGAATATTCTCTCATAAATAACTCATGCATTCAGATAGAGACCCAGTTGAGATCAGATGGAGGGGCAGTGTACTATCAGTTGCTAGAATATTCCATTGTGAATATCTCTTGCATGCAGAAAGAATTCTTTCATTGAGGATTGCGCAGTTACTTCTTCAGGTTTTGTGAGTGTGATGAGGCCAATTCACACAAGTGGCATCACTAGACCCCAAGAAAAACTGTGCAAGGAAATAGGAGGCTTGGAGGGCTTGAGGAGGACATATACTGTGTTTATTCAGTCTATGAGTTGTATTGTTTGATTGCAAAGAGAGCAGGATAGCTTGAGAGTTGATTCTTTTTGTAACTTGAACATATTTCCACTTGTATGATAATACAGAGATTGGGGTTTTAGGCTGAGGCTTTCCCTGGGTTATTTCTTCTGTGTTATGTGTGATTGATTTCTCATTCTCAGTTATATGTGTTCTCATTGATCTTGCTCAATTCGATTAAGATTCCGCAAAGTTTGTTGTAGAATCAGATCTTTTAGTATACTGCGTAATCTATTGATCTACAATGAGAATTTCTACAGTTAATACTAGTATAAACCTTTTGTCCAAGAAGAGCTGTGTTCAATTGACTTCACGACAAAAATCAACATTTGTCCTAATGATGAAATCTAAACTAAAATCAGAATACAAATTTCATTTCAAAATTGAAAATTAAATAAATAAATGCTGAGAGCAGGGCATGTTACCATGAATTATCCAATTGAAAATATATTAGCTTTGTTAATTTCCAACCCATTGGCCACCTCCGCCCCTTCCAGAAAAGGTTATGCAAACAAACAATAGGGAAACATATTATATACCAGGTGATTTTTCTCAGCTCCCATTCTCAAGGAAAAGGGTGCACCTCTAACTTGCCCATTGTATGATAATGGCCCATTGCATTGGAAGAGCCTAACACAGCCTGTAGTGTATGATAATGGCTCATTGCATTGGGAGAGCTTACACCGCAGGTTGTTATTATAACTAAAAGGGAAAAAATGAAGCAGAGAAAAGGGGATTAATAAATGGGTCAACATCCATAAATAGTGGACTTACAAAGTAATAAATCCATAAAAATTGGAAGAGCCTAACACAGCGTATATTGTACGATAATGGCTCATTGCATTGGGAGAGCTTACACCGCAGTTTGTTATTATAACTAAGAGGGAAAAAGGAAGCAGAGAAAAGGAGATTAATAAATGGGTCAACATCCATAAATAGTGGATTTACAAAGTGGTAAATCCATAAAAATTGGATTTTTGAAGTAGTGAAGGCATCACTTCAACGAGTACAACATTTTGAGAAAACATTCAGAATCAACAGGCCTGTATCTTCAGTCAACCAACTTCCACAAGCATGGAATTCATCTTTATTCTCCAATGGCAATGCCATCTGAGCCATCATTTTTTCCACATCTTCAGAGACAGGCTTGACGAATACAACCAACTTCCACAAGCATGGAATTCATCTTTATTCTCCAATGGCAATGCCATTTGGGCCATCATTTTTTCCACATCTTCAGACACAAGCTTGACGACCTCCTGCGCCATGATGCATTTAGAATCAAAACAAAGTACCAAACCTGAAAAGGGATGCCAGTAATTGTATTTATTAGGGATGCCAGTAATTGTATTTATTAATGTGATTTTTCATTGGTCATCTAAGAACAAGCATTGCCAACCCAGACAGTGTTATTAATGGACCTCAAGTGCATACAACCTTCTTGTTAGTTGTGTCCATAGTAAACTTGATTATGGATACAAATCTAGAACATAAAATGTTCCAGTTTCCTAATCCGGTTCGTTACCAAGACTTACCCACACTCTCTCATACATCTCAAATTTCGAGAAGCTTCTAAATGAGTTCTAACTTGCTACTAATGATACTAATGGACCAGTGTAGTTGAAACTATTTATTTGTGTCTTAACTTTAATTTGAGTATGAAAGGAATTATATATCTCTTTTAATCTCTTAACACAATAAAAAAGAGAAAATAAAATATGCATTAATATAATCTAAATATAAAATCATAAAAATCATGATAGTGAATGTCTATTTTTATTTTTAGAAGGATTCATAAATGATGTAGAAATAAATTCTTCACCTTAATATAATTAAAAGAATTAAAATACAACAATTAAAAAAAAATATTCATCTCTAAATCACAGTTGTCCACTATAGATGTCACCCATAAATGGAGCTATGAATCCACAAAAGTGAATGATCCAACTATAATCTTATATCACACTCAACCCAACTTGTAATGTCCATGACTCAGCGAATCCTACATAGCATTTAAATTTCCAAGCACTTCATATAGTCTTCAATCACCACGAATTCCCTCAACTATATACAACACAAGACTCATGAATCCTACATAGCATTTGAATTTCCAAACACTTCATATATCTTCAATCACCATGAAGGAGAGAAAATTATATATATATATATATATATATATATATATATATATATATATATATATATATTTCTTATAATATATCTTTTCTATTTTGCTTTTCTTCTATTTTGTTTTGTGTGAGGCATGATTTTCTTTACCAACCATTCTATTTATTCACATTTGGCTTTCCAAGTCGAAGTGTTGTTAAGTTTCATCTATGCAAATTATGGAAAAGATGGGAGTTCTTTAGTTGACACTTGGGAATGGAGAAGTTCTCTCCCATGGCTCCCTTTTTTGTGCTCTTTGTAGCCATTTTGGACTAATATATTTTATTTCATATATTTTCACATAGCATATTGTGCACCATGGTAACTCAACTATATGGCCATTAAGAGATGCTTAGTAAACCTAAAGTTATGTTTATGCTCATTGTTACTTATCTAATTGTTCCTTGACCTTGGATTCCACAGGAAGAACCTATCCCAAGTATATTTAAAATTTTACATTATAGGATCATTTATTTAAGCTTGCATAGTTGTAATATGTCGCATGGAAACCACACCTCCACAATTTATATTTAATGCCTTCCAAGGGTCAACACTAGGGTATACACATTTTCTAGAAGAAATATATAGGGAGATTTGTCTAGACACTAATATCCACTAGAATATGGAACTTGACAAGAAGAATAATAGAAATGAGTGTTAATCATGATCTTAGTGGCATAGAGTCCTAAATGGCTCTACCATTTTCCATATTTTCATGACGGAATCTTCATTAATTTTTTTTCAACTTTTTACCACTTTCAAATTTTCTTGTTGGTGAAGAAAGTCCTCTTATAATGGGTTTACTCCTATTGGGATATTCATCAACTCCATAACTAGTGGGTAGGTCTTGAGTATAAATTTGTGTAGGTTGAGTGAAAGATACATAAACTTTGCTATGTGGGGTAGAAAATGGTTTGATGTAGTAGTATAGAGGTTTGTATGACAAATGGTTTGGGAAGAATGATATTTTGTCATTTGCATAGTACTCAATCGAAGATTTATTTTAATATTAGAAGAATTAAAAATAAGGATACGATGTACCATTGTTTGGGATACCTTTTCAAATTATTATAATCACACAGATTCTAATGATATATGAAATGTAATTAACAAGATTAAACTTTCTAAGCACAAGTGGGGGATAAAGAATGTTTTTTATAAGGTTTTCTATAGTAACTAGTTAGTAAGAGAGCTAATTTGTTAAATTATAGGGAACAAATTCTTGAAAGGAACTAAAGAGACATCATTCATCCAAATCTTAAAAAGAGCCATTGATATCCAACGTGTCCAATAAGTTGGAGCATAGTTTTGAAAATCACCTCCTAATTTTGTCTCTAGGAGGTGATTTTCAAAACTATACCTATTTTTAGATGTGATATTGTAAATAGTTTGTTTATTGTCTCCTTTGGAGGAACTCATTTTAAGAATTGATCACCCTTGGCATCCTCAAAGGAATTTGTTTGGGAGGAAGATGTATGAAAACAACTATTCTACCATATATGAGAGATAATATCATAGGGTTATTAAGCGACTTCATCTTTTTAGTTCTTTTGATGATTGATTTTATTTTAAAATATTATGAATGAAAATATACTTTGCTTAATAGATCACATCTTTTAAGTACAAGAATGTAACTAATGGTAAAGAATGTTCATTTAGCATAAGCTTTAAGAGTAGTATTTTTAGCAATGACCACCCATGGTCAAATGACAACCACTATGCAATGAGTCATTCGGGTTTCTATTAACCATTTAACATTAAATTTCTTTATGTATATGCAAATTTCCCTTTGATGGACCATCTCTAACAAAATTTAAACTAATCACTTGAGTCTTTTAAGGATATTTTTATGAAACAATAATCTTAGAAAAGGGGACTTCAAGTCCATTAGAATCCAACAAGAAGACCCACATTTTCAACTAGACATAAGTGATGGTTATCCCATGTAACACATATTTTAAGGTACTAGAATATGATGGATTTTTCTTCATTTTATTGATTATATTTGAGGTATTTGGCATTTTAGATTTGGATGATGATGGCTCTCCAATTTCCATCCAAAATCTTGCATAAGTAACATTCAATGTGTAAGAACTTGGTTGATAATTTTAATCCATGGATGTAAGTGTCAATCTTATAAGGTACATGAAAACTCACCCTTGTTGCATCATAGTAAAGTTTTGTAGTATATCTATATTGAGGAGGTGGAATATGAAACACCTTACAAGTGGTTACTATACTATTTTTTAAAAATGCATAGGATGTTGAATTATCAACAACCTAGAAATATTTTTAACAAACAATTAAACAACAAGAAATTGACATCTAAGTTGTCGATACCACAACATAGACATTGGATTTTTTTTATATCTAATGTAACATTGGTATTCCAAATTATAATATTTTTGTGTTGATATTGTTGAATTGGCATCACCTTAATGTCCATATTCCAACATGTTTGGATTTTTTTGAAAGCAATTAATAACACCTTAAGATGTGAGTTCATTGCCATCATAGCATCGGAAATCCAATTGTCAAAGACATCTTAAAAACATGTCATAGTGACCCAGTAGTGTCTTTAGATGCCGATTAGTCATCACTTGGTAGTTTTAAATTCAATAATTAATGACATTTGAAGAGTACGCAATGGATGTCATTCAACACCTTTAGACATTAGTTAATCATCACTTATGAGTTAGAATTCTAATAATTAATGATATTTGAAGAGTAAATTATTAAAATTCTAATAATTAATAATATTTGAAGAGTAAATTATAATTTCTACCTCACCTTCTAAATCAACCTTCTAAATCAATAGAGTGTTTGAAATAAAATTAAAAATAAAACAACTTATAACTTAGGACATCAACAAGATTCAAGACCAAGAGTTGAATGTAATTATGTTCGTCCTTGAGACTTTATCTTTGAGCAAGAAAATTAGACATACTCCCTGGCCTTTTTTAACAAATAGCTAAATGAAGGAGAAAGTAAATGATGTGTAGTGGAATGTTAGGTTTGTTTTCTCTTAGGGAGTTTCCAATGACATGTTATATAGAAATGCCATCAATGCAACGCACGTGTTTCCAGCGTTATGATCTTATGAAAATCTTCAAACTTTAAATTGCTTTTAATAATCAATAATACTAGTACTCAAAATAAGAGAATAATGGAGGGTAAAATTGAATTTTTTAATATATATATATATGTTCCTCACCAAAGTTGAAGCATTGTGCCATAGCGACATCTGAAATATTCATATAGTATGATTGGCATTTTCATACTAAGTTAAAATTGAAATGTAATTTTATGTTTATAAATATAAATTTTAACTTTTTTATTAATGAGAAGATAAACTATTGGTTTTTATTAAAGTATAGGTAAGTTTTATGGGTAGTAGATATAAAGGGTTATATTTTGTTCCAAGGAATAATTAGAAAGGATTTATGTTTGGGGTTTGCGGAATTTTACAAATAATTAAATCATGTATATGTTTTTTTAGAGTTTTTTTTTAATAAATACAATTCAAGTAAAGACACTAATTTTTGTTGATGACTCAAGTATCATTATTAGTTAATTGACTTTAAAAAGACTCGGATTAATAACAAGTTGATATTTTTAATAGCATAGATCTAAAAGTGATCTATAAAATGATGTGGATATTTCACTGGATAGTTTTTCATACTAGATCGGATGAACTTAAAATTTGAAATCTACAATGAAGGTTAATTTCTGGTTAGATTGATTTGTTAATTACTATGTTATGCTTATGTGCGCAATAGATAAAATGCAAAAAACATAGAATAGCAAAATAAAACTCACAAACCACAAATTAAATCTGGGAAACATTTTCAAGAGAAAAGCCAGATGGAAGGTGAGGCTACTATGCTCTCTTTCTCCAAATAGAAATGGATGCAAGTACAAAGGAGTGAGGCTTGTGGCCCATGGGCTACTACAATGTATCATCCCTTTATGTTTACTCCCTCTCTATCCACTCTCAGTTACTCTACTCATATATGGAACAAAATGCACTCAAATAGTATGGAACCCCTTTTTCTACTAGTGGTATGGTTCTAATTCAGCCTAATAGCTTGATTCCAACTCTTAACTAGAGTTACAATATTAAATCTTTACTGCTTTCTTCATCATTATCGCATGCATATCCCCTTTTCTATGAATAATTTGGGTTGACATGACATCCTCTCGAATTATGCTATTCAATTTCAATAGTTCAACTTCTAAGAGGCATAACTTTCTCATACGAGCTCTAATTGAAGTGATTTGTGCGCCACTAGAAATGTATTGACAAGTATATTACATAATCTAGATCCATAGTAAGGTTGGGACCCCACAAAGCATTCATTTAATGCCTCAAAATGGCTCCTCAAATGCGAAAAAACATAGAATAACGAAATAAAATTCACAATCCCCAAATTAAATTCGGGAAACCCTTTCAAGAGAAAAGCCAGATGGAAGGTGAGGTTGCTATGCTCTCTTTCTCCAAATAGAAATGGATGCAAGTACAAAGAAGTGAGGCTTGTGGCCCATGGGCTACTACAATGTATCATCCCTTTATGTTTACTCCCTCTATATCCACTCTCAGTTACTCTACTCATATATGGAACAAAATGCACTCAAATAGTATGGAACCCCTTTTTCTACTAGCGGGCTGGTTCTAATTTAGCCAAATAGCCTATTAGTGGTTAGCTTGATTCCAACTCTTAACTAGAGTTATAATATTAAATCTTTACTACTTTCTTCATCATTATCGCATGGCTATCCCCTTTTATATGAATAATTTGTGTTGACACGACATCCTCTCGAATTATGGTATTCAATTTCAATAGGTCAACTTCTAAGAGGCATAACTTTCTCATACAAGCTCTAGTTGAAGTGATTTGTGCACCATTAGAAATGTATTGACAAGTACATTACATAATCTAGATCCATAGTAAGGTTGGGACCACAAAAATCATTCATTCAATGTCTCAAAATGGCTCCTAAAATGCATAGATCCAAAAGTGATCCATAAAATGACGTGGATTAATAACAAGTTGATATTTTTAATATCATAGATCCAAAATTGATCTATAAAATGATGTGGATATTTCACTGGATAATTTTTCATAATAGATCAGATGAACTTTAAAATTCAAAATCTACAATGAAGGTTAAGTTATGGTTAGATTGATTTGTTAATTACTATGTTATGCTTATGTATGCAATAGATAAAATGCAAAAACATAGAATAGCGAAATAAAACTCACAAACCACAAATTAAATCCGAGAAACCCTTTCAAGAGAAAAGCCAGATGGAAGGTGAGGCTGCTATGCTCTCTTTCTCCAAATAGAAATGGATGCAAGTACAAAGAAGTGAGGCTTGTGGCCCATGGGCTACTACAATGTATCATCCCTTTATGTTTACTCCTCTATCCACTCTCAGTTACTCTACTCATATATGGAACAAAATGCACTCAAATAGTATGGAAGCCCTTTTTCTACAAGTGGGCTGGTTCTAATTTAGCCCAATAGCCTATTAGTGGTTAGCTTGATTCCAAATCTTAACTAGAGTTATAATATTAAATCTTTATTGCTTTCTTCATCATTATCGCATGGCTATCCCCTTTTCTATGAATAATTTGGGTAGACACGACATCCTCTCGAATTATGGTATCAATTTCAATAGGTCAACTTCTAAGAGGCATAACTTTCTCATACAAGCTCTAACTGAAGTGATTTGTGTGCCATTAGAAATGTATTGACAAGTACATTACATAATCTAGATTCATAGTAAGGTCGGGACCACAAAAATCATTCATTCAATGCCTCAAAATGGCTCCTAACAAACATAGATCCAAAAGTGATCCATATAATGACGTGGATTAATAACAAGTTGATATTTTTAATAGCATAGATCCAAAAGTGATCTATAAAATGACGTGGATATTTCACTGGATAGTTTTTCATAATAGATTGGATGAACTTTAAAATTTGAAATCTACAATGAAGGTTAGTTTCTGGTTAGATTGATTTGTTAATTACTATGTTATGCTTATGTGTGCAATAGATAAAATGCAAAAAACATAGAATAATGAAATAAAACTCACAAACCATAAATTAAATCCGGGAAACTCTTTATGTTTACTCCCTCTCTATCCACTCTCAGTTACTCTACTCATATATGAAACAAAATGCACTCAAATAGTATGGAAACCCTTTTCTACTAGTGGGCTGGTTCTAATTTAGCCCAATAGCCTATTAGTGGTTAGCTTGATTTGAACTCTTAACTAGAGTTATAATATTAAATCTTTACTGCTTTCTTCATCATTATCGCATGGCTCTCTCCTTTCTATGAATAATTTGGGTTGACACGACATCCTCTCGAGTTATGTTATTCAATTTCAATAAGTCAACTTCTAAGAGGCATAACTTTCTCATACGAGCACTAATTGAAGTGATTTGTGCGCCATTAAAAATGTATTGACAAGTACATTACATAATCTAGATCCATAGTAAGGTTGGGACCACAAAAATCATTCATTCAATGCCTCAAAATGGCTCCTAAAAAACATAGATCCAAAAGTGATCCATAAAATGACGTGGATTAATAACAAGTTGATATTTTTAATATCATAGATCCAAAAGTGATCTATAAAATGACGTGGATATTTCATTGGATAGTTTTTCATAATAGATTGGATGAACTTCAAAATTTGAAATCTACAATGAAGGTTAATTTCTGGTTATATTGATTTGTTAATTACTATGTTATGCTTATGTGTGCAATAGATAAAATGCAAAAAACATAGAATAATGAAATAAAACTCACAAACCATAAATTAAATTCGGGAAACCCTTTATGTTTACTCCCTCTCTATCCACTCTCAGTTACTCTACTCATATATGGAACAAAATGCACTCAAATAGTATGGAACCCCTTTTTGTACTAGTGGGTTGGTTCTAATTTAGCCCAATAGCCTATTAGTGGTTAGCTTGATTCCAACTCTTAACCAGAGTTATAATATTAAATCCTTAATGCTTTCTTCATCATTATCGCATGGCAATCCCTTTTTCTATGAACAATTTGGGTTGACACGACATCCTCTCGAATTATGGTATTCAATTTCAATAGGTCAACTTCTAAGAGGCATAACTTTCTCATACGAGCTCTAATTGAAGTGATTTGTGCACCATTAGAAATGTATTGACAAGTACATTACATAATGTAGATCCATAGTAAGGTTGGGACCACAAAAATCATTCATTCAATGCCTCAAAATGGCTCCTAAAAAACATGGATCCAAAAGTGATCCATAAAATGAGGTGGATTAATAACAAGTTGATATTTTTAATAGCATAGATCCAAAAGTGATCTATAAAATGACATGGATATTTCACAGGATAATTTTTCATAATAGATCAGATGAACTTTAAAATTTTAAATCTACAATGAAGGTTAATTTCTGGTTAGATTGATTTGTTAATTACTATGTTATGCTTATGTGTGCAATAGATAAAATGAAAAAAACATAGAATAGCAAAATAAAACTCACAAACCACAAATTAAATCCAGGAAAGCCTTTCAAGAGAAAACCCAGATGGAAGGTGAGGCTGCTATGCTCTCTTTCTCCAAATAGAAATGGATGCAAGTACAAAGAAGTGAGGCTTGTGGCCCATGGGCTACTACAATGTATAATCCCTTTATGTTTACTCCCTCTCTATCCACTCCCAGTTACTCTACTGATATATGGAACAAAATGTACTCAAATATTATGGAACCCCTTTTTCTACTAGTGGTCTGGTTCTAATTTAGCCCAATAGCCTATTAGTGGTCAGCTTGATTCCAACTCTTAACTAGAGTTAAAATATTAAATCTTTACTGCTTTCTTCATCATTATCGCATGGCTATCCCCTTTTCTATGAATAATTTGGGTTGACATGATATCCTCTCAAATTATGGTATTCAATTTCAATAGGTTAACTTCTAAGAGGCATAACTTTCTCATACGAGCTCTAATTGAAGTGATTTGTGTGCCATTAGAAATGTATTGACAAGTAAATTACTTAATCTAGATCCATAGTAAGGTTGGGACCACACAAAGCATTTATTTAATGCCTCAAAATGGCTCCTCAAATGCCATAAAAGCATAGAATAGGGAAATAAAACTCAAAATTCCCAAATTAAATTCGGGAAAGCCTTTCAAGAGAAAAGCCAGATGGAAGGTGAGGTTGATATGCTCTCTTTCTCCAAATAGAAATGGATGCAAGTACAAAGAAGTGAGGCTTGTGGCCCATGGGCTACTACAATGTATCATCCCTTTATGCTTACTCCCTCTATATCCACTCTCAGTTACTCTACTCATATATGGAACAAAATGCACTCAAATAGTATGGAACCCCTTTTTCTACTAGTGGGATGGTTCTAATTTAGCCCAATAGCCTATTAGTGGTTAGCTTGATTCCAACTCTTAACTAGAGTTATAATATTAAATCTTTACTGCTTTCTTCAACATTATCGCATGGATATCCCCTTTTCTATGAATAATTTGTTTTGACACGACATCCTCTCGAATTATGGTATTCAATTTCAATAAGTCAACTTCTAAGAGGCATAAATTTCTCATATGAGCTCTAATTGAAGTGATTTGTGCGCCATTAGAAATGTATTAACAAGTACATTACATAATCTAGATCCATAGTAAGGTTGGGACCACAAAAATCATTCATTCAATGCCTCAAAATGGCTCATAAAATGCATAGATCTAAAAGTGATCCATAAAATGACGTGGATTAATAACAAGTTGATATTTTTAATAGCATAGATCCAAAAGTGATTTATAAAATGACGTGGATATTTCACTGGATAATTTTTCATAATAGATCGGACGAACTTTAAAATTTTAAATCTACAATGAAGGTTAATTTCTGGTTAGATTGATTTGTTAATTACTATGTTATGCTTATGTGTGCAATAGATAAAATGAAAAGAACATAGAATAGTGAAATAAAACTCACAAACCACAAATTAAATCCGGGAAACCTTTTCAAGAGAAAAGCCAGATGGAAGGTGAGGCTACTATGCACTCTTTCTCCCAATAGAAATGGATGCAAGTACAAAGAAGTGAGGCTTGTGGCCCATGGGCTACTACAATGTATAATCCCTTTATGTTTACTCCCTGTCTATCCACTCCCAGTTACTCTACTAATATACAGAACAAAATGCACTCAAATATTATGGAACTCCTTTTTCTACTAGTGGTCTGGTTCTAATTTAGCCCAATAGCCTATTAGTGGTCAACTTGATTCCAACTCTTAACTAGAGTTACAATATTAAATCTTTACTGCTTTCTTCATCATTATCGCATGGCTATCCCCTTTTCTATGAATAATTTGGGTCGACATGACATCCTCTCAAATTATGGTATTCAATTTCAATAGGCAACTTCTAAGAGTCATAACTTTCTCATACAAGCTCTAATTGAAGTGATTTGTGTGCCATTAGAAATGTATTGACAAGTACATTACTTAATCTAGATCCATAGTAAGGTTGGGACCACACAAAGCATTCATTAATGCCTCAAAATGGCTCCTAAAATGCAAAAAAACATAGAATAGCAAAATAAAACTCACAACCCCCAAATTAAATTCGAGAAAGCCTTTCAAGAGAAAAGCCAGATGGAAGATGAGGTTAATATGCTCTCTTTCTCCAAATAGAAATGGATGCAAGTACAAAGAAGTGAGGCTTGTGGCCCATGGGCTACTACAATGTATCATCCCTTTATGTTTACTCCCTCTATATCCACTCTCAGTTACTCTACTCATATATGGAACAAAATGCACTCAAATAGTATGGAACCCCTTTTTCTACTAGTGGGATGGTTCTAATTTAGCCCAATAGCCTATTAGTGGTTAGCTTGATTCCAACTTTTAACTAGAGTTATAATATTAAATCTTTACTGCTTTTTTCATCATTATCGCATGGATATCCCCTTTTCTATGAATAATTTGGGTTGACACGACATCCTCTTGAATTATGGTATTCAATTTCAATAGGTCAACTTCTAAGAGGCATAACTTTCTCATACGAGCTCTAATTGAAGTGATTTGTGCACCATTAGAAATGTATTGACAAGTACATTACATAATCTAGATCCATAGTAAGGTTGGGATCACAAAAATCATTCATTCAATGCCTCAAAATGGCTCCTAAAATGCATAGATCTAAAAGTGATCCATAAAATGACATGGATTAATAACAAGTTGATATTTTTAATAGCTTAGATCCAAAAGTGATCTATAAAATGACGTGGATATTTCACTGGATAATTTTTCATAATAGATTGGATGAACTTTAAAATTTTAAATCTACAATGAAGGTTAATTTCTGGTTAGATTGATTTGTTAATTACTATGTTATGCTTATGTGTGCAATAGATAAAATGAAAAAAACATAGAATAGCGAAATAAAACTCACAAACCACAAATTAAATCTGAGAAACCCTTTCAAGAGAAAAGCCAGAAGGAAGGTGAGGCTGCTATTCTCTCTTTCTCCAAATAGAAATGGATGCAAGTACAAAGAAGTGAGGCTTGTGGCCCATGGGCTACTACAATGTATAATCCCTTTATTTTTACTCCCTCTCTATCCACTCCCAATTACTCTACTAATATATGGAACAAAATGCACTCAAATATTATGGAACCCCTTTTTCTACTAGTGGTTTGGCTCTAAGTTAGCCCAATAGCCTATTAGTGGTCAGCTTGATTCCAACTCTTAACTAGAGTTGCAATATTAAATATTTACTACTTTCTTCATCATTATCGCATGGCTATCCCATTTTCTATGAATAATTTGGTTT
This sequence comes from Pinus tabuliformis, assembly GCA_031772625.1. Taxonomy (NCBI): domain Eukaryota; kingdom Viridiplantae; phylum Streptophyta; class Pinopsida; order Pinales; family Pinaceae; genus Pinus; species Pinus tabuliformis. Next base: position 443,896,450 of record CM062811.1, read on the forward strand.
GACATGACATCCTCTCAAATTATGGTATTCAATTTCAATAGGTCAACTTCTAAGAGGCATAAATTTCCCATACGAGCTCTAATTGAAATGATTTTGTGTGCCATTAGAAATGTATTGACAAGTACATTACTTAATCTAGATCCATAGTAAGGTTGGGACCACACAAAGCATTCATTTAATGCCTCAAAATGGCTCCTAAAATTTTTGACCCAAAATTTCCCAAATTGGAACTACTAGTAAAAATGATCCCTTGCATTGATTCCTTCACTTTTTCCATTCTAGGAGCACCAATATGGATGAAAAATAAGATAATGATCCAATCTAGATAAAAAAGGATGTTTGAAATTTTAGAAGGTCTCTTTCTTTTAGGTTTTAAGAAAATACAACCAATAAGTCAACACTAACTAATGAAGCAACTAGTCTCAATATTAGGATTTTTCTGAAAAATTGGGCCACTCTCTATCAAGCCATACTTAATCCTTAGTATGTTATAGGTCACAAAGACACATTATAACTCTAACCAACAAATGTCACAACACTTCAATCATCATATGATATTGAGGGAACAAGATATGAAATAACTTAATATCATTTTGAACAATCATGTTTATCTTATCAAGGTTGGTGGAGGGGTAATGGTACTTGGTTGTTTCTAGCAGTATTGTTTAATGATGGACTACTTTGGGGAATTTTTTCTTCTCGATAAGGTATTCTCTTTATTTTTGATTATTGGAACTCTCATACAATGAAAAAGGTCCCAATAGATGTCTAGTGTTTTGTCAATCCTTTGTTCTAGATATTTGAAGCTTATATGGTGTCTATTGTTCTAGTATTTTTAAAATTCTAGTTGCTACACAATGTTTGTTGTTTTGGAACTCTAGGTTTTGATGACCTTGATTTGTTGGTATCTAGCATTATGGTCTTCCTGCTAGCGGTGGTTGGTAGTTTTTGGTGTTCTAACGGTGTTAGGTGATTTGGGTTGGTGATCTTATCTATGTTCTAGAAGTTGGAATTTTGTCTCTAATTTACCCTACTATGTCCCTCTTAGCTAATATTTTGGTGGCGAAGTCTACCTAATAGAAAATCTCAAACATTATAGAGGCGTGGCATTATTTTCTTTGTGCGAATATCAATACACATCTATGGATTATAGAGGCAAAATAATTTTACAAGGTACTTCAAAGGCATGAGGAATCCATCAAGACAATAAAAATTCAATCTTTTTAGTGAATACTAATGTATCTCTCACAATGTAATGGTCATGAATACCCTATTTCAATAAAAGCAAAAAATGTATGGCCAAGAGGTAGAAAGCTCCATGTTGAGAAATATGGTCTACAACCTTACTAAAGGTTTTAATTCAATTACCTCTAACCTTAGAATGAAAGAATTATGTTCAGGAAGGCCTCAAGAGGAAGACTATATCCATCAGATGATGGAGAATATGGATCTAAGAAACCAAGATTTTCATCTCTCCATCATTGGATAAGACAAAGCCACAATGAACATGTTTTTCACTAGTTTGAGCTAACCCTTAATGAAGTGATCCCTTAGGGTGGATCTTCCTGGTACGAACTAATATTCCTTTGTTAAAGCATGGATCCCTTAATTTATGGATCTTTCCATAATTAATATTTTATTTTCAAAAAAAGTTGTCATGATGTTTCGTTCTTTTATTAACCACGGAAACCGATCGATTTGTAAAACAAAAGTAGCAAAGTTGCATATTACATTGATTTTTCCCTTGCTAATTTTTATTATTGAATGGACTTTGTTCAAAAATTTTCCCCAATAAACCTTATCTATGTTATATATTTTCACAATTCAATTTTAAATCATGATACAATATAAAAGATAGTATTGAAGTCAGCACTACAATAAAAAAGGGCTACATAGTAGCTAGTACCTGCTTAGCTTAAATATAGCTTAATGAAACAAAAAAATAACAAAGACAAAGATTTCATCACAAAAATAAAACAACTATTAAAATATTATATTGTTGAATGTTATCACCAAAAATTAAGAAATATGATTAACTAATATTGTTTATATTAAAATACATATATCTATGTCTTATATATATATATATAATTAATTTGATTAAAATATGTTTTTAATATAATAATAAGTCGCCTTAAATTGAAAATATTGTGAAAAAATTATAATTCATGAAAATAGAAATAATAGAAGAAGAAAAATATAAAACAAAACCAAAAAGTTAAATAAAAAGGAAATAAAACTAAAAACAAAAAATTAGTAACTAATAGAAATTGAAGTTACTAAACAACTCATAATAAGGCCTCAACCAATGGCCTTACAAATAAATAAATTTCAATAATAAACAAAAATAATAAAAAATGAATTTCTAATGTTAAACTATGGATAAGCATCATAAATTTTTGGTCAAAGTCAAACTAATAACCAGTGAAAGGTAAAACTGAATGGGTTATACCATGCCTATGGTAGGTATAATAAGGTTTTCTCCTTTGCGTTCACAATTTTAATCATAACTTAAAAATATAAAATATAATTTTTTTTTTAGGAATTTTGGAGTCACACTTAAGTGTGTGTAAGTAAATATTTTATTTTAATATACTAGACATTATAATTTTTTATATTAGATATTTTATTACATATAAATTCTTTGCCACACAATTAAGACAACGTGGGTCACTTCATATTAATTTTATTTTTTTGACAAGAAATCTACCATAGATTATTAATTTACTGTTGAATTAGGATGAATATAAATTTAAAGTTAAATAAATAGTTTGTTACAATAATTAAAAAAAAAAATTGTTTATATACGTTATTTAATATAAAGATACTAGACATTGTAATTTCTCCTCCTTATTTGGTCCTATAAGCTAAAGATGGAATAAAATGTGCACAAGCACATTTTAATAAACTCTTAACTTTTGTAACAAACAATAATGTTGGGGCTAATGTTTCATCCAAAATTATCTATGCACCTATCTATATTTTACTTCGAGGTTATCTAGTCCATTAATTACTTTTGTTACTTCCCTTCATCGTATTCAAATGTGTTTCATTATTGGATTTATGAATTTGTTCAAACATTCAATAATTGTTATCGATTACTTTTTGCATAAGAGGTAGGTATAAGCACCAACCCTGCATATTGCACTTGTTATACCCACAGAAGGTAGAGTATATTGTAATCAGTTTGGGTAAAAATGCTTTGACTTTTAATTAATTTGCAATTGTTTAGAAACTATTTCTAACATTTATTAAAGTTTTGGTAAAATAAAATATTTTTTTCCCCAGGAAAAATCGTAATCTTTCATTTATATTTGAAAAATTACATATAGTAGATGCTAGAAGCATATGCAGTATTGGCTTGTAGCCATGACTGTGAAATAAATACATCCTTTTGCCACCATGACTATACAAAAAATGGTACTAAGTGTTGGTCTCATACCACACAGGGTAGTAGCATGGTATAGTCTATATAAAAACATAACTGATAATAATTACAATGACATTCACCAAGCAGGGCGATAGCGAAAAAAGTCTTTAGATAGTAACTGAAATGATATATACAAAGGAAAAGATCAAAAAACTGTATGAACAAAAACCAAAAAGACTAGGGCCTGTCTTCCCTATAATATGCCTGATCTATGTACGGCCGGTGATAATACTGGTACTGTTCAGCTCCATTCAGCTCCTGTATCAACCACTGATTAAAAAAAGCCCAAGGTATGGTTTTATCAATAGAAGCGGGGGCAAGAGGTCAGCGAAGTGTGGGAGATTTGCTATCAGGTAATTCATGATAGGCTGATAAGATCTTGGTAGCCATGATAGGCCCAATTGCAGCCCCTTTGTCAAAAATAATTTTGTTCCTCATCAGCCAAATGGACCAGCAAAAGAGCAGGGGGAGGCTGAGCAGTTTGGAGCCATGCTTAGCAGTACACCATTTTTTCCATGTGCCATTGACAGTTTCCGTATCCCATCTACCAGCTTGTAATGAATTTGAGATGGATTCCCAGAGACTTATGGAGAAATCACATTTTAAAAAGAGGTGATCTGTGGATTCAGAGGCCTGTTTACAGAGGAAACACCAGCTCAGGCCGTGGAAAGCATGATGAGATAATTGGTCCCTAGTAGGAACTTTGTAATTGAGCACACACTAGAAAAAGAGTCTAGTCCTCGGGGGAGCATTTAATTTCCAAATCATTCGCCACCAAGGAAGTGTGATTGTTGGCTGCCTGTTAACACTGATAGCAAGATAACCAGCTTTTGGCGAAGATATACCATTATCAGCAATGCACCAAATAAGTTCATCAGGACCGTCCATGGTTCTGATATGGGATTCTGTCAGAGCATCTATGTAATCTTTCTAGGTATGGTGCCATTATGGGGGAATACTGAGGGAGTGAGCAGACTTCCATCCTGGGAGAAGATGGATGTGTTATCATGATCAGAAATGTGTGTGATGATAGATATGTCCCTCTGATTTAAATGATGAATAAGTTCTCTCGGAAGAATATAGCGGGCTCCCCCTCCTGACCAGGGATCCATTCTAATGCGGGCTTTTGATCCATCATTTATCTGCCAGGCCAGATGATTGTGAATGATAGGTAGGGAATGCAGCAGTGCTTTCCAAATAGAGGAGATGCCCGATTTGTTCGGTTGAGGTAGACGCACCCAATCCATGATCTGCATAGGCCAGATGTATTTGTGGCAAGAGACTGTGGTCCAGAGATTCTGTCTCGTGAGAAGAGTCCATCCCATTTTGGCAGCCAAGGCCTAGGAAAAATGGCTAAGGTATTTTAAACCCCAACCACCCCATTTTTTTGGTAGTGCGATCTTTTTCCAACTCACCCATGAAAATATCTTCTTATCTTGATGCCCATTCCATAGGTATCTGTTGCATACTTGTTGAAGATAGGCAAGTATGTTCCTTGGAATCCAAGCTAGAGACATCCAAAATACAGGCGTGGCCTCCAGCACAGATTTGATGAGGACCAATCTACCTGCTCGAGATAAAAAACGGTGGCTCCAATGAGTCAACCTTTTCTCCAGCTTGATGACCAACCAAATCCAATCAGCTATTTTTTGACTCAACGGTTTGATCTAGAAACCCAGGTATTTGAAGCCCTGATCAAGTGGAAGGATGTTATAAGGAAAGTGATGTTGGGCAAAACGAGTCTCTTGAATGGAAGTTACATCTAGGGTGATAGTGGATTTCCCTTGATTATCCAACATACCCGTAGCCCTAGAGAAAAGAGAGAGAGAATTTGCAAAAGATGCTGAGTCTCTGATGCTACCATTGAGGAAAATGAGTACGTCATCCACAAATAGGAGATGAGTAAGGTAACAATGATCGTTTACTTTTAGCCCAAAAATTCTACCATTCCTTTTCTCATGGATAAGGAGTCTACTGATGCCTTCCATGATAATAAGGAAGAGGAGGGGAGATAGAGGACATCCTTGCCTAAGACCCCTCTTTGCATGGAAAAAATGTGATGCTGATCCATTAATAAGAACACTGAAAGAAGCCGATGTGATGCAGGACATGATCTAGATGATAAAACTATGAGGGAAGCCCAGATGCATAAGAAGCATTTTGATTTATAACCAGCTGACACGATCAAATGCTTTGGCCAAATCAATCTTCAATATGACGCCCTTAAGCTTTCTCAACCGAATTGAGTGAATAGCTTCCTGGTTCGTGCCAATGGGTTCATGGATTTGACGATTCTCTAGGAAAGCAAATTGCTTAAGGGAAATATGCTGTGAGAGGATGGTTCAGATCCTATTAGCGATAATTTTCGCAATGATCCTGTATAGATAGTTGTAAAGAGAGATGGGCCGAAAATCATTAAAGGATGAGAGAGTATCCGTCTTAGGGATAAGAGCAATGAAAGTAGAGTTTATGGCATCATATAATTTTCTAGTAGTTCTGCATTCGTCAATCACTTGAAGCAGGTCATTTCCCAATATTTCATAAAATGCCAAATAAAATTCAACCGTCCATCCATTCGGCCCAGGGCTTTTGTCCTTCTTGAACCACTTCAGGGTCCCCTCTAGTTCAACGGGCGAAATAGGTGAGGTGAGCTCAGCCTCCATATCTTCATCCACAAAACATGGAAAATGGCCGACAACTTGGATAATATCAGCTAAGTTAGTCCCTGGAGGGGATTTATAAAGGTTTTGAAAGTGAGAGGTGCCCAGCTGAGATAATTTGCTGTAAGTATCAACCACACCTCCATCAGGTAAGGGTAGGTTCCAGATAGTATTTGAGACCCTTTTTCCCTTGGCATAGTTCTGAAAGAACTTTTTGTTGTCATCCCCATCACGTAGCCATAGGGATCTACTCTTTAGTCTCCAGGTTTCCTCTCTCTCCTTTAGAATCTTTTCCTTCGATTTCTCGAGCTCAATGAGGTGCATTTTTTCATGCAAAGATGTAAAACCCCTGTTATTGTCATCCAAGAGACATTTCAATTCAGATTCAATCTGTGAGAGAATATGATCCTCCCTTTGTGATTTTTCTTTGGCCCAAACAATAGTTAACCTCTTCAGCTGGGAGAGATTGTGGCAGAAACCCTCGGCCAGGGATCGATGGCCCGAAATAGGATTAGCTTTCTAGAAATCAGTGACAAGCTTGATGAAACCAGGGTCTTGAAGCCAAATGTGATTGAATTTAAAGGGAGGTTTTGGCTTTGGATGGGGGCCAAGTATCTCCATATATATAGGAGAGTGATCTGAGATGCCCCCAACACCCACCCATTGTCTATATCTGTGTAGGATCTGCAACAAGGGAATCTTGATCATGAAACGGTCAAGCCTCCTAGCCAATGCTGCCTCCCCAATCCTTCTATTCCTCCATGTGGGTAGGGGTTTGTTCATAGGAATGTCAGATAGGTTGTGAAGTTCCAATAAGTTCATCATGAAATCTGATAGAGGATCCACTTGTGCTTGTGAGCCCCACGATTCTCCAAACCCCAGAGAGAAATTGAGATCCCCCCCAATAATAATATGATCGGAAGAAATAATGGCAAGGTTAAGGAACCTGAGCCAAAAATTCTCTCGTATGTGACAAGGGCCATAAATGTTAATAATGCAGAGCTCCAAACCCAATTCCGTAGAAAAAAATGTCCAGCCCAATAAACCCAAGACCACCCCAGGCTGAGAGAGCTTTGATGGTTCGGGGATTATACCCAATGGCAAGACCACCAGAACGTCCCGAGGCATCAAGAGAATGAAAATTCTAGCTAGGTTTAAGGGATACCAGGGAACTGGATATGATATCGGCCACCCCCAGGGTTTCTTGTAGCATGATGATGTCGACAGGCTTAGATTCGAAGAGTCTCCTAGGGGCTAGTTTTTTGGAGGCACTAGCCATACCCCTGTAGTTAAAATAAAGACACTTCATGTGGGGAACTGTCCTTGGGTATTCAAAGCTCTAAGTACCTGATCAATGGAGGATTCTCTGCCTGATACTACTTCAACCCCAGCCTTTTGGATGGCTTTGGAGAGATAAGATTTACGACCACGAGAAGATTTGGTGAAAGGACCAGGGAAAGAGAGACCTAGCATAGATATGGATAGAGATGAGTTGATCTGGAGAGAGCGGGAGCGAAGATTGTATGAGTGCAAGGGTTCAGACCCATCCTTAGAGGATGTGGGGGGGAGATAGAGGCAAATGGGAATGATGGAGTGGTTGTAGAGAAAAAGGGCAGAGGGAAAGAGAGGGAGCATGGAATGGGGGGATGAAATGCAGAAGAGATGATGAAACATGTGAAGCAATAATTGAAACAGAAACAGAGGAGATAGGGTAAGAGGAGGTACCCGCTTTCCTCGCGGCCTCAGCAGTTTCCCTGGATCACGCCATGGGAGGTGACGGTGTTCTGTGCGAGCATGTTGCAGCCTAAGGGGAGACCACATGAACAGAAGCGCTGGTGGTCGAAATGGGAGGACATTCTGAGTGAGGAGCAGATTTTCCCTTAGTGCCTTCAGCTGCGATCACAGGTTCTTCCTTTGTAAAATTTAATGCAAACCATCTGTGGGGAAGGATATGTACCTCCGGCAGCTCCTTTAGGGTATTGCCCGAGATTTCTAGGATCCAGAGAGTTATACGCTCCACCGAGTAAGCCCTTCCCCGGACATGACTGACCAGGACAGTTCCCGACTTATCCGCAACCTCTCCCATTGTTAAACCCTCACCAAAATTAATCGTGAAATCCTTTGATGTGGCTTTAATACACTTTACCTTTCTTTTGCAGGTTTGCGGTGCAATGGGATGATCCTGCAAGGGGTCCAAGGTAGAAATCCCTTCCTAATGGGTCTGAGTGGTTGACTTTACCCTGATCATTGGGGTTTCAAAACAACCAGACGATGAATTGGTAACCGAAGAGGGCGGGATGAAACCCTGAAGAGAAGGTCCCTTAGTAGGGTTTTCAGCAGCACTAGATGTAGCTTATTCTCGGAGTGGAGAGGAGGTATGCTATTGGAAAGCGTCCTCCGGAGGGTCTGGTTCGAAAGATGGGGAGGGCGGAGAGACTGTAGAGAGCAGATGGAGGGTGCTTGGAGAAAGCGGCGGGCAATCTAATGCAGGGGAATCAATGGAAAGGGTGCCGAAGTGTAGGGAGGAAGTAGAGAGACCTGGGAGAGTGACCACTGGTGCGGAGCAGGACGGAGCGGATACGGAAGGCACAGGAGTGACTGAAAATGACCAGCTAGGGTTAGGCCTGCCAAATATGGGCTGGTCGGGAAATGGATCCGGCGAGTAGTCCATTGCCTCAAGATCCATGTCAACATCCATCCCAAAAATAGAAAAGAAATGACACCAAAGACAACCGACAATAGGAGGCAGCTGCAATGTTGATGGAAGCGAATGGATAGACAGCCGGAAGACTGCAGGGTAAAAACTGTTGAGACTGCAGTAAAACTGCAAGTTACCCTAACCCTAAACGGTGCGGCGTGAACAGGAGCTCCATCAGCTTGTTTGGAAAATGTGATTGCTATGTTTAAATTTTTCTGGTAAAATAAAATATTAAACTAGTTTTTTTTATAAATTGAAAATTATTTTTTGAATTTTTACAATTTAAAATTATAATTTTTAATTGGTGGATGACCAATTTTATGTTATTTAAAATCAAATTTTGAGAATAAAAAATTGTTTAAAAGAAAACAAAAAAAAATCTAATGGCCATAAATTAATTATTGATTTTTTTTTTTCCAAATTTATGGATTTTTCCATAATTAATATTTTATTTTCAAAAAAATTTATCATTAAATTTTAGCCTTTTACTAACCATGAAAACTAACCCATTTAAAAAACAAAAACAACAATTACATTGATCTTTCCCTTGCTCATTATTTGTCATTAAGTTTTGGGCTTTTACTAACCATGAAAACTGGCCAATTTAAAAAACAAAAACAACAATTACATTGATCTTTCCCTTGCTCATTTTTATTATTGAATGGATTTGGTTCAAATATTTTCCTCAATAAACCTTATCTATATTATATATTTTCACAATTCAATTTTAAATCATGATACAATACAAAGAATAAAATTTAAGTTAACACTACAATAAACAAAGACTACATAGTAGCTAGTATCTAGCACTTAATTTAAATATAACTTAATTAAACTGAAAAACATAAAGATTTCATCACAAAAATAAAACAACTAATAAAATATTGTATTGTTGAATGTCATCACTGAAAATTAAGAAACATGATTAACAAATATTGTTTATATTAAGATATATACACTTTGTTTTTGTAAGTTTGGTGGGACTACGTCTTCATCATGTCCAATATATCACCTTAAACAGGGCGGGGAATTGAACTGATGAATTCATGTCAAGGAGTATCTTAGTAGAGTACCCGATCACCGTTTATCCAAGACCCGTAGACAATATATATATATATATATATATATATATATATATATATATATATATATATATATATATATATATACATATATATATATATATATGTATATATATATATATATATATATATACATATATATATATATGGATCCGGCGAGTAGTCCATTGCCTCAAGATCCATGTCAACATCCATCCCAAAAATAGAAAAGAAATGACACCAAAGACAACCGACAATAGGAGGCAGCTGCAATGTTGATGGAAGCGAATGGATAGACAGCCGGAAGACTGCAGGGTAAAAACTGTTGAGACTGCAGTAAAACTGCAAGTTACCCTAACCCTAAACGGTGCGGCGTGAACAGGAGCTCCATCAGCTTGTTTGGAAAATGTGATTGCTATGTTTAAATTTTTCTGGTAAAATAAAATATTAAACTAGTTTTTTTTATAAATTGAAAATTATTTTTTGAATTTTTACAATTTAAAATTATAATTTTTAATTGGTGGATGACCAATTTTATGTTATTTAAAATCAAATTTTGAGAATAAAAAATTGTTTAAAAGAAAACAAAAAAAAATCTAATGGCCATAAATTAATTATTGATTTTTTTTTTTCCAAATTTATGGATTTTTCCATAATTAATATTTTATTTTCAAAAAAATTTATCATTAAATTTTAGCCTTTTACTAACCATGAAAACTAACCCATTTAAAAAACAAAAACAACAATTACATTGATCTTTCCCTTGCTCATTATTTGTCATTAAGTTTTGGGCTTTTACTAACCATGAAAACTGGCCAATTTAAAAAACAAAAACAACAATTACATTGATCTTTCCCTTGCTCATTTTTATTATTGAATGGATTTGGTTCAAATATTTTCCTCAATAAACCTTATCTATATTATATATTTTCACAATTCAATTTTAAATCATGATACAATACAAAGAATAAAATTTAAGTTAACACTACAATAAACAAAGACTACATAGTAGCTAGTATCTAGCACTTAATTTAAATATAACTTAATTAAACTGAAAAACATAAAGATTTCATCACAAAAATAAAACAACTAATAAAATATTGTATTGTTGAATGTCATCACTGAAAATTAAGAAACATGATTAACAAATATTGTTTATATTAAGATATATACACTTTGTTTTTGTAAGTTTGGTGGGACTACGTCTTCATCATGTCCAATATATCACCTTAAACAGGGCGGGGAATTGAACTGATGAATTCATGTCAAGGAGTATCTTAGTAGAGTACCCGATCACCGTTTATCCAAGACCCGTAGACAATATATATATATATATATATATATATACATATATATATATATATATATATATATATATATATATGTATATATATATATATATATATATACATATATATATATATGGATCCGGCGAGTAGTCCATTGCCTCAAGATCCATGTCAACATCCATCCCAAAAATAGAAAAGAAATGACACCAAAGACAACCGACAATAGGAGGCAGCTGCAATGTTGATGGAAGCGAATGGATAGACAGCCGGAAGACTGCAGGGTAAAAACTGTTGAGACTGCAGTAAAACTGCAAGTTACCCTAACCCTAAACGGTGCGGCGTGAACAGGAGCTCCATCAGCTTGTTTGGAAAATGTGATTGCTATGTTTAAATTTTTCTGGTAAAATAAAATATTAAACTAGTTTTTTTTATAAATTGAAAATTATTTTTTGAATTTTTACAATTTAAAATTATAATTTTTAATTGGTGGATGACCAATTTTATGTTATTTAAAATCAAATTTTGAGAATAAAAAATTGTTTAAAAGAAAACAAAAAAAAATCTAATGGCCATAAATTAATTATTGATTTTTTTTTTTCCAAATTTATGGATTTTTCCATAATTAATATTTTATTTTCAAAAAAATTTATCATTAAATTTTAGCCTTTTACTAACCATGAAAACTAACCCATTTAAAAAACAAAAACAACAATTACATTGATCTTTCCCTTGCTCATTATTTGTCATTAAGTTTTGGGCTTTTACTAACCATGAAAACTGGCCAATTTAAAAAACAAAAACAACAATTACATTGATCTTTCCCTTGCTCATTTTTATTATTGAATGGATTTGGTTCAAATATTTTCCTCAATAAACCTTATCTATATTATATATTTTCACAATTCAATTTTAAATCATGATACAATACAAAGAATAAAATTTAAGTTAACACTACAATAAACAAAGACTACATAGTAGCTAGTATCTAGCACTTAATTTAAATATAACTTAATTAAACTGAAAAACATAAAGATTTCATCACAAAAATAAAACAACTAATAAAATATTGTATTGTTGAATGTCATCACTGAAAATTAAGAAACATGATTAACAAATATTGTTTATATTAAGATATATACACTTTGTTTTTGTAAGTTTGGTGGGACTACGTCTTCATCATGTCCAATATATCACCTTAAACAGGGCGGGAATTGAACTGATGAATTCATGTCAAGGAGTATCTTAGTAGAGTACCCGATCACCGTTTATCCAAGACCCGTAGACAATATATATATATATATATATATATATATATATATATATACATATATACATATATACATATATATATATATATATATATATATATATATATATATATATACCATTAAATTTTATTAAAATATGTTTTTAACATAATGATAAATCATCTTAAATTGAAAATAGGGAGGAAAAACTATAATTCATGAAAATGGAAATAATAGAAAAAGGTAATAAAAAATCAAAAAGTTAAATAAAAATGATATAAAAAAAAAAAAAAAAAATAATAACTAATAGAAATAGAAGTTACTAAACAACCTATAATAAGGCCTCAACCAATCACCTTACAAATAAGCAAATTTAAATAATAATAACAAATAACAAAATTTGGATTCCCAATGTTAAACTAAATTTTTTGGTCAAAAAACAAACTAATATGCAATAGTAGCTAGTGTTGAAGAAAAGTGTAACTAGGTTTGGTTTTCATCACAAATTGTAATTATAAAGAAGAAACAAATATTTATATTATTCCTTGCATCATGGGTTTCATGAGCAAGATGTGTTTACCATAGGTCAAAGACTTCTTCTTGATGTCTTTAGGATTTATTAATATAATTACAAAGTCATGTTACACATGTCAAACCCCTACTCCAAGACATTGTCACTATCTCTCTTACAGTCAGCTCAACGAACACATCTATCTTCATAAGGATATGTCGGCTCAGTTCAAGGACCTCATGTCGGCCTACTGGACATGCATAAGTCACTATAAGTATGAACGTGATCTCACCTCATAATGACAAGAAGGCTCTCGGGTATCTTTGTAATTTACATATGAATCTCAGTGAGGAAGATAAGTTTGAAATACATCCATCACAGTTTCGTACTAAGGTTATCTTTGTCTCATATATATCCATCAAGGTTTCGAATCAAGGCTATCTCAGTCTCATCATTTGTGTGAAGAACCAGTCACTGTCCTAGGATAGGACTCATATAGCAAGAAGCCATGTTAAGCTTGGGTCCGAGATAGAGAAGAATCGAAGATAGAGGAGTTATCTTGTCATGCGAAGAAGATTATCAGTAGCCCTGGAATGTGGACTATATTACGAGGAAGGAGACAAATACACTTCTTAAGGATTGTGTCAAGGTAATGAAATGAGACCGAGACTCTCATTACAATAGTGCTACAACAGTAAGAAAGAAGAAGAATCTCAAATACATGCGAAGAAGGATGACTGTGAATGAATGAGATAGTGACAAGTCTTGAAAGTAAGTTTGAGTCAAGGAATTTTGTCGAGGATCTTGGTATTCATCAAATAGATATCTATAAGAAGAGATTGAAGGGTTTTCCTCTCAAGAGGAGAGGTTTTGCCCTGGCTTGGAGCCTACATCTTGTGCACTTGTATTTTGTTGATTTTCTTGTTTTGATAAGTTATTTGATGATTGAAGAACACACTAACATAAAGAAGTTAATTCTAATAAGAAGAAATCACAAACAGTTATCTTAGAAAGAAGAAAAGTGTAACTAGGTTTGGTTTTCATCACAAATTGTAATTATAAAGAAGAAACAAATATTTATATTATTCCTTGCATCATGGGTTTTATGAGAAAGATGTGTTTACCATAGGTCAGAGACTTCTTCTTGATGTCTTTAGGATTTATTAATATAATTACAAAGTCATGTTATAAATGTCAAACCCCTACTCCAAGACATCTCAACAAACACATCTATCTTCAAAAGGATATGTCGGATCAGTTCAAGGACCACATGTCGGCCTACTAGACACGCATAAGTCACTATAAGTATGAACATGATCTCACCTCATACTGACAAGAAGAATCTCAGGTATCTCTATAATTTACATGCAAATCTCAGCAAGGAAGATAAGTATGAAATACATCCATCACAATTTCGTACTAAGGTTATCTATGTATCATATATATCCATCAAGGTTTCGAATCAAGGCTATCTCAGTCTCATCATTTGTATGAAGAACCAATCACTGTCCTAGGACATGACTCATACAACAAGAAGCCATGTTAAGCTTGGGTCCGAGATAGAGAAGAATCGAAGATAGAGGAGCTATCTTGTCATGTGAAGAAGATTATTAGTAGCCCTGGAATGTGGACTGTATTGCGAGGAAGGAGACAAAGACTCTCCTTAAGGACTGTGTCAAGGTAACAAAAGGAGACTGAGACTCTCCTTACAACAGTGCTACAGTAGTAAGAAAGAAGAAGAATCTCAGAGACATGCGAAGAAGGATGATTGTGAATGAATGAGATAGTGACAAGTCTTGAAAGTAAGTTTGAGTCAAGGAATTTTGTCAAGGGTCTTAGTATTCGTCAAATAGATATCTATAAGAAGAGATTGAAGGGTTTTCCTCTCAAGAGGAGAGGTTTTTCCTTGGCTTGTAGCCTACATCTTGTGCACTTGTATTTTGTTGATTTTCTTGTCTTGATAAGCTGTTTGATGATTGAAGAACACATTAACATAAAGAAGTTAATTCTAATAAGAAGACATCACAAACATTTATCTCAAAAAGAAGAATCATTAATGTTAAAATTGTCCTAAATTCTTCAACAGCTAGTACCTCTCGCTTAGTTTAAATATAGCTTAATTAAACTAAAAAATAATAAATATAAAGATTTAATCACAAAAATAAAACAACTAATAAAATATTGTATTATTAAATGCCAACACCAAAATTTAAGAAATATGATTAATTGATATTGTTTATATTAACACATATGTGTGTGTTTTATTATATATATATATATATATATATATATATGTTTTTAATATAATAATAAGTCATATTAAATTGAAAATATGGAGAAATAACTATAATTTATGGAAATGGAAATAATAGAAAAAATAAAAATAAAAAAGTTAAATAAAAAGGAAATAAAACTAAAACCAAAAAAATAGTAACTAATAGAAATGGAAGTTATTAAAAAACCCATAATAAGACCTCAACCAATCACTTTACAAATAAATAAATTTAAATAATAATAAAAATTAACAAAAATTGAATTCTCAATGTTAAACTATGGATAAGTGACATAAATTTTTGGTCAAAGGAAAACTAATACCAACAGTTTTTCTACTTTCTCTTCACAATTTTAATCATAACTTAAAAATATAAAATAAAATAATATTTTTTAGGAATCTTTTTCACTCACACTTAAGCCTTTCTATAAGTAAATATTTTATTTTAATATACTGGACATTATAATTTTTTATATTAGATATTTTATTACATATGAATTATTTGCCACGCGATGAAGACGACATGGGATACTTCATATTAATTTGATTTTTTTGACAAAATATCTACCATATATTATTTATTTGCCTCTGAATTAGGATAAGAATAAATTTAAAGTTAAATAAATACTTTGTCACAATAATTAGTTTAAAAAATATATATATTTATTTTATTTATATCGTATATATACGTTATTTAATATTAAAATACTAGACATTGTAATTTATCCTCCTTATTTGTTCTCATAAGCTAAAGATGGAATACAATGTGCACAAACACATTTCAATACACTCTTAACCTTTGTAACAAGCAATGATGTTGGAGTTGCTGTTTCATTCAAAATTATCTATGCACCTATATCTATTTTACTTCAAGGTTATCTAGTCCATTAATTACCTCTGTTACTTCCCTTACTCATATTTATATGGGTTTCATTATTAAATTTATGAATTTGTTCAAGCATTCAATAATTTCTATCCATTACTTTTTGCATAAGAGGCAAGTACTGAGCAACAACATTGCATATTACACTTGTTATGAATTTAAATCCATAGTACAACATACACAAAATTGGATATTTATATTAAGTTCATTATAATAGCAATCATATTTTTTTAATTGTTTTTACACAATGTTTTTTAAACTTATTATAATTTTTTTTTCAAATGTAAACTATTTTTTAATTTATGAAATAAATGATTCACTTTTATTTGACAACTTGATTGTTAAAATTTATATAAACATGAATCCTTGAATTTTTTAATTTAAACAATTAATAAAAAAAACAAGCAAACAAAACTTAACTTATTAAATGTTCACCTATAATAACATTTTCTTTAATTAAAAATAATTTAAATATTCTAACAAAAAAATAATAGATATTATAAAACAATAAAAGATTTGCATATGTGATTTCAACATAAATTTAATGTTTTGGATTTTTTATAAGTTCATAAATGTGTATTTTTTACATTAGATCAAAACAAATCCCCAAGGCCATCCCTGAGCATCAAGTTCAAATCTTAAAGCACATACTCCTTAAAGTTAAGGCCTGGGTGCACAAAAAAAGAGTGCACTCTAGTCATTCTCCCTCCAACCTTCTAGTCAATCTACAAAACCCTAAATATTGGCACAAGGCACTTAAAGAAGATCATCACAGAGGATGATGCAAGAACAAGCAACTACTGCAGGAAATTGGAAAAATTATTGTAAACTAAAGTAAAATCACTTTGATGACAGGGTCGTTTTCCTCTACACCTTCCTCAATAGTGTTGGGTAATTTAATTGTGCTTTAAATTACTTTACATTAAATTGACAATCCGAGATCGTAAACTTGTGAAGTATATGATAGAGTATATGCTTAGAATTTAGCTTTCAATTCTAAAAGAAATAAATTGCAATGAAAGAAATTTCTACTCTATAAAAACAAATTAAATGACATGAAATGAAATATTAATCTAGAAAACCATTGAAGAATTAATCTAGGAAATCATTGAAAAATTAATTTAGGAAAACATGTAAACTTAATCTATAAAAGCATGGAAATCTCTAATCTATAAAAGTGAGTAAATTTAATCTATGAAATCTTACAAATTTAATTTAGAAAACATTTGAAATCTATTTCTATTAAAGAAAGCAACTCTAATCACAAATGAGAATATTTTTTTTTTTTTGTATTTTTATATTTCTCAAGTGTTTGATTGCCATATGGAAAAGAATGAAGTGACAATTAGAAACTTGAAAACAAAGTATCTAAAAAAATAAATAAATCAAATCCTAAGTGATCATTGAAATGTAAATTATTTCTTAATTAAAAAGATTAGAGAATTGTTAGAGAATTGTGATGACTTCAAAAACTAGATTGATTTAGGTTCAAAATGAGTGATCTCTTTCTTAATTTGATGGACAGTTCAAATTATTTTTTCTATTGATATATTTGCTAGTTGCAACACAAAAAAAAAAATAATATTACATTTGAAATATCCTCAAATATCTCTAAATTTGTGCACTATTTTGAAGAAATTTCCTTCCTACAACTAAATTGGCTCATTCTGCACAAAACCCATGTTTTATTTTTTCAAGATATGTCTTAGTTTGGCCAGAAATTGTGTCAGAAGTTGGTTGCTCGAAAATTGTTGTTAATCTAAATCACCATCTTTGATCAAGTGTTGAAAGCTCACAATTGCAACATTAAACAAAGTGATATTGTTGATCTGCAAAAGAAACTAAATTAAAACATAAGAAAACTAATATAAACAACATATATTATGAAACTACATGAATTATAAAACTACATCTTACAACAAAATAAAAATATAAAACTCTAAAATAAATAATACAAGAACTTATCAAATGTATTTATTCCATTATAGTTTGGAATTATGCTCCAAGTGTTCCTCCTTTTGAATGGAGAAGGCAGTCCTATTTATACAAAAACTAATATAACTAATTAATAAATTTAGATCCACAAATATCTCCTACATCCACAGATATCTCTTAGATCCAAAAAGATCTCATGCGGTCCCATCTAGCAAGTAACATCTTTACATATCCTCTCACAAATCTCTAAAATATTTGATAATAAATCTGATCAAAACTTTCATGATTTTTCTCCATCAAGTGTGTTTGAATTATTATCTCAAATATTCCTCAAATCTTCAAGAGTTTGAAGAGGAAATTCGAATTTGAGACTTAGAGTCGGAATATGACTTTGCTGGAATCTTCAAATATGCCTACACATCACAAAACTCATCCAACTTTTATATATAAGTGAATACATGTTATTTTTATAATATTTAACCATATATTTACTCAAAATACTAAAATAATGCTTTGGAAAATAATAATGATAAACCCATATATGATCATGAAAATGGCCTTAGTGTAAGGTTATAATAAAGTGGAATATGGTTAAAAGTGGATGAAAAGATGATGAAAAACATGACATTTTGGAGGCCCAACAAGCATAATGAAAAGCATTTCTTCTAATATAAGGGGTCTCAATTACTTAGGTAAGCAAAGGGTTCATAAGAATTGTGTCTATTAAAATTGATTAATGAAGCAATGAAGCACATAAAAATATTACAGAAATGCAAACACAGAAACACATAAAACAAGAGAGACACAAATATATGTGGTTCACCCAATTTGGGCTATGTCCATAGAGAAACTACCAGTCTTTCCTTTTATATTACCCAACAAAATGAAGAGATACAACCTACAACATATCATTGTAATTTCCTCTTCTCTCACACACAGTCTCCTCTCTCTTTCTCACTTAGAATAATAATACATAGCCACAATACAATTCCATCATATAAATCGAGGGTTTCCCTCTAGGGAAAGAAAAACCTAAATTAACATACTTCTACCATCAGATCATCCACCTAATGAATGACCCATATTGACTACGAAATTACAATATTTTACAAGGCAATTTTTTATTTATTTTTAGCTTCAAGGGGGCTCATAAGTTGTCGTTTCCCCCCTAGACCCCCCTAATGGTGATCATACGACTGATGTTACCTCCTCTTTAGTAAAAGGGATCCAATGTGTTTGAAACAAAAAACCTTCGAACAACCAGGAAGATAATTAGGCTCCACACCCATTAATCTCCAACTTGGAGATTGATTATGTAAACTCCATCGTTGCTTCACTTGCTAGAAAATGGCTACACTTGGAACTGATTGTTTCTTATCTTCATCATCATTCTTGAAGGCCAATTGAAATTGAGTAGAAGCTCAATTTCTCCTTGTTTACATCCTTTGTGACCATATCAACAGGATTATGGCTAGTGTGTATCTTTTCCAACTTCAACTGTCCATCTTCCAACACCGACCATATGAAATGGTACTTGAGATGTATATGTTTAGTGTTGGAATGAAATGTTGAGTTCTTTGCAAGATGAATGACACTTCGGTTGTCACTATATAACATGCCCATCTCTTTCTTCTTGCCCAATTCATCCATAAACCTTTGTAACCAAATCATTTCTTTACTAGCCTCTATAGCAGAAACATACTCTGCTTCCATTGTTGAAAGTGTAACAATGTTTTTTAATTTTGAAATCCAACTGAAAATTGTTCCACCTACAGTAAACACATACCCTATGGTGCTCGTCTTGTTATCTCTGTCACCTGCCATATTTGCATCAACATATCCCTATAGAACAATGTTTGAACCTACAAAACAAAATTCTTGATTTGTGGTACCTCTGAAATACCTGAGAATCCACTTCACTGCCATCCAATGCTCTTTTCTTGTATTGTTCATATATCTCCTTACAACTCCCACTACATGTGCAATATCAAGCCTTGTGCAAATCGTTGCATACATTAAGCTTCCAATGATTGATACATATGGAACTTTACGCATATAATACATCTCTTCCTGAGTCTTGGGACACATCTCCTTAGGATGAAATGGCTAGCCAAAGGTATACTAATTGGTTTTGCATTCTATATATTAAATATTTCCAACACCTTTTCTATGTACTCGTTTTGAGACAATGTTAATTTGCAATTTTTCATGTCTCTAGTTATTCTCATACCAAGGATTTTTTTTGTAGCATCCAAATCCTTCATTGCAAATGAATTTGTCAATTTTCCTTTGAGCACATTTATTTCCTGCATGTTAGACCCTACAACAAGCATGCCATATACATACAATACCAATATAATATAGCTACCATAATTTTTTAAAAGATAAACACAATGGACAAAGTGATATATAGTATAACCTTGTTAAGACATAAGTCTATCAAATTTTAGATACCACTGGCTTGGTGATCTGAATATAAGATGTTAGATTATTTTTAAGGTATTACATACTCATGTGCATGGATTTGCCTATATTACTTAGTGCAATGGATCGATAAGATTGTGAATAATATAGACAATTGAGTAGTTAGAGAAGTGTAATAGACAAACACACATAAACACAGCAAGTTTAATATGGAGTTCACCCAAAACTCTTAGGCTACATCTCCTGGTCCAGCCTTCAGCGGTGACCTCTCTATTATGTCTTCAAGAGAAGAGTTTTACAAAATGTGAGCTCAAATTGAGTATCAACACATAGATACAAACAGCAGGAGTTTGCTTGAATCCCTCAAGCCTCTCTGCGTACACAAACTCTTTCTTTCACTCTCTATCTCTGTTTTCTCTCTGTCTTAGTACTGCTTCCCCTCTGTCTCTATCATTCTGTGGATTTAAAGCCAATCAACGCTGTCTATTCATTTCCCCTTCTCGGGCTCTCTGACTCAAGGCCACTATTCGCTCGAATCCCCTTCTGAGCATTAGCAATCATGGCATAATGTCTTCAGGGAAGGTGGCCACCTATTCTGCAACGGAAGGGACCATCAGGCCTTTGAAATCCCCAAAAATAACGTTTTTTGTTTACACAGAGAAACACTGTAAAACACGGGAAAAATCTGCCAAATCACCGTTCATCGGACTTCAAATATTATGAATTCCATCGGGTCCGCCTTTTAATTGTTATAGCATCTCCACCATTGATTTGCATGATCCTGATCCAACGGTTGAGATTCATTTCGGGCGGCAAAGGCATACGGAGATTACTCGCCCGAAAAGTTGGTTTTCTCACACCACATGTCGGCTAGTGGATGGGATCGGGTGGAGCCCGTCCAATACCACTTACCACCTAAGGCCCGCCTGAAATCCGCTCATTACGGAACTCAAAATATATATATCGGCATGTATAAAACCTTTCAGGTTTGGATTCATCGCTTTATTCACATTTCCTTTGTAATTCATTTATTTGGAAGAAATGCGAAATACACAGAAAAGTGCCATTTTCCAGATCTCAAAATATATCAAATATCATTTATAAATCTATCGAGTCCAGCTATGGCAAGCCATATTTATATCGGCCACGCTCCTTTGTGTAGCTCCGATGCGATATTGCGATATGATTAATTGCAATCGCATATTGCATAGACCCCTAGGCTGTTTGTAAGTGCTCCACTGTAATCACCGATTGTGATATCACAAGTTAACCTGGGTCGTCGATCTGCATGCTTCATCGACAATCCTCGTTGACCCGCGCTGATCGCGATTGCAATCTTCATATGATAGGCTCTGATATCCTCCGCCTGCCACCGCCGATTGTGATATGCCGATCGGATCTGGACCGTTGATTGGCCAGATCCGATGGCTCCTGTGCCTCATTCCTTTGACCTCGATAGGCCTTATTTCACTGTTTTCTTCATGTTTTTGCCTCTCGATAGTTTAATCTGCCTTTTTAAAAGGTTCTTCTCAGTTAATTGTTTTGAATGTTTAAAGACTTAGAGGGTGTTTTCGATCCATTTTGGATCCCAGTGAAAAAGCTTTTGGACCACCAAAAGTTGGTTTTTAAGCATCAATCAAGTGAGGATACAACTTCCTCACTTGTCTAATCTCTATCCATCTTGCACTGCTTGGTTTTGAACCTTTGAGTCCGATTCCGAGGTACTCAACATCCCCTCT
Source organism: Pinus tabuliformis (assembly GCA_031772625.1). NCBI lineage: Eukaryota > Viridiplantae > Streptophyta > Pinopsida > Pinales > Pinaceae > Pinus > Pinus tabuliformis. The sequence goes on from CM062811.1 coordinate 443,918,599, forward strand.
GCGCGTAGTTCTCACCTTCCTATCCAGAACTGTATCTTCCTGTAACTCATTGAGATATTTAGGCAACAGATCATCAATAGAAGGCAATTGACTTTTCTCTTCAGGATCTTCAATCAATGAAGGTTAAAACAGTCTCAAGTTCTCTACATTAACTACTGAATAGATGTGCATGTGAGCTGGAAAATCAAGGCGAAAAGTGTTCTCACCAATTTTCTCAAGTATCTTGAAAGGCCCATACATTATTGGTTTCAGCTTCTTTCCTTCACCTTGCATTCTATCTTTGCTGATGTACAGCCAGACTTGATCACCAACTTGGAAGCTATGCTCAATTCGATGCTTATCATGCCTTGCCTTGTACTTGGCCTAGCTCTTTTCTAGCTGTTCCTGCACTGCCTGGTGAATTTCTTAGATCTATTCAATGAACTTGGTTGCTTTTTCGACATCACCATGTCCATCAACTGCTATGTCTTTACTAAAGACAAAATCCAAGGGAGACCTTGGTGTAAACCAAAACAAGTCCCAAAAAGAGATCTCTGTGTAGAAGAGTGTTTAGCACGGTTGTAAGCATGTTGCACATAACATAAATGTTCATCACAAAGCTTGGGATGCTTTCTACAGTAGCCCCTGAGCAACTGGATCACTGTCCCGTTGATCACCTCTGTTTGGCCATCTGTTTGTGGATGAAAGGCTATGCTCTTCTTCAATCTGGTGTCCATCAATTCCCATAGACTTGACCAAAACTTCCCAACAAATCGAGAATCTCGATCAGATATAATGGAAGTGGGTAACCCAAAATGAACCCATACATGCTAAAAGAAAAACTTCGTTGTTTGTTCAGCTGTAATCTGCTTGTTACAAGGTATTAAAATACACATTTTCCTGAAACTATCCACAATAACATATAAATAGTCATGACCTTTTCTAGATTTTGGCAATCCCCCAACAAAGTCCATGGAAACACTTTCCCAACGACGAGAAGGAACTGGAAGTGGAGTGTAAAAGCCTAATTTTCTATTGCTGGGCTTGCTTTTAGCACACATGGTACACCCTTTAATATATCTAGAAACTGTTTCATGCATTCTTGGCCAATAGTAGAACCTTTACAGCTGTGCAACTGTTTTACTTACACCAAAATGACCTGATATAAGAGAAGTATGTGCTTCCTGAATTATGTTAACTCTTTCATTTTGTGGAATGCATAACTTTCCCAAATGATACAAGAGTTGGTCCTTAACATAATAATCCAATTCTTCTACTTGTTTTCCATGACTTAAAGTTGCATATACATCTTTAAAATCTATATCTTGAGCATATTATTCAATGTAACTTTCATGCATTACTGAGTTATGCTTAAGTATAGTAGATGCATTTATGATTGGTCTGGACAACATATCTGCAACTTTATTGTGTATGCCCTTCTTATATCTGATGACTAGATGAAACTGCTGTAGAAAACCCATCCACCTATAGTGTCTTGATTGCTGCAATTTAGTTTGTGAGTGCAAATACTGAAGTGGTTGATGGTCTGTATGGATGATTGTTTCTTTGCCCATTAAGTAATGTTTCCACTTTTTCACACTTTGTACTAATGCATACAATTCTTTATCATATGTGGGATAATTAATTACTACAGAATTAAATGTCTCAGAATGATAGCATATGGGTTTACCATGTTACATCAACACTGCTCCCATGGCATAGTCACTGGCATCTATTTCAATCTCAAATGGTCATTGAAGATCTGGCAATGCTAGTACTGGTGCTGTACTAATTTTTTCTTTAAGGTGTCGAAGGCTTTCTGCTATTTTCCTCCCCATTGAAACACCTTATTCAATCCTATTAAAGCATGTAAGGGAGCCGCAATCAAGGAAAAGTTAGCAATAAACTTTCTCCAATATTGTGCTACTCCTAGGAAACTCCTAACTTCTGTAGTAGATTTGGGTTTAGGCTAGTTCACAATGACTTCAACCTTAGAGGGATCTATCTTCAATTCACCACCCCCTACAATATGACCCAAATAATTTAAAGTTGTTTTGTTGAATTCACATTTTGACAATTTCACATAGATATTTTCTCTTTTCAAAACATCTAAAGTTTGCTTTACATGCTTCAAATGTTCTTCCCATGTTTTACTGAAAACAAGAATGTCATCTAAATATACAATTACAAAATCGTCAATAAAAGGTCTAAGTACATTATTCATAACTCTCATGAAAGTGGCATGAGCATTAGTTAAGCCAAAAGGCATAACTAGCCATTCATACAACCCTTGCTTTGTTTTGAAAGCAGTCTTCCATGCATCTTTTTCTGCTACTCTGACCTGATGACAACCACTACACAAGTCCAACTTGGAAAAGTAAACTACCTCTTTCAGCCAATCTAATAGATCATCAAGGCAAGGAAGGGGATAATGATTCTTGATCGTTATTTTATTCAGTGCTCTGTAATCAATGCACATCCTCCACAAACCATCTTTCTTTCTCACCAACATGATTGGAGATCTACATGGTGATGTGCTTGGCCTTATGAACCCTTTTTCGAGTAGCTCCTGTACCTGCTTCTTGATCTCTGCATTCTCTAAAACGGATAACTTGTACATTCCAATGTTAGGCAATGGAGCATCTTGTTGCAAATGAATATCATGTACTATTTCCCTTTTGGGTGGCAGACCTTTAGGTTCTTGAAATAGGATATCATATTCTAAAACAACTTTTTCTAAATCAGCTTTCTGTTTAGCATCACAACCCTCAAATATATTGGTTTTGTCAAGGTTATTTTCCTTTACAACCATTAGTAAAAATTGCTTGCATGAATTTACAATTCTTTTCATCTGCCCTGAGTTTATGAGAGTGTAATTATTTTTGAGTTTATGAGCTCTTACAATATATTCTATTCCATCTTTGGTGAGTTGATACTTATTTTCAGCTCTATAGAAAATGGCTTTTCTATCATACAAGTAAGGAATTCCTAAAACAATACTGCATATATCCAAGGGAACTATATCTAACTCAACCTCATCTAAAAATGTTGACCCAAATGCAAACCTAAGTTTACATTGTCTAGTCACTTGTAGCTTTGCTTTATCACGTACCCAACCTAATGGATATGGCTTCTTGTGAGGTGTGGTTAGTAATCCCAACTTCTTTACAATTGCTTCAGAAATCAAGTTTACTTGTGATCCACTATTAAATAAAGTATCAATATTTTGATGCTTGGAAATAACTCTAATATGAAAAAGCTCATGTCCTTTCGTCTCATTTTCTTCATTATCAATAGATTGTGCAGAATTACTAGTAGATGCTTCAGAATTTTTACCTTTTATACCTGTAGCTCTGACTGTTGTTTCATCACCTGAGTCTAACCCCAAATCTTTCTGAATAGCAGCAACAATCTTCTTCTTCTTACCACTGAACTTTTTTGGCTTTAACTCTGGATGAAAAGACCAACAATGTTCATCATCGTGTCCATCCTTCTTGTAGTGAGTGCATGAAGGTTTGTCTTTCTATACAGTGTTTGCCTTCCTCTCTTTCCATCTCAGCTTCTTCTTTTCCTTGTTCTTGCTTGCAGTGGGTTTTGATGATCCCCCAATCTCTGGGTTCACATTCTTGCCTCTAGCCTCTAGATGTGTAGCCTGAATGAATACCTCATCTATGATAGTGGGGTTAAACATGAGAATGGTGTGCCTCAAATAGCTATGCAGACCACCTATATACTTCAACAAAGTTTCAGGTGAGTCTAGAGAAATGCTTAGAATTAAATCTCTTTTTCTATATTCCTGGGTATAGCTTTGTACACTTTGCCCCTTTAATTGGTGAAGAGTTTGCCAACTCATCATTGCTTTCTGCATATAAGCTAGTGGATAGAATTGTTTTTTAAGGGCAGAAACAAATTCAATCCAGGTAGAAAGAATTTTACCATGCGTCTTCAAATCAACTTGTGTCCTACCTTCCCACCACACCAGGGCAGTTCCTCCAAGGTGAAGGCTAGCCAGCTGAATCTTACTCCTTTCTGAATCATTGTTTTGTACCCTGCAATACACATCAATTTTTCTAATCTAGTTATCTAGCCTTTCTTCATTTAATTCTCCATCATAGATTGGCAAATCAAATTTTACATCTAATTTAATCAAAGATGTTTTCTTCTTTTTCTTTTCAGGGCTAGAAGGAGGAGTTGATGGAGGAGGCTCTTCCCCTTTCCCTTTTCCTTCTGAATGGGCAAATAGAAGAGGTTCCTCTACTCCTTTGCCTTATTCGGGTGTTGAGGTGCTTCCACCTCGATCCTTCTTAAATTCTTGATACATTTCTTCCACCATGGCTCTCATGGTCATGAAACTGTCCATGAATTGAGGTTCTGATTCCAATGGGACTTCTCCAGCCATTCTCCTCTGAGCATAGGCTCTTCCAATTTCTGGATTAGCCTCAACAAGCTCTCCTTCTCTTAGTTTGAGCTTTGATCTTGTTAGCATTCAACAATCCAGCACAAGCTTGTCTAACCTTAGCAAACCTAAAGCTCTGATACCACTTGATCTGAATATAAGATCTTAGATTACTTTTAAGGTATTACAGACTCATGTGCATGGATTTTCCTATATTACTTAGTGCAACGGATCGATAAGATTGCGAATAATATAGACAATTGAGAAGTTAGAGAAGCATAATAGAAAAACACACATAAACACAACAAGTTTAATATGGAGTTCACCCAAAACTCTTGGGCTACATCTCCTAGTCTAGCCTTCAGTGGTGACCTCTCTATTATGTCTTCAAGAGTAGAGTTTTACAAAATGTGAGCTCAAATTGAGTCTCAACACACAGATATAAACAACAGGAGTTTGCTTGAATCCCTCAAGCCTCTCTGAGTACACAAACTCTTTCTTTCACTCTCTGTATCTATTTTCTCTCTGTCTCAATACTGCTTCCCCTCTGTCTCTGTCATTCTATGGCTTTAAAGCCAATCAGCACTATCTATTCATTTCCCCTTCTCGAGCTCTCTGATTCCCGACCTCTATCCGCTCGAATCCCCTTATGAGCGTTAGCAATCATGGCATAACGTCTTCAGGGAAGGTTGCCACCTGTTCTCCAACGGAAGGGACCATCGGGACTTTGAAATCCCCAAAAATAACATTTTCTATTTATAGAGAGAAACACTGTAAAACACAGGAAAAATCCGCCAAATCACTGTTCGTCAGACTTCAAATATTATGAATTCCACCCTATATTCCATCGGGTTCGCCTTTTAATTGCTATCGCATCTCCACCATTGATCCGCATGATCCTGATCCAATGGCTAAGATTCATTTCGGGCGGCAAAGGTGTACGGAGATTACCCATCCAAAAAGGTGGTTTTCTCACGCCACGTGTCGGCCAGTGGATGGGATCGAGCGGAGCCTGTCCAATACCACTTACCGCCTAAGGCTCACCCAAAATCCGCTCATTACGGAACTCAATATATATATATATATATATATATATATATATATATATATATATATATATATATATATATATATATATATATATATATATATATATATATATATATATATATATATATATATATAGATATATATATATATTGGCATGTATAAACCCTTTCGGGTCCGGATTCATCACTTTATTCGCATTTCCATTGTTTTTCATTTATTTGGCGGAAATGCAAAATACACAGAAAAGTGTCGTTTTCCGGATCTCAAAATATATCAAATATCATTTATAACTCTATTGGGTCCAGCTATCGTAAGCCATATTTATATCAGCCCCACTCCTTTGTGTAGCTCCAATGTGATATTGCGATGTGATTGATCGCAATCGCATATCGCATAGATCCCCAAGTCGTTTGTAAGCGCTCCACTGTAATCGCCGATTGTGATATCGCGAGTTAACCTAGGCCGTCGATCTGCGCGCTTGATCAATGGTCCTCATTGACCCGTGCTGATCGTGATCGCAATTGTCATATGATAGGCTCCGATATCCTCTGCCTGCCACCGCTGATTGCGATATGCCGATCGGATCTGGATTGTTGATTGGCCAGATCCGACGGATCCTGTGCGTCATTCCTTTGACCTCTGATAAGCCTTATTTCATTGTTTTCTTCATGTTTTTTCCTCCCGATAGTTTAATCCGCCTTTTTAAAAGGTTCTTCTCAGGCGATAGTTTTGAATGTTTGAAGACTTAGAGGGTGTTTTGGATCCATTTTGGATCACTTGGAGCCTGTTTTAAGCCATACAAGCTCTTATTGAATTTGCGCACTAATTTTTCCTTCCCTTTGACCTCATACCCTTGTGGCTACTGCATATATATTTATTCCTCCAAATCCCCATAGAGAAAGGTTGTCTTTACATCTAACTGCTCAAGATGCAAATCTTCTGCTACCACTAGACTTAAAATAGTTCTGATTGAAGTCATTTTAACAATAGGAGAAAAAATTTCATCAAAGTCTATACCTTTTTTAATGCAAACCCCTTCACCACAAGTCTACCATTATACCTATGTTTACCTCCATCTTCTTCCTTCAACCTATAAACCCATTTATTTTGCAATGTTGTTTTACCTATAGGAAACTTGACTAAGTCCCAAGTTTGGTTATGAATCAAGGAATTTAACTCTTCTTCTATGGCTTGCTCCCGCTTTTTTCTTGTTTCTACCTACATTACTTCTTCAAATCTTTTTGATTCACCATAATCAATCAACAATAAATAATATAATGAAGTAGAGTATCGTTTAGGAGGTCTACTTATCCTGGTAAATCTTCTAACACAACTTTCAGGTGTTTGAAGTGCATGCTACTATTGTGGTTGTTGGTGTTATTGTGGTTGTTCATTATTATGATTTTCATGCACCTATACTTTTTCTATGATATCATCAAGAACTGTGTATTATTTGTTTTCCTTTTCCTTTTTTTTTTCCTGCATCCGATCCTTATACAAGACCTTTTCATTGAATATAAGATCTCTTCTCCTAATGATTTTGTGATTTTCATAATCATATAAGCGATAGCCAAAATCATTAACACCATATCCAATAAAGGTACATTTCTTTAATTTTACGTCAAAATTTTTTGTATTTTCTTTATTAATGTGGACAAAGGCTTCAAAACTGAAAGCCTTTATGAATGAGTAGTTTACCTTTTTACCTGTCCAGGCCTCCTAAGGAATACCACCATCTAAAGGCCCACTGTTTATTAGATAAACAACAATATCTACCACATCTGCCCAAAATTTTAAGGTAAATCTTACATGCAATCTCATGCACCTTGCACACTCCATGATTGTCTTGTTCATCCTTTCTGACACACCAGTTCCCTGTGGTATTCCTAGAACTGTCTTCTCTCTACAAATTCCATGCTCTAAATTGTAGTTATCAAACTCTTTTCTACATTATTCACCTCCATTGTTTGATCCGGGACACTTCAACTTCTTTCTTATCTCATTCTCAACCAATTCTTCCCATTTCTTGAAAGTATCAAATACATTAGATTTATTCTAAATACAAATCCAAGTTTTCCTAGTTGCATCATCAATAAAAGTAACATAATAGCGAGAGCCACTGAGAGATGATCCTTGAGTAGGTCCCCATACATTTTTATGCACAATGTCTATTTTTTTTCTCTTCTTTTCCTTCCCAACTCTGATAAATACGACTCTCTTTTGTTTTCCATAAACAAAATTTTCACAGAAATCCAAATAAACATGCTTTAAACCTACCAACAAATTTCTTGACTGAAGAATCTACATCCCCTTCTCACTCATGTTCCTAAGCCTATAATTCCAGAGTGTTGTATCTACTCCTGTGGAGGTTAAATAATTAATATAATTATAAATTTCATTACATAAATACAGTTTACCAACCTTTTCTCCTTTTGCTATTACCAGATATCCTTTAGTGACCTTCCAAGTTTTTTCTGTAAAAGTGGTGACACAACCTTCACCTCCAAATTTCCCTATTGAAATCAGATTTTTATTTAGATCTGGAACATTCCTTACCTCCTTTAATAGCCATTGGTTTCCATTTTGTTTCTTTATAAAAATCTTACCCATTCCAACGATTTTACATGGTTTATCATCTTGTAGACGAATCTGTCCAAAATGTCCTTAAACATAGTCATGAAAATATTTCCTATCAATTTTGGCATGGAATGAGGCCCCTGAATCTACCACCTATGCATCAATAATATTCTCTAATGAAATAATCAAAGCATCATGCAACACATGACCTGTCACATTTGCTTCATGAATTTTCTCTTGTTGTCCATCTCCTTCTTTTCCCTTCCAAGATTTGCAATCTTTCTTCAGGTGTCCTTTCTTCCCGCATTTCTAGCACACTATATCCTATCTGGACTTGGATCTTCCTTTCCTTAACTTACTACGATGTCGTAGGCTCTTTCCTCTCTCTAGTTTTTTTCCTCTAGTCTTTTCCAGTCAAAGAATTACCTATTGTCTCACATGAGCTTTTCCTTAGCGTTTCCTCGCTAAGAATTACACCAACAACATCATCAAACTTTAAAGTACTAGATCTAAAGACAAAATTACTAATATCCATGAATAAGCCATTCCAAATTTTTGTAAATGAGCACAGAAACAATAGATCCCTAACTTCATCATCAAAATTTACCCCTACAGAACTTAAATGACTGCTAACCGTGTCAAATTCATTTAAATGATTAGCAACAGATCCACCTTCTGACATCTTCATATTAAATAAATGCTTCATAAGAAATACCTTATTTGAGGCTGAGGTTTTTTCATATATTTTTTCTAATGTCATCATTAAACCTTTTGTTTTCATTTCCTTTGAAATGTTAAATTCCACTGTGATGAAAAGGTAGTCTTGGGTATTACCCAAAATCCCCTTTTCAAATAAAAATCGGCCCTTGACCTGTGGTAGCAACCTACAGGCTTTATTGGAAGCGCTTAAGGCTTTAAGCCTTTTATGACCATGGACATATGAGGAATCAAAGCCACCTTTTTATCGGCACTCTTAATCACCCATCGGAAGCCACCACTCGAGCTTTAGAGCTCGCAAGCACCATCATCCATCTATCGGGAGCGACCCATCATAAATACGTGTATCGGGAGCGACCCACCATAAATACGTGGAAACCATATAAAACCCCCCGTTTTATAACCGTGCCCACATATATATAATTATATGGAACAATACCAAACCCCTCTTTTCCAAAATGCCAGACTTATAAATATATATATGTGCCTTTATAATCTATCGGCAGGTCCGATATCGGCCGTCGCAACCATAAACTTTATATCGCGGACCTGATGACCCCGATGAGGTTGCGGACCCGATCTACAATTCACCACAGTTGATTTTTCTATCGCATCCGCCTCCGCCCAAAGGTAATTCGTTGGCGATCGGCGATCGCTCGATGCGCTATACACATATATGCATCCGCCGATATAGAACCGGACCCGACTTGGGAATTCAACCCGATATATAAAATATCGCGTCCACTTTCGTTTCTAAGGTTTCCGATGCGATATCGTTCCGCCAATATAGAACCGGACCCGACTTGGGAATTCAACCCGATATATAAAATATCGCGTCCACTTTCATTTCTAAGGTTTCCGATGCGATGGGATTTCGCCGAAGTTCCGATGCGATGGAACTACATGGACCCGATGAGTTCCGAAGGAAACCTTAATATTATTTCAAGTCCGTTCAGTGCTCCGCTAAGGGTTTTGGCGCCGATTCTCTATGTAAATGGACTTTTCCGTTTACGGACTTTAGTTAACCCAGATTGGCTTTAAACACAAAATTGCTTACGGTTATGAATAAACGCACAGACAGATCGAATTGCATGAACTTTAAAAAGGCAACCAAACACACAAGGCCTCCACGGGCCGAATAAACAAAGCACTGCACAGAATACTGGATTTATTCATAAAATACAGGGTCTCGGCCTTGGCCAGATTACACCATAAAATGACCTCTATTACCAAATACAGTCCACCACACTTTGAGCTCTCGCTCCACTCCAGGCCTCCTCCTCCCTTCTCCACATTTGTCCTCTCTTTTAACTCAATAATTTCTCTAACAATCTCTAGCAACAATATTCTATTTTTAAGAGATCTAACAGCAATCGTCTATCTCTTAGCTCTCATGCACACCTAAGCTAACAAATATTATCCCTAATCTAAATAAAACAATGCCTTATTTATTACAATAACTAACAATTTGAGAAGTCATCCTTCTCGGTAATAGTCGATGAAATTTACTGTGATTAGCCACAACATGTGGACAATCCTCCACATTGCTGGCTAATGTCAATGCTCCTGCATCAGACTCCCGGGGAAGAAAGGATTTGTCCTTCAAACCTTCAGGACTCACTCCATATTTCTGTAGTTCAGTTGTTGTCAACCAACTGGAATCTTCCACTGGCTGCTCCTTCCACTTGACTAGATATTGGAAATATGTCTGCCCTCTGGTTTTCTTAGATACTCTTCGGTCTAAAATAGCTTCAACTTCTTTTTGAGATGCTTTTGGTACTTGTTCCTCCCAATCCACAGTTTGAATTTCATCACCTGTGACTTCTTTCTGCAACTCTGTTTCTGCCTCTCTGAATGGATACAAGTCTGCAATATTAAAAATGGGGGATATTCCGATCCCTTCTGGTAGCTCAATCTCATATGCATTAGCTGAAAATTTCCTTTTGATTTTACAGGGTCCTATTTTCTTCAGTTTCAGTTTATTATAAGTCCTTGTAGGAAATCTCTCCTTCCTCAAATATGCCATGACTAAATCTCCTACTTGAAATTCTTTTTCTCTCCTTTTCAGATCTGCTCTCTGTTTATATCTTCTGCTGCTTTCCTGTAATTTATCTTTGACTTCTTCTTGTAGCTTTTGCATTTGTTCAGCAAAATCTTCAGCACTTGCACTTCTGGCTTCCTGTTTTCCCAAATCTCTGAGCTCATATACTCCTCTCGGATGCATTCCAAAGACAATCTGGAATGGACTCATTCCTATGCTTCGGTTTGGTGTATCATTGTAAGCAAATTCAGCTCGAGCTAATGCCAAATCCCACTATTTGGGATTCTGATGAACCAGAGTTCTTAATATATTTCCCAAGCTTTTGTTCACAACTTCAGTTTGTCCATCGGTCTGAGGATGGTAGGCTGAACTAAAACTAAGTTTAGTTCCCAGCTTCTTCCAAAGTGTTCTCCAGAAATGCCCTACAAATTTTGTATCCCGATCTGATACAATGCTCACAGGTAAACCATGCAATCTTACAATCTCAGAAAAGAACAAATTGGCTATCTGTGTGGCATCACTAGTCTTCTTACAAGCAATAAAATGGGCCATTTTTGAAAATCTGTCTACAACAACATATATAGAATCATTTCCTCTCTGAGTTTTTGGTAAACCCAGAACAAAGTCCATACTCACTGCATCCCATGGTCGATCTGGTATGGGCAATGGCTGATATAGACCTGTATTTTGACTCCTTCCTTTGGCATACTGACATACCCTGCATTTCTCAACAAACTTTTTAACATCAGTTTGCATTTTAGGCCAATAATAAAAAGCATTCACCTGAGTGAAAGTTTTGTCTTGTCCAAAATGACCAGACAATCCTCCACTGTGCTTTTCTTTAATGATGTTTTCTCTCATTGAACATTTAGGAATGCATAATTTGTTGCTCTTAAATAACAGGCCTCCTTGAATAAGGTAGTCCATCCATTGACTTCTGTTATGGCTCATTGGATTCTGCACTGTCGTGTAGATATCCCTAAAATCCTCATCATCATGATACATTTCTATCATCTCATCAAAACCTACAACACCCACTTTGAATTCTTGCAAAAGAAAACTTACCCTGCTCAATGCATCTGCCACTTTATTAGACTTACCGCTTTTGTGCTTTATTACAAAAGTGAAACTTTGTAGAAATTCTACCCACTTGGCATGCTTCTGATTTAACTTTGGCTGATTATTAATGAACTGCAAAGCATGATTATCTGAATATAAAATGAATTCCTTTGGCAGTAAGTAATGCCTCCACTTTTTCAACGCCTGCACAATAGCGTAGAATTCTTTGTCATACAAAGAATATCTCCTTTTCGCATCATTTAATTTCTCGCTGAAATACGCTAGTGGTCTTTGCTCTTGGCTCAACACCGCCCCAATTGCTTCTCCACTTGCATCAGTTTCCACTTGAAAGACTTTCTCGAAATTTGGCAATGCTAGAATAGGCTTTTCTGTTATCTTTCTTTTCAACAAATTAAAATTCCTGTCAGCTGCTTCTGTCCATTGAAATGGCTGATTGACCTCCCTGATTGTCTCAAGGATTGGTGCACAAACTTGACTGAACCCTTTTATAAACTTCCTGTAAAAACTAGCAAGTCCATGGAAACTTCTTACCTCGAATACACTCCTGGGAGTAGGCCAGTTTCTGATTGCTTGTACCTTTTCCGGATCCATTTTTAAACCTTCTCTGGAAATCACAAACCCCAAATATACCAGCTCCTCTTTCATGAAACTACATTTCTTCAAGTTAATTAGTAGTTTTTCCTTCTGCAGTGTTTTCAAAACTAACTTCAAATGTTCCAAATGTTCCTCTTTACTTTTTCTGAAAACCAGAATATCATCAAGGTAAACAACAACAAATTTACGTGTATATTCTTTCAGGACCTCGTTCATTAGTCTCATGAATGTGCTGGGCGCATTAGTGAGCCCAAAAGGCATCACTAACCACTCATACAATCCACTATTTGTTTTGAATGCTGTCTTCCATTCATCGCCTTCCCGAATTCTAATCTGATGATACCCACTTTTTAAATCTATCTTTGTAAAATACCTGGATCCACTTAAACAGTCCATTAAATCATCCATTATGGGCAAAGGAAATCTATACCTGACTATTATCTTATTGATAGCTCTGGAATCGGTGCACATGCGCCATTCTCCTCCCTTTTTCGGACTAAGCACCATTGGCACAGCACACGGACTCAGACTTTCTCGGATCAGTCCCTTGTCCATTAACTCTTGAACCTGTCTTGCAACCTCTACATTTTCCTGAGGAGTTAATCTATATGCAGCTTTATTAGGTAGACTTGCTCCTGGTATTAAGTCGATATGGTGACTTATACTCGGTGGTAATTCATTTGGCAATTCATCCACAATGATATCCATGTAACTATTTAACACAGATTGAATTTCTTCAGGCAAATCATTTAAATTGGTGGAGGTTAAAATTACCTTTGGCCTTCCTACGATAGCGAAATGCACCTCTTCGCTTTTATCAACCTCTTGTAGCAGTTCCTTGCCACTCATCAACATAATACTATTTTCAGGCAGCTCTTTGTCAACATCATTCTTTACTGGCAGCAACGTATGCTTAACTCCATCCTTTTCTATAGTATATGTATTCCTTCTCCCATCATGAATCGCCTTCCTGTCAAATTGCCACGGTCTTCCCAATAACACATGACATACATCCATGGGCATTATGTCACATAAGATCACGTCTTTGTATGTGCCGATCTGCATTTCCACATTACACTGCTCTGTCACAATGACTTGATGACCCTTCTGTAGCCAAGATACTTTGTAAGGTGCGGGATGCGCTTTCCTTGTTAATCTGAGCTTTTCCACCATCTCTGTAGACACAAGATTGTCAGTACTCCCGCTATCAATTATAACCTTACAGCACTTACCCTTTGACTTGCACGTAGTCCTGAACAAGTTCTTCCTTTGCGCAGGTTCTCCAATCTCCTTTTCTGATCTTAACAAAGTTCTTCTAAGCAGCAATGCTTCACCTTATTCCGGTGGTTCTTCTACAAGTCGAGGTGGTTTCGGCTTTGCCTCAGCCACATTTGCACCCCTCTGGCTTGCTGACTTGTTACGAGGACAGTCTCGTGACATATGTCCCCATTCTCCACAGGTATAACACCTAACATCTCTTCCTCGCCCTCTTCCTCTGGGCGCGAATCTCCCTCTACTAGATTCACCCATCTGTGGTGATCTGCTGCTTGAACTCCCTATGTCAATTTGATGCTGTGTTCCTCTAGATCGGCCAGCTCCTCTACCTCTTGCTGAGCTCTTTCCTCTGTTCCTTTGACTTTGTTTTCTTAATATCTTCTCTTCTGCCTTCAATCCTGCTTAATAGGCATCCTCAACAATTTTCAGACTTAACAGACCAATCTCATCTTGGATCTCATACCTTAGCCCATTAACATATCTAGCTACTTTTTCCAAATCATCCTCTACATGCCCTGTTCTGATACTTAATCTATAAAATTCTTCAGTATATTCTTTAACAGACATTCCTTTTTGCTTCAGATTTTGCATCTGCCTAAAAAGATTCAAATGATAATCTTTCGGCAAAAACTTGGTTTTCAGTTTACTTACCATTTTATCCCACTGCTTGATCTTAGATTTCCCCTTTCTCGTTCTTGATGTCTGTACCTCATCCCACCAGATGGCTGCATGACCTTTCAATCTAGTTACTGCAAATTTTACCTTCTTGTTCTCTTCAACCTCTTCATAATCGAAGTACTGATCTATGGATCTGATCCAATCCATGAGCTCCTCGGCATTCAAACTCCCTTCATACATAGGAATCTCCACTTTAGGTTTGCCTCCAACCTTTGCCAGCATCTTCAGGATTTTGATATTTTCATTCTCTTCTTCTGCTTCCACATCTGTATCAGATTCTTCTGCAGGACTCTCAGCTCCCTCGTCAGGCGCTCTTCTTTGGGCTGTCTCCATTGCCTCCATTCGTGCACGCAAACTCCACACTTCTTCTATCAAAACTACATTTGGTTCTGGTCTCCCTCGACCAATTCCTCTTCTTGGCGGCATCTTTACTGTAAACACTATCTCTTCTGCTCTGATACCAAAAATGATGAAAAGGTAGTCTTGGGTATTACCCAAAATCCCCTTTTCAAATAAAAATTGGCCCTTGACCTGTGGTAGCAACCTACAGGCTTTATCGGAAGCGCTTAAGGCTTTAAGCCTTTTATGACCATGGACATATGAGGAATCAAAGCCACCTTTTTATCGGCACTCTTAATCACCCATCGGAAGCCACCACCCGAGCTTTAGAGCTCGCAAGCACCATCATCCATCTATCGGGAGTGACTCATCATAAATACGTGTATCGGGAGTGACCCGCCATAAATACGTGGAAACCATATAAAACCCCCCATTTTATAACCGTGCCCACATATATATAATTATATGGAACAATACCAAACCCCACTTTTTCAAAATGCCGAACTTATAAATATATATATGTGCCTTTATAATCTATCGGCAGGTTCGATATCGGTCGTCACCACCATAAACATTATAACGCGGACCCGATGACTCCCGATGAGGTTACAGACCCAATCTGCAATTCACCACAGTTGATTTTTCTATCGCATCCACCTCCGCCCAAAGGTAATTCGTCGGCGATCGGCGATCGCTCGATGCGCTATACACATATATGCATCCGCCGATATAGAACCGGACCCGACTTGGGAATTCAACCCGATATATAAAATATCGCGTCCACTTTCGTTTCTAAGGTTTCTGATGCGATATCGTTCCACCAATATAGAACTGGACCCGACTTGGGAATTCAACCCGATATATAAAATATCGCGTCCACTTTCATTTCTAAGGTTTCCGATGCGATGGGATTTCGCCGAAGTTCCGATGCGATGGAACTACACGAACTCGATGAGTTTCGAAGGAAACCTTAATATTATTTCAAGTCCGTTCAGTTCTCCGCTAAGGGTTTTGGCGCCGATTCTCTATGTAAATGGACTTTTCCATTTACAGACTTTAGTTAACCCAGATTGGCTTTAAACACAAAATTGCTTACGGTTATGAATAAACGCACAGACAGATCGAATTGCATGAACTTTAAAAAGGCAACCAAACACAGAAGGCCTCCACGGGCCGAATAAACAAAGCACTACACAGAATACTGGATTTATTCATAAAATACAGGGTCTCGGCCTTGGCCAGATTACACCATAAAATGACCTTTGTTACCAAATATAGTCCACCACACTTTGAGCTCTCGCTCCACTCCAGGCCTCCTCCTCCCTTCTCCACATTTGTCCTCTCTTTTAACTCAATAATTTCTCTAACAATCTCTAGCAACAATATTCTATTTTTAAGAGATCTAACAGCAATCGTCTATCTCTTAGCTCTCATGCACACCTAAGCTAACAAATATTATCCCTAACCTAAATAAAACAATGCCTTATTTATTACAATAACTAACAATTTGAGAAGTCATCCTTCTCGGTAATAGTCGATGAAATTTACTGTGATTAGCCACAACATGTGGACAATCCTCCACATTGCTGGCTAATGTCAATGCTCCTGCATCACACTGATACTACCAAACACAACCATATTGTCCCTAGTTCCTTTCTGTCGAGAAGATCCCATTCTTCATCTGTGATACTTGTCGGCTTCTTTGATTTTCTTCTCAATGGTAGGTATAGATCTTTCTGATATGAATAATATTCCATTTTCATCCTCCACAATTGGTAGTTTTGGCCATTAAATTTCTCGACCCTAATCCTACCATCTTCTACCATTGCTCCCACTCAAACTAGAAACCCTTCTCTCCTATGTGTTTATCAACCAAATAGACCTTCGACTCTGATACCAGTTGTTAGAAATTAATTAACAGAGCAATGAAACACATAAAATTTTGAAAAGTAACTAGGTTCGATCTTCATAATGACATGTGTAATTCTGATTTTATGTAATTGATGAAAATAAGAAAAATAAAATTATTATTGCAATGTGTTGGGTGTGGAGCCTGATTATCTTCTGTATTCAAAGGTATTGCCACATTGGACCCCAGTTCGAAATGGGGCAGCAACGCCGCCCATAAAATATTCGCTGTAGGGGGGGTCCAGGGGGGGCGGCTGCGACCTTTGGGGAGCCCCCCCTGGTGGGGGGTTTCGGGGGCAGTGCCCCCAAAGCTAAGAATAGATGTAAAATTGCCTTGTAAAAGTATAGTAATTTCTAGTCAATCTGGGTTGTTCATTAGGCAGAGATCTGACGATAGAAGTTATGTTTAATTTAGGGTTTTTTGCCCTAGAAGGCAACCCCTCACTATATATGATGGAATTGTATTGCGTCTATGTAGATCTGTATTCTGAGTGAGAAAGAGAGAGGAGATTGAGAGCGAAGAGGGTGTTACAACGGATCTGTTGTAGGTTGTATCTCTTCAGTTTGCTGGATAATATAAAAGGAAGGACTGGTTGTTTCTCCGTGGATGTAGCCCAAACTGGGTGAACCACATATATCTGTGTCTCTCTTGTTTTATGCGTTTTTTGTGTTTATATTTCTGCAATATTTTATGTGTCCCATTGCTCCGTAATATATAATTTTATAACATAATGTTGGTCATGGTTTTCATGAGCAAGGAATTTTATTTTAGTAATGGCTCCCATTGTGAGCCTTTAGGATTTGTCATCTAGTCATAAAAGTCAATTTGAGTCTTTTCATGTATGAAGGACCCTTCTTGGGCATATTACATTTTATATGAGTCATTAGATAAGTATAATTAGCCCTCTAAGACCAAGAAATGTATCCTCCTCAAGGTCGAATTCAAAATGAATAATAAAGTCTCTACAAAAAACACATCAACTCATTCTCCTATCATGTTGGCTTATTATGATGACAAACAACTATAATTTCAGAGAGATTTCGGTGAAGGATTCTATTATGGTCTACGGTTGGAGGAAGTGCAAGAAGGGGAAATGGAAGCCTAATCAATAGTGAGGGAAGAAGGAATAAAAGTGAAGCTCTTAGCTTCATTTTCTTGGATCTATTTTAAGGGTGTTTTTCTATCACACATGCGTAGAAGGAGATCACCTGCTGCAGTAACATCGAGAGGAATTACAATCCTCTCAGATAGACGAGTTGGAAGAAGAATAAGTCTAAGAGGAAGTTGAGGCAAGCTATAAGGACTCCCTATGGAAAGGAGGCTGAAACTAATGAAGGAATAGGAAGCAAAAGTTGAAGGGTAGCCGAAAAGAAGGAAGGAGCAGACATTTGACTAGTGTTGACTTGGGCTCGGAAGAGAAGTTGATAAAAAGGACTTGTGTCTTGGTCTTGGATAGGTAAATAGGTCAAGGGTCTTGGTCTTGGTATTTGTCAATTGGAATCTCTATAAGAAGAAGAATTTGTTTGGGTTTTCCTCTCAAAGAGTGAGAGGTTTTGGCCCTAGCTAATATCTTATATTTTGTGTCCCTTATTTCTTTATGGTTTATAATTGGTAGATGTTTGAAGAAGAAGAAAACTAATGACCTAAGTAAAAGAAGATCATAATTTAAAGAAGTAAAAAGTACTCACACACAGTTACTAATAGAAGATAAATCACTTAATCTTTATGCCCTAGATTTATCAACATGGTATCAAAGCTAAGGTGTCAATTCAAGAAGGTAGGGAAGCTTAAAGAAGGACACTCAGAACCAAATCACTAAAAGGATCATCAAGAGCTAAGGTAAAGATAAGAAAAATCAGTTTAAAGAGAGGCATCAAAAGGAGTATCAAGAAAAGTCAAGGCATAGAAGAAAAACAATGAATCTTCAAGTATGCTTAAGGACCAAGTTCAAAAGAAAATTTTTGGAACAAATATTCTCAAGATTCGATCTCAATATAGGAATAAATAGATAATGATCTTCATCTCTCTATACAAAATCAAACTCTCTCCAAATTCAAGCAAAGTTTTAGTCTACAATATTATATTTTCAACAAAATAAGTACATCCTCTATCCATGTACTTAAAGGAATAGATTTTCAATATCCCCATATTACTGTCTCAAAAGACTGAAAGATTAATGACATAAAAAGTGACCCTCTGGACATTGAGGAAAAAGGGTTGTTCAAAAAACAACAAAATCTCAGAACCAAATTTTTGAACAACCTCAAAGAAAGATCGAGCTCCTCAAGAAGATAAAAAACATAATGTTTTAATCTTTGTGGCACAAAGAGTGCAGGCACCAATCATTCTTTTTCTCCATAACATGATTAGTCTTTCAAGAAGACTGATACTCATTTATACATTTTGAAAAATATGGTGGAACCAAGAAACTACAGGCAGAAGAATCTCTACATTGAAATTCTATGGCAAAGTAGTTTCATAAGCAGCCATACTAGATCTTGAAGGAACACATGAAGGAGAAGGTCCCATCATAAGAATAACAATATCTCTAAAGACTCGTTAAAAGGAAGGTCATGAAGATGAAAAATAATCAATGACAAAATATAGTACCATTGTGAAGAATCATGGCAGCCAAAGTACTAAGCACTACAGGTAGGTATACATAAGGTATGTATGATAATTTTTATTTTCAAGGGTCCATCATAAGATATAGTAGGGTTGAAATTATGGGTTTGTATGTTATGAAAACCCTAGTATTTAGAAATTTTAATTCTAAGGTATGTGTTCCCTATTATTTGATTTCTAGGTTTTGTTAGATTTCTAGGGCATAAGAAAAACTCTAGAATAACATAAAGGAAAAATAGTAAGATCTAAGGTTTGAATTTAAGAAACCCTAGAAAGGCCTCTTGATTTCATAAAACCCTAGAAAGGTAACTTAGTATCATGTTTTGGTATCATATTTTTATTGGGGTAGTTGGTAAATAGTATTGTAGGTACAAAAAGTAAAAGATGGATGGGTTAATATTTTGAAATGCATGATGAAAGAAGGGAACTATATGGACCTTTAGACACTACTCATAATATAGATGGATAACACTGAGAAAGTAAAATATGAGAGACCTTTGCCATGGTTGAATGCATCTTAGTAAGAAGGCATCATGGTAAACATACAAATGAAGCAAGAGATCAAACATCATCATAGAGAAGCACAAAAGACGGTTATAATATATGAAACTCAAGGATATAGATCTTGGGAATATCATTGAAAACACTAGTAGCAAGGTCATATAGTACAAGTTTCATCATACACCTATCAAAAGGAAACACCCGCTGATGGGGATACTTTAGATCCTAAAAATTCTCTGATGGAATCTACATTGAAAGTTTCATCGATCATGAAGGGAATCAAGGGTTTCATCAAGAATTCAAAACTTGTGGAATTAATTGGATGATGATATGATGATATAAAAGTGAATTAAATAAAGGGATTGAAGATGTTTTAGTCAAGGAAGTTGTTGCAAAAATTTTGGATGACTCAAAAGAAAAATGAGGTATGTATTCTTACATTTGATATTGTGGAAGTCATGTCATATGGTTGTAGGTAACATGGATAAATTCTCTATCTTGAGATCATGATAAAAGAAAATGATGTCCTCCAAGGAATGCAGTAATGCATGGGTCACACATTCACTAGAAGAAATCAACATAATATGTCCTCATATGAAGTATGAGGTGTTTGACTACAATTAAGGAACTTTTATTGGAAGCTCCTGAAAATGAAATATGAAAATAAAGGAAGGAAGAGATCATGGAATATGCAACCATGGTAAATGCAATCAACATTTGAAAGACAAAGAATATTTGACTAGGATATCTCCATGGAAGATATGAAGACTCTGATGGAGTCTGAAAAAGAAGAAGAAGAAGGAAAGAGACCCTTGACAATATATATCTTTGGGAGATGTGTCAATATGTATGCAGGATGTTGATGCAAACTAAAAGGTGTCATGATCAAATACCATCATAAAGGTAATGTTGAATTTAATGTTCAACATTCCTTTATTTTTTAATATGTGGATGGGTTTATGTAGGGTTGCCAAGGGAATATCTATGGATATCTTCCACCATCGACGCACATGTAGTAGGATGAAAGGTCCTTAAGTAAACATGGAATAAAGTTAGCTACATGGCATGAAGGAAGTCTAGATATGGACTGATGGATCACTTTATGATGATGACATGGTTGACTCATGGATGAAAGTGATGAAGGGTCGGTGCCTTATGTAGAAGTCCCAAACATGAAGACTCCTAGATAATGAAAATAAGTTCATGGTATCGTGAAGAGGAGTTCTTCAAGCAATTGGTTGTCCCATCATATCCACTTGAGAATCTGTTGTAGGTCCCTAATTAAGAGGGAGCCTAGAAACAAGTTTCTTACTTGGAAGAAACTTGGAAATTCCTAAGCCAAGAGGGAGCTTAGATACATTCTTTCTGTAGGAATGAATACATTCCTTTATTGGAATAGATATGTCCTCCCTAATTAAGAGGGAGAGATAGACACACCATTCTTGTCTTCACTTGGGAAGATAGAATGGATGATTGGGTAAGCATCTGGAATCCGATGCTCTTTGAAGATGTATTAGGGCATCCAAGATAAGGGTAGTCGTAGAGGACCAATATTCTTTGAGGACTGAGAATCCAAGACAAGAATAGTCCTAGTGGAACACACCTTGAGAACCCAAGTGGGGTATGTTCTGAGAGATACAATGATGAGGGTGTCTATACATCATTGGTCTCGCCAACATTGTGCTCATATCTCGTGGAGAGATAGAGTTGTTAGTCAAGGCCTTACTATGTAACAATGCTGGTTGATATGATTCTATACAGATGGGTTACCAATCCGACTCTTCTTATGAGAAATTATTAATATTGAGAATGACCAAGTGCCATTATGAATACCTCTGTAGTTAAGAGGGAGTGTTGAAAAGTAACTAGGCTTGATCTTCATAATGACATGTGTAATTGTGATTTTATGTAATTGATGAAAACAAGAAAAATAAAATTATTATTGTTATGCTTGTCTCATGGGTTTCATGAGCAAGGAATTTTATTTTAGTAATGGCTCCCATTGTGAGCCTTTAGGATTTGTCATCTAGTCATAAAAGTCAATTTGAGTCTATGTCATGTATGAAGGACCCTTCTTGGGCATATTACATTTTGTATGAGTCATTAGATAAGTATAATTAACCCTCCAAGGCCAATCAATTTATCCTCCTTAAGGTCGACTTCAAAAGGAATAATAAAGTCTCTACAAAAGACACGTCGACTCATCCTCCTGTCATGTCGGCTTATTATGATGACAAACAACTATAAATAGGGTTGTTCATACTCCATTACAAAGCATAATTTTAGAGAGACTTCGGTAAATAATTTTTTTATGGTTTGTTGTTGGAGGAAGTGCGAGAAGGGAAATTGGAAGCCTAATCATTAGTGAGGGAAGAAGGAAGAAAAGAGAAGCTCTTAGATTCATTTTCTTGGGTCTATTTTAAGGGTGTTTTTTTGTCACATATGTGTAGAAGGAGATCGCCTACTGTAGTAAGATTGAGAGGAATTATAGTCCTCTGAGATAGACGAGTTGGAAGAATAACAAGTCTAAGAGGAAGTCAAGGCAAGATAGAAGGAGTCCCTATGTAAAGGAGGCTGAAACTAATGAAGGACTAGGAAACCGAAGTTGAAGGGTAGGCAAAAAGAAGGAAGGAGAAAAAGTTTGACTAGTGTTGATTCGGGCTCGGAAGAGAAGCAAAGAAAAAGGACTCGTGTATTGGTATTAGAGAGGAAAATAGGTCAAGGGTCTTGGTCTTGGTATTTTTCAATTGGAATCTCTATAAGAAGAAGAATTTGCTCAGGTTTTCCTCTCAAAGTGTGAGAGGTTTTGGCCCTGGTTGATAGCCTATATTTTGTGTCTCTTGTCTTCTTATGGTTTATACATTGGTGGATGTTTGATGAAGAAGAACACCAATAACCTAAGTAAAATAAGATCCTAATATAAAGAAGTAAAAAGTACTCACAAGTAGTTACTAATAGAAGTGAAATCACTTAATCTCTACGCCCTAGATTTCTCAACATAAAAAATATTGTAAAAACACAAACACAAAAACACATAAAACAAGAGATACATAGATATGCGTGGTTCACCCAATTTGGGTTACTTCCACAAAGAAACGACTAGTCCTTCCTTTTATATTATCCAACAAAATGAAGAGAGACAACCTACAACAAATCCACTATAATGTCCTCTTCGCTCTCACATAGTCTCCTCTCTCTTTCTCACTCGGAATAATAATAAACAACTGCAATATAATTCCGTCATATAAACCAAGGGTTTCCTTCTAGGGAAAAAACCCTAAATTAACATAATTCTACCGTCAAATCATCCGCTTAATTAATGACCTAGATTGACTATGAAATTACAATATTTTACAAGGAAAATTTCCCCCCTGCCATGGGGCTCATAAAATCATCGTCTCTCCCCCTTTAGACCCCCCTGACGATGATCATATAGGTGACATTTTTTCCCCATTAGGAACATGGATCCAACTCGGCTAAAACAAAAAAACCTTTGAACAATAAGGAAGATAATGAAGCTCCACACCTAACAGTGTCCACCAAGGTATACTTGATATTATGATGCTTCAGGAAACTAAGTGTTCCCATGAAACATTCTCATCCATTATTTCCAAATGTTGGAAAGGTGGTCAAAGCATAGTTATCAATGCAAATGGGCAAGTAGCCATCTACTGGAACCCAAAGGAGGTGGTAACCTCAGATATTGGGCCACTAATCGTATTTCAATAGCTAAATTCAGAGTAATAAGATATGATTAAGAAGGATCAAGGAAAATTTTAAGGATGAAAGTTTATCTTCAAGTTTAGAAACTTTGACGAATCTTAATAGTCTTTAATAGAAAAAATGTAAAATATTTGATAATATTTTTGTAAAAATATCTAAATTTTTAATAATGTCTTGGTGATTTTGAAGGTAAAACTAATTTCATACTATAAAACTTGGGCGAATCATTTTTAGAAAAAATGGAAATTGTTGAACCAATTTTTGGTAAAAAGTATACAAAATTAGTCCACTTGTGAATATTAGCCCCTCAAATTTTCCTTGAGAAGGATACGTATATAGTGTTTATGAGTTGAATATACCTAGTGACAAGTCAACCTTCCGACACATGCTCAAGGGGATAAGTTGGATAGTGGATGGTCTCTAATGGATAATGGGAGGATACTTCAATATGATTCAATTCCTAATTGAGTAAAAGGGGGGTGTCAAAATATTATATCAGGATGTGGATAAATTCAAAGAGACAATGCATGCCCTAAAAATGGTGGACTTGGAGATAATCAATGCCATATTCACATGGAACAATTAGCACAAAGACTCACATCAAGTTTCCTTTAGACTTAATTGCTTCCTAGTCTCTGCAATTATCATGGAAAATGACTTATTTTTAGAATTCTCCATAATTTTGTGTAGGGGTTTAGATCATTGGCTTATTTTTTTAACCATTGATACCAAGACCCTTCCCATGGCTCGACCCTTTCGTTTCAAGAGCTTATGGCTTTCAGACCCATCCTTCCTTGAAAATTCCTAAACTTGGAGGGTAGAGTTCCCTTCATATCCATGTGATGAGCCTCCAAAATATGTATAATTTAAGGCCCACTTGACTATCCCTTTTCATGTTCAAAACTCTCCTTTTGCATTTGATAATATATTTTTCAAGTTATAATTTGTTCATAGGAAGGTTAGGAGATAATTTCTATATATTCTAGCCTATTACATTAAATGAGCAAGATATTGAGGATTTATTGTGCAAACCATGTTGGATACTAGCAAGAGAGAATCAAGGAGGCTTGTTCCTTGCTACAGGCTCATCACAACTCGACTAGCTCATGAGAAATTACTACCTCTTTGTGGATGCGAGTACAACAAGGGACCATATCCACCTTTTAAGGAGTTTTGAAGGGAATCAGTTCTCCCTTCAAGGACATTGCCCCTCACCCACATTTTGCATAAATAAGAGGAATAACAACTCAGTAAGGATTCAAATACTAGAGGAAGATAGATATTATCATAGAAGGAGACTTCTGCTTATTATTTCAGTTTTTATGTTGCATGTTTGAAGACTCTTGAGGTTAATGAAAATAATTATTTTTTTCTCAACCTGAGTTTACTTCAAGGGACCTAAGTATCCTTGGGTTAGGTCCCAACCCAAGTGCTCAATCCCCTTCCTTTGTACATTTATTTTGCATGCATTTAGTCTAATTGTGATTTTTCTGCAAATCTTGTTTATGAGAAAAGCATTGTCCTTGTAGGTTTATAAGTGAGCTCATTATTGAAGCTTGGTTGTGTACCCTATGATGATAAGCACCAAAAATAGTTTTCCTTTATTCAATAAGTAGTTTCCATTCTAAATTCAACTCATCCTTTTCACTGTCATTTGTTTTTTGTAATTAGTGGTTTGATAATTGCCTAATCATCTTGTTTTTATTAGTTGAACATGTATTTTTCTTTCAGGTGGAATACATTGGTTCATAGAGTGGATTAGCATAATTTCTAATGCATTAAAATCACCTCCTTGATCACCTTTCTCTTCAGTACTACTCATTTATGTAAACTTTCTATATGCTGAAAACTGCCTAACCAAGCTACAGGAGAATTCTAGTCTTGTTTCTAACCAACACAATTTAGTTCACTGAGTGGGCCTAAGCTTGAAATGTTCTCCTGCACCATTCTATATCCTTCCACCATATTCCTCACTATTCAAACCCCTCCTATATCCCATAATGTTTCTCTAGATGCTTTCCTATAACAAAACAAGGCATCCTATAGCAATGCTATAAAAACACACAATTTCCCTAAATTGCTTCCATAATTGTATACAGAGTTCTTTGTTCATTCCTCATCACTCCACAAAGTCATTGAAGCCTTGAATATAGATTTGAGAAGACCGGGGACCCCTTAGGAACTTCACTTTCATAGCTGTAATTTCATTTCTGCAACTAAGTTATCATGCTTCTATTATTTGTTAAATAGAGTGAGATTGATTTACCTTCAACAGTCTCTTGCAGTTGCTTTGACTTCTTGCAAATAGAATAGAATCTACTTTGGTCATTTGCTTTCCTACAATTAGATATGTTTATTTCCTACAAATTAGATTAGGATTCCATTTTGTCATTTATTTTCCACAAATAGATTAGGGTTTCATTATGCTATTTACTTCCTGCAAAATAGCTTAGGGTTTCTTTCTATCATTTGATTTCATGCAATCATATTAGGGTTTCCTTTATGTCATTTAATTCTCTACAATAGAATAGGTTATATTTTAGCCATTTATTTTCCTACAAAGTTAAGATTAGTTTGTTTTCCATTCACTAAATTTTCCAAGTATTTCTTGTGGCATAGTGGTTTATGTGCATCTTCATTCACTTCATTGCATAATATTAGCCTTAGTCAAACATTTCCTACTGTACATATTGTACTGGTACCTCTTAATTTCGTATGAACTGTGGATTGATAATTAAAGTTGGTAGCATTGGGTGTTGCAAGATTCTTGTTGTAATATTAGGGCTCATCACTTTTGGAATCATTGTCAGGGAAGTGTCAAAGTAGGTATTGTTTTTTAATTTAAGTTTGTTCTTTCTCATTTCATTTCTTGAAAAAAAACCAAAAAGAAATTCACCAAAATTTATGTTCATAAAATACACAAAAATACATAAATAAGGTCATTTATTTCATGCCTCGTAGAGCTAGGGATAACTTAAGGGTTTTTTTTTTTTAAAACCCCAACTTCCACGAGTAGTCAACCTTCACATTTTGGTGATTGTGGACCTCCTATCTATCTATGGAGGGTTTGGAGGCCTTTCTGGGTGAGCAACTAGAGATTTTAGAGGAACCCATTGTTGGCATTATGGCACAGGTTTGGAACTATGGCACAGGTGTTGTCCTTGATGGAACCTCACTCTGGTGACAAATCTCAATTCAGGCTTTCAGAATGAAGGAAAAGATATGTACGCAGGTTCACCTAGATGAAGGCACGTATACACGCGTGTTATACGTTACAAAAGCGCGTATGCGTATACACGCACTTTCATGCAAGCAAAAGCGTGTACATGTTGGATAACTTCTTTTAGTCCGTGGTATTTAGTCCTTGGTAATTGAACCTATGGTTTTGGGCCATGATATCTTGTCAGAAGTGTTGATCCCAAGTATTGGGTCCATGGTATTGTTTTATTATGGTTTTGGACCGTGGTATTGTGAAAGGCCTAAGTCTATAAAAGAGGAAGGAGATCATTTGGCAAAGGATCATCTGAATCATTGAATATCTGATAAAGTGCTAGATCTGGAATATTGGTGATTAGGTTATGATGCAGATCTGGATCTGAATGAAGGAGGAACGTGAGCACAAAGAGAAGGATAAGTTCTATTGATGGGTCATAATCTTAAGGCTTGAATAATAGTATCTTTGTATGATTTTGATCCGTTATATGTGGCGCATGCTTAATCTATAAATCTGGTAATCTGGGTTAATTAATGTCTAAATATTTGAAAGAGTGAATTATCCTTTATAGATCTGTACGCAGGTTTGGTGAGGCGAAGGCGCGTATACACACCGGTTTTGTGAGTAAAAACAGCGTATACGCAGGTTGGCTCAAACACAGAAGCGTATGCACGCAGGTTTCTAGTTATTGAAGTAGCGTACATCTCTTGAGTTGTGTTCTAGCTACTTCTATTTATTGCTGCAGTGTTCTGGGTTCAGAATTTCGTGTGTGGTTACTGTTACTGTGTTTTGGGTACAACTGTCAGAGAAGTGTCTACTTGATTCAGTTCTAATTGGTGAAAAGGAGATCGTTTGATGCATAAATTCTTGATGATTGATTGATGTTCATGGATCCAGTCTGAAAATTTATGAAACGTGGTCCCTGGAAGAAAGAGAAGGTTGTAGCCTTCTGTAGGCTAGCACCTACGTACTAGTATCTTGGCTAGTGCAAGAGCTAAGGGGGTTGTAGCTCCCTTCCAGGAGAAGCTGGAGAACAAGAGAGGGTTGTAGCCCTCTGTAGGTTGCAGCCTGCGTACTGGTAAAGGACTGCAATAGTACAAAATCATTGTAAAAAGAAGAAGATAGAGACAAATTGCAATAGGTGTTTTTCACCCACATTGGGTTTCCACCTTATATCTTGTGTTCCTGTGTATGATTATCTTCTGCTCTGTTTCACTATTTCTGGTTACTGTTTATTTGATTCTGATACACAGATTAATGATCAACATCTATAAGATAAAGTAAATTATAAGTTTGCATGGCATATGCGGGTTTCCTTATATGTAGTTGCGTATATATGCGGTTTTCACTAACTAAAGTAGTGTATATGATTTGGATTTGAAAAAGGAAATAATTGACTTGATAATACTGATTCACCCCCCCTCTCAGTATTATTTCCAACAATTGGTATCAGAGCCAGGTCCTTCTAAAGAAGCTTGATCACTTGAAGGAAGATCCATCATCATGAGCAACTACGAGAGAGAAGCATCTATCAGGCCACCAATTTTTGATGGGACCAACTTCATCTATTGGAAGGTAAGAGTCACAGCCTATCTTCAATCTCTTGGTACAGAAGTTTGGGATATCATAGATACAGGGTACACTTTTCCATCCACAACTCCTACATATTCGGCTGGTAAGAAGCAATATGAAACAAATGCAAAGGCTGTCAATACTCTATTAGGATGTCTATCTCAATCAGAATTCGTCAAGGTTATGCAGTATAAATCCGCAAAAGAAATATGGGACAAGATTGTTCTGAGCTATGAAGGAGATGAACAGGTAAAACGAGCAAAACTTCAAACCCTCAGAATTCAGTATGAAAATCTCAGAATGCACAATGATGAAAGTGTGGCTAACTATTTCCTTCGTGTAGATGAGATTGTTAATTGTATGAAAAACTTGGGTGAAGAAATAAAAGAGGCTGTTGTGGTTGAAAAGGTTCTAAGATCTTTGTCCTCTAAGTTTGAATCTAAAGTTTTTGCAATAGAAGAAAAGAGAATCTACGAAACCTTACCATGTCACAGCTGCACGGAATTCTGACTGCTTACGAAATGAGGAAAGGAGGACCATCAGACAGGAGAGAAGCTGCTTTCAAGGCTTCAGGAAAAGGAGATTACTATGAGTCAGGACATATGTTAGAAGAAGAGGAAGAATCAAATTTTGTCAAGAAACTTCAATGGGGTGCTGGAAGATTCAGAGGTAAGTTACCTTTCAAATGCTTCGCTTGTGGAAGAGTCGATCACTATGCTACCAAATGTCCTCATAAAGATAAGCTTGACAAGGGTAAGGAACTTGTTAAATGGAACAAGAAACAGAATGTAAATAAGAAAAGCTATTACACTAATGAAGACAGTGATGGACTTTCAAATAGTGATGAAGATGAACAAGGTAATAAATATAGATTTTTAATGGCTTTTGAAGATGAAGATTTCATGGATGTTATAGATGAAGAAGGTCTTTATGAAGAGATTTCTAAACTCAAAATTTGTTTAGAAGAGAAAAATATGATTATTGATACTCTGCAATTCCAACTGGCTGAAAGGGAAAAACATCATGAAAAGTTAGAATGTGAAATTGTGGGACTTAGAAAAGAGATTGAGAAATCTAAAGCTCTAAAACTTAGATTTGTTAAAGGATCTGAAACATTAGATGAGATTATCAAAGTGCAGCGTTCTCCACTAATCAAGACAGGCCTGGGATATAATGAAGAAACAACTCAAGCACAAGAACCATCTACCTCCAAAATTTATCTTGATGCAACAAGGAAAAGTGAACAAAGCCCAAATGGAAATCACCAGGTAAATCAGGGACAATTCACCTCAAGAATGAACAAAGACTATCAGATAAATCGGGGGCAATCTACTTTTAGAATGAACAGAAGATACAACCAGCCACAGGTAAAACCTTCTCAATCTGCCTCAAGAATGGATGTCAATAGGAACTACAATCATTTGGCTGGTAGATTTGATAATCACAGGAGTTTCTTCAATGGCCAATGTTTTTCTTGTCATAACTTTGGTCACAAAGCAGCTCAATGTGTTGCCTATAAGACAATCATGACTAGAGAAGCTCATAAACAGAGGAGTATGATTGGGATCATGAAAAGGACCTACAATAACTTCTCTGCTCTTGAAAATGAAATAGAATGTTCTATTTGTAACAATTTCGGTCATGAAGATTCTGAATGCAGGAGCAGGTTTTGGCAGACAACTCAGAAGGAGCAAGCCTCAAGTGCCAAATCATGGAGAATAAAAGAACCACAACCAGAAAGATGTGGTATAGCCTTATATGCGGAAGGGCAAGAAAATCAATGGTACATCGACAATGGATGTTCGAAACATATGACAGGTGATAAAGAAAAACTTCAGTCATATAGTGCCTTAGAGAAGGAGAAGAAGGTCTCTTTTGGAAATGACACCCCTGCTCTCATAAAAGGTAAAGGTTTTGTTCAGTTGAAAGAAAGGGTCAAAGCTGGAAATGTCATGTATGTTGATGGCTTAAAGCATAATCTATTAAGTGTCAGTCAGATGTGTGATCAAGGAACTGAGGTAATATTTCAATCAAATGGATGTAGTGTTCATGATCTTAATACAGGAAAAACAGTGATCAAAGGCATAAGAACTCCAAATAATTTATTCATATTCAAAGAAGGAAAACATCATTGCTATCTAAGCAATAATGATGAACAATGGCTATGGCATAGAAGATTGGGGCATCTTAGCTTCTCACAGATAAGGAAAGCATGCAAATATCAGGCAGTTCGTGGTCTTCCAAACATCAGAATTCCAGACAATAAAATATGAAAATCATGTCAGTTTGGTAAGCAAACCAGAACTAAATTCCCTGAGAAGGAAGGATCAGCTAGCAGGCCACTTGAACTTGTCCATACTGATGTATGTGGTCCATCTAGGAAAAGGCCACCCCGAGGAGAAGAATACTTTATATTATTCATTGATGATTTTTCCAGGATGTGTTGGATAGGACTTATGAAGCACAAAGACAAAGCCTTTGAAAAATTCAAATCATTCAAAGCCTTGGTGGAGAACGAATCAGATCACAGAATCAAATGCCTCAGGTTTGATCAAGGAGGAGAATTTACCTCAAATGAATTTTTCTATTTTTGTGAAGAACATGGAATAAGAAGGGAATTCTCTACAGCTAGGACTCCTCAGCAAAATGGAGTAGTGGAAAGGATGAACAGAATGGTTCAACAAATGGCTCGTGCTATGCTTGATGAGTCTGGAACTCCCGCAACCTTTTGGGGTGAAGCCGCATTTGTTGCAGTTGTTATTCTCAACAAGACAAATGTCCAGGTAAACAGCACTCAAACTCCTCATGAGCTTTGGTATGGTGAGACTCCTACAGTAAAACATTTCAAAATTTTTGGAAGCAAATGCTATATTAAAAATAATGATGAAAATCTTGGCAAGTTTGAACCTAGAGCAGATGAAGGCATTCTCCTTGGTTATTCTCCCCACAAAAAAGCATATAAGTGTTACAACAAAAGACTTGGAAGAATTGTTGATAGCATTGATGTAGTGGTTGATGAAGAAGGAAACATTCCTAGGCAAGTGAATTCCGAAGATTTCGAAGATGATGAGGACTATCCTTCAACATCAAATCAGACTTATGATGAAGAGGAAGCTCAAGAAGCACGAGAAGAACAGATAAGGATAGAAGATAAGACTCCATCTAGGTACGTTTAGAAGAATCATCCAGAATCTCAAATTTTGGGGCAGAAAGAGGCAGGTATACAAACAAGAAGAACAATTGCAAAAGCCTCAAGCTATTTGGCATTGCTCTCCTCCACTGAACCATAAAATATAAAAGAGGCATGCAAAGATGAATGCTGGGTCAAGGCAATGGATGAAGAACTTGAGCAGATTGAAAAGAATAACACTTGGGAGTTGGTTCCTATACCAAAAGATAATAATGTCATAGGGACAAAATGGATATTCAAAAGCAAGTTGAATGAAAATGGGGAAGTGGTTGAAGGGAAAGTACCCCTAGGGTCCTTTGGGCTAAGACTCTACCAGACTGAAAATTGCTTATTCAAAGAAACACACACACAGCCATCATCTTTACTTTTAAGCAAATTCTAATGTTAAGGGTACGTACCTAAGGTCCTACGTTCGAGAAGGCCTTTAGGGTCCAAACCCTTCTTGGAGTTCCCTTCTTCTTCCTTTGACCTGTAAGACAAACAAATCAAAGAACACAACAGTACATGTACAAATACTTATGTATAAACCATCTTTATGCTATAAAGTTAGTTATAAAAATCTTTAAGTAACCACTTGCATAAGAATTCAAAACAAGAATCTCATAAGCATAAAGAAAGATTGTTTCGGGAACAAAGACGTGTTTCTTTATATATAAAGGCAAATAAAGTACATATAACGGAAAGATATCACCTGAACACCTTCAGCAGGCTCCAAGCAAAGCTTCCTCCCGGATTCGTTCCAGCCTCAAGCCTCCAACAAGAGCTCCTTCCAAGTCTTACTCAATGATGATATCAAGGATGAATGATCACCAATACACATGGAAACAAGGGTTTCCTATGCAAAATGGGGGAAGTGCAGAAAGCACCAAGGACTTCAGACCTGGTCTAAGGGGAAAATCTCAGCATAATAATCTTGCTCTCTTTTCTCTCTCTCTTAGGCCTTCCCTTTGATGTCTTTTTATACCATCTCCAAAGTAGTTTTTTAGTTAGGAGTTGGTTGGGAATAGTTGGGCCACGGGCACTAACAGGTGATCAGTAGGTAAAACCCGCGATCTCTGCCCGAAAATAAGGAATTATATATTTTTTTAGGTGTTTTAATACATACACGCGGGTTGGGTATACACAGACCCGCGTGTACACGTGTTTAACTCAGGGCAATGTCGCGTATAGGGAATAAAACACTGTTTTTTAAATTTTTGGACCAGGTCTGGAAGGAGGGGTTGCCCTAGGCCATGAGTGCAGCATCACAAATCATAAGAGTGAGATTTGGAGCTATAACAGATGCCCCCTAATGTATGAGGTCAGAAGGGGAACATGATGGCCGAAATATATTATGTAAGTACAAGGAAAGGAACTCTGTCGAAAAACCGAGGAGGACTGCACCAGAATTCAGCCTGCCAAGCCACCAAAAGGAGATCAGAAAGAAACACAGTCTGAGGCGGGCATACCCATGCTCAGAAAAAGTAAAGCATGTCCGCATATCAAGTACAAGCGGATCCACTAAGTATTCAAGTATGAATGACTAGAAGATACATAATGGATCATCTGATCATAATGAGTAAGTACATGTCTGAATATCACATATAAAACTGTCAATGATGCTGAAAGATGCAACGGATCACTGATATCAAAGACTGATCCCAAAAGGTACCAACTGAACATGATGGAATAGGATGGTACTACACTGCAAACTCAGGTGCCAGCATATAGAATGTTGCCATGACTGACTGCAACATATAAGGTGGAGTGGTATCAACTAGCAGCAACAGGAGCAACTGTCAAGTGAACCAATGAATGCTGATACAACCTGAGGTCTTCACCGACCGCCGTGGTACATTTCTACACCATGGGAATAAATGATCTGAAGTCGACCATGTGAGAAATCGTTTGATTATCGGTCATTGATGTATACCGTTAACAAACGCGAGACTACTCACCGATAATGATAATGAGCGTCAAGGTACCCAGTACAATCTAACAAGTGTGAATAGATGAGCTGAAGTTGAACACCTGTAAGAATCTATCGATCAGGAGACAATGATGGTTTCCCACTGTCGATAGCGAGGAATCTGCCACTAATGACTGCAAACCCCAAGGTACTGCCAAATGGACTCTAGATCTTTGCCCCAGAGCAATGAGTCGGAGTCGATAGGGAAAGATCCGCTAGAAGGAAGGCATTAAGGCATCCTCCATCAATCTAGCGCGAGTGTAACCCGTAGGCCAATAATGTGGAAGGAATCGGACGAAAAAGATGTAGTAACCCAACCGAAGTACGTTTCCGGCATACACAAGATGTGGCTAGCGCACGACAGAAACCCTCTGAACCAACCAATAATGAAAGCTGACACAGAGGCGAGGTATCCACCAATAGGGTCAAATGGAAACCAAGGTACTGCACGAATCCCAATGTGTGATAATGTATGCTGATGTCGAACACAAGGGAAACCACTCAGTCAAAGACCCATGATACTGATCGATGCTGAGCACAAGGTGACCTATCAATAATGAAAATAGGGCCAGGGTGCGGCTCTAGGCCTGTCCTCAGAGCAAGGTGTCGTCGTCGATAAGGACAAGACTCGCCAGCAAGAAGTCAATGGGGACCTTCTCAAACCGGCACGAGTAAAGGACCAATATAACTGATGTGATGATAGACATGACACTGACAACCAGGGATGGCCGACTAAAAAATGAGTCAAGAGACACCGCAGAAAGGCCGACTCAGGCTAACTTCCCTTGAACAAAAGCACGACTCAATGTGACTATGTGGCAGCATATGATGAATCTGTATAAGTTCGTCATGCAGGAGGCACGAACGAACCCTCCATATGATTGGAAGAGATAACCAATCGGGGGAGAACTGACTCGATAACAAGGTTATGGCGTACCTAAGTCAAACTAAATCCCACCCATACGGAGGAGACTTTGTTTTGAGTGCTTTGTTCAAGGGCGACACGACTGACTCTAGCTGCCAACAATAAATGGAAATAATGTCCCTGTTCCCGCTCTTTTTTGGAATATTTATTTTTTTTGTCTTTTTCTGATAAGCCGGAAAAAGAATAAAAGAATGCTATGGTACAGTGGAAAGAACGAGTGTCGGTGAAATAGATGATCTAGTTCCTGGGAAAGGAACGTTCCTATGCTCAATGCAGAGAGGTGAAAACTGGTCAGTGACACTCAGAGGTATGTTCCTTCCACGGATCTGGGTATGTCAAGCTGCAGAAGTCAAAGGTATGCAAGGTTGATTTTGCAGATGTCATGGTCAAAAGTTGGCTTAAACACGAGTCCAAGTGAAGCCGGCTCTAGGCCAAAAGGTGCAAATGGTCAACATGCAATGCAGAAGTACGACTCGACACACATAGGAGCCTCTAGGGTATAAGGCCGAAACGAAGCGAAGAAGCAAAGAGGAATGAGTCTTCAACGCATAAGTCATGGTGGGACTACAGAGGACTCCCGAGCCTAAGGACAAAAATCTGCATGAGTGCCAAGCGACAATAAGGTATTAACTAGGGCACCCATGATAAGGTAGGCTCTACCACACAAGTCATGATACTTCTAAGCAATGAGAAGGTTCCGCACCATAACTTGGTGGGGTCGATCCTAAGGCAAAATGGGAAAGGAAACTGATAAATGCACAATGCAGGCGGAAAAACCTAACCTATATGCCAGTTTCGAGAACCAATACCTGTCCGAACGGACCAACCATAAACTTCCAAAGGAGAAATCTTCCAAGTTCTCATATATACAATATGGTACAAGGGACCACGCAGCCTTGCGGCTTACGCATAATAGTTCTTCTGGACAAACCCTTTGTAGGGATCGGACCAAGGACTCCTTTGGTAGTCATAACTCATGGCTTCAAAGAGTTCCTCCTGTGAAGGCAAAACAAGTTCTAAGAAATCATGAGAACTACAAGGATGAAAAGAGGGAATTAAAGGGTCCCATGTCCCTATAGGAAGAATCTCTCGGTCAACTGCCGGGACCAAGTCCCAAGAAGGAGAATAATAGGTCAAAGGATCCTTCTTAGAAGCGATTGAACATTGAGGATTCAATGCCACATAATTGACCCGTGGCGGGGTAGAGTCTACTTGAACACTTGGAACAAACCAAGGGGTATTCTGCAGTAAAGTCGAATTAGGGTGGTAATTATCAGATGCAAGCTGATCAATAGTGACAATATTCCCGTTATGAGGAAAGCACATTACTCGAAAGAGTGAAGATACCACAGCATTCATAGCATAGACATAATCACGCCCAAGTAGCATATTAAAGTCTAAAGGGCTATCAACCACCATCATATCGATTAAGACAGTCTTCCCACCTAAAGTGATAGGCACTTGAGGAAGAACCCCCATAGATTCACCAGGCCTTCTATCATAGGCTAACAACTAACTCTGAGCTGTCAACAACTTTGGGGAACCCAAAGCTTTCCAAGTCAAAGAGGATATAATACTTGTAGAGGATCCTTCATCCACCATACATCGATAGACATTTGTGGAATTAACTCTGACCTTTATTTGGAAAGGTGCAGTGGAAGGAAGACGAGGCTCAACAAGACTATCCCAATCGAAGGAAACACTCTTAGAACTTGGAGGGGGAACATTTGAAGAAACCGGAATGCCCCCTATACTAGAAGACTCTGTACTAGAGATCAAACAAACTCTTTTGTTAGGCACTTCACCCCTCAAAAGAGGAGTGTAATCGGCCAGCAATTGCACTGGCTCTACCACATTATCAACCAATGGTTGATGGGATTGATGAGAAACCATATCAAGTGTAGGAGTAGAAGTACTTTCAGACTCGGACCATATCCTTTGAACCTTTGGAATACCAGGGCATAAATGAGTAAGATGGTCTCCCTTGCATATCTTACAAGGGAACTTAGGTTTAAAACTTCTACGTCCAGGTTTCTTATCAACCTCCATTCCGCCAACATGACTAGCAGTGGTTTGCAGAGAGTCCTGAACATGACTTGCAGAGGTCGGTGACTCTTTGCTAGTATGACTCGCATTGACTAGACTTAGGCCCCCAGCATGACTTGCAGCGGCTGAAGACTCATCTCCAACATGACTCGCAGAGGTTGAAGATGAAGTGCTAGTATGACTCGCAGTGACTACACTCATGCCCCCAACATGACTTGCAGCGGCTGAAGACTCATCTCCAACATGACTTGCAGAGGTTGAAGATGAAATGCTAGTGTGACTTGCAGTGACTAGACTTGTGCCCCCAGCATGACTTGCAGCGGCTGAAGACTCATCTCCAACATGACTTGCAGAGGTTGAAGATGAAATGCTAGAATTATTCTTCTTCTTTGACTTCCTTTTTCTCCTCTTTTTAGTTTTCTTGTTACAAGAAGGAGGAGAAGAAGGAATCCCAGATTTCTCTTTGAAAGAAGATGAACAATTTGCACCCATGTGATGCCCTTGAAATAAAGCATTCGACTGATAAGCTTCAAGAGCATTTGGAATATTCGGAGTGGACCACAGCCAAACGGGTAGTCCAACATTCAAGCCAGGAATATTCAAAGTGGCCATCAAGGGAGTACCAACGTTTCCAAAGAAAGGAAAAGCACAAGGATCCCCTTTTGGGAGGGCACCTTGGTTGGTTTCCACAGGAATATTGGCCATATCTAACTATTCCAAAGACCCTTCCCCTACGGGAATATAGAAATAACTCTTCAAGGAATATGGATAAGCAACCAAAACCTTTGCCCTTGAGGAGGAAACTCTACGACTTCTGAAAGAACGACCAAAAGCCTTTCAAGATGGGTAGAGTGGTAAGCCAGTCACTCAGAACACAAAGTCCAAATGTGACTAGACAAAAATACCTAAAGCCAACTATATACAAGGAACAAAGAGCACACACTATAAAGTCCCTAAAGACACAGCCAGTCAAACAACTTCCAAGTATTTCCGCTCCGGGTGGTGAGGACCGGACACCAAAATACAAGAAAGTGGAGTCAGGGGCCTTCCGAGGATAGTCTGGGATAATGACGGCCCAGTCCTATCAGCGAAGGTATCAGAGGAAGTTACGCTGACCTCCTAACAACAGCCTGCGCCGGTGCAAGCCCCCAAGCTTCGCAAGGGTGCCCTCCAGTAGTACTGTCGAGAGTGATACAACGTCGACCTCAGGTGCCATGGGATTCCCCTCCGCAGCCACCTATGCAGATCCCTAGGAGAGGCAACTATGGGTACCAACTCGTCGCAGAATCCAGGCGGAACAGTCGTGAGGTAAGTTCGGACAAGTAGGAGAGGGGGTATCTCTCTTCCCTGTCTTCACAGACCCTCGTGCTTAACTCCCAGATCCGGAGCTTTCCTGGTCTCCCTAACGCTATTGGATTTACTCTCGTTAATCAGACTCTTATGTTTGACGTTTTATGTGGCCTTGGAGAGTTAACTCTCCACTCGCCTAATCCAAGGCCCTAAAATCCTAAACTTGTTGGTGTAACTAACTAAAACAAAAAGTTCTAGTGGATTTTAATTTAGCGCTTGATTTTATTAGGCTGTTCTTTAAGTCACAAGGTAATGGAGATGAAACTTGTGGTGTTTTATGGACGCAAAAGAAATTAATAAAACTTAGCTACATGCACATGCACTTTTTGTTTTCGATGAAGAGCAATTTCTATGAGGTTCAGAGATACTTCTAATGTAAACAAATTTTCTTTTCTTTTCAGACTCCACACTCACAAAAACTAGCAAAACTATATATGCCTAAAAAGAGATGCAAATCTATCCTAATGCAAGAACTATATGTGGATGCAAGATTTCAAAGACTACTCTAAAAATAAAGAAGGAAAGTTGCTTTCTTATCAAATTTGTCTTGCCACTAAGATGCTTAGATAGAAGATGATGTGTTACCAATCATTTCGTCCAAACAATAAAAACAAGTTCGAAGATAAAGACAAAGCACTTTCACTTCACAAAAAAGGAAATCAAATGGAAAGCAAGTTTAAGAAAGCGAAACTCAAAACTTTCAAAAGATTTTCTTTCAATCAACAAAGAAGTCTTTTTCAAGGGAAAACTCTCAAAAATGCTGACACTAATGATTGAAGAAAAAGGCAACCAAACACTTTTGCGAATTCACACCTTTGAAATGATGAAAACCCAACAAAAATAAATGCGTTCGAAATCACTCTTTGACAATCAAAAGCAGCAATGAAAGTCCAAAAGATCAAAAGACAAGTTTCAAGAAAATGGTAACAAACAACTTTCCCAAAACGAAGGAGCAAATGGTCACAAAAAGGGTTTCGTTAAGCAAACAAAAAGGGTCATCGAAACAAAATGAACACAAAGATTGAATCCAACCTTCCTACTCTGCCAAAACAAAGCAGTCAAGACTCTAAACCAGAAATCTTGTGTGTCAAAATCAATGACGCTTGCAATCAACGAAAACAAGACTAATACTCCTTATAACTAGAAAGAGTTCAGAACAAGATGCCCCCAGTCAAACAGAGAACTGTTACTGGAAAATAACTGCTTAAGACTGACCCAAACTACCAGACAAACATCCAGCAAAAAGAAAATTTACAAATCTTGAAAATTATATAATATACGCGCCTGCAGTGATGTGCGGAATGCGTGTACACGCGACTGTAACTGAGGAAACTCGTGTATACGCGGGTTCACTTAGTACAACTTGCGTATATATGCCTCTGTAATCCAGAAAAAGAGCGTATCTGAAGTTTTTCAAGAAAAATAAAAAATACAGACTAAAAAAAACTGGAAAATCTTGGAGTTCAAGAACAGATCAGACAGTCAAAGCCAGCAAACAGAGGGGCTGAGTCTTGATTGGCTTGAAGACTACCCAAACTAGGAACAACAAGAGTGTTGTCCCCAGCGGAGTCGCCAATTCTGGTTGAAGGGAAAGTACCCCTAGGGT
Organism: Pinus tabuliformis; assembly: GCA_031772625.1. NCBI lineage: Eukaryota > Viridiplantae > Streptophyta > Pinopsida > Pinales > Pinaceae > Pinus > Pinus tabuliformis. Next base: position 443,957,934 of record CM062811.1, read on the forward strand.
CCTTTGGGCTAAGACTCTACCAGACTGAAAATTGCTTATTCAAAGAAACACACACACAGCCATCATCTTTACTTTTAAGCAAATTCTAATGTTAAGGGTACGTACCTAAGGTCCTACGTTCGAGAAGGCCTTTAGGGTCCAAACCCTTCTTGGAGTTCCCTTCTTCTTCCTTTGACCTGTAAGACAAACAAATCAAAGAACACAACAGTACATGTACAAATACTTATGTATAAACCATCTTTATGCTATAAAGTTAGTTATAAAAATCTTTAAGTAACCACTTGCATAAGAATTCAAAACAAGAATCTCATAAGCATAAAGAAAGATTGTTTCGGGAACAAAGACGTGTTTCTTTATATATAAAGGCAAATAAAGTACATATAACGGAAAGATATCACCTGAACACCTTCAGCAGGCTCCAAGCAAAGCTTCCTCCCGGATTCGTTCCAGCCTCAAGCCTCCAACAAGAGCTCCTTCCAAGTCTTACTCAATGATGATATCAAGGATGAATGATCACCAATACACATGGAAACAAGGGTTTCCTATGCAAAATGGGGGAAGTGCAGAAAGCACCAAGGACTTCAGACCTGGTCTAAGGGGAAAATCTCAGCATAATAATCTTGCTCTCTTTTCTCTCTCTCTTAGGCCTTCCCTTTGATGTCTTTTTATACCATCTCCAAAGTAGTTTTTTAGTTAGGAGTTGGTTGGGAACAGTTGGGCCACGGGCACTAACAGGTGATCAGCAGGTAAAACCCGCGATCTCCGCCCGAAAATAAGGAATTATATATTTTTTTAAGTGTTTTAATACATACACGCGGGTTGGGTATACACAAACCCGCGTGTACACGCGTTTAACTCAGGGCAATGTCGCGTATAGGGAATAAAACACTGTTTTTTAAATTTTTGGACCAGGTCTGGAAGGAGGGGTTGCCCTAGGCCATGAGTGCAGCATCACAAATCATAAGAGTGAGATTTGGAGCTATAACAGGAAGTTATTAGAAACAAGCCCAGAATTGTTTGTAAAGGGTATGCTCAACAAGAAGGAATAGACTTTGAAGAAACTTTTGCTCCTGTTGCTAGACTTGAGGCCATCCGAATGTTCCTTGCTCTCTCAAGCTTTCAGAAATTCAAAGTATTTCAAATGGACGTGAAATCAACTTTTCTGAATGGAGACTTAGAAGAAGAAGTGTATATTGAACAACCAGATAGATTCATCCTTGGAAATGATCCAAAACTTGTATGTAGACTTAAGAAGGCTCTCTATGGTCTTAAACAAGCTCCAAGGGCTTGGTATTATTGTCTGGACAAATATCTTCATCAACAAAGTTTCTCAAAAGGATCAACAGATAGCAATCTTTATATAAAAATTGAAAATAACAAATTGCTAATACTTGTTGTGTATGTTGATGGTATCATCTTTGGCAGCAATGAAGAAGCTATGAGTCAAAACTTTGCCTTGGTGATGCAGAAAGAATTCGAAATGTCCTTGCATGGAGAAGTGACATATTTTCTTGGATTACAAATCCAACAAAATGAAGGCGGTATCTTTTTATCTCAAATCAAGTACCTCAAGCAGATTTTGAAGAAGTATGGCATGGAAGATTTGAAACCAGTATGTACCCCTATGGTTACAGGATGTAGCCTCAGTGCAAATGATGAATCAGCAGCAGTGCATCAACCAACTTATAGATCCATGATTGGAAGTCTGCTCTATTTAACAGGTACCCGACCAGACATCATGCATGCAGTGGGAATGGTTGGAAGATTTCAAGCAAATCCTAAGGAAACCCATCTTCGGGTAGTAAAGAGAATTTTCAAGTATCTTCAAGGAACTCAAAACTATGGCCTGTGGTATCCAAGAGATACAGATCTCACTCTTCATGCTTATACATATGTAGATTGGGCTGGAAGCGTGGATGACAGAAAAAGCACAAGTGGTGGTGCATTCTTTATGGGTTCTAGATTAGTATCTTGGTCCAGCAAGAAACAGAGTTCGATTGCTCTATCTACAACTGAAGAAGAATATGTGGTTTCCACATCTTATTGAACTCAACTCCTTTGGATGATGCAAACCTTGCAGGATTTTCAAATCACTTGTACTCCACCTATCTCCATCTTATGTGATAATACAAGTGCTATCAGTATCTCAAAGAATCCTGTCATGCATTGAAAGACTAAGCACATACCGATCAAGTATCATTTTCTCCGGGAACAAGTATTGGAACAAAAGGTCAAATTGGAGTATGTTCCCTCTAAGGAACAAGTTGTTGATATTCTCACCAAACCACTACCCAGGGAAACTTTTGAATACCTCAAACAGAAGCTGGGAGTAGTTGATGCATCATCTTGCTGTTGAAACTTGTTTGTTTTAGAGAAAAGTGGGTGTATGCGAGTTACCTGAGGAGTATCCACGTACATACACTGGTTTATTCAGAGATAGTTGCGTATATGGTAGTTTGAAAGAAATCAGTGGGGACATACTCTGATTGAAGAGAGTCTGATATGGGTCTGTCAGAGACCATCTGGCACAGGTTCAGGGGGAGAAGATAATCTTCTAATAATGCATTTTTGGCATTATCTTAGAAGCTTTTGGTTCTAGTACACAGCTGTTGTTGGTTTCAGGTGGAACAAATGCAGAGGGAGACTGAAAGAAAACATGGTTGCTAATCTAAATAGTGATTGACAGATGTTGCTGATATTAGTTATTGGTGACTTTCATAAGTCTTGCTCTAGATATTTCGTCTCTATGTCATGTATCTCTTTTATGGTGTCAAGGTCATGTAACAACCTATTTTGGTTTCCCTGCTATGCCTAGGATGAATGATGTAATGTACTTGGTTGTCATATGTAAATTTCTGATGTATCTCCACTTGGTTGGGTGGATGATCCCCACTTGGTTGGGTGATGAATGTATGTATAGAGTCTTTTGGTGATAGGAAGGTCTTTTATGATGTATAAGTCATGGTTCTTCTTGAAGAACATCTGTTTACAGATCTTGCCTACAGTCAGGGGGAGCATGGTCAGCACAACAGAGCAGAGATTTCAACATGTACTCAGGGGGAGCACAACCCTTTTCCCTTGATGACAAAGGGGGAGAATGACTTTGAGGATCTTGGGGTTGCCGTCAAGTCCAAAGGGGGAGATTGTTGGCATTATGGCACAGGTGTTGTCCTTGATGGCAACTCACTCTAGTGACAGATCTCAGTTTATGCTTTCAGAATGAAGGAAAAGATATGTACACAGGTTCACCTAGACGAAGACGCGTATACACGCATGTTATACGTTACAAAAGCGCGTATGCGTATACACGCACTTTCACGCAAGGAAAAGTGTGTACATGTTGGAGAACTTATTTTGTTCCATGGTATTTAGTCCTTGGTAATTGAACCTATGGTTTTGGGCCATGGTATCTCGTCAGAAGTGTTGATCCCAAGTATTGGGTCCATGGTATTGTTTTATTATGGTTTTGGACCATGGTATTGTGAAAGGCCTAAGTTTATAAAAGAGGAAGGAGATCATTTGGCAAAGGATCATCTGAATCATTAAATATCTGATAAAGTGTTAGATCTGGAATATTGGTGATTGGGTTATGGTGCAGATCTGGATCTGAATGAAGGAGGAACGTGAGCACAAAGAGAAGGATAAGTTCTATTGATGGGTCATAATCTTAAGGCTTGAATAATAGTATCTTTGTATGATTTTGATCCATTATATGTGGCGCATGCTTGATCTATAAATCTGGTAGTCTGGGTTGATTAATGTCTGAATATTTGAAAGAGTGAATTATCCTTCGTAGATCTGTACGCAGGTTCGGTGAGGTGAAGGCGTGTATACACACGGTTCTGTGAGTAAAAACAGCGTATACGCAGGTTGGTTCAAACATAGAAGTGTATGCACGCAGGTTTCTGGTTATTGAAGTAGCGTACATCTCTTGAGTTGTGTTCTAGCTGCTTCTGTTTATTGCTGCAGTGTTCTGGGTTCAGAATTTGGTGTGTGGTTACTGTTACTGTGTTTTGGGTACAACTGTCAGAGAAGTGTCTACTTGATTCAGTTCTAATTGGTGAAAAGGAGATTGTTTGATGCATAAATTCTTGATGATTGATTGATGTTCATGGATCCAGTCTGAAAATTTATGAAACATGGTCCCTGGAAGAAAGAGAAGGTTGTAGCCTTCTGTAGGCTAGCACCTACATACCAGTATCTTGGCTAGTGCAAGAGCTAAGGGGGTTGTAGCTCCTTTCCAGGAGAAGCTGGAGAACGAGAGAGGGTTGTAGCCCTTTGCAGGTTGCAGCCTGCGTACTGGTAATGGACTGCACCAGTACAGAATCATTGTAAAAAGAAGAAGATAGAGACGAATTGCAGCAGGTGGTTTTCACCCACATTGGTTTCCACCTTATATCTTGTGTTCTTGTGTGTGATTGTCTTCTGCTCTGTTTCACTGTTTCTGGTTACTGTTTATTTGATTCTGATACATAGATTAATGATCAGCATCTGTAAGATAAAGTAAATTATAAGTTTGCATGGTATACGTAGGTTTCCTTATACGTAGTTGCATATATACACGGTTTTCACTAACTGAAGTAACGTATATGATCTGGATTTGAAAAAGGAAATAATTGACTTGATAATACTTATTCACCCCCCCTCTCAGTATTATTTCCAACACCAATAGGAGAAGAAGAACCTCCAACACGCACTGAAAATATGGTTGGAAATAGGCAACCTAAAGCTTTTCCAATGAGAGAGACAAAAGAGGAAGCCAAGGTGAGGAATATTAGCCTCACTTCTCTCCCACACTTCCATGAAATGGATTATGAGGACCCTAAGACCTTCATGCTTAAACTTTTTCTAGTCTGTAGGATATATGATTATACCTCTAATGAGCATGAACTTCAATTATTTCATTCTACCCTCAAGGATGCAACATTAAATGTAATAAAACTATGCTCTATGTAATAGGAAAACCATTCAAATGACAAGTTTCCATCTCTTCTAGGTTTGAAATTAGTGTATAAAAGAGAAGGAGGCATGGAGCAACTTTTCTTTGTCAACCAAAGGAGGCCACAAGGCCCTAGGCCATATCAACAATGTATACAAGGTCTACAATATCCTCCATATTTGAATATAAGTCATAATACACCTTTTTAGTCTTGTTATCCTCGAAAAACATCACCATGGTCCATGCCTTCTCCTCATCCCTATCCTCCTCAACCTGTCGTTCCTCCTTTCCGACCATACCAGCACCAAAATCATTGGGGTGATCCATCACAAGGATGGAGGCATCAAGCAACCCAACCACCTGCCTTAATGCCTCCTCCTCCTCAACCTCAATTACCCCAAAGAAATCCACCTAAGCAACCCCAGACATTTTCTCAACCCAATCTGAACCCGAACAATAAGCTTGCCCAACAAATCTATAGTGGAGAGACATCTTATCCTACCTACATTGTAGAAATCCAAGAAATTAACCTCATATCTAGGAAGGCACTTACTAATTCTTACCTACCTTCTCCAACAAAAGATCTTGAAGAAGTAAAGGAAGAAAGCACTCATCAAGCCAACAAACCTCCCTATCCTTAAAAGGTGATCTATCCTAAACCACACACACAAAAAGACGACAATTTTTTGGGGTAACTGCAAAATATTTGTCAAAATTCCTCTCCTATAGGCCATCAAATATGTTGCAATATACAAAAAAGTCATCATAGAAGAATGTATTAGATGGCTAGGAAGAAAGAGGAAGGATATCCCCTCTATCAGTGTCATTGGGAAATTGGTTGATCTAATGCTTGGGAAGGTCATCATCCAAAAGTATATGTATCTTGGAAGCCCAATAGTAGATGTACATATCAACAATATTGTAGTACCCAACACCCTCATTGATTTAGGGGTTGCAATTAATGTCATGACCAAGTAGACCATGCTCAAGCTTAACCTCCAAGGAGCCTTAAGGAAAACCAAAACAATGTTTCAACTTATAGATAGATCTACAATAGAAACCAAGGGTGTCATTGAGGATGTCATGATTTCCATTGAATCCTAGGAGTACCCCACTGATTTCCTTGTACTCCTACCAAATACCAAGTTCAATGGATATCCTCTTATCCTAGGAAGACCTTGGTTAGCTATTGTTGATGCATATATCAACTGTAGAGATGGAAACATGACAATTAAAAATGGGCAGCTCACAAAACAACTTGTACTATACCCCCCTGCTCAACCTCTTATTGAGCATGATTTTCCTATGTGGGTAGAAGAGGAAGAACTTTATCAATCATCACCCTACCCCATTTGTACATTAGAAGCCATTATTGGTAGCAGGCAATTAGATGAGGATGATCTAATTGACAATTTTCCACAAACAAGTATCATGCTGCCATGCAAATTGATGGATTGAAACAAGAAGCTATAGGACAACTTGAAATCCATTCGAAGAATTAATAATTGATGGTTCTGAAAAAAATGATGTCAAAATTGTAGAAATCAAACCTTCTAGAACTCAAATAATCAACCCTTTCCTTTCAGTAGATCAAGAGGAACAATTGCTCATTATTTTAAGGCAACACCTTGATGCTTTTGCTTGGGATTACAAAGAAATTAAAGGAGTCCATACCTTGGTCTATACACATCATATATACATCAAATAAGGCCATAAACATATTCACCAAGCTCAAAGAAGAATGAAATCTACACTTAAGGATATTGTAAAGGTGGAATTGCAGAAATTATTAGACGCATGATTTATTTATCCTATTTCAGGTAGTGAATGGGTGTCACCTTTAGTCATTGTGCCCAAAAAAAAATGGATGATTACAAAAATCTTAATAAAGCCACAGAGAAAGATAACTTTCCTTTACCTTTTGTTGACCATGTTTTGGATGCTCGTGCAGGAAATAAGTTATTTTTCATTTCTAGATGGTTCTAGTGGGTACAATCACATCCAAATCAGTCCTAAAATTCAAAATAAGGCTACTTTCACCTACCCATGGGGAACCTTTTCCTATAATATCCTTCCATTCAACTTGTGTAATGCCCCTACAACCTTCTAGAGGGCAGTATTGAGTATTTTTTCTTATCTTTTACATGATTTGGTTGATATTTATATGGATGACTTCATACCTTATGGAGATGCTTTCTAGGAAGCCCTCTCTAACTTGGGTAAAGTTTTGAAAATATGCATTGAAATGAATCTCTCTTTAACTCTAGAAAAGTGCTAATTTTTTATGAATGAGGGAATTGTCCTAGGTTGCTTCCTCTCTAACGAAGGGATTCAGGTTGACCCTAATAAGATTGCAATTATCAGAAGGGTTCTTGTTTCAAAAAAACAAAAGGATGTTAGGAGATTCCTAGGACTAGATAGATACTATAGGAGATTTATCAAAGATTACCATTAGGGGAATTTTGAGGTGTAAAATGTGCCTCCTAAGAAAAATGTATGGGGTCCAAATTTTGGCATCATAGTTTGTGGCCTAATATCACTTATTTCCTGTAGCTTCTTCTTTCTAGGGGATATGTCGACCATGTAGGTTTTAACCCTGTACATAAATTACCTACAAACGAATTCTTAAAACACGGAAAATATACAATGGCAAGATACAAAAATCAAATACACGGATATTTTCCCCTGGATCCCAAAACCAGGACAACCAAATTGATTTTTCATTATATTCCTTTCAATATTACAATACATATATATACCTGTTGAAGCATTCATAAACCCCAATCCATTAACCCTGGATTAGAACATAACGTAGTTCCATTGACCGGATATACAAGATACCATGGGTAGAAAACCATCATGCTCAAAACCATGTGCAAAATCCATGCACAAAACAATAGGTAGGTCCACCCACCTAGTCGTGGAAATAATATAGCACACACCCAATATGCCCTTCACTTTGTTTCCTTTGTTGAGTAAGTAAAGAGAACATACAACATCTTTTTCACTCTTGCACGATGGCCAAGGAACTATGGAATAATCCCTACATCTTATTTATAAATCCTTCCATATCATATTCCAACACTGATGACTTGATCAAGAATTGGCATCCCTCCCCCTTTAAAAATCCAATTCTTACTAGAGTTAGCCTCACACTCTCATAAAAACAATAATAAGTCCAAAATATTCAAAATAGTTAAAATTTTAAAAGTTGGATTTATTCCTACTTTTCTAGAATGAGTCAGTTCCTCAAACTGGGGAGTTTGTTTAGGTATAGTTGGTTGAGAGATTCTCTCCAACTAGTTAGGCTCCTAGATTAGTGTATGGTTGAGATATTTTCTCAACCAAAATGTCCAAGATAGACACACTATCTTGAGACAAATATCCTCTTGTATTTATATTTGTATTATACACATTATTTTAATAATGAGAATGAGAGAAATGCAGTGAGGCTCCCAAGCCTTTTCCACCATGTTTATGTCTCTGATAATTTAGTGTGTTTATTTTTTTTAAATCCTTCATGTGGTGTCAGAGCAAGCTAATGGTCCGAGCATTTTAATTCATGATTTTTCCCACAAAGATCATGCAAGTTCCCATTACATCAAACACGACCCGGTAAGTATGTGAAGTGCAATGTTGATGCCACAAAGTCATTTGAAATTTACAGTGACAAGTTCATCCATGTTGAGATCACATCGTATTCGGATAAACATGCCCTCATTCCAAGCAACATGTTTTCCTCAATCACATAATCTCCAGCTCGTAGTCTCCCAATGCAAACCCATCAATCATTCAACACATTCAAATACAAATTGCTTCATTCTCCTCCACAAAAAACCATCGATTTGCAAGAGTGTCACGTCTCTATGTCATTGTTTCAGAAGTTTGGTGTGAGCAATGTATCACTCCTCTATCACGCAAAACCAAATGCAAACCCTTAAGCTCATGATCGGCTCTCACAAATATCACATGGCTCTGATACCACATGAAGGATTTAAACAAAATAAACACACTAAATTATCAGAGACATAAACATGGTGGAAAAGGCCTGAGAGCCTCACTATATTCCTCTCATCATTCTCATTATTAAAATAATGTGTATAATACAAATATAAATACAAGAGGATATTTGTCTGAAGATAGTGCGTCCATCTTGGACACTTTGGTTGAGAAAATATCTCAACCATACACTAATCTAGGAGCCTAACTAGTTGGAGAGAATCTCTCAACCAACTAGACCTAAACTTACTCCTAACTTTCAGGAACAAACCCAATCTAGAAAGTTAGGAATTAAATCCAACTTTTATGGTTTAATTAATTTAATATTTTTGGACTTATTATTGTTTTTAATGTGAGAGTGAGACTAACAGTCTGGATTCTAGTACTAGGATTTATCCTCTAGATCCTATGGAAAGATCAAAATCGACATATCTTCCTCAACTCATAAGAATCCAACCTATCTATATGGACACTTGTCTTCACAATCTCAAGGAAATAAGACTCATCTCCAACTAGTTAGCTACACACTGGGAAGTCAAAGACTTAGAGGTGCCTATATTTAATAGTCTTTAGTTACCCTCCTCTCTTATTCTTCACTTGTTACCCCCTCACATTCCACCTTCCTCTTCACCCTCTCATTGGTCCTACCCACCACGAAATTTCATCAAGTTAGTCATGGAAATAATATAACACACACCTAATAGACCCTTCACTTTGTTTCCCTTGTTAAGTAAGTGAAGAGCACATACAACATAGTTTTCACTCTTGCACGATGGCCAAGGAATTATGGAATAATTCCTACATCTTATTTAGAAGTCATTCCATATCATATTCCAACACTAATGACTTGATCAAGAATTGGCATCCCTCCCCCTTTAAAAATCCAATTCTGACTAGAGTCTGGATTCTAGTACTAGGATTTATCCTTTGGATCCTATGGAAAGAGCGAAATCGACATATCTTCCTCAACCAGGGAAAATTTTAAGGATGGAAAATCATCTTGAAGTTTAAAAACATTGGCGAATTTGACTAGTCCATAATAAGAAAACTATAAAATGTTTATTGATGTATTTGTAAAAGCATTCAAAATTATAATGATTTTTTATATAATATATATATAATATTGGCAATTTTTAAGGTAAGATAAATTTATATTTTAAAATTTGGGCAAACCATATTTATAGAAAATGGAAATTGGTGAATCTTTTTTTTCAAACAAATCATGAAAAACTAGCACACTTGTGAATATTAGCCCCTAACATTTTCCATGTTCTCAACTCATAAGAATCCAACCTGTCTATATGGAACACTTGTCTTTACAATCTCAAGGAAACAATACTCATCTACAACTGGTCAGCTATAGATTGGGAACTCAAAGACTTAGAGGTGCCTATCTTTACTAGTCTTCAGTTACCCTCCTCTATTTTTCTTCACTTGTTACCCCCTCACATTCCACCTTCCTCTTCACCCTCTCATTGGTCCTACCCACCACGAAATTTTATCAAGTTAAATTTTGATGGTTCCTCCAAGGGAAACCCTAGTCCAATAGGCTATGGTGGAGTATTTCACTCTAATATTGGAGATATCCTTCATTTATAATATTGATATATAGGATGAAACAATAATAATTCAATGGAATTATGCACTTTATAAATAGGTTTAAGGATTGCACAATCCCTCAATATATCTAGGCTTATCTTGGAAGGTGAATCCCAACTACTCATATTTATAATTATCAAGCTCCTTAATGGGTCTTCCTCATTAGAAAATGCTAAAAATTAGAGATCGAAAATCTATTTGGACCACATTGAGTGACTCTTATCCCATATTTTGTTTCCATTCCTTCACATAATTGAAGATCTGACAACAAGTTAGCTAACATGTCATAAAATTAGGGATGCATCAATCACTCTCTATTAGTCCACCCATCTTAGTCTTCCATCCCCTCCTCCCCCTTGAAACAACAATTTGAAGAAATCACCACCTAAGATATCATAGCCACTATGGGGATCTTATGAAAAGGATTAAATGTGCATTACAGACTTGAAAATCCATCCTATATCCTACCCCGTGTGCATGCCACCACTATTAAAAATAGCAACAAGAAATTCCAATTTAATTTGTCCTCGAATTAAACTCTGAATTAAAATTGTAATTATTTTTCTCATAGCAACTTGTAATAGTTTAACTAAGTTAAGTTGACTTAGTTAGCTTAGGAAATTCAAGTTGGAAGTCTATCTAGAGCCATGTAGAGTGATCCCTAAAATTTAGGGGCCTAGGTTGAGTTCTTTGGAGTTGTAATTAGATAACTCAATCTAACTGAGTTATAGTTAGTTAAACTAGTTCTAATTGTTGGAGGAACTAGTAGAGGTCTAGTAGTGGATTAGTGCACTAGTGCATCAACCAGTACCACACCAGTTAACTGAAGATTCACTCACAAATAACTCATGCATGTTAGTTTAGAGGAAGACCTAGTTGATAGTAGAGTGCATGGATAGTGTACTATCAGTTGTATAATTTTCCGAGTTGTACAAATAGTGCATGCAATCAGTTGAGGACCTGTGTTTGGATTGCATGATTATGGAGGAAGGATTTCCAAATTAAATATGGGCTAATTCTCTTATGAATTGCGCAAGGAAGTAGGGGCTTGGTAGGCAGCAGAAATGGCTAAGTGTTGGCTAGAGTGGGATTGTGAGGTAGAGAGTTAGATCATACTTGTGCAGGGATTGTTCTAGTGAGAACGAGCATTATAATTTCTTCTCAGATCTTCTAGTTAATGCAATATAGATTGTCGTGGTTTTAAGTAGTGGCTTTCCCCAGAGAAATATTGTATTATGTGTGATTGATATTCTTCCTATTTCTACTTATTGTTTCATTGATCATTTTTTGTTTCCGCTGAGAAGAGTATAGTAGATTCTTATCTTGTGTTTAATATATCACATGAGCTATTGAATCTATAGAAAAATCTACATGGTATTAGAGCTGAAGACAATATAGAAGTGGAGATTTTGAGTTTGTTGTGTAGGTGAAAATCAAATTTGTAGTTCATAATTTAGATCAGTAATATGTCTTTCTATAGGTTGTGACTTGAGTTTCCCTTGGAAGGAAGCTTGAATCACATAGCATGGGAGGACAAGGTGGAATCAGTGTTGGAAGACAATGGCCTCAAGGAATTCATTGATCAAGACATTCCTAAGCCTCCAACATCGTATGCTCAAGATCTGGCTAAATGGAGAAAGTGTATGGCAAGGGCGAGGCAGATTATCCTTGAGGGAGTTTGAGATCACATTGTCTCAAGTCTCCATGGCAAGGAAACTCAATACTCAATGTGGAAGGCATTGAAATACCTATTTCAGAATAACAGTGAACATAATAAGTTGGTACCGAAGGAAAAACTTAGAAAGATCAAGATGGATAAGGGCGACTCTATTCCGAAAGGGCAACTCTATTCCGAAATACTTGACCAAGCTCACTCATTGTCGTGATGAGCTTGGAGGTGTTGGGATTACTGTTTCCAAGGATGATATGGTGAGCCTAGCTCTTCTCGAACTCCCCAAGAGTTGGCACAATTATCAGGACTTTGTCAATGGGAGGGAGAAGCTACCAGAATGGGAACGACTATGGTTAGATTTGGTACAGGAAGAGATTCAGAGGAACACCAAATACAAATCCTCATCAAAGACTGATGATGAGGAAAATTGTGCCTTAGTAGGTAAGGCATAGAAAGAGAAGGGGAAGGCGTCCCATTCCAAATTGGATTCTTGTCATGGAGGCAAGAAGAATGACATGTCGAAAGTCAAGTGCTTTCATTGTCACGAGCTGGGACATTTTGCTACAAATTGTCTGCTCAAGAAGTCCAAGAAGAAGTCCTCATGAGGAGCAGTAGGTGAGGCTCTTACCTCACAATTCAAATTGGACTTTACCCTCATCACATGCATGGTGTCATCGATGATGGGTAGTGTATGGTACCTAGAGAGTGGAGCTTCTTTCCACATGGATGGTAATAAGGAGCTCTTCAATGACTTGGAGGAGAAGGATCTCCATATGCATATCAAGATGGGTGATTATGGGAGGTATAGTGCTGCTAGGTTGGGTACAGTTACCTTTCATAGGGAGTCAGATGCTCCCCTCACTTTGTGAGATGTTATGTATACTCTTGGTTTGAAGAAGAACTTGGTATTTGTTTCCATGTTGGAGGATAGAGGCTATGATGTGATCTTTAGTAAGGGAAAGGCATTCCTTCGTCATAGAGCCACGAGATAGGTAAATAAGATAGGGATTCCGGTGAGGAATCTTTGTAAGTTGGAGGTAGAAGATTGTGTTTCCTTGAGCACGAAATTAGAGAAGGTGAAGAGTCGAGACATCAGTGAGTTGTGGTACAGGCGGTTGGGTCACCTACATCATGGAACTTTGAAAATCATGCAGTAAATTTCTATCGGTCTTCCCATAGGTACACTAGAGAAAGTTGACACATGCAAAGGATGTACTTTGGGAAAATTCACCAAAGCTTCCTTGCACGACAAAGACAATCAAGCACAGGAAATCCTATATCGATTCCATTCAAATGTGTGTGGACCATTCTCGATAGCATCCACGGCCAAGCACAGGTATTATGTTATATTTGTTGACAGTTTTTATCTTAAATGTTGGATCTTTTTCATGTAGAAGAAAGATTATATTTTTGCAAAGTTTTGTGAATTTAAAGCATAGGTCAAGAAAGATACTGGAAAGAAGGTTAAATCTCTCAGGAGTGATAACAGTGGAGATTATAAAAAATTATGTGAGGCAGAAGGAATTAAACGAGAATTGATAGCACCTTATAACCCACAACAAAATGGGGTGGCTAAAAGGAAGAATAGAAGCATTGTAGGGGCAACATAGGTGACGTTGCATGATCATGGCCTACCACTACATTTGTGGGCTGAGGCATGCAACACAATTGTTTATTTGTAGAACAAAAGCCCTCATTGAATTCTTGGGATGAGTACACCAAAGGAGGCTTTCTTATGGAACAGACCAAATGTGGGTCACTTCAGGATTTTTGGCTCATTGGTATATTTCCATGTGACCAAAGAATCACGGAAGAAGCTTGAGTCGAAAACAGAGTTGGGGATATTTGTGGGGTACACTGATACACCTCACAACTATCGGGTGTACCTACCAACTAGCAAGATGACAGTGGTTTGCAGAGATTTCAAATTCGATAAAGAGAAGGCCATGAGATGTTCCCTTGAGAGGGAGCTTCAACTACATGTCGTTGAGAAGATTTTAGCTCCTAAGGAGGAACCTCAAATTGATGTGGAGTAGCCACATGCATAGGATCTGGGACTAGAGACATCCACTTAGGTAGAGTCTTCTAGAGATGGGAGAAAGTGCACCAAAGAGGTTGACAGGTTATTGCATGATGCGAGAGACAATGTGGGAGCACCCACATCACAGCGCATGCAAAGGAGGTCACCTGAGATGTACACTAGATACATGGCTCTTATGAGTGGATGTGTTGAGACAGAGCCATCTTCTTTTGAGGAGATAGTGAAGTCATCGGTTTGGGTTAATGCCATGGTTGAGGAGTATGAATCCATTTTCAAGAAAAATGTTTGGGATGTAGTCCCAAGGCCAGCGAAAAATTCAGTGGTGAGTTCTCGGTGGCTTTACAATGTAAAGCAAGAAGCAAATGGTAGTGTGGAGAAACACAAGGCTGGGTTTATGGCTCGAGGCTTTTCTCAGGTAAAGGGGATTGATTACGATGATACCACTGCTCCTATTATAAGGTACTCATCATCATATCCATTTTGGCGCTATCGGTGTAGATGGGTTAGAACATACATCAGATGGATGTAAATAAAACCTTCCTTAATGGCATGATTGAGGAAGAGGTGTACATTGAGAATCCTGAAGGTTTTGAGACCTTTGATTGTGAGTCGCATGTGTGCTGACTCAAGCGAGCGTTGTATGGGCTAAAGCAACCACCCCGTGCTTAGTACAGCAGGATAGATATCTACTTCATTGGGTTGGGCTTCACCAAAAGTGAAGCAGATGCGACCTATACCATATTATGGTGAAAGGTAAATTGTTGATTATTGTTGTATATGTCGACGATTTGATTCTGACAATTCATGGTAATTTAATCAAGTCTGGAAAGAGGATCTTGCAAGAGAGTTTGAAATGAAGGACTTGGGGCTCATGCACTACTTTTTGGGCATGGAAGTATGGAAAGGTGATGGGGAAATTTTTGTCTCTTAGGGAAAATATGCCAATGAGATACTGAAAAGGTTCCACATGGAGAGTAGTAAACCCATGGAGACTCCTCTAGCAGGTAACTGGAGGAAGGAGGATGATACTTCCGCTGAAGTAGTGGAAGTTACCCTTTACAGGAAGCTTGTATGTTCACTCATGTATTTTGTGAACACACGACCAGACATGTGCTATGCAATTAACCAACTTAGTAAAGCAATGGTTAGGTCAACCAAGCTATATTGGAAGGCGACCAAGCATGTGTTGAGATACCTCAGAGGCACTACTCAGTATGGTTTATGGTACAAACCAACAAAGGCAGTGAACCTTCAAGGCTTCATTGATGAATATTGGGCAAGGAGTCCATCCGATAGGAAGAGCACATCAAGAGGGATCTTTAGTATTGGGTCAGCAGTTGTTTCTTGGTACAACAGGAAATAGAGATCAGTTGTACTCAGTTCAGTACAGGTAGAGTACATGCTGCTAGTCAACCATATTGTGAGATCATCTGGATGAGGAAGATTCTGGTTGGTTTGGTTGGTCAATAGATGGATCCAACTGTGATTTACTATGAAAAACAGAATTGTATCAAACTCTTTGAAATTCCATGTTTTCATGATTGGTCCAATCATATTGATATCTGGTATCATCATCTTCGAGATTGTGTGCAAAGGCATATTATTTTGTTGGAGTACATTCCCACAGAGGAACATGATGCTGACATTTTGACAAAAGCATTGTCAAGATGTAAATTCAAGTTTCACATAGACAGGATTAGGGTAGCTGATCATCCCATTCTTGTTGAAAGAGGGTGCTAAAAATAACAAGAAATTCCAATTTAATTAGTCCTTGAATTCAATTGTGAATTAAAATTGTAATTCTTTTCTCATAGCAACTTGTAATAGTTTAACTAATTTAAGTTCACTTAGTTAGCTTAGTAAATTCGAGTTGGAAGTCTATCTAGAGTCATGTAGAGTGATCCCTAAATTTTATGGGCCTAGGTTGAGTTCTATGGAATCATAATTAGATAACTCAGCCTAACTGAGTTATAGTCAGTTAAACTAGTTCTAGTTATTGGAGGAACTAGTATAGGTCTAGCAGTGGATTCATGCACCAGTGCATCAACTAATACCATGCTAGTTAACTGAAGATTCACTCACAAATAAATCATGCCTGTCAGTTCAGAGGAAGACCCAGTTGAGATTAGAGTGCAAGGACAATGTAATATTAGTTGTATAAATTTCCGAGTTGTACATATGGTGCATGAAATCAGTTGAGGACCTATGTTTGGATTGTGCAATTATGGATGAAGGATTGCCCAATTAAATATGGGCTAATTCTCTTAGGAATTGTGCAAGGAAGTAGGGGCTTGGAAGACAACATAATTGGCTAAGTGTTGTCTAGAGTGGGTTTGTGAGGAAAAGAGTTAGATCATACTTGTGCAGGGATTGTTCTAGTGAGAACAAACATTTTATTTTCTTCTCAGATATTCTGGTTAATGCAATATAGATAGTTGGGTTTTGGAGCAGTGGCTTTCCCCATAGAAATATTGTGTTATGTGCGATTAAAATTCTTCCTCTTTCTACTTATTGTTTTCATCGATCATTATTTGTTTCCACTGAGAAGAGTAGATTAGATTTGTGTCTTGTGTTTTAATATATCACATGAGTTTTTGAATCTATAGAAAAATCTACAACCATCTCATAGAAAATTAATGGGACCTTGCCTCCCAAGGAGGACATGGTAGAGGTCCCTTGGAAAATTTTACACCTCTTCTCTTGCATGAATTGGTTTAATTCCATTATGTTGTTCTTCATAGGTCATTGGTTAGTGCTTTGGTCACTCCTTTAACACCTCCTGATGATACCTTTATCAACCATGTATTTGGATTCCTCTATGGTCACTCAAACATGTTTCCCTTCACCTATCTCACTAACTTTCCCTACCCCCTTGGTAGTTTTTTTATGATGGTGAAGGAATTTCTCCAAGCTCATCACTGGTTTAACCTGCCTGGAATGTTATTTTGGCTACTTTCATCCACATTCATATCTTACAACTTCCCTCCCAGCTCTATCTTGGTCTTTATGACTTCTTGCTACCTCTAGAAGCCATGAATCACCAACAAGCTCATTGTCAATGCAAAGGTGGTGGTTGAAGTTATTCAGATGGCTCTCAAGGATGATTACATGTCGAATCTTTAGCCCACAACTACCATGAACATACCCCTTTATAAATTTAGAAGAAAAATCGTCTTTTGGAAGCAGAATTTTGACAAGAGAAACAAGTTACTTTGGATTTAGAAGTCATGGCCAACATAGCATCTTGGGTTTTCGATACAAGAAACTCCATAGGCCACCGAATTCATTATCTTCATATGGTGGACCTGTAATCGAAGTTGATAGGAGACAACCTTATGTCAACATCATGCATAGACAAGATAATCTTAGGGATCGTATGCTAGATGTGGAAGGAAGGCTAGCTAGGCTCAATATGGGATCATCACCTAGCTCACCAATTACAAACCATACAATTTGAGGAACATCCCATCAACCTTGATTCCTCACTATCCTCCTTATTATCTAGCTCACTATATTTAATATCCCATTACCTATTTCTCATGTTTTCCCATATGAGATATTGATAATGGATTATTAGAGTTTATGTTTAGTATCTTTTACATATTTCCTCATACTCTGCAATATTCAAATGCTTCCCATTTTGGTTCTTGTTGTTAGCTTCCCCCATGGTGGGGCAACATTATCTATTTTCATTCTCAAGTTTTGGATGGTGAGTCAAAGTTAATTTTAATATTCATTGACTCTATATTCTATTGTCTTTGGTCTGGTTTCCAAGGTGGAAGGACAAAGATAATAAGGCTAGTTTATCTAATGTAAATATTTGATATTTCCAATCCAAACTCATCTTACACACACACACAAAAAGGTTACATTTAGTTTCATCTAACATGGTACATTGGAAAGTCCTCATTATTGAGAGGTTTCGGACAACAAAAATAATAAAAGAGATTTAAAATTCATAAATTGAAACAACTTATCACATAAAAGAAAAAAGGTTGGAAATATACTTGAGCATAAAGATAGATTAATATGTGTCAAAGTGAATCGTATTGATAGTAAAAATTTGGCATATTTAGTAAATCCCTAAGCTTAAAAGGGATGAGAATCTTTAGAAATGAGGACCTCATTACAGCTGACCAAGTTGAGTTATGGAAGGAAGTTCAAAAATTAAAGGAAACTAGAAAGGAAGAAAAATGGGAAATCATTAGAAATATGAAAATTATTATTAGGGATAGTGAAAAAAATAAGAGTAATCATTAGATATTTAGAAATGTTTTGAAACTATCATGCATTTCCATGGCTAAATGTCCTATGATATTAAAGTTGGTTCCCAAGTGAAATTAAAATTATTTTTATTGTTGAAACTTGAGATCATGATGAGTCTAAGGACCCTCAGATGAATTCATCTTGTGGTTAGCTTGGAATGAGAAATCATCTCAAGGAGGGATTAGAGAAATACCCTTTAGAATATAAAACATTGTTTCCCCTCACGCTTAGTGTAGGGCAGCAGATCCCCCGCGTAACAGTTTTGGCACTTAAAGCCCACATTTTTGGGTATTGGTATTGTAAAAGCTCCGCGAAGTGCACAGAGCGCGAATTTTAATGAGTCAAGTCTAAGGGTAGTCCGCCCTAAAATATTGTAAATTAATCTAGAATGTATCGGGCTACCCATGGTCCACTGACCATGGGAATGTATAAATAAGAGTGAGGCTCTAAGTGTGAAAGACAGCTTTTTGTAATGTTAAGAAGTGATATGGGTGTCTGAATGTGGTATTAGATCTGGGTCTGTAAGTCCGAGTTTTGGGTTGTAGTAGGAGATAGAGGCTCCGCAGCTATGTACACGGAGGCCTGGTAGAGTCCGCAGCTGTGTGCGCAAACCCCTGCAGCTGTGTGCGTAGGGTAGGAATTGGATTGTAACTGGAAAAAGGCATTAATAAAGATAAGTTGCTTTGGAATATTGCGTATCTATTTCTATATTCCGGTTTATGATAGCATGCATGTCCTTTTATGTTAAATGGTAACCGAAAGTATTATGCCTTCTTAAATCAATCCAAAATCTATAATAATATTAACACAAAAAGGGGTAAAGAAAATTCACACTCGTCCTCCAAGCCATGCGAAGGTAGTTGTTCTGAGCAAACAGCTGCACAGAAGTAGCGCAGCGTGTGGGATTGAGTCATGACTTTCCAGACCTCATCAAGACATCCCTAGGGTGCAGAAACCTGGGTCTAGCACCCTCCCATACTACCTCGGGTGAGACCTCAGTCCGCACTCCGCAGACTGTTGCCGAAAGGACCAGCAGTTTCGGGATTTGTTTGGCTAAAACATTTCTGAACCTAGGTCAAGCCCCAATAAGCCAACAAATGGTTCCATTGCCAGGACTGGGATCTGTCTAAAGGAAGTCTAACGTTGGAACACTGGAACCCTACGAAGAAAGAAATTGAGGATTGGTTGGATCAGAAGCTTCACGAGTTCGTAATACAAGAGAACAAAACCCCACAAATATCCGAGAAGAGGTGGTTGGATCGCTTCATATATACGGAAATCCACGAGATCTTCTTCACCAACTTCTCTTTAGAACTGTATGATTGGATCGCGAGGCTAGCAGATACCCAGGCGAGTTGCAAGCTCGATCAACCAATAGTGTGGACTCCAAAGTTGGTGCGCAAGCTAGAGGCATTTGAAGATAAGATCGTGCAGCTGTAGACCATTAGCTGGACCGGGTAATAGGAGGGTTTATCACTGAATTTGCGATAGACACGACTATCATCTACAGCAAAGTAGAAAGACGTTTTCTCAAGGGACCACGAGGTAAGTACATCAAATCTTTGAATACTTGGATTAAGATGTTGCTATGTGAAAAATGGGTGACGCAAATACATTAATGAGTGGAACGACGCGGAGCGGAAAGGTCTACAAAAGGATCGAAGGGTTAGGAAACAATCCTTTAATTTCACCTCTGCGAGCGGCGAGGAAGAGCGCGTGCGGGCTTCTCCGAGGAGTGCGGTCAGTTTGATAAGGCAAAACATGCCATAGTTATCATCTCCGCTAATGCCACCACTCGCTTCACCTCCTTCACCTCCATCTTCGCCCACACCAACTCCACCAAACAGCAATTTAGCATGGCAAGCGCGACCAAGCTGCTTGTATTCAGAGGAGTAGGGAACGAAGATCCAGATCAGTTTTGGATCGTAGTAACAGCAGTGTGGGAAGCACACGGCGTTACGGATGATAACATTAAGAAGGCCACATTAGTAAGTGCGTTGCAGGATCGTGCATTGACATGGTATATCAAGCACTCGAATGATCACCCGAATGCTAGAATAGCAGAGATCCAAATTGCAATGAATAAAGAATTTAACTGGCCGAAATTGGAGACGCAGTCAATCATCGGATTCAAGGAGATCGCGATGCTTCCAGGCGAAACCTCCTGGGATCTGGATCAGAGACTAAAAAGTACGATCCATGAGGCTGATATGACACTGATAGATGCGCATCACCGCGCATGGTTTGTGGCGTCTTTGACACCACACCTGAGGACGACACTGTCACAATAAAAGCTCTCAACCCAGGCAGAGGCATTGGAAATGGTGATGAGGTTGCACGAAACACCAATACAGGATCCGAGGTTGGGAGTCCAACAAATCCATGCACAACTACAAAACCTATGTTTGGAGATGCAAAGTTTGAAGCAGGATAGGGCGCCCCGACCAAAGGCATGCGAAGAAGTGTGGTGCGTAAAATGTAAAAGCCAGGGCCAAAATAAGGATCACTGTCTAGTATTCGCAAACTATTTGGCAGGGGGGACTGATGCCATTGAGACCAGAGGCACAGGTGGGCCCAAGTGTGGCACCTACGCTCTGGTGCGTGATTTGTTGGGTGGGAGGAAAGCACGTGACGGACAACTGTCACTTGTTGCAGAAGTATACCCAAAATCCCCAACAACTATATTGTAATTTTTGTAGATCAGTGGGCTACGATGAGCGGACATGTCGTAGCTATGAGCTAATGATGGATAGAACGCCAGCTTATCGAATGCAAACAGAAATGCGAGGCTTCGATCCAGCCACAGCAATAGGGCGGGGAGGATTTCAAGGGCAAGGTCGAGGACGAGGAGGAATGGGGCCCAGAAGGGGCCACAGGCAGCTAATTTGCTATAATTGCGGAGGACCCAGGCACTACGCTCGTGATTGTACCAACCCAACGAGAATATCTTGCCCGTACTGTGAGCAGTTTGATCATGAAATGGTAGATTTTCCAATGTTGATCGCACAAATGTACGAAAAAGGGGTGTTATAGCCTACTCCAATGAAAAATGTCCAAATGATGAGGTCTGAACCACACGAAGAAGACCCCAACGTGAACATGATGCTAAGAAGTGGCATGACCACAGGGAGAGATAAGGGGAAGCAGCCTGAGGAAGATACCTGGGTACGCAAGGCTCCTACAAAGGAACCTGAGTTTGACTTGGAACGCGCAAAGGAAATGTTTATGGAAGCTAAGAAGAGCTTCGCGGAGGTCTCTACTTCAGGTAGTAAGGATCAACCAGAGATGGGCCTGGATCCTTCTATGCTAACTACCTTTTTAGAGACATGTATGAAGCTGCTATGTGACAATAAACCATTCAAAGGACTACAAGAGCTGATCGCTAGGTGCGCAGGGTCAGGAGAACCATGCATAGTTCGAAAAATGGGGAAGCATGCTTTGTGCACCGGAAGGGAAATGCGGTTGACAGCGCAAATTGGCGAATATGAGATGGATCAGGTAATCCTAGACCTGGGTTCGGACATGAATGTGTTACCAAAGTAGACTTGGGAATGCATGGGCAGGCCCGTGTTACAGTGGTCTCCTATTCAATTATGGATGGCAAACCAACAAAAGATCTTGCCCATGGGGAGATTGCAAGGGGTAACAGTGGATATCGAAGGTGCGAGCACGTAGACGGACTTTGAGGTAATAGAGATTGTAGATGACAATAATCCTTAACCCGCGTTGCTAGGAATAGATTGGGCCATGGATATGAATGGAGTCATCAACCTAAAAAAACAGAAGATGATATTCAAGAAAAAGTCCCTACGCATAGTAGTTCGCTGGATCTCGCTGAAGGAGAACGCTACATTGAACCCGTGCGTGACAATGGAGGTGATGAGGAGCTGGATTGTATCTACAAGATAACTGCACGAAACCAGGATTGGATAAATCCAACTGTAGGTGGAAAGGTCTCGTGGGAATGTGCAGAGTCCTGCCCTTTGGATTCAGACGAAGAAGATGAATGCTAGCACAATCGCTTGAGTGAAGTAACGACGCTAAATTGTAATATGACGACCAAGTCACTACGTTGCGTAACCGCCCAGGCTCGAGATCTACCAACCTATGATGGATTGACAGTGATAGATGAATTCTTGACCAAATTTGAGAGTGCAGTGCTAGAGCACCAAAGGTTTGGTGCATTAAAGTGGGCGCTGTGCGTTGGTGGGGAACACATGAAGGAAACTTTGAAAATTGGCGCAACTACAGAAGGATGCTGTAGCTAAGGTTTGGGAATCTGGAATTATAAATAATCAAGCAATACGATGGACGTGATGACCCATGCACGCACCTCACAAAATGGACCAAAGCCTATGGCGAAGAGCCCCAGCCTGAATGGGTACACTTATTTTATCATACCTTGGATGTCATCCGAAGAAACTGGTATACCGAGATAGAACTACGACATGGTACGGGCGAATGGGATATCTTGCACCAGGGATTTTTGTTAATGTTCTCATTTGAAGACCTATGGGTAGATACCGTTGATGATGTGCTGCAAGTTGTGAAAGCTGCCATTTTCAAAATACCACAGGAACTAAGGGAAATAGCTCAACCAACATGGTCACCTTAGTTAAGCCATGCCCTAGAATGTTACAACATGCAAGTGGAGGATGATGATGATGACCCCCGATTAATATTCCAGAAACAGAAGGGAGTCGTGAAGTTTGAGGATCCCGACATCACTGCGCCACTAAAAACGAAACAAGTAAACATTGGTACAGATGCGGAGCTAAAGTATGCAACGCTTGGGGACTATTAGGATGATGCCATAGTGGATAAGGTCATAGAGTTACTTCATGAATATCAGGACTTATTCCTGACCGAAATCATGGAGTTAAAAGGGATCCTCGGTGACCTAGGGATGATGAAGATAACTTTGAAACTGGACGTGAAGTGAGTTAAGCAGTGTCCTTACCATTTGAATCCAAAGTATAAGAAAAAGGTCCGTGAAGAATTGGACAAAATGCTTTCAGCGGGAATTATTGAATTAGTGGAAGAGTCCGACCGGGTGAGTCCTATGATAGTACAGGAGAAAAAACAGAAGGGTGAAATTCGAATCTACATGGACCTCAGAAAGTTGAATGATGTTTGTATTCACGATTCATTCCCGACACCATTTACAGATGAAGTCTTGGAGAATGTTGGCGAACAGGAAGCTTACTCATTCACGGATGGGTTCTTAGGGTACCATCAAATCAAGATCGCACCGGAAGATAGGAGTAGGACAACCTTTGCGACCGAATGGGGTTGTTTTCAATACATTGTTATGTCCTTTGGGTTGAATAATGCGCCAACGATATTTTCACGTGTAGTGGTGGCTGTGATCAAGGAATTTATCCACAAGTTTTTGGAGGTTTATTTTGACGATTGGACTGTATTTTGGCTAGTCAAGAAACATATAGCGAGCTTATGATTGATGCTGGATACTTTCCGACGACACTAGATTAAGCTGAATCTTAAGAAGTGCACCTTCCTCGTCCCCTTTGGAAATTTTCTTAGCCATGTGGTCTGCAGATAAGGCCTGATGGTGGACCCTACGAAGATTGCTGTCATACTCAATCTGCAAGGGCTGCGAAGTGCCAAACAACTTCGCACCACGTTAGGGCACACTGGATACTATTGAAAGTTTATTAAGGGCTATGCACAAATCATAGCACCAATGGAATAGTTGTTGAAAAAGGACGCTACATATTGTTGGAATGATGATTGTAAGAAAAGTTTGGAGATTCTCAAGGAAAAGATGGCATCCACCCCCATTTTGGTTTTCCCAAAATGGGACATCAAATTTCATGTACATGTTGATGCGTCGTGTATCGCACTGGGCGCTGTACTCACGCAGGAAGGAGCGGAAGGCATTGATCACCTAATCGCGTTCGCAAGTCAATGATTGTCCAAAGCCGAAAAGAACTACTCTACTACTAAGCGTGAGGGATTGGCAATGGTATACGCGCTCCAGAAATACCACCACTATCTACTCGGGGGGCACTTCAAGATGTATACTGATCATTCCGCGTTGAAATACCTGGTGAACAAGCCTGTGTTGGGGGGGGGGGGGAATTTGTAGATGGTTGTTACTATTTCAAGAATATGACTTTGAGGTCATCGTAAAGCCGGGATGCCTAAACGCAGGCCCAGATCACCTGTCACGAATTGAGAACGGTGAGGAGCCAACAAATTTGGAGGAAGGACTACCTAATGCACAACTCTATGCAGTGTGCATCGCAGATGGCCACTTTGAGGATATAATCCACTTCTTAACCACAGTGACCGCACCGCAGGAATATTCAGTTCAGCAGAGGAAAGAATTGGTGGTACGCGTGGCAAATTTTACTGTTATCATGGGCACCTCTACAAAATGGGAAACAACAAAATATTATGAAGATATGTACCTAAATTTGAACGAGGACAGATCCTCGCAGAAGCACATGGGGGGGCTGTAGGAGGACATTATGCGGGATGGGTGACAACACAGAAGATTCTTCGTGCCAGACTATGGTGGCCAACCCTACATCAAGACTCGAAAGTGTACTGTCGGGCCTGTGATGTATGTCAACGGATTGGGAAACCATCGCGAAGGGATGAGATGCCACTCAATCCATAGATGACGCTGCAGCCATTCAAAAAATGGGCGATAGACTTTGTGGGGCCTATCACACCTCAAGGGAAGACGAGTGCGCGCTACATCATCACTGTGACAGAGTATTTGACTAGATGGGCGAAAGCACAGCCGGTTAAGGACTGCACGGCTGCTACAACTACGAAATTTTTATTCGACAACGTCTTGACATGGTTTGGATGCCTGAAAATTTTAATGAGTGACTATGGAACACACTTCCTAAATGAAACTATCAGCACACTTATTGAGGAATTCCAAGTGTATCATCAAAAAATCACGCCATACCATCCACAAGCGAACGGGACTGTAGAAGCATTCAACAAGATTCTAGAGATTGCGTTGACCAAAGTAAGTAACGCACAACGAACTGATTGAAATTTACGTATATGTATCGTGCTATGGGCATATAGAACCACATGCAAGAAATTGACGGGGCAGACACCGTTCAAGTTAGTCTATGGCACGAAAGTCATCATGCCAATGGAATACATTGTACCCAGTTTGCAGATAGCAACGATGACTGGCATGGCAGACCGCGAAGTCGCGCAACTGGAAGAACTAGAGGAAGAACGGTTTTTGGCAGGATTCCATCAACAGGTATAGAAACAGCGCAAGAAATCTTGGCATGATCACCATATCAAGTTGCGCACATTCAAAGTAAACGATTTAGTATTGTTGTATGACAACAAGTTCAAGAAATTCCCTGGAAAACTTTGAATGCATTAGTTGGGACCATATGTAGTCAAAGAGGTCATAGATGGAGGTGCGGTCCAGCTTGACAAGCTTAATGGAGAGCCCTTCCCAGGAAGAGTAAATGGTAGTCACCTAAAGCTCTACACGAGTGGGCCGACTGTCTAACTAACCGACTGAAGTACAGTCTCAGCACTCCAAGCAGTTGAAAGAAGGCACATGACTATAAACGAGTCTACAGGAAAGCTGCGCAGAAATAGGGTTCTGTGTAAGGAGGGTTTATCACAGGAGTTGCGGTCGCGCATAAAGGGATGCGCTTCTGCATAGAAAGGTAGGAAAGTGACTGTTGAGGTCATTGTTCATGACAAGATGGTCAATCTGAGACAACGAGGAGCGGATGGTGGGCATTTAAGACACGAAGTCAAAAGTAGATTTGAAACAATCTCCTACCAGTACCGCATTAGTGAGCGAGAAAAGGAGGGAACGATCAAATTGGAATATCAACCAGCCTATAAATCTTAGCTGGTCGTCCTCCGAACAAACCAGGGCACTGTGAGACCTAATTTATTGAGCTATCTAATAGATATGGACCCGTCCAACTTTGATGCTTTGAGAATAAACCCAGTGATTGCAACATTGCCAAAAGAGACATAGGACCTTCGGGACAATGTAATGCCGACAGCCGAGGTCACCGTGCCGAGCCCAACGCCAGTGGTGGGAGATATACTGCAAATTCCCAGACAAATAGCAGGACTGGTCCAGATGTCGCCGCGAAACCTGTGGTTTGGTAAGCGATCTATGAAAGATAAGGGCAAGATGGTGAATCTTGGGATAAAAGACAGAATTCCATTGAAAAGTGCATCCCTGGGCCGCGTGCCCACGACGAAACTTGAAGATTGGGACCTCGTGGACAACAACATCTCTCTTGCAAAAATGCAACACAAGCTTCAACAGACATTGAGTATACGGGACCAGAGATCGCAAGCTTGCTACTCTTGCACAAAGAGTTCATGGCTTTGGCATCTCAACTAGAGCTAAAATCCTATGAGGGGTCACTTTGTGTTAACCGAGCAGAGCAAAATGAGCATCATCGGTTACGTGAATTAGTAGGGGCAATGGAGCAGAAGCTTGAATAAGTGTTGCAAGAAGCAAGGATGGAGAAACAAAGCATAGTGCGTCACTCACACGGATGGTGGACCATGAAGCCTTGGAAGCGTGCCTCGCCGCACCGACGAGTGACTCAGGACAAGTCATGATGATTATGTTGGGGGCCTGTTGGGAAGAAGATCCCTTGCGTAACAGTTTTGGGGCTTAAAGCCCACATTTTTTAGTATTGTTATTGTGAAAGCTCCGCAAGTGCATAGACTGCGAATTGTAATGAGTCAAATCTAAGGGTAGTCTGCCCTAAAATATTGTAAATTAATCTAGAATGTGTCGGAATGTATAAATAAGAGCGAGGCTCTAAGT
The DNA here is from genome assembly GCA_031772625.1 of Pinus tabuliformis. Lineage (NCBI taxonomy): Eukaryota > Viridiplantae > Streptophyta > Pinopsida > Pinales > Pinaceae > Pinus > Pinus tabuliformis. The sequence continues at coordinate 443,985,268 of CM062811.1, forward strand.
GTAAAAGGCAACTTTTGTAATGTTAAGAAGTGATATGGGTGTTTGAATGCGGTATTAGATCTGGGTCTGTAAGTCCGACTTTTGGGTAGTAGTAGGAGATAGAGGCTTCGCAACTATGTGCATGGAGGCCTAGTAGAGTCCACAGTTGTGTGCGCGGACCCCTACAGCTGTGTGCGCAGGGTAGGAATTGGATTGTAAGTGGAAAAAGGAATTAATAAAGATAAGTTGGTTTTGGAATATTGCGTATCTGTTTCTATATTCCAGTTTATGCATCTGTTTACGGTTTATGATAGCGCGCATGTCTGTTTATGTTAAATGGTAACTGAAAGTATTATGCCTTCTTAATTCAATTCAAGTGCTATAATAATACTAACACAGAAAGGGGTAAAGAACATTTGAGCTCATCCTCCAAGCCATGCCAAGGTAGTTGCTCAAAACAGACAGTTGTGCGGCAGTAGCATAGCGCGTGGGATCGAGTCGCGACTTTCCAGACCTCATCAAGACATCCCTAGGGTGTGGAAACCTAGTTCCAGCACCCTCCCATACTACCTCGGGTGAGACCTCAGTCCGCGCTTCGCGGACTATTGCTGAAAGGGCCGGTAGTTTCGGGATTTGTTTGGCTAAAACATTCCTGAACCTAGGTCAGGCCCCAATAAGCCAACACTCAGGTTCACATGATAGATCCTCTCAAGTAGTAAACTTGTTGGGTATGTGTTATATTCTTTGCATGAATTATATGCGCCATGAAAAAAGGAGGGTCTCAAGAGAATGTTCATCCCCCTGTAGTCAGGGGGTGTCCAGTATGGTGGGATCCCCATGCACGACATAATTTTTTGGGTGCTTTTTTGCATATGTTTTTGGTGGTTTTTGTCTCACGTTTTTGGTAAAAGTGGTTTTGTGGTGCATGTATTTTTTCTTCATATTTTTGTAGTTTCAGTTATAGAACTATGGTTAGATTGGTGGTTCATGTATGTTGTAGTACATATATTATATTGAAATATTTTGTACATAAAATAATAATAGTAGAAAAAGCTTGTTGGTTTTATCAAGTTTGGGTTTCCAGCATAAAATATTTACGTAAATTTGTGTGATTGTCATTGTATCTTTTATATTTTATCTCGAATCTAATTGCAATGATTAATTGTACAAGGTTAAAACCTACATTTGGTATAAGAACAATTTAGGCTTCAAAGGAATGCCTTTTTGGCTAAGGGGTTTGGCTCTAGCCTATGGTAGATCCTATTACAATGGGAGATCTATGGGAGTGATTCTTGTGGTGAAAGGAAATGGCGAGAAATTATAAGATAAATATCAAGAAATTCAATGGGAAGAGTTTTGACTTGTGGAAGCTCAAAATGGAAGATTTGTTGATGGACTAAGATCAGTGGATTATTGTGGATCTGGGTTCTACATTGTCAAAGATGTTAATAGATGAATGGACGAAGTTGGATCAAAAGGAAAAGTGAATAATACAATTGTGTTTCTCATATTCACTATTAATTAATGTGTCAGGGGAATCTATAACAAAGGATTTATGGGACTAGTTAGGGGATTTTTGTCAGTCTAAGTCCCAGTGAACAAATTGGTCCTGCCGACAAGTTATATAACTTGAGGATTAAGGATGGAGACTCGGTGACAGGGAATCTAAACACCTTCAAAGCTATGGTAAGTCAATTATTATATGTTGATAATAAGTTTGAATATGAGCATAAGTGGATCGGTTTGTTATGTTCTCTACCAGACTCGTGAGATATTCTAGTTGTTTCCATAGGTAGTAATGTTACTACCTAAAATTTCGATGAAATAATCTCATCCTTGTTGTCAAAGGGAATGAGACAGAAAAAAATGGAGAGCCATAACATATATGTCTTTCATGTAAGAAGATTCTCCCAAGATATAAATAGAAGTAAGTACTCAAGTGGGAGATCTAAATCTAGAGGAATATTAAAATCTCCAGGAAAGTTCATAAAGGTATGTTGAAAATGTGGAAAAGAAGGGAATTACGAGAAATATTGTAAAGCAAAAAGTGCAAAGAAAGGAAGGGATATGCAAATGATCCTTTTGTAGAAGTAAAAACCTCCTCAGATTATGTGGGCGATGTGTAGTTTTCTTCTTCAAGTACACAGGTAGATGATGAGCCATCGTTGGTCAACTCAAGTGTGTATTTTCATATAACTCCTCACAAGGAGTGGTTTTGTGAGTATAAAATATTCGATGGCGGTGATGTTTCTTAGGAGACAACTACAGACCCAAAATCCTAGGAAGAGGAAAATTCAAGTTGAAACGCATGGGTGGAAGGATTAGGATACTCCCTGGTGTTTTCCAGGATTAGCTAGAAATATGATTTCTATAAGAAATATGAGCAATGGAAGTGTAAAAACAATGTTTGAAAAGGATACCTAGAGGATGGTTCAAGGAGAAATGGTATTGTTGAGGGGGTTTTGGATCAGAACTTTGTATAAGTTGTTTAGAAGCACTATTAGTGTTGGGTGCCACAATTCCATTGTTCTTTATAGTGTAAAAGTAGAAGGAAAAACTCTTGCAGCGCCAAGAGAAAATATTATGTTGTGGAATCAAGTTTGGGACATATCAAAGAGACTGGCCTTCAAGTGTTGCATGGTAATGGTATGGTATAAGGTATGTCTAATTTCTCTCTAGATTTTTATTTTTGTGAAGATTTTTTATATGGAAGTAGATTTGAGTGAGATTCTCATATATTTCTAAGAGGGCATAGGGAATACTACAGCTAATGCATAGTGATGTGTTTGGACCTGTGTCAGTTCCATCATTGGATAAATTTATGTATTGTTTCTCACTTATATATGAATTCTCGAGGAATACATGGATATATTTCCTCAAGAAGAAGACTAAAGTCTTTGAAAAATTTAAATAATTTAAGGCTTTGGTGGAGATTTTGACAGAGAAGAAAATAAAGGTTTTGAGGATGGATAATGATAGAGTTTTACAGGAAGGAATTTGAATATTTCTGTAAAAATTCTGGTATAGCACAATAGAATACTACCATATACACACCTCGACATAAAGGAGCTGAAAAAAGTATGAACAAGACATTGATGAAAAAGCAAAGAGCATGCTCAGTAGTTTTGGGTTAGGACACTAATTTTGGGTAGAGGTAGTGGATAGTACACGTTACTTGGTAAATATATCACCCTCATTAGTGTTGGATGATAAGATTCCACATGAAGTATGGACTAGTAAGAAACCATCTCTCATACATCTTGGTGTATTTTCTTGTGATGCATATGTACATGTTCCAAAGGAAAACATAACTAAGTTGGATAGAAAATATAAAAGGTGCATCTTTATTGGTTATCAAGCTAGTTTAAAATGTTACAAGCTTTGGAACCCGAAAAAATAGAAGGTTGTGTATAGTCGAGATGGCATATTTAGAGAAGTGAATGATGTTAAGAAACAAGAAGCTCTGCCAAGGGAGAAAGAACCAAAGAAGATAGAGTTTGAACTAATAGATGATGATTTATACTCTACGAAAAAACATGAATTAGAAGAAGAACCATATACTCTGGTTTTGAGGAGACTGGTTCAAGAAATAAGATAGAAAGAAAGGTACATTGCACCTAATTTCCATTCAATTTTTGTTTTGTTTATTACTAATGATGATCCTATAATTGTTAGGGAGGTAGTGGATTAAAATGATGGAAAACTCTAGGAAAAGGATATGGTTGAAGAAAAATTAGCCTTGGACAAGAATGGGGCTTGGGATCTACTGGAGTTGATAGTTGGAAGAAAACCCATTGCCAACAAATGGGAGTTTAAGAAGAAGTTGAATGTAGAAGGAAATGTGGAGAAATAAAAACCTTAGTTAGTAGAAAAAGGTCATTCCCAGGTGCAAGGAATTGATTTTGGTGATATTTTTTCTCGTATTACAAATTTATCTTCTATTGTATTTCTTTTATCTGTTGCTACTTCTTTTGATTTTGAGGTAGAATAGGTGGATGTGAAGACACAATTCATACATGGGGACCTAGAAGATTATATCTACATTATGCATCCAAAAGGATTTGTGGTGAAGGGTAAGAAAGAGTTCATCTACAGGCTGAAAAATCCTTTGTATGGGTTGAACCAATCACCAAGGGTGTGGTATCAAACATTTGATACATATATATAGGGACTTGGATTCAAAAGGAGAAAAGTGGATCACTATGTGTATTTTAATTAGTTTTTTATTTGATCTTGCATGTAGATGATATGTTGTAAATTGGAAATCACAGGAAAATCACCTAGGAAGTGAAAACCCAGTTTTCTTCTAAATTTGTCATGAAGGATATCAACATTGAAAATTTCATTTTGGGCATGGAAATTAAAATATAGCAGGAAAAGAGGAAAATCTAGTTAAATTAGAGGAAGTAGATCAATACAATATTGCAGAGGTTTAATATCAAAGAAATTAAATTGGTGAAGGTCCATATTCCTATAGGTGTAAATTTATATATAGATCAGTGTCCCAAGCCACACGAAGAGGAAGAGGACATGTCCCATGTTCCATATGCTAGTGTGGTTGGAATTTTGATGTATGTAATGATCTACAGACAGTGCACATGTAGTGGGATTACTGAGAAAATATATGTCAAAATCATGGATGGAGCATTGGAAAATAGTAATGAATGTTTTCCGGTATCTGTGTGGAACTAATAATTATAAATTATGCTACCAAGGAAGACCAGAACTAGACAGAGTGTTGGAAATACATGGCTTTGTTTATATAGACTAGGCCATAGATTTGGATAGTAAAATATCTACAAGTAGGTATGTGTTTAACCTATTTCGAGGAGTTATCAATTGGATGAGAAAAAGATAGTCCGTAGTGGCACTTTCAACTATATAAGTTGAATATATGGCAGCCACTCATGCAAGCAAGGATGTAGTTTGGTCGTATAGTTTATGTTCATGTTATATGGGGTTGGTACAACAATCTATGAGGATAGATTCTCACAGCAAAGTGCAATTTTATTGGAAAGAAACCTTGTGTATCATTCGAAGATAACATATTGATGTTCAATATCAATTTATAAGGGATATGATTGAAGAAAAGAAGGTGTTTTTGGTAAAGGTGGACACTTTAAAGAATGTTTCAAATGCATTAAAAAAATTTCTAAACACTAAAAATTTCTCTTAGTGCAGGGAAACATTGGGCATCATTGCCTTGAATTATTAACTATCCACTATTGTGACCCCCGATATGCACAAAAAATAACAAGTGGGAGAATTTGGGTATCTGTCATATTCTTTGCACAACTTATATGCATCATGAAAAAAGGGTGGTCCCCGTGGGGGGTTGTTCTTGCGTCCGTTTTTTGTGGTTTTCAGCCTACGATTTTTCTTAAGGCGGTTTTGTGGTGCATGGTGGGTTTTCCCATGGTTTGTAGTTTCGATTATGGAACTATGATTCGATTGGTAGTGCATGTACGCTGCGATATATATATATATATAGTTGGCTTTCCCGGGTCTGGGTTTCCATGGTAAAATATCTGTGTAAATTTGTGTGATTTCCATTGTATCTTTTATATTTTATCAATAATTTGTTGCAACGATTAATTGTACAAGGTTAAAAACTACAACATTTGGATTTAAATTTACAATACTAATGCTAAGAGGATTTACGTTTCGATTTATTACTTTGCACCTATCAACTCTACCTTTTATAGGAAAAACTACCTAGGTAAAAATTTCCCTTATAATATCTTGGAACAAGATATTCACAATCTGAGGAATGAAGGTAATAACCTCTTTTTAGGAGACTTTAATGCTAGAATTACAACTAAGTTATTCTTCTAGGCAATGAATCCAACCCTAATCCTATATGACTAAATGATGACCTTGTTTTAGCTAGTAGATATAAATGAAACTCAGAAGGTCTGACAAAGGATTTATTTCTTATCGAACTAGTCAAGCTTTATAGTTCTTAAGACATTACAATTTTCAACGGTGTAATCAAGTTGTCAATCTCTAACCAAATGACGTATAATCATGGGCTCAACAATAGTTTCATGAATTATGTGATATATGATGTACCTTTTTCCAACCAAATAGTAATTTTTTACCTCTTAAATGACAACAAGTCTGACTTTAATGGCATACCTTTAACTCTATATTTTTCCATGCAAAAAAGACTCATGCGAGAGAATTGTGAGAATAAAGGTGCATGTTTTTTGATAAAAACTAAATCGATCTCTTGATAAGGGATTTAAATAGGGATTTACACCTCTTAACCGATAAGGGAAACATAAAAGATCTCTATCATAATTTTACGACAACCCAATTTTCTTCTATTAACAAGTTCCCTATCGAGATGTCTTATAAAAACAATAATAGAACTACCAACCCTTGGTATGATAATGATTGTAAAATTTCTATTAGGGATTCTCCTAATGAATCTTTAAATCTTGATAAGATTAATATGTAAAAATCTCTTATTAAAAGGCATAAAAGATACTATGTAAATAGAAATCAAGAGCAACTATCTAAATTATGTCTTAGGAAATTTTGGAGGAATATTCTAGTTCATAAAAGTAAAGAAAATAATGTAATTCCCTTGGAACTAAAATTCATACCTTAAAAATCCTTGTGTGTCTTCTAATTCCATGGACACCATTTTGAATGCCCCTATAGAAGATGAAATATTTTGTGGAAGAAATTGAGCTTGGGATTAAGCAACTTGCAACTAGGAAAGCTATGAATTTTCAAATAGGAGGGAATACCCTCAACCCTTACATATACATTCTCTTAAATTTGATTGTGAAGCAAGGCTCTATAAGCCTTGGACACAGAGCCTCATTCTACTTATATTTAAAAGTGGGGATAAAAACAATCCCTCTAATTACAAGATCATTACAATTAGAAACATTTTAACCAAGCTATATAGCATTATTTTGGAAAAGAAGGTTGGGTTATGGCTAGAAATCCATCATAAAATAGCTAAAGGGAAAGCTAGATTTAAGAGATATCATTTAACTATGGAGCACCTTGTTACTCTCAAGATCATTGTGGAGGAATGTTACAATAATAAAACCACTTTCTTCTTCTCTTTCATTGACTTTAGAAAATATTTTTCCACCATGCCCAAAGAAAACATGTGAAAGTGGCTAGAAGAGAGAATGGTCTTCCACATTTTAGCCAAGAGATATGAAATTATTTTGGAAAATAAGATTATTGTATGGCTAGAAAGTCATGATAAAAGGGCTAAAGGCCAAGCTGGGTTTAGGAGATATCATTCAACTATGGACCACCATGTTACTTTGAGGATCATTTTGGAGGAGTGCTATAATAATAAAGCTAATCTCTTTTATTATTTCATTAACTTTAGAAAAGCTTTTGCCACCATGTCCATAAAAAACTATGGAAGATGTTGGAAGAGAGTGGTTTCTCTAAAGTTAAAGGTTGCAATGACAAGGTTCTATGAGAATTATTGCTAGGTTTATGACCAGTGATGGTTGGTTGGAAGAAATTAACTACAATATCAAAGTCAAGCAAGGGTGCCCCTTGTCGCCTAATATTTATGGCATACACATTGATAAGCTAGAAGAGTTTTTAGAAGATGTAGGTTGTTTTGGCCTCATGCTTACTGGTATAGTCATAACTCTTGTCCTCTATGTTGATGATATTGTTCTTTCAGAAAAGAATTATTACAATCTTCACAAGCAACTAAGAATTATCCAATATTTATATTCTAAGATGGGTATGACTATTAATATTGACAAGACAAAAGTAAGGATAATTAAATCCAGAAAGATCACATTTGATACTTTCATATATGACAACAAAAACTTGGAGGAAGTTCCTTCATACAAATATATTGGAAATATCCATCACAAGCTCCTAGAATTATAGCATTGAGAAAAGGATAATTGGAGGATGGAACATTTATTATAGGTTTGAAAACAATTGTAAGTCAATAGATATTTAGGTGTGGGATAAAAAAAATCCTCTTGGAGACTGTCATCACTACTATTATTTTATATGGATGCAAGGTTTTGGGTTGCAACTTCTCCAATGAGTCATGGAGGAATATAGAAGAGATACAAAAGCAATTTATACCTACAATATCAATATTAACGGAAATATACCCTATCCTATCCTCCTGATTGAAGAAAGTCTTTCACCCATTGAAAGCATGGATATGACTAGGTATCTTATGTATAAGAAGAAGTTAAACAACTTTGATAATAAGAGATATCCTGTAATTGCTTCTAAATCTAGCCAAAACCACCACGTTCAGCTCAAGCAGGGATTCCATAAGGATTCTCAATCTTGGCTAGACCATTGGGGGATAAAGGAAGGAATCATTTTGTAGAATAAGGATAATATTAGAAATGTTACATCAAAATTTAAGAGAAATTGTGGCGTGAAAAATATTTAGAGGGAAAAAGAAAACAAAGATATTATAAGAAGGTCATCAAGCCAAATCTCAAAAATAATAATATCACTTTATCTTGACTAGTATAAAGAAGAACATAAACATTGATAAAATAATAACAAATTCTCATGATATTAATAGTGAAACTAGATGTTGGTCTATTCCCAAAATGTGATGGGATGAAAGAGTATAACCTTTCAGACATTAAGAAGGTTGAAGTTGAAAATTATTTTCTCTTAGGTTGTCCATCTTATACTCACATTAGATTTAAATTTCAAATTATTTGTCACACTACCAACTTGCTTAACCTTTTAAATAAAATAAAAAACGGTGGTGATCTTAGAGCACTTCTCTTAATGCTTCTCAAGCATAGAAATAAAATGCTAAAGGATTCTAAATAATCTATTACTTTCTTAAGGTTAGATAGACCATTTTGGTCTTAGAGGATGTTAATCATTGTCATCATCAATTAATGTGGACACGTGTTTTTATGTGTTTTATATTTAGTACTAAATAAATTTTGATTTAATTATTTAAGTCATAATCTAAATTGTCTACGTTTTGGCCCTTTTGGGGCATATTTTATGGTCAATTTTGTTCAAATTTTGACAAATATTTGTTGGAATCACATGATTGAGTTGTGAATTTTGGATAATTCAAGTGCTTTAGGGGATTTTCAAGGCATTGAATCCATTTATGCATTCAAAAATACATTTTAAATAACAAAAAAGCACAATTTTGCCAAAAAAAGAACAATTAATACTTGATCCCAATGAAAAACCCAAAACATAGAAGAGTTAAAGTGCACCTTTCATATATTATAATTCTGAATTCTTTTAGTTTCATATAAATTAAAAGATGATAAATTATTTTAATCAATAATATTCTAAAAATGGTTTGACATCTTATTTCGTTATTTTTTGTTTTTCTTTTCTTTTCTTTTTCGTTGGCTAACCCATGAGGTTTGAACGTGGAACCTCAAGGGACATAACTCCTCTGAACGAGCTGCTTCATGGGCAAACATTTTATTTTGCTATAAAAATTATAAGAGTTTGTTTTGTTACTATTTAAGATTTGGATTATAGTACTCATGCATTGTTAACCTTTAATTGGTTAATGTTTAATCACAAATACATTCCAATTGTTTAATATTGTATATAGATAAATAAAAAGATTAATTTTTCATAATGTTCAACTTATTTTTATAACAAATATTATTGACTAACAAGTTTAAAGTCTTTTTAAGAAGTTATGATATAATTTAATTTGACAATTTTATTTATCCTAAGTTTTAAGTCTTCATTATGATGTGGGTTCCTACATAATGTACTTTTATGATTTCAAGAGTTTTTCAAGCCTTTAAATAAGTTTCATCACATGCTAATACTATGAGCTACCCAATATCATAAGTCTATGAACCATGAATGATATAATCATTAATAAAGCAATGGAGATTAACTCAAAGTAATACTTTCTCATTCTTTTATGCCATGGACTTTTATTTACTGGCATAGATATTTCTCAAACTCGCTTCTATGATGGACCAAATTTCTGAATGTGCAAATGTTTTAATCATTTAATTCCCTCTCATAAAATTATTAAATAATAAAAATATTACACTTAAATTTTGCCCATATATATATATATATATATATATATATATATATATATATATATATATATATATATATATATATATAAGCATAATCTAACCTATAGATGAAATAACAATTTTCACCAGAATCTGACGATACAATTTCTAGCAAGATTATGATTTTTTGTCGTTTAAAATACATTTTTGAATGCATAAATGGATTCACCACCTTGAAAATCCCCAAGGCACTCGAATTCTATAGATTAAATAACTTAAACTCAAGTTTTTAAAAATATTTGCCAGATTTTGATAAAAATGAACCAAAACAAATTCTTTGTAAAAAGCCATTTCGTCTATAATTCAGACTACTCTTATATATGTGAATATATGATAAAGAATAAATAAATAATTTTAAATTTTCACATGGATTTATTTGATTAGTATATTCTTTTTTTTTTAAGCAAGTGTATTTACATTATATTAATATAGCAAAAATGTATATAATTTACAACCATGAGAGTATCCTCTACCTTTGAGTGAGGAAACTAGAGATAAGAGCTAGAAGTCTGCCCCTAGGAGGGGAAATGATCCAGATATTTTACTTCAAGGATGCATACAAAATTGAATTTTAAAAGAGCATGTAACCAAGTGACATAAACACATAAAAGAGCAGAAATCAAAAGCAACTATGAGATCAAAGGCACACAAACAACTTGATAACAGAGTTCACCCAATGTGGGTTACGTCTTCAAGCCTTGCTCAATATGGGGAAGCCTCTTTCATTAATTGGAAGAGAAATAAAATTACAAGCAATTACAAAATGACACCTTATACCTCAACTTCCAAGGATGGCCTGAAAATGTAGACCTCTATTGGAGAAACAGACTGCACTGTTGGATTCCTGGCAAAAAATCGTGAAAAATGACTATAAATTCGGCCCAGTTCTGTGTAGGTGGCCTCTAGAGCTTTAGGGAATCTTTTAGATTCCCTACAAAATTCCCCTAAAGGTATATTCTAGGAATATTCCTAGAATATATTGGGAATATTATTGGTCTCGGTTACTGTGTGTGCATGGTTCCAACGACAGTACCACTGCCCGATTCTACTACACCATTGGGTCCCCCCAACACCACGTGTTCATTCAACTTAAATAAATGTTGGAGGCGAAGTTTACAAAGGTGTGCCCAACGGGCGTGGTGGTTATGGTGATTGAGTTAATACGTTGGCAGGCTAGCGGTCGCGGGTTCAATCATTTAGACCCGCTCATCATATTATTTTTTATATGAAATAATGTTAACTACCAGTTGGAGGTTCTACTGGCTTAACTGTTGGAATTTGTTGTGTTATGGTCGTATGTTATGTGTTGACCACCAACAGGTTAATGTTTGGTGGTTTATCCATTAGTCCCCCAACCAAACTTGGACACACTTCTGTCACTTGACACATGTCTGCCAAAGTTCCTCCCGCTTTAGCCCAACCGCTGAATTGGTGCCTGCTAGTTCCCCTCTATTCTTTTTCTAAGTCTGTTCTGGTCTAGGCCCACTGGCTAATCGTGGGGTGCCACATGGCACCCTATGATTGAGCCACGTGGTGACCTTAGATTGGGCCTTATCCGACCAATTTGATCCTACCACATGGCAGCACCAGATTGGCCTGGAATATTCTCCTTGATTCTCTAAATGAGTTGTACGGCCATGCCACGTGATGTTGTATGGATAAGCCATGTGGCACCTATGGGTCCTACACATGCAAAAAAATTATTGTTTCTCAAAATCTTCAGCAGGCCATAACTCGATGTCAGATTGAGGTGTCATTCACGCCATTGGATTCAAAATGACGAGATATTTAATTTGAGACTAGTTTTGCTGCAATTTGAGGAATTTGAAGATTTAGCCTTTTGGGGTCCTCTTGGATCATTCCTCCCAACTAATGAGATTTTGGGCCGCCAAAAGCTTTATCAGTCAATTGGCAAGTGAGGGAATTGCTCCCTCACTTTCTCATTTTCAATCCAACGGGCCTTCCTTGGATGAATTCCCTTGAAACCAATACAAAGATAGCCCATGTCTCCCTGTCATAAATTCTGAGTTCTCTTGTCGAGAATGATATCTTTAGGTAGCTTGTCCAAGTATTCAAGTGAAAAATCATCCACTGTAGGAACCTGTCCAACCTCTTAGTTGTCCATGATCAAAGGAGGCTCATAAAGCTTCAAGTTTTCAACGTTCACCACTGAGTACATTTGCATGTATGCTGGCAAATCAAGACAAAAAGCATTGTCTCCAATCTTTTCTAATATGGTGAAAGGACCATATCGGATTGGTATCAACTTCTTTCCTTTCCCTTTAATTCTGTCTTTGTTGATGTGGAGCCACACCCTGTCTCCAACCTGAAATTGGTGACCAATTCAGTGCTTGTCATGTCAAGCCTTATATTGAGCTTGAATTTTCTCTAATTGTTCCTGCACTTCCTAGTGAATCATTTGAATTCGCTGAATGAAATTCCTTGCTTTGTCTATGTCATCTTGCTCATGGGAATAGTCATCTCTCCCAAAGACCATTTCTATGGGATCCTTCAGCAAATATTCAAAGCATGTCTCGAACGGTGAGCTCAAAGTGGATGAATGCACTGCCCTATTGTATGCATGTTGTACATAAGTAAGTTACTCATCCCACAACATGGGATGCTTGCCACAATAGCCCCAGAGTAGATGTATCATTCTGCGGTTGAAAACCTATGTTTTCCCATCAGTCTGAGGATAAAATGTCGTGCTCTTCTTCAACTTGGTGTCCATCATTCTCCACAAACTCGTCTAGGACTCTCCAAGGAAACGAGAGTCCCGATCAAACACTATGGATGTGGGTAACCCAAAGTGGACCCATACAAATTGGAAGAAGAGATGATCAGTCTGCTCTGTAGTGATCTTATTTTTACAAGGCATTAGGACACACATTTTATTAAATCGATCCACAATTACATATAAATAGTCATGGTCTCTTGTAAAAAAAGGAAAACCGCCAACAAAATCCATTCCCACACTTTCCCATGGATGACTTAGGATAGGGAGTGATGTGTAGAGCCCTAATTTTCTATTAGTGGGCTTTCAAACTGAACACAACACACATCCCTTTACATATCGTGTTACAATTTTTTTCATGTGAGGCCAATAACAAAAACTATACAAATGACATAAATTTTTCCCTACACCAAAATGAACTGGCATGGGAGAGGCATGTGCCTCTCTAATTACAAGTATTCTTTTATTGGTGGGGATACAAAGTGTTCCAAGGTGGTACAACAATTTTCCCCGCAAATGGTAATTGTCTACCTACGATCCATGAGTAAGCTTTGAATAAATATCCTTAAAATATTCATCATCAACATACTATTCAGCATAACTTTCAAAAGATAAAGAGGCATTTTTCAAAATAGTAGATGCAAAAATAGGAGGGCGAGAGAGCATACTATTCCACTTTGTTTCTAGTTCCCTTCTTGTATTTTATTAGCAGATGAAATTGTTGAAGGAACCCCATCCATATGAAATGATGTGCTTGTTGAAGCTTGGTTTGTGACTAGAGGTACTACAAGGGCTGGTGATCTATATGAATGATGGTCTCCTTTCCAATAAAATAGTGCTTCCATTTTTTACGCTTTGGACCAAGGCATACAACTCCTTGTCATAGGTGGGACAATTCACAACAGCTTGGGAGAATGTTTCTGAATGATAACATACAAATTTCCTTTGTTGCATCAACATGGCTCCCATGGCATAGCCACTGGCATCTTTATCGATCTCAAAAGTTTGTTGGAGGTTAGGTAAGGCCAAAACTAGTGCGGTATTGATCTTCTCTTTCGGTCTATCAAAGGATTTATGTTGCTTTCCTCCCCACTGAAAGGTTTTCTTCACACATGTCAATGCATGCAACAGGGATGCAATGATGGAGAAGTTTGCAATGAATATTCTCCAATATTGTACTACACCCAAAGGTCTACAAACCTCTGTAACATTGGTGGGTTTAGGCCACTTCACAATCACATCAACTTTAGAAAGATCTATTTTTAATTGTCCACCTCTAACAACGTGACCCAAGTAAACCAAAGAGTTCTTACCAAATTCACACTTAGACATTTTGACACACAATTTTTCTTTCTACAAAACATCAAGCACCTTTTTAACGTGACTCACATGATCTTTCCATGTTCTACTGAAAACAAGAATGTCATCAAGATATACAAGTACAAAATCATCAAAAAAGGGTCTAAAAAATTTCATTCATCACCCTCATGAATGTGGTCGAAGCATTGCACAGTTTGAATGACATCACCAGCCATTCAAAAAACCCCTTTTTTTCTTGAATGCACTCTTCCATACATCCTATTTTGTAATCCTAGCCTAATGATAGCCACTAGGCAAGTCCAGTTTCATGAAATAAACAATGTTTTTCAATTAATCTAATAAATCATCAATGTGAGGGAGAGGGTACTGATTCTTCACCATTATTTTTTTGAGTGCCCTATAGTCTACACACATCCTCCATGTTCCATCCTTCTTTGGCACTAACATGATGGGTGACCCACATGGAGAAGAACTTGGCCTTATGACCCCTTGGTTTAGCAATTCCTACACTTGTTTCTTTATCTCCTCCATCTCAATGGCTAACAACCTGTACATATCAATATTTGGTAAAGGATCATCCTGTTGCAAGTGAATTTCATTTTGGATCTCATGCTTTGGAGGAAACCCACTTGGTTCCTAAAAAATCACATTATAGTTAGAAACAATTTCATACAATTATTTTTTATGAGTGGGATCACAACCTTGAAAAGCTTCATATGCCTTCACATATTTCTCTCTCACAACCATGAGCATGCATCCCTTGCTGGAATTGATCAATATATTCATCTGACCTACACTTACAAGACTTGCAATGATCTTGGCACGATGAGCCCTAACAGTGTATTCCACCTCATCTTTTGTGAGATGATACTTGTTTTCATGGAGAAAGAAAATTGCTTTCTTGTCATACAAATATGAAATCCCCAATACAATGACACAAATATCCAACGATACAACATCAAGATCAATCTCATCTACTAGTTTGGATGCAATCACAAATTGATCCCTACATTGTTTGGTTACATGTAATTTGGCTTTGTCACACACCCAACCAAGAGGGTAGGGTTTTGGATGAGGCTTGGTCTCCAACCCTAATTTCTTAACCAAGGATTTTGAAATCAAGTTTACTTGTGAGCTCGGATCAAACAAGGTTTCCACTTTAGTATGTTTCATCACAACTCTAATATGGAACAATTCAGTCCTCTTTTGTTCATTAACAAGAGACTCATTTGAATAACTTGTACTTGCATGCAATTCAGAATTTTCATTGGCATGGAGAGAAAGGTTACCTTGTAAGACCATTGTTGTGATCTATGTCTCGTCAACATAATTAGATCCAACGTCTTACTGCACGGTTTCCATTGCCTTTTGTTTTCCCTTTCTAGAAAATATCTTTTGCTTCAACTCTGGATGCAACTTCCAATAGTGTTCATCATCATGGCCTTCCTTCTTGCAATGTGTGCAATATGGCTTTTCTCCTTCTTCCTTCGTGGGTGTAGTTGACTTCTTGTCATTTCCCTTGCATTTTCCTTTGAACTTGCCATTATGAGGTTCGACGAATGATTTCTTGGGTTGATCCTATTTTTCATTCTTTCCCCTACTTTCAAGGTGAATTCCCTTCACACTGGCTGCATCAAATGTAGTAGGCTCAAACAACAACAAAGAATGTTTGATGTAACTATGTAAAGCACCAATATACTTTGTTATAATTTCTATTGAATCAAGTGGAGTGCCCAAATTTAAATCTTGTTTTCTAAAATCTTTTGTGAAGCTTTGTACATTTTGACCCTTTCGTTGTCGCAAATATTTCCATTCCAAACCCAAAGGATAGAATTGATCTTTTAATGCAGAAACAAAATTAGACCAAGAAGAAAGGAGATTACCCAAGTTTTGCTACATTTATGCAACTTGCTCTCCCACCAGATGAGATCAGTGCCACTCAGCCGAAGAGATGCTAATTGGATCTTGGCTTCATCTTCCTCGATCTGTTGAATCTGGCAATAGCTCTCGATATGTCTAATCCAATTGTTTAACTTCTCTACACTACATTCTCCATTATATGTGGGCAAATACAACTTTACATCTAGCTTAAAAAATGGATTTTTAGATGCATTATGTGATGCCTATTAGAATGATGAGAAGAGGAAGAAGAAGAACTATCATTGGAAGATGAAGAGGGAGGGGGCTCTTCTCCTCCACCTCCACGTTTTACAGAGGCATGATCATTTGGCTCTTTCTTCTCAGGCTAGATTGTCTTCTCATATTCTGCAAACAATTTTTCCACTTTCTCCGCCATGGTGAAGAATATCTTGCGACAATTCACTCTTCATTTGTTTGAGCTTCTTCATCTTCCATTTTCCATCGTCATGCTACACGCCCTCTTCAGGATCAAAGGATTTGAGTTTTCCTTCACCATTTTGGAGCTTGCTCCTGGTTAGCATTCACTCATTCAACTCGCATTAAGAAGACCTGATCTAATACCAAACTAGATCCAGTTCTTTTACTTCAAGGATGCATACATAATTGCATTTTAAAAGAGCATGTAACCAAGTGACATAAACACATAAAAGAAGCAGAAATCAAAAGAAACCATAAGATCAAAGGCACACAAACAACTTGATAACAGAGTTCACCCAGTGTAGGTTACATCTCCAGGCCCTGCTCAATGTGGGGAGGCATCTTTCACTAATTGGCAGTGAAATCAAATTACAAGAAATTGTAAAATGGCACATTATATCTCCATTTTCGGGGATGGCTAGAAAATTTAGACCTCTGCTGGAGAATCAGACAACACAGTTGGATTCCTGGCAAAAAATCATGAAAAATGACTATAAAGTTAGTCTAGTTCTATGTAGGTGGCCTCTAGAGCTCTAGGGAATTTTTTAGATTCCCTAAAAAATTCCCTTATAGGTATATTCCAGAAATATTCTTGGAATATACCAAGAATATTTGTGTTCTTAGTTGCTATGTGCACATGGTTTCAGCCACAGTTCCATCGCTCAATTTCGCTCCATCATTGGTACCCCCCGACACCATGTGTTGGATCCGCTTAAATAAAAGTTGGAGGTAGAGTTTACAAACGTGCCCCCTACGAGCAAAATGGTTATGGAAATTGAGTTAATACTTTGGCGGGCCGGAGGTCATGGGTTCTATCGTCGGACCTACACGTCACATTGGTTTTTATATGAAATAACATTAACCACCAGTTGACGATTCCACTGGCTTAACCATTGGAATTTGTTGTGTTCTAGCTGCATGTCATGTGTTGATCATCGATGGGTTAATGATTGGTGGTTTATCTGCCGGTGGGTTCGACTCCGGCCAACCCGACCGTCAATTGTAACATAGAGTTGGTGGGTCTGCCAACTTGGTAGCCTACCAACCAAACTTGGTCATACGTATGCCACTTTATACCTTTTTACCAAAATTCCTCACGGTTTAGCCCAACCATGGAATTGGTGCCCACTAGTTTCCCACTAATTCCTCTACTAAGTCTGGCTCAGTCCAGGCCCATTGGCCAATCGTGGAGTGCCACATGGTGCCCTGCGATTGGGCCACGTGGTGACACTAGATTGGGCCTTATCTGACCAATCTAAGCCTACTACATGAAAATGCAAAATTGGCCTAGAATATCATCCTTGATGCTCTAGATGAGCTGTATCACTGTGCCATATGGAGTTGTACGAACAATCCATGTGGCACCTATGGGTCCTACACATGGAAATATCCTCTACATCCTCATCAACATCAAGGAAGCAACGAGGGGAAAGATCATCCTATCAAGTAAGTATATTTATGACCACATCTGAATATGTCAAAATGTCTTTTTGCAAGGAAAACAACAAATTGTTCGGGGCTTCAAACTATCTTGCATGGAAGAAAAGGATAGATCTGAATCGCATTAGGTTATGGAACATGCCAAAGGTTCTGTAACTAAACCAAGAAAGGTATATTCTCAAGATCTTCCCAAGTATATGAAAGGGGAAGTTAGGGCTCAAAGAATTGTCATAGAATCCATCAAGGATCCCCTCATCCCATACACATCTAAACACGAAACTTCAAAATAAATCTATGACAAACTGGTAGATTTGTATTTTGTAAGCACTGTTGGAGAAGTCATCTCATTAAGGCAATGTAAAACCCTCCTCCCACATCCACCCAAGTAACCATGCCAACTGGGGTAAAAATGAGGCGAGAGGCTACTATGACCAGATTCAACCTCCTATGTGACCTTTAGGAAGTGGGATTGATAGAACATCACACACAGTCATCCAACATCATCAACAAAACCCTTAGGAGACAAGTCAACCACTCAGACAGCATGTCCCTGCGCCCCACTATAGTTTTGGATCTCTTAGGCCATAGTCGCTCTCATGTTATGGGCAAGGGAGAGACCAACAACCTAAAGTCGCTCTCACAGGCTTGCTTGCTAGTGATTAGAGACCAAAATTTCCATTTTTGTGCCATCGACCCTGAGATTTAAGCCACTTTTTCAGGCCTAGAGCCCAAGCCACTGCCCTGAATGGAGTGATAGCTTAGAATCAGTGAAAATATAGGGGAACAATGATGCAAAAGCAATGAGCTAAACAAGACCATAACCAGAACCCTGCTAGCCATGACAGGCATTTGTCAAACATATCATCAAAAGTTAAACTACATGTGTAAACAACATAATTAAGTGTAGGGATATCATACTTATATGAGAATCGTTATGAACCATTGTTCCCTCATGTCATTTGTTGCACATTATCTATTATGTCATAGACACATTATCTATTCATAAACAAGTAAAAACATGTTAAGATCCATACATAGATGTTGTCATAAAATATACATATAACCAACATAATAGGAACATAAATACCATAAACATATCAGCAATCAAAATCCACATATACATCAATACATTTACACATGAAAATCAATGGAATGAATTTCTCATTAATGAATGCAATGAACCAACCGGAGATGGGACTACCACGTTCCACCCGACATAGATTGGTTGAGACAAGTCTCTCTTCAGCTAATAACCCTATGCCATATTCCAAGCATGAATGTGGGGCTCATAAAACGCACCAAAATGGATGCCACCGGAGATCTCCTCCTACACCGTGAGGAATTTGATTGCCTCCTAGTCTCTCAAGATTTACCGTGCATCCACAGTCTAATCTACATAGAGACATAATCTCTGGACTTTATCATGCATCCCATCCTGGGATCACTAGGCCCAATGGAGATAAAATCCACCTCTTAGCTTTACCGTATATCCCTCCATTCATCAGTAAGGATTCCTAGTCCCACTGAGGCACATAACTTGGCTTTACCGCAACCCACAGTCTGATTCACAGGTTACTGAGCTAGTGACTTTGTGATCCTCAGTCCCGTTCAGGGACCACTAGACCATGTGTTTTTCAATTCAGAGATCCACCCCACTCAGCTTTGAATCCAATCTGGCCATCCCACATAAACCGAATGGGAGAACCCATCTCATCAAAGCTATCAGAAAATGACAAGGCTAGCCTGAAAATACTGTCACACTTGGAAAATCCCATGCCATGGTAGAAAAGAAACACATGCAATCCCATGCATGCCAAATCTAGTAAGGAAAATACCAAATCTAGCAAGGAAAATACACATGAAAGTCGATACCTGTAATGAAGCTTGTTGTAGCTTCTTGGTCCTGCCTTTCCCTACTTGATCTTTGATTCTTCTTGCATTCTTTGCCTTTGTTTTTCCAATGACAAAGTGCTCCAAGAAACTCTAAGTTTCTAAGAGTGAGAGAGAGAGAGAGAATAATGAGAGAGATCCAAAGCTAAACTGACAAAAGGTTACCAACTAATCCTCAGAAGCCTTTTTATGAATGAGGCCTCTATTTTCTTCATTTTCCATTATTTTACTTCAATTTCCTGCTCACATGCAACTTGTGACCTTTCACCTTCCTTTTCTCCTAATTTCCATTATTTTCATAAATAAAATACCAATAAATGCATCATGCTTTTCCAAAGCCTTAGCCATTGCCTTTTCCAATTTCCTTAGCCATAAACAACCAAATGAACACCCCTTAGGATGTCTTTCCCAATATTTAGCTTGGAATAAGTGTCCCATCGACTGTGGTTATTGTTTTTAGCTTTTATTACATGGATTTTTCACTAGGGCTATTGCAGAACCCTCCCCCTTGGGGGACACCATCCTCGGTGTTCAATCACAAATATACCTCAACAACCTATTGAAAGAAAACATACAGCTCATGGAGCTTTATAACATAGTTCGATGCAGTATTTACAATGAAATACCTACTCAAGACAAAATATCATGCAGCATGACAACATACCGCATAGTGGATCTTTATATAACACAGTTCATTACGGTATTTACATTGATCATCTTGCTAAGTGCCAATCCACATAACATCATAACATCATGATAACATAACCACATGATAGCATAGTAAAATTACAAAATAATCATAATAACATGACACCCATACCGCATAATGGAACTTTATAACATAGCTCATGATAGTATTTACATCCATACACATATGTACATATAGCAACATCATCAAAATATATACTAAATCATATACCAAAGAATATACCAAATAATATATCAAAACATATACTAAACGCCATATCTAAGCATATATCAAAACATCATAAAGCATATACCCAAACATCATAAAGTATATACCAACCACCATAAAGCATGTATCAAACCACCATAAAGTATACTAAACCACCATAGAGCATATACCAAACCACCATAAAGCAAATACCAAACCACCATATCAAATTTTCTTTCCCTCAACCAGCAAACAAGGAAGGATACATAGCCCACATCTGATCTGTCATCTCCCATGTAGCTTCATCGGAACCAAAGTGCTTCCATTGCACTTTAACACTAAGGCTTCAACTGAAATTCTCCATATGGTTCCACCTACAATACAGACCAATCAATCACATGATTAACATCCTTAACATACTTCTTAAGCAAAGACACATGGCAAACATCATGGACTTTCATTGTCAGAGGTAGTGCAAGTCGATAGGCTATTGGCCCAATCCTCTCAATGATAATGAAGGGTCCACAAAATTGTGGTGCCATCTTGGCACATGATCCAATCCACAAGGATCTTTTCTTCGGTTTGATGTGAAAGTACACCTGTTCCCCAACCTGGAACTCCTTGAACAACCTGTTCCTATTTGCATAACTCTTCTGCCTATCTCGTGCTTCCTTTAGATTCTTCTTGATCACCTGCATCTCATGTTCCATGTCTGCCAACATATCTGGTCCAATCAATACCCTGCTAACTGGATCACTCCAACTGATGGGAGTGTTACAACTCCACCCATACAATGCCTCAAAAGGACTCATCCTCAATGACTCCTCATAACTATTGTTGTATGTGAACTCTACCAGTGGAAGGTACTCTTCCCAATTCCATTATCGATGCATCACATACATCCTCAACATGTTCCCTAATATCTTGTTGACCCTCTCTATCTATCCATCTATCTGCGGATGATAAGCTATGCTGAAGGCCAACTCTATGCCCAAACCTGCAAATAACTCCTTCCAAAACTTGGAAGTGAACTTTGCATCCCTATCTAACACAATCTTCTTCGTAACACCATGCAGTCTAACCACATCTCCGATGAATACCTATGCCACATCGCTAGATAAGAACATAGACTTCACTGGAATGAAGTGTGCAACCTTTGTTAGTTTGTTCATAATGACCATAATGGACTCATGTTGGTTCACTATCTTAGGCAACCCTGTGATGAAATCCATGGAAATGACCTCTTATTTCCACTCTAGAATCGCGATCGGCAGTAGCAATCCACCTGGATGTTTACACTCTGATTTCACTCACTGACAACCAAAGCACCTTGCCACAAACTCTACTACATCCCTCTTCAAATTTGGCCAATAGTAGAATTTATTCACCGATGTTAGTGTCTTTTGATAGCCTGGGTTACCCAAATATGGTTTAGCATGAAACTCCCTCAAGATCACCTTCTTGAGCTCACTGTTGTCTGACACATATATCATGTCTTGGAACCTAAGAAATCCATCTGTTGTAAGACAATAACACATACCATGTGCACCTATACCTATAACTATACCTACACATGTGCCTGTAACTGTACCTATAATATCACTTGTACCTATACTAGCACCCTGTCGTAACCTGTGCACATTCTCCATGTACCCGACATCCTGTTGACCTGCTTGCAAAATCCTATCATGTAATTCTGTCCCATAGGAGCTCATAGCTTCCAAGTAATGTACATGTACCCATCTACTGATAGAATATACCACCCTGTTCTCTTTACCTTTGATGTACCTGATCTCAAAGTCAAATTCACTGACCGTGTCCAACCATCTAGCCTACCTGGAATTCAGATTCGGTTGGTCAAACAAATACCTCAACCCAATATGATCACTCATTAGTACAAAACTCCTACCAAGAAGATAGTGTCTCCACATCTTCAATGCATGTATGATCACTGCTAACTCAAGATCATGTGTCGGGTAGTTTTGCTCGTGCTCGTTTATTTTCCAGGACTCGTAGCATACTACCTATCCATCTTGCATAAGGACTCCACCAAATCCTCTCTTGCAAGCATCCATGCATACTACAAACTCTTTGTCCGGATCTGCAATCTGTAACACTAGTGCATGTGACAACAACTGCTTAAGTTGCTCAAATCCAGCCTTGCACTCCACTGTCCATTTGAACTTCTTACCCATGTGATGGGATAAGAAATCTGTAAGAATTTCATGATGAACCTCCTGTAATATCTTGCCAGGCCCATGAAATATCTTACCTCATCCACACTCTTAGGAGCTACCCACTCCATGATGTCTCTTATAATCTCTGGATCTACTGCAATGCCCTCCTTGGAGGAAACATGCCCCAAATAATGTACCTCACTTTGAAAGAAACTACACTTGCTGAGCTTAGCATACAACTGATTCTCTCTCAACAACCTCAACACTGCTGCTAAATATTGAGCATGCTCTTCCTCATTTTTAGAATATACCAGTATATCATCAATGAACACAATAACAAACTTATCCAAATATGGATGCAACATGTTATTCATCAAACACATGAATGTAGCTAGAGCATTAGTTAAGACAAATGGAACAACAACAAACTCATAATGCCTGTACCTGGTCTTGAACGTAGTCTTGTAAATTTCCTCCTCCTCGATGCGTACCTGATGGTATCCGGATCTCAGATCAAACCTCAAGAGCATTGTTGCTCCCTTCACCTGATCAAAAAATTCATCAATCCTTGACAAAGGGCACTTGTTCTTGATAGTCACTTTGTTCAACTGCCTGTAATCAATGCATAATCTGAGAGTACCATCTTTCTTGTTCACAAACAAACCTAGTGCGCCCCAAGGTGATACACTTGGCCTCATGTATCCCTTGTCCATCATTTCTTTTAACTCAACCAACTTAGGTGTGCTCATCCTATAAGGTGCTTTCGATGTTGGAGCTTCCCCTGGCAACAACTCAATAGAAAATTCTACCTCCCTATGAGGTGGCAACTTTGTAATGTCTTCAGGAAATACATCCTAAAATTGTTGAAAAACTGGGTACTTGTTCAACACATATGCATCCTCATTCTCCTTACCCGTATCACTAGAAATGTGTACTACAAATAGATTGCACCCCTTCCTACGGCCATGCTTTTCTTGCATTGTTGTCACCATCCTAACTAATGTGTCTTTCTTCTTACCTTGTAAGACTCTTGATTCCCCATTGTCATCAACACACTCAATGGATTTGTCATAACAATCTACCTTGGTTCTATGAAGATACAACCAATCCATTCCCAACAACATATTGTATGATCCCAATGGTAATACATTCAAATGTGTTGTTTTAGGCATGCCATTCAAATCAAATGTGCAAGCTCTTACCCAATGGTGAACTCGGTTATTTGTACCTGTAGCTAACTGGACTAACCAAGAATCTGCATGCAATTCCTTACTCAAAACACACTTATCCACCAAGTCAGGACTAACATAGCTATAATTAGATCCAGGGTTAATCAAAATAGAAATAACTTGATCAAAAAGCTTACTGTCCATCTCAATGATAGATGCCTCATGTTCTGCCTGCCCATTTTCCACTACCACATAGATACGTGGAATACTCTGACCAACATCTCCAACTGTCTGCACCTCTTGTGCACTGTATATCTTAGGCCTACCATCTTGATGTTGTGGACAATCTCTCCTAAGGTGTTCCTCACCACATTTCCAACACTCCAACCGACTAGTGCCCTCACCTCTATGTTGTTGCTACTATGAACCATGTCCCTATCTAGCTACATTAAACTTCTTTCGTGATGCCATATTTTCTTTCCCATTTGCATTATGAGGCCTTGTTGTCTTAGGCTTCCATTTACCTCTACCTTTTTCTTTTCCCTTCCATCCATGCTAAGATTTATTCTTACGCTTTGACTGCTCATAGCAATGCTTCAATTTTACAATGAATTCCTCAAATCACCGAGGCTCATCATACTCAATCTGATCTCTAAATGCTAATGGAAAACCACTAACAAATCTCTAAGCTTTGGTCTTCTCATCAGCAAGATACAATACATACCTCAATAGCTCCAGAAACTTGGTCATGTACTCTTCATCTGTCATTGATCCCATCTTTAGTTCATAGAATTATTTAGCCTTATTGTCGTAGTACCTCTCTAACAAGTATTTCTTCCTGAAAATTCTCTTGAACTCCCACCAACTCAATTCATCCATCTTGATGTCTCTAACCCACTTAACATCATCCCACCAGATGTCTGGTTTACCTTTCAAGTTGAAGATAACTATTTTGGCCTTCATGTTATCTATGTAATCATGCAACTCAAATAATTTGTTCATCCCAAGTATCCAAGCCTCTACATCTTCCGGCTTCTTCACATCTCCATCAAAAGTAAGTGGTTTTGATTTCTTGAATTCATCCGGCAAGTATCCCCTATCATTCCTCCTGTAAGGATGATAGTGATGATGATCATGATGTCTATCAGAACTAGAACTAGAATAGTACATGTACTCATCACCTCTCCTATCTGGAGTGTCCAACAACCTACCATTTCTCATTGTATCGGATCTCTCTGACCTGTGCCTACTAGGAGACCTGCTGCCATAAGTTGCATTAGTTCCATCCTCATGTCCATGATTGATCCGAAGTGGTCCTTGTTGCTACAATTCCAACAAAATCTAAAGAAGTATAGCATTAACCTCTGCCTGCTTCTCTTGTGCCTGTATGATCCGATCATTATCTGCCTTACAAATCCTTATCTCTTCCTTTAAGCTCCTCAGTGTAACTGCCAAATAGAAAGGATTTCCAACACCATACTCTTATTCGGATTCATAGGGAGAGTCTTTGTAGTCAAGCATCTTGCTAGCCATTTGATATTTCTTCCTTCAATGCATAATATGTTAGATAAACCAAATCACAATAAATCGACATACCTTTGTATAGCTTAGGGAGGATACCTTGTTTACAAGATTGCCAAATCAGTGTGATACATGTATACCATAATCATAACAACATATAGACATACGCAAATAAATGTATTAATACATAATCATCACTCTAGTTAGGTTCCAACCATCAATGCAAGGCCATGTCAATAATGCATGCTATGACCTCATGCATGAAAACAACCATTACTCCATTTTACACATTGCCACATGCAACCAACAACATGCATAAGAAATGCCTAATCAAATATACATACGCATAAACGCATGTAGTCGAACATAAGAGATCAATCCTTGTAATCAACCTAAAAGACTGATACATGTAATCAACATATTCAAGAATGTAACCTAACATACAAATATGTAAGCAGACGACATAAAGTCAACATGTAAGCGACATATAATCCATGTGTAACCAGTCACATACTCATGACAAATACATTTCGAAAGATTAATATCAAATTTTCCATATTAACCATACTACAATAATTATCAATCATCAAGAAAGTGCAACAAGCACATGGAATGAAAATGTAAGAGACATGCATGCAACTAACATGCATGCATGACCAACAAACACCACCCATCCAGTTTGAGAGTTGAACCATACTCTGATACCACTCTGCAACACCTTCCTCCCACATCCACCCAAGTAACCATGCCAACCAGGGTAAACATGATACGAGAGGCTACTATGATCAGATTCGACCTCCTATGTGACCTTAAGGAAGTAGAATCGATGGAATATCACACACAACCATCCAACATCATCAACAAAACCCTCAAGAGACAAGTCATCCACTCAGACAACCTATCCTATGTTCCAATATTGTTCTGGATCTCATAGGCCATAGTCACTCTCATGTTATGGGCAAGGGAGTGACTAGCAACCTAAAGTCGCTCTCATAGGATTTCCTGCCAGTGACCATAGACCAAAATTGCTAGTTCTGTGCCAATGACCCTGAGATTTAAGCCACTTTTTTAGGCTTGGAGCCCAAGCCACTACCTAGAATGGAGTGATAGCTTAGAATCAGTAAAAGTACAGGGAAATAATGATGCAAAATAAATGAGTTGAACAAGACCATAACTAGACCCCTACTAGACATGATAGGATTTTCGTCAAACATATCATCAACATGTAACCTGTTAGCGCTTGAAATTTCACCTCAGGCTGAAAAAGGTAAACTCCAAGGCAACATCAAACCACTTAGCCTCGTAGCTAGCCCTACGGGGCAGGAGAGGGCTCTCTCCGGTCTATCTTGGTAAAGATCTTCAATGGGCGAGATAACCAATAAGGAAACACTGATTATAGGCTAGTAAACTGATAAAAAAGTTTGAATTGCGATTTTTAGGGTTTTGGTGGAAAGTTGGGGAAAGGCAATTTTGGGTGCGGGGATTGGACACAGTTTTTGCAGGGGGTTCTTTGGGGCAAGGTAGGAGACTGTACTGATGCCTTTGAATTAAGTGAATGGATAGGAATGACCGGTGAGGAGCTAAAGAGAGTAAGAAACCTTCAAGAGTTCTCTTTAGACAGATGAAAACATAAATATTAAGCAAACTTAAAAGTAGAGCATGGCAATCATGAATTCTACTTTAACACTTCATTTGCCTAATTTGCAGAAGGAAAAGTAAGAAGATGAATCACATAACAAACTTACAAGTACAAAGAGAAACACACCATCAATACATGTAACCACAGGAATCCCAAAAAGGACCGCAAAACCCTGGTCTTTCTTCCTTTGCCAAAATTGCAGAGATACAATGAGTAATACAATAGAAGCTTTCTCCCTCAAGAGTCCAACCTCTCCAACCTTGAAAATGATTGAGAAAATACATAATATAGACCATGCCAACCCATTCCCTAGCCTCTAGGGGTCAAGCTCATCCTTCTAGGAGCTGTTTCAACCAATTCTAAATTGAGCACTAAAATCTAGGCAGTCAAAACAACTTGCCTCTATAAGCTAGGAAACCAATTCATTCATTAAATTTTTGCCTATCTCATGAATGAATCTTCTAGAAGAGATAAATGAGTGTCAAAATATCATAAAATTACATAATTTACAACAAGGAGGATCAAAATCCACTCCAAAAAGTCAAATCCAGTCAAAACTGCGTTTTGCTGAGTTGTAGGTGAATTTCTGTGAAAACTGCCCAACAGGTCGCGCCCTGATCCTGAACAGGTCGCGCACCTTTGGAGCTGCTTTTGAGGCACTTCCAGTTGTCCAAATGAGGCAAAAGTGGACTTGTTGGAAAGGTCTAGATGTCTACTTTCCAACCCAAGTGGAATTTCTTAATTTGGTGGCCATTTTCCCCTCCAAAATTGCAACCTCCCAAGACTGCTTCCTGTGTGTCAAAAAGGTGGCAGAAAGTCATTTTTTGCATGTTTTTTGACCTTCTGGAGGCTCAAACTTGATGAAATATCTTGGTAATTTCTGAGCAGGTGTATCTTTGCATGAAAAATCCAAAAATGCTGAGTTTTCCCGAAATGGAGTTGCCCATTGAATAGGTCGCGCGCGGCACGCGACCTGTTGGGGAGGAAAACCTGTGTTTGGCACAAAAAATTCACAATTGACAAAATTTTCTCCAAATTTCTTGAAATTTGGGCTGGGAGTCCCCAATCAAGTACCATGCTTAGTCAAAAAGGCTTTGGCCAAGATTTGGAGTGGATCGGGCCTTTTCCGTCGTTTTAGTGCCTTGGCCAACCTCCTTGGATCTGGCGATTGTAATTTTGACATTTCTCTAAAACCATGACACCTGTGCAAAAAGTGAAGGAGGTTTTTCTTATTTGGCATGTTGTGGACAAAAACCTCTCTCAGTTTTCCAAAATTCATCTTCTATTGCTCTGAAACATCATTTGAGTGCAACGTATCCCGATGTGTGGAACAAGGGATTTTGTCGAAATGAAGCGAAATGAAGGGGATAAGGGGCTTCTAAATTCTTAAGGAAATTTTTGGGAGTAGGGAGGGATGTTAGGAAGCAGGGGAAAGTGGAATCGCGGAGATCGAGTGAGGGGAAGGGGTCCAAAATGGCAAAACACAGGCCCAACCTAGAAAATTACCAAGTTGTGGCAAGAAACTAGGGTTTGTGCAAAAATGAGGAATTTGGCGGATCTAAGGGATGGGAAGTGTTTAATAAGGTACATTAAAGATAGGGGAAGGTGCATGAACATCTGGATACAAGTTTTGCTAATGATTTGACCATCCAAGAGAAATTAGCTTTCAAAACCCTAGGAGAGGGAAATGACCTTGCCTAGGTGCAACTGAAGCATGAACAAGATGTAAAATGACTCATTAGACACTGACATGATAATGAAAACCCTATAAATGATGATAGACTCAGCAGAATGATGACATGGATTGGCATTTGGGCAATTTTAGAAGGAGTGAAAGCAAACCCTAGACCTAATGCCTAGTGACCAAATTTTGCTTGAAGACTCACTGAAATGACAAAATTTGACCTTGACACTGTGAGACCACTTTGTAAGAGCATATTTGATCACTGGAGGAAGGCTGGAAAGACTGACACTAATAGGTGTAAACAACATAATTAGGTGTAGGGATCTCATACTTATTTGAGAATCGTTATGAACCATTGTTCCCTCATGTCATTTTCTACATTATCATCTATTAGGTCATAGACACATTATCCATTCATATACAAGTAAAAACATGCTAAGAGCCATACATAGTTGTTGTCATAAAATATACATATAACCAACATAATAGGAACAAAAATACCATAAACATATCAACCATCAAAATCCACATATACATCAATACATTTACACATGAAAATCAAGGGAATGAATTTCTCATTAATGAATGCAATGAACCAACTAGAGATGGGACTACCACATTCCACCCGACCATAGATTGGCTGAGCCAAGTCTCTCTTTAGCCAGTCACCCCTGTGCCATATTCCAAGCATGAATGTGGGAATCATAGAACACACCAAAAAACACCAATCAACATGGATGCCACCGGAGTTCTCCACCTACACCGTGAGGAATTTGAGTGCCTCCTAGTTTCTCAGGCTATACCGTGCATCCACAGTCTGATCTAGGGATCACTAGGCCCTACACCGAGATGTACTCTCCAGGGTTTACCTTGCATATCATTCTGAGATCGCTAGGCACAACAGAGATAAAATCCACCTCTTGGCTTTACCGCATATCTCGTCATTCACTCGTAAGGATTACTAGTCCCACCGAGGCACACAATTTGGATTTACCACAACCCACAATTTGGTTTAGGGGTAACTAGGCTACTAGCTTCGTGATCCTCGGTCCGATTCAGGGACCACTATACCATCTGTTTTTCAATTCAGAGATCCAACCCACTCAGCTTTGAATCCAATCCGGCCATCCCACGTAAACCGAATGAGATAATCCATCTCATCAAAGCTATCAAGAAATGGCAAGGCTAGGCTAAAAATATTGTCACACCTGGAAAAACCCATGCCATGGTAGAAAAGAAACACATGCAATCCCATACATGCAAAATATAGCAAGGAAAATACACATGCAATTCGATACCTACAATGAAGCTTGTTATAGTTGCTTGATCCTACCTTTCCCTGCTTGATCTTTGCTTCATCTTGTCGTCTTTTCTTTTCTTTCTCCAATCCCAAAGTGCTCCAAGAATCTCTAAGTGTCTGAGAGTGAGAGAGAGAGTGAGAATAATGGGATAGCTCCAAAGCTAACCTAACAAAAGGTTATCAACTGATCCTCAGAAGCCTTTTTATGAATGAGGCCTCTATTTTCTTCATTTTCTATTATTTTCGTTCAATTTCCTCCTCACATGCAACCTGTGACCTTTCACCTTCCTTTTCTCATAATTTCCATTATTTTCATAAATAAAATGCCAATAAATGTTTCATACCTTTCCAAAGCCTTAGCCATTACCTTTGCCAATTTCCATAGCCATAAAAAACCAAATGAACATCCCCTAGGATGTCTTACCCAACATTCAGCTTGGAATGTGTCCCATCGACTGTGGTTATTGTTTTTAGCTTTTATTACATGGAATTTTCACTAGGGTTGTTATAGGCAAGAACTCTACAAGCTAAAGATGTCAAGGGAAGATGGAATATCCTCTTACTTTATGAGGATATCTGAGATTCGGGATCAACTAAAAGATCTGGGAGAAGTCATGTCTGATAGAGAAATGACTACAATTGTATTGAATGCACTACCAGAGAAGTGGGGTAAATGTACTTCAAGTATTTATGGGAGGAAAGAAGCTACTCCATTCTAGGATCTATGGTCACTGTGAAAGATTGAAGAATCTAGACTAAAGGCCAAATCTGATGTGGGAGCAGGCGAGAAAAACCAAGCTTATGCTGCAATGACAAAAAGAAAGGGATAATTTGGAAAGTTTGGTCCTCAGAAAAAGAATAAGAACATGGATAAGACCTAATGATATGGGTGTCAAAAATATGGACACTACAAAAGAGATTGTCCTAAGATCAAGAAGGACAATAAAAAAGAGGAGATAAGAAGCCCACATCACCGAGGAAGTGGAGGAAGATGAAAAAGAAGAAGTCTAAGAAAGAGGAAGTACGAGATATCTATTACTGAGATAGCCTTCCTCACATAAGTTCTTCTCAAGTCCCTAAGTCTTCAATTGTAAGATATGGTTATCATGATTCTCTACGTAAAATAATGAGATGCATCAAGGCATCATAGAAGCATTGAAATGAAGAGCTCAGGACATCATCATAGAGAAGCATGAAAGACGGATAGAATCTATGGAAGTCAAGGATATATCTCTTGGGAATATCATTGAAAACACAAGTGGCAAGGTCATTTATCACAAGGTTCATCATACATTTGTCAAATGGAAACATCTGCTAATGGGGATATTTTAGATCCTCAAGGTTCTTTGATGGAATCTTCATTGAAAGGTTCACCGATCATGAGGGGAAGCAAGTGTTTCATCAATAATTTCAAACTTGTGGAATTCATGGGATGATGGTATAATGACATAAAAGTTAAGCAAATCAAGGTATTGAAGCTCTTTCAATCAAGGAAGTTGTTGCAGAAAGTCTGGATGACCCAAAGGAAAATGAGGTATGTATGCTTAAAGTCTATATTGAAGAGTCATGTCATATGATTCCAGGGAACATGGACCAATGCTTTATCTTAAGATCATGATCAAAAGAAAGGACCTCCTCCATCAAAGGGATGCAGGAATGAATGGGTCACACATTCACTAGATGAAATCAACATAATATGTCCTCATATCATGTATGAGGTGGTTGACTACAATTGAGGAACTCTAATTGGAAGCTCCAAGGAATGAAATGTTTGAAGAAAGAAAGGAAGAGATCATGGAATATGCAACTATGGTAAAGGAAATCAACATCCTAAAGACCAAGAATATTTGAATACGATATCTCCATGAAATATATGAAGGCTCTAATGGAGTCTGAATAAGAAATAGACCCTTGACAATATATATCTTTGGGAGATGTGTAGATATGTATGCAGGATGCTGATGCAGTCTAGTAGATGTCATGATGAAAGACCATCACAAAGGTAATGTTTATTTTTAATGTTCATTCCTTTATTTTTACAAATATTTTGATGGGTTTATGCAGGGCTGCCGAGGGAAGATCTATGTATGTCTTCCACCATTGATGCACATATAGTAGGAGGAAATATCCTTAAGTAAATATGGTATGAAGAAGGTAGCATGGCATGAAGCAAGGCCACATATGGAATGATGGATCACTTTCCAATGATGACATGAATGACTCATGGATGGAAGTGATGGATGGTTTGTGCCCTAAGAATAAGTACAAAAATATGAAGACTCCTCAATGACGGAAATAATTTCATGACATCATGAGGAGGATCCCTTCAAGCAGATAGTTGTCCCATCATCTCCACTTAAGGAAATGTTATAGGTCCCTAATTAAGAGGGAGCCTGGAAACAAGTTTTTTACTTGGAATAAACTTGGAAATTCCTAATCCAAGAGGGATTTTAGGTACATTCCTTTTGTAGGAATGAGTACATTCCTTTATTGGAATATATATGTCCTCCCTAATTAAGAGGGAGAGATAGACACATCATTCTTGTCTTCACTTGGGAAGACAGAATGGAGGATTGGGTAAACATCTGGCATTTGATGTTCTTTAAGGATGTGTTAGGGAATCCAAGCTAAGAGTAGTCGTAGAGGATTGATATTCTTTAAGTACTGGGAATCCAAGATAAGAATAGTACTGGTGGAACACACCCTGAGAACCCGGTTGGGGTATGTTCCAATAGAGACAAGGATGAGGGTGTTCATACATCATTGGTCTCGCCGGCATTAAGCTCAGATCTCGTGGAGAGATAGAGTTGTTAGTCAAGGCCTTTCTATGTGACAATGTTGGTTGATATGATGTTAAACAGATGGGTTACCACTCTGACTGTTCTTATGAGAAATTCTTCAAATTGAAAATGACCAAGTAGCATTATGAATACCTCCCTAGTTAAGAGGGAGTGTTGAAAAGTGTAACTAGGTTCGGTCTTCATAATGACATGTGTAATTGTGATTTTATGTAATTGATGAAAATAAGAAAAATAAAATTCTTGTAATTCTTGTCTCATGGGTTTCATGAGCAAGGAATTTTATTTTAGCACTGGTTCCCATTGTAAGCCTTTAGGATTAAGTCATCTAGTCATAAAATTCAAATTGAGTCTATGTCATGTATGAAGGACCCTTATTTGGCATATTATATTTGTATATGAGTCAATGAAAATTTCAAGTAGCCCTCCAAGACCAAGCACAAGCATCAACCTCAAGTCAGGTTCAAAGTGGAATTAATTATCTCCTCCCAAAAAACATGTCGACTCATCCTCTTCTTATCGACTTATTTAAGGAGGAAACAACTATAAATATGGTTGCTCAGCATCACTTCTGAGACAGAATTTTGGTGGAACAGTGATCTAAAATATAAGCGTGAAAAGGATAAAATGAGAAGCCTCCCAACCTGTGAAGTAAAGAAGAAGAAGAGCGAGGTTATTAGGGTACTTTATGGGATTGTTTTAAGGGCAGAAAAACCCTATACGTGCTAGCAGCCTATTATAGCAGTAAAGGACAAGAAGAGTCTATTACAATAGTGAAGGTAGAGGAGAGGAGAAGTTTGTTGTAGCAGTGGAAGCCAAGGAGAAATGTAGTCCCCATAGGGAGCCAGAGTGAAATAAGGTCGAAGGTCTAAAGCAGAAGAAAGCCAAGGTTGAAGAAGAAGTCGAGAAGGAGGAAGGAGTAGAAGGTTGACTATCATTGACTAAGGATATTATGTCTTGGTCTTGGAGTGGAAGATAGGTCAAGGGTCTTGGTCTTGGTATGCGTCAATTGGAATCTCTATAAGAAGAAGAATTTGTTCAGGTTTTCCTCTCAAGTGGGAAAGGTTTTGGCCCTACATGATAGCCTATATTCGGTGTCTCTTGTCTCTTGATGGTTTATGAATTAGTAGCTAATAGATGAATAAGAACATTAACAACATAAGTAATAGAAGATATAATATAAAGAAGTAAAAAACACACACAAGAAGTTACTAATAGAAGAGAAATCACTTAATTGTTATGCCCTAGATTTCTCAATACCTACCACTCAGGCTAGAAATTATGCTCTAGGAAAAATTGCATAAAACATTATAACTTGTATTGGTCAATGCTTTATTAATAGTGGTTAATATGCAAATCAAATCTTATAAAGTTTTGCAGAGCATCTTAGGACCTACCACTCAAGTTAGAAATTATGCTTTAGGAAAAATTACATAAAATATTATCTTGTATTAGTTTATGATTAATTAATAGTGGTTAATATGAAAATCCAGTCCTAGTGATTAATATTAAAATCCAATTATATAATCTTGCTTCGACATAAACTAATATATTGATATGTCTACACATTTATAATTTTACTCCCACATAAATAATGGTGCATGGTAACTATATTAATTTACATCTTATTCATATCATTTTTTTAATGTAAAGGCTTGTTTAAATTATGGTGGAAAGTAATTGATGGTAAATATGTTATTTATCCAAGTATGAAATATTTTGAAAGATATTTATTTTGGATCGTTTTCTTGCAAAGCTTAAGAATAAAAGATCACTACACAAATATTTAATTATCATGCATGGATATCATTACAATGTCAAGAAAATATGCAATAAAATATGTGAGACAATTATCCACATGGTCAAGACAAAATATTGTGCCAAGATTGCAATAAGACCTTCAAGTTATGTTCCAATCAAATATTTGAAAAATATTTTTTTTAATAATATTGAAAAAATACATATTTTTCAAGATTACACATTATAAAGTGCATAGGCTAATATTAAACTAATAGTGGTTAATGGGCAAAGAAATTGGCATAGCATGTTTTTATATGAAACAAATTGGTTAAGAATATATTAATCTTTGTAGTTAAGAATGTTGTCAAATGTTTTTTCAATGTATATATGATTAACTTGTATATTATTTCTTTTTTATAAATAATAATAAAGTTATAATTTAGTTAATTTTTATGATTTTTAATATTTTAACAATGTGAGATGTATCATGAAGTAAGAGTTTTGATGACTATCTGCTTTTACCATCCATTTAATTTATATGGCTGAAGTAAAGGTTTTGATGACTGTCTTCTTTTACCATCCATCTAACTTATATGGATGCACTAGTGTAATCATAGTATGCCGTTGTTTTTTTTAGTCAATTCAAATTTTATTCATTTCATTGTTTTTAGTTAATATTTATTTGACAACCACGTTTTCCACCCATTTGTAAAACACATGTACTAACTACTTATAATTGTGACCAACCACCCTTAACACATTAACTGTACTACCTTGTCCTTCAAATGGATGTTATATTCTTGTTAATCAAATCCTTAATGTGAAAAATAATTGAATCTTAACTTTTCATATTAGATAAGTATATTGAAATATGTTATTTTAGATGTTTAATCATAGAGGACAGTAAAACTACATCATTAAATCATGTTAGTCAAAATTTGTTTTGAAATTTTTTCATTATTTCACCATATGTAATGTGTAGATTCAATACTACTCATGAAATTTACTAAAACAAAAGACTTGAATCTACTCTACTGATCTGCAAAAGTTAATTCACCATCCAAAACAAAAATCATAGACATGCAAAACGAAACATCAGACATGCACAAAGATTTATCTAGGGGATAACAATTGCTCAAAACCCCTTACTATCTATAATGCATTAATAAGAGAATAGAGAAGAAATACAATGCTTTCTCAAGCTTAAGCACACCCTGCAAGTGTATAGTCTATCCCTCTGCCTGACTGATTGAACTTGGCCAACACTTAGCCAATTTCAAGCCTTCCCAAGCTCCTATTTCCTTGTGATGTTCCCTTGGGAAATTGCCCCTATTTTTTAGGAATTTCACACTTTAGAATTGTGCAATACCCTTAGGTCTTCCTCTGACTGCATGCACCACCTGTACACATTGGAATATGCTACCACTGATGGTACACTTCCTTGGAATCTCTAACTCAACTGGGTAACTCGAATTATTTGCATGCAACAATTATTTTGGGTTGATTGATCAGTTAACTGGTTAATCAATGAGTGTGGTTGAAGTTTCACTTCCACAACATGACCTTCATTAGTTCTTCTAATAGTTGGAACTAGTTAAACTAACAATAACTAAAATTAACTAAAATATATTGTTACAAATTACTAATCAATCATGTAGAATTGAACTCAAGCCTCCCAACTCATATTTACTGAATGACAAGAGCCATGTCACCTCAGTTAACTACCTCCAAGTATTTTGATGAAATAGAAATTCAAATTTTAATCTAGTTTGACCAAGGCAAAGTCAAAACTAGATTTTCTTGCTACATTTTCAACATAATGTGATTTAATTATTATTTTTAAATGTATAATATTTTAATAAGCAAGTTGGCATGATCATACAACTTGACCTAGCAAAAGCTTATGACAAGCTAAGCTGGTCTTACATCAAGGCAGTGCTGAGAGCGTATGGTTTCGACCACAACTAGATTAGATGGGTTATGGCCCTGGTAACCACGACTAGTTTTTCAATCCTTCTTAATGGCTCACCCTCAAGAACCTTTATGCCTTCCATGGGTCTTAGACAAGGAGATCCGATCTCCCCCTTCCTCTTTGTTTTCATGAAGGAAGGGCTAGGCAGAGCGATAAAAAGTGCAAGTGCTGAAGGAAGAATCCAGGGACTGCAATTGAACATGATGGAACTACTTCCACTCACCAACAATTTATGGATGATACTATGTTGCAGGGCATTCCCACGGTCAAGGAAGCCAAAGCTTTTAAACAAATCTTGAACGACTTTGCTATGGCTACTGGAACAGAGGTAAGCCTTGACAAATCAAAAGTTTTCTTTTTTAACACTAACATTGCCATTTAGAGAAACCTCACCAAAATTCTAGGGTTTCAAAGGGATCAATTACCTTCTAAGTACCTTGGAATGCCTCTTGCGGACAAACCTCTAATAAAGGGAGTGTGGGAGCCGATAATTAACAAAATTCAGGACAAGATCAGGAAATGGACTTGCAAGTCTTTGAATTTGGTAGGGTGTCTTGTGCTTACAAAGGTTGTCCTACAGGCCATACCCATTTTCATGTTGTCAGCTCTTCCTGCTCCTAAAGGAGTTATGCAACAGATCAGGAATATTCAAAGAGATTTTCTTTGGGGCAAAGGGGAAGAGAAAAAGAAGTGGGCTTTGGTAGCTTGGGACAAGCTCTACAAACCTAAGGCCCATGGTGGTTTGGGGCTTCACGACCCTGAAATCCTCAGCAGAGTATCGGGAGCCAAACTCTGGTGGAGGTGGCTCAAGGAATCGGCTACCCCTTGGGCTAAGCTTTGGAAGCAGAAATATGCAAATAATTGGCAGGAGAGGGATCATATTAGAATGTCAAGACTTATCAAGGGCTCCCACATTTGGAACCTTGCTTGGGAAAATAGAGCCATTGTCTAGCAGCATAGTTTCTGGGAGATTCGAGATGGGAACCTTGCATGGTTTTGGGAGGATAACTGGCAGTAGGAACCAAATTTGTTTAGAGAAGAATTAACCACTCTCAAAAATGACACTGATAACAAAGGTTTACTTATGGTAAGTGACTTCTGGGATTAGGTACGAGACAATGATAAATGGAGAATGTGGAAGAATCTTGGTTATAGTGAAGAGAGTCCTTGGAGGGCCCAGGCAGATTCCCTTGCTCTTGACTTGGAGCAGAGGAAGATTTTTGTGTCTTCCATGTCTGACCAACTGAGGTGGGGTCGAAACACCGAAGGCACTTTTAACCTCAAATATGCTAAACGCATGGTCCTAGGTTTTGATTATCCAAACCCTGATCAGAATTGGAATGACCTTTGGAAGAACCCGCAATGGATGAAAATCAAATTATTTATGTGGTTGGTTCACCAAAAGAAAATCCTCACATGGGAGAATCTTTTGAAAAAGGGATTTGTTGGCCCATCTAAATTCCATCTATGTGGCCTACAGGAGGAGATGATGGAGCATTTACTAAACCTTTGCCCCTTTACCTCTATCATGTGGGATTGGGCGGCCTCAGTCTTCAGGCAAATAGACAGGGATAGACTCAGAATCACAAACACTTTGAAGAATTGGAGGAAAGACTTCTCAGGTAATGAAATCATTAACAAGGCTTGGACTCTGGTTCCAGGCTTTATTATCTAGGATGTATGGAAAGAACATAATGGCAGGATTTTCAAGAACAAAATAGGCTCGACCCAAAGTATCATTGTCCAAATTTTATGACAGCTTAAAGATACAGTAGGAGCCCTTATTTGGAAAATTCCTAAGGACCTCCCTTCGCCCCAGGATGCTCGCATACTGATGCAGTTGGGTCTCCATTCTCTAGTTCCCCAAGGCGCTGGCAAGGGTGTGAGAAAAACAACTGTTGGTAAAGATATCTGGAAACCTCCTCCTCCTGGTTTTTTGAAAATCAATATAGACGGGGCCTCTAAGGGCAACCCAGGGATGGTTGGCTATGGCAGTGTCATAAGAGATGAGCAGGGGCGCATAAAGAATATCTTCCATAGTCATTTGGGGACTGCCACAAATAACATGGCGGAGATTATGGCCTTAGAGCAGTGCCTGAAATCCTGATGGAGGCAAATTTACACAACACCATCACTCAAGCTGACTCTGAACTGGTCATTAATGCGACCAAGAAAATGTGTAATGGAACGGCACATGGAAAAGTGTCGAAACATTGGAGGCTCTCACAGGTCTTTCAGCATATTCATTCCCACTTGCAAACCCTAAGAACAATTAGCTTTGTTCATGTGAGAAGGAAAGCCAATATGTTAGTTGATCGTCTGGCGAATGAAGGGGTGCTATGTAAGGAAAGCTATATTTGGTATGACTGGAAGTCTATACCCTCTGGAAAACTACACGATGATTGTCAATGATAGGCAGACAAAGACATGGTGAATCTCCAGACCAATGAAGAATGAGCAGGAGGAAGACCAGTGGGAGATGAAGGAATGGCACAAACCCGAAGTGAAGAGAAGGATGAAGAGGTAAGATGAAGGAACAACATAAACACGAAGTGAAGAGAAGGATGAAGAGGTGGGGTAATTATGCACAGGAGTCGTTAGATCATGGAAGATCAACAGACATAATTGGTGGAAAATATAAGCGAGAGTAGCGGAAGTAGGAGAGGGCAGAAGTCCTTGAACCTATTTGAAGTGCCGCTTTTAATCCTGACCGTCGATCTTATTACTTGGCACTGATGTCACGTGCCTTTAAGGGGGTTCAGCTACCTGTAACCCACGTGCTAGTGGAATAGGCATAGACCGTAGGTTTTAAGCGCCCCCAATCATTGAATGGATATCGAGTTTTAAAGTGGAGAGAGGTTAAGTCTAAGAGCGGACCTGAAAATTATAGACCAAAGGTTCATTTTCCTTATCGGGTCCGGATTGCGGTTAAGTGGGGCGCAAGTCTCTAGCGTGATGATTTTTGATTGGATATCGGGTTTCAAAGTGGAGGGAGGTTAAGGCTAAGAGTGGACCCGAACTTTTATAGACCAAAATTTCATTGACGATATCGGGTCCAGATTGCGGTTAAGTGGTGTGCAAGTCTCCGACGCAATGCTTTTTGATTGGTTATCAGGTTTCAAAGTGGAGGGAGGTTAAGGCTAAGAGTGGACCCGATCTTTTATAGACCAAAGGTTTATTGATGATATCGGGTCCGAAAAGCGGTTAAGGGGTGAGCAAGTTTCTGAAGCGATGTTGTGTCAACCGCCAGATCAAGAACTAGACTGACGGCAGGGATTCATTCATTCACAGTGAGTCTTTCGGTAAAAGAGGGTAAAATTGTTCGCTATGTGATGTTTAGGGTGTTGTTGACCCTGTTGTTTGTTTTCATCAACGGGTCTATCTTTTACTAGTCTTTACACTTGTAAAGACGTGTACTATATGTAATCATGTTTTTGATTAATTGAAGGATCCACTCTTATTTGACCTATATATATATATATATAATATTTTAAACTCACATTTAAAAAAATGATTTAAAGTTTTTTAAATATATGGAATTTTAAAATCTCATTAAATTTTTTGAATAATATTCAATGCAACTCCCTATTATATTTAAAACTACCCCACACACATATAAGCTTTCCATCTTGCTCTTTCCCCACTTTAGGGGTATGCCAACTATTTTGAAAATTTTAGTGAATTAATAAACAGAGTCCATATATCAAGATCTGATTCATTTATTAATTAACCTATCATTGAGACACTTTAACAGTGACACCTGGGGACCTCATAATAGACATCGTATCAAACAAAGAGTCACTAATTATAAAACCGACTAAAGTTAGTTACACTCCAATAGCACGCCCACGATAATATACTCTCTTTCCAAGAACCATTACATTGCAAACCTATTCACCATTCGGTTATAAAACACAACCAATTGAGTTGTTGATGTTGCTATGGAGCTTTTTCTAGAACTGTTGCAAATAGTGCAAAAAGCACAAACTTAGCCTTATCCAAAATTTAATTTCACTCAATTATAAAGAATTCATAAATTATAAAGGTATGGACATAAAAATACCTCGAAACCAGATAAGTTTGGTTGATTGCAAAAGGCACGATAATATATTTTTTTGCCATGTTTGTATTTGAACCGAAACTAGCGCTTAATGGAAATAATTCCATGATTTCCGCATGATTTGATACCTTAGAAAATCGATTAAAGCCCTTGGCCTTGTGATTGACATGAAAGTAATCAACTTTCAGTTAGATTAACGAAGTAACGACCTCCAGTACGATTTGCTTCAAAACTTGAGAATATTATAATTGTCAGATATAGGCTTATGTATGTATTAGCTTCTGTGGACCTTTCTGTGCAATCAGATTTATTCTCCAGGTTTTATATGTGTTGTACAAGAAGGAATGTTTTTGGTTTTTTTGGCCGTCAGCTCCGAGCTCTCTCTATCAGGATGCATATGGTATCCAGTTATGGTGTTTATATGTGTTGTACAAGAAAGAATGTTTTTGGTTTTTTTCTGGCTGTCAGCTCCTAGCTCTCTCTCAGAATGCATATGGTATCTAGTTTGGCATTCCTGGGGTTCAGAGATGCTCCAGCATCTGATGTACTTTTGTCTATGTTATATTGCCTCAATATAATACTATTATGCTTTTTCGTTTCTGAAAAAAAAATGTATTAGCTTCTATCAATTTGTTTAATCAAGTTACAAGATCCCTATAAAAATTGGCGAGTTTTGAGGGTGAGAAAATTTCATAGGCAACATGAGATAGATGTCAGTAACCCTGAAATAAAACATACAAATTTGTAATCCAATAAAATATAAACAAATTATTTATTTAATTAAAATAAAATAAAAATTACTTTAATTATTTATAAATTTAAACATTATAGCTTGCCATAGTCAATACAAAACTAATAGTGATCAACAGCAAAATCAATTGCTGAAGTCGTGTCTGGGCAGGGATTAATAAGGTAAGCGATATTATATTGAATTTTTGGGGTGGGAATCTAAACTTCGATTTATTATTTAATCAAAAATTATTTAAGATAAATGATATTATATTGATTTTTTTGTTTGAGGGTTCGAGAATCTAGATTAAGCTTTACCACCCACCATTCATGGAAAATCATTTTGCCTAGTTTACAATGATGTCACGAAGATGATATTATAATATTGGTTCTTATTCATTTAAATCTTAAAGGTGGTTTAGTAATAGTTTAAAAGATTATAATATTTTAATTTAAAATTTATTGTAGTTAAATATGCAATATTTAAGTTCTAATATTTTTAATTTGATTAATTTATTTTTTAAATGTAAATTTTTATTTTAATATTTAAAAAAAAAATTACATGAAAACTTTCATCTTTATTTGTTCCTAGGGATACTACATCAAAGATAAAACTGGATTTTAAGGAGCATCCATTTAAATAGTTTATTAATGTTTAACAATTTACAAAAGAGTCAAATTATAAAACAAGGCCATTAAGGCTATAATTTAACTGAAGATCTAAAAATTTGAAGAGGAAATTCAAAACATGAAACTTGAGGAAAGTCATTATTTGGACTGATCATAGTTTGAGGCTTCAAATACTATAGGTTCTTTGTTGCTGCCAAGG
The DNA here is from genome assembly GCA_031772625.1 of Pinus tabuliformis. Classification (NCBI taxonomy): domain Eukaryota; kingdom Viridiplantae; phylum Streptophyta; class Pinopsida; order Pinales; family Pinaceae; genus Pinus; species Pinus tabuliformis. The sequence continues at coordinate 444,027,545 of CM062811.1, forward strand.
AAGCAGTCAAAATCTAGATGGATGTCCAATTGAGTAGCCTTCCATGAATCGCATTTTGTCATCCAATGATTTCATGGTGAGTTACATTCCTTCCAATATCAATAGAATTTCTTCTTTGGCATTATTATGGTCTAACAAAAACCTACCCAATAGAAGCTTAAGATGTTATTAGATGTCAATGGTATACATGTGCTACTGGTATCTACTATGGTCTAACCTATCGCAGGTACCCAATCATGAACGTTAGAAACAATTTCTGTGTCGGTCATATAATGGTGCTCATCGGTAATCTCATATCATGTTTGTTCAATTTCCACTTGGATAAGCTATGAGTATGTTCATTGCAACATTGGGTAGAGCTCGTTGCTCTCACCTACGCTTGGGAACCTTCCTAGTTTTGTATGTAGTTGAGGGCACCACAAATAACTCGAGCTTGTTGGTGAAGCATGTTCGATAGAGAGGAGAAAAGATTCCATAAGATTGAATCATAAGGAGGAAAAAACGTAAAGCTAAAAGGTGAAAGCATGAAAATGGGTTACACTTTCGGGTCAAATGCTGCGATGAAATTTCAAGTTTTTCCTCTTTTATCAAATTAAAGCCCTCAAAATTCATATAATCGTTGTGAGTTTTGATTCAGAGTAAAAAGAAAAATTATGGAGAATTATGTTGTTGTCCAAATGATATTTTTTGCAAAAATATTTAGTGTCGTATAATATGTCAATCTTCCATTAAATGAAATGCTTGTCCTTGTAAATTTTCACTCATCTTAAGAGGTATGTGTGTGTTCATGTAACATAACTTAGCCTAAAAGGTGTCATTTTAAAAAAATATATATATGAATGTGATCTACACGAAGAGAGCTAAGTTTTTCATATTAAAAAGTTATTTTTTATGAAAAATATATTTTTTATTATTTTTTGAAGTTGGAAAAGTAATATTTCAATTGCATTTTCCAACATATCTGTTCACGTAAGTTTTTTTTTCAACTATTTAAATAAATTGAAAAACCAAAAGTACAAATTTTAAGAGGACTTGTAAACGAAGATAGTAGTATTTTTTTAAAAAAATTCGTTGTCTATATTTTATGATATTGATTTTTTATTCAACCTCTTTAAAACAGTCAAAAAAAAATCAAGCATTATGTTTAAAAGAAATTAGATGAAAAATATCATATGAGTTTGAAAATGTCAAACTCATATGCCATTGGATAAAGGATTTCTTCATGAATCCAACGTGATCAACTCTACCACCAGCTAAGGACAAGTTTAGCCATAAGTCTGCTAGGGTACAAAATGGTGTTGCAGGAAATTTTGCAGAAGAGGTGTTGAAATTGTGGATTTTAAGACTTAAGAGGCTCAATCGAGCACTTAAAGCACTCGATCGAGCGCCTAAATTTCAAATTCAAATAGCTCGATCAATGGTTTCATAAACCCTCGATCAAGCCATATATGTGGTTAATAGGGACTTGATCAAACCTCTATAGAAAAAAATGAATGATCTAAAATTAAGCTTTTACCTCTTCTTAAAATTCCAAATATTATTAGAATTTTTGTTATTATGTCATGTAGAAACCTTATTAAATTTAATATTATTATTATTATTAAATTAAATGATGAAATGATATTAATGTATATAAAATATATTTTAATGTTAATATTACATTTATTAATTTTGGATTAATATAATATTATTAACTTTAATAAAATATAAAATTTCTTATATTATAATATATACTAGCACAACCACGTTAATAAATGTGGTTGATATACACCATAGGCGTCAACAAAGTCATTAGCACAAAAAGAGTCATACAAGCTGAGTCAATGTAATGCCCTACTTGATCCTAGATCCTATCAGACTAGTTAATCTACTGGAACAAGTATTCTTCCATTTGTTATTTTATTTATGTAAATGGTTGTTAAAAAAAAAAAAACCTTACATGTTTGATATGTTGTTGATCAAAATTTTCTTATATGTTTTTATCAAGTAAATGTAAAGTTATAAACATGTTATTTTCCTTCTTATTGTGATTAAATAAAATAAATTAATTAAGCTATTGGAACAAGTATTCTTCCATTGTTATTTTATTTATGTAAATGGTTGTTAAAAAAAAAAAAAAAACTTACATGTTTCATATGTTGTTGATCAAAATTTTCTTATATGTTTTATCAAGTAAATGTAAAGTTATAAACATGTTATTTTCCTTCTTATTGTGATTAAATTAAATAAATTAATTAAGCTACTGGAACAAGTATTTTTGTCTGTTATTTTATTTATGTAAATGGTTGTAAAAAAAAAAAAAAAAAACTTACATGTTTCATATGTTGTTGATCAAAATTTTCTTGTATGTTTTTATCAAGTAAATGTAAAGTTATAAACATGTTATTTTCCTTCTTATTGTGATTAAATTAAATAAATTTAGTTTTAGTTAGAGGACCCTAGGTTGGATCCTCACATATGGTATCAGAGACAAATTTAAAATTTGGACCCAAAAACCCACTAGACCCAAATCCCCACTAGAAGAGGTTGTAACCCTCATAATTACTTGTAAGCCTCTTTATTATAAAAATTACTTTGAAAAACAAAAAAATTATTATAAATATTAAATATCAAACAAATTAAGTTCTCATACTTCAAACAATGAAATATTTTGTCTGTTGTACTCATACTTCATACAATAATGATATATTATGTTTTCATACAAATATAACATGCTAAGAACTATTATGATTTTTTTTTATGAAATTTTGTAGACTAAAAAAAGATAAATGAATTTAAATTTTGGAAAGAGAATTTACTTGAAAATAATAGTTTGGATGTGTTTTTACTGTTTAAAAAAAATAATCCCAATAGTAAGTGAATTGAAGGTTTTAATTTCTCTTCTCCTTCCCTTGTCCTTCCTCCTCAAGTATTAAAACAATTTCACGTTAGTCAATCAACGTAATTGGAATTCAAGATCGCGTCTCTCCCAGTTAACATGAGCTTTGCTGCCACTCCCACTGCTTTCATGCTTTCGCTGCAAACCCACCCTTCCCCTCTTGCAGAAGGAGTTGCATGATTTTTGACCAATTTGAAATTGATTGTTCGCTATGGATGTGAAATTGTAGAGATTGATACTAAATTGAAGGATCGATAACCAATGTGTGGAGTTTAAGTGGGTATACAATTTTATCATTTTGTAACCGAATTAAATTTAAATCAATACCTGAAATTCCAGGTACAGGTATAATGATTTTGTCATCTTTTCTTACGGTAAAATTGGGTGATTTAAATACGTTTAAAAATGGGTGGAAGAATTTTATCATCTTTTCTTGTAGTAAAATTGAGTGATTTAAATACATTTAAAAACGCGCGGGAGTCTTAGAATGCATTTTTCTTATTTCATTAATATTTATTAATAATAATAATATTGATGTAAACAAATTTTTATTATCTTCTCTGATAACAAAATTTAATAATATCTTTATAGAATCACAAAATGAATTATGTTTTCCCTATCTTTACTTTGCAACAAAAAAAACTCTTAGAACCATGTGTAATAACTTTATCCATAACTCTTTTATACCATGACAAACACGTTGTTACACTTAAATCAATAATTTTGAATTAGATTGTCCACTAACTACATATGAGTTTTCGTGTCTCTCCTAAACAAAATTGAAAGTTGTTTTGTTCTCTCTCCTACATAAATTTGAAATCCTCGTGCAATTAATAATTATACAATTTAACCAAAAAAATATTATTATGAAATCATATAATTTATAATCATTTAATTAAGAATAATTAATATTTATAATACATATAACTTTACTATATATATAGATAGATATAAAATAATTCTACATTAAAAAAATAAACTTTGAACTAAAATAATAAAGTAAACTTGCCTTGGTGAAATTGATCGTTTTCGAACTCCATGTTTATGAGAATCCATGATATTCATGTGTCATATTCAATATGCTTGAAATTTTATGGTTGGTTTTGAGGTGATAGGAATAAATGTTATTGTGCAAATTAATGTATATAGGTGGTTAGATTTTAAAATAAATTTGATAAATTGTTTACCAAGCTCTTACAATAAAACTGGTTTATAAATACGTATAATAATTTTAGAGTAAATTTGACAACTTATATCCATGGTAATAAATAAATAATGTTTTAAGTAAAATAATTTATAATAGATAATATCATACTCTTTAACAATATAATTTGTCTATATATTAGTCATAGGTTTTCAGCTTATGTGAAAAATACATATACATTTAGAGATTTAAATTATATATATATATATATGGAGAGAACAAAATATTAAATTCAAAGCATATTCATTTAGGTTTGAATTACACAAAATATTTTAACTTTAGTTGAATTTTCTTTTAAAATCCTTATATTAAAGAGGAAGCCATGATTTAAGGGTTTAACATAAGAATATAGATATTATAAATAATAAAAAAGTGATAAGAGATAATACACATAGTCAATTATGACCTAAATTTATGATAATATGAGAAAATCATTAGTAAAATCAATATTACAATAGACATAAAATTGTTTATAGTCATATATCATCTAGAGGAATTTAGTAACTTTCATATTATTTCAATGTGTTATATATTCTTTTATATTATCATATTCAATTATGACCTAAATTTATGATGATATGAGAAAATCATTTGTAAAATCAATATTACAATAGACATAAAATTGTTTCTAGTCATATATCATCTAGAGGAATTTAGTAACTTTCATATTATTTCAATGTGTTATATATTCTTTTATATTATCATCGGTTAAGAATATTTAGGATTTGAAAGGATGAAGGAGTTATAGTAGTGTAATTTGAAATAACCACTTGGTGTTGATCTATGATGTCAATTGATAGATAAAAAAATACTACATTCATGGTTATTTGCTAAACCTTGCTTCAAGGACCAATTGTTTATATGTCCTCCAAGAAATCCTAAGATTCATAAAATGGACATAAATGATTTTAAAACATAGTATAAAGGTTGGGAAGGAGCAACTAATTCCCATAGAAGGAAGGCATGACTAAAAGGGTATTATTCACATTAGTATTTAATTTAATTATTTGAATATATTAAACCAATTTATTAATTAACTTTAATATTAAATTAAATAAATAATTATGGTTACTAAATAATTTGGTGTTAATAAAGCATCAGAGCGTGACTGACACATACATTGCACTAGTAACCTAGCTAGTATCAAGAGAAAATTTGTAGGTTATGTAGAGCTCACACATGAGAAGACTTAGTAGATCCTTGGGGATCTGCCCAGTATTAATAATGCTCATTTATGAGCATAGTAAAAGAAAAACTTATGCCTATCATTATATGTGTGTGTGTGTGTGTGTGTGTGTGTGTGTGTGGTGTGTGTGTGTGTGTGTGTGTGTGTGTGTGTGTGTGGAATAAGAGTTGTCAAGTCCTAAGTTACATTAATAAGTCTTGCATGTCATACAGATAATTGAGCAATTCAAAATGGTGAAGACACGAGAAAATCAAGCTCGAGGAGGATCATCACAAGGACCTCCTACAAATAACCCATTTCCATCGCTAGAGTTGGCCCTCATCTTGCGCTCCCTGGAAGCAATTAATGAGGCTTTAAGAGGGCGCCAGACAATTGAGGTGGAAGTGGAGAATCCTCCATTAGAGTTGGGAAATCTCGAGGGATCAAGATACTTTAATAGAGGACCTTCAATCGAGGACATTACTAAGGAGCTCCAAAAGATTAAACTCCCATATTTTGTTGGAGGTTGTGCCAATGAACAAGTAGAAGCTTGGTTAGAGGAAATGAGAAGGTGATTTGCACTAAGAGATTATACTTCCAGTTCAAAAGCTAAAATAGAAATATTCCAACTTATAGATAGTGCCCTGAATTGGTGGGGTAACTTAGAGTGTCAACTACACCTCACTCTAGACACAGTTACCTAGGATTTATTTGAAGAGAGATTAATGAAAAAGTACCTACCGGCATATTATCAAGAACAACAGGTAGGAGTCTTCCATGCTTTGGTACAAGGAAACTGCACGGTAGAGGAATATGAGATTAGATTCATGGAATTGGTCAAGTATGTCTCCTACATGGATATTGCTCAACGCCAAGCAGATCATTTCATTTATGGATTGAACCCTAGTATCAAGGAAATGGTGTGGATGTGAAAACAATCCTCAGTTGCAAAAGTTGTTGAACATGCTCGTTATGTTGAAGAGCACTTAGAATTAAAAGGTGGAAACAAAATCATTTTTCCACAAAAACTAAGGTTTATGGGGAAGGATCCTCATACCTTCTCCAGGGGAGGAAGTTTTAGGCCACCACCATATGGAAACGAGGTTGTACCCGCAAAACCGACAATGGAGATTTCAATGGTTGCCAGTGCAACTTCACCCACAGCTTTGAGGACTCGTGCAAATCAAGGTCATATGCGAATAGCCACAAGTAGGGGAAGGGGTCCAAGGGGAAGGAACTCTTTCCAAAGAACTCCACAACTTTATCTTCAAAATCTACCACACATCACTTTTTGGGGATGTGAGGGACCTCATTACCAATGTGACTGTCCTAAGTTACAAACTGGTAACAACTGTAGAGAAGGAAAAGCACCAATAGGGGGAGAAAAAATCCACCATTGAATCTATGCAGCAGTTGATAACCAACAAGTTGAACACCAATTTGTCATGGTAGAAACCTCGGGTATGATAAACAATGTAAAAGTTAAAATTTTATTTGATTCTGGTGCTACAAATAGTTTCATTTCACTAGTTGCATTAAACAAATTTGGGTTGACAACCTATGAGCACGATGACCTTAAACAAGTCGAAATGGCTTATGGCATAAAACAAGCAGTAGGACCTAGCGTTGACCAATGTCAGGTGAACCTTGGGGTGTGTATAACTAAGTTTAAGGCATATGTCACAGAGTTGAGGACGTACAATGTAATCATTGGAATGAACTTGCTAGAAGCTCATCGAGATTTAGTAGACTGTTTCAAAAAGAAGGTGATTTTTTTAAATGACGAAGATAGGTCAATTGAGATTTGTGGTATCAAGAGAAGAGTGTTGGCATTATGGTTCAAGTGTTGTCCTTGATGGCAACTCACTCAGTGGATGGTACAGGTGCTCAAAGGTTAGTACAGGTGATGGCAACTTAATCAGAAGACAGATCTCAGTACAGCATGGCAAGAAAGCTCATACACGCTGTTTTGTTAAGCCCAAGTCGCGTGTACACGCAAGTTCGATTCAGAAAAAGCGCGTGTATGTGGAAAGGTTCCTTTGGTTCATGGTGGTTAGACCTTGGAAGTTGTGCCTATGATTTCGGACCATTATGTCTCGACGGGCGTGTCGATCCCTAGTTTTAAAGTTGATGGTATTGTGTTACTATGGTTTTGGCTCTTGGTATTGAGAAAGGCCTAAGGCTATATAAGGAGAAGAAGATCATTAGGCAAAGATCATCTTTCGACAAGGCATGAATATCTAAGAGAGAAAGAGATCTGATATGCAGGTTCTGAGTTGGTTGATCTGAGCTAAGGAGAGATCTCATCGGTTGATGGAGAACAAGATCTAAGGAGAGATCGGGATCAAATGGTTTGAAATGCACTATCATGTTATGGTTGATTATGCGTATTTCTAGATCTGCATATTGTCGCAATGTTACGTTCTGAGTCTAACTAATATCTGGTACAGCTGCAAGTTGAGAAGATCATTTTTAGATCTGTACGCAGGTTGGCTTCGGTAAAAGCGCGTGTATACGCGGTTTCTGCTCATTAAAGTAGCGTATATCTTTTGAAGCTTGATTTGGGTTTACAGTGGGATCTGACTGTTATTACAGAGTTCTGTAGTCTGCTCTGTGTTCTGGTAACTGGTGATTGACAGGGTTCAGTGGTTCAGTGATTCAAAGTTGGTTGTTTTATGCTTCAATGATCTGTTGTGAAAATTGAATGAATTGTGGTCTTCAGATTGTAATGTTGTGCTTCAGGAATATCCAAGTCTGAAAATGTATGAAAAGTGATACCTGGAAGAAGGAAGATTGTAGGTCAGCACCTACGTACTAGTATCTTGGCTAGTACAAAAGCAAAAGGGGTTGGAGCTCCCTTCCAAGGAAGTTTGGAGAACGAGAGAAGGTTGAAGCCTTCTGCAGGTTGTAGCCTGCGTACTGGTATAAGGCTGCACCAGTACAAAAGATTGTAAACTGAAGTTTCATATTAAGAAAGATAGAGACAACTTGCAGCAGGTGGTTTTCACCCACATTGGGTTTCCACCTTATATCTTGGTGTTCATGTGTGTGGCTTTTTATCTGTTCTGTTATACTGCACATGTTTACTGTTAATATGATGAATAATGTCCTGATGCACTTAATTGAAGAATAAGCCAACTAAATTGTGAGTTTTCTGCTTATACGCTGTTTTACTTCGTCACAGTAGCGTGTACACGCTGGTTCACTTAACTGAAGTAGCGTATATGTTTTGGGCATTTGAAAAGTTTGATTAATCTGATAATACTGATTCACCCCCCCCTCTCAGTATTATTTCCAACAATTGGTATCAGAGCAGGTCCTTCAGAGAAGCTTGATCGCTTGAAGGAAGATCATTCATCATGAGCAACTACGAGAAAGAAGCATCAATCAGGCCACCGGTTTTTGATGGAACAAATTTCAATTATTGGAAGGTAAGAGTTACTGCATATCTTCAATCTCTTGGTACAGAAGTTTGGGACATTGTAGAAAAAGGCTATGTTTTTCCTTCAGCTACTCCTACAGATCCAGATGAAAAAAAGGCATATGAAACAAATGCAAAAGCAGTCGCTACCCTATTAGGAAGTATATCTCAAACAGAATTCATGAAGGTCATGCACTTCAAATCAGCAAAAGAAATATGGGACAAAATGATCACTAGCTATGAAGGAGATGAACAGGTAAAGGAAGCTAAACTTCAAACACTCAGGATTCAATATGAGACTCTCAGGATGTATAATGATGAAAGTGTGGCTAATTATTTTCTCCGGGTAGATGAGATTGTTAATTGTATGAAAAACTTGGGTGAAGAAATAAGAGAAACTATAGTAGTTCAAAAGGTTCTAAGATCTTTATCCCCCAAGTTTGAATCTAAAGTATCTGCAATAGAAGAAAAAGAAAATCTCCGTGTTCTCACTATGTCTCAGCTACATGGAATTCTAACCGCTTATGAAATGAGAAAAGGAGGTCCATCTGACAGAAGGGAAGCTGCTTTTAAGGCATCAGGAAAAGAAGATTACTATGAAGCAAGCCATGTTCCAGAAGAAGAGGAAGAAGAATCAAATTTTGTCAGAAATCTTCAAAGGGGTTCTGGAAGGTTCAGAGGTAAGCTACCTTTCAAATGTTTTGCTTGTGGGAAAGTAGGTCATTATGCTGCAAAATGTCCTTATAAGGATAAAGGAAAAGAACCTGCTAGATGGAACAAGAAACAAAGTGCAAATAGGAAAAGCTACTACACCCATGAAGATAGTGATGGCTTATCAAACAGTGATGAGGATGAACAAGGTAATAAATATAAGCTGTTAATGGCATTTGAAGATGATGATTATGAGGATGCTATAGATGTGGATAATCTCTATAATGAAATCACTAGACTCAAGAGAAGCATAGAAGAAAGGAATGTGATTATTGATACTTTGCAATTTCAAATTGATGAAAAGGAAAAACATCTTGAAAAACTAGAAGGTGAAATTGTTGGTCTCAGAAAAGAAATTGAGAAAACAAAAACTATTAATCTTAAATTTGTCAAAGGATCTGAAACCTTGGATGAGATTATTAGTGTGCAGCGGTCTCCTCTAAACAAAACAGGTTTGGGCTATAATGGAGAAACCTCTCAAGCATCCACCTCAAAAAGTTATCTTGATGCAGCAAGAGGAAATGAGCGGAAGAACAATGAAGATAATCAGGTAAAGCAGGGACGAGTTACAAACAGAAACTATCAGGGACAATCCTCCTTAAGGATGAACAAAAGCTACAACCAACCACAGGTAAAATCTTCTCAGTTTGGCTCAAGAATAGATGAAAATAGAAATTACAATCAGTTGGCTGGTAGATTCAATAACCGCAGAAGCTTCTTCAATGGACAATGCTTTTCTTGCCACAACTTTGGTCACAGAGCAGCTCAATGTGTTGCATATAAAACAATCATGACTAGGGAAGCTCAAAAACAAAGAAGTATGACAGGGATTACAAAAAGGACCTATAACAACTTTTCGGTGCTTGAAAATGAAGTTGAATGTTCTATTTGCAATAATTTTGGTCATAAAGACTCTGAATGCAGGAGCAGGTTTCAGGAGAAAAAGGAACAAGCCACAAGCACCAAAACATGGAGAATAAAGGAACCTCAAACAGAAAGATGTGGGATAGCATTTTATGCAGAAGGACAGGAAAATCTATGGTACATTGACAGTGGATGTTCGAAACATATGACAGGTGATAAAGAAAAACTTGAATCTTATTCTACTTTAGAAAAGGGAAAGAAAGTCTCTTTTGGAAATGATACTCCTGCTACTATAAAAGGAAAAGGTATTGCTCCTTTAAAAGAAAAGGTCAAGGCTGGAAATGTTTTGTATGTTGATGGATTGAAACATAATCTTCTAAGTGTCAGCCAGATGTGTGATCAAAAAACAGAGGTTATTTTCAGATCGAATGGATGTCTTGTTCGTGATCTTGATACAGGTAAAACAGTTCTCAAAGGCAAAAGAACTCCAAATAATCTGTACATATTTGAAGAAGAACAACAACAATGCTATCTTAGCAAGGATGAAGAGCACTGGTTATGGCATCGAAGGTTGGGACATCTAAGCTTCTCACAAATAAGGAAAGCATGCAAATATCAGGCAGTTCGCGATCTTCCAGATATCAAAATTCCAGACAACACCATATGCAAATCTTGTCAGTTTGGAAAGCAGACCAGAACTAACTTTCCAGAGAAGGAAGGGTCAGCTAGCTTGCCTCTTGAGCTAGTCCATACAGATGTATGTGGTCCATTTAGGAAAAGGTCACCTCGAGGAGAAGAATATCTGATATTATTCATTGATGATTTCTCAAGGTTTGTTTGGTTAGGGCTTATGAAGCACAAAGATGAAGCATTCGAAAAATTCAAATCCTTCAAAGCATTGGCCGAAAATGAATCAGGACACAAAATCAAGTGCCTCAGATCTGACAGAGGTGGGGAGTTCACATCAAATGAATTTTTTGATTTCTGCGATGAACATGGGATAAGAAGAGAATTCTCTACAGCTAGAACTCCTCAGCAAAATGGGGTTGTGGAAAGAATGAACAGAACTATCCAACAAATGGCTCGTGCTATGCTCGATGAATCAGGTACTCCTGCAACCTTCTGGGGAGAAGCCGCACATGCTGCTGTTATCATTCTTAACAAAACAAATGTCCGAGTAAACAGCACTCAAACACCTCATGAGCTTTGGAGTGGTAAAACTCCTTCCGTGAAGCATTTCAAAATCTTTGGGAGCAAATGTTATATTAAGAACACTGATGAGCAACTTGGCAAACTTGAACCTAGAGCAGATGAGGGCATTCTTCTTGGTTATTCTCCACATAGCAAAGCATACAAGTGCTACAATAAAAGACTTGGCAGAATTGTTGACAGTATTGATATAGTGGTTGATGAGAAGGGATATATTCCTAGGCAAGTTCATCATGAAGAAGATGAAGGTTACTCTCAAAGGCGAAATGATGAAGAAGAAGAACCTCAAGAAGAAGAAGAATCTCAAGAAGAACCAGAGGAGCAGACAAGAATAGAAGAAAAGACTCCATCCAGATATGTCCAAAAGAATCATCCAGAAACTCAGATTGTGGGGCAGAAAGAAGCAGGAGTACAAACAAGAAGGACACTTGCAGAAGCTTCAAGCTACTTGGCTCTACTCTCCTCCATTGAACCACAAAATGTGAAAGAAGCATGCAAAGATGAATGTTGGGTCAAAGCAATGGATGAAGAACTTGAGCAAATCGAAAGGAACAACACTTGGGAATTGGTTCCTAGACCAAAAGATAAGAATGTAATAGGAACAAAATGGGTCTTCAAGAATAAGTTAAATGAAAATGGAGAAGTAATTAGAAACAAGGCCAGACTTGTTTGTAAAGGGTATGCACAGCAAGAAGGAATAGATTTTGAAGAGACCTTTGCTCCTGTGGCAAGACTAGAGGCCATCCGAATGTTCCTTGCTCTCTCAAGCTCTCAAAACTTCAAGGTATTTCAAATGGACGTGAAATCAGCCTTCCTGAATGGAGACTTAGAAGAAGAAGTATATATTGAGCAGCCAGATGGGTTCATTCTTGGGAATGATCCAAACCTTGTATGCAGATTGAAAAAGGCTCTCTATGGGCTCAAACAAGCCCAAGGGCTTGGTACTATCGGTTGGACAAATATCTTCACCAACAAGGCTTTTCAAAAGGATCAGCAGATAGCAATCTCTATATAAAAGTTGAAAATAACAAATTGCTAATTCTTGTTGTTTATGTAGATGATATTATTTTTGGCAGCAATGAAGAAACTATGAGTCAAAACTTTGCCTTGGTTATGCAGAAAGAGTTCGAAATGTCACTTCTTGGAGAATTGACATATTTTCTTGGATTGCAAATCCAACAAAATGAAGGAGGTATCTTCTTGTCTCAAACCAAATACCTCAAGCAGATCTTGAAGAAGTATGGCATGGAAGAGTCAAAACCAGTATGTACACCCATGGTTACAGGATGCAGCCTCAGTGCAAATGATGAATCAGCAGCAGTTCACCAACCCACTTATAGATCCATGATTGGGAGTTTGCTTTATTTGGCAGGTACTCGACCAGATATTACTCATGCAGTAGGGATGGTTGGAAGATTTCAAGCCAACCCAAAGGAAACCCATCTTCAGGCAGTCAAAAGAATCTTCAAATATCTTCAAGGGACCCAAAACTATGGCTTATGGTATCCTAGAAATACAGATCTCACTCTTCATGCTTACACAGATGCAGATTGGGCTGGAAGTGTGGATGATAGGAAAAGCACAAGTGGAGGTGCTTTCTTCATGGGTTCCAGATTAGTGTCTTGGTTCAGCAAGAAGCAAAGTTCGATTGCCTTATCTACAGCTGAAGCAGAATATGTGGCTGCAGCATCTTGTTGCACACAACTTCTTTGGATGATGCAGACCTTGCAGGACTTTCAAATCACTTGCACTCCACCTGTCTCTATCTTATGTGATAATACAAGTGCAATCAGCATTTCAAAGAATCCAGTCATGCACTCAAAGACCAAGCACATACCAATCAAGTACCATTTTCTTCGGGAACAAGTGCTTGAGCAGAAGGTCAAATTGGAGTATGTTCCTTCTAAGGAGCAAGTTGCTGATATTCTCACAAAACCACTGCCCAGGGAAACTTTTGAATATCTCAGACAAAAGCTGGGAGTAGTTGATGCTTCATCCTGTTGTTGAAATTTGTTTGTTCTACAGAAAAGTTTGTATACGCAGGTTACGTAAGGGATATGAGCGTATACACGCGGATTTATGTTGAGTAAGTCGCGTGTATGCTGGACGCTTGTTGCAGAAAGAATATCCGCGTACATACGCTGCTTTATACAGGATAAAACGCGTATATGAAGTTTTGAACAGCAAAGGAAAACTCTGAAGTTCTGAACAACAATAGGAATGTCAGAAGTATTCAGGCACAGTTTCAGGGAGTGCAACAGGCACAGGTTCAGGGGGAGCAGCTCAAAAGTCTCATAAAGCATTGTTGGCATTCAGATGTTTTGGTTGATTGTTTTAAGAAGGAGCTCAGAAAGAAATTCTCGTTGCTGATCTAACAAGATGTTTATCAGATGCTGCTGGTGTCTTTCCTAAGTCTTGGTCTAGATCTGTTGTCTCTATGTCATGTATCTCTCTTGTCTCTTTTATGGTGTCAAGGTCATGTAACGGCCTTTGTTGGTTTCCCCACTATGCCTGGGATGAATGATGAAATGTTCATGTATTATCATGGTTAAGTGGATGAGTCAATATTGATGTATCCCCACTTGGTTGGGTGGATGAGTCATTTTTTTTGTATATCCTCACTTAGTTGAGAAATGGATGTATGTATGAGTCTTTGGTTATAGGAAGGTCTTTTATGATGTATAGAGTCATGTTCTTCTTGAAGAACATCTTTTGCAGATCTTGCCTACAGTCAAGGGGAGCATGAACAGCACTTGGTGAGCAGGATGGATAGATTGGTACTCTTTGGCATTCACAAAGGGGGAGCACACTTGGAGATTTCAGCATGTACTCAGGGGAGTATGGACAGCAGTATGGACAGCAGAAGGATTACCAAGGAAGAGAATATCTTGGTCCTCCCTTTGCCCTTGATGTCAAAGGGGGAGAGTGACTTGGTGTGGTGGTTGCCATCAAGTCCAAAGGGGGAGATTGTTGGCATTATGGTTCAAGTGTTGTCCTTGATGGCAACTCACTCAGTGGATGGTACAGGTGCTCAAAGGTTAGTACAGGTGATGGCAACTTAATCAGAAGACAGATCTCAGTACAGCATGGCAAGAAAGCTCATACACGCTGTTTTGTTAAGCCCAAGTCGCGTGTACACGCAAGTTCGATTCAGAAAAAGCGCGTGTATGTGGAAAGGTTCCTTTGGTTCATGGTGGTTAGACCTTGGAAGTTGTGCCTATGATTTCGGACCATTATGTCTCGACGGGCGTGTCGATCCCTAGTTTTAAAGTTGATGGTATTGTGTTACTATGGTTTTGGCTCTTGGTATTGAGAAAGGCCTAAGGCTATATAAGGAGAAGAAGATCATTAGGCAAAGATCATCTTTCGACAAGGCATGAATATCTAAGAGAGAAAGAGATCTGATATGCAGGTTCTGAGTTGGTTGATCTGAGCTAAGGAGAGATCTCATCGGTTGATGGAGAACAAGATCTAAGGAGAGATCGGGATCAAATGGTTTGAAATGCACTATCATGTTATGGTTGATTATGCGTATTTCTAGATCTGCATATTGTCGCAATGTTACGTTCTGAGTCTAACTAATATCTGGTACAGCTGCAAGTTGAGAAAGTTCATTTTTAGATCTGTACGCAGGTTGGCTTCGGTAAAAGCGCGTGTATACGCGGTTTCTGCTCATTAAAGTAGCGTATATCTTTTGAAGCTTGATTTGGGTTTACAGTGGGATCTGACTGTTATTACAGAGTTCTGTAGTCTGCTCTGTGTTCTGGTAACTGGTGATTGACAGGGTTCAGTGGTTCAGTGATTCAAAGTTGGTTGTTTTATGCTTCAATGATCTGTTGTGAAAATTGAATGAATTGTGGTCTTCAGATTGTAATGTTGTGCTTCAGGAATATCCAAGTCTGAAAATGTATGAAAAGTGATACCTGGAAGAAGGAAGATTGTAGGTCAGCACCTACGTACTAGTATCTTGGCTAGTACAAAAGCAAAAGGGGGTTGGAGCTCCCTTCCAAGGAAGTTTGGAGAACGAGAGAAGGTTGAAGCCTTCTGCAGGTTGTAGCCTGCGTACTGGTATAAGGCTGCACCAGTACAAAAGATTGTAAACTGAAGTTTCATATTAAGAAAGATAGAGACAACTTGCAGCAGGTGGTTTTCACCCACATTGGGTTTCCACCTTATATCTTGGTGTTCATGTGTGTGGCTTTTTATCTGTTCTGTTATACTGCACATGTTTACTGTTAATATGATGAATAATGTCCTGATGCACTTAATTGAAGAATAAGCCAACTAAATTGTGAGTTTTCTGCTTATACGCTGTTTTACTTCGTCACAGTAGCGTGTACACGCTGGTTCACTTAACTGAAGTAGCGTATATGTTTTGGGCATTTGAAAAGTTTGATTAATCTGATAATACTGATTCACCCCCCCCCCCTCTCAGTATTATTTCCAACAAAGAGTGTATGTACGATTCATCTACACGATGAAGGTAAAATGTTGTCTCTGGAAAGGTTATAAACTATATGTGGCCAAGGTTGTAAGTGACCAGAAAAGACCCTCCCTGGATCAGCACCCAGTTTTGTCAGAATTCGAGGATGTTTTACCTAAGGAATTGTATGGATTACCACTTGTGAGGGAGATCAATTTCATAATCAACCTAAAACATGGTGCAGAACCAATCTCCAAGACACCCTACAGGATGACAGATCTAGAACTTTGTGAGTTGCAGATGCAGTTAAAAGAGATTTTAGACTTGGGATTTATTAGACCTAGTATTTCACCTTAGGGTGCACCAGTGATTTTCATCAAGAAGGATGGTTCCTTAAGTCTATGCATATATTATAGGGACTTGAATCGAGCCACAATAAATAATAGGTACTCGATATCTTGAATAGATGACCTATTTAACCAAATGAAGGGAGCAACGATTTTCTTAAATATTGATTTGTGATATGGATACCACCAATTGAGGATTAAGGAAGCTGACATCCCAAAAACTGCATTTCAGACTCAGTTTGGGCACTATGAGTTTGTATTTGTACCATTTGGTTTGACCAATGCACCAGCAGTATTCATGAGTCTCATGAATGGTGTGTTCAAGAAGTATTTAGACCAATTTGTGCAAGTCTTTCTGGATGATATTCTCGTGTATTCCAAGAATGAAAAGGAGCATGAAGATCACCTAAGGGTTGTATTTACTTGGTTAAGAGAAAATCAATTGTATGGAAATTTTTCAAAATGTTCCTTCTTTCAAAAGAAAATTCATTATCTTGGGCACATCATTTCAGGAGAAGGAATTTCATTTGACCTGGAAAAGGTAAAATCCATAATGGATTGGCCAATGCCAAAAAATGCTCATGAGGTGTGTAGTTTCATGGGGCTAGCAGATTATTATCATAGATTTGTGGAGGGTTTTTTGAGGATTGAAAAACCCATCACCACATTACAGTGAAAGGGGGTCAGGTATGAATGGACATATGAATGTGACACTACATTCACTGAACTAAAGAGGTTACTAACTTGTGCACTGATCCTTCGAGTGTTAGACATGGAAAAATACTTTACGGTATATACCAATGCTTCGAAGCAGGGATTGGGAGCAGTGTTGATGAAAGAACGTGGAGCAATAACTTACACATCCAAAAAGTTGAAGAAACATGAAGAGTTATATGCTACCCATGACTTAGAGTTAGCAGCAATGATGCTATCTTTGAAACTATGGAGACATTACCTCATCAGGAGAAGCTTTGAGTTAAGAACTGATCATCAGAGCTTGAAGTACCTCTTCACTCAAAGGGATTTGAATGATAGACAGAGGCGGAGGAGCGAATTCATGAGTGAGTATGATTTTGGGATCTCATACATTAAGGGAAAGGAGAATGTGGTGGTTGATGCACTAAGAAGGAGGCCACAAATCTTCTCCCTAGTACCCTTGAGGGTTAATTTGAGGGAACATGGGTTGGAAAAACTCTTTGAATATAGTCAGTATCTAAAGGTTATATCAGCACTCCAGAGTGGGAATCATATGGAACCAAAGTTTAAGGGTTATGTCCTTGAACCAGATGGACTATAAAGATTTCAAGGGAGAATGTACATCCCTAACAAAGGGGGTATAAGAAGAACCATCCTCGAAGATTCACATAGAGCACTTTATTGTGCACATCCTGGAGTGGATAAGATGTATACAGACATGAAGAAACTCTTCTTTTAGGAAGGCATGAAGCACGACATAGTCCAGTTCATCATCAAATGTCTTGAATGTCAATGAGTGAAGGTTGATCATCGCCATCCAGCAGGACTCCTACAACCATATTACATTCCTATGTTTAAATGGGAGGTAATTATGATGGTTTTTTTGTTTTCCACTCACTTCACAAAGGCACAACGTTATATTGGTTGTAGTTGATAAATTGACCAAACGTGCCCATTTTATCCAAATGAGAGACACTTACGATGTTACTGATGTGGCACGAGTTTTTATAAGTGAAGTTATTCGACTACATGGGTTACCCACAAATATTGTTTCTGATAGAGACTCTCACTTTACATCTAGGTTTTGTACAAGTTTGCAGTCATCATTGGGGACTCAGTTGAACCTGAGCACTGCATATCATCTAGAAACAGATGGGGAAACTAAAAGAGTAAATCAGTTTATGGAAGACATGCTCAGAATGTATATCATAGATAATCAGACTCAGTGGGAAAGGTACTTACCATTAGTAGAGTTTTTCTATAATAACAGTTACCACAGTTCCATTGGGATGCCTCCTTATCGAGCTCCATATGGTAGGCCATGAAGGATGCCACTGAGTTGGGAAAATTTGGAGGACCAAGTAATAGTTGGGTCGGAATTGGTGCGAGAAATGGAGGAACAGGTAAAATAGATTCGATAAAGTTTAAAGGAAGCACAAGATATACAGAATAATTACGCTGATGCACATAGGACTGATCGTAGTTATGAAGTAGAAGACCAATTTTTTATTCATATCCAACCCAATAAAAGCACCATTTGGTTTGGGAAAGGGATAAAGTTGTCACCTTGGTTTATAAGACATTTTAGAATCAAGGAGAAGATTGGACTAGTTGCCTATCGTCTTGTACTACCACCCTATTTGCATAAAACTCATGAAGTTTTTCATGTATCTATTCTACGACATTATGTTTTTGATGAATCTCACAAACTGGATTAGAACGAATTGCAAGTCTTGGACGTGGGAACTGTAATGGTCGAACCATTATGCATATTGGACCGTAGGGTTCGATATCCCATACGTCACATGGTAGACTAGGTTAAGATCCAATGGGACGAGTATAGCCCAGGATCTGCTACCTGGGAGGATGCAGAGACTATACGTTGTGACTACCTGTCACTTTCTGAGCATCTATAATGCCCATTTTGACTTAGATAGCTACCTATGATAAGGCTCTATTTGTAGTTCCATGTTATTTTATTTATGAATGCTATGTAATATTGATGCATTTTAGTTGGACAAATGAAACTACTTATATAAATCATTAGATAGATTAGGTATTGTTGATTAAAATATTTGATGTATGACTTATTTTATGTATGATTTACCTGATGTACGACTTACTTGGTTATGATTTATCTAGTGTATGACTTATCAGAGTTATTGTTGTTTGATGTATGGCTTAAGGAGATATGATTTATCTAATGAATGACTTATCGAAATTATGGTTTATCTAATGTAAGATTTCCATGTGGATACTAGATTTAATAAAATGATGATTAAGATCACTTATCTATATATATTTTGTTGTTATGTATATGCATGAATGAGAACTAACTTGCAGATTTGAAAGAACTATATGATAACCAAGATCTACACTTTCGATGGAGGAATGTTGAGACATCCAATAAGGAATGGTATGATTTATATTGTTCTATTATATTTTGTACCTATTTGATATGCAATATTATGACATGGATACAGTGTAAATGACAGGTGACATGACTGCCCAACTGGATTATTCGATGACAAGTATCAAATCAACGTCGTAGTGTGGTCCATATTAGGGTATTGACCCTACTTTTCAGGAGGGGTGGAGGCATTTCCCACCATGTAACCTCCAAGCCTGGAATCGTGGGAGTGAAGTGATGGAAACACTCCCATAGATGTGGGATGTCTATTGTCAGTTTCCTGCTGGGGAATTTAGGTCGATATAGTAGACGCTTCTGCCATATTGGTTTTATCAATGGTTAGATCAGTATAACCAATGCCATAGTATATTGCAGCAAAGGATGGATAGGATGGGAATGGAAGTAGGTTAGGAAGGATAGGAGGCTATAGGTTAGTTGGAGACTATTTATGGGAACTGGTATTATTATTTGAATTACTTGATTTGATTACTATATCTCTCTCTATTTTTTTGTGCCTTATTGTCAAACTTCTTTCAAACTCCTTGTGTCATTTTCACTCCAACTTCGGGATGAAGTTTTATGAAGGAGGGGTGTATGTAATGCCCTACTTGATCCTATTACAAAAATTTTGGTTAGTGCTTAATTAACCTACAGATATTGACTTACAATTATTAAGTAATATTGATATAAACCTACACTTATGAATCTGTAATTTTATCTTACTAATATGACTTTTATTATTTGTTATTATTCCATTCCCAAGGTGTCTTCTCAAATCTACTTTTGGATAAGATATGGTCTTCTCTAATTTATCTCTAAATTATTCATATTTCTATTCCCAATGTGTCTTCTCAAATATACTTTTAGATAAGATATGGTCTTCTCCAATTTATTTCTAAATTAAACATCTATATTTATATTCCCAATGTATCTTCTCACATCTACTTTTGGATAAGATATGGTATTGTCCAATTTATTTTTAAACTAAATATTCATATTTCTATTCCCAAGTTCCCTTCTCAAATCTACTTTGGGTAAGATATAATAAGGAAAGTCAAGGATATTAAAATAAAAGGATGAGGAGGTAGTCATGATATTAATGATAGGTGGTTGAGGTGGATTAGAGGAAGATACATAAAAGGGAAGGAGGATGAGAGGAAAGGGAGAGGTCCTTGGTTTTTGTTTTGGCATTGGAGGATTTTTATTTTGGGAGGAATGTGGAGAAGGAGAAGGGAGAGAATGGAGAGAAAAATGAGAGAACTCAAACTTGGATCTATTGGAAAGTGTTAGTTTTAACTTGGAGACACTACACCTAGTTGGACTTGGGCTCAGAGGCTTAGGGAATCTATGGAGGTTCCCTGGGCTAGGAAATCATTCCTAATTGTCTGGGAGGTAAATTCAGTCGGGTAGCCAAGCGGAACATCCCAACAGAGTCAAGAGAATCCAAACCAAGCTACCGGAACAGGTATTCTTCCATTTGTTATTTTATTTATGTAAATTATTGTAAATAAACAATTCTTCCATGTTTCATATATTGTTGATCAAATTTTGCTTGTATGTTTTTATCAAGTAAATGTAAAGTTATAAACATGTTATTTTCCTTCTTATTGTGATTAAATTAAATAAATTTAGTTTTAGTTGGAGGACCCTATGTTGGATCCTCACATTTAACTATTTTTTTATAAATCTAACATAATAAAATATATAATATTTTTTAAATCCTAAAGTAATCATAACCTTAAGCTATTTTTAAAGAAATAAAAACTTTAAACAGTTTCAATTGGAAGACATGAAGCGCTCTATGTATATTTGATGGAGGTAGATGGAACATTAATATTTTCGAAAATTTTAGATAATATTTCCATGGAAAATTATCATTTTCCCTCCGGGTGAATGTACAACACACATTTGAAATCTTGCATTTTAAATATGTATTATATAAAAAAATTAAATTGTTATACAACATCAAAATAATATATATATATATATATATATATATATATATATATATATATATATATATCTATATATATATATATATATATATATATATATATATATATAGTCAAAGTATTTTAAAAATTTTGAAATATAGAGGAGAGAAGGGTAATTGAGAGAGAGAGGGGGACACAAAGATGGAGAGAGGGAGAGGAGGAGAGAGTCTCTAAGAAAGAGAGGGAGATTGAGAAATGGAGTTGGAGGAAAAGATAGGGAAGGAAGAAGTTCAAGACATATAGAGAGAGAAAGGTGGAGAGAGTGAGGGAGTGACAAGGGAGAGATGGAGAGAGAATGTGTATGTTTGGGGGTGAGATATAAAGATAAATAAGGAGATATGGAGAGAAGGGGGAAAGAGAATGAGAGAGAGAGGGAGATAGTCAACAAATTTTTAGGACGAAGCTCAAGAGAGAGAGAGAGTGAGTGAGTGACGAGGGGGAGAGACAGAGAGAGGTGGGAAAAAAACAAAGAGAAACAGGACTTGAGAGGGAGGGAGAGAGAGATATGGAGTTGGAGGGGGAGAGAGATAGAGGTAAGAAGAAATACATATAGAGAGAGAAAGGTGGAGAGAGAGAGAGAGAGAGAGAGAGAGAGAGAGTGGCAAAGGGATATGGGGAGAGAGAGAGGGAGAGAGGAGAGCAGGAGGGAAGAGAGATAGAAGGGGAGACAAAAGGAGAGAAGGGGAAGAGAGAGGGAGAGGGAGAGGGAGATAGATATAGATAGATATGGAGAAACAATGTGTATGTTTTGCGGGGTGATATAGAGAGATGAAGAAGGAGAGATAGAGGGAGATAGAGATATAGATGGAAGGGGGAGAGAGGGAAGAAGAGAGAGAGGGAGGGAGGGAGAGAGAGATAGATAGATATGAATAGAGAGAGTGTGTGTCTTGGGGGGGCTAAGATAGAGAGAAAAAAAAAGGAGAGATAGAGGGAGATGTTGATATAGATGGAGCAGGGAGAGAAAGGGAAGAAAATTGCTCAAGCACTAGATGCATTAATTTCAGTGTATAGATATTGATTTCTAATCCTATTTGATTTATTGTATTAGATGCATTGATTTTTGTGTAAATGTTGATTTCTAATTCTATTTCATTACTCACATTAGATGCATTAATTTCATTAAAGATGTTAATTTATAATATTGTTTGATTGAGCTTGCATTAGATGCATTGGTTTTAGTGTAGATGTTGATTCCCAATCCTATTTGATTTCTAGCACTAGATGAATTGATTTCAGCGTTAATGTTTGTTTATAATCCTATTTTCTTGCTTGTAGTATTAGATGCATTGGTTTCAGTGTAGATGTTGATTTCTAATCCTATTTGATTGTTTGCATTAGATGCATTGATTTTAGTATAGATGTTGATTTCTCATCCTATTTGATTGCTTGCATTAGACCCATTGATTTCAGTGAAGATGTTGATTTCTGATTTGATGTAACTAGATATGTATGGTGTACATTAACTTCAAGGTAATTAGTTTAACATTGTGCATTGATTTCAGTGTAAGAACAAAAAAACTATTGACAATGTGTATTATGACTAAGATTTTGTAGATAACCTCAAACAAAATAAAATAGAATAAAACTTGTATTTGTAACTTTTACATATCCACATCTTTTAAAATTGAATATAACTTATTGCAATCATATTTGAGTTTTTAAAAATTGAATAGAACTTATTTCCATCAAAATAAATTGATTGAAATACTTGGATTTAACTACTTGTAAATTTAAGAAAGTTGATAACATTATATAAAATTATAGAAATGTTTTCATATATTGTTTTTTCATCTATATATTAAATTTCAATATGATTGACTTATATCATGTTATGACTAAGCTCTTGTAGATAATCTCAAAATAAATAATGTTGAATAAAACTTATTTGTTGTTTATATGACATCTTTTATTAAAATTGAATAAAACTTGTTTCAATCCTATTTGTGTTTTTTAATTGAAGCTTGAGATAAAAAATTGATTGAAATAATTAAAAAAGTTGTCCATGCAATGGTATATGGGTGGGTCACAAAATTTTCATATATATATATATATGGATGACTTTATAATTCAAATAAGTTATTTTTAAATTTGAATTATAATAACATACATGTTGATTCTACTAAAAGACACTTTCTACAAGCCAATATTAAGCATGATTGGCAGTGTTCAATATTAAATTGATACATGATATATTTTAGTTCATTTTACGTATCAAAGTGACTTGCATCATAACTTAAGTTTGTACTTATTTTCTTAGTCTATGAAACTAGAAATCAAAATTAAACATATATTTTACTAATAAACGTTATAGTATATAGAAAAAATATTAAATTAGCGAAATAATTTTAACAGATCCATAAACTTCAAAAATTAATGAGCATCCATAAAAAGATTAATACAAATCCATAAACTGAAATAGTGAATACATGTATCAATAAACTATCCATATGAAAATATATACAAATTACAAATATCACATGAACATCCATAAACTGAAATAATAAGCATCCATAAACTAAAATAATGTCCATGTTGTACATCCATAAACTGTCAATATATGAAAATATACAAAGTTTGTATTGCACATGTAAATGTGCCCTATGAAATGAGCCTAAAAATATACAAACTATGACACTCTAAGTACCACCAGAACTCCTATGTGAGTTATGTCGTGCAAAGTAAGTGTCCATAAGCTGGTACTGCAATATAACACATTCAAATTCAAACTAATTAGATCATTATTTGTACAAAATAAACAATATGGAAATAAATGATTTTGAACCACATTTTTAATTACATATACATGAATCTACTAACCTTAGTCGAGTCCAAATGCAAGTCAGATAGGATAGGGTTCTGATCATGAATCTAGGTTTGATGCTCCCCTGCCCATGGCTCAATGATTGGGGCCTGCATCGATGGACCCACATCATCAGTGCCTCTAAACCCATCATCCCACTCATGTCTCCACATAATAGCAACATCAATGACACTCTGCATATGGGCTTGTGTACATAATGGCAAGGACAAATTATAATTAGTCTACAAATTAATTAGCATATATGTGTAACTTAAAAAAAGAAAATGTTGAAATCTTAGGAATAAATTTTTTTACCTCAATTGTTGGTCCATGTGGTTGTACATAGTGACTCTCCTCCACATTAGTGAACATATAAGGTGGAGGTGGAGGTGGAGGAGAATCCATGGAAACATGCTCTGGTCAAGGATGGCTTGGCTGATCAACTGCCCCCTTGAATGACCTCATAAGCTCATCCATGTAGATGGGATGTGTCTCATGGAAAATTTTAGGGCCTAATATTTGCAGGTAAGATAATTTTCCATGATTTTTCCAAAAAAAAGATTCATCAATTTCCATTCTTTCTAAAAACGATTCGCCCAAATTTTACAATATAAAATTATTTTACCTTAAAAATTTCCAACATTATATAGAAACTATATATAAAATCATTATAAATTTGAATAATTTTACAAATATATCAATAAACATTTTATAGTTTTCATAGTAGGGAATAATGACTTTTTCCAATGTTTTTAAACTTCAAGATAATTTTCCATCCACAAAATTTCCTTTGATTATGTCTACATGTTATCATGAACTTATTGATATAAATTCAATCTAATACGAAATAGAAATTCTAATATAAATAATTATGCATAATTTGACCATAAGAGTCAAAATGTTTGTATATATATGCACCTGGTTTGTGTCACACAAAGTTTGCACACTCCAAGTCTCACAAATAGCATCACGATACATACATGTATATGTCAAAAGTTGGTCAAAGGGTAAACTCATGAGAAATGCATCATTATATAAGGGCACTTGCAAGTCATGATAAAATGGTTGTGGCATTCTAATCTCTCCATCCAATTCAACACATGCACTGGCCAATGACGTCTACATGATGTATGTAATAGTCTCCCTAGTCTCACCACCAAGTTACGACAACTCATCTAGCTCTTTCAGTAATACAAAGCTTTGAGATAATAGTGGAAAGAATATTGGAGGTGGTGGTTGGTACATTCCTAGGGTCCCTACAAGCCTTCTCTTGCTCATAGGTACGTCCCAATCTGGCTCCATAATAATGAGATCCAATATTAGTGTAATCTAGCCTCATATGTAAAACGAATTCTGCATATAAATCCTTGGAAAATAAATGGTGACTTTGTCATGGTGTGGGAACTGGCCCCAAGCTCTAATGAACCTATCATACATAAAAGGGGTTGCATTAACATTCCTAAAATATTTCAATGGAATCAAACCTCTATGTCTAGTAGGGAGATCCGAAGGGATATCAAACAACTACCCACAAACATCAATGTCCTTGGTTCCCTCTTGAATCACCTCCCAAGGATCTAGGCATTTAACCTCATGCCTCCTAATCCTATGTACATACTATAATATGTGGCTATGTGGGCCTAACCTACAGTATGTCTCAATCAACCTATTGTTGTTATCCGGCATCAAAGACAATGCAAGATGATTTCGGTGAATTGGAAGGGATGTTCCTTATCTTTGTTGTGATCTGTGTAAGACAAGTCATAACATCCTCTAATGTGATCTGAGTCATACCATCATCCCATGGAGGGATCGATGTTGCACTTTGATCCTCATCTTTAGCTTGCTAAGGGCCTGTAAATCATAAACATAATTTAACATATATATAATTAACAAACTAGAAGCATAATAGCATATACATTAAATTCAAACACATTAGCTGAAGACAATTTATAAATTAAAGACAATTTCAAGACATAAACACATAAAGTTTAAAGAGGATTTTAAAAACTAGGAAGTGTACCTTAAATGGGCTAAGAAGGTCCATTGGATGTAGCATGGTCATCAATAGAGACAAAAACACTACCTCTGACACTTCAACTGGTGTCGGAGGCAGGATTTATGAGGGGGACATGAACTCTCAGTGGGCTACGTGATCTATCATGAGCCCGACCACATATAACAGAACCTCTCACACTGTGATGGCCTACAGTTGGGGCGTGTATATGGGATGCCTCGGCATATTACATATAATACATATAAACTAATCCAAGAAAAAAATGTTGACAAAAAAACCATTTCTAAACTCAAGCAGAATAATCTAGCATGAAGTCCTAAATTTTAGAGTCTATTTTTTGTAATTTATCAACCAAAGTATTGAGTTCCATGTAAACACAATCGAAAGAAGTGATCAAATCTACCTTCACACTTTTTCTCATTTCTAAATAATGCATTTTATTCATAGCACATAAATATGTAAATATATATGTAAAAAATTGAAATAAACCTATTTACAAAACTAATAAAATTTCATGCCAACCAAATACTACAATAGACTTTAAGTTCTTAATGTTTGACTTTGACACATGACATGTACTAGGTGCAAGCACATGAAGACAATGTTTCTTGTACAACACACTACATAATGAAACAATATGGTACAAATTAGAAAATAGTCTAAATGCTTTTATTCACTAGACCAAATGCACTTTTCATGATGGATTTAATGTATCTATCAATGATGCATTGTTGAAACATGAACTTATATATATATATATATATATATATATATATATATAATGTTTTAAATAATTATGCTATGTTAAATGTTATAGTTATATTATGTTATAGTTATGCACAATACATGTTACACTATGTTATGTTACAAAATATGTATGTGTGTTATGTTAAATAATTTTATGTTATGTTAGAAATAATATATATAGAACTATAATATATCTAGTTATGTGATATGTTATAACTTTATAATCAAGTTAAATATATAGTTATATTTAAATAATTATATAATTACATAGTTATAATTGTTACATGCTATGTTAAATAACTTTATGTTATACATGTTAAATAATTATAGAGTTCTCTATTATAACTTTATATTATAAACTAAATAATTATAAAACTATATTAAGTTATAAACTATATATATATATGGGGATATTATAACTAAGTTATAATTTAGTTAAATATATTTAACTATATAGTTATGTTATGTTAAATATTATAATTATATATATATAGTTAAATATTATATATATCTAAGTTAAATGTTTTGTTATATATAATAATATAGTTATAAAATTGTGTTATATTATATTTTATATATAGAATTATAATATATGACTATGTAATGTAATAGTTAAATATAGTTATGTTATGTTATATATAGTTTTATACATACGTTATGTTAAATGTTATAATTATATATAGTTATATAAGTTTTGATATATATATATATATATATATATATATATATATATATATATATATATATATAACTTTAAAGATTAATATTTTATTTTTAAAACTAGAATAGTATTATACTTATTATTAAAAAAATATTTAAAATATAAATTAACTTAAATTTAAAATAATAAATTAAAATTTCTTATTTCATAATTAGAGGTTCACTTTTAGCAATCAGATTCATCATGTCAATTTCAAGCTCTTAATTTACTTATTTATTAGTTATAGTCTCGTTTTCTATTTTGGAAATTTTGGGGGTATATTTTCAGTCAAATTTGCTATAAATTTAAAATGCATTTTAAATAACAAAAATTAAAACAAATTGAAAATTTATTTCACAAAATTCTTAAAGAAAAAATTTAAAACCTAAAATAATTAGAAAAAAATGTTTAATTACCATTCAAAATCATAAAATATGCATTTAATAAACAAAACTTTGCAAGTAAGAAACAAATTTGAAACCTAATTACAGTTTTTTTTTGTGGTTTCGAAGTGTTTTCTAAGTTGTTTTGGAGGGTTTTTTTAATGGATTTTTTGGTTGGTTTTGTGGTTTTCTAAGTTGTTTTGAAGGGTTTTTTTAATGGTTTTCTTGGTTGGTTTTGTGATTTTCTAAGTTCTTTTGAAGGTTTTTTTTTATGGTTTTCGTGGTTTTTAGTTGGTTTTCATGGTTTTTGTACATGGTTGCTTTTTTAAAAAAATTAATTTGTTTAATTTTGCAAAAAAAATAAATAAATAAGAAAGACAAAAGATAGAATACCTACCTTCGTTTGAGCCTTTGAGAGGTTGGCGGGGTGGTTGGTGAGATTGATTTGAACACTTCATGTTCCAATTGCTCGATATAGCTACTGTCACACTCCTAGTCAAGCTCCTAATTTACCTGTAGTTTGTGCAAATGGCGCGCATAGACCACGGGAGCGATATGCCATAGCTCAATCAAGCTTTAAATCCTAATCAAAGGTTTGTTTTTAACCTTCGATCGAGCTACCTTTTTAGCACCCAAGGAAATTGGTCGAGCGGTTTAAAAAGGCTCGATTGAGCACTTAAATGGCTCTTGAGCCATTATTTTTTCCACCCAAACGTGCCATTTTTTGGCAAAAAGTGTAACCCAGCTCCATACTTTCACCCTAAAATGATGGAAGGCCATAGTTGACTTGGCTTTGTAGAAGAAGGAGTTACGAGAGGTGGGTGGGCTAAGCAAGACGAGTGCAAAGGGAGTGACAAGGGTTGAAAGGAAAAACTAGGGGAGTAGATGAGATAAAAGAAATCCAATAAAGAAGAATAGGAAAAGGTTTGACGAAAAAATAGGCCAGTGAATGAGGAGTGTGCGGTAAAATTGACTCAGGGAAAGAGTTAAAGTTGATCGGGTCAACAATAGTGGTTTTGTGCCCATGGTTTTTTGGTTGCCCATGGTAATTTGCTTGTGGAATTCATGTGATGGAGACTTTAAAAGGCTGGGAAGAACTCTATTGTAATGGGTCAGGGAAGTGAGGGGTGAAGGTTCACTTGGCTAGATTGGTCAAGGTTTTGGCCAAACACTAATGGAATTCCATTAGTTGGGTTTCTCCCTAGTGTTGGGGATTTCCCAAGGTAAATATTGTGTTGCTATGTTTGCATGATACATGTTATGTTACCAGTAAATTTATGTTTTTGCTCTAAGTAAATATCTCTCTCCAGTAACTATGTTATGTCTCTCTAGTTAAATTTCTACATTACCCAACCAAAACCATAAACATCCCAATAGAATCCAAGGAACATGGAGAATAGAATATAGGATAGCTTGAAATCATAGAGTATAAATAAATAATCCAAGAAAATACATGCTAGATAGTGCATCAAATGGAGCTAGTTTGCTCCATGAATTTCCATGATTTAATTCTCAGTGTGCCTTGGGTTAACAAAAACAAGCATTTTGCATGCATATTAAAATTAATGTGTCGTTTTCGATCTAGAAGCCTTGTGAAATAAAAAACAATCATGGAGAGGGTGGCCAAAACAGGGCCATTCATCAAACATAAGTTTGCATGAGTGCAAGCCATAGATTTTCCAAATCACCACCATCATTGATGCATTAACTCTATACTCGAACTGGAGCCAATTTCATTCATCAAACATAAGTTTGCATGAGTGCAAGCCATAGATTTTCCAAATCACCACCATCATTGATGCATTAACTCTATACTCGAACTGGAGCCAATTTCCATCATGTTGTTATGAGTGAGCATGGAATGATGTGCAACAAGGTGATGTTTTCTTAATTTGCCTTAGGGGCATCTTGACACGTTCCATCCCATGATTGCAAGGTGGGATGGTAGCAAGCAGCCTCCCCACCTGTCTCCCATCGAACATTTCATTCGGGGAATATCTTAATTTAACTCAGAATCTATTGTTTTAATTATTTTTTAACTCAGAATCTATTGTTTTAATTATTTTTTAACTTCAGAAAATTGTATATGGTTGAATTTAATGTTATTTTTTAGTTAATATTGATATGTTATAATATAAAATTTTAACATTATTTGAAAAGTTGACAAAATTGTATATACAAAATAGTATTTGATTTTATTATGAAATTAAAGTTAAATGTTATTAAAAATACATAATTTTATTGGAGATAGTCTGGGGATGATCACAAAAGAAAGTTCTTTTTTAAGATACTATTTAGGTTAAAACCACCTTTCATTCATGTAATAAAACTAAAAATTACTTTTGATTAACTACAAACTCATCTTCCTTAAATGTTAAAAAACAAGATAAAAACCCTGGATATTTCAAGTAACCTAATCTCTTTTAAATAATAATACAAAAATAAACCTATATTTATATAACCTTCATATCATTTAATAACTAAATTATAATAAATTTAATATCTCTAAAATAAATACAAAATATTTTAAGAAGTCACACAACAATAAATAAATAGTAAAACAAAATACCTTGACAGATTTAGAGTCTTTCCACTTTCTTTGAGCATACCTCCCAAATATAAAGTATATCCACTTGTGAGAATATTTGAAAGATTGCGTACCTCCCACATGTAAAGTCTTTCAACTTTGTGAGCATAGAGGAAGATTGTGGGGTCTCCATCACCACCTTTCCTAGCAATGAAGTCAATATTTATTAGAAAAGGAGAATAACAATGTAGGGGTAAATAAGTTCTGCGCTTTTGTGTGCGAGTAAAGGTTAGGAATATAAATTATTATAAAGTAAGATACATCAAAGTAAAGGTGAGGAATATAAGATATCATAAAGATAAATCAAAGATGGGCAAAGGGATACTTCTTTCTTCCAGATACAACACGTCACAAATGACATCTTTCAATACCTTTGTTGGTTCCAAACGTGGGGAAAAGCAAATGCTTAGATGCATATGGGGCTTAACCTTTAGACATTAAAAACCTAACGCAACATGTCCCTTCAACATTTTAATATGTGTTACTTCATAATGAATCTAGTGTTTTCATAACTAACATTTATTAGCACGTTACTAAAATCATGTTTTCGATAGTCGTTGCTTTTGCTTTAAGATGTAATTGGTGTTCGTTTTAATTTGACAAGGTTTTTATTTTTTAATAAATTTTAACCAATGTAAAATGCAGCGTTGTTGTTCAATTCTTGCTTTTTATAATTGATAAAAGAATAATTAGTATATTAAAAAGGTGTGGAACATTTAATTAATTAAAATGGTCATTTAGATGCTTATGGGAGTAGAATAAACAATGATAGGGTGTTTTGTTAAAGAACTATGTGGTTAAAAGGCTATTGATTCAAAACCAATCCAACCATGTTAAGGGTTCGTGTGGCCTTGGCTAGTTGTCTTCTCGGGTGATTTTCAGGCTTAAAAGCTCTTGGATCCCGGTTACTCAAGTTACTAGATAGACATCCTAATTGTCTCAAGACTCACGTAACAAAAAAATGGACACCTACATGGAAAAATAATTGTTAATTATGTAATTTTTTTTCTTTTTATTTCAAAATATTCAATTTTTATAGATACTTCAATAAACTTTATAATTTGTTTGGAAAGTTTTACAAGTTAATTAAACTTTAATTTGTTCTGAAAATTTTACAAATTAATTAAAAGTCAAACATTTAGTGTGAAACTTATAATATAGACTTATTACCATGAACATTTGAATAAAAAATTATTTTAATGAAATGAACTTATAAAATAATCCAATGCAAATATTTTATTGAGAGTTTTTTTCCTTCAAAAATCTAGTTTGGGTTGAAAATATTAACTTTGTTTTTCTTTTTATAATTGAAATATTGATTTTAATTATAATTAATGGTATAAAAAATCTTAATGATGATGATGATGATTAACCTCCACTAAGAAAGAAGTGGTTGATTGGGATTATTTAAAATTTTATTTGTGTGATCAAAAAGAAGGGAAAGAAGTGTTCCGAGATCACTGTAGTTTTGTTGACTGAACAAGTCGAGAAAGTGAAAATTCAAGAGAAAGCATTTTTCATCGTTGACTCTCTTAATATGGCAAAAAAATATTAAATTTATTTCTTTAAAAAATAAATTAAATTATATAATAATATTGTTATTCTATACTTTAAAAAAAAAAAAAAAAAACTTTAATAACTTATTAAAAATAAAATATATCTCTGATTTAGAATTCTTCTACTTTTTTCTTTAATCGTTGACTTCATATTGCAAAGATTATCTTATGACTCCATCACTTATATATTTTATTTGTTATGAGTTTTAAGAACCAAGATATTTGACAACTAAATTGCTTGAATTTCCACCATAATACATTGCTTTAATTTCCGCCATAACATATTCGCCCATATAAAATATTGGTTTTGTAAAACATTCGACTTATCGAAAAGGTTTTATCAAAAGTACTATGCGTATTGAAGACTAGGGGTTGAAGTTCAACGCCCAACAACATTCTACTTTCTTCTTTAACCGTTGACTTCATATTGCAAATATTATCTTATGACTCCATCACTTGTATATTTGATTTGTTATGAGTTTTAAGAACCAAGACATTTGGCAGCTAAATTTCTTTAATTTCCACCATAACTACATTGCTTTATTTTCCGCCATAACATATTTGCCCACATAAAATATTGGTTTTCTAAAACATTCGACTTATCGAAAAGGTTTCATCAAAAGTATTACGTGTATTGAGGACTAGGGGTTGAAGTTCAACGCCCAATAGATTTCTACTTTCTTATTTAACTGTTCACTTCATATTGCAAAGATTATCTTATGACTCCATCACTTGTGTATTTGATTTGTTATGAGTTTTAAGAACCAAGACATTTGACAACTAAATTGCATTAATTTCCGCCATAACTATATTGCTTTAATTTCTACCATAACATATTTGCCCACATAAAATATTGATTTTGCAAAACATTGGACTTATCGAAAAGGTTTTATCAAAAGTACTATGTGTATTGAAGATTAGGGGTTGAAGTTCAACGCCCAACAACATTCTAATTTCTTCTTTAACCATTAACTTCATATTGCAAAGATTATATTATGACTCCATCACTTGTATATTTGATTTGTTATGAGTTTTAAGAACCAAGACATTTGACAACTAAATTTCTTTAATTTCCACCATAACTACATTGCTTTAATTTCCACCATAACATATTTGCCCACATAAAATATTGGTTTTGTAAAACATTCGACTTATCGAAAAGGTTTTATCAAAAGTACTATGCTAGTATTGAAGACTAGGTGTTGAAGTTCAACGCCCAACAGTGTTCTACTTTCTTCTTTAACCATTGACTTCATATTGCAAAGATTATCTTATGACCCCATCACTTGTATATTTGATTTGTTATGAGTTTTAAAAACCAATACATTTGACAACTAAATTTATTTAATTTCCACCATAACTACATTGCTTTAATTTACGCCATAACATATTCGCCCACATAAAATATTGGTTTTGTAAAACATTTGACTTATCGAAAAGGTTTTATCAAAAGTACTATGCGTATTGAAGACTAGGGGTTAAAGTTCAATGCCCAACAACATTCTACTTTCTTCTTTAACCGTTGACTTCATATTGCAAATATTATCTTATGACTCTATCACTTGCATATTTGATTTGTATGAGTTTTAAGAACCAAGAAATTTGACAACTAAATTTATTTAATTTTCAACATAACTACATTGCTTTAATTTCTGCCATAACATATTCGCCCACATAAAATATTGGTTTTGTAAAACATTCGACTTATCGAAAAGGTTTTATCAAAAGTACTATGCGTATCGAAGGCTAGGTGTTGATGTTCAACGCCCAATAGCATTCTACTTTCTTCTTTAATCGTTAACTTCATATTGCAAAGATTATCTTATGGCTCCATCACTTGTATATTTGATTTGTTATGAGTTTTAAGAACCAAGACATTTGACAACTAAATTGCATTAATTTCCGCCATAACTATATTGCTTTAATTTCTACCATAACATATTTGCCCACATAAAATATTGATTTTGCAAAACATTGGACTTATCGAAAAGGTTTTATCAAAAGTACTATGTGTATTGAAGACTAGGGGTTGAAGTTCAACGCCCAACAACATTCTAATTTCTTCTTTAACCATTAACTTCATATTGCAAAGATTATATTATGACTCCATCACTTGTATATTTGATTTGTTATGAGTTTTAAGAACCAAGACATTTGACAACTAAATTTCTTTAATTTCC
Source organism: Pinus tabuliformis (assembly GCA_031772625.1). NCBI lineage: Eukaryota > Viridiplantae > Streptophyta > Pinopsida > Pinales > Pinaceae > Pinus > Pinus tabuliformis. The sequence goes on from CM062811.1 coordinate 444,061,837, forward strand.
ACCATAACTACATTGCTTTAATTTCCACCATAACATATTTGCCCACATAAAATATTGGTTTTGTAAAACATTCGACTTATCGAAAAGGTTTTATCAAAAGTACTATGATAGTATTGAAGACTAGGTGTTGAAGTTCAACGCCCAACAGTGTTCTACTTTCTTCTTTAACCATTGACTTCATATTGCAAAGATTATCTTATGACCCCATCACTTGTATATTTGATTTGTTATGAGTTTTAAAAACCAATACATTTGACAACTAAATTTATTTAATTTCCACCATAACTACATTGCTTTAATTTACGCCATAACATATTCGCCCACATAAAATAATGGTTTTGTAAAACATTTGACTTATCGAAAAGGTTTTATCAAAAGTACTATGCGTATTGAAGACTAGGGGTTAAAGTTCAATGCCCAACAACATTCTACTTTCTTCTTTAACCGTTGACTTCATATTGCAAATATTATCTTATGACTCCATCACTTGTATATTTGATTTCTTATGAGTTTTAAGAACCAAGACATTTGACAACTAAATTTCTTTAATTTCCGCAATAACATATTCGCCCACATAAAATATTGGTTTTGTAAAACATTCAACTTATCGAAAAGGTTTTATCAAAAGTACTATGTGTATTGAAGATTAAGGGTTGAAGTTCAATGCCCTACAACATTATACTTTCTTCTTTAATCGTTGACTTCGTATTGCAAAGATTATCTTATGACTTCATCACTTATATATTTGATTTGTTATGAGTTTTAGGGACCAAGACATTTGACAACTAAATTGCTTTAATTTCCACCATAACTACATTTCTTTAATTTCTGCCATAACATATTCGCCCATATAAAATATTTGTTTTGTAAAACATTCGACTTATCAAAAAGGTTTTATCAAAAGTACTATGCGTATTGAAGACTAAGGGTTGAAGTTCAACACCGAACAACATTCTACTTTCTTCTTTAACCGTTGACTTCGTATTGCAAAGATTATCTTATGATTCCATCACTTGTATATTTGATTTGTTATGAGTTTTAAGTACCAAGACATTTGACAACTAAATTGCTTTAGTTTCCATCATAACTACATTTCTTTAATTTCGCCATAACATATTCGCCCACATAAAATATTGGTTTTGTAAAACATTCGACTTATCAAAAAACTTTTATGAAAAGTACTATGCATATTGAAGAGTAAGAGTTGAAGTTCAATGCCCAACAACATTATTATATAGTTTCAAGGTTCATATTATTTGTCTTTAACAACACCTTTCCAATATCAAAATTGAATTTCGAACCCTCATTAATAACAACATTATTATATAGTTTCAAGGTTCATATTATTTATCTTTAACAACACCTTCCCATTATCAAAATTGAATTTCAAACCCTCATTAATATTCTTTTTAATGATTTAGAAAACTTTTTAATAAATGCAAACTAATATAAATTGATATCTTTGATGCAAAGCACGAGGACATAAACGTAGAATTAAATTTTGATTTGTACACTTGATGATTAATATTATTGTAAATATTTGTACAATAGTTTCAAGTGAATAGTGTTTTACATTATTTTCCATTCTTAATTGTGATGATGACCACCACCAGCATTTAACTGGTTTTTTTTTTTTTTTCTAGAAAGAAAATCTTTATATTGTAATGTGAAAAATACATACAAAATGATTTAGCAGATCTGGATATCTGAAGGAGCGCCATATAACACAAAAAAGAAAAACAGCGTGGATCATCTTACATGTGCGGCTTGCATGAAACAGATCAGAACAATCTGGAAAACATCTCTGATAAACTTCTGATAGAAAAATCGACCATTATGACTTAACCTGTATGTGCACCTATGTCAAAAAGAGCAGACCCCATGGAGATCGATCATCTGTCCGGGGAGAACAGAGCGGAGACAGATTGCAAGACGAAATCTGCGGAGAGAGTGGAGTCTTCAAAAATCAACCGATTTCGCCATCGCCATAGAGACCAGATGGTAATGGGGAGAATGGGGCGAAGGGATTTTTGACGCCCCCACCAGGCAAATGCTGCATCCACAGAGATGAAACATAGGTGATGAAAAGAGAAATAATTTGCAAGGACATACCAGATGTGCTGGGCAACAGAGCATTTGAAGAAGAGATGAAAGTTTGTTTCCTCGTCCATTTTGCAGAGAGCACATCTGCTGGGACCATGCCAAGATCTCCGCCTCAAGGTGTCCCAGGTTAGATTCTTGTTGAAGAGCACCAACCAGGAGAACAAAATGACCTTGAGAGGGCAACGAATCTTCCACCAGAAGACTGGGAAGCGCCGCGATGCTGGAGCACAAGCTGAAATGAGATCTGCGTATATATCTTTTACAATAGCATGAGGAGCAGAGAATGGGAGAGACCATGTAAGATGATCAGCTACATTGGAGCGCAGAAGACCACCCCGCCTGAGAGAGATTGAGAGGTCAGACCAGAGGGGGATGAGGTCGAGAGGGAGGTTGATATCATCAGCGTCCCGGAGAACAGGCTGGGGGCCATCCCATTCCTTTATGATTTGATCCCATGTATATAAGCCCAATCTTCGAAGGAAAAAAAGAAGGGGAGGGGGAAACTGCAAAGTTCCCTTGAAGCCAGCAAAGGAGTCTATCCCAATATAAATCTTGCTGCCTGTGTGGATATTCCATTTGAGATTGCCGAGGAAGTATCGATGGACCCTCCGAAAACTTGACCAGATAGCAGAGCCTCTTTTGGAGCCAATGGATTCGAATCTGAACCAGTAATCAATTCCCCTGCCTTTAAGGTATTTCTGCCTGACAATGTCACTCCAAAGGCCGGATCCATAAACTCCCCTCCACAATGATTTGCAAATTAGAGCTGTGCCAAAAATTTTAATATTCAGAATACCCCATCCGTCATAGATTTTCGGCAGAGAGAGAGAGTCGAGCCTGGAAAGATGGAATTTATAGCAATCGGCTTTCGCGCCCCAAATGAAACAGGAAATGATTCTGTTTATAGAAGAAATTATGCATGGCGGGAGTAGGAAGAGATGACCCCAGAAAACGGATAGCTGAGTGAGAACAGATTTAACAAGGACCACTCTGCCTCCCAAGGAGAGAGTGCGGAGGCTCCAATCGGCTAGCTTCTTGTGGAAGCGGTCAACGATCCAGCGCCAATCCTCCGACTTGTAGGAGCGGCACTTCAAGCTGAAGCCGAGATACTTAAAGCCCTCTGAAAGCGGCCGATAAGTGATGTCGAAGATCTGTGCAATCTGGGAGGTAAGGGAGTCATCGGCATCATTATAATAAAGAAATGACTTTGCTTTGTTCATGGCCAATCCCGTTGCCTTGTGAAAACGATCCAGGATGGACTTGAAGCAGATCCAGGTGGACAAAGAGAGCATAGCAAAGATGAGAACGTCGTCCACGAAGAGGCTGTGAGACATCTTGATGTTCTTGCAGATTTTTACAGGAGCAAAATGTTTCGAGGCCACCGCGCGATTTATGTGGAGGCTCATGGCGTCGATTGCAAGAATAAAGAGGAGGGGGGACAAGGGGCAGCCTTGTCGAAGGCCCCGCTCAGCCTTGAAAAAATGTGAGGGTTGTCCATTGACCAGGATCGCATAGTTGACGTTTTCAATGCAGCCCATAATCCAGCGAATAACTGTTTGTGAGAGTCCAATCTTGGCAAGGAGACATTGAAGGAATGCCCAGTCGATGACGTCGAAAGCCCGGTGAAGGTCGATTTTTAGGATGGCAGCATTTGTGTTATTTACAGCAATGGAGTGTAGGCATTCTTGAGTGGATGCTATGGCGTCGTGGATGATACGGCCTTTGAGGAAGGCATGTTGATTTGGAGAGAGATGGCGGGCTAGAGAATCCTTGATTCTGAGTGCAATTATCTTAGTGATGATCTTGAAACAGATATTGCAGAGCGAGATAGGGCGGAAGTCTGAGAAGGTATCGGGGTGATCTTTTTTCGGGATGAGGGCTATGAGAGTGGAGGATGTATGGCTGTGAATTTGACCAGAGTGTTTGGAAGCGAAGACCATACTCAGCAGATCGCTTTTAAAGAGATCAAAGAAATGTATAAGGAAGCCAATAGTCCAGCCATCTAGGCCAGGGGCTTTGTCCCTTTTGAATGTTTTCATGGCGCGGAGGAGCTCATCTTCGTCAACAGGACGGGAGATTTCTTCATTCATAGCATCGTCAAACATCACTGGCATAGGTTCAATCGCCCATCGGATGTCATTGAAAGTGATGTCGCCAGATCGGCTGTACTGTTTGCTAAAGAAATTTACAGCAAGCCGAGTGATATCTCCCTGTGAGGAAGCCTCATTCCCGAATTCATCCTTTATTTTCCAGATGAACTTCCTTTCTCTGCGGCCGGTGGCGAATTTATGAAAAAATTTTGTATTTTTGTCTCCCAGTTCGAGCCAAGTGGCTCGGCTCTTGAGGCGCCATTTGGCTTCTTCCTGTTTTAGAAGAGCAGATCTGCGCTTTTCGAGTTCCCAGATGCGATTCTTCCTTTCAAAAGAGCATGTGGAAAAATCTGTGGAGTCCATATAGGCCTGAATTTCCATTTGGATCCTTTTGAGAGCCACTCTGTCTTGTTGATGTCGATTGAATTGCCATTTTTTGACCAGGACTCTGAGTTGAGATAGTTTCTCTCTGAAAGTGGAGAAGATGTAATTTGATTGCTCTCGAGTCTTCATGTCTGTCCAGGCTTTCTGAATAAAGAGATTAAAAGCGGGGTCGAGGAGGAGGCTATTATCGAACTTAAAAGAATAGCCTGATTTGAAGATCCTGTCTGGCCACGTCAGGTGGATGGGGAAATGGTCGGATACCATGATATTCTCCACGGACAGTTTTGGAAGACCAAATTTGTGTAGGAGGCCGAGGTGGATGAAGACCCTGTCCAGACGTTTAGCGATGTAAGCCCTCCCTGTTCTGCCATTTGACCATGTGGGCCTATTCCGGACTGGGCGAACATCGACCATATCCCTGTTTACCAGTTCTGTGGAGATGAGATCCGCCAGGGAGCTATTGACCTTGCCTGTGCCCCATACCTCATTTGAGGATAATACAGCATTTGTGTCTCCTGCTATGATTAGACTGTTTAGATTGAAGAGGTGAGAGGCAAACACCCTGTGCCAGAAGGAGATACGGGATTTGTAAGGGGCGTATAGATTAAGAATGTTGATAGGTAAGTCTATGCCCCGGATGGAGACTGTGATGAGTATTCCTGCAAAGCAACTGTAGGCCTTCGCCTTGACCTTAGTCGGGTCCCAAAGAGAGATCATGCCTCCCGAGAGGCCATTTGCGTCTATTGCAGCCATATGCCAGGATAACGGGTTGAAATTTTTATTAATTAATTCTTTTAGATTAATAATTTTAATAAAAAATATATAAAACTAGTCACTTCTATTAAATTATAATATAATTTATGAACAAGTAGCACTTTAAAGTATTTTTAGTAATTTTTAAATTTTTTAATTAAATATTTTATCCTGATATAATTCTAATTAAAAACTTATAAAAATTGTCATTTTAGTTTATTTAACAAATAGAAAATTAAGAATAATGAATTTTATAAAATCTAAAATATATTTTTATTAAAAAAAATATAATTAATATAATATTAAAAAAATAGAAAACTTTATTACAAAACAAAAAATAATTAAAATTCATATAAATTTGACTAAAACCAATTACAATATAATTGCATTAAGTAGATATAAAAATATATTTAAGATGTAATTATTATTATTTAATTTTAAGATTACATTATTATTATTAGATGTTTTTGTGAAAAAAAATCATAATACAAAAAACAAAATTTACTTTCGCACATGTTGAAAAGTATTCAATTATGTATGTCTCTCTATCCACCGATGCACCATAATAAAAAATAACTATAAAAAATTTACATATTTTTGCCAACGCTAAGTGTGATAAAAATCGCTTAGCATTCCTTGTTTTCATTTCCTTTTCTCCACCTTTTACCAAACTCCTTGATTGGGAGTAGTTGTTACTATTACTAGTTGGTTGCCAACTTCTTTCGAGGAGGCTTCTTTCTCTGAGTCCAAGCTCTCAAATATACTGGATCTCTTTATGCCCTCTTTTCAATGGTTGTTTATGCTTTTTGTTGCTCTAGTACCATGATCTTTGTTGATTCAACATCCTTCTTGATAAGAGCCATTGTTCGTGATTGGTCCCCCACTCCACCATTTGGTTGGCTACTAGGTTGCGTCTGTGCTTCTGTGTTTCAAATTTTTTCCTCAAGCTCTTCTTTTTCATCTTCTAAAAAATCAATAAAGTGCCAACCCCTTGGCTTAGGGGTTTGCCTCATTTTTCTTTTTTGGGGCATTTTTCGCTTATGGGGAGGTGTTTAGCAAGTGTCATGTTTAAAAACAAGTTCAATATATAAATGTCGTGTTCTCATAATCTAACACCTGTGTCCACTGAAAGTTTTTATGGTTTGTAAGAAGACGACTAGGAAGACCTTTGCTAAGGTTGATCTCTACACATATCGTGGCAAAAGTAAAGATGTCTTTTGATGTTTTGCTAGATCCATTTTTTTGTATTTACCCAAGTATTTCCAATATCCTCCAAGACCTTATGGTGCCATAAAGGAAAATGGAGGTTTGGAAACCTTACCTAAACCGACATCGTTGTTACCACCATGCTTATAACATCAAACTTTGGAAACCATGGGGTAACAAAAATCCTAGATCTACCCCAAAACCAAGGTCCTTCATTTAGAACTTTTCCATGTCTTGCTGCGTATCAAATTGTACCATGAAAAAACATTTTGAGCACAAGTAGAGATCATAGTTTTTTGTCGAAGAAGAGAACACTCACTAATATACGTGTTCAGGTTTCGGTCAGAACCCATTAAATTGGAATATCAATGCCTTAGTTTGTAGATCAACAAAGTGTGTTTTGACCTTTGGTGTTTTTTCGTCCATAGCTAGTACCTTATCCATTTGTTCGACAATGTAAGTTCCTAGCAAATTTATCAAAATATTAATGCCTTAGTTTGTAGATCAACAAAGTTTGACCTTTGAGGATTTTTCGTCCATAGCTAATACCTTGTCCATTTGTTCTACAATGTAAATTCCTAGCAAATTTTGGATTTGTTCAGTTGGAGCAGTGGGGCAACAACCTTCCCTTTCAGTACATCTTTAAAAAAGAAAGATTGAGCGGGATTTCTATTACTTGAAACCGATCCAACCCTAAACTTTAAATTTAATATTATAGCAGAATTCCTTTCAACCCCATAATCTATCAACTTAGTGTAATTATGCAGGAATTTCCCTTCAAAAACCAAGCTTTGTGAACACATTGATGCAGGAGCATGAGGCTTGAAGACAAAATGCTTCAAATTTATTCCAAAAATACAAAAAAAAAGTTTATAAGCAAAGGAGTGGGTTCCTTTAGCTATCAATTTACAAGTTTTCTAGATAGGATTTGAGCTAGGATTAAGGGATTGAGTGATTTTGTAATTAATTCAAGTTGTTTAGATTCAGTTGAGATTCTCAAGGAGAATATCAACTAGATTAGATATTGTCTAAGATTAGGCAGATTCAACCCATGGATTAAGAATATGATTGTTAGAATGAAATGGTATTTATGTAAGTTCTGAATGATTGTAAAGGGATTTTGACTGCTTAGGCTTGATTTGGCCATATAAGATTAAGTTACAGAAACTGTATCTCTGTGTAATTTTTTGTATAATTTGTCAATCCGAGAGGCGTTGCATCCCTTCGAAATATCTATGAGTTTTGTTGATTTGCAGTTTGGCTTTTGAATTAGAATGTGTAAAGTCTGTACTATATGATAAATCTTGCGTTTCCGTGTTTTGAGATAACTTGGTTATGTTCTAAAAACATTGGAGAATAAGGGTGGAGACAGGTCAAATGTAGCGGAAGTGTTAAGTTTGACAGAACAGAGAACAGAAAACCCTGACAAAATTGTGTTAACCCAAAGGAGTCTCGAACCGTCCGATCTACAGATCCAATAGATCTAACGGTCATCGCGTGCCAATAAGCTCGTGTGATAGTCAAGGAAGAAAGGCGGTTTTATCAGCGAAGTTGTTTATTGGGTGAAGAAAAAGTGGTAAGCGGTCTTTTGAAATTCCAAGCGATTCCATTTATTGACTGACACGTAGCACTCGGGTGGAGAGAGAAAACCACTTTATCGGGTGGGTAAACATTGCGCAAGATCCCCATCTGATATCGTTGTTAACCGTTGGATCAAATGTGCTTTGATCAATGGTGGAGGATCACTTATTAGTTTTGTTGATCGAGGAACCAACAATTGTCGGATTTAAAGGTAAGATCAATGACGGAGAGTTAGTGTGAAATAATTAAGGAAAAGTCGGACGCGATAGGGAATTAACAAAAATTTAAACTCTTTTTTAATATCGTGGAAATTAAAAAGGTTATCATATTGTGATTAAATTAAGCAATTTTTCTAATTTAGTGAAATAGCCAAGTTTGGAGGTAGATGACTAATACTCCAAAGGAAAACCAAGAAGAAGTTCCAACTGATCCGGCAAAAATCATTACTGGATTTGAACAATTGTCCATTACACCTGCACCCAGGCCATTGTTTGTGGTATCAAAGCAGTTTACTGAACTGAACAGGATCTCAAGGATCAGAAAAATAAATCCAACATGGCTTTCAGAGTTGGAGGAAGAGGTGGTGGTCGAAGAAGAGGAAGACCAGTTGCAAATGTTGAAGTGTTGGAAGCTATGCAACAGATGCAAGCTAGATTGGAAGCAATGGAAATGGGAAGAGATGCAGATGCTAGAGATGTTAGTGAACCTAAAGTTGAAGCTGCAGAAGAAGAAGAACCTACAGATGTAACTCCTGAAATGAGATTCTTTAAGTCAGTATTGAGATCCACATCCAAGCCTAGACTTGAAGTTTCAATCTACACAGGAAGCTTAAGCCCTGAGGAATTGATAGACTAGATAAATGACATGGAGAAATTCTTCGATTATGAAGAAACAGAAGAAGGAAAGAAGGTGAAGTTTGCTGTCACAAAACTGAAAGGACATGCAGCACTTTGGTGGGATGGAGTGCAGGCAGAAAGAAGAAGACTTGGCAAACAACCAATTAAAAATTGGAACAGGATGGTGGCAAAACTAAAAAGTAAGTTTTTGCCAAGTGATTATCAGCAAACCTTATTTAGACAGATGCAGAATCTTATACAAAGGTCTATGATAGTAAAGGAATACACAGATGAGAAATCCAAAGTGAGTATAAGAGTAGGACAAATCCAAGATACAGATAAGAAGGTTGCAAGATATGTGAATGGTCTCAGAATGGAGATCCAAGATGAGATAAGTATACTGTCTCCAAAATCAGTAGAAGAGGCTTATCAGATGGTATTGAAGGCTGAAGAAAAACTCATGAGGAAGAAGTCTGCCAGAAATAGGGGTACTTTCCGAGGAAGGGGAAGTCAAGGCGGTAGAGGAAGGTCTACAACACCTAGAGATGGAGCCAGCAGTAGCTCAAGTCAGCATGCACCCACAGGAGGTGATGTAAGTGGCAGAGGGAGTTTTTCCAGAGGAATAGGAGGTAGAGGTAGAGGAAGAGAAATCAGATGTTACAGATGTAACAAGCTGGGACACAGAGCCTATGAGTACCCATAAAATATAGGAATGAATTAGAGGAATTCAATTGTTGCAAAAACTAAAGAGGAAACAACAAAGGTAATAGAAGAAGAGAATGTACCAGAGAAAGGGGAATCTTTGGTAGTCAACAAAATTTTGTTAAAACCAGCTAAGGAAATTGTTGAACCAGCACAGAGAAAAACCTTGTTCAGGACTGTGTGTAAGGTTCAAGGGAAGTGTTGTCAGATGATAATAGACAGTGGTAGTACAGATAATTTGGTCTCCACAAAAGTGGTGGAGAAGTTGAAATTGAAAACAAAGAAACATCCAACACCTTACAAGGCGTCATGGCTTCAAAAGGGATATGAGTTGATAGTGAATGAGCAATGTGAAGTGGAGTTGCAGTTGGGAAAGTACAAAGACAGAATTATGTGCGATGTGATGCCTATGGATGTGTGTCATATATTGTTGGGTAGACCTTGGCAGTATGACAAAGGAGCTATGCATGATGGAAAGAAGAACACATACAAATTTAGCAAAGATGGTGTCAATCATACATTGCTTCCAATAAAAGAAGAAGATTCATCAAAGAAACTTGATCCAAAGACCCTTTTGCTAAGTGGAAAGGAATACTTGTAGCAGATGGAAGAAGATGAGGTAAGTTTTGCATTGGTTTGTAAACCTAAGGTAATAATTACTTCCACAAAAGTTTCTGATTTACCAATTTAAATCCGGGAGATGTTGGACAGTTATTGTGATATCATAGTAAATGATTTTCTTGATGAGTTACCAGCCATTAGAAAATCAGTCATCACATAGATTTGATTCCAGGAGAAAATCTACCTAATAAAGCATCTTACAGGATGACTCCCACAGAGAATGAAGAGATCAGGGAACAGGTTCAGGAACTACTAGACAAGGGACTAATAAGAGAGAGTTTAAGTCCTTGTGTAGTTCCAACAGTGTTGAGCCCAAAGAAAGATGGATGCTAGAGAATGTGCACTGATTCAAGAGTAATTAATAAGATAACAATCAGGTACAGATTTCCTTTACCTAGAATCAAAGATTTGATGGATTGTTTGAGTGGAGTTAGATATTTTACAAAGTTAGATTTAAAAAGTGGTTATCATCAAATCAGAATTAGAGAGGGAAATGAGTGGAAAACTGCTTTTAATACCAATGAAGGATTGTATGAATGGATGGTAATTCCTTTTGGATTGTCAAATGCCCCTAGTACATTTATGAGGCTCGTGAATGAAGTTTTGAGGGAATTGATTGGTAAATTTGTAATAGTATATCTGGATGATATATTAGTTTACAACAGATCTAAGGAGGAACATGTGAGACATCTGAATTATGTCTTACAGAGGCTACAACAAGAGAAGTTACTGTTAAATTTAAAGAAATGTTCATTCATGAAGGAGGAGTTGGTGTATTTGGGCTTTGTTATTTCTGCTGAGGGATTAAAGATGGATCCAAAGAAGATAAAAGCAATCATAGAGTGGCCTTCACCAAGAAGTGTCTTTGAGGTAAGAAGTTTTCACGGTCTTGCTAGTTTTTACAGGAAATTCATAAGGAATTTTAGTAAGATTAATGCTTCAATTATTGACACAATAAAGAAGGACAGACAACCATTTAAATGGACTACTAAAGCAGAAAAGAACTTCCAACTGTTAAAGAGAAAGATTACTGAGAAACCTATTTTGATTTTACCTGATTTTAATAAACCTTTTCAAGTGAAGTGTGATGCTAGTGGAGAAGCCATTGGAGCTGTTTTGAGTCAGGAGGATAGGCCTATAGCTTACTTTAGTGAAAAGCTGAATGAGTCAAAGAAGAAATATTCTTCTTATGACAAGGAGTTTTATGCAGTGGTGCAGTCTTTGAAGAAGTGGAGACATTACTTGATGTCCAAGGAGTTCATATTGTATTCAGATAACCATGCATTACAGTACATTATGCAACAGCCAAAGCTTAACCAGAAGCATGCAAAATGGGTAGAATACCTTCAAAGTTTTAATTTTGTGTTAAAACATATAACTGGTCAATCAAACAAAGTAGCAGATGCCTTAAGTAGAAAAATAATTTTTGTTCAAGAAAGTCAAATTCAAGTGTTGGGTTTTGATTTTCTTAAAGAGTTATATGAGGAAGATCTAGAGTTTAAAGAGGCATTTGAAGCTTGTAGAAATCTTGTTTTGTTAGATAGAAGCAAGTGGTTGGATTATTTCCTGTAAGAGGGACTATTGTTTAAAAGAAATCAACTATGCATACCAAGTTGTTCTATGAGGGAGAATTTAATCAAGGAGAAACATAGTGGTGGACTGGGAGGACATTTTGGTGCAGAAAAGACTTATGAGCAGTTGAACTAGTTTTATTTTTGGCCAAAGATGAGAGCTGAAGTGGAAAAGTATGTGAAAAATTGTAAAGTCTGTCAGTATGCAAAGGGAAGAAGCCAAAACACAGGTTTTTATGTTCCATTACCTATTCCAGATAGGCCTTGGGATATGGTAAGTATGGACTTTGTTTTGGGTTTACCAAAAACTCAAAGAAGACATGATTCAATTTATGTAGTAGTTGATAGATTTTCAAAAATGGCACATTTTATTCCATGTTATAAAACCAGTGATGCTACTTACATTGCTAATCTATTTTTTAAGGAGATTGTAAGATTACATGGGTTACCTAAGAGCATTGTTTCAGACTGAGACACCAGATTTGTTGGATTTCTGGAGGACATTGTGGAAGAATCTTGGAACTAAATTGAATTTCAGTTCTGCTTATCATCCTCAAACTGATGGACAGACTGAAGTTGTAAACTGAAGCTTGGGTAATCTTCTGAGAAGTCTGGAAGGAGAACATCCAAAGCAGTGCGATCAAGTATTGGCACATGCAAAATATGCTTATAATGATTCTCTTAATAGGAGTACAAGGCAGAGTCCATTCTGTATAGTTTATGGAATGCACCCAAGGGGAGTGTCTGAATTGCGAGACTTGGGAAAATCTGAAATGAGAAGTGCTAAAGGAGAAGATTTTTCTACAGAAGCTCAAGTAATACATGAATAGGTAAAACAACAATTACAGGACAACAACATAATATACAAGAGCAGAGTAGATTTGAAGAAGAGAGAAGTTAATTTTGAAGTTGGAGATTTGGTTTTAGCACACTTGTGAGAGGAAAGTTTTCCAAAAGGGAGTATAACAAGCTAAAGTTTAAGAAAATTGGACCATGCAGAGTCTTGAGGAAATTTTATGCAAATGCATATGAAATTGAATTACCCCCTAATATTAGAATATCTCCAATTTTCAATGTTGCTGATTTGTATAGATGAAAGTGGAAATGCAGATGACACAACAGAGGATCAAGAAGAACAAGAGATTGATTGGGTAAAACAATTACCTATAGCAAATGAATTAAAGCCAGAGACGATTTTGGACAAGAAATTGTTGAAGAGGACAAGAGTATTTTCAGTATTTGGTCAAATGGAAGGATCAACCAATAGCTGAAGCTACTTGGATGATAGATGCCATGCTATAGAAGTTAGGTAGTTTTGTAGAAGAGCTCATGGACAGGAGCCCATGAAGATTTTTGTCCTCAGGAGTCTGATGCAGGAGCATGAGGCTTGAAGATAAAAGGATTTGAAAAATACAAAAAAAAATTTACAAGCAAAGGAGTGGGATCCTTTAACTGTCAATTTACAAGTTTTCTAGATAGGATTTGAGCTAGGATTAAGGGATTGAGTGATTTTGTAATTAATTCAAGCTGTTTAGATTCAGTTGAGATTCTCAAGGAGAATATCAACCAAATTAGATATTGTCTAAGATTAGGTAGATTCGATCCATGGATTAAGAATTTGATTGTTATAATGAAATGGTATTTATGTAAGTTTTGAATGATTGTAAAGGGATTTTGACTGATTAGGCTTGATTTGGCCGTATAAGATTAAGTTACATAAATTGTATCTCTGTAATTTTGTGTATAATTGGTCAATCCCGGAGGCATTGCATCCCTTCGAAATATCTCTAAGTTATGTTGATTTGCAGTTTGGCTTTTGAATTAGAATGTGTAAAGTCTGTACAATATGATAAATCTTGCGTTTCTGTGTTTCAAGATAGCTTAGTTATGTTCTAAAAACATTGGAGAATAAGGGTGGAGACAGGTCAAATGTAGCGGAAGTGTTAAATTTGACAAAACAGAGAACAGAAAACCCTAACAAATTGTGTTAATGCCAAGGAGTCTCGGACCATCCGATCTACAGATCCAATAGATCTAACAGTCATCGCATGCCAATAAGCTTGTGCAATAGTCAAAGAAGAAAGGCAGTTTTATTAGTGAAGCTGTTTATTGGGTGAAGAAAAAGTGGTAAGCAGTATTTTGAAATTCCAAGTGATTCCATTTATTGACCGACACGTAGCACTCAAGTGGAGAGAGAAAACCACTTTATCAGGTGGGTAAACATTGCGCAAGATTCCCGTCCGATATCGTTGTTAACCGTTGGATCAAATGTTCTTTGATCAACGGTGGAGGATCACTGATTAGTTTTGTTGATCAGGGAACCAACAACCATCGGATTTAAAGGTAAGATCAACGACAGAGAGTTAGTGTGAAATAATTAAGGAAAAGGCAGATGCGATAGGGAATTAACCAAAATTTAAGCTCTCTTCTAATACCATGGAAATTAAAAAGGTTATCATATTGCGTTTAAATTAAGCAGTTTTGTTAATTTAGCAAAATAGCCAAGTTTGGAGGTAGATGATTGATACTCCAAAGGAAAACCAAGAAGAAGTTCCAACTAATCTAGAAGAAATCATTACTAGATTTGAACGATTGTCCATTACACCTGCACCTAGGCCACCACACACCTACAAACCAAAGTTGTTGGGAATATTCTGCTTCAAATTATGCACTACATCTATACTCAAGACCTCCAAAAGAACAAATTTCCCACTTAACGTTTTCACGAAGATCGAGTGAACCTCCTTCCTTTTTTCATTTTGAGATATGTCGAGCTAGGGATGATCAACCTGAGGGCCCTTTAAAAATTGTACAAACTCAGGGTTGATGACGACTCCCGGCCGATAGCAAAAAAGGATGAATCCCTAGCCACCAGATTAGGTTCCTCCTCCCTCACGAATCACTACATCAAATCTCCTTTATCTCTTCTTATCCATCGCCAAGCACTTCTCAGGCTACTACTCCTCCTCGATCCAAAGTCCCATCGTGACTGAGCATGTAGAGGGGATCAAATCTGATAGCATAAACAACCCAAAATTTTGATCACGTCGCATCCTCTCTATTAATAGGTATCCCCAACCATAAAAGCAGATTTTAGATTGATGGCTACATCTATAAGCTTTTAACCCCTTCTCATTGCATCTCCAGACACAAAAATATTCAACAGAGAAAGTACATTGCTTATCCTTGAGGATCTAGTGCACAGATCTATGAAGAGACCATCGTGTAGCATGAAAAAATAAGTATAACCAATGCCCTCCGTGTGTCTGAGAGATCACGGCAAGCCCGTTCCTAAGCCCTAAGCCACAAACCCAAGTGCAATCAACCTCAACACTTTGCAGATATTTGCAAAGAAAAACCCTAGCTCAACCCTAGCTCTCCATGAGATAATCATCGCTCCCTGAGAGGTTTCCTTAGTGCAGTATTAGTAATCATCGATCCACAGTTAAGTTAGATTTAAAATGGGTGTAGTAATTCTTTTATGGGCTAAAAAAGACTTGCTTCTATTCGGTGTTTTAATTGGTAACTTTCGTAGTGTATATATGTTATCCCACATTGGATTTGAACAAGTTAACTCTTTAGTGGAAATAGATGTTCTTAACTATTAAGTCAATATGATGTTGGATTATTTATGTAATATAATTTAATTATTAGATATGTTTGCTTTTGTGGTTGGAATTTAGTAATAAGTTTTTTAATAAAATTATGAATTTTAAAAATACATAAATAGATTCAACATCATTTAAATCATTTAAATTTTAAACAAAATTAATCAAAAATATTAAAAAAAAAAATAGTAATTTGTAAAATTTAACCTCTCCATATTAAATGTTAATATAAAATGAAACCCGTGAGATGTAGACGAGTTGGTTTGTGTGGGGTTTAGTAAAAAATTCTTACCAAATTTTAAACAAAATTAACCAAAAATATTAAATAAAAGAATAGTAATTTGTAAAGTTTAAACTCTCCATATTAAACGTTAATATAAAATGAAACCCATAAGGTGTAAACCAGTTTGTTTGTGTGGGGTCTAGTCCCTGCCAAGTTAATATAAAATGAAACCCATAAGGTGTAAACTATTTGGTTTGTTGTGGGGTCTAGTCCCCGCAAGTTACATGTTCAAACCTCATGGGAAGGGGTTGAGGATGGAAGCCACTTTGGGGGAATTAAAATATAATAAGATTATCAGTCAAATAGACATACAAATGCTTGCTCAACCTAAAACATAATGGTGGGGAATCAATCTTGTAAGTATATTTTTTACATCTTATTCCTATCCATTTTTTATGCAAAGGCTTGCTTAAATTATGGTGGGAAGAAATTGACTGTAGATATGTTATTCACTTGAGTATAAGTTATGTTCAAGTATTTTATTTTTGGATGGTTTTCTTACAAAGTTTAGGAATAAAAAATCACTACACAAATATCTAAAAATTATGCATGAATATTGCAACCATATCCATTAATTATGGCATAAAATATGTAAGGCACTTATCCACATGAGACCTTCAATTTATGGTCCAATCCATTAATTATGGCGTAAAATATGTAAGGCAGTTATCCACATGAAACCTTCAATTTATGGTCCAATCGAATATTTGAAATTTTTTTTTTTAATAATGTTGAAAAAGAAATATTTATTTTTGAAAGTTTAAAATTATAATTTGCATTGGTCAATGCTAAACTAATAGTGATCAATAGACAAATAGACAAATCCATTGCTAGAGTCTTTCCTTAGCAAAGACTAATAATGATTCAATAACCATATTTAAATCTAATTAATAAGCACATAAAAACTTAATACTTACAATATAACAAGTTTTTTAACCATGGATATCCACCCCCACTTTATCATGGATATTATTGACTTGTAAATAGGTTTTGCGACAATACCATGGGGCCAATACCATGAATTATCAATACCACATGCCAAAATGTGAAATATTTTAGACTGTAATAGTCCTCGTCAAAAATTCATGTAAAAAATATAAGACCAAGGTCATGGGACACATATTCCAAGTTGAATGTTGGGAAAAACATCCTAGTGGGTGTTCATTTCGGTATTATGGCTAAAGGAAATTAACAAAGGCAATGGCAAAGGCATTGAAATGGCAAAATGACATTAATTAGTGTTTTATTTATGAAAATAAAAGAAATTAGGATAAAAGGAAGGTGAAAGGTCACAGGTTGCATGTGAGGATAAAATTGAAGGAAAATAATGGAAAATGAAGAAAATAGAGGTCTCATTAATAAAAAGGCTTCTCAGGATCAGTTCACAAGATTTTTACAGTTCTATGGTGGAACTCTCTCTCTATTCTCTCTCTCTCTCTCACTCTTGGACACTTGGAGTTTTCTTGGATCACTTCAGCATTGGATCAAGAAAAATAAAGGAATGAAAAAGAAGACAAAAGGAAGCTAAGATCAAACAAGGAAGAGCAGGATCAAGTAGCTACAGTGGGATTACTTGCAGGTATCGATTTGCATGTGTGATTTCTTTGTTAGAATTGGCATGCATGCATTTATTTGGTTCTCTTGTTGTCATTGGCATGGGTTTTCCATGTGTGACAGTGATTCTCATCCTTTCTTTTCCATTTCTGGATAGCCATGGTGTGATGGGTTCTCTTGTATTTGGTTAAGCTAGATTTCCAGATGGTTTCGAAACTGAGTGAGGTGGTCTCTGAAAGAAAAAACACAAGGCCTAAGAATCCCTGGACCGGAGAAGGTGTGATTGTGGTAAAACCAAATTTTGTGTGCCTCAGTGGGCCTATGAATCCTCTACCATTGAATAGAGGTATATACGATAAATCCTAGGGTTGTGTGCCCTCGATCGGGCCTAGGAATCCTCGGCCAGTGAATGGCAGGATATACGGTAAATATTGGAGGGTGGAGTCTTGATTAGGCCTAGGAATCCTCAACTGTTGTATGGCGGGATCTATGGTAAAGCCTAGAGACTAAGAGACAAGAAAATTCCTCACGATGTAGGTGGAGAAATCCGGTGGAATCCATGCTTGTTTAAGGCTTAATAATCCGGTGGGGATTGTGGTAAAGCTTGAGGTAACCTAGTTTAGTTTGGTTTTGAGTCTCACATTCATGCTTGGAATATGGCATGAGGGAGATTGGCTAAAAGAAAGATTTGGTTCAGTCAATCTATGGTTGGGTGGTTTGTGAATGTCCCATGCCTGGTTGGATTTTGCATTCATTAATAATAGCCTCTTCTCCTTGGTATTTCATATGTAAATGTACTGGCTTATATATGGATTTTATGGTTGTTATATCCTTGTTATTTTTGTTGATTATATCTTGGTTATGAGTATGTTTTATGACATAATTGATGTATGGCTTTCATCATGTTTTGATTAGTAATTGAAAGTACAATGAACACATGACCTAACAGATGATAATGTAGCTATTGTGATATGGAAGCAATGTTTATTTATGAATCTCAGATAAGTATGAGACCCTTATGCTCATATATGTTGTTATGACCTGTAGATTACATATTTGTGAAATGTTTGACGAAATGTTTGTCATGGCTAGTAGGGGTCAGATCAAGTACTCATACCAATTATTGCATTAGTAACCTTATTCCATTGTTATTTACCATTTCTGAATTTTTCATAAAGTCTTGGATAGTGACTTGAGTCTTCACCCAGAAAAAGTGGCACAGAATTCGGGGTCACTAGCTCAAAATTAGCTAAAAAAGTCCACAGTTGTTGGCATGCCTTGTTGTGGGAGTGATCGAAAGGCCTCAGTGACATGCATGGCTTGTGATGGGAGAAACTAAAGGTCTAGATCAATGAAATGTCAAGTTGTCTCAAGGGTTGGTCAACTGGAAGGGTTGGTTGGCTCCTGAATGTTTTGTGGCTTGTGTGGAAGGTGAGAATGGTGTTGTTTTGTGGGTTCCATTTCCTTAACTGTACATGGGGAGTTGAATCACATCATAGTAGTCTCTCGTCACA
Organism: Pinus tabuliformis; assembly: GCA_031772625.1. NCBI lineage: Eukaryota > Viridiplantae > Streptophyta > Pinopsida > Pinales > Pinaceae > Pinus > Pinus tabuliformis. The sequence goes on from CM062811.1 coordinate 444,080,643, forward strand.
TGTTTACCCCAGCGAACTGGTTAACTTGGGTAAATGTGGGAGGAGGGTGTTACAGAGTAGTATCAGAGCACGGTTCCATTCTCTTTGGATGATGTCTGGTTTCAATTCTCTTTGGGTGATATCTGATACTACAGAGTGGTATCAGAGCATGGTTCAACACTTGGACTAGATGGGAAAAATGTGTTTGTCATGCATGCATGTAGGTTGTATATATGCTTGTTATGTATGCATGTTAGTGGTCATTGTTATAGTTTTGTTTCCATGTAGGAGTTGATTTTGTTGTTGTTGGGATGTTTTAGTCATGAATTCATGTTAGTTGTATATGAATTTGGTATGCATGTCAATGTCTATATGTTGTTATGTGTGCATTGTCATGGTCATGGTTATGCATGTATACTAGGTCAAACATGCATTGTAAGGTCATTGTATGTAGTTTGTGTCATCATGATGTTGTTGGTTGTCATGATACTGATATGTTGGTTGAGATAGAGCAGGAGATCCATATCATCAAGGCGAGATTACAACAACTAGACGTCAGGGTAAGAGAAAATTGTCATACAGGTTTGTATGTTGGGTATGCAAGTATGTTGGTTAATGATTGATATATGAATTAGGGTTATAAACATGTTTATCATTCTATTGTTGTTGTGGTTACATGCATGATAGATGCTAGTGAATTAGTGTGGTCATATGCATGTTTGTCGGATAGTCATGCATGGTAGTAACTTGTTATTTTTTTATGTTACTTAACTTGATGATTATGTTATGTGTTGTTTATGAATATGTTATATGTTAACTTGTTGTTATTTTATGTTAGTTAACTTGATGATTATGTTATATGTTGTTGATGAGTATTTTATATGTTAACTTCTTGTTGTTATATGTTAGTTAACTTGACGATTAGGATTATTGAATTTAAGATCTTAATGTTATATGTATCATCTTGATTTGGATTGGCCTGTACAGATGGCCATGGTTATGGTATTCAAGTATGAGCTGACATATTTGTGATATTGTGATGTACTAATCTAGACTGACTATGCAAGATGTGATTGTTATGCATGAATACCAATTGTTTATGAGTTTATGATGTCAACATGTTAGTTACTTAATGTTATCGATATCATGACCTTATTTATGTTTCAGTTGATGTGTTGTGAATTTATATCGTGCTAATCTAGATTGATTTTGAAGACAAGATAGCTTCCTTTGAGATACATTAAGGTATGAGTTTTCTTATGTCAGTTATTTGGTGTTTGAATGTTTGATTATGTCATATATTTGGTGTTTGAGTGTTGGGTCTCTATTATGTCATCTATCTGTTGTCTGGATGTTTGATTACTTGCATGATATGAATATTTGTATATAAGATCGCATGAAGGAATGATCTTGTTTTAAGATGGTTTTACTAACACATTATGCGCTAAGATAGTTGATAAGTAATTGAGTGCAAGTAGGTGATAGTTGAAGGATTATGTATTATGACCGATGAATGTGAGTTGATTCTTGATTATGACATGGTTGTGAGACTTGGTAAAGGTTTATTTCAAATTAATAGATATGTTGTCTTGATCTTTGGAACATGTGCTAACATGTGTGTTCAGTTACAAGGTAGCGTGTTTGGCACAACAAGGTAAGATAACTAGTGTATTGTTATATTTATTTATATACTGACAGTTATTTGTTATGACAGTATGATATAGGGATTGCATGGCAAAAGAGACTTCCATGAAATCTTGAAGAAGGATCAAAATGAATTTACCTTGGAGGCATTGGGAACCCATGGGGTTGAGTCATGGTGTTTCTTGGGAGTTTTGTGCCTTTGATATTTTGTGATTTGTTTGATCTTGATTTATGTGTTTGGTAAGGACAGTGTGGTCTTAGGATGTGTAGTTGTGTGCATGTAGCATATGTAGTATTGTGTACATATGATGTTGTGTGTTTGTTGTATATATGGTGTTGTGTGTATATTGCATATGCAGTGTCGGGCATAGATAGTGCTATGTACATGTTGGATATGTGATGTTGTGTACATATCGTACTATGCGCATGTTGAATATGCGGTGTTGTGTGCATATGGTGTTGTGCGCATGTTGGATATGCGTGTTGTGTACATATGGTGTTATGTACATGTTGTATATGTAGTCCTATGTACATATGGTGTTGTGTGCATGTTGTACATGTGATGCTATGTACATATGGTGTTGTGTGCATAATTATACATGTGGTGTTGTGGGCATGTGTTGATGTGTACATGTTGTGCATGGGGTGTTGTGTGCATGTTGTGTTGTGTGCAGGTGGTGTTGTGTACATGTCATGCATCTAGTGTTGTGTACATGTGGTGTCGTGTACATGTCGTGAATGTGGTGTTGTGCACATGTTGTATAGGTGGTGTGGTGGCGATGTGTACACCTTGTGCAGGTGGTGCCGTGTATATGTGATGTTGTGTAGGTAGTGTTGTGTACAGGTGGTACTGTGTACATGTTGTACACGTGGTATTGGTGTACATGTGGTATTGTGTGCATGTCGTACATGATGTGTTGTGTACATGCGGTACTATGTATGTGCATTGTGTAGTCGTGGCATCATGACATGTGTATTCGTTGTGTTGTACTATGTGTATGTATGTGTATTGTGTTGTACACCGGATGTAGGAGTATGTATTGTGTTGTGTTGTACACCAAGTGTAGGTGTATGTGTTGTGATGTATATCAGGTGTAGGTGTATGTATTGTGTGGTGTCGTATATTGTGTGTGGATGTATGTGTTGTGATGTACATTGTGTATGTGTATGTGATTGAAGAAAAGAAAAAGGCATTTGGTGTTTGCTGGGTGTGGCAAACGATCTAGTGTGCGTACGAAAAGGATAAAGGTAGAAGCGAAGTGTCGATGAAAGGATAAGTATCAGCATTTTATTTCAGCTTTATTATGCATGTGATCTATGATTCTGATTTATGATGGTTACATGTGATCTATGATTTTGGTTTATGATGATGGCATGTGATTCATGATTTTGATCTATAATGGTTGTGATTTTGATCCGAACTTAAACAAGAACGCAAAAAAATATAGATATAACCATAAATACCAAGTTGCAGTAGAAATAACACTTCATTTCATTAATATCAAAGAACTGAAATATGCTTACATACAGAATGGAAATGAACTAGCTAGGGCAATGGTAGCTTATCTTTGAGAAGAGATGTGGTGGCTACATGTCTCTGAACTGTGTTACAATGAGGCTTGAAGGCCTATTTATTATTGAGAAATAATGGAAAACCATAAACATCCAAAAACCTAACCCTAGGAGATGAAGCACTAAAACTATGGGCCCCTTTGGGGTAAATTGGTAGATCAACTTCTCAGGGTTGTAACTTTGACATACGATCTTCGTTTGATGCACACGATACCTCATTAGAAAGATATATACGAGGAATATAACTTTCGACTGCAAACATGATTCATAGAATCACGTTTACCCATTTTACAAAAAACAAACATCATTTAGGGCCTCAAAACGGCTCTGGAAGTTCTGGACATAAAACACTGCCAAAAATAGTACATTGTGCTACAATTAAGGAAACTAAAAGAAACAATGGTGGGGGTCCAAGTGGAATAGGCAAGGGGCCACCAATATCCATCTGGATCAGTCCCACGGGGGCTTCACTCATTGAACCTCTAACATAGCATTTGCATTTGTGGTATGCTAAATAATACCCTTAATTTGACTACATATTGGAAAATACCTCTAAAAATCACTTTATTTAACCTCCTAACAATACTAACCTAATACACCTTCCCAATTTAAAAAGCCCTTACTTTCAGTAGATATTGTAGGTATTCATTTTTTCATTAACATTTTTTACGCCCATTTATATTTATATCCCTTTATTTTCATTAACAATGGTAAGCAAATTCTGCACCTAGAAAGAATAACCTAAATACAAGGTAGCTAAAAACTTGAAAGTTTCAATAAAAAAGAGGCAGATATAAGTTGGTTTATTTACAAATACATATTGTGGAAAATTTGAATGGAAAATACATAGATTTGAACTCTCAATTACATCTATCTTCTATTGAATACTGAAAAAGATACACTACAATAGTTCAAAATAAAACCTCGATAACCAACACAATGGCACACCTTTCATCTTGCTTATAGAATAGGAAGAGGAGATAAAGTACAATGAATATGGACACATGCAAAATCCTATCTAGTTGGACTTTGTCAAATCATAACCCTAACATGATCACTTAGTGCACCATAGTTGCATGGTAAGAGTGCCAAGTAAGTGTGTCTCCATCAAAAGATGAATTGGAGCATGCAATAATGCATCCCTTCCTTGAGATCTGTGTCCTCTACCTAAGATGGGAATTTATCATGCATAAGTATTCTAATTGACTAAGGATATGTATCCTCTTAGTAAGAATATATCACACATGCTAAAAATAACAAAAGAAAAGCTCTTATAATAGAAAAAATCTATCCAAAACTGAAATTGCTAAATTTGAAATAACATTTAAACTAGAATTAATTGAAGGTGGGACATGCATGCCCTTAGCATGCATGCACTCTCTTCCAAACAATAGTCTATTTTACTATCTCTTATGGCATGCATGTGCCCTCTACCAAGCAATAGTATGTATCACTGTCTCCTTCACTTTCATTCAACCTATTCGTCACTAATGTAAGGAAAGGGTGAAGGTACCATATTGTTGTCTTCTCTACTACCTCATCATTGGGAGGATCACTAGCGTAGAAACAGGTAAAAAATCTTAACACACAAATTAGAAATATATCATAGAGGTATTAGTAATGTGATGCATGCTTATTCTAGAGAAAGGTTGTTTGGGAGCGGGAGCAGAAGCAGGAAGTGAGAGTAGAAGCGGGAAGTGGGAGTGGAAGCATGAGCGAGGAGTGAATTTTATATAATATATATTTTTATATTTTTTGATACATATATGTCTAAAAAAGCTTGTAGAATGATGAATTTATGATAAAAAACATAAAAACATGGATTAAACCATATAACATCATTCATCTAGTAGTTATAATCTTCATCAACCACAGGTCCACAATTACAAGTTCTCATTTATATATCATGTAAGTGTGCACATAACCAAAATAACATCTAGTGCAACCCATCTCTTAACCAAAAATACATCAACAAATAGGCTCTAGATGGCCTATAACATCCAAAGAAATCATGCTACAACAAATACCTACATATCATCAAAATCATTTCCTATCTTGGGATCTTTGTCTTTAATATCACCCTTTAAGCATTAACATAAGATAGAAAAAATGTAGCATGTCAAGTCAATATTTCGTTTGAGTGACAAGTACATTTTTAGTAGGGTCATGATAGAGGAGTTTGACAACCAATGTCACTATAATCAAGGCACATAAAGGGCTTGGTTCTCTTGATTAAATACAAGTTCCATACCCTAGTACATGACAAAATCCAATGGAAACATTGCAATCCCCCCAATCCTGAAATCCTAAAAAATTAATAAGTCTGCTAGATTTTAAGTGAGATCTAAAATTCTACTTTCTCCATATGAAATCTAATGACGTCAAAACCACTCTCAAACATCCTGAGTCATTTCATGGTAATGTTAAAAATTTAAGTAAAAGGATGAAAATGAAAGATAAGGGAGAATGTCACTTTTACTTTAAGAATTTAACATTACCATGAATTTCATGTCAATACTAGGGCCATAGGTTTGAATATTAGGCTACTATGGACCTAATATTACCATATTTGTTTCTTTCTCCCTCCCACTGTTAAAACTCCCACAATACTCATCAACCTCTGTTTCTCCATCCCACTTGTTTTTGGCCTCTGCATGGCCAATGTATTGTATAAACAATACCTTATAATACACATATTGTTATACAACATATAAAAACCCTTTACCCCCCTATTATATGATCAATATATTATTTCAATTTTTCCTCATTTTTTATGCCCCAATATGAACACACGTGATATGGTATTGCTTTGTCAGTGAATCCCCCGTGATCAGTCCTACCCCCTTAGGAAGAAATGATCCCCATTGTGTTGAGTGCCTCCGTGAGATGGGGAAACTTCTACTGAACTTGGTCCTTGGTGAGCCACTTTCCTTGGTGCAGGAGTTGGCCAACTTTGACAACCTGATACAATTGGATATCCTATTGGTGAGTGTTCTTGATCTGTGTGTCAATGATCCGATCAGTTGTGGTATGTTCCATGCAGTCTAGGTTTAACTCTGTTGGTGTGAGTTGTTCTGCAATGTCTAATGTGTCCAGTAATGGTGGAAGTATGGTCAAAGGCAATCCACATTGAACACTAGGTGCAGGCCAAGGAATGGGGGAATGCTAAGATCAAAAGAATTGTCTCCCACATCCTTGGTAATGTTGTAAGGCCCATATCGGAGTGGTCTGAGCTTCCGATGGGCTTTGGTAAGGTGTTCTTTCTACAAATACAACCAAACTTTGTCGCCTACATGAAACTTGTGTGGCACCCAATTTTGATAATGTCACTGCTTGTACTTGGCATTGGAATTCTCCAAGATGTCACGAACCTGTTGGGAGTAGGAAGAGGACTGTATAGTCCTTGCTTCTTGATGGTTGGTTTGGTGGTGGCGAGGAAGTGCAAGATCTAATATATTTCCCAACATCATGTCAAGTTTTGGCCAATAAAAGAACTTTTGTAGTATAGCCATAGTTTTCTCCACACCAAAGTGTCCTACGACTTGACTGTAGTGTGCCTCCCAAATCAGCTTGTCACGCTTGCTTGAAGGAACACAAAGGAGGCCTAGGTAGCACAAATTGCACACTGGAGGTGGAAATCAGGAACTTGATTGACATCTACTAGCATTTGGTATGTGGAGGCAAACTCTGGATCATTTTTTTATAGTTGCAAGATTCCAATACTGATGTTGACCCAATACTGAAGATTTCCCTAGATGTGCACTTTTTGTCGGATGGACTCCCTACCCAATTTGCATCTATGAAGCCTTGAAGCTTCACTCCCTCTGTCCATTTGTACCAAAGACCAAACTAAGTGGTGCCTCTAAGGTCTCTCAACACATGTTTAGTTTCCTTCCAATAAATTTTGGTTGGATTAACCATGGCTTGACTACGCTGGTTGACTACATAACACATGTCCACTCGTGTGTTCACCAAATACATATCAAAGTGAACCCACAGGTTGTCTATAAATAGTAGCCTACGCTACTTCACCTGAAGTAACATCTTCCTTCCTCCAATTACCTGCTAGAGGATTCTTCAAGGATTTGTTGCTCTATATGTGGAACTTCTTCAGTATCTCATTGGAATACTTTCCTTGATAGAAAAATAGTTCCTCATCTCCTTGCCATACTAACATACCAAGAAAGTAATGCATGAGCCCCAGGGCCTTCATCTCGAATTCTCTTACAAGATCCTATTTGCAAGATTTTATCAGCTTCTCATCACCTATTAGAATCAAATCATCGACATATAATACTATAATCAACAATTTACCTTCAACCACAATATCGTAAAGGTTTGCATCTACTTCACTTTTGGTGAAGCCCAACACAATGAAATAACTGTCAATTTTGGTGTACCAAGTACAGGGTGCTTGTTTCAGTCTATACAACACTCACTTGAGTTTGCATACATGTGACTCTATGTTTAAGGTCTCAAATCCTTTTGACTGCTCAATATACACCTCTTCCTCAATCATGTCATTGAGGAATGTTGTCTTCACATCCATCTGATGTATCTTCCATCCCATCTGTGCTGAAAGTACTAGAATAGATATGATTGAAGAGTACATTGCTACTAGAGAAAAGGTCTCATTATAATCAATTCTCTCCACCTGAGAGAACTCTCTGGCCACAAATCTGGCCTTGTGTTTCTCCACACTACCATATGCTACTTGCTTTACCTTGTAAATCCATTTGGAACTCACCAATGACTTGTCTGCTAGTCTTGGGACCACTTCCCAAACACTTTTTCTGATAATGGAGTCATAATCCTCAACCATGGCATCAACCTATACCATTTTCTACACTTCTTCCTCAAATGAGGATGGCTCAACCTCTAAACTCTCGCTCATCATAGCCATGTAGCTAGTGTACCAATCTGGTGACCTCCTCTACCTACGTTGTGATGTGGGTTCTCCCACATTTTCTCTAGCATCATGCATCAATATGTAAGCCTCTCTAGTGTGATTCCTTCCATCTATCGTAGTCTCTGCATGAGTGAGTGCTTCCACTCTCTGCTCCTCTGCATGTGGCTGCTCCACATCATCCTGAGGTTCCTCCTTTGGAGCTAAAATCTCCTCATCTGCATGTAACTAAATCTCCCTTTCAAGGGAACATCTCATGGCCTTTTCTTTATCGAACTTCACATCTCTATGAACCTTTTTCATCCTGTTGGATGGCAAGTAGACTTGATAGTTGTGAGGTGTATCAGTGTACCCCACAAATATGCCCAACTCACCTACTGGCTCTAGCTTTTTCCATGCATCCTTGGTAACATGACAGTAGAATGATTAACCAAAGGTCCTAAAGTGTTCCACATCTGGTTTCTTGACTAAAAAATATCCTTCTGGTGTACTCATCTCGAGAATTTGATGAGGGCTTCTATTCTGCAAATAAACAGTTGTGTTGCATGCTTCAACCCACAAGTGCAGTGGTAGGCCTTAATCATGTAACATCGCCCATGCAGCTCCCACAATACTTTTGTTCTTCCTTTCATCCACCCCATTCTACTATGGGTTATGAGGTGTTATTAACTCCTGTCGAATGCCTTCTGATGCACATAAGTTCTTGAATTCATTTGACACATATTATCCTGCCAGTATCTTTCTCAGCAAGTGATTTAAATTCACAAAATTTAGAGAACGTCTAATATTTCTTCTGAATGAAGAAAATCCAGCACTTACGTGAAAAATCATCAACACATATTACATAATACATGTGCTTGGTCGTGGATGTTGTCGAGAATGGTCCACACACATATGAATGAACTCTATCAAGGATCGGTTGCGCTCGATTGTCTTTATCCTGAAAGGAAGCTTTAGTGTACTTCCCCAATGTACGCCCTTTGCATGGGTCTCTCTACTCTAGTGCACCCTTAGGAAGTCCTGTAGACATTTATTGCATGATCTTCAAAGCTCTGTGGTGCAAGTGACCTAATATTCTATGCCACAACTCATTGATGTCTTAGCTCTGCACCGTCTCTTCTTTTGTGCTCAAAGAAACACAATCTTCTACATCCAACTTGTAGAGGTTCTTCAACTAAACCCTAATCCGCTTCACCTCTCTTGAGGCTATGTGATGAAGGAAATAATTTCCCTTGCTAAATATCACATCGTATCCATGGTCCTCCAACATAGCAACCGAAACCAAATTCTTCCTCAAACCCGGAACATACATGACATCTTTTAATGTGAGAGGAGAACCAGACTCCCTCTGAAAGGTAACAGTACCAATGTCGGTTGCACTATACCTCCCATCATCTCCCATATCGATGTGTATCTGGAGGTCCTTCTCCTCCAAGTCACTGGAGAACTCTTTTCCAGTCATATCGAATGAGGGTCCACTATCCAGGTACCACACACTACCCATCATCGATGTCACCATGCAAGCGATGAGGGAGAAATCCAGTTCAAATTGTGAATCAAGAGCTTCGCCTGCTGCTCCTCCTAAGGGATTTTTACCGACCTTCTTGTGCGGACACTTTGTGGCATAGTGTCCTAGCTCATGACAGTGAAAAAAATGTAATCTTCGAAATGTCCTTCTTCTTGCCTCCCTGACTAGAATCTAATTTGGAATGGGATGACTTCCCCTTCAATTTATTCACCTTTTTAGCTAAGGCACAATTCTCCTCATCATCTTGCTTGGATGAGGATCCATCTCTAACTAAGTCACAGTGGCTGTGCCATCTCTTAGGAAAGCCTAGAAGTGCTAGGCTCACCATATCATCTCCAGCAACTATAACACCGACACTTCCAAGCTCATCCTAACATTGGGTGAACTTGGTCAAGTACTTTGGTATTTTGTTGCCCTTCTCCATCTTGATTTTTCTGAGCTTGTCCTTCAATGCCATCTTCTTTTTGTTACTGTTGTTTTGAAATGGGTCTGTTAAGGCCTTCCACATTGCAAATGGAGTTTTCTTACTATGGACATTCAAGAAAATATGATCTCGAACTCCTTCTAGGATAATCCTTCTTGCCTTTGCCACACATCTTCTCCTCTCGGACAGATCTTGAGCATCATCTGGCTTAGGAATATCTTTGTCTATCAATTCCTTAGGATTTTTTTCTTCCAACACTCCCTCCATCCTGTCCTTCCAAGCAATATAGTTCGAACTTCCCTCAAGGGCATATTTGAGTCTCAATCCGTAGAACGACATCCTACTGGCTCTGAATTATGGTATTGCAAATTCGATTTCTCCTGCAAAAGACAAACTCGTATTCTCCTCTTCTATAGTGATTTTAGCTCTGATAAAATGTATAAATTCCTTGTAGATTCAAACTACATATTGTACTATGATAAAACAATTGACTTGAATCTACTCTACTCATCAGCGGAAACAATATACGATCGATGAAATCACGAACCATAAAAGAGAAATAATTCAATCACACATAACACAATAATTTTATGGGAAAAACCATAGCTAAAAACCCCTGCTGTATTTATATTTCATTAATCAGAAAATATGAGAAGGTTACAATGCTTTTCTCAAGCCTGAGCAACCTCTGCACTATCTCTATCTATCTCACTGCTTCCTGGACAAGCTCAAGCCAATACTTAGCCAATTATGTTGCCTGCCAAGCCCCTATTTCCTTGCACAGTTTCCTTAGGAATTATCCCATATTTATTGGGAAATTCCACAAATATGAATTTTGCAATCCTCATAGGCCTTCCTCTAATTGCATGCACCACTTGTACAATTCGGATGATTATACAACTAATAGTACATTGTCCCTAAACTCCAATCTCAACTCGATCTTTCTCTGATCTGACATGCATGAGTTAATTATAAGTGAATCTTCAGTTTACTAGCTAATCATTATTGGATACACCCCACTACTACATGTTACACCCTACTGTATCTCCCACTAATTCCTCCATTAGTTGGAACTAGTTTAGCTGACTTTAACTCAGTTAGACTAAATTAAATAATTACAAGTCAAAATAAACTCAACCAGGGCTCCTAAAAAGTAGGAGACACTCTACATGACTCTTGTTAGACCCTCAACTTGAATTAATTGGGGAAACTAAGTCAAATTAACCTAGTTAACTATTAGAAGTCATCATGAGATGTGGAATTACAATTTAAATCAAGGACAAAATTAAATTAGGATTTTCTTGTTGCATTTTCGACAAGCTTATCTTTGAGAAGAGATGTGGCAGCTACATGCCTCTGAATTGTGTTACATTGAGGCTCGAAGGCCTAATTATTGTTGAGAAATAATGGAAAATCCTAAACATCCAAAAACCTAACCCTAGGAGATGGAGTGCAAAAGCTATGGACCCCGTTGGGGGTAAATTGGTACATCAACTTCCCGAGGTTGTAACTTTGGCATACAATATCCATTTGACGTTCATGATACCTCGTTAGAAAGATATATACAAGGAATATAAGACCAAAAATGTGATTAAAAGACTCATTGTTTCTTGCTTTCCAAAAAGAAACGCTATTTAGGGCCTCAAAACAACTTGAGAAGTTCAGGACCTGAAAAACTGCCAAAAATAGTAAATTGTGCTACGATTAAGGAAACTGAAAAACAAAAAAAAAATCATGGGGGTCCAATTGTAATAGGTAGGTAGTCACCAATATTCACCTAGATCAGCTTTGAGCTAACCATATGTGATATTTTTATTCATGATGATTGGCCAAGAGTTGGTTTGGCTTGTTGTGATAGAAAGTGAACATAAGTGCAAGTGTACCTTATTGACGGGCCACCAATGAGGTTTGATTTGAATTTATTTGGAATCTAATGGAATTTATCTGCTTGGAATAAGAAAGCATTGAAATTCCCAGTTTGGTGGTTGAAACTGACTACAAGCATTAGCAACAACAACACAAGGAATTGGAACAGGTAGCAGTATGTTGGTAAAGCACTTCAAGAGTAGGGTCGATGTGGGACACTAGTACACATTAATGTCCATTTATTTCTATGAACATGTTATGGCAAGTATGATGGTTTTGAGGTAGGGATATTCCTTGATTTTTAGACCTTCCAATGCGATGAAACCTTTCCAAGGGAAGGATTGTCTGAGACAGGGGATGGTAGGGAACTTGGAAAGTGAGTGACTACATGGAAGGGGTGACTGGATTTCCCGAGGGACTGTGTAGAAGAGAAGCGAAGCACGAGAATTGATTTGTTGTGGTCATTAGCATCTCCAGATGGAATCAAATGCGCGTTGGAGTGTGCCATGGAACAATGAGTAAGTAACTGTTCACTGAGAGGACAAATGGCGCAGGATTGTAGCACTGGACATTGGGTGTAGATTTGATTTTGACAGTGGATTCTGGACTTTATGGGAAGGAGGTGAACGTTGGTATTAGTTTGAGGGTGGAGGTGTGAGCCTTTGGATTCCCTTGTTGTAGACGCAGGCATCATATCTTTTTATTTGTTGGTTAGAGCAAATGTACATATTTGTGTATGTGTATATCATTGTAAATATTGCATCAAGTTGGATTTATAAATCTCCATAGACAGTATGATTATTTGCGGGTTGAAGAAAAGGTGCATAAGTATATGTGGTGGTTATTGTAAATACTGTAATGAGATATGTTATAAAGCTCTAGTAAATGGTATAATTGTCATGTTTTCAGCAGGTTGTTCATTGTAAATACTGCAACAAGTTGGATTATAAAGCTCCACGGGATATATGTTTTGGTTTTCAGCGGTTTTGCTGCTTATAAGTGTCATTGAACACTAAGGACGATGCTCCCCCAAGGGGGAGGGTTTTGTAATAACCCTGGTCAAAAATTCATGTAAAAAATATAAGACCAAGGTCATAGGACATGTATTCCAAGTTGAATGTTGGGAAAAACATCCTAGTGATTGTTCATTTTAGTTATTAAGGCTAAAGGAAATTGGAAAAGGCTTTGAAAAGGAAAAGTGGCATTAACTGACATTTTATTTATGAAAATAAAGGAAATTAGGAGAAAGGGAAGGTGAAAGGTCATAGGTTGCATGTGAGGATGAAATTAAAGGAAAACAATGGAAAATGAAGAAAATAGAGGCCTCATTAATAAAAAGGCTCATGAGGATTAGTTCACAAGCTTTTGACGGTTCTATGGTGGATATCTCTCTCTATTCTCTCTCTCACACCCTCTTGGACACTTAGAGTTTTCTTGGAGCACTTCAACATTGGATCAAGAAAAGCAAAGGAAGGACAAATAAGGAACAGGGAAGTGAAGATCAAGCAAGGAAGAGTAGGATCAAGTAGCTACAACCGGATTAATTGTAGGTATTGATTTTCATGTGTGATTTCCTTGCTAGAATTGGCATGAATGGTACATGTATTAGTGTATTTAGTTCTCTTTCTATCATTGGCATGTGTTTTTCAAGGTGTGATAGTGACCCTCAACCTTGCCTTGCCATTTCTAGGTAACCATGGTGTGATGGGTTCTCTTGTATTTGGTTGAGCTAGATTTCTGGATGGTTTCAAAACTGAGTGAGGTGGTCTCTGAAAGAAAAAACACAAGGCCTAGGAATCCTTGGACTGAAGAAGATGGGATTGTTGTAAAGCCAAATATTGTGTGCCTCGATGGGCATAGGAATCTTTGACTGGTGAATGGCAGGATATACGGTAAATCCTAGAGGTGTGTTCCCTCGATTAGGCTTAGGAATCCTCAACTGGTGAATGGTGGGATATATGATAAATCCTGGAGGGTGGAGTCTTAATTAGCCCTAGGAATCCTCGACCGTTGTATGATGAGATATACGATAAATCCTGGATACTAGGAGACAAGCAAATTCCTCATGGTGTAGGTGGAGAAATTCGGTGGCATCCTTGCTTTTTTAGGGCCTAGTGATCTGGCGGGGATTGTAGTAAAGCTTGAGGAAACCTAGTTTGGTTTGGTTTTGATTCCCATATTCATGCTTGGAATATGGCACGAGGGTGATTGGCTGAAAGAAATATTTGGTTCAGCAAATCTATGGCCGAGTGGTGCGTGGAAGACCCATACCTAGTTGGATTTTTCATTCATTAATAATAGCCTCTTCTCCTTGGTATTTCATGTGTAAATGTATTGCCTTATATATGTATTTTATGGTTATGATATCCTTGTTATTTATGTTTATTATATGTTGGTTATGAGTATGATTTATAATAGACTTGATGTATGGATTTCATCATGTTTTGATTAGTAACTGAAAGTACAATGAACATATGACCTAATAGATGATAATTCAAATATTGTGATATGGAAACAATGTTTCTTTATGAATCTCAGATAAGTATGAGACCCCTATGCTCAAATATGTTGTTATGACCTGTAGATTACATATTTGTGACATGTTTGACGGAATTCCTATCATGGATAGTAGGGGTCAAATCTAGTACTCATACCAATGATTACATTAGTAGCCTTATTCCATTATTATTTATCATTTCTGAAAGTTTCATGAAGTCTTGGGCAGTCTCCACAATCACTGACACGCCTTCTTGTGGGGATGAGTAGAAGGCCTTAGTCGCATGAATGACTTGTCATGGGAGCGAATGAGGGTTCATATCAGTGAAATGTCAAGTTGTCTCAGGGGTTTGTCACCTGGAAGGGTTGGTTGACTCTTGAAGGTTTTGTAGCATGTGTGGAAGGTGAGAATGGCGTTGTTTTCTAGGCTCCACTTCCTTAACTATACATGGGGATTTGAATCACATCATAGTAGCTTATTGTCACATGTTTACCCGAGCAGACCGATTAACTTGGGTAAATGTGGGAGGAGGGTGTTACATAGAAATTATATATAGCCATAAAATATGGCCATCTACAAGTTTGAAAGATAAATCAAGCGATCCTGAGCCACAACATGAACCTAATTCCTAAGCCTACAACCAAAGACAACCATACCTAGATTCAAAGTTGTATCACAAGACAAAGAAGCCCCTAAGCATTCCTTTGGCTAGTGGCCTTCCTTAAACCACCACAAGTTGAAGACCTCCATTTTCCCAGGTTGAAGCTCTCCCTCTTCAAAGCATTAAGGATCACTTCCTCTAGCAGAAGACTTCAGCTTCTTGCTAGATTTGGAGGAGGTCCAAGAATCACACTAAGCATTCTAGGTTGAGAGCTCCCTTTTTTAGGTTGATGGTCTCCCTTTTCAAAACAATAGGGAGCACTTCCTCTAGCAGAAGACTTCAACTTCTATCCATATTTGGAAGAGTTCCAGGAACTACACTAAGCATTCCAGTGTTGGTGGTCATCCTTAAACCATCTTCAATTGAGACCTCGAGTTCCCCCACCTTATGCCATCATTTTAGATAGCACATTCAACTAATTCCTATCTGGCATTGTTGTATTTTTATATTATACCTCTCTTCCTGGACTCTTATATACCCCTTCATATTAAGGGGGGAATCTTGGCATCTAATCCAGTAAGGGTTATGGTGTGGAAGTTGAAAAATAAAAGGGATTCCAAGAGACCTTGGAATACAAAACCAAGAGTCATATGAATGTATTATAAATGTATATCATTTGAATAGTAAATGTATTTCATGTTCTATATTATCTCATGTCCATTCCATAAATATGTTTAACATAGATAGAAGTTAGCAAGTAAATGTTAGAAACATCAAGAATGATAGATGCATTAGAGCTGAGATAAACATGACATCGTCATAGAAGCATGGAAGGATAACTAAAGTAGAAGTATACATGGTTGTAACAGTCATCGTGATAGAAAGGAAGTATCTCATGGCATCTCCATTGGAAGCATATAAGGACAACTGAAGTAACAATATTATATATGGTTGGAGGAAAACCATCTGGAAAGATATAAGATAAAGAGATCATCATACATAATCATCATTAGGAAGAAGCATTTGCAGAATAAGGATCATCAAGATCCTCCATTGGAATATTCATTATAATGTTCACCTTTACTTAAAAGAAGAAAGTGCCTCATAGATACTCCACATTCCATCTTGTGTGGGATCCATTGGTAAGGTATGATGAGCAACATGTTGAGTTGGTTGAATTACTTTCAAGAAAAGGAAGTTGATAGAAGGAATTCTAGATGTCCATCTACAAGA
This sequence comes from Pinus tabuliformis, assembly GCA_031772625.1. Lineage (NCBI taxonomy): Eukaryota > Viridiplantae > Streptophyta > Pinopsida > Pinales > Pinaceae > Pinus > Pinus tabuliformis. The sequence continues at coordinate 444,096,893 of CM062811.1, forward strand.
GAGAGAGTGTGTGTGTCTGGGAGGGTGAGATAGAGAGAAAAAGAAGGAGAGATGGAGGGAGATATCTATATAGATGGAGGGGGGAGAGAAAGGGAAGAAAAATTCTCAAGCACCAGATGCATTGGTTTCAGTGTACAGATGTTGATTTCTAATCCTATTTGATTTCTTGCATTAGATGCATTGATTTCTGTGTAGATGTTGATTTCTAGTTCTTTTTCAATACTTGCATTAGATGCATTGATTTCTGTGTAGATGTTGATTTCTAGTTCTTTTTCAATACTTGCATTAGATGCATTAATTTCATTAAAGATGTTAATTTCTAATCTTGTTTGATTGAACTTGCATTAGATGAACTGATTTTAGTATAGATGTTGATTCCTAATCATATTTTATTGTTAGCACTAGATGCATTGATTTCAGTGTAGATGTTGATTTATAATCCTATTTGATTGCTTGTAGCATTAGATGCATTGGTTTTAGTGTAGATGTTGATTTCTAATCCTATTTGATTGTTTGCATTAGATGCATTGATTTTAGTGTAGATGTTGATTTCTCATCCTATTTGATTGCTTGCATTAGATGCATTGATTTCAATGAAGATGTTGATTTCTGATTTGATGTAACTAGATATATATGGTGTACATTAATTTCAAGGTACTTAGTTTATCATTGTGCATTGATTTCAATGTAAGCACAAAAAAATTATTGACGATGTGCATTAAGACTATGATATTGTAGATAACCTCAAGCAAAATAAAATAAATAAAACTTGTATTTGTCACTTTTACATCTCCACGTCTTTAAAAATTGAATATATAATTTATTTCAATCATATTTTATTTTTTTTAATTTGAATAAAACATGTTTCCATCATAAGGAATTGATTGAAATACTTGGATTTAACTACTTGTAAATTTAGGAAAGTTGATAACGTTATATAAAAATAGAAATGGTGTCACATATTATTTTTTGACCTATATATTAAATTTCAATTTGATTTACTTATGTCATGTTATGACTAAGCTCTTGTAGATAATTTCAAAATAAATAATGTTGAATAAAACCTATTTGTTGTTTACATGACATCTTTTATTAAAATTGAATAAAACTTATTTCAATCCTCTCTGTGTTTTTTAATTGAAACTTGAGATAAAAAAAACTAATTTAAAAATTTGTCCATTCAATGGTATATGGGTGGGTCACAAAAAAAAAAAATATATATATATATATATATATATATATATATATATATGGATGACTTTATAATTCAAATAATTTAGTTTTAAAATTGAATTGTAATATCATACATGTTTATTGCACTAAAAGACACTTTCTACAAGCCAATATGAAGCGTGATTGGAATTCTTTCCATGTTCAATATTAAATTGATACATGATATATTTTAGTTCATTTTAAGTATCAAATTGATTTGCATCATAGCTTGAAATTGCACTTAGTTTCTTAGTCTATGAAACTAGAAATTGAAATTGAACATATATTTTACTAATAAAAGTTATAGTATATAGAAAAAATATTAAATTAGCGAAATAATTTAAACAAATCCATAAACTTCAACTATTAATGAGAATCCATAAACAAGATTAATACAAATCCATAAACTAAAATAGTGAATACATGTATCAATAAACTATCCATATGAAAATATATACAAATTACATGAAATATCACATGAACATCCATAAACGGAAATAATAAGCATCCATAAACTAAAATAATGTCTATGATGTACATCCATAAACTGTCAATGTATGAAAATATAAAAAAAGTTTGTATCATACATGTGAATGTGCCCTATGAAATGAGCCTGAAAAATATACAAACTATGGCACTCTAAGTACCACTAAAACTCCTATGTGAGTTCCACCGTGTAGAGTAAGTGTCCATAAGATGGTACTGCAATATAACACATTCAAATTCAAACTAATTAGATCATTATTTGTACAAAATAAACAATATGAAAATAAATTGTTTTGAACCACATTTTTAATTACATATGTACATGAATGTACTAACCTCGGCCGAGTCCAAATGAAAGTCAGATAGGATGGGAGTTTGATCATGAATTTGGGTTTGATGCTCCCTTACCTGTGGCTCAATGATTGGGGCCTTCATCGATGGACCTGTATCATCAGTTCCGCTAAACCCAACATCCCACTCATCTCTCCACATAACAGCGACATCAACGTCACTCTACACATGGGCCTGTGTACACAATGGAAAGGAAAAATTATAATTAGTCTATAAATTAATTAGCATATAGATTACATAAAGAAAATATTGAAATCTTGAAAAATGAAAATGTTGAAATCTTAGAATTAAAGAATTTTACATCAACTGTTGGTCCATGTGGTTGTACATAGTGACTCTCCTCCACATTAGTGAACATATAAGGTGGAGTTGGAGGTGGAGGAGAATCCATGGAAACATGCTCTGGTCGAGGATGGCCTGGCTGATCAACTGCCCCATCGGATGACCTCATAAGCTCATCCATGTAGCTAGGATGTGTCTACATGTTATCATGAACTTATTAATATAAATGCAATCTAATACGAACTAGAAATTTTAATATAAATAATTATGCATAATTTGATAATAAGAGTAAAAAGTTTCATATATATGTGTACCTGGTCTATGTCACACAGGTCGTGCACCCTCCAAGTCTCACGAATGACATCATGATACATACATGTATATGTTAAAAACTGGTCAAAGGGTAAACTCGTGAGAAATGCATCTTTATATAATGGCACTGGCTGGTCATGAGACGATGGTGGTGGTCTTTTAATCCCTCCATCTAATGCAATATGTTCACTAGCCAATGATATATGTATGATGTCTGCAATAGTCTCCCTAGTCTCACCACCAATATTTAACAACTCCTCTAGCTTTGTCAGTAATACCAAGCTCTGACACAGTAGTGGAAAGAATCTCAAAAGTGTTGGTACATGCCTAGGGTCCCTACAAACCCCCTAGTCCTCATAAGTGTGTCCCAATATGGCTCCATACTAATGAGATCCAATATTAGTGTAATCTGACCTCATATGTAACATGAACTCTGCATATAAATCATTGGAAAAATAAATGGTAACTTGGTCATGGTGGGGGAACTAGCCCCAAGCTTGAACAAATCTATCATACATAAAAGGGGTTGCATTAACATTCCTAAAATATTTTAGTGGAATAAGACCTCTATGTCTAGTAGGGAGATCCGAAGGGATGCCTCCTAATCCTATGTATGCACTGTAATATGTGGCTATGTGGGCCTAACCTATAGTATGTATCAATCAACCTATTAATACTATCCAACATCAAACACAATGCAAGATGAGTCAGTGAATTAGCAGGGATGCTATTTATCTCTGTTGTGATCCATGTATGATGGGTCATAACATCCTCTAATGTGATCTAAGTTGTAGCATCATCCCACGGAGGGATCGATGCTACTCTTTGATCCTCATATTAGTGTAATCTAACCTCATATGTAACACGAACTCTGCATATAAATCATTGGAAAAATAAATGGTAACTTGGTCATGGTGGGGGAACTAGCCCCAAGCTCGAATGAATCTATCATCCATAAAAGGGGTTACATTAACATTCCTAAAACATTTTAGTGGAATAAGACCTCTATGTCTAGTAGGGAGATCCAAAGGGATGCCTCCTAATCCTATGTGTGGACTGTAATATGTGCCTATGTGGGCCTAACCTATAGTATGTATCAATCAACCTATTAATACTATCCAACATCAAAGACAATGCAAGATGAGTTGGTGAATTAGCAGGGATGTTCTTTATCTCTATTGTGATCCATGTATGATGGGTCATAACATCCTTGAATGTGATCTGAGTTGCAGCATCATCCCACAGAGGGATCAGTGCTACTCTTTGATCCTCAACTTCAGCATACTAAGGGCCTATAAATCATAAACATAATTTAACATATATATAATTAACAAACTATAAGCATAATCACATATACGTTAAATTTAAACACATCAGTTGAAGACAATTTAAAAATTAAAGACAATTTCAAGACATAAACACATAAATTTTAAAGATTATTTAAAAAAAAAGGAGGTGTACCTGAAATGGGAGAAGAAGGTCCACTCGATGTAGCATGGTCATCAATAGAGACATAAACACTGCCTCTGACACTCCAACTGGTGTCGGAGGCAGGATTTATGAGGGGAACATGAACTCTCGGTGGGCTACGTGATCTATCATGAGCCCGACCATGTATAACAGAACCTCTCACATTGTGATGGCCTGAAGTTGGGGCACGTATATGGGATGCCTCATATAATACATATAATACATATAAACTAATCTGAGAAAAAAATCTTGACAAAAAAACCATTTCTAAACTCAAGCAGTATAATCTAGCCTGAAGTCTTGAATTTTAGAGTCCACTCTTTGATAATTTATCAATCAAAGTATTGAGTTCCATGTAAACACAATCGAAAGAAGTGATCAAATCTACCTTCACACTTTTTCTTGTTTCTAAATAATGCATTTTATTCATAGCACATAAATATGTAAATATATATGTAAAAAATTGAAATAAACCTATTTACAAAACTAATAAAATTTCATGCCAACGAAATACTACAATAGACTTTAAGTTCTTAATGTTTGACTTTTACACATGACATGTACTAGGTGAAAGCACATGAAGACAAAGTTTCTTGTACAACACACTACATAATGAAACAATATGGTACAACTTAAAAAAGAGTCTAAATGCTTTTATTCACTATACCAAATGCACCTTTCATGATTGATTTAATGTATCTATCAATTGATGTCTTGTTGAAACATGGACTTATATATGTAGTTATATAATTATATGTTAAATGCTATATATATATTGTTTTAAATAATTATGCTAGATGTTAAATGTTATAGTTATAGTTATATTATGTTTTAGTTATGCATAATACATGTTACACTACACTGTGTGTGTGTGTGTGTGTGTGTGGATGACTTTATAATTCAAATAATTTATTTTTAAAATCAAATTCTAATAACATACATGTTGATTGCACTAAAAGACACTTTCTACAAGCCAATATGAAGCATGATTGGAATTCTTTCCATGTTCAATATTAAATTGATACATGATGTATTTTAGTTCATTTTAAGTATCAAATTGTCTTGTATCATAGCTTAAAATTGTACTTATTTTCTTAGTCTATGAAACTAGAAATCAAAATTGAACATAGATTTTACTAACAAAAGTTATAGTATATAGAAAAAATATTAAATTTGTGATTAATTTTAACAGATCCATAAACTTCAAAAATTAATGAGCATCTATAAACAAGATTAATACAAATCCATAAACTGAAATAGTGAATACATGTATCAATAAACTATCCATATGAAAATATATACTAATTACAAATATCACATGAACATCCATAAACTAAAATAATGTCCATGATGTACATCCATAAACTCTCAATGTATGAAAATATAAAAAGTTTGTATCACACATGTGCATGTTCCCTATGAAATGAGCCTGAAAATATACAAACTATGACACTCTAAGTACCACTAGAACTCCTACGTGAGTTCCACCGCGCAAAGCAAGTGTCCATAAGATGGTACTACAATATAACACATTGAAATTCAAACTAATTAACTCATTATCTGTACAAAATAAACAATATGGAACTTAATTATTTTGAACCACATTTTTAAATACATATGTACATGAATATACTAACCCTAGTTGATTCCAAATGCAAGTTAGATAGGATGGGGGTTTGATCATGAATCTGGGTTCGATGCTCCCTTACTTGTGGCTCAATGATTGGAGCTTGCATTGATGAACTCGCATCATCAATGCCTATAAACCCAGCATCCCACTCATGCCTTCACATAACAACGACATCAAAGACACTCTACATATGGGCCTGTGTACACAATGGCAAGGAAAAATTATAATTAGTTGTCAGGCCAGTAGTAACTCCAGACTTGGCAGAAAAACTGATGTGTTTATTTCATTAGGTAGCTATTGTTATATACATGAATGTGACTGATTAGTTCATCTTCTTGATGACTGTTCACATTCCACATTCACCCAATCGCAGAGGATTAGGTGTCAACATTCCCCCCCTTAATCTGAAGGGATATTGGTGAGTCTAAGCATCGTTCTGAATCTTTCAAGATTTTCTCTTCCAAGCGCTTTGGTGAAGATGTCTGCAATTTGCTCATTTGTGGAACAATGACGAAGATGGATTGTTTTGGCCTCAACATGATGTCGGATCAGGTGATATTTAGTATTGATGTGCTTTGTACGATCATGGAACTTTGGGTTCTTGGCCAACTTTATTGCAGAGGTGTTGTCAATCATGAGTGGAGTTGATTGTACTTGTTTTACCTGCAAATCTTCAAGAATTTTCCTGAGCCACACAATTTCTTTCGTTGCTTCAGCTGCTGCCACGTATTATGCTTCTGTTGTGGAATTTGCTGGAACTGATTGTTTGCATGATCTCCAAGAGACAGCTCCTGATCCAAGACTCATAGCATATCCTGAAGTAGATACTCCAGTTTCTTTGTCTCCATCGAAGTCTGAATCAGAGTATCCAATCAAGCTGAAGTCGTCCACCTGTGTATACTTGATTCCAAGGTCTTGAGTTCCCTTCAAGTACCTTAGAACTCTTTTTGCAGCAGACCAATGTCCCTCATAAGGCTTTTGCATAAACCTGGAGAGGATTCCAACAGCAAATGAAATGTCTAGTCTAGTAGTAGTGAGGTAGATGAGACTTCCTATAAGCTGTCTATACTTTGTTGCATCCTCAAATTCCTTTCCTTCAATAGATGTGAGCTTTAAGTTTTGTTCCATTGGAGTAGAAAGAGGATTGCACTCTGTCATGCCAAATCTGTTTAACAAATCTCCAATGTATTTCTTTTGAGAAAGAAATATGGATTTTGGATGTTGGGTTACTTCAATGCCAAGATAGTAATGAACATAGCCCAAATCAGTCATTTCAAAACTTTTTCCTAATTCTTTCTTTATGGATGCAATATAGCTTTCATTGTTCCCTGTCATTAAAAGATCATCTACATATACCACAAGATATACAACTGTTTTGCCAACTTTCTTGACAAATAAAGTTGCATCATCAAGATCAAAATGATTGAAGTTGAGTTTCAGAATATGCTCAGTTGGTTTTTCATACCAGGCCCGCGGTGCTTGTTTGAGGCCATACAAGGACTTCACAAGTTTGCATACTTTTTGTTCATGTCCTTTCACAGCAAATCCTTCAGGCTGGGACATAAAAACATTCTCTTTTAGATCTCCATTCAAGAATGCAGTCTTTACATCCATTTGATGGACTTTCCAACCGTTCTGAGCTGCTAGTGCAAAGAGTGTCCGGATGGTGGCCCATTTTGCTGTGGGGGCAAAAGTTTCCTCATAATCGACCCCTTCCTTCTGTGCAAAACCTTTTGCCACAAGCCTAGCTTTGTGCTTGTCAAGTGAGCCATCAACTTTGTACTTGTTCTTGTAGACCCACTTGCATCCAATTGGTTTGGTTCCAAATGGAGGGTCAACCAGCTTCCAAGTGCCCTTCTTTATGAGAGAATCATACTCCTTTTGCATCGCTTCTTTCCATTCATCATGAGAAGCAGCTTCTTTGAAGGAAGTTGGTTCAAAATCTATAGACAAGTTCAATTCACAATCATAAGTAACATCCATATCAACAGGTGAATTAGAGTCATCTACATCACCTCCATTTTGTCGGTTTAAATTTCTGGTTCCTGTTTTTCCAATTTCATCAGGATGAATACTTTCAAGTGTCTTTGTCAGCCACTTTGGGGGACCTTTCTAAGATGGTCCAAGCTGCTCTGTTGATTGAGTTGGGACTGAATCAAGATTGAGTCTCCCAATTCTATCAATTACATCACTTAAAGCATCATCCATTGTTGGAGTTTCATGCAGGGGAGATTGTGTTTTAGAAGAAGATTCCACATGTTGATCTAGTATAGGAATCCCCCCTTCAAGATGTGGAATCTGATTATCAAATTCTTGAAATGATTTCGTTTTTGCGAATCTATCCAAGCGATCAAGTTGCCGCTCAACAACATTGTCAGATTTGGATGATTCAAGAAAAATGACATCTCTAGATACAACAAACTTTTTATTTACTTCATCATAGAGGCGGTATGCTTTAGAGGTGTTTGAATACCCCAGGAAGATACACTTACGACTTCTAGCACCAAGTTTGTTTCTATGTACCTTTGGTATCAAAGCATAACAGGTGGAACCAAAGATCCTGAGATGTTTTACCGAAGGAACATGTCCATACCACAATTCATAAGGAGTCTTGTTTCTTATAGCATTAGATGGACATCTATTCTTTATATATGCAGCACATAGAATAGCATCAGCCCAAAACATTATCTTTACATTTTTGAAGAAAAGCATGGATCGTACCATATTCAAGATTGTTCTATTCATTCTTTCAACTACACCATTCTGTTGGGGATTATAAGGCACAGTTGTTTGATGTTTGATCCCATGTTGGCGGAGATAGTTTTCAAATTCATTTGATGTATATTCTTTTCCATTATCAGTGCGAATAGACCCAATATGAGATTGTGCATCATTTTCAATCCATTTATGAAAATTCTTGAATGTTTGAAAAGCATCAGATTTGTTCTTCAATAAATAAACCCAACACATTCTGGTGTAATCATCAATAAATGTCATGATATATTTATTTCCATTTGCAGAAGGAACAGGCATTGGACCACATAAATCTGAATGAATGAGTTCAAGCTTCTTATGTGCTCTTGAATGTGAATCATGAAAAGACTGTTTGCTATGCTTTCCTAGAATGCAAGCATCACATTGCTTATGTTTCCTAGGAATTGTAGGCAAACCAACAACACCATTTTTCTTCAATAAGCGGAGACTGGCATAGTTTAAATGTCCAAATCTAGCATGCCATAATAAACTTGATGGAAGTGTACCTTCTTCATGATGAGAAATATATGAGAAATGTTGTGCATGAGCAGAGGTTCCTTGCAGTTTGAGAAGCCTTTCTTCTTCTATTCCCCTCATGACAAGTGAGTGGTCAGATGCTTTTCTTACCTCAAGCTTGCCATCAAACATATGAATGGAGTGACCTTACTGGCGGATGTGGACCAAGGACAACAAGTTTCTCTTGAGCTGTGGGAGATATAGAACATGATCTAGAAGAAAGTTTGGAAGACCAGGCAGTTTAAGCCTGATTGTGCCAAGCCCTGATGGCTTGATTTTTGACTGATCTGCAAAGTATACTGCTCCATCAACATTGTCAGTGAAATCTTCAAAAAAATCTTTCCTATGAGTCATATGACAGGTTGCTCCTGAATCAAGCAACCAATCATTTTTCGAAGAAGCAAGTGAAGCATTAAACAAATCTTCATTTACTCCAATGTTACATTGTGCCTCAATATAGTGAGCGGATTCAGGTGCTTTACCTTTGTCTGTATCATCAGTTTTACCTTTCTGCTGGTTTCTTTTCTGCTCAATTTTGTCCCATGGTAGCTTGCATGTAGAAGCATCATGTGATCCATTTCGTTTGTAGCGAATGCAATGCAGATCTGCCTTTTCTCCTTGAGAATGTCTGCCCCCCCTGCCTCTGAAATATCTTCCTCTTCCTCTTCGTCCACCTCTTCCTCTTGTAGAGTCTTGAGCAGGATGCTTTTCTTTATGAGCAAGGCACACAGTCTCTTCAGAAGATTCAGGGACTGTCTTCTTTCCAAAGGCTTTCTCTCTTTCAGCAAACTTTTTCACAAGAGAGTCAAAGGTTATATCTTTAAGATTTCCATTTGCTTGTAAAGACTCAAGATAATTGGAGTAAGTAGGATAGAGTGCCTTGAGAAAAGTAATAAGAGGGATATCCAGCTCAACCTTAGTGGATTTGATATCATGCATTATGGATTTTACTTCAGATGCAAGAGCAAGAGGATCATTATTTTTCAGTTCAAGAGTGAAGAGTTTAATCATGAGCTGAACAACTTCAAGTGCAGAATGTGAGTCATAAAGTTCTTTTAGTTTTTGTAAAGCTTCAAAGGCAGTTGAATATGATGAAATATGGCGACTTACTTCTTCATTTACAGATGCTGCGATTAATGCATAGGCTTTGCTGTTCTTGTTTTCCCAAATGACAAGCTCTTTGTCTGATGTAGGCTGTACTGGGTCATTGTCTCCTTCTCCGACACACACTCCCTTCCACAACTCATTGAAGATGAGGGTGTGTTTTATCATCCGGGACCATTCAGGATAGTTCTCCTTGCCAGTGAGAACTATTCCTACCATAGAGATGATTGAATGCATTCTGTAAAAAAATACTTCTGCTGCTGATATACAGTGAAATTGTACTCAAACGGGCAAAAAAAATTTCAAACACTTTTATGTACTGTTTCTTCAAATCCCTCCGAGGATAATGTATCCACTATATTCCATATCTACAAACTCAGTTCACAACTCATTCAAATGAAAACCATAATATATATATATACTGGTTAATATAACCACAGCGCACATATATATATATACTGATCAATATAGCACACAGCTTTAGCGCACATATAAATCACTGCTTTAATATAGCCACAGCAACACGCATTAATTCAGCACTCTATCTCAAATAAAAAAAAAAAACACCGCACGATAGCCATGTTTCAACGCATCAGAAAAACAACGCATCAATCAAGCACCATTATCTTAGCAAAGAGGAGCACCGCACGATAGCCATGTTTCAACGCATCAGCAAAAACAGCGCATCAATCAAGCACCATTATCTTAGCAAAGAGGAGCACCGCACGATAGCCATGTTTCAACGCATCAGCAAAAACAGCGCATCAATCTTTTCACATTCCCACGCAGTGGAGTCCCAGCTTCGGTCATTCAAAGGTAAAAGAAGTTTTCAGGCTTCATTCGTGGGCCAGAAGTTTATGCACAATATTCAGTCCAAAATGGAGCATTTTATGCACAATATACAGTCCAAAGTTTGCAAATATACAGTAAATTATACAGGCCAGTTCACAACCTGCTAAAAGGGCAAAGAGCTCTTGAACTGTAGGGTTTATTCCAAATTATAATGCCCCCTACGGCCGTATGGGAAATGGGTATCAGAGAAGGGAATTCTTCTGGATACCTTTGGAGAAGTTATGCACTAGAGCTGCCATCTAAATGCCAGAAAAAAACAGAGAAACGTTGGATAACATGCCTTCTTTTTTTTTTTTGGCAAATCCGTCTCCGGAACGTCTGGTTGTTGCTTTCAATGAAATAATTTGAGTGTAGGGAGGAGTAATGTCTTCAAGCAGAGACCTCTTCGGTGGAAGATGCAAGCAATTTCACGCTTACGGAATGGCTCGCAAGCTTCAGGCCGAGTTCACGCCACAGAAATGTAGGAAACAGACCTTCCTCTCGCGTAGTCTTTTCGATAGGATTACGTTACAGGCACCAACGCATACCATGTCTGCCATGGACTGAGGCAGAGTAGTGATATGTCTAGTGAGGCAATGGACAGAGGCAGAGCAGCACTCAGCACAGGGGCAGAGGCAAACTATTTTAGGACAGAGGCAGTGGCAGTGCTCAGGACAGAGGGAGTTACGACTATTTTTAGAACCTGGGACCTATGCTCTGATACCATGTCAGGCCAGGAGTAACTCTAGACTTGGCAGAAAAACTGATGTGTTTATTTCATTAGGTAGCTATTGTTATATACATGAATGTGACTGATCAGTTCATCTTCTTGATGACTGTTCACATTCCACATTCACCCAATCGCAGAGGATTAGGTGTCAACATTAGTTTACAAATTAATTAGCATCTATGTGTAACTTAAAACAATAAAATGTTGAAATGTTAGGAATAAAAGTGTTTACATCAACTATTGGTCCATGTGGTTGTACATAATGACTCTACTCCACATTAGTGAACATATATGGTGGAGGTGGAGGTGGAGGAGAATCCATGTAAACATGCTCTGGTCGAGGATGTTTTGTCTTATCAATTGCCCCATCAGATGACCTCATAAGCTCATCCATGTAGCTGGGATATGTCTACATGTTATCATGAACTTATTAATATAAATGCAACATAATACGAACTAGAAATTTTAATATAAATAATTATGCATAATTTAATAATAAGAGTCAAAAGTTTCATATATATGCATACCTGGTCTATGTCACATAGGTCGTGCACCCTCCAAGTCTCACAAATGACACCATGATACATAGATGCATATGTCAAATGTTGGTCAAAGGGCAAACTCATGAGAAATGCATCATTATATAAGGGCACTGGTTGGTCATGAGGAAATGGTGGTGGTCTCTTAATCTCTCCATCCAATGCAACAAGCGCACTGGACAATGACGTATGCATGATGTTTACAATATTCTCCCTAGTCTCACCACCAAGTTATGACAACTCATCTAGCAATGTCTATAATACCAAGCTCTGACATGATAGTGCAAATAATCTCATAGGTAGTGGTGCATGCCTAGGGGTCCCTACGATCCCCCTGGTCCTCATAGGTATGTTCGAAGATGGCTCTTTAATAAATAGATGTGGTATTAGTGTAATCTGACCTCATATGTAACACGAAAGCTGCATATAAATCATTGGAAAAATAAATTTTGTCTTGGTCATGGTGGGGGAACTGGCCTCGAGCTCCAATGAATCTATGATACATAAAAGGGGTTGCATTAACATTCCTAAAATATTTCAGTGGAATAATACCTCTATGTCTAGTAGGGAGATCTGAAGGGATGCCTCCTAATCCTATGTATGGACTATAATATGTGGTTATGTGGGCCTAACCTACAATATGTATCGATCAACCTATTAATATTGTCCAACATCAAATACAATGCAAGACGATTCAGTGAATTGGCAGGGATGTTCTTTATCTTTGATGTGAACTGTGTATGATGTGCCATAACATCCTCTAATGTGATATGAGTTGTAGCATCATCCCACGGAGGGATCGATGTTGAACTTTGATCCTCAGCTTCATTCTACTAAGGGCCAGTAAATCATAAACATAATTTCACATATATATACTCAAAAAACCAGAAGCATAATCACATGTACATTAAATTTGAACACATTAGTTGAAGACAATTCCAAGACATAAACACATAAATTTTAAAGAGGATTTTAAAAAATAGGAGGTGTACCTAAAATGGGTGAAGAAGGTTCACTAGATGTAGCATGGTCATCAACAGAGACATAAACACTACCTCTGACACTCTTACTAGTTTCAGAGGCAAGATTTATGAGGGGAACATGAACTCTTGGTGGGCTATGTGATTTATCACGAGCCCGACCATGTATAAAAAAACCTCTCAAATTGTGATGGCCTTAAGTTGGGGCGTATATATGGGATGCCTCATATAATACATATAATACATATAAACTAATCTAAGAAAAAAATGTTGACAAAAAAACCATTTCTAAACTTAACTAGTATAATTTAGCCTGAAGTCTTAAATTTTAGAATCCATTCTTTAATCATTTATCAACCAAAGTATTGAGTTCCATGTAAACACATTCGAAAAAAGTGATCAAATCTACCTTCACACTTTTTCTTGTTTCTAAATAATGCATTTTATTCACAGCGCATAAATATGTAAAAAATTGAAATAAACCTGTTTACAAAACTAATAAAATTACATGACAACGAAATACTACAATAGACTTTAAGTTCTTAATGTTTGACTTTGACACATGATATGTACTAGGTGCAAGCACATGAAGACAATGTTTCTTGTACAACACACTACATAATAAAACAATATGGTACAACTTATAAAAGAGTCTAAATGTTTTTATTCACTAGACCAAATGCACCTTTCATGATGGATTTAATGTATCTATCAATGATGCATTGTTGAAACATGAACTTATATATGTAGTTATATATTTATATGTTAAATGCTATATATATATATATATATATATATATATATATATATATATATATATATATATGTTAAATGCTATATATATATATATATATATAATGTTTTAACTAAATATGCTAGATGTTAAATGTTATAGTTATAGCTATATTATGTTATAGTTATGCATAATACATGTTACACTACACTATATATATATATATATATATATATATATATATATATATATATATATATATATAGATGTATGGATGTCTTTATAATTCAAATAATTTATTTTTAAAATTGAATTGTAATAACATACATGTTGATTGCACTAAAAGACACTTTCTACAAACCAATATGAAGCATGATTGGAATTATTTCCATGTTCAATATTAAATTGATACATGATATATTTTAGTTCATTTTAAGTATCAAATTGTCTTGTATCATAGCTTAAAATTGTACTTATTTTCTTAATCTATGAAACTAGAAATCAAAATTGAACATATATTTTACTAATAAAAGTTATAGTATATAGAAAAATTATTAAATTAGCGAAATAATTTTAACAAATCCATAAACTTCAAAAATTAATGAGCATCCATAAACAAGATTAATACAAATCCATAAACTAAAATAATGAATACATGTATCAATAAACTATCCATATGAAAATATATACAAATTACAAATATCACATGAACATCCATAAACTGAAATAATAAGCATCCATAAACTAAAATAATGTCCATGATGTACATCCATAAACTGTCAATGTATGAAAATATAAAATGTTTGTATCACATATGTGAATATGCCCTATGAAATGAACCTGGAAAAATAGATATATATATATATATATATATATATATGACACTGTAAGTACCACCAGAACTCCTATGTGAGTTCCATCGTGCAAAGTAAGTGTCCATAAGATGGTACTGCAATATAATACATTTAAATTCAAACTAATTAGATCATTATTTGTACAAAATAAACAATATGGAAACGTATTATTTTGAATTGCATTTTTAATTACATATGTACATGAATATATTAAACTCAGTTGAGTCCAAATGCAAGTCAGATAGGATGGGGTTTAATCATGAATCTGGGTTTGATGCTCCCTTACCTGTGGCTCAATGATTGGGGCCTGCATCGATGGACCCGCATCATCAGTGCCTCTAAACTCGGCATCCACTCATGTCTCCACATAACAACAACATCAACAACACTCTACATATGGGCTTGTGTACACAATGGCAAGGACAAATTATAATTAGTCTTCAAATTAACTAGCATATATGTGTAACTTAAAAAAAGAAAAAGTTGAAATGTTAGGAATAAAAAAGTTTACATCAACTGTTGATACATGTGGTTGTACATAGTGACTCTCCTCCACATTAGTGAACATATAAGGTGGAGGAGAATCCATGGAAACATGCTCTAGTCGAGGAGGGCCTGGTTGATCAATTTCCCCATCGTATGATCTCATAAGCTCATCCATGTAGTTGGGATGTGTCAAAATGTTATCATGAACTTATTAATATAAATGCAACCTAATGCGAACTAGAAATTTTAATATAAATAATTATGCATAATTTGATAATAACAGTCAAAAGTTTCATATATATGCATACGTGGTCTATGTCACGCAGGTCATGCACCCTCCAAGTCTCACAAATGACATCATGATACATACATGTATATGTCAAAAGCTGGTCAAAGGTTAAACTCGTGAGAAATGCATCATTATATAAGGGCACTGGTTGGTCACGAGGCAATGGTGGTGGTGTCTTAACCTCTCCATCCAATGCAACACGCGCACTGTCCAATGACGTATGCATGATGTCTACAATAGTCTCCCTAGTCTCACCACCAAGCTACGACAACTCCTCTAGCTATGTCGGTAATACCAAGCTCTGACACGGTAGTGGCAAGAATCTTAGAGGTGGTAGTAAATGCCTAGGGTCCCTATGGGTCCCCTAGTCCTCATAGGTACGTCCCAAGATGGCTCCATAATAATGAGATCTAGTATTAGTGTAATCTGACCTCATATGTAACACGAACTCTACATATAAATCATTGGAAAAATAAATGGTGTCTTGGTCATGGTGGGGGAACTGGCCCCAAGCTCCAATGAATCTATCATACATAAAAGGAGTTGCATTAACATTCCTAAAATATTTCAATGGAATAAGACCTCTATGTCTAGTAGGGAGATCTGAAGGGATGCCTCCTAATCCTATGTAGGACTATAATATGTGGATATGTGGGCCCGACCTACAGTATGTATCCATCAACCAATTAATACTATCCAACATCAAAGACAATGCAAGATGAATCGGTGAATTAGTAAGGATGTTCTTTATCTCTATTGTGATCTGTGTATGATGGGTCATAACGTCCTCTAATGTGATCTGAGTTGTAGCATCATCCCACAGAGGGATCGATGTTGTTCTTTGATCCTCAGCTTCAGCCTATTAAGGGCATGTAAATCATAAACATAATTTAACATATATATAATTAACAAACTAGAAGCATAATCACATATACATTAAATTTAAACACATTAGTTGAAGACAATTTAAAAATTAAAGACAATTTCTAGACATAAACACATAAAGTTTAAAGAGAATTTTAAAAAATAGGAGGTGTACCTAAAATGGGTGAAGAAGGTCCACTAGATGTAGCATGGTCGTCAACAGAGACATAAACACTGCCTCTGACACTCCAACTAGTGTCGGAGGCATTTATGAGGGGAACATGAACTCTCGATGGGCTACGTGGTCTATCACGAGCCCAACCATGTATAACAAAACCTCTCACATTGTGATAGCCTGAAGTTGGGGCATGTATATGGGATGCCTCATATAATACAGATAATACATATAAACTAATCTAAGAAAAAAATGTTGAAAAAAAAACTGTTTTAGAATCCACTCTTTGATAATTTATCAACCAAAGTATTGAGTTCCATGTAAACACATTCGAAAGAAGTGATCAAAACTACCTTCACATTTTTCTTTTTTCTAAATAATGAATTTTATTCATAGCGCATAAATATGTAAATATATATGTAAAAATTTGAAATAAACATATTTACAAAACTAATAAAATTTCATGCCAACCAAATACTACAATAGACTTTAAGTTCTTAATGTTTGACTTTGACACATGACATGTACTAGGTGCAAGCACATAAAGACAATGTTTCTTGTACAACACACTACATAATGAAACAATATGGTACAAATTAGAAAAGAGTCTAAATGCTTTTATTCATTAGGCCAAATGTGCCTTTCATGGTGGATTTAATGTATCTATCAATGAAGCATTGTTGAAACATGAACTTATATATATATATATATATATATATATATATATATATATATATAATGTTTTAAATAATTATGCTAGATGTTAAATGTTATAGTTATAGTTATATTATGTTATAGTTATGCATAATACATGTTACACTATATATATATATATATATAGTTTTGTTGCAATGTAATTGGTCATTAACGAATACACCAATGTATACATTTATTAAATGACCCAACTCTTTAGACAACTTTTTACTCTAGAAAATATCTCAGTGCTCGCAAATAAGAAAATTGTGGAGCAGCAGAAGATCACAAGGAGAGATTTCCAGGACATGGATATGTAACTTTCCCTCTAATGCCACATGTTCTAGATTGAAAAGCATACAAAAATTTACATGTGAAAATCATAATCATATTATTAAAACTAATCAAACATTGCCCTAAATGTATTCAAAATTATCAAAAAATGAAGTAGAAGAAAAAAGGGAGTACATACGTGAAGCAAACTTTCCTCTTTAAGTTTTGGGTTTGTAACCTAAATTGACAAGAATACCAAAGGTTCATATCCAGATCTGTTAACTCATGACTTTATCTCAAGTATCTCAATTCCTTTACATTGGAAAAATAAAACTCATGTCTCAACCCCTTAGCTTTGGAAAGGAAGAAAGGAAATCACACTTTGAAAAATGCAACTCAAATATTTTATTGCATGTTCCTTCCACTTTTATTAAGTTTTTAAGTCTAAGAATTATTAATGAGTTACAAACTCTAATACAATATATCACCATTTTCACTCAACAAATATGTTGGATCTTTTGAATTTTCACTGCATATCATTATCAAATTAATTGAGTCAAAACCTCCTTTCAGGGAACTCACTATAAAGTTTTCATATTCAATTCAACATTCTCCAATATAATGAAAACCAAATAATTTTATGAGTGGTGAGTGCTACGCTAGATACTTATTTGTTACAATCTAAATGGAAATTATGACTTGGGAAATGGAAATTATGGTACTATCTGGTAAATTTGCTTGGCTTCTTTCCTCAATTGAAATGACCCACGGATAGAACATTATTTCATGGTTGGAGTAAGACTTTACCTAATATGATGGACATTAAAAATCTATCGTGGCAAGGAGTAACCTATTATCATAACAATTGGTTTAAACTTTTTTTTTCACTAAAGTTTGTCAACATAGATATAAATACGAGTCTTCTAGAGGACATTCAACTCAATGCAAGTGATTTTATGTGCACGTCCATTATGGAAGAAAGCCAAAAGATAACACATCCATTATGGAGGAACGTCAAAAGATAGCAAGCTAGAACAATGTTTATCCGCAAAAATTCATTATATTTCAAACCCTAACAATTAAGAAGAGGAAACTCCTGACAAAGATAGAAAGATGAGCCTTACGGTGTTTCCTTTGAAACATGTGGTGCAATTGCTAGTTATATAATTATGTGATGAATTATCTAGTTATAGTTATAGTTATAGTTTTGTTATGTATGTGTGTGTGTGATGTTATAACTTTATAATAGTTAAATATATATAGCTATATTTATAATTATATAGTCATATAGTTATGAACTATAGTTATGGTTATGTTATATATGTTAAATAATTATAAAGTTCTATATTATTATATATATATATATATATATATATATATATATATAAATATAATATGATGTTATAACTAAGTTATAATTTAGTTAAATATACATAATTATATAGTTATATAGTTATGTTATGAATTATACTTATGGTTATGAGGTAAATTGTTATGTGATTTATGCCGAAATTCTTCTTATAATTGTTATGTTATGTTATATATATGTTTGTTAAATAATTTTATGTTATGTTAAATAGTTATAAAACTATGTTATGTTATATTTCATATATAAAACTCCAATATATAGCTATGTGATGTTATAATTAATAATAGTTAAATATAGTTATGTTATATATAGTTATATGTATCTTATTATAAATGTTATAATTATATATAAAGTTAAATATTATATATAATTAAGTTAAATGTTTTGATATATATATATATATATATATAGAGAGAGAGAGAGAGAGAGAGAGAATGGGCCTCATACACCAATTTGGCGTCTGGCTTGGCTATGACCTTAAAATGGATATTATTATTATTTATAACTTTAAAGATTAATATTTCATTTTTAAACTAGAATTGTAATATATTTATTATTAAAAAAATATTTAAAATATAAATTAATTTAAATTTAAAATAATAAAATAAAATAAAATTTCTTATTTTATAAATAGAGGTTGACCATGAGATATTCATCATGTCAATCTCAAGCTTTTAATTTACTTATTTATTGGATATAGTTTTGTTGTTTTCTGTTTGGAGTTTTTTGGGGTATATTTTTTGTCAAACTTGCTATAAATTTAAAATGTGTTTTAAATAACAAAAAATTTAAAAATTTTGAGTTTTTATTTCACAAAATTCCTAAAGAAAAACTTTAAAACCTAAAATAATTGAAAAAAGAAATGTTTAATTACCATTCAAAATTAGAAAATATGCATTTCATAAACAAAAAATTGCAAGTAAGAAACAAATTTAAAACCTAAATTATTGTTTTTGGGTGGTTTCGAAGTGTTTTCTAAGTTCTTTCAAAGGATTTTTTTTTTTTGGTTTTCCAGGTTGGTTTTGTGGTTTTCTAAGTTGTTTTGAAGGGTTTTATTTATGGTTTTCTTGGTTGGTTTTGTGATTTTCTAAATTCTTTTAAAGGGTTTTTTATGGTTTTTGTATGGTTGTTGTTTTTTTTTTTTAATTAGTTTTCATGGTTTTTGTACATGGTTTGTTTTTTTAAAATTAATTTGTCTAATTTTTCAAAAAAAAAAAAAAAAAACAAAAAGATAGAATACCTACCTTCGTTTGACCCTCTGGGACATTGGTGGGGTGGTTTGCGAGATTGATTTCAATGCTCCATGCGCCAATTGCTCAATCGAGCTATTGTCACACTCCCAATCAAGCTCCTAATTTACCTGTGGTTTGTTTAAATGGCACACACAGACCACGAGAGTGGTATTTATATAAAAAAAGGGCTCGATCAAGCGTTGTAACTTGATTAAGGGTTTGTTTTTAACCCTTGGTCGAGCTACCTTTTTAGCACCTAAGGCGCTCGATCAAGCGCTTTAAAAAGGCTCGATTGAGCGCTTAAATTGCTCGATCGAGCCATTGTTTTTTCCACCCAAATGCACCCTTTTTCAGCAAAAAGTGTAACCCAACTCTGTGCTTTCACCCTAAAATGATGGAAGACCAGAGCTGACTTGGATTTTTAGAAGAAGGAGTTACAAGAGGTGGGTGGGCTAAGCAAGACAAGTGCAAAGGGAGTGACAAGGGTTGAAAGAAAAAAACTACAGGAGTAGATGAAAGAGAAGTAAGCCAATGAAGAAGAATGGGAAAAAGGTTGACGCAAACACATCCCAGTGAATGAGGAGGGTTAAGTAAACTAGACTCGGGGAAAGAGTCAAACTTGATCGGGTCAATAGTAGTGGTTTTCAGCCCATGGTTTTTTGGTTTCCCATGGTAATTTTCTTGTGGAATTCATGGGATGGAGACTTTAAAAGGTCAGGAAGAACTCTATTGTAATGGGTCAAGGAAGTGAGGTGAGAAGGCTCACTTGGCTAGATTGGCTAGGGTTTTGGCCAAGCATTAATGGAATTCCATTAGTTGGGTTTCTCCACAATGTTGGGGTTTTCCCAAGGTAAATATTGTGTTGCTATGTTTACATTATACATGTTATGTTTCCAGTAAATTTTATGTTTTTTCTCTAAGTAAATATGTTATGACTCTCTAGTTAAATTTCTACATTACCCAACCAAAACCATAAACATCCAAATAGAAGCAAAGGAACCTAGAGAATAGAAGATAAGATAGCTCGAAAACATAGAGTATAGATAAATAATCCAAGAAAGTACATGCTAGATAGTGCATCAAATGGAGCTAGTTTGCTCCATGAATTGCCATGATTTAATTCTCAGTGTGCCCTGGGTTAACAAAAACAAACATTTTGCATGCATATTAAGATTAATATGTCATTTTAGATCTAGAAGCCTTGTGAAATGAAAAACGATCATGGAGAGGGTGGAAAAAATAGGGTCATTCATCGAACTTAAGTTTGCATGAGTGCAAGCCATATATTTTCCAAGTCACCACCATCATTGATGCATTAACTCTATACTCAAACGGAAGCCAATTTCCATCATGTTGTTATGAGTGAGCATGGAATGGTGTACAACAAGGTGATGTTGCCTTAATTCACCCGAGGGGACATCTTGACACATTCCATCCCATGATTGCAAGGTGGGATGCAACAAGCAACCTCCCCACCTGTCTCCCATCGAACACCCCATTCAGGGAATATCTTAATTTAACGAAATTTTTGTTTTAATTATTTTTGAATTTCACAAAATTGTACATGGTTGAAGCTAATGTTATTTTTTAGTTAATATTGATATGTTATAATATAAAATTTTAACATTATTTGAGAAGTTCATAGAATTGTATGTACAAAGTAGTATTTGATTTTATTATGAGATTAAGGTTAAATGTTATTAAAAAACACATAATTTTATTAGAGATAGTCTAGGGATAATCACAAGAGAAATTTCTTTTTTAAGATACTATTTAGGTTAAAATCACCTTTCATTCATGTAATAAAACTAAAAATTACTTTTGATTAACTAAAAACTCATCTTCCTTAGATATTAAAAAACAAAATAAAAACCCTGGACTTAAAAACATTTAAAAAGAAAAAAAAATATACCCTTAAAACTAAAACTAAATTATTACAAATACATTATTTGAAGTGACCTAATCTCTTTTAAATAATAATACAAAAATAAATCTATATTCATATAACCTTCATATCACTTAAAAACAAAATTATAATAAATTTTATATCTCTAAAAAAAATCAAAATATTTTAAAAAGTCACACAACAATAAATAAATAGTATGCCGTAAAACTGCTTCTGCTTGGCTAAGAGCTCGTCTTCCTCGAACGTAAGGAAACAGGTTAACGGCCCAAGACCCAGAGGCATCTGGCAGGAGTGAAAGCCTGCTCCCTTACGGACCACCAGCGGGTTATTACAGGTGGCGTGGTTTTCCTTGATAACGGTGATGAGTCAAACCAACATTCGCGGATAGCAGCCAGAGATGGCTGTCCTCACTGTTGGTTTGACACCTGAGTTTGATAGGTTTTGCCACCTTCGGAAAAAAAAATAAATAAATAAAAAATAAATAAATAAATAAATAAATAGTAAAACAAAATACCTTGACAAATTTAGAGTCTTTCCACTTTCTTTGCATACCTCCCAAATATAAAGTATTTCCACTTGTGGGAATATTTGAAAGATTGCGTACCTCCCAAATATATAGTCTTTCCATTTTGTGAGTATAAAGGAAGATTGTGGGTCCTCCATCGCCACCTTTCCTAGCAATGAAGTCAATATTTATTAGAAAAGGAGAATAACAATGTAGGGGTAAATAAGTTCTGCTCTTTTGTGTGCAAGTAAAGGTTAGAATATAAATTATTATAAAGGAGGATACATCAAAGTAAAGGTGAGGAATATAAGATATTATAAAGATAAATCAAAGATGGGCAAAGGGATACTTCTTTCTTCTAGATACAACACGTCACAAATGACATCTTCCAATAACTTTGTTGGTTCCAAACCTTAGATGCATATGGGGCTTAACCTTTAGACATTAAAAACCTAACACAACATGTCCCTTCAACATTTTAATATGTGTTACTTCATAATTATTATTATTATTTGATTTTAATATTATCGTTAGGATTTTTATTATTATTTAGTTTTAAGATTATTATTATTATTATTAAATATTTTTATATTTTTAAGAAGAAAAGTCATAATTTTATTTTATTTGAAAAAATAAAATATTTTTTTCATATGCTTAAAAGCATTCAATCATGTCAGTTTGTCTATTAATGTAACTATTTTTGTCAGGGCTAAGTGTGATAAAAATCACTTAATTTTCTTTGTTTTCTTGTTTTTTCTCCACCTTTTGCTAAACTCTTTGATTGGGAGCAGTTGTTACTATTACCATTGGTTGCCAATTGCTTTTAGGGAGGCTTCTTTGTCTAAGTCCAAGCTCTCAAAAACACTGGATTTATTTATGCCCTCTTTTCAGTGGTTGTTTTTGCTTTTTGTTGCTCTAGTACCATGATCTTTGTTTATTCAACACCCTTTCTCGATAAGAACCATTGTTCCTAACTGGTCCCCCACTCCACCATTTGATTGACTACTAGGTTGTGTATGTGCTTTTGTATTTCAATTTTTTTCCTCAGGCTCTTCTTTTTCATCTTCTAAAGAATCAGGAAATTGCCAACCCCTTGGCTTAGGGCTCTGTCTCTTTTTCTTTTTTGGTGTCTTTTTTGCTTGTGGGCAAGGGTTTAGCAAGTGTTATGTTTGAAAACAAGTTCAATATCTGAATGTCATATTCTCATAATCTAACACCTATGTCCACTGAAAGTTTTCATGTTTTATAAGAAGACAATCAGGAAGACCTTTGCTAAGGTCGATCTCTACACATATACTACCAAAAGTAAAGATGCCTTTTGATTTTTGCTAGATCCATTTTTTTATATTTACCCAAGTATTTTCAATATCCTCCAAGACCTTATGGTGCCAAAAAGGAAAAGGGAGATGTGGCAACCTTACCTAAATTGACATCGTTGTTACCACTATGCTTGTAACATCAAGCTCTAGGAACCATGGGGTAAAAAACGTCTGGATCTATCCCAAAACCAAGGTCCTTCGTTTAAAACGTTTTCCATGTCTTGTTACGTATCAAATTGTACCATGAAAAAGCCTTTTGAGCACAAGTAGTGATCGTGTCCAAGAAGAGAACATTCACTGATATAAGTCTTCAGGGTTCGGCCAAAACCCATTAAACTGACATATTAATGCCTTAGTTTGTAGATCAACAAAGTATGTTTTGACCTTTGGGGTTTTTATGTCCATCGCTGATACCTTGTCCATTTGTTTGACAAGGTAAGGTCCTAGCATATTTTGGATCTGTTTGGCTATAGTATGGATAGTAGTCTTCCCTTTGAGCACTTTTATGAAAGAGATGAATCTCTATTATTTGAAGATCCAACCCCCAGCTTTAGGTTTAATATTATAGTGGAGTTCCTTGTTTGAAACAATTTCCCTTCAAAAAACAAAGTATGAACAAACCAAAATTATTCTCAATGGTTTGCTTCAAATTATGCACTAAATTTGTACTTCAAACCCAAAAGAATAAATTTCCCACTTAATATTTTTACGAAGATGTGATAAACCAAACAATTTCCCTTCAAAAAACCAAGTATGAACAAACCAAAGTTGTTCTAAATGGTCTTCTTCAAATTGTGCACTAGATCTGTACTCCAGACCCCAAAAGAACAAAATTCCCACTTAATATTTTTACGAAGATATGATAAACCTCTTCGTTTTTTCATTTTGAGATTTGTCCAACTAGGGATGATCTACCCGAGGGCCCTTTCAAAATTGTATGAACTCAAGGTTGATGATGGCACCCGGACGAGAGCAGAAAAGGGATGAATCCCCAGCCCTAGATCAGGGTGCCCCACGACCCTCGTCAATCCATTTAATCTTGGGACAAGGGCCTTTTGGATCTTGGATCTCGCAACCCATTTGGCATTGTCTGCAACAAATAATCCATGTATCCTCATCTTTTTCCTATCCATCGCACATTAAAATGATACAAGGGATTTATCAGATAAGGGAACCGCAAGACCAGCTACATAAAGTTTCCTTTGGCTGGCATCCACCAAGAAACCATGCAATTGGAGTCCTCTTTCCTCACAAATCACTACATCAAATCTCCTTGTTCTATTCTTATCCATCGCCAAACACTTATCAGGCTATAGCTCCTCCTCGATCCAAAGTGATTCCATCATGACTGAGCATGTATAGGATGTTAAATGTGAAACCGACGCACACTGTGCTAATGCCAGCGCCGACTACCCGACACTCTGTTGTCTTCAGTGATCACCGCCACACCTGCGTTGAACCTACCACATCGCCATTAATGTCTAGATCTTCATATGAAGATATGAATCACATGCAGGATTCTATATCCTCCTTCAGCCTCTATAAATTTGTATTTTCTTAGCGTGAGCAAGGCAAGTCAAAGCCAAGGCCCAACCTATTGTGTAATGTGAAGTGATTTAGTTCTCTAATTATTCAATTTATCTCTTCTATTATATGTGATTGAGTAATGTTGTTGTTGCCCTCTGTGTCTATCAACTGGTATCAAAGCTGAGAGTTGTGAGTGTTGATATTTCCCTCGAATGTTTTTTTCACTGTCTAACACTATGTGTGATGCCCAACCAAGAGAGAGTGAAACACAGATTAGTAGAATCAATGGTGTGAAGTGGGTTACCAGTGTTGAGCTTGGCATTAGAGGAAGCGATGGATTGTTCACGTAAAAGCTCACTGCATTGAACAACAAAAAAACCTTCAGAATGACTAATCGATAAGAAGAAGAGTGCCGAGATCTATCCCTAACAACTACATTTTCTCAGCCAAAAGCGATTTTGATACAAAGAACAAAAAAAATAAACACAGAACCATGAATTACGGCGACCAAGCTTAAGCCAATTTTCTCCAACGGGGAATGTGAGCTGAAGAATCTGTCTGGGGGATCGTTGAAAAGAAGAGAGTGCACGTCCAGGAATGTTGAAACTAAAATACAATTGTTGCCAAAAAAAATAGGGACATGGACATATGGTGAAACGTGTCGCTAGAGCTTGAGTTCATAAGTTTTTTTCAAATTAATATGGCCACATATAAGTGAAGCATGAAGTGTTTATGAAACATATATAATTTATATGTTTTATAATTATTGACAATTTGTTAAGTTGAATATTTTAAAAAGGAGAAAAGTCATTATATGTTTTATAATTATTGGCAATTTCTTAATTTGAATATTTTAAAAAGGGGGAAGCCATTATTATGTGAAGAACAATATTTTGTTTAAAGGAGATTGATTTTGGAAAAAAGGTAATAATTAAAGTTTTATTTTTAAGTGGAGTTTTTTTTTGGGGGGCGTGAATTTTATTGACACTGGAGACAACAGTTACAGATATGGAGAAGTTGAGTGGGGCTAATTTTTCCCTATGGAAATCACAGATGGAGGATATACTAATTTTAAAAGATCAGTGTTTTCCGATTGAGGGCACAACAAAGAAACCCTCATCAATGACAGATGAAGAATGGAATAATCTAGATAGAAAGGTGATTACAACAATCCGTCAATATCTAGCAAAGAATGTGTATTTCAATGTGTTCGAAGAAAAGACGGCAGAAGGATTATGGAAGAAGCTCCATGATCTATATGAGAAGAACACGAAATCAAACAAAGTGTTCTTGATGAAGAAGATTTATAATCTCAAGATGAAGGAGGGTGCTTCAGTTGCTGAGCACTTGAATGCATTTAATATTATTACTAATTAGCTTGCCTCTGTTAAAATCATTCTAGATGATGAAATTAGAGCCATTTTGTTAATGTTCTCGATGCCAGACAGCTGGGGAAATTTAATTGTAGCTATGAGCACTTTAGCAACTACAGGGACCCTGAAGTTTGACGATGCCAGTGGCAGTTTAATGAATGAGGAGTTGCGACGCAAGCCAATTGCAAAAAACTAGGGAGGAGAAGCTCTAGCTCTAGCTGATCGTGGTAAGAGAATTAATAGAGGCCGACAAGGGCGATCAAAATCAAGAGGCCAATCAAAATCAAGGAGGAGCAGGATCATCTACTTTCATTGTGGCAAACCCGGGCACATGAAGAAAAAAAGTCGATTCTAGAATAAAGGACAAAAGGATCAGAGATTGCCAATACAAATCACAAGTCATAGAGCACAAATGAAGGTGAGACTACTATTGTAGCCACAGATGGTGATGTGTTGTTTACTTTTTTAGTATAGGATGCATGTGTATATACGTATAGCAGTAGCTTTGATTGGATCCTTGACTCTAGGGCATCTCACCATGTAACCCCATGTAAAGATAGTTTTGTTGCATATAATCCTGGTGATTATGGTAGAGTGCTTTTGGGGAATAATCATTTTTGCAGTATTTTTGGAGTGGGAGATGTCCAGATCAAGATGAAAAATGGACAAGAAATATTTTTGAAACAGGCTAGACATGTACCATAAATGCGCATGAGTTTGATCTCTATGGGATGACTGGATGATGAAGGCTATTCCACAAGATTTAGAAAAGGAAGCTGGAAAATTATCAAAGGAGCATTGGTCACGGCCAAAGGACCCAAGACAAGAACATTATACACATTGAAGGCACTTATAGGAAAAGCAAATTTGGTTGCTGTCACAAAAGAAGGAAATTCAGCAAATTTGTGGCATAAGCACTTGGGTCACATGAGCGAGAAGGGCTTAAAAATCCTTGTTGGTAAAAATTTATTGTCGGGTTTGAAATCCTACAATCTTGATCTTTGTGAGCATTGTATATATGGTAGACAAAGAAGGGTTTCATTCCTTAGAGGTTGCCATGACAGAAAGAAAAATGTGTTAGAATTGATACACTCATATGTGTTTGGGCCTGTTAACATCAAGTCATTAGGAGGAGCATCATATTTTGTAACATTTATAGATGATGCATCCAAGAAGGTTTGGGCCTATCCTATGAAAAGTAAAAGTGAAGTGTTTGGAATATTTCAAAAATTCCATGTTGTTGTTGAAAGAGAAACTAACAAATTTCTCAAGTGCTTGAGAACAGATAATGGTGGAGAATATTGCTCAAATGCATTCAAGGAATATTGTAATAGGTTTGGCATAAAGCATGAGAAGATTGTGCCTGGTACTCCTCAACAGAATGGTGTCGCAGAAAGGATGAATCACACCATTATGGAAAAGGTGTGAAGTATGTTTTCCAATTCTGGTTTGGATAAGAATTTTTGGGTTGAAGCAGTGAGGACTGCTTGCTACATTATAAATAGATCTCCAACTACAGCCTTGGATGGCAGTATCCCTGAAGAAGTTTGGACTAGTAAGAAGTTGAATTATTCTCACTTGAAAATCTTTGGATGTGAAGCATTTGTACATATTCCCAAAGAAAATAGAACTAAGTTAGATGATAAATCTATGAAATGCATTTTTCTGGGATATGTGGATGAAGAATTTGGTTATCATTTATGGGATCCAGTCAAATATAAAATTATTAGAAGAATGGATGTTATATTTAATGAGTCAGAAATGTTTAAGAGAATTGTAGGTGAGCTGGAGGTCAAGAAAGTTATTGACAGGTTTGAAGAGAAGCATGAAGACATCCCACCAATGCAAGAAAATGGACAGCAAATTCAGGAGCAGGAAGAACAACAAGTGGAAAATGAAGAACACCAAGAAGAAGGAATCTTATAGGAACATTTACAAGAGATTCAACCTAATAATGCACCACCACAGTTGGTTCGTAGATCTTCTAGGCCTCATAAGCCTTCACAAAGGTATCCTCCTTCAAACTATATTTTATTGACTGATGAAGGTGAGCCTAATTGTTTTCAAGAAGCTTGTAAAGTTGAGCACAGTAAAGAATGGAAGAAAGTGATGGAGGAAGAAATGAACTCTTTGCTGGAAAATAAAACTTGGGAGTTGGTAAATCTCCCAAAAGGAAGAAAGGCTCTACAAAACAAATGGGTTTACAGGATTAAGCATGAAGGTGACGAAAAGAAGGAGAGGTATAAAGCAAGGCTGGTGGTGAAAGGATTTGCCCAAAAAGAAGGTATTGACTTCACTAAAATTTTCTCACATGTTGTTAAAATGTCATCCATTAGAGTCATTCTTGGTCTTGTTGTTGTTTTAGACTTAGAATGTGAACAGTTAGATGTAAAACTACATTCCTTCATGGTGAATTGGAGGAAGAAATTTATATGGAGCACCCAAAAGGCTTTGTAGAAAAAGGCAAAGAAGACCTTGTTTGCAAGTTGAAGACGAGTCTTTATGGGTTGAAACAGACACCTTGACAATGGTACAACAAATTTTATTCAATCATGTTGGAACATGGATTTCACAAGTTGTAAGCTAACCATTTTGTCTATATCAAGAGGTATGATCAAGGAAAGTATATCATATTATTGTTATATGTGGATGACATGTTGATTATTGGGTATGATAAGAATAAGATCAATAGGTTGAATAAAGATTTGGGCAGCAAATTTGCAATGAAGGATTTGGGACCAGCACAACAGATATTGGGAATGAGGATTATGCATGACAGGAAAAATGAAAGGTTATGGATGTCACAAGAAAAATATATCAAGAAGGTGTTTAACAGGTTTAATATGAATGATGCCAAGCCAGTTGGTACAGCCCTTGCAGCCCACTTCAAGATGAGTATTGTATTATGTCCTTGATCCGAATTGGATCCATGAAGATTATCAAGGTGCCATGACTATATCCAAATAGGACAGACTTCGAATTTATGGATAAAGAGAGATCAGGAAAACCTCTGGACAGTGGCAATTGCAGCCAGCAAGGAACGACAAGGACCTCGGTCAAAGTGCATTGACTGAGGCCCATGGAGACCGCACAGGAGGCAAAACTGGCAACTGGGAAGCCCGGATCGGGAAATGGAGGCCATTTCTGATCGCTGGGAAAAACCCCTTGAGAAGGAAAGGCCCCGAGTGCTCGGTCACATGGGAAGCAGGGAAACCGTGGGGAAGGTGCTAAGGCGAAAGGCGGACCCGCGCTCCAAAACCAGTGGTATATCAGGGGCATCCTTGGGTGGTAAGTGGATTTGGCTAAAAGCGAGCGATTCCATTCAGCGCACGACGCGTGTCCGGTGGATGAGAGATAAAACCACCTCTCATCGTGTGCTAACGATCAAACAAGTCAACCGCGTGAAATGAGTGAATGTCGTAGGATCTGGGGGCTCCAAATCTGACGGTGGAGATTGTGCCTGATGGAGGAACTAGATTTGACAGGGGATTAAGCCACAGCATAGAGAAGTTTGACATCCGATTTGACCGCTGAGTTGGCGGATGAGTCATTCCATAGTGTAACTGAACTACCGAACCGTTGAGGACGAGTTGGCATAGTTCGTGAGAGGACAAGTGGCCACTCCCTGTGAGACGTTGGTGATGACGCAGAGGCAGGGAACTCCAAAAA
The DNA here is from genome assembly GCA_031772625.1 of Pinus tabuliformis. Lineage (NCBI taxonomy): Eukaryota > Viridiplantae > Streptophyta > Pinopsida > Pinales > Pinaceae > Pinus > Pinus tabuliformis. The sequence goes on from CM062811.1 coordinate 444,127,357, forward strand.
AACAACAATAGGTGATCCGAAGGGGTGGAAGAGGAAGCGAATAGTCAAAGACAGATTGGCTTTAAGCCATGAACAGACAAAGAACAGAAAAAAGAAGAGAAGAGGATGAAGACAGAGAAAGCGAGAGCGAAGAAAAGACAGTAAAGCAAGAAGCAGAAACAGAGAGCCAAGCTGACCTAAGGTAGCATCAAGTAGACAGAAAGCTTGAGAGGTTCAAGCAATCCCTGAGAGGATCTGTCGAGAATTGAGCACCACATTGGGATCCTCCCATTAAAGACCAGAGAGGTCAAGATCTAGTAAGGAAAAGAGTCTATGCACTCTAGTGGCTTGGGGGATCCAAGAACCACCCTACCAAACATTATCTGTTTCAGGAGACTCAAAGTGAGCTCCTCATTGTAAATCTCTGCTTTAAAGACACAATAAAATAAGGCCACCACTGAAAGTCGAACCGGAGACGTAGTCCTGGAGGATAGGGTGAACTCCTTATTAATTGTTGTGTTCTTGTATTTGCTTACTGTGTTTCTCTTACTGTTTTCCATTTTCCAGTGTCTGTGTATTTTGCAATCTGATCGATCCATTGCCTAAAATAACATAGACACACACTAGCACATGAGTCTGTAATACCTTCATTCAATAATTATTTAACTGAGGTCACTCACAAGTGATTTTCAGATCAAGTGGTATCAGAGCTTTAGGTTGTTAAGGTTAGACAAGCTTGTGTTGGTTTAGCTATTGAATGCTAACTAGATCAAAGCTCAAATTAGGAGAAGGAGAGTTGGTCGAAACTAATCCTGAAATTGGGAGAGTCTATCCTCGGAAGACAATGTTAGAGGAAGGTTCTATTGGGCCAGACCCTCAATTCATAGATAGTTTCCTAGCCATAAAGTCCATGGTAGAAGAAATGTATAGGGACTTTAGAAAACACAAGGATGAAGATTCATCAGGCTCTAAACAAGACAAAGGAGAAGATGAGTCTCACTTCCATGACCACTCAAAAGGAAAAGGGAAAGAGGAAAGCTTTCTCACACCTCCTAACAACCCTAAACACAAAAAGAAAGCATCTTTGATCAAACTAGATGTTAAATTTGATCTACCTATATATGATGGAGAGTTAAATGTAGAAAAGTTGGACAATTGGATTAGACAAAATGATGTTTATTGCAGAGTGCAAAATATCGACTCAAACAAGAGCAAGATTCAACTGGAAAGCCTACGCCTTGGAGGCACTGCCTTGGTTTGGTGGGAAGGCAGAACCCAAGCTGACATGAAAAGACATGGTAAGACTATCTCTGTCTAGAGTGAATTTGTTTCTGCAATCAAAAAGCAGTTCTATCCATTGGCCTACATGCAGCAAGCCATGATGAGTTGGCAAACTCTTCGATAGTTGAAAGGGCAAAGTGTGCAAGGGTACACTCAAGAATTTAGAAAGAGAGCATTGATTCTAGGAATCTCATTAGACTCACCTGAGACTCTGTTGAAGTACATTGGTGGTCTACACAGCTACATGAGGCACACTATCCTCATGTTTAATCCCACTAGTATAGATGAGGTATCTGTACAAGCTACTCATCTAGAAGCTAGAGGAAATAATGGAAGTCCAGAAGTTGGGGGATCATCCCAACCCACTGCAAGCAAGAATAAGGAGAAAAGAAAGCAGAAATGGAAAGCAAGGAAGGCTAACACTGCACAGAAAAGCAAAGCTTCATGCACTCACTGTAAAAAGGATGGGCATGATGATGAGCACTGTTGGATTCTGCATCCAGAGCTGAGACCTAAGAATTTCTAGGGTAAGAAGAAGAAGACTGTTGCAGCTATTCAGAAAGATTTGGGGTCAGACTTGGGAGATGAAACAACCATTGCAGCCACAGGTATAAGAGGTAAGACTTCTGAAGCATCTACTAGTAATTATGCACAATCTACTATTGATGAAGAAAATGAGAGAAAAAGACATGAGCTTTTCCATATTCGAGTTATTTCCAAACATCAAAAGATTGATACTTTGTTTGATAGTGGCTCACAAGTAAATTTAATTTCTGAAGCAATTGTAAAGAAGTTGGGATTAGTAACTACACCTCACAAGAAACCATACCCATTAGGATGGTTGAATGATAAAGCACAACTACAAGTGACTAGACAGTGCAAAATCAAGTTTTCTTTTGGGTCAGCATTTGTAGATGAGGTTGAGTTAGACATAATTCCTTTGGATATATGTGGAATTGTTTTAGGAAGTCCTTACTTGTATGACAGAAAAGCTATTTTCTATAGAGCTGAAAAAAAAATATCTACTTGTTAAAGATGGAATCGAATACTTTGTAAGAGCTCATAAGCTCAAGAATAATTATACTCTCATAAACTCAGGGCAAATGAAACGAATGATAAATTCATGCAAACAATTCTTACTGATGGTTGTAAAGGAAAAGAAACCTGATAAAACCAATGTATTTGAGGGTTGAAATGTTGAACAACAAGCTGATTTAGAAAAGGTTGTTTCAGAGTATGATATCTTGTTTCAAGAACCTAAAGGTCTGCTACCTAAAAAGGAAATAGTGAATGATATTATTTTGCAGCAAGATGCTCCATTGCCTAACATTGGAATGTACAGGTTGTTCACTTTAGAGAATGTTGAAATCAAGAAGCAAGTGCAGGAGTTGCTCAAGAAAGGGTTCATTAGACCTAGCACATCACCATGTGGGTCACCAATCGTTTTGGTGAGAAAGAAAGATGGCTCGTGGAGAATGTGCATTGATTACCAAGCACTGAATAAGATAACAATAAAAAATCGTTATCCCCTTCGTCGCATAGATGATCTGTTGGATCAATTGAAAGAAGTTGTTTATTTTTCCAAGCTAGACTTGCATAATGGATACCATAAGGTCAGAGTCGCAGAACAAGATGCATGGAAGACTGCTTTCAAAACAAAGCAAGGATTGTATGAGTGGCTGGTTATGCCTTTTGGCTTAACTAATGCTCCTACTACTTTCATGAGATTAATGAATGATGTACTCAGACCTTTTCTTGATGATTTTGTTACTGTGTATCTGGATGACATTCTGATTTTTAGCAAAACATGGGAAGAACACTTAAAGCATGTTAAGCAAACACTAGATGTTTTGAAAAGAGAAAAACTTCATGTTAAACTCTCAAAATCTGAATTTGGCAGAACATCTCTGAATTATTTGGGACATATAGTAGGGGGTGGTGAAATGAAGATAGATCCCTCTAAGGTGTCAGTGATTGTAAACTGGCCTAAACCCAAATATGCTACAGAAGTTAGAAGCTTCTTAGGAGCAGCACAATATTGGAGGAAGTTCATTTCTAACTTTTCCTCAATTGCAGCTCCCTTACATGCTTTAATAGGATTGAACAAGGTGTTTCAGTGGGGAGGCAAACAGCAGAAAGCCTTCAACACCTTGAAATAAAAGATTAGTACAGCACCTGTAGTAGCACTTCCTGATCTTCAAAGACCATTTGAGATCCAAACAGATGCCAGTGACTATGCCATGGGAGCGGTGTTGACACAGCACGGTAAACCCATATGTTATCATTCTGAGACATTTAATTCTGCAGTAGTTAACTATCCTACATATGATAAAGAATTGTATGCATTAGTACAGAGTGTGAAAAAGTGGAAACATTACTTAATGGGCAAGGAGACAGTAATACATACTAATCATCAACCACTTCAATATCTACACTCCCAAACTAAGTTGCAACAATCAAGACACTATAGATGGATGGGTTTTCTACAACAATTTCATTTAGTCATCAGATATAAAAATGGCATACATAATAAAGTTGCAGATATGTTATCTAGACCTATTATAAATGCATCTACTATACTTAAGCATAATTCTATGTTACATGAGAGCTACATTGAACAATATGCTCAAGATATAGACTTTAAAGATGTATATGCAACTTTAAGTCAAGGAAAACGAGTAGAAGAATTGGATTATCATGTAAAGGACCGACTCTTATACCATTGTGGGAAGTTATGCATTCCACAAACTGAAAGAGTAAAGATAATTTGAGAAGCACACACTTCTCTAATATCAGGTCACTTTGGGGTAAGTAAAACAGTTGCACAACTGCAAAGATTTTGTTATTGGCCAAAAATGAATGAGATAGTTTCTAGATATGTAAGAGGGCGTACTATGTGTGCTAAAAGTAAGCCCAGCAATAGAAAACTAGGCTTTTACACTCCATTACCAGTTCCTTCTCACCCTTTGGAAAGTATTTCCATGGATTTTGTTGGAGGATTGCCTAAATCTAGGAAAGGTCATGACTATCTATATGTTGTTGTGGATAGGTTTAGCAAAATGTGTATTTTAATACCTTGCAATAAACAAATTACAGCTGAACAAACTGCAAAACTATTCTTTGAACATGTATGGGTTCATTTTGGATTACCCACTTCCATTGTATCTGATCGAGACACCCGATTTGTGGGGAAGTTTTGGTCAAGTCTGTGGGAACTGATGGACACCAAACTGAAGAAGAGCACAACTTTTCATCCACAAACTGATGGCCAGACAGAAGTGGTAAACAGGACAGTAATCCAGTTACTCAGAGGATATTGCAGAAAACATCCTAAGCTTTGGGATGAACATTTGTGTTATGTGCAGCATGCTTACAACAGAGAAAAACATTCTTCTACACAGAGATCTCCTTTTGAGACCTATTTTGGTTTCACACCAAGGTCTCCTTTGGATTTTGTCTTTGGTAAAGACACCACAGTTGAGGGACACAGTGATGTGGACAGGGCAACTAGGTTCATTGAACAAATCCAAGAGATCCACCAGGCAGTACAAGAACAGCTGGAAAAGAGCCAAGCCAAATACAAGGCAAGGCATGACAAGCATCAGATGGAGCATAGTTTCCAATTTGGTGACCAAGTCTGGCTGTATATCAGTAAGGACAGGATGCAAGGTGAAGGTAAGAAGCTAAAGCCTATCAAGCATGGACCCTTTAGGATACTTTAGAAGATGGGTGAGAATGATTTTCACCTCGATCTACCAGCTTACATGCACATCTACTCAGTCGTAAATGCAAATTGCTTGAGATTATTTGAACCTTCACTAATTGAGGATCCCAAAGAGCAGAGTCAATTGCCTTCTATTGATGACCTGCTACCTGAATATCTTAATGAATTGCAGGAAGACACAGTTCTAGACAGGAAGGTGAGGACGACATGTAGGGGAGATGTTGAGTACCTCAGAATTGGGCTCAAGGGTTCAAAGCCAAGCAGCGCAAAGTGGATAGAGATTGGACAAGTGAGACAATTGTATCCTCACTTAGTCGATGCTTGAAAACAAACTTTTGGTGGTCCAAAAGCTTTTTCAGTGGGAAGGCTATGATCCGAATTGGATCCATGAAGATTATCAAGGTGCCATGACTGTATCCATACACGACAGACTTTGAATTTATGGATAAAGAGCAATCAGGAAAAACTCTAGACAGTGGCAGTTGCAGCCAGCAAGGAACGACAAGGACCTCGGTCAAAGCGCGCTGATCGAGGCCCATGGAGACCATGCAGGAAGAAAAACTAACAATTGGGAAGCTCGGATTAGGAAATGAAGGCCATTTCTGATGCGAGAAGGAAAGGCCCCAAGCGCTTGGTCGCATGGGAAGCCGGGAAACTGTGGGGAAGGCGCTAAGGCAAAAGGCGGGACCCGTGCTCCAAAACTAGTAGTATATCGGGGGCATCCTTGGGCAGTAAGCGGATTTGGCTGAAAGCGAGCGATTCCATTCAGCACACGATGCGTGTCCGACGAATGAAAGAGAAAATCACCTCTCATCGCGTGCTAATGGTCGAGCAAGTCAACCGCGCGAAATGAGCAAATGTTGTAGGATCTAGGGGCTCCAAATCTGACGACGGATATTGCGCCCAATGGAGGAACCGGATTTGATAGGGGATTAAGCCGTGACATAGAGAAGTTTGACATCTGATTTGACTGCTAAGTTGGCGGATGAGTCATTCCACAGTGTAATTGAACTACCAAACCGTTGAGGACGAGCTGGCGCAGTTCGTGAGAGGACAAGTGGCCACTCCTTGTGAGACGTTGGCGATGACGCAGAGGCAGGGAACTCCAAATGAACAGCAGCAGGCGATCCGAAGGGGCAGAAGAGGAAGTGAACAGTCAAAGACAGATTGGCTTTAAGCCATGAACAGACAGAGAATAGAAAAAAGAAGAGAAGAGGATGAAGACAGAGAAAGCAAGAGCAAAGAAAAGACAGTAAAGCAAGAAGCAGAAATAGAGAGCCGAGCTGACCTAAGGCAGCATCGAGCAGACAGAAATCTTGAGAGGTTCAAGCAATCCCTGAGAGGATCTGTTGGGAATTGAGCACCACATTGGGCTCCTCCCATTAAAGACCAGAGAGGTCAAGATCTAGTAAGGAAAAGAGTCTGTGCACTCTAGTGGCTTGGGGGATCCAAGAACCACCCTACCAAACATTATCTGTTTTAGGAGACTCAAAGTGAGCTCCTCATTGTAAATATCTGCTTTAAAGACACAATAAAAGAAGGCCACCACTAAAAGCTGGACCGGAGACGTAGCCCTGGAGGATAGGGTGAAATCCTTATTAATTGTTGTGTTCTTGTATTTTCTTATTGTGTTTCTCTTACTGTTTTCCATTTTCCAGTGTCTGTATATTTGCAATCTGATCGATCCGTTGCCTAAAATAACATAGACACACACCAGCACATGAGTCTGTAATACCTTCATTCAATAATTATTTAACTGAGGTCACTCACAAGTGATTTTCAGATCAGTCCTAGTGATCACAAGGAGAAGGAAGAGATTAGGAAGAGATTAGCAGGATTCCTTATGCTTCAGCAATTGGTAGCTTGATGTATGCCATGGTATGTACACGACCATACATTGCATATCCAGTGGGAGTAGTGAGAAGGTTCCTTGCCAATCCAAGCAAACAACATTGGCAAGTAGTAAAATGGATTTTGAGGTATCTCAAGGGTACTAGCCATTATTGTTTATGTTTTGGCAATAATGAGAATGTGCTTGAAGGATTTATAGATGAAAATATGGCTGGAGATATGGACACCAGAAATTCCACTACAAGTTATTTGTATACATTTGCAGGTGCAACAGTATCTTGGGTGTCAAGGCTACAAAGAATAGTAGCTCTCTCTACAACAGAGGCAGAGTACATAGCTGCAACAGAAGCTTGTAAAGAGACGTTGTGGATGCAGTGATTCCTAGTAGAGATAGGAATAAAGTAGGAAAAGTATGTGTTATATTGTGATAGTTAGAGTATCATTCACTTGGTGAAAAACCCAACATTTCATTCAAAAACCAAACACATTGACTTAAGGTACCATTGGATCTAGCATGTGTTGGAGAAAGGACAGTTATCCTTGTACAAGATTCATACAAATAGGAACCCTGCTGATATTCTCACTAAAATTCTACCAAGAAATAAACATGAGTTATGTAAAGGCATGGTAGGACTTGATCTGACTTGATTCATGACTCTTATTTGGCTTCAAGTGGGAGAATGTTAAGTGTGAAGCCAAACCGACGCACAATGTGCTAATTCTGGCGCCGACTCCCTGACACTCTATCTTCTTCAACTGTCACTGCCACACCCGTGCCAAACCTACCATACCGCCATTAATTTCTAGATCTTCATCTAAATCACATGCAAGATTCTAGATCCTCCTTCAACCTCTATAAATTTGTATTTTCTCAGCCTGAGCAAGGCAAGTCAAAGCCAAAGCCCAGGCCTGTTGTGTAATATGAAGTGATTTATGTTCTCCATTTACTCAAATTATCTCATCTGTTGTCTATGATTGAGTAATGTTGTTGATGCCCTCTATGTCTAACATAGGGGATCAAATCCAATGGCATAAACAACCCAGAATTTCGATCACACTACATCCTCTCTTTGAATGTGTATCCCCAACCATTGAAGCAGATTTTAGATTTATGGCTTGATCTATAATCTCTTAACCCCTTCTCATTGCATCCCCAAACGCAAAAATATTCAACAAAGAAAGTACATCTCTTATCCTTGAGGATCTAGTGCACAGATCTATGAAGAGACCATCGCGTAGCATGCAAAAACAAGTATAACCAATGCCCTCCTCTTTGTGTCAGAGAGATCACGACAAGCCCATTCTTAAGCCCTCACTCATTGCCACAAACCCACTTGTGATCGACCTCAGCACTTTGCACTTTGCAGAGCTTTGCAAAGAAAAACCCTAGCTCTCCACAAGATCAGCACCACTCTCTCAGAGGTTTCCTTAGTGCAGTATTAGTAATCATCAATCCACATTTAAGCTAGATATTAAATGGGTGTAATCATTTATCATGGGCCTAGAGGGATCAACAAACCTTTTTTTTGGATTTTAGAACTTGATGAAAGGTTTTCACCTCAAGGGATTTGATCCCTCTAGGCTCATGATAATTCCGGTGTTAGATGAATCTAAGCTAGTTCTAATTTAGCGCAACAATGTCATATTTTTAGATTATCATTATGTATATGTTTGAGATCAACTTCAAAATTCAAATTATGTTTTCTTTGCTTGGCATGACCATATCATTTTCTTCTCTAATTTAGTCTTTGTTGCTTTCCTTCAATGCTTTGTACGTGTTTGGAGGCTTTGGGTGGTTTGTGTGTTTATGTGTTTGGATTTGGATGGTAATGTTTGTGAGTGTTACAGTCGTGTTATATTTTTATATGTGTATGTAATTGTCTATTAGTAATTAGTTGGTGATGAATAAGGGAGACAATCTTGTCAATAATTTGTGCAAGGATTGATAGTGCACATTTATTTCATTTAGTTTTAGATATCACAATTCCTGACAACTAATTAATTCTTAATAGTGTCCCTTTGGGTATTACTAAATATATCTTGAAGAGTAGTTTTAATAATTTATTGCGTCAAGATTACTCTTGAAATAATTTGTTTCTTTGCTAATGTTTGAAATAATTTATTTCCTTCAAGAATATTTTGATTTGCTTTGAATGCTTATATATATATATATATATATATATATATATCTCTTTTCCTCTTATAAATATTTTGAATACATAGTTGTATGCAATTATTTATTAGTTATTTTGAATATATGTTAATTGAATATTTGTAATTTTCTATTAGTAATTACTTGGTGATGAAGAAGGGAGATGATCTTGTCAAGGATTAATTTGCACTTTGCAAGAGGATTTATTCTACACATCTATTTCATTTTAATTCTAGGAATCACAACTTTTGATAGCTAATTAATTCATAATAGTGTCCCTCTAGGTATTACTAAATATATCTTGATTTTTTTAATAATTTACAGCCTCGAGATTAGTAATCAAATAGGATTAGAAATCAACATCTACATTAAAATTAATGCATCTAGTGCAAGCAATCAAATATAATTAGAAATCAACATCAACATTGAAATCAATACATCTAGTGCAAGAAATAAAATAGGATTAGAAATCATTATCTGCATTGAAATCAATGCATCTAATGCAAGAAATATTCTTCCCTCTCTACCCCCATCTAATCTTGAAAAATAATTTTAATAATTTACAACCTTGAGATTAACAACATCTACACTAAATCAATACATCTAATGCAAGCAGTCAAATAAGATTAGAAATCGACATCTACACTAAAATCAATGCGTCTAGTGCAGACAATCAAATAGGATTAGAAATCAACATCTACACTAAAATCAATGCATCTAGTGAAAACAATCAAATAGGATTAGAAATCACCATCTACATTGAAGTCAATGCATCTCGAGCAAGCAATCAAATAGGATTAGAAATCAATTGCATATAGTGCAAGAAATCAAATATAATAAGAAATCAACATCTACATTGAAATCAATGCATCTAGTGCAAGTAATAAAATATAATTAGAAATCAACATCTACATTGAAATCAATGCATCTAGTGCAAACAATCAAATAGGATTATAAATCTTCATCTACACTGAAATCAATGCATCTAGTGCAAGAAATATTCTTCCCTCTCTCCCCCTCCATCTAATCTTGAAAAATAGTTTTAATAATTTACAACCTCAAGAGTAACAACTTCTAATCCATCTAATGCAAGAAATCAAATAGGATTATAAAATATCTACACTGAATCAGTTCATCTAATGCAAGCAATCAAATAATATTATAAATCAACATATACACTTAAATCAATGCATCTAGTGAAAGCAATCAAATGGGATTAGAAATCAACATCTACACTAAAATCAATGTATCTAGTGTAAGCAATCAAATAGGATTAGAAATCACCATCCACATTGAAATCAATGCATCTAGAGCAAGCAATCAAATAGGATTAGAAATCAACTACATATAGTGCAAACAATCAAATATAAATTTTAGAAATCAACATCTACATTGAAACCATTGCATCTAGTGCAAGAAATCAAATATAAAAATATAATTAGTAATCAACATCTACATTGAAATCAATGCATCTAGTGCAAGCAATCAAATAGGATTATAAACCTTCGTCTACTTTGAAATCAAGGCATCTAGTGCAAGAAATATTCTCTCCCCCCCCCCCCCATCTATATCTAGGAAAGGGTCATTTCGTCCATTATTTAATATATGTGAAATAATATCATATTCGCATGTGCTTCAGGTATTTATATATGACTTTTATAGTTCCAAAAGAAGTCCAAAAGTGTAAAAAAAAAATGTATTCATGTATTTAGATCACAAAAAAGTTCAGTTAAACATGATTCTTTTGTACATCAACAAAATTTTAGTGTTGTCCCATATATGTCTGAACTGGAAATTCCACAAAAAAAACTATAGTATGTAGTTTTTATTGTATCCTTCTCCATATATCAAGTATGCCAAATAATCCAAGATGGAAAAAGGTAAGAGTGAATCTAGTCACTCCCAAGGATCAAGAAAGAGTTGCCTTCTTTGCGTTTTGAAATTTCTCATAAGACTTTGTCCATTTCCAATCCAACTTTTGAGAGAGTATATGCTTCTTTATTTCTTGATAATGATCAAATGAAATGTGAGAGAAAAGTAAAGCCAATGCATGATTTGTTGACAGAGTGATGGTATAGTGTAATTTCTTAGAAGTGTTTTCCTCTTCATCCAGTTTATGACCACTTTTGAGTCCCCATAAATATGAATTTTGTTTATATTATGAAGAAAAGTTAGTTGAAGAAAAAATTTGAGAGCAAAAAATTATGCAAAGTTTTTTTTGTCAACCCAATATTACAAGAGAATTTAATGAAATAGTATTCCTTAAAAATGACAATTTCTCCTTATCCCCCTTACTAATAGAAGGTGAAAGATGTGTTGCACCTTCAAAAAAAAATCCAATGGAGAGTCCTTTTGAATTTTAATGTCGAGTGGACAAATTGATATAGTTGGCTAATAAGAAGAAGGCATAGAGTTTTGAAATGCCATGCTATTTACAGTCACTTTTAAGTAGGAACCCCCGTTATTGTCAAAAATAGATTATTCTATTCTAACCAAATAAATTGTAAGATATTTCGTATTAATTTAAAATATTTAATTCTCTAAATTTTCATTATTATAATTATTTAATGATAAAATAAATATTTAAATTAATCTACATTGTTTTTAAAAAATTATCTCCAATAATATTGAAACCATTTTTTTGTTGCTTCACGAGGATTTAAACCTTAAATCTCATTATTTAGATAATATAATAACCAATTAAATTACCTCCCATAAATGTATTGAAACCATTAAACATTATTTAATAAATTATTAAATAATATTAATCATATTACTTTAAAATATTAAAAAACAAATCAATCTAAATAAATTTATTGACTTACCAATAGTTAATAGTTGTGTAATGCCTTTCTCTATTATACTTGGGGAATATTTACAATAGAAAATTGTATAAAAGATCGTGGAACGAAGTAAGCCATCCATAATAATCATGTTAGTTTATAATTTATAAATAAAAAAATCGAAGTTCAAGTTTATAATTATTTATATTTTGAGGATAATTTTAAAAAGTGTTGCAAGGCAGTGTAGTTTTTGTTATTCAAGTGGAAAAATTACAAATTGATATATGAAATGGAAAACTTAATTGCCAACAATGATTGAATTTCTTTCTTAGTTTGATTACTGAGCTACGGCAAGCAAGAAGATTCGATCTCTGAGAGGAGCTAGGGTTCAACAACGGAAGCGACATAGGTAAATAGATAACCATGGAAGCGCAGGGAGGAGGGAGCTCCACTCCCTCCTACAGTAAGGTGGTTTCAAGCAGAGGCCGAGCAAGGAATAAGAGCAGGCCTCCACACTCCTTGGAGGACAAGACAAAAATTCCTGAAACCCAGAAGGAGGAAGGCTACAAAACCCATGTAGAGGATGGGACCCACGAGGAAGATCTATTAGAGGGGAAAGCAGAAGATAGAGGTCAGAGAGCAGAGAACAGAACTAAGATGGGGCCCTGTAAGCCAAAGTCCAGCAATAAACTGCGGGTAACACTGAATTATCTAACACTGCAGGAGCACAAGGATCACATGACAAACTATGCTATAATATGCAAGTTTATGGGAATCTGGCCGACGGAGAAAGCGTTGTACACTTGGATAAAATACAACTGGAAACCAAAAGGGGAGTTAAATATACATCTAGGATCCAAAGGTTTTTTTACAGTGGTGTTTACGAACTTGGAGGACAGAGATAGGATTTTTGAAGGAGGACCATACTTCTATGCAGCTACTGGTCTCTATATGCGTCCGTGGATGATGAACTTTGTGCCGGAGTGAGAAACCTTCACATCGGTTCCGGTATGGATTAGACTCTACTCCTTACCTTTGGATTATTGGATGCCAGAATCTTTAAAAGCTATAGGCAAAAAATTAGGTCATTTTTTAAAGATTTCAAAGGCAAGGCTACGAGGAAAGTATACCTCCTATGCACACATATGTGTTGAGATGGACTTGTCAGGAGCTCTTACGGATGAGGTCATTCTAGAAGTCTATGATGATGAATGGGTTCAGGCAGTTGACTATGAGCACATTCCTTTCCAATGTCACAAATGTCACAAGCATGGCCACCTATTTAGAGATTGCCCTCTTAATAAGAAGGTGGAATACCAAAACACCAACAAAGGGCAAGACCCAACAGGTTTTATTAAAGTGGGAGGAAAAGGGAAAGGAGGGGGAAGAAAGATACAGAAGAACTCTAATGACGACAGAACAAGAAGTCACAATAGTTTTGAGATCTTAGAATAAAGAGAAGAAGTTGTAGAAACTCCAAAGAAAACAGAAAATAAGGCAGCAAGGGGGAAAGGAAAAGATACAAGCATGGAGTTCACACAGGAACAGAACGAACACACAACAAACCCATTGAGTAACATGGAAGTAGAAAAGGACCACAATATGACTCAAAGTGAAAGCGGTACAGAGGACCAAGACTTACAAGAGATCCTAGACAGGGAGAACCTCGAGATAGAAATGTTTCTAGAGCAAGGAGGCAACCAGGGAATAAAGTCCATACCACAAGAGGAAGTTGACAAAATACAACAGATATTCCTTAACAAGTCACACCAAAAAGCTTTAGGAGTCAAAAGAGGACACGACAACCAGGATAACAAAGGGGTTTCCTCAATGGGGTTAATAACAGGAAAATTGGCTAAAAACCCAGGAAGGAGAAGAGGAAGAAAGAGACAGAAAGAATTGTTGCTTGAATGTGGCAAACTCATGATTGACTTAGGAAGGATGAAAGACCTATCCAGTTACTCCTTCACTACCACCCCTCAATGAAGATCACAACTTGGAACATTAGAGGACTAGGGAGTAGGAGAAAACAGAGAAATCTAAGCAACAGAATCAGAGAGGAAAAACCATACATAGTGTTCATTCAGGAAACAAAATGCTCAATTGAGAAGGTCAGAGAAAAACATAGCAAATGGTTAAATAGATATGAATATCTTGAGGTCAAGGCAAATAACTCTGTTGGTGGCATTCTTACTCTTTGGGATCCTCAGAAATTTGGATTGCAGGATGTAGAGGCATCCAAAAACCACCTTTCTTTGATTATCCAACCTGTGGGTGTTAGGTAGTGTTACATGATCACCAATGTCTATGGCCCTCAACCACTGGAAGATAAACTTCAGCTCCTCACTTCTCTGGAAGAAATGAAAAAGAGATACCCTGCTTTACCATGGATTCTAGGGGGAGATTTTAACATGATAAAATCTCTCACGGAAAAAAAAGGGGGAACTAGAACACTTGGAAGGGATTCAGTTGCCTTCCAGAACTTCCTCACCAATATGAAACTGGTGGATATGGACACTGGCAATGGGATTTTCACTTGGAATAACAAAAGAGGGGGCTCTACCCAAGTAGCCTCAAAATTAGACAGATTTATCATCTCAGAGGAACTTCTACTCACTGGGAGGAGCCTGACAGCATTCATCCTACCTTTTGGTGGTTCTGACCACTGGCCCATCCAATTGGAGACTTCTCTAATCGGTAAACCAAGGAACAACCCCTTTAGGTTTGAGAATGTATGGCTCACGCACTCAGATTTCCTCACAAACATAGAGAAATGGTGGAAAGAAGAGCTTCACCTACAAGGTACAAAGATGTTCCTTCTACATCACAGGCTCAAACACATTAAAGGCAGACTCAAAGAGTGGAATAAGAATGAATTTGGAAACATCTTCAAAGCTAAAAGAGAAGTGGAAGGGAAACTAAAGGAAATAAACCAAATTCTCATCATAGAAGGCTACTCAGAGGAAAGGAAAATGCTTGCAGACTCACTTCAGCATGAATGGGAGAACAGATGTCCACAAGAGGAAATATTCTGGAGACATAAATCTAGAGTCTAATCAATTAAGGAAGGGGAGAGGAACACCAAATTCTTTCACAAATCCACCATTGCACATAGAAACAGCAATAGAATTGTGAAACTCACAGATCATCATGGAACAGAGAAAAATACTCATGAGGAGATGGAAGAGGTTTTGGTCCAGCATTTTTAGGAAATTGCTGAGGAAACCACAACAGATAGATCACAGTTTATGAGAATATTTACTCAGTATATTCCTAAACTGGTCTCCAGGGAAGACAATCACAATCTCAACAGACCAGTAACAGGGAAGGAACTTGAGGAAGTCATCAAAGAGATGCATAATGGGAAAGCTCTATGCCCAGATGGCTTCAATGTGGACTTTTTCAAAACATGTTGGAGGATTGTAAAGCATGATATACTGGAGGTAGTGGAAGACTCGCGAAGATCGAAATCTATCTTGAAGGCGCTCAATGAATCTTTCATAGCCCTAATCCCCAAACAGGAAAGGGCCACCTCTCTAGACAGATTCAGACCTATAGCATTATGCAATGTGGTGTACAAAATTATATCCAAAGTAATTGCTAACCGACTCAAACCCCTCCTCCCAACCCTGGTGTCAGAGGAGCAAACAGGTTATGTGGAAGGGAGACAAATTCTCGATAACATAATTCAAGCCCATGAAGTGGTTCATTCACTCAACACCAATAAGTAGGCAGGGATGATAATTCAGCTGGACATAGCAAAAGCTTATGATAAACTTAGCTGGACTTACATAAGAGAGGTGTTAAAAGCCTATGGCTTTGACTACAATTGGATTAGGTGGGTCATGGCTCTTGTAACCACTACTAGCTGTTCAATTCTTCTCAATGGCTCTCCTTCTAGAACCTTCAAGCCTACAAGGGGTCTCAGGCAAGGTGATCCTCTTTCCCCTTTCCTTTTTATTCTAATGATGGAAGGGTTAGGTAGAGCAATCAAAGCTACCAAGGAGGAAGGAAGCATTCAAGGACTGAGACCCACTCGAGATGGAGACACAGTGACACATCAGCAATTTGTGGATGATACTATGCTTCAAGGCATACCTACAGTCAAAGAAGCCAAAGCATTCAAGCAAATTTTGCATGAGTTTGCAATGGCTGCGGGCACTGAGGTAAGTCTTACAAAATCAAATATCTTCTTTTTCAATACTGATATTTCAATTCAGAGAAACCTATCTAGAATTTTAGGCTTTCAAAGAGATTCATTGCCCTCGAAGTATCTAGGAGTTCCCCTCTCCAACAAACCGTTGCACAAACACATCTGGGAGCCTGTTTTGAATAAATTGAAAGACAAAATCATCAAGTGGACAAATAGAGCCCTAAATTTAGTAGGGAGGCTGATTCTCACTAAGGAAATCCTCCAAACCATCCCTATTTATATGCTATCTGCCATTCCAGCACCAACTAGAGTCATTAATCAAATTAGAAACATTCAAAGAGATTTTCTCTGGGGAAAAGGTGAAGAGAAGAAGAAATGGGCTCTGGTGGCTTGGGATAGGATATGCAAACCTAAATCCCATGGTGGTTTGGGTTTACATGACCCAGAAATTCTAAACAAAGTTCTGGGTGCTAAAGTTTGGTGGAGATGGCTGAAGGAAATACGAGCCCCCTGGGCTAAACTATGGAAACAAAAGTATGCAATGAATTGGCAGGAAATGAACCTTATAAGAATGACAGGACAAGTGAAAGGTTCACAAGTATGGAATAGGGCCTGGGAGAACAAAGCCTTAGTTCAAAAACATAGTTTCTGGGAGATCAGAAGTGGAAAATGGGCCAGATTCTGGGAGGACAATTGGCAGCAGGAAGGCAATCTCAGTAGTGAGGAATTAGCAAGTATCCAGGCAGATACCATAAACAAAGGATTAATTAGGGTGAGTGACTATTGGGATCAGTCAAGGAACAATGGCAAATGGAGAATATGGAAACTTCTAGTTTACAATGAGATGAACACGCTGAAAACTCAAGCTAAAGCCCTTGAAGATATTCTGGACAAAAGGCAGATTCTAACCTCAACTTCAGATGATCAATTAAGATGGGGAAGTAATAAGGCAGGTATCTTCAACCTTAAAGAAGCCAAAAGAATAGCTACAGGGCTTAACTTCCCAAGCACTGACAAGACCTGGAAAAACCTTTGGACTAACCCTCATTGGATGAAGATCAAACTGTTCAAGTGGCTGGTTCAACAAGGCAAGATTCTCACTTGGGAAAATCTAAGAAAGAGAGGCTTCGTTGGCCCCTCCAGATGTCACCTGTGTGGACAACAGGAAGAAACCTCAAATCATCTCCTCAATCTATGCTCCTTCACTGCCACATTATGGAACTGGGCTAGATATGTCTTTGAGCAGACAGACAGGAAGGAAAATGATATCATTGCTACGCTAAAGAATTGGAGACAAGATTTCTCGGACAATGAGACAATAAACGTAGCCTGGGCTTTGACTCCAGGGTTCATAATCTGGAATGTATGGAAGGAGCACAACAACAGGATTTTCAAAGACAAAACAGGCCCAGTGAGCAACATCATCAAGCTAATCCTTAAGCAACTCAAGGAAACGGTCAACACCCTTGGGAGTTTCTCTACAGGTAAACCCATAGGTCACAGAGAGGCAAGCATCCTGGAAAAGTTGGAGCTTCAGGCACATCTCCCTCAAAGCCCTCTGCAGATCAACAAGCATACCTCAGAAGGAGAGGCTTTCTGGCACCCCCCTTCTCGAGGTTTCTTTAAATTTAACATAGATGGAGCCTCTAAAGGAAATCCTGGAGATGTTGGGTATGGAGGAGTCATGAGAGATGAGAAGGGCAACATACATGCAATTTTCTATAGTTATCCTGGAAAAGCTACAAACAATATGGCTGAACTCATGGCAATGGAACTATGCTTGGAAACACTGATCAAGTACAACATGCATAATGTCATCATTGAGGCTGACTCGGAATTAGTCATTAATTCGGTCAAGCAGATAATTGCAGGATTTGCTCCAAAGAAAATTTCAGGTCACTGGCGGCTTCTGCCAATCTATCACATAATTCAATCACACCTAAGAATTCTAAGAACTCTCAGATTTGTGCATGTTCGCAGGGAAGCCAACAAAGTAGCAGACTGGCTAGCCAGTGAGGGGGTTAGAAGCAAACAAACTGACATGTGTTACAGGTGGGAGGAGGTAACAGATAATAGGTTGCGAGATGAATGCTCATCTCGGGCTCTCATGGACAGACAGCAATATCATAATAGACCAAGAGACAGTGTTTTACCTTTCGTCAATGAGGAATAAGAACACAGTAGAAAGTTTTAAAAAGGAGGAGCACTTTAGGACCTCTCAGAAAGTCAGCAAAGTCTACATTAGACCGGGAGCTACAAGGAGGAAAATCTTGGAGGAGATGTGCCACCAAGAAAAATGACAATGGGAAACAACAGGCTACCGAGAAGATCGACATAGGGATTCCAGGCAGGAGGCGACCCTTCCGGGCGCGTCTTCCTCGAGCAGTGTATCGGGGGCAAGGGGAAAAGAAAACTGGAGTCCAGAACTGCTTGGGATAAACCACCCTCATCGGGCGCCCTATAACCCAGAAGCGGTTTTCTTGAAAGTCATGCGATGCCACTCAACGACCAACGCGTGGCGGGGGAAGGAGAGAGCTTACCACCCTCATCGCACGGTATTCCTTGGGCTTATGTGCTACGCGACTTTGATTTTGGCCGTCGGATCAGAAGGGGGCAGATCTACGGCCACAGTTTGTTGTGTAGGTTTGTGGGCTGGGATGGTCAAAACTGCTTACAATTTACCACTCTTATCAGGCACCCTTGAACCCAAAAGCGGCTTTTCGGAAAAGCTGGCGATGCCACTCAGCGAGCAACACGTGGCGGGGGAGGGTGAGAGAATACCGCCCTCATCGTGCGGCAATCCTTGGGCTTTTAGGCTGTGCGATATGGATAGTAGACATCGGATCAGAAGGGGAAGATCAACGGCTATAGTTGGTCGAGCAGTTTAGTGGGTATTCTGCGGGCTACTGCTCCGCGTGATACAAAGTTAGACCGTCGGATTAAAAGGAGACAGATCAACGGCTGCGGACAAGCGTTCGGACTCGGGGGTCCACGCCTTTGCTTGTGGGTCCATGGCAGTTTAGACTTTGGTTTTTGTTTGCATAAGTGCGGCTTTTGTTGTGGGCACTTTGGGTGTTTTCTTTGGGGGTTTTCCCCTCTTCCCTTTGTGGGGTTTAGCGCCTCTGAGTGCTTGTTGTAAACTTTGTACATTATTTTCTTTCCTAAGTCAATAGAAGGTTCGTCTCTTGCTTCAGCAAAAAAAAAAAGGAAAACTTAATTGTCTACTAAGAGAGAAGAACTTGCATAAATAATTACTCTATAGTTTCTTGCTGCTTTTGTTAAATGTTTGTTCTCCATGAGCAACATCTATTAGGGGCATTTTAGGCTAGCTCCGCTTTATCAAAATTCTATGCATTTTGTTTATTTTAACGGGAAAAATTCTTAAAATTTAGGATATTTTAAAAATATCCAAACCCTACAAATAAATTTTCTTAAATAAGATAACTTTAACTTTAGAGATAGTCGTGACCAATTCAACACAAAATTTACATAAAAAAGCTAAGTGAAATGAATGTCAGTTATTCCACACTAACATGAGGCTTGCCTATCAAGGTGAATTGATTCCACACTAACATGAGCCTGGCCTATCAAGGTCAACTGAGTTTGCAATATAGAAAATGTGTTACTTTGATGAGGATTGGAGAATTGAGTTTGCAATATAGAAAATGTGATACTTTGATGAGGATTGGAAATAGAGAAAGTGGGTCGATTAACTCATGTAAAAATTCAATATAAAGTTTGAGTGAGTTTGCAATATAGAAAAGGTGCTACCCTGATGAGGATTGGAAATAGAGAAATTGTGTCGGTTAACTCATGTAAAAAGTCAAAATAAGGTAAATTGTGTTGGTTAACTCACGTAAAAATTCAAAATAAGGTAAATTGTGTTGGTTAACTCATGTAAAACTTCAAAATAAGGTATCACTCAAAGTGCTTGATGCATTTGAAAGTCAATAGCCACCCACTTACCTCCATGCTTTCACCGTCTCCATAATGGTGTAATGGTGTAATGGTGTAATGGTGCAAGGAGCCGCATTGTTGAATCCACACTCCACAACAAAAATCATCATTCAAACACTTATTTGTCTATTCAATCATCACAATTTACAATATTACTAATCCTAATTGCTAAATGATTCATTGTAAAGATTTCCTATTCAATCATATAAATATATTCATTTTTTTAATAAATAATTTTGTTGATTACATCTCCTAGATAATTTCTAAAGTATTTCTAAATACACAACAAGAAGTTATATAAAAACTATTTTTTATCTTTAAAATAGTTTTTTTGCTTATTCAAATACTATACAGCCATTATATCATTACTAGAGTCCTCCTTAGACTAAGACAAATAACAATCACGATATTTAATTTTAAATCTAACCTAAACCCTTTTAAATTACATTTAAGAATCTATATACTTGTATATTTTAAATAAAAATATGTAATAACATAATAATTTCAAATTTAAAAAATCAATAATAATTTAAAACTAAGTAACACTTACCAAACCCTAAAAGTATATTCAGAGTGCCCATGGATATATGTCGTCGTTCCTCCCATCTGTAAGTCTTAGAAAGAACAGGCTTCGAGAGAAGTGTTGAATTTACTATTGATCAGCCTTTAAACAACTCTATTGTAAGACTTCCAAGTAGATATTACACTTGGTATATATACACTTCATAAAAATGCAGCAATCTGAATAGGCAACCAGATAGTGAAGTGTGCATACATTTTATAAGGATACCAATGAATTCTAAATGTACAACAACAAAATTTGATAAAAAGACATTAGAAGACACTAAAAATTACATAACCATTTCATATATATATATAAGAGAGAAAATAATTATTTAATTAATATTATTTAATTATAAAACTAATTTAAAAATATAAAAAATTAATTTATTTAAGAATAATCTTCTTCAAAATGTAACATTGTTCACATTAGATCATAAAAAAGCAAACATGGTTAACATTAAGTCATAAAAAGAAAATATGATAATTACCATTGACCATGTATCAAAATTAGATAACTAAAATCTATGTGACAAATCCAAACTAAGAATTTAGAATTTTCGTTTTGCTTGTGCTCGAGGGTCATTGACTCGGTATTATACACTTGTTTTTAATGTGTAACTATGCATATGAACTCTTGGTATGTGTGTTTATGCTAATCAGTTTATCATACACTTTGCTTAACCATGTTTGCATACTTAAACTTTAGTTAGTATGAGCTCTCACGCATATGGTTACACTAGTCAGGGAAATAGTTGATCTCTTAATCTATTTTGGATTAAACTTTTTTTTTGGGTGTTACTTTTTTTTAAACATTATTTTTATAAGTTTAGGGAATATTTATATAATTGTGAATTTGATGAAATGTGTATGTATAGAGAATTATTAACATTATAAGTATATATGGAATAATTTTAAGGTAATATTATTACGTGGATTTATAAAGGTTTTTTTAATAATTTTATTTGAATATATTTTAAGGTGTAGAATTTTTTTTGACTAGAGGCAATTATTCTTTCAGCTCAATTTAGTAAAGTTTTGAAAACATTATTTCATGTTTTTTGCACAATGAAATAATATATGTTTTTAGATTTAGGCTAAGCTTAGTGACTAAATCTTTAACAAGTATAACAATTTCCTCTTCATTATTATCCAATGTGATTGTGATGGCTTCTAATGTTTCACATTAAAGACTATATGAATGCACATGCAGAATGATAACTCCAACTTGAATGTCAATTTTTTCCAATACATTCATTGATAGTAAAAAGGCCATATTTGAGTGTCTTGACATCCTTATATTTCAAGGCACTCAAACTAATGAATGTAAACCAAGACTTTGTCTTTTACACAAATTTGATAATTAATGATGGTGTTGATGATGCCTCTACTATTATGCTTTTCTCACTCTTAAATAAAGCTTCTTGAACATGATAATAGATTTTTTTTTTATGTGGACTATAAACCTTATTACATTCCATGAGTATCAATCCCTTTCCCTCTATCACCCTAAGAACAAACAGGGATATCAGTTTGCTTGGGGATTAGGCATTGCCTCAGACAACATTGTACAAGCTTACACTCTATACCAAGGATTGTTTCAACTACTAAATTTGAAATTCCAAGAAGTGTCCATATTAGAGGAATCTGCTTCATAGATATATTATCTCTATTTTGGATCTCTCCCCCGGGATTTGAGATTCAGGAACATCTTTTGTATAATTCAATGCATTTATAATATAATTCCTACGAAGTGATGCTTTCTTAATATAAGAATAAATAACTCGGTAGTTGATCATAAGGAAAACATAGGTGTTAAATTGAACAAAGGGGATTTGGTTAAGAGAGGGGCAAGGGGATATGCCCCACTTCCCTAACCTTTCCATCCATGATCCAATCATCATTAGATTGGTTTCTCTCTCAACATGGGGCTAGGGAGGAGTCATGAGTCCCACTTGGGCTCTTTAATAAATAGATGCTTCTAAAATATTGACAGACCATATGGTCGATCATCCAAGCATAAGGTGAATTCAATTTAGTTGGCTTTGATCATGCAAAGTTTTGGGGAAGGATTGAGATATAATCTAGAATTTGTTGGACAACACAAGCTATATTTGATGGGAATTGATGGAGAGTTATGGTTGGATAATATAGAGGCCTTCTTTAGGTTGTGTAAGTCATGTCAAGTTCATTGGTGACTAGATGATGGTGTTAATGTAGTGATTGTGTGATGATGATTATAGGATGGATTTATGTTTGTTACGTCACCTCAGGGGATTGTATTGAAGGGATGAAGGGATTTAAATTAGATGTTCATAGGCCCTCGTGCACTTAGTATTTTTTTGTGGTCATCATCCTAGACTTGTGGCTTGAGGCTTAGAACAATTGGGAATAGCCTGTGTAATAACCAAAGAAAACTGATTAAGGTGAATGATTGTATAATCCCTAAAGGATTGCTTAAATATTGGTCAATTTGTTCTTGTTGCATTATTGAATTGAGAAAATTATCTATTGCACTGAAGGATAATTTCCAGTCAGGTTCTTGTTCTCTCAGTTTTTCTCGATTGGTTGGAGAGCTATTTAAACTCTTTTGGGCTTTTTGTGGTCTCTAGTGGCATAGTTTGTAGCAACCATTTTTTTCAGGCTTAATGAGCCCTTGTTCATTGGGTCTATTGATCCTACTAGTGATTGGGGAGATTCATTTGATCTGCCTGTTCAGCAGAGAAATTAGAGGTGGGTTCATGCCTTAGGAGGACATTGTTCAACCACCTAGGGGGTGGTCCTTTTAGCATGCACTCAATTTACAATATGAGAGAACCACATGAGATCTCTCATCTCCTTTGGTCTCCAACATATTGGCAGTATCCAGAAATATGACTAGTGTATAATTCCAAGGTAATTGGGAGATGAATTTTGATACTTTGCAACAGAAATTAAACCTCATGATAAATAAGTTCAATTAGGTGTCTTTTGGCATTGATGTGATCATGGGGTTCATGACTCATTTGCAAGGGAAAATTCATCACTTGAGGATGAGATTTATCATATTATAATTCAAATAGAGGATATGGTATACATAATAAATGTGCAAGGTGAATCGCCCCATGTAGAATCCTCAACTGGCATCACAAAATTTTAGGATCAAAGAAAATTTAACCAACATAGCGAGGAGCCTCTTCCCAACTAGTAAATTTGAATGTTTTGATTAATTGTAATTTTTTCTCTTTGTTGGGTGTGTTTTGGAGAGTATATCAGTTGGTAAACTTTGAAAAACTCTCTCTCCTTAAGAGGAGCATATATGTAAAGAAGTGATGTAGGATAGGAGGACTCTAGATCTTAGATCCATGTCTTGTGAAAAATCTCAATAATTTTGTAATCAATGTATATACATTGTGTCCTTTACACAGTGGTTTCAATTAATACAAAATTCACGGTTACATTCAAAAATAAAAAACAACCCCTTTCCCAATCACTACCTTAGCAATCAACTCTAGAATAGCTAACCAACTCTTTTATAGAAATCTAGGAGATGGTTCAAAAGGTGAAGTACATGTTGTGCTATGTAGTACATAATATAACGATGTTGCAAATACGGAATGTCAATATTCCATTTCTTCAAATGTTTATGATTAGAGAACTGTGCAATAATTCAATTATTAATGCAACTTACTATGTCAATCTGAACATGTGTTTATTGATGTAAATAATTACTCCTTTTTGGCATGGTGTATATAAATCCTCACAATACCTAGAAAAAGTAGTTAGGTATTCCATTTTCATTGCCAAAGATGATTTATGATGGTAAGCTAGAGTGCACATATATAGTGGGGGGGCACTCTCAATTTCCAAGCCCCCTTGGTAGTTTGGGGCCTTTATTTAAGCCTGACAGGGGAAGGTTTGTAGGCTCAATGCATGTGTCTACTCATAGCTAGCCGACAGTCGTTTTGGGGTAAGGGTAATTTTTCTTTTGGTCTTTTTCTTATAGTTTGGGTTTGGGTGTTTATGTTGTGAAGGTATAAGCTTAGGTTGTGTGTTATGCATGTTTCTCTTTTGTTATATGAGGCCTTGAGACTCTCTAAGATTACATTTGAGAAGTGTGGTATGGTGCAATTCGGGCCTCTTCCCTAGGCCTCGTTCTTTTTTGTTGTTTGTTGTGAGGATGGATTAAATCATTCTTGTCTTCTAGTGGAGTTCAATATTTTATTGATTGTGTTAAAGGGATGCAAGGATTTAGATTAGATGTTCATAGGCCCTTGTGCACTTAGTATTTTTGGGTGGTCATCATCCTGGACTTGTGGCTTGAGGCTTAGTAGACATAGATGAGACTCAGGATGATAGTTCTCGGGTGAGTGGGGAGGGGCACTCTCAACTTCCAAGCCCCCTTGGTAGTTTGGGGCCTTTATTTAAGCTTGGTGGGGGAAGGTTTGGAGGCTCAATGCATGTGTCTACTCATAACTAGTCGACAGTCATTTTGGGGTAAAGGTAATTTTTCTATTGATCGTTACCTTATAGTTTGGGTCTGGGTGTTTATGCTGTGAAGGTATAATATTTGGTTATGTGTTGTGCATGTTTCTCTTTTGTTCTATGAGATCTTGAGACTCTCTAAGATTGATTTGGAGAAGTGTGGTATGGTGCAATTAGGGCCTCCCCTCTATGCCTCGTTCTTTTTTGTTGTTTTCTATGAGGATGGGTTAAATAGTCCTTGTCTTCTAGTGGAGTTCAATATTTTATTGATTGTATTGAAGGGATGCGGAAATTTAGATTATATGTTCATAGGCCCTCGTTCACTTATTATTTTTGGGTGGTCGTCATCCTAGACGTGTGGCTTGAGTCTTAGAAGATATAGATGAAACTCAAGATTATATTTCTCGGGTGGTGGGGGAGGGGGGGCACTCTCAATTTACAAGCCCCATTGATAGTTGTGGGTGTTTATTTAAGCCTGACAGGGGAAGGTTTGGAGGGTCAATCCATGTGTCTACTCATAGCTAGCTGACAGTTGTTTTGGGGTAAAGGTAATTTTTCTATTGGCTGTTTTCTTATAGATTGGGTCTGCGTGTTTATGTTGTGAAGGTATAAGCTTGGGTTGTGGGTTATGCATGTTTCTCTTTTATTCTATGAGATCTTGAGACTCTCTAAGATTGAGTTTGAGAAGTGTGGTATGGTGAAATTTGGGCCTCCTCCCTAGGCCTAGTTCTTTTTTGTTGTTTTATCTAAGGATGGATTAAATAGTTCTTGTCTTCTAGTGGAGTTATATATTTTATTGATTGTTTTGAAGGGATGCAGGGATTTAGATTAGATGTTCATAGGCCCTCGTGCACTTAGTATTTTGGGTGGTCATCATCCTATACTTGTGGCTTGAGGCTTAGAACAATTGGGAATAGCCTATGTAATAACCAAAGAAAGCTAATTAAGGTGAATGATTGTATAATCCCTAAAAGGTTGCTTGAATATTGGTCAATTTGTTCTTGTTGCATTATTGAATTGATAAATTCATCTGTTGCTCTAAAGGATAATTTTCGATCAGGTTCTTGTTCTCTTAGTCTTTCTCAGTTTGTTGGAGATCTATTTAAACTCTTTGGGCTTTGTGTGGTCTTTGGTGGCATAGTTTGTAGCAACCATTTTCATCATGCTTCATGAACCCTTGTTCATTGGGTCTATTGATTCTACTGGTGATTGTGGCGATTCATTTGACCTTCATGTTCAATAGAGAAAGTAGAGGTGGGTTCAGGCATTTGGAGGACATTATTCAACCACCTTGGGGGTGGTCCTTTTTAGCATGCACTCAATTTACAATATGAGAGAACCACATGAGATCTCTCATCTCATTTGGTCTCCAACATATTGGTAGTATCCAGAAATATGTCTAGTGTATAATTCCCAGGTAATTGGGAGATGAAATTTGATACTTTGTAGTAGAAAGTAAACCTCATCAGCAATAAGTTCAATCATTTGTCTTTTGGCATTGATGTGATCATGGGGTTCATGATTGATTTGCAAGGGAAAATTAAACACTTGAGGATGAGATTTATCATATCATAATTCAAATAGAGGATTTGATATACGTAATAAATGTGCAAGCTGAATGGACATAGGTAGAATACTCAACTGGCATCACAAAATTGTAGGATCAAAGAAAATTTAACCAACGAAGTGAGGAGCCTCTTCCTAACTAGTAAATTTGAACATTTTGATTAATTGTAATTTTTTCTCTTTGTTGGGTGTGTTTTGGAGAGTATATCAGTGGATAAATCTTGAACTCTCTCTCCTTAAAAGGAGCATATATGTAAAGAAGTGATGTAGGATAGGAGGACTCTAGATCTCAGATCCATGCTTTCTGAAAAATCTCAATAAGTTTGTAATCAATGTATATACATTGTGTCCTTTACACAGTGGTTTAAATTAATACAAAATTCATGGTTACATTCAAAAAGAAAAAACAACCCCTTTCCCAATCAATACCTTAGCAATCAACTCTGGGATAGCTAACTAACTCTTTTATATAAATATAAGAGATGATTCAAAAGGTGAAGTACATGTTGTGTTATGTAGTATATAATATAACAATGTTGCAAATGAAAAATGTCAATATTCCATGTATTCAAATGTTTATGATTAGAAAAATGTGCAATAATTCAATTATTGATGCAACTTACTATGTCAATCTGAACATGTGTTTATTGATGTAAATAAATACTCCTTTTTAGCATGGTGTCTATAAATCCTCACAATATCTAGAAAAAGTAGTTAGGTATTCCATTTTCATTGCCAAAGAAGATTTATGATGGTAAGCTAGAGTGCACATATACATTATCACATAAATGATATTTATTGCACTAAAAAAATCATTTTGCATGGATCATCATGACCATTTCATTGAACCAATATGTGACTAGCGTCAGATAGTTGTTACTCGTACTAGTTCTTGATAGAAATCCAAGTAATTCCATTAAAAGTAACTCCCATGGTCTTCTTCATATGAAAAGTAAAATGCATTTTCCCAAATTTTGGTTTGTTGGCGTAGATATGCTACAAAGTAAACAAATTCTCACAATATTTGTTATCATTTATGAAATTTTGTAGTTGTTATCTCTACTCTAAAGTTTCTTGAAATATTGGAATGACATAGCTTGCCCAATAGTTGTAAGCAATGATCTTGTTATAGCCGCTACAACACCACCCAAATTTTTTTGGGCATATCCCAAAATTTTGAGTCCCCCTCTACTTGATTAAGGTCATACTAGGGTTATGATCGGGTTATAAATTGGTTAATCTCCCCATGATTCATCTCTATCAAACCTTGTCCATGCATCCACTCACATGATGCATATTCCATGGATGAATTAAGGTTTTTGAGGGCGGTTGCTCTAATGAGGCATTACAGGTCTCACACACCCTCAAGCTTCTTGTCTCAATAAGCATTGCATAAGGTAAAGATACCCTGTGTTGATGATGATAGCTTATGATCCCTAATTGCGTTAGGGTTAGGGAAAACATGATTTTGCTTACACACTTGTTAAACCCTAAACTGTCATGTAATCCCCAACCTTTAATATGCTTTCTTAAGCATTGTTTTTTTGTACTTATCATCGCATCATGTAGAATATCATATTGCATATCACATCACCTATGATCATCAAGCTCGTTCATGTAACTGAATGCCACATTTTGAAGAAAAGGTCTTATTAGGGCATGAAAGAATAAGTCTTTGAAATGCCACCTAGTGCATGACATATCGTAACATCAAGAAACATTAAACATATTTACATAGTCTTTTAAGCTTTCATGTTTTCTTAATTATAAAGCATTATTATGTAGCATTGTTTAATCAATCTATTGTTACATGGTGAATGGCAGGGAAAAACAAGGGTAACCCATTCAAAATCCTCATTGAGGCATCATTGAGGTTCTTTATCTCCTCACATGTACAATAGAGAAATGTATATGTAAATGCTACATATGACAAAGACCTTTCTTTAAATATTGAATTCGCATGTTAGTGCATTGTAAAGGACTATATTATAAAGGTGCGCATTACAAGGAATAATTCTGAGGTTAGGGTGTTTGGAATCATTGTAAATACAACACACATTTATAATGCAACAATTAGAGATTAACACATACATCAAATTCTGCGTGCAAGCCTTCCTCAACAAACAACGCAACTTCTGATATGTGCTAGGGTTAAAGGGACGACCCAATGTTTCAAAATAGAGCCCTTAAGAAAGGAATGCGATGTCATTTGTAAACTAAGCCAAATAATGTGTATTAAAATGGTAATAAACATGTGGGTGAATGGAAAGGAGGTCTTATGTGTGGGAAGGCACTCTGACATGGGCTAATGGGAATAAGTACGAGGAACATGGGGAAAGTATATAAGCATGAACAGAAGGTAGTTGCTATGTTGGAACCTGGAACAAGGATTGTACATTTTATCCTCGTCATCTTCAAGTAGGGACAATAATGAAGTTTCTAATGATCTCGATGATGATCATGCAGTCAACCATACGCATGATGGGGCTGATTTGGTTCTTAGAAGAGGCAGTGCAACAATTATAGATAATGTTGCACTTTCTGTTGTGGAAAGACAACTCAACAAAATTTTAATTAATGAGATGGACAAAGAAGATTTTGCCTCAATGCCAGTCAAGAGAAGACAAAAGTGGCATCCAAAGGAGGCGAAGACACCCGGAGAGACTATTCTCAAAGGGCACATAAATTGTGACTTTATATTAAACTTGTTGTTGCCTTAGTGATAGCACACAAGGCCCCAACGACCATGCTATGCTATCATAGTGCTCAACAATAATGCAAGCTATTGAAATGATATAGGAGCAATAAATTCCAGTGGAGGGCAATTAAGGCGTGTGGCAGGCCCTGAAATCGTTCATGTGCCATGAGCTTCTTTCATATTAGATAAATGCTCATTATTAAGATCTTAATATAAGGTTATTGGCAAAAGGCACTACATTCAAACATTACACAACTTGCACTGTGCTTTTGTGGCCCTTCCTCAAGTTGCATGTGCCTTTGTGACCTTACACAAGTCGCAGCTTCACCTACAACCTTCCTCAAAGTCGTGATCATAATTGCGACTTGCCAAAGTCACACTTCTAACTTCGATTCCCCATTATAGCTTTATTGATTATGTTGGCCAATCCCCAATACATTTTCTATGACCAATTACAATACAGTCTTGCACATTTGTCACTATAAAGAGTCAATGGGCAAGAGATGACCAGAAATTTATTTTGAAGGTTTCCTTCTCACAAACCATATATTAATCTAGTCATATATGAATGAAATGATTTTTTATGTGTTATTTTGTGTTTGCAAGGTGAGTGCAAGATGCAAAGAACTTCAAGAGAGAATGACCCATGCTTTCAATTGAAGGAAATCACTCAAAAGGCACACCGCGCCTCCAAAACCTGGAATGTCACTTTTGAATATATCAGTTGGGGATGGTAAATTCACTCGTTTTTCTTATGATAGCAACTTGGTTCAAAATTCCCCTTTTGAGGGAGCATCAAGCAAGTAGAAATCAAGTATTAGGAAGGAACCCTCTGAAAGAAATCAGTTTATCAACACTCCATCGATTAAATATTTTCCATGCTCATGGAGCAAGATGATCGTATGCAACATATTTGATTTATAACTACTTGATTTGAGGATGAAACATTTATACAGATACAAGAATTGATTTTGGAAACACAGGAAGGAATAAAATTTCGAAGAAATGTAAATCAATGTTAAAGGGCCAAGACCGATGAAACTTCATGCTTATCTACACCACAGGATAATGGAATTGTAATTTGCATCTGCTCCAATTATTCCATGTTAAAGGAGGAGGTACACTTATCATTAGTTGGACCGTAATAGATCTAGAATGTTTCCCAAAGAAGGAATGTCCAAGAAGCCCTATTCATAGGTCTATGGATGATGGAAAAGCCATGGATCCATCATTTAAAGCATCAGTTAATGGAGTACCTTTTTTATTAAGCCTTGGATCTTTCTCAGGGTATACATATCTTGAGAATATTACACCATGGAAAAGGGACTACACAGGGGTCCAAATTAGCCTCTCACTCTTGGTTAATCATTTATTTTTCTAATATTACTCTTTATCTACAAGTATGTTTGACCAAATGCGGTTTTCTTGCAAGTAAATGAGAGAAGACGAGATTGTTGACCCATTTGAAAGAAGTTAGGGTTTCTCATGGGGATTATGCAAATAAAGTTCAATCAACAAGCAAACTGGCTCCACATGACCGTCCAAATATTGTTCCTACCTCAATGGCAGGTGTAGTAGCAAACAAATGAACATTCAATACAACAAATGGATCACAACCATGTTAAATAGTTCACCATGATTGCATGACAACACTAGGGTTTCTAGCAACCCTCTTTATTCTCCCCACATTTTCTCTTCTATCAATATATACATATTTCCAATCATAATGTCCACATCTATGTAAAGATCAGCTCGGTATATAAGATTCATTGGACATGAGAGAGTAGTGGGGAAATTCAAGACTCATGAGGGTAGGGCAAAGGTCACGGTAGGAGAATAGTCACCTCACCTCTATAAGTGTATCCTTGTGCCTAATTTAAAAGGACTTTTAGCGCTTAAGCTAGGATGAGGAGTAAATAGATGATCTGTGCTTGAAAAGCTAGAGGCACTCAACTCTTGGGATTTAGTAGGATGAGTTGTAGTGGAGGTTGTTAGGATATTTCGACACATAAGAAATAGTTAAGTATAACTTGGTCTAGTGTAAAGTTAGGTAAAGTGTGTTTCTTTACTATGTACATTTGTAACTTACAATCCGATGGTCACGATATGTTCTAGACATGAAGTGATCTGACGGTTCATTCTCTCCTTAGTATTACCAACACTTGATCCATGGCTTAACACTCGATTGGTCCATGATCTCTATTTAAAGAGCATGGAGGGTCATTTGTAGGTAACAGTTCATGAGAGAAGCTTATGTAAATTTTCATTATTTTATTAATAAATTGTTTGAAGTGGCTGCGTTGGCTCAGGCCGTGGATTGTTTCCCTCTTTGAGGGTTTTAACCACCTCAAGAATACTAGTGTATTGATCTGTGATCTGTTTGTGAGTGGTGTCCTTTGTTGTTCTGTCTGAGGAACTTACCCTGTAAATTCCTACATGGTATCAGAGAAATTTAAGGGCCGCATCTGTTGGTGATCCAAATCGGAAGTCGATACAATTGCATCCAACTGTCGTTTCCTAGATCTACTGTTTCTCACTGCTTTTGACAGCACCAACTACTTCCAATGGTGGTCCTACATTGTGGATTTACTTAGAAGTAAAGGTCTTTATAGAATAGCCTCAAGCCAAGAAACTAAACCTAAAGATGAAGATAAGGCAGCCAAATGGGAAAAAAAACAAGATCAAGCACGTGGGTTAGTAGGGATGTCTATTTCTCCAGACCTTAGATTCCATACTGCAGAACTTGATACCCCTAATGAAGCAATGAAACAACTTACTAAAGTTTTTGGAATTAAAAATGAGATTAGATCCCATCAACTCGAAAATGAGTTGCTTACGTTGGACCCCAATAATTTTTCTTCCATTGAATAT
Organism: Pinus tabuliformis; assembly: GCA_031772625.1. Taxonomy (NCBI): domain Eukaryota; kingdom Viridiplantae; phylum Streptophyta; class Pinopsida; order Pinales; family Pinaceae; genus Pinus; species Pinus tabuliformis. The sequence goes on from CM062811.1 coordinate 444,159,397, forward strand.
TTTTTGTTCAAGTTCAAGACCCTTAGACTTCTCTTGGAAGGTGTTAAGGTTAAGAAAGAAGATGGTAGCCTTATCTATTCCATTCTTACTAAGTTGGGAGCAACCTACTCTATGTTTGTTTCCACTTTCCATTCTACTAGAGAATCATTTATTTCTCAAGGACAAGACTACAAGTCACCCTCTTTTGATGCCTTTTGTGATTCTTTAATAAGAGAACAAGAAAAACTCTTACATCTTGGTCTTATTAATCTTTGAAACTCTCCTAAGAAAGCCTTAGCTGCCCAGCAGCAACCAAATTCAAAGAATCCTAAGAAATAGTATCCTAAAAATAATGGTCCTAAACCAAACAAGGGTCATAAGAAATTTCACTCTCAAAATGAAAAATCATTTCAACAAAATGATAAGGCAAATAAAAACAAAGGGAAGAAGACTGATAGACATTTCCACTTTTGTAATTGATATGGCCACTTAGAATCGAAATGCTTTAAGAAGATGGAAGCCTTGGAAGCGGCAATGAAGAAGCATAACATCCATTTGGAGCACTCTTCAACTTCAACTTCATCTTCAGGAATTACACTTTCTGCATGTGGTTGTCAAGCATCTCGGTCTGGTTATGCATTAAATGTATCTTCTTCTTCTCATTCTCATGAGTGGCTCATTGATTCTTGAACTTCTTATCACATGGCCAAAAACAAAGCCATGTTTTCTTCTTTAAATGATTGTAACACCAAAAATATATATGTTAGTGATGATAGATCTCTTAGTGTTGTAGGGATTGGAACTATTCATCTAGACAATGGTCAATTTAATGATATATTATGTGTTCCAACCTTACCCTGCAACCTTCTATATGTATATCAGATAACTCATTCAGGTGAAGGTAAAATCGTTGAATTTTCACCTCATGATGTTGTAATTAAGGACCTAAGAGATCCTAGACAGATTTTAGCTACTGGCATTGCTGATGATTCTACAAGGTTGTATAAGTTTAACAACTTTGGGTCATCAACACTTCCCTCGGTATTTGTTACTCATAATGATGAAGTGAGCAAACTTTCGCATGAGCGATTTGGTCACTTAAACTATCTCTCCCTTCAAAATCTATGTAAAGAAAATATGGCGACAGGTCTTCCTATGGTATCTTGCAAAGATGGTGTTTGTCCCGGATGTGTACTCAGAAAACACCATCGGGATAGTTTTGAAAAACGTGCCTCTTGGCATGCCTCAGCCCTTTACAGCTTATGCATAGTGATTTATGTGGTCCACTTACAGTTGTTTCATTCTCTGGCTACAAGTATTTCTTAACTTTCATTGATGATTTCTCCAGACACACTTGGGTATACTTCTTAAAACTCAAGAGTGAAGTCTTTAACATGTTCTTGGCCTTTAAGGCCTTTGTTGAGAAACAATTTGGACATCAAATTCTTAAGCTAAGATCAGATAATGGTGGAGAATATGTTAACAACAAATTCATCAAATTTTGCACTAAGCATGGAATTCAAATGCAACATATTGTTCCATATACTCCACAACAAAATGGTGTAGCTGAAAGGAAGAATCACACCTTAAAGGAAATGGTTAATTGTATGCTTCAATCTAAAGGAATTAGTCTTAATTTTTGGGCAGAAGCAATTAACTGTGCAAATTACATAGTAAATCGCACTCCTACTAAGGTTTTAAATAATATCACTCCAAAAGAAGCATGGAGCTCAATTAAACTAGATGTAAGTCACTTTTGTGTTTTTGGAAGTGAAGCATGGGCCCATATTCTAGATGAGAAACATAAAGCTTTAGAACCTAAGAGTGAAAAAATTATTTTTGTTGGATATTCTGAAGATGATAAAGGATATAGACTTATTCCACTTAATTCCAAAAATTTTATCATTAGAAGAGATGTAAAGTTTGCTGAAAATATATCGACCTACGAGCCTTGTTTGACGGATGTGCCGCCTCTCTCTATCCCTTCTACTTCTGAAAATATTTCTTCTTCAGATGATGACCGCAAGGATGATAATCATTCCCCACCTTCTCAGGATCCTCCTTCAGCTCCTCAGCTTCCAAAGTGGGTCCGTGCTACTCGGGATGTAGCAGGTGCTCTTGCAGGTGATCCTATAGATCAACAACGTACACGTTCTCTGTTCGATAGAGCCTCTTCTTTACTGGCTCAAGCTTCAACGAATTGTGATCCTAACACCTTTGCAGAAGCTTCACGCAATCCATATTGGGATGCATCTATGAATGAAAAATATCTTTCATTATTGGCAAATGATACATGGGATCTTGTTCCTCTTCCAAAGGGATGAAAACTTGTTAGATGCAAATGGGTTTACAGAACAAAGTATGGACCAAATGGAAAAGTTGATAAACATAAAGCTCGTCTTGTTGCTAAGGGTTTTTCACAAGTTGAAGGCATTGACTATACTAAAACCTTCTCCCATGTTGCCAAGATGAACTCTATCCACCTTGTTCTTTCCCTTGCTGCCTCTTTCAAATGAGAAGTCCATCAGATGGATGTTAAATCTTCCTTTTTGCATGGGGACTTGCATGAAGAAATCTATATGGAACAACCTCTTGGCTTTATACAACGAGACTCTAGCCTTGTATGTCGGCTTAAGAAATCCCTTTATGGTCTCAAGCAAGCCCCTCGGGCTTCGTATGCCAAAATGGATAGCTTTATTTTAGATACTGGCTTTTCTAGGTGTCATTCTAACAATACTGTCTACACCAAGAAAGTGGGTAAGTCTCTTATCATTCTTGTTCTTTATGTTGATGATCTTATCCTTACCATTAGTGATCCCAACCTTATAAACCATGTGAAGTCCAGCCTTAAAAAGAAGTTTGAAATGATAGACTTAGGACACTTGCATTATTTTCTTGGTCTTCAAGTCTTGCAATCCAAGGAAGGTATTTCCCTTTCCCAGCCCAAGTATGCCTATGATCTTCTACGTCACTTTCACATGGAAGACTGTAAGCCTTCTCCCTTTCATTCTAGAGCCAAAGTTTCAGTCACTTGTACTTCCCCTGAAGTTAATGCTACCTTATACCGTCAGCTTGTAGGAAAACTTTTGTATCTGACCCATACTCATCCTGACCTTTCCTTTGTTGTTGGCCTTATTGCTCGGTTTATGCAAAACCCACATGAAAGTCATTGGAAAGCAGCTAAAATAATACTCCATTATGTTCGAGGTATAGTTCAGCTTGGGATTCATTACAGCGTAGAAGCATCTCCTCTATTGGTTGGTTTCACTGATTCCGATTGGGCTGGTGACCCTGATGATCGGAAGTCTACTGCAGGTTATGTCTTCACTTTTGGTTCTGGACCTATTACATGGGCTTGCAAGAAACAAAGTGCCATTTATCTTTCTTCAGTAGAAGTAGAGTATCATGGCGCCATAGAAGCTAGTAAGGAAGCCCTAAGGCTTCGTCAAATCCTATCAGAGTTTGGCTTTCAGCAGCAGCATCCAAGTACACTTTGGTGTGATAATCAAAGTGCCATTCAACTATGCAAAGATCCAATCCAACATCAACGCAGCAAACACATTGAACTACACATGCACTTCATCAGAAAGCTCATTCATGACCATGTTCTTGAAGTGTAATATTGTTCAACTGATGATCAAGTTGCAAACATCTTTACAAAGGCTCTCACAGAGGCGAAGTTTACTAAACTTCGATTTATGGTTGGAGTTCAGGAAGTTTTCACTAAAGGGGGATAGACTCTAATGCCTCCTTCCTTCTCCTATTGTGTCATATTTTTACATCCTTCAATCTTATCCCAAGTTGTTCTTAAGGGGGGATGTTAGGATATTCCAACACATAGGAAATATCTAAGTGTAACTTGGTCTAGTGTAGAGTTAGGTAAAGTGTGTTTCTTTACTATGTACATTTGTAACTTACAATCCAATGGTCACGATATGTTCTAGACATGAAGTGATCTAATGGTTCATTCTCTCCTTGGTATTACCGACACTTGATCCGTGGCTTAACACCTGATTGGTCCATGATCTCTATTTAAAGAGCATGGAGCGTCATTTGTAGGTTAACCGTTCATGAGAGAAGCTTATGTAAATTTTTATTGTTTTATTAATAAATTTCCTGAAGTGGCCACGTTGGCTCAGGCCGTGGACTGTTTCCCTCTTTGATGGTTTTAACCACATCAATAATACTGGTGTATTGATCTGTGATCTGTTTGTGAGCAGTGTCCTTTGGTGTTCTGCCTGAGGAACTTACCCTGTAAATTCCTACAGAGGCTATGGTTTCACCTCGGATAATGATATGAGCATCCCATGTTCCATTATTTGGATGTTATGGTTTCTAGGATATGTACTTGTATTTGCAATAACATTAATAAGAAGTGGTTCTTCTTCTGCAATGACTCTCGTGCTTTTCATCTTGGTTGTATTGACTCTCCAGTATTTCCATCGTGGTTGTGTGTGTGATTTCGTGTGAGCAATATGTTAATGAAATAGTTTGCAACTTATGGCTTGTATGTCTACTTTGAATCCTTGCTTTCTTACTCCATGCCATGACAGTGACATGTTGCAAACTAATTTGTAATTAACCTCTGACATGTTCTTGTTTAAGTATGTCTGAGATGGTTTTAGCTCACTAATCCTTCTTGTGGCATACTTTTCCTTGTTATTGTTGTTATATCCTTTTGTCTCATTCTGCAAGTTGTTAATCGTGGGTTGACCTCACTCCCATAATTCAGGGCATTTCATTCTTCGCCTCGTTCTAACAACTCCACATTCAATAGCTAGGAGTGAAACATTCTCGGTGGCATTCATCCCACATATAGGATGGGGCTCCTATCCCAAACATTGTGAGGTCTAATTGGGACTTCACACTGGGGAGACCCCCTAGTTGTTGGCGACATCCAACACCGTCAACAGATCTCCTTGAAGAACCCAAATGACATTTAATATATACAAAAGTCCATCCTTCTCAAGATACTTGCAAAAATCTTCATCTAGTGTGCTCATTGTAGAGCTCTGGAGGCCTCCATATATGCAACTAAAGTCTAAATAATTCATATCAAAAATTTTAAAATCATTGAAAACAAATTTATTGAAACTACACAAGCATAGTTAATCTAAATGTTAATGTTCTTGATATGAAACTTTATACTTCAATTATTCTTCCTTTATGGTACTTAATCAAAGTCTTGAATTGTTGCAAATATGGATTCACTTCCCTCCATATACATTCATAATCCTTTTGTGTCTAGATAAATTAAAGAGGATTGTGGTTGTTATGAATGATAATCCCTTTTTAAAGGTTCACAACTTCAAATAACACATAAATCTTTTTGACATACAATGACTAATTTATGACTAGACTTGAAAATGTCTTGAAATGCAATGAAATGAGTATTTGATATTTTGTTAATATCATGCCCACACCATCTCTAAAAGTGACCACCTTGATCTAAAAATCTTGTTTAATGAACGAGAGAACTATGACTAGACTTGAAAATGTCTTGAAATGCAATGAAATGAGTATTTGATATTTTGTTAATATCATGCCCACACCATCTCTAAAAGTGACCACCTTGATCTAAAAATCTTGTTTAATGACCGAGAGAGAACTAGAGTAGTCACACCTTAGTGTTTGAGATTATTCCTAAATAATTCATGTTGAGCAACACCCAAATCGAAAACTAACAGTGATGATTTAATGCATTGAATACATGTGTGATATGGGAAAACTATGCAATAAAATTTGTGACATAAATGTCCTTCCCCATGAAGCTTCACAAGTCACGAGTATTATTTGGCAATATCCAACTAATATTAACAAAGATATTCATTAGATCAATGTTGAGTCCATCCAAATTCACACAAAACCCAAAAAACAAGTTTTGTTTGCTCGAAAATACGCTTTTTAAAATTAATTAATAGCCTTGTTTGGTGCCATGCTAAGAATACTTGGTCCACAGGCTTTGAGTGGTCCTCCCAAGTGTTTCAAAAAACTAGTATATCGTTTAGGTACAAAATCCCATATAATTCAAGAACAATTTGAACACTTTGTTCATCATTCTTATGAACATTGTAGGGGCATTCATAAAGGATATATTTCGTATATGTTCTACCTCGATACAAATATTGTGTTAAACAAAAGGAAAACGATCTCATTAAATATTTAGCTCCTAAAATTTGTTTTGTTAAATCAATAATGGATAAAAAGGAGTATTTTTTTATTAATAGTGATTATATTTTGTTTTGTTAAATCAATAATGGATAAAAAGGAGTATTTTTTTATTAATAGTGATTATATTTAAGAGCCTATAGTCCATGCACATTATCCATGGGACATTATTCTTTGGAATAAAGACAATGGTAGATCCTCAAGGTGATTAGTTGGGTTGTGTGTGGCTCTTGCATAGCAACTCTTGAATGTAGTTTTAAATTATTATTTTTCCAACAAATAAGTCTTGTGGAATGTCTTATTTTGTGAAACAAATTCATGTAATAAATAAATGGAGCGATTGATTATACAACTTTGAGGCATCTTGTGAAATTCCTTGCTCAAATGAATGTATCACTATAATAATATGTGCAACCACTTTTATTTCTCTAACTTCTCTTATCACATTGGATGTACAATGACACCTTAGGATATTTAGGAACATGATTAGAGATAGACACTCATTTTTATCTAGTCATAAGACTAACACATCAAACTATACTAAAGTTTTATTTAGCCTATATGCTTTAGTGACTAAAATGGTTGTTAAGGGTGTTTTATCTTTCTAAATCATCACAAAGTAATATTGTCCATATTTAAAGTCAATACTAGTTTAGATCTTATTGCTAGATTACATATTAATGCCATATGTATAGATTGCCAAAAAATCACACAATGGATATCCAAATGAACACCATCGAATCTACTATAATTATTTGAGATGGTAAACAATAACCTGCACTTGTGTTGGACACACAAGGCCATGTTCTCACTAATCCAACACAAATAGTAGGGTTCATGTTGCATGATTATAAGTAGATTATGCTTCTTTACTACAACTCTAAGATGAGATCTCACTTGACAATGGTATCCAATATTATGGTCACAAGTTCCTTCTTAGTTTATAACTTAATGCAAAATAGATTTCATACTCAATGACTAAGATGAATGATTTCCAATAAAGAAGTTACTTTTCTTGTACTATCAAATATTGATATCTCTTTATCCCCCTTCTTTCTTCCAACCATATTTTCATGCTACTATAAATGTATACTCCAACTTTGACCTTAGTGTGACTTAAGTACACATGAAAATCACATTTCTTAGTGAAATTCAACCTCTAATATCATTATTTATTATGCAAGAAATTCAAGAAAACATCCATGGCATACACAATCTCATGCAAATGAATAAGAAACATTAAATATATGCAATGCAATAACTCATAAGCATACAAAACATATAAAATATAGTTAAACCATTGAATAACATGATAGAATAAAATACATAAAAACAAATAAAGAACTTATATTGTATAGTAAGATTCATCAATTGATTATAGCCATTGGGCGTTCCACCCAACCATTGGCTTTTTTGCACATTGACTCTCTACAATAGGCCACCCTTAAATAGCGGTTATGATATCATAAGGATGGGTTCCTAGGAAAACCCTATCACTCAATGACATCTAACTATCAATATTTATCTATTCACATGATTGACGAAGTAATCACATTTTCCAAAGATACTCAAACAATCCCAATGCAATCTCAACTTCCAACTATCTTTTCCCTTCATCCTATACAACCCAAGGACAGGTATCCCTTTCTGTATACTGCAATACCTCAGGCTATTCCATTTTTCTCCAGGGATTCAGTGCTACTAGTTAAGAAATATCAATGTTAGGAGCTCCATAGATTCTCAGCTTATGGGCAAGTTCACCAATAGTGCCAATGCAATAAATAATTTAGGCATTTCTTAGTTGGAACATAACATGTATCAACCCACGATCATAACAATGGTTCTTTTCCACCAAACTCTTCTTCTCTCTAATAAATAAGAACGTTACAATGAAAGTGAAGAATGAATGAATGAAGTGAATCCCCAAATAACCAAAAATTTATGGTTAAATATGACCACTCTCAAAATGCCACATGGCTTACCCAAGAATCTCATGTACCCACCTTTTTCTCAACTAATTCAAATATGGGTTTAACAAAAGATAAATAAAAGGTTAATCCTCTCTAGCTACCATTCTCTCATTGGATCATAGCACCCTATACTCTTCTATTTTTTCGATTATAGATGATGATAATTTTATTATTCAAACCCATTACATAACTACATTATTTGTCCTTTCTTCATGTACAAACATATATTATTAATCAACGTAAAAACCAGGGTATTACATTCCCTTTCCCTTATTTTAGCATTGTCATCAATGCTCAACACCATATAGGTGCACATATATAAAAAAATACATCAAAATAAAAAAATTGGTATGCCTTCCACATAGTATCTTTAAGCTCTCACGATGCTTCGTTAGATTTGCAGCACATCCACTAGACCTTTACCTTCCCTGTGACTTTTTTCTAAAGCACAATGACCTTCTTGTCCAATATACACATTGATTGTACCTAAAAGTCTCATTATAAATCCATCTAAATCAAAGTCCAATCAATGGCATGGTTAGTACCATGTACATATTTTTTCAATGAAGACACATGAAACACATTATACAATTTCATGGAAACAGACAATGCAAGAATATATGCAACTATTCCAATCATGTCGAATATTTCAAATGGACTGGAATGTATGGCTGCTAACTTAGTACAACTTCCCCAATTCAATGAATTTTCTTTGGCTTCACTTTTAAAAGCACATGCTCACACATTTTAAATTCTCTGGTTGTTCTACTCTTATCTACATAATTGTTTCTTTTGTCTTGATATTCTTTTAAATTTTTCTTAATATTTATCATTTGTGCTTCGATTTCCTTGAGAAATTATGGCCCAATTACCACCCTTTCTTTAGGTTGTCCCAACTTACTAGATTATTGCACTTTCGGCCATATAAAGCTTCAAATAGACTCATATTCATTGAAACTTGATACCCATTGTTATAGGAAAACTCATGCAAGTAATATTCCCACTTTGATTATTTATCCATCACATACCTTCTCAACATGTCTTTAATTATTTGGTTGAGTCTCATTATCTATCCATCTATTCGTGGATGATATTTTGTGCTAAAGTTTAGATTTGTATCAAATCCTTTAAATAATTGTCTCCAAAAGTTTGGATTAAACTTTGGATGTTTTCTTAAAACAATTTATTTTGGTACTCCATGCAATCTATCAATTTCCTTAATGCATATTTTTGCAAAGTTAGGTACCTTATGACTGATTTGTACTAGAATAAAATGACTATTTTTTGTCAATTTGTTCACTAGCACCAATAGAATAATGTTTCCTTGTTATGTTGGGAAATTTGGTCATGAAATAAATGGTTACCACATCCCATTTCCATTCTGGAATCGGTAATGGTTGTAGCAAACCAACTAAGTGGCTATGATCAACTTTCATTCGTTGACATTCCATGCATCTAGAAATATAATCAACTACAACATTCTTCATTCTCAACAAAAAATATTCACTTCTCATGGCTTAATTTTTTTTCTCATAACTAGGGTACCCTACATATGGGAAATTATTGATTTCTTTCATTATTTAATCCTCAACTCCTAAGAATTAGAAAGATAAATTTTATTTTGATACAAAAATATACCATCCTCTTGTAGCTTGTACTCTTTAAATTTCTGCAATACTTCCTCTTACTGTAAACTTTCTTTTGCTTCTAGGTAATGTTGATTTGTAGCAATAGCCTTTAAAATTAAGTTTTTTAAATATAAAGTATGTGTGATAATGATTGTAGCATGCATAATGTGTATCCTCTTCTAAGTTCATCTACAAATTTTATCTCATTCCCTTGATATGCTTGATGTCAAAATCATATTCACCCAAAAATTCCAACCATCTGACCTATTTGAAATTTAAAGCTGGTTACTCATATAAATGTTTCAAACCAACATGATCTATCCTCAATTTTAATTTTCTCCCCATTAAATAATGTCTTTGCGTCATTAATTCATGTACTATGGCAACAAGTTCCAAATCATTTGTAGCATAATTTATTTCATTCCCTTTCAATTTTCTTGCCACATAGCTAATGCCATATCCATTTTGAGTAAGTAATCCATTAATTCCTTCTTTGCATGCATTTGTGCATAGCACAAAGTCTTCATTTGGATATGTAATCTTCAAGATTAGTAAAATTCCTACAATAGTTGAAAACTCTCTTCATAATTTGTTGTCCATACAAATTTAGTGTAATTGGCCTCGTGAAAATTCCATGTAATAAAAGTTAAAAACAAAAACCACAGATGAATGGTACAATTATTCCAAGCTGAATGTTGGGAAAGACATCCTAGTGTGTGTTCATTTGGTTGTTTATGGCTAAGGAATTGGAAAAGGAAATGGCTAAGGCTTTGGAAAGGAAAAATGGCATTTTTGGCACAATTATTTATGAAAATAATGGAAATTATAAGAAATAGGAAGTGAAAGGTCGTAGGTTGCATGTGAGGAGGAAAATGAAGGAAAATAATGGAAAATAAAGAAAATTGAGGCCTCATTCATAAAAAGGCTTCTAAGGATCAGTTGGTAACCTTTTGTCAGTTTATCTTTCGATCTCTTTCATTATTCTCTTTCTCTCTCTCGCATACTCTTGGACACTTAGGGTTTTCTTGGAGCACTTTGGCATTGGAGAAAGAAAGGCAAAGAAGGTAAGAAGAAGCAAGATCAAGCAAGGAAAGGTAGGACCAAGCAACTACAGCAGGCTTCATTAGGTATCGACTTGCATGTGTATTTTCCTTTCTAGATTTGGCATGCATGGGATTGCATGTGTTTCTTTTCTACCATGGCATGGGTTTTTCCAGGTGTAACAGTATTTTCACCCTAGCCTTGCCATTTCCTGATAAGTTTGATGAGATGGGTTCTCTCATTCAGTTTATGTGGGATGGTCGAACTAGATTCGAAGCTAAGTGGGGTGGATCTCCGAATTGAAAAACACATGGTGTAGTGGTCCCTAAACTGGACTAAGGATGCATGAAGCCACTGGCCTAGTAACCCCTTAATCAGACTATGGGTTGCGGTAAAGCTAGATTGTGTGCCTCAATGAGCCTAGCGATCCTTACCAGTGAATGGAGGGATACACAGTAAAGGAAAGAGGTGGATTTTATCTATGTTGAGCCTAGTGATTTCGGGATGGAATCCATGGTAAATCCTAAAGATTATGTCTTGGTGTAGGGCCTAGTGATCCCTAGATCGGACTGCGGATGCACAATAAAGCCTGAGAGACTATGAGGCACTCAAATTCCTCATGGTTTAGGTGGATAATTCTAGTGACATTGACATCGATTGGTGTTTTTTTTATGTGTTCTATGAGTCCCACATTCATGCTTGGAATATGGCATGGGGGTGATTGGTTGAAGAGATACTTGGTTCAGCCAATTTATGGTCGGGTGGAACGTGGTAGTCCCATCACCGGTTGGCTCATTGCATTGATTAATGAGAAATTCATTCCATTGATTTTCATGTGTAAATGTATTGATATATATATGGATTTTGATGGTTGATATGTTCATTGTAATTATGTTCCTATTATGCTAGTTAGATGTATATTTTGTGACAGTAGTTATGTATGGATCTCATCATGTTTTTACTTGTATTTGAATGGATATGGTATCTACGACCTAATAAGTGATAAGGTAGAAAATGACATTAGGAAACAATGGTTCATGGTGATTCTTAGATAAGTATGAGATCCCTACACTTAATTCTGTTGTTTACACCTGTAGGTTACATGTTGACAATATGTTTGATGAAATGCCTGTCATCGCTAGTAGGGTTCTGGTTAAGGTCTTGAACAACTATTTACTTTTGCATCATTGTTTCCCTGTACTTTACTTGATTCTTAGCTTTCATTCCATTCTCGCCAGTGACCTAGGCTCTAGGCCTGAAAAAGTGGCTTAAATCCTGGGGTCACTGGCACAGAACTGGCAACTTTAGTCCACAATCGCTGGCAGACAGGCCTATGAGAGAGACTTTGGGTTTCTGGTCACTCCCCTGCCCATATCATGAGAGAAACTATGGCCTCAGAGGTCAGAACAGAAGTGAGACCCAAGGAAAGGTTGCCTGAGTGGCTGACTTGTCTCCGGAGGACTTTTTTGATGATGTTGGATGATTGTGTGTGATGTTCCTTTGATTCCACTTCCTTAAGGTTACCTAGGAGGTCGAATCTGATCATTGTAGCCTCTCATCTCATGTTTACCCCGGTTGGCATAGTTACTTGGGTGGATGGGAGGAGGGTGTTACAGAGTGGTATCAGAGCATGGTTCAACTCTCGAACTGGATGGGTTGAATATGTTATTCATGCATGCATGTCAGTTGCATGTGGGTCTCTTACACTTATATACTTGTTGCAATTTCTTGATGTTGGATTAGGGTTGTAGTACGGTTATCATGGATAATTTAATGTTGATTTCATGAAGAGTATTTGACATGAGTATGTGAAGACTAACTGTATATGGTTATTTGTTGCTTACACGTTTATTTTATGTCGCCTACTTACATCCTTGTATGATAGATTACATCCTTGAGTATTTTGATTACATGTATCAGCTTTGTAGGTTGATTGCAAGAATTGATCACTTATGTTCGACTACGTGCGTTTATGCGTATTTGTAATTGGCTAGGCATTTCTTATGCATATTTTTGGTTGCATGTAGCAATGTGTATAGTGGAGTAATGGTCGTTGTCATGCATGAGGTCATAACATGCATTGATGACTGGAACCTAGTTAGAGTGACTTTTATGAGTTGATACATTTACTTGTGTATGTCGCTATGTTGTTATGTTTATGTTATACATGTATCGCATGATTGGTGATCTTGCAGAAAAGGTATCCTCCCCAAGCTATACTAAGATACGTTGGTTTATTTTGATTTGGTTTATCTAACATATTATGCATTGAAGGAAGATAAATATCAAATAGCTAGCAAGGTGGTAGACTACATAGAATCTCCCTATGTGTCAAATAAGCAGCGTGGTGTGGGGCATACTTCTGATTTGGATGATACATTGAGAAGTTTGAAGGAAGAGATAAGGATTTGTAATTCGGATAATGATCGGGTGATACAAGAACAAGAGAAGCAGGCAGAGGTGAATGCTATACTTCTTCAGAGTTTGTTAGACTTGCAATGACAAGGGTCACTTTGGATCATCCATGCACATGAGGATGGGACTAATGGAGCATATGGCAGTAGAGCTCCTAGTAGACACAGGTCGGATAGATATGACGCGGTGAGAAATGGTAGGTTGTTGAACACTTTGGAAAGGAGGGGCGATGAGTACAGGTATTATTCTAGTTCTGGCTCTCATAGACATCATGATCATCATCATTATCATCCTTACAGGAGGAATGATAGGGGATACTTTCTAGATGAATTCAAGAAAGAAAAACCACCTAATTTTGATGGAGATGTGAAGAAGTCAGAAGATGTGGAGGCTTGGATACTTGGGATGAACAAATTCTTTGAGTTGCATGAGTACACAGATAACATGAAGGCTAGAATAGTTATCTTCAACTTGAAAGGTGAAGAAAACATCTAGAGGGAAGATGTTAAGTGGGTTAGAGACATCAAGATAGATGACTTGAGTTGGCAGGAATTCAAGAGTCTTTTCAGGAAGAAGTACTTGTTAGAAAGGTACTATGATAGTAAGGCTAAATAATTCTATGAGTTAAAGATAGGATCAATGATAGACAATGAGTACATGACCAAGTTTCTGGAACTATTGAGGTATGTACCGTATCTTAGTAATGAGAAGGTTAAATTTTAGAGATTTGTTAGTGGTTTTCCATTAGTTTTTAGATATCGGATTGAGTATGATAAGCCTTGATCACTTAAGGAAGTTATTCGAAAACTGAAGCATTGTTATGAACAATCAAAGCATAAGAATGAATCTCAACATGGATGGAAGGGAAAATAAAATGGTATAGGTGAATGTCAGCCTAAGAGGACAAGGCCTCAACATGCAGATGGGAAACAAAATGTGGCTTTGCAAAATAAATATAATGTAGCTAGACCGGGACATGGGTCACAATAATAGTAGCAGCAGCATATAGGTGAGGGAATTGGTCGATTGGAGTGATGGACATGTGATGAGGAACACCTTAGGAGATATTGTCCACAACATAAGGGTGTAAGGCATAAGGGTCCAAGGAGGCGCAGACTGTTGGGGACGTTGGTCAGAGTATTCCACATATCTATGCTGCAGTGGAAAACATGCAGGTAGAACACCAGGCATCTATCATTGAGATGGACGGTAAGCTTTGTGATCAATTTATTTCTATTTTGATTGACCCTGGATCTAATTATAGCTATGTTAGTACTGACTTGGTGGATAAGTGTGGTTTGAATAAGGAATTGCATGCAAAGTCTTGGTTAGTGCAGTTGGCTACAGGTACGAAGAAGTGAGTGCATCATTGGGTAAGAGCTTGTGCATTTGATTTAAATGGTATACCTATAGTAGCACATTTGAATGTGTTATAAATGGGATCATACAGTATGTTGTTTGGCATGGATTGGTTGTATCTACATAGAATTGAGGTTGATTGTTATGATAAGGCTATTGAGTGTGTTGATGACAATGGAGAACGAAGAGTCTTGCAGGGTAAGAAGAAAGCCACATTAGTTAGGATGGTGACAGCTATGTAAGCAAAGCATAGCCACAGGAAAGGGTGCAAGATATTTGCAGTACACATTTCTGGTGATAAGGGTAAGGAGGTTGAGGATGCAGATGTGTTGAATAGATATCCAGTGTTGCGGTAGTTTTAGGATATATTTCCTAAGGACATTACAGAGTTGCTACCTCATAGGGAGGTAGACTTTTCGATTATGTTAGTACCAGGAGTAGCTCTAGCATCGAAAGCACCTTACAGGATGAGCACAACTAAGTTGGTTGAGATAAAATTGTAGTTGAAGGAAATGTTGGACAAGGGATACATTAGGCCAAGTGTATCACTTTGGGGCGCACCAATCTTGTTTGTGACGAAGAAAGATGGTACTCCCAGATTATGCATTGACTACAGGTAGTTGAACAAAATGACTATCAAGAACAAATACCCTTTGTCGAGGATTGATGACTTGTTCGATCAGCTGAAGGGAGCAACAGTGTTCTCGAAGATTGACTTGATATCCGAATACCATCAAGTACGTATCAAAGAGGAGGATATTTACAAGACTGCATTCAAGACCAGGTATGGCC
The DNA here is from genome assembly GCA_031772625.1 of Pinus tabuliformis. Classification (NCBI taxonomy): domain Eukaryota; kingdom Viridiplantae; phylum Streptophyta; class Pinopsida; order Pinales; family Pinaceae; genus Pinus; species Pinus tabuliformis. The sequence continues at coordinate 444,174,749 of CM062811.1, forward strand.
TTTATGAGTTTGTTGTTGTTCCATTTGGACTAGCTAAGGCTCCAGATACATTCATGTGTTTGATTAATAGTGCGTTGCATCCATATTTGGATAAGTTTGTTATTGTGTTCATTAATGATACACTGGTGTATTCTAAAAATGAGGAAGAGCACTTAGCAACAATATTGAGGTTGTTGAGGGAGCATCAGTTGTATGCTAAGCTCAGCAAGTGTAGTTTCTTTCAAACTAAGGTGCACTACTTGGGACATGTTGTCTCTAGGGGAGGCATTGCAGTAGATTCATAGAAGATAAGGGCCATCATGGAGTGGGTAGCTACTAAGAATGTGGATGAGGTGAGATCTTTCATGGATTTGGCAGGCTATTATCAGAGATTCATCAGGAACTCCTGATAGATTGTTTATCCCATTACATCCTTGCATAGGAAAGGTAGGAAGTTTGAATGCACTAAGGACTGTAAGGCTAGATTTGAGAAACTTAAGCAGTTGTTGACACATGCACCAGTACTACAGATTGAAGATCCGGACAAAGAGTTTGTGGTATGCACAGATGCTTGCAAGAGAGGGCTTGGTGGAGTCCTTATGTAGGACAGAGAAATGGTATGTTATGAGTCCCAGAAACTAAACGAGCACGAGAAGAACTACCCGACACATGATCTTGAGTTAGCGACGATTATACATGCACTGAAGATGTGGAGGCACTGTATTCTTGGTAGGCGGTTTGTTCTTATGAGTGATCACATTAGGTTGAGGCATTTGTTTGACCAACCGAATATGAATGCCAGGAAGGCTAGATGGTTGGCCACGATTAGTGATTTTGATTTCGACATTAGGTACATCAAAGGTAAAGAGAATAGGGTGGCAGATTCTCTCAGCATATGGGTGTTAGAGCCTGGATCTACCTCAGGCTGAAGAAAGGCAGGTCTAGGGTAACATCAAACCATGCTTAACCTCGTAGCTAGCCCTACCAGGTCGGGAGAGGGCTCTCTCCTTGTCAATCTCAATTATAATATGGCAACTAGGGCTTGAGATGATTGAAATGAATGTTGATTTTAGGCTAGGTATAGTAAATTAGGGTTTCTGGTTTGATTTTAAGTTTTGGTTGCTGGATCAATTGGAGAAGGCAGATTGGATCCGAGAAATCAACTCAGGAATACAGTCATGTCCTATGGGGCAGGGTAGACAAGAGCTTATGTACTAGCAAAGGATTGAGATGGTGGAGTAAGATAGCTGAGGAGTTGAGGAGGGCATAAGAAGCTATGAATCCTCTTCAAACAGTGAAAACATTGGAAACTAAATGCAATCCCAAGACAAAGCACTGTAAATTTAGTGTATTTTGTCTATTCACCTTGATTCATTTAGTTTAGAAGAAAGAGAGAGATGTGGATACATATAAAACATTAGAAAAACTAATTACAAAGAAGAAACAATACATAAACTCACTGTCACAAGAATCCCACAAAAATAGCTGTGAAACCTGGTTTTGTTCCTTGCCAACTGCTGATACAAAATGTTCAGTGAGTTCAACACTTCTGCCAAAGTCCAACCTTTACAAATGAATCAAAAAGTACATGATATAGGTAAGGAAACTACTAAAGCTAGATATCAGGTTCGAATACATGAGAAAAGGGGTGGTTTCAACCATATCTAAACTAAGAACAGGAATATAGGCAGTGGAACAACTTGCCCCTAAAACCAAAGAAACCAATTCATTCAGCTCAAAACCACCTTTGACTTGATGTATCTACCCTATTAAGTGTTTTACATCCATAATAACATCAAGTTACATGATTTACCATGCTAATTTCACCAAGAGAGCAAGAAAAAGTCAACTGTAGAGAAAATTAGGCGAAATCTGGAAAATCAAGCAAAACTGGCAAAATTCATCCTATGCTTATCGCCACTAATCCTATGCGCAGTGCTTTTTCTAGGCCAATTTTGGAAGGCTTCTCGGACTCCAAATTAGGTTCAAGATAGCTCTTTGGAAAGCTGGGCGAGTATATTTTCTGGAACAACTTGAATTTCTGAATTTGGAGTCCATTTGCCCCTCCAAAAATTGATTCTCCCAAGACTGCTTCCTGTGTGGCAAAAAAGTGGCAGAGAGGGCACTTTTTAGGTGTTTTTTGCCCTTTTGGAGACCTAGAACTTGTCCAAAATTCTCAGCCATTTCTGAGCTTTCATATTTTTCCATGCTGATTCCAAAAATATAAACTTTTTTGCAAGAAAGTATTCCCAACAAAAGTGCAGCGCCGGTGGCGCTGCACACCTATTGAAAAAGCCTGTTTTTTACATTAAAAATTCCAAAATTGACAAAAATTTCTCCAAATTTCTTGAAATTTGGCATGATTGACCCTTGTTAAGTGCTTTGATGAGCCAATGATGCTTCAGCCAAGATCTTGAGTTTATCTTGCTCTTTCTTGTTCCTCAAGACTCTTCTTAGTTTGGCTTTTAGCCTCTTTGTCCTTGCATTACAAATCTTGTTCCGGGTTAGGTAGTGATAGGCTAAGTGACGAAGCATCCTTTTATCTCTCTTAATCCTATCAATCAACTTCTACAAGTGTATGTTAACCAATCAAGACAAATCTCCTTAGTATTTTCAATTTCCTTTGCCTTTTGTCTTCTAACCTTGCATCTTAGCTGCCTAGTCACCTGGCCTTTTTCATTGTTTCTGAACACTTGTGGTGAATGATGAGATGGGGTGGATGGATGAAAGATGAGAATGAAGAGATTTTAGGATGAATAGGTGAGGGTGAATGGGATTAAGGGAGTGAGTAGGGTTTGGGGGAGTGAGTAGGGTTTTGTATGTAGGGTATAGGGTTTCATATGGAGGGTAGGGTTTAGGAGTTTATGTATGGGAATGGGATGTATATAGGATAGGGTTTTATATGGAGGGTAGGGTTTTAATATGTAGTGTATGAGGTTTTAGGAACCAGAAACAAAGATAAATGAGTGAACCTTGAACCATTATGGTGAACAATGGATACTAGGGATTGCAAGAACACTCTTCAACAAGGAGGATCAATGTACTTACTTGTAAAGAGGAGGAAATTGGAGTTTTGAGGTAGTCTGAAGTGATTTGGAGCAATTTGAGTGTGTCGACAGGTGCGCAGCACCTTTTGCATGCACAACACCAGTGTAATTTTACACTGTCAAACTTTTCCAGGTGCACAACACCTTTTCTATGCGCAGCACCAACTGCCAGGTGCGCAGTGCCTTTTTGCAGACCACTTTTGGAGGTCTTCCCGGTGTCCAAATTGGGCATGTGATAGCTCGTTGGAAATATTATCGAGTCTACTTTCCAGAACATCTTGAATTTTCCAATTTGGAGGTTATTTTCCCTATCAAAAGTCAAATCTCCCAAGACTAGTCAAAATGTGAAAAATGAGGCTTCCTAAATGCAGAGTGCTATTGCAGTCAACTTTTGAAGGTCTTCCTCAACTCCAAATTGAGCTCATGATAGCTCATTGGAAAGCTCTTTGTGTCTAGTTATCATTTGACTCATCAAGAAAATCATTTGGCTAACCAATCTAAGAGAAATCTTTATTTTCCCAAGGTCACTTCAGAGGTGCATTAACTCTCCTGAGGCAACTTGTATTTTTGACATTTCTTTAAAACCATGACACCTGTGTAAAAAATGAATGAGGTTTTTCTTCCTTGGCATATTATGGACAATAACCTCTCTCAAATTTTCCAAATTCATTTTTTCATTCTCAGAAACATCATTTGAGTAAAACCTATCCCGATGTGTGGAACAGGGGATTTGTCGAAATGAAGTGAAATGAAGGGGATAAGGGGCTTCTAAATTCTTGAGAAAATTTTTGGAAGTAGGGAGGGATGTTAGGAAATAGGGGAAAGTGGAATTTAAAATATTGAGTGAGGGGAAGGGATCCAAAAGGGAAAAACACAGGCTTAGCCTAGAAAATTGTCAAATTGTAGCAAGAAACTAGGGTTTGTGGGAAAATGAGGAATTTGAGGGATATCAATGATGGGAAGTGTTTAATAAGGTACATTAAGGATAGGGGAAGGTGTATGAGCATCAAGATGCAAGCTTTGTTGATGATTTGACCATCCAAGAGAAATTACCTTCAAAACCCTAGGAGAGGGAAATGAGCCTTACCCAAGCACAACTGAAACACGAACAAGGTGTAAAATGACCCATTGGAACCTGAAATGATGATGACAACCCTTTAAATGATGGTACACTCAGATAAATGATGACATGGACCGACACTTGGAAAACTTTGGAAGGAGTGAAAACAAATCCTAGACCTAATACCTAGTGACCAAATTTTATTTGAAGACTCACTGAAATGACAAAATTTGACCTTAACACCTTAAAATCGCTTTGTAAGAGCATGTTTGATCACTGGAGGAAGGCTTCAAAGACTGAAACTAACAATGGGTATAAGTACATCACTTAGCAGCTGTGAGCTCCTATGGGACGAACTTACAGGACAGGATCTTGCAGGCAGGACAGCAGAATGTCAAGTATATGGAGATTGTGCACAGGTTGCAGCAAGGTGATAGTATAGGTACAAGTACATGTCATGGATTGGTCAGGTTCTGAGACAGGATATATGTACCAGATAGCAGTGAGCTCAAGAAGGTGATCTTGATAGATTTTGTTGCAAAACCATATTCACGTCACCTGGGCTATCAGAAGACACTGATAACAGTGAAGAGATATTATTATTGGCCGAATTTGAAGAGGGATGTAGCAAAGTTTGTGGCTAGATGCTTTGATTATCAGTGAGTGAAGGCAAACTATAAACATCCAAGTGGACTGATACAGCCGATTACGATTCCAGAATGGAAATGGCAAGTCATTTCCATATACTTAATCACAAGGTTGTCAAAGACAGTGAAGCAGCATGATTCCATCATGGTCATTGTGGACATGTTAACAAAGGTTGCACACTTCATTCTAGTGAATTCTACGTTCTCAGCTAGTGATGTGGCACAAGTATTCATTCGAGATGTGGTTAGACTACATGGTGTTCCAAAGAAGATTATGTCAGACAGGGATGTGAAGTTCACTTCCAAGTTTGGAAAGCATTATTTGCAGGTTTGGGCACAGAGTTGGCCTTCAGCACAGCTTATCATCTGTAGATAGATGGATAGACAAAGAGAGCCAACAAGATATTGGAAGACATGTTGAGAATGTATGTGATGCATCAGCAGTGGAAGTGGGAATAGTATCTCCCTTTGGTCAATTTTGCATACAAAAACGGTTATCAGGAGTCACTGAGGATGAGTCCTTTTGAGGCATTGTATGGGCGGAGTTGTAACACTCCCATTAGTTGGAGTGATCCGGTTAGCAGGGTATTGATTGGACCAGATATGTTGACAAACATGGAACATGAAATGAAAGTGATCAAGAAGAATCTAAAGGAAACACAAGATAGGATGAAGATTTATGTAGATAGGAATAGGTTGATCAAGGAATTCCAGGTTAGGGAAAAGGTGTACTTGTGCATCAAACCAAAGAAGAGCTCCTTGCGGATTGGATCATGTGCCAAGTTGGCACCATAGTTTTACAGACCCTTTAGTATCATTGAGAGGATTGGGCGAGTAGCCTATCGACTTGCACTGCCTCCGACAATGAAAGTCCATGATGTTTTCCATGTATCTTTACTTAAGAAGTATGTTAAGGATGTTGATCATGTAGTTGACTGGTTTGTATTGCAGGTGGAACCAGATGGAGAATTCTAGCTAGAGCCTCAGTGTATATTGCAGAAAATGGTGCTCATGCTCTGGAACCGAGCAATCAAGCAAGTAAAAGTGAAATGGAAGCACTTTAGGCTTGATGAAGCTATATGGGAGATGGCGGAACAGATGTGGGCCATGTATCCTTCCTTGTTTTCCAGTTGAGGCAAGGCAGCTTGATATGGTGGTTTGGTATTTGCTTATGGTGGTTTGGTATATGCTTTATGATGGTTTGATATATGTTATATGATGTTTTGATATGTGCTTAGAAATGATGACTAGTATATGTTGGATATATGTTTTGGTATATGAGTTGGCATATGTTTTGGTATCTATATTTTTTATGATGTTGTTATATGTACACCCGTGTATGGATGCAAATACTGTAACGAGCTAGGTTATAAAGCTCCACTAGTATGGGTGTCATGTTATTATGCCATCATGTGGTTATGTTATCATGATGTTATGATGTCATGTGGATTGGCACTCAGCAAGATGATCATTGTAAATACCGTAATGAGTTGTGTTATAAAGTTCACTATGTGGTAGGTTGTCATGTTGTCATGTTGTCATGATGTTTTTTATTGGGCAGATCTTTCATTGTAAATACTGCATCGAGTTGTGTTATGAAGCTCCATGAGTAGTATGTCTTCTTTCAGCAAGTTGTTGACGTATATGTGTGATTGAACATCGAGGATGGTTTCCCCCAAGGGGAAGGGTTCTGTAACAACCCAGGTGAAAATTCCATGTAATAAAAGTTAAAAACAATAACCACAGATGAATGGGACACTTATCCAAGATGAATGTTGGGCAAGACATCCTAGTGTGTGTTCATTTGGTTTTTTATGGCTAAGGAAATTGGCAAAGGAAATAGCTAAGGTTTTGGAAAGGCAAAATGGAATTTTTGGCACAATTATTTATGAAAATAATGGAAATTAGAAGAAAAAGGAGGTGAAAGGTCATAGGTTGCATGTGAGGAGGAAAACGAAGGAAAATAATGGAAAATGAAGAAAATAGAGGCCTCATTCATAAAAAGGCTTATGAGGATCAGTTGGTAACCTTTTGTCGGTTTAGCTTTGGAGATATTTCATTATTATCTCTCTCTCATACTCTTAGACACTTAGAGTATTCTTGGAGCACTTTGGCATTGGAGCAAGAAAGGTAAAGAAGGCAAGAGGGAGCAAGATCAAGAAGCAAAAGGCAAGATCAAGCAGCTACAATAGGCTTCACTGCAGGTATCGACTTGCATGTGTATTTTCCTTGCTAGATTTTGCATGCATGGGATTGGATGTGTTTATTTTCTACCATGGCATGGGTATTTCTAGGTGTGACATTATTTTCAGCCTAGCCTTGCCATTTTCTGATAGCTTTGATGAGATGGGTTCTCTCATTCGGTTTATGTGGGATGGTCAGATTGGATTCAAAGCTAAGTGGGGTGCATCTCCGAATTGACAAGCACATGGTGTAGTGGTCCCTGAACCACTACATGAACAATCATGGAGAGGGTGGAAAAAATAGGGTCATTCATCGAACTTAAGTTTGCATGAGTGCAAGCCATATATTTTCCAAATCACCACCATCATTGATGCATTAACTCTATACTCGAATGGAAGCCAATTTCCATCATGTTGTTATGAGTGAGCATGGAATGGTGTACAACAAGGCGATGTTGCCTTAATTCACCCAAGGGGGCATCTTGACACATTCCATCCCATGATTGCAAGGTGGGATGCAACAAGAAACCTCCCCACCTGTCTCCCATCGAACATCCCATTCAGGTAATGTCTTAATTTAACTTAGAATTTTTTGTTTTAATTATTTTTGAATTTCACAAAATTGTACATGGTTGAAGTAAATGTTATTTTTTAGTTAATATTGATATGTTATAATATAAAATTTTAACATTATTTGAGAAGTTGAGAGAATTGTATGTACAAAGTAGTATTTGATTTTATTATGAGATTAAGGTTAAATGTTATTAAAAAACAAATAATTTTATTGGAGATAGTCTAGGGATGATCACAAGAGAAATTTCTTTTTTAGGATACTATTTAGGTTAAAACCACCTTTCATTCATGTAATAAAACTAAAAATTACTTTTGATTAACTAAAAACTCATCTTTCTTAAATGTTAAAAACAAGATAAAAACCCTGGACTTAAAAACATTTAAAAAGGAAATAAAATATACCCCTTAAAACTAAAACTAAGTTATTACAAATACATTATTTCGAGTAACCTAATCTCTTTTAAATAATAATACGAAAATAAACCTATATTTATATAACCTTCATATCATTTAATAACTAAATTATAATAAATCTTCTTATATCTCTAAAATAAATACAAAATATTTTAAAAAGTCACACAACAATAAATAAATAGTAAAACAAAATACATTGACAAATTTAGAGTCTTTCCACTTTCTCTGAGCATACCTCCCAAATATAAAGTATTTCCACTTGTGGGAATATTTAAAAGATTGCGTACCTCCCAAATATATAGTCTTTCCATTTTGTGAGTATAAAGGAAGATTGTGGGGTCTCCATCACCACCTTTCCTAGCAATGAAGTCAATATTTATTAGAAAAGGAGAATAATAATGTAGGGGTAAATAAGTTCTGCTCTTTTGTGTGCAAGTAAAGGTTAAGAATATAAATTATTATAAAGTAAGATACATCAAAGTAAAGGTGAGGAATATAAGATATCATAAAGATAAATCAAAGATGGGCAAAGGGATACTTCTTTCTTCCAGATACAACACGTCACAAATGACATCTTCCAATAAATTTGTTGGTACCAAACGTGGGAAAAGCAAATGCTTAGATGCATATGGGACTTAACCTTTAGACATTAAAAACCTAATGCAACATGTCCCTTCAACATTTTAATATGTGTTACTTCATAATTATTATTATTTTTTAATTTTAATATGTGTTACTTCATAATTATTATTATTTTTTAATTTTAACATTATCGTTATGATTTTTATTATTATTTAATTTTAAGATTATTATTATTATTATTAAATATTTTGATGAAGAAAAATTATAATTTTATTTTATTTGAAAAAATAAAATAAAAAAATTCTCATATCTTTAAAAGCATTTAATTATGTCAGTTTGTTTATTAATGTATCTATTTTTGTCAAGGTTAAGTATGATAAAAATCATTTAACTTTTTTTGTTTTCTTTTCTTTTTCTCCACCTTTTGCTAAACTCTTTGATTGGGAGCAGTTGTTACTATTATCATTGGTTGCCAATTGGTTTCAGGGAGGCTTCTTTGTCTAAGTCCAAGCTCTCAAAAACACTAGATTTCTTTATGCCCTCTTTTCAGTGGTTGTTTCTGCTTTTTGTTGCTCTAGTACCATGATCTTTGTTAATTCAACACCCTTTCTCGATAAGAACCATTCTTCCTAACTGGTCCCCCACTCCACCAGTTGATTGACTACTAGGTTGTGTATGTGCTTCTATATTTCAATTTTTTCCCTGGGGCTCTTCTTTTTCATCTTCTAAAGAATCAGGAAATTGCTAACCCCTTGGCTTAGGGGTCTGTCTCTTTTTCTTTTTGGGTCTTTTTTGCTTGTGGGCAAGGGTTTAGCAAGTGTCATGTTTGAAAACAAGTTCACTATCTGAATGTCATATTCTCATAATCTAACACCTGTGTCCGTGAAAGTTTACATGTTTTATAAGAAGACAATCAGGAAGACATTTGCTAAGGTCGATCTCTACACATATACTGCCAAAAGTAAAGATGCCTTCTGATATTTTGCTAGATTCATTTTTTTATATTTACCCAAGTATTTCCAATATCCTCCAAGACCTTACGGTGCCAGAAAGGAAAAGGGAGATGTGGCAACCTTACCTAAACTGGCATTGTTGTTACCACCATGCTTGTAACATCAAGCTCTGGGAACCATGGGGTAATCAAATGTCTAGATCTACCCTAAAATCAAGGTCCTTCGTTTAAAATGTTTTCCATGTCTTGTTGCGTATCAAATTGTACCATGAAAAAGCCTTTTGAGCACAAGTAGTGATCGTGTCCAAGAAGAGAAAATTGACTAATATAAGTCTCCAGGGTTCGACCAAAACCCATTAAATTGACATATTAATGCCTTAGTTTGTAGATCAACAAAGTATGTTTTGACCTTTGGGTTTTTACGTCCATAGCTAATACCTTGTCCATTTGTTTGAGAAGGTAAGGTCCTAACATATTTTGGATCTGTTTGGCTATAGTATGGGCAATAGTCTTCCCTTTGAGCACATTTATGAAAGAGATGGATCTTTATTATTTGAAGATCCAACCCCCTGCTTTAGATTTAATATTATAGTGGAGTTCCTTGTTTGAAACAATTTCCCTTTAAAAAACAAAGTATGAACAAAACAAAATTATTCTCAATGGTTTGCTTCAAATTGTGCACTAAATTTGTACTCCAAACCCAAAAGAATAAATTTCCCACTTAATATTTTTACGAAGATTTGATAAACCAAACAATTTCCCTTCAAAAAACCAATTATGAACAAACCAAAGTTGTTCTGAATGGTCTGCTTCAAATTGTGCACTAGATTTGTACTCCAGACCCCAAAAGAACAAAATTCCCACTTAATATTTTTATGAAGATATGATAAACCTCTTCGTTTTTTCATTTTGAGATTTTTCCAACTAGGGATGATCAACCCGAGGGCCCTTTCAAAATTGTACAAACTCAAGGTTGATGATGGCACCCGAACGAGAGCAGAAAAGGGATGAATCCCTAGCACCAGATCAGGGTGCCCCACGACCCTCATCAATCCATTTAATCCCGAGACGAGGGCCTTTTGGATCTTGGTTCTCACAACCCATTTGGCGTTGTCGGCAAGAAATAATCCATGTATCCTCATCTTTTTCCTATCTATCGCACATTAAAATGATACGAGGGATTTACCAGATAAGGGATCCGCAGGACCAGCTACATAGAGTTTCCTTTGGCTGGCATCCACCAAGAAACCATGCAATTGGAGTCCTCTTTCCTCACGGATCACTACATCAAATCTCCTTGATCTATTCTTATCCATCGCCAAACACTTCTCAGGCTACAACTCCTCCTCGATCCAAAGTGATTCCATCATGACTGAGCATGTATAGGATGTTAAGTGTGAAGCCAAACCGACCCACACTGTGCTAATGCCGGCGTCGACTACCCAACACTCTGTCATCTTCAGTCATCACCACCACACCCACATCGAACCTACCACACCACTATTAATTTCTAGATCTTCATATGAAGATATGAATCACATGCAGGATTCTAGATCCTCCTTCAACCTCTATAAATTTGTATTTTCTTAGCGTGAGCAAGGCAAGTCAAAGCCAAGGCCCAGGCCTGTTATGTAATGTGAAGTGATTTATATTCTCTAGTTATTCAATTTTTTTGTTATATGTGATTGTGTAACGTCTATGATTGAGTAATGTTGTTGTTTCCCTCTATGTCTATCAACTGTTATCAAAGCTGAGAGTTGTGAGTGTGAATATTTCCCTTGAATGTTTTTTTTCACTGTCTGATGCTATGTGTAATGCCCAACCAAGAGACAGTGAAGCGCAAATTAGCAGAATGAATGGTGTGAAGTGGGTTACAAGTGTTGAGCTTGGCATTAGAGGAAGTGATGGATTGTTCATGTAAAATCTCATTGCATTGAACAACACAAAAACCTTCAGAATGACTGATCGATAAGAAGAAGAGTGTCGAGATCTGTGCCTAACAACTTCATTTTCTCAGCCAGAAGCGCTATTGATGCAGAGAACAAAAAAAAAAACACAGAAATAACAGAACCACAAATTACGGTGACCGAGCTTAAGTCAATTTGCTCGAACGGAGAATGCGAGCTGAAGAATCTGTCCGGGAAATCGTTGAAAAGAAGAGAGTGCACGTCCAGGTATGTTGAAACTAAAATACAGTTGTTGCCAAAAAAAAATTGGGACGTGGACATATGGTGAAACGTGTCACTAGAGCTTGAGTTCATAAATTTTTTTCAAATTAATATGGCCACGTATATGTGAAGCATGAAGTGTTTATGAAACATATATAATTTATATGTTTTATAATTATTGGAAATTTGTTAAGTTGAATATTTTAAAAAGGGAAAACTCATTATATGTTTTATAATTATTGGCAATTTCTTAAGTTGAATATTTTAAAGTGGGAAAAAAGGTAATAATTAAAGTTTTATTTTTAAGTGGAGTTTTTTTTGTTTTTGGGGCTTGAATTTTATTGACAATGGAGACAATAGTTACAGATATGGAGAAGTTGAGTGGGGCTAATTTTTCCCTATGGAAATCACATATGGAGGATATACTAATTTTAAAAGATCAATACTTTCCAATTGAGGGCACAACAAAGAAACCCTCATCGATGATGGATGAAGAATGAAATAAGCTAGATATAAAGGTGATTGTAACAATCCATCAATATCGAGCAAAGAATGTGTATTTCAATGTGTCCGGAGAAAAGACGGCAGAAGGATTATGGAAGAAGCTCCATGATCTATATGAGAAGAACACGACATCAAACAAAGTGTTCTTGATGAAGAAGATTTATAATCTCAAGATGAAAGAGGGTGCTTCAGTTGCTGAGCACTTGAATGCATTTAATATTATTAGTAATTAGCTTGCCTCTGTTAAAATCATTCTAGATGACGAAATTAGAGCCATTTTGTTAATGTGATCTATGCCAGACAGCTGGGAAAATTTAATTGTAGCTATGAGCACTTTAGCAACTACAAGGACCTTGAAGTTTGATGATGTTAGTGGCAGTTTAATGAATGAGGAGTTGTGATGCAAGTCAATTGCAGAAAACCAGGGAGGAGAAGCTCTAGCTCTAGCTGATCGTGGTAGGAGAATTGATCGTGGCTGATAAGGGCGATCAAGATCGAGAGGCCAATCAAAATTAAGGAGGTGCAGGATCATCTACTTTCATTGTGGCAAACTTGGTCACATGAAGAAAGAAAGTTGATTCTGGAAGAAAGGACAAAAGGAACAGAGATCGCTAATACAAATCACAAGTCATCTAGAACAAATGAAGGTGAGACTACTATTGTAGCCACATATGGTGATGTGTTGTTTACTGTTTCAGTAGAGGATGCATGTGTATATACATATAGCAGTAGCTTTGATTGGATCCTTGACTCTGGGGCTTCTCACCATGTAACCCCATGCAAAGATAGTTTTGTTGCATATAATCCTGGTGATTATGGTAGAGTGCATTTGGGAATAATAATTTTTGCAGTATTGTTGGAGTGGGAGATGTCCAAATCAAGATGAAAGATGGACAAGATATATTTTTGAAACAGGCCATACATATACCATAAATGTGCATGAGTTTGATCTCTATGGGACGACTGGGTGATGAAGGCTATTCCACAAGCTTTGGAAAAGGAAGCTAGAAAATTAGCAAAGGAGCATTGGTCGTGGCCAAAGGACCCAAGACTGGAACATTATACACATTGAAGGCACTTATAGGAAAACCAGATTTGGTTGTTGTCACAAGAGAAGGAAATTCAGCAGATTGTGGCATAAGAGCTTGGGTCACATGAGTGAGAAGGGCTTAAAAATCCTTGTTGGTAAAAACTTATTGCCAGGTTTGAAATCCTACAATCTTGATCTTTGTGAGCATTGTATATATGGTAGACAAAGAAGGGTTTCATTCCATAGAGGTGGCCATGACAGAAATAAAAATGTGTTAGAATTGATACACTCATATGTGTTTGGGCCTGTTAACATCAAGTCATTAGGAGGAGCATCATATTTTGTAACATTTATAGATGATGCATCCAAGAAGGTTTGGGCCTATCCTATGAAAAGTAAAAGTGAAGTGTTTGGAATATTTCAAAAATTCCATGTTGTTGTTGAAAGAGAAACTAACAAATTTCTCAAGTGCTTGAGAACAGATAATGGTGGAGAATATTGCTCAAATGCATTCAAGGAATATTGTAATAGATTTGGCATAAAGCATGAGAAGATTGTGCCTGGTACTCCTCAACATAATGGTGTCGTAGAAAGGATGAATTGCACCATTATGGAAAAGGTGTGAAGTAAGTTTTCCAATTCTAGTTTGGAGAAGAATTTTTGGGTTGACGCAGTCAGGACCGCTTGCTACATTATAAATAGATCTCCAACTACAACCTTGGGTGGTGGTATCCCTGAAGAAGTTTGGACTGGTAAGAAGTTGAATTATTCTCACTTGGAAATCTTTGGATGTGAAGCATTTGTACATATTCCCAAAGAAAATAGAACTAAGCTAGATGATAAATCTATGAAATGCATTTTTCTGGGATATGTGGATGAAGAATTTGGTTATCGTTTATGGGATCTAGTCAAACATAAAATTATTAGAAGCAGGGATGTTATATTTAATGAGTCAAAAATGTTTAAGAGAATTGTAGGTGAGCTGGAGGTCAAGAAAGTTATTGACTGGTTTGAAGAGAAGCATGAAGACATCCCACCAATGCAAGAAAATGGACAGCAAATTCAGGAGCATGAAGAACAACAAGTGGAAAACGAAGAACACCAAGAAGAAGGAATCTTACAGGAACCTTTACAAGATATTCAACCTAATAATGCACCACCATAGTTGGTTCGTAGATCTTCTAGGCCTCATAAGCCTTCACAAAGGTATCCTCCTTCAAAATATATTTTACTGACTGATGAAGGTGAGCCTAATTGTTTTCAATAAGCTTGTAAAGTTGAGCACAATAAAGAATGGAAGAAAGCGATGGAGGAAGAAATGAACTCTTTGCTGGAAAGTAAAACTTGGGAGTTGGTAAATATCCTAAAATGAAGAAAGGATCTACAAAACAAACGGGTTTACAGGATTAAGCATGAAGGTGATGAAAAGAATAAGAGGTATAAATCAATGCATGGTGGTGAAAGGATTTGCCGAAAAAGAAGGTATTGACTTCACTAAAATTTTCTCACATGTTGTTAAAATGTCATCCATTAGAGTCATTCTTGGTCTTGTTGGTGGTTTAGACTTAGAATGTGAACATTTAGATGTAAAAACTACATTCCTTCATGGTGAATTGGAGGAAGAAATTTATATGGAGCAGCCAAAAGGCTTCGTAGAAAAAGGCAAAGAAAAACTTGTTTGCATGTTGAGGAAGAGTCTCTATGGATTGAAACAGGCACCTAGACAATGGTACAACAAATTTGATCCATTCATGTTGGAACATGGATTTCACAGGTTGGAACCTGACCATTGTGTCTATATCAAGAGGTATGATCAAGGAAAGTTGCATGTGCCTTTGTGACCTTACACAAGTCGCAGCTTCACCTACGACCTTCCTCAAAGCCATGATCATATTTGTGACTTACCAAAGTCACACTTCTAACTGTGATTCCCCAATATGGCTTTATTGATTATGTTGGCCAATCCCCAATACATTTTATATGACCAATTACAAGACAGTCTTGCACATTCGTCACTATAAAGAGTTAATGGGCAAGAGATGACCATAAATTTATTATGAAGGTTTCCTTCTCACAAACCATATATTAATATAGTCATATATGAATGAAATGATTTTTTATGCATTATTTTGTGTTTGCAAGGTGAGTGCAAGATGCAAAGAACTTCAAGAGAGAATCACCCATGCTATCAATTGAAGGAAAGCACTCAAAAGCCACACCGTGCCTCCAAAACCTGGGATATCCCTTTTGAATATATCAAGTGGGGATGGCAAATTCACTCATTTTTCTTATGATAGCAACTTGGTTCAAAATTCCCCTTTTGAGGGAGCATCAAGCAAGTAGAAATCAAGTATTAGGAAGGAACCCTCTGAAAGAAATCAGTTTATCAAAACTCCATCGATTAAATATTTTCCATGCTTATGGAGCAAGATGATCATATGCGGAATATTTGATTTATAACTACTTGATTTGAGGATGCAACATTTATACAGATACAAGAATTGGTTTTGGAAACACGGGAAGGAATAACATTTCGAAGAAATGTAAAGCAATGTTAAAGGGCCAAGACCAATGAAACTACATGCCTCTCTACACTGCAGGATAATGGAATTGTAATTTGCATCTGCTCCGATTATATTCCATGTTAAAAGAAGAGGTACACTTATCGTTAGTGGGACCGCAATAGATCTAGAATGTTTCCCAAAGAGGGAATGTCTAAGAAGCCCTATTCCTAGGTCTATGGACGATGGAAAAACCATGGATCCATCATTTAAAGCATCATTTGATGGAGTACCTTTTTTATTAAGCCTTGGATCTTGTTCAGGCTATACATATCTTGAGAATATTACATTGCAGAAAAGGGACCACACAGGGGTCCAAATTAGCGTCTCACTTTTGGTTAATCATTTTATGTTTCTGATATTACTCTTTAGCTACAAGTATGTTTGACCAAATGTGGTTTTCTTGCAGGTAAATGAGAGAGGACGAGATTGTTGACCCATTTGATAGAAGTTAAGGTTTCCCATGGGGATTATGCAAATAAAGTTCAATTAGCAAGCAAATTGGCTCCACATGACTGTCTAGATATTGTTCCTACCTCAATGGCAAGTGTAGTAGCAGACAAATGAACATTCAATATATAAAATGGATCACAACCATGTTCAATAGTTCACCATGATTGTATGACAACACTAGGGTTTCTACCAACCCTCTTTATTCTTCTCGCATTTTCTCTTCTATCAATATGTACATATTTCTCATCATAATGTCCACATCTATGCAAAGATCAATTCGACATATAATAGTAATTGGACAGGAGAGAGCAGTGGGGAAGTTCAAGAATCATGAGGGTAGGTCAAATGTCACGGTAGGTGAATAGTCACCTCACCTCTATAAATGTATCCGCATGCCTAATTTAAAAGAACTTTTAGCACTTGAGCTAAGATGAGGAGTAAATAGATGATCTATGCTTGAAGAGCTAGAGGCACTCAACTCTTGGGATCTAGTAGGATGAGTTGTAGTGGAGGCTATTAGGATATTCTGACACATAGGAAATAGTTAAGTGTAACTTAGTCTAGTGTAGAGTTAGGTAAATTGTTTTTCTTTACTATATACATTCGTAACTTACAATCTAATGGTCACGATATGTTATAGACATGGCATGATCTGACAGTTCATTCTCTCCTCGGTATTACCGACACTTGATCCGTGGCTTAACACCCGTTTGGTCCATGTTCTCTATTTAAAGAGCATAGAGGGTCATTTGTAGGGTAACTGTTCATGAGAGAAGCTTATGTAAATTTTCATTCTTTTATTAATAAATTGTCTGAAGTGGCCGCGTTGGCTCAGGTCGTGGACTATTTCCCTCTTTGAGGGTTTTAACCACGTCAAGAATACTAGTGTATTGATCTGTGATCTGTTTGTGAGCGGTGTCCTTTGGTGTTCTGTCTGAGGAACTTACCCTGTAAATTTCTACATGGTATCAGAGAAATTTGAGGGCCGTATCCGTTGGTGATCCAAATCAATAGTTGGTACAATTGCATCTGACTATTGTTTCCTAGATCTATTGTTTCTAACTGCTTCCGTGCCGAGAGGACTGCTCTATTGTGTTAGGATCATGTGTTCTAGTGAGGAACCCATTTCGTTTCACGCGAAAAGGTTTCTAGTAGCCCTAGCTACATCATTTTTAAAATCTTGAGGTATACAGTTTTTTTGCATTTTTAGCTATTCATCTCTCTGTTTATTTCGGTTTATTTAGCTCTCTGTTTTTAATTACTGGATCTATACCTTTCATTTCTGTGTATGCTCTTTGCCCCGCGACTCTATGCGATCTGGGCAAATCAGAAACAAAAAGGAAGAATTTTTCTCATGTGTATGCAATTTTCCGCCACGCCTTAGTGTGATCTCAGAAAATTAGAAACATTAAAGAAAATATTTAGTTTCCGACAAAAGCTAACTTCAAGTCATAAAGTTTGGTTTTTTTTGCATGTCCATTTTAGGTTGTGTGGTTTTTTGTTTTGTAGGCAAAAATATCTTTTTCAAGTAAGCACGCACCCCAAAGCTTCAGTGACTAAACAAAAAACAAAAAAAACCCGTTCCTCTTCTCTAAAAATTACTAACCTTTTAAACTAGCTCACTTGGTCCAAAGTTACTTTATGAGAATAGAGGTCTTGGGTCAAGTGTTTCTTTTTGTCGAGTTATTTTTTCAAAAAGCACATGTAACTTATGTTTTTAAAGTTACTTTATGTAAAAGTGTTCTCACCCATTATAAAAAGTTTATCTTTTATTTAAGTTACAATTTAGTGGGTAGCTCATAAAGTACCATTGTAAAAGTGACTTTCACTTATTTATAAAAGTGAGTCACATAAAATCTTTTTTTAAAGTGAGCTAATTAGATTAAGTTTGGAAAGGGGGGGATTTTTTTTAAATATAACATTATAATTCGTTTCCGCACATTCACGCACTTTGTCGGCGTCTTCAACAACTTTTCTTCAAAAAGTCATAACTTTTTCATCCGAAAGCCGTTTTCAGAGCCGTTTTTTTTTATCAACCAAATTTTTCGAGATCTTTCCATTGGAACACTTAGTTTCAGTATCCACAGCTTCAGTTTCTGTTAAAATGGAAAGTCCATCCCAAGTTATTCTTGACACCACCAACTACTTCCAATGGTTGTCCTACATTGTGGATTCACTTAGAAGTAAAAGTCTTTACAGAATAGCCTCAGGCCAAGAAACTAAATCTAAAGATGAAGATAAGGCAACCAAATGGGAAAATAGACAAGATCAAGCACGTGGGTTAATAGGGATGTGTATTTCTCCAAACCTTAGATTCCATATTGCAGAACTTGATACCCCTAATGAAGCAATGAAACAACTTACTAAATTTTTTGGAAATAAAAATGAGATTAGAGCCCATCAACTTGAAATGAGTTGCTTACGTTCGACCCAAATAATTTTTCTTCCATTGAAGATTTTTTGTCCAAGTTCAAGACCCTTAGTCTTCTCTTGGAAGGTATGAAGGTTAAGAAAGAAGATGGTAGCCTTATCTATTCCATTTTTACTAAGTTGGGACCAACCTACTCAGTGTTTGTTTCCAATTTCCATTCTACTAGAGAAGCATTTATTTCTCAAGGACAAGACTACAAGTCCCCCTCCTTTGATTCCTTTTGTGATTCTTTAATAAGAGAACAAGAAAAACTCTTACATCTTGGTCTTCTTAATCTTGGAAACTCTTCTAAGAAAGCCTTACCCACCCAACAGCAACAAAATTCAAAGAATCCTAAGAAGAAGTATCCTAAAAAGAATGGTCCTAAACCAAACAAGGGTCATAAGCAATTTCACTCTCAAAATAAAAAATCATTTCAACAAAATGATAAGGCAAATAAAAACAAAGGGAAGAAGACTGATAGACATTGCCACTTTTGTAATCAAGATGGCCACTTAGAATCGAAATGCTTTAAGAAGATGGAAGCCTTGGAAGTAGCAATGAAGAAGCATAACATCCATTTGGAGCACTCTTCAACTTCAACTTCATCTTCAGGAATTGCACTTTCTGCATGTGGTTGTCAAGCATCTCAGTCTGGTTATGCACTAAATGTATCTTCTTCTTCTCATTCTCATGAGTGGCTCATTGATTCTGGAGCTTCTTATCACATGGCCAAAAACAAAGCCATGTTTTCTTCTTTAAATGATCATAACACCAAAAATATATATGTTGGTGATGATAGATCTCTTAGTGTTGTAGGGACTGGAACTATTCAACTAAACAATGGTCAATTTAATGATGTATTATGTGTTCCAACCTTATCCTGCAACCTTCTATCTGTATATTAGATAACTCATTCCGGTGAAGGTAAAATCGTTGAATTTTCACTTCATGATGTTGTAATTAAGGACTTAAGAGATCCTAGACAAATTTTAGCTATTGGCATTGCTGATTATTCGACAAGGTTGTATAAGTTTAACAACTTTTGGTCATCAACAGTTCCCTCGGTATTTGTTGCTCATAATGATGAAGTGAGCAAACTTTGGCATGAGCGATTTGGTCACTTAATCTATCGCTCCCTTCAAAATCTATGTAAAGAAAATATGGTGACAAGTCTTCCTATGTTATCTTGCAGAGATGGTGTTTATTCCGGATGTGTACTCGGAAAACACCATCGGGATAGTTTTGAAAAGTGTGCCTCTTGGCACGCCTCAGCCCCTTTACAGCGTATGCATAGTGATTTATGTGGTCCACTTCTAGTTGTTTCATTCTCTGGCTACAAGTATTTCTTAACTTTCATTGATGATTTCTCCAGACGCACTTGGGTATACTTCTTAAAACTCAAGAGTGAAGTCTTTAACATGTTCTTTGCCTTTAAGGCCTTTGTTGAGAAACAATCTAGACATCAAATTCTTAAGCTAAGATCAGATAATGGCAGAGAATATGTTAACAACAAATTCATCAACTTTTTCACTGAGCATGGAATTCAAATGCAACATACTGTTCCATATACTCCACAACAAAATGGTGTAGTTGAAAGGAAGAATCGCACCTTAAAGGAAATGGCTAATTGTATGCTTCAATCTAAAGGACTTAGTCTTAATTTTTGGGCAGAAGCAATTAATTGTGCAAATTACATAGTAAATCGCACTCCTACTAAGGTTTTAAAGAATATCACTCCAGAAGAAGCATGGAGCTCAATTAAACCAGATGTAAGTCACTTTTGTGTTTTTGGAAGTGAAGCATGGGCCCATATTCCAGATGAGAAACATAAAGCTTTAGAAACTAAAAGTGAAAAATCTATTTTTGTTGGATATTCTGAAGATGTTAAAGGATATAGACTTATCCCACTTAAGTCCAAAAATGTTATCATTAGAAGAGATGTAAAGTTTGTTGAAAATATATCGCCCTACGAGCCTAGTTCGGCAGATGTGCCACCTCTCTCTATCCCTTCTACTTCTAAAAATATTTCTTCTTCAGATGATGAAAACAAGGATGAAAATCCTCCCCCACCTTCTCAGGATCCTCCTTCAGCTCCTCAGCTTCCAAAATGGGTCCGTGCTACTCGGGATGCAGTAGGTGCTCTTGCAAGTGATCCTACAGATCAACGACGTACACATTCTCAGTTCGATAGAGCCTCTTATTTACTGCCTCAAGCTTCAGCGAATTGTGATCCTGAAACCTTTGCAGAAGCTTCAGGCCATCCATATCGGGACATAGCTATGAATGAATAATATCGTTCATTATTGGCAAATGATACATGAGATCTTGTTCCTCTTCCAAAGGGACGAAAACTTGTTAGATGCAAATGGGTTTACAAAACCAAGTATGGACCATATGGAAAAGTTGATAAACATAAAGCTCGTCTTGTTGCTAAGGGTTTTCACAAGTTCAAGGCATTTACTATACCGATACCTTCTCCCATGTTGCCAAGATGAACTCTATCCACCTTGTTCGTTCCCTTGCTCCCTCTTTCAAATGGGAAGTCCATCAGATGGATGTTAAATCTGCCTTTTTGCATGGGGAATTACATGAAGAAATATATATGGAACAACCTCCTGGCATTATACAACGAGACTCTAGCCTTGTATGTCAGCTTAAGAAATCCCTTTATGGTCTCAAGCAAGCCCCTCGGGCTTGGTATGCCAAAATGGATAGCTTTCTTTTAAATATTGGCTTTTCTAGGTGTCATTCTGACAATACTATCTACACCAAGAAAGTGGGTAAGTCTCTTATCATTCTTGTTCTTTAGGTTGATGATATTATCCTTACTGGTAGTGATACCAACCTTATAAACCATGTGAAGTCCAGCCTTAAAAAGAAGTTTGAAATGACAGACTTAGGACACTAGCATTATTTTGTTGGTCTTCAAGTCTTGCAATCCAAGGAAGGTATTTCCCTTTCCCAGTCAAAGTATGCCTGTGATCTTCTACGTCACTTTCACATGGAAGACTATAAGCCAGCCCCTTCTCCATTTTAGTCTGGAGCCAAACTTTTAGTCACTTGTACTTCCCCTGAAGTTAATGCTATCTTATATCGTCAGCTTGTAGGAAAACTTTTGTATTTGACCCATACTTGTCCTGACCTTTCCATTGTTGTTGGCCTTATTACTCAGTTTATGCAAAACCCACATGAAAGTCATTGGAAAGAAACTAAAAGAATACCTTGTTATGTTCGAGGTACATTTCAGTTTGGAATTCATTACAATGCAGAAGCATCTCCTCTATTGGTTGGTTTCACTGATTCCGATTGCGCTGGTGACCCTGATGATCGGAAGTCTACTGCAGGTTATGTCTTCACTCTTGGTTCTGGACCTATTACATGCGATTGCAAGAAACAAAGTGTCGTTTCTCTTTCTTCAGCAGAAGTAGAGTATCGTGGCAACATAGAAGCTATTAAGGAAGCCCTGTGGCTTCGTCAAATCCTGTCAAAATTTGGCTTTTAGCAGCAGCATCTGAGTACACTTTGGTGTGATAATCAAAGTGCCATTCAAATATGCAAAGATCCAGTAAAACATCAGCGTAGCAAACAAATTGAACTACACAGGCACTTCATCAGAAATCTCATTCATGACCATGTTCTTGAGGTGCAATATTGTTCAACCGATGATCAAGTTGCAGACATCTTTACAAAGGCTCTCATAGAGGCGAAGTTTACTAAACTAGGATTTATGGTTGGATTTCATGAAGTTGTCACTAATGGGAGAATAGGCTCTAATGCCTCCTTCCTTCTCCTATTGTGTCATATTTTTACATCCTTCAATCCTATCCCAAGTTGTTCTTAAGGGGGGATGTTAGGATATTCTGACACATAGGAAATAGTTAAGTATAACTTGTTCTAGTGTAGAGTTAGGTAAAGTGTGTTTCTTCTCTCCTCGGTATTACCGACACTTGATCCATGGCTTAACACCCGATTGGTCCATGATCTCTATTTAAAGGGCATGGGTGGTCATTTGTAGGGTAACCATTCATGAGAGAAGCTTATGTAAATTTTCCTTCTTTTATTAATAAATTTCTTGAAGTGCCTGCATTGGCTCGGGCCGTGGACTATTTCCCTCTTTGAGGGTTTTAACCACGTCAATAATATTGGTGTATTGATCTGTGATCTGTTTGTGAGCAGTGTCCTTTGGTGTTCTATCTGAGGAACTTACCCTATAAATTCCTACAAAGGCTAGGGTTTCACCTTGGATAATGATATGAGCATCCAATGTTCCATTATTTGGATTTTATGCTTTCTAGGATATGTACTTGTATTTGCAATAACATTAATAAGAAGTGATTCTTCTTCTGCAATGACTTTCGTGCTTTTCATCTTGGTTGTATTGACTCTCTAGTATTTCCATCGTGGTTGTGTGTGTGATTTCATGTTAGCAATATGTTAATGAAATAGTTTGCAACTAATGGCTTACATGTCTACTTTGAATCCTTGCTTTCTTACTCCATGCCATGACAGTGACATGTTGCAAACTAATTTGCAATTAACCTCTGATGTGTTCTTGTTTAAGTATGCCTGAGATGGTTTTAGCTCACTAATCCTTCTTGTGGCATACTTTCCCTTGTTATTGTTGTTATATCCTTTTGTCTCTTTCTGCAAGTTGTTAATCGTGAGTTGACCTCACTCCCATAATTTAGGGCATTTCATTCTTCCCCTCGCTCTAACAACTCCACATTCAATAGCTAGTAGCGAAACATTCTTGGTGGCAGTTGCCCCACATACCAGATGGGGCTCCTATCCCAAACAGTGTGAGGTCTAATTGGGACTTCACACTGGGGAGACCCCCTAGTTGTTGGCGACATCCAACACCGTCAACAGATCTCCTATAAACTTAATCTTTCTATATTTCTCTTTAAAACTCCCACCCTCGAACTCTAATCAATACTTGATTAGAAAATATACTCTAACAAATGACCAAAGTGGTTTAACTGTAAAACCACTTTGAGAAAGCATAAAAGAGGGAGGGAGCTATGAAGGAAGAGAAAGAGAATACTATAATGTGAGGTATGTGTTAATTTCTAGTTGTCATTCCTTATAATTTCAATACTCTATGACGCAGAAGAAGTTGAACCAAAAGGTGGCAGCAGATCATTTTTGAAGGGAAAATATCATCAAATGAGCAACTCCACTAGATTTTTTGGCATATCGTTTAGGTAACATGTTTTTATGTCATTTTATTTGATGTTCGAAGGCTTGGTTTTCACTTAACTAGTGCTAAAAGCTATTAATCTTGCAGAGACATAGGTTTTCAATCATTGTATCAGATCATTTGAAGGTGTTTGAAAGTTGTCTCGCCTTCTATTTTCTTTCCAAAACTTTTGTATGTGATTTATTTACATTGTAGATGTTTAGAATCTAATTTGGTCAATTACGCTTCATAAGAATCTACCTTCTGATTCTGGTGTACTCACATACTGTAACAGCCCTAGAGAAAATTCCATGTAATAAAAGTTAAAAACAATAACAACAGGTGAATGGGACACTTATTCCAAGTTGAATGTTGGGCAAGACATCCTAGTGTGTGTTGATTTGGTTGTTTATGGCTAAGGAAATTGGGAAAGGCAATGGCTAAGGCTTTGGAAAGGAAAAATGGCATTTTTGGCACAATTATTTATGAAAATAGTGGAAAATAGGATAAAAAGGAGGTGAAAGGTCACAGGTTGCATGTGAGGAGGAAAATGAAGGAAAGTAATGGAAAATGAAGAAAATAGAGGCCTCATTCATAAAAAGGCTTCTAAGGATCAGTTGGTAACCTTTTGTCAATTTAGTTTTGGAGTTCTTTCATTATTCTCTCTCTCTATCTCATACTCTTGGATACTTAGAGTTTTCTTGGAGATTTTTCGCATTGGAGAAAGACAGGCAAAGAAGGCAAGAGGAAGCAAAGATCAAGTAGGGAAAGGTAGGATCAAGTAGCTACAGTAGGATTCATTGCAAGTATCGACTTGCATGTGTATTTCCCTTGCTAGATTTGGCATGCATGGGATTGCATGTGTTTCTTTTCTACCATGGCATGGGTTTTTCCAAGTGTGACAATATTTTCAGCCTAGCCTTGCCATTTCCTGAGAGCTTTGATGAGATGGGTTCTCTCATTCGATTTGTGTGGGATGGCTGGATTGGATTCGAAGCTAAGTGGGGTGAATATATGAATTGAAAAACACATGGTGTAGTGGTCCTTGAACCAGACTGAGGATGCACGAAGCCACTGGCCTAGTAACCCTTGAACCGGGTTGTTGGTTGCAGTAAAGCTAGATTGTGTGCCTTGGTGGGCCTAGGAACCCTTGCTGATGAATGGCGGGACATACAGTAAAGCCAAGAGGTGGATTTTCTCTTCATTGGGCCTACTGATTCCAGGATGGAATGCATGGTAAAGCCTGGAGAGTATGTCTCGGTGTAGGGCCTAGTGATCCCTAGATCAAGCTACGGATCCACGGTAAATCCTGAGAGACTAGGAGGCACTCAAATTCCTCACGATGTAGGTGGAGAACTCTGATGGCTTCCACATTTATTGGTGTTTTTTTTATGTGTTCTATGAGTCCCGCATTCATGTTTGGAATATAGCACAGGGGTGATTGGATGAAGAGAGACTTGGCTTAGCCAATCTATGGTTAGGTGGAACGTTGGTAGTCCCATCATCGATTGGTTCATTACATTGATTAATGAGAAATTCATTCCATTGCTTTTCATGTGTAAATGTACATATATATATATGGATTTTGATGGCTGATATGTTCATTGTAATTTTATTCCTATTATGTTGGTTAGAAGTATATTTTTTGATAGCAACTATGTATGGCTCTCAGCATGTTTTTACTTGTATTTGAATGGATATGGTATCTATGACCTAATAAGCGATAAGGCAGTAATTGACATGAGGAAACAATGGTTCATGGTGATTCTCAGATAAGTATGAGATCCCTAAACTTAATTATGTTGTTTACACCTATAGGTTACATGTTGAGAATATGTTTGATGAAATGCATGTCATGGCTAGTAGGGGTCTGGTTAAGGTCTTGATCAACTATTTGCTTTTGCATCATTGTTTCCTTGTACTTTACTTGATTCTGAGCTTCATTCGATTCTAGGAATCCGAGGGTCACTGGCATAGAACTGGAAACTTTGGTCCACAGTCGTTGGCAAGAAGGCCTATGAGAGTGACTTTGGGTTTCTGGTTGCTCCCTTGCCCATAGCATGAGAGCGACTATGGCCTTAGAGGTCCAAAACAGCAATGGGACCTAGGGATAGGCTATCTTGGTGGTTGACTTGTCTCCTGAGGGTTCTCTTGATGATGTTGGATGACTATGTGTGATGTTTCGTCCATTCCACTTCCTTAAGGTTACCTAGGAGGTCGAATATGATCATAGTAGCCTCTCATCTCATGTTCACCCCGATTGGCATAATTACTTGGGTTGTTATGGGAGGAGGGTGTTACAGAGTGGTATCAGAGCATGGTTCAACTCTCGGACTAGATGGGTTGAATGTGTTAGTCATGCATGCATGTCAGTTGCATGTGTGTCTCTTACACTTGTATACTTGTTGCAATTGCTTGATGTTGGATTAGGGTTGTAGTATGGTTATCATGGAGAATTTGATGTTGATTTCATGAAGAGTATTTGACATGAATATGTCACTGATTGTATATGGATTATATGTCACTTATATGTTGATTTTATGTTGCCTACATACATCCTTGTATGTTAGGTTACATTTTGAATATTTTGATTACATGTATTAGTCTTGTAGGTTGATTGCAAGAACTGATCGATTATGTTCGACTACATGCATTTATGTGTATTTGTAGTTGGCTAGGCATTACTTATGCATATTGTCAGTTGCATGTAGCAATGTGTAAAATGGAGCAATGGTTGTTGTCATGCATTAGGTCATAGCATGCATTGTTGATATGGCCTTGCATTGATGACTGGACCTTAGTTAGAGTGATGTTTATGAGTTGATACATTTACTTGTGTATGTCGATAAGTTGTTATGATTATGTTATACATGTATCAAATGGCTAGCAAGGTGGTAGACTACATATAATATCCCTATGCGTCAGATGAGTATCGTGGTGTGGAGTATACTTCTAATTTGGTCAATACATTGAGAACTTTGAAGGAAGAGATAAGGAGTTGTAAGGTGGATCATGATGGGATCATATAGGCACAAGAGAAGCAGGCAGAGGTGAATGTTATACTCCTTCGGAGTTTGTCAAAACTGCAACAACAAGGGCCGCTTCAGATCAACCATGCACATGAGGATGGGAATAATGGAGCATATGGCAGTAGATCTCCTAGTAGACACAGGTCGAATAGATCTGGTACAGTGAGAGATGGTGGGTTATTAGACACTCTGGAAAGGAGGGGCGATGAGTACAGGTATTATTCTAGTTCTGGTTCTGATAAACATCATGATCGTCATCGTTATCATCCTTACAGGAGGAATGATAGGGGATACTTACCGGATGAATTCAAGAAAGAAAAACCACCTACTTTTGATGGAGATGTGAAGAAGCCAGAAGATGCAGAGGCTTGGATACTTGGGATGAACAAATTCTTTGAGTTGCATGAGTACACAGATAACATGAAGGCTAGAATAGCTATCTTCAGCTTGAAAGGTAAAGCAGACATCTAGTGGGAAGATGTTAAGCGGGTTAGAGACATCAAGACAGATGACTTGAGTTGGTGGGAATTCAAGAGGCTTTTCAGGAAGAAGTACTTGTCAGAAAGGTACTACGACAGTAAGGCTAAAGAATTATATGAGTTAAAGATGGGATCAATGACAGACAAAGAGTACACGACCAAGTTTTTGGATCTATTGAGGTATGTACCGTATCTTACTGATGAGAAGGCTAAAGTTAAGGGATTTTTCAATGGTTTGCCATTAGCATTTAGAGATTGGATTGAGTATGATGAGCCTTGGTCACTTGAGGAAGTTATTGTCAAACTGAAGCATTGCTATGAGCAATCAAAGCGTAAGAATGAATCTCATCATGGATGGAAGGGAAAATTCAAAGGTAGAGGTAAATGGTAGCCTAAGCGGACAAGGACTCAACATGTAGATGGGAAAGAAAATATGGCACCGCAAAAGAAGTTTAATGAAGCTAGACAGGGACATGGGTCACATCAGCAACGACATAGAGGTGAGGGCGCTAGTTTGTTGGAGTGTTGGACATGTGGTGAGGAACCCCTTAGGAGACATTGTTCATGGCATTAGGGTGGAAGGCCTAAGATATACAGTCCACAGGAGGCACAAACTGTTGGGGATGTTGGTCAGAGTATTCCAAGTATCTATGTAGCAGTGGACAAAAGGCAGGCAAAACACCAGGCATTTATCATTAAGATGGACAGTAAGCTTTGTGATCAAGTTATTTCTATTTTGATTGACCCTGGATCTAGTTATAACTATGTTAGTCCTCACTTGGTGGATAAGTGTGGTTTGAATAAGGAATTGCATGCAAAGTCTTGGTTAGTGCAGTTGGCTACAAGTACAAAGAAGCAAGTTCATCATTAAGTAAGAGCTTGCACATTTTATTTAAATGGTATGCCTGCAGTAGCACATTTGAATATGTTAGCATTGGGATCATACAGTATGTTGTTGGGCATGGATTGGTTGTATCTACATAGAACTATTGAGTGTATTGATGACAATGGAGAACCAAGAGTCTTGCAAGGTAAGAAGAAAGCCACATCATTTAGGATGGTGACAGTTATGCAAGAAAAGCGTAGCCACAGGAAAGGGTGCAAACTATTTGCAGTACACATTTCTAGCGATAAGGGTAAGGAGGTTGAGGATGTAGATGTGTTGAACAGATATCCAATGTTGTAGCAGTTTTAGGATGTATTCCCTGAGGAAATTACAGAGTTTCCACCTCACAGGGAGGTAGACTTTTCTATTGAGTTAGTGCCAGGGGTAGCTCTAGCATCTAAAGCACCTTACAATATGAGCACACCTGAGTTGGTTGAGTTAAAATTGCAGCTAAAGGAAATGTTGGACAAGGGATACATTAGGCCAAGTGTATCACCTTAGGGCACACCGATCTTGTTTGTGAGGAAGAAATATGGTACCCTCAGATTATGCATTAACTATAGGCAGTTGAACAAAGTGACTATCAAGAACAGGTACCCTTTGTCAAGGATTGATGACTTGTTCGATCAGCTGAAGGGAGCAACAATGTTCTCGAAGATTGACTTGAGATTCAGATACCATTAGGTACACATCAAAGAGGAGGACATTTGTAAGACTGCGTTCAGGAACAGGTGTGGGCATTATGAGTTTGTTATTGTTCCATTTGGATTAACTAATGCTCCAGTTACATTCATGTGTCTGATGAATAGTGTACTGTGTTCATTTTTGGATAATTTTGTTATTGTGTTCATTGATGATATACTGGTATATTCTAATAATGAGGAAGAGCAAATCGATCACTTAGCAGCAGTATTGAGGTTGTTGAGGGAGCATCAGTTGTATGCTAAAGTTAGCAAGTGTAGTTTCTTTCAGACTTGGGACATGTTGTCTCGAAGGAAGGCATTTCAGTAGATCCAGAAAAGATAAGGGCCATCATGGAGTGGGTAGGTTCTAATAATGTGGATGAGGTGATATATTTCATGGGTCTGGTAGGCTATTATCAGATGTTCGTCAAGAAATTCTCATAGATTGCTTATCCCATTACATCATTGCAAAGGAAAGGTAAGAAGTTTGAATGGACTAAGGAGTGTGAAGTTATCTTTGAGCAGCTTAAGCAGTTGTTGACGCATGCACCAATACTACAGATACGGACAAAGAGTTTGTGGTATGCACAGATGCTTGCAAGAGAGGGCTTGGTGGAGTCCTTATGCAGGATGGACAGGTGGTATGTTATGAGTCCCAGAAACTAAATGAGCATGAGCAGAACTACATGACACATGATCTTGAGTTAGCAAAGATTATACATGCTTTGAATATGTGGAGACATTATATTCTTGGCAGGAGGTTTGTGCTTATGATTGATCACATTGGGTTGAGGTATTTGTTTGACCAGGCGAATCTTAACACCAGGCAGGCTATATGGTTGGCCACGATCACTGAGTTCGATTTTGAGATCAGGTACATCAAAGGTAAAGAGAACAGGGTGACAAATGCTCTCAGCACACGGGTACAGGTACATCACTTGGCAGCTATGAGCTCCTATGGGACAGACTTACTAGATAGGATCTTTCAGGTAGGACAGCAAGATGTCAGGTATATGGAGATTGTGCACAGGTTGCAGTAGGGTGTAGGTACAGGTACATGTAGTGGTACAGGTCAGGTGACACTATAGGTACATGTATAGGTACAGGCACATGTAGTGGTATAGGTTGTAGGTTTTAACCCCATACAGAAATTACCTACATACGAATTCTAAAACACAGAAAATAAACAATGCGAGAGCATAACACATAAAACACATATACACGGAGATTTTCCCCTGGATCCCAAAACTGAGACTACCAGCTTTATTTTTCATTATATTCCTTTCAATTTTACAATACATATTTATACATGCCGAAGCATCCAATACCAAGGACCGAAAAACCGTCGCGTCCAAAACCATGGACCGAAAACCATCGTGTACAAAACCATGTGCGAAAATCATGCACAAAACCATAGGTGAGTCCACCCAACCTAACATAGGGTCCAAAACCAAAATTTTCCCCATAGAGTGGGGTTACCTGCACCTATCAAACCCCCTGTGACTCCCCCCACTACGCAATTGACGCAACGAAGGGGAGGCTCCACCCCCCTTCTAATCCCCCGGTTAACTATGTGGGCTAGTTGTGGAAAGAATATAACACAACCCAACATTCTCCCACTTGTTGTTTTCTTTCCACAGGGGGCCATAAGAGAGCTTTGTCATTTATCCAGCCTTGCAATGCCCATTGTTTCTCTACACCAAGAGAACTTCTCAGAGCTCACAAATTTTGTCAATGCATCTGCAGTATTCTTCAAAGTGTCCACCTTTACTAGCAACACCTTTTTCTCTTCTATCATATCCCTCAAAAAGTGATACTGAACATCAATGTGCTTTGTTTTTTAATGATATGCAGGGTTCTTTGCCAAGAAAATTGCACTTTGGCTGTCACAATCTATCCTTATCGCTCCCTGTACTAACCCCATACATGAACACAATCTCTGCAACCAAACTGCTTCCTTGCTTGTATGAGTGGCTGCCATGTATTCTGCCTTTGTAGTTGATAGTGCCACTACAGATTGTTTCTTACTCATCCAACTGACTGCACCTCCAAATAGGTTAAACACATACCCACTTGTAGATATTCTCTGATCCAAATCTCTAGCCCAGTCTGCATCAACAAAGCAACGAATATCCAACACTCTATCCAATCCTGGTCTTCCTTGGTAGCACAAACCATAATCACTAGTGCCACGCAAATACCTGAAAACTCGCTTCACTGTTGTCCAGTGCTCCTTCCCTGGTTTTGACATAAACCTGCTCAATACTCCCACTGCATGTGCAATATCTAGTCTAGTACAGACCATTGCATACATTAGGCTGTCGACTGCACTTGCATATGGAACACGGGACATGTCCTCTTCCTCTTCTTGTGTCTTGGGACACTATTCAGCAGATAACTTCACACCTACAGGAATAGGAACCTTCACCAGTTTACTATCCTGCATATTAAACCTCTGCAGTATTGTCTCGACATACTTCCTCTGCTTTAACCAGAGCTTCCTCTTTTCCCGGTATCTTTTAATTTCCATGCCCAAAATATAGTTTGCAGCACCAAGATCTTTCATGTCGAATTTGGAGGACAATTGGGTCTTCAAATCCTAGATAATTTCTTTGTCATTTCCAACCAGCAACATATCATCCACATACAAGACCAGATAAATAACACGGTCACCAATTAATTTAAAATACACACAGTGATCTGCTTTGCTTCTGGTGAAGCCAAGTCCCCGTATAAATGTATCAAATTTCTGATACCACATCCTTGGTGACTATTTTAACCCATACAGAGACTTTTTTAACTTGCATACTAGTTCTTTCTTACCCTTCACCGTAAAACCTTCAGGTTGCTTCATGTAGATCTCCTCTTCCAGATCCCCGTGAAGAAATGTTGTCTTCACATTCATATGTTCTACCTCATAATCAAAAGTAGCGGCAACAGATAACAGTAATCTAATAGAAGCTACCTTGGCAACAGGAGAAAAAATATCACCAAAATCAATTCACGGCACTTGGGAATAACCTTTTGCTACCAATTGAGCTTTGTATTTCTCCATCTTTCCTTCTGCATTTGTCTTCTTCTTGAACACCCATTTGCTGCCAATGGGTTTCCTTCCAACCGACAACTCCACCAAATCCCAAGCCTCATTTTTGTGCAAAGATTCCATTTCATCAACCATGGCCTCTTTCTAGAGTTTTCCATCCTCTGAATCTACTGCTTCCTTCACAGTTCTGGGATCATCATCAGTAACAGATAAAGCAAAATTTGAACAGAAAGCAGATGGACTATACCTTTCTGGCTGCCTTCTTTCTCAAACTGATCTTCTCACACCTGGAGTTTGTGGCTCTTCATATTCTAATTCCTCCTCTGTTGTAGAGTCTGATTCTTCCTCCTTAAGCTCAAACTCTATCTTCTCAAGTTCCTTTGGTTGGACTTCATGTTTAATAACATCTTTAACCTCTCTGAACACCACATCTCAGTTGTACACAACCTTCCTTACTGGGTTCCAAAGCTTATAACCTTTTAAACCATCCTTATACCCAATAAAGATGCACTTTTCAGATTTACTATCTAACTTTGTTCTTTTCTCCTTTGGAACATGTACATATGCATCACATCCAAATACCCTCAAATGTGAAAGAGAGGGTTTCTTACCAGTACATACCTCTTGTGGAGTCTTATCCTCCAACGCTAATGAAGGTGACCTGTTGACCAGGTAAGATGCAGTCTCCACTGCCTCTGCCCAGAATTCTTGTCCTAACCCGGCACCACTGAGCATGTTGCTTGCCCTTTCCATCAACGTCTTGTTCATTCTTTCTGCAACTCCATCTTGCTGAGGTGTATATGGAGTAGTCTTCTTCCGTGCTATACCACACTTCTTACAGAATTTTTCAAATTCCTTACTGCAAAATTCTCCACCGTTATCTGTCCTCAGCACCTTTATCTTCTTCTCTGTCTGGTTTTCCACCAGAGCCTTAAACTTTTTAAACCTATCAAAGACTTCAGATTTCTTCTTAAGGAAATATATCCATGTATTCCTTGAGAAGTCATCTATAAATGATACATTGTACATAGACTTACCCAGTGATGGAACCTTCACAAGTCCAAACACATCACTGTGCACAAGCTCTAATATATGTTTCGCCCTCTTACCACCATAGGGGAAACTCACCCGATTCTGCTTCCCATATACACAATTTTCACAGAAATCAAAATCCAGAGAGCTATTACTCATACCTTCTACCATACCTTTACCATGAAGTATTCGAAGGCCCTTCTCTCCAATATGTCCAAGCCTTTGATGCCACAGCATGGTCTTCTCTCAAGAGACCACTAGATTTTCTGCTCCACTTTCAGGGACCACAGAACTGTTGCACCCATCAACAACAGTGCTACCTTGCAGCTTGTACAAAGTTCCAATCCGAACTCCCCGCATCAATACCAGTGCTCCCCGAACCATCTCACAGGTATCCTTCTCGAACACTGTTTTTACACCTGCATCATCCAACTTGCTTACAGAAATCAGATTTCTGGCCAATGTAGGAATATGCAAAACAACTGGAAGTGTTCTAACCCTTCCACCTTGCAACTTCAACTTTACTTTTTCGTGACCAACGATTGTAGCCTTCCTATCATCCCCTAAGAAGACATCACCACCACCGTATTTCTCATACTCGCAAAACCACTCTCTATGGGGAGTGAAGTGAAAGGATGCACCTGAGTCAATCAACCATGCCTCATGATCTACATGTGTAGTTGAAGAAGCCAAGTACACATCCCCACCTTCATCTGAGGTGGTTTTCACCTCTGCAGAAGGAGCATCATCAGATCCCTTTCCTTTATCAGGAGCTTTACATTTACAGTCCCTTTTGTAGTGCCCTTCCTTTCCACATTTCCAGCACACCACCTTTACAGGTTTTCCTGGAGATTTAGATCTCCCACTCGATGACTTATTTTTGTTTCTGTTCTGGGACCGTCCTCGTACAGACAAGGCATCACCATTCTGGCTCTCCATATTTTTCTGTCTCATCTCCTCCGTCAGCAAGGATGAGACTATTTCATCAAACTGCAAGGCAGTTGCATTGCTACCTATTGCAATAACCAGACTATCCCACGAATCTGGTAGAGAACACAACAAACTGATGCATTTATCTTCATTTGAAATTTTAATATCAACAAATACTAACTGACTTACCACAGTATTAAATGCGTTCAGATGCTCTGTCACCGAGTCTCCATCTTTCATCCTTAGGTTATACAACTTTTTCCACAGGAACAGTTTATTCACCAAAGACTTAGATTGGTAGAAAGTCCCTAACTTGTCCCACAAAGCCTTCGCCGTAGCTTCCCCTAATACATTCATCAATACTGAATCTGAGACACACAATCGTATTTTGCTCTTTGCCTTCCAATCCAACTTCTTCCATTCTTCATCAGACACTCCCGTTGGTTTAGTACCCGTATCTACTGCGATCCACTGATCTTTATCCACCAAGAGATCCTCCATCTTGAGTTTCCATAACTCAAAACTCTAACCATTAAATTTCTCGATCTCTATCTTTCCACTGCTCGCCATCTTCTTTCACCACCAGAATCAATCCCGCAGATCTCCCACTGAACAGGGTCTACCACAGGCCCGAGCGAAACCCCTCAACAACAAAGGCATCCCCTTGAAGCCAAAACAACTCTGATACCAAATGTAGGATTTAACCTTGTACAGAAATTACCTGCATACGAATTCTAAAACACAGAAAATAAACAATGCGGGAGCATAACACATAAAACACATATACATAGAGATTTTCCCCTAGATCCCAAAACCGGGACTACCAGCTTGATTTTTCATTATATTCCTTTCAATGTTACAATACATATTTATACATGCCGAAGCATCCAATACCAAGGACCGAAAAACCATCGCGTCCAAAACCATGGATCGAAAACCATCGTGTCCAAAACCATGTGCGAAAATCATGCACAAAACCATAGGTGGGTCCGCCCAACCTAACATAGGGTCCAAAACCAAAATTTTCCAGGGCGCTGCCCCAGACCCCATAGAGTGGGGTTACCTGCACCCATCAAACCCCCAGTGACTCCCCCCGCTACGCAATCAGAGCAACGAAGGGGGGGCTCCGCCCCCCTTCTAACCCCCCAGTTAACTATGTGGGTTAGTTGTGGAAAGAATATAACACAACCCAAAATAGGTATAGGCACAAGTGGCACTACAGGTACAGGTATAGGTGTAGGTGCACAAGGCATGGACTATTGACTTACAGCAGATAGATTGGTCAAGTTCCAAGACAGGATATATGTACCGGATAGCAGTGAGCTCAAGAAGGTGATCTTGAGGGAATTTCATGCAAAACCATATTCAGGTCATGCATGTTATCAGAAGACACTGAAAATGGTGAAGAGGTACTATTATTGGCCGAATTTGGAGAGGGATGTAGCAGAGTTCGTGGCTAGATGCTTTGATTGTCAACGAGTGAAGGCAGATTGTAAACATCCAGGTGGTTTGCTATAGCTGATTGTGATTCCAGAATGGAAATGGGAGGTCATTTCCATGGACTTCATCACAAGGTTACCGCAGACAATGAAGCAACATGATTCCATCATGGTCAATGTGGACAGGTTAACAAAGGTTGCACACTTGATTCTGGTGAAGTCTATGTTCTCAGCTAGTGATGTGGCACATGTATTCATTTGAGATGTGGTTAGACTACATGGTGTTCTGAAGAATATTGTGTCAAACAGGGATGCGAAGTTCACTTCCAAGTTTTGGAAGGAGTTATTTGCAGGTTTGGGCACAGAGTTGGCCTTCAACACAAATTATCATCCGCAGACAAATGGATAGACAAAGAGGGTCAACAAGATATTGGAGGCCATGTTGAGAATGTATGTGATGCATCAGCAGTGGAAGTGCGAAGAGTATCTCCCTTTGGTAAAGTTTGCATACAACAACAGTTATCGGTAGTCACTGAGGATGAGTCCTTTTGAGGCATTGTATGTGAAGAGTTCTAACACTCCCATTAGTTGGAGTGAGCCGGTTAGCATAGTATTGATTGGACCATATATGTTGGCAGACATGGAATAGGAGACACAGGTGATCAAGAAGAATCTAAAGGCAACACAGGATATGCGGAAGAGTTATGCAGATAGGAACAGGTTGTTCAAGGAGTTCTAGGTTGGATAATAGGTGTACTTATGCATCAAACCGAAGAAGAGCTCCTTGTGGATTGGATCATGTGCCAAGATGGCGTCATGGTTTTGTGGACCCTTCAGTATCATTGAGAGGATTAGGTCAGTATCCTATCGACTTTCACTGACTCAGACAGTGAAATTCCACGATTTTTTCCATGTATCTTTGCTTAAGAAGTATGTTAAGGATGTTGATCATGTAATTTAATAGTCTATATTGCAGGTGGAACCAGATGGAGAATTCCATCCAGAGTCTCAGTGTATATTTCAGAAAAAGGTGCTCATGCTTTGGAACCAAGCAATCGAGCAAGTTAAAGTGCAATGGAAGCACTTTGGACCCGATGAAGCTACATGGGATATGGTGGATCAGATGTGGGCCATGTATCCTTCCTTGTTTGCAAGTTGAGGCAAGGCAGCTTGATATGTTGGTTTGGTATTTTCTTATGGTGGTTTGGTATTTTCTTTATGGTGGTTTGGTATATGCTTTATGATGGTTTGGTATTTGCTTTATGGTGGTTGATATATGATTTATGATGGTTTGATATATTCTATATGATGTTTTGAAATATGCTTAGACATGGTGTTTAGTATATGTTTGATATATGTTTTGGTATATGATTTGGCATATGTTTTGGTATCTATATTTTTTATGATGTTTCTACATGCACCCATGTGTATGGATGTAAATGTCGTAACGAGTTGTTTTATAAAGCTCCACTAAGTGGTATAGGTGTCATGTCATTATGGTTATGTTATCAGGTTATTATGCTATCATGTAGTTATGTTATCATGATGTTATGATGTCATGTGGATTGGTACTCTGCGGGATGATCATTGTAAATACCATAATGAGTTGTGCTATAAAGCTCCACTATGCGGTATGTTGTCATGTTGTCATTATGTTTTTTTTGGCAGATACTTCATTGTAAATACTCTATCAAGTTGTGTTATGAAGCTCCATGAGAACTATGTCTTCTTTCAGCAGGTTGCTGAGGTATATGTGTGATTGAACATTGAGGACGGTGTCCCCCAAGGGGGAGGGTTCTGTAACAACCCTGGTGAAAATTCCATGTAATAAAAGTTAAAAACAATAACCATGGATGAATGGGACACTTATTCAAAGTTGAATGTTGGGAAAGACATCCTAGTGTGTGTTCATTTGGTTGTTTATGGCTAAGGAAATTGAAAAAGGAAATGGCTAAGGCTTTGGAAAGGAAAAATGGAATTTTTGGCACAATTATTTATGAAAATAATGAAAATTAAGAGAAAAAGGAGGTGAAAGGTCACAGGTTGCATGTGAGGAGGAAAATGAAGGAAAATAATGGAAAATGAATAAAATAGAGGCCTCGTTCATAAAAAGGCTTTTGAGGATCAGTTGGTAAACTTTTTTCAGTTTAGCTTTGGATTCTTTCAATATTCTATCTCTCTCTCTCTCATATTCTTGGATACTTAGAGTTTTCTTTGAGCACTTTTGCATTGGAGCAAGAAAGGAAAAGAAGGCAAGAGGAAGCAAAGATCAAGTAGCTACAGTAGGCTTCATTGTAGGTATCGACTTTCATGTGTATTTTCCTTGCTAGATTTTGCATACATGGGATTGCATGTGTTTATTTTCTACCAGGGTTTTTCTAGGTGTGACAGTATTTTCAGCCTAGCCTTGCCATTTTCTGATAACTTTGATGAGATGGGTTCTCTCATTTGGTTTGTTTGGGATGGTAGAATCGGATTCGAAGCTGAGTGGGGTGGATCTCTGAATTGAAAAACACATGGTGTAGTGGTCCCTGAATCAGAGTGAGGATGCATGAAGCCACTGGCCTAGTAACCCCTGAACCAGACTGTGGATTGCGGTAAAGCCAGATTATGTGCCTCGATGGGCCTAGGAACCCTTTCCAGTGAATGGCGAGATATATGGTAAAGACAAGAGGTGGATTTTCTCTCCGTTGGGCCTAGTGATTCCAAGATGGAATGCATGGTAAATCCTGGAGAGTATGTCTCAATGTAGGGCCTAGTGATCCTTGGATCGGACTGCGGGTGCACGATAAAACTTGAGAGACTAGGAGGCACTCAAATTCCTCACGGTGTAGGCAGAGAACTCCAGTGGCATTCACATTGATTGGTGTTTTTTAGATGTGTTCTATGAGTCCCATATTCATGCTTGGAATATGGCACAGGGGTGATTAGCTAAAGAGAGACTTGGCTCAGCCAATCTATGGTCAGGTGGAACGTGGTAGTCCCATCACCGGTTGGTTCATTGCATTGATTAATGAGAAATTAATTCCATTGATTTTCATGTGTAAATGTACTGATATATATATGGATTTTGATGGCTGATATGTTCATTGTAATTATGTTCCTATTATGTTGGTTAGATGTATATTTTGTGACAACAACTATGTATGGATCTCAGCATGTTTTTACTTGTATTTGAATGGATATGGTATCTATGACCTAATAAGTGATAAGGCAACAAATGACATGAGGAAACAATGGTTCATGGTGATTCTCAGATAAGTATGAGATCCCTACACTTAATTCTGTTGTTTACACTTGTAGGTTACATGTTGACAATATGTTTGATGAAATGTTTGTCATGGCTAGTAGGGGTCTGGTTAAGGTCTTGATCAACTATTTACTTTTGCATCATTGTTTCCCTGTACTTTACTTGATTCTGAGCTTTCATTCCATTCTGGGCAGTGGCCTGGGCTCTGGGCCTGAAAAAGTGGCTTAAATCCTAGGGTCATTGGCACAGAATTGGAAACTTTAGTCCACAGTCATTGGTAGACAGGCCTATGAGAGCGAATTTGGGTTTCTGGTCGCTCCCTTTCCCATAGCATGAGAGTGACTATGGCCTCAGAGGTCCAAAACAACAGTGGGACCCAAGGACAGGCTATCTGAGTGGTTGACTTGTCTCCTAAGGGTTATGTTGATGATGTTGGATGATTGTGTGTGATGTTTCGTCGATTCCACTTCCTTAAGGTTACCTAGGAGGTCGAATCTGATCATAGTAGCCTCTCGTCTCATGTTTACCTCAGTTGGCATAGTTACTTGGGTGGATGTGGGAGGAGGGTGTTAGACATACTTCTAAATTAATAAAATTAGCTTTGTTTTTCTTTATATTTAATGTGTATATTTATTGCAAAATTCATATAATTTTTAATTTGCAATCTATTCTCTTTAATTTACAAACTTCGCACGACTAAGGCTCTACAGTTGTTTGAGGTTGAAAATCCTTAAAACATTGATTGTTGGTTACTTCTGATCTTTGAGTTTCATTTTTATATTCATTGATTTTTAACATAAATAATTATATATTAGATTTTTTTACGAAATTTTATGTATCTTTTTTGTAAATATTAAGTTATAGTTTCGATTTTCGATTTTATTTAAATTTTTTGCAAGATAATCTTCTTAAATCACTGGAAACTTGTAAATTCTATCAAAGTCACTCACAACAGAGGGCATAAAATTTGGGTAGACTTGTCTTGTTATCTCACTCACCCTAGTGAGATATGCGGGGTTGGATAAGAGAAGCATAGAACTTCTCCTTGATCAATATAATTTTTTCCATTGCGGTAATTTTGGATAGCCTTTTTGTTTTTATTTTTGGTTCTAGTGAAATGGTTTGGCATTAGTTTGCAGCATCCAATCTAATTTTTACACTTTTCTCTGCTTCAGTAGTCATCAAATTCATCAAGAGGGTTTCCATATTTTCTCTAGTCAAATTGTTCCACATAATATTTAGTAGAAAGCAAATGACACCCTCTAGATATTAGCATACAATGAATCTACAAGATATAATAGATGTATGCAGAGTTTTGAGGAGACATGAAGATTCATTCTATCTAATAATGGCATGTCTATCATATCCCTCTTTGCATTCTTACATAAGGAGAAACATTGTAGGATTATGGGAATCCTAGGAAAGTATGGACAAAAATGTTTTAAAATATAAATAGATTTCTACAAGATAAAATGCTTTCTTCAATATGAAATTGAAGCACCAACTTCATACACTGCATCCTCAAGATAATTTATAGGTCAAAAAAATGATAAAGTGAAGGAAAAGGAATTTGAATAGTAGCATAAGTAACCAATGGAACTAGATCAATACTCTACTCCTTCGAAACAAATTCGGCAACAAGAAATATGTCAAATGTTCTGTAAACCCATATGCATTCTAAATGTATAATTTTATAAAGGATATACATGCAATGTTAGTACCTTAACTAATGCAAAATTAGAAAATAAAATATATAAAATAGGAATAGGAAAAGTCTAATAATGTTATTGGATGAATTTTATAAAACAATGAACACACTCTTTCTAACATTTTAACCTATTTTAATACAAATTTCTTTTATATATATATATATAACACGATTAAAACATTTATAAAACCTAAATCACATAAAATCATAAAAATCTTACCATACATGTAGATGTCTTCAAACTTTTTATCATTTTAACCATTTTTAATATAAAATTCTCCAATCGTAATTAAAAAATGAAATAAACAAGGGTCTAATATATTTAGACCATGATTTGTAATTTTATTTTAAAATTTGATAAGGAAAAAAATTATGTTACAATTTGTTCTACCAATCATATGTTTCAAAATTTGATAAAAGAGTAAGACAATGCAAAAAATTACATTGCACATGAAAAGATGACATAATACAATGAGTTAGCTAGAAATTGTTTAAGGAGTTCATGCAGCTAAAAATGTGGAAATGGAAACATAGCATATGGATGAAAAGCGTGCAATATTAAACATAAATTTAAACTTCATTTTTTTACTTGATAAGAATTGTAGAGGAATTTATACTTACGAGATAAACTTTAAATATATGGAAACAATATTTATTAATTTCATTTACATAAATATGTTTGTGCATATATTAATGTTTATAGGTTTGTGTGATAAGTCTCCCCACTTGAAAAATCTTACTAATTATAAATTGGTGGAAGTAAGGCATGTACGGAGCTAAATTTTGCACAGAAATAAAGTGTGTGCAAAGCTAAATCA
Source organism: Pinus tabuliformis (assembly GCA_031772625.1). NCBI lineage: Eukaryota > Viridiplantae > Streptophyta > Pinopsida > Pinales > Pinaceae > Pinus > Pinus tabuliformis. The sequence continues at coordinate 444,215,791 of CM062811.1, forward strand.
TGTGTGGAGTTAAAAGGGTAACTATCAAAATATTTTATGTTTTATTTTACTTGATTTGGTGTCATACCTAATATATTGGGAGAATTTAAAGAATATTGTGCATATGCTAAGGGATTGATAAACATCATGGTTATATGATTTCTCTAGTCATAGAATTCATTTTTAGGTTACATTGAGAGAATTAAAGATACTTAGATGCAAATAAGACAAATATAGAACCTAAAGTAGTAAATTCAGTTTAAATTCACATTAATTATTTAATTGGAAAAAATTATTAAATTTGATATAGTCCACACTAAAATATTTCCAATGGTATTTATATGAAAATGAATTGTAAAGTGAGTAATGACACTCTCCCTCATTTGGGAGGAATCTTTCATTTTTCCCCTATATTTTTTGTGGGTTAGAGTTATTTTGTGTGTAAACAAAGATAGTACGTCCAAATGTAATTTATGTGTTGTTACTTGGTAAGAATTGGAGATAATTTTATTCTTACCAAATAAACTTTTAATTTTTGGAAATATGATTTATTAATTCCATTAATGTAAATATATATGTGCATACATTAATGTCTATAGACTTGTGTGATAAGTTTGTCTGCTTGAAAAATATTAGTCTAAAATTGATCAAAGTAAGGGATGTGTAGAAGTAAGGCATATGCGGAGCTAAAGTTTATGCCGAAGTAAAGCATGTGCAGAGGTAGAGCATGTGCAGAGTTGAAAGGGTAAGTAGCATTTGAATCCTTATGTAATATTCTAGAAGCATGAAAAAGTTATAATATTTTGTGTTTTATTTTACTTCATTTGGTGTCACACCTAATATATTATGAGAAGAAGAGAAATATGGAATATGATCCATAGTTTAGTTTTCAAGTGGACGTTTCGAGTCCATAATAGGACCCATCATCAGGACATAATGTTTTGAGAGATGAATGTGAGGGGAAGATGAATAACTATAAAGAAATGAAGGAGAGGAAACAAAAATCCAAAATTCAATAGAGTGGGAAACACTAACCCTAAAAACAAAGGAATAAAAAACTAGAAACTAAAAATAAGGGAATAAGAAAGATTTTTATTAATTATAATAATATAATAATATGTTTATATAATTAATGATAGAGTGTTTAAATAATACAATAAAAAGGTACTTAATATGTAGTATATCTTTAATAGATTAATGTTTTAATTTATTAATAATATTATATTATTATTATAATATGACTAATATTTTTATATTATTAATACATTAAAACATTGCACCTTGTTAATGGGAGGTTAAGGGGTCAATTATCCTCGACCCTCTCAAGATTAGGCTTTGCTAATAAGTTAGCTTTGTTATCTGCACAGATATTTCCTCGAAAAAAAAACAAAAAAATAAATAAATAATAATAATAATAATAAATTAAAACATTAATATATTAGATATATACTACATATTAAATATTGTGCATTATATTACTTAAACGTTATATCATTAATTATATAAACATATTATTATAGTATTATTATTAACAAAAATCTTTCTTATTCTCTTATTTTTAGTTTCTAGTTTCTAGTTTTTTATTCTTTTGTTTTTAGGGTTAGGTTTTCCCCTCTATCGGCTTTTGACTCTCTTCCTTCTCCTTCATTTATTTACATGTATTCATCATCCCTTCACCTTCTTGTCTCAAAACATTATGTCCTAATGATGGGTCTTGTTCTGGACTCGAAACGTCGACTTGAAAACCACCATGCGGATCATATTCTAGATTTATATTCTTCAAATTCTAACCACAGAAGCCTACAAACAAGAAATATTGGGACCAATTAAGGCATATTATGCATATGTTAATGAATCAATAAATATCATGGTTATATGATTTATGTAGTTGTAGAATTCATTTTTGGGTTACGTGGAGAGAAATGAAACTAGTTTAATGCATTAAAAGAAATAAGTATGTGCATATATTAATGTTTATAGGCTTGTGTGATAAGTCTCCCACTTGGAAGAAATTTACCAAGTCTAAAACTGGTGGAAATAAGACATGTGCGAAAGTAAGGCTTGTGCAGAGGGAAAGCATGTGCAAAGCTCAAGTCTATGAGGAAGTAAAGTATGTGTGGACATAAAAAATGGGCGAAGGTAAAAGGGTAGGTTATACTACATATTGTTGATATTTTTTTTATTAAGGGAAAAAGTAAACCTCCTAGGACCTTAATGCAAATCCCTTTTTGTTTTAGAGAGGTGGTACTCCTATTTATGCACACACAGAAAATAAAATTGGAGTTTTAACACATGCATCGGTGAGTGGACCAGGTGTCTTCAACAATGCAACTAAAAGAAATAATAAGGAGTTGGAAAGTAGAATTTAAATACAAATGTCCATTCATTCTATCACAGTAAGAGAAATATCATTGAAGTGTATCAAAGGATAGAGACAAAATGGCAAGGTTCAGATGTCAAATAGATATAAAATGGTTTTATTCTTGTAATATCATAAAGAGCATAGGAAAATATTCACGAGATTCATACAAATTTAAATAAGTTTTTGAACCATAAATGAATTGTTTCCTTAAAAGGAGATGTCTGCAAGAGTAAAAAATACTACAAATTTAGATTTTAAAAATGTTTGGTGCCTAAAGCACTCAACAAAATCCTGATACTTTTTTTTTCCAAAGGAAAAATAATAATCTTTCATTATGTTGAAAAATTACATATAGTAGATGCCCAAGGCATATGAATAATTGTTGGCCCATGGCCAATACTAGATACATATCAGTAGATAGGTTATGGCAATCGCCATTTCCAAAAAATAGTAAAAACTATACAAAAATCACCTCGCAGGGTGTTTCAAGCTAGTTCAGTCTAATGAGCCATATATATTTGTACATAGATATTTTCAAAAAAGACAGCTAAAATAAATCCTGATACTTAATCGGAAATGTAAATGTATTCGTCCCAAGGGGGACTGGGAATAGGCTCCCATGAACCATAACATAAATAAGATACTTGGAAGAAAAGAGAGTTGTTGTGATAGATTAGCTTAAACGATGGTTTACACAAACAAGAAACAAGAATGATCAAAGACTGAGAAGAAGGAAATAAATGCTTCAAGATTTAAGAATACTCACAAAATGTGGAAGGATGGATCCTATGTTGTTGAAGTTTTTGTTTCCTTTAGATGGTTGTTGAGATAGCTCTTGCAAATAGATTTTCATATTTGAATGTAGCCAAGTGCCTAGAAAATAACCCTTCCGAATCAAAACCTTGAACGAATTCAACTTCACTGAAATTAAAATAATTTAATATTATGCAAACTTTACAAGGTGGATCCCATTCTTTACAACCACTTCTCAAACAGAAAATGACAAGGTAATTAATTGTTTTTTATCTTTTTGTTCAAATAAAATTAACCATGGGTGGTATTGTCTAAAAACATTTGCAAAAAAATACTTATCTAAACAAACTTGGACAAGAGTAATGGCTTATCTTGAAATCCATATATTCAAATCACAACATTTCTCTCCTATTGGTCTTTTTTCCCATTATGGAAAAATTCAACCTCTTAGGGCCTGACAGCAAGTCCCTCTACATTTTTATAGATGTGGTACTTCTATTTGTGAATGCACTCAGGTAATTGAAATGGAATTAAAATTTTAAACCATGCACCTATGGGTGGAGGTGTTTTTCCTCAAATATGCAAAGAAATAAAACAGTAAAGATATAAAGATCAAAATTTAAGCATGAGACCCATCCATTCCGTCATAGTAAGAACATAGCATTGATGCATATCAATAGGATAGACATGAGATAACACGATTCAGATATCAAAGAGCTAAAAAATGATTTCATTCATGTACAATCATGAAGAGAATAAGAAAAAATTCATGAGAATCATACACCTTTAAATAAATTTTTGAATCACAAATGAAATGCCTTCTTGAAAGGGATCTCTTTGCGAGAGAAAATTATTACAAATTCAAGTTTTAAAAATGTATGGTTCCTAAAGCACTCATCGAAATCATGAAACTTAATTGAAAAAGTAAATGCACTCATCCCAAGGGGGATTAGGATTGGGCTCCCATGAACCATAATGTAAATAAGGTATTTGGAAAAAAAAGGATGAACTACAGCATGGGATTGGCTTAAGTGATGGATAACACAACCAATAAATTTGAATGGTCAAAGACTAGGAAGAACAAAAGGGAATGCTTCAATATTTAAGAATACTCAGAAAATGTGGGATGGACCCCCATTGTTGAAGTTCTAGTTGCCTTTTACTATTGTTGTTGAAGTCATTAAGATAATCGGTTCATAGTTAACTCAGATTGATTACTTATTGGACAGATTGCTTTAACCATTCTTGAATGTAATCTTTCATCAGAGGGATCGTAATGTCCATTTTGGCACGTCCGTTGAATACCTCCTCCTCAATTTCTTGAGTCTCCTCCTGCAATTGCACAATCAAGACGGACTAATATTCATTAACATTAACAAAAATAACTGAGCATTTCCTATTCTTCTCCTCAATAAAATCAATTATATTATCAAACCCTGCTCCCATTGACTCTTTTAAATTGTCCAACCCAGGTGTTAACACATCCTTGGAAATTAACACATAGTCTCTTGTCATGCATGGATAGTGCAGATCACTAACAATTTTAATTGCATTACAAAAGGCATTAATTAATCTATCATTTATCTTGTTACATTCAAAATTGATCTCCTCCGGTATGTTGATTTTCGCAAACCATTTAGCTTTGATTTCCTTCTTTCGTTTATTCCCTAGGAGGTTTTATTGTGATCTCCATAGTTCATTGAGTGAACTAGCCTTCTGAATAAAAGTAGATAAGTCATTATTTATGAAATTTTTGTCATGCTCAAGGTCATTTTTAACCTAGTCAAAAAAGGTTGTAATTCTCTATACTAAATTCCTGAGATGGGAAACTACTTTCCATGAATAAATAATAATTTTCAATCGTTTGCGCATATTACTAACAATATATGATTTTAATCCATTTAGGAGGTGGTCCACTTTCTTAACTCTATGGAGTGTGCTAGGGTTAGAAATTGTTGATGTTGGTGTTTGTATTGCAAGTGGATTCATAAACAAAGGAACCAGATTTAGAGCTTCTTCTAGCTCTTTTATTCTTCTTTTGAGCCTCAAGTTTTTTGCTTCTTGTTCTGTAACAAAGTGTGCCAGTTCCTCTCAATTAGTTTGATGCAACTTTATGATCCTAGTGGCTCCAACTTTAGACACATCAATATCCATTTGTGTTTGATCAATAACCTTTTTATTATGAACCTTTACTCTTTCAATATTCATTTTTTTATTACCTCTATCATAGCTTACATTTTTCAAGGTGACAGGGCGGTCTTCGAAAGTGGTGACTTCCTCAACAATTTCTTCCATTATTCTTTGATTTTCATCTAAACGAGTAGTAACCCAATTGGGTGGTGTAGTGCTATCAACTTCAATATCCATAACTTCTTCCACATTTGTTGTTTCTTTGGGACTTCTGACTTTGGTTGATTGAGCCATGTGTGATCTTTTTGAAGTGAGTTTGGAAGGTGGCTCTTGCTCATCTCTGCCACCTGAGACCCTATCATTACTCAGTCTTCCACTCAAGGTAGTTTTTCTCTTCCTTTAAGTGGAGGATGAACTCAGGAAAGTCTTGGGTGTCGAGGTTGGAGGTCGCATCATAGGCTTTTTTCCTCTTTGTTTATAACTTACTCTTTCCTTTGCTTGTAGTATTTAGATGTCTAGAAAACACATCTTTTGGATCAAAGCCTTGAAGGGATTCAACTTCACTTAAGTTAAAAGAATTTAAAGACTATGCAAACTCTTCTAGGTGGGTCTTATTCTTCATAATCACTTCTCCAAGAGTAAATGACAAAGAAATAATTTTCTTTTTCTTTTTCCATTCAAATAAAGTTAGACATGCATGGTACTATATACATACTTTAAAATTAGCAACAAAATTCTTATATGTAACAAATTTGGGCAGCAATAGTGGCTTGTCTTGAAATCCATATATTTGAATCGCGATATTACTCTCTTTCTTTGTGGATGTGTGATATGATAAATAATTATGTATATGATGTTTCATTTTTGAATTTTTATAGTTTAGAAACCATGTGAAGAATTTAATTATCAGTGTGTTATTATTGATAATGAATAATTGTAAATCTATATTTATGATGTTTTATTTCTTTTTATAAATAAAGTCTGGAAATTAATTTTGGAGTACATGTGATTGAAAGAAACGAGGTTGCAAAATTATTGGTGAATATTAGTTACCCATCAATAAGTCCTAGGAATCTAATCTGGACGATTAGATTTATTGAGAAATTATGGAATTGGCCAATTAATTATTTCCTAAAAGCAAGATGTTGTCTTTGGAAGTGGGAAAAAAAAAATCATTAATGAGCTAGTAACTACATGTCGCTTGTTGGTGAGGTGGAGGTAGTTACCAATCACCAAAATGAGCGGTAAAAGGGTAATGGACAAAAAATAATTTATTTGCCTTTTGTCTTCTTTCTGGAGAGACTCAAGTTGTCTAGCAGAGAAGTTGTGAGAACAAGAAGTGAATCGGACAAATAAAAGGAAATTTGTAGACCTATTATGCTCGAGGGGATACTGGTTGGATGCAGTATCAAGGATGGGAGGAGCCAAGTACTCAATTACTAATTTTCTAGACATATTTTCCAAGATAGTATTCTTGCCTTATAAATCGTTAGAAGGATAAAAGGTTAAATTATGTGATGTTTTTCTAAACTGGGTATTTTATTAAATAATAGGAAAAACTAAGGAAAAATAAAGAATCAGAATATCTACTTTTTTGGTTTATTATTATTATGAGAATAAGAAAAGAAACTGACGAAAAAAAGAAAAGTGAAAGTTTTTGTTTACTTTTCTAGTATTATTTGTTTTTGCATTAAGAGTATTTATATGCTTTTTTAGTGAATATAGAAGAAAACTAATTATATTTTGTTTTATTACTAATTAGGTTATATATATATATATATATATATATATATATATATATATATATATATATATATATATAGTTGTGTGTGTGTAGGAAAGGAAGGAGATATAAATATATATGTACAGAGGTAGATTTAAGGAGTTAGTTTTAACTGATATTTTGTCTATGGTAACCTCTAAAGAAACATATAAATGTTTATTTAACTAGACGAAGATAGATTATTTATATATCTAATTATTAATACAAAGCAAAAGATACAATAAATTGTATAGGAAAATATATAACATAGAACAACATTGCTTCTAGAAAGAAAAGGATTTCTACAAGCTCTAAATAAAAATTATGCATGCAAAGAAAATACACATATATGTACTTATTTTTCAACTATAATTGGATTGGAATTAAAATAGCTTCATATAATGAGCCAAATATTGACATAAAAGACGTTAAAAGCATAAATAAAGAATAAAATTAGTATTGTATTTATAAAATAATCTTTATCAATTTACAACATATATAATGTCTAAAGGACAATATAACACAATATATTGAAAAGGAAAATTCCGTGAGAGGCATATATGACCTCAATGAAAATATTAATATAATTAATCTAAAAAAATATACAAATGTTGAGTATTCAACCCAAGAAGGATGAATAGTTATAATTACGAGAATGGAGTATAGCCATGAGAAATCACTTTCATTTAAGAAGAGAATTTATAACAAAGAGATATAAAAGAAAATGATTAAGAAATATTGGAAAACTTGTCTTCAAATTTAGTAATCACGTCTAAGTAAAACGAGAGGAGACCAAGGGTTTGGAACCTGTGACCCAACAAGAAATGTGGTTGAACGATCAATGAATTGTGTAAGTGACCATGAGTTAGAAACATGGAAGAAGAAAAAAGAAATTATTTTTGGAATATTGAAGGATACCCGAAGAAATAGTACATTTTAAAATTAGTATTTAATACACAAAACTCCTTAAAAGACAAAGAAAATAATTAAAAGAATGTTACACAATTACCTCTGAATTAATATAGTTCAGTAAATATACTCATAATTACTGCACAGAAAATGTATTAATCCATCCTAACATTATAGGACATATGGTTATATGTTTAGTAAAAAGAAAAAATAATATTTATATATTCAAGTATTTGTATACGAGAATAGTCTATTGTGAGGAATTGGTAATGCCAGATTTTAAAATTTATTACAAATACACAAAGTAATAATGAAGAGCAGGAAAAAGGGATGTATCCTTTGATAGTATAAATCAAGGGAGGAGGAACATTATATAAAATATAAAAAGTAAAAAGAATGTATAAATAACTTATTTTGTTTACAAATAATGAGATAGAAGACAAATTAAGTCGTAAAGGTATATTCCAAAAGATAGGAGTCTAAATAAAGATTTAACGGTAAAAAGAAAATAACCCAAAAATAACTAAACACAAAAATAATTATTTATTCCAAACCGTGATGAGATATGTAAGAAATATGGTTGAGCATTTAAAAATCCAATAGATTTTATGTTGTAAAAACTCATACACAATTATTCATACAAATAAAAATGGAGAGATGTTTCCAATATGTAATCGAATGGTTAGTCATTAACACTGGGTAGGGTTTAACTGCAAAGTTCGAACCCAATATATATGTATATATCCTTAGAATTTACATTTTGTCACATTGAACAGGGTTGAGATCGGCATAAGACCATAATAATATAAAAAATTGTTAAATAAGACTTAATCTGAAAACCTTCATTAACATTTCCAGTGGAGAAGGGTTTTTACCGCTGAAAAGTATCCCAATAGGGAGTATATATAAAAGGGAAATTTGAATCCATTTAAAATAAAATTTTTGAATATCATCAAAGGGATTCGTATCATTTGAATTTGTTGAGAAAAACTTCTTGAATAGAAGGCTTTCTGTTGGGTGTGGAACTTGATTATCTTCTTTATTCAGAGGTATCACCGCATTGGACCCCATTTCGTAATATGGCGGAAACGCCAACCGTAATATTTGCACTGCAAGGGGGGTTCAATCTTTAGGAGCCCCCCAGTAGGGGATCGGGGCAACACCCCCAAAGCTAAAAATAGATGTAAAATTTCCTTGTAAAATGTTATAATTTCGTAGTCAATCTGAGTCATTCATTAGGTGGAGATCTGACAGTAGAAGTTATGTTTAATTTAGGGTTTTTGGCCCTAGAAGGCAACCCCTCGCTATATATGAGGGAATTGTATTGCGTCTATGTAGATCTGTATTCTGAGTGAGAAAAAAAGAGGAGATTGTGTGAGAGTGAAAATGGAATTACAGCGGATCTGTTGTAGGTTGTATCTCTTTAGTTTGTTGGATAATATAAAAGGAAAGACTAGTTGTTTCTTCGTGGACGTAGCCCAAATTGGGTGAACCACTTATATTTGTGTTTCTCTTGTTTTATGTGTTTTTTGTGTTTATATTTCTACAATATATTTTATGTGTTACATTGCTCTATAATATATAATTTTCTAACACTTTCAGTAGTTACCAGTGTAGAATGGATTAACTCGTTAGATTATCTCCTCTTTCCAGTGAATGGCCAGCATCAAATTAATTGAAAGGACCAAACAAATTCCTTCATACTTCAACGTTATGGCAGATGGATTTCTCTACAAAAGCAAAAAACATAAATTACCCGAACACCATTAAACTTAGTCGCATATTTTTTATTTTTATTTTTTGAAAAACTATTCATTTAATGTAACAAGGACAGTGAATGAACCAGTTTATTATTTCAATATGTGAAAAATTGTAACAAAAAATAAATACTTACCAAAGATAAGCCCTTAATTATTGGAAGGATTGTGCCTCTCTAACGTAAGAACCAAAGGGTTTGAAAAACCACCAGACGGTAATATTCTAGTAGCGGTGTTTATACACCATAGAATGAAAAAATCAACGCAAAACCCTGATATGAACGAGGTTGCAGAGCCACGGAACCCTAGTGGCAACCAAATGAAATGACCAAGTAACCAACGAAAATGGCAGATGGGATAATAGTCATTGGTAAACACAAAAACCCTAATTACATATGAACCGTTGATCGGGTTTGATCAAACTCCTATTGTGGAGCTTAGGGTTTATGCATATCCCCAACTATCCATATCTGTGAAACACATGGATTAAGGAGAAGATGTAAAAGTTGAGGAAACTTCTCGAAAGGGTTATGGAAATACATATGCTATATTAATGTCAAAAACCATAGCTCAAAAATTAATAAAGCCCAAGGCATAGCTCAAAGGAACAACATATACCAGTAACATAAAGATATATGGGTTGAAATATGGTTTAATACCATGGATTGTATATGTGAAACCTTTTCAAAGGTATAATGTGTGTTTAATTATATGATGGTGAAATATATATATTATGTTACAATAGAACAACCCTAAATGAGTTAAGTTGTGCATGTATTTAAAAAGCCTTAAACATACATATTAAGGACATTAATATTGAAGAGGTTCAATCAAAAGTATGATGAGTATAAAGGTTCAAACCTTTGGCTAGGAAATTTTAAAGAAGAACTATGGTATTGTTTTGTAAAGAAGTTAGGATAAGTTGCACAAATAGAATGTGACGACAATAGTATGTTTAAAGATTTGTTATATATGTTTATATTAGAAGACAAATTTCAAATCAGAAACAAGAGATATATAGGATGGAATAATTCAATTTACTAAAATATAGTCTCAAATATATTATGAGAAAAAAGCTCATTAAATTAACAAGAATGATTGTAGCAAATAAAAGAGTTGATAAAAATAAATATAAAAAGTTGTTGTAAATGAGGTACATCACAGGATGCCTTTGTCCCACATGAAAGCTTGGGCTTGTCCTAATATTCAGGTGGGCTCTCGTCTAGTCATTGTGTAATTGACTTCCCTTCCAAATAAATATTTGACTTAGTAAAAATTAAAAGGAGCTTTATTATTCTACAGTATGGGTACCAAAAATGGGTTGGTTCTTCATTCAAGTTGAAATTAGCTTTATGGGGTAGCCCATGAAAGACATGGTTGGACACCAAGTTTGTTATCAGATATGCCATCATAAAGAATCTGCGGGTCTTGGACAAATTGAACAACTAGAAAGCCAAATCATTGGAAATTAGGTCAGCCCAGTCGAATAAACAATCTCTTTCGTAAGAGTATTCGAGGACATGTATGGATTTTGAGACATTTGTTGTGTTTTCTCACCCCATCATGTGGGAAAAAAGCCAAGAAAAGTCTCTAAAATGCTATGTAAACAAAGCAATATCTAAAAAGGAAATATTAAAAGGAACCTAAGAAGTTGGTGAAATGAATTCTTGAATGATGTTCACCCCTCCTAGTTGTGAGCATAAGAAACTATCTGCTTCCAACAAATTTAGTGACTTATTTGTCTCTAGTAGCTTAAACATCCTTCTGAATGTGTTGGGAGTGAGAGGAACTGGGTACTTCTTCAATCCTAGCATAATTGTTCTTATTTTTTTATCAAAACTCTTTGCACACAAATAAACAATTTCTTTGAAATAAAAAACCTCTTAGACACATGCAGCATTCACCAATCCACTCATCCAAATTTTGTTGGTGTTCTTATGGTCAATTGGCAGGTTCACATACCACTGGTACACAACCGATCAATGAAAGTTCTTATCGATATGAGAAATTGAGTTAATTGTATCACCTCATATATCTTATTTCCTTCCTCTTCCACCCATAACTACTTTTGTACTTATAAATACGTGGTTAATCAATCACTTTCTCAATGCCACTTAGCTGTAAATTCCTTTTTTCCTATATAATCACTAGTTGTTACTTCATGTGTGAACTTTGTTAAGTAGGACAAGCTTAATAAATAGCAAATTGATATACTAATGCCAGTGTTTATGGGAGATAGTGAAGATAAATCTCAAAATTCCAAAAACATCTCATCCATTTACATCATAGTTTTCTCCTCTTTTCATATCCTCAATATCAATATTGTAAGTGACAAGGAAATTTACGAAGTGAAATAAATGTGAAATGTTTGTGATCACGACAGTTGGCATACAAGCAATTAATAATGTTGAGTGAGAAAGTGTGCACATAAGGACAAGTGTGGGGAAATATTGTGTAGAGTAGTGTGTGTGCAAAGGTAGTGTTATGTGGATGTAGTGTTGTGTGTGTTAGAGGAGCGTGGAAGGAATTGTTTGTGGATGTGTCAATGCATGGATAAAGGAACACACAAAAGAGGAAACATGTGTGAAAGAGGAATGTGCAAAAGGAAAATGTGCAGAGGGGAATGTGTGCAGAGAAAAGGATGTGAGCTTCCTTCCGCACACATAAAATTTAACTAAGTAAAGAAAATTAAGAAATGTGCAGTTATGAGGGTCAACATCTCCCTTTCCTCATGGACGCCTTTTCCACAAAGGAAAACCTAGGCTTGTCCAGATATTCTCCTAGGTTCTCATCCAGTCATGATATAATTGACTTCTTTCATAGACAAATATAGGTGTCCTTTCGAACATCATAAATCCAACTAAATTCAAGTTTTTTTTAATTAAATTTTGGTTTGAAACTGCCAAGAAATGGGTAATAATTTTAAGTATCATCATAATTTTATTATGGATAAAATTTATGTATGATGATATAATGTTTTTCAATTTTTTCCCAATCTTGAAATGACCCAAATTGTCAAAAATTCAATGTTCAATTCTTGGCCAAAAAAAGAATTCAAAGTTGAATTCTCAATGCCACTTAGTTTTGAATGCCTTAATTCCCTATAAAATGACTAGTTATTACTCTGTTATGTGTGACTTCCATTAGAAGGAACATGTTAATAAATAAAAACTTAATAGATTAAGGCCACCATTTATGGGAAATGGTGGCAATAAACCTCTAAGTTTTGAAACCATATCATCCAATTTATTTGGAGATTGATTCTCCTTTAACACCCTTGATAGCAGCACTATTGAAGGACATGGAAATTTAATGAGGTAAGATAAATAGTATGCCTCAAAATCTTGTGGTCATGAGAAGTGGTGTGCAAGCAATTAATAGTGAGGAGTGGGAGAACATGTGAGAAGTGACAAGTGTGAAACAAGTAGTTGTATGGAACAAGAGGTATGTGAAATAAAGGATGTGTAAAAGAGGCGGTATGTGCGGGAGATTTTTTTCTGTATAGCTATTTGTCTATGAATTGCCATGATCCATTGATAATAAATGCAATAGGGATTAAGAAAATATAGTCTAAGAAAAAAAACATAGTTGACAAAAAACGTAGTTGTGTGGAACAAGAGGTGTGTGAAATAAAGGATGTGTAGAAGAGGTGGTCTGTGCAGGAGATTTTTTTCTCTATAGCTAATTATCTATGCAATGCCATGATCCTTTGATAATAAATGCAATAGGGATTAAGAAAATATAGTTGACAAAAAAATATGTAGTATTGAACCCTCCGTTTCATATTAAAGTTGGTTATGTAACTTTTTTTGATTACCAAGTTCACTATGGTTGTATGGTGCATCTCACATTCTTTCTCACCATTATGCATGCTCTTATTACAAGAAGCTTTAGAGAATTCAAAACTAGGTTCTAAAACAACTAAACAATTCGAATTAGAAGCTTTGATCTTGGGCATCATGGAATATTTGAAACTAGTTTTTACGAATATCTTTAAATATATATATATATATATATATCAACGAAAAGAGTCCCTTTGTGGAAAATTATCAACAATATTAAAAGAATCTAAAATTTTTCATTGAAATATAAATCTCTATAGATTTGAATATACCAAGGTTGCCAAACAACTGATCAACTTGCTAAGAGGCTCACATATAGCAGGGAGACATATTCATGTTGATAAATATACAGAAAACTTGGGAAACTGATTGAGATAAAATAACTCAAGTGGCCTTACTAATTTGTGTGCATTAACAATATTAACATCCACAACCTCTCCTTTCTTTTCTCTAACTCTAACCAGAAATCCATATATTCAGATTTCTCTTCCTTTCTACTAACAAAATAGAAAAGAGAATTGTCATTTTACAATTATTGTAAATTGCCATCATCTTTATGTAAGAGTTATGAAATTTAATGAAAGACAAATTCATCACATAGGTATCTTAGAAGCTTGGTGGGAATGTTGTACAAATAACCTCAAATTTACAAATTTGTTAAAATCTTTATACAAATAAAACCTTAGCTTATCCACAATTCCTACTACTAACCTGCAACAAACTTGTGGATTTGAGACAAGATACCAATACCAATGAATACTAAAATTCGTAATCTAACAGTTCTACTTTTCATATCCATATACAATCAAAATAATATACAACTAGACAATCAAATTACAAATTAAATTAGTGAATATAACCAAACTACATTCAAAAAGTAAAACAATTAGACAATTACCTAAAATTCAGGAATTCTAGGGTCTAAATATTGAAACTTTACAAGAAATTATAAGATCAAGCAATGAGTCATCCCAAAAAGAACAAAGAACAATCTAGAACATATCTAAAATAATATAACAACGATAATTTATTTCTTCGAACTCCATCGACATCTGTGTGAATATGAGGAGTTAGAATATGAAATTCGAAATTTATATGAGTTGAATGGGTCTTTATATAAAATGAAAACACCATTACAATGCTAGGCATGAAACTGATTTGAATTCAACCAACGAACAGACACAAATAGAAAACTTAGAGACTAAATACATAAACAAAAAAAACACATACATGCAAAAACACCATTTAATCATGATAATCAGGATGACCACTAAAAATCACCAAAATCTATTATTAATTCTTAATGGCCTTTGTCACACGGAATGAGTCGATCTTGCGGACAAGATAGACCTTCCTAGAATCTAAAGAAGACCTAGTGACAAGCAAGCCAATCACAAACTATCTTTCTCTAAATATGCATTTATAAACAAAGGCAAACAAGTGTTTTAGGCCTACCTTAGGTCCAACGCAAGTTTGTGGAAGCCTCGCTCTTTCGATCCAAATGAGCTCCCTTGTCGCGAATATGCAAACACAAACAAGCAAACAAATTAAATAGCACCTGAAAAGCCAATATCATAAAACACATTTAACATGAAAGTCAAGGAATTCATGAAACAAATGACATAAGACAATTTGTTGAGAAAAATGAATCTGATTGTATTAATTCAAATCAAAGAAGAACTTTACAACCTGTGCCTTGATGTTGTACAAGCTCCTCCCAGGGTCCAGCAAGAAGTCTCCTCTACTTTGACAAGTTTCACTCTCTTCCCAATGAAGCCAAAAAGGTATGTGATCTCTCCTCTCAAGCTTAACTAGGAAGTCTTAATTCCACCAGCATTTACCCTCAAAAATGTTCAGCTTCTAACCTCCCTAGCAACCAGCCCAATGCCTTAATTTATAGTGCAATGGAGGGAAGTTACTAGGTCCTCCTTCAAAGGGATAAAGCCCTCCTTCAAAGGGATAACTCCTCTCATCAAGGGATTAGCTCCTTCTCTTTTGGGATGCATGAACCACCTAAGAGCGGCCAATCCACGTCAAAATTCCTTCTAGAATCATCTAGGTTGGAGTTCGGGCCTCATATATCCATCGAACTATCTTTTCTTTTCTTTCACGAAGTTTCGTTATAGCATCTATTATAGCCTCTGGTTCAGATGGGCAATCTGGCTAAAGAAGCATTAAGTTAAGTACCTAATAAATATAAATTAATTGATTACATTGCCCAAAGTGAGTTTTTTAGAATAAACTTGCGCCTTTTTGACTTTCACAGGGGTTCGCACCCACACCTTTAGGGACAGAGCGGGCAGGTCCGCAGTTTTTGTAAAGAGAAGGTGCGGGACCGCAGGCTTCAGTGAGAGAAAGTGCGGAACCAAAGCTTTGTTGATTTTCAATGTCTTTCTCTCATTTTCAAAGCTTGACTTGAAGAGCTGAGGTCTGAGACTTACTTAGGAGGACAGTACAAGTGGTGATAGACCCATACTGACTGCAAATAATCATGGTGACGATATTTTTGTGTAACAGATTGCCCCTAAAGTGCGAAGTCTGTAGTAGATGAGGATTTCATTTATCATTTAGGAAGAGTGAAGTACTTTATCATTTCGAGGATCATCTTGTGGAGAGCCCGGTTGGAACCTGTAAAAACATTCAATGCAAGATATATATATGAGATCATATCATCGCTGAGGTAGGCATTCCCATACTCAGATCAAAACTGACTTAGAAAACTAACTATTGCTCTGATACAGGAATGATCTTGTAAGACATCACAAGTATAGACTCATGTGGACACAGTATGGACGCAGCCATCTGTTTATGAATAGTCCATTATATAATGAATACAAAATTCCTCGCAGCCTGGATTGTGGAAACTAGATCCAGGGTCTTCATTTCTTTTTCCCGAAACAGTACGATTCTATCCATGCGAATGAATGTGTTGAAGTCGAACATGGTAGAAACCACTTGATTACCAGTCAATGATGTAAACTGTTAACAAGTGTGAGAGAAACCACCAGTGATGTCAATGGCTCTCAAAGTACCCAGTACAATCCATGAGATGTGAATAAATGTGTTGATGTCGAACATGTCACACAATTCTTTGATCGAAGGTCAATGATGCAACCTATCGTCAAAGGCGAGAAACCTGCCATTGAGGCATGCAGATCCCAAGGTACTGACGATTTCTAGATCATCTTTCTAGATAATGAGTTGAAGTCGATAGAAAGCGATCCGTCGCAGGCAAGCCCACAACACGAAATCATAGATCAAGTTGAAGAAATTTAGTTGCAAGGACTGACTCAGGGATGGTCAAGATAGATGACAGATATTTTGCAGATGAATGGCTTATTGGCAATGACCTCTTGAACACATAACGACACAACAGATGGTTTGGTGACAAATGACCCAAAGTAAATACCCAGAAACCGGCTGAAGACTTTCAATGTGGTTTGATCAACTATTAGGCAAAGGATTTCCCAACCCAAGTGAATAAAAGTGGCGTGTTCAAGAGTGGTTACAAAGTATGACAAACAGGCTCATTTTTCTCTCTTTTCCCCACCATTTCTGGCAAGTACCTCTTTATTTTTGACAAGCTTGAGGAGGATAACATTTGCTTGATTATAAGCTCATCCTTCGGATGAGTCCAACTTAGTTTAAATTCGAACCCTAAGAAGGAGTAGTTCGTTCCTGTTTGTAATTGAACAGGTCCTTTACTGTGAAATTTTAATGAGTCCAGTATAGGAGAAACTCAGCGTTTTTCAATTTTAGAGAGTCTGAAAAAACTTAAGAAGACTCCAAGGTTGACCTTTTTCGTAAATTTGTGTCTCCCAAGCCTGAAAAAGTATAAAATAATACTTGAGATAACCGCTTGATCTTTACGACCAAGGAGTACTTTTCATAATTAGTGCCCTTGATCCGAAAAAGTAAAAAAGCGATCAACGACACGTCATTTTATAACCAATATCGAATTTGAAACAACAAAAACCCGGCAATCTTTTCATGTTTTTACAGTCAGAAAAGAGTTGTAAGTGGACCGTCTTTTTAGTTCCGTTTTAACGAGTTTAAAAAGAAAAAACTTGGCGATCTTTTCATGTTTTAGGAGTCAGAAAAGAGCTTAAAGGTGACTCTAAATGTTTTTTCGTCGAAAATGATAGATTTCGCCTGAATAATCCGTTATCCTGAACAAAAATGCAAACATTACTCATACCTGTTTGAAATGGATAAAAATGCTGCAAAAATTACCTTTCCAAAGTGAAACATAAACAAATTTGCAATTTATTTACTCAAAAAACTTATAAAAAGGGCTTTCATCAATTCATTTTTACCGTTTGAGTTTCGGGTGAGAAAATAGTGCTTTTGTTCAGAAAACTTCCCGTGAAGATTGCGGAAAGTCCAATCGTCGGAATCGAACGCCGTCTTCTCCAGGTAATCCACATCATCCTACTCTTCATTTTAACTGTTTCGTTTTTTGTTTTAAGTTTTCATTTCATTTTTTGGAGGGTTTTTAGGCTTAAAACCCGCGCGCGGGGGCCCGCAGGCGTAACATTGGCAGCCCGCGGACCCCGACTTTTTCTCAATGGGGAAAAAGTCAGGGGTCCGCACCTTCCATGTAGGCAAGGTGCGGACCCACGCACTGTGTCTAACCCAAAGGGTGCGGTCCCCGCAGCAAGGGTTTTTAACCCAAAAATTCTCAAATTTGACCCAAACAAATTAATTTCTAGCATTCTAATTTGTCTTTTTATTGGATGCAGAGAGTACATCATGCTAGATTGGCGTGAACGAGAGCATGAGGACGTGGATCTAGCCGCGTTGAATCACCAACCTTCGATCGATGCATTGAAGGCATGCGGCTTGTACAAATTCTGGGCCATACCTGGCATGAGGGCCCAGGTGGATTTCTTACAGTGGCTGGTTGACAGATGGAGCATACAGGACCAGTGCTTCTTCATTGGTGGCCACCAGCTCGAAATCGAGCCGGCAGACATATATTTCTTGACCGGTTTGCCTAAGAGAGGCAAAGACTTGAATCTATTCGGGACTAGGCCAGGTGGCCAGTTTGTTGATAGCCTCTGGCTAGAGTTCTGCAACAACTAGGCTAGAGACAAAGGGATAGATATTAAAACCATATCCCTTCCTGAACTCATGGTGATCGCGTTTACTGTCACCAGACTTTACGGGAGTGCCGCATTACATATTGCCACCAGATCCCAGGTGCGGATGGCAGTTGACTGCTTTCGAGGCACCATCTTCAACTAGTGCGATGCTGTGTTGGCCAATGTAAAAGGCCAACTGACCAAAGCCAAGAATGGACAACTAAATACCTTTGGTTATGGGGCTTTGGTTGTGAGCTTTGGTCTGGAGAGGGTTCCCATGTTGATCCCGCAGCACCTTACTGTTGGAGCTGGGCTTCCTCGAGAGCCCAAATTGATGTGATGGGTCGCAGTTATGGCCCGTCATCCGGACGAGGGGACAGAGGTTGTTCAATCCAAACCTGAGTATTTCCAATGGTTGGAAAACCAGGTTTTTTCTATTCAGGACTTCCCTTACGCTGGGGTAGATTTTTGTGGTGACCCAGACATGGCTCTTCCACCAGGAGAGCAATGGGATGACTCAGGTAAAATCATTTTCAACATTTTCCTATTTTAATTTTTTATTATTTTTCTATCGTCCCAAAACTGATAGTAAAAGTTTCAAATGAAGATGTGGGTCCACAGCGACCAGCCGCTCTCCGGCCTTACGAGAGGAAACAACCAGTTGCAGCCGCGCCAGCCCCACAGGACGAATCAGCAGAGGTTTTGGCCGAGTTGGAGAGTCATCTAGAGCGCTTGACAGGAGATATTCCAGAGACCACCATAGATGACATTCCTCGTCGACTTCAGCGCTATGTGATTGGGGTCCCAGGACCTTTTAGGAGGTTCCTTTGCAAGGTGGCCCGTGCAGTGGTTCCTTATCGAGATCATCACCAGTGATAGGATGATCGCCTATTGTGGGCACATATGACATTTTTGCTTTTTTTACTTATCATTTTTGCCGATCATAAGGTGTTTTTCAACCTATGATCGAGGACGATGTATTTTTTGACACACTCCTATATATATATCGCTATTACCGGCTTATCTTGTAAATCATGTTATGGAATGGTTTTAAATTTACATGTATGATTATTGCAAATGTCTACTTAACATTCGAGAAGCAATTGCATCTGCTAATGTATTTAAAGATCTTGGAATATGCTGATACTCAATATAATCAAATTCACGTTCCAAGAGACGCACTCTCAAAAATAATCTCAATAACACTGGATTTCTAATGGCATAAACTCTATTAAGCTGTAATACAACGAGTTCAGAATCTAACCTCACTATCAAACTCCGAATCCCAAATGAAATAGATTCAGATAATAACTCAATCACTGCACTATACTCGGCAATGTTGTTCGTTGTTTGACCGAGGCTTACCCCATGTATAGATACCAACTCGTCAGAGGGCGAATAGATAACCCAAGCTACGGAAGAAATGTTCTGTGTATTACGACAAGCACCATCAGCGAAACCAATGTATGTTTGGAGAGGCATCGACATCTGCAATACCAAGAGTAAAACCAAGATAAGCAAGAATGATGACGAAAAACACTCTCTAAGCTAAGCACACTTTTGAACTAAAACACACCAGCTAGAAAGAAAAACTATCCTAACTAAAAAATCTCCATACCCATTCTTTAAGCATAATACCTCTTCAAGTAAAGACCATTTCTGGGTTTACCTAAAGAGTCCCCGTCAAAGTCTACCAATTCATAGGCCCCTTTTGTTAGCTTTCGCTTGACAACATAGGGACCATGCCACATAGGAACAAATTTTCCAGCGCCTAATTTATCATTAGCTTGATCGTAAACTAAGACTAGATCTCCTTCCGAAAAATTTCGAGGGGTCACATTTCGATCATACTGAGCTTTCATACATTTTGCGTGAGTCTCGATCGCCAATGCAGCATCACGTCGATTCTCATCTAATTGAGCCAAGTATAACAAACGTTTTTCCTCTTTGGAAGTGGCTGGAAGTAACTCAATGGCCATTTGCAATGACAAGATTTCGCATTCAATGGGTAACACAGCTTCCAGACCATAAACTAGTTGGAAAGGAGTGAACCCTGTTGATGTTTTTACTGAGGTTCGATACGCCCAAAGCTCTTAAAATAGCATGTTATGCCAATTCGACCGATGAATCCCAATGATTCGTCGGATCATGATGACTAAAACTTTGTTGATGGATTCAACCAGACCATTAGCTTGTGGATAATAAGGAGTTCAACTATCGTGATGCAAACCAAGCTGGCCTGTAAGTTCGGTCATCATAACGTTTCGAAAATGACGCCCATGATCAATGATAATCGCTTGTGGGACACCAAACCTAGCAATTATATGATTGAACACGAAAATTGCAGCTGTTTTGCCGTCTGCCTCAAATGTAGGCATCGCCTCAGCCCACTTGGTAAAATAATCTACCGCAAGGATGATATACGCATGCCCCCCGGCCGAGTGAGGGCTACATGTAATAAAATCGATACCCCATTTGGCAAAAGGACCAACGGCAATTATAGGGTGGAGAGGAGCAGGTGGAGCGCGCATCTTTCGATCAAAAATTTGGTAGTTGTGACATTTGCGGACCGCGGTAATATAATATTTAAACAAAGACGGCCAGAAGTAGCCAGCGCGCAATATCTTTTGGGCTGTGGCATACCCAGACATATGACCGCCACACGCTCCAGAGTGACAGTCATTGAGAACCCTTTCAGCTTCCTCGTGAGTTAAACAACGTCGAAAAACAGAGTCCGCCCCACGGCGATAAAGAGTATCTCCAATAATCCTGAATTGTTGGGACTGGAATCGTATTTTCCGACGTTCTTACCTTGAAATTTTTGGCTGAAAGGATTGGGTCTAGAGATAAACAATGATATCCCCATACCATGGATCTAAAGTGCTGATTAGAAACAAGGATTCGTCCGCAATGGGCTCCTCCGCCACAGTTTCCGTGTCAGCACGCGGGAAGTCACACATTAACTCCGCAAAAACTAAAGATTTCTTAGACTTAGATTTTTCAAATTCCAAGTCGAACTCCTGCAGGATAACAATCCATTTAGAGTACTTGCCCCCTAGCAATTTTTTGGTCAAAATGTAGATCATAGGGTTGTAATCAGAAATTACTGTAGTTTTACGTAGTAAAATGTAGTGACGAAAACGTTGGACAGCTTGAACAGCTGCCAATGCCAATTTCTCCACATGTGAGTATTTTAGCTCAGTTGGATTTAAAGTTCGACTAAGGTAATATATCACATGTTCAGTACCGAATTCATCTTCCTAAACTAAGACCATTCCAATGGTGGAATGAGAGGCGGCGAGATACAAGAAGTAATCCTGGTTGTAGTTGGGAGGATGCAATAACAGTGCATGGGTCAACGCGTGTTTTAGTGCATCAAAAGATTTTTGAGCTGTCTCATCCCAATAGAATGGAGTATTTTGTTTCAACAACCGGGTAAAACCCTTTGTAACCTCGGCGTAGTTAGGAATGAATCGTCATAAAAAGTTTGCTTTCCCTTGCAAACTTTGGAGTTGGTGAAGACTCGAAGGAGGAGGCAATTTGACAATAGCTTCGACCTTCGAGGGATCGACGCGAATGCCGACTTTCGAAACAAAAAACCCCAGCAATTGACCCGTTTCTATACAGAAAAAAACATTTGTGTGGATTCAACCGAATCCGATAATGCCTACACCTCATAAAGATTGCTCGTAAATGGATGAGGTGATCAGCTCGATGTAATGAATGAGTAGGTAAATCATCGAGATAGGGTTGCACAATGTGCTTAATGTCATGAAACGCATAAGACATGGCCCTTTGAAAAGTTGCTCCGGCATTCTTGAGCCCAAAAGGTAATTTGCAATAAGCAAATGTCCCCCATGGACAAATGAAAGCCGTTTTTGGTTGATCGGCAGGTAGAATATTGATTTGATTGTATCCGGAAAAACCGTCCATGAAGGAGAATATTTCGCTGTCAGCACAATCATCAATGATTTGATCGATATAGGGAGTTGGGTAATTTTCCTTTGGACAGGTTCGATTAATGTCCCTATAAT
This sequence comes from Pinus tabuliformis, assembly GCA_031772625.1. Taxonomy (NCBI): domain Eukaryota; kingdom Viridiplantae; phylum Streptophyta; class Pinopsida; order Pinales; family Pinaceae; genus Pinus; species Pinus tabuliformis. The sequence continues at coordinate 444,238,403 of CM062811.1, forward strand.
CGATACATATTCTTATTGTCCCTTGCTTTTTGTTAACCGGAACAATATTCGATACCCAATCCGTTAACAGGATCGGATAAATGAAACCTGCTTTGAGTAATTTTTCAACTTCTGCTTTAATAGCAGCAGCTTTTCTTGGGTGAATCTGACGTAAACGTTGCCGGACGGGTTTAGCGTCCGGGTAAGTCTTGATTTCATGAACAACAATCGCGAGATCAATTCCTGGCATTTCCTCATAGAACCAGGCAAACACGTCGCGGAATTCTTGAAATAGGGCCTTATATATTTGAATTTCGTTTTCTGTACATGAGGCACCTATATGAATGTTCTCAACAATTCCAGGCTTAACCGAAATATCAATAGGAATAGTTCGAGAAATGTTTCCCAAATTTAACTCTGAATCAGGATGTTTCATTGGATTCTGAGGTTCCTTGACATATTCAGTCGTAAAAATTGATGAAAAATCATTTTCAAAACGATCATTCTCAGGTAAAAATGAAGATCTGTGATGGAGATCGTCCCATGGTAAATCATCTACACATAGGATTTCAGGAATTTGCTCATCAGAGTGAACAAGTTCAGTAAACGTGATTGAATCTGAGCTTGATGTGAAAAGTGATTCTTCACGGACCACATTCATTAAGTCAATTCCGGTTGAATATGGGTCGGTAAACAATTGCACGGCCTCATATGCAATTTCATATGGACTCAAAGGCATGACATCACCAAATGAGTCTATCTCAGATTCAGAAGGAACGATCCAAGGATCATCATAAACAATGGTGTCTGACGAAATCATATGAATGGTTGCAAATGAAGACGATGCGTTGATCGGAGGAAAAGGAAAAGTTCCCAGTAAATTGGCATCTTTAACTAGTCCTACTCCAACATCCTTATACGGGATAGTCGTTGTACCGACATGCTGAATACTTTCAGAAGAGGCTGGGTCGGATGAAAAGTAAGCCAGCTGGTCTATTGTTACGATCTTTCCATTATGAGGAAACTTTATAACCCGAAAGACCGATGACACGACAGCTGTCATAGCGTAAGACCAACTACGACCCAAGAGAAGGTTGTAATCTAGAGGGGCATCAACAACCTCCACATCTAGATTAACGATTTTTCCTTCAACCCCTATAGGCAAATCCTGTAGAATGCCAAAAGGATGAAACCCACGGCCATCAAAGGCCTTTAGAATCGTCGGGGATTGATTTAGCGAAGGAGAACCAAGTGATCTCCAACACTGTATTGACATAATACACGTTGAGGCTCCCTCATCAATCACAGTCCGATGAATAGGCCTGTTTTTTACTATCACTGGAATCTGGAAAGCCATTTGATGAGGTAAGCGAGGTGCACTATTTTCTAGATCGAAAATTATTAGGTTCGAGTCCTGAACATCAACAGTTCCTATAGCCGACAAAAGTAATTTACGCTGTGCTGGACATGATTGCAGCACTTCCAAAGCCGACATTGCTGAGGGTGAAACAGCTAAATCCTCAACAATGTTATAGTTCTGAGCCGCTCTCGCATGTGGATTGAAAGCTGACTTTCGAAGTATACCCTTGGCGGGCGGTTTGATTACCAAGTCTGGATTAGGTTTCTCGATCTGTAGTGGATCGGAACCGGGAGCTGAGGTTGATGGATTAGAATGAGAAGATTCTGCTTCTTTACCATCAACAGGACTTTTACTACCATAATCATGCGATCGAGTCGCAATCCTAACATGGGACATCATCAGTATGGGTTCTTCATTGGCACTCGAGGAAGAACCTATCATCTTACTGTCTTGACTTGGAAAATGATCCTTCAAAATAGCAGGCGTTTGGGAACCTTTGACAATCTTCGCAACCTCTGCACGATGAGGGCAGTCTCTTGTAAAATGTTCTTCGTCACAAATGAGACAAGGATAACGAGGTTTGCGCTTTTCATCATTAGATTCCGATTTTTCAGGTTTCTCTTTTGAATTTTTGTCCGTTTTATTTTTCTTCTTCCCTTTCTTCTTGCCACCGGATTTTGATTTGGCTGTAGATGACTCTACAACGTGAATATCGGCGGAAATCTCTGCGGAAGAATCTCCTGTCGGGGAATCAGGCAAGGTTATGATAGGAGAAGAATTCTTGGAAGACTTCTTCTTACTTTTAGTGTTAACCATACCAATCATACCATCAGCGGCATGAGACCCTGAATGATCCGGATTTAAATAGGAACGCAACAAATTACAGAGATAACCATATACACAGAGATGCAGCGGAAATAATACTTCATTTCATTACTGTAAAATACTGAAATATGCTTACAACCAGAAATGGAAATAAACCAGCTAGGGCGATGGTAGCTTATCTCTGAGAAGAGATGTGCGGCTACATGCCTCTGAACTGTTCTCAACTGTGTTACCATGAGGCTCGAAGGCCTATTTATTGTTGATAAACAATGGAAAACCCTTAACATTCCGAAATCTAACCCTAGAAGATGAAACGCCAAATTGTGGGCCCCGTTTGGGTAAATTGGTACATCAATTTCCCGGGGTCGTAACTTTGTCATACGATCTCCGTTTGATGCGTACAATAGCTCGTTAGAAATATCTATCCGAGTACTACCACTTTGGGAGGCAACATCGGTCCATGGACCCATGTTGCCCCATATTTCCCAAAAAACGTCGTTTAGGGCCTCAAAACGGCTCCGGAAGTTCAGGACCCGAAAAACTGCTAAAAATAGTAAACTGTGCTACAATTTAGGAAACTGAAAAAGCTAAAAGAGATAGTTGTGGGGATCCAAATGGGATAGGTGGGTGGCCACCAACATCCACCTGGATCATTCCTCCCCCCTTAGGAAGCAATGGTCCCCATTGCATTGAGTTCCTTCTTGATATGAGGAAGCTTCTGCTGAGCTAGGTCTCTGGTGAGCTGTTCTGCAATCTCTGATGTGACCAGAAATGGTGGGAAGCATGGTCGACGATGGTCCACATTGAACATTCGGTGCAAGAGAAGGAATGGAGGAATGTTGTGCTTCAAAGCATTATTGCCCGTAGCCTTGGTATAGGTGTAAGGACCATGTTGAAGTGGTCTGAGTTTCTGATGGGTTCTGGTAAGGCGTTCTTTCTGCAGATGTAACCAAACTTTGTTGCCCACCTGAAACTTGTGTGGTACCCCTGTGGGTGAGGAGAAGTTGTTCCTGTGTTCTGTCATGACCGTATCCCTTTGATGCTGCTGCTGTGTGGAGGAATCCTTTGCGGGGGTCATGGATGTAGCAACGATCTTCCCCTTACTTTGGGAGCGAACCAGACAGATGAATTTCCTGGTCTGGGAGATGAGCTTGCTGCCTTTCTTAGCAGTGATCAAAGATGTGGCGGTAGGTGGGGCTACCTCCGGTATCCTGTATAATGAATTATTCAAAGAAATAATGACAGCATGAGGCCTGGACTCATACACAGCATGTTGCCTCCACAAGTATGGTTGGCCTAATAATACATCACAAACATCCAGAGGTGTAACATCACACAATACCTCGTCTGTGAAGGGTTTGATGCTGTAGGGAAGGTGGCACTGCTGGCGAACTTTTAGATCTCGTCCTTTGTGAAGCCACCCGATACTATACGGCTGCGGGTGCGGTGTAGTCGGTAGGCCCAACCGCTTCACAACCTCTGCTGAAATGAGGTTCTTTTGGCTGCCACTGTCGACAATGAATTGCAGCGGCGAACCCTTCACCCACATCTGTGAGTGGAAAAGACGCTCCCCTTCCTCTAGATTTTCGAGCTCATTTTTCTGGATCTTAGCAGTGGCAACAGTGGCGCTGGGATCCGCATCAATGATTTGCTTCCCTTTTCCATTCCCCTTGTCGGGTTCTGGCTCAGGGTCAGAACATGCATCTGATTCGGAAGCCTTCAACTCGGCCACCAGCGACTGCTTGGTCTGACACTCACTTGTGTTATGAGTGGGACTCTTGTGGAACTCACACCACTTTCCTGTGTCCTTCTTCGGCTTTGTGGTGTTGTTCTTTTCTTGCAGCTTCGATGGGTTGTCTTGGGTCACCCCGCCTTGGCTTTGTCCTTTGGGCTTCGGATTTGCAGATCCAAAGTCTCGCTTCTTCTGTTTGAACTTTTGCTCGATTTTGACAGCGTATCGGTACGCCGTGCCGAGTGAGGAGATGTTCAAGAACACCATCTCTTCCTGGATGTATCTGTGCAGGCAGCCACGGTATTTGAGTACGAGATGTAGCTCAGAATCTTTGATACCCAACTATGTGCGAAGGGTATGAAAAATGTTTGTGAACTCTGGCACATCTTGGTCTCGTCCCTGTCGCAGTGTGGTCCATTTGATGTATTTGTCCTCATAGCTTCTGACAGGGTAGTACTACTCCTTGATGGCATCCCGGAAGTCATTCCAAGTGGGTGCGGTTGAAAATAGTGAGCCTGTACTTTCATCCTTCTTCTCGCAGTAGGTTTCCCACCAGTCCTTGACGTGGGGGGCTGCTTTGAGAAGAGCGAAAACAATCTTTTCCCGACTTGAAAATTCATGAACAGAAAAATACCCATCTAACAGATTTAACCATTTATCTACGGCATCTGCGTCTATTTGACCCTCAAAGATGGGGATTTCAAAATTAACTTGTACCTTAAACGGTGTGGCGTTTCCAGAGTCGCTGTTGGAATCCGATGCGTCGCCTCTGGGTAGCTGCTGAAGGATCTGCGCAAAGCTATCCATTATCGCGTTCCTTTGCCGCTCGAGCACTTCTTCGAGCAAGATTTTGATAGGATCTCCTGCCCCCTCGTCTTTCTTATCATCCGCCATGGGAGGCCGTCGGGATTTGCGAGGTTGGTCTTACAAAGGTTCGATCAGTTCAAGCCCTAACTCCTTATATCCCGACCTCGTTGGGGACATGCAAAGAAAAACAGAGAAAAAGCAGACCGCTCTGATACCACTGATCCGGATTTAAATAGGAACGCAACAAATTACAGAGATAACCATATACACAGAGATGGAGTGGAAATAATACTTCATTTCATTACTGTAAAATATTGAAATATGCTTACAACCAGAAATGGAAATAAACCAGCTAGGGCGATGGTAGCTTATCTCTGAGAAGAGATGTGCGGCTACATGCCTCTGAACTGTTCTCAACTGTGTTACCATGAGGCTCGAAGGCCTATTTATTGTCGATAAACAATGGAAAACCCTTAACATTCCGAAATCTAACCCTAGAAGATGAAACGCCAAATTGTGGGCCCCGTTTGGGTAAATTGGTACATCAATTTCCCGGGGTCGTAACTTTGGCATACGATCTCCGTTTGACGCGTACAATAGCTCGTTAGAAAGATCTATCCGAGTACTACCACTTTGGGAGGCAACATCGGTCCATGGACCCATGTTGCCCCAGATTTCCCAAAAAACGTCATTTAGGGCCTCAAAACGGCTCCGGAAGTTTAAGACCCGAAAAACTGCTAAAAATAGTAAACTGTGCTACAATTTAGGAAACTGAAAAAGCTGAAAGAGACAGTTGTGGGGGTCCAAATGGGATAGGTGGGTGGCCACCAACATCCACCTGGATCACTGAAGGAGCTGCAGCGATTTGATTTTTCTTGGGAAGATCGAGGATTTTCTCGTGTAACGTACTTGACTGAGTATAGACCAAGTCAAGGTACTGTGCTTGAGCAATTACTTGCTCCTCAGTAACAACTCCGGCCTTAGCTACATCTTCAGTGATCTTTGGCAACAAATATTTTACAAACCACTCAGCCAAGATCTGATCCGGAATAAAAACCTTCACTAAACGCCGTCGACGTCTCCATTCATGAATGTGATCTAAAATGTAAGTGGACGTCGATTGCTTTAATGAAGTTAGTAACTCCGTGCCATTGTCATATCTGACTGGCAACTGAAAATGAGTTAAAAACGAGGTAGCTAACTGACTAAAATTATAAAAAGTGCCTCGCGGTAACTCAATGTACCACTTGGCCGCGAGACCAATTAGAGTGCGCTGGAAAAGCCTTAGACGGATTGAATCATCTGAAATGGAGTTAGACGCACACCAAAGGTGATAAGTCATCACATGATTCGACGGGTCCTCTCCTGATTTGCCTTCGAACTTAGGAATATCACTAGGCAACTTATTCGGCATTGGCGGCCAAAATGGAAGATAATTAATGGGATCGTTCGTTAGGCACAACAAGTCAGGCAAGTCCAAAGTTGCGATAAACGGTAACTGACGATTAGGGTCCCTAAAACTCTGGGTCATGAGACCAGCCCCAGGAGGAGGATATCCAGGATAACTAGGAATAGGAATTGCATTTGGGATATTGTATCCTCCCGGAAAACCAGGATTAACCGGACCGTACTGGGGTTGTTGAGGTTGTTGATATGTGTACCCAGGGTATGGTTGATACTGATAGGCTAGCTGCTGCACAGCAGGACCGAATTGGTACTATCCTTGGTACGGTTGATAAGTAAATTGTGGTTGACTTGTGACAACCGTACTTGAACCAGGTTGTCCTACAGGCATCTGAACCGAAGTTTGAATCGTGGATCCAGACGGAGGTAAAGATGTCTGAGGAGTAGATACGGGAACAGTAAAAACCGGAGCTGTCGATACTCCAGAAGTAGGTGGGGTAGATTGAACAGATGTTGCAGCAGTCGTTTGAGGCGGAGTACGAGGCGTACTAGGCCCATGCTGAGAAACTACCAAAGGTGCAGCAGTTTGAATAAAAGACTGGATAGGTTGCTGGGGTGTACCAGAAACTAAGGGTTGTCCAGTTTGAGATGACAACTGTACATTCGATTGCAAGACCTGTTGAGTTTGTGATGGATCCCACACTAAATTCATTCCGGGGTACGGACCCATAACAGCTTGAGAATATTGAGGACCATAACCGGGTTGAGGGTAGGATTGATAATTCAAAGGTATGTTTCCCGTTCCTTGAACATATGATTGACCGAAGGGTGGTTGGAAACCTTGGTTCGAGTACTGACCTTGGGGTTGATACCCTTGAGGCACGTACTGATATTGGGGTTGACCTTGAGGCATCAATTGATACTGGGGTTGACCTTGGGGTACATATTGAGTCTGGGGTTGACCTTGAGGAACGTACTGTCCCGTAGGTATGTACTGTCCTTGAGGTTGCCCCCCAGGCGCAAATTGGGTACCTTGAGGTTGCCCCCCAGGCGATAATTGAGGATTTTGAGGCTGCCCCCCAGGCGGTAACTGGCCACCTTGAGGTTGAGGATTGGGAATAGTACCTGACATCATGAGAATATCTTCTACGCTCAACGGCTTAGTACCATTGCTTCCAGTTAATAACCCTTGTTCAATGGGTTGAGGAGATGCTCTCGAAAAAGTACCAGAAAGTGACTGATACCCAGAGGGAACAGAAGCACCGCCGTACAAAAAGGATTCTGGCGATTGAGTAAACATGGACGACTGTCTTGACATATTTAACGGAGGATAATAGCCTCTAGGTGTTGGGTGATAAGGAACACGAGGTGGTGAAAAACTTAACCCTGGGTTTTCTAAGAAATTAGTCAAAGAAAGATACCAAGCACTGCTCCTAGGTGGACTGTAAAAAATTGATTCACGCTCCCTTAGCTCAATAGTAGGTTGATTTTCAGGGATAGGGATGCCTACTTCTTCTTCCAGAGTAGCAAGTTCTTCGATAGCTATAAGTCCAGAAGGAAGATTTTGGGTAATTATTCTTTCTACCCTAGGTGAACCAGGACCACTAAAAGCTAGAGAAGCAAACCTCGATGTCAGAGTAGCAGCAAATTCACTTTCAGGTTCAGATATTTCAGGTTCTTCACCTATATCACTAGTAGATGAAAAGCTACCAGTAACTTCGGAAACAGACACTGATTGTGGATTATAATCTGCTACTAGAGCTTGAAAATCAGGATGTACCACCAAAGAAGACTCTCCTTCTTCAGGTGACCCAACTCTACTGTCTCTAGGAGTTACGAGGACTCGCAACCCTTCAGGCCGGCTCGGTGAAAACTCAGGAGGTTGGCCCCGAAGTCTACGGGACTTCCTCGGTAATTCAGCCACGGTTAAAAAATTTTAACTACTTCACACTCAAACAAAGTAAAATCTCAATGAAAACCACCTAAAGCCTTTAAAGAACCAAACAAATTTGAATCACACGCTAAAGAATCTAGGAGATCAAACACACACAAACAGTAACTTTCCGTAATGAAAACACTAGTTGGTGATGAAATCCAACGTCGCAGAATTCAATACAGAAATGGCGGTTGGAACAGTTACCCCGGCAACCTGCTTAATGAATAGACTGGCACAAGTTCCTCCACTTAACCGTCTCGAGTGAAGAGAACCCCCCAGAAAATCCAAGTGAGTCTAGCCGACGTCTGCTCCAGGTACAGTGGGATCTTCCCACCACTGTCACCTTAGGAAGAATCCTAAAGGATATGGTCACTAAGGTTACCAACTGAAACAAATATACCTGGGGGAACAGTCTACGATCCGATACGCATGCAAGGGCAGAGTAGCAAGCTCAATCCCCTTGAAGGCTCCTTGACATAATCCAAGGTTTACCAACAAGTGACCCCAGGCTCCTCGACAATGGTTAATCCGAGGTTTGCCGTTTTTAATACGTGAATATTTGGCGTCGTTCCCAATGAGGAAGGATTGATTCCCACACTGGTTCGGACACGATCTCGTGCTTCTCCTTTAAGAGTAGTTTTCCCATAGCATAAATGCAACAATTGGATTTCTTCCCTACCACAAGATACGGCTACTTGTTTGTTTTTACTGTCTTGGAGAGTTAATTACTCTCCTACTCCAAGACACTAGCCTAAGCTATGTTGGTGTATCAGAGCCCTAGAAATAAAAATATTACTAGATGAATTTTACTTTAAGCGTTATTTTTATTGGTTTTTGTTTAAGTCAAGAGGTGCGGAGATGAAACTCGTGGTATGAAGACTCGACTCAAAATCACTAAAAATGCACTTAAGATGATTAAACAATCTTTTCCCTTCGATGAACTTCTAGCTAGGAAAGAGTTTGAGAATGCAAATACTTTGTAAACACAAATCTTTCTTAACAAACAAATTAAAAGAAAAGCTTTTGTCCTTTCCAATGCACTCAAAACGAGACAACTTGTTATTTTCACAAAAAATTCCCTTTTCTTTTCAAAGCACTCAACCACTACAAAAAACAAACTTTTCCAAAAGAGATTTTTTATTTTGTTTATAAAACACTCAAAACTATGAAAACGACTAACTTTGAGATCTATAAATTATAAAAACCTATTTGAAGTCAAAGCTTACAAAATGTCTTTTTTAAGGATGTTTTACTTAGCTAGATGTAAACTAAGGACCAATTTATGCAGAATCACAAATCAGTCAAAAACAACCAATTTTGTTTTCTTCTTTAAAAATGAAATCCAAACTTTTAAACACAAGCTTTTCGAAGTTTTGTAAAGAGAAAACACAAGGCGGATTCCTCAACAAAGGTATATTTCGCAAATGGTCAGACTCATAAGAAGGCTGGTAGAAACCAAGGTGATCTGAGGTTCCTACAGCTTCTAAGCTCAGAGCTACTACAAGACCAAAATGAAAAACAAACCCAACAAGCAAAACTTCTAGGAATTTCACCTAAAACCCTAACACCAATGAAATCAACCTAAGGAAAGCTTCTGACAGGTTATATGCAGGTCTGGGCAGTGGATAATAACTTCTAAACAAAAACTAAGCTAACTAACAGAGAAAATCTTAGGTTTTCCAAAATTTTGACAGGGTCCGCAGGCCCACAGTTAACACAGGTGTGGTACCGCTCTGTGCTAAAAGCAAAAGTGCGGATAAGTACGTGCTGTGTCAAAAGGCTAGGGTGCGGTCCTCTCCCAAAGTTATGAAAAACAAAAAATAACCCTGGATCTACTATTTCTACCCAATTCCACACACAACAAGCCAAAAACAGAAACAAAAACACAGTTTCTCAGGTCAAAGTAAAAACAAGGAAAAAATCAAGTCCCCAGTGGAGTCGCCATTTTGTCACACGGAATGAGTCGATCTTGCGGACAAGATAGACCTTCCTAGAATCTAAAGAAGACCTAGTGACAAGCAAGCCAATCACAAACTATCTTTCTCTAAATATGCATTTATAAACAAAGGCAAACAAGTGTTTTAGGCCTACCTTAGGTCTAACGCAAGTTTGTGGAAGCCTCGCTCTTTCGATCCAAATGAGCTCCCTTGTCACGAATCTGCAAACACAAACAAGCAAACAAATTAAATAGCACCTGAAAAGCCAATATCATAAAACACATTTAACATGAAAGTCAAGGAATTCATGAAACAAATGACATAAGACAATTTGTTGAGAAAAATGAATCTAATTGTATTAATTCAAATCAAAGAAGAACTTTACAACATGTGCCTTGACGATGTACAAGCTCCTCCCAGGGTCTAGCAAGAAGTCTCCTCTACTTTGACAAGTTTCACTCTCTTCCCAATGAAGCCAAAAAGGTATGTGATCTCTCCTCTCAAGCTTAACTAGGAAGTCTTAATTCCACCAACACTTACCCTAAAAAATGTTCAGCTTCTAACCTCCCTAGCAACCAGCCCAATGCCTTAATTTATAGTGCAATGGAGGGAAGTTACTAGGTCCTCCTTCAAAGGGATAAAGCCCTCCTTCAAAGGGATAACTCCTCTCATCAAGGGATTAGCTCCTTCTCTTTTGGGATGCATGAACCACCTAAGAGCGACCAATCCACGTCAAAATTCCTTCTAGAATCATCTAGAATTAACCCAAAGTGAGTTTTTTAGAATAAACTTGCGCCTTTTTGACTTTCACAGGGGTCCGCACCCACACCTTTAGGGACAGAGCGAGCAGGTCCGCAGTTTTTGTAAACAGAAGGTGCGGGACCGCAGGCAACAGTGAGAGAAAGTGCGGAACCAGAGCTTTGTTGATTTTCAATGTCTTTCTCTCATTTTCAAAGCTTGACTTGAAGAGCTGAGGTCTGAGACTTGCTTAGGAGGACAGTACAAGTGGTGATAGACCCATACTAACTGCAAATAATCATGGTGACGATATTTTTGTGTAACAGCGTTTGAAGTTAAAAGCCACCACAAAGATCCCTAAATATTGTAATTGGCCAAAAATGGCCATATTCTAGCTACTACGTCACAAGTATCACCCTCTATTAGTAAGGAGGGATTCCCTCCTTGTCCTAGTCATAGCATTCACATTATCAATGGTATCCAAGCTCTCCACTTCTAGGGTGTTGGTTTTACCTGTAAGGGTCTTTATAAATATCTTCATGTGAACTTTTGGACAAAGCACTAGATTAAAAGTAAATTCCTTTTGAATATTATAGTCAGATGAGGTCCTTCTGCCATCCTCCAACCACTTATCAACGAAGATAAGCCTTCGTTGGTCAATAAAAAATATTCGTTTGTCCTAGATATTGACCTCGATGTTGTCAATTGTGCCCAAGTTATCAACTCCTAATGTAAATGTATTTCTAGTGATTCTTTTAACAAAGATATGCATACCATCCCTTGACAGAAAATAATTTTGAGAAAGGTCAACTTAGGAGTTTTAGTGTGCAAGGACCATAGAGAATGAGATTTAAATTTGACAAATACAACCTATTATGTGTATATCTAAATGTGTTCCATTTTCCAAACTTATAGTTAGGCTTAAGCATAATAAATATGTCTGATCAACTCCTTTTTTAATTTTTTATCAGAATGTGCACTTCATTTTCCAAACTAAAGCAGCCTTCAACATAGTAAGTTTTCCTGATTATCTCCATGGTACATAATGACATTTGCAAGATTTGAAGTAAATATTTTTCTTCAAATTACCTAGGAGCAATACTTCTTGGTGTTGCTCTCCATTTTAGAAACAATGCTAATCACTTCATTTAAATTTGAAAGGTACTATAACCACCTTCTTGTGTTGTTTTTGATACATAGCAATCCATGTAAGCTTGGATGGCTTCATGTGATTATGGAAACATTGCTTACATATTCACAATGATATTACTGAATGATATTTATCACAACTACTTGTGAATCCAAGAAACAATTAGCTTCTAAAAACTTCAACAACTTATTCAACTTTGCTAGCTTAAGTATCTGTTGACAGTGTTGGACCCGCCAACATTCGGGGGATCTCCCCGATATGAAGTCTAACTAGACCTCACACTGTTTGGAATAGGAGTCCCAACAGTGGGGTGTTAATGATCTGCCTTGGTTGCGAATAAACATAGAGTGGTGCACGGTGCATTTGGTGAAAACAAGTGTGTGATCACGCGGAAGGTCAAGTGTGATGCATGAAGGTTCTAGCACATGAAGGGAAAAGGAAGTGAGCCCCTTAGAAGCCTGTAATAACGTAAATTGAAAGGAACACATGAGCATAATGACATCATAAGATAATATGTGGAATAGTCCACAAGTTAACAATGACGAATTAACACAACAACACGCATTCAAAAAGATTCATACAAATGCAAACGAAATAGTTCATAAGCATAAGTGTAAGTTAAATAACATACATTGCAAATACAAAAAAAATAGTCCTACTATATTCGCAACATATGCATGAAAGCATGCCGACTCTAAGCTTTTATTAAAAGTGAAAGTTCCAATCATACATATATCATTAATGAACCACTAGCCCGAATAGTAGAACGAGAAGTATACTCCTGCTCCTCCAAATAAGTATACTCCATATACACCAAAAAGAAGCCAAGGCTCTCACAAAACTCCCAAGCTCTTTATAACCCTAAGCCTAGCCAAAATCTTGGCTCCCAAAAATCCCTTTACATGAGTTATGAGGTTCTATTTATAACAGGAGGGGGTGACTCTTCAATTCCCCTTTATGACCTTTGAACTACCCTCATGACTCTTCAACTTCTTTACAAAATAACTCATTACATTACATCATGACTCTTCACATTCCATTATTTAAATTTGGAATTCCACCTACAAATAATATTACAATTTACACTCGTACCCATATAAGGAAAAATAGGACAGAGACAACTTGACAACCTAACAAGACAAAATACTATGATGCTTCAGTTTGGGGAAACTATAGCTCAGCAACATCTACTTTATGTTTGTTAGTCACGTAGTGGTGCTAAGCTTGGTACTATGCGATGAAATCCCTAAACTATGTGATAGTGTCTGGCTAGAAGCGAACTCTAGCCTCCATGGAACTCGGGTACAAATATTTGGAACTAGTTTCTACTTCCTTCTGAAGCATTATCAACATTGTCGACGCTTGGAAAGGGCCAACAATGTAGTTGTGCATGTTTTGTCTATTCACCTCCAAGTCCTCCTTGGTGGTAATTTGTCTCAGCTGCTCCAAGTATTCCTCTATCTCCTTCCTAACCTAGTTCTTGGGTTTGGCTTCGGTAAGTGAGCCAATTAATGGGATCTTGTGGGTCTTCATCAATGAATCCAGATTGTTGTATATTCGTGCATATGAGGCATGAATGTTGCCAATGAATGAGGCGAGTTGCTTGTTGTTTTGGATCAACATTCGCACTCTTTCTTTCTCCAGCTCTGCTTATGGCTTTATTTTCTTACCCAAGTCAAGAAATACCCCTTTGTATCACATTTTCCATTCATGCACAACAACAATTGCAGCTTGCACATTTCTAAGAGTTTTGACAAAGTATTTACACTGTTTATGAAAGCCAAGCACATGGGAAATTTCCTTATGCACCGTAACAATCTCCTCAGAGAGATCCTATATGGTCTCTCCAAGTAACAATACTTCATTAAGTATCACTGCTTTCATTTCCTCCAAGTGGACCTATGCGGAAGCTTCGTTTTGAGCTGATGCACAAAGCTATTCAACCTCTTGCCTAACAACCTGAAAGTTATTTTCCAATTGCTTATTCTCGGCCATAAAACATTGAGTGTTCGACTTTGGAGCACCTACTAAGTCCAAGTTAGCTGAGGAAATAGCTTCAAGATCTCTCCTGGTGTAGGCCATAATTACCCTTTCTCTCATAAAAGCAGGAAATGTGAGATCATCTAGAAAATGCTTCTTACGCGCTTGTACAATCTTCTTATGGAGTTCATCGTATGACAAATTGTACGTGTCCATAACCAGATCTTCATTAATAGGAACGACTTCCCCTTCCTCACCTGGAGCTAACTCTGTCACTAGAGGTGGTGGAGACTGAATAATAACCTATTGTGTGCTAGGAATCAGGTCAATATCTTGATTGTGTGGCTCTGGTTCTGCATTTGTGTCATCGATCTCTATCATTCATTCAATTTTTTGAGCAAGCTATTGATCTTGCATCTGTTCGCCCTCCTCCTCTGCTGGTTTTCAGTTCTGTTCTTTCTCTTCATCTTGTTTTTGCATTGTTTCTTATGATATTGCGTGTTGCCTTTCTTCTTCTACTTTTATTCTTTTTCTTGCTTCTTCTTTTTTTCCTCCAATCGCCTCCACTACTCTTCTCTCTTCCTTTGTTCTGCTCTCTACATCCTCTGTTTCCTCGTTGCCTCAATTACTAAAGCTACTTTCATAACAATTAAATCCACTTTCATCTTGTGGCTTATTTCTCCCCTGGACTGTGGACAACCTTTCTCTTCCCCTTATCCTGCACAGGGTCGCTCCCCTCTGCTAGTGTTGCTTCTGGAGTTGCTGCCTTCTATGCAATCACCTGTGGAGTTCCTACACAAATGATCGACTCGTGGGTCTTGGAAGCATTATACCAATTCTTCCACGGATCCTCTTCCTGCCAGTGAAATGTCTCATTGAGCCATTGAAAGTGAATTCTCGCATAGTGGTTCTTGAAAATACCATGGGGATCGTACGAATTGAAGTCTCGAGTACCGAATGCAAACTTATATATCGCCTTTCCTTTGGTATCTGTGACTTTCAGGTTCTTTATCTCATATAATCCAATTTGCATAGGAAGAGTTGGCCAAGGTGCTTTCTTCTTCCTATGTAAAACAGCGAATAACCCTGCGGTGAGATGATGCGACACTTCCTTCATGACGACCTTGTCAGCGGCATACCTTGGTGAAACATTTGGCGACTTCTCTGCACCGAATACTCCAAGGAAGGTGCCATCTGGTGAGGCAAACCAATCTACTGTAACACCCTCCTCCCACATCTACCCAAGTAACTGGCTAGTCGGGGTAAACATGCAATGAGAGGCCACCATGATATGATTCAACCTCCTAGGTCACGTTAAGAAAGTGGAATCAATGAAAACACACCATACAGACATTAATTATCAGCTATAGGACCCCTAGGAACCAGTCCAATACTTTAGACAACTTTCCTTGGGGTCCCAATGATCTTTTGGACAACTTAAGCCTCAGTCACTCCCATGCTATAGGCATGAGGGCGACCAGAAACCCAAAGTCGCTCTCACAAGCTTGCCTGCCAATGACTAGAGACCAAAACTGTTAGTGTTATGCCAACAACTCCAAGATTTGAGCCACATTTTCAGGCCTAGAGCCTAGGTCACTGCCCAAAATTGAACCATCTCTTCAAATCAATAAAATAACATGGAATTGATAGTACTAAAGCAAATGATTATTGAAGACCTTGACTAGACCCCTACTAGCCATGACAGGAATTTCGTCAAACATATTGCAAATGTGTAATCTACAGGTGTAATTAACAGTTCTGAGCATAGGAGTCTTATACTTAGCTGAGAATCACTAAGCACCATTGATGCCTCAACAGATCAAAAACCATTCCATCCATTAGGTCATAGATACATTGATCATTCAATTACAAGTAAAAACATGATGATATCCACACATGGTTGTTGTCATAAACCACATACATAACCGACATAATAGCAACATAAATGCTCATGAAAGTACAATCATATAGGCCACATGTAATCCATCAAAATTCTCATAGAAATAAAAGGAGAAATACCCTTTCATTAATGATGCAAAATCCAAACCCAAGATGGGACTTCCACATTCCACCCGACCGTAGAATGGTTGAGCCAAATCTCTCTCCAACCATTCACCCTCATGCCATATTCCAAGCATGAAGGTGGTATCTCATAGAACACATCAATCAAAACTCATCCAGGGCTTCCAGAGGCCATCCACTTCAACCCATCAAGCAGTGATTGCACCTCATAGTCAAACATCACAAAACCATCATCATATTGGTCTCCATCCAAGCCTTCTAGGGCTTCCAGAGCATTTTTTCCAACCAAGGCTTCCAGGACTAGTAACTCAACCCATAGTTGTTGTCGGGCTTCCAGAGCGTTTGTCCAACCAAGGTTTCCAAGACTAGTAAACCAACCCACCAAGGGCTTCTAGAGCATTTTTCCAACCAAGGCTTCTAGGACTAGTAACTCAACCCAAGCTATTACAGGGCTTCCAAAGCGTTTGTCCAACCAGGGCTTCCGGGAACTAATAACTCAACCCAAGCTAAAGAAACATAAGAACCAACCAAAAACAAACAATGAAAGTAAACCCACAATCACCTTAGCTATCCAAGAAATGGTAAGGCTAGGCAATCCACTATCAATCTAAGCAATCTTATGCCAATGATAGATCACAACCAAGAAACCACATGCATGTTCCATGCATGCCAAAACTAGTGAAGGAAACATACATGCAACTCATTACCTACCAGCAAACCTGATGTAGCTATTGATCTCAATCCCTTCTTGCACTTTCCTGCTCTTCCTTTTCCTTCTTGCTCCAAGAATCCAAGTATGCCACACCCACCAAGAGTGCTCCAAGAAAACTCTAAGTCTCCAAGAGTATGAGAGAGAGAGAGAGTAGAAGAGAGATCTAACACTGAACTAACAAAAGGTTACCAATTGATCCTCATAAACCTTTTTATGAATGAGGCCTCTATTTTCTTCATTTTCCGTTATTTTCCTTCATTTTCTCCTCACATGCAACCTGTGACCTTTCACCTCCATCTTCTCCTAATTTCCATAATTTTCATAAATAATTGTGCAAAAATTGTCATTTTTCCTTTCCAAAACCTTAGTTATTGCCTTTGCCAATTTCCTTAGCCATAAACAATCACAAGTGATCCCCGTCACTAGGATTCTACCCAACATTCAGCTTGGAATAAGTGTCCCATCATCCGTGGTTATTATTTTTCCTTTATTTACTTTTATTACATGGAATTTTCTCCAAGGCTGTTATAGAACCCTCCCCCTTGGGGAACACCATCGTCGGTGTTCAACAACACCTATAACCACAAAATTGCTAAAAGCAAAATATATACTGTTGATGGAGCTTTATAACTTAATTCGCTGCAGTATTTACAATGATCACCATGTTGAAAAGAAAACCAACATAAGAACAAGACGTCATAACAACATACCACATATTGGAGCTTTATAACATAACTCGTGGTGGTATTTACATCCATATACATATGTACATAAACCAATATTGTCAAAACATATACCAAAGCATATACCAAAAGACCAAGCCAAAACTATTTTGCCTCAACCGGCAAACAAGAAAGGATATATAGCCTGCATCTGATTCGCCATCTCCCATGTAGCTTCATCAGGACAAAGTGCTTCCATTGCACCTTAAATTGCTCGATTGCTCGGTTCCAGAGCATGAACACCTTTTTATGCAATATACACTGAGGCTCTAGCTAGAATTCTCCATTGGGTTCCACCTGCAATACAGACCAGTCATTCACATGATCAACATCCTTAACATACTTCTTAAGCAAAGATACATGGAAAAAATCATGGAATTTCACTGTTGGAGGTAGTGCAAGTCGATAGACTACTGGCCCAATCCTCTCAACGATACTTAAGGGTCCATAAAATTGTGGTGCCATGTTGGCACATGATCCAATCTGCAAGGAGCTCTTCTTTGGTTTTATGTGCAAATACACCTGTTCCCCAACCTGGAACTCCTTAAACAACCTGTTCTGATCTGCATAGCTTTTCTGCCTATCTTATGATGCCTTTAGATTCTTCTTAATCACCTACATTTCTTGTTCCATGTCTACCAACATGTTTGGTCCAATCAACACCATGTTAACTGGATCACTCCAACTTATGGGAGTGTTGCAACTCTGCCCATACAATGCCTCAAAAGGACTCATCCTCAATGATTCATGATAACCGTTGTTGTATGCGAACTCCACCAGTTGAAGATACTCTTCCCACTTTCGATGTTAATGCATCACATACATCCTCAACATGTCCTCTAATAACCTGTTGACCCGCTTTGTCTGTCCATCTGTCTACGGATGATAAGTCGTACTAAAGGCCAACTCTATGACAAACCTGCAAACAACTCCTTCCAAAACTTGGAAGTGAACTTTGCATCCCTGTCTGACATAATCTTCTTCGGAACACCATGCAATCTGACTACATCTCTGATGAATACCTGTGCCACATCGCTAGTTGAGAATGTAGACTTCACTGGAATGAAATGTGCAACTTTTTTCAACCTATTCATAATGACAATGATGGAATCATGTTGTTTCACTATCTTCGGAAACCCTGTGATGAAGTCCATAGAAATAACTTGCCATTTCCACTCTGGAATCGCAATCGGTTGTAGTAGTCCACCTGGATGCTTACATTCTGTTTTCACTCACTGACAATCAAAACATATAGCCACGAAATCTGTTACATCTCTCTTCAAATTCGGCCAATAGTAAAATCTATTCACTGCAGTTAATGTCTTCTGATAACATGGGTGCCCTAAATAAGGTTTCGCATGAAACTCCCTCAAGATCACATTCTTGAGCTCATTGTTATTTGATACATATATTCTGTCTCGGAACCTAACCAACCCATCTGTTGTAAGACAATAATCCATACCCTGTGCACCTGCACCTGTACTTGTACCATCACATGTACCTATACCTGTACCATCACCTATACATGTACTATCACCTGTACCTGTACCTGTACCTATTCTCTATTGCAACCTATGCACAATATCCATATATCTGACATCTTGTTGACCTTCCTGCAAGATCCTATCCTATAAATCTGTCCCATAAGAGCTCATAGCTGCCAAGTAACTTACCTGCACCTGTCTGATAATATAATTTGCCACCTTGTTCTCTTGATCTTTGATGTACTTGATCTCGTAATCAAACTCACTGATTGTGGCCAATCATCTAGCCTGCATGGTGTTTAGATTCAGTTGGTCAAACAAATACCTCAACCCAATGTGATAACTCATAAGTACAAACCTTCTACCAAGAAGATAATGTCTCCACATATTCAATGCATGTATGATCACTGCTAACTCTGAATCATGTGTCGAGTAGTTCTACTTGTGCTCATTTAGTTTCTGGGACTCATAACATATCACATGTCCATCCTGCATAAGGAATCCACCAAGTCCTCCCTTGCAAGCATCTGTGCATACCACAAACTCTTTGTCCGAATCTACAATCTGTAGCACTGGTGCATGTGTCAATAACTGCTTAAGTTGCTCAAATCTAGCCTCACACTCCACAGTCCATTCAAACTTCTTACTTTTCCTTTGCAATGATGTGATAGACTATGCAATGCGTGAGAAGTTCTTGATGGACCTCCTATAGTAACCTACCAATCCCATAAATGATCTCACCTCATCCACATTCTTAGGAGCTACCCACTCCATGGTGGCCCTTATCTTCTCTGGATCTACTACAATGTCCTCCTTGGAGACAACATGCCCCAAGTAATGTACCTTAGTCTAAAAGAAATTACACTTGTTGAGCTTAGCATACAACTAATGCTCTCTCAACAACCTCAACGCTGCTGTTAAATGCTCGACATGTTCTTCCTCCTTTTTAGAATATACTAGTATATCATCAATGAACACAATGACAAACTTATCCAAATATGGACGCAACACACCATTCATCAAGCACGTGAATGTAGTTGGAACATTAGTTAAGCCAAATGGATCAACAACAAACTCATAATGCCTATACTTGGTCCTGAACGTAGTCTTGTAAATGTCCTCCTCTTTGATGCGTACATGATGATATTCGAATCTCAACTTGATCTTCGAGGACATTTTTGTTCCCTTCAGCTAATCGAATAAGTAATCAATCCGCGGCAAAGGGTACCTGTTCTTGATAGTCACTTTGTTCAACTGCATGTAATCAATGCATAATCTGAGAGTACCATCTTTCTTCTTCATAAACAATACTGGTGCGCCCCATGGTGATACATTCAACCTAATTTACCCCTTGTCAAACATTTCCTTCAGTTGCAATTTTAACTCAACCAACTCAAGTGTGCTCATCCTGTAAGGTGCTTTTGATGTTGGAGTTGCCCCTGACACTAACTCAATAAAAAAGTCTACCTTGCTATAAGGTGGCAAGTCTGTAATGTCCTTAGGAAATACACCCTTGAACTTCTGTAAAACTGGGTACCTTCTCAACACAACTATATCCTCAACTTCCTTACACTTATCACTAGAAATGTACACTGCAAATAACTTACGCCCTTTTCGGTGACTACGCTTTGTTTGCATATTTGTCACCATCCTAACTGATGTAGCTTCTTCTTACCCTATAAGGATCTCGGTTCTCCATTGTCACCAACACACTCACTAGCTTTATCATAATAATCTACCTTGGTTCTATGAAGATACAACCAGTCCATGCCCAACAACATATTGTATGAACCTAACAATAATACATTCAAATGTGTTGCAGTAGGCATACCATTCAAATCAAATGCACAAGCTCTTACCCAATGATGAACTCGTTTCTTTATACCTGTAACCAACTTTATTAACCAAGACTCTGCATGCAATTCCTTACTCAAACCAAAATTTTCCACCAATTCAAGACTATCATAGCTATAATTAGATCCAGGGTCAATCAAAATAGAAATAATTTGATCACAAAACTTACCATCCATCTCAATGATAGATGTTTGGTGTTTTGCTTGTTTGTTATCCAATGTTGCATAGATATGTGGAATGCTCTGACCAACATCCCCAACAGGCTATGCCTCTTGTGCACTGTATATCTCAATTCTACCACCTTGATTCTGTGGGCAATCTCTCCTATAATGATCCTTGCCACAAAGCCAACACTCTATAGGCTTCCAGCTTGTCTCCTTGTTTTGTTCCCCTAATCAGAATCCATGTCCTCTATCTGATGCATTGAACTTCTTAGGCCATACGACATTCTCCTTGTTACCTGTATCTTGAGGCCTTTCTCTCTTTCTGTCACATTTTCCTTTGTTCTTTACATTACCTCTCAAGTCTAGCTTAGTCTCAGTTTTGCGCTTCAATTGTTCATAGTAATGCCTTAGCTTTCGAATGGCCTCCTCCAATGATCTAGGCTCATTGAAATCAATTCTATCTTTAAATGCAACCAGTAACCCACTAATGAACCTCTGAATCTTGGCCTTTTCCTCTGTGAGATAAGGCACATACCTCAGTAATTCCAAGAACCTGCTAGTGTACTCATCATCTGTCATAGATCCCATCTTTATCTCATAAAATTATTTTTCCCTGTCATCAAAGTATCTCTCTAACAAGTACTTCTTCTTGAATAGTTGCTCAAACTCACTCCAAGTAAAACCTTCCTCATGAATGCATCTGGCATTCCTCACATCTTCCCACCAGATGTATGCTTTACCTTTGAGACTGAATGTATCCACTCTAGCTTTCATGTTCTCTAAATATTTATGCAACCTGAAGAATTTCCACATGCCAAGCAACCATGCCTCTGCATCCTGTGGTTTCTTCATCTCTCCATCAAATGTTGGTGGCTTTGCTTTATTGAACTCATCCGACAAGTATCCCCTATCACTTCTCATGTAAGGATGATACCGATGACGATCATAGTGCTTATCTAAATCAGAACTAGAATCATACATGTGTCTATCCCTTCTCTTATCCGGAGTGTCCAACCATCTACCATCTCTGATTTTGTCATCTCTATCTGACTTGTGACCACCATGTGACCGACTACCCTATGACTCATTAGTTCTATCTTCCTTCTCATAGCTGATCCGACGTGGTCCATGTCATTGCAAATCTAAAAAACTCTGAAGTATTACTGCATTTACCTGTGCTTGTTTCTCCTGTACCTGTATGATTCTGTCATTATCTACCTTACAACTCCTCATCTCTTCCTTTAAGCTTCTCAGTGTAACTGCGGAATCGGAAAGGTTCCCAACACCACACTTCTCTTCAAATTCATAGGAAGTGTCTTTATAGTCAACCATCTTGCTAGTCATTTGATATTTCTTCCTGCAAGGTGTATCATGTCAGCTAAACCAAATCGCAATAAACTAATGTACCTTAGTATAGCTCGGGGAGGATACCTTGTCTGCAATATCAACAAATCAGTGGGATACATGTATAACATAATCATGACAGCATGTAGAAGCATAAAACATAAGCATATGACCATGCAACCATCATTCTAGCTATGGTCCAATCATCAATGCATGACCTCAATAACAACACACACCACGACCTCATGCATGAAAACCACCATCATTACGTCACTATACACTTGACCACATGCAACCATGAACATGCATAAGCAATGCATAACCATCCACACATATGCATAAACATGTATGATTAAGCGTGAATGAATGATACGTGAAATCAAACCTACGAGAATGGTACATGCAAACAAGCACACAAGAATGTAACCAAGCATACTACAACAATACATGTAAGCGACATAAATCAACATGTAACCAGTCATACACTCACGACGATGCATTCCTCAATAAAACATCAAGTTTCACCTTATGACATCACTACAACCATGAACAACAACGTGCAAATGCAACAAGCACATGGAATGCAAGTGTGAGAGACACACATGCAATTGACATGCATGCATGACCAACACATAGCCCATCCAGTGCGAGGGGTGAACCATGCTTTGATACCACTCTGTAACAGCCTCCTCCCACATCTACCCAAGCAACCGACCAGCGAGGGTAAACATGTGATGAGAGGCCACTATGATATGATTTTACCTCCTAAGTCACGTTAAGGAAGTGGAACCGACGGAAACACACCATAAAAACATTAATTATTAGCTACATGACCCTCAGGAACCAATCCAATACTTTAGAAAACTTGCCTTGGGGTCCCACTAATCTTTTGGACAAATTAAGCCTTATTCGCTCCCATTCTATAGGCATGAGGGCAACCAGAAACCCAAAGTCACTCTCATAGGTTTGCCTGCCAGCAACCAGAGACCAAAACTGTCAGTGTTATGCCAGCGACTCTAGGATTTGAGCCACTTTTTCAGGCCCAGAGCCTAGGTCACTACCCAGAATTGAACCATCTCTTCAAATTAGTAAAATAACATGGAAATGACAGTACTAAAGAAAATACTTGTTCAAGACCTTGATTGGACCCCTACTAGCCATGACAGGCATTTCGTCAAACATATTGCAAATGTGTAATCTATAGGTGTAATTAACAGTTCTGAGCATAGGGGTCTCATACTTAGCTGAGAATTGTTGAGAACTATTGATGCCTCAACACATCAACTGTCATTCCATCCATTAGGTCATATATACATTGATCATTAATTTACAAGTAAAAACATGATGAGAGCCACACATGGCTGCTATCATAAAACACATACATAACCAACATAATAGCAATAGAAATACTCATGAAAGTACAGTCATATATACCACATATAATCCATCAAAATGCTCATAGAAATACAAGGATAAATACCCTTTCATTAATGATGCAAAATCCAAACTCGAGATGGGACTTCCACGTTCTACCCAACCGTAGAATGGTTGAGCCAAATCTCTCTACAAATATTCACCCCTATGCCAATATTCCAAGCATGAATGTGGGATCTCATAGAAAAAATCAATCAAAACTCATCTAGGGCTTCCAGAGGCCATTCACCTCAACCCCTCAAGCAGTGATTCCACCTCACGATTGGACATCACAAAACCATCATCAAATTGGTCTCCATCCAAGCCTTCTAGGGCTTCCAGAGTGTTTGCTCCAACCAAGGCTTCTAGGATTAGTAACTCAACCCACAACTGTCGTCGGGCTTCCAAAGCATTTTTCCAACCAAGGCTTCTAGGACTAGTAACTCAACCCACTAAGGGCTTCCAGATCATTTGTCCAACCATGCTTCCAGGACTAGTAGCTCAACCCAATCTGTTACAGGGCCTCCAAAACATTTGTCCAACCAAGGCTTCCAGGAACTAATAACTCAACCCAAGCTAAGGAAACACGAGAAGCAACCAAAAACAAACAACGATATTAAACCCACAATCACCATGGTTATCCAAGAAATGGCAAGGCTAGAAAATCCACTGCCAATCCAGGCAATCCTCCATGCCAATGACATATCACAACCAAGAAACCACATGCATGTGCCATGCATGGAAAAACTAGTGAAGGAAACATACATGCAACTCGGTACCGCCAAGCAAAATTGATGTAGTTGTTGATCCCAATGCCATCTTACACTTTCCTGCTCTTCCTTTGCGTTCTTGCTCCAAGAATCCAAGTATGCCACACCCACCAAGAGTGCTCCAAGAAAACTCGAAGTCTCCAAGAGTATGTGAGAGAGAGAGAATAGAAGAGAGCTCGAACACTGAATTGACAAAAGGTTACTAACTGACCCTCAAAAGCCTTTTTATGAATTAGGCCTCTATTTTCTTCATTTTCCATTATTTTCCTTAATTTTCCTCCTCACATGCAACCTGTGACCTTTCACCTCCCTTTTATCCTAATTTCCATTATTTTCATAAATAATTGTGCCAAAAATGCCATTTTGCCTTTCCAAAGCCTTAGCAATTGCATTTTCCAATTTCCTTAGCCATAAACAATCACAAGTGATCCCCGTCACTAGGATTCTGCCCAGCATTTAGCTTGGAATAAGTGCCCCATCATCCGTGGTTATTATTTTTCCTTTATTTTCTTTTATTACATGGAATTTTCACCAGGACTGTTACATTTGCAATCTCTGATATTTCCTCCATTGCCCTAGGCGACATGCAAGGTGGTTCTTCCTCAAAGATAATCTTGTATAGTGGAATGAGGAAGTGTTCAACTAGCATCTCCATAACTCCTCAATGGTTTCAATATGAGAGCAGCTTGCAGTGGATGTCCATGGAAAGTTCTCGAGGTAACCAAGCCTAGTTCATACCAGGGAATGCGTTATGTGCATAGATTACATCCAGTAAATATGCAGGCATATAGAATCTCATTTTCTCACGCTTGGGAGGATTCAGAGCATTACTTACATGGATCCTTAAATGTTGAGCTAGAAAATCTGACCAATTGAGCGACTTCCCATTGTTCACAACCTGGTTCAGAAGAATTCCCCTCCCCTCTAGAAAGGTCTTTGTGCTCTGCTGACCGTGGATTCTACAAGCTAAGATGATCAGCAGTTGATAGGCCCTCCTAAGAGACCTTGTCTTATATGTGTTGGTGGGTGTTTGTCGAAACTTTTATGGATCCTTCACCTACCTCTTAACAATATCCCTCCTAACCACATAGTTGTTGGTGGCATACAAGAGTGAATCCATGTGTGTTTCTGGCTCAGGAAAATGGTACATACGTTGATAATCTACTTCCAGAAAAGTAGCAAGCCTTCTTCCATTAACACTTCTTAAATTCATGGTCTTCACATCAATATGTGAGACAATCCAGTTGATGACATCTGCACATGGGAAGGCTAGATATCTACATGCAAACCTGTGTAGCCCTGATATCTAGACATTAATGTATACCTACTAGTCCTCTAGATCTGTTGCAAAGTCCTTTGCTGAAAAAGCTTCATTAACTTTCTGCCATGTAAGATTTGAGTCCTTTTCTACATACAGTTGAGTGTCTAAGTATACTGGCAAGTTTACTGGTGTTTGCTCAACTGCTTCCCCGGTACTGCTTTCAATGGTATCTTTTGAAGAAGTTCTCTTGGGTGCCATGGTAATAGTGACTGCTGGAGAGAAGTGCTCAACAACTATGGTACATGTGGGATAGAAAAGACACTCATGGAAAGCAAACATTAGCCTTTTGCAAATCTATTTTGAACACAAGATCATGCATAAAACTAGTGCACTAGTGAGAAAAATTGCGTAATTTTCCTAGGCAACTGAGGGAGACTGGTAGTGGGAACTATGAATTGTGTAGTCCCGACAACCAAGGTGGATCCTGAGGCTTGAGACTACACAATGTGCAGTCCAGCCTAGGCAGTGACTGGGAGAGACTAATCATTGCACAGTCTCAGTGGCCAAGGGAAAGACTGAGCCCAGGAACTGCGGAATGAACAATTGGGTTAGCCTGTACTATGCACTGCACATTCTCAAAGGCGAAGCCTCAGCTTGAGCTTCTGAATTGCGCAATGCTCAACTAGGCAATGTGAAGACCAACCCAGGGAAAATGTGGATCTTCTCGGTGGGAGTGTGGGAAACAAGAAGATCTAAGTGATGATGTGAGTTTGAGTGTAGATCAACCTAAGTATAGGTGAATCAATGTGAATCAAGTGCAAAAACTTAACAAATGGAAGGGAAAACAAATGTGTGAGGAGAGTCGTTGAAACGATGATCGCCAATGTGCAAAAACAAGAAAATTAATGCAACACTTATGAAAGGAAAATGACAAATCGAAACAACACTTCTACAAGCTAATACAAGTTAAAACACTAGCAATTATGAAGAAAAACAAGCAAAAAAACACTCATCGAAGTGAAATGACAAAAAGAGATAGAAAAAACAGCAAAAGATGACAAAATAAAAATTCACCCGGAAAATCAATGAAAACTCCACCAAAGGTTCCTTGATCTCCTCGAGAATTCTAGAGCTCTAAAATTGAATGTACAAATGATATCTAGAGGCGTCTATTAAATATATTTGGGCGGATTAGGGTTTATGACGTTCATGCCTAAAATTAAGGAAAAATCGACACTTAGCGAAAATTTCTAAAAATAGGGTTTGTGCCACCTTCAAGAAACTAATGATGAATCCCTACTTTCTAGGTATTTCTTTTTTGCTTTTTTGCTTTTTTTTTCTTTTTCTTTTTCTTTTTCGGGAACCTCGCCATACACACTACCGGGAAAGATTGCACAATTCTGGGGGACTGGGTAATTTTCCAGCTCAATGCACTGTGCAGTTTTTGAGCTCTATGATGAATTGTGCAATTTATGGGCTCAATGTTGGGCTTCCTTCCATGACTACGCAATTTCTAGACTCAAGGTAGAACATTGAGTCTAGATTGTGCAATTCCACTCATCAAGATTGGTTTACCCTCATGGATTGCACAGTTTCTGGAGTCAAGCCCAGAACCGTTGTAAGGCCAAGTCAGGAGGTTAGCTTGTGACTTAGAAAGATTAGCTAAGTGTATAAACAAGCAAAAACAAGCACAGATGAAAGGTACAAGTCTCAATCAAAACATGCATACTTGATGACAGTCAAAGGTAGGTTCATGTCAACAAAAAGGAAGGCTCCACAATGAAAGTGTTGGATACCTATACCAATAGGTTTCATATTTCATGATTGGCAAGAGAAAGGCCAAATATGCTCTGCTTTGAGTTCACAAAGATCCCATATTTCCTAGAAAGCAAGAGGTGGGTAAGTGTCTCAATGTTGAGGACCTTATTTCAATTTTGTGGATGATTCAACAGTCTAATCTGGATCATGCCATCTTTCAATTTTGAGTTATAGGATAGAGAAAGAAGTCTGTCCAAACTGCTTAATCTTGGCAGACAAGTAGTTTAGGTAGAGGAGTAAAGGTTCCCAACAGCTTAATCTGGGACCTTGGAAGAAATAAGGGTAGAAGTAGATAGTAAAGAATAAAGAAAAAGCCAAAGAAAAGAAAAGGCAAGTAAGGGTTTGCAAGTCCAAATGCACCCTCTATGGAGAAACAAAAAATGCTAGGAAAATAGCTGGGTAGGCAGTTGTGGTTGCAGAAAGGGTATTTTCGCCATTACACATATGTCAAGAGGTGTTTTGCCAAAGCAAAATCTATCAATGAACAAAGTGGTTAATCCCATCATATTACAGCAAGGAGCATAACTAACCTCCCTTTTCCCCTCTATTCCATCACTAACACTCCCTTTCTTTAGCTGAGATTTATGAAGAGAGATCATGGTTTTATGGTGGTTCTAGTTCATTCAGAATCCACATTTCTTGTCTAAGGTCTTTTCATTTTGATCTACTCTCAAAACCAAGTCAATTTCAGATAAACTCAGTAAAATCCCCTTCATTTGCTCCCTTCATTCATATTAACCTCTAATCTTACTATATAGCTCCCCTATTTTACCCTTTCCCCTAATAATACTAACACTATGGTGTATAAAGCCCCAAATCTTATAAATACTCTTTCCCCCTGGCATTATAGCCATATGTTCTTCAAAAGGGACCAAAATGACATCTGGTCACTTTGGTGAACCTGTCCCATCCCATTCCCCCTTGCTGCAAGTTAAACTGCTCCTCAAACCACCATTTGCATTGGAAAACCCTTATAAAACCTCTTTTGCCTTTAAAAAATCCTTTGCAAAAAATTATCAAAGTCGAAACCCGCCTCTGGCGCATTTCCAAAGGTTAGCGCATTATTGGTTAAATGAAAAAAACATTCGAAAAACCAACAAAAAACCCACAAAACTAAAGTTTTCCGCCCGCATATAACCCGAGCACCTCCATACTCCGCCCACCGTCGGATCAAGGCCTGAAGATCCGACGAGCCATGTTCATATCGGAGCGGCCCCCACTGCCGTCCTTTACCGCCCGAGATGCTGACGTTGCGTCACGTCAGGGCCTCTCCACGCGTCAAGCGCTAAGATATCTCGGAGCCGGGCCTGACAACTTCGGCGCCGTACCCAAACCGCCCCGAGAAACCGTAGCGGTTAGCTTTAACCGTAACCGCTACGGTCCTAACTGCCACCTATTTTCCGCTAACTCATCGCCACGTTGCGTCCGCTCGTACTCACCTCTGCTATTCGTCCACCTGTCCGCTGACGTGGTTGCCACCTCATCGCCCCTTGGACCAATAATCTACTGCCACGTCACCCGACGACGTCAGCTGACGTCACCTCACCGTGACCCACCAATGACGTCATGCTGACGTCATCACGAAAAAGCGCCAAAATGGTAAAAAACCCATATTTACCCAAAAAAGCCGTGTTTTTCCCACTTTCACTCTTGTCGCTATTGTTCTCCCTGCATGACCGTTTACGTTCGAATTTCCGCCAACCTGTTGATTTAACTCGGGCGACCTCCTCAGCAGCAACCGTGCACACCTGCGCAACCTCTGTTCGCCAATTTACAGGTATTTACAGTTGTCCTGCCCTCCATACGACTGTTATTGAACTTTAATTTGCTCAGAAGGATAAAGGCACCTCAAAAACTATATTTACACCACCCATTTCCCTTTGCAAGTCCACATTTGCCACTGTGAAGTCGAAAAACACCAGCCGAGCCATAATACCTGTAATTTCGCCCAGAAAGCAACACTCACTGCGTATTCTCGGAAAATTCCTTGTTGGTCTCAATTCACCCGCTGGAAGGGGACAGTTAGACCTTAGAGAAGCTCTGCTCCTAAAAACAAACAGTATTTCAATTGCTGTTGAGTAAATTCCCCTCTGGTATCCAAAATACAAACTGTTTTCACAGAGAATCACCTCCATTCTGTGTTGCTGCCATTTTTAGCTATCCACCCACAATTCTTGCACTTTGAAGAACTATGGAGACTCCTACTGCTCTAAATATCAAGCCCCTCAATGCTCCTCACCGGGAATTAGCATGGAAAGCCCTGGGAGACATGGATTACCAAATGATGGACTGGTTCCCTATGGGAACCAAATACAATATCCAGATGATGAATGAGTTAAAAGCCCAGCACCTGAGTGGGGCAGACATCTTGGGAATTTGGGACTCAAATTTGCCCATCTACAACCTTCCCCAAGTAAATCCTATGCCAGAACTGATCTACAGCTGCCAGGAATGTTATGACCCAAACCAAAGAGCTGTCATCAGCCCCACAGGCTCAATCCTGTTCCAGATTACCCCAGAGAGTATAAATGGAATGCTGCACTTCCAAACTGCCAAGCAATTGACTCCCTCTTTATGCAGAATTTGATAAACAAAGGGACCAAGCTGTCAAATGACCAAATCATTAAAATCAATCAGTTGTTTGTAAAACCAGGCTCTGAATCAGTCAGAACCCGTCCCATTGGGTATCACTATTTGAATGAATTGGGCAGGATGTTAGTGGATTTAATCAGTTATG
This sequence comes from Pinus tabuliformis, assembly GCA_031772625.1. Classification (NCBI taxonomy): domain Eukaryota; kingdom Viridiplantae; phylum Streptophyta; class Pinopsida; order Pinales; family Pinaceae; genus Pinus; species Pinus tabuliformis. The sequence continues at coordinate 444,268,552 of CM062811.1, forward strand.
TCCTAGGATTCAGGGGGATAGAAGATGTGGATGATAGCCTAATGGCAATGCTATCTATATTCTCTCCTGGTAAACCCCCAGCTATGCATTATGACTATGCAACCTACATTGCAGAGAAAATCCATGATCAGTTTATGAATTTAAAGAGAGAAAGACTATTCAGGTATACTTCATATATCTACCACCTCTTCTTGTTTTATCAACCAGCTACCTTCTCTTTTCCATTGAAGCAACTCAATGCCCAAGGAAATCCAAGATCAGTGGTATTCTGGACCTCTGTCTTTCACTATATATCTGTGTCTCCTTACACATACAATGAGTTCATCGACTTATTCATTTATCCAGCCATGACAGTACTGCAAGGTACTCCTCCTCCTAGACTGACCGATGATATGAGGAGAATTCTCCATTTGAATAAGTCTTACAGCATTGGTAATTGGTACTTCTACCAAAACCACACAGTCATCAGAATATATGGCTGTGAGTTGACACCTTTTAGGTTGCCAAGGTATGTCCCCATGAGGCTTTTTGCCTTGGAATATTTCAGACAGTTTGGGAACTTAGACTACCTTCATTTTCAGAGCAAGAACAAGAAGTCACAGTTGAGGGTAAGGAACCAGCTGGGTCCTTTCCTATATAACAAGAAAGAGGAAGGATGGAAGGAGGCAGACACTATCCTGGAAGGCCTCAGACTGCAAACTAGTTTTGAATGGATACCCTATGACCCCAATCATTCTGTTTCCCTCAGGAGGATAAAATACAAATTGGGTGGTTATGCACACAAAAGACAACCTGAGATTGAACAGTATGCCAATGCCTTAAGCTGGGAAGAGGGTACCTTAGAAGAAGAAATAACTGCTGAAGAGCTTCTAGAGAGACAGGCTAGAAATATGCAAAAGGAAGCTGACTTGGAAACTTGTGGACAGGTGCCCCTCTCCTACAAAAAGCAACTTGGAGCAGCTGATACATCATCAACAGCGCAGCAGCAAACTGCCGAAAAAGCACCACAAACAGCAAGCAAGGATAAAGGGAAGCAGGTGGAACAGCCACCTCCATTAACAGAAGAACAAGTGGACACATTGCTACAGCAGCAAGAAGAGATGGAGCAGCAGGAACTCGGGCAGCAACAAGAAGAGGAACAATTTAGTGAACAGCAGCCCTTGCAGCAAGAAAAAGTGACTGATCCTCCAAGCTCCACTGAGCAACAGGCTCAGACAGTAGTGCCTCCTAGGGCAGAAACTACTGTTGATACCTCGGTCCTCCAAACCCCACAAAAGGAGGACTTAACCAGGAAAAGGGATAGAGAGACTCCCCTGACTTCATCCATTAATCGGGGAGAGAAAAGACAAAGACTAAATGACTCCCAAGAGGATGACATAGCAGTGAGGCAAGCAATGGGCATGGGCCCACCCAGTGGAGAAGTTTCAGCCAGTTCATTTCAGCATGAACATGATAGAGCTATAGGAGGAGAGGTCAGCTCCTCCAGCCAGCACAGAGAAGGACAGTCAAGCATCAAACAGCAATTTATTGACATTAAGAGGAGGAGTGATCCTATTAAAATACGGCTGTACGATCATTTGCTGAACCTGGCTCCTACCAATCAGCAAAGACTCATGTCTGCCTTTGATGTAAGTGAAGGCAAGATGATCATGAGTCACTTCATGCCCACAACACTGCATCCTCAATCTACCTTGGATTACCTAAGAACCAACATGGAGGTTCTGGCCAAAGACATACACCCTATGGATAAGATTGAATTACATAAACAAACTGGTGAAATGGTGTATGCCTCCTTGGCAGGTGAGACATTGGAGAACTACAAATTGAAGAGCAGCCTTGATAATACAGCCTCTCAGCTGGAATTGGAGAGAGCATCATCACAAGCCAAGGACAACAGGATCAAGGCCTTGGAAGAGGTAATTATAGAAATAGGACATGATCCTAAAGATGTCAAAGGTATCCAAGAACTCCTGAAGATAAGGGATGCAGACATGGCGGCCTTAAGAAAGAAAATCAAGCTTCCAGCTACCATCCATCCACAAACAGATGAGGTCGCCCAGCAAAGGCAGGAAAAGGATACTACAGATCTGCTGGTATCCCTGTACAAGGAACTGGTTAGGACTCAAGACCAGCTAGGACAATCTGAAGCTGCAAAGGCAGCACTACAAACAGCACTGAAGCAAAGAGAAGAGGGCCAAACCTCCCAGCCCCTCCGGAAGTAATCAACCTTGAAGAAGCTACTCCAATAACTACTATTCCTCCTCAGCAGACTGGAACTACAGCACCATCTACAGCAACAACTACACCAGCAACAGAGCAAACTCCTAGTCTGGATATGCAGAAGCTGCAGGCTGAAATCCAAGTTCTTGAATCCCAAATGAAAGAGCTTGATGAAGTCAAGAAGACTTTGGCCAAGGTGAATGAAAAATTCGACAAAAGCAAGCAGAATGAAGCAACAAAGGAGCGAGAGATAAAAGCTCTAAAAAAGAGAATAGCTGAACTGGAAAAAGAGCTTGCACTGGAAAAGGTAACAGCAGAACTAAAAGCAGTCCTCTGGGGCAACATTGGTCGATCCATCACCAATCAGTGGCAGTACATTGAGACTATGGATGAGCAAATAGTACTCATCACCAAGGCAAACAAGGAAATACACAGAGCAAGAGCAAGCCTTGGCCACATGCCAGATGCTGCCAGCAGAATGGTCAATGTTTTAAATAACAAAACTAGCTCTCAACTAGCTGCCATGGGAATTACTAACAGGACTGAAACAATATCAGTAGTCAAAAGAGTCCTGACACTAAGAAGCCTAGTTGGAACACTGGAGAGGAGAACACAGGATATGCAGACCGAGATCAACAAGTTCCTGGACAGATTTGTAGCATTACAGAACAGAGGCCTCCCCAGCATTTTAAGCAGTGTAGGAAGACTGCTCACCCTAGAAAATTACAACAAAAGGATTGATGCCCATGCAGTAGCACAGATTGCAAAACAGCCCAGTACCTCAACAGACACAGGGCCAGCATCAGGGCAGAATCTGTATGATAGGGTGGATAATCTGTTTTTTATTATGAATGAAATTGATCATCTGTTTGACACACCACCAAATTTCTTTAAGTATACTGAGGCAGATGAGACTATGGGGGCAATCATAAATCATCAATTGCCCACACAGGAAGTATGGAGGAATTTGACACAGATAATTTTATCAGGCCAGAACCTGTAGCGCTAGTTTTTCTCCAGTCTATGAGCAGTCATGCACGGGCAGAATTTTGATAGATAAGATCTACAAGGAAGAGACAGAGGCTGAGCCAACTCAGCAAAGCCATTTACTCACTACTGCAGCAGTCACAATCACAGGTGACAAACACAGCATACAGCGCACAAGCCATAAAGTCGGGCTCTCCAGCATTTAATCAAAGTATCTCAACCGACTCAGCAGATCCCAAAGGCCAAAATATCTTCTGACAGAGCATTAAAACGCCTTTATTTTGTATTCAATGCTGTAATAAATTTCTGATAATAATATCTCAAAGTTGGTGAGAATATTAAGTCTGAGATAACTCAGGACTCAGATATTTTTGTAAAAATCGCAAGTATATATTGACCCCTGGCAGAAGCTCAGGGGGTTGTTGTTATTTTCCTTTCAGAGCTCTCGCTTGCTGTAAGATTCTCAGAGAAATAATACAAAGGGAGAAGGGAATTTCCAAAGCTTGGTGTACTTTGATGCGTTGTGATGAATGGTGAATGTTGCAGGATTCCAGAGTGTTTCATAAAACAATAAGTTTTCTTAAATCTCTGTATTTCATGTTTTCGAGTCTTTTGTTCTCTTTTGTTGTCTAAATGTTTTACACTTAATAGCAAAGTAGAAGAATGGTTCCAGGATTTAATCTACGATTACCCTGAACTCAAACTGAGCTATTATCCATGTTTTCTTCAGATACAGTAACAGAAGTGTAATTCTTAATTGCTGCACTTTAGAACTATATCTTTCACAGTGATAGACATTTCCAGGGTTTCGAGTTTGCCCCTGAGACATCTATCCATTTCTCGTAACCAGTAGGGTGAGAATACTTAAGCGCTGAGTGAAAATTCTTAAATGCTTTCACTGCTTGTTTAGCCTGTTCATGTTATTAATCAAAAGTTTGTTCTATAAAGCACCCAAATGGCCCTGTAAGTTTCACCAGTTCATCTCAAAGTTTCTAGACACCTACAGCCATAGACTCCATTGCCCAATGATACTTGACTCTCTGAATAATACATCACAAAGATCTGAAAGAAATTCTTCAACCAAAATATAAACAAAACCTGTGCTTAATACCTAGCCTAAACAGTATCATTACAGATACAAATCATATAAGAGAGAGCCCTCTCTGATCACAGTTTGGCTAGAAACAGTGATCAAAGATTGGTTAGTGGTTACCCCGGCCGTATTCCCTTGGGAGTCATAGGGAACAACCTGGGTGTTAACATAATTGGCGACTCCACTGGGGATTATTAAGATTTTTCAGTTACTATCTATCTTCCAAAGCTACCATCAAGCCTGAAACTAGCCAAGAGGCCTTAGGACTGTTTCTGTGCCACAGGAACAGCTTTAGGGAAGAGCTAACTAGGGAATCTTCATTCTAGCTTTGAAACATATATAGTCATTCCAGAATTCCTACCTAGTCCTTGTACATATAAAGCCTCCTGTATAAAGTTCTAAAAGAATACTTAGAAGCTGGCTCCCAAAAGAAACCCAAGGCACACTAGGGCAAACCCTGACCCTGATCAACCCGTCATTGTTGATAACCCAATTATCATTCCAAAGAAAATAAGGAGACAACAAAAGCAGGAGAAGCCTGCTGATTCAGATATAAGTTCAAACCAGCCTATCCTCATTCCAACTCCTTGCAAAGTCCTTTTCCGTTCCACACCTAATTCCCCTAGTTCATCATCAACCCTCAAAGTCCTCCTCCCCATTTTCACCATCTGCACATACTCTTTCAACCAGTTTCCCGCTTATTACCCATCCTATTAACCCTGTTACACCTGTAATCCCAGCTGTCCCATTTGTTCCTATTAACCCCATAAACCCCATAAACATGGCTAACAGATATGCACCTCTGCAGATACCAGCCAATGCTCCAGCTCTACCCCAAGACTACCAAACCAAAATCTCATTTTTTGACTCTCATGGCCCTTTAACAGCTGTCCAGCATGCTAAGAAGATGCAAGACCACTTTGAGACCTATGAAATAGATGATGACAGTGTTAGGATGAGAATTTTTGTTCAAAGCTTAACCGGGGATGTCAGAACTTGGTTTAGATCCCTGAATGCAAATTCCATTGCAACCCCTGAGGTCCTGTACCAAGAGTTTACCAACAGATGGGAGAAAAAGAAAGATCCACTCCACATACTCGGTGAATATAACACTATTAAAAGAGGTCCCCAAGAAACAGTTTTGGAATATTGTGCTAGGTTTAACAATGTATATAATGCTATCCCCCAGAACTTAAGACCCCCTCCTGATTTGGCCCTGTATAACTTCCCTGATGGTTTTGATTCTGATATGGCCTATCAGTTGAAAGAAAGAGATCCTCCAACCCTTGCAGAAGCCCAAAGAGTTGCAGTCACTGTAGAGGCAAACCTAATTGCCAAGAGAAACAGGGCAAAGCTGGAAAAGAAGGCTGGCTTCAGAGAAGAGCCCTCAGGCTTTGATCAAAAGTTGGATGCAATACTAAACAGCATGAAGAGACTGGGTGAAAGAGTGGAATCAGTTGAAAGAAAATCATCATGGGAGGCATCACAAAGCAACCCTCCTAGAAACCCAAATTTTAGGAGAACTCAGAACCCAAACATAGGAAAAACAAGTGCTGACCAAGATATCAGACCCCCTTTTCAAGAAAACTATGCAGAAACCTCCACAGCCAATCAGCTCAATGAAGATCCCGAAATTAACTTAATGGGTCTGGATGGTAAAAGCCATGTATTCTTAACACAAGAAGACCATGAGGAGGATGAAAGCAAAACATTCCAAACTAAATCAGGAGAATCCTTTGACTTTAAACAAGGATATGATACTGCTGTCTATGAAGTCCACAAACAATACAAACTAAGGAGTAGGACTGTAAATGTAAATCAGCCTGAAAAGGCAAAGGAGAAACAACAGCCCAAAGAAACCATGGTCACTGAACCTAATGACAACACAAACGTGCCTACAAAAGAAGTAGTGGTTGAGGAGGTTACTGAACTACTGTCCCCACTACAACAGCCCATGGCAACCTCATCCTCCCACCCAAATCCGAACATTACCCCTCAAGACATGAGTATGAGGGGCAGGTTTCGGAATCAAGATGAAATCCAACAAGAAGATTTAGTGAACAAAGAAAAGACTGCTATCCGTGACTCTAAAATCCAAGTTGACAAACCTTTTGACCTAGGTACAGAGATTGGCAAGTTAAAGATAGCAATCCCCCTCTCAGAGCTAGCCAAGCATGACATATATAAGCAACAGATCAAAAAATCCCTTCAGCTCACCAACAGCAAAGATGATGTAAATGTGCTAGATGACACTCCAGAATTACTGTTTGGCCCAGAGGTAGATGGAAAAACAGTAGTCACAGGGGTTTTACCTTTTTATGTCAGCCTGCATGTTCATGATAAAATACTGCACAATGCAATGTTTGACTCAGGTGCCTCTCATAACCTGATGCCAAAAGCAGTCATGGAAAGATTAAACTTGGATATAACAAGACCATACAAAGACCTGTTTTCTTTTGATTCTAGTCAAGTCAAATGTTTGGGCCTAATAAAAGATTTATGTGTGTCCCTGGTTCAATTCCCAACAAAACTATTCTAATGGATGTTGTAGTCGCTGATATCCCACCCAAATATGGGATGCTGTTATCAAGATCATGGGGAGCCAAGCTCCAAGGATCCCTGCAATTAGACATGTCATATGCAACTATCTCTGTCTTTGGGCAACCAAAAAGACTATACAGGGAAACACTCATGAAGTATATGGTCAGCAGTGAAGAAAAGCCTCAAAATTTTCCAATATATGCTGTCCATTCGGACATAGACTCCTTCATCCTCTTCAATGACAGCATAAGCCTCTCAAACAATGACATTAGGACCGAAGCACTCATACAAGAACAAAACATTGATCAGACAAGTAGCACCTGCCAAACATTGATCAGCCCAACAATACACAGTATCCCTCCTCTAGTTGTCAAAGATTGTCAAAAAGGTGATGAAACTGTCCTAGAAAATAAATGGGAAAAGAAACCTCAACTCATGCTCACATTGCCATCCCATGAACAGAATTTTAAATCTCCTGTTCAGCAAGACATCCTGTGGGCCCTAGAATTTGATGGCTCAGTTAACAAGTTAGGGGCAGGAGCTGGAGTATGGATACATAACAAAGAGAAAGGCTATGCAGAAGGCAGGGCTTACAGATTGAATTTTAGATGCACTAACAACATGGCAGAATATGAAGCTCTGTTACTAGGCCTCAAGATAGCAAAATCATTACAAGCACCCAGGCTCTCCATCATGGGGGACTCTGACCTAGTAATTCAACAAGTAAAAGGAAATTTTGTCACCAATGACAAGAGATTGAGGTCCTACAGGTCTGCTGTAATTGAAATATTAGAGACCTTCTCTGAGTTTGTTATCACAAAAATTTCAAGGGGCCACAATCTCCATGCACACAGCCTGGCAACATTTGCCAGCACCTTCAAATTCCCATTGGAACCCAACAATTGTTTCACAGCAGAGGTCAAATACAGACCCTCTATTCCAAACAATGTCAAAGAGTGGCAAGTATTTGAGGATGACATGCAAATAAACAATTTTTTGACCTTGCAACAAGAGTTCACAGGATTAAATATTGATATTGATGGAGCATGCCAATCACAAATGCTTGAGTCAGCATGCAATCACAAATATTTGAGGGAGCAAGTCCATCACAAATACAGTTTCAACAGTCTGCTCACCCAATGTCACCTAGGACAGCAAAACAATTACTGACTCCAACCATTTTCAACAATGAAAACATTCAGCAAATTAACCAAATTGACTGTGAAGAGATGAGTAACGTTGAAGCTGAAATCATACAACTCAAAGACAATTTCCTTCCAGCAGGCCTTACCCCACTAGAGGACATTTTTGACTCAAATGATGTCCCCAGAAAACCAAAGATGCAGCCATTAGATGCAGCAATTGAAGAATGCAACATTGGTACCACTGACAAGCCTAAAATAATAAAGCTATCTGCTGCTTTGCCCCCTGATCAAAAACCCAAATACATTGATCTCTTTAAAGAGTTTCAAGATGTTTTTGCTTGGGGTTATGAGGATCTAAAGTCCTATGATACCTCTGTTATCCAGCATACCATTCCCCTCAAGCCTAATCAAAAACCATTCAAACAGAAATTGAGAAGAATCAATCCTGTGCTCCTTCCTTCCATTGAAAAAGAATTACAGAAAATGTTCAAAGCTGGTATCATAGCACCAATCAGGTTCTCTGAGTGGATTTCAAATTTGGTCCCTACAAGAAAGAAAACTGGTGAGATTAGACTTTGTGTAGACTTAAGGAATTTGAACCAAGTATCACTCAAAGACAACTACCCCTTACCCAAAATGGATCACATTCTTCAAAGAGTAGTAGGGGCTTCAAGGATATCATTGCTGGATGGTTTCTCAGGTTTCAATCAAATCCTGGTACACCCTGATGATCAAGACAAAACTGCATTTACTACCCCATGGGGAACTTTCAAATATGTCAAAATGCCCTTTGGATTGAAAAATGCAGGGGCAACGTTTCAAAGAGCAATGGACATTGCTTTTGCAAAAGAGATTCATGACTTCTTGGTTATTTACTTAGATGATCTAACACCCTTTTCAAAATCTGACCAAGAACACTTGAAACATTTAAGACAGATTTTCATAACATGCAGGAAATATGGTATTTCCTTAAACCCCAAGAAATCATTATTTGGCTTGGAAGAAGGGAAACTTCTAGGACATATTATTTCAAAAGATGGCATAAGAATTGATCCAGATAGGATACAAGCTATCCTACAAATGCCTCATCCCAGGAATGTCAAGGAGTTGCAAGGATTCTTAGGGAAAATCAACTTTTTAAGAAGGTTTATCCCTAATTTAGCAGAATTAATCAGATTACTAAACAATATGCTAAAGAAAGATTCAAAGGTCAAATGGACTGTTGAAGCAAAACAAGCCTTTGAAAGTATAAAGTTAGCCTTGACTCAAACCCCAGTGTTAACCAATCCTCAGTTTGACAGAGACTTTATCATTTTCTCCTTTGCCTCCCAACATACTATTGCTGCTGTATTATTACAGAAAGATGACCAAGGGAATGAGAAGCCTATTGCCTTTTTCAGCAGAGCTCTTAGAGATGCCCCCCTAAAGTACCAAATAATGGAGAAACAAGCCTATGCTTTGATCAAAGCTATTAAAGACTTTAGGATTTACATCCTTTACTCTCATGTTGTGGCTTATGTACCAAGTCCTATTGTCAAAGGACATCTCACACAAGAAAACTTAGAGGGCAGGAGAGGAAAATGGATTGCCAATATACTAGAATTTGACATTGAAATAAAGCCTACAAAGCTGATAAAAGGACAAGGTTTGGCCAAATTAATGACAGAAGCAAATTTCCAAGCCTTAGATATCAACCAACTGGACAGTGAAACAGAGCTGGCGACTCCAAAGATCAATGTAGCCTTTGAACAATCTCCTTGGTACTCTGATATCTGTTATGTGTTACAAAACCTGTGTGCTCCCCAGGACTGTCCAGAACTAAGTGTAGGTTCCTAAAAATGAAAACATCTAAATTTTGTGTAATGGATGGAAATTTACTTTGGAAAAACCATGAAGGTATTTTGCTGCACTGTCTAATAGAGAATGAAACTAACAATATCATGCAAGATTTCCATGCTGGAGACTGTGGTGGACATTTGTACTGGAAGTCCACTGTGGACAAGATATTGAGGGCTGGTTATTACTGGCCTACTATGTTCTCTGATGTTAAGAAATTCACAGCCTCATGCCACAAATGCCAACTGTTTGAAGGCAAAAGACAGTTGCTGCCACTTCCTTTGAAGCCCATTGCAACAGAGAGACCTTTTCAACAATGGGGCTTGGATTTCATTGGGGAAATTCATCCCTCATCTTCAGGGCAACACAGATGGATTCTAACAGCAACAGACTACTTCACCAAGTGGATTGAAGCCGCCCCATGCAGACAAGCAAATGATTCAGTAATCATTCAGTTTTTGGAAAACAATATACTGGCTAGATTTGGCTGCCCAGACAAGATAATAACAGACAATGCTGCTGCCTTCAGATCCAAGAAGATGGTGAACTTCTGCCATAAATTTCACATTACTTTGGGCCATTCTACAGCTTACTATCCTCAAGGAAATGGCCTTGCTGAATCATCAAACAAAAGTTTGATAAATATCATAAAGAAAGTGCTGGAAGAGAACAAAAAGAACTGGCATAAGAAACTAGTAAATGCTTTATGGGCAGACAGACTAACAACTAAAAGATCAATTGGGACCAGCCCATATGAGTTAGTCTATGGATTAGAGGCCAGATTTCCTTCATCACTAGGAGTGCCGGTTATGAAACTTCTGCAAGAGAGCCAAGCAGAGCCAAATGACATGCAAAGAAGGATTAACCAGATAATTGTTTACAGCAAACTAGAGAACAAGTTTTCAGCAGAGTGCAGATACTACAAGAGAAACTGAAAAAGGCCTTTGATAAGAGAACCAAAGCAGAAGATTTCAATGTAGGGGACAAAGTTTTAAAGTGGGATGCAAGAAGAGAAGAGAAAGGGAAACATGGAAAGTTTGACTCTTTATGGAAAGGACCATTTGCTGTCCAAGCAGTACAAGGTAACAACACTTACTTCCTTAAAAGTCTGACTGAAACTGACTTGGATGAAGGTCCTGTCAATGGCAGGATGCTGAAGCACTACTTTGACTGTTCATTATGAGTGGAATCCAAGGATTCATTGTATATATGCAGATGTACATATTGTTTTCTGTTTTAGATTGTAAAAAGCAGTTTTCCCAAGTGATTCACCAAGCAGTAAAAGGCAAATAGAATCAGAGGTTCTCCAAGGAAAAAGCACACAATTTTGACACATTTATGCAGCAGATTTCAAAGATTGAGATGGGCAGTCAAAGAACAAGGCAATCTGACCTGCTGTTCTTGGTCTTTCAGAAGAAAAACCATCCCCATGTGGAGCCACTGTTGGATACCTATACCAATAGGTTTCATATTTCATGATTGGCAAGAGAAAGGCCAAATATGCTCTGCTTTGAGTTCACAAAGATCCCATATTTCCTAGAAAGCAAGAGGTGGGTAAGTGTTTCAATGTTGAGGACCTTATTTCAATTTTGTGGATGATTCAACAGTCTAATCTGGATCATGCCATCTTTCAATTTTGAGTTATAGAATAGAGAAAGAAGTCTGTCCAAACTGCTTAATCTTGGCAGACAAGTAGTTTAGGTAGAGGAGTAAAGGTTCCCAACAGCTTAATCTGGGACCTTGGAAGAAATAAGGGTAGAAGTAGATAGAAAAGAATAAAGAAAAAGCCAAAGAAAAGAAAAGGCAAGTAAGGGTTTGCAAGTCCAAATGCACCCTCTATGGAGAAACAAAAAATGCTAGGAAATAGCTGGGTAGGCAGTTGTGGTTGCAGAAAGGGTATTTTCACCATTACACATATGTCAAGAGGTGTTTTGCCAAAGCAAAATCTATCAATGAACAAAGTGGTTAATCCCATCATATTACAGCAAGGAGCATAACTAACCTCCCTTTTCCCCTCTATTCCATTACTAACACTCCCTTTCTTTAGCTGAGATTTATGAAGAGAGATCATGGTTTTATGGTGGTTCTAGTTCATTCAGAATCCACATTTCTTGTCTAAGATCTTTTCATTTTGATCTACTCTCAAAACCAAGTCAATTTCAGATAAACTCAGTAAAATCCCCTTCATTTGCTCCCTTCATTCATATTAACCTCTAATTTTACTATATAGCTCCCCTATTTTACCCTTTCCCCTAATAATACTAACACTATGGTGTATAAAGCCCCAAATCTTATAAATACTCTTTCCCCCTGGCATTATAGCCATATGTTCTTCAAAAGGGACCAAAATGACATCTGGTCACTTTGGTGAACCTGTCCCATCCCATTCCCCCTTGCTGCAAGTCAAACTGCTCCTCAAACCACCATTTGCATTGGAAAACCCTTATAAAACCTCTTTTGCCTTTAAAAATCCTTTGCAAAAAATTATCAAAGTCAAAACCCGCCTCTGGCGCATTTCCAAAGGTTAGCGCATTATTGGTTAAATGAAAAAAACATTCGAAAAACCAATAAAAAACCCACAAAACCTAAAGTTTTCCGCCCGCATATAACCCGAGCACCTCCATACTCCGCCCACCGTCGGATCAAGGCCTGAAGATCCGACGATCCATGTTCATATCGGAGCGGCCCCCACTGCCGTCCTTTACCGCCCGAGATGCTGACGTTGCGTCACGTCAGGGCCTCTCCACGCGTCAAGCGCTAAGATATCTCGGAGCCGGGCCTGACAACTTCGGCGCCGTACCCAAACCGCCCCGAGAAACCGTAGCGGTTAGCTTTAACCGTAACCGCTACGGTCCTAACTGCCACCTATTTTCCGCTAACTCATCGCCACGTCGCGTCCGCTCGTACTCACCTCTGCTATTCGTCCACCTGTCCGCTGACGTGGTTGCCACCTCATCGCCCCTTGGACCAATAATCTACTGCCACGTCACCCGACGACGTCAGCTGACGTCACCTCACCGTGACCCACCAATGACGTCATGCTGACGTCATCACGAAAAAGCGCCAAAATGGTAAAAAACCCATATTTACCCAAAAAAGCCGTGTTTTTCCCACTTTCACTCCTGTCGCTATTGTTCTCCCTGCATGACCGTTTACGTTCGAATTTCCGCCAACCTGTTGATTTAACCCGGGCGACCTCCTCAGCAGCAACCGTGCACACCTGCGCAACCTCTGTTCGTCAATTAACAGGTATTTACAGTTGTCCTGCCCTCCATACGACTGTTATTGAACTTTAATTTGCTCAGAAGGATAAAGGCACCTCAAAAACTATATTTACACCACCCATTTCCCTCTGCAAGTCCACATTTGCCACTGTGAAGTCGAAAAACACCAGCCGAGCCATAATACCTGTAATTTCGCCCAAAAGCAACACTCACTGCGTATTCTCGGAAAATTCCTTGTTGGTCTCAATTCACCCGCTGGAAGGGGACAGTTAGACCTTAGAGAAGCTCTGCTCCTAAAAACAAACAGTATTTCAATTGCTGTTGAGTAAATTCCCCTCTGGTATCCAAAATACAAACTGTTTTCACAGAGAATCACCTCCATTCTGTGTTGCTACCATTTTTAGCTATCCACCCACAATTCTTGCACTTTGAAGAACTATGGAGACTCCTATTGCTCTAAATATCAAGCCCCTCAATGCTCCTCACCAGGAATTAGCATGGAAAGCCCTGGGAGACATGGATTACCAAATGATGGACTGGTTCCCTATGGGAACCAAATACAATATCCAGATGATGAATGAGTTAAAAGCCCAGCACCTGAGTGGGGCAGACATCTTGGGAATTTGGGACTCAAATTTGCCCATCTACAACCTTCCCCAAGTAAATCCTATGCCAGAACTGATCTACAGCTGCCAGGAATGCTATGACCCAAACCAAAGAGCTGTCATCAGCCCCACAGGCTCAATCCTGTTCCAGATTACCCCAGAGAGTATAAATGGAATGCTGCACTTCCAAACTGCCAAGCAATTGACTCCCCTCTTTATGCAGAATTTGATAAACAAAGGGACCAAGCTGTCAAATGACCAAATCATTAAAATCAATCAGTTGTTTGTAAAACCAGGCTCTGAATCAGTCAGAACCCCTCCCATTGGGTATCACTATTTGAATGAATTGGGCAGGATGTTAGTGGATTTAATCAGTTATGTCCTAGGATTCAGGGGGATAGAAGATGTGGATGATAGCCTAATGGCAATGCTGTCTATATTCTCTCCTGGTAAACCCCCAGCTGTACATTATGACTATGCAACCTACATTGCAGAGAAAATCCATGAGCAGTTTATGAATTTAAAGAGAGAAAGACTATTCAGGTATACTTCATATATATACCACCTATTCTTGTTTTATCAACCAGCCACCTTCTCTTTTCCTTTGAAGCAACTCAATGCCCAGGGAAATCCAAGGTCAGTGGTGTTCTGGACCTCTGTCTTTCACTATATATCTGTGTCACCTTACACATACAATGAGTTCATTGACTTATTCATTTATCCAGCCATGACAGTATTGCATGGTACTCCTCCTCCTAGACTAACTGATGATATGAGGAGAATTCTCCATTTGAATAAGTCCTACAGCATTGGTAATTGGTACTTCTACCAAAACCACACAGTCATCAGAATATATGGCTGTGAGTTGACACCTTTTAGGTTGCCAAGGTATGTCCCCATGAGGCTTTTTGCCTTGGAATATTTCAGACAGTTTGGGAACTCAGACTACCTTCATTTTCAGAGCAAGAACAAGAAGTCACAGTTGAAGGTAAGGAACCAGCTGGGTCCTTTCCTATATAACAAGAAAGAGGAAGGATGGAAGGAGGCAGACACTATCCTGGAAGGCCTCAGACTGCAAACTAGTTTTGAATGGATACCCTATGACCCCAATCATTCTGTTTCCCTCAGGAGGATAAATACAAATTGGGTGGTTATGCACACAAAAGACAACCTGAGATTGAACAGTATGCCAATGCCTTAAGCTGGGAAGAGGGTACCTTAGAAGAAGAAATAACTAATGAAGAGCTTCTAGAGAGAGAGGCTAGAAATATGCAAAAGGAAGCTGACTTGGAAACTTGTGGACAGGTGCCCCTCTCCTACAAAAAGCAACTTGGAGCAGCTGATACATCATCAACAGCACAGCAGCAAACTGCCGAAAAAGCACCACAACAGCAGCAGCAAGGATAAAGGGAAGCAGGTGGAACAGCCACCTCCATTGACAGAAGAACAAGTGGACACATTGCTACAGCAGCAAGAAGAGATGGAGCAGCAGGAACTCGGGCAGCAACAAGAAGAGGAACAATTTAGTGAACAGCAGCCCTTGCAGCAAGAAAAAGTGACTGATCCTCCAAGCTCCACTGAGCAACAGGCTCAGACAGTAGTGCCTCCTAGGGCAGAAACTACTGTTGATACCTCGGTCCTCCAAACCCCACAAAAGGAGGACTTAACCAGGAAAAGGGATAGAGAGACTCCCTGACTTCATCCATTAATCGGGGAGAGAAAAGACAAAGACTAAATGACTCCCAAGAGGATGACATAGCAGTGAGGCAAGCAATGGGCATGGGCCCACCCAGTGGAGAAGTTTCAGCCAGTTCATTTCAGCATGAACATGATAGAGCTATAGGAGGAGAGGTCAGCTCCTCCAGCCAGCACAGAGAAGGACAGTCAAGCATCAAACAACAATTTATTGACATTAAGAGGAGGAGTGATCCTATTAAAATACGGCTGTACGATCATTTGCTGAACCTGGCTCCTACCAATCAGCAAAGACTCATGTCTGCCTTTGATGTAAGTGAAGGCAAGATGATCATGAGTCACTTCATGCCCACAACACTGCATCCTCAATCTACCTCGGATTACCTAAGAACCAACATGGAGGTTCTGGCCAAAGACATACACCCTATGGATAAGATTGAATTACATAAACAAACTGGTGAAATGGTGTATGCCTCCTTGGCAGGTGAGACATTGGAGAACTACAAATTGAAGAGCAGCCTTGATAATACAGCCTCTCAGCTGGAATTGGAGAGAGCATCATCACAAGCCAAGGACAACAGGATCAAGTCCTTGGAAGAGGTAATTATAGAAATAGGACATGATCCTAAAGATGTCAAAGGTATCCAAGAACTCCTGAAGATAAGGGATGCAGACATGGCGGCCTTAAGAAAGAAAATCAAGCTCCCAGCTACCATCCATCCACAAACAGATGAGGTTGCCCAGCAAAGGCAGGAAAAGGATACTACAGACCTGCTGGTATCCCTGTACAAGGAGCTGGTTAGGACTCAAGACCAGCTAGGACAATCTGAAGCTGCAAAGGCAGCACTACAAACAGCACTGAAGCAAAGAGAAGAGGGCCAAACCTCCCAGCCCCCTCCGGAAGTAATCAACCTTGAAGAAGCTACTCCAATAACTACTATTCCTCCTCAGCAGACTGGAACTACAGCACCATCTACAGCAACAACTACACCAGCAACAGAGCAAACTCCTAGTCTGGATATGCAGAAGCTGCAGGCTGAAATCCAAGTTCTTGAATCCCAAATGAAAGAGCTTGATGAAGTCAAGAAGACTTTGGCCAAGGTGAATGAAAAATTCGACAAAAGCAAGCAGAATGAAGCAACAAAGGAGCGAGAGATAAAAGCTCTAAAAAAGAGAATAGCTGAACTGGAAAAAGAGCTTGCACTGGAAAAGGTAACAGCAGAACTAAAAGCAGTCCTCTGGGGCAACATTGGTCGATCCATCACCAATCAGTGGCAGTACATTGAGACTATGGATGAGCAAATAGTACTCATCACCAAGGCAAACAAGGAAATACACAGAGCAAGAGCAAGCCTTGGCCACATGCCAGATGCTGCCAGCAGAATGGTCAATGTTTTAAATAACAAAACTAGCTCTCAACTAGCTGCCATGGGAATTACTAACAGGACTGAAACAATATCAGTAGTCAAAAGAGTCCTGACACTAAGAAGCCTAGTTGGAACACTGGAGAGGAGAACACAGGATATGCAGACCGAGATCAACAAGTTCCTGGACAGATTTGTAGCATTACAGAACAGAGGCCTCCCCAGCATTTTAAGCAGTGTAGGAAGACTGCTCACCCTAGAAAATTACAACAAAAGGATTGATGCCCATGCAGTAGCACAGATTGCAAAACAGCCCAGTACCTCAACAGACACAGGGCCAGCATCAGGGCAGAATCTGTATGATAGGGTGGATAATCTGTTTTTTATTATGAATGAAATTGATCATCTGTTTGATACACCACCAAATTTCTTTAAGTATACTGAGGCAGATGAGACTATGGGGGCAATCATAAATCATCAATTGCCCACACAGGAAGTATGGAGGAATTTGACACAGATAATTTTATCAGGCCAGAACCTGTAGCGCTAGTTTTTCTCCAGTCTATGAGCAGTCATGCACGGGCAGAATTTTGATAGATAAGATCTACAAGGAAGAGACAGAGGCTGAGCCAACTCAGCAAAGCTATTTACTCACTACTGCAGCAGTCACAATCACAGGTGACAAACACAGCATACAGCGCACAAGCCATAAAGTCGGGCTCTCCAGCATTTAATCAAAGTATCTCAACCGACTCAGCAGATCCCAAAGGCCAAAATATCTTCTGACAGAGCATTAAAACGCCTTTATTTTGTATTCAATGCTGTAATAAATTTCTGATAATAATATCTCAAAGTTGGTGAGAATATTAAGTCTGAGATAACTCAGGACTCAGATATTTTTGTAAAAATCGCAAGTATATATTGACCCCTGGCAGAAGCTCAGGGGGTTGTTGTTATTTTCCTTTCAGAGCTCTCGCTTGCTGTAAGATTCTCAGAGAAATAATACAAAGGGAGAAGGGAATTTCCAAAGCTTGGTGTACTTTGATGCGTTGTGATGAATGGTGAATGTTGCAGGATTCCAGAGTGTTTCATAAAACAATAAGTTTTCTTAAATCTCTGTATTTCATGTTTTCGAGTCTTTTGTTCTCTTTTGTTGTCTAAATGTTTTACACTTAATAGCAAAGTAGAAGAATGGTTCCAGGATTTAATCTACGATTACCCTGAACTCAAACTGAGCTATTATCCATGTTTTCTTCAGATACAGTAACAGAAGTGTAATTCTTAATTGCTGCACTTTAGAACTATATCTTTCACAGTGATAGACATTTCCAGGGATTCAAGTTTGCCCCTGAGACATCTATCCATTTCTCGTAACCAGTAGGGTGAGAATACTTAAGCGCTGAGTGAAAATTCTTAAATGCTTTCACTGCTTGTTTAGCCTGTTCATGTTATTAATCAAAAGTTTGTTCTATAAAGCACCAAATGGCCCTGTAAGTTTCACCAGTTCATCTCAAAGTTTCTAGACACCTACAGCCATAGACTCCATTGCCCAATGATACTTGACTCTCTGAATAATACATCACAAAGATCTGAAAGAAATTCTTCAACCAAAATATAAACAAAACCTGTGCTTAATACCTAGCCTAAACAGTATCATTACAGATACAAATCATATAGAGAGAGCCCTCTCTGATCACAGTTTGGCTAGAAACAGTGATCAAAAGATTGGTTAGTGGTTACCCCGGCCGTATTCCCTTGGGAGTCATAGGGAACAACCTGGGTGATAACATAATTGGCGACTCCACTTGGGATTATTAAGATTTTTCAGTTACTATCTATCTTCCAAAGCTACCATCAAGCCTGAAACTAGCCAAGAGGCCTTAGGACTGTTTCTGTGCCACAGGAACGGCTTTAGGGAAGAGCTAACTAGGGAATCTTCATTCTAGCGTTGAAACATGTATAGTCATTCCAGAATTCCTACCTAGTCCTTGTACATATAAAGCCTCCTGTATAAAGTTCTAAAAGAATACTTAGAAGCTGGCTCCCAAAAGAAACCCAAGGCACACTAGGGCAAACCCTGACCCTGATCAACCCGTCATTGTTGATAACCCAATTATCATTCCAAAGAAAATAAGGAGACAACAAAAGCAGGAGAAGCCTGCTGATTCAGATAGAAGTTCAAACCAGCCTATCCTCATTCCAACTCCTTGCAAAGTCCTTTTCCGTTCCACACCTAATTCCCCTAGTTCATCATCAACCCCTCAAAGTCCTCCTCCCCCATTTTCACCATCTGCACATACTCTTTCAACCAGTTTCTCGCTTATTACCCATCCTATTAACCCTGTTACACCTGTAATCCCAGCTGTCCCATTTGTTCCTATTAACCCCATAAACCCCATAAACATGGCTAACAGATATGCACCTCTGCAGATACCAGCCAATGCTCCAGCTCTACCCCAAGACTACCAAACCAAAATCTCATTTTTTGACTCTCATGGCCCTTTAACAGCTATCCAGCATGCTAAGAAGATGCAAGACCACTTTGAGACCTATGAAATAGATGATGACAGTGTTAGGATGAGAATTTTTGTTCAAAGCTTAACCGGGGATGTCAGAACTTGGTTTAGATCCCTGAATGCAAATTCCATTGCAACCCCTGAGGTCCTGTACCACGAGTTTACCAACAGATGGGAGAAAAAGAAAGATCCACTCCACATACTCGGTGAATATAACACTATTAAAAGAGGTCCCCAAGAAACAGTTTTGGAATATTGTGCTAGGTTTAACAATGTATATAATGCCATCCCCCAGAACTTAAGACCCCCTCCTGATTTGGCCCTGTATAACTTCCCTGATGGTTTTGATTCTGATATGGCCTATCAGTTGAAAGAAAGAGATCCTCCAACCCTTGCAGAAGCCCAAAGAGTTGCAGTCACTGTAGAGGCAAACCTAATTGCCAAGAGAAACAGGGCAAAGCTGGAAAAGAAGGCTGGCTTCAGAGAAGAGCCCTCAGGCTTTGATCAAAAGTTGGATGCAATACTAAACAGCATGAAGAGACTGGGTGAAAGGGTGGAATCAGTCGAAAGAAAATCATCATGGGAGACATCACAAAGCAACCCTCCTAGAAACCCAAATTTTAGGAGAACTCAGAACCCGAACATAGGAAAAACAAGTGCTGACCAAGATATCAGACCCCCTTTTCAAGAAAACTATGCTGAAACCTCCACAGCCAATCAGCTCAATGAAGATCCCGAAATTAACTTAATGGGTCTGGATGGTAAAAGCCATGTATTCTTAACACAAGAAGACCATGAGGAGGATGAAAGCAAAACATTCCAAACTAAATCAGGAGAATCCTTTGACTTTAAACAAGGATATGATACTGCTGTCTATGAAGTCCACAAACAATACAAACTAAGGAGTAGGACTGTAAATGTAGATCAGCCTGAAAAGGCAAAGGAGAAACAACAGCCCAAAGAAACCATGGTCACTGAACCTAATGACAACACAAACGTGCCTACAAAAGAAGTAGTGGTTGAGGAGGTTACTGAACTACTGTCCCCACTACAACAGCCCACGGCAACCTCATCCTCCCACTCAAACCCGAACATTACCCCTCAAGACATGAGTATGAGGGGCAGGTTTCGGAATCAAGATGAAATCCAACAAGAAGATTTAGTGAACAAAGAAAAGACTGCTATCCGTGACTCTAAAATCCAAGTTGACAAACCTTTTGACCTAGGTACAAAGATTGGCAAGTTAAAGATAGCAATCCCCCTCTCAGAGCTAGCCAAGCATGACATATATAAGCAACAGATCAAAAAATCCCTTCAGCTCACCAACAGCAAAGATGATGTAAATGTGCTAGATGACACTCCAGAATTACTGTTTGGCCCAGAAGTAGATGGAAAAACAGTAGTCACAGGGGTTTTACCTTTTTATGTCAGCCTGCATGTTCATGATAAAATACTGCACAATGCAATGTTTGACTCAGGTGCTTCTCATAACCTGATGCCAAAAGCAGTCATGGAAAGATTAAACTTGGATATAACAAGACCATACAAAGACATGTTTTCTTTTGATTCTAGTCAAGTCAAATGTTTGGGCCTAATAAAAGACTTATGTGTGTCCCTGGTTCAATTCCCCAACAAAACTATTCTAATGGATGTTGTAGTCGCTGATATCCCACCCAAATATGGGATGCTGTTATCAAGATCATGGGGAGCCAAGCTCCAAGGATCCCTGCAATTAGATATGTCATATGCAACTATCTCTGTCTTTGGGCAACCAAAAAGACTATACAGGGAAACACTCATGAAGTATATGGTCAGCAGTGAAGAAAAGCCTCAAAATTTTCCAATATATGCTGTCCATTCGGACATAGACTCCTTCATCCTCTTCAATGACAGCATAAGCCTCTCAAACAATGACATTAGGACCGAAGCACTCATACAAGAACAAAACATTGATCAGACAAGTAGCACCTGCCAAACATTGATCAGCCCAACAATACACAGTATCCCTCCTCTAGTTGTCAAAGATTGTCAAAAAGGTGATGAAACTGTCCTAGAAAATAAATGGGAAAAGAAACCTCAACTCATGCTCACATTGCCATCCCATGAACAGAATTTTAAATCTCCTGATCAGCAAGACATCCTGTGGGCCCTAGAATTTGATGGCTCAGTTAACAAGTTAGGGGCAGGAGCTGGAGTATGGATACATAACAAAGAGAAAGGCTATGCAGAAGGCAGGGCTTACAGATTGAATTTTAGATGCACTAACAACATGGCAGAATATGAAGCTCTGTTACTAGGCCTCAAGATAGCAAAATCATTACAAGCACCCAGACTCTCCATCATGGGGGACTCTGACCTCGTAATTCAACAAGTAAAAGGAAATTTTGTCACCAATGACAAGAGATTGAGGTCCTACAGGTCTGCTGTAATTGAAATATTAGAGACCTTCTCTGAGTTTGTTATCACAAAAATCTCAAGGGGCCACAATCTCCATGCACACAGCCTGGCAACATTTGCCAGCACCTTCAAATTCCCATTGGAACCCAACAATTGTTTCACAGCAGAGGTCAAATACAGACCCTCTATTCCAAACAATGTCAAAGAGTGGCAAGTATTTGAGGATGACATGCAAATAAACAATTTTTTGACCTTGCAACAAGAGTTCACAAGATTAAATATTGATATTGATGGAGCATGCCAATCACAAATGCTTGAGTCAGCATGCCAATCACAAATATTTGAGGGAGCAAGTCCATCACAAATACAGTTTCAACAGTCTGCTCACCCAATGTCACCTAGGACAGCAAAACAATTACTGACTCCAACCATTTTCGACAATGAAAACATTCAGCAAATTAACCAAATTGACTGTGAAGAGACGAGTAACGTTGGAGCTGAAATCATACAACTCAAAGACAATTTCCTTCCAGCAGGCCTTACCCCACTAGAAGACATTTTTGACTCAAATGATGTCCCCAGAAAACCAAAGATGCAGCCATTAGATGCAGCAATTGAAGAATGCAACATTGGTACCACTGACAAGCCTAAAATAATAAAGCTATCTGCTGCTTTGCCCCCTGATCAAAAACCCAAATACATTGATCTCTTTAAAGAGTTTCAAGATGTTTTTGCTTGGGGTTATGATGATCTAAAGTCCTATGATACCTCTGTTATCCAGCATACCATTCCCCTCAAGCCTAATCAAAAACCATTCAAACAAAAATTGAGAAGAATCAATCCTGTGCTCCTTCCTTCCATTGAAAAAGAATTACAGAAAATGTTCAAAGCTGGTATCATAGCACCAATCAGGTTCTCTGAGTGGATTTCAAATTTGGTCCCTACAAGAAAGAAAACTGGTGAGATTAGACTTTGTGTAGACTTAAGGAATTTGAACCAAGTATCACTCAAAGACAACTACCCCTTACCCAAAATGGATCACATTCTTCAAAGAGTAGTAGGGGCTTCAAGGATATCATTGCTGGATGGTTTCTCAGGTTTCAATCAAATCCTGGTACACCCTGATGATCAGGACAAAACTGCATTTACTACCCCATGGGGAACTTTCAAATATGTCAAAATGCCCTTTGGATTGAAAAATGCAGGGGCAACGTTTCAAAGAGCAATGGACATTGCTTTTGCAAAAGAGATTCATGACTTCTTGGTTATTTACTTAGATGATCTAACACCCTTTTCAAAATCTGACCAAGAACACTTGAAACATTTAAGACAGATTTTCATAACATGCAGGAAATATGGTGTTTCCTTAAACCCCAAGAAATCATTATTTGGCTTGGAAGAAGGGAAACTTCTAGGACATATTATTTCAAAAGATGGCATAAGAATTGATCCAGATAGGATACAAGCTATCCTACAAATGCCTCATCCCAGGAATGTCAAGGAGTTGCAAGGATTCTTAGGGAAAATCAACTTTTTAAGAAGGTTTATCCCTAATTTAGCAGAATTAATCAGATTACTAAATGATATGCTAAAGAAAGATTCAAAGGTCAAATGGACTGTTGAAGCGAAACAAGCCTTTGAAAGTATAAAGTTAGCCTTGACTCAAACCCCAGTGTTAACCAATCCTCAGTTTGACAGAGACTTTATCATTTTCTCCTTTGCCTCCCAACATACTATTGCTGCTGTATTATTACAGAAAGATGACCAAGGAAATGAGAAGCCTATTGCCTTTTTCAGCAGAGCTCTTAGAGATGCCCCCCTAAAGTACCAAATAATGGAGAAACAAGCCTATGCTTTGATCAAAGCTATTAAAGACTTTAGGATTTACATCCTTTACTCTCATGTTGTGGCTTATGTACCAAGTCCTATTGTCAAGGACATCCTCACACAAGAAAACTTAGAGGGCAGAAGAGGAAAATGGATTGCCAATATACTAGAATTTGACATGGAAATAAAGCCTACAAAACTGATAAAAGGACAAGGTTTGGCCAAATTAATGACAGAAGCAAATTTCCAAGCCTTAGATATCAACCAACTGGACAGTGAAACAGAGCTGGCGACTCCAAAGATCAATGTAGCCTTTGAACAATCTCCTTGGTACTCTGATATCTGTTATGTGTTACAAAACCTGTGTGCTCCCCCAGGACTGTCCAGAACTAAGTGTAGGTTCCTAAAAATGAAAACATCTAAATTTTGTGTAATGGATGGAAATTTACTTTGGAAAAACCATGAAGGTATTTTGCTGCACTGTCTAATAGAGAATGAAACTAACAATATCATGCAAGATTTCCATGCTGGAGACTGTGGTGGACATTTGTACTGGAAGTCCACTGTGGACAAGTTATTGAGGGCTGGTTATTACTGGCCTACTATGTTCTTTGATGTTAAGAAATTCACAGCCTCATGCCACAAATGCCAACTGTTTGAAGGCAAAAGACAGCTGCTGCCACTTCCTTTGAAGCCCATTACAACAGAGAGACCTTTTCAACAATGGGGCTTGGATTTCATTGGGGAAATTCATCCCTCATCTTCAGGGCAACACAGATGGATTCTAACAGCAACAGACTACTTCACCAAGTGGATTGAAGCCGCCCCATGCAGACAAGCAAATGATTCAGTAATCACTCAGTTTTTGGAAAACAATATATTGGCTAGATTTGGCTGCCCAGAGAAGATAATAACAGACAATGCTGTTGCCTTCAGATCCAAGAAGATGGTGAACTTCTGCCATAAATTTCACATTACTTTGGGCCATTCTACAGCTTACTATCCTCAAGGAAATGGCCTTGCTGAATCATCAAACAAAAGTTTGATAAATATCATAAAGAAAGTACTGGAACAGAACAAAAGGAACTGGCATAAGAAACTAGTAAATGCTTTATGGGCAGACAGACTAACAACTAAAAGATCAATTGGGACCAGCCCATATGAATTAGTCTATGGATTAGAGGCCAGATTTCCTTCATCACTAGGAGTGCCGGTTATGAAACTTCTGCAAGAGAGCCAAGCAGAGCCAAATGACATGCAAAGAAGGATTAACCAGATAATCTGTTTACAGCAAACTAGAGAACAAGTTTTCAGCAGAGTGCAGATACTACAAGAGAAACTGAAAAAGGCCTTTGATAAGAGAACCAAAGCAGAAGATTTCAATGTAGGGGACAAAGTTTTGAAGTGGGATGCAAGAAGAGAAGAGAAAGGGAAACATGGAAAGTTTGATTCTTTATGGAAAGGACCATTTGCTGTACAAGCAGTACAAGGTAACAACACTTACTTCCTTAAAAGTCTGACTGAAACTGACTTGGATGAAGGTCCTGTCAATGGCAGGATGCTGAAGCACTACTTTGACTGTTCATTATGAGTGGAATCCAAGGATTCATTGTATATATGCAGATGTACATATTGTTTTCTGTCTTAGATTGTAAAAAGCAGTTTTCCCACGTGATTCACCAAGCAGTAAAAGGCAAATAGAATCAGAGGTTCTCCAAGGAAAAAGCACACAAGTTTGACACATTTATGCAGCAGATTTCAAAGATTGAGATGGGCAGTCAAAGAACAAGGCAATCTGACCTGTTGTTCTTGGTCTTTCAGAAGAAAAACCATCCCCATGTGGAGCCACTGTTGGATACCTATACCAATAGGTTTCATATTTCATGATTGGCAAGAGAAAGGCCAAATATGCTCTGCTTTGAGTTCACAAAGATCCCATATTTCCTAGAAAGCAAGAGGTGGGTAAGTGTCTCAATGTTGAGGACCTTATTTCAATTTTGTGGATGATTCAACAGTCTAATCTGGATCATGCCATCTTTCAATTTTGAGTTATAGGATAGAGAAAGAAGTCTGTCCAAACTGCTTAATCTTGGCAGACAAGTAGTTTAGGTAGAGGAGTAAAGGTTCCCAACAGCTTAATCTGGGACCTTGGAAGAAATAAGGGTAGAAGTAGATAGTAAAGAATAAAGAAAAAGCCAAAGAAAAGAAAAGGCAAGTAAGGGTTTGCAAGTCCAAATGCACCCTCTATGGAGAAACAAAAAATGCTAGGAAAATAGCTGGGTAGGCAGTTGTGGTTGCAGAAAGGGTATTTTCGCCATTACACATATGTCAAGAGGTGTTTTGCCAAAGCAAAATCTATCAATGAACAAAGTGGTTAATCCCATCATATTACAGCAAGGAGCATAACTAACCTCCCTTTTCCCCTCTATTCCATCACTAACACTCCCTTTCTTTAGCTGAGATTTATGAAGAGAGATCATGGTTTTATGGTGGTTCTAGTTCATTCAGAATCCACATTTCTTGTCTAAGGTCTTTTCATTTTGATCTACTCTCAAAACCAAGTCAATTTCAGATAAACTCAGTAAAATCCCCTTCATTTGCTCCCTTCATTCATATTAACCTCTAATCTTACTATATAGCTCCCCTATTTTACCCTTTCCCCTAATAATACTAACACTATGGTGTATAAAGCCCCAAATCTTATAAATACTCTTTCCCCCTGGCATTATAGCCATATGTTCTTCAAAAGGGACCAAAATGACATCTGGTCACTTTGGTGAACCTGTCCCATCCCATTCCCCCTTGTTGCAAGTTAAACTGCTCCTCAAACCACCATTTGCATTGGAAAACCCTTATAAAACCTCTTTTGCCTTTAAAAAATCCTTTGCAAAAAATTATCAAAGTCGAAACCCGCCTCTGGCGCATTTCCAAAGGTTAGCGCATTATTGGTTAAATGAAAAAAACATTCGAAAAACCAACAAAAAACCCACAAAACCTAAAGTTTTCCGCCCGCATATAACCCGAGCACCTCCATACTCCGCCCACCGTCGGATCAAGGCCTGAAGATCCGACGAGCCATGTTCATATCGGAGCGGCCCCCACTGCCGTCCTTTACCGCCCGAGATGCTGACGTTGCGTCACGTCGGGGCCTCTCCACGCGTCAAGCGCTAAGATATCTCGGAGCCGGGCCTGACAACTTCGGCGCCGTACCCAAACCGCCCCGAGAAACCGTAGCGGTTAGCTTTAACCGTAACCGCTACGGTCCTAACTGCCACCTATTTTCCGCTAACTCATCGCCACGTTGCGTCCGCTCGTACTCACCTCTGCTATTCGTCCACCTGTCCGCTGACGTGGTTGCCACCTCATCGCCCCTTGGACCAATAATCTACTGCCACGTCACCCGACGACGTCAGCTGACGTCACCTCACCGTGACCCACCAATGACGTCATGCTGACGTCATCACGAAAAAGCGCCAAAATGGTAAAAAACCCATATTTACCCAAAAAAGCCGTGTTTTTCCCACTTTCACTCCTGTCGCTATTGTTCTCCCTGCATGACCGTTTACGTTCGAATTTCCGCCAACCTGTTGATTTAACTCGGGCGACCTCCTCAGCAGCAACCGTGCACACCTGCACAACCTCTGTTCGCCAATTTACAGGTATTTACAGTTGTCCTGCCCTCCATACGACTGTTATTGAACTTTAATTTGCTCAGAAGGATAAAGGCACCTCAAAAACTATATTTACACCACCCATTTCCCTCTGCAAGTCCACATTTGCCACTGTGAAGTCGAAAAACACCAGCCGAGCCATAATACCTGTAATTTCGCCCAGAAAGCAACACTCACTGCGTATTCTCGGAAAATTCCTTGTTGGTCTCAATTCACCCGCTGGAAGGGGACAGTTAGACCTTAGAGAAGCTCTGCTCCTAAAAACAAACAGTATTTCAATTGCTGTTGAGTAAATTCCCCTCTGGTATCCAAAATACAAACTGTTTTCACAGAGAATCACCTCCATTATGTGTTGCTGCCATTTTTAGCTATCCACCCACAATTCTTGCACTTTGAAGAACTATGGAGACTCCTACTGCTCTAAATATCAAGCCCCTCAATGCTCCTCACCAGGAATTAGCATGGAAAGCCCTGGGAGACATGGATTACCAAATGATGGACTGGTTCCCTATGGGAACCAAATACAATATCCAGATGATGAATGAGTTAAAAGCCCAGCACCTGAGTGGGGCAGACATCTTGGGAATTTGGGACTCAAATTTGCCCATCTACAACCTTCCCCAAGTAAATCCTATGCCAGAACTGATCTACAGCTGCCAGGAATGTTATGACCCAAACCAAAGAGCTGTCATCAGCCCCACAGGCTCAATCCTGTTCCAGATTACCCCAGAGAGTATAAATGGAATGCTGCACTTCCAAACTGCCAAGCAATTGACTCCCCTCTTTATGCAGAATTTGATAAACAAAGGGACCAAGCTGTCAAATGACCAAATCATTAAAATCAATCAGTTGTTTGTAAAACCAGGCTCTGAATCAGTCAGAACCCCTCCCATTGGGTATCACTATTTGAATGAATTGGGCAGGATGTTAGTGGATTTAATCAGTTATGTCCTAGGATTCAGGGGGATAGAAGATGTGGATGATAGCCTAATGGCAATGCTATCTATATTCTCTCCTGGTAAACCCCCAGCTGTGCATTATGACTATGCAACCTACATTGCAGAGAAAATCCATGATCAGTTTATGAATTTAAAGAGAGAAAGACTATTCAGGTATACTTCATATATCTACCACCTCTTCTTGTTTTATCAACCAGCTACCTTCTCTTTTCCATTGAAGCAACTCAATGCCCAAGGAAATCCAAGATCAGTGGTATTCTGGACCTCTGTCTTTCACTATATATCTGTGTCTCCTTACACATACAATGAGTTCATCGACTTATTCATTTATCCAGCCATGACAATACTGCAAGGTACTCCTCCTCCTAGACTGACCGATGATATGAGGAGAATTCTCCATTTGAATAAGTCTTACAGCATTGGTAATTGGTACTTCTACCAAAACCACACAGTCATCAGAATATATGGCTGTGAGTTGACACCTTTTAGGTTGCCAAGGTATGTCCCCATGAGGCTTTTTGCCTTGGAATATTTCAGACAGTTTGGGAACTCAGACTACCTTCATTTTCAGAGCAAGAACAAGAAGTCACAGTTGAGGGTAAGGAACCAGCTGGGTCCTTTCCTATATAACAAGAAAGAGGAAGGATGGAAGGAGGCAGACACTATCCTGGAAGGCCTCAGACTGCAAACTAGTTTTGAATGGATACCCTATGACCCCAATCATTCTGTTTCCCTCAGGAGGATAAAATACAAATTGGGTGGTTATGCACACAAAAGACAACCTGAGATTGAACAGTATGCCAATGCCTTAAGCTGGGAAGAGGGTACCTTAGAAGAAGAAATAACTGCTGAAGAGCTTCTAGAGAGACAGGCTAGAAATATGCAAAAGGAAGCTGACTTGGAAACTTGTGGACAGGTGCCCCTCTCCTACAAAAAGCAACTTGGAGCAGCTGATACATCATCAACAGCGCAGCAGCAAACTGCCGAAAAAGCACCACAAACAGCAAGCAAGGATAAAGGGAAGCAGGTGGAACAGCCACCTCCATTAACAGAAGAACAAGTGGACACATTGCTACAGCAGCAAGAAGAGATGGAGCAGCAGGAACTCGGGCAGCAACAAGAAGAGGAACAATTTAGTGAACAGCAGCCCTTGCAGCAAGAAAAAGTGACTGATCCTCCAAGCTCCACTGAGCAACAGGCTCAGACAGTAGTGCCTCCTAGGGCAGAAACTACTGTTGATACCTCGGTCCTCCAAACCCCACAAAAGGAGGACTTAACCAGGAAAAGGGATAGAGAGACTCCCCTGACTTCATCCATTAATCGGGGAGAGAAAAGACAAAGACTAAATGACTCCCAAGAGGATGACATAGCAGTGAGGCAAGCAATGGGCATGGGCCCACCCAGTGGAGAAGTTTCAGCCAGTTCATTTCAGCATGAACATGATAGAGCTATAGGAGGAGAGGTCAGCTCCTCCAGCCAGCACAGAGAAGGACAGTCAAGCATCAAACAGCAATTTATTGACATTAAGAGGAGGAGTGATCCTATTAAAATACGGCTGTACGATCATTTGCTGAACCTGGCTCCTACCAATCAGCAAAGACTCATGTCTGCCTTTGATGTAAGTGAAGGCAAGATGATCATGAGTCACTTCATGCCCACAACACTGCATCCTCAATCTACCTCGGATTACCTAAGAACCAACATGGAGGTTCTGGCCAAAGACATACACCCTATGGATAAGATTGAATTACATAAACAAACTGGTGAAATGGTGTATGCCTCCTTGGCAGGTGAGACATTGGAGAACTACAAATTGAAGAGCAGCCTTGATAATACAGCCTCTCAGCTGGAATTGGAGAGAGCATCATCACAAGCCAAGGACAACAGGATCAAGGCCTTGGAAGAGGTAATTATAGAAATAGGACATGATCCTAAAGATGTCAAAGGTATCCAAGAACTCCTGAAGATAAGGGATGCAGACATGGCGGCCTTAAGAAAGAAAATCAAGCTTCCAGCTACCATCCATCCACAAACAGATGAGGTCGCCCAGCAAAGGCAGGAAAAGGATACTACAGACCTGCTGGTATCCCTGTACAAGGAACTGGTTAGGACTCAAGACCAGCTAGGACAATCTGAAGCTGCAAAGGCAGCACTACAAACAGCACTGAAGCAAAGAGAAGAGGGCCAAACCTCCCAGCCCCCTCCGGAAGTAATCAACCTTGAAGAAGCTACTCCAATAACTACTATTCCTCCTCAGCAGACTGGAACTACAGCACCATCTACAGCAACAACTACACCAGCAACAGAGCAAACTCCTAGTCTGGATATGCAGAAGCTGCAGGCTGAAATCCAAGTTCTTGAATCCCAAATGAAAGAGCTTGATGAAGTCAAGAAGACTTTGGCCAAGGTGAATGAAAAATTCGACAAAAGCAAGCAGAATGAAGCAACAAAGGAGCGAGAGATAAAAGCTCTAAAAAAGAGAATAGCTGAACTGGAAAAAGAGCTTGCACTGGAAAAGGTAACAGCAGAACTAAAAGCAGTCCTCTGGGGCAACATTGGTCGATCCATCACCAATCAGTGGCAGTACATTGAGACTATGGATGAGCAAATAGTACTCATCACCAAGGCAAACAAGGAAATACACAGAGCAAGAGCAAGCCTTGGCCACATGCCAGATGCTGCCAGCAGAATGGTCAATGTTTTAAATAACAAAACTAGCTCTCAACTAGCTGCCATGGGAATTACTAACAGGACTGAAACAATATCAGTAGTCAAAAGAGTCCTGACACTAAGAAGCCTAGTTGGAACACTGGAGAGGAGAACACAGGATATGCAGACCGAGATCAACAAGTTCCTGGACAGATTTGTAGCATTACAGAACAGAGGCCTCCCCAGCATTTTAAGCAGTGTAGGAAGACTGCTCACCCTAGAAAATTACAACAAAAGGATTGATGCCCATGCAGTAGCACAGATTGCAAAACAGCCCAGTACCTCAACAGACACAGGGCCAGCATCAGGGCAGAATCTGTATGATAGGGTGGATAATCTGTTTTTTATTATGAATGAAATTGATCATCTGTTTGACACACCACCAAATTTCTTTAAGTATACTGAGGTAGATGAGACTATGGGGGCAATCATAAATCATCAATTGCCCACACAGGAAGTATGGAGGAATTTGACACAGATAATTTTATCAGGCCAGAACCTGTAGCGCTAGTTTTTCTCCAGTCTATGAGCAGTCATGCACGGGCAGAATTTTGATAGATAAGATCTACAAGGAAGAGACAGAGGCTGAGCCAACTCAGCAAAGCCATTTACTCACTACTGCAGCAGTCACAATCACAGGTGACAAACACAGCATACAGCGCACAAGCCATAAAGTCGGGCTCTCCAGCATTTAATCAAAGTATCTCAACCGACTCAGCAGATCCCAAAGGCCAAAATATCTTCTGACAGAGCATTAAAACGCCTTTATTTTGTATTCAATGCTGTAATAAATTTCTGATAATAATATCTCAAAGTTGGTGAGAATATTAAGTCTGAGATAACTCAGGACTCAGATATTTTTGTAAAAATCGCAAGTATATATTGACCCCTGGCAGAAGCTCAGGGGGTTGTTGTTATTTTCCTTTCAGAGCTCTCGCTTGCTGTAAGATTCTCAGAGAAATAATACAAAGGGAGAAGGGAATTTCCAAAGCTTGGTGTACTTTGATGCGTTGTGATGAATGGTGAATGTTGCAGGATTCCAGAGTGTTTCATAAAACAATAAGTTTTTCTTAAATCTCTGTATTTCATGTTTTCGAGTCTTTTGTTCTCTTTTGTTGTCTAAATGTTTTACACTTAATAGCAAAGTAGAAGAATGGTTCCAGGATTTAATCTACGATTACCCTGAACTCAAACTGAGCTATTATCCATGTTTTCTTCAGATACAGTAACAGAAGTGTAATTCTTAATTGCTGCACTTTAGAACTATATCTTTCACAGTGATAGACATTTCCAGGGTTTCGAGTTTGCCCCTGAGACATCTATCCATTTCTCGTAACCAGTAGGGTGAGAATACTTAAGCGCTGAGTGAAAATTCTTAAATGCTTTCACTGCTTGTTTAGCCTGTTCATGTTATTAATCAAAAGTTTGTTCTATAAAGCACCCAAATGGCCCTGTAAGTTTCACCAGTTCATCTCAAAGTTTCTAGACACCTACAGCCATAGACTCCATTGCCCAATGATACTTGACTCTCTGAATAATACATCACAAAGATCTGAAAGAAATTCTTCAACCAAAATATAAACAAAACCTGTGCTTAATACCTAGCCTAAACAGTATCATTACAGATACAAATCATATAGAGAGAGCCCTCTCTGATCACAGTTTGGCTAGAAACAGTGATCAAAAGATTGGTTAGTGGTTACCCCGGCCGTATTCCCTTGGGAGTCATAGGGAACAACCTGGGTGATAACATAAAGCATAGGCAAAATTTTGGAGGGTGGTTGTAGCTGCTACAACAGTATCCTTCTCAATGCTTTGGGAGTGAGACGAATTGGATTCTTCTTCACTCCTTGCGTGATTTTTTTCTCCCTCGGATTAAAACTCTTTGCACAAAGATGGACAATTTCCTTGAAATCAAAAACCTCAAGAACACATGCAACATTCACTAACCTAGTTGTCCAAATTTTGTTATTGTTTTTCTGCTCTGTTGGTAAGTTCACATACCACTGATATGTGATTGGCTAGTGAAAATTATTACCATGACCGACAAGTGAGTTAAAGGTATCACTAAAATTGCTTATTTCCTTCCTTTCCTAGTCATCCTTTGTTTGTAGTTAGAAATATGTGATGGATTACAAACATTCTCAATGCCACTTACCCATATATTCCTCTTTCCCTATATAATTATGAGTTGTTACTCTCTCACGTGTGACATTCGTTGGGTGGGACAGGCTGATAAATTGAAACTTAATAGATTAAGGTCGTCGTTTATGGGAGATGGTGGCAATAAACCTCTAATTTTTAAAACCATCTCGTCTATTTAATTTGGAGATTGATTTGTTTTTAACACCCTTGATAATATTACCATTGAATGACAGGGAAATTTACTAAGATGAGATAAATATTGTGCCTCAAAATATTGTGATCATGACAAGTGGCATGCAAGAAATCAATAGTGCTAAGTGGTAGAATGTGTGAGAAGTGACAAGTCTCGAAGAAGTAGGTGTGCATAACAAGAGGTGTTCCAATTCGAGGATGTGTGTGGAACAAAAGAGTAGGGAAGAGGGAGTATATGTCGGAGAATGAGTTTGTGGAGGGAATGTGTGTGTGAATCAAGGAACACAAATTTCTTCTACACACATGAAATTTTTCTAAGTATAAAAGCACTTGAGAGATCAATTTCGAGGGTCAACACGCACAATTTGGGGCCAAAAGGAAATATTTAATTTATAATTGTGTAAGGTAATAAATGATTATTTATCTTCTTTTCTACTACAATGTGACCTGGGCCTAAAGTGAAGTGCCACTTTCGCTCTTCCATTTTCTAACAGCTTAAATACTGTTGCAAATCAGGAGTAAGATTTTATCATAAATGTTCTTAAATGGCTAGAATACATTTTTTTAATTAAATTTTGATCTTCACTCTCATGCCTAAAGTGAAGTGCCCTTACTAACAACGTAAATCCAACTAAATTATTATTTTTAATTAAATTTTGGTTTGAACCTACAAATAATTGGGTAATGATTTTAAGTATCATCATAATTTTATTATGGATAAAATTTATGTATGATGATATATTGTTTTTAAATTTTTGCCTAGTATTGAAATGACACAAATTTTCAAAAATTCAATGTTGAATTCTTCGCCAAAAGAATGATTCAAACTTGAATTCTCAATGTCGCTTAGCTATAAATTCCTTGTTTCCCTATATAATCATCAATTGTTACTTTGGCGTGTGACTTCCATTGGGCGGGATAGGCTAATGAATAGAAACTTAATAGATTAAGGTTATTGTTTATGGGAGATGGTGGCAATAAAACCTGAAGTTTAAAATCATCTCATCCATTTAATTCAGATATTGGTTCACCTTTAACACCCTTAATACCAATACCATTGAATGACAGGGAAAGTTAATGAAGCGAGATAAATATTTTGCCTCGAAATTTTGTGATCGTCACAAGTGACATGCATGAAATCAATAGTGTAGAGTGGGAGAACATGTGAGAAGTGACAAGTGTAGAAGAAGTAGTTGTGCATAACAAGAGGTGTGTGGATTTGAGGACGTGTGCATAATAAAGAATGTGTGAAAGAGGGGGTGTGCGCATGAGCATGGGTGCGCAGAGGGAATGCATGTGTGGAGCAAGGAACACGAACCTTCTTCCAGACACATGAAATTTGGTTAAGTATAAAAGCACTTGAGAGAGCAATTTTGGGTCAACACGCACAAGTTGGAGCCAAAAGGAAATATTTAATTTATAATTTTGTTGGGAAAGTGAACCAGGTATTTATACTTGGCTATATATGATAAATAATAAAGTTGTAGTGAATAAATTAAGAAGAGGTAACAAATGATTATTTATCTTCTACTTACCATAAAAACAAAAACAATGCTTTACAAAATATACAACAAATTAGGATATTAATTGCAGAATGTGCATCGAGCATTAAATCTAAATGATTTAATCATCATAGCATTAAAATTCAATCAATCTTACTCCCAATCATAAATGGCCCACTCATCTAATTAATATAAACACCAACAAGAGACACATGTTTGTATTTCAAAACTTTGGAAATTGAACATATACTCGCCATCTATAGAGACACTCAATTAGCATGGAATTAGTCATAAATATAATGAAAAAACAACTCTAATTTGTGGTACAAGAGATTTTTTTACCATGGCACCACAAATTCACTAAATGCTTCACAAATAATATCTAATGTTGCAGCGCCACTATATAGTTCTCTACTTAACTATCGAGAAAGTCAATTTAAGCTTTAACTTGGAATTCCTAGTTTTACTATCACAGAAGTAGATCACATTAAACAAAATGAAAAAAAACAAAAAAACAAATCTTAGCATGAACCATGGATAGCCAACTAGTTCATTTAATTTAAGGGTTCCAACCAAGACATGGTAAAATTTACATATGCAAATGTTCAACCGACAATACAGATGAAGCAATCATCGCTTTGAAATTTGCATTCATCCTTTCAATAGCCTGCTTCAAAGCATCCTCCTCTTGGGAAAAGGTAAATCTTCCTAGTTTTTCACCCTCTTCTGAGTCCATATAGAAGACATTGAAATCTCATGATGCTTTTCCTTATAACTAGTTCTTTATGCAATCCCTTTGTTGGTTATATAATTTTTTGTGATTACAAAGTTCATTATGGCTATATGGTGTGGCTCACATTCTTTCTCAACATTATGCATGGTCATATTACATAACCATAATGATATTGACTTATCATTGCTTAATGGATTTGTACACCTCATAAATTATATTTGGTACTCCATGCCTTGAATCCATATGCTATGTTTTTTCTTTCCATGTGTTTAGGTGCATGAACTCTATAAAAAAAAATCTGACTAGCTCATTATATGATGTCATCTTTGCTTGTGTGCAATGTAATTTTTTACATAGTTTTACTCATTTATCAATTTTTTAGTAAATGTCTTATTAAACAAGGTTTTCACATAATGGCATGTAACCCCTCACCTTATGCCACA
Organism: Pinus tabuliformis; assembly: GCA_031772625.1. Taxonomy (NCBI): domain Eukaryota; kingdom Viridiplantae; phylum Streptophyta; class Pinopsida; order Pinales; family Pinaceae; genus Pinus; species Pinus tabuliformis. The sequence goes on from CM062811.1 coordinate 444,304,356, forward strand.
TGTACACTCTCTTTGACTAGAAGAGGATGACCAAAATATTCTCCAAGAGGTTTTCATGGAAGGGCATGTAACCTCTCATCTTATGCTACATTTACCTTCTTTATGACCCGAAGAGGACAATAAAAAAGTTGTACAAGGTAACTATACAAAAATGAGTGGTTAGTGATGAAAATTCCTTTCAGAGCAAATTTCAATTATTTTTGCTCATTTCGAAGTTGTTAAACAATTGTGGAAATCTAGAGTCTCTTTAGTGGGAAAGTTGTCACGAGAGAGTTTTTGAAGGAAATTGAGCACAACACATCAATATTCTTAAACCACAAAGCCTCAATACAGGGGAATTTCACCATCCCAAGGATAAAAGCCTAGATATTATAGTGAAACCTGACCGTAACCCATAAATCTCAGCTAGAAAAGGTCACAAGCTTCAACACAGAGAAGTTTCATAGTTCCAAATTTTCCAACAGTGAAAAAAACTCAGTTATTTTAGCAAAAATTCTAACTTTAACGCATATATCTCGCAAACAAGATATTTTGGAGAACAAAAAATTACATTTTAAAACAACAAAACAAGTTGAATTAGCAAGCTTTGATCTTGGGCATCATGGGATCTTTGAAACTAGGTTTTATGAATATTCGTTTAATAAAACAAAATATTAACGGAAAGAGTTCATTCATGGAAAATTATCAACATTATGAAGCAAATCAAAATTTTTCCATTGAAATATAAATCTCTAAAGATTTGAACATGCCAAGACTTCCAAACAACTGATCAACTTGCTAAGAGGCTCGCATATAGACTGGGAGACAAATTCATGTTGCTAAAAAAAAAAAAAAAAACCTAAGAAATTGGTTGAGATAAAATAACTCAAGAGGCATCACTAAACTGTGTGAATCAATAATATTAACATCCACAACCTCTCCTTCTTCTTCTTTTTTCTCTGATTATGACCAAAACTCGTATATTCATATTTCTCTTCCTTTTTACCAACAAAATAGATCAAAGAATTGTCGTTTTACAATTATTGTAAACTGGCATCATCTTTATTAAGAGTTATGAAATTTAATTAAAGAAAAATTCATCATGTATATAGTTCAAAAGCTTCGTGGAAATGTTTTGCAGATAATCCTCAAATTTATGAATTTTTTAAAATATGTATATAAATAAAACCTCGACTTATCCACTACTCCTATTGCTAATCTGCAACAAAATTAGGGACATGAACAAGATACCAAGACCAATGAATATTAAAATTCATAATCTAATGGTTCTAATTTTTAGATCCATGTACAATTGAAATCATATACAACCAAAGTCAGTGAAATTACAATTAAAATCAGTGAATATACAACCAAACTAGGTCCAAAAAGTAAAACAATTAGACAATTACCTAAAATTAAGGAATTGTAGGGTCTAACTACTCAAACTTTACAAAAAACTATAAGATCAAGTAAAGATACATCCCAAAAAGAACAAAGAACAATTTGAAACATATAAAAAATAATAGAAAATTGATCATTTTCATCTTCGAACTCCATCAATATGAGAAATTAGAATAAGTAACTCAAATTTTATACCAACTGACTAAGTTTTTATATTAAATGAAAACACATTACAACACCGAGCATGAAACTAATACTAGCTTCAACCAACAAACAAACACAAATAGAAAACGTAGACACTAAATACATAAAATAAAAAACCACATACATTCAAAAACACCATTTTTTCGTGACAATCAAAATGACCACCAAAGATCACCACATTTTATTATTGATTCTTAACTATATTTGAAGTTATAAGCCATAACCGAGACTCCTAAATATTTTAAGTGGCCAAATTACCACCATCTTACAACTGCTACGTCACAAAGATAAACCTCTGCTAGTAAAGAGGGATTCCCTCCTTGTATTAATCATAACCTTCACATTATCAATGGTATCATAGCTCTCCACTTCCAAAGTGGTGGTTTACCTATAAGGGTATTTATAAAGATTTGCATTCCAACTTTTAGACAAAGCACCAGACACAAAGTAAATTCCTTTTGAATTTTATAATCGGCCAAGGTCCTCTAGCCATCCTCCAACCACTTACCAACGAAGATTAGCCACTACTGGTCAGTGGGAAATCCTTGCTTGTCCTAGATATTGACCTTGATGTTTTCAATTGTGTCCAAGCTCTCAAATCCCAATGTAACTTTCTTTCCAATGGTTCTTTAACAAATATATGCATACCACCTCTCGATAGAAACAAAATTAAGAAAGGTCAACTTAAGAGTTTTAGTGTTCAAGGACTATAGAGAACAATATTTAAATTTGAAAAATGCAACCTATTCTATGCTTATCTGAATGTGTTCCATTTACCGAACCGACGACCAGGCTTAAGCATAATACATCTGTCTAATTACCTCTTATTTTAACTCCATATCGAAATGTGCACTTCATTTTCCAAACTAAAGCAGGGTTTAACACAATAAGTCTGCCTGACCAGCGCCATGGTACATAATGACATTTGCAATATTTGAAGTAAATGTTTTTCTTCAAATCACCTAGGAACAATACTTCATGGTGTTGCTCCATTTTACAAGAAATATTAATCACTTCATTTAAATTTGAAAGGTACTATAACCATATTCTTGTCTTGTCTCTGGTACATAGCAATCCATGTAAGCTTGGATGCCTTTAGGCAATTATTGAAATACAACTTCCATATGGAATTGGAAAACAAGAATACTTGCGAATTTCCAATCAAGAATAATTGAACATTTAAATTATGACATCCTCCACCAGATCTGAGAATAAGCATATGAAGACAAGCTTCTAAACACAAAGGAGTTAGATATTACCATTAGAGAAATTTTGAGGTAAAAAATGGGCCTCAAAACAAAATTGTACAACCAAAATCAACTTTATAAGAACCAATAGGATTCAAGGTGATGGTGTCAACCATGGGGGGTGATTCACCATTTTTGGAGTAAAAAAGTAAAAAATAAATAAATTATTTTTTCAATTGTATTTTCAACTTATCTCCCTACAGTTTTACTCAATTTTAGCACTCATTCAATTTGGAATTTAATTCCTCATCCAAGGAGTATCCATGTTCCATATTTTTTATGGACCCTATTACACAAAAAAATGAGAAATACATGAAAAATGAGATTACAATCACATTTTTTCATTTATTTCTCATTTTCGTGTGGCATGGTCCATAAAAAGTATGCAACATGGGTACTCCTTGGACGAGGAATTAATTTTTCATCCAATGAGTGCTCTTGCTCGAAATTTGAGTAAAACCCTAGGGAAATAAGTTGAAAATATGAGTTGAAAAGTAGTTTTTATCTTTTTGTTCCCTCTAAAAATTTGATGATATGATCTAATATTATTTTATTATTTCCACTATTATTTTATAATATTCCTTAGGAGGCCCATTTTATACCTCGAAATTTCTCTAATGTCCTCTCTATAGAGAGTCAACATGGCCAACACCCTTCATCAACTTGTGGGAACGCGCAGGCTAACATAGTTTGCAAAGCATACCTAATCCATTGTCTAGAGTTTGCAAACAACCTAAAATCACTTAATATACACATGCAACATTTTATGAGTGATACACTCTTGAGTCTTAACAGAACCATGTTATAAAATGGAAAGCGGAAGCTATTAAACTTATTTTCCTTAACCTTGATATTTGCTTGTGAATCTTATTTATCTTATTTGTGTTATTTAGTTAGATCTTTTCACCAAGCAATATCAAGAACAATAATAGAAACAATAGAGGACACAAATATTAGGCTCTCAGCTAGGGTGATCCGGATTTAAACAGGAACGCAACAAATTACAGAGATAACCATATACACAAAGATGCAGCGGAAATAATACTTCATTTCATTAATGGAAAATACTGAAATATGCTTACAAACAGAAATGGCAATAAACTAGCTAGGGCGATGGTAGCTTATCTCTGAGAAGAGATGTGATGGCTACATGCCTCTGAACTGTTCTTAACTGTATTACAATGAGGCTCGAAGGCCTATTTATTGTTGAGAAACAATGGAAAACCCTTCACATACCGAAACCTAACCCTAGAAGATGAAACGCCAAATTGTGGGCCCCGTTTGGGTAAATTGGTACATCAATTTCCCGGGGTCGTAACTTTGGCATACGATCTCCGTTTGACGCGTACGATAGCTCGTTAGAAAGATCTATCCGAGTACTACCACTTTGGGGGCCAACATAGGACTCGGTCGCCCCAGAATTCCAAAAAAACGTCGTTTAGGGCCTCAAAACGGCTCCGGAAGTTCAGGACCCGAAAAACTGCTAAAAATAGTAAACTGTGCTACAATTAAGGAAACTGAAAATGCTGAGAAAGACAATGGTGGGGGTCCAGGTGGACCTGGCAGGTGGCCACCAATATCCACCTGGATCATTCCTCCCCCCTTAGGAAGCAATGGTCCCCATTGCGTTGAGCTCCTCCATGAGATGAGGAAACCTCTGCTGAACTTGTTCCCTGGTGAGCCACTTGCCCTGCTGAAGGAGTTGGCCTGCTTTGACAACTCGATACAGTTGGATATGCTGTTGGCGAGTGTTCTTGATCTGTGTGTCCATGATCCGATCAGTTGCAGCTTGTTCCATGCAATCTGGATTTAATTCTGTGGGTTTGAGCTGTTCTGCAATGTCGGATGTGTCTAGCAATGGTGGAAAGTATGGCCGAAGGCGGTCCACATTGAACACTGGGTGCAGGCCAAGGAATGGGGGAATGCTGAGCTCAAATGCATTGTCTCCCATAGCCTTAGTAATGGTGTAAGGACCATATCGAAGTGGTCTCAATTTCCGATAGGCTCCAGTAAGGCGTTCCTTTTGCAAATGCAACCAGACTTTGTCGCCCACCTGAAACTTGTGTGGCACCCGGTGTTGATCATGTCGCTGCTTGTACTTGGCATTTGATTTCTCAAGAATGTCATGGACCTGCTGGCGAATATGTTGGATGCGCTCAATGAAGCTGGTGGCCTTATCTGTTTCGGACTGGACATGAGCTGAATTCATGTGAGTAGCTGCAAGTGGCATGGCCACATCAATGGGGCATAGTGGCTGGAATCCTAAACCCACCTGAAAAGGGCTATGGCCAGTGGAGCTGTGAAGAGCTCGGTTGTAGCTGTGCTGAACATAGGGGAGGCTCTCGTCCCATGTGCGTGGATGCTTTGAGTTATACATGCGCAGAATGTGCACAATCATCCTGTTGACAACCTCTGTCTGGCCATCAGTTTGAGGATGGAAGGCTGTGGACTTCGTGAGTTTGGTGTCCAGCATTGACCAGAGACTGGACCAAAATGTGCTGAGAAACCGACTGTCCCGATCTGAGATGATAGACTGTGGGATCCCAAAGTGCACCCACACTCGTTCAAAGAAGAGTTTAGCAGTGGCTTCTGCTGTGATATTCTTCTTGCAGGCCATCATAATGGCCATCTTTGAGAACCTGTCGACGACCACAAAAACACAGTCATTTCCATGCTTAGTGGAAGGAAGGCCTGACATGTAATCCATGGAGATGGATTCCCAAGGTCGACTAGGGGTAGGCAACGGGGTATAGAGGCCTTGCTTCTTAATGGTCGGTTTGGCAATGGCACAGGCAGTACATGATCGGATGTACTTCCCAACATCCTGTCGAAGATTCGGCCAATAGAAATAGTTTTGCAGTACTGCCACTGTTTTCTCGACCCCGAAATGCCCAGCAGCCCGACTGTAGTGTGCTTCCCAAATCATCTTGGCACGCTCGCTTGAAGGAACACAGAGGTGACCGAGGTGGCATAATAGGGCATCCTGGAGGTGAAAATCTGCAACCTGCCGACCCTCCAAGAGTGTCTGGTATGTGTGGCCGAATTCTGGGTCGCTTTTGTAGAGAAGTGGCCAATCAGAAGTCTCGTGCCCGCAAGAGTTGAGCACGGTGGTTAGCGCCATGATCGGTGGTCGACTGAGGCAATCTGCAACATTATTGGTGCTGCCCTTTTTATACTTGATATTCAAGTGAAACTGTTGCAGGTATGTAGACCACTTCTGATGGCGATCATTCTGCAATTTCCCTTGGGTCTGTATGAACTGCAGAGGTCGGTGGTCTGTGTGGATGACCGTTTCCTTCCCCAAAATGTAATGCTTCCATTGTCGGCAGGCCTGTACAATGGAATACATCTCTTTATCATAAGTGGGGTACTTCCGGACTGTGTCTGAAAGTGTTTCACTGTGATATGCCACTGGATGTCCATGTTGAGTAAGGACTGCCCCAATAGCATAGTCAGAGGCATCTGTCTCGACCTCAAATGGTTGTTGTAAATCTGGTAACGCGAGCACTGGTGCCGTGCAGAGGCGATCCTTCAACTCCCTGAATGCCTTCTGTTGAGATTCAGACCAAAAGAATTTTGCTTTCGCCCCGCCCTTGGTGACTTGACTCAAGGGCCAAGAAATATGAGAAAATCCCAACACAAACCTGCGGTAGAAGTTGGCAAGACCTAGAAAGCTGCGGAGCTCTGTTAGAGTGGTTGGAGAGGGCCAATCCCGAATGACTTGGACCTTGGCTGGATCGACATGCACCCCCTGTTCATCAATGATGTATCCCAGATACTGAACCTCGGTCATGCCAAAAGTGCATTTCTCCAAATTGGCACATAGCTTGTGTTGCCGCAGTGTTTGGAGAACCTGTCGGATGTGGTGGAGGTGCTCTTCCCAACTCTGGCTGAAGATCAGAATGTCATCCAAGTATACTACTACAAAGGAGTTGGTGAATGGCCGCAAGATGTCATCCATTAGCCTCATAAAGGTTGCAGGAGCATTCGTCAATCCGAAAGGCATGACCAACCATTCGAAGAGGCCCTCCTTGGATTTGAAGGCAGTCTTCCACACATCTGAGGGTTCAATTGGTACCTGGTGATATCCTGACTTCAGATCGATCTTGCTGAAATATTTCGCCCCCTTTAGTTGGTCTAGGAGGTCATCAATCCGCGGGATCGGGTACCTATTACGGACAGTGATCTTGTTCAGCGCCCGATAGTCAATACAGAGTCTCCACGTCCCATCCTTCTTCTGTACCAACACTATCGGGCTCCCACAGGGCGAAGAACTCGGACGGATGTGACCTTTCTGCAGGAGCTCCTGAATCTGCCTCTTGATTTCATTGTTCTCCAGAACGGAGCGCCGATAAATTGGTCCATTGGGTAGCGGCGCACCTGGGGTCAGATCGATGGAGTGCTTGACTTGACAGTGCAGAGGAACCCCTGCCGGGGAGGTGAAGATGTCTTCGTACTCCTCCACAATCTTGTCCATCTGTAGCTGCCGTGCAGAGGGACCCCGTTTGGAGGCCGCGGCCACTGTCTTCTTCTTCCCTTGAGGGCGTATCATCAGGAAAACAAATTTCCTGGTTTTGGAAATGATCTTACTGCATTGTTTTGCAGTAATCAAAGAGATGGCGGCAGGTGGTGCTACCTCTGGTATCCTGAACAACTTATTTCCCAATGTAATAATAACAGCACGGGGCCTTGATTCATACACAGCATGTCGCTTCCACAAGTATGGTTGTCCTAGTAATACATCACAAACTTCAAGGGGAGCAATGTCACACAATACCTCATCCGTGAAGGGCTTGATGTTGTATGGAAGGCGACACTGCTGGCTCACGCGAAGATCTCGCCCTTGGTGAAGCCACCCAATGGTGTATGGTTGTGGATGTGCTGTGGTCGGTAAGCCCAACCGCTTCACGACCTCTGCCGAAATGAGGTTCTTTTGACTCCCGCTATCAACAATGAACTGTATCGGGGAGCCCTTTACCCACATCTGGGAGTGGAAGAGACGCTCCTCCTCCTCTGGATCTTCGGGTTCATTTTTCTGGATCTTTGCGGTAGCAACAGTGGCGCTGGGATCCGCATCAATGATCTGCTTCCCTTTTTCATACCCCTTATCGGGTTCTGACTCAGAGTCGGAACATGCATCTGATTCTGAAACCTTTAGCTCAGCCACCAGTGACTGCTTGGCCCGACACTCACTTGTGTTGTGAGTGGAGCTCTTATGGAACTCGCACCATTTTCCAGTGTCCTTTCTCGGCTTCGCGGCGTTGCTCTTTGCTTGCAGCTTCGGCTGGTTGTCTTGGGCTGTCCCGCCTTGGCTTTGTCCTTTGTTCTGTGGTTTAGGGGCACCTTTCCCCTGCTTTGGATTCGCAGATCCAAAGTCTCGCTTCTTTTGTTTAAACTTCTGCTCGACCTTGACGGCATACCGGTATGCTGCGCCGAGCGAGGGGATGTTTAGGAACTGTATTTCTTCCTGGATGTACTTGTGCAGGCAGCCACGGTATTTGAGTATCAAATGTTGCTCCGAATCCTTGATACCCAACTTTGTGCGAAGGGTATGGAAAAGATTGGTGAACTCCGGCACGTCTTGGTCCCTTCCCTGCCGCAGCGTGGTCCACTTTATGTATTCATCCTCATAGCTTCCGACAGGGTAGTACTGCTCCTTGATGGCATCCCGGAACGAATCCCAGGTGGGTGCGGCTGAAAATAGTGAGCCAGTACTTTCATCCTTCTGCTCGCAGTAGGTTTCCCACCAGTCCTTGACGTGGGGGGCTGCTTTGAGAAGAGCAAAAACAATCTTTTCCCGACTCGAAAATTCATGAACAGAAAAATAACCCTCTAGCAGATTTAACCATTTATCTACGGCATCGGCGTCTATCTGACCCTCGAATATGGGGATTTCAAAATTAACTTGTACCTTAAAGGGTGTGGCGTTTCCAGAGGAGCTGCTGGAAGCCGATGCGCCGCTTCTGGGTAGCCGCTGAAGGATCTGCGCAAAGCTGTCCATCATCGCGTTCCGTTGTCGCTCGAGCGCTTCTTCGAGCAAGATTTTGATGGGATCTCCTGCCCCCTCGTCTTTCTTCTCGTCCGCCATGGGAGGCCGTCGGGATTTGCGAGGCTGGTCTTGCAAAGGTTCAACCAGTTCAAGCCCTAACTCCTTATATCCCGACCTTGTTGGGGACATGCAAAGAAAAACAGAGAAAAAGCAGACCGCTCTGATACCACTGATCCGGATTTAAACAGGAACGCAACAAATTACAGAGATAACCATATACACAAAGATGCAGCGGAAATAATACTTCATTTCATTAATGGAAAATACTGAAATATGCTTACAAACAGAAATGGCAATAAACTAGCTAGGGCGATGGTAGCTTATCTCTGAGAAGAGATGTGATGGCTACATGCCTCTGAACTGTTCTTAACTGTATTACAATGAGGCTCGAAGGCCTATTTATTGTTGAGAAACAATGGAAAACCCTTCACATACCGAAACCTAACCCTAGAAGATGAAACGCCAAATTGTGGGCCCCGTTTGGGTAAATTGGTACATCAATTTCCCGGGGTCGTAACTTTGGCATACGATCTCCGTTTGACGCGTACGATAGCTCGTTAGAAAGATCTATCCGAGTACTACCACTTTGGGGGCCAACATAGGGCTCGGTCGCCCCAGAATTCCAAAAAAACGTCGTTTAGGGCCTCAAAACGGCTCCGGAAGTTCAGGACCCGAAAAACTGCTAAAAATAGTAAACTGTGCTACAATTAAGGAAACTGAAAATGCTGAGAAAGACAATGGTGGGGGTCCAGGTGGACCTGGCAGGTGGCCACCAATATCCACCTGGATCATTCCTCCCCCTTAGGAAGCAATGGTCCCCATTGCGTTGAGCTCCTCCATGAGATGAGGAAACCTCTGCTGAACTTGTTCCCTGGTGAGCCACTTGCCCTGCTGAAGGAGTTGGCCTGCTTTGACAACTCGATACAGTTGGATATGCTGTTGGCGAGTGTTCTTGATCTGTGTGTCCATGATCCGATCAGTTGCAGCTTGTTCCATGCAATCTGGATTTAATTCTGTGGGTTTGAGCTGTTCTGCAATGTCGGATGTGTCTAGCAATGGTGGAAAGTATGGCCGAAGGCGGTCCACATTGAACACTGGGTGCAGGCCAAGGAATGGGGGAATGCTGAGCTCAAATGCATTGTCTCCCATAGCCTTAGTAATGGTGTAAGGACCATATCGAAGTGGTCTCAATTTCCGATAGGCTCCAGTAAGGCGTTCCTTTTGCAAATGCAACCAGACTTTGTCGCCCACCTGAAACTTGTGTGGCACCCGGTGTTGATCATGTCGCTGCTTGTACTTGGCATTTGATTTCTCAAGAATGTCATGGACCTGCTGGCGAATATGTTGGATGCGCTCAATGAAGCTGGTGGCCTTATCTGTTTCGGACTGGACATGAGCTGAATTCATGTGAGTAGCTGCAAGTGGCATGGCCACATCAATGGGGCATAGTGGCTGGAATCCTAAACCCACCTGAAAAGGGCTATGGCCAGTGGAGCTGTGAAGAGCTCGGTTGTAGCTGTGCTGAACATAGGGGAGGCTCTCGTCCCATGTGCGTGGATGCTTTGAGTTATACATGCGCAGAATGTGCACAATCATCCTGTTGACAACCTCTGTCTGGCCATCAGTTTGAGGATGGAAGGCTGTGGACTTCGTGAGTTTGGTGTCCAGCATTGACCAGAGACTGGACCAAAATGTGCTGAGAAACCGACTGTCCCGATCTGAGATGATAGACTGTGGGATCCCAAAGTGCACCCACACTCGTTCAAAGAAGAGTTTAGCAGTGGCTTCTGCTGTGATATTCTTCTTGCAGGCCATCATAATGGCCATCTTTGAGAACCTGTCGACGACCACAAAAACACAGTCATTTCCATGCTTAGTGGAAGGAAGGCCTGACATGTAATCCATGGAGATGGATTCCCAAGGTCGACTAGGGGTAGGCAACGGGGTATAGAGGCCTTGCTTCTTAATGGTCGGTTTGGCAATGGCACAGGCAGTACATGATCGGATGTACTTCCCAACATCCTGTCGAAGATTCGGCCAATAGAAATAGTTTTGCAGTACTGCCACTGTTTTCTCGACCCCGAAATGCCCAGCAGCCCGACTGTAGTGTGCTTCCCAAATCATCTTGGCACGCTCGCTTGAAGGAACACAAAGGTGACCGAGGTGGCATAATAGGGCATCCTGGAGGTGAAAATCTGCAACCTGCCGACCCTCCAAGAGTGTCTGGTATGTGTGGCCGAATTCTGGGTCGCTTTTGTAGAGAAGTGGCCAATCAGAAGTCTCGTGCCCGCAAGAGTTGAGCACGGTGGTTAGCGCCATGATCGGTGGTCGACTGAGGCAATCTGCAACATTATTGGTGCTGCCCTTTTTATACTTGATATTCAAGTGAAACTGTTGCAGGTATGTAGACCACTTCTGATGGCGATCATTCTGCAATTTCCCTTGGGTCTGTATGAACTGCAGAGGTCGGTGGTCTGTGTGGATGACCGTTTCCTTCCCCAAAATGTAATGCTTCCATTGTCGGCAGGCCTGTACAATGGAATACATCTCTTTATCATAAGTGGGGTACTTCCGGACTGTGTCTGAAAGTGTTTCACTGTGATATGCCACTGGATGTCCATGTTGAGTAAGGACTGCCCCAATAGCATAGTCAGAGGCATCTGTCTCGACCTCAAATGGTTGTTGTAAATCTGGTAACGCGAGCACTGGTGCCGTGCAGAGGCGATCCTTCAACTCCCTGAATGCCTTCTGTTGAGATTCAGACCAAAAGAATTTTGCTTTCGCCCCGCCCTTGGTGACTTGACTCAAGGGCCAAGAAATATGAGAAAATCCCAACACAAACCTGCGGTAGAAGTTGGCAAGACCTAGAAAGCTGCGGAGCTCTGTTAGAGTGGTTGGAGAGGGCCAATCCCGAATGACTTGGACCTTGGCTGGATCGACATGCACCCCCTGTTCATCAATGATGTATCCCAGATACTGAACCTCGGTCATGCCAAAAGTGCATTTCTCCAAATTGGCACATAGCTTGTGTTGCCGCAGTGTTTGGAGAACCTGTCGGATGTGGTGGAGGTGCTCTTCCCAACTCTGGCTGAAGATCAGAATGTCATCCAAGTATACTACTACAAAGGAGTTGGTGAATGGCCGCAAGATGTCATCCATTAGCCTCATAAAGGTTGCAGGAGCATTCGTCAATCCGAAAGGCATGACCAACCATTCGAAGAGGCCCTCCTTGGATTTGAAGGCAGTCTTCCACACATCTGAGGGTTCAATTGGTACCTGGTGATATCCTGACTTCAGATCGATCTTGCTGAAATATTTCGCCCCCTTTAGTTGGTCTAGGAGGTCATCAATCCGCGGGATCGGGTACCTATTACGGACAGTGATCTTGTTCAGCGCCCGATAGTCAATACAGAGTCTCCACGTCCCATCCTTCTTCTGTACCAACACTATCGGGCTCCCACAGGGCGAAGAACTCGGACGGATGTGACCTTTCTGCAGGAGCTCCTGAATCTGCCTCTTGATTTCATTGTTCTCCAGAACGGAGCGCCGATAAATTGGTCCATTGGGTAGCGGCGCACCTGGGGTCAGATCGATGGAGTGCTTGACTTGACAGTGCAGAGGAACCCCTGCCGGGGAGGTGAAGATGTCTTCGTACTCCTCCACAATCTTGTCCATCTGTAGCTGCCGTGCAGAGGAACCCCGTTTGGAGGCCGCGGCCACTGTCTTCTTCTTCCCTTGAGGGCGTATCATCAGGAAAACAAATTTCCTGGTTTTGGAAATGATCTTACTGCATTGTTTTGCAGTAATCAAAGAGATGGCGGCAGGTGGTGCTACCTCTGGTATCCTGAACAACTTATTTCCCAATGTAATAATAACAGCACGGGGCCTTGATTCATACACAGCATGTCGCTTCCACAAGTATGGTTGTCCTAGTAATACATCACAAACTTCAAGGGGAGCAATGTCACACAATACCTCATCCGTGAAGGGCTTGATGTTGTATGGAAGGCGACACTGCTGGCTCACGCGAAGATCTCGCCCTTGGTGAAGCCACCCAATGGTGTATGGTTGTGGATGTGCTGTGGTCGGTAAGCCCAACCGCTTCACGACCTCTGCCGAAATGAGGTTCTTTTGACTCCCGCTATCAACAATGAACTGTATCGGGGAGCCCTTTACCCACATCTGGGAGTGGAAGAGACGCTCCTCCTCCTCTGGATCTTCGGGTTCATTTTTCTGGATCTTTGCGGTAGCAACAGTGGCGCTGGGATCCGCATCAATGATCTGCTTCCCTTTTTCATACCCCTTATCGGGTTCTGACTCAGAGTCGGAACATGCATCTGATTCTGAAACCTTTAGCTCAGCCACCAGTGACTGCTTGGCCCGACACTCACTTGTGTTGTGAGTGGAGCTCTTATGGAACTCGCACCATTTTCCAGTGTCCTTTCTCGGCTTCGCGGCGTTGCTCTTTGCTTGCAGCTTCGGCTGGTTGTCTTGGGCTGTCCCGCCTTGGCTTTGTCCTTTGTTCTGTGGTTTAGGGGCACCTTTCCCCTGCTTTGGATTCGCAGATCCAAAGTCTCGCTTCTTTTGTTTAAACTTCTGCTCGACCTTGACAGCATACCGGTATGCTGCGCCGAGCGAGGGGATGTTTAAGAACTGTATTTCTTCCTGGATGTACTTGTGCAGGCAGCCACGGTATTTGAGTATCAAATGTTGCTCCGAATCCTTGATACCCAACTTTGTGCGAAGGGTATGGAAAAGATTGGTGAACTCCGGCACGTCTTGGTCCCTTCCCTGCCGCAGCGTGGTCCACTTTATGTATTCATCCTCATAGCTTCCGACAGGGTAGTACTGCTCCTTGATGGCATCCCGGAACGAATCCCAGGTGGGTGCGGCTGAAAATAGTGAGCCAGTACTTTCATCCTTCTGCTCGCAGTAGGTTTCCCACCAGTCCTTGACGTGGGGGGCTGCTTTGAGAAGAGCAAAAACAATCTTTTCCCGACTCGAAAATTCATGAACAGAAAAATAACCCTCTAGCAGATTTAACCATTTATCTACGGCATCGGCGTCTATCTGACCCTCGAATATGGGGATTTCAAAATTAACTTGTACCTTAAAGGGTGTGGCATTTCCAGAGGAGCTACTGGAAGCCGATGCGCCGCTTCTGGGTAGCCGCTGAAGGATCTGCGCAAAGCTGTCCATCATCGCGTTCCGTGTCGCTCGAGCGCTTCTTCGAGCAAGATTTTGATGGGATCTCCTGCCCCCTCGTCTTTCTTCTCGTCCGCCATGGGAGGCCGTCGGGATTTGCGAGGCTGGTCTTGCAAAGGTTCAACCAGTTCAAGCCCTAACTCCTTATATCCCGACCTTGTTGGGGACATGCAAAGAAAAACAGAGAAAAAGCAGACCGCTCTGATACCACTGATCCGGATTTAAACAGGAACGCAACAAATTACAGAGATAACCATATACACAAAGATGCAGCGGAAATAATACTTCATTTCATTAATGGAAAATACTGAAATATGCTTACAAACAGAAATGGCAATAAACTAGCTAGGGCGATGGTAGCTTATCTCTGAGAAGAGATGTGATGGCTACATGCCTCTGAACTGTTCTTAACTGTATTACAATGAGGCTCGAAGGCCTATTTATTGTTGAGAAACAATGGAAAACCCTTCACATACCGAAACCTAACCCTAGAAGATGAAACGCCAAATTGTGGGCCCCGTTTGGGTAAATTGGTACATCAATTTCCCGGGGTCGTAACTTTGGCATACGATCTCCGTTTGACGCGTACGATAGCTCGTTAGAAAGATCTATCCGAGTACTACCACTTTGGGGGCCAACATAGGGCTCGGTCGCCCCAGAATTCCAAAAAAACGTCGTTTAGGGCCTCAAAACGGCTCCGGAAGTTTAGGACCCGAAAAACTGCTAAAAATAGTAAACTGTGCTACAATTAAGGAAACTGAAAATGTTGAGAAAGACAATGGTGGGGGTCCAGGTGGACCTGGCATGTGGCCACCAATATCCACCTGGATCATAGGGAAAAACGCTCCAAGGGGAAAACCCTGAAACTCTTCTTCTTAGAATCTACTTCAAATGAGATACAAATACCCATACCCTATACTAAGTCCTTCTCTATTTACCAAGTCGACCCTTTAGCAAGTCCTTCTCTGATTTTGCACCAACCAACTTCAAATTGCAACTTTGTCTTGCAAGCTTCAATACTGCAACTTATGTTGCAACTTCGACCCTTCAACTTTGTCCTTGCAGCTTCTCTAGAAACCCTAATCAAACCTCCTCCTAAGACCTACCTAGAGCAAGGCATCTCTCCCAAGGTCAATGAAGTCAAGGTAAGTCTTTCTTCCTTCCAACTACAAGAGTATGCACTTTGTTCTTCTACAACTCGAACTTGTAATTTCAGCCTCCTTTTGCAGCACTAAAAACCCTATATCTTTGCACGTGTGAGAGATATGGAGCCGAAAAACAAGAAATTTAATCCTTCCTCCTTTTTATAGACCTTTGCTCTTCTTTTATTCTCCTCCCAACTTCAGATCGAACTCTTTCTTGTGATATCGAACTTGAGGAGTGTGTGTGCAAATGAGGTCGAATTGCTTCTTTATATAGCCTTCTCAAGTGGTCGAATTCTCTCCTTTAGGACGACTTGATGTTCCAAGGGTCAACTTGTACTTTGGAGCTTCCAAGACTTTTTAGGTTTAAAAATAATTTCTTTTTACAAATATATTTTTCTTGGAATGGTATTATAAACATGATGTTGAATCCTTTGACTCAAGACAATAAATCCTAAGACCTAAAAAACCCTGAAAGCACAAAGGACATGCTTTTATCTAGAAGACCATCAATAATGAGCATGAAACCCATGTTTTAATGATAATAACCTTTTCTTTTCTTTTCTTGTTTGGTACGTAGGATACATATAGAATTGGGTACAACAATTATGGAGACCGAAACTAGTTACATTTCTCAACACTCCCTCTTAACTAGGGATGTATTCATAATTATACAACCAGTACAAAATCATGTCTCAAACTAAAGAGTTCTCACAAGAAGAGTCAAATTGATAATCCATAATGTAAGCATTTATGACCAACACTAACTCTGAGGACTAACTAGACAAGCTCTTCTTTAATCAAAATCATTATGCTGGGAGGCTTTACATGTGACATTGCACTACCTCTTCAAGGTACATACCCCATCTGGATGTCCAAAAGGTATGTTCTTTTAGGACGATTATTATCTTAGATCTCCAATCCTAATTCCTTAATGATATCTGTCCTCTTCGACCACTCTTCTCTTGGATTCTTGTCACATCCTCAAAGAGTGTTGACACATTTCATTTCTTGGATGTTTTATCCTCAAGGAAACCACAGATGCTTATCCAATCCTTTGTCATTCTCTCTTCATCACTTGAATAGGAGAATGCACATGTGATGTCCAACATCACTCCCTCTCAACCAAAGAGGACATCCCTATTCTCCTTTAATATTGAGAATAAAACCTTTCTCCTATACAAGGAGAATCCTTTACTCCCTCTCAAAATCAGAGGAGATCTAGACTTCCTTTCTATTTGGGAAGTCATCATCACAAGCCTTACAACTTGTCTTCATAAGAGTATCAACTACCAATTCTTCATAGTTTACTGACTCCCTCTTTACATCATCGAGCTTTCTTTCTTTCAAGGTATCATGGAGCCACCTTCTCTTTTCAATCTTGTGATAGGTTCCAATACAATCTTCTTGCTCATCAATTTCTTCTTCGATATGAAGGCATTACATTGAGCCTTTCCAAACTTCAAGTTGATCATAACTTCTTCTTGAAAGTGATCTTCCTTTGAACTTTAGGTTATCTTATTTCACTGCTACCTTTTAATCCCAAGATATCCACATCTTGACTTCACAGTTGCCAGGTACCAGATATTGAGATTCCCTCAATAATCCTCATACATTTTCATCCATATAGTTGAACTTGCCTCAACTGCCATCCTGCAACACTCTTCTAGGAATCAAAGTAATATGTTAACCAAATAACCAACAATAATGAAAATCAAACTTACCTCATTACGATGACCTTATCATTCCATCAACATCCTCATGGTCCATCTCCATATGAATCTTCCTTCATGCATCAAAGTTCCCAAGGATCGAACTTGATTACCAAGTTACAACTTTTCTTCTGGAGACTATACTGTATGTTAATTTTTATTATATATATTCTAGAGAAAGTCTTAAAATTCTTTATACATCCTTAAGTAAGTCAAATATTATTCCTTTCAAGCATCATATATTCATATACCTAAGCATATTTTATGACCAACTTTCTTTCCAAAATATTCTACATATATGAATCTTATCCAAAGTTTTATATGCATTGTGCATTCCTATGCTCTCATCCAATCATCTAGATATCTATATATCTCACAAAGAGCTTGCATCTTGACCCATTGCATTATTTCATCCCTTTACTAATATTGATTCCGCATTACATGGAATGTCTACTAACCCTTTTCATAGTGCTTCTTCCAAGAACCTTATGGTGTTGATTCGAACAAGGTCTTCATCATCTACAATAACTGAAAGTCTCTCTACAAGAATTTGACCATTGTTTTTCCCTTCAACACTACAATCTTCTCAAGTGATGAGTCTGGTCTACACTTGGAAGCTATTAGTTCCCGTTCATAGTTTTCCTAAGGCAACAAGATTCCATCCGTGCTCCAACATCCTGACAACCCAGCTCTCTATCTTTTATCGAACTTGGAATCAAAATCAACTATAAAATTTATGACCATATCCAATTTTCCCTCAGTTTGAATGCACAGGTGGTTTTTCTCAATGCCTTTGCTGATTTCGAAAATAACTGCAACCTTGTCAACAATATGCATTGTTTTCAAATCTGTTGTGGATTTTTCATTCAATAACATGATAATCTTCCTGGCTGTTTGTGCTTCTTGCTGGATGTCCTTCTTATATGAAGTTACAACTTCTGTGATACCAGTGATTTCAACCCTTTCTTCAGCAACAACCTGGAAGAATCCCCAAGTTTAATGCACTTGTTAAATTATGTCATCCAAAATGACCTACCTGGCTTCAATCAAAGACATGTTTCCCTTCAATCTACTTTTCAATTCCTTTATTTCTTCTTGAGTTGACTTGTATTTCTCAGAGATTCACTCATTTTCTAACTCAAGGTAGACCTTAATTGTTTCTCTTTAACACCTAAATCTGCTTGAGATAGAGTCAACTAATCTTGGAGCTTTTTCATCTCTACTCTTAACGGCGTAAGTTAAGTCATGACCTATGCCAATTTGTCTGTAGGATCTTTAGACTCACTAGACACCAAAATTGTACAAACACGATTTTTGATACTTTGCTCCAAGTCTTGGACCTTTTCCTTTAAAGCTATAATCTCTTTATTTTTTTCTATCAGCTGAATTATGAATTATTCCTTTTCTTTCCCTACAAAATCCAATTCAACAGTTTGGACATGTTCTATCACTGGTGTTTTCAACTTCTGCCTCAATGGTTGCATTTCAAATTTTGGTTCCCTGTATCATATCTTTTATAGCTTCTCTGTCATTTGGGTCAACACCCAGCTTGATAATCAATTCCTTGTAACCTTCATTTTGCAAATATAGAGCTCTAGAATTGGCCTTCTCTTGTTTGATTATGTTTGAGGATTTTTCTAAGAGCTTCTCTACTTTGTTAACTATCAATGAAGCTCTGCTTAAATCATTATATATCATCTCACCCACTTGTCTATGAAAATTAATTTTATCATGTAAAAGAACATCAACAATGTTGAGAGATAAATCTATTGTCTTAAACTCAACACCTTAAGGGAGTGACTGTATAGTAGGATGCAACAAAGACAATTTCAATTGATTTCTTTCTAGGTCCATTGCTGAGAGCAACCTGGTTTGGAAAGAAGAAGATTCTTGCATGGCCAACTGAGACATCATCTCACCTTTCACCTTTTGACTTTTTTCTTTAATGACTTGGTAGTTCTTTAGTGTTGTATCAATCACAGAAGAACTTGCTTCACCTGTGGGAACTGGCAAATCTGTAGAACTAGAGGGCACAATAAGCTCAGGTTTTGCTAGATTCATCTGAAAACCTTGTTGACAAGAAGCACTTCATGTTAGCTTCACTTGCATTTCTTCCTCTTCATCTTCAAACTGTGTTTTGGTCTTCTTTGAGGGTTGCACATCTTCCATATCTACATCAATGGTTTCAACAATGCTTCTCTTCAAGGACTTCTCCTTAACTGACGAAGTTTCAATTTCCAACTCTAAATTAATAGGCCAAACTTCTTGATTTGCTTTCCATTCAATTTCAGGCCTACTTTCATGAGAGTATGGTGTTGAATTGACACTTTCTATTCTCTTAGAGATGACTTGGTGAGGGTCATATTGCCATCTTTCTCCAAGCTCAAAATGAAATTCCTTCATCATCTCCTCTACTTGAGTAGGAGAATGTCTAGAATTCATTATTAATGTACCAACAACATTTTCCAATTTAAACATTTACCCTCTACATCTAGGAAGAAAATGGACTTGGTCTACATGTAGGCTCTGTCTTATGAACTCTAAGGAGAATATTCTCATTGGTAGAAAAATTGGTAATCTATAAGGCTGCACTTCACATCCATATAGTCTTATCTCTATAAAATCTTCAAAAAGGTACCAATCCCCAACCCTGGTATCCTTACTGAGCTGTAATAACTGCTTCTGTTGTGGTAGAATTCTTGGGGGTGGTGCACCATTTAGAATAGTGTAAGTAGTTGCCATGAATGTGGAAAAGAACTGAGAAAATCCTTCATTGTTAGGCTTTCTTTTAACTATATTAGTCCACTCAACTACTGACCTCCTCTACTTGTTGGAATCAAAGATACTCAAACCCAAATATTCAAACTTATCAATATGAGTGTACAAAAAAGGATAAACCATGATGGAAGGATGTCTAAAACAATTTGCAAGGTGGACGTTCTTGAATTGAAAATTGATGGATTGAGCTAGGTATGAAGGTATATCTAAAACCACACCTAACTGCAAAATTTGACTCAAGACCCCTAGGGATGGCCTGTTAACATTGCTTGTATCATCTTCTCCAAGTAATGATAAGATGGTGGCTAATATTTTTTGTGCATATTGAGAGAAGAAATACATTGGGTAGGTTTTAACTGCTGGAGGAATTTTTGTTCCTAGGTGCAAAATCGATATAAACAAGGATTGCTTGTTTTCTTTTGAGAACTAAGTGAAGTTTAAAAAGAATGAGGCCTCAACAAATGGTTGGGAGTTTTGCACATTAGGGAAACAAAAAGCTTTGTGGATGAAGTCAGTTGTAACCTCAATGATATTCTCCCCTTTAGAAGAGGCAACAAAATTCATTTGAGAAATGTATGTAGATGTTAACTAGGTTAGAAATTTGGGAAATTGATAAGTGCTTGGGGTTATAGTATAATATAACCAGACTCAATAATGCTAAAATAATCCTCTTTACTCATAAAACAACCAAAATACTCAAACTGAAACTCTTCAAAGTCGAGGGGATAGAAAGCATCATGAATTTCACCCTCAGTGTCCATTAGGGGTTTGTAGGTCCTTGGCCGACTTCAAAACCTTATTTAACTTAATCATTATGGGCAATTAGTGTATGACATAGAGTCTAAATACTTAGTTTTGGAGAGAAGCGGTTGAAGCTGAGGTGTATTGTTGTTGGATAACTTGGACGACAGTTAGCAGAGTTGTCTAAGCTTTGAAAATGATGAGAATTTGAAGGGAGGAACGACCAAACAAACCCTTTTAACCCTTATTGTCAAGCGGGAAAAAAAATTAACAAATGAGTATGGACGACAGAGGATGATGTGACAGATGAACAATGTGGACAATGACGTGGGTGGATGAGGTGGTTGGGTGAGAGAGGCAAGCATGCTCGCTTGATAGGTGAAGCAGTTGTTGAGAAATCTATAGGGCTATAGATATGATGATTTCTCTTAAACTTGATAACTGCTTGTGATGTATTTTTACTTTTTCTTACTTATTAGCTTCTTCTCTTATTATTATGTTATTCTTATCATAAAAAAACTACCAAAACAAGAATATCAACAGAACACAAGAACACAAGATATGGGTTGCAAGCCAAGGCCAAAACCTCTCCACTTGAGAGGAAAACCCACAAATCTCTTATCTTCTTATAGATTCTTCAAATGACGAATTCCAAGACCTCTATACCAAGCCCAAGTCTGACCTTCTTGATGATGTGCCTCCTTTGTCCAAGTCAAACCCAGTCAAATCTCTTCTAGCTGCAGAACTTCAACCCCAGTTACAAAATTTCGGCCTCTACTGCAAGTCTGAAATTTCTAGTCCCTGCAACAACTGTTGCCTTTACATGTGTGAGCAGATGTAGGGATTCCAAGGCTTCCTTTGACCTTCGCTTGAGTTTCTCCTTCTGCTAGGGTTTAATGATGACCTAATAAACCTTCGTTCGACCTTCTTTCTGCAATTTCTCCAAGTTCGATCTTGCAACAGTAAAACCCTAGCCTCCTTCCTTCGCACATGTGAAGAGAGAGAGAGAAAAAATAACCCAAACATTTGTCCTTTGTCCTTCTTACTTCTTCGCTAGCCCTTTTCTTCTTCTCCTTTGCTTGAATGATGAGAGAATAATTAATGTCCATACGAGGTCGAGTTCTCTCCTATATATAGGCTTTCAAGGTGGATGAAATGCCCTAATTGAGGCCAACTTCTTAGTTGTCAGGCCGACTTGGTATTGGAGGGTATTTTGACACTTTTAAATACAAAAATAATTATTTTTACAAGTTACAATGTGCCCAATGGGGTCTTCTTCATATGACAATGACTCTTTTGACTTATTGACCCTAGGAAAAACCCTAGAAGCACTTAGTGGGTCCTCAACCTCTATATAAAATACCTTGAGAATGAAACCCATGCTACAAAAAATAACAATAATAAATTTTCTTTCATTTTATAATATACAAGAATCAAAAGTACATTTCATATTTATGAAGACTGAAACGAGTTACACATTTTTCAATAACGATCACATGTTGAAATTGAAAGTGGTTTGAAGAAACCATTCAACCGCTTTGCGCCCCTCCTCTCCAACGGTTTCTAAAAAAATAGGTTGGGGGTGGCACAATGAAACCTAATCGTCGATAAAGCAACTTTGCGCCACCACTACCCAATGTTAAGACTCATGCAATTCGACCCAACGCAATTGAGTTTGATGTGACTGCCCGTGGATGCAACCTGATCTGGCATCAGAGTTGCATGGTGGTTAACCCTCCACTTTAATCATTGCAGGCCCACACACATTTTAATATTTGCAAAATCTGAAGGGTTAGAGCTTATAATAAAAACAATACAATTTGGCACTAATCATTCAACAAAACTTCTTTTCTCTCCTCCCCCGCTAACACACACACACACACACACATTCTATATATTTTGGAAAAACTAGAACGCCATTATTGTTAAAAAAAAATGCATGAAAAGTCTCCTTGTGGGATGATGGGTTGGTTGTCTCACTTAGATGTTATCCTCTCCACCTGACTTTAAATCCCACGAGAGGACACCATGGTCTGTCATAGTAAGGTTAGAAGGGATAGGCATGCCGTTGGAGTTTGGGATCCCGATTCCACTTTTTGGTGGTCTCCAGATGTCTCGGTCCTAGGCTGAACTATGAGTTTTTGATACATGTGGCTTGCAGGCTGTTGCATATATCTAGGGAGGTTGCTAGTTTCCCATCAATCATTAAGTCTCCTCGTGGGACAATGAGGTGGTTGTCTCACTAGGATGTTATCCCCTCTACCTGGTTGACACCATGGCTTGTCATACTAAGGCTAAAAGGATAAACATTCTGTTGGAGTCTAGGATCTGGGCTCCAGTTTCCGGTGATCTCCAAATGTATCAGTCCTAGGCTGAATTATGAGTTTCTAATATATGTGGCTTTGTGGACTGTTGCATATATTTGGGGAGGTTGCTAGTTCCCTATCAACAATTTTATTTAAAAAAATTGCATGAATAGTTTCCTCGTAAGATGACGGGGTGGTTGTCTGACTGGGATGTTATACCCTCCACTCAATTTCAAATCCCATGGGGGAAACCATGACCCGTCATAGTAGTATTTATTGACATTTTATTCCTATCAATTTTTTTATGCAAAGACTTACTTAAATTGTGGTAGGCAGTCACTGATGGTAAATATGTTATTTACTTATTTATTGACATTTTATTCCTACCAATTTTTTTATGCAAAGACTTGCTTAAATCATGGGGGGAAGTCACTAATGGTAAATAATTTATTTACTTGAGTATGAACTATTTTTAAGGATTTTATTTATGGATGGTTTTTCCGCAAGGTTTAAGAATAAAAAATCACAACCATATCTAAAACTCATGGATTACTATCTCAACCATATCCAGAAATTATGGCATAAAATATTGAGGGAGTTATCCACATAGCATTATATTGTGCAAAGCAGACAATAAGACCTTGAAGTTATCGCCCAATCAAATGTTTAAAAAATAAATTTTTAATAATATTCAAAAATAATTATTTATTTTTCAAAATTAAACATTATAAGTTGCATTAATCAAAGCTAAACTACTAGTGGTCAACCTATTGCTAGAGTCAAATAAAAGTTTTTAAACTATTTTTAGTTTCTAATTCACCAACTTTACAAATTCTAGAGGTTAGCTAACCTCCACTCATGTGTTACAAATTCTTAACATTAAGTATTTGCTAACTATCTACATTTATCTCTTTTTTTGTAGGTAAGCACCCACGGGGATTTGAACCAGTGATCTATCGCAAGGAGTTGCACCCATTCACCGCCAATCCAAAACCCCGTAAGCAATAACTATCCACATTTATCAACTTACACTCCTAATATTATAAATTATCAACATTAAATATTTTAATAACTCTCCGTATTTATCAACAATTTAATTTATATGAATATATATAATAAGAGAAAACAAACCCATAAACGCATCCATATTAAACGTTTGAAGAAGCCTGTAAGTTACTTCCCCGCTTAAGGCGGTCGGGTTCGGATAAGAGCCACTTGAAACATCACACGTGTCCACGCGCAGGATAGGTCGGCGTGAAGCATTGAGCACGGTCGGCAAAATTAAAGGCAAAAGAAAAAAGAAATAAAAGAATATTTAACCGCCATGTGTTTTTTTTAAAGAAAGAGGAAAACGGCAAAATTAAAGGCAAAAGAAAAAAGAAATAAAAGAATATTTAACCGCCATGTGTTTTTTTTGAAAGAAAGAGGAAAATAAATTAGTAAACAAATATTGCGACTTATATTAGTCGAGGGAGGTGCGAGGTTCATGCAACTTGTGTTTGATTGAACAATTGGGAGGAGAACGGGTTTTCCCGGAAGGTGTGTGCCTGAAATTCTCAGTTTGAGGTCGCAGGTCCGAATCTCGTAGCCAGTTTGGGAAGGGATCGTGCTGTCGAGTCCTGTCGCGTGTTACCCGGACATTATCCCATGGCCGGTGCTACAACGGGGCGCCCTCGCGTCCGGAAGTCTCCGCTGCGGGCGAAGCGCAAATCCGGAGGTAATGCTAGTAACCTTGATGATCTCTCTTTGAGGAAATTGGATAATCGGAAAATGAATGCAAATTTTCCCTCTCCAAGCTATAATAACAATGGTAGCGTTAATACTATTTCTCTCCTGGCAAGTTCTTCCAGTGTTACTGGAAACCAGTTTGGGGATTGTATTGGTGATGATACAGGGGTACACATGAATACATTTGTGGGTTTTGATTTGAAGAGATCCGAGAGCAATCATGACGAGGGTTTCATTAAAGGGGGGAATTACAACAGAAGGGCTTTTAGTGGGGGGAAAATTAGTAAGTCCGCTGGAAATGCTGGTAAGAATCTGGTGATGGAAAATGTTACAATACTGAAACGGGGCGAAAAAATCGAAGATGTTGTTGGTGGTGTTAGGAGTGTCAATGAGGAGAATGATACCCCTGTGAAAACCTCCCCTCATGCTGCAGACAGTCTTGTTCGAGACGGCACCAGGGTTTCACGGGGCAATTTTTACGGTAGGGTTTCGGAGGGCTGCCCTGATGATTCTAGAAGAGCAATGGATAAGAAAGGTCAGTCTGAGGCTGTAGTTGGTGGTTCTAAGTTTGCATCTGCTCGCACTGTGCAGAAAAAGAAGACTAAAGCCCCGTTTAAGACTTCGCAGGTTTGCCCTGTGTCACCTTCATATGATTCAACCGCAAAGTCTAATAATTTTGATGGTGCTCTTTGTGTCGATGAGGTGGATAAGTCCGGGAATGGTTTTGTGGTAACTTCAGCAGATCGTTTGGGACCAGATCCAAGCAGGATTTCAAAGGAAGTATCGTCAGGCATCTTGCGCTCGGCTTCGACAGGAAGTAGGTCTTCAGAGGAAATTAATGATGAAGATCTGCTAGTAGTTTTGCCGGAATTGGTGACCAGGGCTGACGGCAGCGTGAAATCTGAAACCAGGCCTGCTTCTAGTCCTGTCCACACAGAGTCCCCTCTGCCAAATAGTTTGTGGGATTGGTGGGCTGGTCCTGCATATACGAGCTCCCCCTCTCCGAGATGTTTGCCATTGCCCAAGTTTTTTATGCGGCACAAGGTGAGGTCTAACATCATAGATTCGAATGGACTGGGAGGAGATGAATGTAAGAATAATGGAACTGTCATTGCTCCTGAAGCTGCTACTCGGGATAATAAGAAACAGATGCCGTTGGATGTTAAACAATCTCATGTGGGTATTACCCATCAAACTGGGGTAGATGCATTTGCAACAAAAAACCTGCGTCGCCTGCTGCAGCTTGAATAGAAGGATCGAGTGATGCGTATTGTCTGCATTTTGAACTTTATGTCGGTGGCATGCACAGGGATTCTGCATAAGGCGATGCTAGCTAGCTGCTCGACTAGGTGCGAATTGGAGCAGGTATTGAAATTTTAGACCTTCAATGGCTCCTGTCTTTTAGTTTGGGGCAGATTATTTTGCTTTCGTAAGGGGCAGGATGTATCTATCTTGAATGATAGGATGCCTGCATATGATGTGGAATATGTTAGGATTCACGATTCTTTTTATTTGCATTGATATCATATAATGCCAAAAACCATGAACAGCCCTGTGTCTCTCTCTTTATCTTTTCATGGGAGGGTGTGATTGGCCAGAATCATGGTCTTCTGTTGTCGTTGCCTAACCGGTGAGAATAAAGTGATTATTGAGTGCTGCTGTGCTCAAACATACGAGTCTGCGGGTTTGGAGGCGACGCAACATACAGTGGCATTCTTCATGGATACATTGGTAGTTTGTTGGATGACTGCATGACAAGCATAGGTGACATTTAGTCTGCAGCATTTTAATGACTCGTGGAAAAAGTAGCTTCACATATATAATGTGTTATTATATAGATGGATGAAGCTGGAATTCAGTGGTTTCTTTCTGGGTGAAAGTGCAACCACTCAGTATAAATATGCCATTTTGATTAGAACCGATGGCTATATGTTAAGTTTGTGATGTCGTCCATATACTTGGAGATTAGTTGTTGAGTTTTTAGAATGTTTTTCAGTTCAAATGATTAGGTCTTAGTTCAATAAGAAATAACCACCTCTGGGGTGAAAATTTCAGCTGCTTGTAATAAAAATATCATTTTGAATAAAAGAAACTGCTTTTAGTATGTTAAAGTTCTATTTCGTTTTGAATAAAAGCAAATGGTTGCAGTATGTTGGAAGTTCCACTGACTTGTTTGAATCTTTGTACCAGTTTTTGAATGTTTTCCAATACTAAATATATTCTGGACTACTGCACATTGTCTCCTGCAAGTTGAAGGTTTTGTTTAAGATGGATTTTTTGAAGGATAATGCAGTCGAGAAGGGATGTGCTGCTTGCAGTTATCCGTAGTAAGAATATTGATTTAGTGCTAGTGGTATTTTATTGCCCCTGTGGTCTATAGCTCAGCTTGTGGAGGTGAATTCTCTTTTTTGCAGCTAGCTTGGTGGACAGCTTTTGAGAAAAACGATAAATATTTGCCTTCATTTCTGCGTGAATTGTTTCTGAATATTTATTTCAATTCTTCATTTTTATGAATTTAGTTTCTTATGTAAATTGTGTTTACTGGAATGGTTTGGCGATATGATAAATATGGTTAAGATATTGTGTTAAGAATTTGAATGATGGCAATCTGTCATTAAACCATGCCAAAATGCACATTTAACTCCACATATATGTGGATTGACAATTTTTAGGTATCTATAGCCAAATGTGCTCATTTTTGGAAAAAACCAATTGGGTACATGAGATCAAATTTGGGTTGAGTCCCTATATAAATACATTGACAATTGTTAGGTATCCAAAGCTGAATTCTGCTCATTTTTGTCAAAACCAATTTGGGTAAATGAGATCAAATTCAATTAAGTTCATGATTGGCCAAGGGTGGTAGTTTGGACCATAGTATTCAAAACCAGAACAGGTGACTGGACCGGTCCATCTATCAAGTGTTTCAAACCAGAACTGGTCAAACGGGACTAGTCAGATCTCAATGAACTGGTCTTTTAAAAAAATACATGAAGTATTTATTTTTTAATGAAAAAACTATTTTTAAGATTTCAAACCATGATTCTAAACCATTAGAGACAAAATATTCAAGCTTTGCTCGTCTACATACCATGTAAAGGTGAATATATCAAAATGACATCGAGTGCAATACATATCAACAACAAAATACATAATCCTTGAGGCTACAAATGAGCCTCTAGAGACCAAAAACAATGCTACAAGCTATGGGGCGACTAGCTTAATACAAGTAAGTCTACATATCAATGATCAACATGATCACTCATCATGTTCAAACTCATCACCACTAGTAGACATGGGATCATCAACATGAGCTACATAAAAATTTGGCTCAATAGTAGTGGTAGTAGTAGCAACAAAAGTAGACAACAAAACTAGAAATCACTAATCAACATGACTACTTATGAAACTCATCATTGATTCAGCGCTACTAGAATTGGGATCATCAACAAGAGATACATAAACATCATCTAGCTCAAAATCTTCAAACTTGGATTTCCCAACCTTATATAATATGATATAAATTGAAAAAGTTTAACATGCCTAACCAATGATTTTGGTTTTTGTGAAGGGTTCATCTCCTCAACCTTATAATGTGGTAGAAAAAACTTAGCATGGCTAACCAATTATTTTCCTGAGTGAAAAGTACACTTTTGTTAATGCCATGGTAGTGGAGTTCAACAATCAGTACCACCAACATCAACAAAGTTCAAAAAACAAGGCTACCAACATCAAGGTTCTTAAAGAGCTTCACGCTCTTTATCAATTGCCAATCTAATACCCTCACATGTGATAGAATTGAATAGAAACATTGTAAAACCCCAAGCCATGAAATGTTGAAAACCATTAAGTTTGTTGAATTCTAAGTGAAATCTAAAATTCCAATTTCTCCATATGATGTCCAATGAGGTCAAAACTACTCTCAAATATCCTAAGTCATTTCATGGTAATGTTAAAAATTTATGTAAAAGATCATTTTTTATTTTAAGAATTTAACATTACCATTAATTCCCAGCGTTGCTAGAGTTGAGATGTTTGAGGATAATTAGAGGGGAGAGATGCTTTTCTTGGAGGGGTTGTTTGTGGAGGGAAACATGTTCAAGTTTCCATCAAAACAATTTCAAAACTCACAAAACCACTTTATGTTTGGTACGTGGTTGGCTTGGCAGTGGACTAGTTGGTTTATGACGAAACTGGCTGGTATATGGGAAAATTCGCTGGTTTATACTCGGCTTGACAAAAAAACCAGCAAGAAGGGTAGTCTAACTGGGTTTTTGTTTATTTTAGTTAACAATGGTATGTTCTATGTTTGACATAGTTCCTTAGCAGCCCAACCCCAATGACAATTTCCAATTTAGATTTCCAGTAGCAATCACATTAACCATTAATCACATTGACAATAAAAGTAGATGAAACATGAAACAAATGCAGAAGACAAGCCAAGACAAGGGAACACCAGATTTGGTGGATGCTAGGGAAAAATGCCAAGATGGTGAAAACCCCTTGATCAATTCTTCTTATTATTATATCAAAATGTTCAGCAGAGAGAGAGAGAGAGAGAGAGAGTACAAAAGTTCAATTGACTTGTCCAATTCAAAGTCAAAACAACCATGTCAATTTCTGCAATCAATTGCAGTAAAATGTTAACCCTAATGATAAAGTCAACGTTGGTCAAAGCAACAATAGAATGTCCTCAAAAAATTGCTTGGTCTTCCCTAGTCTAATTTGGCTTGATTAGGAGGTCAATGTCAGCCCAAAACAATCACAAAGTGCTAAAAAAACTTTAGTTTTTGTGCCAAAAGTTGTGGCCTGCTAAGACAGAAATCTCCCCAAAAGATCGAAGTCAAATGATGCCCAAAAGGTGTTGGTCAACGCTGGTCAAATTGTAGTCAACTTTATAATTTCGGTCCTGCAATTCAGTTTTTGAGATTCATCCTTTTTGATCCACACGTGTGAGAGAAGAATGCCCAATGTAGTATGAACCAATGAGAGAAGGAGAGAGAATGTGAGGCCAGCTAATTGACATCCCTTCATATTCCCCATGTGGACTTATGGTTATGCCCATAATCATCTATCGGAAGCGTTATTGATGCACTATTGCCTTAAAGACCCTACTATACAACTTACTCGGAATACAAAGGAAACACGGGAAAACCCGCTCCGAAAACACACAGAAACCCGCTCAAAAGCTTAAGGTTGCCTTTATAAACTTTCGGGTTCACGCTCTGCGTCAATCCCTTCTGCTGCGCTACTCTTTTATATTCTCCGATCTCCGATCGACGATTCATCGCTATCGGCATATCGCAATATCACTACTTCATTACCGCTGGCACTTGACCTTTCCGAAGTGTGATCAGCGAAGTCTCCATCGTTGATCCGTCTCTTAGATCTAACGGTCTTTGTTCAATCGCAATGTCGCAATTAGAGTTGGCAAAAGGTTAGGGTCCGGTCCATGCATATGGAACATTATGATGCGATCGATTAGCGATCGCTCATCGCATGTTATCAAGGTTTGAAGTCCTGTCACATACAATTGAATTATGCCGATGCGATAAAGTGGCTCTGTTGTCTTCGATTAGATCTGGTCCGTTGATCTTACAGATCCAATGACCATTATACCTTCTCGCATCTATTTCCTCCTGTATTGATTTCAGTTGTTTTTAATGGACTCTGCATTATAAATATGATTCTTCTCCATACTCTGTTTCACACACGACCTTCATATATAAACGTACGCTATGATATCTTTGAAGCGGCACAACCACTGTTATAATGATAAGGACCTAATTATGCTTTAACGCCGCAGTTCATAACTTAAGGCATAAAAACAGATAAGAATTGCCTAATTTGTTGCGCAAGCAAATATGCAGAGAAAGCGGGGGATTTTAAATAGAAACAACACATTCACACACACTGATATTTTATTCAATACAATGAGTTACAGAGCCTCGGCCCTCTGGCTCGATTACAACAATAAAAAACCCCGTTTCTATCTTGGAATCTTTGCTCTCTCTTACTCGACTCCACCTACTTAACCTCTCTTTTGCTAACCTCTAGCTAACCTATCCAACCTCTGAATTATACAAAAAAATCACAATTTATACAAAAGTGGATTCATGAACCAATTCTGGTATAGATTCAGAAATTTTTCACTCTCTCCTAAAGAATTTTTTCAACTCCACTCTTTTCTAAACAAACGCTAAGTCAAGCTTTCAAATTCCTCATATCCTATCCAAACCAAATAAATCTAATTCTTTGGCCTGATCTCCACACAGGGAGGATCACTTAGCCAATATACCATTTTTCTCATATTCGACAATAAATAAACACTCACATACATTTAAATAAATAAAATTAACTGAACTCTTGTCTTCCAATCCTTTGTTAGTCACAACATGTGATCATGCCATCACATTGTTGACTAGGCATGAATGCTCCTGCATCAGATTACCAAAGTTGAAAGCTTTCTTGACCTCCTGGTCATGCGTTTTCTTCTGCTGATCATCTAGTATCCCAAACTTTACTTTGTAACTGGTCATTACTTTCATCATGCTGCTGACTCAATTCTTTTGCCACTGTCACTTCTGTTCCTCAAAATCCCTCTCAAGGCAATCAAAGGAATGACATGACAAAAGGAAGAGGTAAAAGAAGCGCCGGAAATCAGGGAAGAGGACAACCATTCAAGAAGGCAAGAAATTCTAGGTATGAATCTAACATCGTGAACAATAAGCAATATGAATATTATTTAATAGCAGCTTTATCTACTATTGCTCCCCTGAACTCACTGGGAAATTGGCTTATTGATAGTGGTGCCTCAAGGCACTGCACTGGTTACAAAGAAGCTCTCTATGATCTGATAGAGAAGGAAGCCAACCTGAAAATTGCTCTTGGAGATAATACAAAATATCCCGTGAAAGGCATTGGAAATGTCACTCTTAAAATGAATCAAGGAAATGCAACTCATTTACAAGATGTGTTATATGTACCTGATCTCCAAAAGAACCTGGTGTCTATATCGGCAATGGCAGACAAATGCTACAAGGTGACTTTCAGCGATGGTAAGGTACGTGTATAGAAAAAGAATAATAAAGATGCTTTCATTGTTGGGTTTCGAGTTGATTCAATATATCAGGTCGGTGGAAGTCCGCTAGGTGTTATGTCTTGTGACACAACTCTTCACTCCGAACTATGGCATCAGAGGTTTGCTCACCTTCATTATAAAGCTCTATCCGATGTAAAAAGATGGTGACAGGGATGCCCGAATTCCGGGTAGAGCAAGGTGTATGTCCGTGATGTGCCGAAGGAAAGCTCAAAAGGGGACCATTCCCCTCAAGCCAAAGCAAGACCTCCGATATATTGTAGTTGATTCACTCAGACATATCAGGTATGATGCCTGTGAACTCCTTGGGAGGATATTCCTATTTTCTCACTTTTACAGATGATTATTCTCGCAAGTCTTGGATATACTTCTTGAAAAAGAAGGATGAAGTGTTCCACTAGTTTCGACACTTCAAAGCCTTGATCGAAAATCAAACCGAGAAGAAGATCAAGATCTTAAGAACTGATAATGGGACTGAATATGAGTCCAATGAGTTTCATGACTTTTGTAAAGAGGCTGGCATTAAAAGGGAGACTACTGCACCATATACTCTTGAGCAAAATGGTGTGGCGGAAAGGAAGAATCGCACAATTGTGGAAGTTGTGTGTGCTATGCTCCATGATCAAAGACTTCCAAAGTTTCTATGGGCTGACGCTGCAAACAGCGTCGTATATGCACAAAACCAATGCCTTCATCAAGCATTGGGTTCCAAGACTCCCGAAGAAATGTTCACTGGTAAGAAACTTGACGTATCTCATTTTAGAATTTTTGGAAGCCCTGTATATTTTCATGTACTGAAGGAGAAGAGAAATAAATTGGGTGCTTCTAAAAAGAAAGGAATCTTCGTGGGCTATAGCAAAAATACTAAGGGCTACAGAATATATGTGGCTGGTCAAAGGGAAGTTGAAATTACCCATGACGTCACCTTTGATGAAGATATGGCTCTTAGCAAAATAGACAATTTTCCTACTCAAAGAAGATCTAAAGAAGCTGACACCAGGGAACCAAAGGAAAAGGAAGAAGAAACGATGCCCGATGTGGAAGAACCTATGGATCCTACTGATCCCCCTTCGCCTAAGCCTTCCTCTTCTAGGAAGAGGCCTTTATGGCTAAGGGGGACACTTGATGATGCTGAAGAACACATTGCACCTCGAGGAACCTTCCGTGAAAGTAAGTCGAACAGGTAACAGGAATACTTGACCATCAGGAGCACGATCATCCAAAATGAGCCTTCATCATTCACAGATGTCGTCAAGCATCAAATATGGAAGGATGCTATGACGAAGGAATATGAGTCCATCATGAAAAACGATGTTTGGGATGTGGTACCCCGACCTCTGGACAAAGCTGTTGTCACCTCAAAATGGCTTTACAAGATAAAGCATGCAGTTGATGGAAGTGCATAAAAATATAAGGCTCGTTTTGTCATTCATGGCTTCTCTCAGAAGGTATAGACTATGACGAGATATTTGCACCTGTTGCCCGATACACCACCATTCGCTCGATCATAGCCTTTGCTGCTTCGCAAGGATGGAACTTACATTAGATGGATGTCAACACTGCATTCTTACATGGTTCGATCAAAGAGGAGGTCTATGTGGAACAACCCGAAGGATTTGAGAGTTATGATCAAAAATCTCATGTGTGCAGGTTAAAGAAGGCCCTCTATGCGCTGAAACAAGCACCTAGAGCATGGTATGAAAGGATCAATAGCTACTTGATAAAGCTAGGATTCACTAGGAGTGAAGTCGACCCTAACCTTTAAGGTTGAAGACGACAAACCTCTCATACTAGTGCTGTATGTTGACAACCTTTTTCTAACAAGTACAGAGCCTCTCATTCACAAATGTAAGAGCGCTGGCTTCTAAGTTCGAGATGAAAGACCTAGGAATTATGCACTACTTCCTAGACTGAAAGTCTGGCAGAAGCCAGTGGAGATTATCCTATCTCAAGGAAAATATGTGGTGAAGATATTGGAAAGATTTGGTATGGTGGACTGCAAGCCCGTAACTACCCCAATGGAACTTGACTTCAAGAAGTTAAGCGGTAGTGCTTCTGGACCTGTGTTACAAAATGCTACCGAGTATCGTCAACTCGTCAGAGCATTGATGTTCTTGGTGAACTCCCGTCCGGATATATGCTTTGCAGTGAACACATTGAGTCAACATATGGTTGAACCTCACCACACACATTGGACTGGTGCCAAGAATCTGTTGAGATATTTTCATGGCACAATTACTCATGGGTTAAGATACACTGCTGGAGATGTGAGACTACTTGGATATACAGACGCTGATTGGGCAGGTAGTGTGGTGGACCGTAAGAGCACCTCCGGGTGCTGTTTCTCTTTGGGATCTACCTCGATATCTTGGATGAGCAGGAAGCAGAAGTCGGTAGCTTTGAGCACCGCCGAGGCAGAGTACATTGCTGCCAGTATGGCCTCCTGCGAGGTAGTCTGGTTGCGAAAGCTCTTCAGTGAGCTGTTTGGATTTACATTGGATACCACCGTGATCCTGTGTGACAACCAGAGCGGGATTCGTTTATCAGAGAATCCCGTATTCCATGATCGCTCCAAACATATCGATAGCATGTACCACTATATTCGAGATACGGTGCAGCGAGAAGCTACAAGGCTCCAACATATCGGTATAGAAGAACAGATCGCAAACATTTTGACAAAGCCCTTGGGAAAGGTCAAATTCTTGACTTTCCAAGAACGACTTGGTGTCGTTCAGAGACCCTCATAAGAGGGTCAAGTATGATGTATTGAGCTCTGGGAGCTCCAAGGGGGCACAGGGTACTTCTTGGAGCGACATGTGACCACAAGGCGACTCACCATCCCTTGGTGGTACACTATGTACAGGGTAAAGAGGTTCAACCTTTTCCCTGCGATACCCCGTGGCCACTGTGGACAGGTTGATTCGTTCTCTTGTGGGCGAGGATGATTCGTTCTCCATGGCGACTGTGGGCTAGGATGATTCATTCTCTTGTGGGCTAGGATGATTTGTTCTCTATGGCAACTCTGCACATGATGATTTATTCTCCTGTGGGCCAGGATGATTCGTTTTTCGTGGCGACTATGGAACATGATGATTCGTTCCCCTGTGGGCCAGGATGATTTGTTCTCCGTGGCATCCACTGATAGGATGATTCGTTCCCCGGTCGAGGCATCCTACCCATGTAGTCTGGGACTCATGGGAAGTACCTCTCATCTGATCAATGAATAGGGAAATGATGATAGGGACCATAGTAGTACTATCGATGGACGCATTGCTGTATCTACCGTACTCCCTATGCTAGGATGACCTCCATTGATCTGGGATCAATGATACTGATCTAGGATCAGTGAGAGTGGTACACACTCTGAGACTGACTTTGGGTCAGTGGAGGATGGTATGGTACATCCTTGGTCATTTATTCTTCTTCATAGTTTGAGCAAGAGCCAAGCAGAGCAGAACAGGGGACAAGTTGTACAGGGCAGTGCATTTGATGGATGAAAAATAGCGACAATCAGATAGATTGCTGATGTAGTTCTCCCTAGTTGAGAGGGAGTGTTAAAATTGGCAACTAGGGCCAAACTCCACGCGGATCACCTTATTTGTGACTACTGATATTTTTCCTAGATTCCTCTCATCGGGAGGTGTAGGATTGATCTAAAGATCATCCGATTCCAATAATTATTTATGGAGATATGAATTTATTTTGATTATGGAAAAATTGTCAAAGTCAGCCAACAATTTATGTAGGTTCAGAAGCTCAACAGTCATGTCTATTCAACATCAACGTTTTGCATATAAATACAAGGAGCATTCTCCTCATTTGGACACTTCATCTTCACACACGTCTCTCTCTCTCTCCTACGCAGAAAGAGTCTCTCTTTCTCACACGTGTGGCTGAAAGGAAGACGTTCTAGGGCAAAAAGGACGTAGAAATAGGATAACAAGTCATATTTGACCAACGTTGACCTTCCAAGAAGTGCAGATTGGGTGTGGTTGCCTCTGCTAGGTAGGTTGCAATTTTTGGCACAAAAATCGAGGTGATCTGACCTCAGGTTTGACCGGTATTTACTGTCTTAGTTTAGGGTTGCAATCAACTTCAAAAATCTGCACTTTGACTGAATTTGTGGGGTTGTTCTAGGGTTGCTTCTTCAGGTTGTTCAAGGACAAGTTGACTGGAAATTGACCAAGCATATTGGAGGTCAATTTCCACTCATTTGACTAAGTTTGACTTTGTTGATCTAGGGTTTGCTGCTATTGATATAAAATTTCAGAAATCAGATTTGTACTATTTCTCTTTGCTGAACTATTGAAGATAAAAGAAGATTTGATCAAAGGGTTTTCCCATAGTGGGGTTTGTCCCTGGCTAGCCGCCACATCTTGTGTCTCTTGTCTTGGCTTGTTTTCTGTTGATCGTTTAATGTTTTATATGCATTTTACTTTATGTACATGTGATTGCGAATCTGTGGATAATATTAAAAAAAATAAGTAAAACTGCTATAAGCATAGAACATACCATAATTTAACACTAAGTTATTGAGAACTTCTTCCTCAACATCTCTGATTTCTTCCTCATCAAAGAAAACCTCTGGCACTGCAACTTCTTTGACAATGCTTGGCAACTCCATCATAAGTTTGTAGAATACCTTTCTATTTTACACAATTTTTCCCAACACTCAATTTATCCAAATAAGACAACAATGCCTCCTCTTCTATGATGAGTCTTTGATCTTTCAAAGATTTCCTTGACTTAACTTCTTCAGCTAAGTTCTCTGCATCAACGTTTCTTCTCTTCATTTCACAAACTTATAATGCATTTGTTTCCTTTCCTTTTTCCATTTCCCATTGGTCTTATATCCATGCTAAAATTCCTTCAAACATGATCCAATAAGTTTTCACTAAGAAAAGACACAACCATTCAGCCAGACATTTTAATTTACTCCACCAATTGAAGCCTTGAAAGTCTCTATGCGTCTCTTTTTGTGTTTGTTTTGCCTTTGCCTCTTTCACCAACACATTTCTCTCGTTATCAAATGTTCGAAGTATTAATTTCTCAGCAAACAATTCTCTGAGAAGGAATTTAACTCTTTTTCCCACAAAAAATCTTTGTTTCCATTTTTCTCTAATTCCTTTCAATACCAGCGTCTTCAAACCACTGAGTTTTGCCTTCATCTCAACCAACTCTATGTCCCTTTCTTCTTTACTCATTCCTTTGAGTCCAACTGCTTCAACACTCTTTTTCTTTTGCTTCTGACTTTTCTCTGTACCCCTGCCATGACTAACAATAGTCAATTCCATTTCTTCTTCTGGTGAACTTTCTTTGTTTACTAGTGCGCTGCAACTAGCGTTTTTCATTTCACCTGTAACAAGTCTCCTTCATGTCTCAACAAACTTTCTTGAGTTTAGCCTTTTGGCATCTATTGGTTCTTTCCTCTAACTTTTCACTGACTAACAATTCTACCCAGCGCTCATTTTGCTGGAATTGTTATCTCCTATCCACAATCACAATTGTGGAGCTGCCTCAACAACTTCTACCAACCATAGTTGGAAGTTGTTCTCAGCGTCTCTCGAACACTCTTTGCTTTAGGCTCTGCATCTTCAGTTGCTCACTTCCTTCTTTCATTCAGTAATTTTATTTACTGTTGGGTATTGTCACCTTTACTCATCTGAGAGTTCTTCTTGTTCTACCTTTTTTAACATAGCTCATATGCTATGATGTTGGTACAACTCATTCTTCCTTTCAATAATTCCACTGACTTGCACAATTTTATTTCAAAATACATCAAAGTACCTTTCAAACCTGCAATATTTCCTTCAAAGATGTCTTAAAACTAATTCCCATTCCATCAGTTAAATCTTTGCCAAAGGATTCATCTGTTCACTATTTCATTTAGACTTTCCATTCAAAAGACTCCATACAGCCAATTAACTATTCCCCATTTTACTTTTCATAATGGACTCTTCAGCTTTCAAGATCAATTAAGATTAGATCTAAATTTCAATTATTTTTACCATTTCATGATAGACACTATCAATTCCTTACACTATCAATTCCTTTTGATAACCTATTTATAAGCACATCTTGTTTTGCTTCTACAAATTCCAAAATTCATTCCTTGTAGTGGTTCTTCTTCTAGTCCTTTTAAACCCAATCTCTGTTCTTTCAATAATCAATGTCATTGCCTTCCACAATATTTTAAACAATCCTCAATCATTCTCAGTTTTCACAAAATTTTTCAGATCATTTAAATGGCCTCAATGCCATAGTAAACCACTCTTCTATTCGGCGTTAAATTCCAAACCTTCTACTTCAATTTTCCTTTTAATCAAACCAATCATTCAATCAACTTACATGGGAATTTCATTTTCCTTTGAAACTTCAATCTTTTGTTGTTCTTCAGACATTCAAAACAAATCTCTGCAAAATTATCAAAATAAACATTCTTACTAGACCCTCATCAGAAGTTCACTGCTTTCCCATTCTGATCTCAGTGTCTTTTGTAGTCTAATCCCCATCTGCATCGATCCACTTCCGTGCAAATTATACATGCGCTGATTTTTAAAATTCAATTTCCAAACCAATCCTTACAGAGCGTTGAGCTAGCTCTAATACCAAAAATGATGCCAGCGTACTGACACCCCTCCATATCCCCCATGTGGACCTATGGTTATTGATGCACTATTGCTTTAAAAACCCGTCGATACAACTTACTCGGAATACAAAGGAAACATGGGAAAACCCGCTCTGAAACTCATAAACCGGACTTCAAATGGAATTCCACCCGCATATATAAATCTCTCGGATCCACCTTTTCCATATGCCTTATTGCATTTTCCTCTGATTTCAGCGTTACATAGAAAACACATGGAAACCCGCTCAAAAGCTTAAGGCTAGAACTCAAATGGAATTGAGTCCGCCTCTATAAAGTTTGGGGTTCGTGCTCCGCTTCAATCCCTTCTGCTGCACTGCTCTTTTATATTCCCCGATCTCCGGTTGGCGATTCATCGCTATCGGCATATCACAATATCGCTACTTCATTACTCGCTGGCACTTGAACTTTTCGTAGTGCGATCAGTGATTAAGTCTCCATCGTTGATCCCCCTCTTAGATCTAACGATCCTCGTTCAATCGCAATGTCGCAATCGGAGTTGACAAAAGGTTAGGGCCCGGTCCATGCATATGGAACATTGCGATGTGCTCGATCGGCGATCGCTCATTGCATGTTCTTAAGGCCTGAAGCCCTGTCACATACAATTGAATTACGCCGATGCAATAAAGTGGCTCTGCTATCCCCGATTAGATCTGGTCCGTTGATCTTACAGATCCAACGACCATTATACCTTCTCGCATCTATTTCCTCTTGTCTTGATTTTGGTTGTTTTTAATGGACTTTGCGTTATAAACACGATTCTCCTCCATACTCTGTTTCATGCATGACCTTCATATATAACTGTAAGCTATGATATTTTTGAAGCGGCACAGCCACTGTTATAACGATAAGGACCCAATTATGCTTTAACGATGTAGTTCATCACTTAAGGCATAAAAACAGAGAAGAATTGCCTAATTTGTTCCGCAAGCAAATATGCAGAGAAAGAGGGGGATTTTAAATAGAAACAACGCACTTATACACACTGATATTTTATTCAATACAATGAGTTACAAAGTCTCGGCCCTCTGGCTTGAATACAACAATAAAAGACCCTGTTTCTATTTTGGAATCCTCGCTCTCTCTTAGTTGACTCCACCTACCTAACCTCTCTTTCGCTAACCTCTAGCTAACTTATCCAACCTCTGAATTATACAAAAGGATCACAATTTATACAAAAGTGGATTCATGAACCAATTCTAGTTTAAATCTAGAAATTTCTCACTTTCTCCTAAAGAATCTCTTCAACTCCACTCTTCTCTAAACAAACGCTAAATCAAGCTTTCAAATTCCTCATATTCTATCCAAACCAAATAAATCTAACTGTTTGCCTTGATCTCCACATAGGGAGGATCACTCAGCCAATATACCCTTTTTCTCATATTCGACAATAAATAAACACTCTCACACATTTAAATAAATAAAATTAACTAAACTCGTCTTCCAACCCTTTGTTAGTCACAACATGTGATCATGCCATCACATTGCTGACTAGGCCTGAATGCTCCCGCATCAGAATGTGTGAGTTATGAAGATGCCAGAGGAGGTGAGAGGTCACTTGTATTTATACAAGTCGTTGAGGGTGAAGTGACACATCCATTGAGCTTTCTGAGCTTACATGATGATGTGGCTGACCTTGACAATTTGCACGTGTGGGCATAAATTCATAATCACATTTCTGCTTGTCCAAATGAGATGATGTTTATATCAATTTTGGTCCTCTAGAAAAGAAGAATTTAATGCAAGCATCATTTCCATCAAATGAAATGTGTTAAGGTGAAATTTGGCTTTAGTTGCCAATTTTAACACTCCCTCTCAACTAGGGAGAATTCCACTTGCCAATCTATCTGTCGTCATCGATCATCATGCTATTTTGTTGTTATGTACTATTTTTGTCATCTCATCTCTGCTTTGCTAAACCATGATGTAATAATGTAGAAGAACTGATTGAGAGTGAGTCACAAGACCTTATCACTCTCTATTGATAAAACTCAGTCTAAAGTTATAACCACAATTGATCGCAGATCAAGTTGTTGAACACCATGCATCTTAGACATAGGGAGTACAACAATACACGATGTGTCGACCTCATGTTGTTCTATGTAGTCCTTCGATCTTGTATTTCAAACCCCTTGGGTTGTTCTATGTAGACATCCTTCTTAAGCGAGCCATGCAAGAAAGCAATATTAACATCCATTTGGTGTAGGGTTCATCCTTGAGAGGCAACAAGGGCAATAATGGATTGGATAGTGGTATATCAGGGAACTGGTGCAAATATCTCATCATAGTCCACTCCTTCCTTTTGAGAGAAGCCTTGAGCAACGAACTTGGCCTTGTATTTTTCAACACTCCCATCAACGCCATGTTTGATTTTGTAAAGCCATTTAGAAGTGACCACAAACTTGTTTTTGGGTCTATGTGTAGGAATTTACAGGGTAAGTTCCTCAGACAGAACACCAAAGGACACCGCTCACAAACAGATCACAAATCAATACACCAGTATTTTGACGTGGTTAAAACCCTCAAAGAGGGAAACAGTCCACGGCCTGAGCCAACGTGGCCACTTCAGGGAATTTATTAATAAAAGAATGAAAATTTACATATGCTTCTCTCATAGACGGATTACCCTACAAATGACCCTCCATGCTCTTTAAATAGAGATCATGGACCAATCGGGTGTTAAGCTACGGATCAAGTGTCGGTAATACCGATGAGAGAATGAACGGTCGGATCACTACATATCGTGACCGTCGGATTGTAAGTTACAAAATGTACATAGTAAAGAAACACACTTTACCTAACTCTATATCTAACTCTATACTAGACCAAGTTGTACTTAACTATTTCCTATGTGTCGGAATATCCTAACATCCCTCCTTAAGAACAACTTGGGATAGGATTGAAGGATTTACAAATATGACACAATAGGAGAAGGAATGAGGCACTAGAGCCTATCCCCCCTTAGTGACAACTTCCTAAACTCCAACCATAAATCAAAGTTTAGTGAAATTCGCCTCTGTGAGAGCCTTTGTAAAGATGTCTGCAACTTGATCATCTGTTGAGCAATATTGCACTTCAAGAACATGGTCGTGAATGAGCTTTCTGATGAAGTGCATGTGCAGTTCAATGTGTTTGCTGCGCTGATGTTGGACTGGATCTTTGCATAGCTGAATGGCACTTTGATTATTACACCAAAGTGTAGTCGGATGCTGCTGCTGAAAGCCAAACTCTGACAGGATCTGACAAAGCCACAAGGCTTCCTTACTAGCTTCTACGGCACCACGATATTCTGCTTCTACTGAAGAAAGAGAAATGACACCTTGTTTCTTGCAATCCCATGTAATAGGTCCTGAACCAAGAGTGAACACATAACCTGCAGTGGACTTCCGATCATCAGGGTCACCAGCCCAATCAGAATCAGTGAAACCAACCAATAGACGAGTTGCTTCGGCATTGTAATGAATCCCAAACTGAACTGTACCTCGAACATAACGAAGTATTCTTTTAGCTACTTTCCAATGACTTTCACGTGGGTTTTGCATAAATCGAGCAACAAGGCCAACGACAAAGGAAAGGTCAGGACGAGTATGGGTTAGATACAAAAGTTTTCCTACAAGTTGACGGTATAAGGTAGCATCAACTTCAAGAGAAGTACAAGTGACTGAAAGTTTGACTCCAAACTGAAAGGGAGAAGGGGCTGGCTTACAGTCTTCCATGTGAAAGTGGCGTAGAATATCACAGGCATACTTGGACTGAGAAAGGAAAATACCTTCCTTGGATTGCAAGACTTGAAGACTAAGAAAATAATGTAAGTGTCCTAAGTCTGTCATTTCAAACTTCCTTTTAAGGCTAGACTTCACATGGTTTATAAGGTTGGGATCACTGCCAGTTAGGATAAGATCATCAACATAAAGAACAAGAATGATAAGAGACTTGCCCACTTTCTTGGTGTAGACAGTATTGTTAGAATGACACCTAGAGAAGCCAGATTCTAAAAGAAAGTTATCCATTTTGGCATACCAAGCTCGAGGAGCTTGCTTGAGACCATAAATGGATTTCTTAAGCTGACATACAAGGCTGGAGTTTGTTTGTATAAAGACAATAGGTTGTTCCATATATATTTCTTCATGCAAGTCCCCATGCAAGAAGGCAGATTTAACATCCATCTGACGTACTTCCCATTTGAAAGAGGCAGCAAGGGAAAGAACAAGGCGGATAGAGTTCATTTTGGCAACAGGGGAGAAGGTTTCAGTATAGTCAATGCCTTCAACTTGTGAAAAACCCTTAGCAACAAGACGAGCTTTATGTTTATCAACTTTCCCATCTGGTCCATACTTGGTTCTCTAAACCCATTTGCATCTAACAAGTTTTTGTCCCTTTGGTAGAGGAACAAGATCCCATGTATCATTTGCCAATAATGAATGATATTCTTCATTCATAGCTGCTTCCCAATCTGGATGGCCTGAAGCTTCTGCAAAGGTGTCAGGATCATAATTCACTAAAGCTTGAGCCAGTAAAGAAGAGGCTCTCTCGAACTGAGAACGTGTACGTCGCTGATCTGTAGGATCAC
This sequence comes from Pinus tabuliformis, assembly GCA_031772625.1. Lineage (NCBI taxonomy): Eukaryota > Viridiplantae > Streptophyta > Pinopsida > Pinales > Pinaceae > Pinus > Pinus tabuliformis. The sequence goes on from CM062811.1 coordinate 444,347,163, forward strand.
TGACAAGATCACCTGCTGCATCCCAAGTAGCACGGACCCATTTTGGAAGCTGAGGAGCTGAAGGAGGATCCTGAGAAGGTGGGGGAGGATTTTCATCATCGCTTTCATCATCTGAAGAAGAAATATTTTCAAAAGTAGAAGAGATAGGGAGAGGTGGCACATCCACCGAACTAGGCTCGCAGGCTGATATATTTTCATCAAACTTTACATTTCTTCTAATGATAACATTTTTGAACTTAAGTGGAATAAGTCTATATCCTTTGACATCTTCAGAATATCCAACAAAAATACATTTTTCACTCTTTGGTTCTAAAGCTTTATGTTTCTCATCTGGAATATGGGCCCATGCTTTGCTTCCAAAAACACGAGAGTGACTTACATCTGGTTTGTTTGAGCTCCATGCTTCTTCTGGAGTGATATTCTTTAAAACCTTAGTAGGAGTGCGATTTATTATGTAATTTGCACAGTTAATTGCTTCTGCCCAATAATTAAGACTAAGTCCTTTAGATTGAAGCATACAATTAGCCGTTTCCTTTAAGGTGCGATTCTTCTTTTCAGCTACATCATTTTGTTGTGGAGTATATGGAACACTATGTTGCATTTGAATTCCATTCTCAGTGCAAAAGTTGATGAATGTGTTTTTAACATATTCTCCTCCATTATCAACTCTTAGCTTAAGAATTTGATGTACAGATTGTTTTTCAACAAAGGCCTTAAAGGCCAAGAACATGTTAAATACTTCACTCTTGAGTTTTAAGAAGTATATTCAAGTGCGTCTGGAGAAATCATCAATGAAAGTTAAGAAATACTTGTAGCCAGAGAATGAAGCAACTGGAAGTGGACCACATAAATCACTATGCACAAGGTGTAAAGGGGTTGAGGCGTGCCAAGATGCACGTTTTTCAAAATTGTCCTGATGATGTTTTCCGAGTACACATCTGGAACAAACACCATCTTTGCAAGATACCATTGGAAGACCTGTCACCATATTTTCTTTACATAGATTCTAAAGAGAGATAGTTTAAGTGACCAAATCGCTCATGCCAAAGTTTGCTCACTTCATCATTATGAGCAACAAATACTGAGGGAAGATTTGATGACCCAAAGTTGTGAAACTTATACAACCTTGTAGAATCATCAGCAATGCCAGTAGCTAAAATCTGTCTAGGATCTCTTAGGTCCTTAATTACAACATCGTGAGGTGAAAATTCAACGATTTTACCTTCACCTGAATGGGTTATCTGATATACAGATAGAAGGTTGCAGAATAAGGTTGGAATACATAATACATCATTAAACTGACCATTGTCTAGATGAACAGTTCCAGTCCCTACAACACTAAGAGATCTATCATCACCAACATATATATTTTTGGTGTTACAATCATTTAAAGAAGAAAACATGGCTTTGTTTTTGGCCATGTGATAAGAAGCTCCAGAATCAATGAGCCACTCATGAGAATGAGAAGAAGAAGATACATTTAGTGCATAGCCAAACCGAGATGCTTGACAACTACATGCAAAAAGTTCCATTCTTGAAGATGAAATTGAAGTTGAAGATTGCTCCAAATGGATGTTATGCTTCTTCATTGCTGCTTCCAAGGCTTCCATCTTTTTAAAGCATTTGGATTCTAAGTGGCCATCTCGATTACAAAAGTTGCAATGTCTATCAGTCTTCTTCCCTTTGTTTTTATTTGTCTTATCATTTTGTTGAAATGATTTTTCATTTTGAGGCTGAAATTGCTTAGGATCCTTGTTTGGTTTAGGACCATTCTTTTTAGGATACAACTTCTTAAGATTCTTTGGATTTGGTTGCTGCTGGGCGGCTAATTCTTTCTTAGAAGAGTTTCCAAGATGAAGAAGACCAAGGTGTAAGAGTTTTTCTTGTTCTCTTATTAAAGAATCACAAAATGAATCAAAGGAAGAGGACTTGTAGGTTCGTCCCTGAGAAATGAAAGTTTTTCTTGTAGAATGGAAGGTGGAAACAAACACAGAATAGGCTGGTCCCAACTTAGTAAGAATGGAGTAGATAACGCTATTATCTTTTTTCTTAACCTTAACACCTTCCAAGAGAAGTCTAAGGGTATTGAACTTGGACAAAAAATCTTCAATGCAAGAAAAATTATTGGGGTCCAATGTAAGCAATTCATTTTTAAGTTGATGGGCTTTAAGTTCATTTTTAATTCCAAAGACTTTAGTAATTTGTTGCAATGTTTCATCAGGGGTATCAAGTTCTGCAATATGGAATCTAAGATCTGGAGAAATAGACATCCCTATCAACCCACGTGCTTGGTCTTGCCTATTTTCCCATTTCGCTGCCTTATCTTCATCTTTCGGTTTGGTCTCTTGGCCTGTGGCTATTCTATAAAGACCTTTACTTCTAAGTAAATCCACAATGTAGGACCACCATTGGAAGTAGTTAGTGCTAGGGGTGATTTTAGGGGCGAATGTTCCCCCTTTGGCGAAATTAAGGGGTTTTAAATTTTTAGTGGGCGAATATTTTGTATCATAGTACATTTTTACAAATCACCTCAAATAGCTCACCTTATTTTAAGGGAGACGGTAAAAAAGGTAAATTTAGCCCTTAAAATTAGGAGTTACAACCTTCCATTCGCCCATTTTCAAGAATAGGTTTTATTTAAGTGAATCCTATGGGCCAAAGGCCTAAATACCATATTTATAAAAGAGGTATGGTAAATTAATAAAAAATATAAATATATGAGAGGTATGGTAAATAAATAAAACATTTTTTATATTTACTCCATAAGTCACTTTATATACATGCAAGGGTGTAAACAAATAAAAATATAAGTAAAGTGGAGGTATGGTAAATAAATAAAATATCTTTTTATACTTACTCAAAATGTATGGTAAATAAATAGAAATATAAATAAACTAGACGCATGGTAAATAAATAAAACCTCTTTTTATATTTAGTCCATAACCCTTGTTCTATTTATGAAGGCTCAAGAAAGAGGTTTTATTTAAGTGAATCCTATGGGTCAAATACCATATTTGTAAAAGAGGTATGGTAAATTAATAAAAATATAAATAAGCCAGAGGTATGGTAAACAAATAAAACATTTTTTTATATTTACTCTATAAGTCACGTTCTATTTATGAATGATATGGTAAATTAATAAAAATATAAATAAACGAGAGGTATCGTAAACAAATAAAACATTTTTTTATATTTACTCCATAAGTCACCTTATATTTATACTATGGGACAAATACTATGGACTAGATTGTTATTAATACCATGCAAAAAAACATTATTAACCCTAATATTAGTATTAATAAAAATAAAAATGGCACATGGTATTGACTCATGGTATTCACCAAAATGGCACATGGTATTGACCCATGGTATTCACTTGGAATGTAGCCTATTTAAGTGAGGGAATTAAACCAGCATAGATCCATCTTTACTCTGGATCTACTAACCCCCGAGAGGTATCAAATATCGTGATATGCAAACTAGCATATAGTGAAAAAATATTTGATCCGATCAAGAGTAAAAATGGATGTTGTAATTTAATGTATGTTAAACATTTTAGCTTGGTTAAAATAAAAATAAAATAAAAATCAACTATTAATTTTATTAATTTTTATAAATTACTAATAGTAATTTTTAAGCTCCAGGTTTATGATAACCCATGGTATTCATGTGAGCATAGACTATTTAAAGGGGAAATTTTATCTTAGATCCATCTTAATTCTGGGTCTACCAAGTGCTCATAGGGATAAATAGATTTCATCCCCCTAGGAGTGGTAGATGTGGAGTTAAGATGGACATAGGTTGGTTTTATGATAATGAAGATATTAAATAGACTTAGGAAATTATATTGTAAAAACATCTTAAGGTGAATGGTTAAAGCATAGACATTGGACAAGTATATTTGTATACTTCTGTTTTAAACTGAAACAAATCCAGGGCTAAAAGGAATGGATTGATTGCACTAGTCATCCTTCTATAACTTTCCAACATATGCTGGAGTAAACAGATTGTAATTTGGGTAATTTTTCTAATTGCAAACGGGAACATACTTGTGTATTGGCAGGGTGGTTACGAGGTCCCTAGAAGTGGAGTAAACAGATTGTAATTTGGGTAATTTTTCTAATTGCAAACAGGAATATACTTGTGTATTGGCAGGGTGGTTACGAGGTCCCTAGAAGTGATGAATTTGAATTTTTCTTGGTTTTATATATAGTATTAGGTTTTTTCTCATGCTTTCTGTGAATGGCACGGGTGAAATTTATCCTACACCCACTAGGTTATTGATATGTAATTTCGGTAATTTTGATTTCAAAAGATATTTTAAAGAAATGCAATGATTTCATTTGTGTATTCAATAAACACAAGATTTTATAATTGAGTAAAAAATTCGCCATGCCTGGTGAGAGATTCGCCAAAAAATTATATATACATGTCATATTATTGATAAAATCGCCTCCCATTTTTCTTATATACCATGAGATTCGTCCATTTATTATACATGTAAATTTAGGGGGGGTTCTTAAAATTTTCCCTGGTTAGTGCTATCAAGAATGACTTGGCATGGACTTTCCATTTTTAACAGAAACTGAAGCTATATATGCTGAAACTAAGTATACTAATGGAAAGATCTCGAAAAATTAGGCCGTTTAAAAAAAAACGGTTCTGAAAACGGCTTCTGGATGAAGAAGTTATGGCTTTTTGAAAACAAATTGACGAAGTCGACGACGAAGTGCGGGAATGTGCGGAAATGAAAAAAATCCGCCCCCACAAAATGGAGACTTGAAACCAAGACCTCTACTCTCATAAATTAGCTTTGCACCAAGTGAGCTATACAAAAAGTTTGAGAGAGAGAGAGAGAGGGGGGTTGATGCTTTGGGTTGCGTGCTTGCTTTGAGAAAGCTCTTTTTCCCTACAAAACAAAAAAACACAAAGCCCAACACGGACATACAAAAAAAAGACGACCCTTGCGGCTCGAAGTTAGCTTTAGCCAAAAACTAAATATTTTCAAAAACGAACCTTGCGGCTTGAAGTTAGCTTTAGTCGGAAACTAAATATTTTCCTCAATGTTTCTGATTTTCCGAGATCACACTAAGGCGCAACGGAAAAGAGCATACGCATGAGAAAAATCTTTCATTTCTGTTTCTGATTTGCCTAGATCGCACAGAGTTGCAGGGCCAAGAGCATACGCAGAAATGAAAGGTATAGATTCGGTAATAAAAAAAAGCTAAATAAACCGAAACCGAAATAAACAGAGAGAAAATAACTGTAAACTGCAAATAAACACTGTATACCTCCAGATCTTAAAAATGACGCAGCTAGGGCTACCGAAAACCTTTTCGCGTGAAACGAAAGGGGTTCCTCACTGGAACAGATGCTCCCAACACAACAGAGCAGTCCTCTCGGCCCAAAAGCAGTCAGAAACAGTAGATCTAGGAAATGACAGTCGGATGCAGTTCTACCGGTTTCAGATTTGGATCACCAACGGACGCGGCCCTCAAATAGCTCTGATACCATGTAGGAATTTATAGGGTAAGTTCCTCAGACAGAACACCAAAGGACACCGCTCACAAATAGATCATAGATCAATACACCAGTATTTTGACGTGGTTAAAACCCTCAAAGAGGGAAACAGTCCACGGCCTGAGCCAACGCGGCCACTTCAGGCAATTTATTAATAAAAGAATGAAAATTTACATATGCTTCTCTCATAGACGGATTACCCTACAAATGACCCTCCATGCTCTTTAAATAGAGATCATGGACCAATCGGGTGTTAAGCCACGGATCAAGTGTCGGTAATATCGAGGAGAGAATGAACCGTCGGATCACTACATATCGTGACCGTCGGATTGTAAGTTACAAAATGTACATAGTAAAGAAACACACTTTACCTAACTCTATACCTAACTCTATACTAGACCAAGTTGTACTTAACTATTTCCTATGTGTTAGAATATCCTAACACTATGAACCACATCCTAGACATCATTCTTCATGATTGATTCGTACTCCTCATTCATCGCATCTTTCCATGCTTGGTGTTTCATGGCTTCTTTGAATGTATATGGCTCAGATTGAACAATAATATTTATAGCAGCTAATTACCCTTGATACCTGTTTGACTTCTTACTTTCACGAAATGTCCCTCTTGGAGCAACGTCTTTCAACATCTTCGAGAGTATCTTTGAGCTACAAAGGTCTTTTCCTGGCTATCTTTAGAGATTCATCCTGCTTTCCTGAAACATCATTATTGTCCTTCCTTAGGATAGGGAGATCTCCTTTCCCAAGGGCAGAATCTTCATCAAAAGTGACATCATGGCTTATATCTACTTCTCTTTAACCAGGCACATAGATTCTATATGCCTTCGAAGTTTTACTGTAGCCCACAAATGTTCCTTTCTTCTCAGATGCTTATAACTTGTTTCTTTTCTCGTTAGGCACATGAAAATACACAGGACAACCAAATATTCTAAAATGAGAAACATCAGGGTTCTTACTAGAGAAGACTTCTCCGGGTGTCTTGAAATCCAATGCTTGACACGGGCTCTTATTTTGAACATATACGACAATGTTCGCAGCTTCTTCCCATAAGAACTTAGGAGGCCTTGGTCATGAAGCATGGCATGGGTGGTTTCTATGATTGTTCGGTTTTTCTTTTCAGCAACACCATTTTTCTCAGAAGTGTATGCAACGGTTGTCTCCCTCTTAATGACAACCTCTCTACAAAAGTCATTGAATTCGTTTGATTCATATTTGGTTCCATTATCGGTCTTCAATATCTTGATCTTCTTCCAAGTTTGATTTTCCACCAAGGCTTTGAAAGAACAGAACCATTTGAACACCGTCCTTTTTCTTCAAGAAGTAGATCTATGTTTTGCGAGAGAACTTATCCACAAAATTTGCATAGTATAAATATCCTCCTAATGATGTTACAAGCAACATAGCAAATAGATTAGAATGGACCAATTGAAAATGTCGGTAGTTTGACTTTCACTCGAAGGGAATGGTCCCCTTGTAAGTTTCCCAGCTGCACAACCTTGACAAACACCTTCATGGTTCATGTTGAACTTGGGCATACTTGTGACCATCTTTCTTACTCCCAGGATTTGTAATGAAGGTGGGCAAATCTTTGGTGCCATTATTTAGATTGAAGAGAAGTATCACAAGTCAAAGCTCCCAAAAGACTTCCTCCAACTGGATAGATACCTTCAACCCTAAATCCATACCTTTCCATCAATGAATGTTGCCTTGAAGCCTTTATCTTCCATCATAGAAATAGACACCAAGTTCTTTTTCAAATCGGGTATATACAATATTTCTTGTAGATGAAGGGTTTGACCTTGATTTAAGTGAAGAGTGATAGTCCTTATCCATTTCACAGGGTAGGTGGCATTGTCTCCAAGTATGGTCTCCAAATTAGTCTTCTTTTCAATTAGATTTGAGAGGGTCTCCTTGTACCTAGTGAAGTGCCTTGAGGAACCACTATCAATCAACCAATGATCCAAAGCAGTGTTGTGAAAATCGCGATAATATCGGAAAATCGCGATTTTTTGAGTTTGGCGATATTATCCCCCGATTTTTACGTTTTTTTTTTTTTTTTTTTGGTTCGCAAAAAAGCGCGAAAAAATCATGATAACTTGAAATAATCGCGTTTTTTATGAAAAAATCTTGAATTTTTTTGCCAATTTTTTTATGAGGGGGAGCAACAAGAGGAGGAGGTGACACAACCTACCTAGGCTACCCCTGTCACCAGTAGAGGACGTGGTCTACTTCCTGTAGCTCCTAGTTCTTTAGCTTCTAAAGCACAACAGAGTCCACTACCAACTCCATCGACATCTACATCTAGAGGGAAAGCTATTGCATTCGCAAAAGGGGCAGAGGAAATCAGTGGTATTAGTTATTTGGTTCATTTCATTGTATATGACATTATGACTCATGATATGAGTTACATTATTATATTTTTTATTCATATTTTGAGGTTGAGTTGGGACTCAGGAGTCAGGACTGACTATTTAGAACATGATTCACTGTTATGTGTGATGTAACATTAGAAATGATATTACACATATTATATATTAGTTCTTTTATCATATTTATGTGTCAATGTATTTATTTTATGTTGTAGATTGAAAAAAATGAATATTTTTGTATTTTACGATTTTTTTTTTTCCAATTTTTTTTCTCGCCAATATTATCCCGATAACGATTGCTGCAACATTGATCCAAAGCATTCAGAGGAGAGGCAATATTGGGGTGGAAATATGATAAAATTCCTTTTGTTTTTCTACAACATTACTTTCCTCATACCTGGAGTTTCTCGTTCTTTTGGGAGGTCGACCATTACCATATCGAGTGGCAGGAACATTTCTCTTTCCTTTATTGTTGAACCTGTTGTTCCTTTGATTGCCATTGCCTTTGAGGACACTTTCTAGCATAGTGGCCAAACCTATTACAATTGGAGCACTTTCTTTTTTTTCCTTGTTTGAATCCTGACTTGAATCTTTGACCTTGTCTTTTTGGACCACCATTGTTCCTTCTTTTTGCATGAGCGGAGAAAGAAATAGGTTCATTTCCATTTGAAGGCTTGTCTCTATCCATCATCCTTGTCTCTTCTTGACTGCGTCTAGCCAATAATTCATCAAAATAAGGAATCTTGTCATTGTTAAGAATGGTGGTGTTAAACACATCCCATGCTCTTGTGAGACCTCCAAGAGCGATGAGAGTGAGCTCCTTGTCAGCGACGACTTTTCGAATGGATAGAAGATCATTCTTGATTTCTGTAATCCTCATGAAGTAGGATTGGATAGACTCCCCTTTATCCATCTTGATGTCTTTCAACTTGTTTTGAGAAAGAGGATTTGATTTGCAATTTTCACTTTGAACATCCCAACCAACTTATCATACATTTCCTTAGATGTCCAAGAAGTATGATGTAGTTGCCATTGAAGCTAGACCAATATTCTTGTCCAACAACTCTTTCTTAGTGATTGCTTTTCTCTCTTTTGCTTGGATTTTTTCTTCACTCAGGCTCTGATAACATGTTAATTTTTGTTAATAATGGTATGTTATATGTTTTTAGCACAATTACTTCAATGTCCCTTTAGCAACGCAATGACAATTTCCAATTTAGATTTTTAGTAGTAATCACATTGGCCATAAAAGTAGATAGAACATGAAACAAAATGCAGAAAACAAACCAAGACAAGAGAACACTAGATTTAGTAGATGCCAGGGAAAAACCCTTTGATCAATTCTTCTTATTATTATATCAAAATGTTTAGCAGAGAGAGAGAGTACAAAAGTCAAAGTAACTTGCCCAATTCAAAGCCAAAACAACTGTCAATTTCTTCAGTCCACTGTAGTCAAACTTTAGCCCTAAACAGAAAGTCAACGCTGGTCAAAGCAACAATAGGATGTCCTCAAATCAGTTTGGTCTTCTCCAATCTAATTTGTCCTGATCAGGAGGTCAAAGTCAACCTAATCTGCGGTCAAACTGCTGTCCTGAAATCTGTGGTCAACCTATTATTTGGTCTGTGGTCAAAGTGCTTAGAAAACCTTGGTTTTTGTGCCAAAAGCTGCGGCTTGCTGAGACGGAGATATCCCCAAAAGATCAAAGTCAAATGATGCCCAAAGGTTGCTGGTCAACGCTGGCCAAACTGCAGTCAACTTTGTAATTTCGGCCCTGCAGTTCAGCGTCTGAAATTCGTTCTTTTTGATCCACATGTGTGAGAGAGAAGAATGCCCAGTGTAGTACGAACCAATAAGAGAAGACAGAGAATGTGTGAGTGATGAAGATGCCAAATGAAGTGAGAGGTCACTTATATTTATACAAGTCGGGAGAGTGAAGTGACACATCCATTGGGATTTTTGAGCCTACATGATGATGTGGCCAACCTTGACAATTTGCACATGTGGGCATAAATTCAAAATCACACTTCTGTTTGTCCAAATGAGATGGTGTTTATTTCAATTTTGGTCTTCTCCAAAAGAGGAATTTAATGCAATTATCATCTCCATCAAATGAGCTGTCATAAGGTGGAATTTGGCCCTAGTTGCCAATTTTAACAGTTTTTCTACCGGTTTGGTGGAGTTTGCTAATTAACTCGCTGGATTGACTGGTTTCCAATTTGAACCAGCCAGTTTTGAATACTAACTTTTGACGCGTTGCAGATGGGGTTGCATGATCAAGAAGTTTAGCTTATTCGTGATGATTGTCTTTTCTACTTTGTGATCTTTGGCAATTGGGTTGAAGATGAAGTTGAATAGAGACCTTAGTTGAAAAGGCACACAAGGGACAGTGGCAGACGCTATGATAAAGGATTTGCCCCCTAACTTTGCAATATCATCCTCGTCTTACCTCAATACTATGGTACTTGACATATTTAGATAATAAATTCCCCCATTCTCTCTCCATGCAGCTCATGAGGTAGCCTTTGAAATATAATTTATTTGAAGTTAGCCTTAAAATTGTGTTTCCCATGCATCTCCAATCCATTTGCCCCAGAAATATGATTTTTTTTGATGTTTCTGTTAAGGACCTTTGATACATCAATCAACCAGTATTGGCCTGTCTTTAAATCTTTACATTTTATCCAGATGTGAATGGGAAGCTTAATTATCGATAACAATCTTTGCCGTTTACTTGTGCTTGCCATTCTTTTAGTCTATAGTGATCGAAACCCCAATGAATTTACTTTAAGATCAAGCTTGATGCTCCTGTTTCCTCGTTTCATTCTACTGTACTTGTAAAGTACCATAGCAGTTTTTTATATTTATTCGAGAAAATGGTCGGCAAAGTCTGGTAATCATATGAGCACACGCCAATAGTGGGCAGAGTAGTGTCTTTGCCGTGCACCTCACACACACAATTACAGTGCAATGGAAATCCTAGCCAGCAACTAGTAATGGTTTTCCACTGAAAAATTTCAGCAGGCTTCCACTCTTTTGTGCCTGATGGTTTATGGGCAACGTTTGCACCATAATCGTCATAATAGCTAAATTGAGTTGTAGTCAACCAACCAGAAGAAGATTTATGTCATACTCGATGTTTTAAAACTCAGACATTGAGTTGGACTGGTTTGGTTTCAATGATTTAGTTTACAGAAAAGTACATGATATAATTAAATCTTAATGGAAAAAACTTATTTTAAAGAATCCTAACCATTAAAGACAAAATATACAAAAATTGCTCATCGTATTTAAAAACTCAGACTCAGAATTTGACTTGGACTAGTTTCATTTCAATGATTTAGTTTGCAGAAGAGTACATGATATAACTAAATCTTAATGGACAAATTATTTTAAAGATTCCTATCCATTAAAGACAAAATATACAAAAAAATTGCTCATCAGTATCAAAATGGCATGAAGTTCAATATATATCAGCCACAAAAAAAAAACATAATCAATGAAGCCCTAAATTGCTTAAGAGTCCAAAAAGCTTGCTGCATAGTACAACCTATTAGCCTACAAGTAGTGGTGAATCAAAATGGCATGAAGTTCAATATATATCAGCCACAAAAAACATAATAAATGAAGCCCTAAATTGCCTTAAGAGTCCAAAAAGCTTGCTACATAGTACAACCTATTAGCCTACAAGTAGTACATGGTTGCTTCCATAGTACAAGTAGTACATGGCAGTTGTAGTAAAATTTGCTACCATAGTATAAGTAGTACAAGTCATTGATCAACTTGATTAATCATCAAACTCATCACCACGGTTAGAAATATGCCCATCTCTCACATAGTGGGCTTAAGGTTTTAATCCTGGCACCTCCGTAGGATTTGGTGATAACAGGAATCGAACCCATGACCTGAAGCATGTCGACTCCCTGGTTATAGGCCAATGGAAGGTACAACCCACGACCGATGTGGGGAGCAAAAGAATAAGGGAGGTTGTGTTGACAACGAACAATTCCAGAGACAAGATAGGGATATTTGAGGACTTTAATAATAACTTTTTTGTGAGTACATTATTTGTCCCATTTTTTGGGATTCTCCCTAAGGCCATTCAAACTTGTCACACCCTTCCAAAGCGGATTGCATTAACAACCACAGAGCAATGTTTTGTTGTTTATGTTTCTATACGAGCCAATGACTTACTATCGTGCAATTTGCAAGGTTTGTCTTGGTTTCTCCGTATTTGAGTAGCTATTCTAATCATTACTTCTCAGGCTCTTAGAATTTTTAAGCAGCTAAGATCTATCTTCCAGTAAACATGTAACAATCCTTATATTCAAATATCATAGTGATCTTGAAATGAATTTTCCAAAAATTCCGTAGTATATTGCCAACAATAAATTTAAATTATATCAACTGCACATGATATCTTTTCCAAACGCAAATTATATATTTTCACCTTGACCTAGATCTTTTCTATATACATTAAGGTTTATAATCCATGTTATCTACTGTGAGCAAAAAGTATTAGTGTTTTTCTATGTTTGTATTAATTATCAAGAGGCAAAATTTTGCAATAGTTTGAAACTAAACTAGGTTGAATATGTTGGTTATGTTGAGTATCTTTTCCAAATCTAAGGGTGTGAGCAATAAAGATTACAATAGCTAATTATACAGAGAAACCAACACAAACCTTGCAAATTGCATGAGAATAAATTATTGGCTCGTCTAGAAACAAAAAGACCACATAATTCTAACATTGTAGTCCTAACATGAGCGGTATAGTTCCATCTTCTATCTTGCATGGGGTGACTATTGCATAAAATGAGCTAGACCTAAAAATCTTGAAATACATGAGACCACATTTTTCTTGATTTCTCATAATTCTAACATTGTAGTCCTAATATAAGCTGTAGAATTCCATCTTCTATCTTGCAAGGGGTGACTATTACATAAAATGAGCTAGACTTGAAAATCCCAGTGCATTCACATGGAGAGACTCCACCACAAGGCCTTAATGGGAATTCCAATAACGAACATGTTTGTGTGGTACCTCTTCCAGATCCCCAAGACTTGAAAACAAATGCCTTTGCGATTACTTCTCACAAGTTGATGGATCAACTTATATTCATAATTTTTGACTTGAGATGGCTCACGCTTGCCATGATTTGGACATGCACAACATTGCCTCCACTCTTATTAAATGTGTGCCCATTTCTAGTGGTCTATGGATCATTTCCACCCCCATTGATCCATTTACTTTCATGGTTCTAGGTTCAAGAGGTAAGGCTTGGTTATTCAACCTATCTGCTTCAAAATTGAGTTCTCTCCATGCATGTTTTATTTGTGTGATTAGGATTGTTGAAAGTTTTTCCAAGATTATGGAGTAAAGATGTCTCATCTTAGAGTCCAAAGGAGAAGCTCCTAGGCCTAGATGTCAGATTGTATTATTAGAATCACCCATTACAATGAGGGACTTGATTGGGAAGGAAGTTGCCAAAGCAAGACCTTGATGGAGGGCATACATTTTGGCTTGATTGATGGAGGCTTGCCTTAGGTTCCACAAGTAGTTTGTTTCAATTTGTCCTTTGGGGTCTAAAAGAACCCCCTCGGCTCTTGCCACACCTTGGGTAGGGTATTATTTTAGATCTAATTTGTGATAGTGATAAGTAGATTGAAGGTTGGTTTGGAGTTACTAGATATTAAGTGAAGACTTGTACTACATAACTTATTGGTTGGGCTACGAAGTATCAAAATTCAATATTCGATAAGCTTGGAATAGAGGCAACTTACACTCTTCGAAGATTTGCATGACTCAAAAAAGGATAAATTAAACTAGCATTCACAATATAACCTTGGAAGCAATTTATAATTACTCTAAAAGGGGGATGGGGAAACCTTTTGATATGCTTCCTATAACATGTTGATTTTCATAAATAAAGAAAAATGATAATGGAATTATGTCGCAGACATGCACTTATGAGTGCATGTGAAAATCAAGATGTTTCTTAAGTGCTTGATAGTATAAACTTATAAGTTTGACAGGGACATTGAAAATAGACCATTAGATATGAAGTAAAATGCAATCACATAATATGTGAAACAAGTTGAGGAAAGACGTGAAGAAATTATAATGATCAAATTGAGAGAAAATAACAATACAATTCCCTTGGAAGTACACATCAAATGAAGTCAAATTTGAGATCAATATATGTTAAGATAGTATGTCACTACCTCTAGAAGGAGAATAGACCTATTATTATAATGAGGAAAAAATATACATATAACTATATTGACAAGGGCTTTAAGAATGGAAGGAAATTCCTAAGTTGATCTCCGATGTTTGGAAAGTTATCTAGGGAGGAAGGTCAAAGGAGGAACATATTTTTTTTTCTAATGATGTGAACAAATGGTAACATCGTGACCATGGCGAATTGGAATGATGAGATGGCAAAAAAATAGTACTAGGTAGATATTTAATGTGAGTGAATGGAAGTTTCATAAATGGGTGTAAGAAAATAAGAATACATTCTAGAACATGATAAAAGATTTTGGAATAACTTAAAAATATGGAATGCATAATAAAATTGATCAATTGGAGGACATAAGCTTTTTGAATAGTAATATCTATAATATTCTCCCCTCTAATGGGAGAACCACATTATAATGGTGCATGTATGTGACTAACTTTGAATTATGCACATTGAGATGTATGATTAGGCTCCATTATATTCTTTTGATGCCTTAAAATAGGAAATAGTAAGTGGATTACGTTTGACAACTTATTGAATTTGTTTATAGGGCCTTATAATCAAATTAGGGAGCAATAACAACATATCCAAGTTCAACAATTCTAGGCATTAAGAGAGGATAAAAAGAAATAAAACTCAACCAGGGTGAGAAGGCAAAGTCAATTTGATAATGTTTCTTAAATTATGAAAGGTGAAAAAGTTTGCACTTGGATGTTAGTAGACTTGGAATTATTATTTAATTTTTATCTACGTGGTTCATAGACCTCGAAGATCGGTGACTACTACATCCACAAAATATTTGTACTAGGTAAATCCATCCAAAGGGATCATTTCCTATCGGTTCAACCATGGAGCCTGATCTCGAGAGTGTTGAGAGAATTGAACATGTGACCTCTCAATATCAAAGGGTGCTTTAACAATGAGGACTCGACCAATTGAGCGAACCCTCAGGGCTACATGATTTGTAAGAGTTATGTTGATGCCCTACATGATTTCAAGTGTTAAGATAGAAAGTTATGAACACTTGTAAATAGTGAGGATTAAAAAATGACATGCTGGAAAAATGTTTGAAGGTTGAATATTCAAGGGGTGACAATTGTCTACTATTTGGCAGAGGAGTGATGGAGCTCTATTTCCCTACCTTATTTCTTTTCAAAGGAGTTTCTTCAAGGAAGTTAAGAAATGGATCCCAATTCCTTAATGTTGTGATGATTTTGATGTATGAGGACTGTTTACAAACCATATCCAAAAGGAAGGCTATAAATATTTATATTGCTTCATTCCACTATACCGTCCAAACACTGTCTTCCTTCAAAATCTTTTGAGATGGTAACATTATCCATGTTTTCGAGTGTTAAGATAGAAAGTTATGAACACTAAAAGTGATATGTTGGAAAAATGTTTAAAGGTTGAATATTCAAGGGATGACAATTGTTTACTATTTGGCAGAGGAGTGATTGAACTCTATTGCCCTAGCTTATTTTCTTTTCAAAGGAGTTGCTTCAAAGAAGTTAAGAAATGGATCCCAATTCCTTAATGTTGTGATGATTTTGATGTATGATGACCTTTTACAAACCATATCCAAAAGGAAGCCTATAATGATTTATATTGCTTCATTCCACTATACCATCCAAATATTGTCTTCCTTCAAATCCTTTTGAGATAGGTAACATTATACATGTTTTTGACATGTGAACAAATATTAATAACAAATAACCTTATGCATCCTTTTTCTTGTTCGTTGCAGTGAAAAACAAAAATACCAAATGGGTGGTCTTCCATAGCGCCTGTATATGATGGCTTTGAGTGAAATCAAAATAAAATGATATTTTCTTATAAATGGCTTGGCCAATCCCACTTCAGCTCTATATAGGCCCTCTATGAAAATTTTCTTAGAGGAACATTTGGGACAACCAAAATGAAATGAATTTTGCTCATCACTATGATGGTCAATCCTTTGAAAATCCACATAAGGCCTTTGTAAAGAATATCCTAGGAGAACCATAACATAGCGGAGTCATGCTATTAGAATTTGTTAGGGTCATACAATCTACCTAATTTACAAGGAAAACTATTGCCAATCACACATGTAGTAGAAACCATCCATTCTCCATCTTGAACTCCTCTAGCTAGAAAAATTGCAGTAACCCTAGATATAGACCCTAGTGCTAGAATGAGGCACAACTCCTATGTGTTCTAAGGGAAAGCACCCCAAACAACTTCCCTTTATCCCTCATGTGTAGGGTTGAGGAGGATATCCTCCATGACTATAAAACCTCTGCAATATTTGACACATATTACGTGTTCAAAATTTCAACGTGTATTCACATATCTTAGTGACCCATGTAGACACACCTTAAAGCCCTGTGTGTACCCACCTTAGTGGCTTGTATGTACAAAAACTTCAATGCCAATGCGTCACACTAAAAGATGAACAACAAAAAACAACACATAATTGAATAACCATTTGGTCTCAAAATGAACAATGTGCAACTAAAATATAATTCCGAGGTTTATTACATATTTATAATATCATAACACATTTTTTAACTCATTTTCATATAATAAGTTAAAGATAACTACACAACCATATAACATTATTTTATTTTTTATTCATTTTCATATAATAAGTTAAAGATAACTACACAACCATAACATTATTTTAATGCATTGTTTTTTTTTCATTAAGAAAGAAAAATCCACTAGTTTTTGTAGGTTTTAATGTATGTTTCTATTCCTATAAGTTAGTGTTGTGTTTCGAAAGTTGTGTTTTAATTTGAATCCTAACATTAAATCGATTCACCTCCCAAATACCACACCACTCTTTCCATTGCATCATTAGACATGTAGATATTAGAATCTATAGCAACACATCATCAAGTCTAGAATAAAGGTAAGTAACTTTTAATGACATCACATTAGGGGTATTTTGAAGAGAAAATTAATAATTTGATTCCTTAACATACTGGACTCATTGAATAAGGCGGGTCAAGTATATTAGAACGCATAGTTTCCACTAGGTTTGATAGAACGAAGCTGTTCATTATGGCCACTTTCATTGGAATTCAAAGGATATATCCTTTGATTTCATTTTCATTATTTCTGGTCAAAGGATTCAAGTATGCGAGGCTTTAAAATATTTAAATGAAAAAATCTAATAATCCACTAAGGGACAAGAATGGAGAAAAGATGAAATTTTATTATAATCCTAAAATAGAAGAGCAAATGGTATTTTATTTTAATCATAAAAGTGATTCCAAAATATCACAATCTAGGTATTTGAAAGTGGTTTCACACATTTGGATATTGAACATAGCTGTTATGTTTAATGGAAGTAAATCATAGAAAGAATGGAATATCATTCACACATTTGGATATTGAGCATATTTTTTAGGTTAAATGTAAGTAAATCATAGAAAGAATGGAAGGATTTATATTGATATATGTAATTTGATTAATCTAAATGTTAATTAAAGTGAGTAGATTTGGTTGAGTATTTTGATGTGAATTTTAATTGTCTTGTATTTATGTTATATTTTGATTTTGCAATATTTTATGTGATATCTTATGTGATATGGATCAAGTTGCAAAGTTTTGAGTTGGGACATTATAAAATAGTAGAAATTTATTTAGAAGTTAAAAAGTTATTAAAAATGTTCATATATTCAAAATTTTGCTTGTCATTTAGGATGTTTTTTTTAATAACCATAACAAAGATTTTAAATTAAAAACCTATGTCTGGGGATACAAAAATACAAAAAAAGATACAAAAAATGAAAGCTCATGCTTCTGATGTCATTAGAGATATGCATCCCGAGAGCTAACCAAATCCAACATTTGGCTATTACTAAACTTATGGAAAAAACCATGACTTGTTACATATAATCTCTAGAAAATGGCCAACATTTTTATATGCTATACTTCATTCTAGCCAAACTTTAGAAATGAAGAGATACTCTTTACCCAGGATTGTATCCTCCATAGGAGGCACCTCACCATTTAAATTCATAAGACCTAGTGAATACAAGACTGACAGATAGAGGCTAACTCATCCTCAATGTGTCACATCTAGACTTTGTGCTCCATGAGCAACTCCATGCCATGATAAGAGTTGAAATTGTTTGGTTATGTTGGATTTGAATTGGAAGAGATCTTGTTGTTTTTTTGACATAATTCCTCAACCCAGACAGGTTGAAAATCTGTCTTTGTCTCTTGTAGAGTCGTAATTCAGGTTGTGCTCCCAAAAAGAGATCGAATGAGAATGCTCAAGGTTGGGGAGCCTCGATCTATTCGGTCAAACATGGATATCTTGCTCCCATTTTTCCTTATGGCCTCTCTCTGAAAAGTTGTATTTGAATTAACATATGGAATACATATGCGACTTCGGAAGATCAACATTTTTTGTTGGAATTTGACCTGTCAAAAAATCTTAACATCCAAAAATTTTAGAAAAAGATGGCTTTGTAGGCCATGCAGTTTCTCTCTGTCTTCATCAGTTAGAGTCTATCTCCCACATCTTCTTTGATTATTCTTTCCCCCGAAAGGTGTGGGAGTATGGCATGAAGGACTTATTTCCTAGGCTGGTTTGGCCCTTGCACCTTTCAAATTTCTTTTCTTCCTAGGTTGAGAAATATATAAGGGAATTCCAAGTAAAGCTGATTTTTAAAAGAGTATGGAAAGCCCTTCCAAAGTATATTTGTTTGAAAGTATGGTTGGCAAGAAACTCCTCAATCTTCCAAAACATTCAGACTCCTCCTTAGATAGTAGCGACTCAGGATATCTCTCTTTTGTTAGAACATTTAAGCTCTGAAAATTTGTCCTTGGTTTCTTAGTAGAAGTTGGACCCTTAAGAAGACATATGGTGGAAACATTTGGGAATCATGACCCATTATCCTAAGGTAGGGCCTCTTCGGGAAAGATGGTTTTTGCACCTTTCTAAGAGGAACCCAGGGTTGGTAGGTGCGGTTGGGGGGGGGGGGTGGTGGATATTATTCACCCATAAGGAAAAATGGAAATTAGTTTCACTTGGAGTCTGGAGTAGGCCACCAATAATCAAGTTGAAGTGTATGGGAATTTACAAGGTCTTTCTCTAGCCTTAGTTGATAACATTAAAAAATCCTTATTATTGGGGATTCCAAGATTATATTAGGCCATGTCGGAAAGGTTCTAGCCCTAAGAACCCACTCAACTCAATTTTCCTTTGTGTTATACCTATTCTTGATTAGTTTCTAGAATATCAATGTTTTCACATCCTGAGGTATAATAATTCCATGGTGGATGTGATGGAAAATAGGGAAATTAGCCTAACAAGGGGGTCATTGTTTATCAATGATCAAATATCCTATCATCCCATCCCATGATCAAACCTTCAAAGGAAAATTTGGTAGATAAATAGCAATTCACAATGAGTGAAGGATCGTGAATGTATGTTTTGGGTGGTGGAAGGGTGGATGCCCCCTTCATCCGCATGATCCCAATGAAAGGTGATATAGGCTCAACCCATCCATTATTAATATGGTCTCAATGTTGTGTTGATGGGTTGGAATTTCATTTTAGGGGAGGTGACAAGAGGAAATTTAAGGCGACCATGGATGGGCATGGGTGGGAAGGTTGAATCCCTCTATGTGAGTTGACCGCGATGAGTTCAACAATCCTTTTGCACGAGTTGGTCGATATGATGCTAAGATATTTTATGAACCAATAGCTTGAAGCAATATTTTTTTGTCATGAATGAGGGTGGAAATGGAAGAATGTTGGAATTCAAAATCACACTAGATATATGAGCAATCAATGCCCGTCATGGGATTTATTAGGTTAGGTTTCCCTCTGTCACCCCCTCCCTGATATGATTATGATTCTTAATGGTTTGTGTATTGTTTTGGGTGGTAGGATTTGTTATTTAAATATGTTCTCATTGGAAAGAATATGGAATTTACTTGGTTGCAGTTTCCTGTTTGGCTTGTTGAGTTATTGCTTGGTCATTTGAGCCCTTGTGCCTTCTCTATAGTTCTCTTGAATTATCATCCTCCCAGTGTTGATTTCTCCTCTCTAAATTGGCTCTTCCTAGTATCTGATTTGGTCATTGGCGCTTATGATTTTAAGGATTGGCTTTGGGTAATTTTCTCTTTAGTTAGATATTTTAGCCCCCCTTCCCATATTTTTAGGGATTTTACTCCGATTTTGGGTTGTTGCTCCTCGTTATTTCCTCATATTGGGTTGTTCTTTTTGTGTATTGGGACTTTTCCATTGGACCCTCAAATTTTGTCAAAATAGCTCACTTTTCATTTGCAGGTCTCTACCTCAGACTGTGGAATTTTCTTATGTACATGTGGGACTGACCTTGTTTTGGTTCCTTGTGTCAATTCCATTAGATTATTTTGGGATGCAAGGTTCTCTCTACATGTCTTTAGGCAACTTCAAATGTTGATTGTTGCTCCCATGAATTGGATTCCATGTAGGGATAACAAGACAAGTTGTGAAATCCTCTGCATGTATGCCCTAAATCTAGTATTATAGAGCTAGTTTTAATTTGAATTATCAACATTTTCCCCTATTACTAGGAGTATAAACTTAGAGGCTTGACATGGACATTGAAAAGAGGCCATTAGATGTGAAGTAATATATAATCACATAATATGTGGAACAAGTTGAGGCAACATGAGGAAGCAAATATGACCTTCACTAATTAGGCAAGATGTGAAGAAATTATAATGATCAAATTGAGAAAAAATATTAGTACAATCCCCTTGGAAGTACACATCAAATGAAGTCAAAATTGAAATAAATATATATTAATATAGTATGTTACTACCTCTAGAAGGACAATATAACTATTATTATAATGATGAGGAAAAAATATACAAATATCTATATTGACAAGGGCTTTAAGAATGGAAGGAAAGTTCTAAGTTGATCTTCGATGTTTGGAGAGTTATCTAGGGAGGAAGGTCAAAGGAGGAACTTCAAAATTTTCTAATGATGTTAACAAATCGTAGCACTGTGACGATGACCAACTAGAATGATGAGATGACCAAAAAATAGTACTAGACAGATACTTAAGGTGAGTGAGTGGAAGTTTCATAAATGGGTGTAAGAAATCAATAATATATTGTAGAACATGGTAGAATATTTTGGAATAATTTAAAAATAGGGAATGTGTAATAAAATTAATCATTTGGATAGACCTAAGCTTTTTGAATAGTAATATCTATAATATTCTCCCCTCTAATGGGTGAACCACATTGTAATGATGTATGCATGTGACTAACTCTTAATTATGCACATCGAGATGTATGTTTAGGCTCCATTATATTCTTTTGATGCCTTAAAATAGGAAATAATAAGTGGATTACATTTGACAACTTGCCTTATTGAATTTGTTTATAGGGCCTTATACTCAAATTGGGGAGCAATAACAACACATCCAAGTTCAACAATTCTACGCATTAAGAGAGGAGAAAAATAAATCAAGCTTAATAAGGGTGAGAAGGCAAAGTCAATTTGATAATGTTTCCTAAATTAAAGAATTTGATGATGTTTCTTAAATTAAAGTAGGTGAAAAAATCTGCACCAGTGAAGTTAGTAGACATGAAATTTTAAGAAATCAAGAATATTAGGGAAACTAACTCTCTCTCTCTCTCTCGCTATATATATATATATATATATATATATATATATATATATATATATATATATATATATTAAAGGATGTTTCACTCAAATAGAGAGATCTTTTAGAGATATTGATGAATGAATTGAACATGATTGGTAAGAGGGTTTTTTTTTTAAATTCTCTGTGGTTCACGGACCTGGGAAATCATTGACCGCTACATCTACAAAATATTTGCACCAGGAAGATCCACTTGAAGGGATCACATCCTATCAACTCAACCATGAAACCAGACCCATGACCTCTCAATAACAAATGTTCTTTAACAATGGGGACTCGACCAACTGAGCAAACCCTCGGGGCTACATGGTTGGTAATGGTATTGGTGATGCCAGGTGCATAATTTTAAGTGTTAATATAGAAAGTTATGAACACTTGTAATTAGTTAGGAGTGATATGTTGGAAAAATGTTGAAAGGTTGAATATTCAAGAGATGGCAATTGCCTACTATTTTGCAGAGTGATGGAGCTCTATTTCTCTAGCTTATTTTCTTCTCAAAGGAGTTGCTTCCAAGAAGATAAGAAATGGATCCCAATTCTGTAATGTTGTGATGCTTTTGATGTATGATGACCATTTACCAACCAATGTATCCAAATGAAAGGCTATAGTGATTTATATTTCTTCATTCCACTATACCATTCAACTATTGTCTTCCTTCAAATCCTTTTGAGATAGGTAGCATTATACATGGTTTTGACATTTGAACAAATATTAATAACAAACAGTCTTATGCATCCTCTTTTTGCCATTGCCATGAAAAACAAAAAACCAAATGGGTGATCTTCCATAGTCACTATATAGGTTGGCTTTGAGTGAAATCAAAATAAATGATTTTTTCATACAAATGGCTGGTAAATCCCTTTTAAGCTCTGCATAGACCCTCTACGAAATTTTTCCTAGAGGGACATTTGGGAAAATCAAAATAAAATGAATTTTGCGCATCACTATGATAGTCAATCCTTTGAAGATCCATGTAGGGATTCATATTTAAGTATTTGAGGCTTTAAAATATTTAAATGAAAAAATATAATAATCTATTAAGAAAAAATAATTGAGAAGAGATCATTTTTTATTATAATAATAGAATATAAGAAGAAATAGTATTTTATTATAATCATAAAAATGATTCCAAAATTCATAATCCAAGTACATGAGAGTGGTTTCACACATTTGCATATCGAGCATATTTTCTATGTTTGATGGAAGTAAATAATAGAAAGAATGGAAGGACTTGTTTTGAAATACGAAATTTGATTATAATCCAAATGCTAACCAGAGTGAGTAGACCTTGTTGAGCATTCTATTGTGTATCTTAATTGTCTTGTATTTATGTTTTATTTTGATTTTGCAATGTCTTTGTGATATGGACCAAGTTTCAAAGCTTTGAGTTGGGGCATTACACAATAGTAGAAATTTATTTAGAAGTTAAAAAGTTATTAAAAAATGTTCATATATTCAAAATTTTGCTTGTCATTTAGGATGTTTCTTTTAATAACCATAACAAAGATTCCATATTAAAGCCCCATGTTTGGGGACATGACCATACAAAAAAATGAAAGCTCATGCTTCTTATGTATTTAGAGATATCTTTCCCAAGAGTTAACAAAATACAACATTTGTCTATTACTAAACTTATAGAAAATTCCATGACTGGTTACATATAATCTCTAGAAAATGGCCAAATTTTTTATACACTATACTTCATTCTAGAAAATTTTAGAAACAAAGAGATCCTTTTTACCCAGGATTGTATCCTCCATAGGAGGTACCATAGCATTTAAATTCAGAATACTAATGAATATAGGATTGACCAAGCACTTACAGGGGGAGGCATCGATTTGCAATTGGCTCAAAGAGGCTTGATGATTAACCACTTGTTGACAAAGAGAGGCTAGCTTGTCCTCATCGTGTCCCATCTGGACTCTGTGATCCACGAACAAATCCATGCCACGATAAGAGTTGAAATTGTTTGGTTATGTTGGATTTGAATTGGAAGAGATCCCATTGTTGATGGCACAATTCCTCCACCCAGACACGAGGTTGACAATCTGCCTTTGTCTCCTGTAGAGCTATAATTCAAGTTGTGATCCCAAAAGGAGATCGAATGAGGATTCTCAAGGTTGGGGAGCCTTGGTATATTCGGTCAAACATGGATATATTGCTCCCCTATTTTCTTATGGCATCTCTCTGAAAAATTGTAATTGAAGTTGTTGAAATTTGGTACCGGAGCGCAGGTGGTTCCCTAAGGCTTTGATCTTTGGCATAGGGAAAAGTGTCCAAAAGAATTTATTTTTTCTCCTAAAGTGACTTTATAATTTTTATAAAGTCAAATCTAATTTAAAAGTGACTTTAAGTGATAAAGTTACTGAAGTCTAATTTTAAAGTGACTTTAATAAAGTCAATGTAAAATTAGAAAGGAAAAGTGACTTTGCAAATAAATGACTAAGTGGGTCTTTATTAAAGTGGGGCGAATTAAAAAATAGAAAGTGAGATTTAAATGAGCATTTAATCTCAGCCCTAGATTTCAATCTATTTCAACCATTGGATTTAGGGATTCCCCAAAAGTCACTTAGGGTTAGATTAAAGGAGGGAAAGGAGGAAAAGGTCATTCATTCTTTCATGAGCAGACTGAGAGAAGGAGAGCAAGAAAGCAAGGGAGATTTCTGGACAGTGAGGAGAAGGAGGCAGCAACTTGGCACACATTCCAAGGCAACATTTCAGCAAGTCAGTATAGCTGAGTTAGCACACAGTGAAAGGCAGACTTTGGGCATGATTTTCTAGAAAGGCCATACAACAGTTTTGGTTCAGATTCCAAGGAGGTCGTACAGCAAGTTAGCACAAAAATCGAGGAGCAGAAAATATGAAGTTTGTTGGCATGTTTTTCAAGGGAGGCCGTACAACAAGTGGCTGTACCTTGGCATGCTTTTCTAGGTAGAAATCCGTACAGCTGTACTGCTGTTTTCTGCACAGAAATTGAGGAAAACCGTACAACATCATTTATGGCAGCATGCATGCTTTTCTAGGCAGTCCGTACAACAGCATTTAAGGCTGAAATTTGGGCACAAAAATCGAGGAGGTTGTACAACATTTATTGCTGTTCTGTTTTGCTGTTTGCAAGTTTTTCCAGTTGGCTGTGAGGCACAAAAACGAGATAAGTTGTAAAAGTTTGCTTGCTGATTTTTTGTTGAATATTTCTCTCACTGTAAAAGCATTTTCCAGAAATAAGAAAGAGCTTTCGAACTAGTTTTCCCCAAGAGTTGTAGGGGGTTTTTCCAGGGTCACCTTGACAAAAAATCACTGTGTTTAAATGTGTTGAATGGCTGTTTGTATGTGCTGATATTTATTTCTGCATTTTCCAGCATTCTGTAATATTTCCAGAATTTGTGTTTTCAGCAAAATTTATTTTTCAGTTGTTGAATGTATGGATATGGGAAAGGGCATTTAACTATTTTGGAGAAATAAGGTGAAACTAAAAACCGGGGTGGGAAATGAGAATTTTTTACAGAAGTAGCATATAGAAGACATATGCAACTTTGGAAGGTCAACATTTTTTGTTGGAATTTGTACCTTCAAAAAGTCTTAACAATCGAAAATATTAGAGAAAGAGGGATGGGCCATGTAGTTTCTCTCTTTGCCTTTATCAGTCAGAGTCTATCTCCCATATTTTCCTTTATTATTCCTTTTCCTGAAAGGTGTGGGAGTATGCCATGAAGGACCTATTTCCTAGGCCGGTTTTGCCCTTGCCGCCTTTCAAATTTCTTTGCTTCCTAGGTTGAGAAATAACTTGGGGGTTTCCAAGTAAAAATGATTTTTAAAAAAATATGGAAATCCATTCCAAAGTATATTTGTTTGAAAGTGTGGTTGGCAATAAATTACTTAATCTTCCAAAAAATTTAGACTCCTCAAATAGTGGTGGCTCAAGTTCTCTCTCTTTTGTTAGAACATGTAAGCTCTAAAAATTTGTCCCTAGTTTCTTAGTAGAAATTGGGCCCTTAGGAATGAATATGGTGGAAAAATTTGGGAATTATGACACATTCTCCTAAGGTAGGGCCTCTTCGTGAAAGATAGTTGTTTCACCTTCTCAGGAGGAGTTCAAGCATTGGTTAGTTTCTTAATCTAGAGTAGTATTGTGATTTGATGGTGCATCTAAAATGAACCTAGGGTTGGTAGGTGCGGCCGAGGGGGGGCGCGGGGGGTGAGGATATTATTCACCCATAAGGAAAAATGGAAATTAGTTTGACTTGGAGTCTGGAGTAGGCCACCAATAATCAAGTTGAAGTGTATGGGCATTTACAAGGTCTTGCTCTAGCCCAAGCTAACAACGTTAAAAGTGATCCTTATTGTCATGGATTCCAAGATTATCTTAAGCCATCTTCGGAAATTTAATAGTCCTAAGGATCTGCTCCTTAACTCAATTTTCCTTATATCAATATTCTTCTTGATCAATTTCTAGAATATCAATGTTTTCACATCCCGAGGTATAATATTTCCATGGTGGGTGCTATGGAAAATAGGGAAATTAGCCTAACTGGGGGGTCATTGTTTATCAATGATAAAATATCCTATCACCCGATCCCATAATCAAACCTTTGTCAGGAAAGGAAAATTGGGTGGATAAATATCAATTCACAATGAGTCAAGGGTCGTGAATGTATGTTTTGGGTGGGGGTGGATGTCCCCTCCATCCACGTGCTCGCAATGCAAGGTGATATAGGCTCAACCCCTCCATTATTAATATGGTATCAACGCCATGTTGATGTATTGGCATTACATTTGAGGGGAGGCGGTGCGAGGAAATTTAAGGCGATCTTGAATGGGCATGAGTGGGAAGGTCAAATCCCTCTATGTGAGTTGACCCTGATGAGTTTAACACTTCTTTTGCACGAGTTGGTCAATATGATGCTAAGAAAATTTATGAACCAAGACCTTCAACCGATATTTTTCTATCATGAATGAGGGTGGAAATGGAATAATTTTGGAATTCAAGAGCACACTAGATAGATGAGCAATCAGTGCCCCTCATGGGATTTATTAGGTTATATTTCCCTCTGTCACCCCCTCCCTGGTATGATTGTGATTCTTAATGGTTTTTGTATGGATTTTGGTGGTAGGATTTCTTATTTAAATTGTATTATCCTTGGAAAGAAGATGAAATTTACTTTGTTGCAGTTTCCTATTTGGCTTGCTGAGTTATTGCTTGGTCATATGAGCCCTTTTACCTTCTTTGTTGTTCTATTGAATTATCATCCTCATAGTGTTGATGTCTCCTATCTAATTTATCTCCTCCTAGTCTCCAATTTTTTCATTGGCGCTCATGCTTCTAAGGATTGGCTTTGGGTAATTTTCTCTTTAATTGGATTTTTTAGCCCCCTTCCCCTATTTTTAGGGCTTATCCTCTGAGTCTGGGTTGTTTCTCCTCGTTATTTACTCAACTTAGGATGGCCTTTTTATGTATTAAGAATTTTTCGTTGGACCCTTGACTTATGTAAAAAATACTCCCTTTTCATTTGCAACTGGATGTCTCTTTATCTCAGACTCTATGGAATTTTTGCTCTGGACAGGTGGAGCTAACCTTGTTTATGCTCCTTGTGTTGATTCCATTGGATTGTGTTTGGTTGCAAGGTTCTCTCTACATGTATTCAAGAATATTCTAATGTTGATTGTTGTTCCCATGAATCAGAGTCCATGTAGGGATAACAAGGCAAGTTGTGAAATAGTCTGCATGTATGTCCTAAAACTAGTATTATAGGGATAGTTTCGATTTAAATTGTCAATCATTTTCTCTATCACTGGCAGAAGAAAGCATAAGTAATCTAGGAAAATTCCTCTTGCTAAGTGAGCATAGGACATGGAACACATGAAACAAGAATTAATTCACCTATGTCTACACTACATCTAGATAGTTTCACCCCTAACTATAGGTATAAAACTTCTAGTTGTGCATAGAGTCAAGATGCAAAGAGCAAAAGAAAAAATAGTAGTCCTCTGGTAGCAAATCAAGGGGCTCCAAATTAGGTTAGTCAACTCCAAGAAGGATGGTATTCTCTGAAAAATTTGACCAATTAGGCCACTAGAAGCTTGCTATATTTAAAATGTTCCTTTGATATAGAACTCTATTTGGGAAATGAGGCATTATCCCATTCCCATAAATAGTTTATATGTTGCTTGAATGCATTAAGATTTTGGAGGATTTATGTTTTTTAGGCCAATAAGTATTGTTACTAATGTAGTTAGAACACTTTGGTGTTTTTATTCAAATAGGCCTATCTCTTCCTTAGTTCTTAGCAGTGGAGGACACCATTTTTGTACTTTGTAAGGCCATGTCCCCATGCACAATTTTTAAATACAAATATTGATAATTTTGATTTAAAAATGAAAATGAAAATAATCCATAAATAATATATTAAGTAAAAAAAACAAATCTAAATCATATTAAATATTAAACTTAACAAACTCTATTTTTGACATAATCTAAAAGACTAAACTTAAAAATATAATAAATCTAAAAATAATTAAATAATTAAATCACTATAATAAGAATCATCATGATACTTGGTCTGAGATTCCTATTGCCTAGAGATTTCCTTCTCTCCACCACCATGTGTCTGGGGAATTCGCTAGAGATTTCATAGGTAAATGAGGGCGGTTTTTCCACATTGGAACCTCCCATATCCGACGATGGTTTGTTAGGGTTTTTAGGGTCTATTCCAACGGGTTTCCCAAATTCGAGCTTTCCATTTCCCTCAAGTGGTGGTGGGGGTTTGTCATTTTGTCTTCCTCTTGGTGATCTTTCGGTGGTTACAAAGCATTTTTTTGAGGCCTCCTTGTTAGTTGCTGAGATCCCCTCTGTTGAAGTTTGTTATGCAACCAAATCACAAAAAATATTGATCAACGACTTAAAAATTATCCTCTTTGTGGGGGAAACCTCCTTTACATTACCTAAATGAAAAATGATTGGATTATACAAATGAAAAGACCTCCTTTGCATATATAGGAGTCTAAGGGGTCACAATATAATCAAAGCTTACATAACAATAATAATGTAAGGGAAAAAAAATAAAAACAATGGGCTTCTATGGGGCACAACAATAACAATATGGGGGTTACATGGGCACAACAATACCAATAAAGCAGATACACTAGTATTATAGGGACCTAACATGCCCCTCTCCTTCAAAAATGCGTTTTTCCTCAACGTTTGAGTAGTTATGGATGCTTCTGTATAAAATTCCCATCCTCCCACGTGGAATCTTCATCGGGTAAGTTCTTCCACTTAATGAGATACTTTGAAATTGATCGATTTCGTAGCTGTCAGGTTCTTGTTTCCGTGACTGCTTTAGGCTCAAATATGATTTTTCCTTCTTTTTCAAGTTCTGGAAACACTATTTGAATTGGAAGCTTGTCATCAATAACCTTCTTTAAGCATGAAACATGGAAAACTAGGTGTACTCGGGAAGATGTAGGCAACTCGAATTTGTCTGCCATAGTACCAATCTTTTGAAACACCTTGTAAGGACCGTAATATTTGGGTGATAATTTATGTCCTTCTAGCTTGCTTGAGAGACATTTGTTTGTATGGTTGTAGCCGTAAAAATACACAGTCACCTACATTAAAACTTCTTTCATCGCGGTGCTAATCTACTTATTGTTTCATTCGGTTTTGCGCTAGAGTAAGGTTATCCTTTAAGAGTTGGCGAACTTGTTGTTGATGCTCGATGTGATCTTCCACTACTTGAATCTTAGAATTTTCTCTTAAAGATGATGTGATGGATGGTGAATGATATCCATAAAATGCCAGAAATGGGGCCATTTTCGCTGCAGTATGGAAGGAAGCGTTATACCACCATTTATCTAGAGGTAACCACTTGACCCATTGTGTTTGTTTATCAGATACAAAGCAATAAAGATATTCTTTCAAACAATTGTTCACTATCTCATTTTTCCTATCAGATTGAGGATGATAAGATGAGCTATGAGCTAATTGAGTACCAAGACAAGAAAATAATTCTGTCCAAAAATTTCCAGTGAAAATGGGATCTCTGTCACTTACTATAATCTTTGGATTTCCATGATGCTTTTGAATTGTTTCCATAAATGAAGTAACAACTGTACTGGATTTGAAAGGACGAGATACTGTGTAGGTTTTAACCCTGCACAAAAATTACCTGCATGCGAATTCTAAAAACAGAAAATAAACAATGGCGAGAGCATAAAACATAAAATAGATATACACAGAGATTTTTCACTAGATCCCAAAAATGGGACTACCAGATTGATTTTTTTTCATTATATTCCTTTCAATATTCCAATACATATATATACATGCTGAAGCATCCATAAAACCCAATCCATTAACCATGGATTAGAACATAATTGTAGTTCCCTTGACAGGATATACAAAATACCACAGACAAAAAACCATCATGCCCAAAACCATGTGTGAAATCCATGCACAAAACCACAGGTAGGTCTGCCCACCTAATATAGGGCCCAATTTTTTTTTTTCACGGGACGCTGCCCCGAACCTCATGCAGGGGGGCTATCACCCCCTGCATACCCCTCGAGAGGGGGGCAACCACCCCCCTGTGACCACCCTGCTATGCCCTGCTGCCCCCCTGTGACACCCCCACTCATGGGGTAGTCGTGGAAAGAATATAACACACACCCAACATTCTCCCACTTGTTGTTTTCTTTCCACAAGGGGCCACAAGAGAGCTTAGTCATTGATATATCCCTACAATGCCCATTGTTTCTCTACACCAAGAGAAATTCTTAGTGCTCACAAACTTTGTCAATGCATCTGCAGTATTCTTCAAAGTGTCCACCTTTACCAACAACACCTTTTTGTCCTTAACCATATCCCTCACAAAGTGATACTGAATATCAATGTGCTTTGTCTTTGAATGATAAGCAGGGTTCTTTGCCAAGAAAATTGCACTTTGGATGTCACAGTCTATCCTTATAGCTCACTATACTAACCCCATACTTGAACACAATCTCTGCAACCAAACTACTTCCTTGCTTGCATGAGTGGCTGCCATGTATTCTGCCTCTGTAGTTGAAAGGGCCACTACAAACAGTCTCTTACCTGTCTAATTGATTGCACCTCCAATTAGGTTAAACACATACCCACTTGTAGATCTTCTCTAATCCATATCTCCAGCCCAGTCTGTATAAACAAAGCCATAGATGTCCAAAACTCTGTCCAATCCTGGTCTTCCTTGGTAGCACAAACCATAATCACTAGTGCCACGCAAATACCTGAAAACCTGCTTCACTGCTGCCAAATGCTCCTCCCTTGGTTTTGACATAAGCCTGCTCAATACTCCCACTGCATGTGCAATGTCTGGTCTAGTACAGACCATTGCATACATCTGACTACCAACTGCACTTGCATATGGAACATGGGACATGTCCTCCTCTTCTTGTGTCTTGGGACACTATTCAACATATACTTTACACCTACAGGAATAGGAACCTTCACCAATTTACTATCCTGCATATTAAATCTCTGCAGTATTGTCTCGACATACTTCCTTTGGTTTAACCAGAGCTTCCTCTTTGCTCGATCTCATTTAATTTCCATGTCCAAAATATAGTTTGCAGTACCAATATCTTTCATGTCGAATTTGGAGGACAATTGGGTATTCAAATCTTGGATAATTTCTTTGTCATTTCCAACCAACAACATATCATCCACATACAAGACCAAATAAATAACACGGTAAAAAATAATTTAAAATACACATAGTGATATTCTTTGCTTCTGGTGAAGACAAGTCCCCGTATAAATGTATCAAATTTTTTATACCAAATCCTTGGTGACTGTTTTAACCCATACAAAGACTTTTTTAACTTGCATACCAGTTCTTTCCTACCCTTCACCGCAAAGCCTTCAGGTTTCTTCATGTAGATCTATTCTTCCAGATCCCCGTGAAGAAATGATGTCTTCACATCCATTTGTTCTACCTCAAAATCAAAAGCAACAACAACAACAACAGATAAAAGTAATATAGTAGAAGCTACCTTGGCAACAGGAGAAAAAATATCACCAAAATCAATTCCCAACACTTGGGAATAAGCTTTTGCTACCAAACGAACTTTGTATTTCTCCACCTTTCCTTATACATTCATCTTCTTCTTAAACACCCATTTGCTGCCAATGGGTTTCCTTCCATCCGAAAACTCTACCAGATCCAAAGCCTCATTTTTGTGCAAAGATGCCATTTCATCAACCATGGCCTCTTTCTAGAGTTTTCCATCCTCTGAATCTATTGCTTACCTCACAGTTCTGGGATCATCATCAGTAATATATAAAGAAAATTTTGAACAGAATGCAGATGGACTATACCTTTCTGGTTGCCTTCTTTCTTGAACTGATCTTCTCACAACTGGAGTTTGTGGCTCTTCATCTTCTGATTCCTCTTCTGCTGTAGAGTCTAATTCTTCCTTCTTTAGCTCAAACTCTATCTTCTCAGGTTCCTTTGGTAGGACTTCATGTTTAATAACATATTTCACCTCTCTAAACACCACATCCCGGATGTACACAACCTTCCTTGTTTCTGGGTTCCAAAGCTTATAACATTTTAAGCCATCCTTATACCTAATAAAGACGCACCTTTCAGATTTACTATCCAACTTTGTTATTTTCTCCTTTAGAACATGTACATATGCATCACATCCAAATACCCTCAGATGTGAAAGTGAAGGTTTCTTACCAGTCCATACCTCTTGTGGAGTCTTATCCTCCAACATTGATGAAGGTGATCTGTTGACCATGTAACATGTAGTTTCCACTGCCTCTACCTAGAATTCCTGTCCTAACCTGACACTATTGAGCATGCTTCTTGCCTTTTCCATCAACGTCCTGTTCATTCTTTCTGCAACTCCATTTTGCTGAGGTGTGTATGGAGTATTCTTCTGCCGTGCTATGCCACACTTCTTACAAAACTCTTCAAATTCCTTCTTGGAAAACTCTCCACCGTTATCTGTCCTCAACACCTTTATCTTTTCTCTGTCTGGTTTTCCACCAGAGCCTTAAATTCTTTAAACGTGTTAAAGATTTCAGATTTCTTCCTAAGGAAATATATCCATGTATTCCTTGAGAAGTCATCTATAAATGATACATAGTACACAGACTTACCTAGTGATGGAACCAACATAGGTACAAACACATCAATGTGTGCAAACTCTAATATCTGTTTCGCACTAGAGGGGAAACTCACCCGATTCTGCTTCGCATATGTACAATTTTCACAGAAATCAAAATTCAGAGATAAATTAGACATACCTTCTACCATACCATTACCATGAAGTATTCGAAAGCCCTTCTCTCCAATAAGTCCAAGCCTTTGATGCCATAGCATGGTCTTTTCTCTAGAGACCACTAGATTTTCTGCTCCACTTTCAGGAACCACAAAACTGTTGCACCCATCAATAACAGTGCTACCCTGAAGCTTGTAAAAAGTTCCAATCTGAACTCCTCGCATCAATATTAGTGATCCCTGAACGAACTTGTAGGTATCTTTATCGAACACTGTTTTTACACTTGTATCATCTAGCTTGCTTACAAAAATCAGATTTCTGGCCAATGCAGGAATATGTAGAACACCCAGAAGTGTTCTAATCCTTCCACCTTGTAACTTCAACTTGACTTTTCTCTGAATGACGATTCTAGCCTTCCTATCATCCCCTAAGAAGAAATCACCAACGTCGTATTTCTCATACTCGTAGAACCATTCCCTATGGGTAGTGAAGTGCAAGGATGCACTTGAGTCAATCAACCATGCCTCACGATCTACATGTGTACTTGAAGAAGAAGCCAAGTACACGTCCCCACCTTCAGCTGAGGTGGTTTTTTCCTCTGCAGAAGGAGCATCATCTGATCCCTTTCCTTTCTTAGGGTATTTAGATTTACAGTCCCTTTTGAAGTGCCCTTCCTTTCCACATTTTCAGCACACCTTACATGTTTTCCTTGAGATTTAGATTTCCCACTCGAGGCCCTTATTTTTGTTTCTATTCTAGGACCCTCCTTATACAGACAAGGCATCACCATTCTTACCCTCCATTTTTTCTGTCTCATATCCTTCGACAACAAGGATGAGACTATTTCATCAAACTATAAGGTAGTTGCATTGTTACCTATTGCAACAACCAAACTATCCCATGAATCTGGTAGAGAACACAAAAAAATGATGCACTTATCTTCATCTGAAATTTTAATATCAACATATACTAATTGACTTACCACAATATTAAAGGTGTTCAGATGCTCTATCATCGAGTCTCCATCTTTCATCCTCAGGTTATACAACTTTTTCCATAGGAACAATTTATTTACCAGAAACTTAGATTGGTACAAAGTCCTTAACTTGTCCCACAAAGCCTTCACCGAAGCTTCCCCTGATACATTCAACAATTGTAAATCTGAGACACACAATAGTATTGTGCTCTTTGCCTTCCAATCCAACTTCGCCCAGTCTTCAACTAACATTGTTGTTGGTTTAGTACCCAGATCTACCGTGATTTACTGATCTTTATCCACCAGCAGATCCTCAATATTGAGTTTCCACAACTCAAAACTTTGACCATTAAATTTCTTTTTCTCTATCTGTCCACTGCTTGCCATCTTCTTTCACCACAAGAATTGATCCCGCATATTTCCCACTGAATAGGGTCTACCACAAGGCCGAGCAAAACCCCTGAGTAGCAAAGGCGTCCCCTTGAAATTGAAACAACTCCAATACCAAATGTAGGTTTTAACCCTGTACAAAAATTACCTGCATACGGATTCTAAAAAACAGAAAATAAACAATGGTGAGAGCATAAAACAAAAAACATATATACATAGAGATTTTCCCCTAGATCCCAAAACTGGGACTACCATATTAATTTTTTTCATTATATTCCTTTCAATCTTACAATACATATATATACATGCCAAATCATCCATAAACCCCAATCCATTAACCCTGGATTAGAACATAACCATAGTTCACTTGACTGGATCTACAAAATACCATGGAAAGAAAACCATCATGTCCAAAACCATGTGCAAAATCCATGCACAAAACCATAGGTAGGTCCGCCCACCTCATAAAGGGTCCAAAAAAAAATTTCTCGGGGTGTTGCCCCAGACCCTGTGCAAATGGGGTATCGTCCCCCTCCATACCCCCTAACAAGGGCGCAGCTATACCCCCCTGTGACCCCCTTGCTGCACCCAACACAACATACAAGGGGGGCTACCGCCCTCCCTGAGACCCCCCATGTGTGGGGTAGTCATGGAAAGAATATAACACACACCCAACATAATGCACAAAATTTCGCATACTTGGTAAGTCTATCAACTACCACCATGATGACACTCTTTCCTCCAGACTTGGGTAAACCTGTGATAAAATCCATTGAGACATCCTCCCAATGGTGACTTGGAATGACTAAAGGTTGTAACCGACCCGAAGTCTTAATTGTCTCAACTTTATTTTGTTGGAAAACCAAACATTCAGCCACAAACTTCTCAATATCAGAGTTAAGGCCATCCCCAAAAAAATTCCTTCTTGACCGTATGGTTAGTTTAAAAAATCTTGAGTGCCCTCCTAAGGGAGAGGCGTGCAATTCCAAAAGAATTTTTTGTTTTATTTGGGAATTCTTACAAATATTTAAGTGATATTTGTACCATAATCAACCAATTTTCCAACTAATTGTATCAGATGTATTGGTATCTTGCTACAAATTTTGAATTAGTGACTACACCTCTTCACCATTCTTCCATTCACCCCTTGGTTTGGTTATCCACTCAGGTGGATAATAGAAATGGCACAAATCAATGCTTCCACATCCTCATCATTTCTTGAGAGTGCATCTGCAACAACATTTTTCTTCCCTTTTTGTAGATGATTTCAAAGTCATAACCCAACATATTTGTCACCCTTTTTTGTTGCTCTTATGAAGATAATCTTTGTTCCAAAAATTATTTAATAACATCATGATCCGTTTTTACCTTGAAGTGTCTTCCCATTAGGTAAGGTTGCCATTTCTTTAGTGCATGTAGTATTGCCAACATTTCCTTCTCATAAATAGGTTTGTGTAAATGCTTTCCTTTGATTGGATGAATTTCAAAAGCAATGGGTATTGCTTCTTGCATTAAAACAACATCAATTCCATTTCCTAAAGCATCACATTCCACAATAAAAGTTTTTGTGAAGTACGATGTAGCTAAGACCGGTGCTTGGCACGTTGCCTCTTTAAGATGTTCAAAGGCCTTCATTTCTTTTGGAGTCCAATACAATGCATATTTTTTTAGTAACGATGTTAGAGGTGCCTCTCTTCTCCCGTAATTCTTAACAAACTTGCGATAATACCCTATCAACTCGAGAAATCCTCGAAGATTCTTTATGGTTGTGGGGATTTTCCATTCCTTAATGGCTTTAATTTTGTTAGGGTCTATGTTAACACCTTCATGAGATATAATATGACCCAAATATTCCACCTCCTGTAATCCAAAGAAAAATTTGGAGGTTTTTGCATATAATTGTTTTTTCTCCAATAGTTTGAGCACCCTTTCAACATGTTGAACATGATCCTTCCAAGACATGATGTAGATTAGTATATCATCAAAAAATTCTAACACAAATTTTCTAAGGAAGGGTTTGAAAATGGAATTCATCAAACCTTGAAATGTGGAAGGTTCATTAGTAAGGCCAAAAGGGATGACCAAAAATTCATAAGAAACCTCATGAGTTATGAATAATGTTTTCAGAATGCCTTCAGTCTTCATTCTAATTTGATGATATCCTAAACGGATATCTAGCTTGGTGAAGTAAATTGCTCCATGAATTCATCCAAAAAATTATCAATGACAAGAATGGAAAATTTAACTTTAATAGCGAGCTTGTTGATATCCCTATAATATGGAGACACACACCATAATCCATCCTTATTGTGCAACATTACTACTAGAGCATAGAAATAACTTTGACTAGGTTGAATTTTACCAACCTTTAGCATTTCTTCAACCATATGTTCAATTTCACTCTTTTGGGAAAAATGATATCTGTAAGGCCTGATGTTTGGAGGAGCACTTCCTGGAATCAACTGACTCACATGATCATGATCACGAATAGGTCAAAGGCCTTTGGGAGTCTCAAACACCTTGGAATGAATGTCTAAGGCTTTTTGGAGATATGGAGAAATAGACGATTTCGATGTTTGAACCCCTAGTGAGCATAATTGTGAAATTACGCCCCATTGTTCTTTATTCAGAAGATTTTTCATGCCATTAGAGCTGATTATCTTTCCTGGTTTCCCAGTGATACCCCTTAATTCAACATCCTTTCCTTCCCAAAAAAATTTCAAGAAAAGTTCTTGAAAATTGAAAGTTATTGTCCCCAAAGATTGTAACCATTGGACTCCTATTACAACATCAACACCACCCATTGGAATGGAAAGAATTGCACTATTAAATACATATTCCCCCATGGTTAGCTTGATATTATGGCACTCTCCATAGAAATTTATAGTTCCTCTTTTTGCAACCATCACTTGACACTTTGGTGTTGGATACAGGAAGCAATTCAATTCCTTGGCTATCTTACAATGAATAAAATATGGGTACTACCCGAATCAATCGACACTATTACCTATTTCTTCTTGATATATCCTTCTACCTTGAGAGTTTGAGGAGTGGTAATTCCTTCCAATGCATTACAAGATATGGTCGGATTCATTTCTTCTTTCTCTAGAGTTGGTTCCTGGTGTATATCCTCCTGTTTTGACGTTTATTGTTCTTTTTCTTCCTCCTCTTCACAATCTATGTGGAATAATTTATTCTCTGGACACTTATCACCTTTAGTGTATTTTGTATCAAAATTTTAACAAAGCCCTTTTTCTCTTTTTTCCTCCAATTGTTGTGGTGCCAACCTTGTAGGTTGTGGAAGACTAGGAGAAACAACACTTCCATCTTTGTAGTTGTGAGTGGTGCAATTCCTTGTTGCCATAATTTTTGTTTCAACTTTTATTGCCACCCTGAATGCCTTCTCTAATGAATCAGGTTCCAAAAGGTAAACCTCATGTTGGATGTTATCTTTTAAAGTCGATATGAAGGCTTCAATCCTATGCTCCTCCAGAATATTGGTTACCCTAATATTCAATTTCTGGAAGTCTTTAATGTGCTCTACCATTGAACCCTTTTTTTTAGATTTATCAATTGGCTAAAGAAGGTGTTTCTCTTTGTATCTTCATAATGTGTTATCATTTCCTCTGTAAAAATTAACCAGGTGACAAGTGGTTTACGAGAACAAATCCATCTATACCATACAAACTGATTGGGTTCTAAATATAAAGATGCAATATGTACCTTTTGTGAGGGTTGCACATCCTATAGATCAATATTGCTCCATCTGTAGTATCCATGTTACAAGATCCTTGCCATCAAACTTTCTCATATCTATCTTTGGAATGTGGTGGTTCTTAAACGTCGCATTGGAGCCTCTAAAATCGTAATTCGTATTCCTTTTGTCCTCATCATGATTTTAATGGATTACCTTGTCACGACTAGGAAGCCTTTCTTGCAACAACTTTGTCAAACCTTCCTTCAAACCTTCCATGTCTGCTTTTAAACCATTCATGTCATCTTTTAAACCATCCATGTTTCCTTTTAAACCATCCATGTCATCTTTTAGTTCATCTTTGGTTTCTCTTTGTGAGAGTGAAATTTGTTGCACTTGGTCCTGTAATTTTGATATATCATGTTGCAACTATTCCTCTTCATGCGTCATAGTAGAGGTTTATGAGGGCTTAATGGGTGTAGATTCTTAGGAGGCATTTTAGAACCCAATACTGATATATATGCTTCGATATTCCCTTGGAATCACTTCAAACTATTTTTTCAAACAAAATTTGTGCAATTTAAAAAAAATACATAACTTTTTCTTGCTTTTAGGAGCTCGATCTTGGAATGATTATAACTCTATAATTTCAAATCTCCAAGTTCTGAAATTTATTCTTGTGGTATCTCTTTGAGTCTTCTTTCCAACCCCACAAGTATGATCTAGATTGAATTCTTCAAGAAAGAGTTATGTCAAATCTCCCGTGATGGCCTGATTATGGATTGGTTCAATAGATCAAAGTTGTATGGGATGCTAGTATCACTGCTTCAACCTTCAGCCCTGAAATTAATATACGAAAAACTATAGTTTGTGCACTTCCCCCACTTTTTACAGAATTCAAATCCGATGCCTGAAATGAA
Source organism: Pinus tabuliformis (assembly GCA_031772625.1). Taxonomy (NCBI): domain Eukaryota; kingdom Viridiplantae; phylum Streptophyta; class Pinopsida; order Pinales; family Pinaceae; genus Pinus; species Pinus tabuliformis. The sequence goes on from CM062811.1 coordinate 444,386,227, forward strand.
AGTTATGATGATTTTCCCTAGGTTACCCGTTTCAGATTGAATTTTGGAGCCTATAAAAACCCTAACTTCCTCATATCATATCTATGAAAATATAGCGAACCGAGATCTAAAATTTTTACACGAAGTTCACCAAGATCTAGGCTCCACGTGGTCAAAATTTTAGCTTCTGAATCCTTGTATAAAAAATTTTTATAGCAAAAATTCCAAGATGGCTTGTTTGAAGAAGCGAAACCCTAGAATCCAAAGCCCTGATAACAAATGTTATGCAACCAATTCACAGAAAAGATAGATCAATGACTCAAAAATTATCCTCTTCGAGGGGGAAACCAACTTTCCATTACATAAATGAAAAATTATTGGATTATACAAATCATAATACCTCCTTGGTAATATAGGAGTCTAAGGGGTCACAATGTAATTATAGCCTACATAACAAAAATAATGTAAGGTCACAACAATAAATATATGGCTTCTATGGGGCACACCAATAAAAATATGGAGGCTACATGGGCACAACAATAATAATAAGGGGGATACACTAGTATTATCGGGACCTAAAAAAGTCATTCTTCTACATGTTTTAGTGATACAAGAAGCTATAATGCTTGGTTTGAATAACAGGTCTAGGCCAGTAGTTTTGAGGAGGATGCTAGAAACCCTTGTATGCAGGATTCAGTTGGTAGGGGGACTCCTTCAAAAAGGAAGAATAATAGGGTTTTGAAAAGCGAAAAATGCTCGACTCTTTATAATATTTGCTTGGGGGATGATGTGTAGATGACACAAGAGGTGGAACTCACAACGAAATCATTGGTGGGTAGAGACAGATGCCACAACTTTTGTTTAAAGACTCTTGTTGAATGGATGAACCAGAAGTTAAAAATTCTAGTCATCGATGCCCCAAACATTTTTGTTCTAACATGTGGTTGGATACAGTTAAATTTAAAGTCTCACGAGGAAGAAGAAAAAGTTAAAAAAGGGGCATTGGCTATTGGTTCCACCACTGTTATTTTCAAGTCTTAGACACCAATATTTGCCGCTAGTAGTGAAAAACTTGAAGTGGTGCCGGTTTGGGTTTGGTTTCTTGGCTAGTAGTCCTAATGTGGAATCCTCATCGGAAATTTGGGTGATTACCTGGGGATGTTCTTGGATGTGGATTACTGCTTTAAAGAAATGAAATATATGTATGGGGGATTTACGCAGTGCATTATATTAGATATCATTTTTGGGATTCAACTGCGTTAAGTAAGTCATTCAAACATATGACCATTTCCATGAGAGGTAGTCGTAACTGACTAATTTCTCATGATTTTTGAATAGTTCACTTAGCACGCATTGCATCGGGTGATGCTCACAGGGGTGAAGAAGTGGGATTGAAACTAGTGAAATGTGGAGAACGAATCACATAGCATCAATCATCACTTCCGGGCTTGCACCCGGTAACCAGGACTTCCCAGGAGGTCACCCATCCCAGAACTCCTCTGGCTCAAGCGCGCTTAACTGTGGAGTTTTCCCCACAATCAAGCCCACTTAGCTTGCTACCCCATTTGCAAAACCTTAGCAAGTATTGTGCCTCATGAACCATTCAAGTAGAGATCCCTTGACTCTTTTTGAATTTAAGTATGGGGGATTTACGCAGTGCATTATATTAGATATCATTTTTGGGATTCAACTGCGTTAAGTAAGTCATTCAAACGTATGACCATTTCCATGAGAGGTAGTCGTAACTGACTAATTTCTCATGATTTTTGAATAGTTCACTTAGCACGCATTGCATCGGGTGATGCTCACAGGGGTGAAGAAGTGGGATTGAAACTAGTGAAATGTGGAGAACGAATCACATAGCATCAATCATCACTTCCGGGGCTTGCACCCGGTAACCAGGACTTCCCAGGAGGTCACCCATCCCAGAACTCCTCTGGCTCAAGCGCGCTTAACTGTGGAGTTTTCCCCACAATCAAGCCCACTTAGCTTGCTACCCCATTTGCAAAACCTTAGCAAGTATTGTGCCTCATGAACCATTCAAGTAGAGATCCCTTGACTATGGTAAGTTATATGTCGGTGGATCAGGTTATGGTAAGTTTATACCTTCGAAAAAAACTCCATGAAAGTATGAATGTTGAGAATGGCATTGTTAGATTAAAAGTTCTAGATTACAAATGACTTCCATTCAAATATAAGAGGTGCCATAAATATGGTCATATAGTAAATAATTGTAGTCTTCCTTTTAAAATATCCTCATCATTTGGAAAATCCAACAAGAAACAAAAGACTGTAGGGGCAGCCTTAGATGATTATGCAAGTTTATTGACAAGGGATTGTGTGAGGTCAAAGGCTTAGATGCTGATTGGTACTCTGTGCTTAGTTCCTTGACGGTCTCTCCAAAGGTCTCTCAGATGGAAGCTATAACACATATCATATGTAGGTTTTAACCCCGTACATAAATTACCTGCATACGAATTCTAAAACATAGAAAACAAATAATGCAAGAGCAGAACACATAAAACACATATACACAGAGATTTCCCCTGGATCCCAAAACCGGGACTACCAGCTTGATTTTTCATTATGTTCCTTTCAATGTTATAATACATATTTATACATGCCGAAGCATCTAATACCATGGACCGAAAAACCATCGCGTCCAATACCATGGACCGAAAACCATCGCGTCCAAAAAACATGTGTGAAAATCATGCACAAAACCATAGGTGGGTCCGCCCAACCTAACATAGGGTCCAAAACCAAAATTTTTCGGGGCACTTCCCCGGACCCCATAAAGTGGGGTTACGGGTGCCCCTCAAACCCACTGTTAACTACATGGAAAGAATATAACACAACCCAACATTCTCCCACTTGTTGTTTTCTTTCCACAGGGGGCCACAAGAGAGCTTAGTTATTTTTCCAGCTCTGAAATGCCCATTGTCTCTCTACACCAAGAGAACTTCTCAAAGCTCACAGATTTTGTCAATGCATTTGCAGTATTCTTCAAAGTGTCCACCTTTACCAGCAACCCCTTTTTGTCTTCTATCATATCCCTCAGAAAGTGATACTGAACATCAATGTGCTTTGTCTTTGAATGATATGCGGGGTTCTTTGCCAAGAAAATTGCACTTTGGCTGTTATAGTCTATCCTTATAGCTTCCTGTACTAACCCCATACTTGAACACAATCTCTGCAACCAAACTTCTTCCTTGCTTGCATGAGTGGCTGCCATGTATTCTACCTTTGTAGTTGACAGTGCCACTACAGATTGTTTCTTACTCATCCAACTGACTGCACCTCCAAATAGGTTAAACACATACCCACTTGTAGATCTTCTCTGATCCAGATCTCTAGCCCAGTCTGCATCAACAAAGCTGTGAATATCCAACACTCTGTCCAATCCTGGTCTTCCTTGGTAGCACAAACCATAATTGCTAGTGCCACGCAAATACCTAAAAACCCGCTTCACTGCTGTCCAATGCTCCTTCCCTGGTTTTGACATAAACTTGCTCAATACTCCCACTGCATGTGCAATGTCTGGTCTAGTACAGACCATTACATACATTAGGCTACCGACTGCACTTGCATATGGAACACGGGACATGTCCTCTTCCTCTTCTTGTGTCTTGGGACACTGTTCAACAGATAACCTCACACCTACAGGAATAGGAACCTTCACTAGTTTACTATCCTGCATATTAAACCTCTGCAATATTGTCTCGACATACTTCCTCTCGTTTAACCAAAGCTTCCTCTTTGCTCGATCTCTTTTAATTTCTATGCCCAAAATATAGTTTGCAACATCAAGCTCTTTCATGTCAAAATTGGAGGACAATTGGGTCTTCAAATCCTGGATAACTTCTTTGTCATTTCCAACCAACAACATATCATCCACATACAAGACCAGATAAATAACACGATCACCAATTACTTTAAAATACACATAGTGATCTACTTTGCTTCTGGTGAAGCCAAGTCCCCGTATAAATGTATCAAATTTCTGATACCACATCCTTGGTGACCGTTTTAACCCATATAGAGACTTATTTAACTTACATACTAGTTCTTTCTTACCCTTCACCACAAAGCTGGTGGGCTCCAGTATTGTAGCAATAATGCTACAACTCCTGGAGCTTCCTTCTCTAATTTTATCAACCCGGTAGTTCGTAACAAACTTGGAAGCGACGGTGCTGTATGCACAAGTACTAGCTCTTGTCGCAGCCGTCACTTGGTCAGCTGGCACAAGTCCGCTAGGGCTCAAGACAACTTCTATGAGTTCTCAAAAGAAGCTTTTTAACCGATGAACGAAAGCTCTCTCAAAGGAAATTAACCTACTGTAGGAAGGAACTGAAAGCTAACAAGAATCACAAACCCTAGCAAACCCTAATTCTACCAGCTAGTCCTACTGATGCAAAGGTGGGAATGCAAACTACTGAAAGAGATGCCATTACTTCTAGGAAGGTGAGATGCATGTGTCTAGACTACTTTGATCTAAAGAAAACATATTTTTGTATTTTTTCTCAAGTTGTTGGAATTATTATGCATGTGCTTCTAACTGGGTCTTGACTGTGCAGGGATAGATCAAGGAGGGAAATGCTTGGAAAAGGTCAGGAAGGCTCAGAGAGGGTCTAAGGAATCCCTAACATCCTTTCAGAGAAGTTCACAAAGTTTAGATGCCAAGCAACCGTGTTTATGAGCTTCTACAGGAAGTCTGCAGGGGTTCTACAGGATGTTCAGGATTTCTACAGGAAGTTCAGTAATTCCTACAGGAAGTTCAGTAATCGGATTTTTGGGTGATGGATGAGTGGAAGAGGCTGTATGGATGGATAGGGAGGTAGGAGGGGAGCTTGTGATGGCTTATGGACAGAGAGATGAGATGAAGAGGGGGTGTGCAAAGCTGGTTGGTCTAGAGGAGGGTAGAGGGAATGGAAGGCCGAAAAGGTAGGATCACGTGGGTGATAGAAGAGTTAGGAGGCAAGTGGTCTAACTGGGAGATGAGTAGATGGCATCGGCACGGTTTAGAAGGACAGGGGAGTGAGGGAGTATTACTGCACAGTGTAAATGAAACAAATCATCCACGTCTCGTACATAACCGAAATTTCATCAACCTATTCTAACTGTTTTAGTAAAACCAAAGAACAACAACGTTATTTCTGAGGAAAATCATGCATGGTGCTGAAGCAAATACTCATTCCACAAGATCTAAATGCATGAACACTTCTACAAACGAAATCATTGCATCAAAGATTGCATGAACATGTAAAACAATGTTTTTGGTGGGTGGCACGGTCTGCAATTTCAGTCCCTAAACAGAGGTGAAAGTGAGTGTGCAGTCAACCTTTTTTGGAACTCCGATTAACTCCAATCTCCTTACTCTAATCTAAACTACTGAAGCAACTCTATTCCTAAAACTAACCTACTTAACCACACCAAGAAATTCAACTCAGCAAACTGCGTTTCCAAATGCATGTAAAGGAAAAGAAATACAATGCTGAAAGAAAGGTAACAATACAAAGGAAGGATTCCTTTTGCTCTCAGGTTGGGCCCAACCCTGAGAGCTATGGCTCCTTTAAGAACTCAGAACTGAACTCAAATCTGCCTGCTTTTCATTCAAAGATAATAGTCATAAGTCAAATAACATGCCAAAAATGGCTTATAAAGAGCAAAACAGAGCTATCAGCTCCTAGTTCAGAATATGCAACAAGGTTTCAAAAGTCTCCCTCGAAGGCTACAGCCTCATCATTTATACATTACGAGGGCCAAGCTGGCCTCCTAAATTAGTGGGGTTTGGCTGACCAAACTAAGAGTAATCTGCTGCTTCCTCAAAATCCGTTTGGCTGTCTTCTAGCTCGGTGGTGGTGGCTGTTGGAGCTCGGAGTTGGGGGTGTAGATCACGAGGAAGGCCATTCAATGCTGTGGAAAACCTTCCTACAAAATCTCAATCCCATCTTGGCTGTCTCCTAGCCCTCATCTGCGTGGTTTTGCTCCATTAAATGTCAAAAAACCTAAAATAAACATGTGTTAGCCACCTAGGAATAGTGACTGCCCTCATTCGTACAAATGACATGAATATACTAAAAAAATGATGCATAAGTTATGAAAAATGAAGGGTTGAGCAAGGGTAGTTAGGCCAAATGAGCCCAAAATGTTACCAAATTTGGGGCTCATCATCACCCCCCAGCTAAAATGATTGCTCATCCTTGAGCAACTAATCCAGCTCCTCGTCCTTCATTGCCTTTACTACCACCCTCACATCCCAAGCTTCTGCAGTAGTGTCCTCCTTACTGACATGGAACCCAGCCTTTCTTTCCACCTCTTCACACTGTTCATGCTCATCTTTCTCTGTGCTGCCTTCCATCAATCCTAACAGCAGAGGTGGGCTCAGCTTGAGGCCAATCCAGCTGGCCTGGAGGTTCTGCATAGATTTCTTATAGAGGGGCACCCGTACTAGAGCTTCCCTCATTCGAGTTGGAGTATGATATTCTCTGATTTTTAGACTGTGGGCCAATGTGTTCCATCGGCGAGTGCAAGCTTGAACACAGTTGTCCCCTAACAGTCTCTCCATATCCTCGAAATGCGCTATGGCCTGGGCCTGCTGATCCATATATTTCAATGAAGCTTGAGGGTCGGTGGATAAGTGTTGGTGTGCTGATATTAATGCAGTTGGATCCCCTGGTTCTGCTCTAATTAGTAATGGCTCATTCAGCTCTCGGTTCATGACCGCTTTGGCTTCTGCTGCTCTTTTGTCTTCATGGTTCAACCATGAGGCAAATGCCATTAACTGCATATCCCCTAAGACCATGTTGGGATCCCATGAAGTCACATTAGGAAGGGCCAAATTATGGAGGTAGAACTCCGATAGTTTGGCCTTATCCTCTGATGAACTGGTATTGCATAATTCAGTGAACTGCTGCGGGTCTTGGAGCTGAGAGATACCCCTTTGTGCCAAGGTATTGATTTGAAATTGCAGCCACTGGTCTCTCAGGTACAGGCCATAGGATTTGGCCGGCTGTCTGCATTGTATAGCATCCATGGCCCAACTGGCCATGCAGGCCAATTGTGCCTCTTTCTGCTGCAGCTGTTGTTTGAGAGCTTGCACCTCAATTTGTGCTTGCAGTTTTGTTTCCTGTAGATGCGTGGTTGGCTCCCCAAGACCGATTTGCAGTTCCTTTCTGCCTTGCTGTTCTGCTGTGATGTCCCCTGAGGATGTGCCTGTTCCTCTCCTCAGCTCCTGTAGCTGCAGTCTAAGTTTTTCGTTTTCTTCCTGTAGGAACACCCGCTGGCAATTTGCCACGTGTTTAGCCATAGCTAATTCCTTTCTTGCCTCCTTGAGTTGCTCCTCCAAGGGGCCTATGTCCGCCACACCTTTTGATTTGGCTATTTTCATCCACATGTGGGTTCGTACTCTCTCTTCCTCCAATGCAAAGAACAGTGGCACAGTGAATTTCTGTGGTATAATTTTGCCAGCTTCTAAGAAGTTATAATACGAGCTCAGACTTGGCTGAGGGCCAGGCTCCGGAATATGCTCTTTCTCTTCTTCTCTTGGTGGCTCTACTTCGTCCTCCCTCGGTGGTGATGAGGGTGCTTATCCTTCCATCCTCTCTGTCTCCTTAAGCCGGGCTAAGGTTTCCTGTAGAGCAGCCTCAGCATCCTGTAGCCGGGCTTTTGAGGCCAACTGGTCCAACCTCTCTTTCCAAGTAGTTGTTTTCGGGCTCCCCCTCTCATAGGTGACTGATATCTTTGAGGGGGACCTCTCCGTGGGTGAAGTAGGGGCATCCTCTATAGTGATTGGGCTGCTGGATGGAGGCTGTGGCTTGCCCGTTTTTATTCTCACACTTCTCCTAGCTTTAAAATATAGAGGGGCCTCCCTCTTTCTCTTTTCCTTTGGCTTAGGAGGTGTACTGAGGGCGGCCAGCACGGCTGCTGCCTCCCTTGCAAGAATGTCGGCTTTCTTTTCCTTGGGTTTTCTTTTCTCAGGGCTTCCTGTAGAAGGCCCTTTTTCAGCTGATTTCTGGCTTCCTGTAGAAGCCGGTTTTGGTTTTCCTGTAGAAACAGGTGGCACCATTTTAGTTTGTTTTGCTGAGTGGGTTTTGCTTTTTGACTTGGTCGAGGCTGCTGTCGAGGTGCCTTTACTGATGTGGACCTGCTCAGTCTTGTCCACCCTGCTTTGTAATCTTTTCTCTCTGGCCGTCAACATGGGTGTGTCATCCTTCTCTTTGGCACCCTTTTTCTCTTGTTTCTCCTTTTGCTCTTTCTTCGGTGCTTTGGCCGTGGGTCTCTGGCCTTTTTCTTTCTTCTCTGCGGGTACTGACTCCTTCTCCTCACTGCTGGAGGAACCAAGCTCTTCGGTCAACATTTTTATATCGCCATCCTTAGTCAAATTTCGGAAGGCTTCCCACGAGAGAGGGACTTTGTATGTGTGGAGTGCATCCTCCACGAGGAGCTTAATGAGCCCGTGATGAGCTACCTGGTCTGGTGTGCCTTCTCTCAACTTGGTGGCACATTCAGTCATAGACTGCAGTAGAAAGTAGGGAATACTTAATTTGTTCTCTGCAGGTAGGTCCATCTGATGCCTTAATTCTGTGAGTAGCCGAAAATGGTACCCATACACAATGCTAAACCAACCTTCGCAGGTGATGTATTTCATAATTTGGAGGCTGACTTCACTCCAAAGTGGTAGTAAGCTAGTTCTGCGAACCCCGTTCTTATCTTCTGAGAATTGTGGAAAGAATTCCTTAGCCTTCTGGCCTAATTTCCTCTCTTCTTTGTCCCATGGTGCCCCCATTGGGAGCTCAGTAACTCGGCTGATGAACTGTGGGGTGAGTCTGAGACTCAAACCCCTGAAATTGACGGTGGCCAATGTCTTTGATTTTGGCTTCAGAGCCCGCAAGAACTCCTCTGCCACCTCATCATCATATCCTTGCAATTTGTCGCAGAACGACATCCATTGCGCGTGAGTGAACAACTCTACCACCTCAGGGTTCTCTCTTAGTTTCTTTGAGTCGGTCGGTTCCTTTCTGATGAATCCACCCGGCATGATGAAAACTGCTACGTTAGCTGGAGGTGGCGGGTGTGTATTCAAAAACTAGCCTTTTGGGACTACGCCTTCTGCCATGCACACAATTCGCGAAGACTATCTCCAGATGAGCCTTAACAGGGCTTAATTACAAATCACATCCTGTAGGAAACCTTGCATACACTTCGATGACAATTCATGCAAACGGCAGACAACACTTGCAATTTCTTTTATGATCAGACTGTAGAACGTCGACTCCGCCACCCTCGAAACCAATTGCATGGGAGGCACAGGTTCAGGCTTACCTTTTTAATTCTCCACCTTTGACGTGAAGAGCCCAATTTTCCTCGTGGCAGTGAGCTTCCTGTAGCGGAGCTTTCCTGTAGAAGCAGCGCACGGGTTCTGGAGAACACTGCAGTGGTTCTGCACCTTCTGTGTTGCTATCAGACGTTCGAACGGCCGAAGACTTGGAGTGTCGAGCTTCAGAGGAATTCGGATGCTCACTCGACTTCGAAACGGCTGATGATAAATGCGTGGGGTGGCAATCTAGCCGATAGATTTGAATCCGGCGGAATCCGTGGCGCGGGGGTGAGCTGTCCCTGCCGGACCGTTGGACGACGTCATCTACTCATTCCACTGCAAGTTCCCTGACTGTTGCATCATTCTCCGCAGATCCGCCACCGCCATTTCTGTTAAAACGCGCTTCTCCCCGACTGGACGGTTCTCACGTGTCCACTACCCATTCTTTTTGCCACGACCACCATTCTACACATCCGACTAGACCATCTGACTGGTCGACGTGGCCAGTTGAATGGCCATACGACTGCTCAACCCGTTCATTTCATACTTGCAAACATTTCAAAGTAGTATTCATGTAATTCGACGAAAGAAAGGGCGAGGCACTTACCTGTGCGGCCACGACATGATTTTCCAGGCTTCAGGACGATGATGACTAGATTTTCTTGCTGCTGCTATTTGCACAGGCCCGGAGGTTCCTCTTCGCAGGCTGCTGATGATGAAGCTTGTGACTCGGCTGCATGTGCCCACTTTATTATTGCATGTTGCAGGCGATTGAATGGTGTACACTCTAGTTGGCTGAACTGCTACGGGATTCCTGTAGGATGTCCTGTAGCAGTTTTTCCTCCTCGGGTGCATGCTGAACGGTGAAGACAGTGGCATCACGATCACGCTCGCAGGGCCCTTGGATAGCTGTGATGAGTATTGCATGGCATCTCGGCATCTTTTTTCATTTAAGAATCGCTTCCTCTTGATAATTCAATGATCTGTTTTGATTGTGCAGGTACTTTTATTGCATGTCAACTGGGGTGGTAGAAGGAGGTGACAGCAGTGTGCGATGGAGAAAATAGTAGCTTGCATGCCTCCATGCCGAACCTTGGTCATTAGATCTCCCCACACAATTAGTTCTGGGCCGTCCAAAACTTCTACAGGAAGTTTCCTGTAGAAATACAGAACTTCCTGTAGAAAGTCTGTAGCTTCCTGTAGAAGACTAAGCTGTGATGAAATCGTGCCCATACCTTGGAGAAGATGAGTGTTTTTGGAGGAGGTGCTGGTGAGGTCACCTGGCAGCATAATAAGGACCCTTGTCTTTGAGTTGAGGGACCTCTTCTTCCTTCATAAAATACCTGCAACCTGCATGCATTGCCACATTGTGAACTTGCTGTCCCTGTTTTTTCGTTTATTGTTTTTTTCTCTTTTTCCTTTTTTTTTTTGAAAGACAGCAGGGGTGCCTCAATGAGGTTTTCACCCTTGCCATCTGCCTTAAGCGCCTCAAAGAGGTTTTCACTCAAGGGTCTTTTTCAAATCTCTTTTTTTTTTTTTTTTTGAAAGACAACAGGGGCGCCTCAATGAGGTTTTCACCCCTACCATCTGCCTTGGGAGCCTCAGAGAGGTTTTCACCCAAGGATCTTTATTTATTTATTTATTTTTTAAGATCTTCAGGGTATGCCCAAAACAGAGGCAGAACCCTTCTCTATGACCAACACTGATTTCTCCACAGTTTTGATGAACTCTTGTCTTGAGAGAGGTTTCCTATAGATCTTCAGTCGATGCCCATTGACAAGCATGGGGATGGCCTCCTCATCAATGGTCCGAATAAGAACAGATCCATTGTCATGACATTTTTCCACTGCATATGGTCCCAGCCATCTGGTTCTCAGCTTCCCCTTGAAATCTTTATGCCTGGAATCATACAACAGCGCCCAATCTCCTGGCTGAAATTGCTTGTCATTGAGGTGTTGGTCATGCCACACCTTTCTCTGAAGTTGAACCACTTCTGAGTGAAGGAGGGCCTGCATTCGGTGCTCGTCCAATCCATTCAGCTGCAATAACCTTTCTTGTTGGGCATGGCTGAGATCTAGGTCCAGCTGAGCTGCCATCCTCAAAGTGTTGTATTCAAATTCAATTGACAGCAAAGCTCTCTTCCCATAGACCAGCTCATAAGGTGTGAAGCCGGTTGTGGTCTTCCAAGTGGTGTTGTAAGCCCATGTGGCCTCAACCAGGCGATCTGCCCAATCTTTCCTACTGCTGCTCACCACCTTAGTCAAAATCCCTTCCAATGCTCTATTGGTGACTTCCACTTGCCCATTTTCCTGAGGATGATAGGGGGTGGAAGTCCTATGCTTGATTTTGTGATGAGCTAGTAGGTCTTCAATTAAGTTGGATGTGAACTGGCTTCCTTGATCGGTGACTAGTTCTCTTGGGTAGCCAAATTTGTAGAAGATGTTTTCTCTTAAGAACTCAGCCACCTTTTCTTCTGTCACTGCTTTGATTGCCTTAGTTTTTGCCCACTTTGTCAGGTAGTCTGTGCACACAATGATGTAAGACCTTTGCCTCGAAGGAGGGTTGATTGGACCCACAAAATCCATACCCCACTTCTCAAATGGCTCAAGAATCACTTGAGGTTGGAGAGGCATCTCATCCCTTTGAGTCGGTTTCCCCATCCTTTGGCATCGGTCACATTGGCTGATATACCTTCTGACATCTTGATGAAGTGTGGGCCAATAGTAGCCTGCCTGCAGGATTTTGAAGGCAGTCCTCTTTGCTTCAAAGTGTCCTCCACAAGGCCCATCATGACAGGTGAGGAGGATATCAAAGACTTCCTCCTCCCTTACACAACGCCTTAAGATCTGATCAGGGCCAAGCTTGAACAGGTTGCCCCCGATCCAAGTGAATGAGGCACTTTTTCTGACGATTCTGCTCTTCTCTCTTGAGGATAGGTGCGGAGGGAACTGTGCTGAAACAAGGTAGTTTGCTATATCAACAAACCATGGAGAGAGTACTGAAATAGCAAACAGATGTTCATCGGGCATCTGGTCATCCACCGTTCCATCCTCATCTGCGGATAAATCCAATCTAGACAAAAAGCCAGCAACAACATTTTCTTTACCTGGTTTGTCAACAATAGTCAAATCAAACTGCTGCAACAAAAGTAACCATCTAATAATACGAGCATTCACATCTGGTTTATTCATTAAATATCTAATTGCAGCATGATCAGTATGTACAAATGTTTGATAGCCAGTGATATAATGTCGGAACTTATTCAGTGCATGGACCACGGCCAAGAATTCTTTCTCAGTTACAGTGTAGTTCAGTTCCGCTTTGGATAAGTTTTTGCTAACAAAGTAAATGGCATATGGAAGTTTTTGTTCAACTTGTCCTAAGGCTGCCCCTATGGCTTTGTTCGAGGCATCAGTGTGGATGTGGAAAGGTAGGGCCCAGTTTGGACCTCTCAAGATTGGGGCAGACACCAACTTGTTCTTTAATTCATTCAGAGCCCTCTGACAATCGTCAGTCCATTTAAACTCCACATCTTATGCCAAGAGGCCAAACAATGGTGAGGCTAGCTTGCTAAAGTCTTTAATGAATCTCCTGTAATACCCTGCTAATCCTAACAAACTCCGAACATCCCTTACCTTTTGAGGAGGTGGAACCTTCTTGATGAGAGCAATTTTGTTAGGATCCACCTGTAACCCTTGGCAAGAAATGGTATGGCCTAGCACAGTCCCTTCAGTCATCAAGAATTCACATTTTTTAGGACTAAGGGACAGGTTCATCTCAATGCATTTGGTTAGGACTTTTCCCAGATTGGACAATGCTTCCTGGAAGTTGGACCCATAAGGAGTGAAGTCATCCATATAGATTTCCACCGCATCATGGACCAGCTCAGAAAAGATGCTCAAGACGGCTCTCTGGAAGGTAGCAGGAGCATTGCATAGTCCAAAGGGAAGAACTCGGTAGGCAAAGGTACCGCAAGGACAAGTGAAGGTGGTCTTATCTTGGTCTTCTAGGCTGATTTGGATTTGGTTGTACCCACTAAACCCATCTAGGAAAGAGAAAAACTTCTTTCCTGCCAGTCCATCCAACACTTGATCTATGAAAGGTAGAGGAAAATGGTCTTTCTTGGTAGCTTTGTTCGGTTCTCGGTAGTCCACACAGATTCTCCACTTCCCATTTTTCTTGGGAACCAACACCAGAGGGGACACCCATTCGCTATCCGAGATGGGGTAAATGAATCCGACATCCAACAGTTTTTGCAATTCTTCCTTGACGATGTCCTTAAGGGCTGGATTCATTCTCCTCTGGGGTTGCCTAACCGGTTTACAATCCTTTTTGATGTAGATGTGATGGGTACGGACCGAAGGATGGACTCCTTTCATCTCCTTATAGCTCCAAGCAAAAGCATCTAGATGACTGGCCAACAGACTACACAACTCCTTTTCCTGGGAAGGGGATAGGGAGGAGCTGATCTTTAACGTTCTCTCAGGGCCGAACTCCACATTTTTTACTCTGGGAGTGACAGGGTTGGTCGCACGAAGGTCCACTAAGGTGCTGGCTTGGGCATCCTCCACCAATTCCTCTAAGGACAGTGCACTGGGAGGTGGATTCTGGATCAAGGTCTCAATCAAATCATCCTCGGTTGGGGGATCTCCCCTAGTGGTGTCTAGGGTGCACAAAGGTGCTGAGTACACCTCATCCTCTTCTCCTTCCTCCAACCAAAGTGGTAAGTCATGCTCTAATGAGGGTTGGGCAGGAGGGTATAGGACTAGCTGCTTGGACATAAGACCATTTTTGATGGTCATGTTTCCTGCACGGCAGCTTATGTAAGCATCTGCAGTGGCTAACCAAGGCCTTCCCAAAATAAGAGGATATCCAGTGAGCTTTGCCTTTGGTTGCAGAACCAAGAAATCTGCAGGGTATTTCCAAGAGTCAACAGAGACCAAGACATCCTCCACAATCCCTTCGGGAGTCACGGTGGAGCGATCTGCTAGTTGTAGGACTGTCGAGGTCTTCCTCAAGGAACCCTGAAGGTTGAGTTTGAGCATGGTATCTTTGGTCATCACATTAATGGCAGCCCCCAGATTAATCAAGGTGTGAGGTATGATGGTGCCATTGATGTGGACATCTACTACAGGACTCCCAGGATCTAGATACTTTGGGCAGATGACTTGTCCCAACATAAGGTCAGACAGTTGTCCTATGACATTGATGGTTGAAGCATCTCTCTTTCGCCTGCCTGGGTGTCTGAAACACTTTTCCTTAACCAGTTTGTTGTATATTGGTACATCTTTGATGGCTTGGAGAAGTGGTATTTTCACACACAACTGTTTGAGCTCTCCTAGAAGCTCATCCTCCTCTGGGTTGGGTTGTGTGGTGGCTGTTAGTCTCTCAGGAAAGGGTGGAATAGCCTTTGGTTCACTTTCCTATTTATCTTCCTCGTCCTCTGGGGGAGGAGGTTGGCGATCCGGAAGAGTCTTTCCAGATCGCAGATTGATCTCCTGGATCTCCACAGCATAGGTAGGGCATGATGTTTCCCCAGTATATACCTGCTGGGCCTGTCTGTTGTTGGGGTTCGGGTTCGGTTGAGCAGGCATTTGAGGTTGCCTTGGAGGAGCAGGAGGTAATGGTTGTGGTTGAACTGGTGGTGGAGGCAAAATGGCAGGAGGAGTGTTGTACTGGGGCCTCCACCCCGATTGAGGTGCATTCCACTGAGGCTGTGGCTGGGCATGTGAGTGATATGAATGAGTAGTGGGTTGAGTATGGTACTGAGGTGGGTAAGACCATGGAGGAGGCATAGACCAGGAAGGATGAGCAGGGGGACCCCAGGAAGGCATAGGAGTAGATTGGTTGGGGCTGTAATAAGCTTGGGGTGTCCCTTGCATCCCCTGCTGGTAAGGTCTAGGTCCTTGTGGCCTCCTTTGGTTGAGGAAATAGAGAGGTTCAGTGGGGGCTTCTGTCCCTTGATACATGGCTTTAAGCCCAGGTAAGGTTGGACATTGGTTTGTGGGGTGGTCCTCCTCACAAACAAAACATACTTCCACCGAATGTAATGGGCATTCGTTCTTAGGGTGTTTCCTTGTACACCTAGGGCAGAAGATAGCCAAGGCCCTCTCAGCTTCTTCTTTCTTCTGCTGGATTTGGAATGTATCAAGTTGCATGGCAATGGTCTGTCTCACCTCACTCTTGAGATCCTCTAATTGATTTGCAAACTCATGTTTGGAGAAAGGAATACCAGTTGAGAAGTGGTTTCCTCTACCTCTTTTCCGGGCTGCCCTAGAGTGGTTTCTAAACACAGTCTTTATGTCCTCATAAGACAGTTGGTAAATATCTCCTCCAGCTAGCATGTGAAGGGTATCTAAGATGTCTTCAGGGACTCCTCGGAGCAGGACCAACTTGAGGGATTCAGGGTCAAGTGTGCACCTGGCCCGTTTATAGCTAAGTTGGAACCTTTCCTCGTAATCCTCTAAGGACTCATCATTTCCCATGGTCATCCGAAAGATTTCTCCCTTGGTTTCCTTGGACCTACAGTAGTCCCGGTATTTGGTATTGAAAGCCTGCTGCATCTGAGCCCAAGTGGTGATACTGTTCCCAGGTAAGCCCATGAACCAGCGTAATGCTGCATCCTTAAGGGTTGAGGGGAAGAGTTTCAGCTTCTGCTCATCTTTAGTATAGTCATAGGTTCGACAAAGGACATCAAACTCAAACAGGAAGGTGTCAGGATCTTCCGTAGTCAGTCCATGGAAGTGAGGTAAAGCGGAGGGGCTAATGTTCTTCATTTTCATGTCTCCATTGGTCTCTCGGATGGGGAAGGCACCTTCTATTCTCTCATCTTCTCCCCTATTGTCAGCCATAGCTTCAGATGGAATGGTCTCTAACTCTTCTTCTGCTATAGGATCTTCGTATATCTCAGGAGGTTCACCTATAGGTTCTTCTGGATCACTGTCACCAAAGAAGAGAGAAGGGTGACTCAGTGATGTGGTGGGGGTGTTGGGTAAGAATTTGCCTGTTTTATCTCGATTCCTACGAGGCATGAAATAGAAAGACTTTTGATTGCTTTTGTTTTTTCTCTGGTACCTGCAAAACTGAAACAGATTGATCTATAACTAACTATCTTGCTGAAATGAAAATGCAGAATTGAAATGAAAGCAGGAAATAACTAATCTACTTTGCTCAAATGAAATTGCAAGAGTGGAAATGCTTGTCTACGCTTGCAAAATTGAAATGCTAATCTACACTTGCAAAAATGAAATTGCGGAATTGAAATGTTAATCTATGAAAGCAGGAAATGTCTATGCTACTTTTGTAGAATGGAAATGAAATAAACTACTTAGCAGAAGGAGAGAGTAGGAAAATAGAAGAAAAGCAACAATTACTAATACTCTGACGCTTCCCCGGCAACGGCGCCAAAAAGATGGTGGGCTCCAGTATTGTAGCAATAATGCTACAACTCCTGGAGCTTCCTTCTCTAATTTTATCAACCCGGTAGTTCGTAACAAACTTGGAAGCGACGGTGCTGTATGCACAAGTACTAGCTCTTGTCGCAGCTGTCACTTGGTCAGCTGGCACAAGTCCGCTAGGGCTCAAGCCAACTTCTATGAGTTCTCAGAAGAAGCTTTTTAACCAATGAACGAAAGCTCTCTCAAAGGAAATTAACCTACTGTAGGAAGGAATTGAAAGCCAACAAGAATCACAAACCCTAGCAAACCCTAATTCTACCAGTTAGTCCTACTGATGCAAAGGTGGGAATGCAAACTACTGAAAGAGATGCCATTACTTCTAGGAAGGTGAGATGCATGTGTCTAGACTACTTTGATCTAAAGAAAACATATTTTTGTATTTTTGCTCAAGTTGTTGGAATTATTATGCATGTGCTTCTAACTGGGTCTTGACTGTGCAGGGATAGATCAAGGAGGGAAATGCTTGGAAAAGGTCAGGAAGGCTCAGAGAGGGTCTAAGGAATCCCTAACATCCTTTCAGAGAAGTTCACAAAGTTTAGATGCCAAGCAACCGTGTTTATGAGCTTCTATAGGAAGTCTGCAGGGGTTCTACAGGATGTTCAAGATTTCTACAGGAAGTTCAGTAATTCCTACAGGAAGTTCAGTAATCGGATTTTTGGGTGATGGATGAGTGGAAGAGGCTGTATGGATGGATAGGGAGGTAGGAGGGGAGCTTGTGATGGCTTATGGACAGAGAGATGAGATGAAGAGGGGGTGTGTAAAGCTGGTTGGTCTAGAGGAGGGTAGAGGGAATGGAAGGCCGAAAAGGTAGGATCACGTGGGTGATAGAAGAGTTAGGAGGCAAGTGGTCTAACTGGGAGATGAGTAGAAGGCCTCGGCACGGTTTAGAAGGACAGGGGAGTGAGGGAGTAGTACTGCACAGTGTAAATGAAACAAATCATCCACGTCTCGTACATAACCGAAATTTCATCAACCTATTCTAACTGTTTTAGTAAAACCAAAGAACAGCAACGTTATTTCTGAGGAAAAACATGCATGGTGCTGAAGCAAAGACTCATTCCACAAGATCTAAACGCATGAACACTTCTACAAACGAAATCATTGCATCAAAGATTTCATGAACATGTAAAACAATGTTTTTGGTGGGTGGCACGGTCTGCAATTTCAGTCCCTAAACAGAGGTGAAAGTGAGTGTGCAGTCAACCCTTTTTGGAACTCCGATTAACTCCAGTCTCCTTACTCTAATCTAAACTACTGAAGCAACTATGTTCCTAAAACTAACCTACTTAACCACACCAAGAAATTCAACTCAGCAAACTGCGTTTCCAAATGCATGTAAAGGAAAAGAAATACAATGCTGAAAGAAAGGTAACAATACAAAGGAAGGATGCCTTTTGCTCTCAGGTTGGGCCCAACCCCGAGAGCTATGGCTCCTTTAAGAACTCAGAACTGAACTCAAATCTGCCTGCTTTTCATTAAAAGATAATAGTCATAAGTCAAATAACATGCCAAAAATGGCTTACAAAGAGCAAAACAGAGCTATCAGCTCCTAGTTCAGAATATGCAACAAGGTTTCAAAAGTCTCCCTCGAAGGCTACAGCCTCATCATTTATACATTACGAGGGCCAAGCTGGCCTCCTAAATTAGTGGGGTTTGGCTGACCAAACTAAGAGTAATCTGCTGCTTCCTCAAAATCCGTTTGGCTGCCTTCTAGCTCGGTGGTGGTGGCTGTTGGAGCTCGGAGTTGGGGGTGGAGATCATGAGGAAGGCCATTCAATGCTGTGGACAACCTTCCTACAAAATCTCAATCCCATCTTGGCTGTCTCCTAGCCTTCATCTACGTGGTTTTGCTCCATTAAATGTCAAAAAACCTGAAATAAACATGTTTTAGCCACCTAGGAATAGTGACTGCCCTCATTTGTACAAATGACATGAATATACTAAAAAAATGATGCATAAGTTATGAAAAATGAAGGGTTGAGCAAGGGGAGTTAGGCCAAATGAGCCCAAAATGTTACCAAATTTGGGGCTCATCAAAAGCCTTCAGGTTGCTTCATGTAGATCTCCTCTTCCAGATCCCCCTGAAGAAATGTTGTCTTCACATCCATCTGTTCTACCTCAAAATCAAAAGCAGCGGCAACAAATAAAAGTAATCTAATAGAAGTTACCTTGGCAACAGGAGAAAAAATATCACCAAAATCAATTCCTGGCACCTGGGAATAACCTTTTGCTACCAACTGAGCTTTGTATTTCTCCACTTTTCCTTTTGCATTTGTCTTCTTTTTGAACACCCATTTGCTGCCAATGGGTTTCCTTCCAACCAACAACTCCACCAGATCCAAAGCCTCAATTTTGTGCAAAGATGCCATTTCATCAACCATGGCCTCTTTCTAGAGTTTTCCATCCTTTGAATCCACTGCTTCCTTCACAGTTCTGGGATCATCATCAGTAACAGACAAAGAAAAATTTGAACAAAAAGCAGATGGACTATACCTATCTGGCTGCCTTCTTTCTCGAACTGATCTTCTCACAGCCGGAATTTGTGGCTCTTCATCTTCTGATTCCTTCTCTGTTGTAGAGTCTGATTCTTCCTCCTTTAGCTCAAACTCTATCTTCTCAGGTTCCTTTGGTTAGAATTCATGTTTAATAACATCTTTCACCTCTCTGAACACCACATCTCGGCTGTACATAACCTTCCTTGTTACTGGGTTCCAAAGCTTATAACCCTTTAAACCATCCTTATACCCAATAAATATGCACTTTTTAGATTTACTATCCAACTTTATTCTTTTCTCCTTTGGAACATGTACATATGCATCACATCCAAATACCCTCAGATGTGAAAGAGAGGGTTTCTTACCAGTCCATACCTCATGTGGAGTCTTATCCTCTAACGCTGATGAAGGTGACCTGTTGACCAAGTAACATGCAGTATCCACCGCCTCTGCCTAGAATTCCTGTCCTAACTCGACACCACTGAGCATGCTTCTTGCCCTTTCCATCAACGTCTTGTTCATTCTTTCTGCAACTCCATTTTGCTGAGGTGTATATGGAGTAGACTACTGCGCTATACCACACTTCTTGCAGAATTCTTCAAATTCCTTACTGCAAAACTCTCCACCAATATCTATCCTCAACACCTTTATCTTCTTCTCTGTCTAGTTTTCCACTAGAGCCTTAAATTCCTTAAACCTATCAAAGACTTCAAATTTCTTCTTAAGAAAATATATCCATGTATTCCTTGAGAAGTCATCTATAAATGATACATAGTACACAGACTTACCCAGTGATGGAACCTTCACAGGTCCAAACCCATCACTGTGCACAAGCTCTAATATATGTTTCGCCCTCTTACCACCAGAGGGGAAACTCACCCGATTCTGCTTCCCGTATACACAATTTTCACAGAAATCAAAATCCAGAGAGCTATTACTCATACCTTCTACCATACCTTTTCCATGAAGTATTCGAAGGCCCTTCTCTCCAATATGTCCAAGCCTTTGATGCCACAGCATGGTCTTTTCTCCAGAGACCACTAGATTTTCTGCCCCACTTTCAGGAACCACAAAATTGTTGCACTCATCAACAACAGTGCTACCTTGTAGCTTGTACAGAGTTCCAATTTGAACTCCCTGCATCAATACCAGTGCTCCCCGAACCATCTTGCAGGTATCCTTTTTGAACATTGTTTTTACACCTGCATCATCTAGCTTACTAACAGAAATCAGATTTCTAGCTAATGCAGGAATATGCAGAACACCTGGAAGTGTTCTAACCCTTCCACCTTGCAGCTTCAACTTTACTTTTCCACGACCAATGATTCTAGCTATCATCCCCCAAGAAGACATCACCACCATCATATTTCTCATACTCACAGAACCACTCTCTATGGGGAGTGAAGTTAAAGGATGCACCTGAGTCAATCAACCATGCCTCATGATCTACATGTGTACTTGAAGAAGCCAAGTACACATCCCCACCTTCATCTGAGGTGGTTTTTGCCTATGCAGAAGGAGCCTCATCAGATTCCTTTCCTTTGTCAGGAGCTTTAGATTTACAGTCCCTTTTGAAGTGGCCTTCCTTTCCTCATTTCCAGCACACCACCTTTACAGGTTTTCCTGGAGATTTAGATCTCCCTCTAGATTTAGATCTCCCACTCGATGACTTATTTTTGTTTATGTTTTGGGACCGTCCTCGTACAGACAAGGCATCACCATTTTGGGCTAATGGTCCCCAACGAGGTCGGGATATAAGGAGTTAGGGCTTGAACTGGTCGAACCTTTACAAGACCAGCCTTGCAAATCCCGACGGCCTCCCATGGCAGACGAGAAGAAAGACGAGGGGGCAGGAGATCCTATCAAAATCTTGCTCGAAGAAGCCCTTGAGCGACAACGGAACGCGATGATGGACAGTTTCGCCCAGATCCTTCAGCGGCTACCCAGAAGCGACGCTTCGGCTTCTAGCAGCTACTCTGGAAATGCCACGCCCTTTAAGGTACAAGTTAATTTTGAAATCCCCATCTTCGAGGGTAAAATAGACGCAGATGCGGTAGATAAATGGTTAAATCTGCTAGAAGGGTATTTTTCTGTTCATGAATTTTCAAGTCGAGAAAAGATTGTTTTCGCTCTTCTCAAAGCGGCCCCCCACGTCAAGGACTGGTGGGAAACCTACTGCGAGCAAAAGGATGAAACTACCGGCTCGCTATTTTCAGCCGCACCCACTTGGGATTCATTTCGCGATGCCATCAAGGAGCAGTACTACCCTGTCGGAAGCTATGAGGATGAATACATAAAATGGACCACGCTGCGGCAGGGAAGGGACCAAGACATGCCGGAGTTCACCAATCTCTTCCATAACCTTCGCACAAAGTTGGGTATCAAGGATACGGAGCAGCATTTGATACTCAAATACCGCGGTTGCCTGCACAAGTACATTCATGAAGAAATACAATTCCTGAACATCCCCTCGCTCGGCACAGCATACTGATATGCCGTCAAGGTCGAGCAGAAGTTTAAACAAAAGAAGCGAGACTTTGGATCTGCGACTTCGAAGCAAGGGAAAGGTGCCCCTAAAACGCAGAACAAAGGGCAAAGCCAAGGCGGGGCAGCCCAAGACAACCCGCCAAAGCTGCAGACAAAGAACGGCACCGCGAAGACGAAAAAGGACACGGGAAAATGGTGTGAGTTCCATAAGAGCTCCACTCACAACACCAGTGAGTGTCGGGCCAAGCAGTCACTGGTGGCCGAGCTAAAGGGTCCAGAATCAGATACCGATTCCGACTCTGAGTCAGAACTCGACAAGGGGAATGAAAAAGGGAAACAAATCATTGATGCGGATCCCAATGCCACTGTTGCTACCGCCAAGATCCAGAAAAGTGAACCCGAAGATCCAGAGGAGGAGGAGCGTCTCTTCCACTCCCAGATGTGGGTAAAGGGCTCCCCGCTACAGTTCATTGTCGATAGCGGGAGCCAAAAGAACCTCATTTCGGCGGAGGTCGTGAAGCGGTTGGGCTTACCGACCACAGCACACCCACAACCATACACCATCGGGTGGCTTCACCAAGGACGGGATCTTCGCGTGAGCCAACAATGTCGCCTTCCGTACAACATCAAGCCCTTCACGGATGAGGTATTGTGTGACATCGCTCCCCTTGAAGTTTGTGATGTATTATTAGGACAACCATACTTGTGGAAGCGACATGCTGTGTATGAATCAAGGCCCCGGGCTGTTATTGTTACCTTGGGAAATAAGTTATACAGGATACCAGAGGTAGCACCGCCTACCGCCATCTCCTTGATTACTGCAAAACAATGTAGTAAGCTCATTTCCAAGACTAGGAAGTTTGTTTTCCTGATGATACGCCCTCAAGGAAAGAAGAAGCTGGTGGCCACGACCTCCAGACAGGGCCCCTCTGCACGGCAACTACAGATGGATAAGGTCGTGAAGGAGTACGAGGACATCTTCACCTCCCCTGCAGGGGTTCCTTTGCACTGTCAGGTCAAGCACTCCATCGATCTAACCCCAGGTGCGCCACTACCCAATGGACCAATTTATCGGCGATCGGTTTTAGAGAACGATGAAATCAAGAGGCAGATTCAGGAGTTGCTGCAGAAAGGTCACATCCGTCCGAGCTCATCGCCTTGTGGGAGCCCGATCGTGTTGGTACAGAAGAAGGATGGGACTTGGAGACTCTGTATTGACTATCGGGCGCTGAACAAGATCACTGTTCGTAATAGGTACCCGATCCCACGGATTGATGACCTCTTGGATCAACTAAAGGGGGAAAAGTACTTCAGCAAGATCGATCTGAAGTCAGGATATCACCAGGTACCGATCGAACCCTCTGATGTGTGGAAGACTGCCTTCAAATCCAAGGAGGGCCTCTTCGAATGGTTGGTCATGCCTTTCGGATTGACGAATGCTCCTGCAACCTTCATGAGGCTAATGGATGACATCTTGCGGCCATTTACCAACTCATTT
This sequence comes from Pinus tabuliformis, assembly GCA_031772625.1. Lineage (NCBI taxonomy): Eukaryota > Viridiplantae > Streptophyta > Pinopsida > Pinales > Pinaceae > Pinus > Pinus tabuliformis. The sequence continues at coordinate 444,409,462 of CM062811.1, forward strand.
GTAGTGGTATACTTGGATGACATTCTGATCTTCAGCCAGAGTTGGGAAGAGCACCTCCACCACATCCGACAGGTTCTTCAAACACTGCGACAACACAAGCTATGTGCCAATTTGGAGAAATGCACTTTTCGCATGACCCAGGTTCAGTATCTGGGATACATTATTGATGAACAGGGGGTGCATGTGGATCCGGCCAAGATCCAAGTCATTCGGGATTGGCCAGCCCCGACCACTCTGACAGAGCTCCGCAGCTTTCTAGGCCTTGCCAACTTCTATCGCAGGTTCGTGTTGGGGTTTTCTCATATCGCTTGGCCCTTGAGTCAAGTCACCAAGGGAGGAGCGAAAGCGAAATTCTTTTGGTCTGAATCTCAACAGAAGGCATTCATAGAATTGAAAGATCGCCTTTGCACGGCACCAGTTCTCACGTTACCAGATTTACAACAACCATTTGAGGTCGAGACGGATGCCTCTGACTATGCTATTGGGGCAGTCCTTACTCAACATGGGCATCCAGTGGCATATCACAGTGAAACACTTTCAGACACAGTCCGGAAGTATCCAACCTATGATAAAGAGATGTACTCCATTGTGTAGGCCTGCCGACAATGGAAGCATTACATTTTGGGGAAGGAAACAGTCATCCACACAGACCACCGACCCCTGCAGTTCATATAGACCCAAGGGAAATTGCAGAATGATCGCCATCAGAAGTGGTCTACATATCTGCAACAGTTCCATCTAAACATCAAGTACAAGAAGGGCATCACCAATCATGTTGCAGATTGCCTCAGTCGACCACCAATCATGGCGTTAACCACTGTGCTCAACTCTTGTGGGCACGAGACTTCTGATTGGCCACTTCTCTACAAAAGTGACCGAGAGTTTGGCCACACATACCAGACACTCTTGGGGGGTCAGCATGTTCCAGATTTCCACCTCCAAGGTGCACTATTATGCCACCTTGGTCATCTTTGTGTTCCTTCAAGTGAGCGTGCTAAGATGATTTTGGAAGCACACTACAGTCAGGCTGCTGGACATTTCGGGGTTGAGAAAACAGTGGCAGTACTACAAAAGTATTTCTATTGGCCAAATCTTCGACAGGATGTCGGGAAGTACATCAGATCATGTACTGCCTGTGCCATTGCCAAACCAACCATCAAGAAGCAAGGCCTCTATACCCCGTTGCCTACCCCTAGTCGACCTTGGGAATCCATCTCCATGGATTACATGTCCGGGCTTCCTTCCACCAAGCATGGAAATGATTGTGTTTTTGTGGTCGTCGATAGGTTCTCGAAGATGGCCATTATGGCGGCCTGTAAGAAGAATATCACAGCAGAAGCCACTGCTAAACTCTTCTTTGAACGAGTGTGGGTGCACTTTGGGATCCCACAGTCTATCATCTCAGATCGGGACAGCCAGTTCCTCAGTACATTTTGATCCAGTCTCTGGTCAATGCTGGACACCAAACTCACTAAGTCCACAGCCTTCCATCCTCAAATTGATGGCCAGACCGAGGTTGTCAATCGAATGATTGTACACATTCTGCGCATGCACAACTCAAAGCATCCACGCACATGGGATGAGAGCCTCCCCTATGTTCAGCACAACTACAACCGAGCTCTTCACAGCTCGACTGGCCACAACCCTTTTCAGGTGGGCTTGGGATTCCAACCACTATGCCCCATTGATGTGGCCCTGCCACTTGCAGCTACTCACACAGCTTCAGCTCGTGTCCAGTCCGAAACAGATAAGGCAACCAGCTTCATTGAGCACATCCAACATATTCGCCAGTAGGTCCATGACATTCTGGAGAAATCAAATGCCAAGTACAAGCAGCGACATGATCAACACCGGGTGCCACACAAGTTTCAGGTGGGCGACAAAGTCTGGTTGCATCTGCAAAAGGAACGCCTTACTGGAGCTTATCGAAAACTGAGACCACTCCGATATGGTCCTTACACCATTACTAAGGCTGTGGGGGACAATTCATTTGAGCTCAGCATTCCCCCATTCCTTGGCCTACACCCAGTGTTCAATGTGGATCGCCTTTGGCCATACTTTCCACCATTGCTAGACACATCCGACATTGCAGAGCAGCTCACACCCACAGAATTAAACCCAGATTGCATGGAACAGGCTGCAACTGATCGGATCATGGACACACAGATCAAGAACACTCGCCAACAGAATATCCAACTATATCGAGTTGTCAAAGCAGGCCAATTCCTTCACCAGGGCAAGTGGCTCACCAGGGACCAAGTTCAGCAAAAGTTTCCTCATCTCATGGAGGAACTCAACGCAATGGGGACCATTGCTTCCTAAGGGGGGAGGAATGATCCAGGTGGATCTTGGTGGCCACCTGCCAAGCCCACCTGGACCCCCACCATTGTTCTTCTCAGCATTTTCAGTTTCCTTAATTGTAGCACAACTTACTATTTTTAGCAGTTTTTCGGGTCTTGAACTTCCGGAGCCGTTTTGAGGCCCTAAACGACGTTTTTTGGGGAATCCAATATATGATAGTGCTCGGATAGATCTTTCTAACGAGCTATTGTATGCGTCAAACGGAGATCGTATGCCAAAGTTACGACCCCGGGAAGTTGATGTACCAACTTACCCCAAACGGGGCCCATAGTTTGGCGTTTCATCTTCTAGGGTTAGGTTTTGGAATGTTAAGGGTTTTTCCATTGTTTCTCAACAATAAATAGGCCTTCGAGCCTCATTGTAAGACAGTTCAGAGGCATGTAGCCACCACATCTCTTCTCAGAGATAAGCTACCATCGCCCTAGCTGGGTTTTTTCCATTACTATTTGTAAGCATATTTCAGTATTCTACATTAATGAAGTAAAGTATTATTTCCGCTGCATGTCTATGTTTATGGTTATCTCTGCTTTTATGGTTATTGCATCTCTGTATTTATGGTTATCTCTGTAATCTATTGCGTTCCTGCTTAAATCCGGATCACCTGCTTCCATCTTCTTTCACCACCAGAATCGATCTCGCAGATCTCCCACTGAACAGGGTCTACCATAGGCCCGAGCGAAACCCCTCAGCAACAAAGGCGTCCCATTGAAGCCAAATCTGCTCTAATACCAAACGCAGGTTTTAACCCCATATAGAAATTACCTGCATACGAATTCTAAAACATAGAAAATAAATAATGCAAAAGCAGAACACATAAAACAAATATACACATAGATTTTCCCCTGGATCCCAAAACCGGGACTACTAGCTTGATTTTTTATTATGTTCCTTTCAATTTTATAATACATATTTATACATGCCGAAGCATCCTATACCATGGACCGAAAAACCATCGCGTCTAATACCATGGACCGAAAACCATCGCGTCCAAAAAACATGTGCGAAAATCATGCACAAAACCATAGGTGGGTACGCCCAACCTAACATAGGGTCCAAAACCAAAATTTTCCATAAAGTGGGGTTACGGGTGCCCCTAAAACCCCCTGTTAACTACGTGAAAGAATATAACACAACCCAACATCATATGGTTACAATCAATCAATTTGGGGCAGACACTTTGATCCGTGGGAATGGAATGGGGTTGTTGATAGGTGTTTGCGGAAAAATAACAGATGGGTTGAGACCCAGGGTTCAGGCACAAGGGCAACAAAGGCTCTACTGTAGTCTAGCACCACACCGACATTTTCACCTTATCCTGGACGAATAAGGCATCTCACCCAAGGCATTCTGTGACCTTAGTTAGTTGGGGGACTAGAATCAGGCGTTATGATAAATCTCAAGGAACTAACAATGACAATAACTCAAAAATATAACAGTTTGGATCCAATCAACACATACAAATTAGAAATATCAGACAACTGCAAGCATATTAATTTTTTTAGAAAACCATAAAGAATCACACACAGATTGCTCAAATGTTCCTGTAACCATGTCTTCCATTAAAACCAAAACATAATAACATTACATCAGGCTAAAAGCTCCAAATAGAACATCCATCAACATAATAAAACAATATATAATTGAGGCAACTAGATACAGAGAAGGCTCAAATGGTTCCACAACAACATTCATGTATCGCACCATCTAACCTCCTCCTAAGCTTTCTCCTAGCCCTTCTTAAGTATCCCGCTCACTTGAACTTCCACTTCTCTCTTGGATGCTCTGCCTCTTTCCCTTTCGAATGCCTCTCCTGCTCGACCGTTTCCTGCTTCCTCGGTTGTCAGCTCTTTTCTCCACTCGTTTGTCTCTATTTCTCAACTGTTTCTTGCTTGAGTCTGGATTGCTCCTGGCCATCCTTCCGCAACTACCGACCTTTGTCGAGTTCCTTCCTCTGCTTCAGCTGTCTCCTTCGTAACTTCCCAACGATCATTTCCAGGAAAAATGTGGTCAATTGGTCAAAATTCGATTTTCAAATGAAGGACCCAATGACAGGTTTTCTAAGGAGGGTTGCATATGGATCAGGGGATATGGCAAGTGATTGAAGTTGTTGGAGCGAAGCATTACCAATTTTTCCATAGGCCTTACATGGATGTGTTCCTTCCTCCATATCATGTTTACTTTTTGAGACTATTCAGTAAGTATTTTTTTGTTTTGTTTTGGATGCTTTATAGCAATTTTATTTTGTATATATCCCATATGTTATTTTTTGTCATTGTTATCATAGGATGTTGTTTTTGACAACACTATATCACACTTTATATTTATATGGCTGATGTATAGAAAATGTAAGTCCATATTATGATAGGACAACCATCATCTTTTCTGTTTTTTATTTATTTTGTAAATGCTACTATAAGATTTTAGTAGTATCCCAGTGAATGCACACTTTAATATATATACAAAATGTATTTTCTTTCACAATTATGAATGGAAGTACGATTTTTTTTTTTGATAATATATAATACAATAATAAACTATATGGTTAATAATACTATATACATAACATGATATACAAATATTTTTAATTTAATATAATAAATAAACTTAAAAATTATAATAACTCAAAAAAACAAAAATACTAAATCTTTATAATCCAAGTTATTATATATTTGTATTATATTAATATATAATACATTAATAAAATCTCTATTTATATATGTTTTGTGAATTGAATTTAGTATGAGCAATTAAAAAAATATTGCGTATCTTTTATTAATGCTAGATAAATCTATAGTGAAAATGAATCTAGGTTAGTTTTTAATAATATTATATATATTTATATAAATTCACATTTTTATATAAAAATATTCTATATATAAAATTTTAATTACATATATATATAAACATGTTGTTATTATTTATATATATATAAAATTTAAGTTTTTAATAAAGTACACATGCATTGACATATATAAGAGATATATCTTTTAGGTTTTTAATAATATTTATTTATATTTATATAAATTTTATATTTCTATATATAAAACTATTCTATATATAATATTGTGAAACATATAGTTACAATTTAACATTTTTCCTTCATGCTATATATATATATATATATATATATATTATTTTTATTTTTTAGTGGGATATGCATAATTTGAAAAAGACAATTTCATCTATTCGTTAGACTAAGCTGTTTCATCCATACAAATAATTTATTGCAAGTATTAAGTTTTTTGTATGTTCATTAATTAAATTTATATATGAAGTTTTGAAATATAATAGTTACTATGATTCATTATTTTAATTTTTATGATAAAATTGACATTAATTTATAGTTACTATTTATAGTTTATATATTTTACATTTTTCTAAATTTCACATCTCTACATATAGAAATATTCTTATTTTTTATTTTAATTACATATAAATGAGCTTGACATATACATATATATATGATATGCTTAGTATTGATATATATAGAAGAGAAAACTAACTTAAAAAAAGAGTTTGTAAGTATTAATTTTTTACATGATTATTAATTAAATTTATATATGAAATTCTGAGATATAATTTTACTAATATAAATTATTATTTTAATATATATATGATAAAATGTATGTTAATTTATAGTTATTATTTATATTTCATGTATAGAAATATTCTCATTTATAATTATTTGTTAATTATTTACCTTTATTAAGTTTTATATGTTTATAAATTATATGTTATTAAATATTGAATATTAATTATTATTATTTAAATTTATTTTTAATGTGACATATATATTATTAAATTATTTTTTAAAATTTTATTAATAATAAAAACAAATTATACTCTAACAAGTTGAATTGAATCCATTTATTATTTTTATTACTTTAATTTAGTATATTATGTCATATTATTACTTTTATTTGTTTTAACATTTAATTTTATGGATACTACCTCTCCTCTATTTTAAGCTGTAGAGGAACAATTAGAAAAACAACTAATGAACCAACAAATAAAAAAGAGAAAGACAAAACAAAAATCTTAAAATAAAAACCTTAAGAATAATAAATCATAAAACCAAAAGGGAATAAATAAAAACCTAAATGAAAAGAGCCAAACCAAGAAATAAAGAAAAAAAAACAAAACAATCCTTTATAGGAAGAGCGGACCAACTTAATAAAAAAATTGAAGAGAGATAACAAATTAAGAGAAGCTTAAAAAGAAAACTTTAGAGCAAAACTATTGGTACTTTCTTGTTCTTTTATTACAAATTAATAGAAGCCACTTGTCATTGATCTCCAAAGCTCCATTCCTATTAACGTTATTAGGATGATTAATGATTTCAATGACCTCTCTAATTCTATGCTTGAAGTGATGATCCTCTATGGCCAAGATTTTAGTGTTTACCATGCACATACAATGTTTAGTTCCATTACAATGCTCAACTAATGTTGAGGTGCATGTGCATTCATTCTTGATATCATCTCTATGTTCTTCAATCCTTATGTGAAATGGTCATCTGGTTTCCTCGATGTAATGTTTGCCACAAAAGCATTCTAGCTTATAGACCCCTTTATGTTGGCATTGATCTAAGGTATCTTTCACTAATCTCATCTTATGTTTGATGGTTTCAAGGAGTTTAAAATAGGTTGTCATATCCTTCTTTCTTAGAACTTTGACAATTCTATCTGTGACCCTCAAGGAGCTCTTATTCCTTGACTATTTTCTCCCCTTTCTTGCTTTGAGGCATAAGAGCTCTTGTCTTCCTCATTATTTTGTGGAGGAGGTTTTTAGAGTCTTGAAGCAATCCTCAGTGGCTTGGGGATGGAGGAATCTAGATGATGGTTATGAAAGTTTCCAATAGAGGATCATGTATAGTGCTGTGTACCACTATTTCATTCTAATTACAATGGATATATTTTGGTTAAGGTTATACCTCACCTAATAGTTAGGTAGGGTAGTTATCTCCTTCTTATCTATTGTTTCTACTAATTAGTTTGAGAAAGGTATTTGTTTCCTTGTGTGTAGGTCTGAAAGAGTGGATAGGAGCACAAAAAATTGGTCAAGATCAACTCAAAGGATTCTTCTCCAACCAAGTATCAAGGCTAGGTAGTTCCTTTTTATAACTGGTTGGTAGTTTTATGTTAGGTCCCTATAAATTATACTAGTTTAGACCCCATATTGTTATTGTTGTGCCCCATATAAACCCACTATTGCTAGTGTTGAGCCCTTGCATTATTATTGTTATGTAGGCCTTGATTATATTGTGACCCTTTAGACTCCTATATAGACCAAGGAGGCCTTGTCATTTGTATCATCCAAGAATTGTTCATTTATGTGATGTAAAAGGAGGTTTCTCCCTAGAAGAGGCTTATTTTCAAGTCGTTGATCTATCTTTTCTTTTGTTTTGTGATCTGGCTACATAACATTTGGTATAAGAGCTCTAAATTCTAGGGTTTCATTGCTTCAAACAGGCCATCTTGGAATTTTCGCTATAACGTTTTTTCAGCAAGGCTCCAGAAGATGAAATTTCAATCACTTCGAGCTGAAATCATGATTAATATCTTGTAAAAATTTCAGAGCTTGTTTCACTATATTTTAGGAGATATGGTCCAAGGAAGTTAGGGTTTTTGCATGCTCCATAATTCAATCTCAAAGAAGTGTTCTAGGGAAAATCGTCATAACTTTAACTTTGTGCATCAGATTTGAATTTTGTAAAAAGTTTCTGAAAGTGCATAGACTTTAGATTATCATGTATCATTTCAAGGCTAAAGGTGTCATCATTCATAAGTTCACTCTACCAAACCAATCCATAATCAGGTCATCGTGGGATATTTGGTATAAATTTATCTTGAAGAATCCAATCTTAGTTTGACTTGTGGCATTGGAAAGAAGAATCAGAGGGATACCTCAAGAAGAAACTTCAGACCTTGGAGAGTCGAAATTACAAAGACACAATAGTTTCAATATCGAGCTCCTAAAAGCAAGAAAAATGTGTGTATATATATTTTTTTGCATAACTTTTGTATGAAAAATTAGTTTGAAGCAATTCAAAAGGCATAGTGAAGCATAGATATCATTATTTGGTTCAAAAATGCCTCAAAACAAAAAAAATGGATACACCTAGTAAGCCAACATAAATCTCTACTATGACACATGAAGAAGAGGAAGAAATGTAACATGATATATCAAAATTATTGGACCAAGTGCAACAAATTTCATTGTTGCAAAGAGTAACAAAAAATTAATTGGAAACTAAGATGGATGATTTAAAAGAAGACATGGGAGTTTTTAAAGTAGACATGGATGCAATGAATGTCAAGTTGGAAGGGTTGATAAAGTTGTTGCAAGAAAGACTTCCTAGTGGTGACAAGGTAATCCATGAAAATCATGATGAGGTCAAAAGGAATATGAATTATGATTTTAGAGACTCCAACATTTGGTTTAAGACCAACTACATTCCAAAGATCGATATGAGGAAGTTTGATGGCAAGGATCTAATGACATGCATACTACAAATGGAGAAGTTATTTGATCTACATGACGTGCCACACATACAAAAGGTACACATTACATCTTTATATTTAGAACCCAATCAATTTGTGTGGTATTGATGGATTTGTTCTCATAAATCAATTGTCACTTGGAAAATTTTTACAGAGGAATTGGTAGCACATTATGAGATACAAAGAGTAATACCTTCTTTAGCCAATTGATAAATTTCAAACAAAAGGGTTGGATGGCAGAGCACATTGAGGACTTCCAAAGATTGAATATCAAGGTAACTGATATTCTAGAGGAGCATATGATTAATGTCTTCATAGGGACTTTAAAGGATACCATCCAACATGAGGTTCACATTTTGGAACATGAGTCACTGGAGAATACATTTAGGGTGGCAAGAAAAGTTGAAAGAAAATTTATGGCAACAAGGAAGTCTACCACTCACAACTATAAAGATGGAAGTGTTGCTGCTCCTAACCTCCCACAACCTACAAGGTTGACACTACAACAACTAGAGTAAAAAGGAGCAAAAAGGCTTTGTTAAAATTGTGATCGAAAATACACTAAAGGTAATAAATGTGTTGAAAAGAAATTATTTTACATAGATTGTGAAGAGCACGAAGAAAAGGAACAAGAAACATCAAAATAAGAGGATATACACTAGGAACCAACCCCAAATAAAGAAGAAATGAACCTGACCATATATTGTAATGCATTGGCGAGAATTATCACTCCTTAAACTCTCAAGATAGAAGGATATATCAAGAAGAAAAAGGTAATAATGTTGATTGATTCAGGTAGTACCCATAATTTCATTCATTGTAAGACAACCAAGGAATTAAATTAATTTCTATATCAAGCATGAGAGTGTCAAGTGATGGTTGCAAATGGAGGAACTATAAATTTCTCAAGTAAGTGCCATCATATCAAACTAACTATGGAGGAATATGTATTGAATAGTCCAATGCTTTCCATTCAAATGGGCGGTGTTGATGTTGTATTAGGAGTCCAATGGTTACAATTTTTGGGGGTGATAACTTTTAATTTTCAAGAGATTTTCTTGAATTTTTTATGGGTAGGAAAGTAAATTGAATTAAGGGGTATCACAAGGAAACCAGGGAAGATAATAAGCTCTAATGGCATGATTTTTTTGAAGAATGAACAACGAGGTTTAATTGCACAATTATGCTTACTAGATGTTCAAACATCGAAATCATCCATTTCTCTAGATATACAAAGAGTTTTGGACAATCATTCCAAAGTATTTGATACTCCCAAAGGTCTCCCACCTATTTGTGATCGTGATTATGCTATTCACTTGATTCGAGGAAGTGTTCCTCCAAACATTAGACCTTATAGATATCTCTATGCCCGAAAGAGTGAAATTCAACAAATGGTAGCATAAATGCCAGAGGCAAATATAATTCTACCTAGCCAAATTTCTTTCTCTTCTCTAGTAGTATTGGTGCACAAGAAGGATATATCATGGCGTATGTGTCCAGATTATATAGAGATCAATAAGCTCACTATTAAAAATAAATTTCTCATTCTTGATATTAATGAATCATTGGATGAATTACATAGAGCAATTTACTTCACCAAGCTAAATATTCGTTTCGAATATCATGAAATTAGAATGAAGACAAAAGACATTTCAAAAACAACATTAAGAACTCATGAAGGTTAATATGAATTTTGGTCATGCCTTTTGGCCTTACCAATGCCCCTTCCACATTTCAAGGTTTGATGAATTCCACTTTCAAACCCTTTATTATAAAATTTGTGTTAGTAGTTTTTGATAATATAATAATATAGAACAAGTCTTGGAAAGATCATGTTCAACATGTTGACAAGGTGCTTAAACTATTGGAGGAGAAACAATTGTATGTAAAACCCTCCAAATGTTTCTTTGGGGTATAGGAGGTGGAATATTTGGGTCATATTGTATCTCACTAAGGTGTTAAGGTAGACCCAAAGAAAATTAAAGATATTAAGGAATGGAAAAGCCCTAGAATCCTAAAGCATCTGCGAGGATTTCTCGGGTTCACAGGGTATTATCACAAGTTTGTTAAGAATTATGGGAAAATAACAACACCTCTAACAACTTACTAAAGAAAGATGCATTTTTTTTTTACTCGAGAAGCAACTAATTCCTTTGAACATCTTAAAGAGGCAATGTGCCAAGCTTCGGTCTTAGCTACACTAGACTTCACAAAAACCTTTATTGTGGAATGTGATGCCTCAGGAAATGGAATTGGTGTTGTTTTAATACAAGAAGGAAGACCCATTTCTTTTGAAAGTTTTCAAATCAAGGGAAAGTATTTACACAAACCTATTTATGCGAAGGAAATGTTGGCAATACTATATGCTTTGAAGCAATAACACCCTTACCTAATGGGAAGACACTTCAAGGTAAAAACAAATCATGATATTCATAAATACTTTTCAGAACAAACATTATCTTTAGAAGAGCAACAGAAATGGGTCACAAAGATGTTAGAGTATGACTTTGAAATCATCTACAGAAAAGGGAAGCATAATGTTATTGCAGATGCACTCTTAATAAGGGATGAGAGGGTGGAATCATTTCTCTGTGCCATTTCTATTATCCAACCTGATTGGATAACTAAAGCAATGTACGAATGGCGAAGAGGTGTGGTCACACATTCAAAAATTGCAGCAAGATCCCAATACATTTGATACATTTATCTGGAAAAATGATTCATTATGGTACGAAGATCGCTTATATCTATGTAGGAACTCCCAACTCAAACAAAAGGTTATTGTGGAATTGCACACCTCTCCTTTAGGAAGGCACTCATGATTTTTAAAAGCTTATCACAGGGTCAAGAAGGATTTTCTTTGGTATGGCCTTAAATCTGATATTCAGAAGTTTATGGTGGAATGTTTGGTTTTCCAACAAAATAAAGTTGAGACAATTAAGAACCCGAGTCTGTTACAACCATTAGCCATTCCAAGTTAGCATTGGGAGGAGGTCCTTATGAATTTTATCACATGTTTACCCAAGTCTGAAGGAAAGAGTGTCATCATGGTGGTAGTTGATAGACTTACCAAGTATGCACACTTTTGTGCACTAACTCATCCTTTCAAATCCAGTACAATTGCTACTGCATTTATGGAAACAATTCAAAATCTACATGGAAATCCAAATATTATTGTAAGTGACAAAGATCCCATTTTCATCGGAAATTTTGGACAAAATTATTTTCTTTTCTTGGTACTCAATTAACTCATAACTCATCTTTTCATCCTCAATCTAATGGACAAACTAAGATAGTGAACAAATGTTTGGAATGATATCTTCATTTCTTTGTATATGATAAATAAACACAATGGGTAAAGTGGTTACTTCTGGTGGAATGGTGGTATAATGCTTCCTTCCACACCGCAACAAAATTGACCCCATTTATGGCACTTTATGGATATCATCCACCGTCCATCACATCATCTTTAAGAAAAAATTCTAAGGTTCAAGCAATGGAAGATCACATTGAGCATCAACAACAATTTCTCCAACTCTTTTTTAAAGGATAACCTAATTCTGGCACCGAATCAAATGAAACAACAAGAAAATCAACATTGCAGTGAAAGAAGTTTTGACGTAGGCGATAAGGTATTTTTATGACTACAACCATACAAACAAATGTACCTTAAGCAAGCTAAGAAGGATAATAAATTATTACCGAAGTAGTATGGTCTTTACAAGGTGTTACAAAATATTGGTACTATGGAATGGTACTATGGAATACAAATTGGAGCTATGTACATCTTCTCGAGTACACCCAGTTTTCCGTGTTTCATGTTTAAAGAAGGTTGTAGATGACAAGCTCCGAGTTCAAACAATATTGCTAGAACTTGAAGAGGAAGGAAAAATCATATTGGAGCTTGAAATAGTAACAAAAACTGGAACCCAACAACTACGAAATCGATTAATTCCAAAGTATCTCTTTAGTGGAAGAATTAACCTGCTGAAGATTCCACATGGGAGGATGAGTATTTTATATAGAAGCATCCAAAACTACTTAAGTGTTGAGGAAAACACTTTTTTGAAGGAGAGGGGCATGTTAGGTCCCTATAATACTAGTGTAGCCCCCACATTGTTATTGTTGTGCCCCATAAAATCCCACTATTGTTATTATTGAGCCCTTACATTATTATTGTTATTTAGGCCCTAGTTTTTTTTCCTCTGGAAAAATCATTATATATTTCAATAATAAGCAGTTTTTACATAAGGGTCTGTTATATACAGAGTATCTTCAAATGCTGTTTGTTGCAATACCACGCAGGGTATGCTATCAGTTCATTGCATTAAGTTGTTCATTCTAACAAAAAACCAAAATAATAGTATGTTTCTGTGGAAAGCTGTCAACAATAAATATATTTAGTGTGCTATTTGCTGATCTAGAGTTGGGTATCCTGGATCTATATATGGCCGGTGGTAAAATTTTTTCTCCTGTTGATCAGTGATCTCTGTAATCTCCCATAGTCCTCTGTACATCAGCGCTGCCTCCTTGGAAAGTTTGTCGGCACCCTTATTGTGTTCCCTGTATATATGAGAGATAGAAATATGGTTAAATGCTGCTTTGAGATCGCGTGCTTCTTGTAGTATAGTGCTGAGTGAGTGCATGTGACAAGTAGCTGTGCCATTAATCCAATTAATAATGATCTGTGAATCTCCAAAAATATTGATGCTAATGCAATGGTGCCTCAATGCAAAGTGTAGAAGGTGACGAAGAGTAATTAGTTCAGCAAAGTTGTTTGTTCCGACCCCCAGGCCAGCCTTAATTTTGTAATGGTGATTTTCTGTAACATGGAGGATGAAGCCTCCTCCACAGCTCTATTGGTTTGCAGCGCCGTCGAAATATGCCTAAGGCATGCTTGGGTCGATGGCAGGAGGCAGAGCGGGATGTCGTGATGGCGGAGGGGTAGGGTCGGGAAGTTCCCTCAGGGCAGCTACAATACTAGCCTCGAGCAAGGGCCAGTGAATAGGCTTGTCATAAAAAATGGCACAATTCCTTGATTTCCAAATAGCCCAGTTAATAATGATGGGAAGGTTTATCGATTTCGTCCCTCTGTTTTTCTTTTCCCATTCATTCCATGCGCTTAAGATATCCTGTCCCCCCCAATCTCCTGCGTAATTTGTGTGCGCCTTGAGATTTCGCCACAGTTCTATGGTTGCACGACATCTCAGGAAAGTGTGTTCTATCGATTTCGAGGCTTCCTTGCAGAACACACATCAAGTGGGTCCGTGAATAGCTCTTTTCATAAGCTGATCACCAGTGGGAACTTTGTTTCTTAGTATGCACCAACTGAATAACTTTGATCGAGGGGAGGCGGAATATTTCCATATGTTCTGCCACCAGTTTTCCAATTCATCAGGCTTCCGGTGCTTGATGAGATGTATATAGCCATCCTTGGGTGTATATACACCGTGATCTGCTCGATGCCAAACAAGTTCATCCGGGCCCTCCGAGATGCGAATGTGAGCTTCCACTAATGCATCTCTATATTCATCCCATACAGTGTGCCATCTTCTCGGGATATTTAATTGAATTGCCGTTTTCCATGCTTGTTGGAAAATGTCTGATTGTGCTGGGTCTGCAATCTGCGAAATAACCTTTATGTTTCGAGCTGAGAGAAATGTAATTAGATCTTGTGGGAGTGTATGTCTGCCTCCACTTCCGGACCAGGGATCAAGTCCAATTCTTGCACTGTTATCGTCTCTGATGCGCCATACTAGGTTGTCCCTAATGAGGGGTAAGGAGTGCAGAAGGGCCTTCCAAATCGAGGATATACCTGCTTTGTTCCATGTAGGCAATCTTACCCAATCGCTGATGCTGAGAGGCCAGATATATTTGTGGAAAGCAATATTTGTCCAAAGACTGTGGGTAGTCAGAAGAGCCCATCCCATTTTTCCAGCCAGAGCTTTTGCAAATATCAGGAGATCCTTCAGCCCCCATCCTCCCCATTTCTTAGGCAAGGCAATCTTGTTCCATCAGATCCATGCGAAGATTCGTTTGTCTTGGTTCCCAGCCCATAGGTATCGATTGCACATTTGTTGAAGTTTAGCCAATATGTTCCGGGGTATCCATGCCAGAGCCATCCAAAATACAGGGGTGGCTTCTAGAACAGCTTTTATCAAGGTTAGTCTCCCAGCCCTGGAGAGATATCTGTGACTCCAGCAGGTTAACCTCTTTTCAATCTTCGACACAAGCCATACCCAATCAGCGGTCTTCTGACATGTCGGTTTGAGCCAGTATCCCAGGTATTTGAGCCCTCTTTCCAGAGGTTGTGGGTTATAGGGAAAATTCGTTCTAGCAACATGTGATTCATTTACAGAGGTGCCAACCATAGTGATAGAAGATTTTGATCTGTTCACTTCCATACCCGTCGCCCTTGAGAACAGGTCAAGGATGCGAGAGAATGAGGTTGTGTCCTGAATGCTTCCATCCAATAAAATTAAGAAATCGTCCACAAATAAGAGATGAGTGAGGAAACACATGTCTGATTCTGGCACCGAATCAAATGAAACAACAAGAAAATCAACATCGCAGTGAAAGAAGTGTTGACGTAGGCGATAAGGTATTTTTATGACTACAACCATACAAACAAATGTACCTTAAGCAAGCTAAGAAGGATAATAAATTATTACCGAAGTAGTATGGTCTTTACAAGGTGTTACAAAATATTGGTACTATGGAATACAAATTGGAGCTATGTACATCTTCTCGAGTACACCCAGTTTTCCATGTTTCATGTTTAAAGAAGGTTGTAGATGACAAGCTCCGAGTTCAAACAATATTGCTAGAACTTGAAGAGGAAGGAAAAATCATATTGGAGCTTGAAATAGTAACAAAAACTGGAACCCAACAACTACGAAATCGATTAATTCCAAAGTATCTCTTTAGTGGAAGAACTAACCTGCTGAAGATTCCACATGGGAGGATGAGTATTTTATATATAAGCATCCAAAACTACTTAAGTGTTGAGGAAAACACTTTTTTGAAGGAGAGGGGCATGTTAGGTCCCTATAATACTAGTGTAGCCCCCACATTGTTATTGTTGTGCCCCATAAAATCCCACTATTGTTATTATTGAGCCCTTACATTATTATTGTTATTTAGGCCCTAGTTATATTATGACCCTTTAGACTCCTATATATACCAAGGAGGTCTTGTCATTTGTATCATCCAATAATTGTTCATTTTGTAGATTCACAAGCTCATGCAATGTACTAAATCACATGACAAGAATCTACTTCTACTTTCAACCAATGGAAGCCAATAGATCGATGAAAACAATATGAACAAGAAGAAGACAAATCAATGGCACATAACACAACAAGTTTCTCTGGGGAAGCCACTGCTCAAAACCCCACCTATCTGTATTGCATTAATCGGAAATATGAGTGAAGATACAAAGCTTGTTCTCACAAGAATAATTTGGCACAAGTATGCTTAACTCTCTGCCTCACAAGGCCGCTCTTAGCCAACACTTAGCCAATTTCCACTGCCTGTCAAGCCCCTATTTCCTTGCACAATTCCTAGGATGAATGTCATTATTTAAATGGAATTCATGCTTCCAAAATTGCACAATCCTAATTAGGTCCTCTTCCTGATTGCATGCATGATATTTACAACTCAGTAAATCATACAACTGATAGTACACTGTCCCTGCACTCTAGTCTCAACTGGGTCTTTCTCAAAACTGACATGCATGAGTTTCCAATGAGTGAATCTTCAGTTATCTGGAGTAGCACTTGTGGATGCACCAGTGCACTAACTGACTGCTAATCCTCTACTAGTTCAACAAATAGTTAGAACTAGTTTAACTGACTATAACTCAGTAAACTGAGTTATCTAATTACAACTCAATCTAAACTCATACTGGACCCCTAAAATTTAGGGAGAACATATACATGACTTCCAAAATACTTCCAACTCGAAATTCCTAAGATAATTAAGTTAATTAAACTTAATTAACTATTTACAAGTTGCTATGAGAATATAATTTGATTTTAATTCACAGTTTATTTCAAAGACAAATTAAACTAGAATTTCTTGTTTCCATTCTCAACACTCCCTCTCAATAAGAAAGGGATTAGCTACTACACCGATCCTGTCTTTGTGAAACTCAAATTTACATCTTGGCAATGCCTTTGTCAAAATGTCAACATATTTCTCCTCCGAGGGAATGTACTCTAACAACATGACCCTCCTCAATACACAATCTCGTAGATGATGATATCGGATATCAATGTGCTTGGACCTATCATGAAAAAATGGATTTTCAAAGAGTTTGATACAACTCTGATTATCGCAGTAAATCATTGTTGGATCCATCTGCTAACCAAACATACCAACCAAGCTCTTCCTCATCCAATTGGCCTCGCATGCTGCCTAACTTGCAACCATGTACTCTGCCTCTGCCGAATTTAGTGCAACTGATCTCTGTTTCCTGCTGTACCAAGAAACTACCGCTGACCCAATACTAAAAATCCCTCCTAATGTGATTTTCCTGTCGGATGGACTCCCTGCCCAATCTACATCCGTGAAGCCTTGAATCTTCACTCCCTTTGTTTGTTTGTACCATAATCCGTACTAAGTAGTGCCCCTGAGGTATCTCAATACATGCTTTGTTGACTTCCAATGCAACTTGGTATGCCTAACCATCGCTTGATTCACTTGGTTAACTGCATAGCATAAATCCAGTCTTGTGTTCACCAAGCACATGAGTGAACCCACAAGCTTCCTATAAATAGTAGCTTCCACTACCTATCCCAAAGTAGCATCCTCCTTCCTCTAGTTACCAGCTAGAGGAGTCTCCATATGCTGGCAACTCTCCACGGGTAACCTCCTGAGTATCTCGTTGGCATAATTTCCTTGAGACATAAACAACTCCCCACCACCCTGCCATACTTCCATGCTAAGAAAGTAATGCATGAGCCCCAAGTCCTTCATCTCAAACTCTCTTGCAAGGTCCTCCTTGCAAGATTTGATAAGCTGATCATCACCTGTTAGTATGAGATCATCAACATAAAGTACAATGATCAACAATTTACCTTCCATCACTATGTGGTATAGGTTCGCATCCACTTCACTCTTCATGAAGCCCAACCTGGTGAAGCAGTGATCTATCCTGGTGTACCAAACATGAGGTTCTTGCTTCATCCCATACAATGCTCTCTTGAGCCAGCACACATATGACTGATGGTTGAAGGTTTCAAAACCTTCAAGCTTCTCTATGTACACCTCTTCCTCAATCGTGATGTATCTTCCAACCCATCTGCGCTGATATTGCCAATATAGATTTGATCGACGAGTACCTTGCAAAGAGAGAAAAGGTCTCATCATAGTCAATCCCCTCTACCTGTGAAAATCCATGGGCCACAAATCTAGCCTTATGCTTCTCCACACTACCATATGCAACTTGTTTTACCTTGTAAATCCAACGGGATCTCACCAAGGACTTATCCTCTGGTCTCAAGACCACATCCCAAACACTGTTATGAACTATGGAGTCATACTCCTCCACCATGGAATCAACCCAAATTGACTGCTGCACTGCTTCCTCAAAGGAAGATGGCTTTGTCACAACACATCCACTCATAAGATCCATGTATCTAGTGTACTTGTCAGGTGACCTCCTCTGTTTGCGCTATGATGTGGGTGCTCCCACATTCTCTTTAGCATCTGAAAACAATCTATTTGCCTCTATGGTGCGCTTTCTCCCATCTCTGGAAGACTCTGCTTGAGTGGATGTCTCCACTCCCAGATCCTCTGCATGTGGCTTCTCCACATCAATTTGAGGCTACTCAACCTTAGGAGCTAAAAGATCCTCAACCGTATGTAGCTGAATCCCTCTCAAGGGAAACTCATATGGCCTTCTCTTCATCAAATCCGACGTCCCTGCGAACCACTATCATGCTGCTGGTTGGAAAGTACACCTGATAGTTGTGAGGTGTATCAGTGTACCCAAAAATATCCCCAACTCTGCTGGCGGCTCAAGCTTCTTCCGTGCATATTTGGTCACATGGCAATGTACTGATGACCCAAAAATCTCGAAGTGAACAACATCTGGCCTCTTAGCGGAATAAGCCTCCTCTGGTGTCTTCATCCCAAGTATTCGATGCGGGCTACGGTTTTGAACATAAACCATTGTGTTGCATGCATAAACCCACAAGTGTAGTGGGAGACCCTAATCATGTAACATCGCCCTCGTTTCTCCTACTATGATTATGTTCTTCCTCATGCCCACCCCATTCTTGTGAGGGTTATGGGGTGCCGACAACTCCCGTTTAATCCCTTTTCCTGCACAAAATTTCTTTAACTCGTTTGAGACATACTCACCACCATTATCACTCCATAGAGATTTAACCTTTTTTCTTGACTCTTTCTCCACCAATGCTTTAAGCTCACAAAAAATTGTGAAGGTTTGATCCTTTTTCAGCATGAAAAATATCCAGCATTTTTGAGAAAAGTCATCAACAATTATAACATAATTCTTGTGTTTGGTCGTGGATTCTGTCAAGAATGGTCCACACACATATGAATGGACTCACTCTAGAATAGCCTTTGCTCGACTATCTCTGTCATGAAAGGAAGAATTTGTGTATTTACCCAAAGTACACCCCTTTCATATATCAACTTGCTCTAGTGTACCTTTTGGCAAACCGGTGGAGATCTGTTGCATGATCTTCAAAGCCCCATGATGCAAGTGACCCAATCACCTATGCCACAACTCACCAATGTCTCGACTCTGCACCATCTCTTCTTTCATGCTCAAAGCATCACAATCCTCTACCTCCAGTTTATAGATATTCTTCACCCAAATCCCTATCTTCTTTACTTGACCCGTGGCTATGTGTCAAAGGAACGTCTTTCCTTTCAAGAAGAATAAAATCATAGCCTCTATCTTCAAGCATGTCAACAGATACCAAGTCCTTCTTCAACCTAGAAACATACATAACATTCTCAAGGTGAGTGGAACCCCATGCTCCCTCTAAAAAGTAACTGTGCCCAATCTAGTAGCACTATACCTCCCATCGTCACCCATCTCGATATGCATATGGAGATCTTTCTCCTCCAGGTCACTGAATAACTCCTTATCGCTAGTCATGTGGAATGAAGCTCCACTGTCTAAGTACCATACACTTCCCATCATTGATGACACCATGCATGTAATGAGGGAAAAGTCTAATTCGAATTGAGAGGCCAAAGCCTCACCCGCCGCTCCTCCTGAGGAATTCTTCTTGGAATTCTTGAGTGGACAATTTGTAGCAAAATGGCCCAGCTCATGACAATGAAAGCATTTCATTTTCGTCATGTCTTTCTTTTTGCCTCCATGGCAAGAATATGATTTGGAATGGGAAGCTTTCCCTTTCCCCTTCTTCACCTTAATTGCTAAGGCATAATTATCTTCATCATCAGTCTTTGATGAAGATCCATCCCTGGTGTTCCTCCTGATCTCCTCCTGCATCAAATCCGACCACAGTCGTTCCCAATCTAGAAACTTCTCCCGACCATTGATAGAGTCCTGATAACTATGACAACTCTTTGGGAGTCCCAGAAGAGCAAGACTCACCATATCATCCTCGGCAACCGTGATTCCAACACTTCCAAGTTCATCACGACATTGAGTGAACTTGGTCAACTATTTTGGAATAGTCTCGCCTTTCTCCATTTTGATTTTTTGTAGTTTGTCTTTCAATGCCAATTTACTTTGGTCATTGTTGTTCTAATACAAGTCCATCAATGCTTTCCACATATCATACACAGTTTCCTTGCCATGGAGACTCGAGACAATGTGGTCTTGAACTCCCTTAAGGATTATCCGCTTCCCCTTCGCCACACACTTCATCCATTTGGCCAGATTTTGTGCATCCGATGCTGCTGGATTAGGAATGTCTTGATTAACGAATTCCTTCAAGCCATTATCCTCCAGCACAGCCTCCATTTTGTCCCTCCAGGCTATATAATTCGAGCTACCTTCCAAGGCATACTCGAGCTGCAAACTGTCGAACGCCATTTGCCGATCTTGAAGTATGTATTACAAATTAAAATTTCACCTGTATCCCAAAACTCAAAACTTCGAGTTCTCCTCTAGTATACCATCTTAAGCTCCGATACCATGTAGATTTTTCTATAGATTCATAAGCTCATGCAATGTACTAAAGCTCAGGACAATAATATACTTCTACTTTCAGCCAACAGAAGCCAATAGATCGATGAAAACAATATGAACAAGAAGAGGACAAATCAATAGCACATAACACAATAAGTTTCTATGGGGAAAGCCATTGCTCAAAACCCCGCATATATGTATTGCATTAATCCGAAATATGAGTGAATATACAAAGCTTGTTCTCACAAGAATAATTCCACACAAGTATGCTCAACTCTCTGCTTGCCAAGCCCCTATTTCCTTGTGCAATTCCTAGGATGAATAGCCCATATTTAAAGGGAATTCATGCTTCCAAAACTGCACAATCCTAATTAGGTCCTCTTCCTGACTGCATGCATGATATTTACAACTCAGTCAACCATACAACTGATAATACACTGCCCTTGTACTCTAGTCTCAACTGGGCCTTTCTCAGAACTGACATGCATGAGTTTCTGATGAGTGAATCTTCAGTTATCTAGAGTAGCACTTGTGGATGCAGCAGTGCACTAACTGCTAATCCTCTACTAGTTCAACAAACAGTTAGAACTAGTTTAACTAACTATAACTCAATAAAATGAGTTATCTAATTAGAACTCAATCTAAACTCATACTAGACCCCTAAAATTTAGGGAGAACATATACATGACTTCCAAATCGAAATTCCTAAGCTAATCAAGTTAATTAACTATTTACAAGTTTCTATGAGAATATAATTTGATTTTAATTCACAGTTTAATTCAAGAACTAATTAAACTGGAATTTCTTGTTGCCATTTCTCATCACATTTATGTGATGTAAAATGAGGTTTCCCCCTCAAAGAGGCTTATTCTCACATCGATGATCTATCTTTTCCTTTGTTTTTTTATTTGGTTACATAACATTATACATTAAGTTATCATAGACATACCTTAGGAATTGAATTGCATTTTTTTTAATCAATATGTTAATAGTCATCCCTCACTATAAGATTAGTTTTATCCACAACCAAATTGACAACTCCACTCACGAGAACTCCTTGAGCTCTTCTTGATAGGGTTTTCTTTCTATCTTTTATGGATGTGTTTAGGTTTCTCTATTAATTTTTCACTCTAATCACCTTGCATACAATATAGTAGACTATTTTTTCAAGGGTCATTTGAGGGTGTTTTGGGAGTCGTTTACCATAATTAGATATGCATGAACTTTTCTCTTGGGGATAGAGTGTACATATGCTTGTTTCCTTCATGATAAGAGATTACATATGTTGTTTGCCTTACTTTTATTTTAGGGATAGAGTGTACATATGCTTGTTTCCTTCACCATAAGAGATTACATACGTTGGTTTCATTACTAGCAAGTGCATACATACTCCAAGTCTTGAAATTTAACAATTTCTAACCTTTTTCCTGCTACTTTTTCTACTCTAAGGGTTAGGGTATTCTTGTAGCAATGATTTTCTAATAATTATTTCTTGTTTTCAGGTGTTTAGATAGTTTTTTAAAAGAGAAAATAATACCTTGTGATCCTTTTTCTTTTTCTTGTTTGTGCATTTGAAGTGGGTTTTGTTTAGTTGCATTTTCCTTTTAGTTGCTTGGTAAGGGTTGCATTGTTATAATCTCGAAAAAATAAAATATTGTCATGTTTTCATTTGCATTATGATCTTATCAAAATTTGTTCATGCTTTATATTGAAAACCAAGTACATTGAAGAATTAGAGTAAATAACTTAATTTTGACAACGTTCTTAAGTTTTCCTTTGTCGAGTTTGAAAACATCTTAAGTTGCACTTGCTTCCTCGAGTAATCAACACCCTCTAAAATGAAAGCTTAATTTAAAATAAAATGGACTTTTTCTTGTTAGAAACTAATAGTAGTCTAACATTAGGGCCTTGGTCTAACTTTGGAGAGCGAATGCTCCAAGGCCAAAAAGTAAAATGAAAAATGAATAGTGAGCAAAAAATCCATTAAAAAAAAAGTTCTTTATGCAAATACATCTCTAACATAGGTCTTAAGCACGAGGTGATGCTAGGGAAAGTGGATGTGATATCCCTTCTTTCACTTGTGTTAGTGTTCATTGGATTACTACATGTATGAGAGTTTCAAAGAAACATGTTCAACACCATTTCCCTCTGAAATTTTGTGCTTTGTTTCCATACCCACACGTTTGGTCCTGACCCACAATGTTTCTTCCTAATTTCCAACTTTGAAGTGGTAACCTCAGTGGCCTTTCCTCGAATATCTAATAGGTAACTGTAAGTGATAAATTCTTGTGGTACTTAAGGAAGACACATAATCATCATTTCAACTCCCTTGGACGATGCTCGTCTGTATGAGGGTAGTTGCACCTTGGGTGATTGTTCTGTCCAAGTTATTGTAACTATCTACCACACCATCATTGGTTGGACTTGGGCCCTCATCATCTTAGGGTTATTTTTTGAAGACCCTCTTACTCATATCCTAATTATTTTGGATCTAGGTCCTAAGCACTTTGAAAGGAGCATTAGGAGAGTAGTTTGTTTATTAATTAATCTCAATAATTTTTTAGTTTAGTTCTCTTTATTTGTTTGTTAGTCAACTTAGGTTGTCTTTGCCTTATAGCTTTTGAATTTCTAATTCAAAGTGGCAAATTAGCCACTCCACTAGTTTAGAAGGATCCAAGGTTTTTCTCTTGTCATAAAGTGTGGAATTATCTCCTCAAAAGTGTAGGTCGAATAACTTTGACTCTGATCTAAGGGAGTTGGTAGAAGAGAATTAGAAGAACTTGAACAATCACAAAAGGGAAGTGTACAATGAGGAAGAGATCTCAACTAAGGGTTTCCTAAGAGATTTGGATAGTCGTGTAATGATTCTTGGGACGGTTCCATCTCCTTCTTCATAGGAAAATCTCATTCCCATTGAGATTGAGGATTTTACTAATCCAACTCCATCAAACATTAACTTCTCATTTAGCCTCATAGCTCTATCCTTTTGCATAATTACAATTTTGAGAATATAAGTCACATCGCAAATCATTTTCACTAGTGTTAAACAATGGATAATTTCATTAATACATCAAGATTAAGGGGCACCCATACTCCCACATTGGAGATATCTAAAGGATGATTCAATCCTCATGACATCTCAAATGTCCATATTTTAAGTATTTTCCTGCCCACTTTTAGAGCATTGAACCTAGGTATAATACCTTCCATAATAGCTCCTAATAGTTGTATGTGGTCACAACCTTATACACCATATGGTGTTGGTTCATTTTCTTTTGGGATGCTATCAACTGGGATGCCACATATCATGCCTAGTGCATTATCTATACTCCTTGGATTTAACATGGCCAAGATTTCCTATACCCTTTTACTTATATTTCCATTTAGAGGGGCACATTTGTTCCATTATTGGGAAGTGAAATTATTTTGAATTCTAGCTTGCTAATGGGAAGCAATCCCTCCATGGGAATGGGAAATTTAATGGGTGGAGGTTTTCCTCGATATGTTTAATTCCTAGTTTCCTTCCTTCAAAACCCTATTTTTTGGATAGACAGTCTTTTTATGCCTAGTGGTGGCTACATTATAAGTATTTCTTTTGTGTAAACCAACCAAGGGACCCCTTCCCAAGGGGATTATTGTGTTTTTCCTTTCTTTGGAAACATTGGTGCCCCCTTGATAGCCAAATTGAATATTTGTGGATTGACTATAGGGGTACCAATTTCACTGATGTCCACTCCCAATGTTCCAAATTCTCATGAATCTTCCCAAATAAACACCTTATCTCAATGGAATCAAATTGATGTTGACCCTTTACCTTCTTTTCTAATGAATTTTTCTCTTCCTCCTACCTCATTTAGTAAGAGTCTAGCTACTAGTAGCCAGAAGTTTAAAAAGAATAGAAAAAGGAAGAATACAAAGAAGGTCAAGAAAAAAGAAAAAGTCATTGGCCACTACAAGTTATGTTAGATACATGTCACAAGTCATCACAAGTCATATTGGAGACAAGTGACTAGCCACTACAAGTCACACTGGAGGAAAACAACCATCCACTACAACTCATGCTAGGAGCAAAAAATCTGTCATTGCAAGTCATGATGGAGATACACATCAACCATTGCAATTCATGTTGGGGGAAAGAAACCAACCAATGAGTTCATTTTGGGGTGAAAGCAACCATTCGATGAGTTCATGTTGGGTGCATCGATATTGTTCAAAAATCTAGACAAAGAGGACATAAGCCTAAGTTCCCTAGTAAACTTTGCGAGGTAGATCACCTTACTTATCCATGCCTTGCTATTCCATAAGTACAAAAAGTGTGGCTCCTATGTCAAGGATATTTTGATATTAAACCACCTTTAGTTTCCCAATAACATTTTCAACCATTGGTTGATGAAATGGTCAAGCCCATAGAGTCTTCGACCAATCCCACTCTTCTTTTAGAGAGTGAAGTTTCTACTAATCATGTTTTCCAACAACCTATCTAACCATTAGTTGATAAAGGGGCCAAGTTGATGAAATATTTAGCTAATCCCACTCTTATTTTGGAGGGTGATGTGTTTACTAACCATATTTTCTTCATTATTAGTTGAAAACATTTTAAGCAAGGGGACATTCCACTCACTTCGAGCATGATCCCTCCAAGTTCTAAGATGGTTTCCTTTGATTGGAATAATCTTCTTGAGCCTAACCTTCCCTCTTCTACACCCTTCCAAGTAAGGGTTGAAGGTTATTCATGTAACATTTACTAAGGTATAATGGATGGAGTCTTCACAAGTATTTTATCCTCCTCAGGTTGGTAAGCTATGGGTTCTCCCAAGCTTATGTCAACTACTAGTCAGTTGCTAGCTTTTAATAGAATACCTAGTGAATATTTGAGTATTCTTCCTTAGTTTTCTATATGATTATGTGCAAAGATTTTCCTAGTTGATATTATGTTGGTGCAAGGCCCATTATATTTTAATATGCTTCTTTGGAATGATTAAGTACATGATATCACGTCCCAAGGGGTAGCTCAATTGGTGCTATTCCCTTAACTGTTGCTTCTAAAACAGTTTTTTATTTTTTATTTTATTTTATTTTATTTTAATTCTTTGGAAGTAGCATCTGGAATGTATCCTTATTTGTCATGCTTACTTTTAAAGCATGGAAATGGGTTATGAAAAGCAACATGACCAATACCTTTCTACAGTATTGAAATATTGAGAACATTGATGTATGTGCAAAGTAAAATTTACAAGATATTTTGTAAATAACAATATTATGTAGAAGGTTCATGATTCCCTGTCAAATTTGCTTTTATAGACTATGGGGCCCATGTTGAGGGTCAAGTATGAATATGTGATGTACACAAATGTTCCTTATGCTTTAATGTTAATGTTCTTTTAAATATTACCAGATTCTTGTAGGCAGAGGTGAAATGCATCTGCTCCTTTTCTTATAATGCATGTGAAGTGTGGATAGATGAGTATGCCTTGATAATCTTCATGCATTTTACTTTATGCATGTGAGGTTTGGATGGATAACCATGTGTTATAGCCTTACACATGCATGAACAAATAGACATGTCAGTGGAATTATGTACTTTTAATTAGCGCATGTGCAAGAAAGTGGATCATGAAAATATGTTTAAAGTATAACTAGTCGAGGCTTATTGTTTGAGATTGAGAAATGTTTTATATAATCACGATGTCAGAGTCGCTGACATTAGTAATTGCAGGAAATGATTGTGACTTATGCAAAGGATGAATTATATTTAATGTTATGGCAGACAATGAACTAACAGTCCATGCAAATCGAAGGATTGTCAAGCACAAGATAATCCACTGTAGGGAATAACCAAGGCAGAAAGACACATTGATGGAGGAAATGTGGGGTAAATGATATCATGATTAATGTAATAGGCTCTAGCTAGTTATGATTGAATTTAAGATGATATTTCTTTGTAAAAATGTTAACAATGGTCAAGGGATGAACTCCCTTACTACCATTGAGTGAGGGGTGAACACCCTCATGAAACGTTTAATAAACTAAACGTTTCATGGTTTTTCTCTTCAGGGTTTCCACAGTATCTTAGTGTCCATTGATGTGCTTGCCTATTATGTCATTCTAATGATGTTGCTTCCTTGCATGACATTGACACTTACATCATCAAATATGTGATTAACTAGCCTAATTAAATGGACAATGATAATGATGTAAGGTTACAACAAGGAGCTTTATGTTAATATGCTGCAACAATGGTTGTTACGTTATGTGACTTGCTATTCCATTTCTAAAGTTAATTTATGTAATGATGATGATTTTATGTAATAGTTAGTTAGAGAATATGGAATACGTTATTGAGAATATTACATGCTAGTAAATTCTGTAAAAAAATTCTAATCCTATGCATTTTTACCGAAGTTTACCGAAAAATGTTACAATTATAGATATTGAAAGATAAATAAATTGAACTAAATTCCCAAAAAAATTTTGTTATAAATCTAACCCGGAAATACTATAGATTTGATATGAAAATATAAGACAATGCAAATAAACCCAGAAATAATATGAAATGATTCTTTATTGATCAAACCCTTAATGTAGGGCAACACCATACATTCACTCCTTAAGGAAGGAGAACGCTCCACAAGCCATATGCCTGTTCATACAATAATCATTGACATTAATTCCTTGACATGGAGTCTCTAGCCTTTATATAGGCCTCATACATACAATACCATGGGTCATTACCATGGTTCCCTCATACTATCAAACTAATACCATGGGCCCATTACATTATTACTAACTACTTGTGGTCCCTTACACGATATGGGTTAACCACCTTATTTATTACTATGGCCTATCCATTATTACATTATTACCTTAAGTACCTCCCTTGGTACCCCATATTATCCCCTAGGTATATAACATGTTTTCCCTTCCCCTCATTTTCAGTTTCCTCTCCCTTCCCCTTATTTTCAATTTCCTCAATAACCCAAAAAAGCAGTACCAAAAACATCTTTTAATTAAACAAAAAGTAAAATCTAAACGAAAACAATACCAAAAACATCTTTTAATTAAACAAAAAGTAAAATCTGAATTAAAAATTTAGATTAAAAATCCTTTACCTAGAAGTTAGGAAGTCAAATTTCAACAAAAAGCAGTGGGCTCATCACCATTTTAGGAATGCTATGACATTGAAGACATTTATACTTGTATTGGTGGATTAAAATCAAGTTTTTCTCTCTGCCTATTTTGAATGGGGTGTCCTGCCATTTTATGAAAACCATCATACAAGAGATAGGATCCATCTATGTCAGAGACAACAAATCTGGAACAGACACTTCCTGCTAAAACATTATACAGTAAGAGTTGTGGGGCTTGTGTAATTTGCCATTTTATGAAAGCTGTCACACCAGAGATAGTACTCAGGGTCCATCACAGAGCAGAGAAAACTAATGTGTTACAGGAACTTAGCTAAAATCTTAAACGATAAGAAGTGTGGATATCGTGACTTGCAAAAAGGACGAGTAGCATTTGGTTTTCCTTTCAGGAATACTGACTTTGCTGGAAAGGGAACCCATTGCCCACCCAACCATCTAGCCCCACACACTTGTATCTATATCCCAATCAAATTACAGTAACCCTAAGAAGCACGAAGCCATGGGGACAATAACTGGGTACGCATGGCTTTGGATCCAATTCTTATTGTTGCTGTCGACTTGGCTTCAATTGGGCACTGGTGCAGCCTATATCGGCTCTGACGAAGATGATTGGCAGGATTTTGAAGGGGGTAGCAGCCAGGAAGATTATTGGGATTTTGTTCAGACCACAGGCACACAGTTTGTGGTGAATGGTTTTCCATTTTATGTGAATGGATTTAACACATATTGGTTGATGTTGCTTGCTGTTGACCCTTCTACCAAATCCAAAGTTAGCGAGGTATTCCAGCAGGCAGCCTCGGTCGGGCTCACGGTAGGACGAACCTGGGCTTTCAATGATGGAGGATGGAGGGCTCTTCAAAAATCTCCGGGCGTTTATGACGAGGATGTCTTTAAGGTGAGACTGTAGATATTAGCTTATGGATTGTCCAGCAATATGCATGTTTTTGATGGGTGTAATGGTTAAAAATATGTGTTTTTTAATTTATATCTTAAAATTTACAATTTAGAATATGTACACATTCTAATTTTAGTAGTCAAATAGCTAGGCATGATGTCTAATAGTTTTTAATGGTTAAGAAAATGTGTTCTTTTATAAACATTTACAAGTTGAAATTCAGAGAAATAAAATATTTACACCTCCAAATTTTAGTATTCAAATGGATGTCTAATGGCTTTTAATGGTTAAGAAAAGGTGTTCCTTATAAATACTTACAAGTTGAAATTCAGAAAAATAAAATATATACACTTCCAAATTTGAGTATTCAAATTGCCCAGCCTAAACAAATCATACACCACTTTGATGTTAATGTTTAGCTTAACCCTGATCACTTTGATGTTAATGTTTAGCTTAACCCTGAACACTTTGATGTCTAAATTCTCTAGTGCTTTGTGCTGGTTCTTTATCAAGATGGACCATCTATTAAGCACAGAAATAAACTGAAAATTGGATTTGTATTTTGCTAGGCTTTAGATTTTGTAATCAGTGAGGCCCGGAATTATGGCATTCGGCTTATCCTGAGCTTGTCTAATAACTGGGATGCATTCGGAGGGAAGTCACAGTACCTGCAATGGGGAAACAGCGCGGGCTTGGATTTGAGTTCTGAGGATGCATTCTTTTCTCATGCTACGCTTAAGGCTTACTTCAAAAACCACGTTAAGGTGCATGGTCCTATAGATAGATTTAACAGTTCTACTTCACAAATTTCTGTTAAACTTCCGAATAACCCAAATGTTTTTCTCTGATTTATACTCCTAGATATTCTCTGGTTTGTACATAATTTAGATTTTAAAATCTAGGTTACAATAGAAATTGATCAAAGTTACAGACAACCAAGTACTAATTATAGCCAAATTTTCGTCTGTTCATACAGTTTTCTGATTTATAAGCTCTGATTTCATTGATCCTAGTCACGTTACATTCGTTATTTCAGAACGTTTTGAGGAGAGTGAACACTGTGACCAACGTTGCATACAAGGACGACCCAACCATATTTGCATGGGAGCTCATGAACGAACCTCGCTGCCTGTCTGATCCCTCCGGTGACACGTTACAGGTAGGCATGTTCATGCATACCGTGCCCTCTGAAGTGAAACCAAGTTTCTATTACTTCGTAGACTAGTTTGCAGAATGTTTACAGAGCTGTATAATGGTATAGCAAAGTTTTTCCAGCCATTGATATAAGAAGTTAGAGTTTTCATTGATTTGCAATTCAGATATTTGAATTATCGAGATCAATTTAAAATTTTATCGGTAAAGAATTTTGCCTAAGTGATCGAGATCCATTTAAAATGAAAAATTATGCAGAACTTCAAAACTTGAATTTTGAATTTATCAAAATATTTCAAAGATTTAGCAGAGTTCAGGATGCATGAAAACTCTTCCTGTTTTATATAGTTGGATGGAGGTACTTAATTAGATTGTCCATTCTAGGAAATATTCTGGAATGATAAGAGTGATGTCAAAAATAAAATTGACTTCATTTTAGTTTATCTAATTTCAGAATATATTTTTAGAATCTACAATCAAATTTATTTGTTTTTATTTTTCCCTTGAATTTCAGAATATTTATAAAATTAGTAATCTAAATAAAGATGGTTGAATAGGCCTATCATAGTCAGAAAATTTTTTGCAACAGAATTTCCATACTGCTTGTTTATTTCAGATATGAACTGTGTACAAGAAAACTGTGGACACTCCACCAATCGTCATCAGAGAAAAGAAAGAGGCCCAAAAAAATGTAAAAAAAATGATTGAAATTAAATGTCAATTGTAAATGTCACAAGAAATCCTAACGTTGACATTAATTTCATTATCAGGAATGGATTCAGGAGATGGCCTTCTATGTGAAATCTATTGATCCTAAGCATCTGTTGGAGATTGGTGTTGAAGGGTTCTATGGACCTTCAAGTCCGGACAGAGCTATATTCAACCCTAACAGTTTTGCTCAGCAAGTAGGCACAGACTTCATAAGGAATCACCAAGCACTGGGCATTGATTTTGCCTCTGTACATATTTATCCAGACAGCTGGTAAGGTTGCAAATTAGCATAAATCAATCTTAATCCTCAACCCATATTACAATTTACAGCAAAACACTACTGACAAGTCCCTCTTTCGCTTCCTTTTCGATTGCACGAAGGATTTCCCAATCCATATCTCCAGCTCACCTGTCATTCGCTAGAAACTGGACCATGTCACACATCCGAGACTGCGAGAAGACTTTGAAAATGCCTGTTGTGTTTGCAGAGTTTGGGACATCAAGCAGAGATCCAGGTTATACCAGCAGCTACAGAGACACCTTCATACAGAATGTGTACGAGAGCATTCTAGCATCGGCTAGGAAGGGAGGAGCCGGTGCAGGAAGCCTGATTTGGCAGTTATTTCCCGAGGGTGTGGACCAGTTGAACGATGGGTATGAGGTGGTTCTTTCCAAGAGTCCCTCCACGGCCAAGGTCCTGAAAGAGCAGTCGGTGGCCCTGTGGGAGCTCAGTTCTATGTGCCAGTGGAGCTTTAAGTGGAGTTGCAGAAGGGAGATCGTTAGTGCTCCTCGTTTTTCTTCACTGCATGGTAATGTTCTCATGGGGTGGCCTGACCCTGTGAGTGAATTGTGATTGTTTTAATGAGCAGGGGATTGAATAAATGGTTAAAAAAGATAATTGGGTAAAGTTGGACCAGGGGCAGGGGCTTGGTGTAGGGCAACCAATACTGTGGGGGGTTGTATGGGTTGGTTATTGGATATAAGTATATTATTTTGGGATATACAGTTTTATTCGGTCAATAGAATTGTAAATATTGGTTGCCCTTGTGTAAGACTTCTCATCAAGCCACCAGCTTATCAATGGTCGTCCATAATTACATACCTTTTAAGAAGAAATGGTCATCCATAACAACACTTTTTAAGAAGAAAATGTCTCTCCAAGTATTTGTCTTTGTTGGCAAAGGAAGATAAAATTCAGAATCTTTGTATAGTATACAGTGGTTAAAATTCAAATTTTATAAAAGTGGTTCAAGTATTTGTCTTTGTTGGCAAAGGAAGATAAAATTCAGAATCTTTGTATAGTATACAGTGGTTAAAATTCAAATTTTATAAAAGTGGTTCAAATTTAAAAGCTAAACAGTTATTCATAAAATGTTATTAGTTATTTGATAATTTGCATAGTAATTTATAATTATATTCAATAAATGTGAAAAGATAAAAATAAATATGTATTCTATAATGTCATTTGTTATTTGATAATTTGTATAGTAATTTCATAATTATATTAAGTGACTTTAAAAATGTAAAAATGTAAATATAGATTTAGAGATGCAAATTAGTTAATATTTAAAATTCCATCACATGAAGGAATCTTTTTAACTGCAAACCTTTTTTAGAGTGAAAAGAGATTTGATTCTCTAAGAGTTTAGTAAATCCAAATCAAGATAACTCTAGGTTAATTATAATAATTAGATCCGAAATTAAAATAGATCTATACTGATTATAATAATTTTAAATTTTGTTATTCACACTTATATGAATTGTCTCTTAATTTTTTTTAAGTTTACTTTCAATATCATTTAAAAGAAAAAGAAAAATTAAGATCTTTGTCAAACATATAACCTTGAAAATAAAAACTTCAGCAACTATCATCTCTCACACTCCAAATTGTTAGAAGGAAAAAAAATCTCTCACACTCCAAATTGTTGAAAGGGAAAAAAAAATCTCTCGCACTCCAAATTGTGTGTCAAACTCTTCAGCAACTATCATCTCTCACACTCCAAATTGTTAGAAGAAAAAAAAATCTCTCACACTCCAAATTGTTGGAAGGGAAAAAAAAATCTCTCACACTCCAAATTGTGTGTCAAACTTAGTAAGCCGTTAACGTTAATCTCTAGATTGGATTGTAGGATGGTCAATTTGTTTCAGTGATCGACATCAATATAACTGCAATGAGCTTTATACAAAGTTGTTAATGTTAACAAAGAATTTATATGTGGCATAATATTAATAAATTGATGATTTTGAATATATATGTATATATGTATATACAATTTTAAAATAAATTGTAGAAAATAAATGAAATATAATAATATTTATAAATTTATTATAGGGAAAAAAATATATGATTTTATTGTTAAAATTTTTTGTGGGATATATACATAGTTCACACTATATGCATGTATACAATTCTTGCTTTGCATTTTTAGAATGTGAAAAGAAATATTTTGAAACCCCCACCATTCATAAGAGAAACAATCATATGTTGAAAAACATATTGTTGTCACAAAACTAACAATATCCACCTTGATAACAATTTACTTGATAGCTTTCCCAAGCTCATTTCATCATCTTTTTTTGCAAGCCAAGGGAAGCCAAACTCCACTGCAACTTCTTTGACAATATTGGTTTTGTGAACATGTCTGCACAATTTTCTTAAGTATGAACCTTCTTGAGATTTGCTCTACCTTCATCAATAACTTGTCTTAGAAGATGACATTTAATATCAATGTGCTTTGTCTTGCTATGATACACTAGATTAATAGCCAAATGTGTAGCCATTTGACTATCACATAATACATTCATCTTGTCTTGCTTATTTCCAAACTCACCCAGAAGACCCTTTAACCAAATTGTCTCTTTGAATGCATGCAAGATAGTGATATATTATGCCTTAGTAGTGGATAAAGCAATTGTTTCTTGAAGCTTTGACATCGAACTAATAGATCCTCCTACAAGAATAAAGACATGACCTAAAGTAAATCTTCTATTGTCCAAAACACTTGCAAAATCTGAATCAATATAACCACAAACTGAATCACCACAACCATCAAAGGTGATGCAATAGTTTCTTGTGCTTTTAAGATATCAAAATACTTGTTTCACTACTGCCTAATGACCTTTTTTTCATGTATTTTCCATGTATCTATTAACAATAGCAACTACATGTGAAATATCTAGTCTAGTATATACCATCACATACATTAAACATCCTACAACATTGGCCTAAAATATACGAGAACTATAGTCATTTTCTTGTTTACTAGGACATAATCTTGAAGGAACCTTAAAATTGGAAGTAAATGGATATTTATAGGTTTCACATTATTCATACCAAACTTCATGAGTATTTTTACCATTGTGTTGTGATAACCAAATCTTACAATTTTTCCTATCTCTATGTGTTGCAATGCACAAAATTTGCTTTGTTGCTCCTAGATCCTTCATATCAGAAGTCCCAAGCAACTAAGCCTTTAACATGTTGATCTCAACCGTGATTTTTCTTATGACAAACTTATTATCAACACAAAATACCAAGATAGCGAATATGTCATTTAAACTTTTGAAATAAACGCAATGGTCATGCTCACTTCTAGAAACGTTTTGGCTCACAATGACTTTCAAACTTTTTATACCATTGCTTAGGAGATTGCTTTAGGCCATACAACGACTTCTTGAGTTTGTAAGCAAACCTTATCTTGTGATCTTGAACAAACCATTTTCGTTTTCCCATATATATATCCTCATCCAAATCTCTATGTAGAAATGTTGTTTTAACATGTGACTACTCCAACTCAAGGTCAAATAAAGCAACTAGTGCTAATATATAGACCCACTTGTAACCAATAACCCTTCTGTCCTTTAGGAGTTCTACAAAGTCCCATATTTTGTTCGTCTCCAAGGTATCCATTTCTTTTTTCATTGTTATTTTTCCATTTGGTGCTTTTAGTATCATTCATTGCTTCTTGGTAACACGAAGGTTCCCCACCATTAGTAATCAAAGAAACATATGAAACATAATACTCATACCTATTAGAAGGATTTTTGTCCCATGTAGATCTCCTTAATGTTGGTTGTGGTGCTTCCATATTTCTGTGTACAACTTTTTGTGCCCTTATATTCTTCTTTTTTTGACGCTTCTTTTTGCTTCCTTGTTTATGTGGATGACTGAGTTTCAAATTGAATTTCTTGATGTTGTAGTACATGTTCCTGTTTCACTTCAACATCTACATTGTCTAATTTGATGAGAGAGGATTCATCAAATACTACGTCTCTACAAATCACGATTTTGTGGGAAATAGGATCCTAAAATCTATATCCCTTCATTACATTATCATAACCAACAAAAAAGTACTTCTTTCATCTGGCATCTAGCATAGAATGTTGGTTTTTTGAGTAAGTGTTAGAAAATGTAGCAAGAAAGGCTCAATTTGACTTTAGCCTTAGTCAAATTGAGTGAATCGAATTTCCACATCAACATAACAACTTGGAGGCAGTTAACTAGTGTGAAATAGCTCTTGTCACTAAGTTAGCTTAGTAAATTCAAGTTAGTGGGCTTGGAGTTCAGTCATGCATGTGTGATTGCTAACTTTTAGCAATCTAGTTCAGTTATTTTTAGTTGTTTACAGAAGCCTGAACTCTACTATTTTTAGTTGTATTCAGTTAGCTGACCTCTAACTATTGATAGAGTCAGTTGAAGGTCAGTTGTGCAGCGATACAACAATCTAACTCAAATATCTATCAGTTAACTAATCAATCAACCCAAAATAGCTCATGCATGCATGGAATTCGAATTGCTCAACTAAAGTGGAGGAGACAAAGCCAATGTAACATGAGTTGTATGCTAGTTGTATGTACAATTGTTGCATGTAGTCAGGAGATCAATTATTTGGG
The DNA here is from genome assembly GCA_031772625.1 of Pinus tabuliformis. NCBI lineage: Eukaryota > Viridiplantae > Streptophyta > Pinopsida > Pinales > Pinaceae > Pinus > Pinus tabuliformis. Next base: position 444,445,264 of record CM062811.1, read on the forward strand.
AATTGCACAAGGAAATAGGGACTTCCCTATTGTTTAAGAGCTCGAATTTGCTCAGATTTGCGCAAGGAAATAACAGGCTAAAGGAGCAAAAAATTGGCTAAGTGTTGGCTAGAGGCTCTCATTCAGCAGAGAGAACAATTATTCTTTTGCAGGTTGTACTCAACGCTGGAGCATGCAATTGCAATAGTTTCTCTATTCAATTGATTAATGCGAGGAGGCTTGAGGGGTTTTTCTCAGTTGGGTTCCTCTAGAAATCATTGTGCCCTTGTGGTTTTATTTGTTGCATGCCTATGCATGTTGTTCTAAAGTGTGATTTTTATTCCGCAAATTAGTAGAGTAGAATCGTGTCTCTTGTTTTCAGTTCAAAATTTTGAGCAATTGCAATTTCTATAGTAAGAGTATGAGATTCACCAACAAAACCACAAAGATGACCAATCCATACCTCTTCAAGAATTTTGACAATCTATTGCAACTGATGGTGACCAATTTAGCAAAAATCAAGTAATGGTGACTACTTCTACCCACAACTCTTGCTGCAAACTATCATTGCTAAGAATGCTCCTTGCTCTCTAGAACAGTGTTGTTCATTTTTTCTACCATGCCATTATGTTGGGGAGTGTATACTGTAGTTTTATGCTGTTTGATCATAGGTTCCTTACAATATTTTTCAAATTCCAAAGATGTGAACTCAACTCAATTTTCCTTCCAAGTTCTCTTTTCAACCAAATCTCTAAATTGTATAAATACATTAAACATATCACATTTTCTTTTTAGAACATAAACCCACACCTTCCTAGAGTAATCATCTATAAATGTTATAAATTAAGAGGCTCTTCCAAAAGAAAATTTAGGAGTCGCACCCACACATTTGAATGGATATAATCCTAGTTTTAGACTTTTGCCTATAATACTTACCAAAGACAATGTTTTTAGAAATTCAAATTAAAATATTTCAAATTTAGAAGTGATTTGTAGAGTATCGCTGTCAATTGTGTTTCACCCAGGTTCAATTCTTGCAAGTGAAATGACGACCTTTGTTGTAATGGCTTCAAGCCTTGTTGTTGAGTACGAGCAGTCCCTCGAGGACTGAAACATGTATATTCTTCATATGAAATATAAAGATATTTCCCATGGAAAAAAATGCAGTTTATCAATACCTTTATCCCTTTCTCACTCATATGGCACCGTAGTTGATTTCATATATGAGTAGATTCATTAGCTTCTTTAGATACCGCCGCTAATTCATTTGTTTGAGTGTTTCCTTCAAACTTGTAAAGGTTCCCAATCTTTATAGCCTTCATAACCACCATGATATCCTTGGACACTTTCAATGCTCCACCTTGACTTGTAAACCTATAATCTCTAGAAGCCAAAACTCCCAAAGAAATTAAATTCTTTTTAAGTACAGGTACATGTCTAGTCTTACTTCTATTGACATCCTTACAAGACCGTCAAACATTTTAATCTTAATGCACCCAACCCCAACAATTTTACAAGAGACATTATTCCCAATAAGAATAGTACCACCATCAACCATTTTATAAGAATAAAACCAACTCCTATGTGGACACATTTGATGTGACACACTAGAATATAATAACCATTATTCATTATATTAGGAGACATTACAGATAGATAAAACTTCATCAACCACATTTGAACTTGATTAAACCAGATTTGATTCCTTTTTGGGATTTTCCTTGGATTCCTACCACCACCAACAATCTTTCTTTAGATTCCTTATTTTATTGCAATACCAACATTTTAGATTTACCGTTCTTTCCTTTTGACTTAGATCTTAATGTACCTCTCAATTTGTCCCCTCTTTTTTTGGGTTGATCTCTAGCCAATATTACTTCAGTTGTGGAAATTTATACATTAAGTTTCCTCCACACCTCCTCATATAACAATGCTCCCACAATAGAGTCATAGTCAAGAGAATAAATTATACTAAAACTAATAGAAGTAACTTTGAGGTCCCAAGATTTAGCCAACGGACACAATAACCTCACCTCCTTATCTTCCTCATCGATTTTTACATCCATACTAACTTGCATGGATATAAGAGTATTAAATACATTCAAATAATTAGTTATTTTATTACCTTTTGTCATTCATAAACTATATAATAGCCACTTCAAGTAGATTTAGTTTTTCAAGGATTTCCTCATATAGAGGCTCTCCATTATGTTCCATAATTCCGATGTAGTTTCCTCTTTAATACTATTGAAGAAGACATCATCTGCCAAACACAATTAGAAGGCGTTGAGAGATCTCACATCTAATTCTTCCTAGTCTTCATTCGATATACCCGTCATTTTCTTTCTCTTGTTGTCCAATGCCTTGTGCAAACCTTGTTGCAACAACAAATCCCACATCTTGAGCTTCTGCAGTTTGAAGTTGTTCTTCCCATTTAACTTCTCCACCTAGAATTTTCTATCATTATCTTTTTTAATTCATTACACACAAGGTCCCACCAAAAATGTAAAAAAATGTTTTTTTATGAAATTAAAAAATATTATACTTCTAATCCACAACCTCCACCAGTAGGGTTCTATGGTTCAATTTCCTATGTTCACTCATGCTTGAATGGAGGTCCTACACACCGCTAATTTAAAAAAATATATATTCACCACGACCTCCATGTCTATGCAGAGACACAGATAAGCTCAATCAAAACTCTACGTGAATTGGTCCCAATGGCTCTCCACATGCTCCCCTCTGCTTAATTTTTTTTTTATTTTATTTTTTATTTTTATTTTTTTTTATTATTTTAATTTTTTTATTATTATTATTTTATTATTATTATTATTATTATTATTTTTTTTCCAGATTTGATACCACTTATTGGTATGCACAACATACATACAAAAAAATTAAAAAATGGTAGAGAACAAATGAAGCAGAATAACACTTAGAAATCCACCATAGAGAAAATATATCTAATCTTATTGCTCAAGAAGATTGTAAGATACATATAGGGTTCATAACCACATGCATTCACACAATTCTTTGGCTCGCATTTTTGGAATGTGAAAAGCCAAACATTTTGAAATCACCCCCACCACTCACAAGAATAAGAACATACATTTTTGAAAAATGTGTTGTAACAAACCCAACATATATTTGAATGAAAATAGAATATAATATTTACATAACATATTTTAGATAAGTTGTAACCAAAGTTTCTTTGATATTACTTATTTGTTTACTTCATTAATTATGAACAATAAATTGAATATATGTGCTATTGAATTCCTATTTATAAAATCATTAATTTCATAAAATAATTAAGATTTGGTCTCCTCAAACTCATGTGTATGTTAATTTTTGTACTAAAAATTTCATTTTATATTTTAAGAAGGAAGTTAAACATGTTATAAATTAGCATTACTTTGTCTTGTCATCACCAGAATTTGGCTATATATATTTATATACACAAGAATTTGGATATATATATATAGATATATATATATATATATATATATATATATATATATATATATATATATGCAATTTTCGTTAAAATTGCAATTTTAGATATATTAAACTATTTTTTTTGGTGTAAACATGGATTTAACACCCTCTAATATCCCTACTGCAACTCGATTGTGCTATGCAATTTTCGTCAAAATTGCAATTTTAGATGTATTAAAGTATTATTTTTAATGTAAACATTGATTTAACACCCTCTAATACCCCTAGTGCAACTCGATTGTGAAATGCTGACATTTGATATCTAAAATTTAATTAATCCAAAATTACTAATACAATCGATATCCCTTTACATCATTTTTGAGAGACCAAAAATTGGCAAATTTGTAAAACATTTAGACTACTGCTATCTTCTAGGCATTGAATCTCAATTGTTATTCTTCTCCCAATTCTTCGTTCTTTAAGTCCTTATACAACTAGATCGTAGATTATTTGTTGATATCCTCATATACAAAAGTATAGTAAATTTTGACATTTTAAAAGACCATAGAGTGACATCACATACTTTTAGTGCTAACTAGAAACTTTTCCATGCATGAAATCCCAATAGAACAAATTTAGATAACCAAAAGCACTTGATCTTCAAGAAAAAATACACTAATATTTTCTAAAGGATTTAAATAATAAATTAAATCTCATATCAATTAAGGACAATATTGAAGAACTCTATCATAATTTTACGATAACCCTCTCTATTTCCATTATCGAGGTATTAGGTAAAAAGGAAAATAGAGCAACCAACCTTTGGTGTGATAAAGAGGGTGAAATTACTAGAAAAGTCATTAATGATGTTTCTAACTGTAGAAATTTGATCTAACTACAACTTCTCAATAAATTTAATCTAAATCATGAGACACAATTCTACTCTACTTATCTATGAAATGAAATCATAATTTAGAACAACATGCATAGACATGCAATAAGAAAAACCACAAATACACAATGATTTCTAGGGGAACCCAAATGGGAAAAAGCCCTCAAGCCTCTTTGCATTAATCAGATGAATAAATAATCTATTACAATTCCTAGCTCCAACTTTGAGCTCAACCTGCAAAAGAATAATTGTTCTCTCTGCTTAATGAACAACTCTGGCCAACACTTATATAAATATAAGCTCACCTAGCCTCCTATTTCTTTGCGCAAATCCTAAGGAAATTAGCCCCTATTATTTAGGAATTGCCTCCAAATTGATTGTGCAATTCCCAAGGATTGATCACTAATTGCGTGTAACACCTATACACTCAAGACTAATCTACAACTGATGTTACACTGCCTTGTCATCTCCACTTCAACTGAGGAACTCAAATTATTTGCATGCACTAGCTATTTTAGGCTGATCGATCAGTTAACTAACATATCTCTGAGTTAGACTATTGTCCCACAACACAACTGACCTTCAACTAACTCTAACAATAGTTAGAGGTTAGTTAACATCTACTTCCTCACCTAAAGAATCATACTCCTTCCTCCAGTTTGTAGCTAGAGGTGTGTCCATGGGCTTACAATTCTCCATGTGAAATCTCTAAAGTATCTCGGTAGTATACTTTCCTTGAGACACAAAAAATTCATCATCACCATGCCATACTTCTAGCCTGTGGAAGTAATGCATGAGGCCCTTGTCTTTCATCTCAAATTCCCTTGCAAGATCCTCTTTGCAAGAGTGGATCAACTGCTCATCACCTGTCAATATTAAATCATCGACATACAAAACAAGAATAAGCAACTTACCATCTACCATAATGTGATAGAGGTTCACATCTGCTTCACTTTTGGTGAAGCCCAATCTAGTGAGATAATTGTCGATCTAAGTGTACCATGCTCGGGGTGCCTGTTTGAGACCATACAATGCTCTCTTGAGTCACCACACATGCGAATCGCGAACATATGTCTCAAATTCTGCTGGATTCTCTATGTAAATTTCCTCCTCAACAACATCGTTGAGAAAGGCGGTCTTCACATCCATCTAGTGGATTTTCCACCCCATTTGCGCAATCAATGCTAGAATGGATCTAATTGAGGAATATCTTACAACTGATGGAAAATTTTCCTCATAGTCCACTCCCTCTATCTGAGAAAAAACTTTGGCCACAAATCTGGCCTTGTACTTCTTGATTCTCCCATCCGCTGCATGCTTCACTTTGTAGATCCATCTCAAACCAACCACCGATTTCCCTTCTGGTCTCGGCACCACCTCCCATACACTGTTCTTCATGATGGATTCATATTCTTCCACCATGGCATCAACCCAAACTGGTTGAGCAACTGCTTCCTCAAATGAAGAAGGCTCTGTCTCAATGAGCTTTGTGATGAGAGCCATGTACCCAATGTACCTATCAAGTGACCTCCTATGCCTACATTGTGATGTGGGGGCTCCCACATTGTCTTATGCATCCTACAATAATATATCAAATTCTTTGGTTCTCTTTCTCCCCTCTGGAAGATTCTGGTTGAGTGGGTGCCTCCACTGTGCCTCTTGTCTATTCCTCTACATGCGGCTTCTCCACAACCTACTGAAGCTTATCCTAAGGTTCCTCCTTTGGAGCTATAATATCCCACTCTGGTGGGATACTTAGCTCTCATTCCAGAGAGAATCTCATAGTCTTGTACTCGTCGAACTTGACATATCTCTTTACAACTGTCATTCTCAATCAAGGAAAACACACCTGGTAATTGTCTGGAGTTTCGATGTATCCTACAAAAACTCCCAACTCTACTATAGGCTCGAGTTTCTTCCTCGAATCCTTGGAGACATGACAATAAACTGAAGCTCCAAAAATTCTGAAATGAAACACATGAGGCTTTCTTCTTGAGAAAGCTTCGTCTGGTATCATCATACCAAGTATCCTATGAGGACTCTGGTTCTACAAGTATATTGCGGTGTTGCTTGATTCTACCCATAGATGTAATGGAAAACATGGCCCTTGTTGCTCCCACTATACTCATGTTCTTCCTCTCAGCTACCCCATTCTGCTATGGGTTATGGGGTGTTGCCAGTTCTCTTCAAATACCTTCTTTCACACAAAAACCGTTGAAGGCATGAGAAACAAATTCACCTCCATTTTCGCTCATGAACGCCTTCACCTTCTTCCGAGTCTCCTTCTCAACTAATTCCTTGAACTCAACAAATTTTGAGAAAATTTCATCCTTCTTTCGCATGAAGAAGAGCCAACATTTTCTAGAGAATCCATCAATAAAAATAACATAATACTTATGTCCTGCTATGGAAGCTATACAAAATGGTCCACAATCATTAGAGTGGACTCATTTCAGGAATGTATCTTCTTTTCTTTGTCAGTCATCGAATGTGTATTTGACATATTTCCAAAATGTGCAACCGTTGCAAACATCTTGTTGGTCAAGGGATCCTTTAGGAAGATTGGTGGTAATTTGCTGCATGATTTTTAAGGCATCATGTTGTAGATGCCCAATATCCTATGCAAAAGTTCTCCAACATTGCAACTTTGCAATTTTTCAGCCTTACCGCTCAATGCAGTGCAATCTCCAACTTCAATTTTGTATAGGTTCTTCACTCGAACCCCGATCAACTTCACTTTCCTAGTAGCTATGTGTCTCAGAAAGGATTCCCTTTACTAAAAAGAACATCATAGCCATTATCCTCCAATACTACTACAGAGATCAGGTTCTTTTCCAGCCCAGCTACAAACATAACATCTTGAGGCAAAGAGGAGAGGTTTTCTACCTCTCAAAGGCAGTAGTACCAATTCTTGTAGCACTGTATCTCCTATCATCACCCATTTCGATATGTAGATGGACATCCTTCTCCTCCAGGCTACAGAAAAATCCTTGCACCCTATCATATGAAATGAGGCACTAGAATTAAGGTACCACACACTCCCCATAATAGTGTTGTCCATGCATGCTATTAGGGTGAAGTCTAATTCGAATTGTGAAGCCAGTGCTTCACCTGTTGCTCCTCTTGAAGGCTTCTTGTTAGACTTTTTGTGTTGACATTTTGTTTCATAGTGCTCGAACTCGTGGCAGTGGAAGCATTTTATCTTGCTCATGTCTTTCTTCTTGCCATTATTTTGGATGGACTCAAATTTTATTTGGATCTTCTTCCCTTTGCTCTTCTTCCCCTTTCCAACCAATGCAAAATTCTCTTCATCCTCAACTTTGGATGATATTCCATTTTGATTATTTCTCCCGAACTCTTCTTGTACCAAATCAAACCACAACCTTTCCCAATTTGGTGATTTTTCCCTTCCATTCATAGAGACATGGTAGTTGTGCTAGGATTTTGGAAGGCCTATAAGAGATAGGCTCACCACATCATCTTCTGCAACATTCACACCAACTCCTCCAAGCTCATCCCAAACTTGTGTAAATATGGAGAGATACTACGAAATAGTATCATTCTTCTGCATCTTGATGTTTCAAAGTTTGTCTTTTAGGGCCAATTTTCTATGGTCACTGTTATTTTCGAATATCTCAGTCAGTTCCTTCCACATAGAAAATGGTGTCTCTTTACCATGGATATTTGAGACCACATGGTCTAGCACACCTTCCAGAAGAATTCTCCTGGTTTTTGCAACATCCTTCTTTCGTTGTGCTAATTGTTGTGCATCCAATTGTGGAGGTTTTGCAATGTCATTTTTAACATATTCTAATGCACCATTGTCATCGAGCACTGTTTCCTTTTGATCCTTTCAGGCTATGAAATTCAAGCTACCCTCCAGGGCATACTCTAATCTCATTCTATTGAAAGACATCCTCCCGATCCTAAAATAAAAACTACCGCAAGAAGGCTGCAAATTCGAAATTCTTGAGAGGCAAGTTCAAAATAATGGTTCTAATGTGAATTCTGAGGCTTTGATACCATGTAGAAATTTGATAGAATTGCAACTGCTCAAGAAATTTAATCTAAAATCATGAGACACAAGTCTACTCTACTGATTTGCGGAATGAAATTCACAATTTAGAACAACATGCATAGACATGCAAAATGAAAAACCACGAATACATGGTGATTTATAGTGGAACCCAACAGGGAAAAAATCCTCAAGCCTCTTTGTATTAATTATATGAATAAAGAATCTATTACAATTGCTAGCTCCAAGTCTGAGCTCAACCTACAAAAGAATAAATGTTCTCTCTGCTCAATGAACAACTCTGGACAAGACTTAGCTAAATATCAACTCACTTAGTGTCCTATTTTTTTGCACAAATCCTAAGGAAATTAGCCCCTATTATTTAGGAATTTCCTCCAAATTGATTGCACAATTCCCAAGGATTTATCACTGATTGCATGCAACACTTGTACACTCAAGACTAGTCTACAACTGATGTTACATTACCTTGTCATCTCCACTTTAGTTGAGGAACTCAAATTCTCTACATGCACTAGCTATTTTAGGTTGATTGACCAGTTAGCTAACAAATCTCCGAGTTTGATTGCTGTCCCACTAAACAACTAACCTTCAATTGACTCTAACAATAGTTAGAGGTGAGTTAACTGAATACAACTGAAAATAACTAAACTAGATTACTAAAATTTAGCAATCACACATGCATAACTGAACTCCAAGCCCTCTAACTTGAATTTAATGAGCTAACTGAGTGACAAGATCCATGTCACACTAGTTAAATGCCTCCAAGTTGTCCCACTGATGTGGAAATTCAATTTACTCAACTTGACTAAGGCTAAAGTCAAATTGAGCCTTTCTTGCTACATTTTTTCAGCATTAACAACTCTCTAAAGTCCAACAAGATAAGTAGGTACAAATCCTTAATTAAAAGAAAGAAAAAGTACTATATAAATATAAATCAAGAGAAGTTTTTACACCTTTTGAAGCTTGATTCTAAAACATTCTTGAGGTAAAATATGGCTCATTTGAGGAACTAGAATTTCTACCTTAAAAAGCTTTATGCATCTCCTAATGTAGTGGACAAAATTTTAACCCTTTTTACAAAGGAATATTATTGATATTTAGAAGACATATAGTTTGGGGTTAAGTGGCTTCTAGAAGAAAAGGTAAAGACATGGAAGGCTGCCAAGTAGAATTGTTAAAAATTAAACGGACTATTCTCATCCCTCACATTCACAAACTTATAACTTTCGAGAGACATACATTTTGTATATGAAATCCAAATGATATGGTTCTCACATGCTCAAAAGGTACTCAAACATAGAACAATGTCACAGGGTTCACACTTACGTGAAAAAATTTCATCCCCCAAAAAACATCTTTTAAGGTCTCAAATTAACCTCAAAAGGTTTCGACCCCAATTCTCCAAACTAGGTCTCGTCGATAAAACTTCTCTTGTAAATTGATTCCTTTGATTTTTCTATTTTGAAAGCATCGATGTGGATAACAAATTATATAGTGATCCAATCTAGATCCATTAGGGGAATTTTGAAGTTAAAAATGAACCTCAAAATTAAAAAAAAGTTCTAACAAAATCAAATTTGAAAGAACTAATAGGATTGAAGAGGATGACCATTTATCCCTAGCGGTAAATATTTTTTGAGGAAAATAAGAAAACTACTTTTAATATTTTCAACTTATTTCTTTATAGGTTTACTCAAATGTCAAGTGTAGGCAACCATCCAACTAGTGCCCATTCTACATACTTTTAAGTAGACTCATTGAAAGAAAATTAAAATGTATGAAGAAAACATGTTGAACACTTTTTTTCATGTATTTTTAAATATATTTTTCAATGTGGGTCTACTAAAAAAATGTAGAGTGGGAACTTGTTGGATGTAGAATTTAATTCTGCATCCAATGAATTCCCACACTTAACATTTGAGTAAACCTATAAGGAGATAAGCCGAAAATACGATTAAAAAAATAGGTTTCTTTCTTTTCTTTTAAAATTTCAAAAATCTTATTTTATTATTAAATTTATTATTTTCCATAGGAGGCCCATTCTAGACCTCAAAATTCCCTTAATGATACCTACCCATTTTTGGAGGTTTTGTGTCCCCTAAAGATTTTGTAAATGAGGTGAGGAAAAATTTCCTCTACCTTCTTCTTAGAGTACCATTTAGCCTTGCCTCAAAGTTGTCCTTTCAACCTAATTTGTCAAAGGTCATGTTGTCATTATCTTATACTTCTATACCTACTCTACAAAACTATATCCTCTATTAACTCTGCTTCATTATCTAGAGGTAATTCCTATACAGAAGGTAGGACATGTTCCTCTTCTTGATGCAACATGGAAGCCTCATAGAGTTTGAGATTTTCCACATTCACCACTGAGTAAATGAAAATGTATGTGGGTAGACTAAGTATGTAGGCATTATCTCCCACATTTTCCACTATGTTGAACGGACCATATCGTAGAGCCTTGAATTTCTTACCAGGACTCCATAGCCTCTCCTTGTTCAACTATAACCATACTTCATCTCCCACTTTGAATGACCTCTCTATCATGTGTTAATCATGCCCAGACTTGTGTTTTTCATGTGAATTCTTCAACACCCCATGTACTTGTAAATGGATCTATCAAATATTTTCAACAATTTTTTCTACTCTTAAAGTATCCCTTGTGAGATCCTCCCTTATTCCTCTTTGTTTCCCATATACAACATCTAAAGGCGAAGGTGGAAAATATCTAAAACATGTCACAAGTAGTGACTTACTAGTTGAAGTGTGGACTGCTATGTTGTAGGAGTCTTATATGTGGACCAAATTTTCATCCCAGTTCTTTGTATTTTTCTAATTTTAACATCTCAAAAGTTGTGCCAAATTCATGTTGATTACTTATGTTTGCCCATCTTTTTATGTATTGAATGTTGTACACCTCTTTGATTTTGTGTCCATATTCTCCCACAATGTAGTCCAAAATACACTGAGAAACCTAGGGTCTCTATATGAAATAATGTTCCTTGGTATCCCTAACTGCACCCAGACTTGTTAAAAGAACAAGTTTGGTGCTTCTTTCCCCATGATGGTCTTTTTATAGGGCATGATAATGCACATATTGTTGAACTTATCTAATAACATGAACAAGTAGTAATGTCCCTTCTTGGTTCATGGTAAAACCCACACAAAGTCCATGGAAATGCTTTTGCAAGGATGAATGGTATAAGGGATGATATAGACCTTATTTCCTGTTACTAGTTTATTGGTACAACAAAGTATACATCCTCTAATTATCCTAGCTACACCATCTTTCATCTTGTTCTAGTACACATACCTATGAAAATTGGAAACTGTCTTCCCAACAACAAAATTCCCTACAACCTTGTAGGTGTGAGCCTCTCTAATCATCTACATTTTCTCACCCTTAGGAACACATAACACATATAACCCATAGAGTAACATGTTTTTGAGATGATGGTCAACTATGATGTCACCATTGTTCAGATGACTCTAACCGTATAGCATCAAATTTAATAAATGTTATGAGAGGCCAACATGGTACCACATGTGTCATCTCCTTCCCCATTGAAAATTCCTAAAGTGCACATTGTATTCTATAATAAGGGAAATTTGAAGATATTTCTCATCTATTTAAGGATATTATAATTTTATATTAATCAAAACTTTCATATAGTCCTTAATGAAATATAGTATGCATCAATTTTTTTCATATCAATACTTTTTGTATATTAAGTTGTGGTTTAACAATAAACATGTGGGAGTTTTTCTTCAATATCATAAGTTTAATTCCCAACAAAAATGTGTTTATCAATGTTTTAAATATATATAAAAGAAAATCAAGAGCAACATGTTTATTCCATTATGATTAAATTTCAAGTTGGGACATGTTTTGGAGTTATTTTTTGTTAGTTTTCCAATGGTGATGAAATTTCTTTTCTAAGTGTCATATTCCCATATTGGACTATTTGATTAGTCCATGTCAATTTGATTTTTTGATACCATCCTTATTCACATGATTGTCCTCATTTATTTAGATGAGCATGACAAGGCACACTGCTCCCAGGCATATTTCCTTCCTCATGGATTCACATCATACTAATTATGAATATGTTTGCCCCATTTGATACAAAAAATATTTATCTAACGTGATATAGTTGGAGCAATTGACATTTGGAATCAATCACGTGGACTAACCACCACACTATGATCCACCCTGAGAACTTGGGATTAGTTTTATACTCAGGGTAATGGTAATGGTTTGGAAGTCTACTAATGCCTGCGAGTTTTTGTGTAATGGAAAACATCAACATGGCATTAGAGTATTGGCCCAAGTTTGATTTATGTTGACGGGGAAATATGTTCCGCCAATAGATAGGGGATCTCCCTAATGTGAAGTCCCAATTAAACCTCACATTGTTTGGGATAGGATCCCCATCTGGTATGTAGGCCCGATTGCCATAATGTAAGTTTCGCTCCTATCTATTGATTGTGGAGATGTTAGAGAAAGAACAAGAAAGAAATGCCAGATGGGAATGAGGTCAACCAACGATTGATAACCTACAGAATGATATACAAGGATATAACAACAAAACAACAAGAAGAAGCTTTCCACAAGAAGGATTAATAATTTAAAACCATCTCAGACATACATGAACAAGAAAGTGTTAGAGGTTAATTGCAAATTAGTTCACAATAAGTTACTAACATTGCGTGGAATAAGAAAAAAAAGATTCAAAGTGGACATGCAATCCATAAGCTAAGAATGAGTTAATTAACATATTTCCCACATGAAAGCACACATACAAACACGATGGAAATACATGAGAGACAATACAACCACCAAAAAGATGCACAAGAATCCATGCCAAAAGTGAAGAAATTCTCATTATCCATGTTGCATATTCAAGTACATATTCAACAAGTCCATCAAGGCCCAATAATGGATCATGGGTTGTTCATACCATCATTTAAAGAAAAACCCTAGCCTCACCACATCTCACCCTACTAGCTGCCAAGAGTTAAGTGCCTCTAGTTCCTTAAGCACAAATTAACTATCTAATGTTCATCCTAGCTCAAGTTCTAAAGTCCCCACTAAATGAGGTATGAAGGCATATTTATACAAATGGGGAGGTGGATTTTCACCTTCCTTGTGACCTTTTTTATTCCTTATGGTCGTAGTCGCACTTCCTAGTCATAGTCACCCTTGCAGTGGCAATCGTAATTTCTAGTGAAAATGGCACCTTGTAGCCATAGTCACAATTTCTAGTGAAAATCGTAGTTTCAAAGTGTGACTTGGCTTTGTCGCATGCGATGAGAACAATCTTAGTTGCAAGTCACATTTGTAGAGGGAATTGAGTAAGTCGCAAATTGCATCAGCAGAGGCTAGTCACAAATTGCATTAGTAGAGGCTAGATGCATCTTCAAGTCACAATGTTGGTCGCATATCCTCTTCACATTGTTGGTTGCATCTCCTCTTTTTAGTGTTGGTCACATCTTCAAGTCACGATGTTGGCGAGTAAAAGTGTGACTTGTGACGTGAGCGAGAAAGAAGTCCAAGTCTAGTCGCATGTCACAACAATAGAGGGCATGCAATGACTACTAGTGATGGAAATTATGATTATGGGCCAGAGAGTCATTTTCATACTCAAAGTGTAAGTCGCTATCTCAGATGGTAGTGGCAAAGGGTGAAGGTTCAACTCTTAGAAGCAATTGCAGGTTGCGCTAGAGGGGTAGTGATTGTAAGGAAATAACACCTTGTAGAGTGAGGGTGTAAGATCAAAGGATGAAGAAGGATAAAGTCTAGGTGTAAAATAAAAAGGGGAAATATGCATATAAAGTTGAGATTTAGGGAAGACAAAGGGTCAGGGAAGCTTAAGTGACAAGAATATGAAGAGACACAAAAACAAACCGCAATCGCAGGATGCAAGAATAGGGAGGCCACAAATTTCAAATCTAGTGACTAGTCATAGGTCGTAGATCTAGTGACTAGTCGCAAGCCACATCAACATAGACTAGATAGGCTAGTCACAAGTTAAATATGCATGTTTTGTTTATTATATGTGTTAGGGATAGTCCAGTTGCAGGTCACACTAGATGATAATGCCAAAGGATTGTGAGCTAGAAATTTGATTTGTGACTAAAGGGAATGAGTTTCTCAGAGTAAGTCACAAATCACAATTTTAATGGCTAGTTATAGGCCACAAGTTTAGTTTCAAGTGAAGAGGTTGCACTTAGGACTTGCACACTAAATCTATTGCATATGATGGGCTCAGTTGGGGTCACAGGTCATGATTATAGATCACAACAAGAAACTAATGCTGACTCTGAATGCGACTTGCGACTTCATGTGAGAGGTGCTTAGAGGAGGTCACAGGTCACAACTTTGGTTGTCAGTGAGGCTGAAATTATAAACTGTAAATCTAACTTGCGACTAAGTGAGAAAACCTAAGTTAAAAATTTTTAGGGTTAGATTTCTTAGATCCCAAGGAAACCCTAGATAGGTAAAATGAGGAGTCACACCCTAAGAGATCATAGAGAAAGGATCCTAGGGATATTCCAAATGGAGGGGAGTTCAAACTCATTATTGCATGTGGACTCAGGTGTGGATGAAGCTTGATTGAATCTTGCGATAGTATGCCAACATTGAACCACAAATGGCTTATGATGCATCTTATGACATAATGATATATGCTTCCCATTAAGAGTTGCTTCTAATGGTAATAAGCCTTGTATTCTGATTGCAATTTTGTTCAAAACCTTAGACATACAAAAGGCACACATAAGTACCGAAATAAGATACTTTCCACTCAAATAAACATACATGGAGGAACAATGTTGCAATATCCTTGGCAATGAATGAATGCAAAATTCCCTAAACCCTAGTGTTGAAGATGAAGCAAGACATGCAAGCTTAGATAGTGTGCCTCATGAACATACAACAATTGTAGTTTTGATGATGACCAGATTATTAAAGGGTTTTTACCATTATGATCAACAAGGATATTCGTTAAGACCTTGAAAAGCATAGGGGGACCCAAAATTTAGATATACAGGTTAGAAATTTTGGGTGTTGTTGTAGCGGCTACAACAATTTCCCAAGTTGCATTTGAGGTGGGGGGGGGGGGGGGGGGGGGGGGGGGGGGGTGTTGGTGTAATTGTCACACTCACCTCATTGGGAATCAACTACATGGACTAACCACCACCTTGGGATCTTGGGATTAATTTCCCACTAAAGGAAATGGTAATGGTTTGGAAGTTTACTAATGCCTACAGGTTTTGGTGTAACAAAAAACTCAACACTTATAAACTTTTCATACCTATGGGATACCCAAAATATCATGCATCCTAAGATTATATGTTCACTATATTATAGGCCACTTTTTTTGGCATCACGTTGCTAGGTGGAAACACATGATTAGTCCACATAGCCAACTTAGCCTCCTACTAATGTGGTTGTTAATTTGTTTTGACACTTGGCATCTAGGTGGGTGGAAATATTCATAAAGAGGTGGCATATGTCCCCTTTGCAAGCCCAAAATATCTATTAATTTTTCCTTTCATGCAAAATTGGTATCTGGATCTTGTTGGAGTATTATAATCCTCCCAATTGTCTTGCAGACCTAAAATACTTTATCCATCCTACCTAAAGTGAGTAGCTAATACATTAATCCACAAAGTTATTAGAATTTTTTTAATGCCCAATACCTTGTCGACCTAAATATTTATGTACTCTATAGTTTTCCACCCACTAGCTAGCATATGATACCACAATGGGAAACTATCAACACTTAGAAAACTGGGATGGGTGAAGGAAACTCTCCTTCAAATAACAAAATATTAGAGAACTCTTCTACCTATTGTGCCTGGGGTCTCCACAAATCTCATATGCCCCTCAACTAGCCAACATAGCAATATGGTAATCCCTTCACTATTGTAGAGTCTTTAGGTGATATCATTTTCCATTGCTTATTTTACTAGCCTAAAATGCATCAACTCATGACCCTCGATGCTCAATTAAGTTCCATATCTCTTTGGTGAGTAATGGGCACGCAAAATTTCTTTTTATAGAGAACAAAACATATTAGCAATGTTCTAGTCAATGATTGACACTTTTCTAAGCATATTTTGGCACCCAAAACTTTGTATAGACACTTAGAACAATCCAAAAAGCTTTACACTTAAAAATGACAACTCTTTGCTCATGAAAATCACTACTCTAGGCACCTATGTGTCTCTAATCTCTTCGATTATGGTTTGATTGAACTCATGGATGTTTGATCCACATGTTTTCCCCTAATTCCTCACACCGTTCTTGAGTCAACCATCGAATTTTTAGATGGGTACTTTCCCATGTTTCCTAATGAATTATAAGAGTACTCCATAACTACCACTAAACCTCCATAAATGTGGTGAGTGGTTGCTTCAAACACCCATTGCTTTATTTAATGAATTATGCACTAGTGGGAAAACAAGGTAACAAATTTTTGAATTAAAATTTTGGTATAGACCACAGTGTAAGGTTTCATGATGATCGTAGGAATGGTTAATTTTCATAACCCCCTCAGTAGTTCCCCACTGGTGATATCATAGTATGTATCAATGCTTTCATTCCTAGTCCATTGCTCAACATTTTGATTCTCAAAGAAAATATTTACATATGCATCATTTTAAATCGTTCACTTTGGTCTATTACCATGACAACATTTAAACATCACTACAAGCGATAATGACATAATTAGTTATAATAATCCTAAGGTTCAAAATGGGGTTGTTACACATGTCATCAAAGAAATGGCTAGTTTTCACATCATTATAAATTACATATGAAATTTCATATCATTATTGAGGATTTTGTTAACAAATTAGGTTCTAATATCTCATCTTCCTTATGATTCTCAAATTATGTATCAAATATAAGATCACGATCAATCACATAAAAATGTAATATCATGATCCAAGAACATATTATCATAAAAATGGTAAGGTCTATGCTCTTGATCACCATACTCTTCCTATTTAGCGTCATCCTTTGCATCACTAGATCTTCCTCACTTACTAACTATTTTGCAGTATGGAAAGATATAATGTCCTCCTCCCATATTGATAATAATATTTACTCTTTGGAGACTTCATTTTCACTCTCAGAGCTAGGGAAAATATTAGAGAAATTGAATATATTAATATATGAATTATGCTCTTATTCATCCTCATAATTTTGACATCAATATCACTTGTGGAATCATTATCATGCATGATTCATATCATTATGAGTATCCTAAGGCCAATAGGCTTCTTCATGGTACTTTTTTTCATTGAATGAGAAATCAATGTAGAGAGAAATATCCCAAAGGGTCCCAAGCACCTCACCGACATTTGCATCATTAGCATCTTAATTTGATACCTTATCATGTTGAAAAAAGAAGGGAGGAAAAAGAACACATTGGAAATAGTTGTTTCATACTCCTTATCAACTAGAAAACTCCTTGTAGCATTAGAGCATAATATAGTTTTTGGACCATCTTCAAAACAATATCATCCTAATAACTTGCCATTTGTAAAAATGTGCTACACTATTCTTCCCTATAATGAGTTTGGAACCAACAAGATGATTATTCAGTCAAACCTTTTGATCTAAAATTAAGAAAAAGATTATTCTTTATTCATTCTTTCTCCATTATAGAAGAAATATGCCATCCTTCATTACCTATTCCCTAGTTAATATTGTTTATCATCAATAAAACATTATTTGAATTAGTCCATTCTACCAAAAATTTCCACCACTTTAACAACCTTCTAAAAAAAACCTTAGCTCTATATAACATCGATCCATGTAATATAATCTCACTTGGTGGAGTTTCCATGTAAGGTCTTCAAACCAATCATTACAAATTGACCTTACCAAAAGACCAAGTAAATGATATTAATCCTTTCCTCAAGTAGCTAGGTCATATATATGGCCTTAAGAAACTATTGCTCATTGATTTGGTATGTATCTCAAGCTATAGATTCATGGAATTGAACTTCTTCCCCTTCAACAATTACAGAAGTTGTTACCACCATTTGAATTAACACCCTAAAATGGTAATCTAAAGGATGAAATATTTTAGGGAAATATACTCGAATGGAACTTTAGAAGCAATGCAACTATCACTCCGACAATACCTCTTTCAATTTAAGATCGGTTCTTCTACAATCTAAGGGGTTGTATCTATTACTAGTTATATTTTATCATGAAACACTTGTACTCTAAATTTGGAAATGGAGCATAGAAGATGGAATATTTAATGAAAATAAATAAAGCATTTTCATCATGAAAATGAGGTTGGTGTTTTTTCCATTAAAAATTCAACAAGGTAATATGATAACAATTTTTTTTTGGCTAAATACAATTCAGATTCTACATCACAAATCTAATAAAGAAAATCATATAAATATAAGTAAAAAAAGTAAAGTAAATATCGGATAAACATGAAAGAAAGGAAACAAGAGAACAAATAACTAATCCTCCAATTATTTAATTAACTAAATTGTAGTAAACTAGCAAAAACTAAAAAATAACTCCCAAATTTCTTAACTCACATGCTAGAACCTTAAGCTGTTACAAAACCATAACTAATTTACCATCACCTTAAATCTTTTTGACATCTACAACTATGATATGAAATAAGAAGAAAATGACTCATTTTATTACCATGATTAAATATATAACCCAAAGTTTTAGAATTTTGTAACATTAAAATATAAACCCCTCAATTACAAATAAACAACACTCCTATGCTAAAATATAGGTGTCTTTATCCAATATTCTTTCATTACATGAGTATTAAGTTCAAGCAAAATCTTTCAAACATTATAACATTAATCTTTTGAATATCACAAGATTTTGTACAATGATTCTTCTCCATCATCAAAATATAGAAGCTTTATTAAAGGTCCTCCATATTTTGTACAATGATTCTTCTCCATCATCAAAATATAGAAGCTTTATTAAAGGTCCTCCATATTCATAAGACAAACTTAGTTCCATGATTTACAATGATTTTTCCCATGCATATTAAGTTGGCTACATTCGCTACATGAATCTCTTACCTTAACTAGTGTTTATTTCTCCCCTGGCACTTTTATTATGGTCATGATAAACCATACCATAATTATTTACATGAACTTCAAACCACTTCATGAATATTAAAAATAAATTATCATCTCCACAACCAATTTTTTTCATTTAGATCAATTTTATTTGCATTAACAAATTATCATGCATAATTAAGAAAATGTGCGATTTCTACACTGAAAATATCCATAATGACGTAACTAAATATTGTCCAGTGATATTACAAATATCAATAACAACAGCGGGTGTAGATTTTTTTAAGAAGGTTGAGTCATGGATCATGTCGCCATTGAAATTTAGATCTATTGTACTTCCTCTTTTATAAATGGATGATTCTAAAACCTCTAAACTATCATTTTGAATTTTTCATAATTAAGTTTGTTGTTTGAAATAATGTTTTTTTTATTTATTTTATTTTTAATAGTGGGATCCATTGCCACATGAAAGCACTTGATTAGTTAACATACCAATTTACTACCCCATCATTACATGAATATTTATGAAGGGGTAGTGCCATCTTTTCACATGTGTTTATTAAATTCATCCATGTTACACTAATGTTTATATCCATGTTTACACAGGTATTTTTTCGTTTTTAGATGGGTTCACATGGCATCAACTTGTGTTTCCAATCAAATTTCATAAATACTTATAAATAGGTAGTATGATGACTCTAAATCTTGTTGCCCCATTTTAGACTTGAAATATTTATATATCATGCATAAAGTTGGGAGGGATCTCATGTATCATGAATAAGGTTGGGAGGTTGAGATCCCTAGGGGTATGGGATAAGTTAAGTTTCTTTTCTATAAAGATGAAAATTTTATGGAATTGATATAATATTGTAGAAATTATGAATCAAGAAGGGAAAAATCTCTTTGGTTTTTAGTCTGAAAATATCATCGAATGTATTTTGGGTAAATAATTGATGCCAAGAATCAACTTAAAGAGCCTTGATTTGCCTAATAGCTTATGAACCTAAAAGCCCTATAAAATACAATTCATGTAAGATTTTGAAATCCATATGAACAAAAAGGGAGGTGAAATTTTTTCATACTAAGAAACTTTCCATACTTCCAAGCTACCCAAACTAGCACATATCTGAATATGTTATTTCCACTCATATTCCCCTTCCCTTGCCAAGTTATTTTTTTAGCATCACCTTTCTAGGATGTGACAACGTATGATTGGTCCACATACCCATATTTCCCTCCTATGATGATCTCAAGATGTTTATGTGACACCACAAGTGATAGGTGTGGCATGTGGCACTCAATGGTTTTCATCATAATGTTGATGTAACATAGTTTATTGACCTGGTGTTGGTGTGGAAGCCTCCTCTTGTTAACGTGGGTACTAATTTGTTTGGACACGTAGTCATCCATGGATCTGGATGACTATAAAGATTCACATAGATCTGGTAAACATTCACCTTATGAATCCAAAATATCTATTATTATGCTTCTCGCAAGTTATGGACATCGAAATCTTATAAAATTCTTAGTATCTTCCTAGTGATCTAATGAACCTAAAATATTCATTCCTACTTTGGCAGCTCATTGGTGTCTTAATCTTTTCTTTCTTTGAATCCACCCAATGCATAATATCCCTATAACCCTAATGCAATCCAATTGATGTTGAAAGTTCTGAGGCAGATCCAGGAGTGCGGAGAGAATTGACCCTGTGACCTCTCAACAACGAAAGTGATTTATTTACAAGGACTCAAACAATTGAGCCAACTCTCAAAGCTATCACATCAAAAATGCAAATGCATAGACTATATTAACAAGACTTAAATTTCTAGTTAAGACATTTAAGAAAACTTATAGCAATTTCCTTTATGTATAATTTTATTAAGAAAGCACCCTAAGCTCAAACATCTCCAATATTCTCATTTGAGTTTTTTATTTACACTATACATCTTGTAACACACTTACATTTTTCTTTTCTTTTTTGCCTTTTTCCCTTTTCAATGTAATATCCAATACTAATCATGTTAGATATGAGATCCTGTCGGTGAGAAAACCTTGATACATAACAACTGATAAGGTTATCTATATTGTGATATTATAATGGCATCATTCTTCCTGGTGATTCTTCTTGCATGAAGGATTTCTCTTAAATTGCATTTCAAGACCTTAAACTCTGCAAGTATTTAATGTTGCGTTGAGTACTTAAAACCTTGCCAATATTAAATACGACACTGTAGAGTACTTGAATGCTGTCTTAAGTTTAAGGCGTTGTTTACAGACGTCACAAATTCCCGGATGACAAAATTCTTGCCGGAACCCAATAAATTTTTTTTTCTTCAAAAAATCAGAGTGCTAGAATGTTTGAATCCCTTTTTTGATGATGAAAATGAATTCAGCACCACTGAGAACCCCTGCGCATCCAAAATCTTGAAATTTGACCACTGTAACCCAACTTTTCAAAAATCTCTACCGAATTTTGTCATAATATTGCGAGAATTTCCATTACTTTTCCAGCTAATTTTAAGCTCTTTAAACTACGCTTAAGTTTGATCTACAAGGTTTTTCCTCCGGCCCCAGGATGACGTTGACAGGGCTGACCAATAACTAATATAACGGATGAAATGAAGATGCATGATAGCTGTTACTGAGTTTCAATAGATCGCGTACTATAGGAGATGAAGCTCTTACCTTCCAACGAGGACTCCGTGGCCCAATGGATAAGGCGCTGGTCTACGAAACCAGAGATTCTGGGTTCGATCCCCAGCGGAGTCGATTAAATGGCCTTTTGTATCTGTGAATTTCTTATTTTATTTATATTTATCAGCGTCTTGATAGTTTTTTAAATATCTATCACCATTTTATCGGAGTTCCACGCTGCTGAATTTTTTTCTTATTTTATTTATATTTATCAGCGTCTTGATAGTTTTTTAAATATCTATCACCATTTTATCGGAGTTCCACGCTGCTGAATTTCAAATCTGAAGCACTCGTCTTGACAGTTTTTGCAACTGTAAAGCAGTGTTTCAATCATTCTAATGCAGAATATTGCCAGAATTGGAATTTCCGCATAGAAATTTTTGAATTTGATGAGCAAATTTGCCGTCAAATTCGATCCCCATCCGGCGCCCAAGTCCAATAATTTTTCTGGTTTGAAGTGGGGTTGCCCAAAAATATCAGTAATTGTTTCTAATCTCTAAAAATATTATCGATTTACATTATGTCACTTTAAATCAGACCTTAATGTCATTCAGAAAGGTTCGAATGCCAAAAGCTTCATGGCCAGGGAGGAGTAAAGTGTTTGACAAAAGCAAATGAAATTGACACAGATTTGGGAAATGCTTTCAAACAACTGATCTAGATTCTAGAGTCAATAACCAAATGGTACAATGTTAGGAGGGTCCCAATTCCCAAATTTATCTTTCCTCAAAAGTTCTTGTATTTTTCAGACTGACTGCTGCCATTGTGATTTTCTTTTAAATCAGACCTTAATGTCATTCAGAAAGGTTCGAATGCCAAAAGCTTCATGGCCAGGGAGGAGTAAAGTGTTTGACAAAAGCAAATGAAATTGACACAGATTTGGGAAATGCTTTCAAACAACTGATCTAGATTCTAGAGTCAATAACCAAATGGTACAATGTTAGGAGGGTCCCAATTCCCAATTTTATCTTTCCTCAAAAGTTCTTGTATTTTTCAGACTGACTGCTGCCATTGTGATTTTCTTTTTTTCAGTAAGAAAAAAACCTGGTTGACATCATTGTATGAAAAACCAGTATTATTGTATGAGATACAGTGAGCACCAAATGCAAAAAGTAAAGCAGTAATATATATAGTAGATCTTCTAAGGCCTCAGGGCAATAGTAGGTACCCATAACCATATTTTGACTTTCTGAGGCCTCAGGGCAATAGTAGGTATCCATAACCATTTGTCAAAATATGAGGAAGTAACAAAAACAGAAAACCGTCCCCCATCTCCAGAGTGATATGCATGCTTTCAGTAGAGTCCATAAATAATGCCCAGCTTGAAAATGACATCTGTGCGTTTTCTTATGCATCAGGATGTCATAATCTGTAGAACAACAGTGCTTGGTCTTCCCGGAATTCCATGTTCCGCTAGCTTTGGTACTATGGTCTCTCTTTACATTCATGTTTGTGCTTTTTTGGGCCAAATTGGGAAATTAGGCCTGGAATTTGGTGGTTTGGTGGTTTCTTTCTCAGAGGAGGAGGGGTATTTTTTGGTGGCCTGGAAATTAGGCCACTATCGTTCAAACATTTCAATTTTTTTACCGACAAGTTGAAAAATTGAAACAGGATGATAAACCACACTTAATTGTTCCAAAACCTATAAATTTGAAAAATTGAAACGTGAGTTACCCAAAAAAATTTATCTTGAAAAACTTTGTAGCTCTGGTCTAGTTCATAGCGTATGGTGTTACATATTCGCTGTTGTCTGGAAGTGTTTCTATAAGCTCTGCATTACTTTCGGAACAAGGTTATTGCATGTGGAAGGTTTTAATTTCGGGTTAGGAGTAAGGAATTGAAATGTCCGCTTCTCTCGGGGGTGGCATTTATTTTTACACCTCATAATTTTCGCATTGACATTAATATGGAGCCATGCTATTGGGAGATTTTTCTTGGTTGTAGGGGTATTAACTTTTTTCTTTGTTATTCAGTTGTGGAGATTTTTTTTTTGGCATAGTTTAATTTATAGAGGAAATGATATTTTCTATTATTATTTTTCTAGTTTATTTTAATTAAAATATGATGGAGATTTAAAAAAAAAAATTAAATGGTTTAATCTACATAATTCTAGTGCCCCAAGAGTTGCCCTAAGGGTTTTTCAGGGTGTTGAATACATTTATGCATTCAAAATTTTATTTTAGAAAACAAAAAATCTTGAAATTGTATTGCTGGATTTTGGTGAATTTCGGTGAAATAGGCTATTATGCATTCAAAATTTTATTTTAGACAACAAAAAATCTTGAAATTGTATTGCTGGATTTTGGTGAATTCCGGTGAAAGAGGCTATTTCGTCTATAAGTTAGACTGCGCCTTTTTTTCCTCTTGGGCAGTGAGTGCAGATTTTAGACTATTGTCGCTGATCTTAATTTTTTTTGTAGGTCATACAATTTTTGACATTTTGGGTTTTTATGCTTTCCGTCAAGGAACATTATGTTTAAAATTTTGCTTTTCAAAAATGATGTTCTAATTATAAATTAACCCTTCACTAATAAAGAGGTTTGATTAAAAAATAGCACTTCAATGACATAGTTATGTTAAAAATTTATCATACATACATCGCTGAAAGCGCCCTTCCCAATCCTTCAAAAAAAAAATAATATAGAATGGGAAAAAGAATGAAAGGTTATCCCTAGTAGCTTTGCTTGGAAGGTCCTAAAAGAAAGCTCTTACCTTACAAGAAGAGACTATCCTTGTGCTTCCACATGCGTGCTGATTGGGCTATAACACGATATGCGACATACATAAACATAACAACGGTTGCAGATGAAAGAACAAGTATATTACAATGAAGGGAATGGTTGCAGATGAAAGAACAAGTATATTACAATGAAGGGAATGGGAATTAGAGTTGCACACATAGATTGTTATTTCCAGCCTCCTGCAAAAGGTTTAGCTCATTGTATAAGGGCTCAGTGATCATTCACCAACCATTTGACAGTAGCTCATGATTTGCCATTGCTAGGAAGGATGCATTGGCAATTGATATGGCTCCTAATATGACCTCCAGATTTAGTATAGAATATCATTGGCATATTTTGTTTATTAACAGTCTTCGTGCTAGAAATTAGGTGTACATTTTGCATGGAGGGACTCTATGTAGTAGACAAATTGCGTATTAGAAGTTACTTTAATATAAACACATCATGTTTGTTGTTAAATTTCTTGAGGTTGAGAAGATCATATTTATCATAAATAAATAAGAGACTTCTACTATTGGCTATTAAACTTATAGCTATCTTTTCCATTAAACTTTTAAAAAATAAAAAAATATATATATAATCATGTGTAAAGAATCTTCACATCCCATAAACTAATTATAACACAGATATATTTGAGTAAATTGAGTAAAGTGACACAAATAAACATAATAAGTGATATCATTAATATAAATACATGAAATAATATTATATCACCTTAATATAATACATTTTGATTTTTCCACTGAAAAAAAAATACATGAAATAATATAATAAGTTTTGGAAGAAGGGTCATTGTATATCTAAAACACACGGATATTTTTTATTTTTTATTTTACACCACAACATCTCAACGAAAACCTTTACATAAATTGACCCAATAATAAGGGGCATCTGAACAAATTAACATAAAACCTATCAAGTTGTAACAACACCCCAAAGGATTTGGAATTTCTCATGTCTTTTGAAACAAACATTTTTTGCCCTGTTTTTCGAGTCGTGGCGACGAAGGAAGAAATTTTTGCAGAGTGAAGGGAAAAACATAACAAAGAAATTACACTTACATGTGAAAACACAGTGTGTAAAGATGCAATTCATAAGCATTGCAATTCAACTTCCAGGGATAAACCATCACTAATTTACCTCGGTAATTCCTCTGTTGGGATCATAGCGGTTACATGATGTCCCAATCCAAATCCTTGGAACAAAATAATAAACAAAAAGAAACAATTACATCAACAACAAAGAGATCCAGCCAAGGAATGCATTCTACAACTATGCGATTAACACCTTCATTAACACCGCTAATCCAAGAAAGTGCAACGTCTGGCCAGATTTTGTTTATCCTTAAAATTACTAGAACCATCATCAGGGTTTTGTTTCTCTTTTGCATTGTTGTTTCCCTTCTGTTCCTGAATATCTTTATTTTTCTCCTCATGTTTTCCATCATGTCTAGTGATGTGTGGCTTCTCTTGCTCATCAGCGTCTTGCTCCGTTTACTTAGAGATGTCATCTACCTCACTAGAATTTTGCGTTTGTTGCTCAATGTTGCTCTGCTTCATTTCTTGAAGTTGTAACTTCTTGTTCCGTTGATTCTCTTGTGGATGGGTTTCCTACTTTCCACTACACTCCTTCGCCTCCCCGTTTTCTATGTTTCCATTGTCATCAAATGAGTGTTTTCCATGACATGTGGGACACATTGTGCTACTATTGTTTCCATCACCACCACCAAAAGGAGGATTCACAAACGAGTAACCAGTCAGTTGTTGATATGCCTGAAACTTTGTAGATTTTGTTTCAGAGATATGTTCTATGGGGTTGCATTCTCCATTGCTGTTGTTCTCACTTGAAGAAGCGCTTCCAGGAAACAATGATAGGCTTAATCAAAAT
This sequence comes from Pinus tabuliformis, assembly GCA_031772625.1. NCBI lineage: Eukaryota > Viridiplantae > Streptophyta > Pinopsida > Pinales > Pinaceae > Pinus > Pinus tabuliformis. The sequence continues at coordinate 444,472,019 of CM062811.1, forward strand.
ATCAATAAAAAAGTTGTAAATTAAGATTGCTAAAAATTAATACCTGTTTTTTTTAAAATAATCGCCTTATGAAGCACATTCAACACATTGAGTACCTTGCATAAGAAGAATTCTTACAACTTCTCTCCAAAGTCCTAAAAAAAGACACCCTGGAAGAATTGTTATGCATTTTTGAGTTGCCAAAGTCAGTCTCTAGAGAGTTCAAATTGCTTATGTCGTGAAGCCTAATACCATAGATGCACAATATAGGATTGGAGGAAGCATTTGGTCAGGGAATATTGATTCCCCTATTTTTGAAAGCATTTTGTAGCGTTTTCTCACATGTCTGAGAATCATTTAGCAACACATGCATATCAACTAAACATGAAGAAGTTGAAGACACCAAAGAAGGTGATTGGGATGGAGAAAGGGTTTTCAAGGCATTCTGAGCATGTGCTACATATATTCAATCTACAACGACAGGACACCATATGCTTTTGCCATTGGAGCTTGCATCATTTCTTGACCCTCCACAAGCCTCCTTCACTACACCAAATAACTCGTCTGATAGGTTGAGCTCGCATGAAGTAGTCTTGGATTGGAATGAAAATGCATGAATAGTGCCACTGGAACCCCTTCTCGCCATTAAAAGTTGTGTAGAGTTGATTAAACCCCCATATTCATCATCCACACTCATGTAATTCACACTCATGGTTTCTCCAATTAAAATCAAGATCAAGAAAACCAAACCCTCTGCAACTCTTTCACCTTCCCTCATTTTGTTCCTTTACTATCCGATTTGCTTCACCAACATAAGTCTGCACTCTGCCTTTTCCCCTTTCATCAACGCTCCACTCTACTAATATTTGTTTGACGAGTTGGTTTAGTTTATTATATACGGTTTAGTCTCACATTTTTTTCAAATAAGTAGAAGCAAACCCTGACCCAAGTTGGGGGTGAAATTAGTGAATCTCTAGTTAAAGTTGGATAGTCTGGAACATCACATATTGACAGATTTTGACAGAGTATGGACTGTCAGATTGAGAAATCATGGGAGCAGTGCATCCTTAGCGTCACACTAGGTAGATTTTGTTGCACAGTGGGCTTCTTTCTCTCTAGTTTGCAAAAGTCGTTGCTAGAAATATAACTGAGTCAGACAAAGGGACAAATTAGGCGGCATCGAGTAGAAACTGAATCTCACATCATAATACGATATCCAACTCAATAACTTGAGATACAGTTTGAATGACCTAGGGTATTAATAATACTAACGGCACTTTCAGGAAGAACTTGAACCATCAAAAATATGTTTTATAAATTTTAAGACACATCACAAGAAAAGGTTATCTAGAATTTTTAAACATATTTAACGGGTAAAATGGCCTCTGACGGGCATTTCGCCTCTCAAATTCCAACCTTGTTTGGAGGAATCCGAGGACCACATAGATTTGTATTGAATCTTACACTTATGCACTAATTTTTGTGGGACATCCTTGAGCCATAACCATTTGTTGTTTCGCAGTCTTATCGATTTATCGGGTGGTTTTTCTCCCTATCAGTCACAAAAGGATATATGCCATGCCCCAAGAAATTTTTCTATCCATTTTTCTAGAGGATATCATTTTTCGATTGTCGTGATTTTTACGAGGTTTAACTTTCTATTGACGTGTCATTCAATGCGTGTCTGTTTGGTGTTTTATGGTGGCATGTGTTAGCTGTGGAAAACACTGAGAGGGGGTGAACCAATATTTCTTTTCAATTGTTATGTTTACCAGTTAAGATTCTTCACAATTATAATAAAAATAATAATAATAGGGATTTTATTATAAACAAGTGAGGACACCAATCCTCTTTTACAAAAAAATGAGTACAATGATGTTTGAGGGCACCAACCCTTCAATCTTCCAGGCTCCAACCTGTTGCCAAGCACCAACTTGGACTTTTGTGAGGCTCCAACCCTATCCTTCTCAAGGCTCCAACCCTGTTTTTAGAGGCTTTGACCTCTAGGGCACCAAGCCTCCAATTTTCAACAAACAGAATATATGAATGACTTACTTTCAAAAACTTCATGACTTCCCTCAATAGTCGCTCCACAAGACTATCACAGACTCCTAATTTGTCCACTATCCAAGATCCGAATAGGAGTGTTCTTCACTATCCAAGGCCTCTAGTTCTTCATTGATCAATCCTTCAAGTCCAACATTCTTCTAGGCTTCAGGTTCTTCACTGTTCAATCCTCCAAATTCATCATTGTTCAAGCCTTCAAAATTTTCATTGTTCTTCACTATTCAAGAGTGTGCAATGGTTTAAGCTATAGGGCCGAGCCTTTCAAGGTACGAGCTTCCACAGATAACTGTCCACACACCTGTTCGTAGGTCTGATCCCTCCACATGAGAATGTCCACAGGTCTGAGATATAGTTTCATCAATTTTTAACCCAATCAAAATTTGCTTCCTCTTCTCGGCCTTTAGCTTCTCTTCCTCAATGCTGTAAAGTTCACGAGTTGTGAACTGTGTCTTGCTCTCTGTGATGGATGACTGAGATCGATGAGTTGAAATGAAGGTTTCAACTTTTATTTATAGTGATTTTGTTTATAAATGAAAGGACACATCTATTTTAAGTGAGGTTGACTTGTGCATGAGGTGGCGCATTGAAAATATATTAAATAGTTGTCAGAAGGGGTATTTGTTAGTAATCGACCAAATACAACATAGTTTCATTGTTACAGAAACCATATTATAATAGCAAGATAGGAGGGGCCATAAATTTTAACGAATACATTTAAATAATGTGAAACCATATTATAATGGATGTTGGGAGGTCCCACATGCCACATCATCACTTTACTCCTATACATTGGGACCACATGGATATTGGGGATTTGTATCAGAAGCTTTAACATGACACAACCTGCGAAACTTGTGATATAGGAAAGTTCCGATGAGGAGGAGGCAATTTAATAATTAAATCGTTAACTTAAATCAAGTCGGGTCCACATATTGGAAGTCGGAGATCGAAGGTCCATATCGCATATTAGAGCTTAGGCCTTATCGAAGATCGGAGATCAGAGTTTTGAGTGGTGACACACAATAAAAACTCTTATATAAAAAACGCCGATTTGATATTTCTTTGATAGCACTATTCGTCACTTTTGGCTCTTTCTTTTGGGCATATACGGTCTTCTCTTGGATCTGCTCCTCCTTGGCTTGTCTTGGCTCTTACTTCTTGGCTTCCGATGGCTTCTCTTTGAACTACTTCTCACTCTTCTCCTTGGTACTGCTCCTCTTGCTCCTTGGGACTGCTCCTTGGGTCCAACACTTCTTGGGATTATATATATATATATATATATATATATATATATTCAATCCATATGGACATAAATGACAACACCGACATCTCAACAATATCCCCCTTTCTCATTGATGGCAATATACTCATTTTCCTAGGATCCTCTCCCTTCTATATTCTCTCCCACTTTGGCATCAAGGGAAATTGGGATGCCCAAGTACTTCCCCTATCAAGATGCTCCCCTGTTATGGTGCTTCTACTCTTGTCAATGTGTTGTCTTAATGTGATGCAAGAGCAATGACCCCCATCTTTTAGCAAAGATATTCAAATGCTTCTCGTGGAAGGGGTTTTGTGAAGATATCTACAATTTGCTCCTTTGTATTGACGTATTCCAACTTGATATTTTGTTCAAAAACTTGTTCACAGAGAAAATGGTATTTGATTGGAATATGTTTGGTATTTGAGTGCATTACCAGGTTCTTTGAAAGACAAATGGCACTGGTGTTGTCACAATAGATGGTGATTGGTTGATTAGTCTCTATGTTGACATATTTCAATGTTTCCTTCATCCACAACAGTTGTGTACAACAATATGCAGCAACTATATATTTGGCTTCAACTGTGGAGAGAGATATAGAAGATTGTTTCTTACTAAGCCAAGATACTAGACAATCTCCCATGAAGAATGCTTTTCTGCTGGTTTTTTTTTAATCATCTACACTTCTAGTCCATTCAACATTGGTGTAAGATGTCATGGTAAGAGTTGTGATTTTGGGATACCATAGACCAAAATCAGGAGTACCCTTCAAGTATCTCAAAATTCTCTTCATAGCCAACAATGGGATTGCTTAGGCGTTGATTGAAATCTTCCCACCCTTCCTACTTCTTGCATAATATAGGGTCTTGTAGTAGTTAAGTATAGGAGAGTTCCAATTATTGACCTGTAAAGAGTTGCATCTATCGAGGGGGATTGATCATTTTTTCTCAATTTTCAATCTGTGGTCATCGATGTGCTCATAAGTGCACATTCTTCCATCCCATATCTTTTAAGCATGTCTTTAAGGTATTTTGCTTGAGATATGCATATCCCTGTTGTAGTTTGAATTACTTGTAGTCCAAGGAAGTAAGATATCTCACCAATCATCGACATTTTGAACTCTTTTGACATATTTTGAGCAAATTCATGGCTCATCCCATCATCATTGCTGGAAAAAATTAGATCATCAACGTATACAAGAGTGACTATCAGTTTGTCTTTGTCCATCTTCATGTAGAGATTGCTTCCTGCCACTCCCTTTTTGAAGCCTTGTTGTTGTAGATAATGATCCAATATTGCATACCAATCTTTAGGAGCTTGTTTCAATCCGTATAATTCCTTTTTCAACTTGCATACAGTCTTTTCCTTCTGCTAGGTCAAACCATTTCGGTTGCTCCATGTAAACTTCTTCTTTTAGATCACCATTTAGGAATGCTGATTTCACGTCCATTTGATAAACTTTGAATCCTTTTGAACAAGAAAATGCCAAAAACATCCTTATAGCCTCCATACGAGCTACTAGTGCAAAGGTTTCTTCAAATTCGATTCCTTCTATTTGTGAATAACATTTACAAACAAGCATGGCCTTATTTCTGATGATTTTTCCATCTTCATTCATTTTGTTTTTGAACACCCACTTGGTTCCAATTATATTTTATTCTTTTGGATGAGGTACAAGGTCCCATGTTTCATTTTTTTTCGATTTGGAACATTTCTTCTTCCATTGCTTCTACCCAATGAGGGTCCTTACTAGCTTGAGTAAAGTTTTCTGGTTCTACCATGGATAGTAGAGAAACATTATCTTTTCTTGGTGAATTAGTCATCCTTATTTGGGTTTGTATTCCATCATTTGTATTCCCAATAATTTGTTCTTCCAGATGGTGTTTTTGAACAAATTTTACTTTTGATGGAGTCTGAGACAACTCCTTTAGATTTTCTTGATCCTTTTCTTCCTTTCTTATATCTTCATCAAAATATTCAAGAATAAAATCTTCTTCACATATTTCAATCTCATTTTCTGGGAGTGCCTCATCAATCTTCACATCAATGCTTTCTACTATCTTTCGTAGTCGATTATTGTAGCATTTGTATGCTTTGCTCCTTGTAGAATATCCAAGAAATATTCCTTCATCAACCCAAGAATCAAACTTTCTTGGCAAGTCATCATTGATCTTCATAAAGCATTTACTTCCAAAAATTCTAAAGTATTTTACCAAAGCAAGTCTTCCTTTCCATAATTCATCTGAAGTCTTGTCATTATTTGGTCTTAGTTGGGCTCTATTCAAGATATACAATGCCATTCCAACTGCTTCTCTCAAAAAACTAGCTTGTAAATCAACTGCTAATAACATTGTTCTTGCCATTTCTTGCACAGTTCTGTTTCTTCTTTTCACTACTCCATTTTGTTTAGGAGTTCTTGCTACATAAAGTTCTCTTTTGATTCCATGTAGATCACATAAATCATTGAATTCCTTTGAAGTAAATTTTCCTCCTCTATTTGTTCTAAGACACTTTAATTTTTATTCTGTTTCATTTTCCACAAGATCTTTCTAGTATAGTCATCAACAAATATAGTAAAGTACCTTTTGCCTTGTAGAGTTGGAGTTCTCGTTGGTCCACACAAATTTGCATGTATGATCTCCAAAGGTTTTGATGTTGAGATCTCCTTAGTCTTGAAGCAAGTTCTAGTTTGCTTTCCATGTTGACATGGGTCACACACAACTTGATCTGGCTTGAAAATTTTTGGAATGTCCCTTACTACATTTGTTTTATTGATATTAACCAAGTTATCAAAATTTAGATGCCCCAATCATTTGTGCCATAACCAATTTTCATTTGCTCGACTCATATAACATTTATCTTCTTGAATTTTACTCAAAATATATACGTTGTCTGGTGTTCTTAGTCCTTGTGGAGTAGGTAAATCTCCTCTACGGACATAGATGATCCCTCTAGCCCAAGAGTGGGTCTAGCTACAAACAAGACAATCTAATGCAAATTTCCTTAGATTAGAATCGAATAAGAGGGCCTACCTCTTATAGCGCTAATCCACTTGATGTAGATCTTGCCTCCTTGCTCTAGCTTCCTTTCGTTCCTTTCATTCAAATACATGAAACAAACATACAAGAGACAACAACAAACATGATAGAATAAAATCGAATTCAATCTACTTAAAACGTCAATAAGTTTTAAGCTATCAAATGTAATATTACACACGATATAGGAAATAAACCATTAGTTGTATTAATAAAACTTCAAAGAGAAATACAACCGAAGCCTTGACATTGTAGGTTCCCTTTGGCATGTCCGGGTTACAACACCACTAGAAACATCTCACGATTCACCCTCAAAACAATGGAAGTTCAAGGCCTCTTTCCTTTTGCTCCAAACCAAACACAACAAGACTATTCTCCCTTCACACACAAACTAGAAGGCTAAGGTTCTCAATATGGCTCTCAAGATTTGTAGATTATTTCAACCCTTTCATTAGCTAGTTGAGGGTGTGAAATGGGCAGTTTATATAGCTTTGATGGAGGGGAAATGGATCCTCTTATGGTGGGAGAGGCCTTATCCCTTTGGGTTTGTTCCATTTTAATAGGGGAAAGAAGCCCAAACAGTCTCTCTCGGATCTATCTTGCTCAACCATTTACCATACTTCCGTTCACGAAGCTTCTAGACTTGGAAGCTTCGACTCCATTTTCAAAACTTTCCAAAAGAGGGTCGACATGGGTGATGAATGGCTCACTTACATCGTTTGGCGCTAGTCCTGGTTTTAAACTCTATAAATCGGCATAGGGGAAGAACTGAGCACTAGCGTCGGTCTTGAAAACTTGGTTTGAAGGAAGATTATTTGGAAATGATGAAAGAGGGAAATGTTTTGCAGATGAAGAGGGATGTAGGGACATGTTCTTCATGGTAGGGAAACATATGAGGGTCACTATAGAGGTCCTCCAGGATCGAGGAACGGGGAGTACAGGGACAATGACATAATGTTGTGTAACAGTCCTTTTGCCACAAGTTCTCCTGAGGAGGAATTCCTTATCTCACAACCTTTAGCACTGAAGACAACATTATGTACTTGGTCACAAATCTGGCTAACACTTAAAAGATTGTGTTTTAGCCCTTCCACCAGTAGTGCATTTTAAGCTTTTCCCTTTCCATTAACAAGAGCAATAATCCCTTTTCCAACAATTTTGGTAGATCCACACATTTCCATCCTTCTTATTTAACGAGATACACTTCTTTTGGTCACCTGGCATGTGTCTTGAACATCCACTATCCACAAACCATTGATTTTCATCACTATGTGCACATAAAGCTAGAGCACATTTATCAGTGGTGGGTTCCTCCTTCAATTCTTCTATTTTGAACGAACAATTTTATGTATCATGGCCATACTCATTGCATTTTGAGAAAACAAGATCATACATTGTTAAAGTGTCAAATGAATTGTAAGTCTTGATATGTCCTTGTGCTTTTAGGCTACGTGGTTTGATCTTATATCTTGAAATATTATCCTTATGAGCTTTGTAATGCTTAGCTTGATGGCCAAAGTTTTTTCAATGAAAGAAATAACCAAGAAATATTGTTTGATACCTGTTAGGATAGCCTTGAATTGTTGTAGTATTCTTCCTTGGAGGTAGCCTTCCTTCATTTGTTGGGTTGTTAAAGGTGGACCTTTGCTCTTGGTGGGATGGCTTCTCCTCTTTTGGATGACTGCAAAGGATGTTAGCATAACTTATTTGGATTTTTACATTCTCCTTTGTACTTGATGATTCTCCTTTGAAACCAATTCCAGACTTGTCATGTTGAGGTATTTGAGTATTAAGGATGTTATCAAGAGTTTGAGAGCTTTGCCAACTCTTTTTAACTTGATCCAACTCTTTTCTTAGGGAAACAATTTCAGCTTCATGTTTTTCGCAAATTTCTTCTCTTTCTTTTAGTTTATTGTTCAAGAATTCTTCCTTCCTTTTTGCTTCCTCTTTTTCCACTTTGAGAGAAATGACATTCTTTCGTAATTTCTCATTTTCTTCAATGGAACTCATTAGTAAATCATCCACATTTCCTTCTTCTTCTTGTTCAGAATCATCTTCATTTGTAAATGCCATAAATAATACTTCACTGCTTCCAGCATAGTTATCTTCTTTATCGGACTCATCATCATCTCTTTTGTGTAGAAAGGTATTTTTAGTTGATTTCTTCTTAGTAATCTCGAATTCTTCTTCATCAAAGTCATCTTGTTTGGAGAAGAAATTCTTCTTGTTAAACCCTTTCTTCTTGAACATCTTCTTTTTATATTTGTCTTCATCATCACTATCATGTTTATGAGGACATTTTGTAGCACAATGTCCTATTATTCCACATTTAAAACAAATGAGAGGATACTTTCCTTTGAGCTTGGACTATTTCCTTAGTTTTATTATGAATTGAGATAGTTCATATTCAATGTCGGAATCATCACTGCTATAATTACATTTTTTCCCTTTCTTTGATGACCTTGAAGCTTTGAATGCAACTTCCTTGGAGTTAGGGATTCCTTTTCTCATTTCATATGCAATGAGAATCCCATGAAGTTCATCCATTTTTAGGTCATCCAAGTCCTTCATTTCTTCTATGGCACTGACTTTGGAATCAAAACGTTCTGGAAGTGATCTCAAAACCTTTTGGACAACTGTGCTTTCTTCAACGATTTCCCCTAAACTTTTAAGTGAGTTAACAACTTCATCTACTTAGAGGAAATAGGTTGCAATATCTTCTTCGTCATCCATCTTAAGACTCTTAAATTATCTTCTATGTGTTTGGAGTTTTGCCTTTTTGACCTTGGAGTCTCCATCATAGATAACAATAAACTTGTCCCACATTGCCTTGGCAGAATCACAGTTCATAACTTTTGTAAATTCTGAATCAGTAATTCCACTTGTTATGGAATTTAGTGCTTTGGAATTTGCTATATAAACTTTCTGTCTATCCTGATATGTTGGTGGAGTAGTTGGAGATTTATACCCATCAATAACTGGTTTCCATACTTTAGGTCCAAGAGACATTAAATAGAATGTCATCCTACACTTCCAAAAGCCAAAGTTTGTTCCATCAAATTGGGGAATTTTTCCTAAATCCTGATTCTTCATTGTGACTTAAGAATCCTTCTTCCAGCTGTTAGGTTGATTATGAAGAAGCTAACTCTGATTCCAATTTTTGGAAATACTGAGAGGGGGGTGAATCAATATTTATTTTCAATTGTTATGTTTACCAGTTAAGATTCTTCACAATTATAATAAAATAAATAAATAATAAGGATTTTATTATAAACAAGTGAGGGCACCAATAATCTTTTACAAAAATTTGAGTACAATGATGTTTGAGGGCACCAACCCTTCAATCTTCTAGGCTCCAACTTTTTGCCAAGCACCAACTTGGACTTTTTCCAGGCTCCAAACTCTAGGCCTCCAACCCTATCCTTCTCAAGGCTCCAACCCTGGTTTTAGAGGCTTCAACCTCTAGGGCACCAACCCTCGAATTTTTAACAAACATAATATATGAATGAATTACTTTCAAAAACTTCAGGACTTCCTTCAATAGTCGCTCCACAAGGCTGCCACAAAATCCTAATTTGTCCACTGTCCAAGATTCGAATAGGAGTGTTCTTCACTATTCAAGGCTTCTAGTTATTCACTCTTCAATCCTTCAAGTTCAACATTGTTCTATGTTCCTAGTTCTTCACTGCTCAATCCTCCAAATTCATCATTGTTCAAGCCTTCAAAATTTTCATTGTTCAAGGCCACGAGTTCTTCATTATTCAAGAGTGTGTAGAGGTTTAAGCTACATATCCGAGCTTCCATAGATAACTGTCCACACACCTGTTCATAGGTCTGATTCCTCCACGTGAGACTTTCCACAAGTCTGAGATATAATTTCATCACCTTTTAACCCAATCAAAATTTTCTTCCTCTTCTCAGCCTTTAGCTTCTCTTCCTCGATGGTGTAAAGTTCACGAGTTGTGAACTGTTTCTTTCTCTCTGTGACGAATGACCGAGATCGCTGAGTTGAAATGAAGGTTTTGACTTGCATTTATAGTTATTTTGTTTATAACTGAAGGGACATGTCTATTTGAAGTGAGGCCGACTTGTGCATGAGGTGGCACATTGGAAATATATTAAATAGCTGTCGGAAGGGGTCTTTGTTAGTAATTGACCAAATACAACATAGTTTCATTGTTATAGAAACCATATTATAATAGAAAGATAGGAGGGGCCATAACTTTTAACGAATACATTTAAATAATGTGAAACCATATTATAATGGATGTCGGGAGGTCCCACATGCCACATCATCACTTTACTCCTGTACATTGGGACCACATGGATTTTGGGGATTTGTATCGGAAGCTTTAACATGACACGACCTGCAAAACTTACGATATATGAAAGTTCTGACGAGGTGGACATGGCTTAATGATTAAATCATTAAATTAAATCAAGTTGGTTCTGCATATCAGAAGTCAGACATCGGAGGTCCATATTGTATATTGGAGCTTAGGTCTTATCAGAGATCGAAGATCAGAGTTTTGAGTGGTGACACACAATAAAAAAATGGTGATATAGAAAATGCCGATATGATATTTCTCTGATATCATTGTTCTTCATTTTTGGCTCTTTATTTGGGCATATACAGTTTTATCCTGGATCTGTTGATCCTTGGCTTGTCTTAGCTCCTGCTTCTTGGATTCTGATGCCTTTCCTTTGGCTCTCGATGGCTTCTCTTTGAACTGCTTCTCACTCTTCTCTTTAGTACTACTCCTCTTGCTCTTTGGGTCCAACATTTCTTGGGATTTTGTCTATATCTATATCTATATATATATATGCAATCCATATGGCCATCAATGACAACACTGACATCTCAACATTAGCGGTGATGACTGTGATCAAAATGAAGGGAAACTTCTCTCCAGATGTCAAATTCCTCATTGAGGTGATAGTAGAAGCCAAACAACTAGCTAGGTAGAGCACGATATAGTTTCCCCCTAATTCCATTCATGTTCCAATTTTCTCCCCTGAAAATTTCACTACTGTAGGGGACTCTATAAGTTGCCCAAATCCATTTTATCATTCCCATATGACACAAAAGCTTTGCGGGCATAAACCAAGGGTGGTTCAATAGGAAGATCATATCTAGAGATTGATTTTTGTTGTGGACGTCTACTAGGATTGTGTTAAAAGATTGGAGCAGTGAGAGCTATTGGGATGTTGGGAATTCACAAGCATGAATGTTGCTCAGATGGAATACTAGGTGGAATAATAATGGATCCCAATTATTAAATATCAACTGAATATTAGTGTGCTATTCAAAAAATGGTTCTGCTTCTATTTCCTTGATTTAGAGTATGTGGATAAAATAACATCTATTCCATGGGTCCTGGGAAGAAACTTTTTGTCACTTCACAAATGGTTTGTGGGTTTCAATCCTTTCAAATAATTCCATAAGAAGCATCTAATTTGGGGTAAATTAATGAGTTTCCCCTTGGAAATGTGGTCCCAACAAGCTCTCATAGCGATAGAAAATACTATAGGTAATTTCTTCTTTTTAGAGGATAGTTTTGCACAACGTTGAGAAAAGAATTGCTTGGGTCTTGGTCGAGATGGATTCTATAGTAGGCCTTTCAACGAAAATTGGGTTGGTTTGGGGTTGTTCATCCTTTCTTCAACACCTAGACTATTGGGGCATTCCATATCGATTCTTGGGATGCCATCATACGAGACATCCTCTTGTAGTGTTCCCACAGAGATTTGTAAATACACACCATGCAAAATTTAGGGTTGGAGGTTCGAAGAGTCATTATTTAGAGTTCACACAATAGAGAGGTTTTCAATTGATAATTATTCACCATAGGAACATTGAGGTCTAGGTACATAAAATGTTACTTCTATATCTCCTATAAATATTTTTTATGAAGTCTATGCAAAAAATAATGATGATTTGATGTCTAATTGTAAGGATTCAGAGGAATATAACAAAAATAAACATCTTAACCCTGTTATTATACATAAAAACAATGATATGTATGCTTTTTTTACTTCTTCAACACACTAGAATAATAATCCTATGTGTCTGTATTCTAAACAAACTATTCATTCCTCGGTGTCCTTGACTAAAGTCCCTCTAATATGGATTAATCACCCCTCCTCCGAAAGTATTATTAATACAACTATTCAGTTTGGTTCCTTCCTGGGGGTTACATCTCCCTCTTTTTCTATCGATTTTGAGATTGAAGTCCTAAAGCTTAATCCTTCTATTGAACTAGAGCCACTCACTATCCAGGCATATTTGTCTCAATCTAAAGACGTCAAAATTAATACCTAAATGGTTGTTAAATTCATTGGTCCTGAATCAACTCCCCATTGACCATCATCCCTAAATGGTTCTTATGTGCAAGTGGTATCACCCTCACCATAGGTTAATTATGTGGCCACCTGTTCCATGCCCACATCTACTGATGATCTAGTAGGTGATGTAGTACACCATGTACTGGGGGCTTTGGAGCCAGATTTTTCCATTAGATCCCTACACATGTATCCCTTCCAGAGTGTTGTTCTCCCATATGATTAGAACCTCTTGGAATCCATGGAATCTTTCGGTCTGTGATCGCATGCAAGGAGAAGAGTTCCTTGTCTTGTGTCAAGCTCCTTAAAAAATGAAACAAGGGTCACAATGATAGTTCTTTTACTATGTCAACCTCATTAAAAATGAAATTGTCTCCATGAGAAGAGTTCTTTTACTTGTGTCAAGCTCGATAAAAATGAAATAAGGTGTCATGAGCATGGTTCTTTTCTTGTGTCAAGCTCGTTAAAAAATGAAACAAATCCCCTTCCAATTCGAGTCTTTGATTAGATCTCGTAAAATCCCAGTCAAGTCTTTCACTTGATCTTGTAAGTGAACCTTAATTCCATCCACACCTGTTAGTAACCAGTAGTCTACTTAGGTGAACGAAATGAAGCTTGGGGGGCATGTACCTCGAATTGAGTCATTATGTTGGGGGCATGCAAAATTATCTCAAGCATAGTTTGTTTCCGTTTCAAGCTTGTGTAAAAATGAAACCAAATCCAAGCATAGTTTTTTCCCATGTTTCAAGCTTGTGAAAAATTGAAACCATCTTCAAGTATCCTCAAGCATAGTTTACCATGTTTCAATATTGTGTAAAAATAAAACAATTTCCCACTTTACATCTCTTGATTGTTGTTTTTATCAGCCAATTTTTGCCAGGTGAGACTTGGTTTTTTCATTCCAATGTCACTGTCTCTTTGGTCGGTCATATGTTTTCACTTGGTTGTTTTACCCTTGCCTAAGGAAAATTTGTGATTAGTGGTCTTATTAGCCAGCCTCTTGACCATTACATGTTTTGAGTAGTTCCATCATGACCAGAACCAGTTGCTATCCTTTTATACCACTCGTTATTCCAGACAGAGTCATATTTCAACTCTTTTCTGACTCTCGAAATATAAAAAGATCATCGAGTACTTGTCTCTTCGAACTCATTAAATTAAATGAATTGATGTCTACTTAGTATAAGTTTAACCCTTTTCCAGACTGAGATAGACTATTGTACAAAAAAGGAACACCTTGAACGACATGATCAAGAGGTTCTCTCGAATATTATTTTCTACATTTTCGGGTTTGAGGGACAAATTACGAAAAGGGGCATGATGGAGTTTTTTTTTCATCTCTTTTTCGAACTCTCTAATATGTGAAGAAGATACCGATTATTATTACGTCAGACTCGTTAAAATTTTACGATGAAAGACTCGTCACCATGATGAGACCGATTTTCTCCTTCCTAGGGCTTGTAAAACTTACTAGGATGGATTCATTCGAAGAATGAACTTATACGACAAGCATATGGTATCCTCTTCAAGCTTGTGTAAAAATAAAGAGGTACTTGCTAGAAATAGCAGGGGAAAGTGAAAGTGAAACATCTCTTGTATAGGAAGCATGTCACTCTTGAACATGACACTCATATGTTTCTCGTGTCAGGTTTGGGACATCCTCACTTAGTCACTTGTCCCTCCGTGTCTGGGTAATCCATTTTGCCTCTCATTTGATTATTCCACTTCGTCAGTATGACCCTTGGTCCTATGTTGAGTCAAATTTTGCCACACTCTATAGTCGTGTCACCGATATGTTCAAGAGAAGTCCTATCTACAGTTATTTACCTATACATTGTCTGAACCATCGTTACAGTCTTGTATCTTATTCATTTCATTCCACTTTGTTCCTTATTTCGTGTCAATGATGAGGGAATCAATATGACCCTCCTTCGACAGGTCACTTCCTATCAACTTCAGCTCATTATCCAGGAAGATGACTTAGAAACTCCCCTTTAGTACCTTAGAGATTGCATGCCTTAATGACAAGTTCTTCGCATCCAACGATGGGTTATCATCATTGGCCTTCGATTGAATGATTCCACGAGTGTTCGACTTCATCTTCATTATCACATTCACAGATTATCTTGGCGTGCCTTGAGAGCCATTGTCGTTATTGGTGGTTTCTCTCATGCCTATTAATGGTCCACATCATTAGCCGGTAATAAGGTGGTTTTCTAGCATGTTCGACTTCGACACATTCATTCGCATGTTAGAATTCATACTTTGATCGGATCAGGATGGAGTGCAAGACCCTGAGTCTTGTCTGATATGACTCAAGATGCGTAGAGTTATGTGGTATTCATGATTGTACACATGTTTCTGTTATACAGATGGTTGTGACCATATCACAGGAATTTACATTTATGATGATCCTTCTATATTGGGTGGTTGCGTCCATACCTTGGATCTTAGATTTATAGATGATACTTTTCATTTGGATGGTTGCGCCCATGCCATCGATCCTTTCATATATTCCTTATCATCCGGATGGTTGCATCCATATCATGGATTCATGTTTTTGATCTCAGATATGTATATGTTTATGCATCCTTGATTTGCAGGTCTCCTGACAGTGTTTGTCCTTGTCCTTGCAAAAGTTCATAAAGCATCTCAGCCATCACTCCTCGTTCTGCCTTCATGCTTTAGGGGGCATCTGTTACACAATATTTTGTCACACCTCCTACACTTCCCTATGACATACCTCGAAGTGCCTAAAACATGAATACCATGCAATGTACTCATTCAGATATGCAACTCAGATCCTTCCTAATACATTGATTAAAAAATGCCTTGAGCTTCCCCTAAAGGAAATACCTCTAAAACACTAATTTGAGAATAATCACCCTTATGAGACTAAAAACAACAATGATTACATGTTGCATCATACTCAACCCATGATGGCATCGTTATGTTCACTTCTATACCCATGATGATCCCAAAAAGGATGATAAGCTTCGTGATCTAGAAGCTTCCAGAGCGGCAAGATGGAGGTTGTTCGACATAGATGAGGTCGAATTCTCCCAACTTGGCCTCTTGGTCTTATACCTATGAGCTACCTCCTTGAGATAAGGGCCTACTCCTATCTTTGGAGAGATCCTAACTCCCTTTCCTAGCCTATATATTCATCCTCTCCCATTCCCAAATGGTTGGTCTATGCCTACAAGTGAAAAAAGGTGTGTATTTTTTAAATTTTTGCATAAGCTTGGTTTGAAAAATTAGTTTGAAGGAATTCAAAGGGCATAGTGAAGCATTATTATCGGTAATTGATGCTCCGAAGAAAGAAAATGGAAACACCTAGTAATCAACTTGAAAGCTCTAGCATGACTCATGAAGAAGAGGTGGGAGACCTTTGGGAGTCTCAAATACCTTGGAATGATTGTCCAAGACTTTTTGGAGATCTGGATAAATAGAGATTTCGATGTGGGAACCTCTAACAAACATAATTGTGCAATTACATCTCGTTGTTCCTTCTTTAGAATCTTTGTCATACCGTTAGAGCTGATTATCTTTCCCAGTTTCCCTGCAATACCCCTTAATTCAACTTCCTTTCCTTCCGCAGAAAATTTCATGAAAAGTTCTTGAAAATTAAAAGCTATTGTACCCAAGGATTGTAGCCATTGGACTCCTAGTACAACATTAGCACCACCCATTGGAATGGAAAGCATTGGACTATTCCATACGTATTCTCCCATGGATAACTTGATATTATGACACTTTCTAGAGCAATTTATGGTTCCTCCACTTGCAACCATCACTTGACACTCTGGTGCTGGATATAAGAAGAAATTCAATTCCATTGCTATCTTACAATGAATAAAATTATGGGTACTTCCCGAATCAATCAACACTATTACCTTTTTCTTCTTGATATGTCCTTCTATCTTGAGAGTTTGAGGAGTGGTAATTCTTGCCAATGCTTTACAAGATATGGTCGGACTCATTTCTTCTTTCTTTAGGGTTGGGTCCTGGCGTATATCCTCTTCTTTTGATGTTTCTCAATCCTTTTCTTCCTCCTCTTCATACTCTATGTAAAATAATTTCCTCTCATCACACTTATGACCTTTAGTGCATTTGCTATCACAATTGTAACAAAGCCCTTTTTCTTTTTTTTCTTCCAATTGTTGTGGTGTAAACCTTGTAGGTTGTGGAAGGCTAGGAGAAGAAACACTTCCATAATTATAGTCATGAGTGGTAGGATTCCTTGTTTCCATAATTTCGCTTTCAATTTTTCTTGCCCACCTGAATGCCTTCTCCAATGAATTAGGTTCCCAAAGACGAACCTCATGTTGAATGTTATCCATTAAAGTACCTATGAAGACATCAATCCTTTGCTTCTCTCAAATATCATTTACTCTTATATTCAATTTTTGAAAGTCCTCAATGTGATATGCCATTGAACGCTTTTGTTTGAGATTTATCAATAGGTTAAAGAAGGTGTTTCTCTTTATATCCTCATAATGTGCTATCATTTCCTCCGTGAAAATTGACCACGTAACAAGTGGTTTATGAGAAAAAATCCTTTTATACTATAAAAATTGATTCGGTTCTAAATATGAAGATGCAATACGTACCTTTTGTAACAGTTGCACCTCATGTATATCAAAATATTGCTCCATTTTTTGTATCCAATTTACCGGATCCTTGCCATCAAACTTCCTCATATCGCCTTTTCTTGATTTTAGGAGCTCGATCTTGAAACGACTATAAATCTGTAATTTCAGCTCTTCTAGTTCTGAAATTGCGACCTGAATTAATCCTCTATGTCCTTTTTCCAATGCCACCAGTCTGATCAAAATTGGATTCTCCAAGAAAGAGTTATCCACAATCTCCCAAGATGACCTGATTATATACCTATTCAGAAGAGTGAACTTGTATGAAGTTCCATGTGTCGTTGTTTTGACCTTTGGATCTGAAAAATATACAAACGAAAATACAGTCCATCCTCTTTCTGCAACTTCTTACAAAATTTCAATTTGAGGCTCAAAGAGACAGTTATGATGATTTTCCCAAGGTGACCTGTTTGGAATGTAATTTTGGGGTCTGTAAAAGCCCTAACTTCCTAAGACTATATCTCTGAAACTGTAGCGAGACATGATCTGAAATTCGGAGCCGAGGTTCAAACCAATTTCTTCTCAAATGGGTTTTTGTTTTAGCTTCTGAAACTTCATAGTGAAAGATTTATAGTGAAAATCCCACGATGACCTGTTTTAGTTGAAATTCTGGAGCTTGCAAAAACCCTAACTTCCTCAGATCATATCCCCAAAAATATAGCGAGACAAGCTCTAAAATTCAGACCTAAGGTTTAGTGTGAGTGTTTCTCAAATGGTTTTTTTTTTTTTTTTGCTTCTGAAACATCGCAGAAAGAAGGTTATAACGAAACTTCCACAATGACCTATTTGGAGCAATGAAACCCTAGAATCCAAAGCTCTGATACCAAATGTTATGAAACCAACTCACAAAAAGATAGAAAAGATAGATGAACGCCTTAGAAATAAGCCTCTTCGAGGGGGAAACCTCATTTACATTACACAAATGAACAATTCTTAGATGATACAAACGACAATACCTCCTTTCTATATATAGGAGTATAAGGGTTCATAATATAATCAGAGCTGACATAACAATAATAATGTAAGGGCACAATAATAACAATAGTGGGCTTCTATGGGACAAAATAATAACAATATGGGGACTACATGGGTACAACAATATAATAAGGGGTTTGTACTAATAACAATAAGGGGTTACACTAGTAGTATAGGGACCTAACATTTATGCTAAGATTGTGCTTATATGCTACTCATTTAGCTTGGAGAAGGAGTGCTTCGAGAGCTTATCTTGGACTTGGATATTCATTCAAGAAGAGCCTATCAACATCAAGGCTTGGTTGTATGCTTTCCCTTATTTTCTATTAATATACAACTGCTGGTTCATTTTCCCTAAATGTGTATGCTCATGTATCATTTAGCTTAAAATTCCTTGATCAATTAAGTAGGTTGATTTTGAATATGATATTTGTATTTTCATGTCTTGTTGTGTCTTTATCTCTTGTGCACGTGCATAAACGTTGAGAGCAACAGGAACGAGCCCATGACGTGAGTGATTCAAGGTCTTCAACACCTGAGATCAAGATAACATCAGAACGAGGTAGGCCATCTTCTTTGTCTCTCTTTTCAATTGCAACTTAGGAAAGTGTCTAGTAGATTGTCACTTCGGTTGCTAGACCCACTCATTGGGCTAGAGGGATCATCTCTGTCTGCAGAGAGGATTTACCTAGACAAAAATGACACAAGCATAGAAGCATTCAATGGGTGCTTTGACCTATAAACATAATAAATTGAGCATGAAACCCATGCTTATAAAAATATTTTTCCTTTGATTTTTGCAATAAATTTTATTTTCTTCTCTTTACAAATACATAAAAATTAGATCATTTCATGATCCAAACAACAATTATGAAGACTGATACTAGTTACATTTTCAACAACCCCTCTTAAGTAGGGAGGTATTCATAATTATTGAACCGGTACAAGGTTGACCTCAAGTTGAAATGTTCTAATAAGAATACAACAACATATACAATGTTAGATACCTTCTAGGCTGAAGCTGCTAAGGTATCAACTCATCAAGGTACCATCTAGGCTACCTGCCAAGATACCAACTCAACCCATCAAAGATACACGTGTCATTTAGGCTGCACGCAAAGACACTAATTCAAGGATATAAGTGTCCTACTAAGACACTAATTCAAGGATCCAAGTGTCATTTAGGCTTTCTGCAAAGAAACTAATTCAAGGATCCAAGTGTTAATTACCAAGACACTAACTCATCATGGGCCACAATGTCATTCAAGACACCTACTTATCACGGATCCGGGTGTCATCTAGGCCAATATATCAATTCCAATATGAGCTTTATACATCATCCAAGCTAAGACACCAACACAAAATGGATCTAGACATCATCAACCCTAGAAAGGATTTTATATATCATCAAGATGTCATCCCTAGTACCATCATACGAGCTTGCAGCCTAAGGTACTCATCTCTCCCTCAAATCAGAGATCTCCATCAATTCAAGCATGCTTATTAAATATTTAAACTTCTCAGGGACATATCAACACATCAATACTAATTCAATTGTCAGACCATATTGTGGCTTCACGACCCCAACCAGTACCAAACTTCCAATATAGTGGTACTTGTGCTAGCACAAAAACGTGGGTTTCTTAACCATTCTAATGTTGCTTTGGTCATCATAAAATATAATAGTGGGATCCATGGTTCCTTAACAAAAACTTGATATAATCTTCTTTTCCAACCTTACAAGAAACAACATTCCCAGCCTCAACACTACTCATAACAACCAAGACTGGTTTGTGACTCATCAAACAAAAAATAACCACCAATAGTGTTCCATCCATCACTAATATGCTCCTAATTCTCTCCTCATGGCCTCCACTAGACGTACGGCTGTTAGTCCTGGCCTAGTGCATGACACATAGATAGGATATACACTTTCCTCCATAAATAAAATATATCCAAGCTCCTTCTCTACTAGGGAGATAAGTCCATTATCAACAATTTTTATTCTTCTAGTTACACAAGCTCTTTCTTTTGCATCATCATGGAAAAATTCAACCTTCCGAAACATTATTCCTTTTATCTTCACATGAAAACAAAGTCATTTTTCAATCATCAATGTAAAATTCAATGTCATCATGGTTCTTACAAATCCCTCTTTCCATCAGGCTCAACATCATAAATTTATTATCAAATAGAAGGTAGAGTTAATATTTACAACCTTTTGAAAATTATGTACCAGTAAATCTTATCAACAAGAACAATAAAGAAAAAATATATATGTACAAGAGCATGATGATAACTTTATCAATCTAGGGTTATCATTTCATCACAAGGAGAGCATCTAGGGTTATCAATACTTCAATAAGGAATTAAACCACAACTATCCAAAATCTAAATCTTGGTAGGGTTTCAATCATAGAAGAGGCATTTACACCTAAGGTTTCACTTTCATCCCCTAAACTCTTACATCAAATTTTTCTACGGTTTTGTCATAAACCCTAGATACTATCATCAAACCCTAAAAAGATAAGGTTTTACCAAAGTGAATAAATAGTAAAAGATAATACTACAAGGGTTGGTTTTAATCTAGAAATTAAACACCCTAACAATATAGGAATAGTTATGATTCTATAGAAAATCCCTAGAGATGAGAGATTCATAAATAAATTTTAAAGACAAAAATGATCGCACCTTCTTATATGATGAAGACCTACTACAAGTCTTATAACTTTAAACATATGTTTAGTTGTTCCTTTTAAAAACCTTGAAAGGCTTCCTCTAAATCTATCCATAATCCTTTCTTTCACAAACATTCTTTAGAATATTCCTATAAACATTTTTCCAAGGAAAACATTAAGGAAAGGATTATAATCAAGTGACAAAAATAATGTTATATATAAAGAGGAAATTTGAAAACAATGCAATGAAAAGAGAAGGAAACATAATACTTATCTTTTTGTCAATAAATGCTCCCTCTTAAACTAGTATTGATCTTTTAGGGTCTTTCTTGTTCCTTCCCTTCATCATACAAGGGTTGTTTTGCTTCTTATTATGTACTTGCACAATATTCATTGACAATTACTACCAAGAAAAAAAATACAAGGATAAGGGCATGATATTAAATTTGTTAATCTAGGGATTTCGTGATATCTTAGAGGATGTCATACCTTAGGCTTCATTTAATTTCATCCTCACTAGGATTTGTAGTACACCTTAGACTATCTACAAACCCTAGAAATCAAGAGCAAGGGTTTATATGAAAGAATAATCAGATTAGGGCTAGGGTTTTCACATTGACTAAGGTTCTCTAATTCAATATCCATATATGGTTTATAATCCTATATATTCAAAAATATTCAACAAACATAAGACTACAAACCCTAGACTCAAAACATATAGCAAAACCCTAATGCATATTTATATATAGAACCTTAAACAAAAACTCATAAATGAAAATGTTATGTCATACCTATATTATAGCAACCTTACCTTACCCTTTCTTGAAAGTGACTACTTCCTAAGGATAAATTTATACCTCATTTAGTGCTACCTTCAAGAGGAACTTCAGAGATGTTGAGTCAAGATGTTCTACCTCAAAATGGCTAATTGTTGTTCCTTTGGTTAGGGTATGTTGTGGATACTCCTATAAATATTCAAAATGGATTTTTATTACAATTCCTTGCCTCAAATGAACTTTGATTGAGATACCATATTATTTCCTTATTTCATTATTTTTAAAGAGGTCTAATACCTCTATAAATTCTTTGAAACTTCTCAAGTTGCTTCACTTCGCTAGCTAGAATTAGGCCACAAAACTTATATTTTTGTTTTTCATTATTTCTTGTACATATGCATAGGACCTTCAACCTAAAATAGGTCTCTCTTTTGAGCTCAATCACAAATCTAGACCTTTTGAAACTTGACTTATATTCTTCCTTCTGGTCTTTGTTCTATCACAATGATATTACTTCAATTCACACTTGCAGGTTCCTCTTGTAGCCATGTATTTGGTCTTGTAGGATTTCAGCTTCCTCCTAGAAACTAGCCATGATTTGGAGGTCTAATATTATAATAGATTACCTAGAAGTAATCCGTAGAATTCGATTTTCAACTTGGTCTTTCATAGAGATTATAAATAATCCTTAAAAACTTTTGGTGGTTCCATGCACAAACCTTCGCTCTAGTTTGAGAGGTCTTTACTAATATAGATATGCTTATAAAATGTCCTCCATCACTTCTAAATTATGTGGTTGTACGATTATGCAAACAACCCATTATTTTTGTCTTTATGTAGCAATGCAAAGACCCCTCTTGTGATCTTCCAATTGCCTATACTCTTGACCTTAGCATTGATACCATGTTGAGAAATCCTTAGGGAAACATTAGGTCATTTGATAACTTGATTTCTCTTTACATGACAATTATTTGTGATTATGTATTTGCTTCTTTATTAATGTTTATGTTCTCATCATCAAACAATTTCCAAAAACTATGAATATCACAAAGCAAAGAACACAAGATGTAGGCACTAAGTTAGGGAAAAACCCCTCTCTTAGGGGAAAACCCAACCAAAATTCTCTTCTTCTTCGAGAACCAATTCAAAATGAGACAACCAATACCTCTAGACCAACAACAAGTTCTCCTCCAATCCACCAAGTCAGCCTTCTAAGATAGACTTGTCAAAGTCTAATCAATGACATCAAGGTCAAAGTCAAAATCTTCACAAATGTGGTCTTGACCTTTCTTTTTTTTTAAATACTCGGCCTAAACCTTTGGCCCTACAATTTTGTTGTTGCACCTCATTCCTTTCGCACGTGTGGACATAAACACAATAATTTCAACTTTCTTTCTTGTTAAGGTTTTCTTCTTTCTTGTTCGAGTTTCTCCTCTTCTTCCTTGCTTTCTTTAAACATCTTTCTTCCCTTAGAAATGCAGATTGAAACTTTAGATTACTTGCTTGGATCAATGGCACAAGAGGTCAAATATTTTTCTAATATATAGTCTTCAAGAGAGGATGCATTTCTTCATTGAGGTCGACTTGATAGGAGATTAGGCCGACTTGGTGGAGGAGGCATAACTTATAATTTTGACACAAAAATAATTTTCTTTCTTTACATAAAAATCCCAAGAAGGGTCTAATACATGATGACAAGGACTATGACTCATGACACAAGCCTAGAAGCACTCAATGGGTGATTTGACCTATAAACATAATAATTTGAGCATGAAACCCATGCTTGTAAAAAAAAAAATTCCTTTGATTTTTATAATAATTTTTGTTTTCTTCTCTTTACAAATACATAAGAATTACATCATGTCATGTGTCAAACAACAATTATGAAGACCGATTCTAGTTACATTTGTATAAGGGCCAAGACTTATTTACTTTACATTTAATTAGGTTAATATTTAATTAATGACATAATATATTAAAATTCATATAATTGTAATAATTTAATAATAATAATAGTAAATGATACATTTAATTAGCACCATCATTAAGTTAATAATTAATCACATGAAAAAATTCAAAAGTGCCAAAGGCTTCATCGACCATGGGTGAAATCCAAAATTTACTGAGGTAAAACCCAAGCCATTTTGCTAATAACCAATGGAGTTAACCTCCTAACTCTTTGTTGAACCCAATGAAATTTTCTGGTCTTATCTAAATTTGTCATGTCATATTTCACTAAACTTACCAAGACCCTTGGATTCCCAATGAACATTTTTATCATAGGTTAAATTTAATGTGTCAAATTTAAGTAACCTTGCCAAATTCACCTACCCATGATGGACTTTTCGGTCATTGGCTAAACGAAAACTTTTACCTTGTAAAAGCCTTGCCATGTAAACTTTTAGTAACCTTTCCGAATCCCTTGGACTCCCAATGAATATTTTGGCGGTAGGTTAAATTTAATGTGTCAAATTTAAGTAACATTGCCAAATCCAATTAACTGCAATGGACTTTTGGACCATTGGCTAGATGAAAATTTTTGACTTGTAAAAGCCTCCCAACTATAGATGCGGTAGATTTTGGCAAGCTCTACAACAAATCTAAGCTAATTTGAATTAGAGATTGAAGATGATTATCTCTATTGAAGAAATTTTCCAATTTACTAACAAATTTCTCTCCATTTAGCTCGAAAGCTCCCCTTTGCTTCATATATGAGAAATTCATGAATGCAAGTGGTTATACGTGTATATATATTCTCATATCAAATAAATTTTCTCTCCTCATATGGATCATTAGCAAAATTTCATACTAACACTTACTATTCCTAAAATTTATGCAGACATTGCTTCATAGACGTAAGAACTACTATAGTTGAATATTTAAATTCAATTCCTAAAAGAAGGAAACTTTAGACAATCTTCATAATAAGGTAAATAAATATTATTACCAAGAGTTACTGTGCACCATAATTTAAGTCTTTGCACCAACAATACTAGGAATTACTACCCATAAACTTAGGATAGTTATGAGTAATTGAGCATGCTAGGATTTACCGCCCACCAAAAAGGTTTCTTCCCACTAGAATTTATGTACTTCTTTTCATAAATTTATGTAGGAAGATTATGAAATTATGAAATTAATCTCTCCACTTTATACATCAAACAACTTCCAATGAGCTCTTGTAAGCTTAGATTAATATGCATTAAATCAAACATAGCTTTAAACCTATGTATGAATAAATTATATGCCAAAACCAAATGAACAAATTTTCACTGTCAGAAATTAAACATTAAAATTTTACTCTTCCCTAGTAATAACCGAGTTTTCTCCCAAATTTACCATGCCTCCATTAATTATAATATCCCTTGGTATATAATAGATGTTTAGGTCATGTATCAATTTATGTTTACTCTAGCTATGCACTTACACTTAAATGGATTTCACTGAGATTTATAACAAGTAAGGCTTACTCATACAACCTCAATGGTACATATTATACCACACCTAGATATTAGCCGTGTAACTATGGAAACAAGGAGCATCAAGTAACATGTACTTATACACCTGTATATTACCATACCAGAATTTTATGACTTATAAATTCTAGACAAGAGAAGGCATATGTTTTTCATCTCTAATTTTACCAACAAAATTTAGAGAGCAAACACACAATAATAAGATGAATTAGAGGCGACACTTATATGAACTTTCAACCTAGAAACTAAATTGGGAAAGATCCTTTTTCCACATAACCATAAGCTCAGTTGCACCAATGATCTCTATAGATGGCCACCCACTAGCTAGCATATGATACCATAATGGGAAACTATAAAAACTTAGAAAATTGAGATGGGTGAGGAAAAATCTCCTTCACAAAACAAAACATTAGAGAACATTTTTCCTATTATTCCTAGGGTATCCAAAAATCTAAGATGCCTCTCAGCTAGCCAACATAGCAATATAGAAATCACTTCACTATTATAGAGTCCCTTGGTTATTTTATTTCCCATTTCTTATTGTACTGGCCTAAAATTTATCAACTTGTGGCCCCTAATGATCATTTAAGTTCCATATATATTTGGTGAGTAATGGGCATGAAAAATTTGTTTTTATAGAGCCCAAAACACATTAGCAATGTTCCAATCAATGATTGGAACTTTTCTAGGCGTATTTTGGCACCGAAACTCTGTATAAACAATAAGAAAAACCCAGCAATATTTCCACTAAAAAATGGTTTCTCTTTGATCATTAAAATCACTACTTTAGACACCCATATGTCTCTAATCTCTTTGAATATGGTTTGAATGAACTCATGGATGCTTGATCCACATGTTTTTCCCCAATTCCCCACACCATTCTTGGATCAACCCTCGAATTTTGAGATGGGTACTTTCCCATGCCACCTAATGAATTTTGAGAGTACTCCACAACTACCACTCAACCTCCATAAATGTGGTGAGTGGTTTCTTCAACTCCCCATTGCTTCATTCAATGAATTATGGGCTAGTGGGAAAACAAGTTAACATAATTTTGAATTCAAATTTTGGTATAGATCATTGGGTAAGGTTTCCCAACGATAATAGGTATGGTTAGTTTTCATAACCCCCTCAGTAGTTCCCCACTTATGGTATCATAGTGTGTATCAATGCTTGCATGCCCAATCCATTTCTCAACATTTTTAATTCTCATATAAAATATTTACATATGCATCATTTTAAATCATTATGTTTGGTCTATTCATGCTACACTAATGTCTATATCTATGTTTTCTGCCCCATTTTAGATCCAAAATATTTATGTATCATGCATAAAGTTGGGAAGTTGAGATCTTAGGTGTATGGGATAAAGTTAAGTTTCGCTTCCACGGAGTTGCAAATTTTATGAAATTGTTATAATAGGGAAAATATCCATAGGAGGATTGTAGGACTTATGAATTAAGAAGAAAAAAACCCTTGTCTTGTAGACTTGAAAGTGTTATCAAATGTACTTTTGGTGAATAATTGACACCAAGAATCAATTTAAAGAACCTTGATTTGCCTAATAGCTTATGAAACTAAAAGTCCTATAAAATATAGTTCATATAGTTCATATAGGATTTTGGAATCCATATGAACAGAAAAGGGGGTGAACCTTTTTCATACTATGAAATTTCCCATACTTCCAAGCTACCAAAACTAGCACATAACTGAATATGATATTTCCACTCATATTCCACTTCCCCTTCCAAGTTACTTTTTTGGCATCACCATTCTAGGATGTGACAACATATGAATTGTCCACATACCCATCTTTCCCTCATATGATGATCTCCATATATTTATGTGGCACCACAAGTGACAGGTGTGGCATGTGGCACTCAGTGTTTTTGTCATAATATTGAGGTAACATAGTTTATTGACCTAATGGTGGCATGGACGTCGCCTATTGCTAACATGGCTACTAATTTGGTTGGACACTAGGTAGTAATCCATGGATCTTGATGACTACAAAGATTCACATATATATGGTATGCATTCACCCTATGAATCCAAAATATCTATTATCATGCTTCTGGCAAGTAGTGGGCATCTGAATCTTATGGAATTCTTAGTATCTTCCTAGTGATTTAACAAACCTAAAATGTTCATTCCTACTTTGGCAATTGATTAGTGTCTTAATCCTAAAATATTATTTGAATCCACTGAATGCATAATATCCCTTCAACCCTAATGCAATCTAATTAATGTTAAGGGTTTGGTGTAGAGAGAAACAAATACCAAGGCTTCCAGACACAACCTCTTTAAATACTATTTAGTAACATCACTTTCCTAACCAACATACTAAAAAGACACATTTAATATAATTACAATAAATTATATATTTTAAAATTATGAAACTTTCCTTAACTCACATTAAAAGCCAAATACATTCATAATTTCACCCAAAAAAAAATCACCTAATTTTGTTTTTCCTCTAATAAAGTCAAGGATTAATAGATCCCTCCAATCCTGTGCATCATTTTAACAAAAGATCTTAAACTTTCCATTTATGTATAAATTGTCACATCAAGAATGTGGGTGCATAGGTTACATTAATGAGACTTAAATTTTTTGTTAAGATATTTAAGAAAACTTATAGCAAGTTTGGATGGGCAGCCCGGTTGGTTAAAGCCCTTCCCCTACCAAGTCATTGGCCCTTTGTCTCAAAGTGTGGGTTTGATCTTCGTTAAGTTCATTCGAGCGAGACTCTGCCAATGTAGTCGACTAAGCGCGAGACCCCTCGAGCATGTCTGCCTAAAAGTATTACTACATAAAGAAAAGAAAAGAAAAAAAAAATAATTGGAAATTTGAATTATGTATTTGAAAAACTTATATCTTATCACATACATGTATTTTTTTTTTAATATATTAATATAATATTCAATAATAATCCTCTTAAATGTGAATGGAAAATCCTTGATACATAACAATTCATAAAGTTGGACTGTTAGTCAATCCTGCTATAATTGTGGTATTAAATGTGAAGTTTTTTTTTATAAAAAATCCTTGATACATAACAACTCATAAGGTTGGATTGTTGGTCAATCCTATTATAATTGTGATATTATGATGGTGTTGTAACCTGTTTTTTTTTAATTCCAACTGAATTTAACCAAAAATCTGCTGAAAAACCAACATTTTCTAGACGAAAATATAAACTATTTAGAATACGCCTATCATAATGACATCATTCTTCCTACTGATTGTTGTCGCACCAAGGATTCCTCTTGCACTCAGTGTCTAAACTGCATTTCAAGACCTTAAACTCTGCAAGTGATTTAATGCTAATATAACGGATGAGATGAAATGCAAAAATAGCTCTTAGCGATTCTAAATAACTCATAGATGATGCCGGATGAAGAATATGTTATTAATTATGACTCCGTGGCCCAATGGATAAGGCGCTGGTCTACGAAACCAGAGATTCTGGGTTCGATCCCCAGCGGAGTCGAAAAGCTAGCATTTTTGGGCTTACAGTAGAGCTGTTTTTATGTTTATCACAATAAGCAATAATTTACCACCACTTAATCAGCGGGGCATGTAATCGGGATTCTATGCTATATTAATAATAGTATGCGAGGTTTTGGACGTTTAAAATTAGTTAAAAAAATTAAATTAAGTCTATATATGTTAGAAGTTCTACTAAAACAAATTATTACGAACCGAAAGGCTATGAGATCTATTTCATAAACTTTTTAAAATGGCAGCGAAGAACTTTACCCAAAAATAAGATGATGTATTTCTAATTTTTATATTTTATATAAATTTTGGCTTAACCATAACATATTTTAAATAAATAATGGAAAGATTGAAAGCTTAAATTTTTTAAGAAATATGTGTGATGTTTTCACTAAAAATTCAAATAACAGATGGCAAAGAATATTTTGTAATGCAATTGTTATATATATAAATTATTGAGATTATAGATTAGTGATAGAAATAATCAGAGATATAAAAAAAGTGTCGTTAAAAAATTATGCTTATGATTTTTTTTATACAATAATTAAGAAATTTATGATTTTTTTATACAATAATTAAGAAATTTTATTATTAATAAAAAGTAGTTAAGGCTAAAAAAAAGTTATATGTTTGTTGTTAAAATTTTATTATCAATAACACGTAGTTAAGGCTTCAAATAACAGATGGCAAACAATATTTTGTAATGCAATTGTAATATATATATATATATATATATATTTTATTGAGATTATAGATTAGTGGTAGAAATAATAAGAGATATAAAAAAGTGTCGTTAAAAAAATTGTGCTTATGATTTTTTTATACAATAATTAAGAAATTTTATTATTAATAAAAGGTAGTTAAGGCTAAAAAAATTATATGTTTGTTGTTAAAATTTTATTATCAATAACACGTAGTTAAGGCTTCAAATAACAGATGGCAAACAATATTTTGTAATGCAATTGTTATATATATATTATTGAGATTATAGATTAGTGATAGAAATAATAAGAGATATAAAAAAAGTGTCGTTAAAAAAATTGTGATTATGATTTTTTTTATACAATAATTAAGAAATTTTATTATTAATAAAAGGTAGTTAAGGCTAAAAAAAGTTATATGTTTGTTGTTAAAATTTTATTATTAATAAGACGTAGTTAAGGCTAAAAAAAAGTTATATGTTTGTTGTTAAAATCATGATTTTATGTTTCTTATTTATTAATTACAAATTGAAAATGATAGATTGGATTTTAACTTCTTATCGTTATTTGTTGTGTATCTTTAAGTGGTGTTTATTTATTTATTATTGTTGTCTATGCTTATGAGATTTTTGTTTCTTCAATCATTTCCTCTTCCGTTTGAATTGGAGGGTTATTTCTATGACTTGTTGACAGACAAGAGCTTTAAAGGTCCTTTAATCCATGCCCGAGATCATATGAAAGTGGACCCTCAACTTTCAAATTAGATTGTTATATCTCCATATACCTGAAATGTTCTTCTTTAGTTTTTAAGTCATTTGAAAGAGGATCCAAAACAAAGGATACCTCCTTGGCTAGTGTTTCATTGGGGAACTGAAGAGTCCATTTGAAAATGAACTTCCTTTATATTATTAGATTTGTGAGAGTGACGAGGATATAAATGGTAATACAATATGAATAATGGAGATAGGTGTTAGAAGTTTTTTTGTACTCCAAACAAATTAAATTCTTAGATTTATGAGAATGAGGGGAAATAAATTGAAGAAGGTTGATGAAAACTCAAAAATATCATATACAAGGATAGGGAAATTCATTATAATTTATCATAATAAATTGGAAGAAAACAATCCTCTGATGCATCTTAGGATGCGACATCAAAAAGCTAATATGCTTTAGTTTAGCTCTTGCAACCAAAAGCCTTTGGAGGCTAACTCAGAATTTGGCTCTGTGGGGGATTATTATGAGATCCAAATATATGGAAGGCCCTTCCATAAAGGATTAGTTCTAATGTCCCCACAAATAAACCAAGAATGGATTAGTAGTTTGGAGAGCTTTAGTGAAGGTTTTCCTTGTGGTGGGAAGGTGGGTGGTATGGAAAATAGGTGATGGGAAAAGCATAAGGATTGGGGAGGATCCTTGTATTAGAACTATGATTACACTGAGGGGGAAGGGGGTGAATCAATGTAATGGCTAATTTAATCAATTTAAACAATTTCATAATTCATCATAACTGAAGGCATAACAGTGCAATCAATCATCACATCAATACACATGAACACCAAATATACATGGAAACCCTAGCGGGAGAAAACCACAAATCTTCTTATCTTCTTCAATCTTTAATTACATCAATTTGCAGGCACCAACCCCATGCAAGAACCAACTTGTTGTAGGCTTCAACTTGATTAAAGCACCGAGCTCTAAAATCTGCAAGCACCAACTTATTGTAGGCTCCAAACTAAATTAGGCACCAACCTCTAAAATTTGCAAGCACCAACTTATTGTAGGCTCCAAACTTATTAAGTCACCAACCTCTAAAATCTGCAAGCACCAAGTTGTTGTAGGATCCAACTTGATTAAGGCACCAACCTTTGAAATCTACAAGTACCAACTTATCATAGGCTCCAACTTGATTGAGATACCAAACTCTTGAATACACGAGCACCAACTTGTTGTAAGCTCCAGCCTAATTGTAGCACCAACCTGCTTCACCAAAACATAGTGGATCACTTTTCATGATCTTTCAAACTGGATCCACAAGCTCAAAACACAATAATTCTCCTTACAAATATGATCATATCAATGCAATTTCAACTTGTTCTTCAATCATCAATAATAACATCTTCTTCATTTCTTGTACCAAGACTAAACCTGTTCATAAGCCCTAGAAAATTTTGACAATAACAAAATAAATATAGCCTCTTTCCCTCAAAAACTTGTCTTCATGAATTTTCATGTCCCCCTTTCAGATTACAAAAAAAATCTTGCCATTTTCCCCTTTTCAAAAATCAATTTGGGCCTCAAAATGACCCACAAAAAATTATAAAAATTAATAGTTCAATAGAATGTACCTTATGATCGGTGGTCTACAAAATGCACTTTTCAGGTGCATGCTTGACAGAATGCACCCCATCAGTTCGACTCTAGTTTAACCAAATGCACTTCCAAGCCCAAAAAAAAATAGTGATCCTAACGAGACTCGAACCTGTGACCTCCCATGGCATAATCAAACTCAACACCAACTATGTTTTCAGAGGAAAAAGTGGAGGAATCAACTCACAGGATCATTTTATCAACGGGGCCCAGTTTAGGAAATTGGGGTCTGAAACCTTCTAGGAGTATTTTGAAGCATCAAACAATGTTTTTGGGGGTAAAATTTGGTCGCTTTAGTGTAACACCTACTTTCCATATTTCACACATAAAGGTCTTTCCAATGGCACAATAATTTCCTCAATCAGAGTCTATATGCAAAATTTATGCCACTTGAAAGTTGTCATTCTTGTTTTCACCACCACAATTCAAGAGGCTTCCACTTCAGCCCCATTATTCATGAAAAAGGGGCTAGCCACATGATTATGATGAATAAGACTCTAGAAGAGTCCATATTTTAAATTTGGTTAAGAGTCAAGGGAGTAAAATCTAACCACTAGTAAGCTATCAGGTTGTGTTATAACCAAACCACTACGAGGAAAGGGGGTTCCATTCTTTTCGAGTTCGTTTATTTCACAAATGGGGAAAAAATGAGAGGGATAGGGGTAAGAGCACACATAGAGGATTTGTGCACTATAGTAGCCCATGGGCCATAAGCCATATTTCTTTGTACTTGTAGTCATTTTCTATCCAGAGAAAGAGAGCAGAGTGGCCTCACCTTTTAGCTGGGTTTTCTCTCGAAATGGTTTCCCATGTTATATCTTGTGTGAAATCATGGTTTGCGAGTTTTTATTTTTTTTGTTCTCTATTTTTTGCATAACTATAATTTACATGCATATGCAATTAACGATAATCTATAGATTCAAAAATATAAAGAGAAATAAAACCCTAATAGTATAAGTTTTTTTAATTTTTAAACATAGTTTTATTAGATATATTGTGACAAACTATATAGTGGAATATCCACGGTAGTTTATGGATCATATACTAATGTCTATATCTATGTTTACATGAGCATCTTCCTTGTTTCTTCAAATGTTTTCCATATGGAATCAACTTGTGTTCCTAAGTAGATTTCATGAATCCTTGTAATTGGTAGCATTGTGGCTCTAGATCCTCCTAACTTGTTTTAGACCCGAATATTTACATATCATGCACAATATTGGGAGGTTGAGATCCCTAAAGGCATGGGAATAAATTTAAGTCTCCCTTCTACAAACTTGAAAGTTATATGAAATTGATATAACACTAGGGATAATATCCATAGGAGGATTGTATGACCTATGAATCAAGAAGGAGAAAATTCCCTTGGCTTGCAAACTCGAAAAAAAATCAAATTTGCTTTAGAAAACAATTGACACCAAGACTCAACTTGAAGAGCCTCAATTTGCCTAATTGACTATGAACCTAAAATTCATATAAAATGCATTTAATGTAGGATTTTGGAATCTATATGAACAAAAAGGAGAGGAACCTTCCTCATACTTAGAAACTATTCATACTTCCAAGCTACCCAAACTAGCATGTGGTCGAATATGATATTTCCACTCATATTCCACTTCATCTTCCAAGATACTTTTCTAGCATTACCTTTCTAGGACGTGACAACATATCATTCATCCACATACCCATGTTTCCCACATGTGATGATCTCAACACATTTATGTGGCACCACACGTGACAAATGTGGCATGTGGCACATGATCTTTTCCCTCACAGTGTTGAGGTAAAATAATTAACTAACTTGGTGTTGATGTGGAGGCCTCTTATTGCTAATGTTGTTGCTAATTTGTTCAAACACTTGGTAGTCATCCATGGATCTGGATGACTATAAAGATTCATATGAATCGGGCATGCATTCACTTGATGAATCCAAAAAACATGTTATTTTACTTTTGACAAGCAGTGGATGTCCAAATCTTATAAGAGTGACTTGATCCAATAAAATTCTTAAAATCCACCCAATTCCTGATATCCATCCAATACTAATACAATCTCGATGATGTTGAAGGTTTGTGTATAGGGAAAACACTACCAAGGCTTAAACACATGGCCTTTTCGAATGCTAAATGTTAATATCACTTTGCTACCCAATATGCTAAGACACATTTATGATTTAATATAAAGACAAGAAATTATATATTTTACGATTATAGAAGTTCCCCTACCTCACATTAAGACAAAATGCCTTCATAATTTCTGAAGGTACCTAAAAGAATCTTCTTTCTTTAATGAAGTCAAGGTTTAATGCATCCCTCCAATGTCATGCAACACTCTAACAAAAAGGCCTTACCATTATAGCTTGTGTACAAATTGTCACATGAAGAGCGTAAGTGTACATGCTACAATAACAAGACTTAAATTTCGTGTTCAAGGTATTTAAAAAGAGCTTGTAGTGATTTCCTTTGTATTTCATTTTGTTAGAAGACCACCTAGGCTAAGTCATCTCTAGTCTTTTGGAACAACTTATTTGTTTAGATCTTTACAAATGTGATAGATATTTAGATCTTTATAATAGTAGTGAAATAGTACCAAAGTGAACTACTTAATTCTTCAATTTTTTAATAATTTTTAAAAATTTAATTTTTTGTGATTTTCAAAAAAAAAATCAAGATTAATATCTTCAAATATCACATACTAATCATCTTCAATGTGAAATTCCTTTCTTAAAGCAACATTTTAATATATAACAACAGCTTCACAAATTGGATCATTAGCCCAATCCCACTAGAATTATAATATTCTATGGATGTCATTGTTCCTATTGATTCCTCTTGCCCCAAAAGAGTTAAATTGTTGAAATTTTCAAAACTTTGTAAAAGTGAAAATTTAAATAACTAACCATTAAAATTTTAAATTTTACATTTCCTAATAATTTAAGAAATTAATTATATAAAAGAATCTTAATTTAAATTGATTCAATTTCTATCATTCAGCTTTTTATATAACCCAATAAAAGTTAAAACGTATCAGAATTCTAATTCCTTCCGCTCCAACACCATATTATTTATACAATTTGGTTCTCCATTTACAACAAATTTTTAGTTTGTCTGTGCTTCCCTGTTTCTTAAATGTATATTCCGGTGGATATTGCAATGTCAAAGTATATCAATTATTTTGTTTTCCAATTCTCATATAGTTAATTTTATTTATCATATTTAAATATTTTCAAATATAAATTTATGAATTATGTTATTATAATAAAAGATAATGTTTGAACACTCTGTAACTTGATATTGAAAGTTGGTAACACAAGTCATAGATACTAGATTTCCGTTGTAGAGTGGATCTCAAGGTATTTAGAGCCTCCGTTGCCAACATTTAAGGCAGCTACAAAGTGCTTAGAGGTTATCATAAATTTAAAAAGGATTAAATTAACTTTATTTTTTTGTTGGGTGAATTTGAATGTTGTTTCACACAAGTTTGTTATGAGTCTAGTTGGGTTATTATTTAAGAGTTGAGTTAAAACATTGTCATAATATTTATTTATTTATTCAAAGTAGTGTATTAAACATTCATAATATTGTAACAAAAAACAAAAAATTTAAAGATCTTAAAATACTGGGTTAACATAAACATTTTTTAATGGAGAAAAAGTTATAAATATTTTAAAATCAATTTTGTATAACTATAATAGTTATGAATGTTCCTTATGAGGTTTTAAAGTGTAATGGAAAAATGTGGAAATTACAAATGGAATTAATAAATATTTCATATGGTATTTGTATTTACACAATTTTAATAATAATATTTTGTAATTAAATAAATTGTTTTTCATTTAATATTAAAGAATTGATCCCATTTAAATTTGGTAAATAATATCCACCCTACATCAATTCATTAAATAGTATATATTCTAATATATTCATTAATATATATACCAATCTATATAACATATTGTTTACCATGTTAAATTGATAAAAACAAAATTATAAACATTAATACAAAGTAACAAAGTATCTAACGAGCATGATTGTAGAGTACTTAAACACAACAATGTCTATCCATTATACACACTTACCTTAAATGTGAGTTGTCAGCTCACAGTTCCGCCAAAGATACATAAAAGTTCCAAGAACATGAGCATTGCATATAAAACCTTGACATATCGTTGGCAGAACCATGAACATGAGGGATGGTACCTCACAACTCGCATTTAAGACAAGCATGTCTAATGGATAAGTTTTGTCAATTAAACATTGCTTAATTTCTACCAGGATTTTCCTTGAGCTGCACAAATGACGATGTCATTGACATGCTTGATTAATGATTAATATAACAGTCTACTTATAGATGCAAAATATATGTTTCAGTGGAATATCTCTCAACAACAAGTCATATTAAATGAATCTGCCAATAGTCAACTATGACTCCATGGCACAATGGATAAGGCGTTAGTCCATAAAACCATGGATTTTGGGTTTGATCCCTAGTAGAGTCGTTGTTTTCGATTATTGGCCCTATCTCTTGTCTCCAATCCACTAATCTCTCAAGAGTCTCCAATAGAACTACATCCCGATGGATTTCAAATTCTAATCCACCTGATTAGTTGTCTCTCAGTGTCTCCAATAGAACTACATCCTGATGGCTTTCAAATTCTAATCCACCTGATCTGATGTCTCTCAGAGTCTCCAATAGAACTTCCATCCTAATGGCTTTCAAATTCTAATCCACCTGATCTATTGCCTTTGATCCGCTGGTCTCTGAGAGTCTCTCATAGAAATGCATCCTGATGGATTTCAAATTCTAATCCATATTGTTTGCAGTTCCACTGCATTAAACATAATTATTTGTTTGTGGTTCCACTCCATTAAATCTTGGATGCTTCTTAGTCAAATTCTAATCCATCTTTTTTGCAGTTCCATTGCATGAAACATAGTGATTTGTTTGTGGTTCACTCCACTAAATTTTGGATGCTTCTCACTATTTAACAAATAGTACAAGATATCGACATGTGAGATCTTACAACTTAACAAAACTCAAAACACTCAATAGTTGTATAGAACACAAAACCTCCAACCTCAAACATATATTGGCATACAACTGAATAGAACAAAAAACCTCCAACCTCAGACATATATGGCCATGCGTATTTGGTTTTTCCTTTTGCATACTCTCCTTAAATCTCTTTATTTTCCATTTTATTTTATTACTTTATTATTTATTTATTTTTATTTTTGAGAGGAAAAAAATTCTTCTTTTTCATTGATAGAAAAGAGAGTACATATACATAATACAAGTTATTTTGTTTACAATCATTTTAACACATATTACTAATGACATAAAAAATGTATATCTTTTATATCTTTCTATCAGTCTATTATCCTTCTATCATCTATTCTGTAAAATGTAGATCTTGTATTCATATGAAACCATATTATCCCCAGTTATTGTGACAAAATATAGCAGATTGTTACATCTTATATTTTCATTAAAATGTCTCCCCAAAATTTATAGCATAGTCCATGGTAAATATCACAAATCGTTCTCCTAGGAATAATTAATGTTGCCAACATTAATCAAGACATCTAGATCAAAAAAATGAAAAGTAGAACTTACAAGACTCCTTGGAGACACCTCGCTTGGAAAGAAGATCTGCAATCATATTTTTTTCCCTGTATATATGATCAAATTGTATGTGTTGGAAAGTACTTACCAGATTCTGGATACACTTCATCCAGTTTGATAGTATGGGAGGATTAAACAGAGTATAATCCTTGACCCAGTCAATGATGCCCTTGGCATCTCCATATACATGTAAGCTCTCCAATCCCAACCATTTTTCTACTATAAGTACTCCCCATAAAGCGATAATCTCTGCTCTATTGTTAGTACCATGACCTCCTTTTGTCTAGTTGCTCTATTTTCTGACACGCTAACATTGATTTAGTATTTAATGGATGGAATACTATGTTTAGGAAATTCCTCAAAGGAAACCTTGGTTATGATCAAAAACATTTTGTTTATGGGTGTATTATGGATGATTTATAGTTACTAGGCAGATCATCACACGGGTAAACAGTGTTATCTTTGACCAAAGAAAATGTGATTGACACAAATTTGGGAAATGCTTTCACCAACTGAATGCTCCCAAAATTCTTTAACCAATGCATGTTAGAAGGGTCTCAATGCCAAAATTTATATTTCCCCAAAATTTCTTATTTTTCTAATCTTATTGCTTTTGTAATTTTATTTAACCAGTACATGTTAGAAGGGTCCCAATTCCAAAATTTCTCTTTAGTTTGAGGATTCAATGTTACCAATTTGCCAGATGCAGTTGTTGCAGTGTTGTTGGGCTTGGATTTGAATTTGATTGAAACAGTGACTTTATGATTGATCTTCCTGGTCCTCATCCTACTTTTCCACTAGAATATTTATCACCATTGAAATTGAAAACCATTGGAGTATACCATGTAAGAGGTAAAGTTAAACCTAGAAGCAGTGACAGATGGAACAACATCAATACAAGGAGTAGGAAGAGTATGATCTTATTCTTGAGCTTGAGTTTGTGGACTTTTTAATAAAAAATGTCAGTTAATTATTTTATGAATACATTTTTATCCATC
Organism: Pinus tabuliformis; assembly: GCA_031772625.1. Lineage (NCBI taxonomy): Eukaryota > Viridiplantae > Streptophyta > Pinopsida > Pinales > Pinaceae > Pinus > Pinus tabuliformis. Next base: position 444,510,452 of record CM062811.1, read on the forward strand.
TCCATTTCATCAACATTCAAATTAGACTTGTCCCAATCATGGGCAATAATATCTCTTGACATTCCACCCATTGGATCAAATTCTCTATCATATCACAATGAGTATGGTTACTTGGCGTATCTTTTTTCCAGCCTACCTACAAATTTGTGATGTAGAGATAAATACACGATGTTTGAGTGGGTTTAATGGTTAAGAATGTATGTTTCCTCTTTAGAGGTTACAAGTTCAAATGTAGAGGGGATAGTGTATACACACCTCCACTGAGACTTTAGCAGTCAAATTGTTGTATGGAGGGGGGTGTCTTGTCCCACAAGGGTTAAGAGAGTGTCAACATAGAGTATGAATATCATGTTGTAGGCCATGTAGAGGACAAACCCATCAGTTTATCTCATCTTCTAGACACAAGAGGAATTGCTAAATATTTGGAAGGTTACATAAGTATTTAAGGAAGACTTTTTGCATTCTCCAAAGGGTTAAGAGAGTGTCAACATGGAGTATGAAGATCATGTTGTAGACCATGGAGAGGACAAGCCCATCAGTTTATCTCTTGTCTTCTAGACACGAGGAATTGTTAAAGATGTGGAAGGTTACACAGGTATTTAAGGAAGGCCTATTGCATTCTCCAAAGGGTTAAGAGAGTGTCATCGTGGAGTACGAAGATCATGTTGTAGGCCATGGAGAGGTCAAGCCCGTCAATTTATCTCTTGTCTTTTAGGCACAAGAGGAATTGCTAAAGATTTGGAAGGTTGCATAAGTATTTAAGGAAGACCTATTGCATTCTTCGTTGGTTGGTACTCTTGTGACAGAGGGCAGTGATAGACTAAACCAATATCTCTCCACAATTTAGGATGGATTGGGTGGGGCTGGAACCTTTAACACTACACCTAGAGGTTGTTAGGAAATGATGACTCTTTGACCAACTTCTCAACCAAGAGAACTCTCAGGTCAAAGGTGAACTAGGGTCTAGATCCAATTTGAAGGAGATTGAGGACAATATGGGGCTAAAGATTAAGCAAGGTGTATTTAAAATGAAATAATAATAAAAAAGTGTAAGGAGTGAGAAGAATAGTTTGAAGATTGTGTTGAGATTAGATATAGATGGAAAGAGTAGAAGTGTTGATGAGTAATGTCATGGTGGGAAATGTGTTAAGGGGGTTATTATAAAGTAGTGGATGCAGGCATGTTGGAGCAAGATCTTGGAGTATTTTCGTAGCTTCTATCTATTGCTTAAGGTTTGGATATGTTTTGAGTTTAAATGCCTAAAAGATCCAAACCTGTCTTGAAACATGGCAAATCATGGGGCCCTTCAAGCTCAGTTTTAGGTAAAGGTAAGTCTAGATTCGACCCATGCAAGGAACCCATGCCTATGCAACATATTTGGGTTATGTATCTAGGATTATCATTGAAGTACTAGAGTAAGATGGTGTTGAGGTATATTGGCTATGAAATTGGACATTTCATTGTTATAGAGGAAAACCTTTGGTCACTACAAGATGATGGAAAGAAAAATAGTCAAAGTGGAATTAAGGGAAGGGTTACCAATAGAAATTGCAATATCCAAAAGTGACAATGTGTTGGTCCAACCCTTGTACTATTGGAAGGTGTCATTATGTTATTCAAAATGACATGAAGTAGAGCATCTATGGAAGAAATGACCTCACAAGAGGTAGTGTTGGCAATCCAAGCCAAAAAAATGGATTAGGAGAATTGTTCCTCTAAGGATGAGGATCTAAAGATGTCTGAGGTAGTCGACTTAAGGGAAGAGTTACCAATGGAAATTAACATATACGGAAGTGACAATGAGTGTCATTTTGTTGCTCAAAATGCCATGAAGTAGGGCATATATGGAAGAATTGTCATAAGAAGAGGTAGTCTTGGTAATCCAAGCCAAAAAAATAGATTAGGAGGATTGTTTCTCCAAAGGATGTATATTTAAAGATGCCTAAGGTAGAGTCAGACATGGAGAGGGGAGCTCAAAGAGAGGATGTTTGATTGGGTTCAGACAACATGAAGCAAAGTCTTCCCATTTTCCTAGCGATAAAGGAGAACTCTTCTTGGAGGGTTCATCTAGAGGGTTCATTTTGTTGATGGGGATAAAGGTAAGGGAATTCCTACCTACAATGTGACTCCTTTGAAAACCTATAACTCATATTTATGTTCCCTAGTTGATCCACCTCAACATGGGGTTTCATATCCATTCAAAGTGCCAACATTGACTCCTTAGTCAGAGCCATGACAAAACCAAGATTCGTTTGGTGACAAAGATGACACTTCAAAGTCAAAGAGGGGTTGTCCTATGGTTGTTGGGGAGTCATCGGAACTTAACTTGGCATCACAAGCTTTACCTTTGCTCTCCTCCTACAAGAAAATGGAAGATGAGGGTGGGGGAGTTAAGGGCGAGTTGTACGAGTTTCCAAGTGATAATTTGTTGCCACAAATGGAGGTCCTCAAAATATGTAGAAATCTGGAGTAAAATGGAGAAGTTGGAGTGTTTTTGGAGAGATCGATATCTTCCAAATTTAGCATATTTTAAAATTTTCAACCAGTAGCCTTTGCTTGCAGAATTTCTTCGAAGATACATTTGGATTTGCTTTTGTTCAGCCTTTCTCAGCCAAATAGATTATAACAAATTTAGAGGAATATAAATTAGCGGTAGGAATTGGTAAAAAGAACCTGGATTAGAGAGAGGGAAGCCACTTAAAGGTAATTAAACAAGGAAATTTAAACATATAACCAGCTATCAATCGCATAGATGGATTTCCACATTTCATTTTACTTGTGTTGTAATGATATTTTAACCAAAATGACATCTCCTCCTCTAAAAAGTTTACTCCCCTATTTCAATGAGTGTTCGGTGTCGAAGTGTTATTTTTTTGTATGTTCACTTATATCAAAATTGCATAGGCTGTAGGTAAATATGCATGCTCATAATATTTTAAATAGATAATATCATTTTTTTATGTAATTTATGTGGATGAAATATTGTAATTTTTATTTATTAATTAATTAATTTATAAAAAAAAAATAAGATATTAATTTAATGAGTCTAGATTTATTTTAATTTTAAATTTATTAAGTATTTTCTAGGTGTAAACTTTAGTTTTGAGTGCAAAAATTGATCTCTCTTTGAGCTTGATAGATCTGGCGTTATGATGGATCTAAGCTGATTTTTATAATAATAAATTTTGATGTATCATTTGTACATGATAAATGAAACAAAAACACCATTGTAAGTTTCACTAGCTTTCTTTTCTAACATAAGGTTTTTTGGTATTAACAATTACTACAAACCTAAACCCTTCTTTGAAGGACTATAGTACTAAACTATCCCAATCCACATTGTAACCTCTAAAATCATGTCTAATGGGTTCCTCATTACATTTCAACACAACAATGTGTACATTAATCCCATCCGATCAACAAGCCATTATCAAAGTTAGTAATACATAGATAAAAGCTATAACATGATAAAATATTTATTTCAAATCATGGGCATGAATAAATTCATGGAAGAAACTAACAATCTCAAAATTTTACTCATAATACAATACATATGTGAAACACTAAAGTAGCAATTGTCCTTGAGATCCACCAAAAGTAGGTAACCCCCAGGAGAAAAAATTTCTCCCCATTGGTTAGCCACCCAACTGGTAGCCCTATGATGATCCGTAGATAGCTTTACTTTAGGGGCTCTTTTCCTATGCTCTAGTGAGTGCTCTATCCTATCTAGCATACTTCTTGAAGGAAGGTGGGTCATCCATCAAAAGGTATAGTAATCATTTATGTAATCATGTGCTTTCATTTCATGTTTGAGGCATACTAATATGAATCACAAGCTAAGCGAAATGTTTGACCACTCTTGATTGTACCCTTGTTCCCATACTTCACTTGAGAGATTATCCTTTACCACTAGTCTAGTGTGACTTCCCCTAAGACCCTTTTCTTTCATTGTTACGAGGGGCACTAATTGATATAGCATACCCAAGATAATCCATACTTACCACCTTCCACTGGTCCCTCATAACCACTTCAATTATTTGGGTTGATTGTCATTGGTCATTAGAACTAGTACCCAATATCCTTATCTCTGAGTCAGGGCCCAAAAAAAATTCACTAGGAGGTTGATGCAACTAAAGGAAAGATAAAAACATATGAAGCCAAAAATGAAAAAAATGAAAAATGAAAAATGCAAAAGATGGTTGGGACATTGAATACGAATGTGGGAAAAGGCCTAGCATAAGCTCTACCCCACTCAATAGCCATCACCTAGTTCTTAAGCATTTTATGATCTATCTAAATAAAGAATGTTTGAACCTTAATGAGAGAGAAACAACTACATCCTTGAGGAGTATTGGAAAAGCATAAGAAAAGCTAGGTCACCTAAGTTGTGCTAGAAAGAAAGACAAATCTTTAAAGAAAAAGGCACACTAAAAGAGTGGAAAAAGCAAGCCAAGAAAAGGGGGAACTCATGCCTCTGTGATTGTTCCCTCTTCTCGTCACTATACTTAATATGTTGGGCTTCCTTCAACTAGTACCATGGTTATAGTCATCTTCCCTGAACTCTTTCCCATTCCATGGCCACATTTATATCATGCATCTATGGATTGATGGGCCTACCTATGAAATGTCCTTCTCCTTAGTAGCCCATGGGCCATAAGCCATATTTCTTTGTACTTGTAGTCATTTTCTATCCAGAGAAAGAGAGCAGAGTGGCCTCACCTTTTAGCTGGGTTTTCTCTCGAAATGGTTTCCCATGTTATATCTTGTGTGAAATCATGGTTTGCGAGTTTTTATTTTTTTTGTTCTCTATTTTTTGCATAACTATAATTTACATGCATATGCAATTAACGATAATCTATAGATTCAAAAATATAAAGAGAAATAAAACCCTAATAGTATAAGTTTTTTTAATTTTTAAACATAGTTTTATTAGATATATTGTGACAAACTATATAGTGGAATATCCACGGTAGTTTATGGATCATATACTAATGTCTATATCTATGTTTACATGAGCATCTTCCTTGTTTCTTCAAATGTTTTCCATATGGAATCAACTTGTGTTCCTAAGTAGATTTCATGAATCCTTGTAATTGGTAGCATTGTGGCTCTAGATCCTCCTAACTTGTTTTAGACCCGAATATTTACATATCATGCACAATATTGGGAGGTTGAGATCCCTAAAGGCATGGGAATAAATTTAAGTCTCCCTTCTACAAACTTGAAAGTTATATGAAATTGATATAACACTAGGGATAATATCCATAGGAGGATTGTATGACCTATGAATCAAGAAGGAGAAAATTCCCTTGGCTTGCAAACTCGAAAAAAATATCAAATTTGCTTTAGAAAACAATTGACACCAAGACTCAACTTGAAGAGCCTCAATTTGCCTAATTGACTATGAACCTAAAATTCATATAAAATGCATTTAATGTAGGATTTTGGAATCTATATGAACAAAAAGGAGAGGAACCTTCCTCATACTTAGAAACTATTCATACTTCCAAGCTACCCAAACTAGCATGTGGTCGAATATGATATTTCCACTCATATTCCACTTCATCTTCCAAGATACTTTTCTAGCATTACCTTTCTAGGACGTGACAACATATCATTCATCCACATACCCATGTTTCCCACATGTGATGATCTCAACACATTTATGTGGCACCACACGTGACAAATGTGGCATGTGGCACATGATCTTTTCCCTCACAGTGTTGAGGTAAAATAATTAACTAACTTGGTGTTGATGTGGAGGCCTCTTATTGCTAATGTTGTTGCTAATTTGTTCAAACACTTGGTAGTCATCCATGGATCTGGATGACTATAAAGATTCATATGAATCGGGCATGCATTCACTTGATGAATCCAAAAAACATGTTATTTTACTTTTGACAAGCAGTGGATGTCCAAATCTTATAAGAGTGACTTGATCCAATAAAATTCTTAAAATCCACCCAATTCCTGATATCCATCCAATACTAATACAATCTCGATGATGTTGAAGGTTTGTGTATAGGGAAAACACTACCAAGGCTTAAACACATGGCCTTTTCGAATGCTAAATGTTAATATCACTTTGCTACCCAATATGCTAAGACACATTTATGATTTAATATAAAGACAAGAAATTATATATTTTACGATTATAGAAGTTCCCCTACCTCACATTAAGACAAAATGCCTTCATAATTTCTGAAGGTACCTAAAAGAATCTTCTTTCTTTAATGAAGTCAAGGTTTAATGCATCCCTCCAATGTCATGCAACACTCTAACAAAAAGGCCTTACCATTATAGCTTGTGTACAAATTGTCACATGAAGAGCGTAAGTGTACATGCTACAATAACAAGACTTAAATTTCGTGTTCAAGGTATTTAAAAAGAGCTTGTAGTGATTTCCTTTGTATTTCATTTTGTTAGAAGACCACCTAGGCTAAGTCATCTCTAGTCTTTTGGAACAACTTATTTGTTTAGATCTTTACAAATGTGATAGATATTTAGATCTTTATAATAGTAGTGAAATAGTACCAAAGTGAACTACTTAATTCTTCAATTTTTTAATAATTTTTAAAAATTTAATTTTTTGTGATTTTCAAAAAAAAAATCAAGATTAATATCTTCAAATATCACATACTAATCATCTTAAATGTGAAATTCCTTTCTTAAAGCAACATTTTAATATATAACAACAGCTTCACAAATTGGATCATTAGCCCAATCCCACTAGAATTATAATATTCTATGGATGTCATTGTTCCTATTGATTCCTCTTGCCCCAAAAGAGTTAAATTGTTGAAATTTTCAAAACTTTGTAAAAGTGAAAATTTAAATAACTAACCATTAAAATTTTAAATTTTACATTTCCTAATAATTTAAGAAATTAATTATATAAAAGAATCTTAATTTAAATTGATTCAATTTCTATCATTCAGCTTTTTATATAACCCAATAAAAGTTAAAACGTATCAGAATTCTAATTCCTTCCGCTCCAACACCATATTATTTATACAATTTGGTTCTCCATTTACAACAAATTTTTAGTTTGTCTGTGCTTCCCTGTTTCTTAAATGTATATTCCGGTGGATATTGCAATGTCAAAGTATATCAATTATTTTGTTTTCCAATTCTCATATAGTTAATTTTATTTATCATATTTAAATATTTTCAAATATAAATTTATGAATTATGTTATTATAATAAAAGATAATGTTTGAACACTCTGTAACTTGATATTGAAAGTTGGTAACACAAGTCATAGATACTAGATTTCCGTTGTAGAGTGGATCTCAAGGTATTTAGAGCCTCCGTTGCCAACATTTAAGGCAGCTACAAAGTGCTTAGAGGTTATCATAAATTTAAAAAGGATTAAATTAACTTTATTTTTTTGTTGGGTGAATTTGAATGTTGTTTCACACAAGTTTGTTATGAGTCTAGTTGGGTTATTATTTAAGAGTTGAGTTAAAACATTGTCATAATATTTATTTATTTATTCAAAGTAGTGTATTAAACATTCATAATATTGTAACAAAAAACAAAAAATTTAAAGATCTTAAAATACTGGGTTAACATAAACATTTTTTAATGGAGAAAAAGTTATAAATATTTTAAAATCAATTTTGTATAACTATAATAGTTATGAATGTTCCTTATGAGGTTTTAAAGTGTAATGGAAAAATGTGGAAATTACAAATGGAATTAATAAATATTTCATATGGTATTTGTATTTACACAATTTTAATAATAATATTTTGTAATTAAATAAATTGTTTTTCATTTAATATTAAAGAATTGATCCCATTTAAATTTGGTAAATAATATCCACCCTACATCAATTCATTAAATAGTATATATTCTAATATATTCATTAATATATATACCAATCTATATAACATATTGTTTACCATGTTAAATTGATAAAAACAAAATTATAAACATTAATACAAAGTAACAAAGTATCTAACGAGCATGATTGTAGAGTACTTAAACACAACAATGTCTATCCATTATACACACTTACCTTAAATGTGAGTTGTCAGCTCACAGTTCCGCCAAAGATACATAAAAGTTCCAAGAACATGAGCATTGCATATAAAACCTTGACATATCGTTGGCAGAACCATGAACATGAGGGATGGTACCTCACAACTCGCATTTAAGACAAGCATGTCTAATGGATAAGTTTTGTCAATTAAACATTGCTTAATTTCTACCAGGATTTTCCTTGAGCTGCACAAATGACGATGTCATTGACATGCTTGATTAATGATTAATATAACAGTCTACTTATAGATGCAAAATATATGTTTCAGTGGAATATCTCTCAACAACAAGTCATATTAAATGAATCTGCCAATAGTCAACTATGACTCCATGGCACAATGGATAAGGCGTTAGTCCATAAAACCATGGATTTTGGGTTTGATCCCTAGTAGAGTCGTTGTTTTCGATTATTGGCCCTATCTCTTGTCTCCAATCCACTAATCTCTCAAGAGTCTCCAATAGAACTACATCCCGATGGATTTCAAATTCTAATCCACCTGATTAGTTGTCTCTCAGTGTCTCCAATAGAACTACATCCTGATGGCTTTCAAATTCTAATCCACCTGATCTGATGTCTCTCAGAGTCTCCAATAGAACTTCCATCCTAATGGCTTTCAAATTCTAATCCACCTGATCTATTGCCTTTGATCCGCTGGTCTCTGAGAGTCTCTCATAGAAATGCATCCTGATGGATTTCAAATTCTAATCCATATTGTTTGCAGTTCCACTGCATTAAACATAATTATTTGTTTGTGGTTCCACTCCATTAAATCTTGGATGCTTCTTAGTCAAATTCTAATCCATCTTTTTTGCAGTTCCATTGCATGAAACATAGTGATTTGTTTGTGGTTCACTCCACTAAATTTTGGATGCTTCTCACTATTTAACAAATAGTACAAGATATCGACATGTGAGATCTTACAACTTAACAAAACTCAAAACACTCAATAGTTGTATAGAACACAAAACCTCCAACCTCAAACATATATTGGCATACAACTGAATAGAACAAAAAACCTCCAACCTCAGACATATATGGCCATGCGTATTTGGTTTTTCCTTTTGCATACTCTCCTTAAATCTCTTTATTTTCCATTTTATTTTATTACTTTATTATTTATTTATTTTTATTTTTGAGAGGAAAAAAATTCTTCTTTTTCATTGATAGAAAAGAGAGTACATATACATAATACAAGTTCCTTTGATTACAATCAGTTTGACACATATTACTAATGACATTAAAAATGTATGTCTTTTGTATATTCCTATCATTCTGCTATCCTTCTATCGTCTATTTTGTAAAATGTAGATCTTGTTTTCATATGAAACCATATTATCCCCAGTTATTCTGACAAAATATAACAGACGGTTACATCTTATATTTTCATTAAAATGTCTCCCCAAAATTTATAGCATAGTCCATGGTAAATATCACAAATCATTCTCCTAGGAATAATTAATGTTGCTGGCATTAATCAAGACATCTTTTTCAAAAACTAAAAAGTAGAACTTACCAGAGGCCTTGGAGACACCTCGCTTGGAAAGAATATCTGCAATCATATTTTTTTCCCTATATATATGATCAATTTGTATGTGTTGGAAAGTACTTACCAGATTCTGGATACACTTCATCCAGTTTGATAGTATGGGAGGATTAAACAGAGTACAATACTTGGCCCAGTCAATGATGCCCTTGGAATGTCCATATACATGTAAGCTCTCCAATCCCATCCATTTTTCTACTATAAGTACTCCCCATAAAACGATAATCTCTGCCCTATTGTTAGTACCATGACCTCCTTTTGTCTAGTTGCTCTATTTTCTGACACGCTAACATTGATTTAGTATTTAATGGATGGAATACTATGTTTAGGAAATTCCTCAAAGGAAACCTTGGTTATGATCAAAAACATTTTGTTTATGGGTGTATTATGGATGATTTATAGTTACTAGGCAGATCATCACACGGGTAAACAGTGTTATCTTTGACCAAAGAAAATGTGATTGACACAAATTTGGGAAATGCTTTCACCAACTGAATGCTCCCAAAATTCTTTAACCAATGCATGTTAGAAGGGTCTCAATGCCAAAATTTATATTTCCCCAAAATTTCTTATTTTTCTAATCTTATTGCTTTTGTAATTTTATTTAACCAGTACATGTTAGAAGGGTCCCAATTCCAAAATTTCTCTTTAGTTTGAGGATTCAATGTTACCAATTTGCCAGATGCAGTTGTTGCAGTGTTGTTGGGCTTGGATTTGAATTTGATTGAAACAGTGACTTTATGATTGATCTTCCTGGTCCTCATCCTACTTTTCCACTAGAATATTTATCACCATTGAAATTGAAAACCATTGGAGTATACCATGTAAGAGGTAAAGTTAAACCTAGAAGCAGTGACAGATGGAACAACATCAATACAAGGAGTAGGAAGAGTATGATCTTATTCTTGAGCTTGAGTTTGTGGACTTTTTAATAAAAAATGTCAGTTAATTATTTTATGAATACATTTTTATCCATCTCCATTTCATCAACATTCAAATTAGACTTGTCCCAATCATGGGCAATAATATCTCTTGACATTCCACCCATTGGATCAAATTCTCTATCATATCACAATGAGTATGGTTACTTGGCGTATCTTTTTTCCAGCCTACCTACAAATTTGTGATGTAGAGATAAATACACGATGTTTGAGTGGGTTTAATGGTTAAGAATGTATGTTTCCTCTTTAGAGGTTACAAGTTCAAATGTAGAGGGGATAGTGTATACACACCTCCACTGAGACTTTAGCAGTCAAATTGTTGTATGGAGGGGGGTGTCTTGTCCCACAAGGGTTAAGAGAGTGTCAACATAGAGTATGAATATCATGTTGTAGGCCATGTAGAGGACAAACCCATCAGTTTATCTCATCTTCTAGACACAAGAGGAATTGCTAAATATTTGGAAGGTTACATAAGTATTTAAGGAAGACTTTTTGCATTCTCCAAAGGGTTAAGAGAGTGTCAACATGGAGTATGAAGATCATGTTGTAGACCATGGAGAGGACAAGCCCATCAGTTTATCTCTTGTCTTCTAGACACGAGGAATTGTTAAAGATGTGGAAGGTTACACAGGTATTTAAGGAAGGCCTATTGCATTCTCCAAAGGGTTAAGAGAGTGTCATCGTGGAGTACGAAGATCATGTTGTAGGCCATGGAGAGGTCAAGCCCGTCAATTTATCTCTTGTCTTTTAGGCACAAGAGGAATTGCTAAAGATTTGGAAGGTTGCATAAGTATTTAAGGAAGACCTATTGCATTCTTCGTTGGTTGGTACTCTTGTGACAGAGGGCAGTGATAGACTAAACCAATATCTCTCCACAATTTAGGATGGATTGGGTGGGGCTGGAACCTTTAACACTACACCTAGAGGTTGTTAGGAAATGATGACTCTTTGACCAACTTCTCAACCAAGAGAACTCTCAGGTCAAAGGTGAACTAGGGTCTAGATCCAATTTGAAGGAGATTGAGGACAATATGGGGCTAAAGATTAAGCAAGGTGTATTTAAAATGAAATAATAATAAAAAAGTGTAAGGAGTGAGAAGAATAGTTTGAAGATTGTGTTGAGATTAGATATAGATGGAAAGAGTAGAAGTGTTGATGAGTAATGTCATGGTGGGAAATGTGTTAAGGGGGTTATTATAAAGTAGTGGATGCAGGCATGTTGGAGCAAGATCTTGGAGTATTTTCGTAGCTTCTATCTATTGCTTAAGGTTTGGATATGTTTTGAGTTTAAATGCCTAAAAGATCCAAACCTGTCTTGAAACATGGCAAATCATGGGGCCCTTCAAGCTCAGTTTTAGGTAAAGGTAAGTCTAGATTCGACCCATGCAAGGAACCCATGCCTATGCAACATATTTGGGTTATGTATCTAGGATTATCATTGAAGTACTAGAGTAAGATGGTGTTGAGGTATATTGGCTATGAAATTGGACATTTCATTGTTATAGAGGAAAACCTTTGGTCACTACAAGATGATGGAAAGAAAAATAGTCAAAGTGGAATTAAGGGAAGGGTTACCAATAGAAATTGCAATATCCAAAAGTGACAATGTGTTGGTCCAACCCTTGTACTATTGGAAGGTGTCATTATGTTATTCAAAATGACATGAAGTAGAGCATCTATGGAAGAAATGACCTCACAAGAGGTAGTGTTGGCAATCCAAGCCAAAAAAATGGATTAGGAGAATTGTTCCTCTAAGGATGAGGATCTAAAGATGTCTGAGGTAGTCGACTTAAGGGAAGAGTTACCAATGGAAATTAACATATACGGAAGTGACAATGAGTGTCATTTTGTTGCTCAAAATGCCATGAAGTAGGGCATATATGGAAGAATTGTCATAAGAAGAGGTAGTCTTGGTAATCCAAGCCAAAAAAATAGATTAGGAGGATTGTTTCTCCAAAGGATGTATATTTAAAGATGCCTAAGGTAGAGTCAGACATGGAGAGGGGAGCTCAAAGAGAGGATGTTTGATTGGGTTCAGACAACATGAAGCAAAGTCTTCCCATTTTCCTAGCGATAAAGGAGAACTCTTCTTGGAGGGTTCATCTAGAGGGTTCATTTTGTTGATGGGGATAAAGGTAAGGGAATTCCTACCTACAATGTGACTCCTTTGAAAACCTATAACTCATATTTATGTTCCCTAGTTGATCCACCTCAACATGGGGTTTCATATCCATTCAAAGTGCCAACATTGACTCCTTAGTCAGAGCCATGACAAAACCAAGATTCGTTTGGTGACAAAGATGACACTTCAAAGTCAAAGAGGGGTTGTCCTATGGTTGTTGGGGAGTCATCGGAACTTAACTTGGCATCACAAGCTTTACCTTTGCTCTCCTCCTACAAGAAAATGGAAGATGAGGGTGGGGGAGTTAAGGGCGAGTTGTACGAGTTTCCAAGTGATAATTTGTTGCCACAAATGGAGGTCCTCAAAATATGTAGAAATCTGGAGTAAAATGGAGAAGTTGGAGTGTTTTTGGAGAGATCGATATCTTCCAAATTTAGCATATTTTAAAATTTTCAACCAGTAGCCTTTGCTTGCAGAATTTCTTCGAAGATACATTTGGATTTGCTTTTGTTCAGCCTTTCTCAGCCAAATAGATTATAACAAATTTAGAGGAATATAAATTAGCGGTAGGAATTGGTAAAAAGAACCTGGATTAGAGAGAGGGAAGCCACTTAAAGGTAATTAAACAAGGAAATTTAAACATATAACCAGCTATCAATCGCATAGATGGATTTCCACATTTCATTTTACTTGTGTTGTAATGATATTTTAACCAAAATGACATCTCCTCCTCTAAAAAGTTTACTCCCCTATTTCAATGAGTGTTCGGTGTCGAAGTGTTATTTTTTTGTATGTTCACTTATATCAAAATTGCATAGGCTGTAGGTAAATATGCATGCTCATAATATTTTAAATAGATAATATCATTTTTTTATGTAATTTATGTGGATGAAATATTGTAATTTTTATTTATTAATTAATTAATTTATAAAAAAAAAATAAGATATTAATTTAATGAGTCTAGATTTATTTTAATTTTAAATTTATTAAGTATTTTCTAGGTGTAAACTTTAGTTTTGAGTGCAAAAATTGATCTCTCTTTGAGCTTGATAGATCTGGCGTTATGATGGATCTAAGCTGATTTTTATAATAATAAATTTTGATGTATCATTTGTACATGATAAATGAAACAAAAACACCATTGTAAGTTTCACTAGCTTTCTTTTCTAACATAAGGTTTTTTGGTATTAACAATTACTACAAACCTAAACCCTTCTTTGAAGGACTATAGTACTAAACTATCCCAATCCACATTGTAACCTCTAAAATCATGTCTAATGGGTTCCTCATTACATTTCAACACAACAATGTGTACATTAATCCCATCCGATCAACATGCCATTATCAAAGTTAGTAATACATAGATAAAAGCTATAACATGATAAAATATTTATTTCAAATCATGGGCATGAATAAATTCATGGAAGAAATTAACAATCTCAAAATTTTACTCATAATACAATACATATATGAAACACTAAAGTAGCAATTGTCCTTGAGATCCACCAAAAGTAGGTAACCCCCAGGAGAAAAAATTTCTCCCCATTGGTTAGCCACCCAACTAGTAGCCCTATGATGATCCGTAGATAGTTTTACTTTAGGGCTCTTTTCCTATGCTCCAGTGAGTGCTCTATCCTATCTAGCATACTTCTTGAAGGAAGGTGGGTAATCCATCAAAAGGTATAGTAATCATTTATGTAATCATGTGCTTTCATTTCATGTTTGAGGCATACTAATATGAATCACAAGCTAAGCGAAATGTTTGACCACTCTTGATTGTACCCTTGTTCCCATACTTCACTTGAGAGATTATCCTTTACCACTAGTCTAGTGTGACTTCCCCTAAGACCCTTTTCTTTCATTGTTACGAGGGGCACTAATTGATATAGCATACCCAAGATAATCCATACTTACCACCTTCCACTGGTCCCTCATAACCACTTCAATTATTTGGGTTGATTGTCATTGGTCATTAGAACTAGTACCCAATATCCTTATCTCTGAGTCAGGGCCCAAAAAAAATTCACTAGGAGGTTGATGCAACTAAAGGAAAGATAAAAACATATGAAGCCAAAAATGAAAAAAATGAAAAATGAAAAATGCAAAAGATGGTTGGGACATTGAATACGAATGTGGGAAAAGGCCTAGCATGAGCTCTACCCACTCAATAGCCATCACCTAGTTCTTAAGCATTTTATGATCTATCTAAATAAAGAATGTTTGAACCTTAATGAGAGAGAAACCACTACATCCTTGAGGAGTATTGGAAAAGCATAAGAAAAGCTAGGTCACCTAAGTTGTGCTAGAAAGAAAGACAAATCTTTAAAGAAAAAGGCACACTAAAAGAGTGGAAAAAGCAAGCCAAGAAAAGGGGGAACTCATGCCTCTGTGATTGTTCCCTCTTCTCGTCACTATACTTAATATGTTGGGCTTCCTTCAACTAGTACCATGGTTATAGTCATCTTCCCTGAACTCTTTCCCATTCCATGGCCACATTTATATCATGCATCTATGGATTGATGGGCCTACCTATGAAATGTCCTTCTCCTTAGGGTTTGGAAGCACCTAATAGGGTTAATTGTAAATATCCCTAATATAATTGTGGTAAATTACTTACAAATCATCAGATAGAAATATATTTGAAGGCAAGGTTTGTGTGAAGTATTTTTGTGGTTGTAACATTGAATATGGTCCACTATGATGTTTTAATGGATTTTGTCCCTAATGATGTTAATGTCACTTGATATTGAGAGTATGTTTCAGGTGGTTCATCACACATGTAATAGAGATCCCATGGGGGATGTCTTCACACCTCTCCAACAAAATAAAGAGGATGTTTAACCTAGCTTTGAGAACACATATGACATTACAACCCAATGTCCCCCCTCTTGAGATAAGTGTTGAGCTTTGAGGATCATCCACAAAGTTGTATGCCCTTTTTAACACCTCTATATATTGAGAAACTAAACTAAGAAGAAAAAGATCTAGCTTGACTTATGATGTGCCCAATTGACCCAAGGCACCCCAGGTTGGCCTTGAACTTGTTTGATGGATGTTGCCCTGTTCTAGAGCCCATATGATGATGTAGACCACTTGAGATAGTTTTGGGGGATATAGCACCCTATTTTAATGCTAATGCTTGATCCTAAGGATGCCATGCCACCCATGCATCCCATAGGACAATGACTTGAGCCTTCTTGAAGGACATCTTAGTGGAGGAGATGTTACTTGGAGATGCACCCATGCATTCTGATGATGTACCTTGGAGTGAGGAGCACTCTTTGACCCACTTTGTCACTTGCTTGATGGAGATTCCCATTTTTGGAGGATGATGTCATGTTAGAGTGCATTTTCTCCGATGTGTGTGGAGGATTTATGTCATTTTTAGTATGATTTATCATTTGTAAAGCTATATTTAGTTTGGCTTGTGATCTATTAGCCTAGTTGAATGCTCCAAGAAAAATTTTATGGATTTTTCACTTTAAATTAATGAAAAATGACTTGGTTCCCTCATATAAATACTAGGAAGTCATTTTCAATCATCATCACACACATTCATCTCTCCTCTTGAGTGAGAGCGCACTAGCTCTTTTCTCTTTTTCTCTTGGACACAATGGATGAATAGTGGTGCAAATTGTCTCGGGGAGGAAATTTTGCAAAGAGAGACTATTTTATGGATTGATGAAGTTATAATTGCTTGAATTTTGTAATTTTATTTTTATTTCTTCCATTTTCATGTTATTTTCTTAGATTAGGGTTTATCTTGTGCCATATTAAAAAGTACAATATCTTTCATGAACTCTTGTTTTCTATGTTATTATGTAAAAATTGTCATTTAGGAATCCATCAACAGAACTTGTTTTCACATCCTATGACTTTAAATTTCCTATTAAAGAATCCAATAAGGTTTCTAAGAGAAGAAAATTAGGCTTCCAACCTGTTGTCATTACGACAAACACCCTCCAAAATTTTTCATACACACAAATTTTGGAGCCTACTATGGATCTTGCGATCAGTCGTTCCATAGTCACTTCTTGGCCAGTTGACACTTTTAAGCTCCCTTTTTGGATCGGAATTGTCGAAGTCACTTGCTCACACATGCTCAGTCTGCAACAAGTTCATGAGCGCATTCTTTTATGCAAGCTTGGACAAGCATAGCACGTTCCATCAAGATTGTGCATATGCGATGTCTAATCCATGTCGACAGTCAGTGCACACTGACAATGATAGTTTCTCACATTATAGTTTTGTTAGTACTTCTATTTCAATAAGTTTTGCAAACTGTCGCTCCCACGCACCTTTGTTTTCGCGAGTGTCGC
The DNA here is from genome assembly GCA_031772625.1 of Pinus tabuliformis. Lineage (NCBI taxonomy): Eukaryota > Viridiplantae > Streptophyta > Pinopsida > Pinales > Pinaceae > Pinus > Pinus tabuliformis. The sequence continues at coordinate 444,527,424 of CM062811.1, forward strand.
TTTCACGTTTTCGGTTGTCACTTTTGCTTGCTTTCACTCTAACTAGTGTCATTTTCATGTTATCTTTGCTATGGCATGTGTTACTTTCATTGTCGTTCACATATCGCAAGAGTTGTTCACACTTTAGCAATCGTCGTATTTTCCGCATGTTAGCTATCGCACTATGTATGGATGCCTGTTCTGGTGGTATAGAGGGGTTATATATGTGTGAATGAGTTGGTCTAACCATGTAAGCATTAGTCACACTCACTCCCAAAGCTTTAAGCATTGTCGCGCAAGTGTCGTCACAGTCGTCGTAAAGTGTATCTTAAGTGTCACACTTGTCGTAACTTATCGTAAAGTTGTCACACGGAGGAAAACACATTGTTCGTGCATTATGGATGATCTATGTTGATTGTGTCATCAAGTATTCTAAGTGTTTGATCACAGGAAAAGTCTTATCACTTTCCACATCAGTCTCACCGACCTCACACTTAACCATTTCTGGAAAGGCTTCCCAACCAAATAACCTAACTTCACTCGACCTCCCTGAACTGCGTCCTACACAGTTTCAGTCCTCTAGCTGTGACTTTAAACAACCTAGCTTCATTCAGCCTCCCTGAACTGCATCCTACACAGTTTCAATCTTCTAGCTGTGACCTTCCCCCTTGGCACTACGTAATGCGCAGTTCTTGCCTCCCAGGACTACTGCACTGCGTAGTTTCTGTGCTCAAGCTTCGACCTTGACCTCCAAAATTGCGTAATCATTTCTCCAATCCTAGCCCCAATTATGTACTTCACAATCACAAGCCACAAGCTCATTCCCCAAGCCTCTAAACTATGTAGTTGCACAATAGCCTAACCTCCCTTGTCTCCCAGAACTACGCAGTGTGTTTACTCAGGGTCCATCCCCTCAGCCTTCCTCACTGGCTCCTAGAACTACATAGTTTTTTCCTTAGTCCAACCTGAACTGTGCACTATGTAGTCTCAAGGATCAAGCCTCAACCCTGAGCTCTTGAACTGCGCAATTGCATAGTCACTTGGGCTCATTTTTCCTCTAAAACTGCGCAATAGGCTGGTCTAGTGCATGTCACCTAATCATGTCATCATGAGCTCCCAGAATATGTAGTTTTCTTCCTCAACCCAGCTTGCACTATGCATTGCACAATATGCACAATCTCAAGGCTCAAGCGACACCCCTGACTGCCTGAGTTACGCAATTTCACAATTACTAAATCTCTTTCCCAATCTGTCACCCAGTTCCGACTCAGTCAGTGGATAAATGTGCACCATCTTAGATTAGGGGTTTATCAGATTGATTTCATCTTGTCATGAGTTAATTGCAGATGAAAGAACTCTATCATGCTATGGCAAGATGATGAAGGAGATGGAGAATGAGGAAATGCTAGAAGAAGCATATGTAGATGAAGAGATAAGATGATCAGCAGGCAAGAAGACGAAGGAACATCGAACCCTAATAAAATATGAAGATCAAGATCACATGGAAGACTCCTTATCTTCAAGTCATAAGGAGGAGGAGAAGAACATGTACCATCTATTTAAGGAGACACAAAGAAATAAGTAGCAAGAAGGACAGCTTGGCAGTGTCACATCATCATGCAGTACATGTCATCATTTTCATGTCATGTCTTATCACAAGTCATCATATGCCACATCATTATTGTGGATTATGTAATTACCTATTCGAAATGTATTGTAAAGTGGAAGTCCAAAGGACACACGTGGAATATGAAGAATCATGTAAGTTGAAAATTCATAGGAAGTAAAACAGTCATGAGTAGTCAAAGAGTCACAAGGAGAGTGAAGCATCACCCCTTGGTTATATATACACCCTCATTGTATGAGAAAAGGAATTTTCACCTTGGCTCCTCTCGCAAGGCATTAGAGAGATAAGCTAGTTATTTTGAGGAGTAAGGAGTGGCTCCAACACTCCACTATTGGAGCTAGTGGTGTTCATTGTATACATGTGTCTTGGGACTT